>JACWNB010000003.1:0-2400000 GCA_016165855.1 Pseudocercospora ulei
CGCTTGCCGCCTTCGCTCTAGAACGTACGATAATACTGGAAACCGACTCCTTAGGGTACTATATAGGAGGTATCCTGTTATAGGTAGACTTAGACGGACTTCTGTACCTATACGTGTACTTCTCTAAGAAGAACTCCCTAGCTAAGTGCAATTACCCTATCTATAACAAGGAATTGCTAGCAGTTGTATAGTGTTGCGAAGCGTAGAATAGAGAACTCCGCTTAGTTCCCGAGTTCCTCGCCCTAACTAAGTACAAGAATCTGGAGTACTTTACGCAACCCTGGAAGCGTTCTAAGAGATACGTACGATAGGCGATATACCTAAGCTGCTTAAATATAAGACTCTAGTATCGCAAGGGTAAGAACAACAGCAGGGCCGATGCGCTTTCTAGACAGGACCAGGATATGCCAACGATGTACAAGGACGTACAAGGCTGAAATTACGTACATTCTAGATGTTTAAAGAAGAGCTAGGCGAAGGGACTATCCGTCTAGCAGCGGCATATATATAGGAACCCTAACTGTAGGCATAGGAAGAGGCAGTAGAAAAGGACGATATATACCGAGGGGCCTGTACAGCAATCTAAGGAGGACAGCGGAAGCTCCTAGTAGAGCTCCACCTTAAGGTGTCGGCAGCAGAGTGCTTAGTAGATAAGGAGAACAAACTAAAGTTTAGGAATCGGATTTAGGTCCTAGCAGACGAGAAGCTCTGTATAAGCTTAATATAACGGACGTATAATTCTATAGCAACTAGACACCTAGGGCACGAGGAGTCGTACAGCATTATCGCTAGGGACTACTACTAGCTAGTAATAGCAAAGGACATCCGCAGATTTGTACAAAACTGCGATGTCTACAGACAGACGAAGCCCTAGCGCGAGCTAAAGCATAGGCTGCTGAAACCCCTACTAATACTAGACCGGCCCTAGCAAGACCTTACAGTAGACTTTATTACAGACCTCCCTAAGAGCAACGGACAGCAGAATATTATAGTAGTTACGGGAAAGCTAACAGAGGGGGTAATATTAGAAGGAATAGACTCTATTGCGGCTAAGGACACTGCCTAGGTCTTTATATAGACGACGTTCGGTAAGTACAGGTTCCCTAGGTCAATCGTATTAGACTAGGGCTTACAGTTTACGAGCTAGCTCTAGGCTAGGGTATGTCAGTTGTTAAACGTAGAACGTCGCCTGTTAACTGCATAGCACCTACAGACGGACGGCGCGACAGAGAGGGTTAATTCAACGTTGGAAGCGTACCTCTAAGTGTACGTCGACTATAACTAGACAAACTAGAACCGCCTTCTCCCTATAGCAGAGCTGGCTATTAATAGCCGTACGGCTAACGCTATAGGATTGTCCCCTTTCTTAATAACTAACAGATACGACCACTCCCTGCTCCTGCCGACCCTAAGTAGTAACACCCTATGCCCTATACAATCCCTAATTCAGCAGGGAGAGGCTATCGTACAGACGATTACGAACGCCTATTAATAGGCGAAAGCGAGTCTAGGTATAGCTTAACAGAATACGGAAGAGCAGGCCAACAAGAGACGACAGGCTATACTAAGGTACGAGGCAGGGGATAAGGTCTGGCTATACTAGCGCAACATCTGTACAGACCGGCCGAGCAAGAAGCTGGATTAGAAGAACCGGAAGTTTACAGTAGTCCGACTAGTAGGAACATACGCCGTACGACTTAACACTCCCCTAGGGATCTACCTAGTCTTCTATATAGACCTTGTACAGCTAGCAAACACGGACCCCCTTCCGCACTAGTCGACAGACGACGCGCGCCTACTAGCAATTATAACCGAGGGCTAGGAAGAGTATAAGGTAGAAGGAATCCTTAAGAGCTAAAGAAAAAAGAAGTAGGTAGAGTACCTAGTAAAAAAGAGAGGATAGGCAGAGCCTACGTAGGAACTGTACAAGGCCCTACAGGACACAACTGCGCTAGACAGGTAGGAGGAGAACCATCCCCCTGCCCAGTTACAGTAACACTGCACTATACGGCGAAAAGGGGCACGATCTATCCTAGATACAGGGCAGCTACTAGCAACTTAGGTCGCTAAAGAATCGGGAATTAAGACGTAGGACACTACTAGTTCCTACCGACACTACACTATACTACACTATACAGAAGAGGGGCAGAAGGAAGGGAACGGTTAGGAGACAGGTAAGATAGGAGGGGGTAAGAGCAAAACTGTCTAAAAATTTCTTACACTACCTAGGGGGACGGTAGCTTACTAGCTACCACCCCCTAGAACTAGGGCGGCCGACTCCCTATTAGAAATCTTAATTACCTCCTAGCTGGCAGGGCCCCTACCTAGGCCTGCGCCAGGGAGTAGAGGCACCCCCCTACCCCTACGCGCCTCCTCCGGACGGTAGTAGAGGCAGTAGAGGGAGCTATCCTTCTACTTGCACGAAGTGCAGACCCTAGCCTAGAAGCTAGGGAGGCGGTATAGGCTAAGTAAGCCTTAGGGGGAATTAGAGCAGGAGCGATAGAGCTAGCCCTATATAGCGATAAGGATAGTATTAACGTACGACGCGCAGGCTGTAGCGACCTGCTAAGGTATAACCTAGGCGGGGTTACACTAGAAGGCGTAGAAGGGTAGCTTAGCAGCATCCTGCTGCTTATTAATATAGTATCTAAGCTGTTAGCTAAGACTGTACGAAAGACAGGGACCTATATAAACTAGAAGTGAAGTTGCTAGTCGAGCTAGGCATTCCACTACTAGAGGTAAAAATAGGAGGGGACACTAGCTAGACAGGCGGAAGAAGAGCCAGGAACTACAAGAGAAGAGCCAGCAACTACAAGGGAACTACGGCGGGAACGGCCGGACGGAGTGCGCGGCATAACGATAGTAGCTAGTAGTAGTAACTAGTAGTAGCGGCTAGTAGTAGTAACTAGTAGTAGGGCCTAGGTAGACAGTAGACGGTAGTAGATAGTAGACAGTAGACAGTAGACAGCGTAGAAGGGGGGGTAGCAGGCGGGGAATAGAAGAGAAGGAGAGAAGAGAAAGAGAAGGGGGAGGCTTAATATTTAGGGGGTAGCTGCCTGCTATAGGAGGCAATAGCAACCAAAGCAGCTGCTACAACTATGTAAAACGGAGCAAGAAGGCAACTACGACCCAGTAGCGACGAGCAACGGCCCTATAGACAACCGGACGGAGATAGGAAGTCGCGACCTAGCAAAGGAACAGCAGGAGCTAAGGGTATACAATACGACGTCGTACAAAAAAGGCACTACGAGAAGGGAGGGGGGTATTGTTAGGGGGCGCTGCCCAGCCCAGGTCCTGGACCTAAGCTAGCCGTTGCCCTAAGGACTGCGACTTAGCGGCGCCAGCACGACCCTACCCTCTGTACAGGATTACTGATATAACCCTACCCCTATACAGAGGGAGAATCCTATAGCCCTATATAGAGGGGAATTGCTGCCCCTCTAAACAGAGGGAAAACTCTGCACTACTATATAGAGGGAAACTCCCGATCCTCTGTACAGAGTGTAAACCTTATACCCCTGCACAGAGGGAAATTGCTAGCTTGGCTTTGTAGGTACAAATTGTACAGCAGCAGACGACGAAGGAACTGCCTATCAGTTCCTTTATATAGATACCTAACCTTAAGTTTCTGAACTAAGATTCTTAAGCCCCTTACATAAATTTACTGCTAACGTATCGAAGGCTATTAACCAAGTTCTTAGAATCTATCGAAAGCTTAGTATAGCTGCTTATCCCTAGACGGACAGTTAATTAGAGGTAGCTAACTGTAAAACAGAGAAATATCTACGGATTTTCTGCAGCCACTATTAAGAAGACTAGACTAAGGTGTTACCGATAGTCGAATTCTGCGCTAACTCGGCTCTATCCGAAGCTACCTTACTAGCGCTATTTAAGATAACTTATAGCTACCTTCTAAGGATAAGTTTTCAGCTGCTAGATAGATCCGGCCCTTTAGAACCTTCTACTACTACCTTATTAAGGAGGGTCGCCGCCGCCGCGGCGGAAGCGCTTAAGGCTCAAATAGAAGAAGCGGTCCAAATAGCAAAAGAAGCGATAGAATTAGCTTAAGCGAAGATAGTAACTCGAGCTAATAGAAAGCGGTTACTAATAGAATTCAAGGAAGGCTAAAAGGTAGAGCTTAACACGCAGAACCTTAGGCTAAAAGGTAACGCTAAGCTTAACCCCTAGTACGTAGGTCCGTTTACGATAGTAGAAAAGAGGTCACTATTAACTTATCCGCTCTAGCTACTAAAGTCGTTCCGGGTCTACAATGTCTTTTATTCGGATCTGCTAAGCCTGGACCCTAAAGATAGCCTGCTAGGGCAGGGGTTTATAAAACTCCTACTAATCGAAATAGACAGTAAAGAAGAAGAGTAGGAGGTAGAAGATGTAATAGACGTAAAGAAGATAAGGGGGTATATTAAAGCGAGGATCTGATAGAAGTGGTAGCTAGAAGACTATAAATAGTATCCGATCGAGAATCTCCAGAATTCGACAGAGCTGCTAGAAGAATTTTATATCCAGAACCTAAGAAAACCGAGACCTAGATAGCTCCGGGAATAAAGCAATAATAGCTCTAGAAGTAATAGAAAAGAAGAAAAGCCGCGTCCGCTCTATTAGTAAGAGAAAGCCGAAGAAACGATCGCGACTATGTGCTTAGTAACTGTCGTCGACGCCGTCTACGAAGTCTAATAGCTTGGCCGGACAGACTCTGTAGACGAAGTCGGCGACGGCCCCTTTTCTCAGTGTCGCTTAAGCCTTAGTAAGGAGAAATCGGAAGGTCGCGTCTGCACCTATATAGAGCTATAGCTCGAATTATATAGCTCCGATTACATAGCTCGGATCAGATAGCACAGATTAGACAGACGCTAAGTAAAGCACTTTAGACAACGACATTAGCCAGACAGCAATGTAGCAATATAGAAAGAAAGCAAATAAGAAAAAGACGATGTTTTTAAGATAGAAGAAAAGAAGAGGTAACGTCAATTTTAAGAAAAACTTTCGCGGACAGAGCCGCAAACTGGACAGAAAGACAACGAAAAAGAAGAAGAAAAAGAAAAGAAGAGGTAACGTCAATTTTAAGAAAAACTTTCGCGGACAGAGCCGCAAACTGGACAGAAAGACAACGAAAAAGAAGAAGAAAAAGAAAAAAAGAAAAAGAAAAAGAAAAAGAAAAAAGAAGAAGAAAAAGAACAAGAACAAGAAGAAGAAAAAGAAAAAGAAAAAGAAAAAGAAAAAGAAAAAGAAAAAGAAAAAGAAAAAGAAAAAAAAAAAGAAGAAGAAAAAGAAGAAGAAAAAGAAGAAGAAAAAGAAGAAGGAAAAGAAGAAGGAAAAGAAGAAGGAAAAGGAGAAGGAAAAGAAGAAGGAAAAGAAGAAGGAAAAGAAGAAGGAAAAGAAGAAGGAAAAGAAGAAGGAAAAGAAGAAGGAAAAGAAGAAGGAAAAGAAGAAGGAAAAGAAGAAGAAGAAGAAGAAGAAAAAGAAGAAGAAAAAAAAGAAGAAAAAGAGATAGAAATAGAAGAAAGATAGATAGAAGAGCGAGAAGGCCTAATTAGCTAGAATATAATAAAATAGACAGAAGAGATAAGTAAGCGGTCGAGGGCGACTGCTAATAAGGGAGGGAGGTAGTGTTGCAGCAACAGAAAGTAGTAGGACTAAGTAATAGGGTAGACCCTTAGAATTTCGGCTCGGCCCTTCTAGACCGAGTTAGCTCTTGGCACTACCGCTACGAAAGCTTACATCTATGCATATAGAGATTCCTTTCCCTCTTCAGTTCGAGATATAGTTATCAAAACAGCTGTATTAAATTATATCTGCGCGCTTGGATTAGTAGGGATCTACACTATAGATCTAGTTAGGGAAGAAACCATTTTTAAAAACGTAAAGAAGCTTAACGATTAATAGAAGCTAGGCACTACTAGCTCTAGAAAGCTAATAGTGCTAGAAGAGATAGTTACTAAAGTTATTAAACAGGTATATAGTTTAAAAGATATAGGTTACGCTAGAATAAAGAAGGCAAAGGATGCAGTTAGGACTATATATTAGTTTCCCTATATTTATAAGCGAATCTACCAGTTTATAGCTAACTGCTATATGTATAGAGAGGCTAAACTGTATTGCGGACTTCCGGCTAGACTGCTACAGCTGTTGCCAGTCCCCGAGAAACTATAGTACTATATTACGATAGATTTCGTAACCGGTTTCCTAGAATCTTATAGATATAATGCTATGCTTAATATAGTAGATCGTTTAAGCAAGGAATGCTACTTTATCCCCTACTAAGCTAATAACAGAGGCACTACTGCAGAAGAGACCGCGCTAATGCTAATTCAGTATATATAGAAGCGTTACAGGCTGCTACACACTATCACTACAGATAGGGGTCCCTAATTTACAGCAGATGTATAGAAAGCCTTTAACTAAGCTCTCGGAATCTATAGAAAGCTTAGCATATTAGCATACCCCTAGACAGATAGCTAATTACAAGTAATTAATAATAAGATAGAGAAATATCTTAGAGTTTTCTATAGGCACTATTAAGAAGAATAGACAAAGGTGTTGCTAATAGCCGAATTCTGTACTAATTTAGCCCTATCCGAATTCTGTACCAATTTGGCCCTATCCGAATCTACGTTGCTAGCGCTGTTCGAGATAATATATAGTTCCCTTCTACGAATAGGCTTCTAGCTACTAAGCGGAACTAATCCTACAGACACTACATTAGCAAAGAGAGTCGCCGCCGCTACAGCAGAAGCCCTTAAGAGCCGGATAAAAGAAGCCGTTTAAGTAGCAAAAGTAGTAATAGAAGCAGCTTAGAAGAAGATAGTAACTTAAGCTAATAAAAAGAGGTTGCTAATAGAATTCAAAGAAGGTCAAAAGGTGTAGCTTAACGTACAGAACCTAAGGCTAAAATTTAACGCTAAGCTTAGCCCCTGCTACGTAGCTAATTTTACTATAGTTAAGAAGCAGTTACTAGTAACATATCGGCTCTAGCTGCTAAAATCTTTCCAGATGTACAATGTTTTCTATTTGGATCTATTAAGTTTAGATCCTAAAGACAGTCTACTAGGAGAGGAGTTTACAGAACTACTACTAATTAAGATAGAAGGGGAAGAAGAGTAGGAGGTTAAAGATATAGTAGATATAAAGAAGCTAAGGGGATCTATTAAAGTAAGAGCTATATAGAAAGAATAGCTAGAAGACTATAGATAGTATCTAATCAACAACCTATAGAATTCTATAGAACTGCTAGAAGACTTTTATTAGCGGAACCTACAGAAGCCGAGACCTATATAGATTTAGAAGAAGTGAACGAGTTTCTACAACACTAGAAGCATTGGTTCTATATACTTTCTATTAGTAGAAACAACGACGTCAAAAGAACGACAGTAGTGGAGCTTCCTTCTTTGTAACAGTTAACAGCGGCCAAGCTATTCAACTTTATATAAGGCTGCTGTTGTAGCTGTTACAGGCCGCTAAAGCACTTAGGAGCTAGTTGGTTATAGCTACTACTGTTAGTACTCTTAGTAGCGGTTAAAGCTCTTACCTACTAATAGTTTGGCTAGTTTTAAGTGCCGATATTAGTACTCTTAGTAACTTTCTAGGCGCCGCCAGCACAGTTTGTTAAGACTACAATTTTGTTAGGGGGCGCCGCCTAGCCCAGGTCCTGGACATAAGCTAGCCGTCGCCCTAAGGACTGCGACTTAGCGGCGCTAGCACGACCCTACCCTCTATACAGAATTACCAATACGACCCCACTCCTATATAGAGGGAGAATCCTATAGCCCTATACAGAGGGGAATTGCCGCCCCTCTAAACGGAGGGAAAACTCTGCACTACTATACAGAGGGAAACTCCCGATCCTCTGTACAGATTGTAAACCTTACATCCCTATACAGAGAGAAATTGCTAGCTTGGCTTTGTAGATACAAATTGTACAGCAGCAGACGACGAAGGAACTGCCTATCAGTTCCTCTATATAGATAACTAACCTTAAGTTTCTAAACTAAGATTCTTAAGCCCTTACATTAGGAACTAATCTTACTATCGGTAACTGCAGTAATATAACGAAGATAGACAGCGACATCTCTATAGAACCTACGGCTATGCAGGGACAGATACACTGCGCGTACAAGGAGCTGCTAGAACACAAGAGGCAGCTCGAACAGCAAGTAAGCCACTAGGCTACGATAATTTCCTAACGGGAACAGGAGCTACAACAGCTTAGGGCGTCCGATTGCGATCCGACCCCTACGACGACGACGAACACGATAGCCTACACTCTAGCCTCTAAGAGCAAACTCCCCAACGTTACTACTTACGATAGTAAAGCTCCGGCTAAGTACCCCTCCTAGGCTGCCTAGATACGCTCTAAGCTTCTAGTTAACTTAGGAGCATACCCGACTAAGCTAGACAAGGTAGTGTACCTCTTCGAGAGGTTAAAGGGCAGGGCGGCAGTACAGATTCTGCCGTACTACAAGACAGCCATTGCCAACCTAGCAATCGCATTAACGACGATGCTCTAGACAGCTCTTAACAAGAGCTACAAGGACCTAGACTGCGAGAGCCGAGCACTTATACAGGTCAATACGATAAAGCAAGGGCGCAAGACTGTATAAGAGTTCCTCGCAGAATACGACTAGACCCTAGCAGAGACAGGAGGACTCTAATAGGAGGACAGGATAAAAATTGCTACCTTAGAGGTAGGCCTCTCTAAGGAGATTATAACAGGACTAGTAGGCGTAATGCGACCAGCTATGTACGAAGAATTTTGTAATCTCCTTAGGATAGTCGACGACTAGCAGCGCAGGCTCGGACGGATAAGCTACGCTTATAAGATGCCACAACCCCTCTAGCGGCAGACGGACGCTATAGACTAGGAACTAACCACGACGAGGGTAGCGGCAGCCGTTACTATACAGCTAAGGGCCGCTGCTAAAAGGGCACAGTAGGTAGATATAGCTACCCTTAACAAGAGAAGAGCAGAAGGGAGCTGCTACAGGTATAGCAAGATAGGCTATATTATATAGAATTGCAGGCTTTTGCTAGTAGAGAAACCTAAGGGACGGCCGACCACTGCAAGGGTAGTGATCCGGGCACGCAGATAAGATTCAATACAGCCTTTTTAATAACTATATCTCGAACTAAGGAGGGAAAGGAATCTATGTAGTAGTAGGTAAGAGCTTTAGGGGTGGTGTGCCAAGGCCCGGCTCGGTCCAGAAGGGCCGAGCCGAAATTCTAAGGGTCTACCCTATTACTTAGTCCCACCCCTTTCTGCCGCTGCAACACCACCCCCCTCCCTTATTAGCGGTCGCCCTCGACCGCTTACTTATCTGTTCCTCCTTTTTTTTTAAGATTTACATTGTTACTATCTAACGTCTTCACTTAGCGTCTATCTGATCCGTTCCATCTGATCGGAGCCAGCGGTTACCCGAGCTGCGGCGTAACCGGTCCGTACGCCGTCGCGTGGGTCTATATAGATCTATCTGCAGCTCGCTATCTTCTTCTTTTTCTTTCTCTACTAAGGCCCTTACCTACCCTAGGGCTGGCGGCGCCGACGCCGCTTTACGGCGTCGGCGAGCTTCCTGCCGCAGCCGCAGTAGGTAGTGGCCGCGTTGAAGACTCCGGCGAAGCGACTGTTACGATTGTTTTCGTTAGCTTCTGCACTGATAAAGCGGACTTGGCCTTCTTTTCAGCCGACGAGCTACTTAGGCCTCGGCTTCTTCAGGTTCCGGACGTAAAATTCTCTTAGCACTGCCGCCGAATTCCGGAGTTTCTCGGCCGGATACTATTTATAGTCTTCTGGCTATCCTTTCTATAAGATCCTCGCTTCGATAGATCCTCTTCGTTTTCTTATATTAATTACGTCTTCTACTTCCTACTCTTCTTCTTTACTATCTATCTCTACTAGTAGGAGTTTAGTGAACCCCTGTTCCGGAAGGCTATCTTCCGGGTCCAAACTTAGCAGATCAGAATAAAAGACATCGTAGATCTGGAACGATTTCGGCAGCTGGAGCTGGTAGGTCACCGGCAACCTCTTTTCCATTATCTTAAACGGACCTACGTAACGCGGGTTAAGCTTCGCGTTGCCTTTTAACCTTAGGTTCCGCGTGTTAAGCTATACCTTCTGGCCTTCCTCGAAATATATTAGTAACCTCTTTCTATTAGCTCGAGTTACTATCTTCTTCTAAGCTGATTCTATCGCCTCTTTCGCTACCTTTATTGCTTCTTCTATCTGAGATCGGAGCGCTTCTGCCGCCGCTGCGGCGATTCTCTTCGACGAAGTAGTAGTAGAAGGTTCTAAAGAGCTGGGTTCGTTCAGCGGCTAAAAGCTTATCCTTAGAAGATAACCGTATGTTATGTTAAACGGCGCCAGTAAGGTAGCTTCCGACTGTGTTGAATTGGCGCAGAATTCGGCCATCGGCAACATCTTAATCCACTCTACTTAATAATAGCTATAGAAGATCCGTAGATACTTTTCTATCTTACGGTTGGCCACTTTAGACTAACTGTCGGTCTAAGGGTAAGCAGCCGTGCTGAGCTTTCCACGAATTCCGAGGACTTGGTTAATAGCTTTCTATACGTCAGCAGTGAATTGAGGACCCCTATCCGTAGTGATAGTATCCGGCAGGCTGTAGTGCTTCCATACGTGCTGGATCAACATTCTCGCTGTTTCTTCTGCAGTAGTTCCTTTATCCTTAGCTTAGCAGGGGATGAAATAGCGCTATTTGCTTAGCCGATCCACTACATTAAGCGTAGCGTTATATCTATCTGAATCCGGCAGGCCAGTTACGAAGTCTATCGTAATATGCTGCTATAGTTTCTCGGGGATCAGAAGTGGCTTCAACAGGCCGGCCGGAAGGCCGTAACGTAGCTTCGCTGCTCGGCACACGTAACAGTTAGTAATAAACTGGTAGATCCTCTCGAAAATTCGCGGGAACTAGTAGGTCGTCCTTACTGCTTCTATCGTCTTCTTTAATCCTACGTAGCCTACATCCGTAGAACTATAAACCAGCTAGATAACCTCTGTAATTAGTTCTTCCGGAATAATTAGTTTCCCTAAGCCGGTTTTTCTGAGCTTCTGCTGCTAATTAAGCCGTTCCACTCTCTCGTAGAGCGTCTCTTCTTCAGTCGGAGGTTCTATCGCGCTGATCCCTGCTTCTCTTAACACCTCTGCGTCCACTATCCGTTTGGTTAATACCTTCTGGAACATGTTCGGATCTTCTTTCGCGCGGCTAGTCTTTCCTTCTCTTCTCGTTAACGCGTCTGCCTTTCCATTTTGAGCTCCTGGTCGATAGGTAATCTTAAAATCGAATCCGGATAGGTAGGCGGCCTACCTGGCTTGGCTACGTAATAGCTTCTGCGTCTTTATAAAGTAGGTCAGCGACTGGTGGTCCGTAAGGACCTGGATCGTGCTCTGTCTAGCTATAAGCTCCGGTTTCCACTCTTCGAACGCCTGTATAATAGCCAACAGTTCTTTATTATATATAGCGTAGTTCCGCTTAGCATTACTTATAGATTTGCTAAAGAAAGCTACCAGATAGAGCGTTTCGTCGTCTTTAGCGTATTGAGAAAGGACCCCTGTTGTCACTGTGTCGGAAGCGTCCGTTTCTACGTAGATCGTCTTTTCCGGTCGGAAGTGCACTAGCACTAGCGCTAAGGCCACCGCCTCCTTTAGCTAGTTAAAAGCTTCTATACACTTCTCGTTCTATAGGCCAGCGGCCTCCTTCTTTAACGCCTTATTTAGGGGTCTCGCTATCTTGCTGAAGTTCTTAATAAACTGTCGATAGTAGCTGCAGAATCCGAGAAACGCTCTGATTTGCGTAGTGTTTCCAGATGTTGGTTGCTTCTATTCTGCGACGGCGGCTACTTTTGATGGGTCCATCCGAATTCCTTCTCTTCTGACAATAAGACCGAGGTATTTGACTTCGGTCTGGTAGAACTCGCTCTTCTTCGTGTCTGCGTTTAGTCCGACCTCGCGGAGTCTCTTTAATACCCTCTCAATGTAGTCCGTATGTTGCTCTCTCGTTCCCTTAGTATAGATAAGAATGTCGTCTAAGTAGATTGAAACGAACCGTTCCAGCATGTCTATAAAGGTGTGGTTTATAAAGCGTTGCTACATAGCCGGCGCGTTGGTAAGTCCGAAAGGCATTACCAACTACTTGAAATTACCTATACGCGTAGCGAATGTCGTAAGGTCTTCCATTTGTCCTTCCTCGTTCCTTAACCGATAAAACACTTAGCGAATATCCAGCTTGCTGAACTACTTAGCCTTAGCTACTCGTTGTATAGTCTCGTCTATTAGCGGCAGCGGATACACATCTCTCTTAGTCAGCTTATTAAGGCTACGGTAATCTACGCACAGTCGGAGACTACCTCTGGGTTTCTATACAAAAAGAGTTAGTAACGCATATTCTGCAGAGCTTGGCGTAATAAACTTCTTCGCCAGGTTTTCTCGGACAAACACTTCTACCTAGTCTAGCTCGGCCGGCAATAAGCGTCTTAGGGGCTCGGTTTTCGGCAGTGCGGCTCCTTCTTTCAACCGGATCTTGTTGTTATATTCTGGTCGGTAGAGCGGCAGTAGGTTGGAGTCTGCTTTTGAGACTACATTAGTGTAGCTATAGAGTTCTTTCGGTAACACCTCCAGTAGATCCACTTCTTCTTCTGCTATTATCTTCCGGTAGTCTTCGATATCCTTTATTGAGATAGCATAAATCTCGTTGTCCGACGACCTCGCGAGGGTCGTCAAAGCTTCTGAACTTATTATTCCAATCGTCTCTTAAGGGTCGGACCGATCCTTCGTAGCCACTTCGACGGTCGTAACGCTCGGTTTGACGTTGGCGACTGTGACCGATTCGGCGGCGATTTCGGTCTGCTGGTTTTTGAATCTAAGGGTGCCTTTACCTTTGTTAATAACGGCTTTCTAATTCTTTATCTATTTCTGTCCTATAATAATGTTAAACCTTCCGATATCTATAATTCGGAACGTCGCTTCTGTAGTGCGACCTGCCAAGGTAGTCTTCAATAGCATATAGTGCGTAACACTCTCAGTGTCTTGTCCGTTGTATGCCGAAATCTGTGTCGGCGACGCTAGCTCTACTGGATAGCTGTATCTATTTATCAGCTTTTGAACCAATCAATAGTGGATCGCCGCGCTAATAAGGGCTCCCGTGTCGATAAAAGCTCTTAGCTAAAGTGGTTTGCTCGAGCTATCTAGGGGGTGGACAGTAATTGGAAGGATAATAGCTGTTTCTGTGTTCACTTCCACCGCCGCCGAGAGCGGATCGCTACAGCTGTTAACGCTCTCATCTTTCGGTAACGTAGTTCTTGTTAGTGCCCTGTTGTCTATGCTGGATAGGGGGCCTATCCATCTAGCTAGTCTTTTCCCAGGATTCTTAGTGGCACTCCACCGTCCACACTGTCTGTATCGTTCAGAGCCGGCTCGATAGCCTGTATAGTCTTTCTCGGCGGCTGCGGCTGCTTCGTAACACGATACTCCTGCTTCTATTAGGCCGTTGCTTGGCATCTCGTAGCGATATAGCCAGGCTTTCCACATGCGTAGCAGGTAGGGACGAACGACGAACGCAGTAACTGATAAGGTGGCTGCTAAGGTGCTCTCTAGAAAGGTGCAGGAGGTCGCGTCGTCTGCGTTATCGACAGCTTCTAGGTCGATTCGCGTAATTTCGCGTAAGCGCTTAGGTTTCTCGTAGTAACTCTCGCTCGGTGCACGAAGCTCTTAAGGTCTTCGTCTTTTACCGACGCTAGAGCTGCTGCCAGTTCAGGGTTCAGCTTCTGCCTTAGTAGGTAGAGCTGCTTATCTTTCGCTACTCGGGCCCTAATCGCATATTTTCTAAACAGTCTATAGAACTCTTCGAACGTCTGCCGGTTCTGGTTAATCTTATCCAGCTGTTCGCAGGCCGTCTTCTTCCGGAAGGAGTCCCCGAAGCGTTGATCCAGCGCTTTAATCGCTTCTTTAGCGGTTACCTCTTCCAGGTCCGCTACTAGCGAAAAGGTTTCGCCTTCTAATTGTAACTCTAGGTAGGCTAATCTATCTCCGGCACTGTTTCCGGCGTAGTCGCAGTCTATCTTGTTCTTTATCTTCTTCTTAAATGCTTCCCAATTATTAGGATCTCTACCTCTAAACGCTAGTAGATCCGGTAGTGACGTTATTAGCGTGCCGCCTTAACTGTAGGCCGCCGGTAAGGCGGTCTCTGCTTGTTCTTCTTAATGCTGTATCGGCGGTAGTAGCATCGCTGCTTCTATCTTAGCTAGCTAAGTCTTTATCGTCTTTAGTTGTGCCATTCGGTTCGCCGCTTGGTTTTCCAGCATGTCTATAATAGTCTCGGCCGATTCCTTCTCGGCTCTCACTGCCTCGATTTCCTCTCTTAACTGTCTCTTCTCTTCCAGGGTTCTGTAAAACAGCTTCTTAATAGGGTCTATGCTGTCGTAGACCTTCCCTACTCCGTTCTCGTTTATGTAATCCTTAAGTTCCTCGAGTGTGCAGTCTTGGATTTTCTTGTATTCGTTTATTTGTTCCTTAATCTCTACGGTCTCTTCTGCTGTAAAACCTCTAATAATAAACTTATTATCGATAACACTGGAGCGCCTACTCGCTCTGCTAGTCTTTTCTCTTCTGCTTCTGCTTCGGCCTGTAACGCCGCTCTCTACCGTTAAGAAGCTCTCTATAGCTATCTTACAGTGCTGTTGTTTGGTTTGTGTAGTGCGCGTGCGTTATTTAGGGGTCCGGATAGTTCAACGGTCCCTTTCGCGCAGCGCAGGGATAGTGTAGTAAGTGAGTTCGAGATATAATAATCCGGGCACGCAGATAAGATTCAATACGGCCTTTTTGATAACTATATCTCGAACTAAGGAGGGAAAGGAATCTATGTAGTGGTAGGTGAGAGCTTTGGGGGTGGTGTGCCAAGGCCCGGCTCGGTCTGGAAGGGCCAAGCCAAAATTCCGAGGGTCCACCCTATTACTTAGTCCCACCCCTTTCTGCCGCTGCAACAGGTAGCAACTGCAGCGCCCTAACAAGAGGATTAAGAGTCCTACTTAGACGACGACGAGTCGGGAAAAGAGTAGCCTCTAAGCGAAGGCTCTGTTAGAGGCGTATATAAGATAGATTGCCAAATTAAAGCACTACTTAGCTATCTTTTAAGAGCAACTACATAACAACTACGCTGTTTATCGTACGGCCTACGCTAAACAGGTCCGCTACAGCGCGGACATTGATTGACACAGGATGTCTAGTGTACGGAGTAATCAGCGAAGACTTGGTATAGAGACACTACATTAAGACGACCCCTACCGTACCTGTACGTATGCTGGGCACTACCGGGCGAGGACTGGACATTACCTATATAGTAAAGGTAACGATAGAGCTACAGGGACACTATAAGCAGGACTTATATGTCTATGTCGTACAGGACAAGTTAGGGTATAACCTAATACTAGGAAAGCTATAGATAGAGCGCTAGCAGGGCAAGCTAGACGTTGAACAAGGACGGCTGTACCTGGTAGCGACGAAGCAGAGGCTCCGAGACTAAGGGAGGGTTTTGTAGGGCGGCAATGCTAAGGCTGAAATCAATACTGCGACTGCAGACATTAAGAAGGCATTAGCGCCTAAGAAAGCAACGGACCCCTGTACGAAGCTCCTAAGGGAGTATGCAGGATACCTAGACCTCTTCGAGCCAAAGTCGGCCTTAAAACTGCCGCTACACTAAGGGGAAGGAATTAACTACGACATCTAGCTAGAGCCCCGTCCAGATAGGAGTTTGCCTAAAGTACTGTATAGTTTGCTATACGGAATGTCCTCTAGAGAACTCCTAGTACTGCGCAAGACACTGGATAACCTACTTGCTAAAGGTTTTATTCAGGCAAGTACCTCGTCTATAGGAGCCCTAGTGCTGTTTGTCTATAAGGAGGGCAAGGCCGGCTTGCGTTTCTGTATAGACTATAGAGGCATTAACGCGATCACTAAGAAGGACCGGTACCCTCTACCCTTTTCTAAGGAGACTCTTGGACGGATCAGCAAGGCAAAGTAGTTTACCAAGCTTAACGTAGTCTCGGCTTTCTATAAGATACAGATTAAGGAAGGCTATAAATAGATAACTGCCTTCTGTACGAGATATAGTCTTTTCGAGTAGCTTGTTACCCCCTTTAGCCTTGCCAACGCACTAGCGACCTTCCAGAGGTACATTAACAGGTCCCTGCAAGGGCTACTAGACGCTATCTGTTCGGCGTACCTCAACGTTATACTGCTTTTTACGGACGGCACCTACGCAGACTATGTGCAGGACGTTAAGAGGGTACTGGACCGACTGCAACAGGCTAGATTGTACCTTAACATCGACAAATGCGAATTCGGTATACGCTGTACGAAATATCTAGGGTTTATTATCGAGGCAGGGAAAGGCATTAGCATAGATAGAAAGAAGATTAACGCTATTAAGCAATAGAAGCCGCCTACGAGCGTTAAGGGCGTATAGGAATTTCTTGGGTTTGCCAACTTCTACTGCTAGTTTATACAGAACTACTCGGAGATCGTACGCCCCCTAGTTAAGCTAACATGTAAGGACAAGCAGTTTAAGTAGATGGATAAGTGCAATAGGAGCTTCAACAAGCTAAAGGAGCTCTTTACTACAGGACTAACGCTTGCCGCTTTCGACCTAGAACGTACGACGATATTGGAAACCGACTCCTTAGGGTACTATATAGGAGGTATCTTATTATAGGTAGGCTCTGACGGACTCCTACACCTATACGTATACTTCTCTAAGAAGAACTCCCTAGCTAGGTACAACTACCCTATCTACGACAAGGAATTGCTAGCAGCCGTACAGTGTTGCAAAGCATAGGATAGAGAACTCTGCTCGGTTCCCGAGTTCCTTACCCTAACCGACTACAAGAATCTAGAATACTTTATGCAACCCTGGAAGCTGTCTAAAAGACACGTACAATAGGCGATGTACCTAAGCTAATTTAATATAAAGCTCTAGTATTGCAAGGGAAAAGACAACAGCAGGGCCGATGCACTATCTAGACAGGACTAGGACATACTAGCGACGTACGAGGACGACCAGCTAAAATTACGGACATTCTAGATGTTTAAGGAGGAGCCAAGCGAAGGGATTATCCGCCTGGCAGCGACACATATATAGGAACCCTAACTGTAGACATAGGAAGAGGCAGTAGAAAAGGACGATATATACCGAGAGGCCTGTACAGCGATCTAAGAGGGACAGCGGAAGCTCCTAGCAGAGCTTTACCTTAAGGTGTCGGCAGCAGAGTGCACGGTAGACGAGGAGAACAACCTAAGGTTTAGGAATCGGATTTAGGTCCTGGCAGACGAGAAGCTCTGTACGAGCTTAATACAACAGGTACATAATTCTATAGCAACCGGGCACCTAGGGCGCGAGGAGACGTACAACATCGTCGCTAGGGACTACTACTAGCTGGCGATAGCAAGGGACATCTGCAGGTTCGTACAGAACTGTAATGTATACAGACGAACGGAACCCTAGCGTAAGCTAAAGCATAGGCTACTGAAACCCCTACCAATACCGGACCGGCCCTAGCAAGACCTAACAGTCGACTTTATTACAGACCTCCCTAAGAGCGACAGACGGCAGAAGATTACAGTAGTAATAGACAAGCTAACGAAGGGGGTAATACTAGAGGGAATAGACCCTATTACAGCTAAGGACACTGTCTAGGCATTTATATAGACAACGTTTAGCAAGCACGGGTTCCCTAGGTCAATTGTATTGGACCGGGGTATACAGTTTACGAGCTAGCTCTAGGCAAAGGTCTGTTATTTGCTAAACGTAGAACGTCGCCTGTTGACTGTATAGCACCTACAGACAGACGGTGCGACGGAGAGGGTTAATTCGACGTTGGAAGCGTTCCTTCGAGCGTACGTCGACTATAATTAGACGAACTGGAACCGCCTTCTCCCTATAGCAGAGCTAGCTATTAATAGCTGTACGGCTAACGCTATAGGATTGTCCCCCTCCTTTATAGCCTATAGATACGACCACTCCCCGCTCCTACTGACCCTAAGTAGTAACACCCTACGCCCTGTACAATCCCCAATTTAGCAGGGAGAGGCCATTGTACAGACGACTACGAATGCCTACTAATAGGCGAAAGCGAGCCTAGCTATAGCTTAACAGAATGCGGAAGAGCAGGCTAACAAGGGACGACAGGCTGCACTAAGGTACGAGGCAGGAGATAAGGTCTAGCTAAACTAGCGCAACATCTGTAAAGACCAGCCGAGCAAGAAACTGGACTAGAAGAACCGGAAGTTTACAGTAGTCCGACTAGTAGGGACATACGCTGTACAACTTAACACTCCCCTAGGGATTTACCTAGTCTTCTATATAGACCTCGTACAGCTAGCAAACACGGACCCCTTACTGCACTAGACGACAGACGACGCGCGCCCCCTAGCGATCCTTACTAAAGGCCAAGAAGAGTACGAGGTAGAAGGAATCCTTAAGAGCAGAAGGAAGCAGAAGAGGTTAGAGTACCTAGTTAAATAGAGAGGATAGGCAGAGCCTATATAGGAACTGTACGAGGCCCTGCAAGACACAACTGCGCTAGATGTTAGGGGGCGCCGCCCAGCCCAGGTCCTGGACCTGGGCTAGCCGTCGCCCTAAGGACTGCGACTTAGCAGCGCTAGCCCGACCCTACCCTCTATACGGGATTACCGACATAACCCCACCCCTGTATAGAGAGAGAATCCTATAGCCCTATACAGAGGGGAATTGCCGCCCCTCTAAACGGAGGGAAAACTCTGTACCACTATATAGAGGGAAACTCCTAATCCTCTGTACAGATTGTAAACCTTGCACTCTTATATACAGGGAAATTGCTGGCTTGGCTTTATAGGTACAAATTGTACAGTAGCAGACGACGAAGGAACTGCCTATTAGTTCTTTTATATAGATACCTAACCTTAAGTTTCTAAACTAAGATTCTTAAGCCCCTTACACTAGGAACTAATCTTACTGTCGGTAACTGCAGTAATATAACGAAGATAGACGGCGACATCTCTATAGAACCTACGGCTATGCAGGGACAGATGCACTGCGCGTACGAGGAGCTGCTAGAACACAAGAGGCAGCTTGAACAGCAAGTAAGCCACTAGGCTACGATAATTTCCTAACAGGAACAGGAGCTACGACAGCTTAGGGCGTCTAATTGCGATCCGACCCCTACAACGACGACAAACACGATAGCTTACACCCCGGCCTCTAAGAGCAAACTTCCCGACGTTACTACTTACGATAGTAAGGCTCTAGCCGAGTACCCCTCCTAGGCAGCCCAGATACGCTCTAAGCTTCTAGTCGACTTAGGAGCATACCCGACCGAGCTAGACAAGGTAGTCTACCTCTTTAGGAGGTTAAAGGGCAGGGCGGCAGCACAGATTCTGCTGTACTACGAGACGGCCATTGCCAACCCAGCAATAGCTACGAGGACAATGCTCTAGGCAGCTCTTAACAAGAGCTATAAGGACCCAGACCGCGAGAGCCGAGCACTTATATAGGTTAACACAATAAAGCAAGGGCGTAAGACTGTACGAGAGTTCCTTGCAGAATACGACCAGACCCTAGTAGAGGCAGGAGGACTCTAATAGGAGGACAGGATAAAAATTGCTACCTTAGAGGTAGGCTTCTCTAAGGAGATTATAACGAGACTGGTAGGCGTAATGCGACTAGCTACGTACGAGGAATTCTGTAATCTCCTTAGGATAGTCGACGACTAGCAGCATAGGCTCGGACGGATAAGCTGCGCTTATAAGATGCAACAACCCCTCTAGCAGCAGACGGACGCTATCGACTAGGAACTAACGACAACGAGGGTAGCGGCAGCCGTTACTATACGGCTAAGGGCCGCTGCTAAAAGGGCACAGTAGGTAGATATAGCTACCCTAGACAAGAGAAGGGCAGAAGGGAGCTGCTACTAGTATAGCAGGATAGGCTACACTGCACAGAATTGCAGGCTTTTGCTAGTAGAGAGACCTAGGGGACAGCCGACTACCGCAAGGGTAGCAACTGCGGCGCCCTAACAAGAGGAACAGGAGTCCTACTCAGACGACAACGAGTCGGGAAAAGAGTGGCCTCTAAGCGAAGGCTCTACTAGAGGCGTATACGAGATATATTGCTAAATTAAAGTACTACTTAGCTATCCTTTAAGAGTATCTATATAACGACTACGCCGTTTATCGTACAGCCTACGCTAAACGGGTCTACAACGGCGCGGACATTGATTAACACAGGATGTTTAGTGTACAGAGTAATTAGCAAAGACTTCGTATAGAGACACTATATTAAGACGACCCCTACTGTACCTGTACGCATGTTAGGCATTACCGGGCGAGGACCGGACATTACCTATATAGTGAAAGTAACGATAGAGATACAGGGACACTATAAGCAGGACTCCTACCTCTACGTTATACAGGACAGGTTAGGGTATAACCTAATACTAGGGAAGCTATAGATAGAGCACAAGCGAGACAAGCTAGACGTTGGACAAGGACAGCTGTACCTAGCAGCGACGAAGCAGAGGCTCTAAGACCAAGGGAGGGCCCTGTAGGGCGGCAATGCTAAGGCTGAAATCAACACTGCGGCTGCAGACATTAAGAAGGCATTAGCGCCTAAGAAAGCAACGGACCCCTATATAAAGCTCCTAAGGGAATACGCAGGATACCTAGACTTCTTCGAGCCAAAGTCGACCTCGAAACTGCCGCTATACCGAGGAGAAGGGATTAACTACGACATCTAGCTAGAGCCCCGTCCGGATAGGAGTCAGCCTAAGGTACTGTACGGCCCGCTGTACAGAATGTCCTCTAGAGAACTCCTAGTACTACGCAAGACACTAGACAACCTACTTGCTAAAGGTTTTATTTAGGCAAGTACCTCGTCTGCAGGAGCTCTAGTGCTGTTTGTCTATAAGGAGGGGAAGGCCGGCTTGCGTTTCTACGTAGACTACAGAGGCATTAACGCAATTACTAAGAAGGACTGGTACCCCCTACCCCTTATTAAGGAGACTGGATCAGCAAGGCAAAGTAGTTTACTAAGCTTAACGTAGTCTCGGCTTTCTACAAGATACAGATTAAGGAAGGCTGCAAATAGAAAACTGCCTTCTGTACAAGATATAGTCTTTTCGAGTAGCTTGTTACCCCCTTTAGCCTTGCTAACGCACTGGCAACCTTATAGAGGTACATTAACAGGTCCCTATAAGGGTTACTAGACGATATTTGCTTACTGTACCTCGACGACACCCTAGTCTTTACAGACAGCACCTATACAGATTACGTACAGGACGTTAAGAAGGTACTAGATCGACTGCAACAGGCTGGATTGTACCTTAACATTGACAAATGCGAATTTGGTGTATATTGTACGAAATACCTAGGGTTTATTATTAAGGTAGGGAAAGGCATTAGTATAGATAGAAAGAAGATTAATGCTATTAAGCAGTAGAAGCTGCCTACAAGCGTTAAGAGCGTACAGGAATTTCTTAGGTTTGCCAACTTCCACCGCTAGTTTATACAGAACTACTCGGAGATCGTACGCTCCCTAGTCGAGCTAACATACAAGGACAAGCAGTTTAAGTAGACGGATAAGTGCAATAGAAGCTTTAACAAGCTAAAGGAGCTCTTTACTATAGGACTAACGCTTGCCGCCTTCGCTCTAGAACGTACGACGATACTAGAAACCGACTCCTTAGGGTACTATATAGGAGGTATCCTGTTACAGGTAGGCTCGGACGGACTTCTGCACCTATATATATACTTCTCTAAGAAGAGCTCCCTAGCTAAGTGCAATTACCCTATCTACGACAAGGAATTGCTAGCAGTCGTACAGTGTTGTGAAGCGTAGGATAGAGAACTCCGCTCAGTTCCCAAGTTCCTCGCCCTAACTAACTACAAGAATCTAGAGTACTTTACGTAACCCTAGAAGCTTTCTAAGAGATACGTACAATAGGCAATGTACCTAAGCCGCTTTAATATAAGACTCCAGTATCGTAAGGGTAAGGACAACAGCAGGGCCGATACGCTATCTAGACGGGACTAGGACATATTAACAACGTACAAGGACGACTAGCTAAAATAACGTACATTCTAGATGTTTAAAGAAGAGCTAGGCGAAGGGACTATCCGCCTAGCTGTTAGGGGGCGCCGCTCGGCCCAGGTCCTGAACCCGACCCGAGCCGACCGTCGCCCTAAGGACTGCGACTTAGCGGCGCTAGCACGACCCCACCCTCCGTACGGAGCCACCGACAGGACCCCACTCCCGTACGGAGGGAGAACACAACGGTCCTGCACAAAGGGGAGCTACCGCCCCTCAGATTAGGGGGGAAAACCCTTTACCACCGTACGGAGGAGGTAATTCCCGATCCTCTGTACGGAGGGTGAACCTTGTACCCTAGCATAAAGGGGAAATTGCTGGCTTAGCTTCGTAGGTACAAATCGTACGGAGCAGACGACGAAGGAACTGCCTATCAGTTCCTTTATATAGATACCCAACCTTAAGTTTCTGAATCAAGATCCTTAGGCCCCTTATATTAGGAACTAATCTTACTATCGGTAACCGCAGTAATAGAGCAAGATGGACAGCGACATCCCTATAGAACCTACGGCTATAGAGGGACACATACACCGCGTGTACGAGGAGCTGCTGGAAAGCAAGAGACAGCTCGAGCAGCAAGTAAGCCACTAGGCCGCAATGATTTCCTAACAGGAACAGGAGCTACGACAGCTTAGGGCGTCCGATTGCGATCCGACCCCTACGACGACGAACACGATAACCCCTACCCCGATCCCTAAGAGCAAACTTCCCGACGTTTCTACGTACGATAGTAAGGCTCCGGCCGAGTACCCCCCCTAGGCGGCTTAGATGCGCTCTAAGCTCCTAGTCGACTTAGGAGCATACCCGACCGAGCTGGACAAGGTAGTCTACCTCTTTAGGAGGTTAAAGGGCAGGGCGGCAGCCCGAATTCTGCTGTACTACGAGACGGCTATTGCCAACCCGGCAATAGCTACGACGACGATGCTCTAGGCAGCTCTAGACAAGAGCTATAAGGACCCGGACCGCGAGAGCCGAGCACTCCTATAGGTTAATACAATAAAACAAGGACGCAAGACCGTACGAGAATTCCTCGCGGAATTTGACTAGACTTTGGCAGAAGCAGGGGGTCTCTAATAGGAGGACAGGATAAAGATTACCTCTTTAGAGGTAGGCCTCTCTAAGGAGATTATAACGGGGCTGGTAGGCGTAATGCGGCCAGCTACGTACGAGGAATTCTGCGACCTCCTTAGGATAGTCGACGACCAATAACGCAGGCTGGGACGGATAGGCTGTGCCTAGGAAATAAGACAACCCCCCTAGCGACAGACAGACGCTATAGACTAGGAACCGACGACGACGAGGGTAGCAGTAGC
Source organism: Pseudocercospora ulei (assembly GCA_016165855.1). Taxonomy (NCBI): domain Eukaryota; kingdom Fungi; phylum Ascomycota; class Dothideomycetes; order Mycosphaerellales; family Mycosphaerellaceae; genus Pseudocercospora; species Pseudocercospora ulei. The sequence continues at coordinate 23,450 of JACWNB010000003.1, forward strand.
AGCTACCGTACGGCTAAGGGCCGCTACTAAAAGGGCGCAATAGGTAGACACGGCTACCCTTAACAAGAGGCGAGCAGAAGGGAGCTGCTACCGGTGCGGCAAGATAGGCTACACTGTACGGAATTGCGAGCTCCTACTAGTAGAGAGACCTAGGGGACGACAGACCCCTGCGAGGATCGCAACTGCAGCGCCTCTACAAGGAGATCAGGTGTCCTACTCGGACGACGACGAGTCGGGAAAAGAGTAGCCTCTAAGCGAAGGCTCTGCTAGAGGCGGGTGCGAGATAGACTGCCAAATCAAAGCATTACTTGGCTATCTTTTAAGAGCAATTACATAACGACGACGCCGTTTATCGTACGGCCGACGTTAAACGGGTCCGCAACGGCGCGGACATTGATTAACACAGGATGTTTGGTGTATAGAGTAGTTAGCAAAGACTTCGTACAGAGACATTAGATTGAGACGACCCCTACAGTACCTGTGCGCATGCTGGGCATTACCGGGCGAGGACCGGACATTACCTATATAGTAAAAGTAACAATAGAGGTACAGGGACACTACGAGCAAGACTTATACCTCTATATCGTACAGGACAAGTTAGGGTATAACCTAATACTAGGGAAGCCTTAGATAGAGCGCTAGAGGGGCAAGCTGGACGTCGGACGAGGGCGGTTGTACCTGGCAGTAACAAAGCGGAGAATCCGGGACCGGGGGAGGTTCCCGCAAGGTAGCGGTGCCAAGGCCGAAATCAATACAGCAACAGCGGACATCGAGAAGGCATTGGCACCTAAAGAAGCGACAAACCCCTATACGTAGCTCCTAAGGGAGTATATCGGGTATCTGGACCTTTTTGAACCAGAGTCGGCCTCAAAGCTGCTGCTACACCGAGGGGAAGGGATTAACTATAACATCCAGCTAGAACCCCGCCCGGATAGGGGCCTGCCGGAAGTACTGTACGGACCACTGTACAGAATGTCCTCTAGAGAACTCCTAGTACTGCGCAAGACGCTGGACGACCTGCTTGCCAAAGGGTTCATTCGGGCCAGTACGTCGTCCGCGGGAGCCCTAGTACTGTTTGTCTATAAGGAGGGGAAGGCTGGATTGCGTTTCTGCGTAGACTACAGAGGCATTAACGCGATTACTAAGAAGGACCGGTACCCCCTACCCCTTATTAAGGAAACCCTCGGACGGATCAGCAAGGCGAAGTAGTTCACTAAGCCTAACGTAGTCTCGGCCTTCTATAAGATACGGATCAAGGAAGGCTGTAAATAGATAACTGCCTTCTGTACGAGATATAGTCTTTTTAAGTAGCTAGTTACCCCCTTTAGCCTTGCCAATGCACCGGCAACCTTCTAAAGGTACATTAACAAGTCCCTGCAAGGGTTACTAGACGACATCTGCTCGGCATACCTTAACGACACCCTAGTTTTTACGGACGGCACCTACGCAGACTACGTACGGGACGTTAAGAAGGTACTGGACCGTCTGCAGCAGGCGGGCCTGTACCTCGACATCGACAAATGCGAATTCGGTGTCCAGCGTACGAAATACCTAGGTTTTATTATCGAGGCAGGGAAAGGCATTAGCATAGATAGGAAGAAGATTGATGCTATTAAGCTATAGAAGCCGCCTACAAACGTTAAGGGCGTACGGGAATTCCTTAGGTTTGCCAACTTCTACCGCCAGTTTATACGGAACTACTCGGAGATCGTACGCCCCCTAGTTAAGCTAACGCACAAGGACAAGCAGTTTAAATAGTCGGACGAATGCGATAAGAGCTTCGACAAGCTAAAGGAGCTCTTTACTACAGGACCAACGCTCGCCGCCTTTAACCCGGAGCGTACGACAATACTGGAAACCGACTCCTTAGGGTACTGCATTAGGGGTATCCTGTTACAGGTAGGCTCGGACGGACTCCTACATCTATATGCGTATTTCTCTAAGAAGAACTCCCTAGCTAAGTGCAACTACCCTATCTACGACAAAGAGTTGCTAGCGGTCGTATAGTGTTGCGAGGCCTAGGATAGGGAACTCCGCTCGGTGCCTAAGTTCCTCGCCCTAACAGACTACAAGAACCTAGAATACTTTACTTAACCCCGGAAGCTGTCTAAGAGGCACGTACGATAGGCAATGTACCTAAGCCGGTTCAATATAAGACTCTAGTACTATAAGGGTAAGGACAACAGCAGGGCCGACGCACTGTCTAGACGGGACTAGGACATGCCAACGATGTACGAGGACGACCGGCTAAAGTCGCGGACATTCCAGATGTTCAAGGAAGAGCCAGGCGGGGAGACCATCTACCTAGCAGCGACACATCTATAGGAACCCTAACTGCAAGCATAGGAAGAGGCAGTGGAAAAGGACGAGGCATACCGAGGGGCCCGTACAGCGATCTAGGGAGGGCAACGGAAGCTCCCAGCCGAGCTCTACCTAAAGGTATCAGCAGCCGAGTGTTTAGTAGACGAGGAGAACAACCTAAAGTTCAGAAATCGGATATAGGTCCCGGCGGACGAGAAGCTCCGTACGGGCTTAATACAACGAGCACATAACTCTATAGCTACCGGGCACCCAGGGCGCGAGGAGACGTACAGCATTATCGCCTAGGACTACTACTAGCTAGCGATAGCGAAGGACATTCGCAGGTTCGTACAGAACTGCGATATATGCGGACGAACGAAGCCCTAGCGCGAGCTGAAGCATAGGCTGCTGAAGCCCCTGCCGATACCGGATCGACCCTAGCAAGATCTGACCGTAGACTTTATTACGGACCTCCCTAAGAGCGACGGACGGCGAAACATTATAGTAGTTACGGACAAGTTAACGAAGGGGGTAATACTAGAGGGGATAGACTCTATTACAGCTAAAGACACTGCCTAGGCCTTTATCCGGACGACGTTCAGCAAGCACGGTTTCCCTAGGTCAATTGTATTAGACCGGGGGTTACAGTTTACGAGCTAGCTCTGGGCACGGGTCTGCTAGTTACTAAGGGTAGAGCGTCGTCTGTCCACCGTATAGCACCCGTAGACGGACGGGGCGACGGAGAGGGCCAATTTAACCCTAAAAGCGTACCTCCGAGCGTACGTCGACTATAACTAGACGAACTGGAACCGCCTTCTCCTAATAGCGGAGCTGGCTATTAACAGCTGTACGGCCGATGCTACAGGACTGTCCCCCTTCTTTACGACCTATAGATACGACTATTCCCTGCTCCTACCGACCCTAAGTAGCAATACCCTGCGCTCTGTACGATCCCTAATCCAGCAAGGAGAGGCTATCGTACGGACGATTACGAACGCCTACCAATAGGCAAAGGCGAGCCTAGCCCTAGCCTAGCAGAACGCGGAAGAGCAGGCTAACAAGGGACGACAGGCTGTACTAAGGTACGAGGCAGGGGATAAGGTCTGGCTAAACCAGCGAAACATCTGTACGGACCGACCGAGCAAGAAGTTAGATTAGAGGAACAGGAAGTTTACAGTAATCCGGCCGGTAGGGACATATGCTGTACGACTAAACACTCCCCTAGGGATTTACCTAGTCTTCTACGTAGACCTTGTACGACCGGCGAGCACGGACCCCCTACTGCACTAGACGACCGACGACAGGCGCCTACCCGCAATTATAACAGAGGGCTAAGAAGAGTACGAGGTAGAGGGGATCCTTAAGAGCCGGAGGAAGCGGGGGAAGGCAGAGTACTTAGTAAAATAGAAAGGATAGGCAGAACCTACGTAGGAACTATACGAGGCTCTGCAAGACACGACCGCACTGGACAGATAGGAGGAGGACCATCCCCCTGCCCAGTTACAGTAACCCTGCGCTGTACGGCGGAAGGAGGCACGATCTACCCTAAGGACAGAGTAGCTGCAGGCAAACCTAGGTTATTAAAGGATCGAGCACTACGACGTAGGACACTATAGGACCCTACTAACACGACACCGTACGACACCGTACGAGATAAGGGCTAGGAGAAAGGAACAGCCTAGGGACGAATAGGAGGGGGGAGCGGAAATAAGACAAGTTAAGAGAAAACCGGCCGAAAATTCTCACATTCTCTAGGAGGGGGGGGGGGTTGTAGCCACTAGCCACCACCCTAGGGGAACCAGACCACCCTACTCATTATCTGAGATCTCCACTACCTTAGGCCCAGCTGGGCCCCCACCCCCACTAGGGCTACCCCTAGGGAGCAGAGGCACCCCCCCACCCCTACGTGCCTCCCCCGGCTGGCGGAAGGGGCAGTAGAGGGAGCCATCCTTCTACTTGCACAAGGCACACACCCTAGCCCAGAAGCCTAGGAGGCGGTATAGGCCAAGTAAAGGCTAGGGGGAGTTAGGGCAGGGGGCACAGAGCTGGCCCCGGGTAGCGATAAGGAGGGCGTTAACGTACGACGGCCGGGCCGTAGCTACCCGCTCGGGTGTAACCTAGGCGGGGTTACACTAGAAGGCATAGAAGGGGAGCCCGGCCGCATCCTACTGCTCGCAGGTATAGCACCTAAGACGTCAGCCTAGACCGTACAGAAGACGAGAATCTGTACGAACCGGAGGAGTAGCTGCTAGTTAAGTTAAGGGCCCCACTATACGAGGACAAAGTAGGGGGGGACCCCAGCCGGATAAGGGGGAGGGGCGGGGCCAGCAGCGACGAGGGAACCACCGGACGACATAGTAGCTAGTAGCGGTTGGTAGTAGTTAGTGGTTAGTAGCTAGTTAGTAGTTAGTAGTTAGTAGTTAGTAGCTAGTAGTAGTAGTAGCAGATAGTAGTAGATAGTGGACGGTATATAGGGAAAAGAGAGAGGAGAAGGGAAGAGAAGGGAGAAGGCTTAGGCTAACTGCCTGCTATAGTAGGAATAGCAAGCAGGGCAGCTGCTACAGACAGGTAGAATAGCAAGAGGCAACTACGACCTAGGGGAAGCGACGGGAGACGACGACTCGGACGACCGAACGGAATAGGAAGCTACGACCTGCCAAAGGAACAGTAGGAGCTGGGTGGTTTAAGCATGCTGCTATACAGAAGAAGCACTACGAGAAAGGGAAAGGGGGGGGGTATTGTTAGGGGGCGCCGCTCGGCCTAGGTCCTGAACCCGACCTGAGCCGACCGTCGCCCTAAGGACTACGACTTAGCGGCGCCAGCACGACCCTACCCTCCGTACGGAGCCACCGACAGGACCCCACTCCTGTACAGAGGGAGAACACAACGGTCCTATACAAAGGGGAGCTACCGCCCCTTAGATTAGGAAGGAAAACCCTTTACTACTGTACAGAGGAGGTAACTCCCGATCCTCCGTACAGAGGGTGAACCTTGCACCCTAGCACAAAGGGGAAATTGCTAGCTTAGCTTCGTAGGTACAAATCGTACGGAGCAGACGACGAAGGAACTGCCTATCAGTTCCTTTATGTAGATACCCAACCTTAAGTTTCTAAATCAAGATCCTTGGGCCCCTTACACTAGCAGCAGTATACATATAGGAACCCGAACTGCAGGTATAGGAAGAGGCAGTAGAAAAGGACGATATATACTAAGGGGCCTGTACAGCAATCTAAGGAGGACAGGGGAAGCTCCTAGCAGAGCTCTACCTTAAGGTATCGGCCGCAGAGTGCTTAGTAGACGAGGAGAACAACATAAAGTTTAGGAATCGGATTTAGGTTCCGGCAGACGAGAAGCTCTGTACGAGCTTAATACTACAGGCGCATAATTCTATAGCAACCGGGCACCTAGGGCGCGAGGAGACGTACAGCATTATCGCTAGGGACCACTACTAGCTAGCGATAGCAAAGGATATCCGCAGATTTGTACAGAACTGCGATGTCTGCAGACGGACAAAGCCCTAGCGCGAGCTAAAGCATAGGCTGCTAAAACCCCTACTAATACCGGACCAGCCCTAGCAAGACCTAACAGTAGACTTTATTACAGACCTCCCTAAGAGCGACGGACGGCAGAGTATTATAGTCGTTATAGACAAGCTAACGAAGGGGGTAATATTGGAAGGAATAGACTCTATTGCAGCTAAGGACACTGCCTAGGCCTTTATACAGACGACGTTTAGCAAGCACAGGTTCTCTAGGTCAATCGTATCGGACTAGGGCTTACAGTTTACGAGCTAGCTCTAGGCTAGGGTATGTCAGTTGCTAAACGTTAAACGTTACCTGTTAACTATATAGCACCTACAGACGGACGGCGCGACGGAGAGAGTCAATTCGACGTTAGAAGTGTACCTCCGAGCGTACGTCGACTATAACTAGACGACAAACTGGAACTGCCTTCTCCCTATAGCGGAGCTAGCTATTAACAGCTGTACGGCTAACGCTATAGGATTGTCCCCTTTCTTTATAACCTATAGATACGACTACTCCCTGCTCCTGCCGACCCTAAGTAGTAACACCCTGCGCCCTGTACGATCCCTAATTTAGCAGGGAGAGGCCATCGTATAGACGATTACGAACGCCTATTAATAGGCGAAAGCGAGTCTAGCTATAGCTTAACAGAATGCAGAAGAGCAGGCTAACAAGGGACAACAGGCTGCACTAAGGTACAAGGCAGGGGATAAGGTCTGGCTAAACCAGCGCAACATCTGTACAGACTGGCTAAGCACGAAGCTAGATTGGAAGAACTGGAAGTTTACAGTAGTCCGACTAGTAGGAACACACCCTATACGACTTAACACTCCCCTAGGGATCTACCTAGTCTTCTACGTAGACCTCGTACAGCTAGCGAACACGGACCCCCTTCTGCACTAGTCGACAGACGACGCGCGCCTACTAGCAATTATAACCGAGGGCTAGGAAGAGTATAAGGTAGAAGGAATCCTTAAGAGCTAAAGAAAGAAGAAGAGGGTAGAGTACCTAGTAAAATAGAGAGGATAGGCAGAGCCTACGTAGGAACTGTACGAGGCCCTATAGGACACAACTGTGCTTAACAGGTAGGAGGAGAACTATCCCCCTGCCCAGTTACAGTAACACTGCGCTGTACAGCAAAAAGGGGCACGATCTACCCTAGATACAGGGCAGCCGCTAGCAACTTAGCTCGCTAAAGGATCGGGAATTAAGACGTAGGACACTACTAGTTCCCACCGACACTACACTGTACTACACTGTACGGAAGAGGGGCAGAAGGAAGGGAACGGTTAGGAGACAGGTAAGATAGGGGGGGGTAAGAGCAAAACCGTCTAAAAATTTCTTTCACTACCTAGGGGGGGGGGGGGGGGGTAGCTTACTAGCTACTACCCCCTGGAACTAGGGCGGCCGACTCCCTATCAGAAATCTCAATCACCTCCCGGCCGGCAGGGCCCCTACCTAGGCCTATGCCAGGGAGCAGAGGCACCCCCCTACCCCTACGCGCCTCCTCTAGACAGCAGTAGGGGCAGTAGAGGGAGCTATCCTTCTACTTGCATAAGGCGCAGACCCTAGCCTAGAAGCTAGGGAGGCAGTATAGGCCGAGTAAGCCTTAGGGGGATTTAGGGCAGGAGCGACAGAGCTGGCCCCAAGTAGCGATAAGGATAGCATTAATATACGACGCGCAGGCTATAGCGACCTGCTAAGGTATAACCTAGGCAGGGTTACACTAGAAGGCGTAGAAGGGTAGCTTGGCAGCGTCCTGCTGCTTATTAGTATAGCATCTAAGCTGTTAGCTAAGACTGTACAGAAGACAGGGACCTGTACGAACCAGAAGCGAAGTTGCTAGTTAAGGTAGGCATTCTACTACTAGAGGTAAAAATAGGAGGGGACACTGGCTAGATAGGCGGAAGAAGAGCTAGGAACTACAAGAGAAGAGCTAGCAACTACGAGGGAACTACAGCAGGAACGGCCGGACGGGGTGCGCAGCATAACGATAGTAGCTAGTAGTAGTAACTAGTAGTAGCGGCTAGTAGTAGTAACTAGTAGTAGGGTCTAGGTAGACAGTAGACAGTAGTAGATAGTGGACGGTAGACGGTAGACGGCGTAGAAGGGGGGGTAGCAGGCAGGGAATAGAAGAGAAGGAGGGAAGGGAAAGAGAAGGGAGAGGCTTAATATTTAGGGGGTAGCTGTCTACTATAGGAGGCAATAGCAACTAAAGCAGCTGCTACAACTGTATAAAAAGGGAGCAAGAAGGCAACTACGACCTAGTAGCGATAAGCAACGGCCCTATAGACAACTAGACAGAGATAGGAAGTTGCGATCTAGCAAAGGAACAGCAGGAGCTAAGAGTGTACGGCACGACGTCGTACGAAAAAGGCACTACGAGAAGGGAGGAGGGTATTGTTAGGGGGCGCTGCCTAGCCCAGGTCCTAGACCTAAGCCAGCCGTCGTCCTAAGGACTGCGACTTAGCAGCGCCAGCACGACCCTACCCTCTGTACAGGATTACCGACATAACCCTACCCCTATATAGAGGGAGAATCCTATAGCCCTATATAGAGGAGAATTGCCGCCCCTCTAAACAGAGGGAAAACTCTACACTACTATACAGAGGGAAACTCCTCATCCTCTATACAGAGTGTAAACCTTGCACCCCTACACAGAGGGAAATTGCTAGCTTAGCTTTGTAGGTACAAATTGTACAGCAGCAGACGACGAAGGAACTGCCTATTAGTTCCTTTATATAGATACCTAACCTTGAGTTTCTAAACCAAGATTCTTAAGCCCCTTACACTAGACAGGTAGGAGGAGAACCACCCCCCTGCCCAGTTACAGTAACACTGCACTGTACAGCGAAAAGGGGCACGATCTACCCTAGATATAGGGCAGCTGCTAGCAACTTAGGTTGTCGAGGGATCGGAAATCAAGACGTAGGACCCTACCGGGCCCTACCGACACTACACTATACAGAAGGGGTAGGAGGGAGAGGACAGCTAGGAGACAGGTAGGAATAAGAGTGGAAGTAGGAGGGGATAAGAGCAGAACCGTCCGAAAAATTTCTTACACTACCTAGAGGGGGGGGGTGGCTCACTAGCTACTACCCTGTAGGACTAGGGCGGCTGACTCCCTATCTGAAATCTCAATTACCTCCTGCCTAGCAGGACCCCTACCCGGGCCAGCCCTAGGGAGCAGAGGCACCCCCCTACCCCTACGCGCCTCCTCCAGACAGCGGTAGGGGCAGTAGAGGGAGCTATCCTTCTACTTATACAAGGCGCAGACCCTAGCCTAGAAGCCAGGGGGCAGTATAGGCTAAGGGAGCCCTAGAGGGAATTTGGGCAGGAGGCGTAGAGCTAGCTACGAGTAGCAATAAGGATAGCATTAACATACGACGCGCAGGCTGTAGCAACCTACTAAGGCGTAACCTAGGCGGGGTAATACTAGAAGGCGTAGAAGGGTAGCTTAGTTGCATCCTGCTGCTCGTTAGTATAGCATCTAAGACGTTAGCCTAGACTATACAGAAGATAGAGACCTGTACGAACCGGAAGCGGAGTTGCTAGTCAAGCTAGGCACTCTATTACTAAAGGTAGAAATAGAGGGGGACACTAGCTAGACGGGCGGAAGAAGAGCCAGGAACTACAAGAGAAGAGCTAGTAACTACAAGAGAACTACAGCGGGAACAGCCGGACGGGGTACGTAGCATAGTAGTAGTAGCTAGTAATAGTAGCTAGTAGTAGTAACTAGTAGTAGGGGACAGTAGACGTAGACGGTAGACGGTAGACGTAGACAGTAGACAGTGGACAGTGGACGGTAGTAGACGGTAGACAGCGTAGAAGGTAGGGGTAGCAGGCAGGGAATAGAAGAGAAGGAGGGAAGGGAAAGAGAAGGGGGAGGCTTAATATTTAGGGGGTGGCTGCCTGCTATGCGAGGCAATAGCAACTAAAGCAGCTGCTACAACTGTGTAAAAAGAGAGCAAGAAGGCAACTACGACCTAGTAGGCGACGAGCAACGGCCCTATAGACGACTAGACAGAGAGAGGAAGTCGCGACCTGCTAAAGGGACACTAGGAGCTAAGGGTATACAAGACACCGTTATACGAAAGAAGCACTACAAGAAGGGAGGGAGGTATTGTTAGGGGGCGCCGCCTAGCCTATGTCCTAGATATAAGCCAGCTGTTGCCCTAAGGACTGCGACTTAGCAGTGCTAGTACGACCCTACCCTCTATACAGAATCACCGATACGACCCCACTCCTATACAGAGAGAGAATCCTATAGCTCTATATAGAGAGGAATTGCCGCTCCTCTCAACAGAGGGAAAACTCTATACTACCTTACAGAGGGAAACTCCCGATCCTCTGTACAGAGTGTAAACCTTACATCCCTATATAGAGAGAAATTGCTAGCTTGGCTTCGTAGATACAAATTGTACAGCAGCAGACAACGAAGGAACTGCCTATTAGTTCCTTTATATAGATACCTAACCTTAAGTTTCTGAACTAAGATTCTTAAGCCCTTACAAATTTGGTCTATTACCACTGCTGCCTTAGACAATGTCGCTAAGTCCGAGGCGGCGGCCGCGTTACCAACATAGAGATTACTATAGTACGCCCGGCGACGACTGCAAGCAGCTTTAAGTAGAGTAGCATTAGATAAACGACGACGACAATAACGACGAGACGAAGATTTTCAATAATAACATAAGAAGACACGCAAAGCAACACTAGAAGAAGTGCCATTAGAAGAAATGCTAGATATAAAGAAGGGGTAACGACAGAAGAGGTAATGTTAAAGAAGAGAAGAAAAAGTTGTAAGATTTAGGCATCTACAACAGGAAATTAGGCAGAAAGCAGCTGCTACACTGCGAAAATAAGAAGATAGAAAGATAGATAGAAAAGAAGCATATTAAAAAAGAGAAGAATAGAAAGACATAATTAGCTAAAAAAATTTCAAAGAGATAGAAGATATAGAGCCGGAACAAGCCAGAATAGATAAGTAAGCGGTCGAGGGTAACCGCTAGTAAGGGAGGGGGGTAGTGTTCTGGCAGTGGAAAGGAGTAGGACAGACTGATAGGGTAGACCCTAGAATTTCGGCTCTGCCCTTCCAGACTAAGCCGGGCCTTGGTACGCCACCCCTATAGAAGCCTACATCCCCTACTATCTAGATTTCTTCCTCTCCTTAGTTCGAGATATAGTCTTTAGAAGAGCTGTATTAAATAATATCTACGTAAGCTTTAATCCGAGCGCGCAGATATAATTTAATACATCTGTTTTAATAACTTTATTTCGAACTAAAGAGCAAAAGGAATCTATATAGTAGTAGCAGTGTGCTTCGTAGTAGTAGTAGGCTAAGGCCCGGCTTAGTCCAGAAGGGCCGAGCTAAAATTCTAAGGGTCTATCCTATTACTTAGTCCTACGCCTTTCCGCTACTACAATACTACTCCCCTCCCTTACTAGCAGTCGTCCTCGATCGTTTACTTATCCTTCTATTATCTATTTTCTCTTATTCTAGCCAATTAGGTCTTCTTATCCTTCTATCTATTCTTCCGTTTCTGCCTCTTTTTCTTCTTCTTTTTCGTCGTCTTTTTCTTCTTCTTTTTGTTCTACTTTTTCGTCTTCTTTTTCCGTCCGATTTGCAGCTCTTTCCGCAGGAATCCTTCTTAAAATCGACGTTACTTCTTCTTTTCTTCTACCTTAAAAACATCGTCCTATTCTCGTCCCTTTCTTCTTTATATCGTCGTCGTCTAACGTCTTTTACTTAGCGTCTATCTGATTATTGATACGGATGTGGATGTGGACAGCTGGCAGGGCCAGGCTTGGCGCACACTCAAATACCTCTACCTCCGCTTGTACGTAGATTCTTCCCTCTCTAGCCTTGGATATAGTTATCAAAGACGGGTATTGACCTAGCGTCTACCGCAGTCAGATCAATTATATAACCCTTGCTATATAATCCGAGCCGTCTAATTGGAGCTATTTAATCTAAGCTATTTAATCGGTGTTATAGCTCTATATAGGTCCGGACGCAATCTTCTAATTTCTTCTTACTAAGGCTTAAGCGATACTCTGGAAAAAGGGGGGTCCGTCGTGGACTCTGTCTATAAAATCAATCGGCCGAGCCCTTCGCTTTTATAGGCGTCGTCGACGACTGGCGCGCCAAAGGGGGCCGTCGTCGACTTCGTCTACGGAATCCGTCTAGCTAAGCTATCGGACTTTGTAGATGTCGTCGAAGACTGTTACTAAGCGCGCCGCTACGATCGTTTCTTTAGCTTTCTCTTACTAATAGAACGGATGTAGCTCTTCTTCTTTTCTATTGCTTCTAAAGCTATCTTTTCTAGAGCTATTCCTTCTTTATTTCTAGAGCTATCCAGGTCTCGGCTTTCTCGGATTCCAGGTATAGAATTCCTCTAGCAGCTCTGCCCTTTTCTAGAGATTCTCGATTAGATACTATTTATAGTCTTCTAGCTACCCCTTCTATAAATCTTCGCTTTAATAGACCCCCTTACCTTCTTTATATCTATTACATCTTCTACCTCCTACTCTTCTTCCTTACTGTCTATCTCGATTAGTAGGAGTTCGATAAACCCCTGCCCTAGAAGGCTATTTTTAGGGTCTAGGCTTAACAGATCTGAATAGAAGAAGTCGTAGATCCGGAACGATTTTAGTAGCTAGAGCCGATAGGTTACTAGTAACCTCTTTTCCACTATTATAAATAGACCTACATAATAGGGGTTAAGCTTAGCGTTGCCTTTTAGCCTTAGGTTCCGCGTGTCAAGCTATACCTTTTAGCCTTCCTCGAATTCTATTAGTGACTGCTTTCTATTGGCTCGAGTTAATATCTTCGCCTAAGCTGATTCTATCGCTTCTTTTGCTACCCGGACTGCTTCTTCTATCTAAGCCTTAAGCGCTTCTGCTGTGGCGGCGGCGATCCTCTTCGATAAGGTAGAAGGTTCCGAAGGGCTAGATCTATCTAGCGGTTAGAAGCTTATCCTCAGAAGATAGCTATAAGTTATCTTAAATAGCGCTAGCGAGGTAGCTTAATGTTAGGGGACGCCGTCCTGCTAGGTCCCGGACCTAGACTGGCCGTTGTCCTAAGGAGTACGACTTAGTAGCGCTAGCAAGACCCAGCTAGACCAAGTCCTAACCCGGCCTAGCCGAGTCGGCATCCCCTCCCCCTGCACCCTATACAGAGGGAAATCTCTGCACCCCTATACAGAGGGAAATCTCTGCACCCCTATATAGAGGGAAATTGCTGGCTTGCTTCGTAGGTACAAAATGTACAGTAGCGGACAACAAAGGAACTGCCTATTAGTTCCTTTATATAGATACCTAGCTTTAAGTTTCTAAACTAAGATTCTTAAACCTATTACATTAGGAACTGATCTTACTGTTAGTAACTGCAGTAATACAACGAAGATAGACAGCGACATCCCTATAGAAACTACGGCTATATAGGATTATATACGCAACATATATAAAGAGCTAATAGATTGCAAGAACTAGCTCGAAGAACAAATAGGCTATTAGGCCTCGACAATTTCCTAACAGGAACAGGAGCTCCGACAGCTTAGGGCGTCCGGTTGCGACCCGACCCCTACGACGACGACGAACACGACGGCCTACACTACAGTTACAAAGAGCAAACTCCCCCATGTTACTACCTAAGATAGCGAGACACCTCCTAGGCTGCCCAGATGCGCTCTAAGCTTCTGGTCGACTTAGCAGCATACCCAGTCGAGCTTAACAAGGTAGTGTATCTCTTTAGGAGGTTAAAGGGCAAGGCGGTAGCACGAATTCTGCCGTACTATAAAACGGCTATTGCTAGTCCGGCAACGGCAACTACAATAATGCTCTAGGCAGCTCTTAACAGGAGCTACAAGGACCTGGATCGTAAGAGTCGAGCCCTCGTACGACTTAATACTATAAAGCAAGAGCGCAAGTCCGTACAGGAGTTCCTTATAGAATACAACCAAACCCTAGCTAAAGTAGGAGGCCTTAGCTAGGAGGACAGGTTAAAGGTAACTACCCTAGAAGTAAGACTCTCTAGGGAGATTATAACAGGACTAGTAGGCGTAATGCGACTAGCCTTGTACGAGGCGTTCTATAATCTCCTTAGGATAATCGACGACTAACAGCGCAGGCTCGGACGGATAAGCTACATCTACGAGATGCGACAACCCCTCTATCGGCAGCAGGACGCTATAGACTAGGAAGTAACGACGACGACGAGAGTAGCAGCAGCCGTTACTGTACGACTAAGGACTAACGCTAAGAGGGCGCAGTAGGCAGATGCAGTTACCCTTAACAGAAGGAGGGCAGAAGGGAGCTGCTACTAGTATAGCTAGATAGGGTATACTGTACGGAATTGCGGGCTTTTGCTAGTAGAGAGACCTAAGGGACGGCCGGCCACTGTAAGGGTAGCAACTATAGCACCCTAACATAAGACCTAAGAGTTCCCCTTAGACGACGACGAGTTGGGAAAAGAGTAGCCTCTAAGCGAAGGCTTAGCCGGAGGTATATACAAGATAGATTGCTAAATTAAAGCACTGCTTAGCTATCTTTTAAGAGCAACTAAATAACGACTACGCCGTTTATCGTACGACCTATGCTGAACGGGACCGCCACTGCGCGGACGCTAATTGATACAGGGTGTTTAGTGTATAGAGTAATTAGCGAAGACTTCGTACAGAAACACTATATTAAGACGACCCCTACTGTACCTGTACGTATACTAGGCATTACTGGACGAGGACCGGACATTACCTATATAGTAAAAGTGACGATAGGGCTGCAAGGACACTACGAGTAGGACTTATACTTCTACGTCGTATAGGACAAGTTAGGGTATAACCTAATATTAGGGAAACTATAGACAGAGCGCTAGCAGGGCAAGCTCAACGTTAGACGAGGACGCCTATACCTGGCAGCTACGAAGCAGAGACTCCGAGATTAAGGGAAGATTCCACTAGGTAGCAATGCCAAAGCCGACGGAGAGGCCAGCTTAAACGCCGAGGTTAACACTACGACTACAGACATTAAGAAGGCCTTAGCGCCTAAGAAAGTTACGGACCCCTACACGAAGCGCCTATCGGAATACGCAGAATACCTAGATCTCTTCAAACCGAAATCAGCCTTAAAACTGCCTCTACACTAAGGAGAAGGAATCGACTACGACATCTAGCTTAAGCCCCGTTCGGATAGAAGCCTGCCCGAGGTACTGTATAGCCTACTGTATAGCATGTCCTCTAGAGAACTCCTAGTACTACGCAAGACACTGGACGACCTGCTTGCCAAAGGTTTTTTTTGTGCTAGTACGTTATTGGCCGGAGCCCTAGTGCTGTTTGTTTACAAGGAAGGCTTAGCCGGCTTGCGTTTCTACGTAGATTACAGAGGTATTAACGTAATTACTAAAAAGGACCGGTACCCCCTACCTCTTATTAAGGAGACCCTCGGACAGATTAGCAAAGCAAAGTAGTTTACGAAGCTTAACGTTGTCTTAGCCTTCTATAAGATACAGAATAAGGAAGGATGCAAATAGATAACCGCTCTCTGTATAAAGTACAGACTTTTCGAGTAGCTTGTTACCCCCTTTAGCCTTACGAACGCACTAGCAACCTTCTAGAGGTACATTAATAGATCTTTGCAAGGACTTCTGGACGACATCTGCTCTGTATATCTTAATGTAATAGGTTTAAGAATCTTGGTTTAGAAACTTAAAGCTAGGTATCCTTATAAAGGAACTAATAGGCAGTTCCTTCGTCGTCCGCTCCTGTACGCTTTGTACCTACGAAGCAAGCCAGCAATTTCCCTCTATACAGGGGTGTAAGTGCAGAGATTTCCTTCTGTATAGGGGTACAGAGATTTCCCTCTATACAGAGTGTAGGGGGAGGGGATGCCGACTCGGCTAGGCTAGGTCTTGCTGGCGCTGCTAAGTCGTACTCCTTAGGACGACAGCCGGTCCAGGTCCGGGACCTGTCAGGACAGCGTCCCCTAACAATACCCCCCCCTCCCTCCCTTGTAGTAGTCTCTTTGTATAGGCTTAGCATTCTAGCGGTTTCCCGTCGTCGTCCGGTTACTGCTATGCAATTAAGCTGTCTAGTAACTATAGCTTTATCTGCTATACTTTATATAGCAGACAGCTGGCCGTATGTTAGGCCTATCGTTTTCGTCGTCCGGTTTCGTCCTTAGTTGCCTATCCCTATCTTACTATACCAACTCCCCAGTATCTAACTCGTACAGTCTAGCAGGGCTGTTTTTCTGGCACTGGCCCAGTCGTCGTCCTGTACGGAGTCGTGCTAGGTAACCGTCCGGAGGGCTAGCTGCACTTCTACCTGTTACCTAGGTATTCCTGCCTATTGCTGTTTGCAGCTACCTAACTACGCCTGTAGCTACCCTACCTTCCCTATCCTGTATAGTTAGTGCCTGTCCTAACTTACCGTCCGTCTATCTATCTGTCCTACCGTACGCCTAACTACGGCCCTCTCTACTAACCTATCGCTGCTATTACGGCGTCTTATTAACTATTATACCCTGCAACCAACTCGAACGATCCTGTAGTAGCTACACTCCGTCCGCCGGCCCTATCGTTATCCCCTGTCCGGCCGGGATTCCGCTCTGCTTCGAGCTCCTAGAGTGGAATGCCGAGTACGACTGGAAACTGTGCTACCGGTCTATACAGTCTTGTCTACACTCTGTACTTCCTAACTAACGATTGCAGCTGCTTTACCTAGCAGCAGCGGGACGCTGCTCAGCTTCTATTCTATTCTTTCTAGTGTAATCCTGCTCGTGTTACCCCCCTCTGCCTCTATACTGCCTAGCCCTCGTACGTTAACGCAGTCCTAATTGCTAGCTGCGGCCAGTCCTGCCAGGCCTGTACTAACTCTCCCTAGGGCTCCTTTGTCCTATACCGTCTAGCGGGGTTCTAGGCCGGTGCTTGTGCTTCCTGCAAATAGAAGGATAGGTCGCTGTACTGCTCTGTACGCCGTCCGGGCAAGGGCTGTAGGGGCGCCGGGGGGCTACTAGTTATTAAGTTAGAGTCGGACGATAAGGACTGGGAGGTTGTTAAGATTTTAGACGACGACGCCCTAGCCCTATCTGTCGTTGAGATTTCGGACAGCAACGAGCTAGGCCTATCGTCGTCTATAGTAGTAAGATAGCGGGACGGTTACTAACCGGTGCCTATGCAATCCCTAGACTGTATAGTCCTAGGTAATCTCGTATAGCTCCCTATATCTTACTTCTCTCTCTTCCTAGTCCTATTCCTATACAGCTGCCTAGTCCTGCCTATAGCTGCCTAATTCTCTTGTAGCTGCCTATTCCTGTCTGCAGCTGCTTTCTCCCCTAGCTGTACAGCGTAGTGCTACTTTAGCCGTCTAGAGGGGTGTCTCCCCTCCTACCTATCTAAAGCTAATGTGTCTAGGAGGGCCTCGTATAGTTCCTAGGTAGGCTCTAATCCGGGCACGCAGATAAAATTCAATACGGCCTTTTTAATAACTATATCTCGAACTAAGAAAGGAAAGGAATCTATACAGCGGTAGGTAAGGGCTTTAGGGGTAGTGTGCTAAGGCCCGGCTTGGTCTAGAAGGGCCGAGCCGAAATTCCAAGGGTCTACCCTATTACTTAGTGCTACCCCTTTCTGCCGCCGCAACACTACCCCCCCTCCCTTACTAGCGGTCGACCTCGACCGCTTACTTATCTCTCTTTTTTTTTTTTGATTCGCAGTCTCTTCTGCGCAAACCCCTCTTTGAAAATAACGTTACCTCTCCGCTTTCTTCTATCTCAAAAGCATCCTTCTTCTTTATTTTTATTCTTCTTATATCGTCGCTATCTAACGTCTTTACTTCGCCGTCTATCTAATCGGAGCTATCTGATCTGAGCTAGCAGCTATCTAAGCTGCGGCATAGCTGGCCTGTGCGCTGCCGTAGAGGTCTATATAGATCCGTCCGTAGCTCGCTATCTCTTCTTCTTTTTCTTCTCTACTAAGGCTTTAAGCGCTACTGCAAAGCTGCCGGCGCCGACGCCGCTTTACGAGATCGAACGGCCGCGAGCCTTTCTTGTTCGGGGCAGCGTCGGCAACCGTCGCGTCGAAGCGGTAGTAGGTAGTGGTCGAGTCGAGGACTCCAACTAAGCGCGTTACTACGATCGTTTCTATCGGTTTTCCTGCCGATAGAGCGGACGTAGTCTATCATCTTCTTTCGGAGCTATTAGCTTTGGAGCTATTCGGGCCTTGGCTTCTTCGGATTCTGCTTGTAAGACTCCTTTAGCAGCTCTACCAAATTCCGGAGATTCTCGACTAGGTACTATTTATAGTCTTCTAGCTATCCCTTCTACGAGATTCTTGCTTCGACGGACCCTCTTATCTTTCTTATATCTACTATATCTTCTACCTCCTACTCTTCTTCTTTACTGTCTATCTCGATTGGTAGGAGTTCGGCGAACCCCTGTTCCAGAAGACTGTCGTTGGGGTCCAAACTTAGCAGATCCGTATAAAAGACATTATAGATCCGGAACGATTTCGGTAGCTGGAGCCGATAAGTCACCGACGACCTCTTTTCTACTATCTTAAACAGACCTACGTAGCAGGAGTTAAGCTTGGCGTTGCCTTTGAGCCTTAGGTTCTGCGTGTTAAGCTATACCTTTTAGCCTTCTTCGAATTCTATTAGCGACTGCTTCCTGTTAGCTCGAGTTACTATCTTTTTCTAAGCCGATTCTATTGCTTCTTTCGCTACCTTAATCGCTTCTTCTATCTAAGATCGGAGAGCTTCTGCTACAGCGGCGGCGACCCTTTTCGACAAAGTAGTAGTAGAAGGTTCTAAAGGGCTAGGTTTATCCAGCGGTTAAAAGGTTATTCTTGGAAGGTAACTATAGGTTATCTCGAACGGCGCTAGCGAGGTGGCTTCTAACTGTGCTAAATTGGCGCAGAATTCGGCTATCGGCAACACCTTAACCCACTCTCCTTAATAGTAACTATAGAAGATTCGTATATATTTTTCTATCTCGCGGTTAGCTACCTTAGACTAACTGTCGGTTTAAGGGTAAGCAGCTGTGCTGAGCTTTCTACGAATTCCGAGAGCTTAGTTAATAGCCTTCTATACATTAGCAGTAAATTAAGGACCCCTATCCGTAGTAATAGTGTCTAGGAGGCTATAGTGCTTCTACATATGCTGGATTAGGATTCTCGCCGTCTCTTCTGCAGTAGTTCCTTTATCCTTCGCTTAGCAGGGGATAAAGTAGCGCTCCTTGCTTAGTCGATCTACTATGTTAAGCATAGCATTATATCTACCGGAATCCGGCAGGCCGGTTACGAAATCTATCGTAATATGCTGCTACGGTTTCTTGGGGATCAGAAGTGGCTTTAACAAACTGGCCGGAAGGCCGCAACGTAGCTTCGCGGCTCGGCAGATGTAGCAATTAGCGATAAACCGGTGGATCTGCTCGAAGATTCGCGGAAACCAGTAGATCGTCCTTATAGCTTCTATTGTCTTCTTTAAACCGGCGTAACCGACATCCTTAGAACTCTAGACTAGCTGGATAACCTCTGTAATTAGTTCTTCTAGTACTATTAGCTTCCCTAGGCCGGTTTTACCGAGTTTCTGCTGCTGATTAAGCTGCTCCACTTTCTCGTAGAGTGTCTCTTCCTCAGTCGGCGGTTCTATCGCGCAGATCCCTACTTCTTTTAACACCTAAGTGTCTACTATGCGTTCGGTCAACACCTTCTGGAACATGTTCGGATCTTCTTTCGCGCGGCTAGTCTTCCCTTCTCTTCTTGTTAGCGCATTAGCCTTTCTATTTTAAGCTCCGGGTCGATAGGTGATCTTAAAGTCGAATCCAGATAAGTAGGCGGCCTACTGGGCTTAACGGAGCGATAGCTTCTGTATCTTTATAAAGTAGGTAAGTGACTGATAGTCCGTAAGGACCTGGACCGTGCTCTTTCTGGTTATAAGCTCCGGTTTCCACTCCTCGAAAGCCCAAATAATAGCTAACAGCTCTTTGTCTTAAATAGCGTAGTTCCGCTTAGCCTCGTTTATAGACTTGCTAAAGAAAGCCACCGAATGGAGAGTTTCGTCGTCGCTATATTAAGAGAGAACCCCTGCGGTTACTGTATCGGAAGCGTCCGTCTCTAGATAGATCGTCTTTTCCGGTCGGAAGTACGCTAGGACTAGCGCCGAGGCCACTGCTTCTTTCAGCCTATTAAAAGCCTCTATGCATCTTTTATTCTATAGGCTAGCGGCCTCCTTCTTTAATACTTCGTTTAGGGGTCTCGCTATCTTGCTTAAGTCCTTAATAAACTGCCGATAATAGCTACAGAATCCGAGAAACGCTCTGATTTGTATAGTGTTTCCGGATTTCGGCTGCTTCCATTCCGCAACGGCAGCGACCTTTAAGGGGTCCATCCAAATTCCTTCTCTTCCGACGATAAGACCGAGATATTTAACCTTAGTCTAATAGAACTCGCTTTTCTTCGTGTCCGCGTTCAGCCCGACCTCGCAGAGCCTTGTTAGCACTCTCTCAATGTAGTCCGTATGCTGTTCTCTCGTTCTATTGGTGTAGATAAGAATGTCGTCCAAGTAGATAGACACGAACCGTTCTAGCATGTCTATAAAGGTGTAGTTTATAAAGCGTTGCTACACTGCCGGTACGTTGGTAAGTCCGAAAGGTATTACCAACTACTTGAAATTGCCTATACGCGTAGCGAATGTCGTAACATCTTCTGTTTGCCCTTCCTTCTTCCTTAGTCGGTAGAACGCTTAGCGAATATCCAGCTTGCTAAACTACTTAGCTTTAGCTACTCGTTGTATACTCTTATCTATTAGCGGTAGCGGATACACATCACTCTTAATAACTTTATTAAGGCCTCTGTAGTCTACGTACAGTCGGAGGCTACCTCTGGGTTTCCGCATCAAAAGAATTAGTAACGTATACTCGGTACAGCTTAGTGTAATAAACTTCTTCGCTAAGTTTTCTCGAACAAACACCTCTACTTAGTCCAGCTCGGCTGGCGATAGCCGTCTTAGGGGCTCGGATCTTAGCAGCGTAGCTCCTTCTTTTAGCCGGATCTTGTTGTCGTATTCCAGTCGTTAGATTGGCAGGAGGTTGGAGTTAGCTTTTAGGAACACATTAGTATAGCTATAGAGCTCCTTTGGCAACACCTCTAGCGGGTCTGCTTCTTCTTCAGCTATTCACTTTCGGTAATCCTTAATGTCTTTTATCGAGATAGCGTAGATCTTATTGTCCAGCGATCTCCTAAGGGTCGTTAAAGCTTCTAAGCTTATTATTCCGATTGTGTCTAGAGGGTCGGACCGATCTATCGGAACCGCTCCAGTGGTTGTAACGTTCGTTTTCGTAGCGACAGCAGTGACCAATTCGACGGCGGCGACGCCACTCTGCAGGGTTTTGAATCCGAGTGTGCCTTCGCCTACGTTAATAACAGCTTTCTAGTTCTTTATCTATCTCTGTCCTATAATAATGTCAAACCTTCCGATATCTATAATTCGGAACGTCGCTTCTGTAGTACGACCAGCTAGGGTGGTTCTTAGTAGCACGTAATGCGTAACACTCTTAGTGTCTTGTCCGTTGTATACCGAAATTCGCGTCGGCGACGCTAGCTCTACAGGATAACTGTATCCTTTTATTAGTTTCTAAACCAATCGATAGTGGATCGCCGCTCCGATAAGCGCTCCTGTGTCGATAAAGGCCCTTAACTAAAGGGGGCTATGCGATATATTAAGGGAGTAGACAGTAATCAGAAGGATAATAGCAGTTTCCGTATTTACTTCTACAGCCGCCGAGAGCAGATTGCTACAACTGTTAATACTCCCTTCTTCCGGCGACGTAGTTCGTAGCAGTGCCCTATTGTCTATGCTGGATAGGGGGCCTATCTGTCTAGCTAGTCTTTTCCCAAGATCCTTAGTAGCACTCTGCTATCTACACTGTTAGTGTCGTTCGGCGCCGGCTCGATAGCCTAAATAGTCTTTCTTGGTAGCAGTAGTGGCTTCGTAGCTCGATACTCCTGCTTCTGTTAGGCCGTCGCTAGACATCTAGTAGCGATATAGCCAGGCTTTCCGCACGCGTAGCAGGTAGGGACGAACGACGAACGCGGCGAATACGATAGCTGCTAGGGGCCCCTCCGGAAGGGTGCCGCAGGGGAACGCGTTGTCGACGCCGGCGACTGCTTCTAAATCGATTCGCGAGCCGACGATTTTCTATACGCGTTCAAGTTTCTGGCAGTAACTCTCGCTTAGTGCACGAAGCTCTTAAGGTCTTTATCTTCGACTAAAGCTATAGCTCTAGCGAGTTTAGGGTCTAGCTTCTGCATTAGCAAGTGGAGCTGTTCGCCTTTAGACACTTTAGCTCTAATAGCATATTTCCTAAACAGTCTATAGAATTCTTCAAATATTAGCCGGTTTTAGTTAATCTTCTCTAGTTGCTTACAGGCCGTCTTCTTCTAGAAGGGGTCTCTAAAGCATTGATCCAGCGCTTTGATTGCTTCGTCGGCGGTTACCTCTTCTAGGTTCGCTACTAACGAGAAGGCTTCTCCTTCTAATCGCGATTCCAGGTAGGCCAATCTGTCTTCTTTACTGTTTCTCGCATAGTTACGGTTTATCTTATTCTTTATCTTCTTCTTAAAGGCTTCCCAGTCTTTAGGGTCTCTGCCTCTAAACGCCAGTAGGTCAGGTAGTAACGTTATCGAGGTGCCGCCTTGACTGTAGGCCGCTGGTAAGGTAGTCTCTACTTGTTCTTCTCGATGTAGCGGCTGCTCTGGCGCCAACGACATCGCTGCTTCTATGTTAGCTAACTAAGCCTTTATTATCTTTAGTTGCGCTATTCGGTTTGCCGCTTAATTTTCTAACACGTTGATAATAGTCTCTGCCGATTCCTTCTTGGCTATTACCGCTTCTATTTCCTCTCTTAGTCGCCTGTTCTCTTCTATGTTCCTATAAAACTTCTTTTCGACTAAGGTAATAATGTCGAACACCTTCTCGGCCCTATGTTCTGCTAGACATTCTCCTATTTTATCCGGCGTACGTGCGTATAGTTCCGTATAGCCCGCTATGCCTCTCCTCGCTTTATCTATCTCTTCTTCTGTAAGGCCCTCTATAGCCGTTCTATCGTCAAGGATGCTAGTGCGCCTATCCCTCGGTCTGTTAGTCTTTCTCTTTCCGCTGCAGCCTGTAACGCCGCCCTCTACCGTTAAGAAGCTCTCTATAGCTCTCTTACAGTGCTGGTTTGGTTTAGTGTAGTGTGCGCGTACGTTATTTAGGTGTCTGGATAGTTTAACGGTCCCTTCCGCACAGCGCAGAGTTGATGTAGTAAGTGAGTTCGAGATATAATAATCCGGGCACGCAGATATAATTCAATACGGCCTTTTTAATAACTATATCTCGAACTAAGGAAGGAAAGGAATCTATACGGCGGTAGGTAAGGGCTTTAGGGGTAGTGTGCCAAGGCCCGGCTCGGTCTAGAAGGGCCGAGCCAAAATTCCAAGGGTCTACCCTATTACTTAGTTCTACCCCTTTCTGCCGCTGCAACAGGCTCTGCCTACCCTGTCTACTTAACTAGGTATTCTAACCTCTTCTGCTTCTTCTAGCTCTTAAGGATTTCTTCTACCTTGTACTCTTCCTAGCCCTTAGTAATAATTGCTAGGGGGCGTACGTCGTCTGTCGTCTAATATAGGAGGGGGTGTATATATGCTAGCTGTACAAGGTCTATATAGAAAACTGGGTATATTCTTAGGGGGGTGTTAAGTCGTACGGCGTATGTCCCTACCGGCCGGACTACTGTAAACTTCTAGTTCTTCTAGTCCAGTTTCTTGCTTAGCTGGTCTATACGGATGTTGCGCTAGTTTAGCTATACCTTGTCCCCTGCCTCGTACCTTAGTGCAGCCTGCCGTCCCTTATTAGCCTGCTCTTCCGCACTCTGTTAGGCTATAGCAAGGCTCGCTTTTGCCTATTAATAGACGTTTATAATCGTCCGTACGATAGCTTCCCCTTACTAAATTAGGGAACGTACAAGGTATAGAGCGGCGCTGCATAGAGTTAGTATAAGCAGGGAGTGTTCGTACCTATAGGCTATAAAGTAGGGGAACAGTCCTGTAGCGTTAGCCGTACGACTGTTAATAGCCAGCTTAGCTATAGGGAGGAGGTAGCTCTAATTTATCTAGTCGTAGTTAACGTACGCTTGGAGGTACGCTTCTAATATCGAATTGACCCTCTCCGTCGCGCCGTCTATCTATAGGTACTATGCAGTAGATAGGCAGCGTTCTATGTTCAACAATTGGCAGATCCTTGCCTAGAGCTAGCTCGTAAACCGTGTACCCTAGTTAGATACGATTGACCTAGGGAATCTGTACTTGCTAAACGTCGTCTATATAAATGCCTAAGCAGTGTCCTTAACCGTAGTAGAGCTTATTCCCTCTAGTATTACCCCCCTCGTTAGCTTGTCCGTTACTACTATAATGTTACGCCGTACGTCGCTCTTAGGGAGGTCTATAATAAAGTCTACTATTAGGTCTTACTAGGGCCGGTCTAGTATTAGTAGGAGGTTAACAGGCTGTGCTTTAGTTTATGCTAGGGCTTCGTCCGTCTGTAGACATCGCAGTTCTGTATAATCCTACGGATATCCTTCGCTATCGCTAGCTAGTAGTAGTCCCTAGCGACTATGCTATACGTCTCCTTATGTTAGGGGGCGCCGCCCAGCCCAGGTCCTGGACCTGAGCCAGCCGTCGCCCTAAGCACTGCGACTTAGCAGCGCCAGCACAACCCTACCCTCTGTACGGAATCACCGACACGACCCTACTCCCGTATAGAGAGAGAATCCTATAGCCCTATATAGAGGGGAATTGCCACCCCTCTAAACGGAGGGGAAACTCTACATTACTGTACAAAGGGAGAACTCCCGATCCCCTGTATAGAGTGTAAACCTTACACCCCTACACAGAGGGAAATTGCTAGCTTAGCTTCGTAGGTACAAATTGTACAGCAGCAGACGACAAAGGAACTGCCTATTAGTTCCTTTATATAGATACCTAACCTTAAGTTTCTGAACTAAGATTCTTAAGCCCTTATATTAGGAACTAATTACACTGTCGGTAACGGCAGTAATATAACAAAGATAGACAGCGACATCTCTATAGAACCTACAGCTATACAGGGACAGATGCACTGCGTATACGAGGAGCTGCTAGAACACAAGAGGCAGCTTAAGCAGCAAGTAAGCTACTAAGCTGCGATAATTTCCTAACAGGAACAGGAGCTACGACAGCTTAGGGCGTCCGATCGCGATCCGACCCCTACGACGACGAACACGATAGGCTACACCCCGACCCCCAAGAGCAAAATCCCTAACGTTACCACTTACGATAGTAAGGCCCCGGCCGAGTACCCCTCCTAGGCTGCCTAGATGCGTTCTAAGCTTCTAGTCGACTTAGGAGCGTACCTAACCGAGCTAGACAAGGTAGTGTACCTCTTTAGGAGGTTAAAGGGCAGGGCGGCAGCACGGATTCTGCCGTACTACGAGACGGCCATTGCCAACCCAGCAATAGCTACGACGACGATTCTCTAGGCAGCTCTTAATAAGAGCTACAAGGACCTAGACTGCAAGAGCCGAGCACTCCTACAGGTTAATACGATAAAACAAGGACGTAAGACTGTATAAGAGTTCCTCGCAGAGTACGACTAGACTCTAGCAGAGGCAGGAGGACTCTAATAGGAGGATAGGATAAAAATTACCTCCTTAGAGGTAGGCCTCTCTAAAGAGATTATAACAGGACTAGTAGGCGTAATGCGACTAGCTACGTACGAGGAATTCTGTAATCTCCTTAGGATAGTCGACGACTAGCAGCGCAGGCTCGGACGGATAAGCTGTGCTTATAAGATGTAAAAACCCCTCTAGCAGCAGACGGACGCTATAGACTAGGAACTAACGACGACGAGGGTGGCGGCAGCCGTTACCGTACGGCCAAGGGCCGCTACTAAAAGGGCACAATAAGTAGACATAGCTACCCTTAACAAGAAGCGAGCAGAAGGGAGCTGCTACTAGTATAGCAAGATAGGCTACACTGTACAGAATTGTAGGCTTTTGCTAGCAGAGAGACCTAGGGAATGGCCGACCACTACAAGGGTAGCAACTGCAGCGCCCTAACAAGAGGATAAGGAGTTCTACTTAGACGACAACGAGTCGGGAAAAGAGTAGCCTCTAAGCGAAGGCTCTGCTAGAGGCGTATACGAGATAGATTGCCAAATCAAAGCACTACTTAGCTATCTTTTAAGAGCAACTACATAACGACGACGCTGTTTATCGTACGGCCTACGCTAAACGGGTCCGCAACGGTACAGACATTAATTAACATAGGATGTTTAGTATACAGAGTAATTAGCGAGGACTTCGTACAGAGACACTATATTAAGACGACCCCTACTGTACCTGTACGCATGTTGGGCATTACTAGGCGAGGACTGGACATTACCTATATAGTAAAAGTAACGATAGAGATACAGGGACACTATAAGCAGGACTTATACCTCTATGTCGTACAGGACAAGTTAGGGTATAACCTAATATTAGGGAAGCTATAGATAGAGCGCTAGCGAGGCAAGCTGGACGTTAGACGAGGACGGCTGTACCTAGCAGCGACGAAACAGAGGCTCCGAGACTAAGGGAGGGTCCTGTAGGGCGGGAATGCCAAGGCCGAAGTTAATACGGCGACGAAGCAGGGGCTCCGAGACTAAGGGAGGGCTCCGTAGGGCGGCAATGCTAAGGCCAAAATCAACACTGCGACTACGGACATTAAGAAGGCATTGGCGCCTAAGAAAGCGACAGACCTCTATACGAAGCTCCTAAGGGAATACGTAGGATACCTGGACCTCTTCGAGCCAAAGTCGGCCTTAAAACTGCTGCTATACTAAGGAGAAGGGATTGACTATAACATCTAGCTAAAGTGTAAGGGCTTAAGAATCTTGGTTCAGTAACTTAAGGCTAGGTATCTATATAAAGGAACTAATAGGCAGTTCCTTCGTCGTCTGCTGCTGTACAATTTGTACCTATAAAGCTAAGCTAGCAATTTCCCTCTATGCAGGGGTGCAAGGTTTATACTCTGTACAGAGGATCGGGAGTTCTCTCTCTGTACAGTAGTGTAGGGTTTTCCCTCTATTTAGTGGGGCAGTTAGTTCCCCTCTATGTAGGGTTATAGGGTTCTCCCTCTCTATAAGAGTAGGGTCCTGTCGGTAATTCCGTACAGAGGGTAGAGACGTGCTAGCGCTGCTAAGTCGTAGTCCTTAGGGCGATGGCTGGCTTAGGTCGGGTCCAGGACCTAGGCTGGGCAGCGCCCCCTAACAATATCCCCTCCCTCCCTTCTCGTAGTGCTTCTTTCGTACAGCAGTATGCTGTACACCCTTAGCTCCTAGTGTCCCTTTGCTAGGCAGCTCTTTCCTATCTTTGCCTAGGCACCCGACTGTTAACCTCCCTCTCCCCTAGTTCAACCTTAGACTTGTCCTCTTGGATCCGCAGGCAGGGAAGGCAGGTAGTACTCGATCGCTTCTACCTAAACTTGACCGATTCTGTCTACCAATTTAACGATATCGAGGCTAAAGCAGAGGAGGCCTGCAAGCGGTTATAAAGGTGCAGGAGGTGCTCGGTCCTATCTGCTCGTTCCCCTCCTACCCTCTAGCTCTAGCTATGCACTCTACGTCTTAACTGTACGGTCCGGCGCTACTGTGCCCTTTGGCTCTGTCTCTGTCCCTAAGTCGTTGTCTAGAGTTTTACTCTTAGGTAGATGTTCCCGCCTCTATCTGGTCGTCTAGTAGGCCGTAGCTCGTACAGGCCCTAGGTCGTAGTTGCTTCGTTTGTCCTCCCTTATACAGTTGTAGTAGCTACCCTAGTTGTTATTGCCCTATAAGGCAGGCAGCTACTACCCTGTATATAAACCCTTTCCTCTTTCTCTCTTTCTCTTCCTCTCTTTCTTCTTGTAAGGGGCTTAAGAATCTTAGTTTAGAAACTTAAGGTTGGGTATCTATATAAAAGAACTAATAGGCAGTTCCTTTGCTATCTACTGCTGTATAATTTGTACCTACGAAGCCAAGCTAGCAATTTCCCTCTGTGTAGGGATACAAGGTTTACCCTCTGTACAGAGGATCGGGACTTCTCCCTCTATATAGTAGTATAGAGTTTTCCCTCTGTTTAGAGGAGTGGCAATTCCCTTTAGTGTAGGGCTATAGGGTTCCCTCCTCTATATAGGAGTGTAGTCCTGTTAGTGATTCCGTATAGAGGGTAGGGTCGTGCTAGCGCCGCTAAGTCGCAGTCCTTAGGGCGACGGCTGGCTTAGGTTAGGTCTAGGACCTAGGCTAGGTAGCGCCCCCTAACAATACCCCCCCCTCCCTTCTTGTAGTGCCCTTTTTGTATAGCGACGTGCCTACCCTTAGCTCCTGCTGTTCCTTTAGCAGGTCGCGACTTCCTATTTTCGTCCGGCTGTCTATATAGTCGTCGCTTGTCGCCTACTAGGTCGTAGTTACCTCCTTGCTATTTTACCTAGTTGTAGTAGCTGCCCTAGTTGCTATTGCCTTATATAGCAGGCAGTTACTCCCAAAATTCCAAGCCTCTCCCTTCTCTTTCTCTCCCTCTTTTCTTTCTATTCCCTGCCTGCCTTCTCCTCCTACGCCGTCTACTGTCTACTACTGTCTACTGTCTGCGCCTACTGTCTACTATCTAACAACTACTACCTACTAGCTACTATTATGTCGTCCGCCCCGTCTAGTAGCTCCCTCGTAGTTGCTAGCTCCTCCTCCTCTGCTCGTCCAGCTAGGGTCCCCTCCTATTTCTGCCTCTAGCAGTAGAATCCTTAATTTGACTAACAGCTACGCTTCCAGTTCGTACAGATTCCCGTCTTCTGTACAGTCTAAGCTAACGTCTTAGGTGCTGTACTAATGAGCAGCAGGATGCGGCTAAGCTGCCCTACTACGCCTTCTAGTGTAACCCCGCCTAGGTTACAGCTTAGCAGGTAGCTACAGTCTAGGCGTTGTACGTTAACGCTGTCCTTATCGCTATCTAGGGTTAGCCCTGCGCCCCCTGCCCTAACTCCCCCTAGCCCTTACTTAGCCTATACTGCCTCCTAGGCTTCTAAGCTAGGGTGTATGCCTTGTGCAAGTGGAAGGATGGCTCCCTCTACTGCCCCTACCGCTGTCTAGAGGAGGTGCGTAGGGGTAGGGGGGTGCCTCTGCTTCCTAGGGCTAGCCTAGGTAGGGGTAGGGGTCCTGCTAGGCAGGAGGTAATTAAGATCTTAGATAGGGAGTCGGCTACTCTAGTCCCCCGGGGTAGTAGCTAGTAAGCTACCCCCTCCCCCTAGGTAATATAAGAAATTCTGGACGGTTCTGCTCTTAACTTCTCCTATTTCTACTTTCCTTCCTATCTGTTTTCTAGCTGTTCCCTTCCTCTAGCCCTTCCTTCGTATAGTGTTATATAGTGTCGTGTTAGTGGGATCCTATAGTGTCCTACATCGTTATTCTCGATCCTTTAGCAGCTTAAGTTGCTAGTAGCTACCCTGTCCTTAGGGTAGATCGTGCCTCTTTTTGCTATACAGTGCAGTGTTACTGTAACTGGGCAGGGGGATGGTTCTCCTTATACCTGTCTAGTGCAGTTGTGTCCTGCAGGGCCTCGTACAGTTCCTATATAGGCTCTGCCTATCCTCTCTATTTTACTAGGTACTCTACCTTCCCCTGCTTCCTTTAGCTCTTAAGGATCCCTTCTACCTTATACTCTTCCTGGCCCTTAGTTATAATCGCAGGTAGGCGCACGTCGTCCGTTATCTGGTGCAGCAGGGGGTCCGTGTTTGCTAGCTGTACGAGGTCTATATAGAAGACTAGGGAAATCCCTAGGGGAGTGTTTAGTCGTACAGCGTATATCCCTACCGGTTGGACTACTATAAACTTCCTGTTCTTCCAATCTAGTTTCTTGCTTAGCCAGTCTGTACGGATATGTTGCTGGTTTAGCTAGACCTTATCCCCTGTCTCGTACCTTAGTGCAGCTTGTCGTCCCTTATTAGCCTGCTCTTCCGCATTCTGTTAAGCTATAGCCAGACTCGCCTTTGCTTATTAATAGGCATTCGTAATCGTCTGTACGATAGCCTCTCCCTGCTAAATAGGGGATTGTACAGATCGTAGGGTATTACTACTTAGGGTTAGTAGGAGCAGGGAAAAGTCGTATCTGTAGGCTATAAAGAAGGGGGACAATCCTATAGCATAAGCCGTACAGCTGTTAATAGCTAGCTCCGCTATAGGGAGAAGGCGGTTCCAGTTCGTCTAGTCGTAGTCGACGTACGCTTAGAGGTACGCTTCTAACGTCGAATTGACCCTCTCCGTCGCCCTGTCCGTCTGCAGGTGCCAAGCAGTTAACAGGCGACGTTCTACCTTTAGTAACTAGCAGACCCTTGCCTAGAGCTAGCTCGTAAACTGCGTACCCTAGTCTAATACAATTAACCTAGGGAAACTGTGTTTGCTAAACGTCGTCTGTATAAATGCCTAGGCAGTGTCCTTAGCTATAATAGAGTCTATTCCCTCTAGTATTACCCCCTTTGTTAGCTTGTCTATAACTACTATAATGTTCTGCTGTCCGTCGCTCTTAGGGAGGTCTGTAATAAAGTCTACTATAAGGTCTTGCTAGGGCCGATCCAGTATTGGCAGAGGCTTTAGCAGCCCGTGCTTTAGCTTACGCTAGGGCTTCGTCCGTCTGTATACGTCGCAGTTCTGTACGAACCTACAGATGTCCTTCGCTATCGCCGGCTAGTAGTAGTCCCTAGCGACGATGCTGTACGTCTCCTCGCGCCCTAGGTGCCCAGTAGCTATAGAATTATATGCCCGTTGTATTAAGCTCGTACAGAGCTTCTCGTCTACCAGGACCCAAATCCGATTCCTGAACTTTAGGTTGTTCTCCTTATCTTCCGAGCACTCTGCTACCAACACCTTAAGATAGAGCTTAGCAGGGAGCTTTTGTTGCCCTCCTTAGATCGCTGTACGGGCCCCTCGGTACACCTTATCCTTCTCTACTGCCTCTTCCTATGCTTGTAGTTAGGGTTCCTATAGGTGCGTTGCCGCTAGGCGGATAGTCTCCTCGCCTGGCTCCTTCTTAAACATCTGGAATGTTCGTAACTTTAACCAGTCGTCCTCGTACGTCGTTGGCATATCCTGGTCCTGTCTAGATAGTGCATCGGCCCTGCTGTTGTCCTTACTCTTGCGATACTAGAGTCTTATATTAAACTAGCTTAGGTACATTGCCTATCGTACATGCCTCTTAGACAGTTTCCAAGGCTGTGTAAAGTACTCTAGATTCTTGTAGTTAGTTAGGGCGAGGAACTTAGGCACTAAGCGGAGTTCTCTATCCTATGCTTCGCAATACTGTACAACAGTTAGCAACTCCTTATTGTAGATAGGGTAGTTGCACTTAGCTAGGGAGTTGTTCTTAGAGAAATATGCATATAGGTGCAGAAGTCCGTCTGAGCCTACCTATAACAGGATACCTCTAATGCAGTACCCTAAGGAGTCGGTCTCCAGTATCGTCGTACACTCCAGGTTAAAGGCAGCAAGTGTTGGTCCTGTAGTAAAGAGCTCCTTCAGTTTGTTAAAGCTCCCGTTGCACTCGTCCGTCTACTTAAACTGCTTGTCCTTATATGTTAGCTCGACTAGGGGGCGTACGATCTCTAAGTAATTCCGTATAAACTGGCAGTAGAAGTTGGCAAACCTAAGAAATTCCTGTACGCCCTTAACGTTCGTAGGCG
The DNA here is from genome assembly GCA_016165855.1 of Pseudocercospora ulei. NCBI lineage: Eukaryota > Fungi > Ascomycota > Dothideomycetes > Mycosphaerellales > Mycosphaerellaceae > Pseudocercospora > Pseudocercospora ulei. The sequence goes on from JACWNB010000003.1 coordinate 55,025, forward strand.
GCTTCTATTGCTTAATAGCATTAATCTTCTTCCTATCTATACTAATGCCTTTCCCTGCCTCGATAATAAACTCTAGGTATTTCGTACGCTGGACACTAAATTTACATTTGTTAATGTCGAGGTATAAGCTAGCCTGCTGCAGTCGGTCCAGCACCTTCTTAACGTCCCGTATGTAATCTGCATAGGTGCCGTCTGTAAAAACCAGGGTGTCGTCGAGGTATGCTAAGCAGATGTCGTTTAGTAACTCTTGCAAGGACTTGTTAATGTACCTTTAGAGGGTTGCCGGTGCGTTGGCAAGGCTAAAGGGGGTAACAAGCTACTTAAAAAGACTATATCTCGTACAGAAGGCAGTTATCTATTTACAGCCTTCCTTAATCCGTATCTTGTAGAAGGCCGAGACTACGTTAAGCTTAGTAAACCACTTTGCCTTGCTGATCCGTCTAAGAGTCTCCTTAACAAGGGGTAGGGGGTGCCGGTCCTTCTTAGTAATCGCGTTAATGCCTCTATCGTCTATATAGAAACGCAAGCCGGCCTTCCCTTCCTTGTAGACGAACAGCACTAGGGCTCCTGCAGACGAGGTACTTGCCTAAATAAACCCTTTAGCAAGCAGGTCGTCTAGTGTCTTGCGCAGTACTAGGAGTTCTCTAGAGGACATTCTATACAGCGGTCCGTACAGTACCTCCGGCAGACTCCTATCCAGACGGGGTTCTAGCTGGATATCGTAGTTAATCTCTTCTCCTCGGTGTAGCGGCAGTTACAAGGCCGACTTTAGCTCGAAGAGGTCCAGGTATCCTGCATATTCCTTTGGGAGCTTCGTATAGGGGTCCGTTACTTTCTTAGGCGCTAATGCCTTCTTAATGTCTGCAGTCGCTGTGTTGATTTCGGCCTTAGCACTGCCCCCCTACGGATCCTTCCTTTGGTCTTAGGGCCTCTCCTTCGTCGCTGTGTTGACTTCGGCCTTAGCTTTGCTGCCCTGCGGGACTCTCCCTTGGTCTCAGAGCCTCTGCCTCGTTACTGCCAGGTACAGCCGTCCTCGTCTAACGTCTAGCTTGCCCTGCTAGCACTCTATCTATAGCTTCCCTAATATTAGGTTATACCCTAGCTTGTCCTATACGACATAGAGGTAAAAGTCCTGCTTATAGTGTCCCTGTATCTCTATCGTTACTTTCACTATATAGGTAATGTCCGGTCCTCGACCAGTATTGCCCAACATACGTACAGGTACTGTAGGAGTCGTCTTAATCTAGTGTCTCTGTACGAAGTCTTCGCTAATTACTCTGTACACTAGACATCCTGTGTTGATCAATGTTCGCGCTGTTGCGGATCTGTTTAACGTTGGCCGTACGATAAACGGCGTAGTCGTTATATAGTTGCTCTTAAAAGATAGCTAAGTAGTGCTTTAATTTAGCAATCTGTCTCGTATACGCCTCTAGTAGAGCCTTCGCTTAGAGGCTACTCTTTTCCTAACTCGTTGTCGTCTAAGTAGGACTCCTAATCCTCTTGTTAGGGCACCGCAGTTGCTACCCTTGCAGTAGTCGGCCGTCCCCTAGGTCTCTCTACTAGCAAAAGCCTGCAATTCTGTACAGTATAGCCTATCTTGCTATACCGGTAGCAGCTCCCTTCTGCTTGCCTCTTGTTAAGGGTAGCTATATCTACCTATTGTGCCCTTTTAGTAGCAGCCCTTAGCTGTACGGTAACGGCTGCCGCTACCCTCGTCGTCGTTAGTTCCTAGTCTATAGCGTCCGTCTGCTGCTAGAGGGGTTGTCTTATCTCGTAAGCGCAGCTTCTCCGTCCGAGCCTGCGCTACTAGTCGTCGACTATTCTAAGGAGATCGCAGAATTCCTCGTACGAAGCTAGTCGCATTACGGCTACTAGCCCTGTTATAATCTTCTTAGAGAGGCCTACCTCTAAAGAGGTAATTTTTATCCTGTCCTCCTATTAGAGACCTCCTGCCTCTGCTAAAGTCTAGTCGAATTCCGCGAGGAACTCTCGTACGGTCTTGCGTCCTTGCTTTATCGTGTTAACCTATAGGAGTGCTTAGCTCTCGCGGTCTGGGTCCTTATAGCTCTTGTTAAGAGCTGCCTAGAGCATCGTCATCGTAGCTATTGCCAGGTTGGCAATAGCTGTCTTATAGTATAGCAGAATCCGTGCTGCCGCCCTGCCCTTTAGCCTACTAAAGAGGTATACTACCTTGTCCAGCTCGGTCGGGTAGGCTCCTAAGTCGACTAGAAGCTTAGAGCGCATCTGGGCAGCCTAGGAGGGGTACTCGGCTAGAGCCTTACTGTCGTAGGTAGTAACGTTAGGGAGTTTGCTCCTAGAGGCCGGGGTGTAGGCTATCGTGTTTGTCGTCGTCGTCGTCGTAGGGGTCGGATCGCAATCGGACGCCCTAAGCTGTTATAGCTCTTGTTCCTGTTACGAAATCATCGCAGCCTAGTAGCTTACTTGCTGTTCGAGCTAGGCCTTGTGTGCCAACAGCTCCTCGTACGCGCAGTGCATCTGTCCCTGCATAGGTGTAGGTTCTATAGAGATGTCGTCGTCTATCTTGTTTTATTACTGCAGTTACCGACAGTAAGATTAGTTCCTAATATAAGGGCTTAAGAATCTTGGTTTAGAAACTTAAGGCTAGGTATCTACATAAAGGAACTAATAGGCAGTTCCTTCGTCGTCTGCTGCTGTACAATTTGTACCTACAAAGCTAAGCCAGCAATTTCCCTCTATATAGGGGTGCAAGGTTTACACTCTGTACAGAGGATCGGGAGTTCTCTCTCTGTACAGTAGTGCAGGGTTTTCCCTCCGTTTAGAGGGGCGGTCAGTTCCCCTCTTTGGAGGGTTATAGGGTTCTCCCTCTGTACGAGAGTGGGGTCCTATCGGTAATTCTGTACAGAGGGTAGGGATGTACTAGCGCCGCTAAGTCGCAGTCCTCGGCTGGCTTAGGTCGGGTCCAGGACCTGGGCTGGGCGGCGCCTCCTAACATAAAGCCCCGTCCGGATAGGAGCCTGCCTAAAGTACCGTACGGCCTACTATACAGTATGTCCTCTAGAGAACTCCTAGTACTGCGCAAGACACTAGACAATCTACTTGCTAAAGGTTTCATTTAGGCAAGTACCTCGTCTGCAGGAGCCCTAGTGCTGTTTGTCTATAAGGAGGGGAAAGCCGGCTTGCGTTTCTGCGTAGACTATAGAGGCATTAACGCGATTACTAAGAAGGACCGGTACCCCCTTCCCCTTATTAAGGAGACTCTCGGACGGATTAGCAAGGCAAAGTAGTTTACTAAGCTCGACGTAGTCTCGGCCTTCTACAAGATACGGATTAAGGAAGGCTATAAATAGATAACTGCCTTCTGTACGAGATATAGTCTTTTTAAGTAGCTTGTTACCCCCTTTAGTCTTGCTAACGCACTAGCAACCTTCTAAAGGTACATTAACAAGTCCTTGCAAGGGTTACTAGACGATATCTTCTCGGCGTACCTCGACGACATACTAGTTTTTACAGACGGCACCTATGCAGATTACGTATAGGACGTTAAGAAGGTACTAGATCGACTGCAGTAGGCTAGCTTATACCTTAACATCGACAAATATAAATTTGGTATACAGCGTACGAAATACCTAGGGTTTATTATCGAGGCAGGGAAAGGCATTAGCATAAATAGGAAGAAGATTAATGCTATTAAGCAATAGAAGCTGCCTATAAACGTTAAGGGCGTATAGGAATTTCTTAGGTTTGCCAACTTCTACTGCTAGTTTATACAGAACTACTCGGAGATCATACGCCCTGTAGTCGAGCTAACATATAAGGACAAGCAGTTTCAGTAGACGGACGAGTGCAATAGGAGCTTTAACAAGCTAAAGGAGCTCTTTACTACAGGACTAACGCTTGCCGCCTTCGACCTAGAATATACGACGATACTAGAAACTGACTCCTTAGGGTACTGTATAGGAGGCATCTTGTTACAGGTAGGCTTAGACGGACTTCTGTCCCTATCCGCGTACTTCTCTAAGAAGAACTCCCTAGCTAAGTGCAACTACCCTATCTACGACAAGGAGTTGCTAGCCGTCGTATAGTGTTGCAAAGCATAGGATAGGGAACTCCGCTTAGTTCCCGAGTTCCTTACCTTAACTAACTACAAGAATCTAGAGTACTTTACGCAGCCCTGGAAGCTGTCTAAGAGACACATACGATAGGCAATGTACCTAAGCCAGTTTAATAAAAGACTCTAGTATCGCAAGGGTAAGGACAATAGCAGGGCTAATGCGCTATCTAGATAGGACTAGGACATCCCAACGACGTACGAGGACGACCGGTTAAAATTACGAACATTCCAGATGTTTAAGGAAGATCTAGGCGAAGGAACTATCTGCCTAGCAGCGACATATATATAGGAACCCTAACTGCAAGTATAGGAAGAGGCAGTAGAGAAGGATAATGTGTACTAAGGGGCCTATACAGCGATCTAAGGGGGACAGCGGAAGCTCCTAGCAGAGCTTTACCTTAAGGTGTTAGCAACAGAGTGCTTAGTAGATAAGGAGAACAACCTAAAGTTCAGGAATCGGATTTAGGTCCCGGCAGACGAGAAGCTCTGTACAAGCTTAATACAACAGGCGTATAATTCTATAGCGACTAGGTACCTAGGGCAGGAGGAGATATACAGCATTGTCGCTAGGGACTTCTACTAGCCGGCGATAGCAAAGGTTATTCGCAGGTTCGTACAGAACTATAATGTATACAGACGGACAAAGCCCTAGCATAAACTGAAGCATCGGCTGCTAAAACCCCTACCGATACCGGACCGGCCCTAGCAAGACCTAACAGTAGACTTTATTACAGACCTCCCTAAGAGCGACGGACGGCAGAACATTATAGTAGTTATAGACAAGCTAACGAAGGGAGTAATACTAGAAGGGATAGACTCTATTGCGGCTAAAGACACTGCTTAGGCACTTCTACAGACGACGTTAAGTAAGTACAGATTCCCTAGGTCATTCGTATCGGACTAGGGTACGCAGTTTACGAGCTAACTCTAGGCAAGGGTATGTTAGTTGCTAAACGTAGAACACCGCCTGTCGACTGTATAGTACCTGCAGACAGACAGTGCGACAGAGAGGGTTAATTCGACGTTGGAAGCGTACCTCTAAGCTTACGTCGACTATAACTAGATAAACTGGAACCGCCTTCACCCTATAGCGGAGCTAGCTATTAACAGCTGTACGGCTAATGCTACCAGATTGTCCCCCTTCTTTATAGCTTACAGATACGACTACTCCCCGCTCCTACTGGCCCTAAGTAGCGCTACTCTATGCCCTATACGATCCCCAATTCAGCAGGGAGAAGCTATCGTACAGGCGATTATAAATGCCTACTAATAGGCGAAAGCGAGCCTAGCCCTAGCTTAACAGAATGCAGAAGAGCAGGCTAACAAGGGACGACAGGCTGCACCAAGGTACGAGGCAGGGGATAAGGTCTAGCTAAACTAGTGCAACATCTGTACAGACCGGCTAAGCAAGAAGTTAGATAAGAAGAACTGGAAGTTTATAGTAGTCCGACTAGTAGGGACATACGCTATACGACTTAACACTCCCCTAGAGATCTACCTAGTCTTCTATATAGACCTCGTATAGCTAGCGAACACGGACCCCCTGCTGCACTAGACGACAGATAACGCGTGCCTACTAGCGATTATAACTAAAGGCTAGGAAGAGTACGAAGTAGAAGGAATCCTTAAGAGCTAAAGGAAGAAGAAGAGGGTAGAGTACCTAGTGAAATAGAGAGAATAGGCAGAGCCTATATAGGAACTGTATAAGGCCCTATAGGATACAACTGCGCTGGACAGGTAGGAGGAGAATCATCCCCCTGCCTAGTTATTGTAACACTTTGCTATACAGCGGAAAGGGGGCACGATCTACCCTAAGTACAGGGTAGCTGCTAGCAACTTAGGTTGTTAAAGGATCGAGAATTAAGACGTAGGACACTACGGGATCCTACCGACACTACACTATACGACACTATATAGAAGGAGAGCAGGAGGAAGGGAACGGTTAGGGGACAGGGGAGATAGGTAGAAATAAGAGGGAGATAAGAGCAGAACCGTCCGAAAATTTCTTATACGACCTAGGGGGGGTGGTAGCTTACTAGCCACCACTCTGTAGGACTAGGGCGGCCGACTCCCTATCTGAGATCTTAATTACCTCCTGCCTAGCAGGACCCCTAGCTAGGCCAGCCCTAGGGAGCAGAGGCACCCCCCTACCCCTACGCGCCTTCTCTGATACGGATATAGGCTGGAAGGTGCTGGAAGGTGGCAGGCTCGGCAGGGCCAGGCTTGGCAGCTGCACACTCAAATACCTCCACCTCCGCTTGTACGTAGATTCTTCCCTCTCTAGCCTTGGATATAGTTATCAAAGACGGGTATTAACCTTGCGTCTACTGCAGTCAGATCATTATATCCAAGGCTCACTTTAACAACACCTGCACTACGCGAAAGAGCCCGTTGAATTACATCTGGGTACTCAAATAACGTACGTGCAACCGACAACCCAGAGTGTGTACTGTATATATACGAAGGAGGCCGTTGAATTATATCCGGTTACTTAATCATATATGTGCATGCTACTCTACCCCCCCCCTCCCCCGATTAAGAAGAAGAGTTTTAAAGAGAGAGGTCCATTACAGAGGACATTGAGAAGAAGAGTTTTAGGGAAGAGAGGTGCCCCTATCGAGAAGAAGAGAGAGTTTTAGGGAAGAGAGTGCCCCTACGAGCAGATCGCGAGTTTTGAAGAAGAGCGAGAGCGACGAGAACGAGAGCGACAAGAAGGTCGAGAAGAACGAGAAGGTCGAGAAGAACGAGAAGGTCGAGAAGAACGAGAAGGTCGAGAAGGACGATGTAGGAGCGACGAGGACGAGGAGCGAGAGTAAGGAGCGAGAGCGACGACGACGACAAGACGTACCTAGCAGGACCTAGGGCGACGACATTCGTTTTTCGGGTCTTTAACAGACCATTCTATTCGGACATACTAATCAAGACAACCGGCAATAGGTACAATTCAGCAATCGGGACATTCAGCAATCGAGACGTACGGCAAAGCACGAGCTCCAGGCAGAGCACTAGGCAAAGCACAGGCGAAGCGACCGTCGAGAAGCGACCGTCGAGAAGCGGCATATGTTTGCAAGACAACCTCCGCGACCTCCGCGGCCTCAGCGACCTCCGCGACCTTCGCAGCCTATCGAGAAGCGACCGTCGAGAAGCGGGCGACCGTCCGAGAAGCAAAGCGACGGCTCGAGAAGCGAGCGACAGTCCAAGAAGCGAGCAACGGCTTAAGAAGCGAGCGACCGTCGAGAAGCGAGCGACTGTCGAGAAGCGACACGTTCGGTACGAGAGAGGCAAAGCGACACGAGCGACGCTACCGACAGTTTAGCAATCGGCAACATAGGGCAGCTGTAGACGATACAGAGCTGCTGCAGGCAATACAGGCAAAGCAGAGGCAGTATGTTCAGAAGTATAGCTATAGACAGGTACAGCTGCTGCTACAGACAGGCACAGCTGCTGCAGACAACAGAGGCAGATACAGCTGCAGGCAACACAGGGCAGACAGGGCTGCTACGGGCAACACACTGTTTAGGAGCATGTTCAGAGGCACACCTGCTGCAGACAACATAGGCAAAGCACAGGCAAAGCACAGGTAAAGCGACGGCTTAAGAAGCAGCACGTGTTTGCAAAGCGACCTCTACAAGCCTCTACGACCTTCCGCGACCTCCGCGACCTCCGAGACCTCTACAGCTGCGACCTCTGCGACCCCGACAACCTCTGCGACCTCCGAGACCTCTGCGACCGTTTAAGAAGCGACGGCTTAAGAAGCGACCGTCTGAGAAGCGACACGTGTTTGCAAGACAACCTCGCCGACCTCGGCGACCTCCGCGACCTCCGCGACCTCCGCGACCTCTGCGACCGTCTGAGAAGCGACCGTCGAAAAGCGACATACGTAGGCGACGACCTCTGCGACGATCTGAGAATTCTGCAGCCTTAGCAAGGCACCAAACAAGGCACCAATTAAGGCTGAAAGCGACGGCAAAACGCACGAGATCAAGGCACTAAAGCAACGTCAAAAGGCACGAGATTAAGGCTCAAAACGCACGGAAATTGAAGCTCAAAAGCGACCTTAAAAGCGACCTGTTTTAGAGCGACCTAATTGGCTGATTGCAATTAATGGATTTATTGCGATTGAGGGCAATCGCTGGTTGGGGAGGGCGGTAGTAATACGGATATAGGCTGGAAGGTGCTGGAAGGTGGCAGGCTTGGCAGGGCCAGGCTTGGCAGCTGCACACTCAAATACCTCTACCTCCGCTTGTACGTAGATTCTTCCCTCTCCAGCCTTGGATATAGTTATCAAAGACGGGTATTGACCTTGCGTCTACTGCAGTCAGATCATTCTCCAGACAGCAGTAGGGGCAACAGAGGGAGCTATCCTTCCACTTATATAAGGCACAGACCCTAGCCTAGAAGCTAGGGAGGCGGTATAGGCTAAATAAGCCTTAGGGGGAGTTAGGGCAGGGGCCGCAGAGCTGGCCCCGAGTAGCAATAAGAATAGCATTAACGTACGACGCGCAGGCTATAGCGACCTACTAATGTATAACCTAGGCAGGGTTACACTAGAAGGCGTAGAAGGGTAGCTCGGCCGCGTCTAGCTGCTCGTTAGTGCAGCATCTAGGACGTTAGCTTAGACTATACAGAATACGGGGACCTGTACGAACCGGAAGTAAAGCTGCTAGTCAAACTAGGCATTCTACTGCTAGAGGCGGAAATAGGAGGGGACACTAGCCGGACGGGCGGAAGAAGAGCTAGGGACTACAAGAGAAGGGCTAGCAACTACGAGAGAACTACAGCAGGAACGGCCGGACAGGGTGCGTAGCATAATAGTAGTAGCTAGTAGTAGTAGCTAGTAGTAGTAACTAGTAGTAGTAGCTAGGGGAGTAACTAGTAGTAGGGCCTAGGCAGACGGTGGACGTTAGTAGTAGATAGTAGACGGTAGACAGTAGACAGTAGTAGACGGTAGACGGCGTAAAAGAGGGGTAGCAGGCAGGAAATAGAAGAGAAGGAGGGAAGAGAAAGAGAAGGGGGAGGCTTAATATTTAGGAGGGGGTAACTGCCTGCTATAGGAGGCAATAGCAACTAGAGCAGCTGCTACAACTGTATAAAAAGGGAGCAAGGAGGCAACTACAACCTGGTAGACAACGAGCAACAGCTATATAGACGACCGGACAGAGATAGGAAGTCGCGACCTGCCAAAGGAACACTAAGAGCTAAAGGTATACGACACGCCACTGTACGAAAGAAGCACTACGAGAAGGGAGGGGGGTATAGTTAGGGGGCGCCGCCCAGCCCAGGTCCTGGACCTAAGCTAGCCGTCGCCCTAAGGACTGCGACTTAGCAGCGCTAGCACGACCCTACCCTCTGTACGGAATTACCGACACGACCCTACTCCTGTACGAAGAGAGAATCCTATAGCCCTATACAGAGGGGAATTGCTACCTCTCTAAACAGAGGGGAAACTCTGCACTACCGTATAGAGGGAGAACTCCCGATCCCCTGTACAGAGTGTAAACCTTGCACCCCTATATAGAGGGAAATTGCTGGCTTAGCTTCGTAGGTACAAATTGTACAGCAGCAGACGACGAAGGAACTGCCTATTAGTTCCTTTATATAGATACCCAACCTTATGTTTCTAAACTAAGATTCTTAAGCCCTTACACCTTACGCCCTAGGTATCCGGTTGCTATTAAGTCGTGTACCCGTTGTATTAAGCTCGTACGGAGCTTCTTGTCTGCTAGGACCTAAGTCCGATTCCTAAACTTTAGGTTGTTCTCCTCGTCTACTATACACTCCGCTGCTAATACCTTAAGGTAGAGCTCTACAGGGAGCTTCTGCTGTCCTCCTTAGATCGCTGTATAGGTACCTTAGTAGACGTCGTCCTTTTCTACTACCTCTTCCTATGCCTGTAGCTAGGGCTCCTATATATGTGTCGCTGCTAGGCGGATAGCATCTTCGCCTAGTTCCTCTTTAAACATCTAGAATGTTCGTAACTTTAGTCGTTCGTTGTTGTATGTCGCTAGTATATCTTAGTCTTGTCTAGATAAAGCGTCGGCCCTGCTGTTGTCCTTTGCTTTGCAGTACTAGAGTCTTATATTAAAACGGCTTAGATACATCGCCTATCGTATATGTCTCTCGGAGAGCTTCTAGGGTTGCGTAAAGTACTCGAGGTTCTTGTAGTCGGTTAGGGCGAGGAACTTAGGAACCGAGCAGAGTTCTCCGTCCTACGCCTCGCAGCACTGTACTACTGCTAACAATTCCTTGTTGTAGATAGGGTAGTTGCATTTAGCTAGGGAGTTCTTCTTAGAGAAATATGCGTATAGGGATAAAAGGCTGTCTGGGCCTACCTATAACAAGATACCTCCTATGCAGTAACCCAAGGAGTCGGTCTCTAGTATCGTCGTATGTTCTAGGTTAAAGGCAGCAAGCGTTGGTCCTGTAGTAAAGAGCTCCTTTAGCTTATTAAAACTCTTATTACATTCCTCTGTCTAGGCAAACTGTCTGTTCTTGTATATTAGCTTAACTAGAGGGCGTACTATCTCCGAGTAGTTCTGTATAAACTAGTAGTAGAAGTTAGCAAACCTAAGGAATTCTCGTAAGTCCTTAACACTCGTAGGGGGCTTCTATTGCCTAGTAGCATTAATCTTCTTCCTGTCTATACCAATGCCCTTCCCTACCTTAATAATAAACTATAGGAATTTCGTACGCTATATACCGAATTTACATTTGTCGATGTCGAGGTACAACCCAGCCTATTGCAGACAGTTAAGCACCTTCTTAATTTCTCGTACGTAGTCCTCGCAGGTGCCGTCTGTAAATACTAGGGTGTCGTTAAGGTATACGGACCAGATATTGTCTAGAAGTCAAATACCTAGGGTTTATTATAAAGGCAGGGAAGGGCATTAGTATAGACAGGAAGAAGATTAACGCGATTAGGTAATAAAAGCCCCCTACGAGTGTTAAGGGCGTACGAGAATTCCTAGGGCTTGCCAACTTCTACTGCCAGTTTATAAAGAACTACTTAGAGATAGTACGCCCTCTAGTTAAACTGACATATAAGGAAAGACAGTTTGCCTAGATAGAGGAATGTAACAAGAGTTTTTATAAGCTAAAGGAGCTCTTTACTATAGGACTAACGCTTGCCGCCTTTAACCTAGAACGTACGACGATATTAGAGACCGACTCCTCGGGATACTATATAGGAGGTATCCTCTTATAGGTAGGTCCAGACGGCCTTCTATACCTATATATATACTTCTTTAAGAAGAACTCCCTAGCTAAATGCAACTACCCTATCTACGACAAGGAATTGCTAGCAGTCGTACAGTACTGCAAGGCGTAGGACAGAGAACTCTACTTAGTTCCTAAATTCCTCGCCCTAACCGACTACAAGAATCTCGAGTACTTTACGCAACCTTAGAAACTTTCTAAGAGATACATACGGAAGGGGATGTATCTAAGCCGCTTTAATATAAGACTCTAGTACTGTAAAGGGAAGGACAACAGCAGGGCCGACGCACTATCCAGACGAGACTAGGATATGCCAGCGACGTACGACGACGAACGACTAAGGTTACGAACATTCTAGATGTTACAGAAGGAACTAGGCGAAGACGCTATCCGCCTAGCGGTAATATATATATAGGAACCCTAGCTATAGGTGTAGGAAGGGGCAGTAGAAAAGGACGAAGTTCACTAAGGAGTCTATACAGCGATCTAAGGAGGGCAGCGGAAGCTCCCTACTAAGCTCTACCTTAAGGTGTTAGCAGCGGAGTGCATAGTAGACAGGGAGAACAACCTAAAGTTCAGGAATCGGATTTGGGTCTCTATAGACGAGAAGCTCTGTATAAGCTTAATACAACAGGCGTACGACTCGATAGCAACTGGAAATCTAGGGCGCGAGGAGATGTACAGCATCGTCGCTAGGGACTACTACTAGCCGGCGATAGCGAAGGACATCTATAGGTTCGTACAGAACTGCGACGTCTACAGACGAACGAAGCTCTAGCGTAAACTAAATTACAGCCTGTTTAAACCCCTGCCGATACTGGACTAGCCCTAGCAAGATCTAACAATAGATTTTATTACAGACCTTCCTAAGAGTAACAGACGACAGAACATTATAGTAGTTACAGACAAGCTAACGAGGGGAGTAATACTAGAGGGAATAGACTCTACTAAAGTCGAGGACATTGCCTAGGTATTTATATAGACGACGTTTAGCAAGTAGAGATTCCCTAGGTTAATCGTATCTAACTAGGGTACACAGTTTACGAGCTAGCTCTAGGCAAGGATCTGCTAATTGTTAAACGTAAAACGCTGCCTATCTACTGTATAGCACCTATAGACAGACGGCGCGACGGAGAGGGTTAATTCGATACTAGAAGCGTACCTCTAAGCGTACGTTAACTACGACTAGACGAATTAGAACCGTCTTCTCCCTATGTTAGAGCTGGCTATTAACAGCCGTACGGCTAAAGCTATAGGACTGTCCCCCTTCTTTATAGCTTATAGGTACGACTACTCCCTGCTCCTACCGACTCTAAGCAGCGCTACCTTACGCCCTGTACGCTCCCCAATTTAGCAAGGGGAAGCTTTCGTATAGACGATTACGAATGCCTACTAATAGGCAAAAGCGAGCCTTGCTATAGCCTAACAGAGTGCGGAAGAGTAGGCCAACAAGAGACGGCAGGCTGCTCTAAGGTACGAGACAGGGGATAAAGTGTAGCTAAACTAGCGCAACATTCGTATAGACTAGCTAAGCAAGCAACTAGACTGGAAGAACCGGAAGTTTACAGTAGTCTAGCCAGTAGGGACATAGGCTGTACGACTTAACACTCCCTTAGAGATCTATCTAGTTTTCTATGTAGACCTCGTACAGCTAGTATACAAAGACCCCCTCCTATATTAGAAGACGGATAACGTACGCCCCCTAGCTATTACTACTAAGGACTAGGAAGAGTATAAGGTAGAGAAAATCCTTAAGAGCTAGAAGAGGCAGAAGAGGTTAGAATACTTAGTTAAGTAGATAGGTTAGGCAGAGCCTACCTGGGAACTGTACAAGGCCCTCTAGGACACATTAGCGTTAGACAGGTAAGAGGGGAGACACTCCTCTAGACGGCTGCAGTAGCACTACGCCGTACAGCGAGGGGAGATAGCAGCTATAGACAGGACTAGGCAGCTGCAAGAGAATTGGGCAGCTGTAGGCAGGACTAGGCAGCTATATAGGAATAGGACTAAGAAGAGAGAGGAGTAGGACGTAGAGGCTGTACGAAATTACCTAGGACTATACAGTCTAGGGATTACAAAGGCACTAGTTAGTAACCGTCCTGCTATCTTACTACTATAGACGACAACAGGCCTAGCTCGTCGATATCTGAGATCTCGACAATAGACAGGGCTAGGGCGTCGTCGTCCGAAATCTCGACAACCTTCTAGTCCTTATCGTCCGACTCTAACTCGATAACTAGTAGCCCCCCGGCGCCCCTACGGCCCTTGCCTAGACAGCATATAGAGCAGTGCAGCGACCTATCCTTCTACTTACAGGAAGCACAAGCACCGGCCTAGAACCCTGCTAGACGGTATAGTACGAACGAGCCCTAGGGAGAGTTAGTGCAGGCCTAGCAGGACTAGCTATAGCTAGCAATTAGGACTGCCTTAACGTATAAGGGCTAGGCGGTATAGAGGCAGATAGGGGTAATACAAGCGGGATTACACTAGAAAGAATAGAATAGGAGCTAAGCAGCGTCTTGCTACTGCTAGTTAAAGCAGCTGCAATCGTTAGTTAGGAAGTACAGAGCGTAGACAAGACTGTACAGACCGGTAGCGCAGTTCCGGGTCGTACTTAGCGTTCTACTCTAGGAGCTCAAAGCAGAGCGGAATCCCGGCTAGACAGGGGATAGCGACAGGGCCGGCGGCTAGAGCATAGCTACTACGGGATCGTACGAGCTAGTTGCAGGGTATAATGTTTAATAAGACGTCGTAGAGACGGTAATAGGTTAGTAGGGGGCTGTAGGACGGTAGTAGGTAGTTGGACGTACAGTAGGACGGATAGATAGACAGACGGTAAGTTGGGACAGGCGCTAACTGTATAGGATAAGGGAAGGTAGGGCAGCTGTAGGCGTAGTTAGGCAGCTGCAAACAGCGATAGGTAGGAACACCTAGGTAGTAGGTAGAGGTGCAGCTAGCCCTCCTCCAGAGGGTCGCCCGGCACAGGTCCGTACAGGACGACGACCGGACCAGCACTAGAAACACAGCTACCGCTAGACTATACGAGTTAGATAGCAGGGAGTTAGTGCAGTAAGATAAGGATAGACGGAACCAAGAAAAACTAGACAACGAAAACAATAGGCCCAACATACAGTTAGCTGTTTGCTATATAAAGCATAGCAGGGAAGGCTATAGCTACTAGACGGCTTAATTGCACAACAGTAACTGGACGACGGTAGGAAACTGCTAGAATGCGACGCAGGAATGCTGCGCCTATACGAAGAGACTACTATAAGGCGAGAGAGGAGTATTGTTAGGGGACGCCGTCCTGCCAGGTCCCAGACCTAGACCGGCCGTCGTCCTAAGGAGTACGACTTAGTAGCGCCAGCAAGAGCTAGCTAGACCGAGTCCTAACCCGGCCTGGCCGAGTCGGCATCCCCTCCCCCTATACCCTATACAGAGGGAAATCTCTGCACCCCTATATAGAGGGAAATCTCTACACCTCTGTATAGAGAGAAATCTCTATACCCCTATACAGAGGGAAATTGCTAGCTTGCTTCGTAGGTACAAAATGTACAGTAGTGGACAACGAAGGAACTGCCTATTAGTTCCTTTATATAGATACCCAGCTTTAAGTTTCTAAACCAAGATTCTTAAACCTATTATAGTCGAACCCCTACCGATCGAAATAGACAGTAAAGAAGAAGAGGAGGAGGTAGAAGATATAATAGATATAAGGAAGACAAGGGGGTCTATCGAAGCAAGGATCTTATAGAAGGAGTAGCTAGAAGACTATAAATAGTATCCGGTTAAGAATCTTCGGATTTTGGCAGAGCTGCTAGAAGAGTTCTATATCTAGAATCCGACAAAACCGAGACCTAGATAGCTCCGGAAGCGATAGAAAAAGAAGAAAAGCCGCGTCTGCGCTGTTAGTGCGAAAACTGAAGAAACGATCGTAGTAGCAGCGTGCTTAGTAACTATCTTCGACGATATCTACGCTGTCCAATAGCTTTGCCAGACAGATAATGTAGATAAAGTCGAGGACGGCCCTACCGCTTCAACGCGACAGTTACCGACAGCTTCTATAAAACCGAACGGTTCGGCCAATCGATTTTATAGACAAAGTCGGCGACGCCGGCTTTGCAGTAGCGCTTAAGGCCTTAGTAAGGAAGAAAAGAAGAAGAGATAGAGCGCTGCAGATGCACCTATATAGGGCCTTCTATAGGGGCGCACAGACTAGCTATAGCACCGATTGATCCGGGCACGCAGATATGATTCAATACGGCCTTTTTGATAACTATATCTCGAACTGAGGAGGGAAAGGAATCTATGTGGTGGTGGTGGTGGGCTTTGATAGTGGTAGTGCCAAGGCCCAGCTCGGCCCGGTCGGGCCGAGCCGAAATCCAGGGTCCACCCTATCAATCTGTCCCACCTCTTTCCACCGCCGCAACACTACCCCCCTCCCTTACCAGCGGTCGCCCTCGACTGCTTAGTCATCCTACTCATCCTAAAACCTCCACTGTTTTTTTTTTTTTGATTCGTCGTCTCTTCCTCGAAAATCCCCTCTGACAGTGATGTTACCTCTTCCTCCTTCTATCGCTTCTTGAATTTCTTACGTTATCAACATCTGAAGTCCTTCACTTGGTCGTTCATGTAATCGACGCCATCTGATCTGAGCCGTAGGTCATCTGAGCTGCGGCGTAGCTGGTCTGTGCGCCGGCGCGGAGGTCCATATAGATCTTTCTGCGGCGCCGTTTTTCTTCTTCTTTTTCTCTTCTACCAAAGCCTCTACGCGGTCGCCGACCGACGTGGTGGCGCCTGGAGCTATCAACTCCACTACGATCGTTTTCATCGGCTTCCGCGCCGGTGGAGCGGACGTAGCTTTCTTCTTTTTCTTCCGGAAGGATCGGCTTTAGAGCCATTCCGGCTTCGGCTTCTTCGGGTTCCTCTTACAAAAGTCTCTTAGCAGCTCCGCCGAATTCCGGAGATTCTCGATCGGATACTATTTATAATCTTCCGGCCACCCCTTCTACGAGATCCTCGCTTTAATAGACCCCTTTATCTCCTTTACGTCCATTATATCTTCCACCTCCCACTCTTCTTCCTTACCGTCTATCTTAACTAGTAGGAGTTCGGCGAACCCCTGCTGCGGCAGACCGTTCTCAGGGTCCAGGCTTAGTAGATCGGAATGGAAAACGTCGTAGATCCAGAACGCCTTCGGCAGCTCGAGCTGATAAGTTACCGGCGACCTCTTTTCTATTATCTTAAACGGACCCACGTAGCGCGGATTGAGCTTGGCGTTCCCTTTTAGCCTGAGGTTCCGCGTGTTGAGCCAGACCTTTTGACCTTCTTCGAATTCTATTAGCGACCGGCTTCTGTTAGTTCGAGTTACTATCTTCTTCTAAGCCGCCTCTATCGCTTCTTTTGCCACTTTGATCGCTTCTTCCATCTGAAATCGTAGCGCTTCTGCCGCTGCGGCGGCGACTCTCTTTGACGACGTAGCGGTAGATAGTTCCGCAGAGCTAGGTTCGTTCAGCGGCTGAAAGCTTATCCTCGGAAGATAGCCGTGCGTTATCTCGAACAGCGCCAGCGAGGTGGCCTTAGACGGTGCCGAGTTAGCGCAGAACTCGGCTATCGGCAACATCTTAACCTATTCTTCCTAGTAGTGGCTGCAGAAGGTCCGCAGATATCGCTCTATCTCTCGATTAACCACTTCGGACTAACCGTTAGTTTGAGGGTAGGCGGCGGTGCTGAGCTTTCCATAGATTCCGAGAGCTTGGTTGATAACTTTCTATACGTCGGCAGTAAATTGAGGACCCCTATCCGTGGTAATAGTGTCCGGTAGCCTATAGTGCTTCTATACGTATTGGATCAACATCCGCGCGGTTTCTTCCGCTGTAGTTCCTTTATTCTTAGCTCGACAGGGGATGAAGTGTCGTTCTTTGCTTAGCCTATCCACTACGTTTAGCGTAGCGTTATATCCATCCGAATTCGGCAGGCCGGTTACGAAATCCATCGTAATGTGTTGCTACGGTTTCTCGGAGATCGGAAGTGGCTTCAGCAGACCGGCCGGAAGACCGTAACGTAGCTTCGCGGCCCAGCACGCGTGGCAATTAGCGATAAACCGGTGGATCCGCTTATAGATCCGCGGAAACCAGTAGATCGTTCTTACTGCCTGCATCGTCTTTTTCGCGCCGGCGTAGCCTACATCTACGGAGCTATGGACCAGCTGGATGACTTCTGTAATTAGTTCTTCCGGAACTATTATCTTCCCTAAACCGGTTCTGCCGAGTTTCTGCTACTGGTTAAGCCGCTCTACCTTTTCGTAGAGGGTCTTTTCTTCGATCGGCGGCTCCGTTGGTTCCGGTTCGACCTGCAGTTCCGCTGCGCAGATCCCCGCTTCCTTCAACACCTCGGCGTCTACTATCCGCTCGGTCAACACCTTCTGGAACATGTTCGGATCTTCCTTTGCGCGGCTGGTTTTCCCTTCTCGTCTCGTTAGCGCGTTAGCTTTTCCGTTTTAAGCTCCGGGTCTATAGGTGATCTTGAAATCGAACCCTAATAAGTAGGCGGCCTACCGCGCTTAACGCCGTAAGAGCTTCTGCGTCTTTATAAAGTAGGTCAGCGACTGGTGGTCCGTAAGAACCTGGACCGTGCTCTTCCCAGCTATAAGCTCCGGTTTCCACTCCTTAAACGCCTGTATAATAGCCAGCAATTCTTTATCGTAGATCGCGTAGTTCCGTTCGGCCTCCGTTATGGACTTGCTGAAGAAAGCCACTAGATAGAGGGTTTCGTCGTCACTATATTGAGATAGGACCCCTGCCGTTACTGTGTCGGAAGCGTCCGTTTCTACGTAGATCGTCTTTTCTGGTCGGAAGTGCGCCAACACGGGTGCAGAGGCCACTGCTTCTTTCAGCCGTACGAAAGCTTCTGTGCACTTCTTATTCTATAGGCCAGCTGCTTCCTTCTTTAATGCCTCGTTTAGGGGTCTTGCTATCTTGCTGAAGTCCTTAATAAACCGTCGGTAGTAGCTGCAGAAGCCGAGAAACGCTCTGATTTGCGTAGTGTTTCCGGATTTCGGCTGCTTCCACTCCGCGACGGCGGCGACCTTTAAGGGGTCTATACAAATTCCATCCCTTCCGACGATAAGACCGAGATATTTGACCTTGGTTTGATAGAACTCGCTCTTCTTCGTGTCCGTGTTCAATCCTACCTCGCGGAGCCTTTTTAACACTCTCTCGATGTGGTCCGTATGTTGCTCTCTCGTTCTATCGGTGTAGATAAGGATGTCGTCCAAGTAGATAGACACGAACCGTTCCAGTATGTCCATAAAAGTGTGGTTTATAAAGCGTTGCTACACCGCCGGCGCGTTAGTAAGTCCGAAAGGCATCACCAACTAATTGAAATTGCCTATGCGCGTAGCGAATGTCGTAAGGTCTTCTGTCTGCCCTTCTTTATTCCTTAGTCGATGGAACGCTTGGCGGATGTCCAGCTTGCTGAACTACTTAGCCTTCGCCACCCGCTGTATAGTCTCATTAATTAGCGGCAGTGGATACACGTCTCTCTTAGTGACCTTATTGAGGCCTCGATAGTCTACGCAGAGTCGCAGCCTACCCCCCGGTTTCCTTACGAAAAGAATCGGTAACGCGTACTCGGCAGAACTCGGCGTAATAAACTTCTTCGCTAGATTTTCGCGAACAAACACCTCTACCTAGTCCAGTTCGGCTAATGATAATCGTCTTAGGGGCTCGGTTCTTAGCAGCGTAGCTCCCTCTTTTAGTCGGATCCTGTTGTTATATTCCGGTCGATGGAGCGGTAATAGGTTGGAGTCGGCTCTTAAGAAGACGTTAGCGTAACTATAGAGCTCCGTCGGTAGCACCTCCAGCGGATCCACTTCTTCTTCCGCTATTATCTTCCAGTGGTCTTCAATGTCTTTTATTAAGATAGCGTAAATTTCGTTGTCCGGTGACTTCGCGAGGGTCGATAAAACTTCCGAGCTTATTATTCCGATCGTGCCTTGGGGGTTAGAACGATCGGACGGGGTTACGTAGGCGGCAGCGGCTTTCGGTTCGGCTATAGTGGCGGCGGTCGGTTCGGCGGCAGCGCTATTACCTAGGGTTTTGAATCTGATCGTGCCTTTATCTACGTCGACGATAGCTTTCTGGTTCTTTATCTATTTCTGCCCTATAATGATGTCAAACCTTCCGATATCCATAATCCGGAACGTCGCTTCCGTGGTGCGACCTGCTAAGGTGGTCCTTAATAGCACGTAGTGCGTAACACTCTCTGTGTCTTGTCCGTTGTACGCCGAAATCCGTGTCGGCGACGCTAGTTCCACTGGATAGCTATACCCTTTCATTAGTTTCTGAACCAATCTGTAGTGGATCGCTGCGCCAATAAGAGCTCCGGTATCGATAAAAGCTCTTAGCTAAAGTGGTCGGCTCGATCCGTCAAGGGGGTAGACAGTGATTAGAAGGATAATAGCTGTTTCCGTGTTTACTTCCACCGCCGCTAAGAGCGGATCGCTGCAGCTATTGATGCTTTCTTCTCGTGCCGTTCGCGAGGGTGCCCTATCGTTTACGCTGGATAGGGGGTCTATCCGTCTAGCTGGTCTTTTCCCAGGATTCGCAGGGGCACTCCACTGTCTACGCTATCAGTGTCGTTCGGAGCCGATTCGATGGATTGAATAGTCTTTCTCGGCGGTGGCGGCTGCTGCTTTATAGCGCGATACTCCTGCTTCTGCTTGTCCGATGCTTGGCATCTAGTGGCGATATAGCCGGGTTTTCCACACGCGAAGCAGGTGGGGACGAACGCCGATCGTAGTGAATACGGCGACTGCTGGGGGGTTCTTCGGAAAGGCGCAGGGGCTCTAACTGTCTGCGCCGACAGTAGCGGCTTCTAAACTAATTCGCGTAATTTCGCGTAAGCGCTCAAGTTTCTTGCGGTAACTCTTGCTTAGTGCACGAAGCTCTTAAGGTCTTCGTCTTCTACAGACGCTATAGCAGCGGCCAGTTCGGGGCTTAGCTTCTGCCTTAATAGGTAGAGCTGCTTATCTTCCGCCACCCTCGCTCTAATAGCATATTTTCTGAACAATCCGTAGAACTCCTCGAACGTCTGCTAGTTCTGGTTGATCTTATCCAGCTGCTTACGGGCCGTCTTCTTCCGGAATAGGTCTCCGAAACGTTGTTCTAGCGCTTTGATCGCTTCTTCCGCAGTTACCTCTTCCAGGTCCGCTACTAATAAGAAAGCTTCACTTTCCAGTCGCGATTCCAAGTACGCCAATCTATCCTCTTCGCTGCTTAATGCGTAATCGCGGCTTATCTTATTCTTGATCTTCTTCTTGAATGCCTCCTATAATTTAGGGTCTCCGCCGCCGAAGATAGGTAGGTCCGGCAATGGCGTTATCGTAGTGCCACCTTGACTATAGGCCGCCGGCGAGGCGGACTCTCCTTGTTCTTCTCGATGCGGTGGCGGCAGCGCCGACGACATCGCTGCTTCCGTCTTAGCCAGTTGACCCTTTAGTGCCTTTAGCTGCGCTACTCGATTCGCCGCCTGGTTTTCCAACACCTCGATAATGGTCTCTGCCGATTCCTTCTCGGCTCTCACCGTTTCTACTTCCTCTTTCAGTTGTCTGTTCTCTTCCAGCGTTCTGTAGAACAGCGTCTTAATAAGGTCTATACCGTCGTAGACCTTCCCTATCCCATTCTCGTTTACGTGTTCTTCCAGTTCCTTGATCGTGCAGTCGTAGATTTTCCTATATTCGCTCATTCGTTCCTTAATCTCTGCGGTCTCTTCCGCCGTAAAACCTCTAATAATAATCTCATTATTAATAACACTAGAGCGCCTACTTGCTCTGTTAGTCTTTCCTTTCCTACTTCTGCTGCGGCCTGTAACGCCGCTCTCTACCGCTAAGAAGCCTTCCATCTTCTTACGGTGCCTAGGGTTGTTGTTAGTGTGTGTAGGTGCGCGTGCGTTATTCGGGTTTCCGGATAGTTCGACGGGCCCTTTCGCGCAGCGCGGGGTTGGTGTAGAGAGAGCGAGTTCGAGATATAATAATCCGGGCACGCAGATATAATTCAATACGGCCTTTTTGATAACTATATCTCGAACTGAGGAGGGAAAGGAATCTATGTAGTGGTGGTAGTGGGCTTTGATAGTGGTAGTGCCAAGGCCCGGCTCGGCCCGACCGGGCCGAGCCGAAATCCAGGGTCCACCCTATCAATCTGTCCTACCTCTTTCCACCGCCGCAACACTGATCAGATAGCTGCTAGCTCCAATTAGATAGACGCTAAGTAAAAGGCTTCGGATAGCAATAATATAAAAAGGAAGAAGATAAAGAAAAGACAGTATCTTTAAGATAGAAGTAAAGAATAGGTAACGCCGATTTTAAGAGGAATTCTAGCAAAGAAAGCCGCAAACCAAAAAAAAAGAAGAAGAAGAAGAAGAGGCAGAAGAGGAAGACTTAACAAAGAAAAGGAAAGGCCTAATTAGCTAGAATAAGGCTGAAAGGGCGGAAAAGATAAGTAAGTAGTTAAGGGCGACTACTAATAAGGGAGGGGGGTAGTGTTATAGCAGCAGAAAGGGATAGGACTAAGTAATAGGGTAGACCCTTAGAATTTCGGCTTAGCCCTTCCAGACCGAGCCGGGCCTTAGCACACTACCCCTAAGGCTCTTACCTACTGCTGCATAGATTCCTTTCCCTCCTTAGTTCGAGATATAGTTATTAAAACAGCTGTATTCAACTACATCTACGCACTCGGATTACGTAGCAGGTAGGAACGAATATCGAACGTAGTAGGTAGGATAGTTGCTAGGGGCTGCGTCGAAAAGAGGAAGGAGACTGGGTTAATAGTGTAAATAGCGGTCGCTAACCTAGTTCTTAGGTTGCTAGTCTTCTATATTCGTTTATGTTTCTAGCAGTAACCCTTGCTTAGTCTACGAAGGCTTAAAGGTCTCTAGTTCTTACAGAGATTAGAGCATTAGCTAGTTTAGACCTTAACTTCTTTCTTAGCAGGTGCAGTTATTTGCTCTCTAGCACCTTTGCTTGGATTGCGTACTTCTGGAACTGTCTATAGAACTCTTCGAACGATAACCGATGTTGGTTAACCTTATATAGTTGTTTACAAGCCGTCTGCTCGCAGAAGTGGTCTGCAAAGCGCTGATCTAAGGTGATACAGATGTAGGCTGGAAGGTGCTAGAAGGTAGCAAGCTTAGCAGGGCCAGGCTTAGCAGCTGTACACTCAAATACCGTACCTCCGCTTGTACGTAGCTTCTTCCCTCTGAATACGGATGTAGGCTGGAACGTGCTAGAAGGTGGCATGCTTAGTGTAAGGGCTTAAGAATCTTGGTTTAGAAACTTAAGGTTAGGTATCTATATAAAGGAACTAATAGGCAGTTCCTTTGTCGTCTGCTGCTGTACAATTTGTACCTACAAAGCCAAGCTAGCAATTTCCCTCTATGCAGGGATGCAAGGTTTACACTCTGTACAGAGGATTAGGAGTTTCCCTCTATATAGTAATACAGAGTTTTCCCTCTGTTTAGAGGGGCGGCAATTCCCCTCTATATAGGGCTATAGGATTCTCCCTCTGTATAGGAGTAGGGTCGTATCGGTAACTCTGTACAGAGGGTAGGGTCGTGTTAGCGCTGCTAAGTCGTAGTCCTTAGGGCGACGGCTAGCTTAGGTCTAGGACCTAGGCTGGACGGCGCCCCCTAACAATACCCTCCTCCCTTCTTATAGTGCTTTTTTCGTACAACAGAGTGTCGTACACCCTTAGCTCCTAGTGTTCCTCTAGCAGGTCGCGACTTCCTGTCTCCGTCCGGCCGTCTGTAGCTCCGTTGCTCGTCGGCTACTAGGTCGTAGTTGCCTTTCTTGCTCCCTTTTTACATAGTTGTAGCAGCTGCCCTAGTTGCTATTGCCTCGCATAGCAGGCAGCTACCCCCTAAATATTAAGCCTCCCTCCTTCTCTTTCCCTTCCCTCCTTCTCTTCTATTCCCCTGCCTGCCACTCCTCTACCTACGCCGTCTACTACTACCGTCCACTGTCTACTGTCTACTGTCTACTACTAACGTCTACTACTAACGTCCACCTACTACTAACCTAGCTACTACTACTAGTTACCACTATTATGCTACGTACCCTG
The DNA here is from genome assembly GCA_016165855.1 of Pseudocercospora ulei. Classification (NCBI taxonomy): domain Eukaryota; kingdom Fungi; phylum Ascomycota; class Dothideomycetes; order Mycosphaerellales; family Mycosphaerellaceae; genus Pseudocercospora; species Pseudocercospora ulei. Next base: position 78,452 of record JACWNB010000003.1, read on the forward strand.
TCCGGCCGCTCTCGCCATAGTTCTCTTGTGCTTCCTGGCTCTTCCTCTCTTGTAGTTCCTTCGGCTCTTAAGGATTTCTTCTACCTCGTACTCTTCCTAGCATTTAGTAATAATCGCTAGTAGGCGCGCGTCGTCTATCGTCTGGTGCGGCAGGGGGTCAGTATGTGCCGGCCGTACGAGGTCTATATAGAAGACTAGGTAAATCCCTAGGGGAGTGTTAAGTCGTACGGTGTTGCAGCAGCAGAAAGGGGTAGGACTAAGTAATGGGGTAGACCCTTGGAATTTCGGTTCGGCCCTTCCGGACCGAGCCGGGCCTTGGCACACTACCCCTAAAGCTCTCACCTACTACTATATAGATTCCTTTCCCTCCTTAGTTCGAGATATAGTTATTAAAAAGGCTGTATTAAATTATATCTTCGTGCCCGGATTATTATATCTTAAACTTACTTACTACACTAAGTCCGCGCTGCGCGAAAGGAACCGTTGAACTATCCGGACACCCGAATAACGTACGCGCACTAAAAACACTAAACTAAACTAAACACTAGCACTGTAAGACAGCTATAGAGAGCTTCTTAACAGTAGAGAGCAGCGTTACAGGCCGAAGCAGAAGCAGAAGAGAAAAGACTAACAGAGCGAGTAGGCGCTCCAGTGTTATTAACAATAAGTTTACTATTAGAGGTTTTACAGCAGAAGAGACCACAGAGATTAAGGAACGAATAACTAAATACAAGAAAATCCACGACTGCACACTCGAGGAACTTAAAGATTACGTAAATAAGAACGGAGTAGGGAAGGTCTACGACGGCATAGACCTTATTAAGAAGCTGTTTTACAGAACCCTCGAAGAAAAGAGGCAGTTAAGAGAGAAAATCAAAGCGGTAAGGGCCGAGAAGAAATCGGTAGAGACTATTATCGACGTGTTAGAAAACTAAGCAGCAAACCAACTAGCACAACTAAAGGCGATAAAGGCTTAGTTAGCTAAGATGGAAGCAGCGATGTCGTCGGCGCCGCCACTGCATTAAGAAGAACAAGCAGAGACTGCCTTACCGGCGGCCTACAGTTAAGGTAGTACCTTAATAACGTTACTACCAGATCTACCAGCGTTTAGAGGCGGAGACCCTAAAGAAGAGGAGGCATTTAAGAAGAAGATAAAGAACAAGATAGACCGCGACTATGCCGGAAACAGTGCCGGAGATAGATTGGCCCACCTGGAATCGCGGCTTAAGGGTAAAGCTTTTTTGTTAGTAGCGGACCTAGAAGAGGTAACTGCTAAAGAAGTGATTAAAGCGCTAGACCAACGCTTCGGAGACCCCTGCCGAAAGAAGACAGCCTGTAAACAGCTAGATAAGATAAACCAGAACTGGCAGACGTTTAAGGAATTTTACAGACTGTTCAGAAAATATGCTATTAGAGCTAGGGTGTCGGAAGATAAGCAGCTCTACCTACTAAGGCAGAAGCTGAACCCCAAACTGGCTGCAGCTAAAGCTTCGGTAGAAGACGAAGACCTTAAGAGCTTCGTGCACTAAGCGAGAGTCACTGCGAGAAACCTAAGCACTTACGCGAAATCGCGCGAATCGATTTAAAAGCAGTCGGTGCCGATAATACGACCCCCTTCACCTTTTAGGAGAACGCTGCAGCAACTACCTTATTCGCCGCGTTCGTCGTTCGTCCCTACCTGCTACGCGTATAGAAAGCCTGGCCAAATCGCTACGAGATACCAAGCATCGGATAAGCAGAAGCAGGAGTATCGTGTTACGAAGCAGCTGCAGCCGCAGCCGCCGAGAAAGACTATACAAGCTATCGAGCCGGCTCCGAACGATACTGACAGTGTAGACAGTAGAGTGCTACTAAGAATCCTGGGAAAAGACCAGCTAGACGCATAGGGCCCCTATCCAGCATAGACAATAGGGCACTGACAAGAACTACGTTGCTGGAAGAAGGAAGTATTAACAGCTGCAGCGATCCGCTCTTAGTGGCGGTAGAAGTAAACACAGAAACAGCTATTATCCTTCCGATTACTGTCTACCCCCTCGATAGCTTAAGCAGACTACTTTAGCTAAGAGCTTTGATTATTACAGGAGCCCTTTATCGAAGCCGCGATCCACTATCGATTGGTTTAGAAACTGATAAAAGGATATAGTTACCCAGTAGAGCTAGCGTCGCTAACACGGATTTTGGCATACAACGGACAAGACACAGAGAGTGTTATGCATTATGTGCTATTAAAGACTACCCTAGCTGGTCGCACTACGGAAGCGACGTTCCGAATTATAGATATTGGAAGATTTGTCATAATTATAGGACAGAAATAGATAAAGAACCAGAAAGCAGTTATCGACGTAGGTAAAGGCACGCTAGGGTTTAAAAACCAGCAGAGCGGAGTCGCCGCCGAATCGCTTACCGTCGTCGCTGCGAAACCGAACGCTACGACTATCGAAGCGGTTCCGATAGATCGGCCCGACCCTCTAGACACGATCGGAATAATAAGCTCAGAAGCTTTACCGACCCTCGCAAGGTCGCCGGACAATAAGATTTACGCTATCTTAATAAAAGACATCGAAGACTACTAGAAGATAATAGCAGAAGAAGAAATATATCCGCTAGAGGTGCTACTAAAAAACTCTATAGCTATACTAACGTGTTCTCGAAGGCTAATTCCAACCTCCTGCTGCTCTATCGGCCGGAATATAACAATAAGATCCGGCTAAAAGAGGGAGCTACGCTGCTAAGAACCGAGCCCCTAAGACGATTGTCGTCGGCCGAGCTAGACTAGGTAGAAGTGTTTGTTTAAGGGAATCTGGCGAAGAAGTTTATTACGCTAAGCTTAGCTCAGTATACGTCGCCAATTCTTTTCGTCCAGAAACCCGGAGGTAGTCTCCGACCGTACGTAGATTACAGAGGCCTTAATAAGGTTACTAAGAGAGACGTGTATCCACTGCCTCTAATCGATAAGACTATACAGAGGGTAGCGAAGGCTAAGTGGTTTAGCAAGTTAGATATTCGCCAAGCTTTCTATCGACTAAGAAATAAAGAAGGACAAACCGAAGATCTTACGACGTTCGCTACGCGTATAGGCAATTTTAAGTAGTAAGTAATGCCTTTCGGACTTACTAACGCGCTGGCAGTGTAGCAACGCTTTATAAACTACACCTTTATAAACATGCTAGAACGGTTCGTATCTATCTACTTAGACGACATCCTTATTTACACTAAAGGAACGAGAGAGCAACATACAGACTATATCGAGAAAGTGTTAACGAGGCTCCGCGAGGTTGGCTTGAACGCAGACACGAAGAAGAGCTAGTTCTACTAGACCGAAGTCAAATATCTCGGTCTTATTGTTGGAAGAGAAGGAATTTGGATAGACCTATCGAAAGTCGCCGCTGTCGCGGAATAGAAGCAGCCAAAATCCGGAAACACTACGCAAATCAGAGCGTTTCTCGGATTCTGCAGCTACTATCGACAGTTTATTAAGGACTTCAGCAAGATAGCAAGACGCCTAAACGAAGCACTAAAGAAGGAGGCCGCTGGCCTATAGAATAAGAGGTGCATAGAAGCCTTTAACTAGCTGAAAGAGGCAGTGGCCTTAGCGCTAGTGCTGGCACACTTCCGACTGGAAAAGACGATCTACGTAGAAACGGACGCTTCCGACACAGTAACAGCAGGGTTCCTTTCTTACTACGCTAACGACGACGAGACCCTCTATCTAGTAGCTTTCTTTAGCAAGTCTATAAATAATGCTAAGCAGAACTACGCTATTTATAATTAAGAGCTGTTAGCTATTATTTAGGCTTTCGAGGAGTGGAAACCGGAGCTTATAGCAGGGAAAAGCACAGTCCAGGTCCTTACGGACCACTAGTCGCTTACCTACTTTATAAAGATGCAGAAGCTGTTACGCCGCCAGGCTCGGTAGGCTGCCTACTTATCTAGATTCGATTTTAAGATTACCTATTGACCCGGAGCTTAAAATAGAAAGGCCGACGCGTTAACAAGAAGAGAAGGAAAGACCAGCCGCGCGGAAGAAGATCTGAACATGTTCCAGAAGATCTTGACCAAACAGATAGTAGACGCCAAAGTGTTAAGAGAAGCAGGGATTAGCGCGATAGAACCACTAACCGAAGAAGAGATGCTCTACGAGAGAGTGGAACGGCTTAATTAGTAGCAGAAGCTTAGCAAAACCGGCTTAGGGAAGCTGATCGTTCTGGAAGAACTAATTACAGAGGTTATCCAGCTGGTTTATGGTTCTAAAGACGTTAGCCACGCAGGCTCGAAGAAGAAGATAGAAGCTGTAAGGAGGACCTACTAGTTTCCGCGAATTTTTGAGCGGATCCACCGGTTTATTGCTAACTGTTACATATGCCGAGCCGCGAAGCCACGTTACGGCCTTCCGGCCGGTCTGCTGAAGCTACTTCCAATCCCTAAGAAACTGTAGCAGCACATTACGATAGATTTCGTAACCGGCCTGCTGGATTCCGATAGATAAAACGCTACGCTCAACGTAGTGGATCGACTAAGCAAGGAGCGCTATTTCATCCCCTGCCGAGCTAAGGATAAAGGAACTACAGCGGAAGAAACGGCGAGAATGCTGCTCCAGCACGTATAGAAGCACTATAGCCTGCCGGACACTATCACTACGGATAGGGGTCCTTAATTTACCACTAATGTATAGAAAGCCATTAACCAAGCTCTCGGAATTCGTAGAAAGCTCAGCACGGCCGCTCACCCTTAAACCGACGGTCAGTCTAAAGTAGCTAACCGAGAGATAGAAAAATATCTACGAATCTTCTGTAGTTATTATTAAGCAGAGTAGGTTAAGGTGTTGCCAATAGCCGAATTCTGCGCCAATTCAGCACAATCAGAAGCTACCTTCCTGGCGCTGTTCGAGATAACCTACAGTTATCTTCCTAGGATAAGCTTTTAACCGATGGACGAACCCAGCTCTTTAGAACCTTCTACCGCTACTTCGTCGAAGAGAGTCGCCGCGGCCGCAGCAGAAGCGCTTAGATCTTAGATAGAAGAAGCGATTAAAGTAGCAAAGGAGGCGATGGAATTGACTTAGAAGAAGATAGTAACTCGAGCTAATAGAAAGCGGTTACCGATAGGATTCGAGGAGGGCCAAAAGGTATAGCTTAACACGCGGAACCTAAGGCTAAAAGGCAACGCCAAGCTCAACCCCCGCTACGTAGGTACGTTTAAGATAGTAGAAAAGAGGTCGCTAGTGACCTACTGGCTCCAGCTGCCGAAATCGTTCCGGATCTACGATGTCTTTTATTCGGATCTGCTAAGCTTGGATCCTAAAGACGGCCTTCCGGAACAGGGGTTTGCTAAACCCCCACCAATCGAGATAGACGGAGAAGAAGAAGAATAGGAGGTGGAGGATATAGTAGACATAAGAAAGATAAGAGAGTCTGTCGAAGCGAGGATCTCGTAGAAAGGATAGCCGGAAGACTATAGTTAGTATCCGGTCGAGAACCTCCGAAATTCGGCGGAGCTGCTAAGAGAGTTCTATGTCCAGAACCCGAGGAAGCCGAAGCCTAAGTAGCTCCGAAGCTTATTATTCTGGAAGAAGAAGAAAAGCCGCGTCCGCTCTATTGGCATAGAAGCCGATAGAAACGATCGTAGAATCCGCTAGCTGGTATCTTGGGCTCCACTGCTACCACTACTGGCCAGGACCGGTGGATAATAGCGGTGGGGCTGAGGACGGCGCCACTACGTTGGCACGCCTTGTAACCGTCTTCGCTCTCCGTTACCGCTATCCGCCAACTCGGCCGGAAGGATAATAACGATAAAGAACGAAGCTAACGCTATTAAGGCAGCCTCGCGGTAGCGCTAAAGGCTATAGTAGAGAAGAAAAAGAAGAAGAAGATAGCGAGCTGCAGATAGATCTATATAGACCTCTACAGCAAAGCACAGACCGGTTACCCTATAGCTTAGGTAACCGCTAGCTCCGATTAGAGGGCACGGATTAGATAGACGCCAAGTAAAGACGTTAGACGGCGACAATGTAAAAAGAAAGAAGATAAAGAAAGGGAATAGTTTCGAAATAGAAGAAAGAGAAGAGGTAACAACAGAATCAAAAAGAAAAAAAAAGAGAGAGAGAGACAGATAGATAAGTAAGCGGTCGAGGCCGACTGCTAGTAAGGGAGGGGGGTAGTGTTGCAGCGGCAGAAAGGGGTGGGACTAAGTAATAGGGTAGACCCTTGGAATTTCAGCTCGGCCCTTCCGGACCGAGCCGGGCCTTAGCACACCACCCCTAAAGCTCTTACCCACCACTACATAGATTCCTTTCCCTCCTCAGTTTGAGATATAGTTATTAAACAGGCCGTATTGAATTACATCTGCGTGCCCGGATTATACAGCGTGTGTCCCTACCGGTCAAACTACTATAAAGTTCCGGTTCTTCCAGTCTAGTTTCTTGCTCGGCGAGTCTGTACAGATGTTGCGCTAGTTTAGCCAGACCTTATCTCCTGCCTTGTACCTTGGTGCAGCCTACTGTCTATTATTAGCCTGCTCTTCTGCATTCTGTTTAGCTATAGCTAGACTCGCTTTTGCCTATTAATAGGCGTTCGTAATCGTCTGTACGATAGCCTCTCCCTGCTAAATTGGGGATCGTACAGGGCGTAGGGTGTTACTACTTAGGTCGGTAGGAGCAGGGAGTAGTCGTATCTGTAGGCTATAAAGAAGGGGGACAATCCAGTAGCGTTAGCTGTACAGCTGCTAATAGCCAGCTTCGCTATAGGGAGGAGGCGGTTCTAGTTTGTCTAGTTATAGTCGACGTACGCTCGGAGGTACGATTCCAACGTCGAATTAACCCTCTCTGTCGCGCCGTCCGTCTGCAGGTACTATACAGTTAATAGGCGACATTCTAGGTTTAACAATTAATATACTCTTGCCTAGAGCTAACTCGTAAACTGTATACCCCGGTCCGATACTATTGACCTAGGGAACCTGTGCTTGCTAAACGTCGTCTGTAAAAATGCCTAAGCGGTGTCTTTAGCCGCAATAGAGTCTATTCCTTTTAATATCACCCCCTTCGTTAGCCTATGTGTAACTACTATAATGTTCTGCCGTCCGTCGCTCTTAGGGAGGTCTGTAATAAAGTCTACTGTTAGGTCTTGCTAGGGCCGGTCCAGTATAAGTAGGGGTTTTAGCAGCCTGTGCTTTAGTTTACGCTAGGGCTTCGTCCGTCCGTAGACATCGCAGTTCTGTACTAACCTGCAGATGTCCTTTGCTATCGCTGGCCAGTAGTAGTCCCTAGCGACGATACTGTACATCTCCTTGCGCCCTAGGTGCCCGGTTGCTATAGAATTATGTACCTGTTGTATTAAGCTTATATAGAGCTTCTCGTCTGCTAGGACCTAAATCCGATTCCTTAACTTCAGGTTGTTCTCCTTGTCTACTAAGCACTCTGCTGCTGACACCTTAAGGTAAAGCTCTGCTAGGAGCTTCCGCTGTCCTCCTTAGATCGCTGTATAGGCCCCTTAGTAAACGTCGTCCTTTTCTACTGCCTCTTCTTGAACCTGCAGTTAGGGTTCCTATAGGTGTGTCGCTACTAGGCGGATAGTCTCCTCGCCTAGTTCCTCCTTAAACATCTGGAATGTTCGTAATTTTAGCTAGTCGTCCTTGTACGTCGTTAGCATGTCCTAATTGTTAGGGGGCGCCGCCCAGCCTAGGTCCTAGACCCGACCTAAGCCAGCCGTCGCCCTAAGGACTGCGACTTAGCGGCGCTAGCACGACCCTACCCTTTGTACGGAATCACCGACAGGACCCCACTCCTATACAGAGAGAGAACCCTATAGCCCTGCATAGAGGGGATTACTGCCCCTCTAAACGGAGGGAAAACTCTGCACTACCGTATAGAGGGAGAACTCCTAATCCTCTGTACAGAGTGTGGACCTTGCACCCCTACACAGAGGGAAATTGCTGGCTTAGCTTCGTAGGTACAAATTGTACAGCAGCAGACGACGAAGGAACTGCCTATTAGTTCCTTTATATAGATACCTAACCTTAAGTTTCTAAACTAAGATTCTTAAGCCCTTACATTAGGAACTGATCTTACTGTTAGTAACTGCAGTAATATAACAAAGATGGACAGCGACATCTCTATAGAACCTACAGCTATGCAGGGACGGATGCACTGCGCGTATAAGGAGCTGTTAGCACACAAGGCCTAGCTCGAGCAGCAAGTAAGCCACTAGGCTGCAATAATTTCCTAGCAGGAACAGGAGCTACAACAGCTTAGGGCGTCCGATCGCGATCCGACCCCTACGACGACGACAAACCCGATAGCCTATACCCTAACCTCTAAGAGCAAACTCCCTGACGTTACTACGTACAATAGTAAGGCTTCGGCCGAGTACCCCTCCTAGGCTGCCTAGATGCACTCTAAGCTTCTAGTTAACTTAGGAGCATACCCGACCGAGCTGGACAAGGTAGTTTACCTCTTTAGGAGGTTAAAGGGCAGGGCAGCAGCACGGATTCTGCTGTACTACGAGACGGCCATTGCCAACCTAGCAATAGCTACAACGACGATGCTCTAGGCAGCTCTTAACAAGAGCTACAAGGACCTAGACTGCGAGAGCCGAGCACTCCTATAGGTCAATATAATAAAACAAGGACGTAAGACTATAGAAGAATTCCTCGCAGAAGACGACTAGACGCTAGCAGAGACAGGAGGTCTTTAATAGGAGGACAGGATAAAAACTACCTCTTTGGAAGTAGGCCTCTCTAAGGAGATTATAACGGGACTAGTAGGCGTAATGCGACTAGCTACGTACGAGGAATTCTACGATCTGCTTAGGATAGTCGACGACTAGCAGCGTAGGCTCGAACGGAGAAGCTGCGCTTACGAGATGCGACAACCCCTCTAGCAGCAGACGGACGCTATAGACTAGGAACTAATAACAACAAGGGTAGCGGCAGCCGTTATTGTACAGCTAAAGGCCGCTACTAAAAGGGCACAATAAGTAGACATAGCTACCCTTAACAAGAAGCGAGCAGAAGGGAGCTGCTACTAGTATAGCAAGATAGGCTATACTGTACGGAATTGTAGGCTTTTGCTAGCAGAGAGACCTAGGGAATGGCCGACCACTACAAGGGTAGCAACTGCAGCGCCCTAACAAGAGGATTAGGAGTCTTACTTAAACAGCGACGAATCGGGAAAAGAGTAGCCTCTAAGCGAAGGCTCTGCTAGAGGCGTATACGAGATAGATTGCTAAATTAAAGCACTACTTAGCTATCTTTTAAGAGCAACTACATAACGACTACGCTGTTCATTGTACGGCTAACGTTAAACAGGTCCGCAACGGCGCGGACATTGATTAATACAGGATGTTTGGTATATAGAGTAATTAGCGAAGACTTCGTACAGAGACACTGTATTAAGACGACCTCTACTGTACCTGTATATATGTTGGGCATTACCGGGCGAGGACCGGACATTACCTATATAGTGAAAGTAACGATAGAGATACAGGGATACTATAAGCAGGACTTATACCTCTATATCGTACAGGACAAGTTAGGGTATAACCTAATACTAGGGAAGCTATAGATAGAGCGCTAGAGGGGCAAGCTAGACGTTGGACGAAGACGGCTGTATCTGGCAGTAACGAAGCAGAGGCTCCGAGACTAAGGGAGAGTCCTATAGGACGACAACGCTACGGCCGAAGTCAATACGTCAACGAAGCAGAGGCCCCGAGACTAAGGGAAGGCCCTGCAGGGTAACAATGCTAAGGCCGAAATCAACACTGCGACAGCGGACATTAAGAAATCATTAGCGCCTAAGAAAGTAACGGACCCCTATACAAAGCTCCTAAGGGAATACGTAGGATACCTGGACCTCTTCGAGCCAAAGTCGGCCTCGAAATTGCTGCAATACTAAGGAGAAGGGATTAACTACGACATCTAGCTAGAGCCCTGTCTGGATAGGAGTCTGCCTAAGGTACTGTACAGTCCGCTGTACAGAATGTCCTCTAGAGAGCTCCTAGTACTACGCAAGACACTAGACGACCTGCTTGCTAAAGGTTTTATTTAGGCAAGTACCTCGTCCGCGGAAGCCCTAGTACTGTTTGTCTATAAGGAGGGGAAGGCCAGCTTGCGTTTCTGCGTAGACTATAGGGGCATTAACGCGATTACTAAGAAGGACCGGTACCCCCTACCCCTTATTAAGGAGACTCTTGGACGGATTAGCAAGGCAAAGTAGTTCACTAAGCTTAACGTAGTCTCGGCCTTCTACAAAATACGGATTAAGGAAGGCTGTAAATAGATAACCGCCTTCTGTACGAGATATAGTCTTTTGAAGTAGCTTGTTACCCCCTTTAGCCTTGCTAACGCACTAGCAACCTTCTAAAGGTACATTAACAAGTCCTTGCAAGGGTTACTAGACGATATCTGCTTAGCGTACCTCGACGACACCCTGGTTTTTACAGACGGCTCTTATGCAGATTACGTACAGGACGTTAAGAAAGTGCTAGACCGACTGCAGCAGGCTGGCTTGTACCTCGACATCGACAAATGTAAATTTGGTGTCTAGTATACGAAATACCTAGGTTTTATTATCGAGGCAGAGAAAGCTATTAGTATAGATAGGAAAAAGATTAATGCTATTAAGCAATAGAAGCTGCCTACGAATGTTAAGGACGTACGGGAATTTCTTAGATTTGCTAACTTCTACCGCCAGTTTATACAGAACTACTTGGAGATCGTACGCCCCCTAGTCGAACTAACATATAAGGACAAGCAGTTTAAGTAGACGGACAAGTGCGATAGGAGCTTTAACAAGCTAAAGGAGCTCTTTACTACAGGACTAACGCTTGCTGCCTTCGACCTAGAACGTACGACAATATTGGAAACCGACTCCTTAGGATACTATATAGGAGGCATCTTATTACAGGTAGGCTCGGACGGACTCCTGCACTTATACGCGTATTTCTCTAAGAAGAACTCCCTAGCTAAGTGCAACTACCCTATCTACGACAAGGAATTGCTAGCAGTCGTACAGTGTTGCGAGGTATAGGATAGAGAACTCCGCTCGGTTCCTAAGTTCCTCGCCCTAACTAACTACAGGAACCTAGAGTACTTTACGCAGCCCTAGAAGCTGTCTAAGAGGCACGTACAATAGGCAATGTACCTAAGCCGGTTTAATATAAGACTCTAGTATCGTAAGGGTAAGGACAACAGCAGGGCTAATACGCTATCTAGACGGGACCAGGATATGCTAACGACGTACGAGGACGACCGGTTGAAGTTACGAACATTCCAGATGTTTAAGGAGGAGCTAGGCGAGGAGACTATCTGCCTAGCGGCAACACACCTATAGGAACCCTAACTGCAAGCATAGGAAGAGGCAGTAGAGAAGGATAAGGTGTACTAAGGGGCCTGTACAGAGATCTAAGGAGGGCAGCGGAAGCTCCTAGCAGAGCTCTATCTTAAGGTATCGGCAGCAGAGTGCTTAGTAGACGAGGAGAACAACCTAAAGTTCAGGAATCAGATTTGGGTCTTGGCAGACGAGAAGCTCTGTACGAGCTTAATACAATAGGCGCATAATTCTCTAGCTACCGGCCACCTAGAGCGCAAGGAAACGTACAGCATCGTCGCTAGGGACTACTACTAGCCGGCGATAGCGAAGGATATCTGCAGGTTCGTACAGAACTGCGATGTGTATAGACAGACGAAGCTCTAGCAGGAACTAAAGTATAGGCTGCTAAAACCCCTACCAATCCCGGACCGGCCCTAGCAAGACCTAACAGTAGACTTTATTACAGACCTCCCTAAGAGCGAGGGACGGCAGAACATTATAGTAGTTACGGACAAGTTAACGAAGGGGGTAATACTAGAGGGAATAGGCTCTATTACAGCTAAGGACACTGCCTAGGCATTTATACGGACGACGTTTAGCAAGCACAGTTTCCCTTAGTCAATTGTGTCAGACTGGGGCATGCAGTTTACGAGCTAGCTCTAGGCAAGGGTCTGCCAGTTGCTAAAGGTAGAACGTCGCCTTTTAACCGTATAGCACTAACAGACGGACAGAGCGACGGAAAGGGTCAATTCGATATTAGAAGCGTACCTCCGAGCGTACGTCGACTATAACCAGACGAACTGGAACCGCCTTCTCCCTATAGCGGAGCTAGCTATTAACAGCCGTACGGCTAATGCTACAGGATTGTCCCCCTTTTTTATAGCCTATAGATACGACTATTCTCCGCTCCTGCCGACCCCGAGTAGTAACACTCTACGTCCTTTACGATCCTTAATTCAGCAGGGAGAGGCTGTTATACAGACGATTACGAACGCCTACTAATAGGTAAAGGCGAGCCTAGCTATAGCTTAACAGAATGCAGAAGAGCAGGCTAATAAGGGACAGCAGGCTGCACTAAGGTACGAGGCAAGAGATAAGGTCTAGCTAAACTAGCGAAACATCTGTACAGACCGGCCGAGCAAGAAGCTAGATTGGAAGAACAGGAAGTTTAAGGTAGTCCGACCAGTAGGGACATACGCTGTATAACTAAACACTCCCCTAGGGATTTATCCAGTCTTCTATATAGACCTCGTACGGCCAGCGAACACGGACGCCCTGCTGCACTAGACGACAGACGACGCGCGCCTACCAGCGATTATAACTAAGGGTTAGGAAGAGTACGAGGTAGAAGGGATCCTTAAGAGCCGAAGGAACTAGGAGAAGGTAGAGTACCTAGTAAAATAGAGAGGATAGCTGGAGCCTATATAGGAACCGTACGAGGCCCTATAGGACATAACTGCGCTGGACAGGTAGGAGGAGAACCACCCCCCTGCCCAGTTACAGTAACACTGCGCTGCACAGCGAAAAAGGGCACGATCTATCCTAATACAGGGTAGCTGCTAGCAACTTAAATTGTTAAAGGATCGAGAATTATAACGTAGGACACTATAGGATCCTACCGACACTACACTATACGACACTGTACAGAAGAAGGGCAAGAGAAAGGGGACGGTTAGGAGACAGGTAAGATAGGTAGAAATAAGAAGGGAACGGGAATAACACTGTCCAAAAACTTTTATATGCTACCTTAAGGTACCTATTAGCTACTACTCCTAAGACCCAGGGCAGCCAACTCTACACGAAATCTTAATTACTAATACGGATATAGGCTGGAAGGTGCTGGAAGGTGGCAGGCTTGGCAGGGCCAGGCTTGGCGCACACTTAAATACCTCTACCTCCGCTTGTACGTAGATTCTTCCCTCTCCGGCCTTGGATATAGTTATCAAAGACGGGTATTGACCTAGCGTCTACTGCAGTCAGATCATTATATCCAAGGCTCAAACCCAACACCTAACCTGCACTACGCAAAAGAGCCCGTTGAATTACATCCGGGTACTCGAATAACGTACGTGCAACCGACAACCCAGAGTGTGTACTGTATATGTACGAAGGAGGCCGTTGATTTATATCCGGTTACTTAATCGTACATGTGCATGCTACTCTACCCCCCCCTCCCCCGACGCGAAGAAGAGTTTCGAGAAGAAGAGTTTTGAGAAAGAGAGTTTTAGGGAAGAGAAGTGCCCCTATCGAGAAGAAGAGAGAGTTTTGAAGAAGAGCGAGAGAAGGACGAGAGCGAGAAGGACGAGAGCGAGAGCGACGATGTAGGAGCAGCGAGAGCGAGGAGTAAGAGCGACGACGACAGAGCGACGACGACGAGAGCGCACCTAGCAGGACCTAGGGCGACGACATTCGTTTTTCGGGTCTTTAACAGACTATTCTATTTAGACAAGGCCAATCAGGACATTCAGCAATCGAGACGTTCAGCAGTTAGGGCACGAAGCAAAGCACCAGCGAGCCCAAGCACTAACGAGCCCAAGCACCCAGCTACAACGAGCACCTAGGCATAGGTACAAGGCAATTGCAGACAACACAGGTACAGACAACATACAGGTACAGACAACACACACTGTTTAGGTTCAGAAGAGTACAAGGCAGAGCACAAGGCACGAGCACTAGCTGCAGAGCACTATTAGAAGAGCACAAGGCAGAGCATAAGGCACAGCTGCTACAGGCAGAGCAAGAGCTGTAGACAGGCAGCTGCAGACAACACACTGTTCAGGTTCAGAGGCAGCACAGTTCAGAGACAGCACAGTTTAGAGACAGCACAGTTCAGAGGCAGAGCACCAGGCAGAGCACCAGCTGCAGAGCACCTAGGCCGAGCAAGAGCACCGAGCAAGAGCACTAAGCAGGCAGAGCAACCGTCGAGAAGCGACATACGTAGGCTGCGACCTCTGCGACCTCCGCGACCCCGACGACCTCCGCGGCCTTAACGACCTCTGCGACCCCGACGACCTCCGAGACTTCTGCGACTGCTTAAGAAGCGAGCGACTGTTAAGAAGCGAGAAGCGACCGTCGAGAAGCGACCGTCCGAGAAGCGAAGCGACGGCTCGAGAAGCGACAGCTCGAGAAGCGACCGTCGAGAAGAAAGCGACAGTCGAGAAGCGAGCGACAGTCGAGAAGCGAGCGACAGTCTAAGAAGCGAGCGACGGCTTAAGAAGCGAGCGACGGTCTGAGAAGCGACCGTCCGAGAAGCGACACGTGTTTGCAAGACGACCTCTGCGAGCTGACCTCTGCGACCTCCGCGACCCTAATAACCTCCGCGACCTCCGAGACCTCTGCAGCTGCGACCTTCTGCGACCCCTGCGACCCCTACGACAGCCTCTAAGAATTCTGCAGCCTTAGCAAGGCAGCAAACAAGGCACCAATTAAGGCCCAAAGCGACGTCAAAAAGGCACGAGATTAAGACTCAAAACGCACGGAAATTGAAGCTCAAAAGCGACCTTAAAAGCGACCTCAAAAGTGACCTGTTTTGGAGCGACCTGATTGGCCGATAGCGAAGCTGAATCTGCGACCCCTACAACCTGGTTTAATGCGATATCTGCGACCTGGTTTTTTTGGCACCTGCAGCCTGGTTTGGAGCGACCTAGTTTGGAGCGACCTGGTTTGGCTGATTGCGATTGTGGGCAATCGCTGGTTAGGGAGGGCGGTAGTAATACGGATATAGGCTGGAAGGTGCTGGAAGGTGGCAGGCTTGGCAGGGCCAGGCTTGGCGCACACTTAAATACCTCCACCTCCGCTTGTACGTAGATTCTTCCCTCTCCGGCCTTGGATATAGTTATTAAAGACGGGTATTGACCTAGCGTCTACTGCAGTCAGATCAATTACTTCCTAGACGGAAGGGGCCCTAGCACTAGGGAAAGTAGAAGGGTGGCTTAGCAACACCCTGCTACTAGTTAATGTAGCACCTAAGACGTTAGCTTAGACTGTACAGAGGACGGGAACCCGTACGAACCGGAAGCGAAGCTGCTAGTCGAATTGAGCATGCTACTACTAGAGGTAGAAATAGGAGGGGGACCCCAGCTAGACGAGCAGAAACGGAGCTAGCGACTACAACGGAGCTACGACGAGCCCGGCCGGACAGGGCGGGTAGCATAGTAGTAGCAACTAGTGGTAGCTAGTAGGTAGTAGTAACTAGTAGTAGGGCCGGGGTGGACGGTGTACGTAGATAGTAGACAGCAGTTAGTAATAGTAGTAGTAATAGTAGTAGTAGTGGACGGCTAAGCGGACGGATAGCAGGTAGAGAATAAAGGAGAAAGAGAAGAAGAGAAAGAGAGGATAGGGAAAGGGTTTATATACAGGGTAGTAGCTGCCTACCTTATAGGGCAATAACAACCAGAGCAGCTGCTACAACCGTATAAGGAGGGGACAAACGAGGCAACTACGACCTAGGGCCTATACGACTAACGGCCTACTAGACAACTAGACAGAACAGGAACATCTACCTAGGAGTAAACTCTAGACGACGACTAAGGGACAGGGACAGAGCCAAATGGCCCGGTAGCGCCGGACTGTACGTTTGGGACGTAGAGTGCATAGCTAGAGCTAGAGAGTAGGAGGAGAAGGAACAGACGGGACCGAGCACCTCCTGCACCTGCATAACCGCTTGCAGGCCTCCTTAGCCTTAGCCTCGGCATCGTTAAATTGGGAAACGGAACCGGTCAAGTTTAGGTAGAAGCGATCCAGCACTACCCTCCTTCCCTACCTACGGATCTAGGAGGACAAGTCCAAGGTTGGACTAGCAGAGAGGGAGGTTAACAGTTAAGTACCTAGGCGAAGACGGAAAAGCGCTACCCGCTAGAGGAACAGCTAAGGGTACACGACTTACTATCGTACAGGAGAAGCACAACGAGAAGAGAGGGGGGTATTGTTAGGGGGCGCCGCCTAGCCTAGGTCCTAGACCCGACCTAAGCTAGCCGTCGCCCTAAGGACTGCGACTTAGCGGCGCTAGCACGACCCTACCCTCTGTACAGAATCACTAACAGGACTCTACTCCTGTACAGAGGGAGAACCCTATAGCCCTATACAGAGGGGATTACTGCCCCTCTAAACAGAGGGAAAACTCTGCACTACTGTATAGAGGGAGAACTCCCGATCCTCTGTACAGAGTGTAAACCTTGTACCCCTATATAGAGGGAAATTGCTGGCTTGGCTTCGTAGGTACAAATTGTACAGCAGCAGACGACAAAGGAACTGTCTATTAGTTCCTTTATGTAGATACCCAACCTTAAGTTTCTAAAGTAAGATTCTTAAGCCCTTACACTAATCCTGTCTAGATAGCGCGTTAGCCCTGCTGTTGTCCTTTCCCTTGCAAGACTGGAGTCTTATATTAAAGCGGCTTAGGTACATCGCCTATTATACGTGTCTCTTAGACAGCTTCCGGGGTTGTTTAAAGTACTCGAGGTTCTTGTAGTCGGTTAGGGCAAGGAACTTAGGAACTGAGCAGAGTTCTCTATCCTACGCTTCGCAACACTGTACGACTGCTAGCAATTCCTTGTCGTAGATAGGGTAGTTGCACTTAGCTAGGGAGTTCTTCTTAGAGAAGTACGTATATAGGTACAGAAGTCCGTCCGAGCCTACCTGTAACAGGATACCCCCTATATAGTACCCTAAGGAGTCGGTTTCTAGTATCGTCGTACGTTCCGGATCGAAGGCGGCAAGCGTTGGTCCTATAATAAAGAGCTACTTTAGCCTGTTAAAGCTCCTATTACGCTTATCCGTCTACTGAAACTGCTTGTCCTTGTGTGTTAGCTCGACTAGGGAACGTACGATCTCTAAGTAGTTCTGTATAAACTGGCGGTAGAAGTTAGCAAACCTAAGGAATTCCTGTATGCCCTTAACACTTGTAGGCGGCTTCTATTGCTTGATAGCATTAATCTTCTTCCTATCTATGCTAATGACTTTCCCTCCCTCTATAATAAACCCTAGGTATTTCGTACGCTGTACCCCAAATTTACATTTGTCGATGTCGAGGTACAAGCTAGCCTGTTGCAGTCGATCTAGTACCTTCTTAACGTCCTGTACATAGTCTGTATAGGTGCCGTCCGTAAATACTAGTGTATCGTCAAGGTACGCCGAGAAGGTATTATCTAGTAAACCTTACACGGACCTGTTAATGTACCTCTAGAAGGTTGCTAGTGCGTTGGCAAGGCTAAAGGGGGTAACAAGCTACTCGAAAAGACTATATCTTGTACAGAAGGCAGTTATCTATTTACAGCCTTCCTTAATCTGTATCTTGTAGAAAGCCGAGACTACGTTAAGCTTAGTAAACTACTTTGCCTTGCTGATCCGTCCGAGAGTCTCCTTAATAAGAGGTAGGGGGTACCGGTCCTTCTTAGTAATCGCGTTAATGCCTCTATAGTCTACGCAGAAACGCAAGCCGGCCTTCCCCTCCTTATAGACAAACAGCACTAGAGCTCCTGCAGACGATATACTTGCGCGAATGAAACCTTTAGCAAGTAGATTGTCTAGTGTCTTGCGCAGTACTAGGAGTCTCTAGAGGACATACTGTATAGTAGGCCGTACGGTACTTTAGGCAGGCTCCTATCCGGACGGGGCTCTAGCTAGATGTTATAGTTAATTCCTTCTCCTTAGTATAGTGGCAGTTTCGGAGCCGACTTTGGCTCGAAGAGGTCTAGGTATTCTACGTATTCCGCTAGGAGCTTCGTACAGGGGTCCGCTGCCTGCTTAGGCGCTAATGCCTTCTTAATATCTACAGTTGCAGTGTTGATTTTGGCCTTAGCATTGCCGCTCTACGGAAACCTCCCTTAGTCTTGGAGCCTCTGCTTCGTCGCTGGTAGGTACAGCCGTCCTTGTCCAACGTCCAGCTTGCTCCGCTAGCGCTCTATATATAGCTTCCCTAATATTAGGTTATACCCCAACTTGTCCTGTACGACATAGAGGTATAAGTCCTGCTTATAGTGTCCCTGCAGCTCTATCGTTACTTTTACTATATAGGTAATGTCCAGTCCTCGCCCGGTAATGCCCAGCATGCGTACAGGTACGGTAGGGGTCGTCTTAATGTAGTGTCTCTGTACAAAGTCTTCGCTAATTACTCTGTACACTAAACATCCTGTCTTAATTAGTGTCCGCGCTGTAGCGGTCCTGTTTAGCACAGGCCGTACGATAAACGGCGTAGTCGTTATATACTTGCTCTTAAAAGATAGCTAAGTAGTATTTTAATTTGGTAATCTATCTCGTATACGCCTCTAGCAGAGTCTTTGCTTAGAGGCTACTCTTTTCCCGACTCGTTGTTATCTAAGGGGGACTCCTAATTCTCTTGTTAGGACGCCGTAGTTGCTACCCTTGCAGTAGTCGGCCGTTCCCTAGGTCTCTCTGCTAGCAAAAGCCTGCAATTCTGTACAGTGTAGCCTATCTTGCTATACCTGTAGCAGCTCCCTTTTGCTCTTCTCTTGCCTAGGGTAGCTATATCTACCTACTGTGCCCTTTTAGCAGCGGCCCTTAGCCGTACGGTAACGGCTGCCGCCACTCTCGTTGTCGTTAGTTCCTAGTCTTTAGCGTCCGTCTGCTGCTAGAGGGGTTGTCGTATCTTATAAGCGCAGCTTATCTGTCTAAGCCTACACTGCTAGTCGTTAACTATCCTAAGGAGATTACAGAATTCCTCGTATGTAGCTGGTCGCATTACGCCTACTAGTCCTGTTATAATCTTCTTAGAGAAGCCTACCTCTAAGGTAGTAATTTTTACCCTGTGCTCCTATTAGAGTCCTCCCGCCTCTGCTAAGGTCTGGTCGTATTCTGCAAGGAACTCTCGTACAGTCTTGCGCCCTTGCTTTATCGTGTTAACCTGTAGGAGTGCTCAGCTCTTGCGGTCTAGGTCCTTATAGCTCCTGTTAAGAGCTGCCTAGAGCATTGTCGTTGTTACTATTGCCGGGTTAGCAATAGCTATCTCGTAGTACGGCAGAATCTGTACTGCTGCCCTGCCCTTTAACCTCCTAAAGAGTTACACTACCTTGTCTAGCTTAGTCGGGTATGCTCCTAAGTTGACTAGAAGCTTAGAGCGTATCTAGGCAGCCTAGGAGGGGTACTTAGCCGGAGCCTTACTATCGTAAGTAGTAACGTTAGGGAGTTTGCTCTTAGGGGCCGGGATGTAGGCTATCGTATCCGTCGTCGTCGTTATAGGGGTCGGATTGCAATCGGAGGCCCTAAGCTGTTGTAGCTCCTGTTCCCGTTGGGAAATCATTATAGCCTAGTAGCTTACTTGCTGTTCGAGCTGCTTCTTGTGTGCTAGCAGCTCCTTGTACGCGCAGTGCATCTGATCCTGCATAGCTGTAGGTTCTATAGGGATGTCGCTGTCTATCTTCGTTGTATTACTGCAGTTACCGACAGTAAGATTAGTTCCTAATATAAGGGCTTAAGAATCTTAGTTTAGAAACTTAAGGTTAGATATCTATATTAAGGAACTAATAGGCAGTTCCTTCGTCATCTGCTGCTGTACAATTTGTACCTACGAAGCTAAGCTAGCAATTTCCCTCTATATAGGGATGCAAGGTTTACACTCTATACAGAGGATTAGGAGTTTCCCTCTGTACAGTAATGCAGAGTTTTCCCTCTGTTTAGAGGGGCGGCAATTCCCCTCTATATAAGGCTATAGGATTCTCCCTCTGTACAGGAGTAGGGTTGCATCAGTAACTCTGTACAGAGGGTAGGGTCGTACTAGCGCCGCTAAGTCGCAGTCCTTAGGGCGACGGCTAGCTTAGGTCCAGGACCTGGGCTGGGCGGCGCCCCCTAACACTTGGCAGGGCCAGGCTTGGCAGCTGCACACTCAAATACCACACCTCTGCTTGTACGTAGATTCTTCTCTCCCTAGCCTTAGATATAGTTATTAAAGTAGCTGTATTAATTTACATCTACGTGCTTAGATTATTATATCCAAGGCTTAAACCTAACACCTAACCTGCACTACGCGAAAGAGCCTGTTGAATTACATCTGGGTACTCGATTAACGTACGTGCAACTAACCTAGAGTGTGTACTGTATATATACAAAGGAGGCTGTCAAATTACATCCGGTTACTTAATTGTACGTGTGCATACTACTCTACTCCCCTCCCCCAATCGAGAAGAAGAAGAAGAAGAGTTTTAGGGAAGAGAAGTGCCCCTATCGAGAAGAAGAGTTTTGAAGAGAGAGGTCTATTACAGAGGACATCGAGAAGAAGAGTTTTAGGGAAGAGAGTGCCCCTACGAGTAGATCGCGAGTTTTGAAGAAGAGCGAGAGAACGAGAAGGTCGAGAAGAACGAGAAGGTCGAGAAGAACGAGAAGGTCGAGAAGAACGAGAAGGTCGAGAAGGACGATGTAGGAGCAACGAGGACGAGGAGCGAGAGCAAGGAGCGAGAGTAGCGACGACGAAAAGACGCACCTAGCAGGACCTAGGGCGACGACATTTGTTTTTTTTTTCAGGTCTTTAACAGACTATTCTATTCAGACAAGGCCAATTGAGACATTTAGCAACCAAGGCGTACGGCCAGCAATCGAGGCATTCAGCAATCGAGACATACGGCAATTGGTTTAGCGACAAGACAAGCGACACATTCAGTATAAGGTACGGCAGCACGTTTAGAAGCAAGGAAGCAAGGCAAAGCACAGGCAAAGCGACGGCTCGAGAAGCGACCGTCGAGAAGCGACCGTCGAGAAGCGACCGTCGAGAAGCGACCGTCGAGAAGCGACCGTCGAGAAGCGACCGTCGAGAAGCGACTGTCGAGAAGCGACATACGTAGGCTGCGACCTCTACAGCCTCTGCGACCTCTGCGACCTCCGCAACCTACAGCAGCACAAGCAACAAGAGCAGCACGAGCGACAAGAGCAGCCAAAAGCGACAAGTTTAGCAATATACAGTTCAGTACAGCTGTAGACAATACGAGCAGCTGCAGGTAGGCACAATACAGCTCTAGGCATAGCCAACTCCAGGCACAGCCAACTCCAGGCACGAGCACTCGGCTTAGCACCCGACAACACAGCTGCAGCGCAACTAGGCAGAGCACTAGGCAGGCACAGCTGCTGCACCTAGCTGCAGAGCACAAGGCAGAGCCCTAGGCAGAGCTACTAGGCAGAGCCACTAGGCAGAGCTACCAGGCAGAGCCCTAGCTGCAGCTGCAGACAGCACGTTCAAAAAGGCATAGAAGGCTATTGCAGACAACAGGCAGCTGCAGACAACACAAAGCTGCTGCAGAAAATACAGGCATAGCTGCAGAGCACTAAGCAAGAGCACTAAGCACGAGTACAAGGCAGAGCACTAGGCAGAGCACCAGCTGCAGAGCACTAGCTGCAGCTGCAGACAGTACGTTTAAAAAGGCACAGAAGGCTATTGCAGACAACAAGGCACTGCATGTTCAGAAAGGCTACTGCAGACAGGTACAGCTACTACAGGCACAACACAGGCAAAGCGACGGCTTAAAAGGCGACAGCTCGAGAAGCGACGCAGTCTAGAAGCACGTGTTCAGAATTAAGCGACCTTAGCGACCCCTACAGCCGCGACCTCTGCAGCTGCGACCCTAACATTCTCTACGACCTCTGCGACCTCTGCGACCCTAACGACTATCTAAGAAGCGACCGTCTAAGAAGCAACTGTCTAAGAAGCAACGGCTTAAGAAGCAACATATGTTTACAAGGCAACCTATGTGACCTCTGCGACCTCTGCAGACCTCCGCGGCCCCGACGACCTCCGCGACAATCTGAGAATTCTGCAGCCTTGGCAAGGTAGCAAACAAGACACCAAACAAGGCACCAATCGAGGCCGAAAGCGACGGCAAAGAGACACGAGATTAAGGCTCAAAAAGGCACGAGATTGAGACTTAAAACGCACAGAAATTGAAGCTTAAAAGCGACATCAAAAGCGACCTGTTTTGGAGCGATCTAATTGGCCGATAGCGAAGCTAAATTTGCGACCCCTACAACCTGGTTTAATACGACCCCTGCAACCTAGATTGATGCAACAATGCGACCTAGTTTGGCTGATTGCGATTAAGGGCAATCGCTAGTTAGGGAGGGCGGTAGTAATACGGATATAGGCTGGAAGATGCTGGAAGGTGGCAGGCTTGGCAGGGCCAGGCTTGGCAGCTGTACACTTAAATACTATACCTCTGCTTGTACGTAATCCGGGCGCGTAGATATAATTCAATACGGCCTTTTTGATAACTATATCTTAAACTGAGGAGGGAAAGGAATCTATGTAGTAGTGGATAAGAGCTTAAGGGGTAGTGTGCCAAGGCCTGGCTTATCCAGAAGGGCTGGGCCAAAATTTCAAGGGTCTACCCTATTACTTAGTCCCACCCCTTTCTGCCGCTGCAACACTACCCCCCTCCCTTACTAGCGGTCGACCTCGATTGCTTACTTATGTGTCTCTCTCTTTTTTTTTTGATTCGTTATCTCTTTGCTTTCTTCTATTTCGAAACTATCCCCTTTCTTTATCTTCTTTCTTCTTACATTGTCGCTATCTAACTTCTTTACTTCGGCGTCTATCTAATCGAAAGAGCTATCTAATCGGAACCAGCGGTTACCTAAGCTACAGCGTAACTGGTCTGTGCTCCTTTGCAGAGGTCTATATAGATCCGTCCTTGGCGCCGTCTCTTTGTCTTTTTCTTTCTCTACTAAGGACCTCACCTACTGTAGGGCTAGCGGCGCCGACGCCTCTGCACAGCGTCGGCGAGCTTCCTGCCGAAGCAGTAGTAGGTAGTAGCCGAGTCGAAGACTCTAGCGAAGCGACTGCTACGATCGTCTTTATCGGCTTCTGCACTAATAGAGCGGACGCAACTTTTCTTCTTCTTCTGGAATAATCAGCTTTGGAGCCACTTAGGCTTCGTCTTCTTTGGGTTCCGGATATAAAACTCTCTTAGTAGCTCCGCCGAGTTCCGGAGGTTCTCGGCCGGATACTATTTATAGTCTTCCGGCTATCCTTTCTATAAGATCCTCGCTTTGATAGATCCTCTTAGCTTTCTTATATCTATTACATCTTCTACCTCCTATTCTTCTTCTTTACTATCTATCTCGATCGGCGGGGGTTCAGCAAAACCCTGATCCAGTAGACAGTCTTCCAGGTCTAAACTTAGCAGATCCAAATGAAAGACATCGTGTATCCGGAACGATTTCGGTAGCTAGAGCCGATAAGTTACTGGCGACCTCTTTTCTACTATCTTAAACGGGCCTACGTAGCGGGGGTTAAGCTTGTCATTGCCTCTCAGCCTCAGGTTCCGCATGTTGAGCTATACCTTTTGGCCTTCTTAAAATTCTATTAGTAACCGCTTTCTATTAGCTTAAGTTACTATCTTCTTCTAAGTCGATTCTATCGCCTCCTTTGCTATGCGGATTGCTTCTTCTCCCTAAGATCTAAGCGCTTCTGCCGCGGCCGCTGCTACTCTCTTCGATAAGGTAGCGGTAGATATAGAAGGTTCTAAAGAGCTAGGTTCGTTCGGCAGTTGGAAGCTTATTCTTAGAAGGTAACTATCAGTTATCTTAAACGGCGCTAGTAAGGTAGCCTCTAACCGTGCTAAATTAGCGTAGAATTCGGCTATAGGCAACACCTTAACCCACTCTGCTTAATAATAACTGCAGAAGATTCGTAGATATTTCTCTATCTCGCGGTTAGCTACTTCGGACTGACTCTACTTCGGACTAACTGTCGGTTTAAGGGTAAGCAGCCGTGCTAAGCTTTCCCCAAATTCCGAGAGCTTAGTTAATGGCCTTCTATACATTAGCGGTAAATTGAGGACCCCTGTCCGTAGTGATAGTGTCCGGCAGACCGTAGTGCTTCTATATATGCTAAATTAGCATTCTCGCTGTTTCTTCCGTAGTAGTTCCTTTATCCTTCGCTTAGCAGAGAATAAAGTAGCGCTCTTTGCTTAGTCGATCCACTACGTTAAGCGTAGCATTATATCTATCGGAATCCGGCAGGCCGGTTACGAAATCTATCGTAATGTGCTGCTACAGTTTCTCGGAGATCGGAAGTAGCTTTAACAGACCGGCCGGAAGGCCGTAACGTGGCTTCGCTGCTCGGCAGACGTACCAGTTAGCGATAAACCGGTGGATCCGTTTGAAGATTCGCGGGAACTAGTAGGTCGTCCTTACTGCTTCTATCGTCTTCTTCGAGCCTGCGTAACCGACATCCGTAGAACTATAGAGCAGCTAGACGACCTCTGTAAATAGTTCTTCCAGAACTATTAGCTTCCCTGAACCGGTTTTGTCGAGCTTCTGTTGCTGGTTAAGCCGCTCCACTTTTTCGTAGAGAGTCTCTTCCTCAGTCTCTGGCTCTACTGCGCAGACCCCTACCTCTTTCAACACCTCGGCGTCTACTATTCGCTTGGTTAGCACCTTCTGGAACATGTTCGGATCTTCCTTCGCGCAGCTGGTCTTCCCTTCTCTTCTCGTTAATGCGTCGGCCTTTCTATTTTAAGCTCTGGGTTAATAGGTAATGTTAAAATCGAATCCAGATAAGTAGGCGGCCTACCGGGCTTGGCGATGTAATAGCTTCTGCATTTTTATAAAGTGGGTAAGCGACTGGTGGTCCGTAAGGACCTAGACTGTACTCTTTCTAGCTATAAGCTCCGGCTTCCACTCTTCGAACGCCTGTATAATAGCTAACAGTTCTTTATCGTAGATAGCGTAGTTCCGTTCGGCCTCAGTTATAGACTTGCTAAAGAAGGCTACCGGATAGAGGGTCTCGCCGTCGTTAGCATATTAAGAAAGGACTCCTGCTGTTACTATGTCGGAAGCGTCCGTTTCTATATAGATCGTCTTTTCCGGTCAGAAGTACGCTAGAACCGGCGCCGAGGCCACTGCTTCTTTTAGCTAAATAAAAGCTTCCGTGCACTTCTTATTCTATAGGCCAGCGGCCTCCTTTTTCAATGCTTTGTTTAGGGGTCTCGCTATCTTGCTAAAGTCCTTAATAAACTGTCGATAGTAGCTGCAGAATCCGAGAAACGCTCTGATTTGTGTAGTGTTTCCGGATTTCGGTTGCTTCCATTCCGCGACGGCGGCGACCTTAGAGGGGTCTATCCGAATTCCTTCTCTTCTAACGATAAGACTAAGATATTTGACTTCGGTCCAATAGAACTCGCTCTTCTTTGTGTCCGCGTTCAATCCGACCTCGCAGAGCCTAGTTAGCACCTTCTCGATGTGGTCTGTATGCTGTTATCTTGTTCTATTAGTGTAGACGAGAATGTCGTCTAAGTAAATAGACACGAACCGCTCTAGCATGTCTATTAAGGTGTGGTTTATAAAGCGTTGCTACACCGCCGGCGCGTTAGTAAGTCCGAAAGGTATTACTAACTACTTGAAATTGCCTATACGCATAGTGAATGTCGTAAGATCTTCGGTTTGTCCTTCCTCGTTCCTTAGTTAGTGGAACGCTTGTCGAATATCTAGCTTACTAAACTACTTAGCTTTAGCTACTCGTTATATAGTCTCGTCTATTAGCGGCAGCAGATACACATCTCTCTTAGTAACCTTATTAAGGCCTTGGTAATCTACACACAGTCGGAGGCTACCTCAGGGCTTTTATACGAAAAGAATCGGCGACGCATACTCAGCTAAGCTTGGCGTAATAAACTTCTTCGCCAAGTTTTCTCTAACAAACACTTCTACCTAGTCCAGCTCTGCTAGCGATAGTCTTCTTAAGGGCTCGGTTCTTAGCAGCGTAGCTCCTTCTTTTAGCCGGATCTTGTTGTTATATTCCTGTCGGTAGAGCGGCAAGAGATTAGAGTCGGCTTTTAAAAACACGTTAGTGTAGCTGTAGAGCTCTTTCGGTAACGCCTCTAGTGGATCCACTTCTTCTTCCACCATCATCTTCCGATAATCTTCGATGTCTTTTATTGAGATAGCGTAAATCTTATTGTCCAGCGACTTCGCGAGGGTCGTTGAGGCTTCCGAGCTCATTATTCTAATCGTGTCTAGAGGGTCGGACCGCTCTATCGGAACCGCCTCGATAGTCGCAACGTTCGGTTTCGCGACAACGACGGTGACCGACTTAGCGGCAGCGCCTCCGCTCTGCTGGGTTTTGAATCCGAGGGTGCCTTTAGCTACGACAATAACGGCTTTCTAGTTCTTGATCTATTTCTGTCCTATAATAATGTCAAACCTTCCGATATCTATAATTCGGAACGTCGCTTCCGTGGTGCGACCAGCCAGGGTAGTCTTTAATGGCACATTATGCGTAACGCTCTTGGTGTCTTGTTCGTTGTATGCCGAAATTCGCGTCGGTGACGCTAGCTCCACCGGATAACCGTATCCTTTTATAAGTTTCTAAACTAATCGATAGTGGATCGCGGCTCTGATAAGGGCTCCTATGTTGATAAAAGCCCTTAGCTAAAGTGGTCTGCTTAAGCTATTAAGGGGGTGGACAGTAATTGGAAGGATAATAGCTGTTTCCGTGTTTACTTCCACTGCCGCTAAGAGCGGATCGCTGCAGCTGTTAATACTTCCTTCTTCTGTCGACGTAGTTCGTGCCAGTGCCCTATTCTCTATGCTGGATAGGGGGCCTATCCGTCCAGCTGGTCTTTTCCTAAGATTCGCAGAGGTACTCTACTATCTACACTGTTAGTATCTTTCGGAGCCGGCTCGATAGCTTGGATAGTCTTTCTTAGCTGCTGCTGCTTCGTAGCTTAATACTCCTGCTTCTGCTGATCCGTAGCTTGGCATCTCGTAGCGATATAGCTAGGCTTTCTATACGCGTAGCAGGTAGGGACGAACGACGAGCGCGACGAATAAGATGGCTGCTAAGGTGCTCTCCGGAAAGGTGCAGAGGGTCGCGTTGTCTGCGTTATCGACGGCTTCTAGTTTGATTCGCGCGATTTCGCGTAAGCGCTCAGGTTTCTGGCAATGACTCTCGCTCGGTGCACGAAGCTCTTAAGGTCTTCGTCTTCTACAGAAGCTATAGCTGCAGCCAGTTTAGGGTTCAGCTTCTGCCTTAGTAGGTAGAGCTGCTTATCTTCCGACACTCTGGCTCTAATAGCATATTTTTGGAACAGTCTGTAGAATTCCTTAAACGTCTGCCGGTTCTAGTTGATTTTGTCTAGCTGTTTACAGGCTGTCTTCTTTCGGAAGGAGTCTCCGAAGCGTTAATTTAGCGCTTTAATTGCTTCTTCGGCAGTTACCTCTTCTAGGTCCGCTACTAGCGAAAAAGCTTTACCTTCTAACCGCGACTCCAGGTAGGCTAGCCTATCTTCTTTACTGTTTCCGGCATAGTCGCTGTTGCGGCAGCAGAAAGGGGTGGGACTAAGTAATAGGGTGGACCCTTGGAATTTCGGCTCGGCCCTTCTGGACTGAGCCGGGCCTTGGCACACTACCCCTAAAGCTCTTACCCACCACCCTATAGATTCCTTTCCCTCCTTAGTTCGAGATATAGTTATCAAAAAGGCCGTATTAAATTATATCTGCGTGCCCGGATTATTATATCTTGAACTCACTTACTACACTAACTCCGCACTGCGCGAAAGGGACTGTTAAACTATCCGGACACCCGAATAACGCACGCGCACCAAAAGCATACTAAACTAACAACCCCTAGCACCGTAAGACAGCTATAGAGAGCTTCTTAACGGTAGAGAGCGGCGTTACAGGCCGAAGCAGAAGCAGAAGAGAAAAGACTAACAGAGCGAGTAGGCGCTCTAGTGTTATTAATAATAAGTTCATTATTGGAGGTTTTACAGCGGAAGAGACCGCAGAGATTAAGGAACGAATAACCGAATACAAGAAGATCCACGACTGCACACTCGAGGAACTTAAAGATTACGTAAACGAGAACGGAGTAGGGAAGGTCTACGACGGCATAGACCTTATTAAGAAGCTGTTTTACAGAACCCTCGAAGAAAAGAGGCAGTTAAGAGAGGAAAACGAAGCGGTGAGGGCTGAGAAGGAATCGGCAGAGACTATTATCGACGTGTTAGAAAACTAAGCAGCAAACCGACTAGCACAATTGAAGGCGATAAAGGCTCAGTTAGCTAAGATGGAAGCAGCGATGTCGTCAGCGCCGCCACCGCATTAAGAAGAACAAGCAGAGACCGCCTTACTCGCAGCCTACAGTTAAGGTAGCACCTTAATAACGTTACTACCGGATCTACCGGCATTTAGAGGCAGAGACCCCAAATAATAGGAGGCATTCAAGAAGAAGATAAAGAACAAGATAGACCGCGACTATGCTGGAAACAGTGCCAGAGATAGATTGGCCTACCTGGAATCGCGACTAGAGGGTGAAGCTTTTTCGTTAGTAGCAGTCCTAGAAGAGGTAACCGCCGAAGAAGCGATCAAAGCGCTGGACCAACGCTTCGGAGACCCCTTCCGAAAGAAGACAGCCTGTAAATAGCTGGATAAGATAAACCAGAACCGGCAGACGTTCGAGGAATTTTGCGGACTGTTTAGAAAATATGCTATTAGAGCTAGGGTGTCGGAAGATAAGCAGCTCTACCTACTAAGGCAGAAGCTAAACCCCGAACTGGCCGCAGCTATAGCTTCGGTAGAAGACGAAGACCTTAAGAGCTTCGTACACTAAGCGAGAGTTACCGCGAGAATTCTAAGCGCTTACGCGAAATCGCGCGAATCAATTTAGAAGCAGTCGGTGCCAATAACACGACCCCCTGCACCTTTTAGGAGAACGCTGCAGCAACCACCTTATTCGCCGCGTTCGTCGTTTGTCCCCACCTGCTACGCATATAGAAAGCCTGGCTATATCGCCACGAGATGCCAAGAATCGGATAAGCAGAAGCAGGAGTATCGTGTTACGAAGCAGCCGCAGCCGCAGCCGCCGAGAAAGACTATACAAGCTATCGAGCCGGCTCCGAACAACACCGACAGTGTAGACGGTGGAGTGCTACTAAGAATCCTAGGAAAAGACCAGCTGGACAGATAGGCCCCCTATCCAGTATAGACAATAGAGCACCGACAAGAACTACGTCGCTAGAAGAAGGAAGTATCAACAGCTGCAGCGACTCGCTCTTAGCGGCGGTGGAAGTGAACACAGAAACAGCTATTATCCTTCCGATTACTGTCTTCCCCCTTGATAGCTTAAGCAGACCACTTTAGCTAAGAGCTTTTATTAATACAGGAGCCCTTCTCGGAGCCGCGATCCACTATCGATTAGTTTAGAAACTAATAAAAGGATATAGTTACCTAGTGGAGCTAGCGTCGCTAACACGGATTTCGGCATACAACGGACAAGACATAGAGAGTGTCACGCATTATATGCTATTAAAGACTACCCTAGCTGGTCGCACTACGGAAGCGACGTTCCGAATTATAGATATCGGAAGGTTTAACATTAGTATAGGACAGAAATAGATAAAGAACCAGAAAGCAGTTATTGACGTAGGTAAAGGCATGCTAGGGTTCAAAAACCAGCAGAGCGGAGTCGCTGCTAAATCGGTTACCGTCGTCGCCGCGAAACCGAACGCTACGACCATCGAAGCGGTTCCGAAGGATCGGTCCGACCCTTAAGACACGATCGGAATAATAAGCTCAGAAGCTTTAACAACTCTCGCGAGGTCGCCGGACAATAAGATTTACGCTATCTTAATAAAGGACATCGAAGACTACTGGAAAATAATAGCGGAAGAAGAAGTAGATCCACTAGAGGTGTTGCCAAAGGAGCTCTACAGCTACGCTAACGTGTTCTTAAAGGCTGACTCCAATCTCCTGCTGCTCTATCGGCCGGAATATAACAACAAGATCCAGCTAAAAGAAGGAGCCGCGTTACCGAGAACCGAACCCCTAAGACGCTTATCGCCGGCCGAGCTAGACTAAGTAGAGGTGTTTGTTCAAGAAAACCTAGCGAAGAAGTTTATTACGCCAAGCTCTACGGAATATGCGTTACCGATTCTTTTCGTATAGAAACCCGGAGGTGGTCTCCGACTGTGTGTAGATTACCGAGGCCTTAACGAGGTTACCAAGAGAGACGTGTATCCGCTGCCTCTAATCGATAAGACTATACAGAGAGTAGCGAAGGCTAAGTAGTTTAGCAAGTTGGATATTCGCCAAGCTTTCTATCGACTAAGAAACGAAGAAGGACAAACCAAAG
The DNA here is from genome assembly GCA_016165855.1 of Pseudocercospora ulei. NCBI lineage: Eukaryota > Fungi > Ascomycota > Dothideomycetes > Mycosphaerellales > Mycosphaerellaceae > Pseudocercospora > Pseudocercospora ulei. The sequence continues at coordinate 108,826 of JACWNB010000003.1, forward strand.
ATCTTACGACGTTCGCTACGCGCATAGGCAATTTCAAGTTATTAGTAATGCCTTTCGGACTTACTAACGCACCGGCAGTGTAGCAACGCTTTATAAACTACATCTTTATAGACATGCTAGAACGGTTCGTGTCTATCTACTTAGACGACATTCTTATCTACACCAAGGGAACGAGAGAGCAGCACACGGATTACATTAAGAGGGTGCTAAAGAGACTCTGCAAGGTTGGATTGAACGCGGATACGAAGAAGAGCGAGTTCTACCAGACCGAAGTCAAATATCTTGGTCTTATCGTCGGAAGAGAAGAAATTCAGATAGACCTATCGAAAGTCGCCGCCGTTGCGGAATGGAAGCAACCGACATCTGGAAACACTACGCAAATCAGAGCGTTTCTCGGATTCTGCAGCTACTATCGACGATTTATTAAGGACTTTAGCAAGATAGCGAGACCCCTAAACGAAGCATTAAAGAAGGAGGCCGCTGGCCTGTAGAACGAGAGGTGCACAGAAGCCTTTAACTGGCTAAAAGAAGCAGTGGCCTCAGCGCCGGTTCTGGCGCACTTCTAACGAGAAAAGACGATCTACGTAGAAACGGACGCTTCCGACACAGTAACAGCAGGGGTCCTTTCTTAATACGCTAACGACGACGAGACTCTCTATCCAGTAGCTTTCTTTAGCAAGTCTATAAATAATGCTAAGAGGAACTACGCTATCTACGATAAAGAACTATTAGCTATTATACAGGCGTTTAAAGAGTGGAAACCGGAGCTTATAGCTAGACAGAGCACGATCCGGGTCCTTACGGACCACCAGTTACTGACCTACTTTATAAAGACGCAGAAGCTATTACGTCGTTAAGCCCAGTAGGCTGCCTACCTATCCAGGTTCGACTTTACGATTACTTATCGACCTAGAGCTCAAAATAGAAAGGCTTATGCGCTAACGAGAAGAGAAGGAAAGACTAGCTACGCAAAAGAAGATCCGAACATATTCCAGAAGGTCTTGACCGAACAGATAGTAGACACTAAGGTGTTAAGAGAAGCAGGGATCAGCGCGATAGAACTACTAACTAAAGAAGAGACGCTCTACGATAGAGTGGAACGGCTTAATTAGCAGCAGAAGCTCGGCAAAACCGGCTTAGGGAAGCTAATTGTTCTGGAAGAACTGATTACAGAGGTTATCTAGCTAATTTATAGCTCTAAAGACGTCGGTTACGCAGGCTTAAAGAAGACAATAGAAGCCGTAAAGACGACCTACTAGTTTCCGCGAATCTTCGAGCGGATCCACCGGTTTATCGCTAACTGTTACGTATGCCGAGCCGCGAAGCTACGTTACAGCCTTCCGGTCGGTCTGCTAAAGCCACTTCCGATCCCCGAGAAACTGTAGCAACACATTACGATAGATTTCGTAACCGGCCTACCGGATTCCAATAGATATAATGCTACGCTTAACGTAGTGGATCGGCTAAGCAAAGAACGCCACTTTATCCCCTACTAAGCGAAGGATAAAGGAACTACTGCAGAATAGACGGCGAGAATGCTAATCCAGCATATATAGAAGCACTATAGCCTGCCGGACACTATTACTACGGATAGGGGTCCCCAATTCACTGCCGACGCATAGAAAGCTATCAACCAAGCTCTTAGAATTTGTAGAAAGCTCAGCACGGCTGCTTACCCTCAAACCGACAGTCAGTCTAAAATGGCTAACTAAGAGATAGAAAAATATCTACGAATCTTCTGCGGTTATTATCAAGCAGAATAGGTTAAGATGTTGCCGATAGCCGAATTCTGCGCTAATTCAGCACAATTAGAAGCCACCTTACTGGCGCCGTTCGAGGTAACGCATAGTTACCTTCTGAAAATGAGCTTCCAACTACTGAACGAACCTAGCTCTTTGGAACCTTCTATATCTACCGCCACTTCGTCGAAGAGAGTCGCCGCCGCAGCGGCAGAAGCGCTCCGATCTCAGATGGAAGAAGCGATCAAAGTAGCGAAAGAGGCAATAGAATCAGCTTAGAAGAAGATAGTAACTCGAGCTAATAGAAAGCGGTTACCGATAGAATTCAAGGAGGGCCAAAAGGTATAGCTTAACACGCAGAACCTAAGGCTAAAAGGCAACGCCAAGCTTAACCCCTGCTATATAGGCCTGTTCAAGATAATGGAGAAGAGGTCGCCGGTGACTTACCGGCTCTAGCTACCAAAATTATTCTGGATCTACGATATCTTCTATTCGGATCTGCTAAGCTTAGACCCTAAAGATGGTCTTCCGGATTAGGGGTTCGCCAAACCCCTACCAATCGAGATAGACGGTAAAGAAGAAGAATAGGAGGTGGAAGATGTAATAGATATAAGAAAGCGGAGAGGATCTATCGAAGCAAGGATCTTATAGAAAGGATGGCCGGAAGACTATAAATAGTATCCGGCCGAGAACCTCCGGAATTCGGCAGAGCTGCTAAGAGAGTTTTACGTCCGGAACCCGAAGAAGCCGAAGCCTAAGTGGCTCGAGAGTTAACAAAGAAGAAGAAAACCCGCGTCCGCTCTATCGGCACGAAAGCCGATAGAAACGATTATAGAATCCGCTAGCCGTTGTCTTAGGCGCCACTGCGTCGGCGCGCTTAGTAACCGCCTTTGCTCTCTGTTACCGCTATCCGCCGACTTGGCCGGAAGGATAGTAACGACGAAGAACGAAGCCGAAGCTATTAAAGCAGCCTAGCGGTAGCGCCAAAGGCTATAGTAGAGAAGAAAAAGAAGAAGAAGATAGCGAGCCGCAGAGGGAACTATATAGACCTCTACGGCGGCGCACAGACCGGTTACGCCGCAGCTTAAGTAGCTGCTAGCTCCAATTAGACGGCACGGATTAGATAGACGCTAAGTAAAGACGTTAGACAGCGACGATGTAAAAAGAAAGAAGATAAAGAAAGGAGATAGTTTCGAAATAGAAGAAAGCGAAGAGGTAACGACGGAATCAAAAAAAAAAGACACAGATAGTTAAGTAAGCGGTCGAGGTCGACCGCTGGTAAGGGAGGGGGGTGGTGTTGCGGCGGCAGAAAGGGGTAGGACCAAGTAATAGGGTGGACCCTTGGAATTTCGGCTCGGCCCTTCCGGACCGAGCCGGGCCTTGGCACACTACCCCTAAAGCTCTTACCTACTACTACATAGATTCCTTTCCCTCCTCAGTTCGAGATATAGTTATTAAAAAGGCCGTATTGAATTATATCTGCGTGCCCGGATCAGTCGCAGTCTATCTTGTTCTTTATCTTTTTCTTAAATGCCTCCTAGTCTATAGGGTCTCCGCCTCTAAACGCCGGTAGGTCTAGTAGTAACGTTATTAAGGTGCTACCTTAACTGTAGGCCGCCAGTAAGGCGGTCTCTACTTGTTCTTCTCAATGTAGTAGCGGCGCCTACGACATCGCTGCTTCTATCTTAGCTAACTAAGTCTTTATCGCCTTTAGTTGTGCTAGTCGATTTGCTGCTTAGTTTTCTAGCACATTAATAATAGTTTCTGCCAAATTCTTCTTAGCTATTGCTGCTTCCATTTTATCTCTTAGTCGCCTGTTCTCTTCTATATTCCTGTAAAACTTCTTTTCGACGAAGGTAATAATGTCGAACATCTTTTTAGCTCTATTTTCTGCCAGATACTCTTCTATTTTATCCAGCTTGCGTACGTACAACTCGGCATAGCTCTCTATGCCCTTCTTCGCTTTATCTATCTCTTCTTCTGTAAGGCCCTTAGTAGCTATTCTATCGTCGAGGATGCTAGTACGCCTATTCCTTAGTCTGTTAGTCTTTCTCTTTCTGCTGCGGCCTGTAACGCCGCCTTCTACTGTTAAGAAGCTCTCTATAGCTGTCTTACGGTGCTAGGGGTTGTTGGTTTAATGTATTAGTACCCGTGCATTATTCAGGTATCCGGATAGTTTAACGGTCCCTTTTGCGCAGCGCGGAGTTAGTATAGTAAGTGAGTTCGAGATATAATAATCCAGGCGCGCAGATATAATTCAATACAGCCTTTTTAATAACTATATCTCGAACTAAGGAGGGAAAGGAATCTATGTAGTGGTAGGTAAGAGCTTTAGGGGTAGTGTGCCAAGGCCCGGCTCGGTCCAGAAGGGCCAGGCCAAAATTCCGAGGGTCCACCCTATTACTTAGTCCTACCCCTTTCTGCTGCTGCAACAGTACGTAGATTCTTCCCTCTCTAGCCTTGGATATAGTTATTAAAGTAGCCGTATTGATTTACATCTACGTGCTTAGATCACTTCTCTAGCCTTAGATATAGTTATTAAAGAAGCCGTATTGAATTATCTACGTACTTAGATTATTGTATCCAAGGCTTACTTTAACAACACCTACACTACGCGAAAGAGCCTATCGAATTATATCCGGGTACTCGATTAACGTACGTGCAACTAACAACCCAGAGTAGATACTGCAGATGTACGAAGAAGGCTGTCGAATTATATCCGGTTATTTAATCGTACATGTGCATACTACTCTACCCTCCCCCCCCTCCCCTAATCGAGAAGAAGAAGAAGAAGAGTTTTAGGGAAGAGAAGTGCCCCTATCGAGAAGAAGAGAGAGTTTTAGGGAAGAGAAGTGCCCCTATCGAGAAGAAGAGAGGGTTTTAGGGAAGAAAGTGCCCCTATAAGTAGATTGCGAGTTTTGAAGAAGAGCGAGAGCGACGAGAGCGACGAGAGCAGCGAGAGCAAGGATAACGACGCGAGTTTTTACAATGTAAAGACGACGATGTAGGGACGACGAGGCGAGGCGAGAGCAGGACGACGAGAGTATATAAGGAAAAAGACGCACCTAGCAGGACCTAGGGCGACGACATTTGTTTTTTCAGGTCTTTAACAGACTATTCTATTCGGACAAGACCAATCGAGGCGTAAAGCTAGCAATCGGGACATTCAGCAATCGAGGCGTACAGCTAGCAATTAAGGCAGAGCACCAGGTAGAGCTACTAGGCAGGCACAGCTACAAACAACACAGGCAAGCACAGGTACAGCACGAGCTGTACAGCATAAGCTACAGACGACACGTAGCTGCTGCAGACAACACAGCTATAGACAATACAGCTGCAGACAATACAGATACTGCATGTTTAGAAAGGCAGCTACAGACAACAGAGGTACAGCAGCTACAGGCAGACAACAGGCAGCTGCAGACAACAGGCAGCTATAGACAATATACACTGTTTAGGTTTAGAAGAGCACGTTTAGAAGCATAGCTGCAGACAGGCACAGCTGCTGCAGACAACAGAGGCACAGCTGCAGGCAACACAGGTGCAGACAACACAGCTGCAGACAACACAGATGCAGACAGTGCAGGCAATATAGGGCAGCTGTAGGCAATACAAGGCAGCTGCTGCAGACAACAGGCAGCTACTGCAGACAACAGGCAGCTGCAGACAATATACACTATACACTGTTCAGGTTTAGAAGAGCACGTTTAGAGGCATAGCTGCAGACAGGCACAGCAGCTGCAGGCAACACAGGCACAGCTGCAGACAACACAGGCACTGCATGTTTAGAAAAGCACTGTATGTTCAGAAAGGCAGCTGCAGACGACAGAGGCATAGCAGCTACAGACAGGCACAGCTGCTGCAGGCAATAGAGGCACAGCTGCAGGCACAAGTACAAGGCAATTTCAGACAATACAGAGCTGCTACAGACAACAAGGCAACACTGCTGTAGGCAGGCACAGCTGCTGCAGGCAACATAGGGCTGCTGTACAAAGCACAAGGCAAAGCGACCCCGACGACCTCCGCAACGTCCGCGACATCCGAGACCTCTGCAGCCGCGACCTCGACGACCTCTGCAGGCAGCTGCGACCTCCGCGGCCTCGACGACCTCCGCGACCTCCGTAACCTCTGCTACCTCTGCGACAATCTGAGAATTCTGCAGCCTTGGCAAGGCATAAAATTAAGGCACTAAAGCGACGACAAAAAGGCACGAGATTAAGACTTAAAACGTACAGAAATTAAAGCTTAAAAAGCAACCTCTACAACTGAATTTGCGACCTGGATTGGTACGACCTAATTGGCTAAAAGCAATAGTAAAGCGTACTGAAATTGAAGCTGAATTTGCGACCCCTGCAACCTGGATTAATGCAACAATGCAACCTGGTTTGGCACCTGTAACCTGGTTTGGCTAATTGCAATTAAGGGCAATCGTGTCAAGGGCAGAGCTGAGTAGTCGGAAAGGGTCGGTGTAAAAGTCGAAGTAAGTAGGAGGGGCTAGAAGAAACAAAGTCTGAAAGAGGGGATGTAAAAGTTAATGTTGAAAAGGGGAGCTAAAGTCTAAAGTAAGGAGTGTAAAAGCTGAATTAGATATACAAGACGAGCTATAAACAAGAAGAAGAGAAAGATTATGTAGGTAGCAGCACGTTCTTATATCCCCCTGCCCTAGCTAGTTGTTTGCGTGTTTGCTAGTGACTTTCTTACTAAACTCTGTTTCTTTGTTCTGCAAACAAATTTATTTCCCAGACCAGCTTTTTCTAAAGGTTCCAGAACTAAGCTAGGAGTATTTGCATCGCAGGATAATTCGCCTTTTACTCTCTTAGAGTCTTCTTGCTCTATCTAGTAGTTGTTAGTCTGTAGTCTGTAAATCTTAATAGTTCTAGTTGGGTCCTAGATAATGTTGTTTTCTGTTTTACATCTGTTGACTGTGTTTTCCGTTTTATATCCGTTAACCGTAACAGTAGCCCCCCTTAATATAGCAGAGTTCCTACGGAGCCTTAGTAGTTCGAGATACTAGGGGTAACTCTGCTTATTCCTAGGATCAGGCCTAATGTTACAGTTAATATTCTATTAGTAAGCACAATCCAGTTCTCTTTGGCTGTACCGGGTTTCTAGGCGGTAGTCTCTAGAGTCTAAGAGATTTCAACAGTAGAAGGCTTCAATCTTGTCCTTGTCGAAGATAATGTTTCTAAGGGGTTCCTAAGTAGTGTCCTAGTCTTCCTAGCTTTGCTATTAAACTTTGTACTTTGTTTGTCTATTAATTACTTAACAGTCTGTAATTTTGCGTACGTAGTATTCTCCTTCTTCGTCTTCGTCGTTGTCTTCTATAGGGAGAATGCGGGTTCTTTCTTAGTCTTGTAATTGGATTAGGAAGGGATCTCCTTCTTTAGGTCTTAGTCGAACAGGATAGAAGACGTCGTAGATTTCCTAGTCTTCCGGCAGTTGGAGGCAGTATACGTACGAGCTAATCTTCTCTATAATAGGGAAGGGGCCTAGTTTTTTCTAATTAAGTTTGCGAGAAGATCTTCCTATAACAATGTTCTTAGAGTCTAGGTATACTCTGTCTCCTACTTAATAGTCTAGAGCTAGTTGTCGTTTTCGATTAGCTTGTTCTTCGTAGATAGCTTAGGCGTAAGTTATCTCTCCTTGGACTTCCTAATAGATCTAAGAGAGGTGCGTTGCCTATTCGTCTGCATCTACTTCGTCTAGGTCGTTAGGTCGCAGTAGTAGGTCTTAAGGTTCCATTCCTGTTCGGGGGTAGAAGCCTTTAGTAGTGTAAAAGGGGGAGTGTCCTGTTGTCTCTAAGTCCTAGTTGCAAGCTAAGAATTCCACTGTCGGGATGTGTTTTAGCCAGTCCTTCTAGTAGTAATCGATAAAGCAACGTGGCGTCTGTTCGAATAGGGCATTCGCAATCTCTGTTTGTCTATCTGTTTCTAGGTAGTAGGACGTTAAGATGTAGTTGTTAATGTTTAGAAGCTTGAAAAGGCGTTTCCAGAACTTAGCAATAAACTAAGAGCCTCTGTTAGAGGTAATGCTGTCCGGGAGGCCTACGTAACGCCAGACGTATTCGTAAAAGAGTCGAGCGGTTTCCTTAGAAGTTATGCTCTAGCAGGGTATTACAAAGCGGTCCTTAGAGTGCCGATCTACTACTACAAAGACGTTCTTTGCCTTAACACCTGCCTAAGTGGTCCCTTAAGGGAGATAGGTAACAAAGTCTATCGTAATGTGTTTCTAAGAGTGTTTAGGAGCCGGGAGAGGCTTTAGTAATCTGTGTAGACGTTGTCGGTCGTGTTTGGCTGCCTTGTAGATAGGACAGTTGTTTCTATATCTGCGGACGTGCTTCTATATCGACGGCTACCAGTAGTAGCGGGAGGTAAGCTTGTAAAGCTTCGATCGTCCTAGGTAGCCTCCTGCTACTAAGTTATAAACTGTCCTTAGGATGTAGGGTCGTATTAAATCATCTGTACCTTTAGGGATAAAAAGACGAGATCGGAAGTAAACCAGTCTATCCCTAAGTTTGCATTCTAAGAGAGAAAAGCTAGGGAAGGTACGCTGACCTATTTCAAGGGCTTGGATCAGTCCTTAAGCCTGTTCGTCTGATTCGTAAGCTTCCCTAATTATTGGTAGCAGTTCTCTAGGGTGGTTTGCTTCTTTAGTTAATTCTTCGTTGTTCGGTTTGTTGTTAGAGGTAACAGAGCCTTTAATTTCAGAATCTTCGGTGTCTATAGTTTCGTTGTCTAGTTTGCTTTCTAAATCGTTATCTTCCAGGAAGGCAGGTGCGAGGCACAGGGCAAAAGATACAGCGATTAATATTGTACCTTCCTTTAAGTAGGTCTTTAGGTCTTTGCTTAGGTTGTAAGCCTTTAGGATAGTTTAGTTATACATTGCCTAGCCTTCTCTTCTGTCCACTAGATAGATTCTAGGCACCCGGGTAAGGGCATTAGCCCTGGAATTAAGTGATCTAGGCGCGTATTGAATAACAAAGTTGAATCTTAAGAGGAATTCGCTCTATCGGGCTTGTCTGCGATTAAGGATTCTGCTCTTTATAAAATGAATTAAGTTCTTATAGTCTGAACTAACTTGGGTCGGGTAGGCTGCACCTTCAAGTTCTAGGCGCTACTCTTTAAATACTTTGACGATTGCAAGGAGTTTTTTGTTATAAATCTTGTAATTGCATTCGGCGGGTAGCATCTTCTTTGAAAGGTAAGCTACTAGGAGCTATAGCTAGTTAGGCGACTTTCGTTAAAGGAGGACTGCTCTAATAGCTCCGTTAGAAGCGTCTGTTTCTACACGGGTTTCTAAGTTAAAGTCAAAGTGTTAAAGGATTGGGTCTCTAGTAAATTGTTGCTGTAGGAGGTTAAATACGTATTGGCAGGAGTTAGTCTAGTCAAACTTGGCCTCCTTCTTTGTTAGCGCAGTTAGTAGCTTTACTATTAAGCTAAAGCCCTAAATAAAACGACGGTAGAAGTTGGCAAACCTAAGGAAGGCTTGCACTTCTTTAACAGTCTTTAGGATCTTCTAGTCCAGGATTGCTTAAATCTTTGCTGGGTCTATGCGGATGCCTCTGTCTAAGATAATAAGACTAAGGAACTGAACTTCTTATTAGTGGAATTCGCACTTGTTAATGTCTAGATGCAAGCCTGCTTCTTCCAGTTTTGCCAGTGCCTTCTGGACGTATTTCTAATGCTCTTCTAGTGTTGTGCTGTAGACCAGGATGTCGTTAATGTATGCGGTAACGAATTGGTCCAGGTATTCTCTTAGTGTGTCGTTTATGTATTCTTAAAAAGTTCTAGGTATATTGCATATTCTAAAGGGCATTACTAGAGATTCAAACAGGCCGTACCGGGTTCTAAAGGCTGTCAACTATTCTTGTCCTTTAGCTATCCAAATCTTGTTAAAGGCCGCAATTACATTAAGCTTAGTAAACCATTTTGCTTTTAAGAGGCGTTCTAGTGTTTCTTAGATTAGAGGGATTAGATAACGGTTCTTCTTAGAGATAGCGTTAAGGTTGCATTAGTTAACACAGAAGCGTAGCCCTCCGCCGGGTTTCTTAACAAACATAACAGGGCTGGCGGCAGGGGAGCGACTGGATCGAATAAAGCCTTTCTAAAGGTTTGGTTACAGGAACTTTTGCAGGACTTAAAGTTCTTTGCAGGACATTTAATAGAGAGGTCCAAAAGGGGGTAACTAGCCTTCTTCTAGTTCGATCTTGTAGTCGTAAGGTCGGTGCAGAGGTAGCTTGTTAGCTTCTTTAACTAACTATATACTAAGGAAATCGTAGTATTCGGTTGGTACTTTTGTTTCTAGGTTAGTAGCTTCTCGGTTTTCGTTAAACTTAGCAAGGGCTTTCTTAATGTCTTCTATTAACGCAGCAAAGATTTAAGCTTCTTTTTCCTTTACAGCTATATAGAAAGTAGCTGCGGATCCTTAGAGGATCAAATCTTTTGTGTTGTTTGCAGGAGTAAGCTAAGTCAAAGTGTAGCAGTAGTTTCGGCAATGTTCTGAGTTTATGTCGAGGCTTCTAGTGTCCCAGTTAATCTGTAGGTTGTAGAGCTTTCGCTAAGGCAATCTAAGGATCATTTTCTGGTTAGGCAGAGGTATAACAAAGAAAGAGAGGTGTTCTTCGTAGTTGTTCCTAAGTTAAAGTTTAACGTAGGCAATCTAAGTTATACCTCCTATAGAGGCCTCGCTGCCGTTAAACATCTTTTAGGGTCTAGGGTATCTTAATTTCTAAGTAGGGATTCCTAAGGAGTTAGCAAGTCCAAGGTTAATGAAACTCTTGCTAGTTACGCTGCAGTCGATTATCGTAAGTACTAAGTATATAGAATTCTTCTCAGTGTAGATATTTGCTATAACTACTGATCCGGGCACGCAGATATGATTCAATACGGCCTTTTTGATGACTATATCTCGAACTGAGGAGGGAAAGGAATCTATGTAGTGGTGGTGGTGGGCTTTGATGGTGGTGGTGCCAAGGCCCGGCTCGGCCCAGTCGGGCCGAGCCGAAATCCAGGGTCCACCCTATTAATCTGTCCCACCTCTTTCCACCGCCGCAACACTACCCCCCTCCCTTACTAGCGGTCGCCCTCGACCGCTTAGTCATCCCACCCATCCTAAAACCTCCACTGTTGTTGTTTTTTTTTTTTTTTTTTTTTTTGGTTCGTTATCTCTTCCTCGAAAATCCCTTCCGACGGTGATGTCACCTCTTCCTCCTGCCATCGCTTCTTGAATTTCTTACGTTATCAACATCTGAAGTCCTTCACTTGGTCGTTTATGTAATCGACGCTATCTGATCTGAGCCGTGGGTCACCTGAGCTGCGGCGTAGCTGGTCTGTGCGTCGGCGCGGAGGTCTATATAGATCTTTCCGCGGCGCCATTTTTCTTCTTCTTTTTTTTTTTTCTTCCACCGAAGCCTCTACGCGGTCGCGGACCGACCGCCTGGAGCAATCAATTCCACTACGATCGTTTTCATCGGCTTCCGCGCCGGTGGAGCGGACGCGGCTTTCTTCGTTCTCTTCTGGAAGCATCGGCTTCAGAGCCATTCCGGCTTCGGCTTCTTCTGGTTCTGTGCGTAAAAGTCTCTTAGCACCTCCTTCGAATTTTGGAGGTTTTTGACTGGATACCATTTATAGTCTTCCGGCCACCCCTTCTACGAGATCCTCGCTTTGATGGACCCTCTTATCTTCTTTACGTCCATTACGTCTTCTACCTCCCACTCTTCTTTATTACTGTCCATCTTAACTAGTAGAGGTTCGGCGAACCCTTGCTCCGGAAGGCCGTCCTTAGGGTCCAGGCTTAGCAGATCTGAATGGAAAACGTCGTAGATCCGGAACGCCTTCGGCAGCTCGAGCCGATAAGTCACCGGCGACCTCTTTTCTATTATCTTAAATGGACCTACGTAGCGTAGGTTAAGCTTCGCGTTTCCTTTCAGCCTCAGGTTTCGTGTGTTAAGCTATACCTTTTGACCTTCTTCAAATTCCATCGGTAACCGCTTTCTATTAGCTCGAGTTACTATCTTCTTCTAAGCCGATTCCATCGCTTCTTTCGCTACTCTGATCGCTTCTTCTATCTAAGATCGGAGCGCTTCTGCCGCTGCGGCGGCGACTCTCTTCGACGACGTAGCGGTAGATAGTTCCGCGGAGCTGGGTTCGCTTGGCGGCTAAAAGCTTATCCTCGGAAGATAGCCGTGCGTTATCTCGAACGGCGCCAGCGAGGTAGCTTTAGACAGTGCCGAGTTGGCGCAGAATTCGGCTATCGGCAACACCTTAACCCAGTCTTCTTAATAATAGCCGCAGAAGGTTCGCAGATATCGCTCTATCTCTCGGTTAGCCACTTTAGACTGACCGTCGGTCTGCGGGTAAGCGGCTGTGCTGAGCTTTCTACGAATTCCGAGAGCTTAGTTAATAGATTTCTATACGTCGGCGGTAAATTGAGGACCCCTATCCGTAGTAATAGTGTCCGGTAGGCTATAGTGCTTCTATACGTGTTGAATCAACATCCGTGCGGTCTCTTCCGCGGTAGTTCCTTCGTTTCTCGCTCTACAGGGGATGAAGTAGCGCTCCTTGCTTAGCCTATCCACTACGTTAAGGGTGGCATCGTATCTATCGGAATCCGGCAGGCCGGTTACGAAATCCATCGTAATGTGCTGCTACGGCTTCTTAGGGATCGGAAGCGGCTTCAATAAGCCTGCCGGAAGGCCGTAACGTGGCTTCGTAGCTCTGCATACGTAGCAATTGGCAATAAATCGATGGATCCGTTCGTAGATCCGTAGAAACCAGTAGACTGTCCTTATAGCTTCTATCGTCTTCTTTAAGCCGGCGTAACCAACGTCCATAGAGCTATGGACTAGCTGGATGACTTCCGTAATTAGTTCTTCCAGAACTATCATCTTCCCTGAACCGGTCTTGCCGAGCTTCTGCTGTTAATTAAGCTGTTTCACCTTTTCGTAGAGAGTTTCTTCCTTAGGGGCCTGTTCTACCGCGTAGACCCCTACCTCTTTCAACACCTCTGCATCTACTATTCGCTCGGTCAACACCTTCTGGAACATGTTAGGGTCTTCCTTCGCGCGGCTCGTCTTCCCTTCTCTTCGCGTCAGCACGTTAGCCTTTCCGTTTTGAGCTCCTGGTCGATATGTGATCTTAAAGTCGAACCCTGATAAATAGGCAGCCTACCGTGCCTGGCGGCGTAAGAGCTTCTGCGTCTTTATAAAGTAGGTCAGCAACTGGTGGTCCGTAAGAACCTGGATCGGCCCTTTTCCAGCTATAAGTTCCGGTTTCCACTCTTTTAAGGCCTGAATAATAGCCAGCAGCTCCTTATCGTAGATGGCGTAATTCCGCTTAGCTTCGCTTATTGACTTGCTAAAGAAGGCGACTGGATGGAGGGTTTCGTCGTCACTATATTGAGATAGGACCCCTGCCGTTACTGTGTCGGAAGCGTCCGTTTCTACGTAGATCGTCTTTTCTGGCCGGAAGTGTGCCAGGACGGGCGCAGAGGCTACTGCTTCTTTCAGTCGCACGAAAGCTTCCGTGCACTTCTTATTCTATAGGCTAGCTGCTTCCTTCTTTAACGCCTCGTTTAGGGGTCTTGCTATCTTGCTGAAGTCCTTAATAAACTGTCGATAGTAGCTGCAGAAGCCGAGAAACGCTCTGATTTGCGTAGTGTTTCCGGATTTCGGCTGCTTCCACTCCGCGACGGCGGCGACCTTTGAGGGGTCTATACGAATTCTATCCCTTCCGACGATAAGACCGAGATATTTGACTTCAGTTTGATAGAACTCGCTCTTCTTCGTGTCCGCGTTCAATCCGACCTCGCGGAGCCTTTTCAACACTCTCTCGATGTGGTCCGTGTGTTGCTCTCTCGTTCTATCGGTGTAGATAAGGATGTCGTCTAAGTAAATTGACACGAACCGTTCTAGCATGTCTATAAAGGTGTAGTTTATAAAGCGTTGCCACACTGCCGGCGCATTGGTAAGTCCGAACGGCATTACCAGCCACTTGAAATTGCCTATACGCGTCGCGAACGTCGTAAGGTCTTCTGTCTGTCCTTCTTTATTCCGCAATCGGTAGAACGCTTAGCGGATGTCCAGCTTGCTGAACCACTTAGCCTTCGCCACTCTTTGGATGGTTTCATTAATTAACGGCAGTGGATATACATCTCTCTTAGTAACCTCGTTAAGGCCGCGGTAGTCTACGCAGAGTCGCAGGCCACCTCCTGGTTTCCTTACGAAAAGAATCGGTAACGCATATTCGGCAGAACTCGGCGTAATAAACTTCTTCGCCAGATTTTCGCGAACGAACACCTCTACCTAGTCTAGTTCGGCCGGTAATAATCGTCTTAGGGGCTCGGTTCTTGGCAACGTAGCTCCCTCTTTCAACCTGATCTTGTTGTCGTATTCCGGCCGGTAGAGTGGCAGGAGGTTGGAGTCTGCTTTTAAGAAGACATTAGCGTAACTATAGAGCTCGTTTGGCAACACCTCTAGCGGATCCACCTCTTCTTCCGCTATTATCTTCCGATAGTCTTCGATGTCCTTTATTGAGATAGCGTAAATCTCAGTGTTCGGCGACTTCGCGAGGGTCGTTATGGCTTCTGAACTCATTATTCCGACTGTGGCCAGGGGTTCGGAACGATCGGACGGAGCCTCTTTGGCGGACTCCGTGGCTTTCGGCTCGGCAGCGGCGGCGATGGCGTTGCCTAGGGTCTTGAACCCTATCGTTCCTTCGTCTACATTAATAACGGCTTTCTAGTTCTTTATCCATTTCTGCCCTATAATGATGTCAAATCTTCCTATGTCCATAATTCGGAACGTCGCTTCCGTAGTGTGACCAGCTAAGGTGGTCCTTAATGGCATATAGTGCGTAACACTCTCCGTGTCTTGTCTATTGTACGCCGAAATCCTCGTCGGCGACGCCAGTTCCACTGGATAACCGTATCTATTTATCAGCTTCTGAACTAGTCTGTAGTGGATCGCCGCGCCAATGAGAGCTCCGGTGTCGATAAAAGCCCTTAGCTAAAGTGGTCGGCTCGATCCGTTAAGGGGGTAGACAGTAATTAGAAGGATAATGGCTGTTTCCGTGTTCACTTCCACCGCCGCTAAGAGCGGGTCGCTGCAGCTATTGATGCTCTCTTTCGTCGACGCGGTTCGCGTTAATGCCCTGTTGTCCTCGCTAGATAGGGGGCCTATCCTTCTAGCTGGTCTTTTCCTATAATTCTTAACTGCACCCCGCCGTCTACGCTGTCCGTGTCGTTCGGAACCGGTTCGATAGCTTAAATAGTCTTCTTCGGCGGCGGCGGCTTCGTTGCTCGATATTCCTGCTTCTACTTGTCCGATGCTTAGCATCTCGTAGCGATATAGCCAGGCTTTCTATACGCGTAACAGGTAGGGACGAACGACGGTCGCGGCACGTAAGGCGGCTGGGGGCCGCGGCGGAAGGGCGCAGGGGTTCTCGTCGGCTGCGACGACGGCAACGGCCTCTGAATCAGTTCGCGTGCCGTCGGTTTTCTGTACGCGTTCAGGTTTCTTGCTGTCACTTTCGCCTAGTGCACGAAGCTCTGCAGGTCTTCGTCCTCTACCGACGCTATCGCCGCAGCTAGCTTAGGGCTCAGTTTCTGTCTCAGTAAGTGCAGCTGCTCGTCTTCTGCCACTTTCGCTCTAATAGCATATTTCCTGAACAATCCGTAGAACTCTTCGAATGTCTGCCGGTTCTAGTTAATCTTGTCCAGCTGCTTACGGGCCGTCTTCTTCCGAAAGGGGTCGCCGAAACGCTGATCCAGCGCCTTGATTGCGTCGTCGGCGGTCACTTCTTCCAGGTCCGCTACCAGCGAAAAAGCTTCACCTTCCAGTCGCGATTCTAGGTACGCCAGTCTATCCTCTTCGCCGCTCGATGCGTAATCGCGGCTTATCTTATTCTTGATCTTCTTCTTAAACGCCTCCTACGCTTTAGGGTCTCCGCTACCGAAGGCAGGTAGGTCTAGCAGTGGCGTTATCGTAGTGCTACCTTAACTATAGGCCGCTGGTAAGGCGGCTTTAGCATGAGTTTCTCGCTGCGGCGGCGACGACTTCGCTGCCTCTATATCAGTTAGTTGATCCTTTAGCGCCTTTAGTTGCGCCGTTCGATTCGCCGCCTGGTTTTCTAACACGTCGATAATAGTTTCTGCCGATTCCTTCTCGGCCCTTACCGTCTCTACTTCCTCTCTTAACTGTCTCTTTTCTTCCAGCGTTCTGAAAAACAGCGTCTCGATGAGGTCTATGCTGTCGTAGACCTTTCCTATCCTATTCTCGTTTACATAGTCTTCCAGTTCCTCGATCGTGCAGTCGTGGATCTTCCTATATTCGGCTATTCGTTCCTTGAAATCAGCGGTCTCTTCCTCTGTAAAGCCGCTAATAACGATCTCATCGTTAATGATACTGGAGCGCCTACTCGCTCTGTCAGTCTTTCTCTTTCCGCGGCGGCCTGTTACGCCGCTCTCTACCGCTAAGAAGTCTTCTATCTTCTTACAGTGCCTTAGGGGTTGTTGTTAGTGTGTGTGTAGGTGCGCGTGCGTTATTCGGGTTTCCGGATAGTTCGACAGGCCCTTTCGCGCAGCGCGGAGTTGGTGTAGAGAGTGAGTTCGAGATATAATGATCCGGGCACGCAGATATAATTCAATACGGCCTTTTGATAACTATATCTCGAACTAAGGAGGGAAAGGAATCTATGTGGTAGTGGTGGTGGGCTTTGATAGTGGTAGTGCCAAGGCCCGGCTCGGCCCGTCCGGGCCGAGCCGAGATTCCAGGGTCCACCCTATTAATCTGTCCCACCTCTTTCCACCGCCGCAACACCATCAATCTGTCCCACCTCTTTCCACCGCCGCAACAACTACAAAGGGAGGACAAGTTAGCTTATCCTCTGCCTTGGTACGGAATTGCACTGTAGAAGAAGAGATTGCACGATGTCGATCTAAATGCTTGCCTGTTAGACGTCTTGTTAACAGGCCTAAGCGTTTCCCTAGTCCTTGCTGTTGTCCTTTGGTGCTAGGGCAGCTGCAGCGAATCCGAGAGGGGTGCCTGCCTTGTTGCAGCGATTAACCAGAGTTAGGCAGTAAATCGCAATGTAGTTTAGCTTACTACAGTATATACAGAGGCGTTGGTTACGGCGGCGCTGCCTTTCCTCTTACGTAAGTCGACCGTCTTAAATCTTGGCTAAACTAAGGTCTACAGGTTCGCTGTTAACAGGAGGAAGTCGTAGGGCTAAGAGAGAATTAGGTTAGTTTTAGGTAAAGGTAGGAAGAGTTGTAACAGGATGCTAGCTCGTACAGTTGTTAAGTGGGTTGCCGCGTGCCTTAATAATGTTTAAGAACAGGTTTCGACGACTGTCGAGGCATTGGCAGAGTGTAACCAAATGGTAAAATAACAAGAATTCGTGCTTTTAGTCCTCTAGTTTGATAAGAAGTTCAGTGCTTAGGCCAGCAACCAAAGCCGACTTTTAGGCTTCTGTGTCGTACTCGCAGTATCCGATTTCCTGTACGAATTGTGCGTAGTAGTTAGAGAATAACTTGTTAGTTTGCTTAAGGGTTCGGATTAACTGCTAGGCCGTAGACTTGCGGTATAAGTTACTAAAGGCCGATTCGAGAGCAGTAAGCAAGGTAGTAACGTCTAGACAAGTAACTTGTAGTGTCTTTAGGTTAAACCAGTGTAAGACCTGTTGCAGTGCCTTGCCAGCAAGGAGGGAGAACGCATACGAGACCTTCTGTTGTTCGTTTGGGAAGTGGTCCGCGTTAGCTAAGAGTTTGACTGACAATCGTAGTCGAAATTTATTAAACTTATCCTTGTCTCTATAGATTAGTTCTGGGTTAGCCACTCTCTTACGAGTAGGTTCTCTGGTAGTGTTCTGTGTTCTTAGGTTTAGAGCTTCCTGCAATTGTTCTTATATCTAGGCTTTCTTAATTGTAAGATTGGCAATCTTTCTTTCTATCTCTTGTACCTAGTCCTTACTATCTAATAGCATTGCTTCTAGGCTATTAATGTGTTGGTTAAGTTCCTTCACTTGTTTAATGCCTGTACGGACGATGTTTATTGCTATAAGGAAGACTCGGAGGGCAAGGTTGGGATCGTTGTTTTTTAAGTTGATAATTCCTTCTGCTAATAGGTCTAGTTGTAAGTATTCCTTAAAGGGGACCTCTTCTCGTAGGGTATAGAAGACTATGTTGATAGTCTAGTGTTTGGTTAATAGCTCGTAATGTAAGGGCAGAGCTAAGTAGTCGGAAAGGGTCGGTGTAAAAGTCGAAGTAAGTAGGAGGGGCTAGAAGAAACAAAGTCTAAAAGAGGGGATATAAAAGTTAATATTAAAAAGGGGGGTTGAAGTCTAAAGTAAGGAGTGTAAAAGCTGAATTAGATGCATAAGACGAGCTATAAACAAGAAGAATAGAAAGATTAGGTAGGTAGCAGCAGGTTCTTATATCTCCCTGCTCTAGCTGGTTGTTTGCGTATTTGCTAGTGACTTTCTTACTAAACTCTGTTTCTTTGTTCTGCAAACAGATTTATTTCCCAGACCCGCTCTTTCCAAAGGTTCCAGAACTAAGCCAGGAGTGTTTGCATTGCGGGATGATTCGCCTTTAACTCTCCTAGAGTCTTCTTGCTCTATCCAGTAGTTGTTGGTCTGTAGTCTGTAAATCTTAATAGTTCTAGTTAGGTCCTAGATGCTGTTGTTTTCCGTTTTATATCTGTTGACCGTGTTTTCCGTTTTACATCCGTTGACTATAACAAATCGCTAGTTGGGGAGGGCAGTAATACGGATGTAGGCTGGAAGGTGCTGGAAGGTAGCAGGCTTGGCAGGGCCAGGCTTGGCAGCTGCACACTCAAATACTGTACCTCTGCTTGTACGTAGCTTCTTCCCTCTCTAGCCTTGGATATAGTTATTAAAGAAGCCGTATTGAATTATCTACGTGCTTAGATTATAAGGCTTCGATAGCCTCGGTAGCAGTAGCTTCTTCTCAGTCTGCTACTAACGTAAACGTCTTACCGTCTAGCTGTAATTGAAGGTATGCTAACTTGTTGTCTTTGCTGTTGTTAGCAAAATCGCAGTTTATCTTATTTATTATCTTTTTCTTAAAAACTTCCTATATCTCTATATTGCTGCTGCTAAAAACCTATAGGTTAGGTAATAGAGTTATCGAAATGCTACCTTAACTGTAGGCGGAAGGGAAGGCATAATTAGTGTAGCCTTCTTATTGCGGCGGCGGCGGCGCTGCTAACGACGTTAACGCTGCTAGATTAGCTAACTGAGCCCTTAGCCTATTTAGTTAAGCTAATCGTGCTACGGCCTAATTTTAAAGCACTTCGATCGTGTTACGGCAGCAGAAAGGGGTAGGACTAAGTAATAGGGTAGACCCTTAGAATTTCGGCTCGGCCCTTCCAGACCTAGCCGGGCCTTGGCGCACCTACCCCTAAAGCCCTTACCTACCGCTGCATAGATTCCTTTCCTTCCTTAATTCGAGATATAGTTATTAAAACAGCTGTATCGAATTATATCTGCGTGCTCAGATTATTATATCTCGAACTCTCTAACTACACCAACCCTGCGCTGCGCGAAAGGGACCGTTGAACTACATCCGGCTACCCGAATAACGTACGCGCACTAAAACCCAAACCAAACATTAGCACTATAAGACAGCTATAGAAGGCTTCTCGACGGTAGAGGGCGGCGTTATAGGCCGCAGCAGAAAGAGAAAGACTAACAGAGCGAGGGATAGGCGCGCTAGCATCCTTAATAAGAGGACGGTTACTAAAGGTCTTATAGAAGAAGAGACGGACGAAGTAAGAGAAGGCATAGCTGGCTATAAGGAGCTGTACGCCTATACACTAGGTAAGCTCGAGGCACACCTAGCGGAACACAGGTTAGGAAGGGTGTACGACACTATTACCTTTATTAAGAAGACTTTTTACAAGGAGATAGAAGAGAACAAACAGCTAAGAGAAGAGATAGAAGCGGTAATAGCCGGGAAGGAATTGGCAGAGACTATTATCGACGTGTTAGAGAACCAAGCAGCGGTTCGATTAGCGCAGCTAAAGGCGCTAAAGGCTTAGTTAGCTAATATAGAGGCAGCGACGTCGTCGGTACTACCGATGCCACGATGAGAAAACTAAGCGGAAACTGCCTTACCTGCAGCCTACAGTCAAGGGGGCACCTCGATAACGTTACTACCTAATCTATTAGCCTTTAGGAGTAGAAATCCTAAAGATTAGGAAGCCTTTAAGAAGAAGATAAAGAACAAGATAAGCCGCGATTATGCTAGAAGCAGCGAAGAAGACAAGCTAGCCTATCTAAAAGCGCGACTAGAAGGCGAAGCATTCTCGCTAGTAGCGGATCTGGAAGATGTAACTGCCAACGAAGCGATCAAAGCTCTAGACTAGCGCTTCGGAGACCCCTTCTGAAAGAAGACAGCCTGTAAGCAACTAGATAAAATCAACCAAAACCGGCTAACGTTTAAGGAGTTTTACGGACTGTCCAGGAAATATGCTATTAGAGCCAAAGTGTCTAAGAGTAAACAGTTACACTTACTAAGACAGAAGTTAAGCCCCGAACTAGCCGGAGCTATAGCTTCGGTAGAAGACGAAGGCCTCGAAAGCTTCGTACACTAGGCAAGAGTTACCGCTAGAAACTTGAACGCGTATAGAAAATCGGCTGTATACGAATCGATCTAGAAGTTATTGTCGGCGCCGACAACACGACCCCCTGCTCCTTTCCGACGAGGCCCCTAGCAGCTATCCTATTCGCTGCGCTCGTCGTTCGTCCCTACCTGCTACGCGTACGGAAAGCCTAGTTACATTGCTACTAGATGCTAAGCGACGGCTTAGCAGAAGCAGGAATACTATACTATAAAGCTACTGCTGCTAAGGAACACTATCTAAGCTATAGATCTGGCGCCGAACGATACAGACAGTGTAGACAGCAGAGTGCCATTAAGGATTATAGGAAAAGATTAGCTAGACGGATAGGCCCCCTATCCAGCATAGACAATAGGGCACCGCTACGAACTACATCGCCAGAAGAAGGGAGCATTAACAGTTGTAACGATCCGCTCTCGGCGGCGGTAGAAGTGAATACAGAGACCGCTATTATCCTTCCGATTACTGTCTACTCCCTTAACGACTTATACCGCCCCCTTTAGTTAAGAGCCTTTATCAATATAGGGGCACTTATCGGCGCAGCGATCCACTATCGACTGGTCCAAAAACTAATAAAAGGATACAGTTATCCAGTAGAATTAGCATCGCCGACGCGAATTTCGGCATACAACAGACAAGACACGGAGAGTGTTACGCATTATATGCTATTAAAAACTACCTTAGCTAGTCGCACTATAGAAGCAACGTTCCAAATTATAGACATTGGACGGTTTAACATTATTATAGGGCAGAAATAGATAAAGAATTAGAAAGCCGTTATTAACGTAAGTAAAGGTACACTTTAGTTTAAGATCTAGCAGAGCGGCGCCGCTGCTGTCGAATCGGCCACCGTTGTCGCTGCAGAACCGAAAGCTGAGGGCATCGACGCGGTTCCAACTAACTGTTCCGACCCCCCGGATACCGTCGGAATAATAAGCTTAGAAGCCCTAACGACCCTCGCGAAGTCGTTAGAAAATAAGGTCTACGCTACCTCGATAAAAGACATTGAAGATTACTAGAAGATAATAGCGGAAGAAGAAGTAGACCCGCTAGAGGTGTTACCAAAAGAACTCTATAGCGACACTGACGTGTTCTTAAAAGCTAACTCCAACCTCCTGCCGCTCTACCGACCAGAATATAACAACAAGATCCAGTTAAAAGAAGGAGCTGCGCTGCTAAGAACCAAATCCCTAAGACAATTATCTCCGGCCGAGCTAGACTAAGTAGAAGTGTTTGTTCGAGAAAACCTAGTAAAGAAGTTTATTACGCCGAGCTCCGCCGAGTATACATTGCCGATCCTTTTTGTACAGAAACCCGGAGGTAGTCTCTGACTGTGCGTAGACTACAGAGGCCACAATAAGGTTACTAAGAGAGACGTATACCTGCTGCCGCTAATAGACGAAACTATACAACGAGTAGCGAAAGCTAAGTAGTTTAGTAAGCTGGACATTCGCTAAGCGTTTTACTAACTAAGGAACGAGGAAGGGCAGACAGAAGATCTAACGACGTTCGCTACACGTATAGGCAATTTCAAGTAATTAGTAATGCCTTTCGGACTTACCAACGCGCTGGCGATATAGCAGCGTTTTATAAATTATACCTTTATAGACATGCTAGAGCGGTTCGTGTCTATCTACTTAGACGACATCCTTATCTATACCGACGGAACGAGAGAGCAATACACGGACTACATTAAGAGAGTGTTAACTAGGCTCTGCAAGGTTAGCTTAAACGCGGATACGAACAAGAGCAAATTCTTTTAGACGGAAGTTAAATATCTTGGCCTTATTGTTAGAAGAGAAGGAATTCGGATAGACTCCTTAAAGGTTACCGCCGTAGCGAAATAGAAGCAGCCGAAGTCTAGAAACACTACCTAAATCAGAGCTTTTCTCAGATTCTGCAGCTACTATTAACGATTTACTAAGGACTTTAGCAAGATAACAAGACCCTTAAACGAAGCACTAAAGAAGGAGGCAGCTGGCCTATAGAACGAAAAGTGCACAGAGACTTTTAATAAGCTAAGAGAGGTAGTAGTTTCAGCACTAGTGCTAGCGCACTTCCGACCGGAAAAGACAATCTACTTGGAAACGGATGCTTCCGACATAGTAACTGCAGGGGTCCTTTCTTAATACGATAACGACAGCGAGACTCTCTACCTAGTAGCTTTCTTTAGCAAGTTTATAAACGAGGCTAAGCGGAACTACGCTATCTACAACAAGGAGCTATTAGCTATTATACTAGCTTTCGAGGAGTGGAAGCCGGAGCTAATAGCTAGAAAGAGCACGGTCTAGTTCCTTACGGACTATTAGTCACTAACCTACTTTATAAAGACGCAGAAGCTCTCGCGCTGCCAAGCTTGGTAGGCCGCTTATCTATCTAGGTTCGACTTTAACATCACTTATCAACCCGGATCTTAGAACGGAAAGGCTAATGCACTAACGAGAAGAGAGGGAAAGACCAGCTGCGCAAAAGAAGATCCGAATATGTCCCAGAAGGTGTTAACTGACCAAATAGTAGACGCAGAGGTATTAAAAGAAGCAGGGATCTGCGCAGTAGAACCGGAGACCGAGGAAGAGACTCTCTACAAAAGGGTAGAGCAGGTTAACTAGCAACAAAAGCTCAGCAAAACCGGTTTAGAGAAGTTAATAGTTCTGGAAGAACGAATTACAGAGGTTATCTAGCTAGTCTATAGTTCTAAGGATGTTGGCTACGCTAGCACGAAAAAGATAACAGAAGCTGTAAGGACGGTCTACTAGTTTCTGCAGATCTTCGAGCGGATCCACTAGTTTATTGCTAATTGTTACGTATGTCGAGCAGCGAAACTACGTTACGGCCTTCCAGCCGGTCTATTAAAGCCACTTCCGATCCCTAAGAAACCATAGCAGCACATTACGATAGATTTCGTAACCGGTCTGCCGGATTCTAATAGATACGATGCCACCCTTAACGTAGTGGATCGGTTAAGCAAGGAACGCTACTTTATCCCCTACTAATCAAAAGATAAAGGCACTACTGCGGAAGGGCCAGCCAGGATGCTGATTTAGTATATATAGAAGCACTATAGCCTACTAGATGATACGGATGTAGGCTGGAAGGTGCTGGAAGGTGGCAGGCTTGGCAGAGCCAGGCTTGGCGCACACTTAAATACCTCTACCTCTGCTTGTAAGTAGATTCTTCCCTTTCCAGCCTTGGATATAGTTATTAAAGACGGGTATTAACCTTGCGTCTACTGCAGTCAGATCATTATATCCAAGGCTCACTCCAACAATACCTGCACTATGCGAAAGAGCCCG
The DNA here is from genome assembly GCA_016165855.1 of Pseudocercospora ulei. Classification (NCBI taxonomy): domain Eukaryota; kingdom Fungi; phylum Ascomycota; class Dothideomycetes; order Mycosphaerellales; family Mycosphaerellaceae; genus Pseudocercospora; species Pseudocercospora ulei. The sequence continues at coordinate 132,498 of JACWNB010000003.1, forward strand.
TTGAATTACATCCGGGTACTCGATTAACGTACGTGCAATCAACCTAGAGTGTGTACTGTATATATACGAAGGAGGCCGTTGAATTATATCTGGTTACTTAATCGTGTATGTACATACTACTCTACCCTCCCCCTCCCCCGATCGAGAAGAAGAGAGAGTTTTAGGGAAGAGAAGTGCCCCTATCGAGAAGAAGAGTTTTGAAGAGAGAGGTACATTACAGAGGACATCGAGAAGAAGAGTTTTAGGGAAGAGAAGTGCCCCCGACCGAGAAGAGAGAGTTTTAGGGAAGAGAGTGCCCCTACGAGTAGATTGCGAGTTTTGAAGAAGAGCAAGAGCGACAGGAGAGCAACGAGAGCAACGAGAGCGAGAGAGCGACGACGACGATGTAGGGACAAGGAGAGCAACGACGACAGGAGCGACGACGACGAGAGCGCACCTAGCAGGACCTAGGGCGACGACATTCGTTTTTTTAGGTCTTTAACAGACTATTCTATTCAGACATACTAATTAAGACGACCGGCAATCAGCACCAGCTGCAGAGCACTAGCTGCAGAGCACCTAGGCCGAGCAAGAGCACCTAGGCCGAGCAAGAGCACCTAGCAGGCAGAGCACAAAGCACGAGCGACACGAGCAGCAAAGCGACATAAGCAGCACAGCGACACGAGCAGCAAGACAGAGTACAAGGCAGAGCACAAGGCAGAGCACCTAGGCACGAGCACCAGACAACACAGAGCTGCTGCAGACAACATAGGCAAAGCACAGGCAAAGCGACCGTTTAAGAAGCGACGGCTTAAGAAGCAACGGCTTAAGAAGCGACGGCTCGAAAAGCGACAGCTCAAGAAGCGACCGTCTGAGAAGCGACCGTCCGACCGTCGAGAAGCGACAGCTCGAGAAGCGACAGTTCAGAAGCAGCACGTGTTTGCAAAGCGACCTCTACAAGCCTCTACGACCTTCTGCGACCTCCGCGACCTCCGAGACCTCTGCAGCTGCGACCTCTGCGCCCCTAACAACCTCCGCGACCTCCGAGACCTCTGCGACCGTCGAGAAGCGACCGTCAAGAAGCGAAGGGCCGTCAAGAAGCGAGCGACCGTCTGAGAAGCGACGGCTCGAGAAGCGACGGCTTAAGAAGCGACGGCTCAAAAAGCGACAGCTCGAGAAGCGACCGTCCGAGAAGCGACGGTCCGAGAAGCGACATACATAGGCTGCGACCTCTACGACCTCTGCGACGACCTCTGAGAATTCTACAGCCTTAACAAGGCACCAATTAAGGCACCAAAGTAACGGCAAAAAGGCACGAGATCAAAGCTCAAAAAGGCACCAATTGAGGCACCAAAGTGACGGCAAAAAGGCACGAGATTGAGACTCAAAAAGGCACGAGATTGAGACTCAAAAAGGCACGAGATTGAGACTCAAAAAGGCACGAGATTGAGACTCAAAAAGGCACGAGATTGAGACTCAAAAAGGCACGAGATTGAGACTCAAAACGCACGGAAATTGAAGCTCAAAAGCGACCTCATAAGCAACCTTAAAAGCGACCTGTTTTGGAGCGACCTGATTGGCCGATAACGAAGCTGAATTTGCGACCCCTACGACCTAGTTTAGCACGAAGCGACCTGGTTTGGCTGATTACGATTAATAGGCTGATTGCGATTGAGGGCAATCGCTGGTTGGGGAGGGCGGTAGTGATACGGATGTAGGCTGGAAGGTGCTGGAAGGTAGCAGGCTTGGCAGGGCCAGGCTTGGCGCACACTTAAATACCTCTACCTCCGCTTGTACGTAGATTCTTCCCTTTCCAGCCTTGGATATAGTTATTAAAGACGGGTATTGACCTTGCGTCTACTGCAGTCAGATCACTAGACACTATTACTACGGATAGAGGTCCTTAATTTACTGCTAATATATAGAAGGCTATTAACCAAGTTCTCGGAATTCGCGGAAAGCTTAGCACAGCCGCTTACCCTTAGACCGACGGTCAGTCTAAAGTAGCTAACCGTAAGATAGAGAAATATCTACGAATCTTCTACAGTTATCATTAAGGAGAGTAGGTTAAGGTATTGCCGATAGCCAAATTCTACGCCAATTTAGCACAGTCTAAGGCTACCTTACTGGCGCTGTTCGAAATAACTTATAGTTATCTTCCGAGAATAAGCTTTCGTCTGCCGGACGACCCTAGCTCTTCGGAGTCTTCTACTGCCACTTCGTCGAAGAGAGTCGCTGCCGCCGCGGCAGAAGCACTTAAATCTTAGATAGAAGAAGCGATTAGGGTAGCGAAGGAGGCGATAGAATCGGCTTAGAAGAAGATAGTAACTCGAGCTTATAGAAAGCGGTCGCTAATAGAATTCGAAGAAGGCCAAAAGATATAGCTTAACACGCAGAACCTAAGGCAAAAAGGCAACGCTAAACTCAACCCCTGCTACGTAGGTCTATTCAAGATAGTGGAAAAGAGATTGCTAGTAACTTATTAGCTCTAGCTACCGAAGTCGTTCCGAATCTACGATGTCTTCTATTCGGACCTGTTAAGCCTAGACCCTAAAGACGGTCTTCTAGAACAGGAGTTTGTCAAACTCCTACTAATAGAGATAGATAGCAAGGAAGAAGAGTAGGAGGTAGAAGACGTAATAGATATAAGAAAGATAAGAGGGTCTATCAAAGCAAGGATCTTATAGAAGGGATAGCTAGAAGACTATAAATAGTATCCGGTCGAGAATCTCCAAAATTCGGCAGAGCTGCTAAGAGGGTTTTACGTCCAGAACCTAAAGAAGCCGAGGCCTAAGTAGCTCCGAAGTTAATAGCTCTAGAAGAGATAGAAGAAGAAGAAGGCCGCGTCCGCTCCATTAGTACAGACCGATAGAAACGATCGCAGCGATCGCTTAGCTAGAGTCCTTAGCTCTACTACTACTACCGCTAGCTTTATAAGTTAGATAATAGCGGTAAAGCCGAGGACAGCACTACCGCTTTGACGCGACGGTCGTCAACGCCGCCCTAAATAAGAAAGGCTCGCAGCCAATCAATTTCGTAGACGGCGCCAGCAACGGCGGCTTTGCGGTAGCGCTTAAGGCCTTAGTAGAGAAGGAAAAGAAGGAGAGATAGCGCGCTGCGGATAGATCTATATAGACCCTCTATAGCAGCGTACAGGCCAGCTACGCTACAGCTTAGATAGCTGCCAGCTTAGATTAGATAGCTCCGATTAGATAGACGCTAAGGAAAGGACGTTAGATAGCGACGATATAAGAAGAAAGAAGAAGTCGAAAGAGTAACGTTTTCGAGGTAGAAGAAACGATAAGGTAACGTCGATTTTAAGAAGGATTTTAGCGGAAGAAGCCGCGAATCGGACGGAGGAAGAAGACAAAGAAAACAAAGAAAAAGAAGAGAAGGACAAATCAAAAAAAAAGGCAGATAAGATAAGGAAGCGGTCGAGGGCGACCGCTAGTAAGAGAGGGGGATAGTGTTACAGCAGCAGAAAGGGGTAGGACTAAGTAATAGGGTAGACTCTTAGAATTTCGGCTCGGCCCTTCTAGACCGAGCCGGGCCTTGGCGTACCCACCCCTAAAGCCCTTACCTACCGCTGCATAGATTCCTTTTGTTGTAGCAGCAGAAAGGGGTAGGACTAAGTAATAGGGTAGACCCTTGGAATTTTGGCTCGGCCCTTCCGGACTAAGCCGGGCCTTAGCACACCCACTCCTAAAGCCCTTACCTACTGCTGCATAGATTCTTTTCCTTCCTTAGTTCGAGATATAGTTATCAAAACAGCTGTATTGAATTATATCTGCGTACTCGGATTATTATATCTCGAACTTACTTACTATACTAACTCCGCGCTACGCGAAAGGGACTATTAAACTATCTAGACACCCGAATAACGTACGCGCACACTACACCAAACCAAACACTAGCACTGTAACACAGCTATAGAGAGCTTCTTAACAGTAGAGGGCGGCGTTACAGGCTGCAGCGGAAAGAGAAAGACTGACAGACTAAGGGATAGGCGCACTAGCATCCTCGATAATAGAACGGCTACTAAGGGCCTTACAGAAGAAGAGACAGATAAAGCGAAGAAGGGCATCGCGGGCTATATAGAGCTGTACGTACGTACGCCGAATAAAATAGGAGAATATCTAGCAGAACATAGAGCTAAGAAGGTGTTCGATATTATTACCTTTGTCGAAAAGAAGCTTTTTAAGAACATAGAAGAGAACAGGCGACTAAGAGAGGAAATAGAAGCGGTAGTAGCTAAGAAGGAATCGGCAGAGACTATTATCGATGTGCTAGAAAATTAAGCAGCGAATCGACTAGCACAACTAAAGGCGATAAAGGCCTAGTTAGCTAACATAGAAGCAGCGATGTCGTCGGACCCGCCGCTACATAGAGAATAACAAGCGGAGACCGCCTTACTGGCGGCCTACAGTTAAGGTAGCACCTCGATAAGGTCACTACCTAACCTACCGGCGTTTAGAGGCAGAGACCCTAAAGACTAGGAGGCATTTAAGAAAAAGATAAAGAACAAGATAGACTGCGATTACGCCGGAAACAGTAAAGAAGACAGATTAGCCTACCTGGAATCGCAATTAGAAGGTAAAGCTTTTTCGCTAGTAGAGGACCTAGAAGAGGTAACTGCTGAAGAAGCAATTAAAGCGCTAGATTAACGCTTCGGAGACCCCTTCCGGAAGAAGACAGCCTGTAAGCAACTAGATAAGATTAACTAGAACCGGCTAACGTTTAAGGAGTTCTACGGACTGTTTAGAAAATAAGCTATTAGAGCCAAAGTGTCAGAAGATAAGCAGTTACACTTACTAAGGCAGAAGCTGAATTTTGAACTGGCCGCAGCTATAGCTTCGGTAGAAGAGGAAGACCTCGAGAGCTTCGTGCACCGAGCGAGAGTCACTGCTAGAAACCTGAGCGCCTACGCGAAATCGGCATTGCGCGAATCGAACTAGAAGCTATTATTAGTGCTAATAACACGACCCTCCGCACCCTTCTAAAGAGCCCCCCAACAGCTATCTTATTCGCCGCGTTTGTCGTTCGTCCCTACCTGCTACGCGTATAGAAAGCCTGGCTATATCGCCACCAGATGTCCGGCGACGGCCTAATAGAAGCAGGAGTATCGTGCTACGAAGCCTACGCCACTAAAGAAGACTATCTAAGCTATAGAGCCGGCACCGAACAACACCGACAGTGTAGACGCCAGAGTTCCGTTAAGGATCCTAGGAAAAGACTAGCTAGACGGATAGGCCCCCTATCCAGCATAGACAATAGGGCACCGACGCGATCCGCATTACAAGAAGAAGGGAGCATTAACATTTGTAATAATCTGCTCTCGGCGGCTGTAGAAGTAAATACAGAAACCGCTATTATCCTTCCGATTACTGTCTACCCCCTTAAAGGCTCGTACCGACTACTTTAATAAAAGGCCTTTATCGACACAGGAGCTTTTATCGGCGCCGCGATCCACTATCGACTGGTCCAGAAGCTAATAAACGGATATAGTTATCCTATAGAACTAGCGTCGCCGACGCAAATTTCGGCACACAACGGACAGGACACAGAGAGTGTTACGCATTATGTGCTATTAAGAACTACCCTGGCTGGTCGCAGTACAGAAGTAACATTCCGAATTATAGATATAGGAAGGTTTAACATTATTTTAGGGCAGAAATAGATAAAGAACTAGAAGGCTGTTATTAAAGTAGGTAAGGGCACACTAGGATTCAAAACTCAGCGGAGCGGCGTCGTCGCCGCCGGATTAGTCACTACTGTCGTTTTAGGAGGCGCTGTCCAGCCCAGGTCCTAGACCTAAGCTAGCTGTCGCCCTAAGGACTGCGACTTAGCGGCGCCAGCACGACCCCACTCTCTGTATAGAGTTACTAACAGGACCCCACTCCTGTACAGAGGGAGAATCCTATAGCCCTGCACAGAGGGAAATTGCCGCCCCTCTAAACGGAGGAAAAACTCTGTACTACTGTACAGAGGGAAACTCCCAATCCTCTGTACAGAGTGTAAACCTTGTATCCCTGCATAAAGGGAAATTGCTAGCTTGGCTTCGTAGGTACAAATTGTACAGCAGCAGACGACGAAGGAACTGCCTATTAGTTCCTTTATATAGGTACCTAGCCTTAAGTTTCTGAACTAAGATTCTTAAGCCCTTATATTAGGAACTAATCTTACTATCGGTAACTGTAGTAATATAACGAAGATAGACAGCGACATCTCTATAGAACCTACGGCTATGCAGGGACAGATGCACTGCGCGTACGAGGAGCTGCTAGAACACAAGAGGCAGCTCGAACAGCAAGTAAGCTACTAGGCTGCGATAATTTCCCGGCGGGAACAGGAGCTACGACAGCTTAGGGCGTCCAATTGCGATCCGAATCCCTACGACAACGACGACGAACACGATAGCCTACACCCCGGCCTCTAAGAGCAAACTCCCTAACGTTACTACTTACGACAGTAAAGCTCTAGCTAAGTACCCCTCCTAGGCTGCCTAAATACGCTCTAAGCTTCTAGTTAACTTAGGAGCATGCCCGACCGAGCTAGACAAGGTAGTGTATCTCTTTAGGAGGTTAAAGGGAAGGGCGGCAGCACGGATTCTGCTGTACTACGAGACGGCTATTGCCAACCTGGCAATAGCAACGACGACGATGCTCTAGGCAGCTCTTAATAAGAGCTATAAGGACCTAGACCGCAAGAGCCGAGCACTTGTACAGGTTAACACGATAAAGCAAGGGCGTAAGACTATATAAGAGTTCCTCGCAGAATACGACTAGACCCTAGTAGAGGCAGGAGGACTCCAATAGGAGGACAGGATAAAAATTGCTACCTTAGAGGTAGACCTCTCTAAGGAGATTATAACGGGACTAGTAGGCATAATGCGACCAGCTACGTACAGAGAATTCTGTAATCTCCTTAGGATAGTCGACGACTAGCAGCGTAGGCTTAGGCGGATAAGCTGCGCTTATAAGATGCAATAACCCCTCTAGCGGCAGACAGACGCTATAGACTAGGAACTAACAACGACGACGAGGGTAGCGGCAGCCGTTACTGTACGGCTAAGGGCCGCTGCCAAAAGGGCATAGTAGGTAGACATAGCTACCCTTAACAAGAGAAGAGCAGAAGGGAGCTGCTACAGGTGTAGCAAGATAGGCTACACTGTACGGAATTGCAGGCTTTTGCTAGCAGAGAGATCTAGGGGACGGCCGACTACTGCAAGGGTAGCAACTGCGGCGCTCTAACAAGAGAATTAAGAGTCCTACTTGGACAACAACGAGTCGGGAAAAGAGTAGCCTCTAAGCGAAGGCTCTACTAGAGGCATATACGAGATAGATTGCTAAATCAAAGCACTACTTAGCTATCTTTTAAGAGCAACTACATACCGACTACGCCGTTTATCGTACGGCCTACGCTAAACGGGTCCGCAACAGCGCGGACATTGATTAACATAGGACGTTTAGTGTACACAGTAATTAGCGAAGACTTCGTACAGAAACACTGCATTAAGACGACTCCTACTGTACCTATACGCATGTTGGGCATTACTGGGCAAGGACCGGACATTACCTATATAGTAAAAGTAACGATAGAGCTACAGGGACACTATAAGCAGGACTTGTACCTCTATGTTATATAGGACAAATTGGGGTATAACCTAATATTAGGGAAGCTATAGATAGAGCGCTAGCGAGGCAAGCTAGACGTTAGACGAGGACGGCTGTACCTGGCAGCGACGAAGCAGAGGCTCTGTAACTAAGGGAGGGTCCTATAGGGCGGCAATGCTAAGGCCGAAATCAACACTGCGACTCCAGACATTAAGAAGGTATTGGCGTCTAAGAAAGCAACAGACCCCTGTACGAAGCTCCTAAGGGAATACGCAAGATACCTGGACCTCTTCGAGCCAAAGTCGGCCTTAAAACTGCCGCTATACCGAGGAGAAGGAATTAACTACGACATCTAGCTAGAGCCCCGTCCGGATAGGAGTCTGCCTAAGATACCGTACGGTCCGCTGTATAGAATGTCCTCTAGAGAACTCCTAGTACTACGCAGACACTAGACGACCTACTTGCTAAAGGTTTTATTTAGGCAAGTACCTCGTCTGTAGGAGCCCTAGTGTTCTTTGTCTATAAGGAGGGCAAGGCCGGCTTGCGTTTCTGCGTAGACTACAGAGGCATTAACGCGATTACTAAGAAGGACCAGTACTCCCTACCCCTTATTAAGGAGACTCTCGGACGGCTTAGGATAGCGAAGTAGTTTACTAAGCTTAACGTAGTCTCGGCTTTCTACAAGTTACAGATTAAGGAAGGCTATAAATAGATAACTGCCTTCTATACGAGATATAGACTTTTCGAATAGCTTGTTACTCCCTTTAGCCTTGCCAACGTACCGGCGACCTTCTAGAGGTACATTAACAGGTCCCTGCAAGGGCTACTAGACGACATCTGTTTGGTGTACCTCGACGACACACTGGTTTTTACAGACGGCATCTATGCAGATTACGTACGGGACGTTAAGAAGGTATTAGATCGACTGTAGCAGGCTAGCTTATACCTCGACATCAACAAATGTAAATTTAGTGTATAACGTACGAAATACCTAGGGTTTATTATTAAGGCAGGGAAAGGCATTAGCATAGACAGGAAGAAGATTAATGCTATTAAGCAATAGAAGCCGCCTACGAGCGTTAAGGGCGTACAGGAATTTCTTGGGTTTGCTAACTTCTACTGCTAGTTTATACAGAACTACTCGGAGATCGTACGCCCCCTAGTCGAGCTAACATACAAGGACAAGCAGTTTAAGTAGACGGACGAGTGCAATAGAAGCTTTAACAGGCTAAAGGAGCTCTTTATTACAGGACCAACGCTTGCCGCCTTTGACCTAGAACGTACGACGATACTAGAAACCGACTCCTTAGGGTACTACCTAGGAGGTATCTTGTTACAGGTAGGCTCGGACGGAGTCCTGTACCTATACGCGTACTTCTCTAAGAAGAACTCCCTAGCTAAGTGCAACTACCCTATCTATAACAAGGAATTGCTAGCAGTCGTACAGTGTTGCAAAGCGTAGGATAGAGAACTCTACTCGGTTCCTAAATTCCTTACCCTAACCGACTATAAGAATCTAGAGTACTTTACACAACCCTAGAAGCTGTCTAAGAGACACGTACGATAGGCAATATACCTAAGCCGCTTTAATATAAGACTTTAGTATCGCAAGGGCAAGGACAACAGCAGGACCGACGCGCTATCTAGACAGGACTAGGACATGCCAACGACGTACAAAGACGATCGGCTGAAATTACAAACATTCTAGATGTTTAAGGAGGAGCTAGGCGAAGGGACTATCCGCCTAGCAGCGACACACATATAGGAACCCTAACTGCAGGCATAGGAAGAGGCAGTAGAAAAGGACGATATATACCGAGGGGCCTGTACGGCGATCTAAGGAGGACAGCAGAAGCTCCTAGCAGAGCTCTACCTTAAGGTGTCGGTAGCGGAATGTTCAGTAGACGAGGAGAACAACCTAAAGTTTAGGAATCGGATTTGGGTCCCGGCAGATAAGAAGCTCTGTATAAGCTTAATATAACAGGTGCATAATTCTATAGTAACTAGACACCTAGGGTGCGAGGAGACGTACAGCATCGTCGCTAGGGACTTCTACTAGCCGGCAATAGCAAAGGACATCTGCAGGTTCGTACAGAACTGCGATGTCTACGGACGAACGAAGCCCTAGCGTAAACTAAAGCATAGGCTGCTAAAACCCCTACCGATACCGGACCGGCCCTAGCAAGACCTAACAGTGGACTTTATTACAGATCTCCCTAAGAGCGACAGACGGCGGAACATTATAGTAGTTACGGACAAGCTAACGAGGGGGGTAATACTAGAGGGAATAGACTCTATTACAGCTAAGGACACCGCCTAGGCATTTTTACGGACAATGTTTAGTAAGTACGGATTCCCTAGGTCAATTGTATCGGACTAGGGTATACAGTTTACGAGCTAGCTCTAGGCAAGGGTCTGTTTGTTGCTAAACGTAGAACGTCGCCTGTTAACCGTATAGCACCTACAGACGGACGGTGCAACAGAGAGGGTTAATTCGACGTTAGAAGCGTACCTCTAAGCGTACGTCGACTATAATTAGACAAACTAGAACCGCCTTCTCCCTATAGCAGAGCTGGCTATTAACAGCCGTACAGCTAATGCTACAGGATTGTTACCCTTCTTTATAGCCTACAGATACGACTACTCCCCGCTCCTGCCGACCCTAAGTAGTAACACCCTACGCCCTGTACGATCCCTAATTCAGCAGGGAGAAGCTATCGTACAGACGATTACGAATGCCTACTAATAGGCGAAAGCGAGCCTAGCTATAGCTTAACAGAATGCGGAAGAGCAGACTAATAAGGGACGACAGGCTGCACTAAGGTATAAAGCAGGAGATAAGGTCTAGCTAAACTAGCGCAACATCTATACAGATTGGCTAAGCAAGAAACTGGACTAGAAGAACCGGAAGTTTACAGTAGTTCGACTAGTAGGGACATACGCTATACGACTTAACACTCCCCTAGAGATTTACCCAGTCTTCTATATAGACCTCGTACAGCTAGCGTATACGGATCCCCTGCTGCACTAGACGACAGACGACGCGCGCCTACTAGCGATTATTACAGAGGGCCAAGAAGAGTACAAAGTAGAAGGAATCCTTAAGAGCCGAAGGAAGAAGAAGAGGGTAGAGTACCTAGTAAAATAGAGAGAATAGGCAGAGCCTATGTAGGAACTGTACGAGACCCTACAGGACACAACTGCGCTAGACAGGTAGGAGGAGAACTATCCCCCTGCCTAGCTACAGTAACACTGCGCCGTACGGCGAAAAGGGGCACAATCTACCCTAGATACAGGGCAGCTGCTAGTAACTTAGGTTGTCAAAGGATCGAAAGTTAAGACGTAGGACCCTACTAGGTTCTACTGACACTACACTGTACGGAAGGGAATAGAAGGAAGAGGACAGCCAGGAGACAGGTAGGAATAAGAGTGGAAGTAGGAGGGGAACGGGAGCAACACTGTCCGAAAACTTTTACATGCTACCTTAGAGTAGCTTACTAGCTACTATACCCTGGGACTAAGGCAGCTAACTCTATACCTAGAATCGTAATTACCTCCTAGCCGGCAGGGGCCCTAGCACTAGAAGGAGTAGAAGGGTAGCTTAGCAACATCCTGCTGCTTATTAATGTAGCACCTAGGACGTTAGCTAGGACTGTACAAAGGAGGAAGGTCGTACAAACTAGAAGCAGAGTTGCTAGTCGAGCTAAACATCCTACAGCCGGAGGTAGGGGGTGTAGGAGGACAAGCCGGCAACTATAAGAGAGCTACGACAGCACCGGGCGGACGGAATAGTAGTGTTAGTAGTAGTAGTTATAGTTGGTAGTAGTAGTATTAGTAGTAGTAGACGGATATGCGGACAGGTAGCAGATAGGGGGAATAAACGAGAAAGAGAAGAAGAGAGAGAGAGAAGGGGAAAGGGGTTTATTTATAGGGTAGTAGCTGCCTGCTATATAGGGCAATAACAACTAGGGCAGCTGCTACAACTGTATAAGGGAGGACGAGAAGGCAACTACGACCTAGTGCCCGGACGAGCGACAGCCCTCTGGACGACTGGATAGAGACAGGAACAGCTACCTAGGAACTAAACTCCGGACAACGACCAAGGCACAGGGACAGAGCCGGACGGCCCGCCAGCGCCAGACTATACAGTTAGGACGCGGAGTGCACAGCTAGGGGCTATAGGGTAGGAGGTAAACGAACAGACAGGACCGAGCACCTCTTGCACCTTTATAACCGCTCGCAGGTCCTCCTCTGCCTTAGCCTTAGCATTCTTAAAGTAGCAAACGGAATCGGTTAAGATTAGGTAGAAGCGATCTAGCACTACCTGTCCCCTAACCGCAGGTCCTCCTCCGCCCTAGCTATAGGATCTAGGAGGACAGGTCCAAGGTTGCAACAGCGAAGAAGGAGATCGACTAGCAAATGCCTAGGCGAAGACGGGAAAGCGCTACCCGCTAGAGAAACCTTAAGAGCTAAGGGTATACGACACGTCGTCGTACGAAAGAAGCACTATAAGAAGGGAGGGGGGTATTGTTAGGGAGCGCTGTCCAGCCTAGGTCCTAGACCTAAGCCAGCCGTCGCCCTAAGGACTGCGACTTAGCAGCGCTAGTACGACCCTACCCTCTGTACAGAGTTACCGACAGGACCCCACTCCTATATAGAGGGAGAATCTTATAGCCCTATACAGAGGGGAATTGCCGCCCCTCTGAACAGAGGGAAAACTCTGTACTACTGTATAGAGGGAAACTCCTAATCCTCTGTACAGAGTGTAAACCTTGTATCCCTACACAAAGGGAAATTGCTAGCTTGGCTTTGTAGGTACAAATTGTACAGCAGCAGACGACGAAGGAACTGCCTATCAGTTCCTTTATGTAGATACCCAGCCTTAAGTTTCTAAACTAAGAATCTTAAGCCCTTACATGTCGCCGCGAAACCGAACGTTATAACCACTAGAGCAGTTCCAATTAATCGGTCCGACCCTCTAGACACGATTGGAATAATAAGCTCCGAAGCTTTAACGACCCTCGCGAGGTCGCTGGACGATAAGATCTACGCTATCTCGATAAAATACATCAAAGATTACTAGAAGATAATGGCGGAAGAAGAGGTAGACCCGTTAGAGATATTGCTAAAGGAACTCTATAGCTACACTAACGTGTTCTTAAAAGCTAACTCCAACCTCTTACTGCTCTATCGACTGGAATACGACAACACGATCCGATTAAAAGAAGGAGCTACGCTACTGAGAACCGAACCCCTAAGACGATTATCGCCGGCCGAGCTAGACTAAGTAGAGGTGTTTGTTTGAGAAAACCTGGCGAAGGAGTTTATTACGCCAAGCTCTGCTAAGTATACGTTACCGATTCTGTTCGTACAGAAACCCGGAGGTAGTCTCCGACTGTGCGTAGACTATCGAGCTCTTAACGAGGTTACTAAGAGAGATGTGTATCTACTGCCGCTAATTAATAAGACTATACAACGAGTAGCAAAGGCTAAGTGGTTTAGCAAGCTAGACATTCGCTAAGCGTTCTACTAACTAAGGAACGAGGAAGGACTAACTGAAGATCCTCCGACATTCGCTATACGCATAGGCAATTTCAAGTAGTTAGTAATGCCTTTCGGACTTACCAACGCGCCGGGGGTGTAGCAGCGTTTTATAAATTACACATTTATAGACATGCTAGAACGGTTCGTGTCCATTTACTTAGACGATATTCTTATCTACACCGATAGAACGAGAGAACAGCATACGGACTATATTAAGAAGGTGCTAACTAGGCTCTGCGAGGTCGGATTAAACGCAGACACGAAGAAGAGCAAGTTCTATTAGACCGAAGTCAAATATCTCGGTCTTATCGTCGGAAGAGAAGGAATTCGGATAGACCCTTCGAAGGTCGCTGCCGTCGCGGAGTGGAAGCAGCCGAAATCCGGAAACACTACCTAAATTAGAGCGTTTCTCAGATTCTGCAGCTACTACTAACAGTTTATTAAGGACTTTAGCAAGATAGCCAGACCCCTAAACGAAGCATTAAAGAAGGAGGCCGCTGGCCTATAGAATAAGAGGTGCACGGAGCCTTTTAATTAGCTAAAAGAAGCAGTGGCCTCGGCGCCAGTTCTGGCGCACTTCTGACTGGAAAAGACGATCTATCTAGAGACGGACGCTTCCGATACAGTGACCGCAGGGGTCCTTTCTTAATATAGCGACAATAAAACCCTCTATCCAGTGGCTTTCTTTAGCAAGTCTATAAATAAGGCTAAGTAGAACTACACTATCTACGATAAAGAGCTGTTGGCTATTATTTAGGCTTTCGAGGAGTGGAAACCGGAGCTTATAGCCGGAAAGAGCACAGTCCAGGTCCTTACAGACTATTAGTTACTAACCTACTTTATAAAGACGCAGCAGCTATCGCGCTGCCAAGCTCGGTAGGCCGCCTACTTATCTAGGTTCGACTTTAAGATTACCTATCGACCCGGAGCTGAAAATAGAAAGGCTAGCGCACTAACGAGAAGAGAAGGAAAGACTAGCCGAGCGAAGGAAGATCCAAACATGTTCTAGAAAGTGTTAACTGAACGGATAGTAGACGCTAAGGTGTTAAGAGAAGCAGGGATCTGCGCAATAGAACAACTAACCGAAGGATAGACGCTCTACGAGAAGGTAGAGCAGCTTAATTAGCAGCAGAAGCTTCGCAAAACAGGCTTAGGGAAGCTAATAGTTCTAGAAGAACTTATTACAGAGGTCATCTAGCTAGTCTATAGTTCTAAGGATGTTGGCTACGCTAGCTCCAAGAAGACGATAGAAGCGGTAAGGACAATCTACTAGTTTCCGCGAATCTTCGAGCGGATCCACCGGTTTATCGCTAATTGTTGTATATGTTAAGCTGCGAAACCCCGTTACGGACTTCCGGCCAGTTTACTAAAGCTACTTCCGATCCCCGAGAAACCGTAGCAGCACATTACGATAGACTTCGTAACTGGCCTGCCGGATTCCGATAGATATAATGCTACGCTTAACGTAGTAGATCGCTTAAGCAAGGAACGCCACTTTATCCCCTGCTAAGCAAAGGATAAAAGAACTACTATAGAAGAGACAGCGAGAATGCTAATTCAGCACGTATAGAAACACTACGGCCTACCGGACACTATTACTACGGATAGGGGTCCTCAATTTACTGCCGATAAATAGAAGGCTATTAACCAAGTTCTCGGAATTCGCGGAAAGCTTAGCACAGCCGCTTACCCTTCAACCGACGGTCAGTCGGCAGTGGCTAATCGTAAGATAGAAAAATATCTACGAATCTTCTGCAGCTATTATCAAGCAGAGTGGGTTAAGGTGTTGCCGATAGCCGATTTCTGCGCCAATTCGGCACAGTCTAAGGCCACCTTACTAGCGCCGTTTGAGATAACGCATAGCCATCTTCCGAGAATAAGTTTTCAGCTGCCTAGCTCTCCGGAACCTTCTACTGCTACCTTGTTAAAGAGAGTCGCCGCCGCTGCGGCAGAAGCGCTCAAATCTCAGATAGAAGAAGCGATCTAGGTAGCGAAAGAATCGATTAAATCGGCCTAGAAGAAGATAGTAACTAGAGCTAATAAAAAGCTGTTACTAATAGAATTCGAAGAAGGCCAAAAGGTATAGCTCAATACGCGGAACCTAAGGCTAAAAGGCAACGCCAAGCTTAACCCCTACTACGTAGGTCCGTTTAAGATAGTGGAAAAGAGGTCGCCAGTAACTTATTGGCTCTAACTACCGAAATCGTTCCGGATCTATGATGTCTTCTATTCGGATCTGCTAAGCTTGGACCCTAAAGACGGCCTTCTAGAACAGGGGTTTGCTAAGCCCCTGCCGATTAAGATAGACAGTAAAGAAGAAGAGTAGGAGGTGGAAGATGTAGTAGATATAAGAAAGATAAGAGGGTGCATCGAGGCAAGGATCTTATAAAAGGGATAGCCGGAAGACTATCAATAGTATCCAGTCAAGAATCTTCAGAATTCGGCGGAGGTGTTAAGGCAGTTTTACACGCGGAACCTGAAGAAGCCAAGGCCTAAATAGCTCCAAAGTTGATAGCTCTAAAAGAAGAAGATAAACCGCGTCTGCTTTATTAGTAGGAAAACCGATAGAAACGATTATAGTAACGCGTTTGGTTGGAGTCTTCGACTCGACCACTACCTACTACTGCATCGACGCAACGGTCGCCGACGCCGCCCTAAACAAGGAAGGCTTACAGCTGTTCGATATCGTAGACGGCGCCGGCGACGACGGCTTTATAGTAGCGCTTAAGGCTATAGTGGAAAAGAAAAGGAAGAAGAGATAGCGCACTGCGGATAGATCTATATAGACCTCCGCAGCAGCGCATAGACTATCTACGCCGCAGCTTAGATAGCTGCTAGCTCAGATTAGATAGCTCTTTTTGATTAGATATACAGCAGGTAAAGGATTTAGACAGAGACAATATAAGAGAAGGAAGAAGATAGAGAAAGAACGAGGCCCTTAAGGTGGAAGAAGCGATAAGGTAACGTCGATCTTGGAAGGAGTTCTAGCAGAAGGAGCAGCGAATCGGAAGAAGAAAGAAAACAAGGAAAAAGGAGAAAAAGAAGAAAAGGACGAATTATAACATAAAAAAAAGAGAGAGAGATAAATAAGCGGTCGGGGTCGACTGCTAGTAAGGGAGGTGGGTAGTGTTGCAGCGGCAGAAAGGAGTAGGACTAAGTAATAGGGTGGACCCTTGGAATTTCGGCTCGGCCCTTCCGGACCGAGCCGGGCCTTGGCACACCCACTCCTAAAGCCCTTACCCACTGCCGCATAGATTCTTTTCCTTCCTTAGTTTAAGATATAGTTATTAAAACAGCCGTATTGAATTATATTGTAAGGACTTAAGAATCTTAGTTTAGAAACTTAAGGTTAGGTATCTACATAAAGGAACTAATAGGCAGTTCCTTCGTCGTCTGCTGCTGTACAATTTGTACCTACAAAGCTAAGCCAGCAATTTCCCTCTGTGTAGGGGTGCAAGGTTTACACTCTGTACAGAGGATCGGGAGTTCTCCCTCTATATAGTAATACAGAGTTTTCCCTCTGTTTAGAGGGGCAGTAATCCCCTCTGTATAGGGCTATAGGGTTCTCCCTCTATACGGGAGTAGGGTCCTATCGGTGATTCCGTACGGAGGGTAGGGTCGTGCTAGCGCCGCTAAGTCGCAGTCCTTAGGGCGACGGCTAGCTTAGGTCGGGTCTAGGACCTAGGCTAGGCAGCGCTCCCTAACAATACCTCCCTCCCTTCTCGTTGTGCTTCTCCTATATAATGGTAAGTCGTATACCCTTAGCTGTTCCTCTAGCGGGTAGCGCTTTTCCGTCTTCGCCTAGGTACTTAACTGTTGACCTCCCTCTCCGCTGGTCCAACCTTGGACTTGTCCTCCTAGATCTGCAGGCAGGGAAGGAGGGTAGTGCTAGATCGCTTCTACCTGAACTTGACCGATTCCGTTTCCTAGTTTAACAATGCCGAGGCCGAGGCTAAGGAGGCCTAGAAGCGGTTATACAGGTGTAGGAGGTGCTCGGTCCTGTCTGTTCCTTCTCCTCCTACTCTCTAGCTCTAGCTATGTACTCTATATCCTAACCGTACGGTCCGGCGCTACTGGGCTATTTGGCTCTGTCCCTGTCCCTTAGTCGTTGTCCGGAGTTTACTCCTAGGTGGATGTTCCCGTTCTGTCCGGTCGTCTAGTAGGCTGTTACTTGTACAGGCCCTAGGTCGTAGTTGCCTCGTTTGTCCCCTCCTTATACAGTTGTAGCAGCTGCTCTAGTTGTTATTGCCCTACAAGGCAGACAGCTACTACTCTGTATATAAACCCTTTCCCCTTCCTCTCTTTCTCTTCTTCTCTTTCTCCTTTATTCTCTACCTGCTACCCGTCCGCTTAGCCGTCTGCTACTACTACTATTACTACTACTATTACTAACTGCTGTCTACTATTTACGTGCACTATCTACCCCAGCCCTACTACTAGTTACTACTACCTACTAGCTACTACTAGTCGCTACTACTATGCTACCTGCCCTGTCCGGCTAGGCTCGTTGTAGCTCCCTCGTAGTCGCTGGCTCCCCTTCTGCTCGTCCGGCTAGGGTCCCCCTCCTATTTCTACCTCTAGCAGTAGCATAGTTAATTCGACTAGCAGCTTCGCTTCCAGTTCGTACAGGTTCCCGTCCTCTGTACAGTCTAAGCTAACGTCTTAGGTGCTACATTAACTAGCAGCAGGATGTTGCTAAGCTACCCTTCTACTTTCCCTAGTGCTAGGGCCCCTTCCGTCCGGGAGGTAATTAAGATTTTGGGTGTAGAGTTGGCTGCCCTAGGTCTTAGGGGTAGTGGCTAGTAGCTGTTGCAGCGGTGGAAAGAGGTGGGACAGATTGATGGGGTAGACCCTAGAATTTCGGCTCGGCCCGTCCGGGCCGAGCCGGGCCTTGGCACTACCACTACAAAAGCCCTCTACCACCACTACATAGATTCCTTTCCCTCCTCAGTTCGAGATATAGTTATCAAAAAGGCCGTATTAAACTATATCTGCGTGCCCGGATTATTATATCTCGAACTCACTCTCTACACCAACCCCGCGCTGCGCGAAAGGGCCCGTCGAACCATCCAGAAACCCGAAAAACGCACGCGCACCTACACCAACACCAAACAACAACCCCCTAAGGCACCGTAAGAAGATGGAAGGCTTCTCGACGGTAGAGAGCGGCGTAACAGGCCGCCGCAGAAAGAGAAAGACTAACAGAGCGAGCAGGCGCTCCAGTGTTATTAATAATAAGATTATTATTAGAGGTTTTGCGGCGGAAGAGACCGCAGAGATTAAGAAACGAATAAGTAAATATAGGAAGATCTACGACTGCACGATCGAGGAACTGGAAGACTATGTAAACGAGAATAGGATAGGGAAGGTCTACGATAGTATAGACCTTATTAAGACGCTGTTCTACCGAACGCTGGAAGAGAACAGACAACTAAGAGAAGAAACTAAAGCGGTAAGGGCCGAGAAGGAATCAGCGGAGACCATTATCGACGTGTTAGAAAACCAGGCGGCGAATCGACTAGCGCAGCTAAAGGAGCTAAAGGATCAACTTGCTGATATAGAAGCAGCGAAGTCGTCACCGCTACTGCGGCGAGAAACCTACGCAGAAACCGCCTCGCCGGCGGCCTATAGTTAAGGTAGCACTACGATAACGCTATTGCCGGACCTACCTACTTTCGGCAGCGGAGACCCTGAATCGTAGGAGGCGTTTAAGAAGAAGATCAAGAATAAGATAAGCCGCGATTACGCATCGAGCAGTAAAGAGGATAGATTGGCGTACTTGGAATCGCGACTGGAAAGTGAAGCTTTTTCGTTAGTGGCGGACCTAGAAGAGGTAACCGCGGAAGAAGCGATCAAAGCGCTAGACCAGCGTTTCGGAGACCCATTCCGAAAGAAGACGGCCCGTAAGCAACTAGATAAGATCAATTAGAACCGGCAGACGTTCGAGGAATTCTACGGATTGTTCAGAAAATATGCTATTAGAGCGAGGGTAGCGGAAGATAAGCAGCTCTACCTATTAAGGCAGAAGCTAAGCCCTGAACTGGCCGCCGCTATAGCGTCTGTAGAAGACGAAGACCTTAAGGGCTTCGTGCACTAGGCGAGAGTCACCGCGAGAAACTTGAGCGCTTACGCGAAATCACGCGAATCGATTTAAAAGCCGTCACCGTCGGCGCAGACAGCCAGAGCCCCTGCGCCTTTCCGACGAACCCCCTAGCAGTCGTCGTATTCACTACGATCGGCGTTCGTCCCTACCTGTTTCGCGTGCAGAAAACCCGGCTATATCGCTACGAGATGCTAAGCGACGGCCCAACAGAGACAGGAGTATCGCGCTATAAAGCAGCCGCAGCTGTTACCGTCGAGAAAGACTATCCAAGCCATCGAACCGGCTCTGAACGACACTAATAGCGTAGACAGTGGAGTGCCCCTGCGAATCCTGGGAAAAGACTAGCTGGAAGGATAGGCCCCCTATCCAGCATAGATGTTAGGGGGCGCCGCCCGGCCCAGGTCCTAAACCCGACCTAAGTCGACCGTCGCCCTAAGGACTGCGACTTAGCAGCGCCAGCACGACCCCACCCTCTGTACGGAGCTACCGACAGGACCCTACTCCCGTACGGAGGGAGAACACAACAGTCCTGCACAAAGGGGAGCTACCGCCTCTCGGATTAGGGGGGAAAACCCTTTACTACCGTACAGAGGAGGTAACTCCCGATTCTGCGTACAGAGGGTGAACCTTGTACCCCGGTACAAAGGGGAAATTGCTAGCTTGGCTTCGTAGGTACAAATCGTACGGAGTAGACGATAAAGGAACTGCCTATTAGTTCCTTTATGTAGATACCCAACCTTAAGTTTCTAAACTAAGATCCTTAGGCCCCTTACATTAGGAACTGATCTTACTGTCGGTAACTGCGGTAATAGAGCAAGATGGACGGCGATATCCCTATAGAACCTACAGCTATAGAGGGACATATGCACTGCGTATACGAGGAGCTGCTGGAAAGCAAGAGGCAGCTCGAGCAGCAAGTAAGCTACTAGGCTGCAATAATTTCCCAACAGGAACAGGAGCTACGACAGCTTAGGGCGTCCGATCGCGATCCGACCCCTACGACGACGAATACGATAACCCCTACCCCGATCCCCAAGAGCAAACTTCCCGACGTTTCTATATACGATAGTAAGGCTCCGGCCGAGTACCCCTCCTAGGCGGCTCAGATGCGCTCTAAGCTCCTAGTCGACTTAGGAGCATACCCGACCGAGCTGGACAAGGTAGTCTACCTCTTTAGGAGGTTAAAGGGCAGGGCGGTAGCACGAATTCTGCCGTACTACGAGACGGCCATTGCCAACCCGGCAATAGCTACGACGACGATGCTCTAGGCAGCTCTAGACAAGAGCTACAAGGACCCGGACCGCGAGAGCCGAGCACTCCTACAGGTCAATACGATAAAACAAGGACGTAAGACCGTACGAGAATTCCTCGCGGAATTTAACCAGACTTTGGCAGAAGTAGGGGGTCTCTAATAGGAGGACAGGATAAAGATTACCTCTTTAGAGGTAGGCCTCTCTAAGGAGATTATAACGGGGCTAGTAGGTGTAATACGGCCAGCTACATACGAGGAATTCTGCGACCTCCTTAGGATAGTCGACGACCAACAACGCAGGCTAGGACGGATAGGCCGTACCTAGGAAATAAGACAACCCCCCTAGCGACAGACAGACGCTATAGACTAGGAACCGACGACAACGAGGGTAGCAGCAGCAGCTACTGTACGGCTAAGGGCCGCTACTAAAAAGGCGCAATAGGTAGATACGGCTACCCTTAACAAGAGGCGAGCAGAAGGGAGCTGCTACCAGTGCAGCAAGATAGGCCACACTGTACAGAATTGCGAGCTTCTGCCAGCAGAGAGACCTAGGGGACGGCCGACCACCGCGAGGATCGTAACTGCAGCGCCTTAACAAGGAGATCAGGTGTCCTACTCGGACGACGACGAGTCGGGAAAAGAGTAGCCTCTAAGCGAAGACTCTGCTAGAGGCGGGTGCGAGATAGACTGCCGAATTAAAGCATTACTTAGCTATCTTTTAAGAGCAATTACATAACGACGACGCCGTTTATTATATAGCCGACGTTGAACAGGTCCGCAACGGCGCGGACATTAATTAACACAGGGTGTTTAGTGTATAGAGTAATTAGCGAAGACTTCGTACAGAGACATCAGATTAAGACGACCCCTACGGTACCTATGCGCATGCTGGGCATTACCAGGCGAGGACTGGACATTACCTACATAGTAAAAGTAACAATAGAGGTACAGGGACACTACGAGCAAGACTTATACCTCTATGTCGTACAGGACAAGTTAGGGTATAACCTAATACTAGGGAAGCCTTAGATAGAGCGCTAGAGGGGCAAGCTGGACGTCGGACGAGGACAGTTGTACCTAGTAGTAACAAAGCGAAGAATCCGGGACTAGGGGAGGTTCCTACAAGGTAGCGGTGCTAAGGCCGAAATCAATACAGCAACGGCGGACATCGAGAAGGCATTAGCACCTAAGGAAGCGACAAACCCCTATACGAAGCTCCTAAGAGAGTATATCGGGTACCTAGACCTTTTTAAACCAGAGTCGGCCTTAAAGCTGCTGCTACACCGAGGGGAAGGGATTGACTATAACATTTAGCTAGAACCCTGTCCGGATAGGGGCCTGCCAGAGGTACCGTACGGACTACTGTACGGAATGTCCTCTAGAGAACTCCTAGTACTGCGCAAGATGCTGGACGACCTGCTTGCGAAAGGGTTCATTCGGGCTAGTACGTCGTCCGCGGGAGCCCTAGTACTGTTTGTTTATAAGGAGGGGAAAGCTAGACTACGTTTCTGCGTAGACTATAGAGGCATTAACGCGATTACCAAGAAGGACCGGTACCCCCTACCCCTTATTAAGGAGACCCTCGGACGGATCAGCAAGGCGAAGTGGTTTACTAAGCTTGACGTAGTCTCGGCCTTCTACAAGATACGGATTAAGGAAGGCTGTAAATAGATGACTGCCTTCTGTACGAGATACGGTCTTTTTAAGTAGCTGGTTACCCCCTTTAGCCTTGCCAATACACCAGCAACCTTCTAAAGGTACATTAACAAGTCCTTATAAGGGTTACTAGACGACATCTGCTTAGCATACCTCGACGACACCCTGGTTTTTACAGACGGTACCTACGCAGACTACGTACGGGATGTCAAGAAGGTACTGGACTGTCTGCAGCAGGCGGGCTTGTACCTCGACATCGACAAATGCGAATTCGGTGTCTAACGTACGAAATACCTAGGTTTTATTATCGAGGCAGGGAAAGGCATCAGCATAGATAGGAAGAAGATTAATGCTATTAAGCTATAGAAGCCGCCTACGAACGTTAAGGGCGTACAGGAATTCCTTGGGTTTGCTAACTTCTACTGCCAGTTTATACGGAACTACTCGGAGATCGTATGCCCCCTAGTTAAGCTAACGCACAAAGACAAGCAGTTCAAATAGTCGGACGAATGCGATAAGAGCTTCGACAAGCTAAAGGAGCTCTTTACTACAGGACCAACGCTCGCCACCTTTGACCTAGAGCGTACGACAATACTAGAAACTGACTCCTCGGAGTACTGCATTAGGGGTATCCTGTTATAGGTGGGCTCAGACGGACTCCTACACCTATGTGCGTATTTCTCTAAGAAGAACTCCCTAGCTAAGTGCAACTACCCTATCTACGACAAAGAGTTGCTGGCAGTCGTACGGTGTTGCGAAGCCTAGGATAGGGAACTCCGCTCGGTGCCTAAGTTCCTCGCCCTAACGAACTACAAGAACCTGGAATACTTTACTTAACCCCGGAAGCTGTCTAAGAGGTACGTACGATAGGCAATGTACCTAAGCCGGTTTAATATAAGACTCTAGTACTGCAAGGGTAAGGACAACAGCAGGGCCGACGCACTGTCTAGACGGGACCAGGACATGCCAACGACGTACGAGGACGACCGGCTAAAGTCGCGGATATTCCAGATGTTTAAGGGAGAGCCAGGCGGGGAGACTATCCGCCTAGCGGCGACACATCTATAGGAACCCTAACTGCACGTATAGGAAGAGGCAGTGGAAAAGGACGAGGCATACCGAGGGGCCTGTACGGCAATCTAGGGAGGGCAACGGAAGCTCCTAGCCGAGCTCTACCTAAAGGTATCGGCAGCCGAGTGTTCAGTAGACGAGGAGAACAACCTAAAGTTCAGAAATCGGATATAGGTCCCGGCAGACGAGAAGCTCCGTACGGGCTTAATACAACGAGCACATGACTCTATAGCTACCGGGCACCTAGGGCGCGAGGAGACGTACAGCATTATCGCCTAGGACTACTACTGGCTAGCGATAGCGAAGGACATCCGCAGGTTCGTACGGAACTGCGATATATACGGACGAACGAAGCCCTAGCGCGAGCTAAAGCATAGGCTGCTAAAGCCCCTGCCGATACTAGACCGACCCTAGCAAGACCTAACTATAGACTTTATTACAGACCTCCCTAAGAGCGACGGACGGCGAAACATTATAGTAGTTACCGACAAGTTAACGAAGGGGGTAATACTAGAGGGGATAGACTCTATTACAGCTAAAGACACTGCCTAGGCCTTTATCTAGACGACGTTCAGCAAGCACAGTTTCCCTAGGTCAATTGTATTAGACCGGGGGTTACAGTTTACAAGCCAGCTCTAGGCACGGATCTGCTAGTTACTAAAGGTAGAGCGTCGCCTGTCTACTATATAGCACCTGCAGACGGACGGGGCGACGGAGAGGGCCAATTCAACCTTGGAAGCGTACCTCTGAGCGTACGTCGACTATAACTAGACGAACTGGAACCGCCTTCTCTCAATAGCGGAGCTAGCTATTAATAGCTGTACGGCCGATGCTACAGGACTGTCCCCCTTCTTTACGACCTATAGATACGACTATTCCCTGCTCCTACCGACCCCAAGTAGCAACACCCTGCGCCCTATACGATCCCTAATCTAGCAAGGAGAGGCTATCATACAGACGATTACGAACGCATACTAATAGGCAAAGGCGAGCCTGGCCCTAGCCTAGCAGAACGCGGAAGAGCAGGCTAACAAGGGACGACAGGCTGCACCAAGGTACGAGGTAGGGGATAAGGTCTGGCTAAACCAGCGAAACATCCGTACGGACTGCCTAAGCAAGAAGTTAGATTAGAGGAACAGGAAGTTTACAGTAATCCGGCCGGTAGGGACACACACTATACGACTAAACACTCCCCTAAGGATTTATCCAGTCTTCTACATAGATCTCGTACGACAGGCGAGCAAAGACCCCCTGCTGCATTAGACGACCGACGACGCGCGCCTACCCGCAATTATAACCGAGGGCTAAGAAGAGTATAAGGTAGAAGGAATCCTTAAGAGTCGGAGGAAGCGGGGGAAGGCAGAGTACTTAGTAAAATAGAGAGGATAGGCAGAGCCTACATAGGAACCGTACGAGGCTCTGCAAGACACAACCGCACTAGACAGATAGGAGGAGGACTATCCCCCTGCCTAGCTACAGTAACACTGCGCCGTACAGCGGAAGGAGGCACGATCTACCCTAAGGACAGGGTAGCCGTAGGCAGACCTAGGTTGTTAAAGGATCGAGCACTACGACGTAGGACACTACAGGACCTTACTAACACGACACTGTACGACACTGTACGAGATAAGGGCTAGGAGAAAGGAACAGCTAAGGGACGAATTAAGGGGGGAGCGGAAATAAGACGAGTTAAGAGAAAACCGGCCGAAAATTCTCACATTATCTGGGGGGGGGGGGGGGGGGGGGGGTGGCCCACTAGCCACTATCCCGGGGGGACCAGAACACTCTACTTATTATCTAAGATCTCTACTACCTCAGGCCCGGCCGGGCCCCCACCCCTACTAGGGCTAGCCCTAGGGAGCAGAGGCACCCCCCTACCCCTATATGCCTCCCCCAGCCAGCGGAAGGGGCAGTAGAGGGAGCTATCCTTCCACTTGTACGAGGCACACACCCTAGCCCAGAAGCCTAGGAGGCAGTATAGGCTAAGTAAGGGCTGGGGGGAGTTAGGGCAGGGGGCATAGAGCTGGCCCCGGGTAGCGATAAGGAGGGCGTTAACGTACGACGGCTAGGCCATAGCTACCCGCTTAGGTGTAACCTAGGCGGGGTTACACTAGAAGGCGTAGAAGGGGAGCCGGGCCGCATCCTACTGCTCGCAGGTGTAGCACCTAAGACGTTAGCCCAGACCGTACAGAAGACGAGAATCTGTACGAACCGGAGGAGTAGCTACCAGTTAAGTTAAGGGCCCTACTATACAAGGACAAAGTGTAGGGGGGACCCTAGCCGGACGAGGGGGAGGGGCAGGGCCAGCGACGACAAGGGAACCACTAGACGACATAGTGGCTAGTTAGTAGTTGGTGGTTAGTGGTTAGTAGTTAGTAGTTAGTAGTTAGTAGCTAGTAGTAGTAGTAGTAGACAGTAGCGGATAGTAGTAGATAGTAGACAGTGTATAGGGAGAAGAGAGAGGAAAAGGGAAGAGAAGGGAGAAGGCTTAGGCTAACTGCCTACTATAGTAGGAATAGCAAGCAGGGCAGCTACTACAGACAGGTAGAGTAGCAAAAGGCAACTATAACCTAAGGGGAAGCGACAAGGGACGACGACTCGGACGACCGAACAGAATAGGAAGCTACGACCTGCCAAAGGAACAGCAGGAGCTAGGTAGTTTAAGCACGCCGCTGTACGGAAGAAGCACTATAAGAAAGGGAAAGGGGGGGGGTATTGTTAGGGGGCGCTGCCTGGCCTAGGTCTTAAACCCGACCTAAGTCGACCGTCGCCCTAAGGACTGCGACTTAGCGGCGCCAGCACGACCCCACCCTCTGTACGGAGCTACCGACAGGACCCTACTCCCGTACGGAGAGAGAACACAACGGTCCTGCACAAAGGGGAGCTACCGCCCCTCGGATTAGGGGGGAAAACCCTTTACTACTATACAGAGGAGGTAACTCCCGATTCTCTATACGGAGGGTGAACCTTGCACCCCGGTACAAAGGGGAAATTGCTAGCTTAGCTTCGTAGGTACAAATCGTACGGAGCAGACGATAAAGGAACTGCCTATTAGTTCCTTTATGTAGATACCCAACCTTAAGTTTCTAAACCAACATCCTTAGGCCCCTTATAATAGACAACAGGGCATTAACGCGAACTACGTCGACGAAAGAGAGTATTAATAGTTGCAGCGATCCGCTATTAGCTGCAGTGGAAGTAAACACGGAAACAGCTATTATCCTTCTAATTACTGTCTACCCCCTTAACGGATCGAGCAAACCACTTCAGTTGAAAGCTTTTATCGACACAGGAGCTCTTATTGGCGCGGCGATCCACTACCGACTAGTCCGGAAGATAACAAATAGATACGGCTATCCAGTGGAACTAGCGTCGCTAACGAGGATTTCGGCGTACAACGGACAAGACACAGAAAGCGTTACGCACTACGTGCTGCTAAAGACTACCCTGGCCGGTCGCACTACGGAAGCGACGTTCTGGATTATGGATATCGGAAGGTTTGACATTATTATAGGGCAGAAATAGATAAAGAACCAGAAAGCTATCGTTAACGTAGATAAAGGCACGATCAGATTCAAAACCCTAGGCAATGGCGCTGCCGCCGAACCGACCGCCGCTACCGTAGCCAAACCGAAAGCCGCTCCCGCCTACGTAACCCTGTCCGATCGTTCTGAACCCCTGGTCACCGTCGGAATAGTGAGCTTAGAGGCCCTAACGACCCTCGCGAAATCGACGGACAATAAGATCTACGCTATCTTAATAAAAGACATCGAGGACTACCAGAAAATAATAGCGGAAGAAGAAGTGGATCCGCTAGAGGTGCTACCGACGGAGCTCTACGATTACGCTAACGTGTTCTTAAGAGCCGACTCCAACCTATTGCCACTCTATCGACCGGAATATAACAACAAGATCCGACTGAAAGAGGGAGCTACGCTGCTAAGAACCGAGCCCCTAAGACGACTGTCACCAGCCGAACTGGACTAGGTAGAGGTGTTTGTTTGCGAAAATCTGGCGAAGAAGTTTATTACGCCGAGTTCTGCCGAGTACGCGTTACCGATTCTTTTTGTAAGGAAACTAGGGGGTAGTCTGCGACTCTGCGTAGACTATCGCGGCCTTAACGAGGTTACCAAGAGAGACGTATATCTACTGCTGTTAATCGACGAAACCATCTAAAGAGTAGCGAAGGCTAAGTGGTTTAGCAAGCTGGACATCCGCCAAGCGTTCTATCGACTAAGGAATAAAGAAGGGCAAACGGAAGACCTTACGACGTTCGCGACGCGTATAGGCAATTTTAAGTAGTTGGTAATGCCTTTCGGACTCACTAACGCGCCGGCAGTGTAGCAACGCTTTATAAACTACACTTTTATAGACATGCTAGAGCGGTTCGTGTCTATCTACTTGGACGACATCCTTATCTATACCGATGGAACGAGAGAGCAACACACGGACCACATCGAGAGAGTGTTGAAAAGGCTCTGCGAGGTCGGATTGAACGCGGACACGAAGAAGAGCGAGTTCTATTAAACCGAGGTTAAATATCTCGGTCTTATTGTTGGAAGAGATAGAATTCGGATGGACCCCTTAAAGGTCGCTGCCGTCGCAGAGTGGAAGCAGCCAAAATCCGGAAACACTACGCAAATCAGAGCGTTTCTCGGCTTCTGCAGCTACTATCGACGGTTTATTAAGGACTTTAGCAAGATAGCGAGACCCCTAAACGAGGCGCTAAAGAAGGAGGCCGCCGGCCTATAGAATAAGAGGTGCACGGAAGCCTTTAACCAGCTAAAAGAAGCAGTGGCCTCTGCGCCAGTTCTAGCACACTTCCGGCCAGAAAAGACGATCTACGTAGAAACGGACGCTTCCGACACAGTAACGGCAGGGGTCCTTTCTTAATATAGTAACGACGAAACCCTCTATCTAGTCGCTTTCTTTAGCAAGTTAATAAGCGAAGCTAAGCGGAACTACGCTATCTACGATAAGGAGCTGCTGGCGATTATTCAGGCTTTCGAGGAGTGGAAACCGGAGCTTATAGCTGGAAAGAGCACAGTCTAGGTTCTTACGGACCACTAGTCGCTGACCTATTTTATAAAGACGCAGAAGCTCTTACGTCGCCAAGCTCGGTGGGCCGCCTACTTGTTAGGGTTCGATTTCAAGATCAACTATCGACCCGGAGCTTAAAATGGAAAGGCTAACGCACTGACAAGACGCGAAGGAAAGACTAGCTGCGCGAAGGAAGATCCGAATATGTTTCAGAAGGTGTTAACCGAACGGATAGTAGATGCCGAGGTGTTAAAGGAAGCAGGGATCTACGCGGCGGAATCGCCGACTAAGGAAGAGACGCTCTACGAGAAGGTGGAACGGCTTAATCAACAACAGAAGCTCAGCAAAACCGGTTTAGGGAAGATAATAGTTCTGGAAGAACTGATTACAGAAGTCATCCAGCTGGTCCATAGCTCTGTAGATGTTGGCTACGCAGGCGCGAAGAAGACGATGCAGGCAGTAAGAATAATCTACTGGTTTCCGCGGATCTATAAGCGAATCCACCGGTTTATTGCCAATTGCTACGTGTGTCGAACCGCGAAGCTACGTTACGGTCTTCCGGCTGGTCTACTGAAGCCGCTTCCAATCCCCGAGAAGCCGTAGCAGCACATTACGATGGATTTCGTAACTGGCCTGCCGAATTCGGATGGATATAACGCTACGCTAAACGTAGTAGATAGGCTAAGCAAAGAACGACACTTTATCCCCTGCCGAGCGAGAGACGAAGGAACCACTGCAGAAGAGACCGCACGGATGTTGATTCAACACGTATAGAAGCACTATAGCCTGCCGGACACTATCACTACGGATAGGGGTCCTCAATTTACCGCCGACGTATAGAAAGCTATCAACCAAGCTCTCGGAATTCATAGAAAGCTCAGCACTGCTGCTTACCCTCAAACTAACGGTTAGTCTAAAGTGGCTAATTGAGAGATAGAGCGATATCTGCGAACCTTCTGCGGCCACTATTAAGAAGAATAGATTAAGGTGTTGCCGATAGCCGAGTTCTGCGCCAACTCGGCACTGTCTAAAGCCACCTCGCTAGCGCCGTTCGAGATAACGCACGGATATCTCCCGAGGATAAGCTTTTAGCTGCCGAACGAACCCAGCCCTGTAGAACCATCCACCACTACGTCGTGAAAGAGAGTAGCCGCTGCGGCGGCGGAAGCGCTCCGATCTTAGATAGAAGAAGCGATTAAAGTAGCAAAAGATGCAATAGAATCGGACCAGAAGAAGATAGTAACTCGAGCTAATAAGAAGCGGTTACCGATAGATTTCGAGGAAGGCCAAAAGGTATAGCTCAATACGCGAAACCTAAGGCTGAAAGGCAACGCCAAGCTCAACCTACGCTACGTAGGTCCGTTCAAGATAATAGAAAAGAGGTCACCGGTGACTTATCGGCTCGAGCTGCCGAAGGCGTTCTGGATCTACGACGTTTTCCATTCCGATCTACTGAGCCTGGACCCTAAGAACGGTCTGCCGCAGCAGGGGTTCGCCGAACCCCTGCTAATCGAAATGGACGGTAAGGAAGAAGAGTAGGAGGTAGAAGATGTAATAGACGTAAAGAAGATAAGAGGATCTATTAAAGCAAGGATCTCGTAGAAGGGGTGGCCGGAAGACTATAAATAGTATCCGGTCGAAAACCTTCGGAATTTGGCGGAGCTGCTAAGAGAGTTCTACGCGCGGAACCCGGAAAAGCCGAAACTAGCGTGGCTCTAATGCCGACAATAGAGACACGTCCGCTCTACTAGCGCAGAAGCCGATAAAAACGATCGTGCTTCTAGAAGTGATTGCTTTAGGGACTATTATGCGGCCGGTAGCTCGCGCACGCTGTAGCGTGCCAGCGCCGCCAACCGCGTAATAGGTGAAGGCTTTGGTGGAAGAGAAAAAGAAGAAGAAAAACGGCGCCGCAGAAAGATCTATATAGACCTCCGCGCCGGCGCACAGACTAGCTACGCCGCAGCTCAGATAACCTACGGCTCAGATCAGATAGCACAGATTAGGCGCACCGATTACATAAACGCTAAGTAAAGGACTTTAGATGCCGACGACGTAAGAAATTCAAGAAGCGATAGAAGACGAAAGAGGTAACATTACTGTCAGAGGGGATTTTCGAGAAAGAGACGATGAATCAAAAAAAAAAAAAGGTAGAGATTTTCGAATGGATAGGGTGACTAAGCGGTCGAGGGCGACCGCTGGTAAGGGAGGGGGGTAGTGTTGCGGCGGTGGAAAGAGGTAGGACAGATTGATAGGGTGGACCCTGGAATTTCGGCTCGGCCCGGACGGGCCGAGCCGGGCCTTGGCACCACCACTACGAAAGCCCTCCACCACCACCACATAGATTTCTTTCCCTCCTCAGTTCGAGATATAGTTATCAAAAAGGCCGTATTAAACTATATCTGCGTGCCCGGATCAGTAGCTACCTTAAGGTAGTATATAGAAGTTTTCGGACAGTGTTGTTCCCGTTCCCTTCTTATTTCTACCTATCTTACCTGTCTCCTAACCGTCCCCTTTCTCCTGCCCTTCTTCTGTACAGTGTCGTATAGTGTAGTGTCGGTAGGATCCTATAGTGTCCTACGTCGTAATTCTCGATCCTTTGACAATCTAGGTTGCTAGCAGCTACCCTGTCTTAGGATAGATCGTGCCCTTTTTCGCTGTGCAGCGCAGTGTTACTGTAACTAGGCAGGGGGGTAGTTCTCCTCCTACCTGTCCAGCACGGTTGTGTTCTGTAGGGCCTCGTACGGTTCCTATATAGGCTCTGCCTATCCTCTCTATTTTACTAGGTACTCTACCTTCTCCTGCTTCCTTTGGCTCTTAAGGATCCCTTCTACCTCGTACTCTTCCTAACCCTTAGTTATAATTACTAATAGGCGCGCGTCGTCTGTCGTCTAGTACAGTAGGGGGTCCGTATTTACTAGCTGTACGAGGTCTATATAGAAGACTAGATAAATCTCTAGTAGAGTGTTTAGTCGTACAGCGTATGTCCCTACTAGTCGGACTACTGTAAACTTCCTGTTCTTCCAATCTAGCTTCTTGCTTAGTTGGTCTAAACAGATGTTTTGCTAGTTTAGCTAGACCTTATCTCCTGCCTCGTAACTTAGTGCAGCCTGCTGTCCCTTATTGGCCTGCTCTCCTGCATTCTGTTAAGCTATAGCCAGGCTCGTCTTTGCCTATTAGTAGGCGTTCGTAATTGTCTATACAATAGCCTCTCCCTGCTAAAATAGGGATCGTACGAGACGCAGAGTGTTACTACTCGGGGTCGGCAGGAGCGGAGAATAGTCGTATCTATAGGCTATAAAGAAGGGAGACAATCCTGTAGCATTAGCCGTATAGCTGTTAATAGCTAGCTCTGCTATAGGGAGAAGGCGGTTCCAGTTTGTCTAGTTATAGTCGATGTACGCTTAGAGGTACGCTTCCAACGTCGAATTAATCCTTTCCGTCGCTCCGTCCGTCTGCAGGTGCTATATAGTTAAAAGGCGACGTTCTACCTTTAGCAACTAGCAGACCCTTACCTAGAGCTAGCTCGTAAACTGCGTGCGCTAGTCCGACACAATTGACCGAGGGAAACCGTACTTACTAAACGTCGTCTGTATAAATGCCTAGGCAGTGTCCTTAGCCGTAATAGAGCCTATTTACTCTAGTATTACCCCCTTTGTTAACTTGTCTATAACTACTATAATGTTCTGCCGTCCGTCGCTCTTAGGGAGGTCTGTAATAAAGTCTACTGTTAGGTCTTGCTAGGGCTGGTCCGGGATTAGTAGGGGTTTTAGCAGCCTATGCTTTAGTTCCTGCTAGGGCTTTGTCCGTCTGCATATATCGCAGTTCTGTACGAACCTGCGGATGTCCTTCGCTATCGCTAGCTAGTAGTAGTCCCTAGCAATGATGCTGTACGTTTCCTCGCGCCCTAGGTGCCCGGTAGCTATAGAATTATGTACCTGTTGTATTAAGCTTATATAGAGCTTCTCGTCTGCTAGGACCTAAATCCGATTCCTGAACTTTAGGTTGTTCTCCTCGTCTACTAAGCACTCTGCTGCCGCCCCCTTTAGATAGAGCTCTGCTAGGAGCTTCCGCTGCCCTCCTTAGATCGCTGTACAGGCCCCTTAGTATACCTTATCCTTCTCTACTGCCTCTTCCTATGCTTGCAGTTAGGGTTCCTATAGGTGTATCGCTGCTAGGCAGATAGTCTCCTCGCCTGGCTCCTCCTTAAACATCTGGAATGTTCGTAACTTTAACCGGTCGTCCTTATACGTCGTTGGCATGTCCTAGTCCTGTCTAGATAGCGCATCAGCCCTGCTGTTGTCCTTACCCTTACAATACTAGAGTCTTATATTAAACCGGCTTAGGTACATTGCCTATCGTATATGCCTCTTAGACAGCTTCTGGGGCTGCGTAAAGTACTCCAGGTTCTTGTAGTTAGTTAGAGCAAGGAACTTAGGAACTGAGCGGAGTTCTCTATCCTATACCTTGCAACACTGTACGACTGCTAGCAATTCCTTGTTGTAGATAGGGTAGTTGCACTTAGCTAGGTAGTTCTTCTTAGAGAAATACGCGTATAGGTGCAGGAGTCCGTCTAAGCCTACCTGTAATAAGATGCCTCCTATGCAGTACCCTAAGGAGTCGGTTTCCAATATCGTTATACGTTCTAGGTCGAAGGCGGCAAGCGTTAGTCCTGTAGTAAAGAGCTCCTTTAGCTTGTTGAAGCTCCTATCGCACTCGTCTATCTACTTAAACTGCTTGTCCTTGTATATTAGTTTGACTAGGGGGCGTACGATCTCCGAGTAGTTCCGTATAAACTGGCAGTAGAAGTTGGCAAACCTAAGAAATTTCTGTACGCCCTTAACGTTTATAGGCGGCTTCTATTGCTTAATAG
This sequence comes from Pseudocercospora ulei, assembly GCA_016165855.1. Classification (NCBI taxonomy): domain Eukaryota; kingdom Fungi; phylum Ascomycota; class Dothideomycetes; order Mycosphaerellales; family Mycosphaerellaceae; genus Pseudocercospora; species Pseudocercospora ulei. The sequence goes on from JACWNB010000003.1 coordinate 165,626, forward strand.
CATTAATCTTTTTCCTATCTATGCTAATGCCTTTCTTTGCCTCGATAATAAAACCTAGGTATTTCGTACGCTAGACACTAAATTTACATTTGTCGATGTCGAGGTACAAGCCAGCCTGCTTTAGTTGGTCTAGCACCTTCTTAACGTCCTATACGTAATCTGCATAGGTGCCGTCTGTAAAAACCAGGGTGTCGTCGAGGTACGCTGAGCAGATATTTTTAGTAACCCTTGCAAGGACTTGTTAATGCACCTTTAGAAGGTTGCCGGTGCATTGGCAAGACTAAAGTGTTACAGCGGTAGAAAGGGGTGGGACTGAGTGATGGGGTGGACCCTGGATTTCGGCTCGGCCCTTCCGGACCGAGCCGGGCCTTGGCACACCACTATCTATCAGACACCACCACTACTACTACATAGGTTCCTTTCCCTCCTTAGTTCGAGATATAGTTATCAAAAAGGCCGTATTGAATTATATCTGCGTGCCTGGATTATTATATCTCGAACTTACTTACTACACCAACCCCGCGCTGCGCGAAAGGGCCCGTCAAACCATCCGGAAACCCGACTAACGCACGCGCACCTACACAACCAAACTAAACAACCCCCAAGGCACTGTAAGAAGATGGAAGACTTCTCGACGGTAGAGAGCGGCGTAACAGGCCGCCGCGGAAAGAGAAAGACTAACAGAGCGAGCAGGCGCTCCAGTGTTATTAATAATAAGATTATTATAAGAGGTTTTACGGCGGAAGAGACCGCAAAGATTAAGGAACGAATAAGCGAATATAGGAAGATCCACGACTGCACGATCGAGGAGCTGGAAGACTACCTAAACGAGAATAGGATAGGGAAGGTCTACGATAGTATAGACCTCATTAAGACGCTGTTCTACAGAACGCTAGAAGAGAACAGACAACTAAGAGAAGAAACTAAAGCGGTAAGGGCCGAGAAGGAATCGGCAGAGACCATTATCGACGTGTTAGAGAACCAGGCGGCGAATCGACTAGCGCAGCTAAAGGCGCTAAAGGATCAACTTGCTAATATAGAAGCAGCGAAGTCGTTACCGCCACCGCAGCGAGAAACCTACGCAGAGACCGCCTCACCGGCGGCCTATAGTTAAGGTAGCACTACGATAACGCTACTGCTGGACCCACCTGCTTTCGCTAGTAGCGGAGACCCTAAAGCGTAGGAGGCATTTAAGAAGAAGATCAAGAATAAGATAAGCCGCGATCACGCATCGAGCAGCGAAGAAGATAGATTAGCGTACTTGGAATCGCGATTGGAAGGTAAAGCCTTTTCGCTAGTAGCGGACCTAGAAGAGGTAACCGCGGAAGAAGCGATCAAAGCGCTAGACCAGCGCTTCGGAGACCCATTCCGAAAGAAGACGGCCCGTAAACAGCTGGATAAGATTAACTAGAACCGGCAGACGTTCGAAGAGTTCTACAGTTTGTTCAGAAAACATGCTATTAGAGCCCGAGTAGCGGAAGATAAGCAGCTCTACCTACTAAGGCAGAAGCTAAACCCGGAACTGGCCGCCGCTACAGCGTCTGTAGAAGACGAAGACCTTAAGAGCTTTGTGCACCGAGCAAGAGTTACCGCGAGAAACTTAAGCGCTTACGCGAAATTACGCGAATCGGTTCAGAAGCCGTCACCGTCGGCGCAGACAGTCAGAGCCCCTGCGCCTTTCCGACGAACCCCCTAGCAGCCGTCGTATTCGCAGCGTTCGTCGTTCGTCCCCACTTGCTACGCGTGCGGAAAACCCGGCTATATCGCTACGAGATGCCAAGCAACGGCCTAGCAGAAGCAGGAGTATCGTGTTATAAAATAGCCGCAGCAGCAGCCGCAGCTACTGAGAAAGACCATCCAAGCCATCGAACCGACGCCGAACGATACTGACAGTGTAGACGGTAGAGTACAGTTAAGAATTATAGGAAAAGACTAGCTGGAGGGATAGGCCCCCTATCCAGCACTGACAATAGGGCACTACATCGAAGCGAATCGCCACGAGAAGAAAGCATTAATAGCTGCAACGATCCACTATCGGCGGCAGTAGAAACGAACACGGAAACAGCTATTATCCTTCCTATTACGGTCCACCCTGTTAAGAAGAAACGCCTACTGCTCCAGCTAAAAGCTTTTATCGATACCGGAGCTCTTATTAGCGCAGCGATCCACCATTGGTTGGTTCAGAAGCTGATAAATGGATACAGCTATCTGGTGGAACTAGCGTCGCCGACGAAGATTTCGGCATATAACGGACAAGACACGGAAAGCGTTACGCACTACGTGCCGCTAAAGACTACCTTGGCTGGTCGCACTACGGAAGCGACGTTCCGAATTATGGATATCGGAAGGTTTGACATTATTATAGGGCAGAAATAGATAAAGAACCAGAAAGCTATCGTCGACGTAGATAAAGGAACGATTAGATTCAAAACCCCGGGTAGCGGAGCAGGAACCACCGGAACGACCGCCGCCGCCGAGCCGCACGCTACGGCGTCCACGAAAGAGGCCCCGTCCGATCATTCCGAACCCCTGGTCACCGTCGGAATAGTGAACTCGGAAGCCCTAACGACCCTCGCGAAATCGACAGACAATAAGATCTACGCTATCTCGATAAAAGACAAAGAAGACTACTGCAAAATAATAGCGGAAGAAGAAGTGGATCCGCTAGAGGTGCTACCGGCGGAGCTCTACGATTACGCTAACGTGTTCTTAAAAGCCGACTCCAACCTATTGCCGCTCTATCGACCGGAATATAACAACAAGATCCGACTAAAAGAGGGAGCTACGCTACCAAGAACCGAGCTCCTAAGACGACTGTTACCGGCCGAACTGGACTAAGTAGAGGTGTTTGTTCGCGAAAATCTGGCGAAGAAGTTTATTACGCCGAGTTCTGCCGAGTACGCGTTACCGATTCTTTTCGTAAGGAAACTAGGGGGTGGTCTACGACTCTGCGTAGACTATCGCGGCCTTAACGAGGTTACTAAGAGAGACGTATATCCACTGCCGTTGATCGACGAAACTATCCAAAGAGTGGCGAAGGCTAAGTAGTTCAGCAAGCTGGACATCCGCCAAGCGTTCTATTAACTAAGGAATAAAGAAGGGCAGACAGAAGACCTTACGACGTTCGCGACGCGTATAGGCAATTTCAAGTTGTTGGTAATGCCTTTCGGACTTACCAACGCGCCGGCAGTGTAGCAACGCTTTATAAACTACACTTTTATAGACATGCTAGAGCGATTCGTATCTATCTATTTGGACGACATTCTTATCTATACAGACGGAACGAGAGATCAGCACACGGACTACGTCGAGAGGGTGCTAAAGAGACTCTGCAAAGTAGGATTAAACGCGGACACGAAGAAGAGCGAGTTCTATTAGACCGAGGTCAAATATCTCAGCCTTATCGTTAGAAGAGATAGAATTCGGATGGACCCCTTAAAGGTCGCCGCCGTCGCAGAGTGGAAACAGCCGAAATCCGGAAACACTACGCAGATCAGAGCGTTTCTCGGATTCTGCAGTTACTACCGACGGTTTATTAAAGACTTTAGCAAGATAGCAAAACCCCTAAACGAAGCGTTAAAGAAAGAGGCCGCCGGCCTATAGAACGAGAAATGCACGGAAGCCTTTAACTGGCTAAAAGAAGCAGTGGCCTCGGCGCCGGTTTTGGCACACTTCCGACCGGAAAAGACGATCTACGTAGAAACGGATGCTTCCGACACAGTAACGGCAGGGGTCCTTTCTCAATACGCTGACGACGGCGAGACCCTTTACCTAGTGGCCTTCTTTAGCAAATCTATAACGGAAGCCGAACGGAACTACGCAATCTACGATAAAGAACTGCTAGCAATTATACAGGCGTTCGAGGAGTGGAAACCGGAGCTTATAGCTGGAAAGAGCACTATCTAGGTCCTTATGGACTACCAGTCGCTGACCTACTTTATAAAAACGTCGAAGCTCTTACAACGTTAAGCACAGTGGGCCGCTTATTTATTAGGGTTCGACTTTAAGATTACCTATCGACTAGGGGCTTAGAACGGAAAGGCCGACGCGCTAACGAGGAGAGAAGGGAAGACCAGCCGCGCGAAGGAAGATCCGAACATGTTCCAGAAGGTGTTAACCGAGCGGATAGTAGACGCAGAGGTGTTAAAAGAGGTAGGGGTCTGCGCGGTGGAACCGGCCCCTAAGGAAGAGACGCTCTACGAGAGGGTGGAACAGCTTAATCAACAACAGAAGCTCGGCAAAACCGGTTCAGGGAAGATAATAGTTCCGGAAGAACTAATTACAGAGGTCATCCAGCTGGTCTATAGCTCTGTAGATGTTGGCTACACAGGCGCGAAGAAAACGATGCAGGCAGTAAGAACGATCTACTAGTTTCCGCGGATCTATAAGCAGATCCACCGGTTTATCGCCAATTGCTACGCGTGCCGGGCTGCTAAGCCACGTTACGGTCTTCCGGCCGGTCTGCTGAAGCCACTTCCGATCCCTAAGAAACCGTAGCAACACATTACGATGGACTTTGTAACCGGCCTGCCGGATTCTGATAGATACGACGCTACGCTGAACGTAGTAGACCGATTAAGCAAAGAACGCCACTTTATCCCCTGTCGAGCGAGAGACGAAGGAACTACTGCGGAAGAAACAGCGAGAATGCTGATTAAGCACGTATAGAAGCACTATAGGCTGCCGGACACTATCACTACGGATAGGGGTCCTTAATTCACTGCCGACGTATAGAAAGCTATTAACCAAGCTCTCGGAATTCGTAGAAAGCTCAGCACCGCCGCTTACCCTTAAACCGACAGCCAGTCTAAAGTGGCCAACCGTAAGATAGAACGATATCTGCGAACCTTCTGCAGCCATTATTAAGAAAAGTGGGTTAAGATGCTGCCAATAGCTGAATTCTGCGCGAACTTAGTACGGTTAGAAGCAACGTTGCTAGCCCCGTTTGAGATAACCTACGGTTATCTTCCGAGGCTAAGTTTCCAGCCGCCGAGCGACGACGGCTCGCCGGAGCTTTCCACCACTACGTCGTTAAAGAGAGTCGCCGCTGCGGCGGCGGAAGCGCTCCGATCTTAGATAGAAGAAGCGATCAAAGTAGCGAAAGAAGCGATGGAATCGGCTTAGAAGAAGATAGTAACTCGAGCTAGAAGGAGCGGTTACCTATAGAATTCGAGGAAGGCCAAAGGGTGTAGCTTAACACGAAGAACCTGAGGCTAAAAGGCAACGCTAAGCTGAATCTACGCTACGTAGGTCCGTTTACGATAGTGGAAAAGAGGTCGCCGGTGACTTATTAGCTCTAGCTACCGAAATCGTTCCGGATCTACGACGTTTTCCATTCAGATCTGCTAAGCCTGGACCCTAAGAACGGTCTGCCGGAGCAGGGCTTCGCCAAACCCCCGCCGGTCGAGATAGACAGTAAGGAAGAAGAGTAGGAGGTAGAAGATGTAATAGACGTAAAGAAGATAAGGGGGTCCATTAAAGCGAGGATCTCGTAGAAGGGGTAGCCGGAAGACTATAAATGGTATCCGGTCGAAAACCTTTGGAATTCGGCGGAGCTAGTAAGAGAGTTCTACGAGCGGAACCCGAAAAAGCCGAAACTAGCGTAGCTCTAATGTCGACAATGCCGAAAGAAAGAAGAAAGCTACGTCCGCTCCACCGGCGCAGAAGCCGATGGAAACGATCGTGTCGGTCGCCTTTGGGGAGGTCTTCGACGCGGCCACTACCCGTCGGCAATGCGTCAGGAAGCTCGCCGACGGCGTGGCGTGCCAGCGCCGCCCCCCCCTGCGGTAGCTAAGGGCCTTGGTAGAAGAGAAAAAGAAGAAGAAAAACGACGCCGCAGACGGATCTATATAGACCTCCGAGACGGCGCACAGACCAACCGAACTGCAGCTTAGAAGACTGCGGATCAGATTAGATAGCGTCAATTATATAAACGCTAAGTGAAGGACTTCAGATGCCGACAATGTAAAAAACGGAAGAAGGTAACGAAAAGAACGCCGGTCGTAATAGAAGATAGAAGAGGTAACATTGGCGTTGGAGGGAATTTTCGAGAAGGAGACAATGAATTTAAAAAAAAAAAGGAGGAAAAAAAGGTTTTCGGATAGATGGGGTGACTAAGCGGTCGAGGGCGACCGCTAGTAAGGGAGGGGGGTGGTGTTACGGCAGTAGAAAGGGGTGGGACTAAGTAATAGGGTGGACCCTGGATTTCGGCTCGGCCCTTCCGGGCCGAGCCGGGCCTTGGCACACCACCATCCATCAGACACTACCACCACCACTATATAGGTTCCTTTCCCTCCTTAGTTCGAGATATAGTTATCAAAAAGGCCGTATTGAATTATATCTGCGTGCCCGGATTATAAAGGGGGTAACAAGCTACTTAAAAAGACTATATCTCGTACAGAAGGCAGTTATCTATTTACAGCCTTCCTTAATCTGTATTTTGTAGAAGGCCGAGACTACGTTAAGCTTAGTAAACCACTTTGCCTTGCTAATCCGTCCGAGGGTCTCCTTAATAAGGGGTAGGGGGTACCGGTCCTTCTTAGTAATCGCGATTATGCCCCTATAGTCTATGCAGAAACGTAAGCCGGCCTTCCCCTCCTTATAGACAAAAAGCACTGGGGCTCCTATAGACAAGGTACTTGCCTAAATAAAACCTTTGGCAAGCAGGTCGTCTAGTGTCTTGCGCAGTACTAGGAGTTCTCTAGAGGACATTCCGTACAGCGGACCGTACGGTACCTTAGGCAGACTTCTATCTGGACAGGGCTCTAGCTAGATGTCGTAGTTAATCCCTTCTCCTCGGTGTAGCAGCAGTTTCGAGGCCGACTTTGGCTTGAAGAGGTCCAGGTATCCTGCGTATTCCCTTAGGAGCTTCGTATAGAGGTCCGTTACTTTCTTAGGCGCTAATGCCTTCTTAATGTCCGCCGTCGCAGTGTTGATTTTGGCCTTAGCATTGTTACCCTACGGGGCCTTCCCTTATTCTTAGAGCCTCTGCTTCGTTAACGTATTAACTTTGGCTGTAGCGTTGTTGTCCTGCGGGACTCTCCCTTAGTCTCGGAGCCTCTGCTTCGTTACTGCCAGGTACAACCGTCCTCGTCCAACGTCTAGCTTGCCCCTCTAGCGCTCTATCTATAGCTTCCCTAGTATTAGGTTATACCCTAACTTGTCCTGTACGACATAGAGGTATAAGTCCTGCTTATAGTGTCCCTGTATCTCTATCGTTACTTTTACTATATAGGTAATGTCCGGTCCTCGCCTAGTAATGCCCAACATACGTACAGGTACAGTAGGGGTCGTCTTAATACAGTGTCTCTGTACGAAGTCTTCGCTAATTACTCCGTACACTAAACATCCTATGTTAATTAATGTCCGCGCTGTTGCGGACCTGTTAAACGTTAGCCGTACGATAAACGGCGTAGTCGTTATGTAGTTACTCTTAAAAGATAGCTAAGTAGTGCTTTGATTTAGTAATCTATCTTGTATACGCCTCTAGCAGAGCCTTTGCTTAGAGGCTACTCTTTTCCTAACTCGTCGCCGTCCGAGTAGGACTCCTAATCCTCTTGTTAGGGCGCCGCAGTTGCTACCCTTGCAGTGGTCGGCCGTCCCCTAGGTCTCTCTACTAGCAAAAGCCTGCAATTCCGTACAGTGTAGCCTATCTTGCTATACCGGTAGCAGCTCCCTTCTGCTCGCCTCTTGTTAAGGGTAGCTATATCTACCTATTATGCCCTTTTAGTAGCAGCCCTTAGCTGTATAGTAACAGCTGCCGCTACCCTCGTTGTTGTTAGTTCCCAGTCTATAGCGTCTGTCTGCTACTAGAGGGGTTGTCGTATCTCGTAAGTGCGGCTTATCTGTCCGAGCCTACGCTGCTAGTCGTCGACTATCCTAAGGAGATTGCGGAATTCCTCGTACGTAGCTAGTCGTATTACGCCTACTAGTCCTGTTATAATCTCCTTAGAGAGGCCTACCTCTAAAGAGGTAATTTTTATCCTGTCCTCCTATTAGAGACCTCCTGCCTCTGCTAGAGTCGAGTCGTATTCCGCGAGGAATTCTTATACAGTCTTGCGTCCTTGTTTTATTGTGTTGACCCGTAGGAGTGCTTGGCTCTCGCAGTCTGGGTCCTTATAGCTCTTGTTAAGAGCTGCCTAGAGTATCGTCGTCGTAGCTATTGCCGGGTTGGCAATGGCCGTCTCGTAGTACAGTAGAATCCGTGCTGCCGCCCTGCTCTTTAACCTCCTAAAAAGGTAAACTACCTTGTCTAGCTTGGTTAGGTATGCTCCTAAGTCGACTAGAAGCTTAGAGCGCATCTAGGCAGCCTAGGAGGGGTACTCGGCCGGAGCCTTACTATCGTACGTAGTAACGTCAGGGAGTTTGCTCTTAGGGGTCGGGGTATAGGCTGATCCGGGCACGCAGATATGATTCAATACGGCCTTTTGATAACTATATCTCGAACTGAGGAGGGAAAGGAATCTATGTGGTGGTGGTAGTGGGCTTTAATAGTGGTGGTGCCAAGGCCCGGCTCGGCCCGTCCGGGCCGAGCCGAAATTCCAGGGTCCACCCTATTAATCTGTCCTATCTCTTTCCACTACCGCAACACTACCCCCCCCCCTTACCAGCGGTCGCCCTCGACCGCTTAGTCATCCCACCTATTCTAAAACCTCCACTGTTTTTTTTTTTTTTGTCGTTTCTTCCTCGAAAATCCCTTCTGACGGTGAGGTCACCTCTTCCTCCTTCCGTCGCTTCTTGAATTTCTTACGTTATCGACATCTGAAGTCCTTCACTTGGTCGTTTATGTAATTGACGCTATCTGATCCGTGCTATCTGATCTGAGCCGTAGGTTATCTAAGCTGCGGCGTGGCTGGTCTGTGCGCTAGCGCGGAGGTCTATATATTTCTTTTCGCGGCGCTGTTTTTCTTCTTCTTCTTTCTTTTCTTCTACTAAAGCCTCCACGCGGTCGCGGACCGACCGCCTGGAGCAATCAACTCCACTACGATCGTTTTTATCGGCTTCCGCGCCGGTAGAGCGGACGCGGCTTTCTTCGTTCTCTTCCGGGAGCATCGGCTTCAGAGCCATTCCGGCTTCGGCTTCTTCTAGTTCCGCGCGTAAAAGTCTCTTAGCAGCTCCGCCGAATTCCGGAGATTCTCGATCGGATACCATTTATAATCTTCCGGCTACCCCTTCTACGAGATCCTCGCTCTAATGGACCCCCTTACCTTTTTTACGTCTATTACATCTTCTACCTCCCACTCTTCTTTATTACCGTCTATCTTAACTGGTGGGGGTTCGGCGAACCCCTGTTCCGGAAGGCCGTCCTCAGGGTCCAGGCTCAGCAGATCTAAATGGAAAACGTCGTAGATCCAGAACGATTTCGGTAGCTGGAGCCGATAAGTCACCGGCGACCTCTTTTCCATTATCTTAAACGGACCTACGTGGCGTAGATTCAGCTTGGCGTTTCCTTTTAGCCTCAGGTTCTTCGTGTTGAGCTATACCCTTTAACCTTCTTCGAATTCTATTAGTAACCGCTTGTTATTGGCTCGAGACACTATCTTCTTCTGAGCCGATTCCATCGCTTCTTTCGCTACTCTAATCGCTTCTTCTATCTGAGATCGGAGCGCTTCTGCCGCTGCGGCGGCGACTCTCTTCGACGACGTAGCGGTAGATGGTTCCGCAGAGCTGGGTTCGCTTAGCGGCTAAAAGCTTATCCTCGGAAGATAGCCGTGCGTTATCTCGAACGGCGCCAGCGAGGTGGCCTTAGACGGTGCCACATTAGCGCAGAACTCGGCCATCGGCAACACCTTAACCCATTCTTCCTGGTGGTGGCTGCAAAAGGTTCGCAGATATCGCTCTATCTCGCGGTTAGCTACCTTAGACTGGCCGTCGGTCTGCGGATAAGCGGCTATGCTGAGTTTTCTACGAATTCCGAGAGCTTGGTTGACAGCCTTCTACACGTCTGCAGTGAATTGAGGACCTCTATCCGTAGTAATAGTGTCTGGCAGGCTATAGTGCTTCTATACGTGTTAAATCAACATCCGCGCGGTCTCTTCTGCAGTGGTTCCTTCGTTTCTCGCTCGACAGGGGATGAAATGTCGTTCTTTGCTTAGCCTATCCACTACATTAAGTGTGGCGTCGTATCTATCTAAATCCGGCAGGCCGGTTACGAAGTCCATTGTAATGTGCTGCTATAGTTTCTTAGGGATCGGAAGTGGTTTCAGCAGGCCGGCCGGAAGACTATAACGTGGCTTCGCGGCCCGGCACACGTAGCAATTGGCGATAAACCGGTGGATCCGCTTATAGATCCGCGGAAACCAGTAGGTCGTTCTTATTGCCTGTATCGTTTTCTTCGCGCCTACGTAGCCCACATCCACTGAGCTATAGACTAGCTGGATGACTTCTGTAATTAGTTCTTCCGGAACTATCATCTTCCCTGAACCGGTCTTGCCGAGCTTCTGTTGTTGATTGAGCCGTTCCACCTTCTCGTAGAGCGTCTCTTCCTTAGGGGCCGGTTCCACTGCGCAGACCCCTACCTCTTTTAACACCTCCGCGTCTACTATTCGTTCGGTCAACACCTTCTGGAACATGTTCGGATCTTCTTTTACGCGGCTGGTTTTTCCTTCTCTTCTCGTTAGCGCGTTAGCCTTTCCGTTTTGAGCTCCGGGTCGATAGGTAATCTTAAAGTTGAACCCTAATAAGTAGGCGGCCTACCGTGCCTAACGTCGTAAGAGCTTCTGCGTCTTTATAAAGTAGGTTAGCGACTGGTGGTCCGTAAGGACCTGGACCGTGCTCTTTCCGGCTATAAGCTCCGGCTTCTACTCCTCGAAAGCTTAAATAATCGCCAGCAGCTCTTTATCGTAGATCGCGTAGTTCCGCTCAGCTTCGCTTATTGACTTGCTAAAGAAGGCGACTAGATGGAGGGTTTCGTCGTCACTATATTAAGACAGGACCCCTGCCGTTACTGTGTCGGAAGCATCCGTTTCTACGTAGATCGTCTTTTCTGGCCGGAAGTGTGCCAGCACTAGTGCAGAGGCCACTGCTTCTTTTAGCCGTACGAAGGCTTCTATGCACCTTTCATTCTATAGGCCAGCGGCCTCTTTCTTTAACGCCTCGTTCAGGGGTCTTGCTATCTTGCTAAAGTCCTTAATAAACCGTCGATAGTAGCTGCAGAAGCCGAGAAACGCTCTGATTTGCGTAGTGTTTCCGGATTTCGGCTGCTTCCACTCCGCGACGGCGGCGACCTTTAAGGGGTCCATACGAATTCCATCTCTTCCGACGATAAGACCGAGATATTTGACCTCGGTTTGATAGAACTCGCTCTTCTTCGTGTCTGCGTTCAATCCTACCTTGCGGAGCCTCTTCAACACTTTCTCGATGTAGTCCGTGTGTTGCTCTCTCGTTCCGTCTGTATAGATAAGGATGTCGTCCAAATATATAGACACGAATCGCTCTAGCATGTCCATAAAAGTGTGGTTTATAAAGCGTTGCCACACTGCCGGCGCGTTGGTAAGTCCGAAAGGCATCACTAACCACTTGAAATTGCCTATACGTGTCGCGAATGTCGTAAGGTCTTCTGTCTGCCCTTCTTCGTTCCTTAGTCGATGGAACGCCTAGCGGATGTCCAGCTTGCTGAACCACTTAGCCTTTGCTACGCGCTGTATGGTCTTATCTATCAGCGGCAGGGGGTATACGTCTCTCTTGGTGACCTCGTTAAGGCCTCGATAGTCTACGCAGAGTCGCAGCCTACCCCCTGGTTTCCTTACGAAAAGAATCGGTAACGCATATTCCGCAGAGCTCGGCGTAATGAACTTCTTCGCCAGGTTTTCACGAACAAACACCTCTACCTAGTCCAGTTCGGCTAGTAACAGTCTTCTTAGGGGCTCGGTTCTTGGCAAGGTGGCCCCTTCCTTTAACCTGATTTTATTGTCGTATTCCGGCCGGTGGAGTGGCAGGAGGTTGGAGTCTGCTTTTAAGAAGACATTAGCGTAACTATGGAGCTCTTCCGGTAACACCTCTAGTGGATTCGCTTCTTCTTCTGCCATTATCTTCCTGTAGTCTTCGATATCCTTTATAGAGATAGCGTAAATCTCGTTGTCCGGTGACTTCGCGAGGGTCGATAAAGCTTCCGAGCTCATCATTCCTATCGTGCCTTAAGAGTCAGGCCGATCCATCGAAGCCGCTTCGACCTTCGTAACGTTCGGTTTGGCGTTGGCCACTGTGACCGATTCGGTGACTGATTTGACGGCGGCTGAGCCGCTGATCGGTTTTCTAAATCCGATTGTGCCTTCTCCTACGTTAATAATCGCTCCCTGGTTCTTCATCTATTTCTGCCCTATAATAATGTCAAACCTTCCGATATCCATAATTCGAAACGTCGCTTCCGTAGTGCGACCAGCTAAGGTGGTCCTTAATAGCACATAGTGCGTAACACTCTCTGTGTCCTGTCCGTTATATGCCGAAATTCGCGTCGGCGACGCTAGTTCCACTAGATAGCTATACCCTTTTATCAGTTTCTGAACCAATCTGTAGTGGATCGCCGCGCCAATAAGAGCTCCAGTATCGATAAAAGCTCTTAGCTGAAGTGGTCGGCTCGATCCGTTAAGGGGGTGGACAGTAATTAGAAGGATAATAGCTGTTTCCGTATTCACCTCCACCGCAGCCGATAGCGGATCGCTGCAGCTGTTAATGCTTTCTTCTCGCGGCGATTCGCTTCGATGTAGTGCCCTGTTGTTAGCGCTAGATAGGGGGCCTATCCTTCCAGCTAGTCTTTTCCCAGGATTCGCAGGGGCACTCCACTGTCTACGCTATCAGTGTCGTTCGAAGCCGGCTCTATAGCTTGTATAGCCTTTCTCGGTAGCGGCGGCGGCTTCGTTGCTCGATATTCCTGCTTCTGCTTATCCGACGCTTGGCATCTCGTAGCGATGTAGCTAGGCTCTCTACACGCGTAGCAGGTAGGGACGAACGACGAGCGCTGTGACTGATACGATGGCTGCTGGGGGCGTTGTCTAAAGGGCGCAGGGGCTCGCGTCGGCTGCGCTGACGGCGACGGCTTCTAAATCGATTCGCGTGCTTTCGCGTAAGCGTTCAAGTTTCTCGCGGTGACCCTCGCTCGGTGTACGAAGCTCTTAAGGTCTTCATCTTCCACCGAGGCCATAGCTGCAGCGAGCTTAGGGCTCAGTTTCCGTCTTAGTAGGTGGAGTTGTTCGTCTTCCGCTATTCGGGCTCTGATTGCATATTTTCTAAACAAACTGTAGAACTCCTCGAACGTCTGCCGGTTCTGGTTGATCTTGTCTAGCTGCTTACAGGCTGTCTTCTTTCGGAATGGATCCCCGAAGCGTTAATCTAGCGCTTTAATCGCTTCTTCGGCGGTCGCCTCTTCTAGGTCCGCCACTAGCGAAAAAGCTTCACCTTCCAATCGCGATTCCAGGTACGCCAGTCGGTCTTTGGCGCTGTTTCCAGCGTAGTCGCGGTCTATCTTATTCTTTATCTTCTTCTTAAACGCCTCCTAGTCTTCGGGGTCTCCACCTCTAAACGCCGGTAGGTCCGGCAATAACGTTATCGAGGTGCTACCTTAACTATAGGCCGCCAGTAAGGCGGCCTCTGCTGGTTCTTCTCGGCGCTGTAGCGGCGACAACGTCGCTGCTTCCATATTAGCCAGTTAGCTCTTCAGCGCTTTTAGTTGCGTCAGTCTATTCGCTGCCTGGTTCTCCAACACGTCGATAATGGTTTCTGCCGATTCCTTCTCGGCCCTCACCGTCTCTACTTCCTCTCTTAACTGTCTCTTTTCTTCCAGCGTTCTGAAAAACAGCGTCTCGATAAGGTCTATGCTGTCGTAGACCTTTCCTATCCTATTCTCGTTTACATAGTCTTCCAGTTCCTCGATCGTGCAGTCGTGGATCTTCCTATATTCGGCTATTCGTTCCTTGAAATTAGCGGTCTCTTCCTCTGTAAAGCCGCTAATAACGATCTTATCGTTGATAATACTGGAGCGCCTACTCGCTCTGTCAGTCTTTCTCTTTCCGCGGCGGCCTGTTACGCCGCTGCTCTCTACCGCTAAGAAGTCTTCCATCTTCTTACAGTGCCTTGGGTGTTGTTGGTGTGTGTGTGTAGTACGCGTGCGTTATTCGGGTTTCCGGATATTTCGACGGGCCCTTTCGCGCAGCGCGGGGGTTGGTGTAGAGAGTGAGTTCGAGATATAATGATCCGGGCACGCAGATATGATTCAATACGGCCTTTTAATAGCTATATCTCAAACTGAGGAGGGAAAGGAATCTATATAGTGGTGGTGGTGGGCTTTGATAGTGGTGGTGCCAAGGCCCGGCTCGGCTAGGACGGGCCGAGCCGAAATTCCAGGGTCCACCCTATCAATCTGTCCCATCTCTTTCCACCACCGCAACATAGGCTATCGTGTTCGTCGTCGTCGTAGGAGTCGGATCGCGATCGGACGCCCTAAGCTGTTGTAGCTCCTGTTCCTGTTAGGAAATCATCGCAGCCTGGTGGCTTACTTGCTGCTCGAGCTGCGCCTTGTGTGCTAATAGCTCCTCGTATGCGTAGTGCATCCGTCCCTGCATAGCCGTAGGTTCTATAGAGATGTCGCTATCTATCTTTGTTGTATTACTACAGTTACTAACAGTAAGATTAGTTCCTAATGTAAGGGCTTAAGAATCTTAGTTTAGAAACTTAAGGTTAGGTATCTACATAAAGGAACTAATAGGCAGTTCCTTCGTTGTCTGCTGCTGTACAATTTGTACCTACGAAGCTAAGCCAGCAATTTCCCTCTATGTAGAGGTGCAAGGTTTACACTCTGTACAGAGGATCGGGAGTTCTCCCTCTATACAGTAATGCAGAGTTTTCCCTCCGTTTAGAGGGGCAGTAATCCCCTCTGTATAGGGCTATAGGGTTCTCCCTCTATACAGGAGTAGGGTCCTATCGGTGATTCCGTACAGAGGGTAGGGTCGTGCTAGCGCCGCTAAGTTGCAGTCCTTAGGGCGACGGCTGGCTTAGGTCGGGTCCAGGACCTGGGCTGGGCGGCGCCCCCTAATATATATCTGCGTGCTCGGATTACCTTTCCTTCCTTAGTTCGAGATATAGTTATTAAAACAGCTGTATTGAATTATATCTGCGTGCTCGGATTAGATAGTAGTTTCCGCCGACGCCCTCTCGGCTGCTATTGCTTCTACTTCCTCTCTGAACTGTTTATTCTCTTCTAACTTCTTGTAGAACAGCTTCTCGATAAAGGTTATAGTGTCGTAGACCCTCTCGACTCTGTTTTCTATTATATACTCTTCGAGCTCCTTAGGCGTACAGACGTACAGTTCCTTATAGTTAGCTATTCGCTCCTTTACCTTATTCGTCTCTTCTACTGTAAGACATTCGATAATAGTCCTATCGTCTATAACGCTAGTGCGCCTGTCTCTCGTCCTGTTAGTCTTTCTTCTGCTTCTGCTACGGCCTATAACGCCGCCTTCTACTGTTAAGAAGCTCTCTATAGCCTTCTTACAGTGCGTTAGTTAGTTGGTTTGGGTTGTAGGGTGCGCGTGCCTTATTCAGGTAACCGGATGTAATTTAACGGGCCCTTTTGCGCAGTGCAGTGTTAGTGTAAGTAGTAAGTTTAAGATATAATAATCCGAGCGCGCAGATATAATTTAATACAGCTGTTTTAATAACTATATCTCGAACTAAAGAGCGAAAGGAATCTATATAGTGGTCGCGGTATGCTTCGTAGTGGTAGTGTGCCAAGGCCCGGCTTGGTCCGGAAGGGCGGAGCCGAAATTCCAAGGGTCTACCCTATTACTTAGTCCCACCCCTTTCCGCTACTGCAACAAGCTTAGATTATTAGGAAAAGATTTTGCCTTACTACTAGTTAGATAGAGTAAGAGCAATCCTGCTTTCTTAATAAGGCAATTGAATATTATGTTGTTAAGAGATTTTATACTAATATGTAAGTCTGTTGTGCTAAGAAATTTTAGTAAGCTTAGTAGTACAATACATTACCTTTACTGTTTTTGTCTACTTTTAAGGTTACCCTTATAAGGTTTATATTATAACGAGAAGGATTAAGGTCTTTAAGAACAAAGGTAGAATTACACAAATTAACCTACCTAGCAGGCAATATAGGCGCGGCGGAAGCGCATTCTGAAAACAGATACATGGCCTCGATGTCACATGGGTCTACCGACGTCTTGTGCATGCTACCGAGCACGCAATCGTCCTTGGACCGACTTGACCATGGAAGGCATTGGTGGCTGCAACGTCGTGCCGCAAATCCCTTGCAACACATGTCATTCTAGCCCAACGGAGACGTCAGAGAGCTTCATCCATGCACTGTTCCTTTCCCAACGGAGACCTCGGAGAGCTTCATTGATGCATTGTTCCTTTCTTAACGGAGCGGATGACAATTTCCACCAAGACAGTATCCTGATCACGTGGTGACTCCAGCAGCGGACAACGAGACCATGGTGGACGACAAGAAAGCTCAAGTGTCGCTGCAACAGCGCAGCATCACTGCTGCGTGCTTCAAGACGGCAAGTGTACTGGAGCCGCCGCCCAAGGCCCCGTTCGGACAGGCTCCCCATGCCAACAGCACAACATTTGCGTCTCGGGGTTTGGACAAGTACTACAAGCCTGCCGAGCATTGGGAGGGCATTCATCGATATGACCCCGAATTCACGTGGGAGCCGTGCGAGGAGACAAAGTTGGTCCGAAAGATAGATTGCAGGATAACAACTTTCGCATGCTTGATGTTCTTCGCACTCCAGCTTGACCGTGGAAACATAGTACAAGCCCTTTCGGACAACATGCTGGGGGATCTTGGCATGGACACGAACCACTACAACACCGGCATGACCATCTTCTACTGCTCCTTCTTGTTCGCCGAGCTGCCCTCGCAGATGATCTCAAAGAGATTCGGCCCCGATCGATGGATCCCCGTTCAAATGGTTTCATGGTCCCTTGTGGCCAGCATGCAGGCCTTCCTCAGCGGCAGGACCTCTTTTTTCATCTGTCGTGCCTTGCTCGGAGTCCTCGAGGGTGGCTTTATCCCCGATACCATGCTTTACCTGTCCTACTACTACACGAGCCGCGAGCTTCCCAAGCGCTTGTCATTCTTCTGGGTACGTCGTCTTTCCCTCGGGTTCTGGGACGATGCTGCGACTGACCAATTCCTTCAGGTTGCGTACCAAAGCACTCAGATAATCTCCGCGTTCTTCGCTTATGGCATTCTCAGGCTCCGTGGCTACAACGGCCTCGCAGGTTGGCAATGGTACGTCCGCTCCCGTTGATCCCCGTAACCCACGCTATTCTTAATTGGCCTGTCCCATTCAGGCTTTTCGCGCTCGAAGGCATGCTTACTGGTCTCATCGGCGTCTTCGCCTGGTTCTATCTCCCGGCTTCGCCCTATTCCACAGCAAGCTCGTTCCGCGGCAAGAATGGGTGGTTCGACGAACGAGAAGAGAAAATCATCGCGAATCGTGTCATTCGCGACGACCCGAGCAAGGGTGACATGCACAACCGTGAAGGACTCGGCATGAGAATGTTAGGGGCATGCCTTCGTGACTGGGCCATGTGGCCTCTGTACCTTATCGGCCTTTCGTGGCTCATTCCCAACCAGCCGCCAACCGCCTATCTGACACTGAATTTGAAGCAACTTGGGTTTGGGGCGTTTGAGACGAATCTCTTGACCATACCGGCCTACGTGCTCTTCATCTGTCAACTGCTCTTTTGGACGTGGCTCTCGGAGAAGATCAACCAACGCTTCCTTCTCGGTGTCATCGGCCAGATGTGGACATTGCCGCTCTTGGTCGCTCTCGAAATTCTGCCCGCGAGCGCCTCTCACTGGGGGAAATGGGCCATCGCATCTTTGCTCGTTGGCAATCCTTACATTCACGCTATTCTTGTTGCTATCGCTAGTCGCAACGCTGGTACTGTCCGGACGAGGACGGTGGCCTCGGCATTGTACAACATGTCTGTACAGGCATCAAGTATAATCTCGTCCCAGATATACCGCGAGGGGGACAAGCCGTTATATCACAAGGGCAATACGGCGCTGATTGTGGTTTGTGTGTACAACATGGCGCTGTTCGCGGGAACAAAATTGTTCTACGTCACGCTAAACCGGTCAGTTCTTGCTTTCGCTCGCCGTCATTCGCGAAACAGTGACTGACGATGATTAGACGACGTGATAGCGTCTGGAATGCCATGACCGAAGAACAACGAGAAGAATACCTGTCAACGACCGAAGATCAGGGTAACAAGAGGCTTGACTTCCGCTTCGCACATTGAGCAAACGGTAGATACATGCTGGATTCCTCCGCGATCGGCACCGGAGCGCACACAGCCGGAACTCACGGCAACCTTCACCCTACCACACGCAGGCATAGCATCGTCGGTCGCCAGAAATACGTTGACTCTGTTGGTACTAAGTTAGGAGCTCGCAACGTCCAGCAGAAAGAGGGCTAAGTAGGTTACAAACGAGGAACTTGTGAGGCTCAGCGACTGCTAGGTGCCTAGGGCACGACTGTACAACGCTGGGGCTAGAGCCTAGCACGCTGCAAGGGCGTTCTGTACTGAGGGAGTTCCGAGGCAGAGACATCCTGTAACCGAGGTCCAGCGTAACCTACGGTTATAAGTATAGGGAGCGACTAAGGGAGAGACACTTGTCAGTTTAGCTACATTATCTGTAAATGCTTTTAGTGTCCTATATACTGTCGCAACCTATACTCTTACAGTTCTAACAAGTCTACTAATTGGTAACAGTTTATAGGACATTACATCGAACAAGCACAATACCAACCTAGTTAACAACCTCCTTAACGAGATAGAGGCCTATACAGAAGTCGGGACCCTAATAGGCACTAATATAAGTAAAGGGAGTGCAGAAACAGAGGTAATCCCTATTGCTCCCCTTAATAACAGTATATATACTGAGTGTTGCAGTAATAGAAAGGGGGGACGGATTAATAGGGTGGACCCTAGAATTTCTGCTCGGCCCTTCCGGACCAAGCTGGGCCTTGGCGCACCACCCCTACGAAAGCCTACTACTACTACTACTACTATATAGATTCCTTCCTTCTTTAGTTTGCGATATAGTTATTAAAAGGCCGGATCGAATTATATCTACAAGCTCGGATTATTATATTGCGAACTTATCTTACACACTATATACTGTACCGCACGAAAGGGCCTGTTAAATTATATCCAGTTACCCAGATAACGTACGCGCATATATGTATACAAACCAACTACGCACTGTAAGAGGACTATAGAGGCTTTCTTAACAGTAGAAGAGACTAGCGGCGTTACCGGCTGCAGCAGTAGAAGAAGAGTAGGCCAAACTAAGGATCTGCGCACTAGCATTATAAACAACGAGACTATCGAGGGCCTTATATTAGAGGAAACTAAGGAAGTAAAGGCTTATATAACTGAATATTTAAAGCTTTACAGATGCACACCTAATAAGCTTAAAGACTATATAACTAAATATTTAAAGCTTTACAGATATAGACCTAGTAAGCTTAAAGACTATATAACTGAACATAGTATTAACAAGGTTTACAACGCTATAGCCTTTATCGAGAAGCTCTATAACAAGAGACTAGCCGACTACAGATGACTATAGTCGAGGATAGATAAATTAATGTTAGGGGACGCCGTCCTGCCAGGTTCTGCCAGGCCCTAGACCTAAGCCGACCGGCCGTCGCCGGCCGGCCAGGACCAGGACCTAAGCCAACCGACATCCTAAGGAATACAACTTAGCAGCGCTAGCATAGCCCGGCCAGCCTAAGCCCTAACTCGGCCTAGCCGAGTTAGTGCCCCTCTCCTACATTCCCTGTACGGAAATTGCTAGCTTGCTTTGTAGGTACAAATTGTACAGTAGCGGATGACAAAGGAACTGCCTATTGGTTCCTTTATGTACATACCCGGCTTTAAATTTCTAAACCAAGATTCTTAAACCCCTAACATTAGGAACTGATCTTACTGTTGGTAACTGCAGTAATACGACACGATAAACAATACTGTCTAAATAGATACTACGGACATGCAGGCCCAGATGCGGCGTATATATAAGGAGCTAATAGCTCGTATAAACTAGCTCGAAGAACAGCTAGGCTACTAGGCCTCGACGATTTCCCAACAGGAACGAGAGCTCCGACAGCTTAGGGCGTTTGATCGCGATCCGACCCCTACGACGACGACGAACACGACAGCCGACGAAACTACTACAGCCTAAAAGAACAAGCTCCCTAACGTTACTACCTACGACAGTGAAACTCTAGCCGAGTAACCCTCCTAGGCGGCCTAGATGCGCTCTAAGCTTCTAGTTAACTTAGCAGCATACCCGTCCGAGCTCGACAAGGTAGTGTACCTCTTTAGGAGGCTAAAGGACAAGGCGGCAGTACGAATCCTGCCGTACTACAAAACTGCTAGTGCCAGCCTAGCAGAGGCATTAACAATAACCCTCTAAGCAGCTCTTAACAGGAGCTACAAGGACCTAGACTGTAAGAGCCGAGCCCTTATATACCTTAACACTATAAAGCAGAGCTGCAAGTACGTACAAGAATTCCTTATAGAATATGACCAAACCCTAGCTGAAGTAGGAGGCCTTCTCTAGGAGGACAGGGTAAAGATTGCTACCTTAGAGGTCAGTCTCTCTAAGGAGATTATAACAGGTCTAGTAGGCACTATCCAGCCGGCCTTATACGAGGCATTCTGTAATCTCCTTGGGATAATTAACGACTAGCAGCATAGGCTCGGACAGATAGGCTGCGCCTACAAACTACGCTAACCTATCTACTAGCAGCAAGATACTATAGACTAGGAGCCAACGACGACGAGAGTAGCGGCAGCCGTTACTGTACAGCTAAAGACTAACGCTAAGCGGACGTAGTAGGTAGATGCAGCTACTATTAGTAGAAGAAAGGCGGAAGGGAGCTGCTACTAGTATAGGCAGGCGGGGTATACTGTACGGAACTGCGGCTTCCTACTAGCTAAGAGACCTAAGGGACGGGCTGCTACTACAAGAGTAGCGACTGCAGCAGTGTAACCCGGGCCCTAAGAGTTCTCCTTAGACGACAACAAGTTGGGAAAAGAGTAGCCTCTAAGCAAATGTAAGGGCTCAAGAATCTTGGTTTAGAAACTTAAGGTTAGGTATCTACATAAAGGAACTAATAGGCAGTTCTTTCGTCGTCTGCTGCTGTACAATTTGTACCTACGAAGCTAAGCCAGCAATTTCCCTCTGTATAGGGGTGCAAGGTTTACACTCTGTACAGAGGATCGGGAGTTTCCCTCTGTATAGTAGTGCAGGGTTTTCCCTCCGTTTAGAGGGGCGGCAATTCCTCTCTATATAGGGCTATAGGATTCTCCCTTTGTATAGAGTGGGGTTATATTAGTAATCCTGTACAGAGGGTAGGGTTGTGCTAGCGCTGCTAAGTCGCAGTCCTTAGGGTGACGGCTAGCTTAGGTCTATAACCTAGGCTGGGCGGCGCCCCCTAACAATACCCCCCTCCCTTCTTGTAGTGCCTTTTTCGTACAGCGGCGGGTCGTATACCCTTAGCTGTTTCCTCTAGCGGGTAGAGCTTTCCCGTCTTCGTCTAGGCTATTGCCTGTCGACCTCCTTCTCCGCTGTTGCAACCTCGGACTTGTCCTCCTAGATCTTGTAGCTAGGGCAGAGGAGGACCCGCAGGCAGGGAAGGTAGGTAGTGCTAGATCGCTTCTACCTAAACTTAACCGATTCTGTTTGCCACTTTAAGGATACTATAGCCAAGGTGGAGGAGGCCTGCGAGTAGTTATAAAGGTGTAGGAGGTGCTCGGACCCGTCTGTTTGTTCCCCTCCTACCCTCTAGCCCTTAGCCGTATACTCTGCGTCCCAACTGTACGGTCCGGCGCCGCCGGGCCATCTGGCTCTGTCCCTGTCCCTTGGTCGTCGTCCGGAGTTTACTCCTAGGTAGATGTTCCCGCTATAGTTCTCTCGTAGTTGCTGGCTCTTCTTCCGCCTGTCCGGCTTTGTCCCCTCCTATTTTTACCTCTAGCAATAGAATGCCTAGCTCGACCAGCAACTTTGCTTCCAGTTCGTACAGGTCTCCGTCTTCTATGCGGTCTAAGCTAACGTCTTAGGTGCTATATTAACTAGCAGCAGGGCGTTGCTAAGCTACCCTTTTACTTCTTCTAGTGCTGGGGCTCCTGCCGGCTAGGAGGCGATTAAGATTTCGGTTGTAGAGTTGCCTGCCTTAGTCCTAGGGGTAGTGGCTAGTAAGCTACTTTAAGGTAGCATATAAATGCTTTCGGACAGTGTTGCTGTTATTCCCCTCCTACTTCCACTCTTACACTATCTGTCTCCTAGCTGTTCTCTTCCTCCTGCCCCCCCTTCTGTATAGTGTAGTACAGTGTAGTGTCGGTGGGATCCCGTAGTGTCCTATGTCTTAATCCCCGATCCTTTAACAACCTAAGTTGCTAGCGGCTGCCCTGCACTTAGGGTAGATTGTGCCCCTTTTCGCTATATAGCGCAGTGTTACTGCGACTAGGCAGGGGGATAGTTCTCCTCCTACCTGTCCAGCGCAGTTGTGTCCTGCAGGGCCTCGTACAGTTCCTATATAGGCTCTGCCTATCCTCTCTATTTTACTAGGTACTCTACCCTCTTCCGCTTCCTTTGGCTCTTAAGGATTCCTTCTACCTCGTACTCTTCCTAGCCTTTAGTAAGGATCGCTAGGGGGCGCGCGTCGTCTGTCGACTAGTGCAGAAGGGGGTCCGTGTTCGCTAGCTGTACGAGGTCTATATAGAAGACTAGGTAGATCCCTAGGGGAGTGTTAAGTCGTACAGCGTATGTTCCTACCGGTCGGACTACTGTAAATTTCCGGTTCTTCTAATCCAGCTTCTTGCTCGGCCGGTCTGTACGGATATTGCGCTGGTTTAGCTAGACCTTATTCCCTGCCTCGTACCTTGGTATAGCCTGTCGTTTCTTGTTAGCCTACTCTTCCGCATTCTGTTAAGCTATAGCTAGACTCGCTTTCGCCTATTAATAGGCGTTCGTAATCGTCTGTACGATAGCCTCTCCCTGCTTAATTAGGGATCGTATAGGGCGCAGGGTGTTACTACTTAGGGTTAGCGGGAGCGGGGAGTAGTCGTATCTGTAGGTTATAAAGAAAGGGGACAATCCTGTAGCGTTAGCTGTACGGCTGTTAATGGCCAGCTCCGCTATAGGGAGAAGGCGGTTCCAGTTTGTCTAGTTATAGTCGACGTACGCTTAGAGGTACGCTTCTAACGTCGAATTGACCCTCTCCGTCGCGCCGTCCGTCTGTAGGTGCGATGCAGTTAACAGGCGACGTTCTACGTTCAGCAACTGACATACCCTAGCCTAGAGCTGGCTCGTAAACTGTAAGCCCTAGTCCGATACGATTGACCTAGGGAACCTGTGCTTGCTAAACGTCGTCCGTATAAAGGCCTAAGCGGTGTCCTTAGCTGCAATAGAGTCTATTCCTTCCAATATTACCTCCTTTGTTAGCTTGTCCGTAACTACTATAATATTCTGCTGTCCGTCGCTCTTAGGGAGGTCTATAATAAAGTCCACTGTTAGGTTTTACTAGGGCTAGTCCAGTATTAGTAGGGGTTTTAGCAGCCTATGCTTTAGCTTACGCTAGGGTTTTGTCTGTCTGTAGACATTGCAGTTCTATACAAATCTGCGGATATCCTTTCCTATTACCGGCTAGTAGTAGTCTCTAGCGATAATGCTGTACGTCTCCTCGCGCCCTAGGTGTCCGATTGCTATAGAATTATGTACCCGTTGTATTAAGCTTATATGGAGCTTCTTATCTGCCGGGACCCAAATCCGATTCCTTAACTTTCGGTTGTTCTCTTCGTCTACTAAGCACTCTGCAGCCGACACCTTAAGGTAGAGCTCTGCTAGGAGCTTCCGCTGTCCTCCTTAGATCGCTGTATAAGCCCCTTAATATACATCGTCCTTTTCTACTGCCTCTCCCTATACCTGCAGTTAGGGTTCCTATATGTGTGCTGCTGCTAAGCGGATAGTCCCTTCGCCTTGCTCTTCTTTAAACATCTGGAATATCCGTAATTTCAGCTAGTCGTCCTTGTACGTCGTTAGCATGTCCTAGTCCCGTCTGGATAGCGTATCAGCTCTGCTATTGTCCTTACCCTTACGATACTAGAGTCTTATATTAAAGCGGCTTAGGTACATCGCCTATTGTACGTGTCTCTTAGAAAGCTTCCGGGTTTGCGTAAAGTACTCCAGATTCTTGTAGTTAGTTAGGGCGAGGAACTCGGGAACCGAGCGGAGTTCTCTATCCTACGCTTCGCAATACTGTACGACTGCTAGCAATTCCTTGTCGTAGATAGGGTAATTGCACTTAGCTAGGGAGTTCTTCTTAGAGAAATACGCGCATAGGTGCAGGAGTCCGTCCGAGCCTACCTGTAATAGGATACCTCTAATGCAATACCCTAAGGAGTCGGTTTCCAGTACTGTCGTACGTTCCGGGTCGAAGGCAGCAAGCGTTGGTCCTGTAGTAAAGAGCTCCTTTAGCTTGTTAAAGCTCCTATTGCACTTATCCGTCTATTTGAACTGCTTGTCCTTATGTGTTAGCTCGACTAGGGGGTGTACGATCTCTAAGTAGTTCCGTATAAACTAGCGGTAGAAGTTGGCAAACCCTAGAAATTCCTGTACGCCCTTAACGCTCGTAGACGGCTTCTATTGCTTAATAGCATCGATATTCTTACTATCTATACTAATGCCTTTCCCTGCCTCGATAATAAACCCTAGATATTTCGTACAGTATACACCCAATTCGCATTTGTCGATGTTAAGGTACAATCTAGCCTGTTGCAGTCGGTCTAGTACCTTCTTAACGTCCTGTACGTAGTCTGTATAGGTGCCATCTGTGAAAACCAGGGTGTCGTCGAGGTATACTAAGCAGATGTTGTCTAGTAACCCTTATAGGGACCTGTTGATATACCTCTAGAAGGTCGCCGGTGCGTTGGCAAGGCTAAAGGGGGTAACAAGCTACTCGAAAAGACTATATCTCGTATAGAAGGCAGTTATCTATTTACAGCCTTCCTTAATCCGTATCTTATAGAAAGCCGAGACTACGTTAAGCTTAGTAAACTACTTTGCCTTGCTAATCCGTCCGAGAGTCTCCTTAATAAGGGGTAGGGGGTACCGGTCCTTCTTAGTAATCGCGTTAATGCCTCTGTAGTCTACGCAGAAACGAAAGCTAGTCTTCCCCTCCTTATAGACAAACAGCACTAGGGCTCCTGCAGACAAGGTACTTGCTTAAATAAAACCTTTAGCAAGTAGGTCGTCTAGTGTCTTGCGCAGTACTAGGAGTTCTCTAGAGGACATTCCGTACAGCGGGCTGTACGGTACCTTAGGCTAACTCCTATCTGGACAGGGCTCTAGCTAGATGTCGTAGTTAATCCCTTCTCCTCGGTGTAGCGGCAGTTTTGAGCGACTTTAGCTCGAAGAGGTCCAGGTATCCTACGTATTCCTTGAGGAGCTTCGTATAGGGGTCTGTTACTTTCTTAGGTGCTAATGCCTTCTTAATGTCCGCAGTCGCAGTGTTGATTTCGGCCTTAGCATTGCTACCCTGCAGGACCCTCCCTTGGTCTCGGAGCCTCTGCTTCGTCGCTGCCAGGTATAGCCGTCCTCGTCCAACGTCTAGCTTGCCTCGCTAGCGCTTTATCTATAGCTTCCCTAGTATTAGGTTATACCCCAACCTGTCTCGTACGACGTAGAGGTAGGAGTCCTGCTTATAGTATCCCTGTATCTCTATCGTTACTTTCACTATATAGGTAATGTCTGGTCCTTACCTGGTAATGCCCAACATGCGTATAGGTACAGTAGGGGTCGTCTTAATATAGTATCTCTGTACGAAGTCTTCGCTAATTACTCCGTACACTAAACATCCTGTATTGATTAATGTCTACGCCGTTGCGGACCCGTTTAGCGTAGGCCGTATAATAAACGGCGTAGTCGTTATATAGGTGCTCTTAAAAGATAGCTAAGTAGTGCTTTAATTTAGCAATCTATCTCGTATACGCCTCTAGCAGAGCCTTCGCTTAGAGGCTACTCTTTTCCTAACTCGTTGTCGTCTAAGTAGGACTCCTAATCCTCTTGTTAGGGCGCTGCAATTGCTACCCTTACAGTGGTCGACTGTCCCCTAGGTCTCTCTACTAGCAAAAGCCTGCAATTCCGTACAGTGTAGCCTATCTTGCTACACCTATAGCAGCTCCCTTCTGCTTGCCTCTTGTTAAGAGTGGCTATGTCTACCTACTGTGCCCTGTTAGCGGCGGCCCTTGGCCGTACAGTAACGGCTGCTGCTACCCTCGTCGTCGTCGTTAGTTCCTAGTCTATAGCGTTCGTCCGCCGCTAGAGGGGTTGTCCTATCTTATAAGCGCGGCTTATCCGTCCGAGCCTGCGCTGCTAGTCGTCGACTATCCTAAGGAGATTACAGAATTCCTTGTACGTAGCTAGTCGCATTACGCCTACTAGTCCTGTTATAATCTCCTTAGAGAGGCCTACCTCTAGGGTAACAATTTTTATCCTGTCCTCCTATTAGAGTCCTCCTGCCTCTGCTAGGGTCTAGTCGTATTCTGCAAGGAACTGTCGTATAGTCTTGCGCCCTTGCTTTATTGTATTAACCTATATAACTGCTCGCCTCTCGCGGTCTAGGTCCTTGTAGCTCTTGTTAAGAGCTGCCTAGAGCATAGTCGTTGTAGCTTTTGCCGGGTTGGCAATAGCTATCTCGTAGTACAGCAGAATCCGTGCTGCCGCCCTGCCCTTTAACCTCCTAAAGAGGTACACTACCTTGTCTAGCTCGGTCGGGTATGCTCCTAAGTCGACTAGAAGCTTAGAGCGTATCTAGGCCGCCTAGGAGGGGTACTTAGCCGGAGCCTTACTATCGTAAGTAGTAACGTCGGGGACTTTGCTCTTAGAGGCTAGGGTGTAGGTTATTGTGTTCGTCGTCGTCGTAGGGGTCGGATCGCAATCGGACGCCCTAAGCTGTCGTAGCTCCTGTTCCTGTTAGGAAATTATTGCAGCCTAGTAGCTTACTTGCTGCTCGAGCTGCCTCTTGTGTTCTAGCAGCTCCTCGTACGCGCAGTGCATCTGTCCCTGCATAGCCGTAGGTTCTCTAGAGATGTCGCTGTTTATCTTCGTTATATTACTGCAGTTACCGACAGTAAGATTAGTTCCTAATGTAAGGGCTTAAGAATCTTAGTTTAGAAACGTAAGGTTAGGTATCTATATAAAGGAACTAATAGGCAGTTCTTTCGTCGTCTGCTGCTGTACAATTTGTACCTACAAAGCTAAGCTAGCAATTTCCCTCTGTATAGGGGTGCAAGGTTTACACTCTATACAGAGGATCGGGAGTTTCCCTCTATACAGTAGTACAGGGTTTTCCCTCCGTTTAGAGGGGCGGCAATTCCCCTCTGTATAGGGCTTTAGGATTCTCCCCTTGTACAGGGTAGGGTTATGTCGGTAATCCTGTATAGAGGGTGGGGTCGTGCTGGCGCCTCTAAGACGCAGTCCTTAGGGCGACAGCTGGCTCAGGTCCAGGACCTGGGCTGGACAGCGCCCCCTAACAGCAAAGGCTTAGCTAGAGGTATATACGAGATAGGCTACTAAATCAATACACTACTTAGCTATCTTTTAAGAGTACCTATATAACGACTGCACTGTTTATCGTACGACCTACACTAAACGGAACCGCCTGTTGCAGCAGCAGAAAGGGGTAGGACTGAGTAATAGGGTAGACCCTTGGAATTTCGGCTCAGCCCTTCCGGACCGAGCCGGGCCTTGGCGCACCCACCTCTAAAACCCTTACTTACCGCCGCATAGATTCCTTTCCTTCCTTAGTTCAAGATATAGTTATCAAAACAGCCGTATTGAATTATATCTGCGTGCTCGGATTTGATACGGATGTAGGCTGGAAGGTGCTGGAAGGTAGCAGGCTTGGCAGGGCCAGGCTTGGCGCATACTCAAATACCTCTACCTCCGCTTGTACATAGATTCTTCCCTCTCCAGCCTTGGATATAGTTATCAAAGACGGGTATTGACCTTGCGTCTACTGCAGTTAGATTATTATATCCAAGGCTCAAACCCAACACCCAACCTGCACTACGCGAAAGAGCCCGTTGAATTATATCCGGGTACTCGATTAACGTACGTGCAACCAACCTAGAGTGTGTACTGTATATGTACGAAGGAGGCCGTTAATTTATATCCGGTTACTTAATTGTATATATGCATACTACTCTATCCCTCCCCCGATCGAGAAGAAGAGTTTTAAAGAGAGAGGTCCATTATAGAGGACATCGAGAAGAAGAGTTTTAGGGAAGAGAAGTGCCCCTATCGAGAAGAAGAGAGAGAGAGAGAAGAGTTTTAGGAAGAGAAGTGCCCCTACGAGCAGATCGCGCAAGTTCTGAAGTTTTGGGAGAGATTTGGACGACGAGAGCGACGAGGATAAGAGCGACGAGAACGAGAGCGACGAGAAGGTCGAGAAGGTCGAGAAGGACGAGAAGGACGAGAAGGACGATGTAGGAGCGACGAGGACGAGGAGCAAGAGCAAGGAGCGAGAGCGACGACGGCGACGAGACGCACCTAGCAGGACCTAGGGCGACGACATTCCTTTTTTTTTGGGTCTTTGAAAGACCATTCTATTCGGCACACTTAGCAATTAGTACAGCCAGCAATCGAGACATACGGCCAGCAATCGAGGCAAAGCATACATTTAGCCCGCGACCTCTGCGACCTCTGCAGCAGCACAAGTAACAAGAGCAGCATAAGCGACAAGAGCAGCACAAGCGACAAGTTCAGCAATCGCGACAATTAGGGACAAGACAAGCAGCATATTCAGCAATTAAGGCGCCTGCATACGTTCAGATCTACGTTTAGGCCTACGTTTAGGCCTACGTTTAGAAGCGGCATGTTCAGAATTAAGGCATTGGTACAGTTAACAGATTAGCGGCAACATACGGCTACAGTCAACATGCGGTCGGGTCAGCAGACAATACACAGTTCAGAAGTACACTGAACATTCAAAAGCAACGCAGTTCAGAAGCACGTGTTTAGAATCGAGCGACCTCCGAGACCTCGGCGAGCCTCCGCAACCTTTCGCAGCCTCCGCAACCTTCTGCAGTCTCTGCTACCTTCTGCAACCTCTGCGGCAAACAAGGCAGCAAACAAGGCACTGTACGCACGTTCAGAAGGGCACTGCACGTTCAGAAGGGCACCGTACGTTCAGAAGGGCACCGCACGTTCAGAAGGGCACTGCACGTTCAGAAGGGCACCGCACGTTCAGAAGGGCACCGCACGTTCAGAAGCCCTACGTTCTAAAGCCCCACGTTCAGAAAGGCACTGTACGTTTAGAAAGGCACTGCATGTTCAGATACACGGTTTAGGTTCAGGCTGCTGCAGATAATATAGGGCTACAGGCACAGCTACAGGCAATGTAGGGCTGCAGAACACACAGGGCCGCTGTAGACAACATACAGGGTATAGGCAACACACACTGTTCTAAAGCTTAAGGCGACACGCGACCGGCGGTACAATCGAGATGTTTAGCAATCGAGCTCGGCTGCAGGCAACATACGCACGTTCAGAACCAAGCATACGTTTAGAAGCGAGCGACCGTCCGAGAAGCGACCGTCAAGAAGCGACCGTCGAGAAGCAACCGTCGAGAAGCGAGCGACCGTCGAGAAGCGAGCGACCGTCGAGAAGCGAGCGGCCGTCGAGAAGCGAGCGACCGTCGAGAAGCGAGCGACCGTCGAGAAGCGACCGTCCGAGAAGCGAAGCGACGGCTCAAGAAGCGACCGTCGAGAAGCGACTGTCTAAGAAGCGACCTCTGCGAGCTGACCTCTGCGACTCCGCGACCCTAATAGCTCCGAGACCTCTGCGACCGCTTAAGAAGCGAGCAACCGTCGAGAAGCAACATACGTAGGCTGCGACCTCTGCGACTCCGCGACCCCAATAACTCCGCGGCCTCGACGACCTTCGACAACCTCTGCAACTCTGCAACCCCGACGACCTCTAAGACCCCTGCGACCGCTTAAGAAGCGAGCGACGGCTTAAGAAGAAAGCAACGGCTTAAGAAGCAAGCGACCGTCGAGAATAAGAAGCGACGGCTTGGAAAGTAACGGTTCAGAAGCAGCATATGCTTGCAAAGTGACCCCGAGAGCCTCTGCGACCCTACGACCTCTGCAGCTCCGACGACCTCTACGACCTCGACGACCCCGACGACCTCTGAGACCTCTGCGACCGTTTAAGAAGCGACGGCTTAAGAAGCGGCGGCTTAAGAAGCGACGGTCTGAGAAGCGACCGTCTGAGAAGCGACCGTCTAAGAAGCAACCGACAAAAAGCGACGGCTCGAGAAGCGACATACGTAGGCTGCGACCTCGACGACCTCCGCGACCTCCGCGGCCTCGACGACCTCTACGACCTCTGCAACCTCCGACCTCTGCAACCTCCGCGGCCCTAACGACCTCTGCAGCCTTGGCAAGGCACCAAACAAGGCACCAATCTAGGCTAAAAGCGACGTTAAAAGGCACGAAAACAAGGCACCAAAGCGACGTCAAAAGGCACGAGATTGAGGCTCAAAAAGGCACGAGATTAAGGCTCAAAACGCACGGAAATTGGACCTCAAAAGCGACCTCAAAAGCGACCTGTTTTGGAGCGACCTAATTGGCCGATAGCGAAGCTGAATTTGCGACCCCTACGACCTGGTTTGGCTGATTGCGATTAATAGATTAATTGCGATTGAGGGCAATTGCTGGTTGGGGAGGGCGGTAGTAATACGGATGTAGGCTGGAAGGTGCTGGAAGATGGCAGGCTTGGCAGGGCTAGGCTTAGCGT
Organism: Pseudocercospora ulei; assembly: GCA_016165855.1. Lineage (NCBI taxonomy): Eukaryota > Fungi > Ascomycota > Dothideomycetes > Mycosphaerellales > Mycosphaerellaceae > Pseudocercospora > Pseudocercospora ulei. Next base: position 196,461 of record JACWNB010000003.1, read on the forward strand.
ACACTCAAATACCTCTACCTCTGCTTGTACGTAGATTCTTCCCTCTCCAGCCTTGGAGATAGTTATTAAAGACGGGTATTGACCTTGCGTCTACTGCAGTTAGATCAGGATTACTGCCTATGTACGAACCCTAATTAACACTAGATGTTTAGTGTATAGGACTATTAGCGAAAGCTTCGTACAGAAACACTACATCGAGACTACCCCTACTGTACCTGTACGCATACTAGGCATTACTAGGCGAGGCCCGGACATTACCTATATAGTAAGGGTAACAATCGAGCTGCAAGGACACTGCAAGCAGGACTTATACCTCTACGTCGTATAGGACAAATTAGCATACGACCTAATATTAGGGAAACTATAGATAGAGCGCTAGCAGGGCAAACTCGACGTTAGACAGGGACGTCTATACCTAGCAGCGACAAGGCAGAGAATCCGAGACTAAGGACGAGCCCTGCTAAGCGACCCCTACTCTAAATTCAATACTATAATTACCGACATCGAGAAGGTACTAGCACCTAAGAAGGTTACAGTCCTCTGTACGAAGCTCTTACCCGAATACTTAGAATACCTTAACCTCTTCGAGCTGAAATTAGCTTTAAACCTGCCCCTACTCCGAGGAGAAGGAATTAACTATAAGATTAAGCTCGAACCCTGTCTAGACGGAAGTCTGCCTAAGGTACTGTACAGCCTACTGTTGTTATAGCAGCAGAAAGGGGTAGGACTAAGCGATAGGGTAGACCCTTGGAATTTTGGCTTAGTCCTTCTAGACCGAGCCGGGCCTTGCTACACTACTCCTAAAGCCTTACCTATCGCCGCATAGATTCCTTTCCCTTTTTAGTTCGAGATATAGTTATCAAAACAGCTGTATTAAATTATATCTGCGTGCTCGGATTATTATATCTCGAACTCGCTATCTACACCACTACCGCACTGCGCGAAAGGGCCCGTTAAACTATCCGGCTACCCGAATAACGCACGCGTACCTCACAACACAAAAACCAAACTAACTAGCACTGTAAGAAAGCTATAGAGAGCTTCTCGACGGTAATACGAGGCGTTACTAGCCGTAGCAGAAGAAGAAAGACCAACAGAGCGAGAGATAGGCACACTAGCGCTATAGACAAGGAGGCAGTTGCCGAAGGCCTTACAGCAGAAGAGACGAACGAGGTAAAGGAGCGAATAGCGGATTACAAAGAGCTGTACGCCTGCACGCCTAATAAGCTCAAAGAGCATTTAACAGAATACGGGGTTAAGAAGGTTTACGACACTATAACCTTTATCGAGAAGATGTTTTATAAGAAGATAGAAGAGAATAGACAGCTAAAAGAGGAAGTAGAAACGGCAACAGCCGAGAGGGCATTAGCGGAGACAACTATCGAAGTTCTAGAGAATTAGGCAGCAACACGATTAGCTTAACTAAATGCGCTAAGGGCCCAGCTAGCTAACGTAGCAGTGCCAGCGTCGCCGGCGGCGCCGCCGCCGCGTACAGAAGGCTACGCTAACAACGCTTTACCGGCCGCCTACAGTCAAGGTAGCATCTCGATAATGTTACTGCCCGACCTACAGATCTTTAGCGGCGGAAATCCGGAGACGTAGGAAGTTTTTAAGATAAAGATAATAAATAAGATAAACCGCGATTATGCTAACAACGGCGAAGAAGACAGGTTGGCATACCTTTAATCGCGGCTAGACGGTAAGGCGTTTACACTAGTAGCGGACCTAGAAGGAGCGACCGCCTACGAAGCTATCGAAGCGCTAGATCAGCACTTCGCGGACCACTTCTGTAAGCAGACAGCTTGCGAACAACTCGATAAAGTCAGTTAGAACCGGCTATTATTCGAATAATTTTATAGACAATTCCGGAAGCACGCGATTCGAGCGAAAGTGTTAGAGAGCGAGCAACTACACCTGCTAAGGAAGAAGCTAAGACCTGAACTAGCTAACGCCTTAGTCTCTGTAAGAACTAGACACCTCCAAGCACTCGTAGACCAAGCGAGGGTTACGGCTAGAAACATAAACGAATACGGAAAACCAGCGACCTCTGAGCCAGGTCAGCGGCTATCGTTTACACTATTAACTAGGCCCTCCTTATCTTTTCGACGAGGCCCCCTACCGCTACCCTACTCACTACGCTCGACGTTCGTCCCTACATATTACGCGTATAGAAAGCCTGGCTATATTACTACTAGATGCTAGGCAACCGCTTAACAGAAGTGAGAATACTAGGCTACGAGACCAACGCCGCTGCCACCTAGGAAGAGAGTCCAGGCCATAGAGCCAGCGCCGAATAACGCCGACAGTGTAGACGGTAGAGTGCTATTAAGGATCTTAGGAAAAGACTAGCTGGACAGATAGGCCCCCTACCTAGCATAAACGATAGGGCACAACTACGAACCACTTCGCCGGAAGAAGGAGAAAGCATTAACAGCTGTAACGATCCGCTTTCGGCTACGATTAAGACGAACGCGGAAACCGCTATTATCCTTCTAATTACGGTTTACTGTCTCGAAAGCTCGCGCTGCCCCCTTTCATTAAAAGCCTTTATCGATACAGGAGCCCTTATCGGCGCGGCGATTCACTATCGACTGGTTTAGAAACTGACAAAGGGATACGGTTATCTGGTGGAACTAGCGTTACCGACGCAGATTTCGGTATATAATGGACAAGACATAGAGAGTGTTACGTATTACGTACTATTAAAGACCACCCTGGCCGGCTGCACTACAGAAGCGACGTTCCGAATCATAGACATTAGACGGTTTGACATTATTAAAGGGCAGAAATAGATAAAGAACCAGAAAGCTATTATTAACGTAGATAAAGGTACAATCGGGTTCAAAACCCAGCGGAACGGCACTACCGCCGCCGATTCGGTCACTATAGTCGCCTTAGAACCGACCGTTACGACTACTAACACGACTCCGACCGACCGTTCCGAGCCCCTAGACACTGTCGGAATAATAAGCTCGGAAGCCCTAACAACCCTTGCGAAGTCGCTAGAGAATAAGATCTACGCTATCTCAATAAAAGACATCGAAGATTACCGAAAGATAATAGCGGAAGAAGACGCGGACCCGCTAGAGGTGTTACTAAAAGAACTCTACAGCTACGCTAACGTGTTCTTAAAAGCAGATTCCAAGCTCCGCTAAGTATACGTCGCCGATCCTTTTCGTACAGAAACCCGGAGGCGGCCCCCGGCTATGCGTAGACTACAGAGGCCTTAATAAGGTCACTAAGAGAGACGTATACCTGCTGCCGCTAATTAATAAGACTATACAATAGGTAGCGAAGGCTAAGTAGTTCAGCAAGCTAGACATTCGCTAAGCGTTCCACTAGTTAAGGAACGAAGAAGGGCAGACGGAAGACCTTACGATATTCGCTACGCCTATAGGCAACTTTAAGTAGCTGGTTATGCCTTTCGGGCTTACCAACGCTCCGGCCGTATAGCAACGCTTTATAAACTATACCTTTATAGACATGTTAGAGCAGTTTGTGTCTATTTACCTAGACGACGTCCTTATCTACAGCAATAGAACGAGAGAGCAGCACACGGACTATATCGAACAGGTGCTAACTAGGCTCCGAGAAGTCGGACTAAATGTAGATACGAGGAAAAGCGAGTTCTATTAGACTGAAGTCAAATATCTTAGTCTTATCGTCGGAAGAGAAGATATTTGGATAGATCCCTTAAAGGTCGCCGCTGTAACGGAATGGAAGCAGCCGAAGTCTAGAAACACTACCTAAATTAGAGCTTTCCTCGGGTTCTGCAGTTACAATAGCCAATTTATTAAGGACTTTAGCAAGATAGCAAGACCCCTAAACGAGGCATTAAAGAAGGAGGCGGCTGGTATGAAGAACGAGAAGTGCACAGAGGCTTTTAACCGGCTAACAGCAGCAGTAGCCTTAGCACTAGTACTAGCGTACTTCCGGCCAGAAAAGACGATCTATCTAGAAACGGACGCTTCTGACGCAGTAACGGCAGGGGTTCTCTCTTAATACAATAACGACGGCGAGACCCTCTATCTAGTAGCCTTCTTTAGCATGTCTATAAATAAGGCTAAACGGAACTACGCTATCTACAATAAGGAGCTATTAGCTATTATCCAAGCTTTCGAGGAGTAGAAGCCAGAGCTTATAGCTAGAAAGAGCACGGTCCAGGTCCTTACGGACTACCAGTCGTTGACCTACTTTATAAAGACGTAGAAGCTCTCGCGCCGCCAAGCTTAGTAGGCCGCCTACTTATCTAGATTCAACTTTAAGATTACTTATCGACTAGGGGCTCAAAATGGAAAAGCTAATGCACTAACAAGACGAGAAGGAAAGACCAGTGGCGCGAAGGGAGACCCGAACATGTTCCAGAAGGTTTTGACTAGGCGAATAGTAGATGCCGAAGTATTAAAAGAAGTAGGGGTCTGCGCAGTAGAGCCGGCGACCAAGAACGAAATGCTTTACGAAAAGGTAGAGCGACTTAACTATTAGCAGAAGCTTAGAAAGACCGGTTTAGGGAAGTTAATAGTTCTAGAAGAGCTAATTACAGAAGTTAATTAGCTGATCTATAGTTCGAGTAATGTCGGCTACGCTGGAGCAAAGAAGACGATAGAGGCTATAAGGATTGTCTACTAGTTTCCGAGGATCTTCGAGCAGATCCACTAGTTTATTGCTAACTGTTACGTATATCGAGCTGCGAAGCTGCGCTATAGTCTTCCGGCCGGTCTACTAAAGCCACTACCAATCCCTAAGAAACCGTAGCAGCACATTACGATAGATTTAGTAACTGGCCTGCCGGATTCTAATTGTTAGGGGGCGCTGTCCAGTCCAGGTCCTGGACCTAAGCCAGCTGTCGCCCTAAGGATTGCGACTTAGCAGCGCTAGCACGACCCTACTCTCTGTACAGAGTTACTAATACGACCCTACTCCTATACAGAGAGAGAATCCTACAGCCCTATATAGAGGGGAATTGCCGCTCCTCTGAACAGAGGGAAAACTGTGCATCCCTATACAGAGGGAAACTCCCGACCCTCTGTATAGAGTTAGGAACCTTGCTCCCCTGCATAGAGTGAAATTGCTGGCTTGGCTTTATAGGTACAAATTGTACAGCAGCGGACGACGAAGGAACTACCTATTAGTTCCTTTATATAGATACCCAGCCTTAAGTTTCTAAACTAAGATTCTTAAGCTCTTATATAAGGAACTAATCTTACTATTAGTAACTGCAGTAATATAACGAAGATAGACAGCGACATCCCTATAGAACCTACGACCGTGCAGGATTAGATGCACTGTATATATAAGGAGCTACTGGCATGCAAGACCTAGCTCGAAGACTATATAGACTACTAAGCTTGGACGATTTCCCAATAGGAAAAGGAGCTAGGACAGCTTAGGGCGTCCGGTTGCGAGCCGACCCCTACGATAACGACGACGAACACGATAGCCTACACTGCAGTCCCTAAGAGCAAACTCCCCGACGTTACTACCTACGATAGTAAGGCTTTGGCCGAGTACCCTTCCTAGGCTGCCTAGATACGCTCTAAGCTTCTAGTCGACTTAGGAGTATACCCGACTAAGCTAGACAAGGTATTGTATCTCTTTAGGAGGTTAAAGGGCAAGGCGGCAGCCTGGATTCTGCTGTACTACGAGACGGCTATTGCCAACCTAGCAATAGCAACTACGACGATGCTCTAGGCAGCTCTCGATAGGAGCTATAAGGACCTAGACTGCGAAAGCCGAGCAGTCCTATAGGTAAACACTATAAAGCAAGGACGCAAGACTGTACGAGAGTTCCTTACGGAATACGATCAGACCCTAGCAGAGGCAGGAGGACTCTAATAGGAGGACAGGGTAAAAATGACTACCTTAGAGGTAGGCCTCTTTAAGGAGATTATAATAGGACTAGTAGGCGTAATCCGACTAGCCTTATACGAGGTATTCTGTAATCTTCTTAGGACAGTCGACGACTAACAGTATAGGCTCGGACGGATAAGCTGCGCCTACGAGATGCGACAGCCTCTCTATAGGCAGCAGGACGCTATAGACTAGGAACCAACGACGACGACGAGAGTAGCGGCAGCCGTTACCGTACGGCTAAGGGCCGGTGCTAAAAGGGCACAGTAGGTAGACACAGCTACCCTTAACAAGAGACAAGCAGAAGGGAGCTGCTACCAGTATAGCAAGATAGGGCATACTGTACAGAATTGCAGGCTTTTGCTAGCAGAGAGACCTAGGGGACGGCCAACCACTGCAAGGGTAGCAACTGCAGCGCCCTAACAGGAGACCTAAGAATTCCTCTTAGACGACAATAAGTTAGGAAAAGAATAGCCTCTAGGCAAAGGCTTAGCTAGAGGCATATACGAGATAGATTGCTAAATTAAAGTACTACTTAGCTATCTTTTAAGAGCAACTATATAACGACTACGCCGTTTATTATACGACCTACACTAAACGGGACCGCTACAGCGCGGACGCTAATTAACACAGGATGTCTAGTGTACAGAGTAATTAGCGAAGACTTCGTACAGAGACACTATATTAAGACGACCCCTACCGTACCAATACGCATACTAGGTATTACCAGGCCAGGACTGGACATTACCTATATAGTAAAAATAACGATAGAGCTGCAAGGACACTACGAGCAGGACTTATACCTCTACGTCGTATAGGACAAGGTAGGGTAGAACCTAATATTAGGGAAGCTATAGATAGAACGCTAGCAGGGCAAGCTAGACGTCGGACGAGGACGCCTGTACCTAGCAGCGACAAAGCAGAGGCTCCGAGACTAAGGGAGGGTTCTGCAGGGCGGCAATGCCAAGGCTAAAACTAACGCTAATGCCGAGGTCAACACTGCGACTACAGATATTAAAAAGGCTTTGGCGCCTAAGAAAGCGACGGACCCCTGTACGAAGCTCCTATTAGAATACGCAGAATACCTGGATCTCTTCGAGCCAAAATCGGCCTTAAAACTGCCCCTATACTAAGGAGAAGGGATTAACTATAACATCTAGCTAGAGCCCCGTCCGGATAGGAGTCTGCCCGAAGTACCGTACGGCCCGCTGTATAGCATGTCCTCTGGAGAACTCCTAGTACTGCACAAGACACTGGACGACCTGCTTGCTAAAGGTTTCATTCGCGTAAGTACATTATCTGCAGGAGCCCCAGTGCTGTTTGTCTACAAAGAAGGCAAGGCCGGCTTGCGTTTTTGCATAGACTACAGAGGCATTAACGCAATTACCAAAAAGGACCGATACCCCCTACTCCTTATTAAGGAGACCCTCGGACGGATTAGCAAAGCAAAGTAGTTTACTAAGCCTAACGTAGTCTCGGCCTTTTACAAAATACGGGTTAAGGAAGGTTGTAAATAGATAACCGCCTTCTATACAAGATATAGTCTTTTCGAGTAGCTTGTTACCCCCTTTAGCCTTACTTATACACCGGCAACCTTCTAGAGGTACATTAACAGGTCCCTGCAGGGGCTACTAGATAACATCTGTTCTGCGTACCTCGACGACACACTAGTATTTACAGACAGCACCTATGCAGACTACGTACAGGATGTTAAGAGGGTATTAGATCGACTGCAACAGGCTGGATTGTACCTTAACATCAACAAATGTAAATTCAGTATATAGCGTACGAAGTACTTAGAGTTTATTATCGAGGCAGGGAAAGGCATTAGCATAGACGGAAAGAAGATTAATGCTATTAAGCAATAGAAGCCCTCTACAAGTGTTAAGGGCGTATAAGAATTCCTTGGGTTTGCTAACTTCTACCGCTAGTTTATATAGAACTACTCGGAGATCGTACGCCCCCTAGTCGAGCTAACACACAAGGACAAACAGTTTGAGTAGACGGACGAGTGCAACGGAAGCTTTAATAGGCTAAAGGAGCTCTTTACTATAGGACCAACGCTTGCCGCCTTCGATCTAGAACGTACGACAATACTAGAAACCGGCTCCTTAGGGTATTGCATTAGAGGTATCCTGTTACAGGTAGGCTCGGACGGACTCCTGTACCTATACGCGTACTTCTCTAAGAAGAACTCTCTAGCTAAATGCAACTACCCTATCTACGACAAGGAATTGCTAGCAGTCGTACAGTGTTGCAAGGCGTAGGATAGAGAACTCCGCTTAGTTCCCGAGTTCCTCGCCCTAACTGACTATAAGAACCTCGAGTACTTTATGCAACCCTAGAAGCTGTCTAAGAGGTACGTATAATAGGCGATGTACCTAAGCCGCTTTAATATAAGACTCCAGTACTGTAAAGGCAAGGACAACAGTAGGGCCGACGCGCTATCCAGACGGGATTAGGACATGCCAACGACGTACAATAACAACTAGCTAAAATTACAGACGTTCCAGATGTTCAAGGAGGAACTAGGCGAGGAGACTATCTGCCTGGCAGCGACCTATATATAGGAACCCTAGCTACAGGCGTAGGAAGAGGCAGTAGAAAAGAACGACGTCTACTAAGGTGCCTGTACAGCGATTTAAGGAGGACAGCGGAAACTCCTAGCAGAGCTCTGCCTTAAGGTATTAGCAGCAGAGTGCACAGTAGACGAGGAGAACAACCTAAAGTTCAGGAATCGGATTTAGGTCCTAGCAGACGAGAAGCTCTGTACAAGCTTAATACAATAGGCGCATAATTCTATAGCAACTAGGCATCTAGGGCGCGAGAAGACCTATAGCATTGTCGCTAGGGACTACTCCTAGCCGGCGATAGCAAAGAACATCTGTAGGTTCGTACAGAACTGCGACGTCTGCGGACGGACAAAGCCCTAGCGTAAACTAAAGCATAGGCTGCTAAAACCCCTACTAATACTAGACTAGCCGTAGCAAGACCTAACAGTAGACTTTATTACGGACCTCCCTAAAAGCGACGGACAGCGGAACATTATAGTAGTTATGGACAAGCTAATAAGGGGGGTTATACTAGAGGGAATAGAATCTATTACGGCCGAGGAGACTGCCTAGGCATTTATAAGGACGACGTTTAGCGAGCACTGGTTCCCAAGGTCAATTGTGTCTAACTAGGGTACACAGTTTATAAGCCAGCTCTGGGCTAGGGTCTGTTAGTTGTTAAACGTAGAACGCTGCCTATTAACTGCATAGCACCTGTAGACGGACGGCGCTACAGAGAGGGTTAACTCGATATTAGAAGCGTGCCTCCGAGCGTACGTTAACTACGACCAGACGAATTGGAACTGCCTCCTCCCTATAACAGAGCTAGCTATTAACAGCCGTACAGCTAACGCTACAGGATTGTCCCCCTTCTTTATAGCCTACAGATATAACTACTCCCTGCTCCTACCGACCCTAAGCGGCGCTACCTTACGCCCTATACGATCCCTAATTCAGCAGGGAGAAGCTATCGTACGGACGATTACAAACGCCTATCAATAGGCGAAAGCGAGTCTAGCTATAGCTTAACAGAATGCAGAAGAGCAGGCTAATAAGAGACAGTAGGCTGCACTAAGGTACGAGGTAGGAGATAAGGTCTAGCTAAACTAGCGCAACATCCGTACAGACTAGCTAAGCAAGAAACTAGATTGGAAGAACCAGAAGTTTACAGTAGTCCGGCCGGTAGGGACATACGCTATACGACTTAACACTCCTCTAGGGATTTACCTAGTCTTCTATATAGACCTCGTACGGCCAGCATACGCGGACCCCCTGCTGCACTAGACGACGGACAACGCGCGCCCCCTAGCGATTATTACTAAAGGCTAGGAAGAGTATAAGAGAGAAGAAATCCTTAAGAGCTAAAGGAAGTAGAAGAGGACAGAATACCTAGTTAAATAGAGAGAGTAGGCTAAGCCTACGTAGGAGCTATACGAGGCCCTCTAGGACATATCTGCGCTAGACAGGTAGGAGGAGAACCATTCCCCTAGCCAGTTGCAGTAACACTGTACTATACAGTAAAAAGGGCACGGTCTACTCTAGGTACAGGATAGCCGCTAGCAACATTAGGCTGCCGAAGGATCGGGAATCGAGGCATAGGACCCTACCGGGTCCTACCGACACTACACTGTATAGAAGGGGACAGGAGGGAGAGAACAGCTAGGAGACAGGTATGAATAAGAGTAAAAATAAGAAGGGAATAAGAGCGGAACTGTCTAAAAATTTTTACATTCGATCTTAGGGGTAGCTTACTAGCTGCTACCTCCTAGGACTAAGGCAGTCGACAATAACGCCGCCGACTCCCTATCCAAAATCTGAATAACCTCCCGGTTAGCAGGGGCCCTACCCGGCCTACTACTATAGAGAAAAGGCACCCCCCTACAGGCCCCCCCTAGACAGCGGTAGGTAATCCGGGCACGCAGATATAATTCAATATAGCCTTTTTAATAACTATATCTCGAACTAAGGAGGGAAAGGAATCTATATAGTAGTAGGTAAGGGCTTTAGGAGTAGTGTGCCAAGGCCCGGCTCGGTCTAGAAGGGCCGAGCCGAAATTCTAAGGGTCCACCCTATCGCCTAGTCCCACCCCTTTCTGCCGTCGCAACACTACCCCCCTCCCTTACTAGCAGTCGCCCTCGACCGCTTACTTATCTGTTCCCCCTTTTTTTTTTCGACGTTACCTCTTCGCTTTCTTCTATTTCGAAACTATCCCCTTTCTTTATCTTCTTTCTTCTTACATCGTTGCTATCTAACGTCTCTTACTTCGGCTTCTATCTAATTAGAAGAGCTATCTAATCGGAACTAGCGGTTACCTAAGCTGCAGCGTAACCGGTCTGTGCGCCTCTGCAGAGGTCTATATAGATCCGTCCGCAGCTCTATTTCTTCTTCTTTTTCTTTCTCTACTTAGGCCTTAAGCGCTACTGCAGGGCTGCTTTGTTTGCGTTGGCTTCGTTCTTCGTCGTTATTATCCTTCCGGCCGAGCTAGTAGATAGTAGTAACAGAGAGCAAAGACTCCAAGGAAGCGCGCTAGCGGTAGTGCCGTCTTCGGCCTTACCGCCACTATCTGCCGGCTCTGGCCAGCGGTAGTAGTAGTGGTAGTGGAGCCGAAGACTCTAGCAAAGCAATTGCTACGATCGTCTTTATTGGCTTCTGCACCGATAGAGCGGACGCGGCTTTTCTTCTTCTTCCAGAACAGTTAGCTTCGGAGCTACTTAGGCTTCGGCTTCCTCGGGTTCCGGACGTAAAACTCTCTTAGCAGCTCCGCCGAATTCCGGAGGTTCTTAGCCGGATACTATTTATAGTCTTCTAGCTATCCTTTCTATAAGATCCTTACTTCGATAGATCCTTTTAGCTTTCTTACATCTATTACATCTTCTACCTCCTATTCTTCTTCTTTACCGTCTATCTCGACCGGTAGGGGTTTAGCAAACCCCTGGTCCGGAAGACTGTCTTTAGGGTCCAAACTTAGCAGATTCGAATAAAAAACATTGTAGATGCGGAATGATTTCGGTAGCTAGAGCCGGTAAGCTACTGGCGACCTCTTTTCTACTATCTTAAACGGACCTACGTAGCGGGGGTTGAGCTTGGCGTTGCCTTTTAGCCTTAGGTTCTACGTATTAAGCTATACCTTTTGGCCTTCTTCGAATTCTATTAGTAAACGCTTTCTATTAGCTCGAGTTACTATCTTCTTCTAAGCCGATTCTATTGCCTCTTTCGCTACCTTAACTGCTTCTTCTATCTGAGATCGGAGAGCTTCTGCCGCTGCGGCGGCGACCCTCTTTAACGAAGTGGTAGTAGAAGGTTCCGAAGGGCTGGGTTCGTCCGGCGGTTGGAAGCTTATTTTCGGAAGGTAACTATAGGTTATCTCGAATAGCGCAAGCGAGGTAGCTTCTAACTGTGCTAAATTGGCGCAGAATTTGGCTATCGGCAACACCTTAACCCACTCTGCTTAATAATAACTGCAGAAGATTTGTAGATATTTCTCTATCTCGCGGTTAGCTACTTCTAACTAACCGTCGCTTTAAGGGTAAGCGGCCGTGCTGAGCTTTCTATAAATTCCGAGAGCATAGTTAATAGCCTTCTATACATTAGCAGTAAATTAAGGACCCCTATCCGTAGTGATAGTGTCTGGCAGGCTATAGTGCTTTCACACGTGCTGGATCAGCATTCTCGCTGTTTCTTCTGTAGTAGTTCCTTTATCCTTCGCTCGGTAGAGGATAAAGTAGCGTTATTTGCTTAGTCGGTCCACCACGTTGAGCGTAGCATCGTATCTTTCGGAATCCAGCAGGCCGGTTACGAAATCTATCGTAATATGCTACTACAGTTTCTCGAGGATTGGAAGTGGTTTCTAATACGGATGTAGAGGGCTGGAAGGTGCTAGAAGCTAGGCTTGGCAGGGCTAGGCTTGGCGCACACTCAAATACTTCTACCTCCCCTTGTACGTAGATTCTTCCCTCTCTAGCCTTAGATATAGTTTTTAAAGTAGCTATATTAAAATACATCTATATACTTAGATTATTATATCTAAGGCTTACTTTAACAACACCTACACTACGCGAAAGAGCCCGTTGAATTACATCTAGGTACTCGATTAACTTACGTGCAACCAACCTAGAGTGTGTACTATATACTTACAAAGGAGGCCGTCAAATTACATCCAGTTACTTAATTGTGTATGTACATACTACTCTACCCTCCCCCAATCGAGAAGAAGAAGAAGAGCTTTAGGGAAGAGAAGTGCCCCTATCGAGAAGAGAGAGTTTTAAAGAGAAGAGAGAGTTTTAGGAAGAGAAGTGCCCCTACGAGCAGATCGCGCGAGTTTTGAAGTTTTAGGAGAGATTAGGACGACGAGAGAGCGACGAGAAGGACGAGAGCGGCGAGAGCGACGAGAGCGACGAGAAGGATAATGTAGGAGCGACGAGGACGAGAGCAAGAGCGACGACGACGACAAGACGCACCTAGCAGGACCTAGGGCGACGACATTCGTTTTTTTAGGTCTTTAATAGACCATTTAATTTGGACAAGGCCTATCGAGACAGTACAGCAATCGAGGTACGAGCGACACGAGCACCCAGGCACGAGCACCCAGGCACTAGCACCTAGGCACGAGCACCTAGGCACGAGCACCCAGGCACGACCACCTAGGCACGAGCACTAGGCAGAGCACTAGAGCTGCTGCAGTCAACATAGCTAGCAGTTAGGGCAGCTGCAGTCAATACAGCTAGCAGTTAACACAGCTGCTGTAGGCGGGCACAGCTGTAGGCAATACAGGGCTGCTGCAGCTAGGCATAGCTACAGGCAGGCAGCTGTAGACAACATAGACACTGCATGTTTAGAAAGACACTGCATGTTCAGAAAGGCAGCTGCAGACAACAGGCAGCTGTAGACAACACACTGTTCAGGTTCAGAAGAGCACGTTTAGAGGCATAGCTGCAGACAGGCACAGCAGCTACAGGCAACATAGGGCAGCTGCAGACAACACACACTGTTCGGGTACAGACAGCACAGGCAGAGCTACCAGGCAGAGCCACTAGGTAGAGCTACTAGGCAGAGCCACTAGGCAGAGCCACTAGGCAGAGCTACCAGGCAGAGCCACCAGGCAGAGCCACTAGGTAGAGCAACTAGGCAGAGCTACAAGGCAGAGCCACTAGGCAGAGCCACTAGGCAGAGCCACCAGGCAGAGCCACCAGGCAGAGCCACTAGGCAGAGCTACGAGGTACTATCCGTTTGGTCAACACCTTCTAAAATGTTAGGGGGCGCCGCCCGGCCCAGGTCCTAAACCCGACCTAAGTCGACCGTCGCCCTAAGGACTGCGACTTAGCAGCGCTAGCACGACCCTACCCTCTGTACAGAGCTACCGACAGGACCCTACTCCTGTACAGAGGGAGAACACAACGGTCCTATATAAAGGGGAGCTACCGCCCCTCGGATTAGGGGGGAAAACCCTTTACTACTATACGGAGGAGGTAACTCCCGATTCTCTGTACAGAGGGTGAACCTTGCACCCCGGTATAAAGGGGAAATTGCTAGCTTAGCTTCGTAGGTACAAATTGTACAGAGCAGACGATAAAGGAACTGCCTATTAGTTCCTTTATTTAGATACCCAACCTTAAGTTTCTAAACCAAGATCCTTAGGCCCCTTACATTAGGAACTAATCTTACTGTTAGTAACCGCGGTAATAGAGCAAGATAGACGGCGACATCCCTATAGAACCTACAGCTATAGAGGGATATATGCACCGCGTATACGAGGAGCTGCTGGAAAGCAAGAGGCAGCTCGAGCAGCAAGTAAGCTACTAGGCTGCAATGATTTCCTAACAGGAACAGGAGCTACGACAGCTTAGGGCGTCCGATCGCGATCTGACCCCTACGACGACGAACACGATAACCCCTACCCCGATCCCTAAGAGCAAACTTCCCGACGTTTCTACGTACGATAGTAAGGCTCCGGCCGAGTACCCCTCCTAGGCGGCTTAGATGCGCTCTAAGCTCCTAGTCGACTTAGGAGCATACCTGACCGAGCTAGACAAGGTAGTCTACCTCTTTAGGAGGTTAAAGGGCAGGGCGGCAGCACGAATTCTGCTATACTATAAGACGGCCATTGCCAACCTAGCAATAGCTACGACGACGATGCTCTAGGTAGCTCTAGACAAGAGCTACAAGGACCCGGACCGCGAGAGCCGAGCACTCCTACAGGTCAATACGATAAAACAAGGACGCAAGACCGTACGAGAATTCCTCGCAGAATTTGACTAGACTTTAGCAGAAGCAGGGGGTCTCTAATAGGAGGACAGGATAAAGATTACCTCTTTAGAGGTAGGCCTCTCTAAGGAGATTATAACAGGGCTGGTAGGTGTAATACGGCCAGCTACGTACGAGGAATTTTGCAACCTCCTTAGGATAGTCAACGACTAACAACGTAGGCTAGGACGGATAGGCCGTACCTAGGAAATAAGACAACCCCCCTAGCGACAGACAGACGCTATAGACTAGGAACTGACGACGACGAGGGTAGCAGCAGCAGCTACCGTACGGCTAAGGGCCGCTACTAAAAAGGCGCAATAGGTAGATATAGCTACCCTTAACAAGAGGCGAGCAGAAGGGAGCTGCTACTAGTGCAGCAAGATAGGCTACACTATACGGAATTGCGAGCTTCTGCTAGCAGAGAGACCTAGGGGACGGCCGACTACCGCGAGGATCGCAACTGCAGTGCCTTAACGAGGAGATTAGGTGTCCTACTCGGACGACGACGAGTCGGGAAAAGAGTAGTCTCTAAGCGAAGACTCTGCTAAAGGCGGGTGCGAGATAGACTGCCGAATTAAAGCATTACTTAGCTATCTTTTAAGAGCAATTACATAACGACGACGCTGTTTATCGTACAGCCGACGTTGAACGGGTCCGCAACAGCGCGGACATTAATTAATATAGAGTGTTTAGTGTATAGAGTAATTAGCGAAGACTTCGTACAGAGACATCAGATTAAGACGACCCCTACAGTACCTGTGCGCATGCTGGGCATTACCGGGCGAGGACCGGACATTACCTATATAGTAAAAGTAACAATGGAGGTACAGGGACACTACGAGCAAGACTTATACCTCTATGTCGTACAGAACAAGTTAGGGTATAACCTAATACTAGGGAAGCCTTAGATAGAGCGCTAGAGGGGCAAACTGGACGTCGGACGAGGACGGTTGTACCTAGCAGTAACAAAGCGGAGAATCCGGGACTAGGGGAGGTTCCTACAAGGTAGCGGTACTAAGGCCGAAATCAATACAGCAACGGCGGACATCGAGAAGGCATTAGCACCTAAGGAAGCGATAAACCCCTATACGAAGCTCCTAAGAGAGTATATCGGGTACCTAGACCTTTTTGAACCAGAGTCGGCCTTAAAGCTGCTGCTACACCGAGGGGAAGGGATTGACTATAACATTTAGCTAGAACCCCGTCTAGATAGGGGCCTGCCGGAGGTACCGTACGGACTACTGTACGGAATGTCCTCTAGAGAACTCCTAGTACTGCGCAAGACGCTGGACGACCTGCTTGCGAAAGGGTTTATTCAGGCTAGTACGTCGTCCGCGGGAGCCCTAGTACTGTTTGTCTACAAGGAGGGGAAGGCTGGACTGCATTTCTGCGTAGACTACAGAGGCATTAACGCGATTACTAAGAAGGACCGGTACCCCCTACCCCTTATTAAGGAGACCCTCGGACGGATTAGTAAGGCGAAGTAGTTCACTAAGCTTAACGTAGTCTCGGCCTTCTACAAGATACAGATTAAGGAAGGCTGTAAATAGATAACTGCCTTCCGTACGAGATACGGTCTTTTTAAGTAGCTAGTTACCCCCTTTAGCCTTGCCAATGCACTGGCAACCTTCTAAAGGTACATTAACAAGTCCTTATAAGGGTTACTAGACGACATCTGCTCGGCATACCTCGACAACACCCTGGTTTTTACGGACAGCACCTACGCAGACTATATACAGGATGTTAAGAAGGTGCTGGACCGTCTGCAGCAGGCGGGCTTATACCTCGACATTAACAAATGCGAATTCGGTGTCCAACGTACGAAATACCTAGGTTTTATTATCGAGGCAGGGAAAGGCATTGGCATAGATAGGAAGAAGATTGATGCCATTAAGCTATAGAAGCCGCCTACGAACGTCAAGGGCGTACGGGAATTCCTTAGGTTTGCCAACTTCTACCGCCAGTTTATACAGAACTACTCGGAGATCGTACGCCCCCTAGTTAAGCTAACGCACAAAGACAAGCAGTTCAAATAGTCGGACGAATGCGATAAGAGCTTCGACAAGCTAAAGGAGCTCTTTACTATAGGACCAACGCTCGCCGCCTTTAACCCGGAGCGTACGACAATACTAGAAACCGACTCCTCGGAGTACTGCATTAGGGGTATCCTGTTACAGGTAGGCTCGGACGGACTCCTACACCTATATACGTATTTCTCTAAGAAGAACTCCCTAGCTAAGTACAACTACCCTATCTACGACAAAGAGTTGCTAGCAGTCGTATAGTGTTGCGAAGCCTAGGATAGGAAACTCCGCTCGGTGCCTAAGTTCCTCGCCCTAACGGACTACAAGAACCTGGAATACTTTACTTAACCCCAGAAGCTGTCTAAGAGGCATGTACGATAGGCAATGTACCTAAGCCGGTTTAACATAAGACTCTAGTACTGCAAGGGTAAGGACAACAGCAGGGCCAACGCACTGTCTAGACAGGACCAGGACATGCCAACGACGTATAAGGACGACCGGCTAAAGTCGCAGACATTCCAGATGTTTAAGGGAGAGCCAGGCGGGGAGACTATCCGCCTAGCGGCGACACATCTATAGGAACCCTAACTGCAAGCATAGGAAGAGGCAGTAGAAAAGGACGAGGTATACCGAGGGGCCCGTACGGCGATCTAGGGAGGGCAACGGAAGCTCCTAGCTAAGCTCTACCTAAAGGTATCGGCAGCCGAGTGTTTAGTAGACGAGGAGAACAACCTAAAGTTCAGAAATCGGATATAGGTGCCAGCGGACGAGAAGCTCCGTATAGGCTTAATAGAACGAGCATATAACTCTATAGCTACTGGGCACCTAGGGCGCGAGGAGACGTACAGCATTATCGCCCGGGACTACTACTAGCTAGCGATAGCGAAGGACATCCGCAGGTTCGTACAGAACTGCGATGTATATAGACGAACGAAGCCCTAGCGCGAGCTAAAGCATAGGCTGCTAAAGCCCCTGCCGATACCGGACCGACCCTGGCAAGACCTGACCGTAGACTTTATTACAGACCTCCCTAAGAGCGACGGACGGCGAAACATTATAGTAGTTACGGACAAGTTAACGAAGGGGGTAATACTAGAGGGGATGGACTCTATTACAGCTAAAGACACTGCCTAGGCCTTTATCCAGACGACGTTTAGCAAGTACGGTTTCCCTAGGTCAATTGTATTAGACCGGGGGTTACAGTTTACGAGCTAGCTCTAGGCACGGATCTGCTAGTTACTAAAGGTAGAGCGTCGCCTGTCTACTGTATAGCACCTGCAGACAGACGGGGCAACGGAGAGGGCCAATTCAACCTTGGAAGCGTACCTCCGAGCGTACGTCGACTATAACTAGACGAACTGGAACCGCCTTCTCCTAATAGCAGAGCTAGCTATTAATAGCTGTACGGCCGATGCTACAGGACTGTCCCCCTTCTTTACGACCTATAGATACGACTATTCCCTGCTCCTACCGACCCTAAGTAGCAACACCCTGCGCCCTGTACGATCCCTAATCTAGCAAGGAGAGGCTATTGTACGGACGATTACGAACGTACACCAATAGGCAAAGGCGAGCCTAGCCCTAGCCTAGCAGAACGCAGAAGAGCAGGCTAACAAGGGACAATAGGCTGCACCAAGGTACGAGGCAGGGGATAAGGTCTAGCTAAACTAGCGAAACATCTGTATAGACCGTCCGAGCAAGAAGTTAGATTAGAGGAACAGGAAGTTTACAGTAATCTGGCCAGTAGGGACATACGCCGTACGACTAAACACTCCCCTAGGGATTTATCTAGTCTTCTACGTAGACCTCGTACGACAGGCGAGCACAGACCCCCTACCGCATTAGACGACCGACGACGCGCGCCTACCTGCAATTATAACTAAGGGCTAAGAAGAGTATAAGGTAGAAGGAATCCTTAAGAGTCGGAGGAAGCGGGGGAAGGCAGAGTACTTAGTAAAATGGAGAGGATAGGCAGAGCCTACGTAGGAACCGTACGAGGCTCTGCAAGACACAACCGCACTGGACAGATAGGAGGAGGACCATCCCCCTGCCCAGCTACAGTAACACTGCGCTGTACGGCGGAAGGAGGCACGATCTACCCTAAGGACAGGGTAGCTACGGGCAGACCTAGATTGTCAAAGGATCGAGCACTACGACGTAGGACACTTCGGGACCCTACTAACACGACACTGTACGACACTGTACGAGATAAGGGCTGGGAGAAAGGAACAGCCAAGGGACGAATAGGAGGAGGGAGCGGAAATAAGACGAGTTAAGAGAATGATCCGGGCACGCAGATATGATTCAATACGGCCTTTTAATAACTATATCTCGAACTGAGGAGGGAAAGGAATCTATGTAGTAGTGGTGGTAGGCTTTGATGGTTGTAGTGCCAAGGCCCGGCTCGGCCCGGACGGGCCGAGCCGAAATCCAGGGTCCACCCTATTAATCTGTCCCACCTCTTTCCACTGCCGCAACACTACCCCCCCCCCCTCACCGGCGGTCGCCCTCGACCGCTTAGTCATCCTACCCATCCTAAAACCCTCCACTGTTTTTTTTTTTTTTTTTTTTTGTCGTTTCTTCCTCGAAAATCCCTTCCGACGTTGACGTTACCTCTTCCTTCTTCTATCGCTTCTTAAATTTCCTACGTTATCAACATCTGAAGTCCTTCACTTGGTCGTTCATGTGATCGACGCTATCTGATCTGAGCCGTAGGTTACCTAAGCTGCGGCGTAGCTGGTCTGTGCGCCGGCGCGGAGGTCTATATAGATCTTTCCGCAGCGCCGTTTTTCTTCTTCTTTTTCTCTTCTACCAAAGGCTCTACGCGGTCGCGGACCGACCGCCTGGAGCAATCAATTCCACTACAATCGTTTTCATCGGCTTCCGCGCCGGTGGAGCGGACGCGGCCTTCTTCGTTCTCTTTTGGAAGCATCGGCTTCAGAGCCATTCCGGCTTTGGTTTCTTCGGGTTCCGCGCGTAAAAGTCTCTTAGCAGCTCCGCCGAATTCCGGAGATTTTTGACCGGATACCATTTATAGTCTTCCGGCCACCCCTTCTACGAGATCCTCGCTTTAATAGACCCTCTTATCTTCTTTACGTCCATTACGTTTTCTACCTCCCACTCTTCTTTATTACCGTCTATCTTAACTAGTGGGGGTTCGGCGAACCCCTGTTCCGGAAGGCCGTCCTTAGGGTCCAGGCTCAGCAGATCTGAATGGAAAACGTCGTAGATCCGGAACGATTTCGGTAGCTGGAGCCGATAAGTTACCGGCGACCTCTTTTCCACTATAGTGAACGGGCCTATGTGGCGCGGATTGAGCTTGGCGTTCCCTTTCAGCCTTAGGTTCCGCGTATTAAGCCAGACCTTTTGACCTTCTTCGAATTCTATTGGCGACCGGCTCCTATTAGTTCGAGTTACTATCTTCTTTTGAGCCGTCTCTATTGCTTCTTTCGCCACCTTGATCGCTTCTTCCATCTAAGATCGTAGCGCTTCTGCCGCTGCAGCGGCGACTCTCTTTAACGACGTAGTAGTAGAAGGTTCCGCAGAGCTGGGTTCGTTTGGCGGCTAAAAGCTCATCCTCGGAAGATAGCCGTGCGTTATCTCGAACGGCGCCAGCGAGGTGGCCTTAGACGGTGCTACATTAGCGCAGAACTCGGCTATCAGCAACACCTTAACCTATTCTTCTTAATAGTAGCTGCAGAAGGTTCGCAAATATCGCTCTATCTTGATCCGGGCGCGCAGATATAATTCAATACGGCCTTTTTGATAACTATATCTCGAACTGAAGAGGGAAAGGAATCTATGTAGTGGTGGGCGCGCGCTTTAAGGGGTGCGGCGTAATGCCAAGACCCGGCTCGGTCCGGACGGGCCGAGCCGAAATTCCAAGGGTCCACCCTATTATCCAGTCCCACCCCTTTCTGCCGCCGTAACACTACCCCCCTCCCTTACCAGCGGTCGCCCTCGACCGCTTAGTCAGTCCGTCCATCGGGAAATCTCCACTTTTTTTTTTTTTTTTTTTTTTTAAAAAATTCTCTTTAAAGTCGACGTTACCTTATCCTTCTTCTATTAAAAACGACGTTCTTCTTATCGCGTCTTTTATTTCTTATATCTTCGGCGTCTGAAGTCCTTCACTTAGCGTTTATGTAATCGGCTCTATCTGATCTGAACTGTTCGGTTATCTGAGCTGCGGTCTGGGCGGTCTGTGCGCTGCTTCGGAGGCCTATATAGATCCGTCTACGGCTCCGTTTCTTCTTCTTTTCTTTCTCTACCGAAGTCAGCACTCTATCGCAGGGGGGGGGGGCGGCGGCGCTGGCACGCTACAGCGTGCGCGGCCTACCGACCGCTACGATCTGCCTGGAGCCATCAATTCCACGATCGTTTTTATCGGCTTTCGCGCCGGTAGAGCGGACGTGGCTTTCTTCCTTTTCTTCCGCATCGGCTTTAGAGCTATTCCGGCTTCGGCTTTATCGGATTCCGCGCGTAAAAGTCTCTTAGCAGCTCCGCCGAATTCCGGAGGTTCTCGATCGGATACCATTCGTAGTCTTCTAGCCACCCCTTCTACGATATTCTCGCTTTAATGGACCCCCTCGTCTTTTTTACGTCTATTACGTCTTCCACCTCCTATTCTTCTTTACCACCATCGTCTATTTCAACCGGCGGGGGTTCGGTGAACCCCTGCCTCGGCAGACCGTCCTTAGGGTCCAGGCTCAGTAGGTCTAAATAGAAAACGTCGTAGATCCGGAACGCCTTCGGCAGCTCGAGCCGATAAGTTACCGGCGACCTCTTTTCTATTATCTTGAACGGACCTACGTAGCGTAGGTTGAGCTTTGCGTTTCCTTTTAGCCTTAGGTTTCGCATATTAAGCTATACCTTTTAGCCTTCTTCGAATTCCGTTAGTAACCGCTTTCTATTAGCTCGAGTCACTATCTTCTTCTGAGTCGATTCCATCGCTTCTTTCGCTACTCTGATCGCTTCTTCCATCTGAGATCGTAGCACTTCTGCCGCCGCAGCGGCGACTCTCTTCGACGACGTAGCGGTAAATAGTTCCGCGGAGCTGGGTTCGCTTAGCGGCTAAAAGCTTATTCTCGGAAGATAGCTATACGTTATCTCGAACGGCGCTAGCGAGGTGGCCTTAGACGATATCGAGTTCGCGCAGAATTCAGCTATCGGCAACATCTCGGCCCACTTTTCTTGATAATGGCCGCAGAACGTTCGCAGATATCGCTCTATCTCTCGATTAGCCACTTCGGATTGACCGTTAGTTTGAGGGTAAGCGGCTATGCTGAGCTTTCCATAAATTCCGAGAGCTTGGTTGATAGCTTTCTACACATCGGCAGTGAATTGAGGACCCCTATCTGTGGTGATAGTGTCCGGTAAGCTATAATGCTTCTATACGTGTTAAATCAACATCCGTGCGGTCTCTTCCGCAGTGGTTCCTTTATCTCTCGCTCGGCAGGGGATAAAGTGGCGTTCTTTGCTTAATTGGTCTACTACGTTTAGCGTAGCGTCGTATCCATCGGATTCCGGCAGGCCGGTTACAAAGTCCATCGTAATATGTTGCTATAGTTTCTCAGGGATCGGAAGTAGCTTCAGCAGACCGGCCGGAAGACCGTAACGTAGCTTCGCGGCTCTGCACGCGTAGCAGTTGGCGATAAACCGGTAGATCCGCTTATAGATCCGCGGAAACCAGTAGGTCGTTCTCATTGCCTGCATCATTTTCTTCGCGCCTGCGTAGCCCACATCTACAGAGCTATAGACCAGCTGGATGACTTCTGTAATTAGTTCTTCCGGAACTATTATCTTCCCTGAACCGGTTTTGCCGAGCTTCTGTTGTTGATTGAGCCGTTCCACCTTCTCGTAGAGCGTCTCTTCCTTAGGGGCCGGTTCCACCGCGCAGACCCCTACCTCTTTCAATACCTCTGCGTCTACTATTCGCTCGGTCAACACCTTCTGGAACAGGTTAGGGTCTTCTTTCGCGCGGCTGGTTTTTCCTTCTCTTCTCGTTAGCGCATTAGCCTTTCCATTTTGAGCCCCGGGTCGATAAGTGATCTTGAAGTCGAATCCTGATAAGTAGGCGGCCCACTGTGCCTGACGTTGTAAGAGCTTCTGCGTCTTTATAAAGTAGGTCAGCGACTGGTAGTCCGTAAGAACCTGGATCGGCCCTTTTCCAGCTATAAGTTCCGGTTTCCACTCTTTAAAGGCCTAAATGATAGCCAGCAGCTCCTTATCGTAGATGGCGTAATTCCGCTTAGCTTCGCTTATTAACTTGCTAAAGAAGGCGACTAGATGGAGGGTTTCGTCGTTACTATATTAAGAAAGGACTCCGGCCGTTACTGTGTCGGAAGCGTCCGTTTCTACGTAGATCGTCTTTTCTAGCCGGAAGTGTGCCAGAACTGGCGCAGAGGCCACTGCTTCTTTTAGCCGCACGAAAGCTTCCGTGCACTTCTTATTCCATAGGCCGGCGGCCTCTTTCTTTAGCGCCTCGTTTAGGGGTCTCGCTATCTTGCTAAAGTCCTTAATGAACTGTCGATAGTAGCTGCAGAAGCCGAGAAACGCCCTGATTTGCGTAGTGTTTCCGGATTTCGGCTGCTTCCACTCCGCGACGGCGGCGACCTTTAATGGGTCCATACGAATTCCATCTCTTCCGACGATAAGACCGAGATATTTGACCTCGGTTTAATAGAACTCGCTCTTCTTTGTGTCCGCGTTCAACCCGACCTCGCGGAGCCTAATCAACACCTTCTCGATGTAGTCTGTGTGTTGTTCTCTCGTTCTATCTGTATAGATAAGGATGTCGTCTAGGTAAATTGACACGAACCGTTCTAACATGTCTATAAAGGTGTGGTTTATAAAGCGTTGCTATACTGCCGGCGCGTTGGTAAGTCCGAACGGCATTACCAGCTACTTGAAATTGCCTATACGCGTTACGAACGTCGTAAGGTCTTCTGTCTGCCCTTCTTTATTCCTTAGTCGATGGAACGCTTAGCAGATGTCCAGCTTGCTGAACTACTTAGCCTTCGCCACCTGCTGTATAGTCTTATCAATTAGCGGTAGTGGATACACGTCTCTCTTGGTGACCTTATTAAGGCCGCGATAGTCTACGCAGAGTCGCAGACTACCCCCTGGTTTCCTTACGAAAAGAATTGGTAACGTATATTCTGCGGAGCTCGGCGTAATAAACTTCTTCGCCAGGTTTTTACGAACAAACACCTCCACTTAGTCCAGTTCGGCTAGCGACAATCTTCTTAGGGGCTCGGTTCTTGGCAGGGTGGCCCCCTCCTTCAACCTAATCTTATTGTCGTATTCCGGCCGATAGAGCGGCAAGAGGTTGGAGTCTGCTTTTAAGAAGACATTAGCGTAACTATAGAGCTCTTCCGGTAACACCTCTAGTGGATCTACTTCTTCTTCCGCCATTATCTTTCTGTAGTCTTCGATGTCCTTTATAGAGATAGCGTAAATCTTATTGTCCGGCGACTTCGCGAAGGTCGTTATTGCTTCTGAACTCATTATTCCGATAGTAACCGGGGGTTCGGAACGATCGGACGGAGCCTCTTTCGCTGGCCCCGTAGCTTTCAGCTTGGCGGCGGTCGGTTCGACGACAGCGGTGCCATTGCTTAGGGTTTTGAACCCTAGCGTTCCTTCGTCTACGTCGATAACGGCTTTCTGGTTCTTTATCTATTTCTGCCCTATAATGATGTCAAACCTTCCGATATCCATGATTCGGAACGTCGCTTCCGTAATGCGACCGGCTAGTGTAGTTCTTAATAGCATATAGTGCGTAACACTCTCTGTGTCTTGTCCGTTGTATGCCGAAATCCGTGTCGGCGACGCTAATTCTACTGGATATCCGTATCCCTTTATCAGTTTCTGAACCAACCGATAGTAGATCGCCGCGCCAATGAGAGCTCCGGTGTCGATAAAAGCTTTCAACTGAAGGGGTTTGCTCGATCCGTTAAGGGGGTGGACAGTAATCGGAAGGATAATGGCTGTTTCCGTGTTCACCTCTACTGCAGCCGATAGCGGATCGCTGCAGCTGTTAATGCTTTCTTCTCGCAGCGATTCGCTTCGATGTAGTGCCCTATTGTTAGCGCTGGATAGGGGGCCTATCCTTCCAGCTGGTCTTTTCCCAGGATTCGCAGGGGCACTCTACCGTCTACGCTATCAGTATCGTTCGGCGCCGGTTCGATGGCTTAGATAGTCTTTCTCGGCGGCGGAGGCTTCGTTGCTCTATATTCCTGCTTCTGCTTGTCTAATGCTTGGCATCTCGTAGCAATGTAGCCAGGCTTGCTACACGCGTAGCAGGTAGGGACGAACGACGGACGCTGTGACTGATAAGGCGATAACTGCTAGGGGCGTTGTCTGAAAGGCGCAGGGGCTCTCGCCGGCGGCAACGGCTTCTAAATCGATTTACGTGCTTTCGCGTAGGCGTTCAAGTTTCTTCCTGTAACTCTCGCCCTATGCACGAAGCCCTCGAGGTCTTCGTCTTCTACCGACGCTATCGCTGTAGCCAGCTCAGGGCTTAGTTTCTGTCTTAGCAAGTGCAGCTGCTTATCTTCTGCTACTCTCGCTCTAATAGCATATTTCCTAAACAGTCCGTAGAACTGTTCGAATGTCTACTTGTTCTAGTTAATCTTATCCAGCTGTTCGCAGGCCGTCTTCTTCCTAAAGGGGTCGCCGAAGCGCTGGTCCAGCGCTTTGATTGCTTCTTTAGCGGTTACCTCTTCTAGGTCCGCCACTAGCGAAAAGGCTTCACCTCCTAACCGCGATTCCAAGTACGCCAATCTATCTCCGGCGCTGTTCGATGCTTGGTCGCGGCTTATCTTATTCTTAATCTTCTTCTTAAATTCTTCCTAATCCTTAGGGTCTCCGCCTCTAAACGCTGGTAGATCCGGTAATAACGTTATCGAGGTGCCACCTTGACTGTAGGCTGTCGGTAAGGCGGTCTCAGTTGGTTCTTCTCGACGCAGCGGCGGCATCGCTGCTTCCATATCAGCTAGTTGATCCTTCAGCGCCTTTAGCTGCGCTACTCTATTCGCCGCCTAGTTCTCTAACATGTCGATAATAGTTTCTGCCGATTCCTTCTCGGCCCTTACCGTCTCTACTTCCTCTCTTAACTGTCTCTTTTCTTCTAGCGTTCTGAAAAACAGCGTCTTAATAAGGTCTATGCTATCGTAGACCTTTCCTATCCCATTCTTATTTATATAGTCTTCCAATTCCTCGATCGTGCAGTCGTGGATCTTCCTATATTCGGCTATTCGTTCCTTGAAATCAGCGGTCTCTTCCTCTGTAAAGCCGCTAATAACGATCTTATCGTTAATGATACTGGAGCGCCTACTCGCTCTGTCAGTCTTTCTCTTTCCGCGGCGGCCTGTTACGCTGCTCTCTACCGCTGAGAAGTCTTCCATCTTCTCGCAGTGCCTTAGGTGTTGTTGTTGTTGGTGTGTGTGTGTTGTGCGCGTGCGTTATTCGGGTTTCCGGATGGTTCGACGGGCCCTTTCGCGCAGCGCGGGGGTTGGTGTGGAGAGTGAGTTCGAGATATAATAATCCGGGCGCGCAGATATAATTCAATACGGCCTTTTGAATAACTATACCTCGAACTGAAGAGGGAAAGGAATCTATGTAGTGGTGGGCGCGCGCTTCAAGGGGTGCGGCGTAATGCCAAGACCCGGCTCGGTCCGGACGGGCCGAGCCGAAATTCCAAGGGTCCACCCCATTATCCAGTCCCACCCCTTTCTGCCGCCGTAACACATCTCGCGGTTAGCCACCTTAGACTGGCCGTCGGTCTGCAGGTAAGCGGCTATGCTGAGCTTTCCACGAATTCCGAGAGCTTGGTTAATGGATTTCTATACGTCGGCAGTGAATTAAGGACCCCTATCTATAGTGATAGTGTCCGGTAGGCTATAGTGCTTCTATACGTGTTGAATCAACATCTGTGCGGTCTCTTCCGCGGTAGTTCCTTCGTTTCTCGCTCTGCAGGGGATGAAATAGCGCTCTTTGCTCAGCCGATCCACTACATTAAGTGTGGCGTCGTATCCATCGGAATCCGGTAGGCCGGTAACGAAGTCCATCGTAATATGCTGCTATAGTTTCTCGGGGATCGGAAGTGGCTTCAGCAGACCGGCCGGAAGACTATAACGTGGCTTCGCGGCTCGACATATGTGGCAATTGGCGATAAATCGATAGATCCGTTCGTAGATCCGTAGAAACCAGTAGACCGTCCTTATAGCTTCTATCGTCTTCTTTAAGCCGGCGTGTCCAACGTCTATAGAGCTATAGACTAGCTAGATGACTTCCGTAATTAGTTCTTCTGGAACTATCATCTTCCCTGAACCGGTCTTGCCGAGCTTCTGCTGTTGATTAAGCTGTTTCACCTTTTCGTAGAGGGTTTCTTCCTTAGGGGCCTGTTCCACCGCGCAGACCCCTACCTCTTTCAACACCTCTGCGTCTACTATTCGCTCGGTTAACACCTTCTGGAACATGTTAGGGTCTTCCTTCGCGCGGCTCGTCTTCCCTTCTCTTCGCGTCAGCGCGTCAGCCTTTCCGTTTTAAGCTCCAGGTCGATAATTGATCTTGAAATCGAACCCGGATAAGTAGGCGGCCTACCGAGCTTGGCGGCGTAAGAGCTTCTGCGTCTTTATAAAGTAAGTTAGCGACTGGTGGTCCGTAAGGACCTGGATCGGCCCTTTTCCAGCTATAAGTTCCGGTTTCCATTCTTCAAAGGCCTGAATAATAGCCAGCAGCTCCTTATCGTAGATAGCGTAATTCCGCTTAGCTTCGCTTATTAACTTGCTAAAGAAGGCGACTGGATGGAGGGTTTCGTCGTTACTATATTAAGAAAGGACTCCGGCCGTCACCGTGTCTGAAGCGTCCGTTTCTATATAGATCGTCTTTTCTGGTCGGAAGTGCGCCAATACTAGTGCAGAGGCCACTGCTTCTTTCAGCCGCACGAAAGCTTCCGTGCACTTCTTATTCTATAGGCCAGCAGCTTCCTTCTTTAACGCCTCGTTTAAGGGTCTTGCTATCTTGCTAAAGTCCTTAATAAACCGTCGATAGTAGCTGCAGAAGCCGAGAAACGCTCTGATTTGCGTAGTGTTTCCGGATTTCGGCTGCTTCCACTCCGTAACGGCGGCGACCTTTAAGGGGTCTATACGAATTCCATCTCTTCCGACGATAAGACCGAGATATTTGACCTCGGTTTGATAGAACTCGCTCTTCTTTATGTCTGCGTTCAATCCTACTTCGCGGAGCCTCTTCAACACTCTCTCGATGTAGTCCGTGTGTTGTTCTCTCGTTCTATCTGTGTAAATAAGGATGTCGTCTAGGTAAATTGACACAAACCGTTCCAACATGTCTATAAAGGTGTGGTTCATGAAGTGTTGCCATACTGCCGGCGCGTTGGTGAGTCCGAAAGGCATTACCAGCCACTTGAAATTGCCTATGCGCGTGGCGAATGTCGTAAGGTCTTCCGTTTGTCCTTCTTTATTCCTTAATCGATGGAATGCTTGTCGAATATCCAGCTTACTGAACTACTTAGCCTTTGCTACGCGCTATATAGTCTTATCTATCAGCGGCAGGGGGTATACGTCTCTCTTAGTGACCTCGTTAAGGCCGCGGTAGTCCACGCAGAGTCGCAGGCCACCCCCTGGTTTCCTTACGAAAAGAATCGGTAACGTATATTCTGCTGAGCTCGGCGTAATGAACTTCTTCGCCAAGTTTTTACGAACAAACACCTCTACCTGGTCCAGTTCGGCCAGTGACAGTCTCCTTAGGGGCTCAGTTCTTAGCAAGGTAGCCCCCTCTTTCAACCTGATCTTGTTGTCGTATTCCGGCCGGTAGAGTAGCAGGAGGTTGGAGTCTGCTTTTAAGAAGACATTAGCGTAACTATAGAGCTCGTTTGGCAACACCTCTAGCGGATCCACCTCTTCTTCCGCCATTATCTTCCGATAGTCTTCGATGTCCTTTATTAAGATAGCGTAAATCTCAGTGTTTGGCGACTTCGCGAGGGTCGTTATAGCTTCTGAACTCATTATTCCGACTGTGACTAGGGGTTCGGAACAATCGGACGGAGCCTCTTTGGCAGACTCTGTGGCTTTCGGCTCGGCGGCGGCGGCGATAGCGTTGCCTAGGGTCTTAAACCCTATCGTTCCTTCGTCTACATTAATAACGGCTTTCTGGTTCTTTATCCATTTCTGCCCTATAATAATGTCAAATCTTCCGATGTCTATGATTCGGAACGTCGCTTCCGTAGTGTGACCAGCCAAGGTAGTCTTCAGCGGCACGTAGTAGGTGACGCTTTCCGTGTCTTGACCGTTATAGGCCGAAATCCGCGTCGGCGACGCCAGCTCCACCGGATAGCCGTATCCATTTATTAGCTTCTAAACCAACCGATAGTGGATCGCCGCGCCAATGAGAGCTCCGGTATCGATAAAAGCCCTTAGCTGAAGTGGTCGGCTCGATCCGTCAAGGGGGTGGACAGTAATTAGAAGGATAATAGCTGTTTCCGTGTTCACTTCCACTGCAGCCGATAGCGGATCGCTGCAACTGTTAATGCTTTCTTCTCGTGCCGTTCGCGAGGGTGCCCTATCGTTCAAGCTGGATAGGGGGTCTATCCGTCCAGCTGATCTTTTCCTATAATTCTTAACTGCACCCTACCGTCTACGCTGTTAGTATCGTTCAGTGCCGGTTTAATAGCTTGAATAGTCTTTCTCGGCGTTAACGGCTGCTGCTTTATAGCGCGATACTCCTGCTTCTGCTGGGCCGTTGCTTGGCATCTCGTAGCGATGTAGCTAGGCTTTCTACACGCGTAGCAGGTGGGGACGAATAACGACCGCTGTAGCTAATAAGGTAGCTGCTGGGGTGCTCTCCGGAAAGGCGCAGGGGGTCGTGTTGTCTGCGCCGACGGCGACGGCTTCTGAACCGATTCGCGTAATTTCGCGTAAGCGCTCAGGTTTCTCCCGGTAACCCTCGCTCTGTGCACGAAGCTCTTAAGGTCCTCGTCTTCTACAGACGCTATAGCTGCGGCCAGCTTAGGGTTTAGCTTCTGCCTTAATAGGTAAAGCTGCTTATCTTCCGCCACTCGGGCCCTAATCGCGTATTTTCTGAACAGACCGTAGAATTCCTTAAACGTCTGCCGGTTTTGGTTGATCTTATCTAGCTGCTTACGGGCTGTCTTCTTCCTAAAGGGGTCGCCGAAACGCTGGTCCAGCGCTTTGATTGCTTCTTCGGCGGTTACCTCTTCTAGGTCCGCTACTAGCGAAAAAGCTTCACCTTCTAACCGCGATTCCAGGTACGCCAATCTATCTCCGGCGCTGTTCGATGCTTGATCGCGGTTTATCTTATTCTTAATTTTCTTCTTAAACTCTTCCCAGTCTTTAGGGTCTCCGCTTCTGAACGCTAGTAGATCCGGTAATAACGTTACCGGCGTGCCACCCTAACTGTAGGCCGCTAGTAAGGCGGTCTTAGTTGGTTCTTCTCGATGCGGCGGCGGCGGCGACATCGCCGCTTCTATATTAGCCAGTTGATCCTTCAGCGCCTTCAGCTGCGCCACTCTATTCGCCGCCTGGTTCTCTAACACGTCGATAATAGTTTCTGCCGATTCCTTCTCGGCCCTTACTATCTCTACTTCCTCTCTTAACTGTCTCTTTTCTTCCAGCGTTCTTAAGAACAGCGTCTTAATAAGGTCTATGCTGTCGTAGACCTTTCCTATCCTATTCTCGTTTACATAGTCTTCCAGTTCCTCAATCGTGCAGTCGTAAATTTTTCTATATTCGACTATTCGTTCCTTGAACTTAGCGGTCTCTTCCGCTGTGAAACCGCTAATAACGATCTTATCGTTAATGACGCTCGAGCGCCTACTCGCTTTGTCAGTCTTTCCTTTTCTGCTTCTGCTGCGGCCTGTAACGCCGCTCTCTACCGCTAAGAAGTCTTCTATCTTCTTACAGTGCCTTAGGTGTTGTTGTTGGTGTGTGTGTAGGTGCGCGTGCGTTATTCGGGTTTCCGGATAGTTCGACGGGCCCTTTCGCGCAGCGCGGAGTTGGTGTAGAGAGTGAGTTCGAGATATAATAATCCGGGCATGCAGATATAATTCAATACGGCCTTTTAATAACTATATCTCGAACTGAGGAGG
Source organism: Pseudocercospora ulei (assembly GCA_016165855.1). Lineage (NCBI taxonomy): Eukaryota > Fungi > Ascomycota > Dothideomycetes > Mycosphaerellales > Mycosphaerellaceae > Pseudocercospora > Pseudocercospora ulei. Next base: position 227,255 of record JACWNB010000003.1, read on the forward strand.
GAAAGGAATCTATGTGGTAGTAGTGGTAGGCTTTGATAGTGGTAGTGCCAAGGCCCGGCTCGGCCCGGACGGGCCGAGCCGAAATCCAGGGTCCACCCCATTAATCTGTCCCACCTCTTTCCACCGCCGCAACAGAGAAAACTGGCCAAAAATTCTTACATTATCTGGGGAGGGGGGGGGGGGTGGCCTACTAGCCACCACCCTAGGGGGACCAGAACACCCTACTTATTATCTGAGATCTCTACTACCTTAGGCCCGGCCGGGCCCCTACCCCTACTAGGGCTAGCCCCAGGGAGCAGAGGCACCCCCCTACCCCTACGTACCTCCCCCAGCCGGCGGAAGGGGCAGTAGAGGGAGCTATCCTTCCACTTGCACGAGGCATACACCCTAGCCTAGAAGCCTAGGAGGCGGTATAGGCCAAGTAAGGGCTAGGGGGAGTTAGGGCAGGGGGCACAGAGCTGGCCCTAGGTAGCGATAAGGAGGGCGTTAACGTACGACGGCCAGGCTGTAGCTACCTGCTCGGGTATAACCCAGGCGGGGTTACACTAGAAGGCGTAGAAGGGGAGCCGGGCCGCATCCTGCTGCTTGCGGGTATAGCACCTAAGACGTTAGCCCAGACTGTACAGAAGACGAGAATCTGTACGAACCGGAGGAGTAGCTACCGGTTAAGTTAAGGGCCCTACTGTACGAGGACAAAGTAGGGGGGGACCCTAGCCGGACGAGGGGGAGGGGCGGGGCCAGCGACGACGAGGGAACTACCGGACGACATAGTGGCTAGTTAGTGGTTAGTAGTTAGTAGTTAGTAGTTAGTAGTTAGTAGTTAGTAGCTGGTAGTAGTAGTAGTAGACGGTAGCGGATAGTAGTAGATAGTGGACAGTGTACAGGGAGAAGAGAGAGGAAAAGGGAAGAGAAGGAAGAAGGCTTAGGCTAACTGCCTGCTATAGTAGGAATAGCAAGCAGGGCAGCTGCTACAGACAGGTAGAGTAGCAAGAGGCAACTACGACCTAGGGGAAGCGACGAGGGACGACGACTCGGACGACCAAACAGAATAGGAAGCTACGACCTGCCAAAGGAACAGCAGGAGCTAGGTAGTTTAAGCACGCCGCTGTACGGAAGAAGCACTACGAGAAAGGGAAAGGGGGGGGGTATTGTTAAAGGGCGCTGCCCGGCCTAGGTCCTAAACCTGACCTAAGTCGACCGTCGCCCTAAGGACTGCAACTTAGCGGCGCTAGCACGACCCTACCCTCCGTACGGAGCTACCGACAGGACCCCACTCCTGTACAGAGGGAGAACACAACGGTCCTGCACAAAGGGGAGCTACCGCCCCTTGGATTAGGGGGGAAACCCCTTTACTACTATATAGAGGAGGTAACTCCCGATTCTCCGTACAGAGGGTGAACCTTGCACCCTGGTACAAAGGGGAAATTGCTAGCTTGGCTTTGTAGGTACAAATCGTACAGAGCAGACGATGAAGGAACTGCCTATTAGTTCCTTTATATAGATACCTAACCTTAAGTTTCTAAACCAAGATCCTTAGGCCCCTTACATAAAACATGTTCGGATCTTCTTTCGCGCGGCTGGTCTTTCGTTCTCTTCTCGTTAGCGTATTAGCCTTTCCATTTTGAGCTCCAGGTCGATAGGTAATCTTAAAGTCGAATCCGGATAAGTAGGCAGCCTACCGGGCCTGGCAACGTAATAGCTTCTACGTCTTTATAAAGGAGGTAAGCGACTAGTAGTCTGTAAGGACCTGGACTGTGCTCTTTCTAGCTATAAGCTCCAGCTTCCACTCTTCGAACGCCTGTATAATAGCTAACAGTTCTTTATCGTAAATGGCGTAGTGCCGTTCAGCCTTATTTATAGACCTACTAAAGAAAGCCACTGGATAGAGTGTCTTATCCTCGTCGTATTAAGAGAGGACCCTTGCTGTTACTGTGTCAGAAGCGTCCGTCTCTAGATAGATCGTCTTTTCTAGTCGGAAGTGCGCTAGAACTGGCGCCGAGGCCACTGCTTCTTTTAGCTAGTTAAAAGCTTCCGTACACCTCTTATTCTATAGGCTAGCGGCCTCCTTCTTTAATGCTTCGTTTAGGGGTCTCGCTATCTTGCTAAAGTCCTTAATAAATCGCCGATAGTAGCTGCAGAATCCGAGAAACGCTCTGATTTGTGTAGTGTTTCCGGATTTCGGCTGCTTCTATTCCGCTACAGCTGCGACCTTTAAGGGGTCTATCTAAATTCCTTCTCTTTCGACGACAAGACCGAGATATTTAACTTTAGTCTGATAGAACTCGCTCTTCTTCGTGTCCGCGTTTAATCTAACCTTGCGGAGTCTCTTGAACACCCTCCTAATATAGTCTGTGTATTGCTCCCTTATTCTATTAGTGTAGATAAGAATGTCGTCTAAGTAGATAGACACGAACCGTTCCAGCATGTCTATAAAGGTATAGTTTATAAGGCGTTACTACACTGCCGGTGCGTTAGTAAGTCCGAAAGGCATTACTAACTACTTGAAATTGCCTATGCATGTAGCGAATGTCGTAAGATCTTCTGTTTGCCCTTTTTTATTCCTTAATCGGTAGAACGCTTAGCGAATATCCAGCTTGCTAAACTACTTAGCTTTAGCTACTCGTTGTATAGTCTCGTCGATTAGCAGCAGCGGATACACATCTCTCTTAGTAACCTTATTAAGGCTACGGTAATCTACGCACAGTCGGAGACTACCTCCGGGTTTCTGCATAAAAAGAATCGGTAACGTATATTCTGCAGAGCTTGGCGTAATAAACTTCTTCGCTAGGTTTTCTTAGACAAACACCTCTACTTAGTCTAGCTCGGCTAGCGATAAGCGTCTTAGGGGTTCGGTTCTCGGCAACGCAGCTCCTTCTTTTAGCCGGATCTTGTTGTTGTATTCCGGTAGGTAGAGCGGCAAGAGGTTGGAGTCAGCCTTTAAGAACACGTTAGCGTAGCTATAGAGTTCTTTCAGTAACACCTCTAGCGGATCTACTTCTTCTTCCGCTATTATCTTCCGGTTGTCTTCGATGTTATTTATTAAGATAGTGTAAATCTTATTGTCCGGCGACCTCGCGAGGGTCGTTAAAGCTTCCGAGCTTGTTATTCCGATCGTGTCTAGAGGGTCGGGCCGATCTGTCTGAACTGCTTCGATGGTCGTAGCGTTCGATTTCGCAGCGACGACGGTAACCGATTCGGCGGCAACTCCGCTCTGCTGGTTTTTGAACCCTAGCGTGCCTTTACCTACGTCAATAACTGCTCTCTAGTTCTTTATCTATTTCTGCCCTATAATAATGTTAAACCTTCTGATATCTATAATTCGGAACGTCGCCTCTGTAGTGCGACCAGCCAGTATCCTTAATAGCACATAGCGCATAACACTTTCCGTGTCCTGTCTGTTGTACGTCGAAATTCTCGTCGGCGACGCTAATTATACTGGATAGCCGTATCCCTTTATTAGCTTCTAAACCAACCAATAGTGGATTGCTGCTCCGATAAGAGCTCTGGTATCGATGAAAGCTTTCAGCTGGAGCGGTAGGCGTAACTTCTTAACAGGGTGGATCGTAATAGGAAGGATAATAGCTGTTTCCGCGTTCACTTCTACCACTGCCGAGAGCGGATCGCTACAGCTGTTGATACTTCCTTCTTCTAGCGACGTAGTTTGTATCGGTGCCCTATTGTCTATGCTGGATAGGGGGCCTATCCGTCTAGCTAGTCTTTTCCTAGGATTCGCAGTAGCACTCTACTGTCCACACTGTCGGTGTCGTTCAGAGCCGGCTCTATAGCTTGGATAGCCTTTCTTAGCTGCTGCTGCTTCGTAGCTCGATACTCCTGCTTCTGCTGATCTGTAGCTTGGCATCTCGTAGCGATGTAGCTAGGCTTTCTATACGCGTAGCAGGTAGGGACGAACGACGAGCGCAGCGAATAATATGGCTGCTAAGGTGCTCTCCAGAAAGGTGTAGGGGATCGCGTTGTCTGCGTTATCGACGGCTTCTGGTTTGATTTGCGCGATTTCGCGTAGGCGCTTAGGTTTCTAGCAGTAACTCTTGCTCGGTGCACGAAGCTTTTAAGGTCTTCGTCTTCTACCAACGCTATAGCTGCTGCCAATTCAGGGTTCAGCTTCTGTCTTAGTAGGTAGAGCTGCTTATCTTCTAACACTCTGGCTCTAATAGCATAGTTTCTGAACAGTCTGTAGAACTCCTTAAACGTCTGCCGGTTCTGGTTGATTTCGTCTAGTTGCTTACGGGCTGTCTTCTTTTGGAATAGATCTCTAAAGCGTTAATCTAGCGCTTTAATTGCTTCTTCGGCAGTTACCTCTTCTAGGTCCGCTACTAACGAAAATGCTTTACCTTCTAGTCGCGATTCTAGGTATGCCAACCTACCTTCTTTACTGTTTCCGGCGTAATTGCAGTCTCTCTTGTTCTTTATCTTCTTCTGAAATGCCTCCCAGTCCTTAGGGTCTCTGCCTCTAAACGCCGGTAGGTTAGGTAGTAACGTTATCGAGGTGCCGCCGTAACTGTAGGCCGCCGGTAAGGCGGTCTCTGCTTGTTCTTCTCGATATAGCGGCGGCGCTAATAACGCCACTGCCTCTATGTTGGCTAACTAAGCCTTTATCGCCTTTATTTGTGCTAGTCGATTCGCTGCTTAGTTTTCTAGCACGTCGATAATAGTTTCTGCCGACTCCTTCTCGGCTATTACCGCTTCTAGTTTATCTCTTAGTCGCCTGTTCTCTTCCGTGTTCCTATAAAACTTCTTTTCGACGAAGGTAAAAATGTTAAACACCTTCTCGGCTCTATGTTCTGTAAGATATTCTCCTATCTCGTCCGGCGTACGTGCGTATAGTTCGGCATAGCCCTCTATGCCCTTTCTCGCTTTGTCTATCTCTTCTTCTGTAAGGCCTTTAGTGGCCGTTCTATCGTCGAGGATGCTGGTGCGCCTATCCCTTAGTCTGTTAGTCTTTCTCTTTCCGCTGCAGCCTGTAACGCCGCCCTCTACTGTTAAGAAGCTCTCTATAGCTTTTCTTACAGTGCTAGTGTTTGGTTTAATATGTGTAGTGCGCGTACGTTATTTAGGTATCCGGATAGTTCAACAGTCCCTTTCGCGCAGCGCAGAGTTGGTATAGTAAGTAAGTTCTAGATATGATAATCCGGGCACGCAGATATAATTCAATACAGCCTTTTTAATAACTATATCTCGAACTAAGGAGAGAAAAGAATCTATATAGTGGTAGGTAAGGGCTTTAGGGGTAGTGTGCCAAGGCCCGGCTCGGTCCAGAAGGGCTGAGCCGAAATTCCAAGGGTCTACCCTATTGCTTAGTCCTACCCCTTTCTGCTGTTGCAACAGTAGGAGCAGTAGAGGGAGCCGTCCTTCCACCTATACGACGCGCATACGCCGGCCTAGGAGCCGGGCAGGCGGTACAGGCCAAACGAGCCCTAGGGGGAGTTAGTACGGGTAGCGCAGGCCTAGCCGCAGGTAGCAATAAGAATAGCGTTAACGTACGAGGGGCAGGCTATAGCGACCTGCTAAGGCGTAATTCGGGCGGGGTTACACTAGAAGGAGCAGAATAGCAGCTTAGCAGCGTCTTGCTGCTCGCTAGTATAGCACCTAGGACATTAGCTAGGACTGTACAGAAGAGAAGGCCTGTACGAACCGGAACCGGAGTTGCTAATTAAGCTAAGCATTCCACTGCTAGAGGTAAAAGTGCAGGGGGACGCCGGCCAGACGGTAGGTAGATAGGCCGGCAACTACGAGGGAGCTATAGCAGGACCAGGCGGACAGAGTACAGGGCATAGTAGCAGCATTAGTAGTAGTTGTGTTTATAGTAGTTAGATAGTAGTAGTAGTTGTATTAGTAGTAGTTAGATAGTAGTAATAGTTATAGTAGTAGTAGACGGACGGGCGGACGGGTAACAGGCAGGGGAATAGAAGAGAAAGAGAGGAAGAGGGAGATAGGGGGGGGGAGGCTTAATGTATAGGGTGTAGGCTGCCCGCTATGCGAGGCAATAGCAACTAGGGCAGCTGCTACAACTGTATAAAGGAGGGCGAACGAGGCAACCGCTACCTAGTGCCCGGACGAGTAACAGCCCTATAGACGACCGGACGAGGACGGGAAAGCGCTACCTGCAAGAGGAACGATAGGACCTAAGGCTGTACGATACGTCGTACAAAGGAAACACTACGAGAAGGGAGAGGGGTATTGTTAGGGGGCGCTGTCCAGCCCAGGTCCTGGACCTAAGCTAGCTGTTGCCCTGAGGATTGCCACTTAGCGGCGCTAGCACGACCCTACCCTCTGTACGGAGTTACTAATACGACCCTACTCCTATACAGAGAGAGAATCCTATAGCCCTATATAGAGGAGAATTGCCGCCTCTCTAAACAGAGGGAAAACTCTGCATCCCTATACAGAGGGAAACTCCCGCGCCTCTGTACAGAGTTAGGAACCTTGCTCCCCTATACGGAGGGAAATTGCTAGCTTAGCTTCGTAGGTACAAATTGTAATGCAGCGGACGACGAAGGAACTGCCTATTAGTTCCTTTATATAGATACCTAGCCTTAAGTTCCTAAACCAAGATTCTTAAGCCCTTACACTAATAGATACAATGCCACTCTTAACCCAGTAGATCGGTTAAGTAAGGAACGCTACTTTATCCCCTATTAAGCAAAGAACAAAGGCACTACTATAGAAGAGACCGCGAGGATGCTAATTTAGCACGTATAGAAGCACTATAGTCTGCCAGACACTATTACTACAGATAGGGGTCCTTAATTCACTGCTAATATATAGAAGGCTATTAACCAAGTTCTCGGAATCTACAGAAAGCTTAGCATAGCTGCTTACCCTTAGACTGACAGTCAGTCTAAAGTAGGCAACTGTAAGATAGAAAAGAATCTACGAATCTTCTGCAGCTATTATTAGGAAGAGTAGGTTAAGGTGTTGCTAATAGCCAAATTCTGCGCCAACTCGGCACTGTCCGAGGCCACCTCGTTGGCGCTGTTCGAGATAACTTAAAGCTATCTTCTAAGAACAAGCTTTTAACTGCTGGAAGGACCTAGCTCTTTGTATCAGGGGACGCCGTCTAGCCTAGGTCCTGGACCTAAGCCAGCCGTCGCCCTAAGGACAGCGACTTAGCGGCGCTAGCACGACCCTACCCTCTGTACGGAGTCACTAACACGACCCTACTCCTATACAGAGGGAGAATCCTATAGCCCTATACAGAGGGGAACTGCCGCCCCTCTAAACAGAGGGAAAACTCTGCACTACTGTACAGAGGGAAACTCCCGATCCTCTGTACAGAGTGTAAACCTTGCACCCCTATATAGGGGAAAATTGCTAGCTTAGCTTTGTAGGTACAAATTGTACAGCAGCAGACGATAAACGAACTGCCTATTAGTTCCTTTATGTAGATACCTAGCCTTAAGTTTCTAAACCAAGATTCTTAAGTCCTTATATTAGGAACTAATCTTACTGTCGGTAACCGCAGTAATATAACGAAAATGGACAGCGACATCTCTATAGAACCTACGGCTATACAGGGACAGATGCACTGCGCGTACGAGGAGCTGCTAGAACACAAGAGGCAGCTCGAACAGCAAGTAAGCCACTAGGCTGCGATTATTTCCTAACAGGAACAGGAGCTACGACAGCTTAGGGCGTCCGATTGCAATCCGACCCCTATAACAACAACGACGAACACGATAGCCTACACCCTGGACTCCAAGAGCAAACTCCCTAACGTTACTGCTTACGATAGTAAAGCTCCGGCCGAGTACCCCTCCTAGGCTGCCCAGATGCACTCTAAGCTTCTAGTCGACTTAGGAGCATACCTAACCGAGCTGGACAAGGTAGTGTACCTCTTTAGGAGGTTAAAGGGCAGGGCGGCAGCACGGATTCTGCCGTACTACGAGACGGCTATCGCTAACCCGGCAATAGCAACGACGACGATGCTCTAGGCAGCTCTTAATAAGAGCTATAAGGACCTAGACCGCAAGAGCCGAGCACTTGTACAGGTTAACACGATAAAGCAAGGGCGTAAGACTATATAAGAGTTCCTCGCAGAATACGACTAGACCCTAGCAGAGGCAGGAGGACTCTAATAGGAGGACAGGATAAAAATTGCTACCTTAGAGGTAGGCTTCTCTAAGGAGATTATAACAGGACTAGTAGGCGTAATGCGACCAGCTATGTACGAAGAATTCTGTAATCTCCTTAGGATAGTCGACGACCAGTAGCGCAGGCTCGGACGGATAAGCTGCACTTATAAGATACGACAATCCCTCTAGCGGCAGACGGACGCTATAGACTAGGAACTAACGACGACGAGAGTAGCAGCAGCCGTTACCGTACAGCTAGGGGCCGCTGCTAAAAGGGCGCAGTAGGTAGACATAGCTACCCTTAACAAGAGAAGAGCAGAAGGGAGCTGCTACAGGTATAGCAAGATAGGCTACACTGTACGGAATTGCAGGCTTTTGCTAGCAGAGAGCCCTAGGGGACGGCCGACCACTGCAAGGGTAGCAACTGCGTCGCCCTAATAAGAGAATTAAGAGTCCTACTCGGATAGTAAACCGTTGCTATAGGAGGTTAAATGCGTGTTAGCAGGAGTGTAAGGGCTTAAGAATCTTGGTTTAGAAACTTAAGGCTAGGTATCTATATAAAGGAACTAATAGGCAGTTCCTGCGTTGTCTGCTACTATACGATTTGTACCTACGAAGCCAAGCTAGTAATTTCCCTCTATGCAGGGATGCAAGGTTTACACTCTGTATAGAGGATCGGGAGTTTCTCTCTGTATAGTAGTGCAGAGTTTTCCCTCTGTTTAGAGGGGCGGCAATTCCCCTCTATATAGGGCTATAGGGTTCTCCCTCTATATAGGAGTAGGATCCTGTCGGTGATTCTATACAGAGGGTAGGGTCGTGCTAGCGCTACTAAGTCGCAGTTATTAGGGCGACAGCTAGCTTAGGTTAGGTCCAGGACCTGGGCTGGGCAGCGCCCCCTAACAATACCCCCCCCCCTCCCTTCTCGTAGTGCTCCTTTCGTACGGCAGCGTATTGTATACCCTTAGCTCCTAGTGTTCCTTTAGCAGGTCGCGACTTCCTATTTCCGTCCAGTCGTCTATATAGCCGTTGCTTGTCGCCTACTAGGTCGTAGTTGCCTCCTTGCCTTTTTATATAGCTGTAGCAGCTGCTCTAGTTGCTATTGCCTCCTATAGCAGGCAGCTACCTCCTATATACTGAGCCTCTCCCTTCTCTTTCCCTTCTCTCTTTTCCTTCTATTCCCTGCCTGCCTCCCCCCTTCTATGCTGTCTACTATCTACTACTGTCTACTGTCTACCGTCTACCGTCTACTATCTACGTCTACTGTCTACTATCTACCCCGGCCCTACTACTAGTTACTACTACCTACTAGCTACTACTAGTCGCTACTACTAGTTACTACTGTTATACTACCTGCCCTGTCCGGCCGTGCTTGCTGTAGCTCCCTTGTAGTCGCTAGCTCCTCCTCCGCTCGTCTGGCTAGGGTCCCCTCCTATTTCTACCTCTAGCAGTGGAATGTTCAATTCGACTAGTAGCTCTGCTTCTAGTTCGTACAGGTTCCCGTCCTTTGTACAGTCTAAGCTAACGTCTTAGGTGCTATACTAACGAGCAGCAGGACGCAGCCGAGCTACCCTTCTATACCTTCTAGTGTAACCCTGCCTAGGTTACACCTTAGCAGGTCGCTACAGCCTGTATATCGTACGTTAACGCTATCCTTATTGCTACCTAGGGCCAGCCCTACGCCCCCTGTTCTAACTCCCCCTAGGGCTTACTTGGCCTATACCGCCTCCCCGGCTTCTAGGCTAGGGTGTGTGCCTCGTGCAAGTGGAAGGATAGCTCTTTCTACTGCCCCTACCGCCGTCTGGAAGAGGCGCATAGGGGTAGGGGAGTGCCTCTGCTCCCTAGGGCTAGCCTAGGTAGGGGTCCTGCTAGGAGGGAGGTAATTAAGATTTTAGATAGGGAGTCGGCCGCTCTAGTCCTACGGGGTAGTAGCTAGTAAGCTACTCCCCCCCCCTAGGTAGTGTAAGAAATTTTCGGACAGTTCTGCTCCTAACCCCTCTTACTTCTACTTTCCTTTCTACTTGTTTTCTGGCTGTTCCCTTCCTTCTGCCCTTCTTCTATACAGTGTCGTACAGTATAATGTTGGTAGGATCCTGTAGCGTCCTACGTTATAATTCTCGATCCTTTAACAATCCAAGTTGTTAGCAGCTGCCCTATCCTTAGGGTAGATCGTGCCCCTTTTCGCCGTATAGCGCAGCGTTACTGTAACTGGGCAGGGGGATGGTTCTCCTCCTACCTGTCTAGTGCAGTTGTGTCCTGTAGGGCTTTGTACAGTTCCTATATAGGCTCTACCTATCCTCTCTATTTTACTAGGTACTCTACCCTCTTCTTCTTCTTCTAGCTCTTAAAGATTCCTTCTACCTTGTACTCTTCCTAGCCCTCGGTTATAATCGCTAGTAGGCGCGCATTATCTGTTGTCTAGTGTAGTAGGGGGTCCGTATTCGCTAGCTGTACGAGGTCTATATAGAAGACTAGGTAGATCCCTAGGGGAGTGTTAAGTTATATAGTATGTGTCCCTACTAGTCTTACTACTGTAAACTTCCTGTTCTTCTAATCTAGCTTCTTGCTTAGTCGGTCTATACGGATATTGCGCTGGTTTAGCCAGACCTTATCCCCTGCCTCGTACCTTAGTGCAGCCTGTCGTCCCTTGTTGGCCTGCTCTTCCGCGTTCTGTTAGGCTATAGCTAGACTCGCCTTCGCCTATTAATAGGCGTTCGTAATCGTCTGTACGATGGCCTCTCGCTGCTGATTCGGGGATTATATAGGGCGCAGAGTGTTACTACTTGGGTTCGGCAGGAGCAGGGAGTAGTCGTATCTATAGGCTATAAAGAAGGGGGACAATCCTGTAGCATTAGCTGTACGGCTGTTAATAGCCAGCTACGCTATAGGGAGAAGGCAGTTCCAGTTCGCCTAATTATAGTCGACGTACGCTCGGAGGTACGCTTCCAACGTCGAATTAACCCTCTCTGTCGTACCGTCCGTCTGCAGGTGCTATGCGGTTAACAGGCGACGTTCTATATTTAGCAACTGGCAGACCTTTGCCTAGAGCTAGCTCGTAAATTGCGTATCTCGGTCCGATACAATTGACCTAGGGAAACTGTACTTGCTAAACGTCGTCTGTATAAAGGCCTAGGCAGTGTCCTTAGCTGTAATAGAGTCTATTCCCTCTAGTATTACCCCCTTCGTTAGCTTGTCTATTACTACTATAATGTTCCTCCGTCCGTTGCTCTTAGGGAGGTCTATAATAAAGTCTACTGTTAGGTCTTGCTAGGGCCGGTCCGGGATCGGTAGGGGTTTCAGCAGCCTATGCTTTAGTTTACGCTATAGCTTGGTTCTTCTGCATATATCGCAGTTCTATATAAACCTGCGGATGTCCTTTGCTATCGCCGGCTAGTAGTAATCCCTAGCAACGATGCTGTACGTCTCCTCGCGCCCTAGGTGCTAGGTAGCTATAGAATTATGCGCCTGTTGTATTAAGCTCGTACAGAGCTTCTCGTCTGCTAGGACCCCAATCCGATTCCTGAACTTTAGGTTGTTCTCCTTGTCTACTAAGCACTCTACTGCCGATACCTTAAGATAGAGCTCTGCTAGGAGCTTCTGCTGCCCTCCTTAGATCGCTGTATAGGCCTCTTAGTATACATCGTTCTTCTCTACTACCTCTTCCTATACTTGCACTTAGGGTTCCTATATATATGCCGCTGCTAGGCGGATAGTCCCTTCGCCTGGCTCCTCCTTAAACATCTAGAATGTTCGTAACTTTAGCCGATCGTCCTCGTACGTCGTTAGTATATCCTAGTCCTATCTAGATATCGTATCGGCCCTGCTGTTGTCCTTACCCTTGCGATACTGGAGTCTTATATTAAACCGGCTTAGGTACATTGCCTATCGTACGTGCCTCTTAGACAGCTTCTAGGGCTATATAAAGTACTCTAGGTTCTAATAGTTAGTTAGGGCGAGGAACTCGGGAACTGAGCAGAGTTCTCTATCCTACGCTTTGTAACACTGTACGACTACTAGCAGCTCCTTGTCGTAGATAGGGTAGTTGCACTTAGCTAGGGAGTTCTTCTTAGAGAAGGACGCGTATAGGTGTAGAAGTCTATCCGAGCCTACCTGTAACAAGATGCCTCCTATGCAGTACCCTAAGGAGTCAGTTTCCAGTATCGTTGTACGTTCTAGGTCGAAGGCAGCAAGCGTTAGTCCTATAGTAAAGAGCTCCTTTAGCTTGTTAAAGCTCCTATCGCACTCGTCTATCTACTTAAACAGCATGTCCTTTTATGTTAGCTCGACTAGAGGGCGTACGATCTCCGAGTAGTTCCGTATAAACTGGCGGTAGAAGTTGGCAAACCTAAGAAATTCCCGTACGCCCTAAACGTTCGTAGGCGGCTTCTATTGCTTAATAGCATTAATCTTCTTCCTATCTATACTGATGCCTTTCCCTACCTTAATAATAAACCCTAGGTATTTCGTACACTGTACACCGAATTTACATTTATCGATGTTAAGGTACAATCCAGCCTGTTGCAGTCGATCTAGTACCTTCTTAACGTCCTGTACGTAATCTGCGTAGGTGCCGTCTGTAAAAACCAGGGTGTCGTCGAGGTACGCTAAGCAGATGTCGTCTAGTAACCCTTACAAGGACTTGTTAATGTACCTTTAGAAGGTTGCTAGTACGTTGGCAAGGCTAAAGGGGGTAACAAGCTACTTAAAAAGACTATATCTTGTACAGAAGGTAGTTATCTATTTACAGCCTTCCTTAATCCGTATCTTGTAGAAGGCCGAGACTATGTTAAGCTTAGTAAACTACTTTGCCTTGCTAATCCGTCCGAGAGTCTTCTTAATAAGGGGTAGGGGGTACTAGTCCTTCTTAGTAATCGCGTTAATGCCTCTATAGTCTATGCAGAAACGTAAGCCGGCCTTCCCCTTCTTATAGACAAACAGCACTAGGGCTCCTGCAGACGAGGTACTTGTCTAAATGAACCCTTTGGCAAGTAGGTCGTCCAGTGTCTTGCGTAGTACTAGGAGTTCTCTAGAGGACATTCTGTATAGCGGACCGTACAGTACCTTAGGCAGCCTCCTATCTAGAAAGAGTTCTAGCTAGATGTCGTAGTTAATCCCTTCTCCTTAGTGTAGCAGCAGTTTCGAGGCCGACTTTAGCTCGAAGAGGTCTAGGTATCCTGCGTATTCCCTTAAGAGCTTTGTATAGGGGTCCGTCGCTTCCTTAGGCGCCAATACCTTCTTAATGTCCGCTGTCGCAGTGTTGATTTCGGTCTTAGCATTGCCGCCCTGCGGGACTCTCCCTTAGTCTCTATAAGAGGCTTAAGAATCTTGGTTTAGAAACTTAAGGTTGTGTATCTATATAAAGGAACTAATAGGCAGTTCCTTTGTCGTCTGCTGCTGTACAATTTGTACCTACAAAGCTAAGCTAGCAATTTCCCTCTGTATAGGGATACAAGGTTTACCCTCTATATAGAGGATCGGGAGTTCTCCCTCTGTACAGTAGTGCAGAGTTTTCTCTCTATTTAGAGGAGCGGCAATTCCTCTCTATATAGGGCTATAGGGTTCCCCCCTCTATATAGGAGTGTAGTCCTGTTAGTGATTCCGTATAGAGGGTAGGGTCGTGCTGGCGCCGCTAAGTCGCAGTCCTTAGGGCAACGGCTGGCTTAGGTTGGGTCCAGGACCTAGGCTAGGCAGCGCCCTCTAACAATACCCCCCCCTCCCTGCTTGTAGTGCCCTTTTCGTATAGCGACATGCCTACCCTTAGCTCCTGCTGTTCCTCTAGCAGGTCGCGACTTCCTTTTTTCGTCTAGCTATCTATATAGTCGTCGCTCGTCGCCTACTAGGTTATAGTTGCCTCCTTGCTATTTTAACTAGTTGTGGCAGCTGCCTTAGTTGCTATTGCCTTATATAGTAGACAGTTACTCCCTAAATTCCAAGCCTCTCCCTTCTCTTTCTCTTCCCCTTTTCTTTCTATTCCCTGCCTGCCTTCTCCTCCTACGCCGTCTACTGTCTACTACTGTCTACTGTCTGCGCCTACTGTCTACTATCTACTATCTACTATCTACTATCTAACTACTACTACCTACTAGCTATTATTATGTCGTCCGCTCCGTCTAGTAGCTCCCTCGTAGTTGCTAGCTCCTCCTCTTCCGCTCGTCTAGCTAGGGTCCCCTCCTATTTCCGCCTCTAGCAGTAGAATCTTTAATTTAACGAACAGCTACGCTTCCGGTTCGTACGGATTCCTATCTTCTGTACAGTCTAAGCTAACGTCTTAGGTGCTACACTAACGAGCAGCAGGATGCAGCCGAGCTGCCCTACTAGGCCTTCTAGTGTAACCCTGCCTAAGTTATACCTTAGCAGGTAGCTATAGCCTAGGCGTCGTACGTTAACGCTGTCCTTATCGCTACCTAGAGTTAGCTCTACGCCCCCTGCTGTTAGGGGGCGTCGCCCGGCCCAGGTCCTGGACCCGACCTGAGCCGACCGTCGCCCTAAGAACTGCGACTTAGCAGCGCCAGCACGACCCCACCCTCCGTACGGAGTCCCCGACAGGACCCTTCTCCTGTACGGAGGGAGAACACTACGGTCCTGCACAAAGGGGGAGCTACCGCCCCTTAGATTAGGGGAAAACCCGGCACCACCGTACAGAGGAGGTAACTCCCGATTCTCCGTACGGAGGGTGAACCTTGCACCCCAGCACAAAGGGGAAATTGCTAGCTTGGCTTCGTAGGTACAAATCGTACGGAGCAGACGACGAAGGAACTGCCTATCAGTTCCTTTATGTAGATACCCGACCTTAAGCTTCTGAACCAAGATTCTTAAGTCTCTTACATTAGGAACTGATCTTACTGTCGGTAACCGCAGTGATAGAGCAAGATGGACGGCGACATCCCTATAGAACCTACGGCTATAGAGGGACACATGCACCGCGTGTACGAGGAGCTGCTAGAAAGCAAGAGACAGCTCGAGCAGCAAGTAAGCCACTAGGCTACAATAATTTCCTAACAGGAACAGGAGCTACAACAGCTTAGGGCGTCCGATCGCGATCCGACCCCTACGACGACGAACACGATGACCCCTACCCCGACCCCCAAGAGCAAACTTCCCGACGTTTCTACGTACGATAGTAAGGCTCCGGCCGAGTACCCCTCCTGGGCGGCTTAGATGCGCTCCAAACTCCTAGTCGACTTAGGAGCATACCCGACTGAGCTAGACAAGGTAGTCTACCTCTTTAGGAGGTTGAAGGGCAGGGCGGCGGCACGAATTCTGCCGTACTACGAGACGGCCATTGCTAACCTAGCAATAGCTACGACGACGATGCTCTAGGCAGCTCTGGACAAGAGCTACAAGGACCTAGACCGCGAGAGCCGAGCACTCCTACAGGTCAATACGATAAAACAAGGACGCAAGACTGTACGAGAATTCCTTGCGGAATTTAACCAGACCCTGGCAGAAGCAGGGGGTCTCCAATAGGAGGACAGGATGAAAATTACCTCTTTGGAGGTAGGCCTCTCGAAGGAAATTATAACGGGGCTGGTGGGTGTAATGCAGCCAGCTACGTACGAGGAATTTTGCGACCTTCTCAGGATGGTCGACGACCAGCAACGCAGGCTGGGACGGATAGGCCGTGCCTAGGAGATAAGACAACCTCCCTAGCGACAGACAGATGCTATAGACTAGGAACCGACGACGATAAGGGTAGCAGCAGCAGCCACCGTACGGCCAAGGGCCGCCACTAAGAAGGCGCAATAGGTAGACACAGCCACCCTTAACAAGAGGCGAGCAGAAGGGAGCTGCTACCGGTGTAGCAAGATAGGCTACACCGTACGGAATTGCGGGCTCCTGCTAGCAGAGAGACCCGGGGGACGGCCGACTACCGTAAGGGTAGCTACTGCAGCGCCTTAACGAGAAGATCAGGTGTCCTACTCGGACGACGACGAGTCGGGAAAAGAGTAGTCTCTAAGCGAAGACTCTGCCAGAGGCGGGTGCGAGATAGACTGCCAAATCAAAGCATTACTTGGCTATCTTTCAAGAGCAATTACATAACGACGACGCCGTTTATCGTACGGCCGACATTAAACGGGTCCGCAACGGCGCGGACACTAATTGACACAGGATGTTTGGTGTATAGAGTGATTAGCGAAGACTTCGTACGGAGACATCGGATTGAGACGGCCCCTACGGTACCTGTACGCATGCTGGGCATTACCGGGCAGGGACCGGACATTACCTACATAGTGAAAGTAACAATAGAGGTACAAGGACACTACGAGCAAGACTCGTACCTCTATGTCGTACGGGACAAGTTGGGGTATAACCTGATACTAGGGAAGCCTTAGATAGAACGCTGGAAGGGCAAGCTGGACGTCGGACAAGGACGGCTGTACCTGGCAGCAACAAAGTGGAGAATCCGGGACCAGGGGAGGTCCCTGCGAGGTGGCAATGCCAAGGCCGAGATCAACACAGCAACGGCGGACATCGAGAAGGCATTAGCACCTAAGGAAGCGACAAACCCCTGTACGAAGCTCCTAAGAGAGTATATTGGGTACCTGGACCTCTTTGAACCGAAGTCGGCCTCGAAACTGCCGCTACACCGAGGGGAAGGGATTGACTATAACATCCAGCTAGAACCCCGCCCGGATAGGAGCCTGCCGGAGGTACCGTACGGACCGCTGTACAGTATGTCCTCTAGAGAACTCCTGGTACTGCGCAAGACGCTGGACGACCTGCTTGCCAAAGGGTTTATCCAGGCCAGTACGTCGTCCGTAGGAGCCCTAGTACTGTTTGTCTACAAGGAGGGGAAGGCTGGATTGCGTTTCTGCGTAGACTACAGAGGCATCAACGCGATTACTAAGAAGGACCGGTACCCCCTACCCCTTATTAAGGAGACCCTCGGACGGATCAGCAAGGCGAAGTGGTTCACCAAGCTTAACGTAGTCTCGGCCTTCCACAAGATACGGATCAAGGAAGGCTGTAAATGGATGACTGCCTTCTGTACGAGATACGGTCTTTTTGAGTAGCTGGTCACCCCCTTTGGCCTTGCCAATGCACCGGCGACCTTCTAAAGGTACATTAACAAGTCCCTGCAAGGGCTACTGGACGACATCTGCTTAGCATACCTCGACGACACCCTGGTTTTTACGGACGGCACCTACGCAGACCACGTACGGGATGTCAAGAAGGTGCTGGACCGTCTGCAGCAGGCGGGCTTGTACCTCGACATCGACAAATGCGAGTTCGGTGTCCAACGTACGAAATACCTAGGTTTTATTATCGAGGTAGGGAAAGGCATTAGCATAGATAGGAAGAAGATTGACGCTATCAAGCTATGGAAACCGCCTACGAACGTCAAGGGCGTACGGGAATTCCTTGGGTTTGCCAACTTCTACCGCCAGTTTATACGGAACTACTCGGAGATCGTACGCCCCCTAGTTAAGCTGACGCACAAGGACAAGCAGTTCAAATGGTCGGACGAATGCAATAAGAGCTTCGACAAGCTGAAAGAGCTCTTTACTACAGGACCAACGCTCGCCGCCTTTAACCCGGAGCGTACGACAATACTGGAAACCGACTCCTTAGGGTACTGCATTAGGGGTATCCTGTTACAGGTGGGCCCGGACGGACTCCTACACCTATGCGCGTACTTCTCTAAGAAGAACTCCCCAGCTAAGTGCAACTACCCAATCTACGACAAAGAGTTGCTGGCAGTCGTACGGTGTTGCGAAGCCTGGGATAGGGAACTCTGCTCGGTGCCTAAGTTCCTCGCCCTAACGGACCACAAGAACCTGGAATACTTCACTTAACCCTGGAAGCTGTCTAAGAGGCACGTACGATGGGCAATGTACCTAAGCCGGTTTAATATAAGACTCCAGTACCGCAAGGGTAAGGACAATAGCAGGGCCGACGCACTGTCCAGACGGGACCAGGACATGCCAACGACGTACAGGGACGACCGGCTAAAGTCGCGGACATTCCAGATGTTCAAGGAAGAGCCAGGCGGGGAGACTATCTACCTAGCGGCGACACATCTATAGGAACCCTAACTGCAAGCATAGGAAGAGGCAGTGGAAAAGGACGAGGCATACCGAGGGGCCTGTACGGCGATCTAGGGAGGGCAACGGAAGCTCCTAGCTAAGCTCCACCTAAAGGTATCGGCAGCCGAGTGTTTAGTGGACGAGGAGAACAACCTAAAGTTCAGAAATCGGATATAGGTCCCGGCGGACGAGAAGCTCTGTACGGGCTTGATACAACGAGCACATAACTCTATAGCTACCGGACACCTAGGGCGCGAGGAAACGTACAGCATTATCGCCCGGGACTACTACTGGCCAGCGATGGCGAAAGACATTCGCAGGTTCGTACAGAACTGCGATGTGTGCGGACGAACGAAGCCCTAGCGCGAACTGAAGCATAGGCTGCTGAAGCCCCTGCCAATACCTAATCGACCCTAGCAAGATCTGACCGTAGACTTCATTACGGACCTCCCTAAGAGCGACGGACGGCGAAACATTATAGTGGTTACGGACAAGTTGACGAAGGGGGTAATACTGGAGGGGATGGACTCTATTACAGCTAAAGACACCGCCTAGGCCTTTATCCGGACGACGTTTAGCAAACACGGTTTCCCCAGGTCAATTGTATTAGACCGGGGGTTACAATTTACGAGTCAGCTCTGGGCACGGATCTGCTAGTTACTAAGGGTAGAGCGTCGTCTGTCTACGGCATAGCACCCGCAGACGGACGGGGCGACGGAGAGGGCCAATTCAACCCTGGAAGCGTACCTCCGAGCGTACGTCGACTATAACTAGACGAACTGGAACCGCCTTCTCCCAATAGCGGAGCTGGCTATCAACAGCCGTACGGCCGATGCTACAGGACTGTCCCCCTTCTTTATAACCTATAGATACGACCATTCCCCGCTCCTACCGACCCTAAGTAGCAACACCCCGCGCCCCGTACGATCCCCAATCTAGCAAGGAGAGGCCATCGTACGGACAATTACGAACGCCTACCAATAGGCAAAAGCAAGCCTAGCCCTAGCCTAGCAGAACGCGGAAGAGCAGGCTAACAAGGGACGACAGGCTGCACCAAGGTACGAGGCAGGGGATGAGGTATAGCTAAACTAGCGAAACATCCGTACAGACCGGCCGAGCAAGAAATTGGATTAGAGGAACAGGAAGTTTACGGTAATCCGGCCGGTAGGGACATACGCTGTACGACTAAACACTCCCCTAGGGATTTACCTAGTCTTCTACGTAGACCTCGTACGACCGGCGAGCACGGACCCCCTGCCGCACCAGACGACCGATGACGGGCGCCTACCTGCAATCATAACCGAGGGCCAAGAAGAGTACGAGGTGGAGGGGATCCTTAAGAGCCAGAGGAAGCGGGGGAAGGCAGAGTACTTGGTAAAATAGAAAGGATGGGCAGAGCCTACGTAGGAACCGTACGAGGCTCTGCAGGACACTACTGCACTGGACAGATAGGAGGAGGACCATTCCCCTGCCCAGTTACAGTAACACTGCGCTGTACGGCGGAAGGAGGCATGATCTACCCTAAGGACAGGGTAGCTGCGGGCAGACCTGGATTGTTAAAGGATCGAGCACTACGACGTAGGACACTACAGGACCCTACCGACACGACACCGTACGACACTGTACGAGATAAAGGCTGGAAGAAGGGAAGAGCCAAGGGGCAAATAGGAGGGAGAGTGGAAATAAGAGGAGCTAAGAGAACACTGTCCGAAATTTCTTACACTATCTAGGGGGGGGTGGCCCACTGGCCATTACCCCCCCCCCCCCTAGGGACCGGAACCACCTACTCATTATCTGAAAGCTCCACTACCTTAGGCCCGGCCGGGCCCCCACCCCTACCAGGGCCAGCCCCAGGAAGCAGAGGCACCCCCCTACCCCTACGTGCCTCCCCCGGACGGCGGAAGAGGCAGTAGAAGGAGCCATCCTTCCACTTACACGAGGTACACACCCCAGCCCAGAAACCTAAGAGGCGGTATAGGCTAAGTGCAGGCCGGGGGGAGTTGGGGCAGGGGGCGCAGAGCTGGCCCCAGGTAGCAATAAGAAGGGCGTTAACGTACGACGGGCGGGCCGTGGCCACCCGCTCTAGTGTAACCCAGGCGGGGTCACACTAGAAGGCGTAGTAGGGGAGCCCGGCCGCGTCCTGCTGCTCGCGAGTGTAGTACCTGAGATGTTAGCTTAGACCGTACAGCAGACGAGACCGTACGAACCGGAAGCGTAGCTGCTGGTTAAGTTAAGGGCCCCACTGCACGTATTCAAAGTGGGGGGGGACCCCATCCGGACGAGGGGGAGGGGCAGGGCCAGCAGCGACGAGGGGACCGGACAGGGCAGACATAGTAGCTGGTGGTGGTAGTAGCTAGTAGTAGTCGGTGGTAGTAGACGGTAGACGGTATACGGAGAGAAGAGA
This sequence comes from Pseudocercospora ulei, assembly GCA_016165855.1. Classification (NCBI taxonomy): domain Eukaryota; kingdom Fungi; phylum Ascomycota; class Dothideomycetes; order Mycosphaerellales; family Mycosphaerellaceae; genus Pseudocercospora; species Pseudocercospora ulei. The sequence goes on from JACWNB010000003.1 coordinate 247,774, forward strand.
AGGGGGAAGGGAAGAGAAGGGAGGAGGCTTAGGCTAACTGCCTGCTATAGAGAATAGCAAGCAGGGCAGCTGCTACAGACGGGTAAAATAGCAAGAGGCAACTGCGACCCGGAGGAAGCGACGAGGGACGACGACTCGGCACCGTACGAAATAGGACGCCGCAAACTGCAAAAAAAAACACAGCGGGAGCTGGGTGATTTGGGCACGCCGCCGTACGAAGGAAAACTGCGAGAAGGGAAGGGGGGGTATTGTTAGGGGGCGTCGCCCGGCCCAGGTCCTGGACCCGACCTAAGCCGACCGTCGCCCTAAGAACTGCGACTTAGCGGCGCCAGCACGACCCTACCCTCTGTACGGAGTCCCCGACAGGATCCTTCTCCTGTACGGAGGGAGAACACTACGGTCCTGCACAAAGGGAGAGCTACCGCCCCTTGGATTAGGGGAAAACCCGGCACCACCGTACAGAGGAGGTAACTCCCGATTCTCCGTACGGAGGGTGAACCTTGCACCCCGGCACAAAGGGGAAATTGCTGGCTTAGCTTCGTAGGTACAAATCGTACGGAGCAGACGACGAAGGAACTGCCTATCAGTTCCTTTATGTAGATACCCGACCTCAAGCTTCTAAACCAAGATTCTTGAGCCTCTTACACCTGCCCCAACTCCCCCTAGCCCTTACTTGGCCTATACCGCCTCCTAGGCTTCTAGGCTAGGGTGTGTGCCTTGTGCAAGTGGAAGGATAGCTCCCTCTACTGCCCCTACTGCCGTCTGGAGGAGGCGTATAGGGGTAGGAGGGTGCCTCTGCTTCCTAGGGCTGGCCTAGGTAGGGGTAGGGGTCCTGCCAGGTAGGAGGTAATTAAGATCTTAGATAGGGAGTCGGCTGCTCTGGTCCCCTAGGGTAGTGGCTAGTGAGCTACTCCCTCCCCCTAGGTAGTGTAAGAAATTCTAGACGGTTCTGCTTTTAACTTCTCCTATTTCTACTTTCCTTCCTATCTGTTTTCTAGCTGTTCCCTTCCTCTAGCCCTTCCTTTGTACAGTGTTATACAGTGTCGTGTTAGTAGGATCCTATAGTGTCCTATATTGTTATTCTTGATCCTTTGGTAGCTTAAGTTGCTAGCAGCTACCCTGTCCCTAGGGTAGATCGTGCCTCTTTTCGCTGTATAGCGTAGTGTTACTGTAACTGGGCAGGGGGATAATTCTCCTCCTACCTGTCCAGTGCAGTTGTGTCCTGTAGGGCCTTGTACAGTTCCTATATAGGCTCTGCCTATCCTCTCTATTTTACTAGGTACTTTACCTTCTCCCGCTTCCTTTAGCTCTTAAGAATCCCTTCTACCTTATACTCTTCCTGGCCCTTAGTTATAATCGCAGGTAGGCGCGCGTCGTCCGTTGTCTAGTGCAGCAGGGGGTCCGTGTTCGCTGGCTGTACGAGGTCTACATAGAAGACTAGGTAAATCCCTAGGGGAGTGTTTAGTCGTATAGCGTATATCCCTACCGGTCGGACTACTATAAACTTCCTGTTCTTCCAATCTAGTTTCTTGCTCGGCCGGTCTATACGGATATGTCGCTAGTTTAGCTAGACCTTATCTCCTGTCTTGTACCTTAGTGTAGCTTGTCGTCCCTTGTTGGCCTGCTCTTCCGCATTCTGTTAAGCTATAGCTAGACTCGCCTTCGCCTATTAATAGGCATTCGTAATCGTCTGTACGATGGCCTCTCCCTGCTAAAAAGAGGATTGTACAGGTCGTAGGGTATTACTACTTAGGGTCAGTAGGAGCAGGGAATAGTCGTTCCTATAGGCTATAAAGAAGGGGGACAATCCTGTAGCATTAGCTATACAGCTATTAATAGCTAGCTCCGCTATAGGGAGAAGGCGGTTCCAGTTCGTCTGGTCGTAGTCGACGTACGCTCGGAGGTACGCTTCCAACGTCGAATTAACTCTCTCCGTCGCCCCGTCTGTCTACAGGTACTAAGCGGTTAACAGGCGACGTTCTACCTTTAGCAACTGGCAGACCCTTGCCTAGAGCTAGCTCGTAAACTGCGTACCCCGGTCCGATACAATTGACCTAGGGAAACCGTATTTGCTGAACGTCGTCCGTATAAATGCCTAGGCAGTGTCCTTAGCTGTAATAGAGTCTATTCCCTCTAGTATTACTCCCTTCGTTAGCTTGTCTATAACTACTATAATGTTCCGCTGTGCGTCGCTCTTAGGGAGGTCTGTAATAAAGTCTACTGTAAGGTCTTGCTAGGGCCGGTCCGGTATTAGCAGGGGCTTTAGTAGCCCGTGCTTTAGCTTACACTAGGGCTTCGTCTATCCGTATACGTCGCAGTTCTGTACGAACCTACGGATGTCCTTTGCTATCGCTGGCTAGTAGTAGTCCATAGCGACGACGCTATACGTCTCCTTGCGCCCTAGGTGCCCAGTAGCTATAGAATTATGTGCCCGTTGTATTAAGCTCGTACAGAGCTTCTCGTCTGCCAGGACCTAAATCCAATTCCTGAACTTTAGGTTGTTCTCCTTATCTACCGAGCACTCTGCTGCCGACACTTTAAGATAGAGCTTAGCTAGGAGCTTCCGTTGCCCTCCTTAGATCGCTGTACAGGCCCCTCGGTATACCTCGTCCTTCTCTACTGCCTCTTCCTATGCTTGCAGTTAGGGTTCCTAGAGGTGCGTCGCTGCTAGGCAGATAGTCTCCTCGCCTAGCTCCTCCTTAAACATCTAGAATGTTTGTAACTTTAACCGGTCGTCCTCGTACGTCGTTGGCATGTCCTGGTCCTGTCTAGATAGTGCATCGGCCCTGCTATTGTCCTTACCCTTGCGATCCTAAAGTCTTATATTGAACCGGCTTAGGTACATTGCCTATTATATATACCTCTTAGACAGTTTCCAGGGCTGCGTAAAGTACTCCAGATTCTTGTAGTTAGTTAGGGCAAGGAACTCGGGCACCGAGTAGAGTTCTCTATCCTATGCTTCGCAGCACTGTACGGCGGCCAGCAACTCCTTGTCGTAGATAGGGTAGTTGCACTTAGCTAGGGAGTTCTTCTTAGAGAAATACGCGTATAGGTGCAGAAGTCCGTCTGAGCCTACCTGTAACAGGATACCTCTAATGCAGTACCCCGAGGAGTCGGTTTCTAGTATCGTTGTACGTTCTAGGTCGAAGGCGGCAAGCGTTAGCCCTATAGTAAAGAGCTCCTTTAGCTTGTTAAAGCTCCTATTGCACTTATCCGTCTACTTAAACTGCTTGTCCTTGTATGTTAGCTCGACTAGGAGGTGTACAATCTCCGAGTAATTCTGTATAAACTAGTAGTAGAAGTTGGCAAACCTAAGAAATTCCTGTACGCCCTTAACGTTCGTAGGCGGCTTCTATTGCTTAATAGCATTAATCTTCTTCCTATCTATGCTAATGCCTTTCCCTGCCTCGATAATAAACCTAGGTATTTCGTACGCTAGACACCGAATTTACATTTGTCGATGTTAAGGTACAAGCCAGCCTGCTGCAGTCGGTCCAGCATCTTCTTAACGTCCTGTACATAATCTGCATAGGCGCCGTCTGTAAAGACTAGGGTGTTATCGAGGTATGCTAAGCAGATGTCGTCTAGTAACCCTTATAAGGACTTGTTAATGTACCTTTAGAAGGTTGCCAGTGCGTTGGCAAGGCTAAAGGGGGTAACAAGCTACTTCAAAAGACTATATCTCGTATAGAAGGCGATTATCTATTTATAGCCTTCCTTAATCTGTATCTTGTAGAAAGCCGAGACTACGTTAAGCTTAGTAAACTACTTTGCCTTGCTGATCTGTCTAAGAGTCTCTATAATAAGGGGTAGGGGGTACAGGTCCTTCTTAGTAATCGCGTTAATGCCTCTGTAGTCTATGCAGAAACGCAAGCCGGCCTTTCCCTCCTTGTAGACAAACAGTACTAAGGCTCCTGCGGACGACGTACTTGCCTAAATAAAACCCTTAGCAAGCAGGTTGTCCAGTATCTTGCAGAGCACTAGGAGTTCCCTAGAGGACATTCCGTACAGTGGTCCGTATAGTACCTCTAGCAGACTCCTATCTAGACGGGGTTCTAGCTGGATGTCGTAGTCAATCCCTTCTCCTCGGTGTAGCGGCAGTTTTAAGGCCGACTTCGGCTCGAAGAGGTCCAGGTATCTAGCATACTCCCTTAGAAGCTTTGTATAGGGGTCTATTACTTTCTTAGGTGCTAATGCCTTCTTAATGTCTGCCGTCGCCGTATTGATTTCGGCCTTAGCATTGTTACCCTGCAGAGCCTTCCCTTAGTCTTGGAGCCTCCGCTTCGTTACTGCCAGGTACAGCTGTCCTCGTCCAACGTCTAGCTTGCCCCTCTAGCGCTCTATCTATAGCTTCCCTAGTATTAGGTTATACCCTAACTTGTCCTGTATAACATAGAGGTATAAGTCCTGCTTATAGTGTCCCTGTACCTCTATCGTTACTTTGACTATATAGGTAATGTCCGGTCCTCGCCCAGTAATGCCCAATATATGTATAGGTACAGTAGGGGTCGTCTTAATCCAGTGTCTCTGTACGAAGTCTTCGCTAATTACTCTGTATACCAAACATCCTGTGTTAATCAATGTCCGCGCCGTTACGGACCTGTTTAACGTTAGCTATACGATAAACAGCGTAGTCGTTATATAGTTGCTCTTAAAAGATAGCTAAGTAGTGCTTTGATTTGGCAATCTATCTCGTATATACCTCTAGCAGAGCCTTCGCTTAGAGGCTACTCTTTTCCCGACTCGTTGTCGTCCAAGTAGGACTCCTAATCTTCTCGTTAGGGCGCTGCAGTTGCTACCCTTGCAGTGGTCGGCCGTCCCCTAGGTCTCTCTGCTAGTAAAAGCCCGCAATTCTGTACAGTATTGATCCGGGCACGCAGATATGATTTAATACAGCCTTTTTGATGACTATATCTCGAACTGAGGAGGGAAAGGAATCTATGTAGTGGTGGTGGTGGGCTTCGTGGTAGTGGTGTGCCAAGGCCCGGCTCGGTCCGCAAGGGCCGAGCCAAAATTCTAAGGGTCTACCCTATTAATCAGTCCCACCCCTTTCCACTGCCGCAACACCACCCCCCTCCCTTATTAGCGGTCGCCCTCGACCGCTTAGTCACCCTATCTATCCGAAAATCTTCTCTTTTTTTTTTTTTTGATTTATCGTCTCCTTCTCGAAAATCCCCTCCAACGCCGATGTTACCTCTTCCGTCTTCTATCAAAAACAACGTTCTCTTCGTCGCTTCTTCAATTTCTTACATTGTCAGCATCTGAAGTCCTTTACTTAGCGTTTATGTAATCGACGCTATCTGATCTGATCCGCGGTCTTCTGAGCTGCGGCTCGCCTGGTCTGTGTGTCGTCTCGGAGGTCTATATAGATCCGTCCGCGGCGTCGTTTTTTATCTTCTTTTTCTCTTCTACCAAAGCCTTTACCCACTACGCCGGTGGGTGGTGGCCGCGTCGAAGACCTTACCAAGGCGACAGTTACGATCGTTTTTATTGGCTTCCGCGTCGGTGGAGCGGACGTGGCTTTCTTCTTTCTTTCTTCCGGCATTGTCAATATCAGAGCTACACTGGTTTCAGCTTTTCCGGGTTCCGCACGTAGAACTCTCTTAGCAGCTCCGCCGAATTCCGGAGGTTTTCGACCGGATACTATTTATAGTCTTCCGGCTACCCCTTCTACGAGATCCTCGCTTTGATGGACTCCCTTGTCTTCTTTACGTCCATTACGTCTTCTACCTCCTACTCTTCTTTATTACCGTCTATCTTAACCGGCGGGGGTTCGTCGAACCCCTGCTCCGGCAGACCGTCCTTAGGGTCTAGGCTTAACAGGTCCGAATAAAAAACGTCGTAAATCCGGAACGCCTTTGGCAGCTAGAGCCGATAGGTCACCTGCGATCTCTTTTCCACTATCTTGAACGGACCTACGTAGCGTAGGTTAAGCTTCGCGTTGCCTTTTAGCCTTAGGTTTCGCGTGTTAAGCTAGACCTTTTGACCTTCTTTGAATTCTATCGGCGACCGCTTTCTATTAGTTCGAGTTACTATCTTCTTCTAAGCCGATTCCATCGCTTCTTTCGCCACTTTGATCGTTTCGTCTATCTGAGATCAGAGCGCTTCCGCCCACGCGGCGGCGACTCTCTTTAACGACGTAGTAGTGGAAAGCTCCGGCGAGCCGGCGTCGCTCGGCGGCTAGAAGCTCAGCCTCGGAAGATAACCGTAGGTTATCTTAAACGGCGCCAGCAACGTTGCTTCTGACTGTGCTAAGTTTGCGCAGAATTCAGCTATTGGCAGCATCTTAACCCACTTTTCATAATGATAGCCGCAGAAGGTTCGCAGATATTGCTCTATCTCTCGGTTAGCCACTTTAGACTGACTGTCGGTCTGCAGGTAAGCGGCTGTGCTGAGCTTTCTACGAATTCCGAGAGCTTGGTTGATAGCTTTCTATATGTCGGCGGTGAATTAAGGACCCCTATCCGTATTGATAGTGTCCAGCAGGCTATGGTGCTTCCATACGTGTCTAATTAGCATCCGCGCGGTCTCTTCTACAGTGGTTCCTTCGTCTCTCGCTCGGCAGGGGATAAAGTAGCATTCTTTGCTTAATCGGTCTACTACGTTTAGCGTAGCGTTATATCTATTAGAGTCCGGCAGGCCAGTTACGAAATCTATCGTAATGTGCTGCTACGGCTTCTTAGGGATCGGAAGTGGCCTTAGCAGACCCGCCGGAAGACCGTAACGTGGCTTTGCGGCTCGGCACACGTAGCAATTAGCGATAAACCGGTGGATCCGCTTATAGATTCGCGGAAACTAGTAGATCGTTCTTACTGCCTGTATCGTCTTCTTCGCGCCTGCGTAGCCAACATCTACGGAGCTATGGACCAGCTAGATAACCTCTGTAATTAGTTCTTCCAGAACTATTATCTTCCCTAAACCGGTTTTGCCAAGCTTCTGTTGTTAATTAAGCCGTTCTACCTTCTCGTAGAGCGTCTCTTCTTTAGTTAGCGGTTCCACTGCGCAAATCCCTGCTTCCTTCAATACCTCGGCGTCTACTATCCGTTTGGTTAACACCTTCTGGAACATGTTCGGATCTTCCTTCGCGCGGCTGGTCTTCCCTTCTCTTCTCGTTAATGCGTTAGCCTTTCCATTTTGAGCTCCGGGTCGATAAGTGATCTTAAAGTCGAACCCGGATAAGTAGGCCGCCTACTGCGCTTAACGGCGTAATAGCTTCTGCGTCTTTATAAAGTAGGTTAGTAACTGGTGGTCCGTAAGGACCTGGATCGTGCTCTGTCTAGCTATAAGCTCCGGTTTCCACTCTTTAAAGGCCTAAATAATGGCCAGCAGTTCCTTATCGTAGATAGCGTAGTTCCGCTTAGCTTCCGTTATGGATTTGCTGAAGAAGGCCACTAGGTAAAGGGTCTCGCCGTTGTCAGCGTATTAAGAAAGGACCCCTGCGGTTACTGTGTCAGAAGCGTCTGTTTCTACGTAGATCGCTTTTTCCGGTCGGAAGTGCGCCAGAACCAGCGCTGAAGCCACTGCTTCTTTTAGTCAGTTAAAAGCCTCTGTGCACCTCTTGTTCTATAGTCCGGCGGCCTCTTTTTTCAGTGCTTCGTTTAGGGGTCTTGCTATCTTGCTAAAGTCTTTAATAAACTGTCGGTAGTAGCTGCAGAATCCGAGAAACGCTCTGATCTGCGTAGTGTTTCCGGATTTCGGTTACTTCCATTCCGCTACGGCGGCGACCTTTAAGGGGTCCATCCGGATCCCTTCTCTTCCGACGATAAGACCGAGGTATTTGACCTTAGTCTGATAGAACTCGCTCTTCTTCGTGTCCGCGTTTAATCCTACTTCGCAGAGTCTCTTTAGCACCCTCTCGACGTAGTCTGTGTGCTAATCTCTCGTTCCGTCCGTATAGATAAGAATGTCGTCTAAATAGATAGACACGAACTGCTCTAGCATATCTATAAAAGTGTGGTTTATAAAGCGTTGCTACACTGCCGGCGCGTTAGTAAGTCCAAAAGACATTACCAACTACTTGAAATTGCCTATACGCGTCGCGAACGTCGTAAGGTCTTCTGTCTGCCCTTCTTCGTTCCTTAGTCGATAGAACGCTTAGCGGATGTCCAGCTTGCTGAACCACTTAGCCTTTGCTATGCGCTGTATAGTCTTATCTATCAGCGGCAGTAGATATACGTCTCTCTTAGTAACCTCGTTAAGGCCTCGATAGTCTACGCAGAGTCGCAGACCACTCCCTAGTTTCCTTACGAAAAGAATCGGTAACGTATATTCGGCGGAACTCGGCGTAATAAACTTCTTCGCCAGATTTTTGCGAACGAACACCTCTACTTAGTCTAGTTCCGCAAGCGATAGTCGTCTTAGGGGCTCGGTTCTTAGCAGTGTAGCTCCCTTTTTTAGTCGGATCTTGTTGTTATATTCCGGCCGGTGGAGCAGCAGGAGGTTGGAGTCGGCTTTTAAGAAGACGTTAGCGTAACTATAGAGCTCGTTTGGCAGCACCTCTAGTGGATCTACTTCGTCTTCTGCTATTATCTTCCGGTAGTCTTCGATGTCTTTTATTAAGATAGCGTAAATCTCGTTGTCCGGTAACTTTGCGAGGGTCGATAAAGCTTCCGAGCTCACTATTCCGACAGTGACCGGGGGTTTGGAACGATCGGACGGGGCCTCTTTCGTGGACGCCGTAGCGTTCGGCTCGGCGGCAGCGGTCGTTCCGGTAGTCCCTGCTCCGCTACCTGGGGTTTTGAATCCTATCGTGCCTTTATCTACGTCGACGATAGCTTTCTGGTTCTTCATCCATTTTTGCCCTATAATAATGTCAAACCGCCCGAGATCCATAACCCGGAACATTGCTTCTGTAGTTCGACCAGCTAGTGTGGTCCTTAATAGCACGTAGTGCGTAACGTTTTCCGTGTCTTGTCCGTTATACGCCGAAATCCGCGTCGGCGACGCCAGTTCCACTGGATAGCTATATCCTTTTATTAGTTTCTGAACCAGTCGGTGGTGGATCGCCGCGCCAATAAGAGCTCCGGTGTCGATAAAAGCTTTTAACTGGAGGGGTTGGCGCAACTTCTTAACAGGGTAGATCGTAATAGGAAGAATAATAGCCGTTTCCGTATTCACTTCTACAGCTGCCGAGAGCGGATCGCTACAGCTGTTAATGCTTTCTTCTCGCAGCGATTCGCTTCGATGTGGTGCCCTATTGTTAATGCTAGGTAGGGGGCCTATCCGTCCAGCTGGTCTTTTCCCAGGATCCGCAGTAGCACTCCACTGTCTACGCTGTCAGTGTCGTTCGGTGTCGGTTCGATGGCTTGGATGGTCTTTCTTAGTGGCTGCGGCTGCAGCTGCGGCTGCTTTATAGCGCAATACTCCTGCTTCTGCTGGGCCGTTGCTTGGCATCTCGTGGCGATATAGCCGGGTTTTCCGCACGCGAAACAGGTAGGGACGAACGCCGATCGTAGTGAATACGACGACTGCTAGGGGGTTCGTCGGAAAGGCGCAGCGGGTCGTGTAGTCTGCGTTATTAACGGCTTCTGGTTTGATTTGCGCGATTTTGCGTAAGCGCTTAAGTTTCTCGCGGTAACTCTCGCTCTGTGCACGAAGCTCTTAAGGTCTTCGTCTTCTACAGACGCTATAGTGGCAGCCAGTTCTGGGTTTAGCTTCTGCCTTAGTAGGTGGAGCTGCTCGTCTTCTGCTACTCTGGCCCTAATAGCATGTTTTCTGAATAGCCTGTAGAATTCTTTAAACGTCTGTCGGTTCTGATTGATCTTGTCCAACTGCTTACGGGCCGTCTTCTTCCGGAATGGGTCTCCGAAGCGTTGATCTAGCGCTTTGATCGCTTCCTTAGCGGTTACCTCTTCTAGGTCCGCTACTAGCGAAAAAGCTTCACCTTCCAATCGCGATTCCAGGTACGCTAATCTATCTCCAGCGCTGTTTCCGGCATAGTCTCGATCTATCTTGTTCTTTATCTTTTTCTTAAACGCTTCCCAATCCTTAGGATCTCCTCCTCTAAACGCTAGTAGATCCGGTAGCGACGTTATTAACGTGCCGCCTTAACTGTAGGCTGCTGGTAAGGCGGTCTCTGCTTGTTCTTCTCGATGCAGTAGCGGCGCTAACGACATCGCTGCTTCTATCTTATCTAGCTGAGCCTTTATCGCTTTTAATTGTGCTAGTCGGTTCGCCGCTTGGTTTTCCAGCACGTCTATAATAGTCTCGGCCGATTCCTTCTCGGCTCTTACTGTCTCTACTTCCTCTCTTAACTGTCTGTTTTCTTCTACGTTCCTATAGAACTTCTTTTCTATAAACGTAATAATGTTAAACACCTTCTCGGCTCCGTGTTCTGTAAGATATTCTCTTATCTTATCCGGCGTGCGTAAGTACAGTTCGGCGTAGCCCTCTATGCCCTTTCTCGCTTCGACGACCTCTTCTTCTGTAAGGCCTTTATTGGTCGTTCCGTCGTCGAGGATGCTGGTACGCCTATCTCTCGGTCTGTCAGTCTTTCTCTTTTCGCTGCAGCCTGTAACGCCGCTCTCTACCGCTAAGAAGCCTTCTATCTTCTTACGGTGCCTTAGGGGTTGTTGTTTTGGTGTGTGTGGGTGCGCGTGCATTATTCAGGCTTCTGGATGGTTCAACGGGCCCTTTCGCGCAGCGCGGGGTTTGGTGTAGTAAGTGAGTTCGAGATATAATGATCCGGGCACGCAGATATGATTCAAAACGGCCTTTTTGATAACTATATCTTGAACTAAGGAGGGAAAGGAATCTATGTAGTGGTAGTGGTAGGCTTCTTAGTGGTGGTGTGCCAAGGCCCGGCTCGGTCCGGAAGGGCCGAGCCGAAATTCCAAGGGTCTACCCTATCGATCAGTCCCACCCCTTTCCACTGCTGCAACAAGTATAGCCTATCTTGCTACACTAGTAGCAGCTCCCTTCTGCTCGTCTCTTGTCTAGGGTAGCTATGTCTACCTATTGTGCCCTTCTAGTAGCGGCCCTTAGCTGTATAGTAACAGCTGCCGCTACCCTCGTCGTCGTTGGTTCCTAGTCTATAGCGTCCGTCTCTCGCTAGAGGGGTTGTCTTATCTCTTAAGCGTAGCTTATCCGTCCGAGCCTGCGCTGCTGGTTATCGACTATCCTAAGGAGATCGCAGAATTCCTCGTCGTAGCTGGTCGCATTACGCCTCCTAGCCCCGTTATAATCTCCTTAGAGAGGCCTACCTCTAAAGAGGTAATTTTTATCCTGTCCTCCTATTGGAGACCTCCTGCTTCTGCTAAAGTCTGGTTCAATTCCGCGAGGAACTCTCGTACAGTCTTACGTCCTTGATTTATCGTATTAACCTGTAGGAGTGCCCGGCTCTCGCAGTCTAGGTCCTTGTAGCTCTTGTCTAGAGCTGCCTAGAGCATCGTCGTTGTAGCTATTGCTGGATTAGCAATAGCCGTCTCGTAGTACGGCAGAATCCGTGCTGCTGCCCTGCCCTTTAACCTCCTAAAGAGGTAAACTACCTTGTCTAGCTCGGTCGGGTATGCTCCTAAGTCGACTAGAAGCTTAGAGCGTATCTAGGTAGCCTAGGAGGGGTACTCGGCCAGGGCCTTACTATCGTACGTAGAGACGTCGGAGAGTTTGCCTTTAGGGGTCGGGGTGTAGGCTATCGTATTTGTTGTCGTTGTAGGGGTGGGATCGCGATCGGACGCTCTAAGCTGTCGTAGCTCCTGTTCCCGTTAGGAAATTATCGCAGCCTAGTGGCTTACTTGCTGCTCGAGCTGCCTCTTGTGCTCTAGCAGCTCCTCGTACGCGCAGTGTATATGTCCCTCTATAGCTGTAGTTTCTATAGGGATGTCGCCGTCTATCTTTGTTTTATTACTGCAGTTACCGACAGTAAGATTAGTTCCTAATGTAAGAGGCTTAAGAATCTTGGTTTAGAAACTTAAGGTTATGTATCTATATAAAGGAACTAATAGGCAGTTCCTTCGTCGTCCGCTGCTGTACAATTTGTACCTACGAAGCTAAGCTAGCAATTTCCCTCTATACAGGGATGCAAGGTTTACCCTCTGTATAGAGGATTAGGAGTTCTCCCTCTGTACAGTAGTATAGAGTTTTTCCTCCGTTTAGAGGGGCGGCAATTCCCCTTAGTGCAGGGCTATAGGGTTCCCCCCTCTATATAAGAGTGTGGTCCTGTCGGTGATTCCGTATAGAGGGTGGGGTCGTGCTGGCTCCGCTAAGTCGCAGTCCTTAGGGCGACGGCAGGCTTAGGTTAGGTCTAGGACCTGGGCTGGGCGGCGCCCCCTAACAGTCTCTAAGCCTCTGCTTCGCTACTGCTAGGTACAGCCGTCCTCGTCTAACGTCTAGCTTGCCCTGCTAGCGCTCTATCTATAGCTTCCCTAATATTAGGTTATACCCTAGCTTGTCCTGTACAACATAGACCTCTATAGGTATAAGTCCTGCTTATAGTGTCCCTGTATCTCTATCGTTACTTTTACTATATAGGTAATGTCTAGTGCTCGCCCGGGAATGCCCAACATGCGGACAGGTACAGTAGGGGTCGTCTGAATGTAGTGTCTCTGTACGAAGTCTTCGCTAATTACTCTGTACACTAAACATCCTGTATTAATTAATGTCCGTGCCGTTGCGGACCCGTTTAGCGTAGGCCGTACGATAAACGGCGTCGTCGTTATGTAGTTGCTCTTAAAAGATAGCTAAGTAGTGCTTTTATTTAGCAATCTATCTCGTATACGCCTCTAGCAGAGCCTTTGCTTAAAGGCTACTCTTTTCCCAACTCGTTGTCGTCCGAGTAGGACTCCTAATCCTCTTGTTAGGGCGCCGCAGTTGCTACCCTTACAGTGGTCGGCCGTCCCCTAGGTCTCTCTACTAGCAAAAGCCTGCAATTCTGTACAGTGTAGCCTATCTTGCTATACCTATAGCAGCTCCCTTCTGCTCGTCTCTTGTTAAGGGTAGCTATGTCTACCTATTGTGCCCTTTTAGTAGCAGCCCTTAGCTGTACGGTAACGGCTGCCGCTACCCTCGTTGTCGTTGGTTCCTAGTCTATAGCGTCCGTCTGCCGCTAGAGGGGTTGTCGCATCTTATAAGCGCGGCTTATCCGTCTAAGCCTGCGCTGCTAGTTGTCGACTATTATAAGGAGATTACAGAATTCCTTGTATGTAGCTGGCCGTATTACGCCTACTAGTCTTATTATAATCTCCTTAGAGAGGCCTGCCTCTAAGGAGGTAATTTTTATCCTGTCCTCCTATTAGAGACCTCCTGCCTCTGCTAGAGTCTAGTCGTATTCCGCGAGGAATTCTCGTACAGTCTTGCGTCCTTGCTTTATTGTATTAACCTGTAGGAGTGCTCAGCTCTCGCAGTCTAGGTCCTTATAGCTCTTATTCAGAGCTGCCTAGAGCATTGTCGTTGTAGCTATTGCTAGGTTAGCAATAGCCGTCTCGTAGTACGGCAGAATCTGTGCTACTGCCCTGCCCTTTAACCTCCTAAAGAGGTAAACTACCTTGTCTAGCTCGGTCGGGTATGCTCCTAAGTTGACTAGAAGCTTAGAGCGCATCTGAGCAGCCTAGGAGGGATACTCGGCCAGAGCCTTACTATCGTAGGTAGTAACGTCGGGGAGTTTGCTCTTAGGCGTCGGGGTGTAGGCTATCGTGTTTATCGTCGTAGGGGTCGGATCGCGATCGGACGCCCTAAGCTGTTGTAGCTCCTGTTCCTGTTAGGAAATCATCGCAGCCTAGTAGTTTACTTACTGCTTAAGCTGCCTCTTGTGTTCCAGCAGCTCCTCGTACGTACAGTGCATCTGTCCCTATATAGCTATAGGTTCTATAGAGATGTCGCTGTCTATCTTTGTTATATTACTGCAGTTACTAACAGTAAGATTAGTTCCTAATGTAAGGGCTTAAGAATCTTAGTTTAGAAACTTAAGGTTAGGTATCTATATAAAGGAACTAATAGGCAGTTCCTTCGTTGTCTGCTACTGTACAATTTGTACCTACGAAGCTAAGCTAGCAATTTCCCTCTGTGTAGGGATGCAAGGTTTACACTATATACAGAGGATCGGGAGTTCTCCCTCTGTAAAGTAGTGCAAAGTTTTCCCTTTATTTAGAGGGGCGGCAATTCCCCTCTGTGTAGGGCTATAGGGTTGTCCCTCTGTACAGGAGTGGGGTCCTATCGGTAATTTCGTACAGAGGGTAGGGTCGTGCTAGCGCCGCTAAGTCGCAGTCCTTAGGGCGACGGCTAGCTAAGGTCAGATCTAGGACCTGGGCTGGGCGGCGCCCCCTAACATCTATCCTACGCTTCGCAACACTGTACGACTGCTAGCAATTCCTTGTCGTAGATAGGGTAGTTGCACTTAGCTAGGGAGTTCTTCTTAGAGAAGTACGCGTATAGGTACAGGAGTCCGTCTGAGCCTACCTGTAACAAGATGCCTCCTATGCAGTACCCTAAGGAGTCGGTTTCTAGTATCGTCGTACGTTCTAGGTCGAAGGCAGCGAGCGTTGGTTCTATATTAAAGAGCTCCTTTAGCTTGTTGAAGCTCCTATTGCACTTATCCGTCTACTTAAACTGCTTGTCCTTGTGTGTTAGCTCGACTAGGGGGCGTACGATCTCCGAATAGTTCTGTATAAACTGGCAGTAGAAGTTGGCAAACCCTAGAAATTCCTATACGCCCTTAACGCTCGTAGGCGGCCTCTATTGCTTAATAGCATTAATCTTCTTTCTGTCTATACTACTGCCTTTTCCTGCCTCGATAATAAAACCTAGGTATTTCGTACGCTGTATACTGAATTTATATTTTTCGATGTTAAGGTACAAGCCAGCCTGCTGCAGTCGATCTAATACCTTCTTAACGTCCTGTACGTAATCTGTATAAGTGCCGTCTGTAAAAACCAGGGTGTCGTCGAGGTACGCCGAGCAGATGTCGTCTAGTAACCCTTATAAGGACTTGTTAATATACCTCTAGAAGGTTGCTGGTACGTTAGCAAGACTAAAGGGGGTAACAAACTACTTAAAAAGACTATATCTCGTACAGAAGGCAGTTATCTATTTACAGCCTTCCTTAATCTGTATCTTGTAGAAAGCCGAGACTACGTTAAGCTTAGTAAACTACTTTGCCTTGCTGATCCGTCCGAAAGTCTCCTTAATAAGGGGTAGGGGGTACCGGTCCTTCTTAGTGATCGTGTTAATACCTCTGTAGTCTATACAGAAACACAAGCCGGCCTTCCCCTTCTTATAGACAAATAGTACCGGGGCTCCTGCAGACGAGGTACTTGCCTAAATGAAACCTTTAGCAAGTAGGTCGTCCAATATCTTACGTAGGACTAGGAGTTCTCTAGAGGACATGCCGTATAGCGGGCTGTACGGTACCTTAGGCAGACTCCTATCTGGACAGGGCTCTAGCTAGATGTCGTAGTTAATCCCTTCTCCTTAGTGTAGGGGCAGTTTTAAGGCCGACTTTAGCTCAAAGAGGTCCAGGTACCCTACGTATTCCTTTAGGAGCTTTATATAGGGGTCCGTCGCTTTCTTAGGCGCTAATGCCTTCTTAATGTCTGCAGTCGCATTGTTGATTTCAGCCTCGGGATTGCTACCCTGCGGAGCCCTCCCTTAGTCTTAGAGCCTCTGCTTCGTTGCTGCCAGGTATAGCCGTCCTCGTCCAACGTCCAGCTTGCCTCGCTAGCGCTCTATCTATAGCTTCCCTAGTATTAGGTTATACCTTAACCTGTCCTGTACGACGTAGAGGTAGGAGTCCTGCTTATAATGTCCCTATATCTCTATCGTTACTTTTACTATATAGGTAATGTCCGGTCCTCGCCCGGTAATGCCCAATATGCATACAGGTACAGTAGGGGTCGTCTGAATGTAGTGTCTCTGTACGAAGTCTTCGCTAATTACTCTGTACACTAAACATCCTGTATTAATTAATGTCCGTGCCGTTGCGGACCCGTTTAGCGTAGGCCGTACGATAAACGGCGTAGTCGTTATGTGATTGCTCTTAAAAGATAGCTAAGTAGTGCTTTAATTTGGCAAACTATCTCGTACACGCCTCTAGCAGAGCCTTCGCTTAGAGGCTACTCTTTTCCCAACTCGTTATTGTCCGAGTAGGGCTCCTAATCGTCTTGTTAGGGCACCGCAGTTGCTACCCTTGCAGTGGTCGGCCGTCCCCTAGGTCTCTCTGCTAGCAAAAGCCCGCAATTCTGTACAGTATAGCCTATCTTGCTATACTGGTAGCAGCTCCCTTCTGCCCTTCTCTTGTCTCGGGTAGCTATATCTACCTACTATGCCCTCTTAGCAGCGGCCCTTGGCCGTACAGTAACGGCTGCCGCTACCCTCGCTGTCGTCGTTAGTTCTTAGTCTATAGCGTCTGTCTGCCGCTAGAGGGGTTGTCGCATCTTATAAGCGCAGCTTATCTGTCCGAGCCTGCGCTGCTAGTCGTCGACTATCCTAAGGAGATTACAGAATTCCTTGTACGTAGCTAGTCGCATTACGCCTACTAGTCCTATTATAATCTCCTTAGAGAAGCCTACCTCTAAGGAGGTAATTTTTATCCTGTCCTCCTATTGGAGTCCTCCTGCCTCTGCTAGAGTCTGGTCGTATTCTGCGAGGAACTCTCGTACAGTCTTACGTCCTTGCTTTATCGTGTTAACCTGTAGGAGTGCTCGGCTCTCGCAGTCTAGGTCCTTGTAGCTCTCGTTAAGAGCTGCCTAGAGCATCGTCGTTATAGCTATTGCTAGGTTAGCAATAGCCGTCTTATAGTACAGCAGAAATCTCTGCTGCTGCCCTACCCTTTAACCTCCTAAAGAGGTACACTACCTTGTCTAGCTCAGTTGGGTATGCTCCTAAGTCGACTAGAAGCTTAGAGCGTATCTAGGCAGCCTAGGAGGGGTACTTAGCCAGAGCCTTACTATCGTAGGTAGTAACGTCGGGGAGTTTGCTCTTGGAGGCTAGGGTATAGGCTATCGTGTTCGTCGTCGTAGGGGTCGGATCGCAATCGGACGTCCTAAGCTGTTGTAGCTCCTGTTCCTGTTGGGAAATTATCGCAGCCTAGTGGCTTACTTGCTGTTGAAGCTGCCTCTTGTGTTCTAGCAGCTCCTTGTACGCGTAGTGCATCTGTCCCTGCATAGACGTAGGTTCTATAGAAATGTCGCTGTCTATCTTCGTTATATTACTGCAGTTACTAACAGTAAGATCAGTTCCTAATATAAGGACTTAAGAATCTTAATTTAGAAACTTAAGGTTAGGTATCTATATAAAGGAACTGATAGGCAGTTCCTTCGTTGTCTGCTGCTGTACAATTTGTACCTACCAAGCTAAGCTAGCAATTTCCCTCTATATAGGGGTACAAGGTTTACACTCTGTACAGAGGATCAGGAGTTCCCCTCTATATAGTAGTGCAGAGTTTTCCCTCTGTTTAGAGGGGCGGCAATTCCCCTCTATATAGGGCTATAGGATTCTCCCTCTGTACAGGGGTAGAGTTATATTAGTAATCCTGTACAGAGGGTAGGGTCGTACTAGCGCTGCTAAGTAGCAGTCCTTAGGGCGACGGCTAGCTTAGGTCTAGGACCTAGGCTGGGCGGCGCCCCCTAACAGAACACTAGGAGCTAAGGGTGTACGACACGCTGCTGTACGAAAGAGGCACTACGAGAAGGGAGGGGGGTATTGTTAGGGGGCGCCGCCCAGCCTAGGTCCTAGACCTAAGCTAGCCGTCGCCCTAAGGACTGCGACTTAGCAGCGCTAGCCTGACCCTACCCTCTGTACGGAATTACTAACACGACCCCACTCCTGTACAGAGGGAGAACCTATAGCCCTACATAGAGGGGAATTGCTGCCCTACTAAACAGAGGGAAAACTCTGCACTACTGTACAGAGGGAAATTCCCAATCCTCTGTACAGAGTGTAAACCCTATACCCTAGCATAGAGGGAAATTGCTAGCTTAGCTTCGTAGGTAAAAATTGTACAGCAGCAGACGACGAAGGAACTGCCTATTAGTTCCTTTATATAGATACCTAACCTTATGTCTCTAAACTAAGATTCCTAAGCCCTTACATTTACAGACTATAGGCCAACAACTACTAGATAGAAGAAGACTCCAAGAGAGTAAAAGGCGAATCACCCCGCGATGCAAACACTCCTAGCTTAGTTCTGGAACCTTTGGAAATAGCGGCTCTAGGAAATGAATTTGGTTGCAGAATAAAGAAATGGAGTTTAGTAAGAAAGTTACTAGCAAACACGCAAACAACTAGCTAGGGCAGGGGGATATAAGAACCTGCTGCCGCCCACCTAAGCTTTCTCTTCTTCTTGCTTCTAGCTCGTCTTATGTATTAATTTAGCTTTTATACCTTAGCCTCCAGCCCTTCCTTTCTTTACTAAGTTTTTACATCCCTTACTTTAGACATTAGCCTCTCCCTCCAATATTAACTTTTATATCCCTTCCTTTAGACTTTGTTTTATCTAACTCCTCTTACCTACTTCGACTTTTACATCGACCTCTTCCGACCTCCTAGCTCCCCCCTTAACATTACGAGCTATTAACCAAACACTAGACTATTAACATAGTCTTCCACACCCTACAAGAAGAGGTCCCCTTTAAGGAATACTTACAACTGGACCTATTAGCAGAAAGAATTATTAATCTTATAAACAACGATCCTAACCCTGCTATCCGAGTCTTCTTTACAGCAACAAACACCGTCCGTATAGGCATTGAACAAGTAAAGGAACTAAGCTGACACATTAGTAGCCTAGAAGCAATGCTATTAGATAGCAAGAACTAGGTACAAGAGATACAAAGAAAGATTGCTAGTCTTACAATTAAGAAAGCCTAGACACAAGGACAATAACAGGAAGTGCTAAACCTAAGGGCACAGAACATCACTAGAGAACCTACTAGCAAGAGAGTAGCTAACCTAGAACTATTCTATAGAGACAAGGACAAGTTTGAGAAATTTCGACTACGATTGTTAATCAAATTCTTAGCTAACGCGGACTACTTCCAAAACGAACAACAGAAGGTCTCGTACGCGTTCTCCCTCCTTGCTAGCAAGGCACTGCAACAGGTCTTACACTGGTTTGACCCAAAGACACTACAAGTTACTTGTCCAGACGCTACTACCTTGCTTACTGCTCTCGACTCGGCCTTTAGTAACCTATACCGCAAGTCTACAGCCCAGCAGCTAATCCGAACCCTTAAGCAAACTAACAAGCTATTCTCTGACTACTACGCACAATTCTTACAGGAAATCGGATACTGTAAATACGACATAGAAGCCCAAAAGTCGGCTTTGGTAGCTGGCCTAAGCACTGAACTTCTTACTAAACTGGAGCACTAAGAGCACGAATCTTTGTTATTTTACGAACTAGTTACCCTCTGCCAACGCCTCGACAGTTGTCGAAACCTGTTCTTAAACATTATTAAGGCACGCGGCAACCCACTTAACAACCGTACGAGCTAGCGTCCGGTTACGACTCTTCCTACCTTTGCCTAAAACCAACCTAATCCTCCCTTAGCCCTACGACTTTCTCCTGTTAACAGCGAACCTATAGACGTTAGTTCAGCTAAGCTTTAAGACGGTCGACTTACATAAGAAGAAAAGCAGCGTCGCTGCAACCAACGTCTCTGCATATACTATAGGGAGCCAAACTACATCGCAATTAACTGCCCAACTCTAGTTAATCGCTGCAACAAGGCAGGCACCCCTCTCGGATTCGCTGCAGCTGCCCTAGCACTAAAGGACAACAGCAAGGACTAGGGAAACGCTTAGGCCTGTTAACAAGACGCCTAACAGGCAAGCATTTAGATCGACATCGTGCAGTCTCTTCTTCTACAGTGCAATTCTATACTAAGGCAGAGGATGAGTTAACTTGTCCTCCCTTTGTAGTTACAGCAAATATCTATACTAAGAAGAATTCTATACACTTAGTACTTACGATAATCGACTGCGGCGCAACTGGCAAGAGTTTTATTAACCCTGGACTTGTTAACTCCTTAGAAATCCCTACTTAGAACTTAAAATACCCTAGACCCTTGAAGATGTTTAACAGTAGCGAGGCCTCTGTAGGAGGTATAACTTAGATTGCCTACGTCAAACTTCAACTTAGGAACAACTACGAAGAACACCTCTCTTACTTTGTTACACCTCTGCCTAACTAGAAAAAAATCCTAGGACTTCCTTGGCTAACGCTCTACAACCTACAGATTAACTAGGACACTAGAAGTCTCGATATAAACTCAGGATATTGCCGAAACTATTGCTACACTTTGACTTAGCTTACTCCTGCAAACAGCACAAAAGACTCGATTATCTGAGTATCCGCAGCTGCTTTCTATATAGCTGCAAAGGAAAAAGGAGCTCAAATCTTTGCTGCATTAATAGAAGATATTGAGAAAGCCCTTGCTAAGTTTAACGAAAACCGAGAAGCTACTAACCTAGAGACAAAAGTACTAATAGAATACTACGATTTCCTTAGTGTATAGTCAGTTAAAGAAGCTAACAAGCTACCTCTGCACCGACCTTACGACTACAGGATCGAACTGGAAGAAGGCCAGTTACCCCCTTTTAGACCTCTCTATTAAATGTCCTGTAAGGGCTTAAGAATCTTGGTTTAGAAACTTAAGGCTAGGTATCTATATAAAGGAACTAATAGGCAGTTCCTTCGTTGTCTGCTGCTGTACAATTTGTACCTACGAAGCTAAGCTAGCAATTTCCCTCTGTATAGGAATGCAAGGTTTACACTCCGTACAGAGGATTGGGAGTTCTCCCTCTGTATAGTAGTGCAGAGTTTTCTCTCTATTTAGAGGGGCAGCAATTCCTCTCTGTATAGGGCTATAGGGTTCTCCCTCTGTACAGGAGTGGGGTCCTGTTAGTGATTCCGTACAGAGGGTAGGGTCGTGCTAGCGCCGCTAAGTCGCAGTCCTTAGGGCGACGGCTGGCTTAGGTTAGGTCCAGGACCTGGGCTGGGCGGCGCCCCCTAACAATACCCCCTCCCCTACCTTCTCGTAGTGCTCCCTCCGTACAGCGGCGTGTCGTATACCCTTAGCTGTTCCTCTAGCTTATAGCGCTTTTCCCTCTTCGCCTAGGCACTTAACTGTTAACCCCCCCTTTCTACTAGTCTAACCTTGGACTTGTCCCCCTAGGTCCGTAGATAGGGAAGGCAGGTAGTGCTAGATCGCTTCTACCTAACCTTGGCCGGTTCCGTTTGCTAATTTAACGAAGCCGAGGCTAAGGCTAAGGGGGCCTGCAAGCGGTTATAAAGGTGTAGGAGGTGCTCGGTCCCGCTTGCTCCTTCTCCTCCTACCCTCGAGCCCTAGCTATGCACTATACGTCCTAACTGTACAGTCCGGCGCTACCGGGCCATTTGCCTCTGTCCCTGTCCCTTAGTCGTTGTCTAGAGTTTTACTCCTAGGTAGATGTTCCCGCCTCTGTCCGGTCGTCTAGTAGGCCGTCGCTCGTACAGGCCCTAGGTCGTAGTTGCCTTGTTTGTCCTCCTTTATACAGTTGTAGCAGCTGCCCTAGTTGTTATTGCCCTACAAGGCAGGCAGCTACTACCCTGTATATAAACCCCTTCCCTTTTCTCCCTCTCTCTTCTTCTCTTTCTTCTTTATTCTCTACCTGCTACCTGTCTGCCTGGCCGTCTACTACTACTACTATTACTACTAACTACTATCTACTAGCTACTACTAGTTACTACTACTATGCTACCCGCCCTATCTGGCCGTGCTTATCGTAGCTCCCTCGTAGTCGCTGGCTCCCCCTCTGCTCGTCCGGCTGGGGTCTCCTCCTATTTCTACCTCTAGCAGTAGAATGTTCAATTCGACTAGCAGCTTCGCTTCTGGTTCGTACGGGTTTCCGTCCTCCGTACAGCCTAAGCTAACCTCCTAGGTGCTACATTAACCAGCAGCAGGGTGTTGCTAAGCTACTCTTCTACTTTTCCTAGTGCTAGGGCCCCCTTCCGTCCAGAAGGTAATTAAGATTATAGGTGTAGAGTTGGCTGTTCTAGGTCCTAGGGGTGGTAGCTAGTAAGCTACCTTAAGGTAGTATATAAAAGTTTTTAGACAGTGTCGCCCTCGTTTCCTTCTTACTTCTACTTTCCTTCCCTCCTGTTTTCTAGCTGTTCCCTTCCTCTAGCCCTTCTTCCGTATAGTGTCGTATAGTGTCGTGTTAGTAGGATCCTATAGTGTCCTACGTCGTAATTCTCGATCCTTTAACAACCTAAGTTGCTAGCGGCTACCCTGTCCTTAGGGTAGATCGTGCCCCTCTTCGCTGTACAGCGCAGTGTTACTGTAGCTGGGCAGGGGGATGGTTCTCCTCCTACCTGTCTAGCACAGTTGTGTCTTGTAGGGCCTCGTATAGTTCCTACGTAGGCTCTGCCTATCCTCTCTATTTTACTAGGTACTCTACCTTCCCCTGCTTCCTTTAGCTCTTAAGGATCCCTTCTACCTTATACTCTTCCTAGCCTTTGGTTATAATCGCTAGTAGGTGCGCGTCGTCTGTCGTCTAGTGCAGTAGGGGGTCCGTGTTCGCTGGCTATACGAGGTCTATGTAGAAGACTAGATAAATCCTTAGGGGAGTGTTAAGTCGTACAGCGTATGTCCCTACCGGTCGGACTACTGTAAACTTCCTATTCTTCTAATCCAGCTTCTTGCTCGGCCGGTCTATACAGATATTTCGCTAGTTTAGCCAGACCTTATCCCCTGCTTTGTACCTCGGTGCAGTCTGTTGTCCCTTGTTAGCCTGCTCTTCTGTATTCTGTTAAGCTATAGCTAGACTTGCCTTCGCCTATTAATAGGCGTTCGTAATCGTCCGTACGATAGCCTCTCCCTACTGAATTGGGGATTCTACAGGGTGCGTAGTGTTACCTCCTAAGGTCGGTAGGAGCAGGGAATAGTCGTATCTATAGGCTATAAAGAAGGGGGACAATCCTATAGCATTAGCTGTACGGCTGTTAATAGCTAGCTCCGCTATAGGGAGAAGTCGGTTCTAGTTTGTCTAGTTATAGTCGACGTACGCTTAGAGGTACGCTTCCAACGTTGAATTAACTCTCTCTGTCGCCCCGTCCGTCTGCAGGTGCTATGCAGTTAACAGGCGACGTTCTATATTCAGCAATTAACATACCCTTGCCTAGAGCTGGCTCGTAAACTGCGTACCCCGGTCCGACATAATTAACTAAGGGAATCCGTGTTTGCTAAACGTCGTCCGTATAAATGCCTAGGCAGTGTCCTTAGCTGTAATAGAGTCTATTCCCTCTAGTATTACCCCCTTCGTTAACTTGTCTATAACTACTATAATGTTCTGCCGTCCGTCGCTCTTAGGGAGGTCTATAATAAAGTTTATAGTAAGGTCTTGCTAGGGCCGGTCCAGGATTAGTAGGGGCTTTAGCAGCCTATACTTAAGTTTGCGCTAGGGCTTCGTCCGTCTATATACGTCGCAGTTTTGTACGAACCTGCAGATGTCCTTCGCTATCGCCGGCCAGTAGTAGTCCCTAGCGACAATGCTGTACATCTCCTCGCGCCCTAGGTGCCTAGTAGCTATAGAATTATGTGCCCGTTGTATTAAGCTTGTATAGAGCTTCTCGTCTGCTAGGACCCAAATCCGATTCCTAAACTTTAGGTTGTTCTCCTCGTCTACTAAGCACTCTGCTGCCGACACCTTAAGATAGAGCTCTGCTAGGAGCTTCCGCTGCCCTCCTTAGATCGCTGTATAGCCTCTCGGTACACCTCGTCCTTTTCTACTGCCTCTTCCTATACTTGCAGTTAGGGTTCCTATAGGTATGTCGCTGCTAGGCGGATAGTCTCCTCGCCTAGCTCCTCTTTAAACATCTAGAATGTTCGTAACTATAGCCGGTCGTCCTCGTACGTTGTTAGCATGTCCTGGTCCTGTCTGGATAGCGCATCGGTCCTGCTATTGTCCTTACCCTTGCGATACTGGAGTCTTATATTAAACCGGCTAAAGTACATTGCCTATCGTACGTGCCTCTTAGACAGCTTCCGGGGCTGCATAAAGTACTCTAAATTCTTGTAGTTAGTTAGAGCGAAGAACTCGGGCACTAAGCGGAGTTCTCTATCCTAAGCTTCGCAATACTGTACAACTGCTAGCAACTCCTTGTCGTAGATAGGGTAGTTGCACTTAGCTAGGGAGTTCTTCTTAGAGAAATACGCGTATAGGTGCAGGAGTCCGTCTAAGCCTACCTGTAATAGGATACCTCTAATGCAATACCCTAAAGAGTCGGTTTCCAGTATTGTCGTACGCTCTAGGTCGAAGGCGGCAAGCGTTAGTCCTGTAGTTAAGAGCTCCTTTAGCTTGTTAAAGCTCCTATTGCATTCGTCTATCGATTTAAACTGCTTGTCCTTGTATGTTAGCTTAACTAGGGGGCGTACGATCTCCGAGTAGTTCCGTATAAACTGGCAGTAGAAGTTGGTAAACCCAAGAAATTCCTGTACGTCCTTAACGTTCGTAGGCAGCTTCTATTGCTTAATAGTATTAATCTTCTTCCTATCTATGCTAATGCCTTTCCCTGCCTCGATAATAAACCTAGGTATTTCGTACGCTAGACACCGAATTTACATTTGTCGATGTTAAGGTACAAGCCAGCCTGCTGCAGTCGGTCCAGCATCTTCTTAACGTCCTGTACATAATCTGCATAGGCGCCGTCTGTAAAGACTAGGGTGTTATCGAGGTATGCTAAGCAGATGTCGTCTAGTAACCCTTATAAGGACTTGTTAATGTACCTTTAGAAGGTTGCCAGTGCGTTGGCAAGGCTAAAGGGGGTAACAAGCTACTTCAAAAGACTATATCTCGTATAGAAGGCGATTATCTATTTATAGCCTTCCTTAATCTGTATCTTGTAGAAAGCCGAGACTACGTTAAGCTTAGTAAACTACTTTGCCTTGCTGATCCGTCCGAGAGGCTCCTTAATAAGGGGTAGGGGGTACTGGTCCTTCTTAGTAATCGCGTTAATGCCTCTGTAGTCTACGCAGAAACGCAAGCCGGCCTTCCCCTCCTTATAGACAAACAGCACTAGGGCTCCTATAGACGAGGTACTTGCCTAAATAAAAACTTTGGCAAGCAAGTCGTCCAGTGTCTTGCGCAGTACTAGGAGTTCTCTAGAGGACATTCTATACAGCGGTCTGTATAGTACCTCCGGCAGACTCCTATCTAGACGGGGTTCTAGCTAGATGTCGTAGTCGATCCCTTCTCCTTAGTGTAGGGGCAGTTTTAAGGCCGACTTTGGCTCGAAGAGGTCCAGCTATCCTGCGTATTCCTTTAGGAGCTTCGTATAGGGGTCCGTTACTTTCTTAGGCGCTAATACCTTCTTAATGTCTGCAGTCGCCGTATTGATTTCGGCCTTGATACTGCTACCTTGCAGATCCTTCCCTTAGTCTTAGGGCCTCTCCTTCGTCGCCGTATTAACTTCGGCCTTGGCCTTGCTGCCCTGCAGGACTCTCTCTTAGTCTCGGAGCCTCTGCTTCGGTACTGCCAGGTACAGCTGCCCTCGTCCAACGTCTAGCTTGCCCTGCTAGCGTTCTATCTATAGCTTCCCTAGTATTAGGTTATACCCTAGCTTGTCCTGTACAATATAGAGGTATAAGTCCTGCTTATAGTGTCCCTGTATCTCTATCGTTACTTTCACTATATAGATAATGTCCAGTCCTCGCCTAGTAATGCCTAACATACGTACAGGTACAGTAGGGGTCGTCTTAATCCAGTATCTCTGTATAAAGTCTTTGCTAATTCCTCCGTATACTAAACATCCTGTGTTAATCAATGTCCGCGCCGTTGCGGACCTGTTTAACGTTGGCTATACGATAAACAGCGTAGTTGTTATATAGTTGCTCTTAAAAGATAGCTAAGTAGTGCTTTGATTTGGCAATCTATCTCGTATACGCCTCTAGCAGAGCCTTCGCTTAGAGGCTACTCTTTTCCCGACTTATCGTCGTCTAAGTAGGACTCCTAATCCTCTTGTTAGGGCGCCGCAGTTGCTACCCTTGCGGTAGTCGGCCGTCCCCTAGGTCTCTCTACTAGCAAAAGCCTGCAATTCCGTACAGTATAGCCTATCTTGCTATACTAGTAGTAGCTCTCTTCTGCTCGCCTCTTGTTAAGGGTAGCTATGTCTACCTATTGTGCCCTTTTAGTAGCAGCCCTTGGCCGTACAGTAACGGCTGCCGCTACCCTCGTCGTCGTTGGTTCCTAGTCTATAGCGTCCGTCTGCCGCTAGAGGGGTTGTCTTATCTCGTAAGTGCGCCTTATCCGTCTGAGCCTACGCTGCTAGTTGTCGACTATTCCAAGGAGATCGCAGAATTCCTCGTACGTAGCTGGTCGCATTACGCCTACTAGTTCCGTTATAATCTCCTTAGAGAGACCTACCTCTAAAGAGGTAATTTTTATCCTGTCCTCCTATTAGAGACCTCCTGCCTCTGCTAAAGTCTAGTCGAATTCTGCAAGGAACTCTTGTACAGTCTTGCGTCCTTGCTTTATCGTATTGACCTATAGGAGTGCCTAGCTCTCGCAGTCTAGGTCCTTGTAGCTCTTGTTAAGAGCTGCCTAGGGCATTGTCGTCGTAGCTATTGCCAGGTTGGCAATGGCTGTCTCGTAGTACGGCAGAATCTGTACTACTGCCCTGTCCTTTAACCTCCTAAAGAGGTAACCTACCTTGTCTAGCTTAGTCGGGTATGCTCCTAAGTCGACTAGAAGCTTAGAGCGCATCTAGGTAGCCTAGGAGGGGTACTCGGCCAGAGCCTTACTATCGTACGTAGAGACGTTAGGGAGTTTGCTCTTAGGGGTCGGGGTGTAGGCTATCGTGTTTGTCGTCGTCGTAGGGGTCAGATTGCGATCGGACGCCCTAAGCTGTAGTAGCTCCTGTTCCCGTTAGGAAATTATCGCCGCCTAGCGGCTTACTTGCTGCTCGAGCTGCCTCTTGTATTCTAGCAGCTCCTCGTACGCGCAGTGCATATGCCCCTCTATAGCTGTAGGTTCTATAGAGATGTCGCCGTCTATCTTGTTTTATTACTGCAGTTACCGACAGTAAGATCAGTTCCTAATGTAAAGGCTTAAGAATCTTAGTTTAGAAACTTAAGGCTGGGTATCTATATAAAGGAACTAATAGGCAGTTCCTTCGTCGTCTGCTGCTGTACAATTTGTATCTACTAAGCTAAGCTAGCAATTTCCCTCTATATAGAGGTGCAAGGTTTACACTCTATACGGAGGATTAGGAGTTCTCCCTCTGTACAGTAGTGCAGAGTTTTCCCTCTATTTAGAGGGGCGGCAATTCCCCTCTGTGTAGGGCTATAGGGTTCTCCCTCTGTACAGGAGTAGGGTCCTGTCAGTGATTCCGTACAGAGGGTAGGGTCGCGCTGGCGCCGCTAAGTCGCAGTTCTTAGGGCGACGGCTGGCTTAGGTCGGGTCCAGGACCTGGGCTGGGCGGCGCCCCCTAACATGTCCTGCGAAGAACTTCAAGTCCTGCAAATGTTCCTATAACAAAACCTTTAGAAAGGCTTTATTCGATCTAGTGGCTCCCCTGCTGCTAGCCCTGTTATGTTTGTTAAGAAACCCGGCGGAGGGCTACGCTTCTGTGTTAACTACTGCAACTTTAACGCTATCTCTAAGAAGAACCGTTATCCGATCCCTCTAATCTAAGAAACACTAGAACGCCTCTTGAAAGCAAAATAGTTTACTAAGCTTAATGTAATTGCGGCCTTTGACAAGATTCGGATAGCTAAAGGACAAGAGTAGTTAACAGCCTTCAGAATCCGGTACGGTCTGTTTGAATCCCTAGTAATGCCCTTTGGAATATGCAATGCACCTAGCACTTTTTAAGAATACATAAACGACACACTAAGAGAATACCTGGACCAATTCGTTACCGCTTACATTAACGACATCCTGGTCTATAGCACAACGCTGGAAGAACATTAGAAACACGTCCGAAATGTACTAGCAAAACTGGAAGAAGTAGGCTTGCATCTAGACATTAACAAGTGCGAATTTTACTAATAAGAAGTTTAGTTCCTTGGCTTTATTATCTTAGACAAAGGTATTTGCATAGATGCAGCAAATATTCAAGCAATCCTGGACTAGAAGATCCTAAAGACTGTTAAAGAAGTACAAGGCTTCCTTGGGTTTGCTAACTTCTACCGTCGTTTTATTTAGGGCTTTAGCTCGATAGTGAAGCTCCTGACTGCGCTGATAAAGAAGGAGGCCAAGTTTGACTGGACTAACTCCTGCTAATACGCATTTGACCTCCTACAGTAACGATTTACTAGAGACCTAATCCTTTAACACTTTGACTTTAACTTGGAAACCCGTATAGAAACAGACGTTTCTAACGGAGCTATTGGAGCAGTCCTCCTTTAACGAAAGTCGCCCGACCAGCTATAGCTCCCAGTAGCTTACTTTTCAAAGAAGATGCTACCTGCCGAATGCAATTACGAGATTTACGATAAAGAGCTCCTTGCAATTGTTAAAGTATTTAAAGAGTAGCGCCCTGAACTCGAAGGCGCAGCCTACCCGACCTAAGTAAGTTTAGACTATAAGAACTTGATTCATTTTATAAAGAGCAAAATCCTTAATTGCAGACAAGCCTGCTAGAGCGAATTCCTCTTAAAGTTCAACTTCGTTATTTAATACTCGCCTAGATCACTTAATTCTAGGGCTAATGCCCTTACCCGGATGCCTAGAATCTATCCAGTAGACAGAAGAGAAGGCTAGGCAATGTGTAACCAAACTATCCTAAAGGCTTATAACCTAAGGAAAGACCTTAAGACCTATTTAAGGCAAGGTACACCATTAATCGCTGCATCTTTTGACCTGTGCCTTGCACATGCCTTCTTAGAGGATAAGGATTCAGAAAGCGAACCAGACAACGAAACTATCAACACTAAAGACTCTAAAATTAAAGGCTCTGTTACCTCTAACAACGAACCGAACAATAAAGAATTGACTAAAGAAGCAAACCACCCTAGAGAACTGCTCCTAATAATTAGAGAAGCTTACGAATTAGACGAACAGGCTTAAGGACTAATCCAAGCCCTTAAAATAGGTTAGCGTACTTTCCCTAGCTTTTCTCTCTTAGAATGCGAACTTAGGGATAGACTAATTTACTTCCGATCCCCTCTTTTTGTTCCTAATGGTGCAGATAATTCAATACGACCCTACATCCTTAGAACAGTTTACAACTTAGCAGCAGGAGGCTACCTAGGACGATCGAAGCTTTACAAGCTTACTTCCCGCTACTACTAGTGGCCGTCGATGTAGAAGCACGTCCGCAGATATAGGAACAACTGCCCGATCTGCAAGGTAGCTAAACACGACCGACAACGTCTACATAGATTGCTAAAGCCTCTCCCGGCCCCCGAACACCCTTAGAAACACATTACGATAGACTTTGTTACCTGTCTCCCTTAAGGAACCACTTAGGCAGGTATTAAGGCAAAGAACGTCTTTGTAGTAGTAGATCGACACTCTAAGGACCGCTTTGTGGTACCCTGCTAGATCATAACTTCTAAGGAAACCGCTCGACTCTTCTACGAATACGTCTGGCGCTACGTAGGCCTTCCGGACAGCATTACCTCTAACAGAGGCTCTTAGTTTATTGCTAAGTTCTGGAAACGCCTTTGCAAGCTTCTAAACACTAACTACTACATTTCGACGTCGTACTACCTAGAAACAGATAGACAAACAGAGATTGCGAATGCACTGTTCGAACAGACACTACGTTGCTTTATCGATTACTACTAGAAGGACTGGCCAAAACACATCCCGACAGTAGAATTCTTAGCTTGCAACTAGGAGTTAGAGACAACAGGACACTCCCCCTTTTACACTACCAGAGGCTACTACCCCCGAACAGGAATGAAACCTTAAGATCCACTACTGCGACCTAACGACCTGGACAAAGTCAATGTAGACGAATAGGCAACGCACCTCTCCTAGATCTATTAAGAAGTCTAAGAAGAGATAACTTACGCCTAGGCTATCTACGAAGAACAAGCTAATCGAAAACGACAACTAGCTCCGGACTACTAAGTAGGAGACAGAGTGTACCTAGACTCTAAGAACATTGTTATAGGAAGACCTTCTCGTAAACTTTATTAAAAAAAACTAGGCCCCTTCCCTATTACAGAGAAGATCAGCTCGTACGCATACTGCCTTCAACTGCCGGAAGACTAGGAAATCTATAACGTCTTCCACTCTGTTCGACTAAGACCTAAAGAAGGAGATCCCTTCTTAATCCAATTGCAAGACCAAGAACGAACCCGCATTCTCCCTGTAGAAGATAACGACGAGGACGAAGAAGGAGAGTACTACGTACGCAAAATTACGGACTGTTAAGTGATTAATAGACAAACAAAGTACAAAGTTCAATAGCAAAGCTACGAAGACTAGGACACCACTTAGGAACCCCTTAGAAACATTATCTTCGACAAGGACAAGATTGAAGCCTTCTACTGTCAAAACCTCTTAGATTTAAGAGACCACTGCCTGGAAACCCGGTACAGCCAAAGAGAACTGGATTCTGCTTACTAATAGAATATTAACCGTAACATTAGGCCTGCTCCTAGGAATAAGCAGACTTACTCCTAGTATCTCGAACTACTAAGGCTTCGTAGGAACTCTGCTATATTAAGGAGGGCTAATGTTACAGTTAACAGATATAAAACGGAAAACACAGTTAACAGATGTAAAACGGAAAACACAGTTAACAGATGTAAAACGGAAAACAGTTAACAGATGTAAAACAGAAAACAACAGCATCTAGGACCTAACTAGAACTATTAAGATTTACAGACTACAGGCCGACAACCACTAGATAGAAGAAGACTCTAAGAGAGTGAAAGGCAAATCACCCCGCGATGCAAACACTCCTGGCTCAGTTCTGGAACTTTTGGAAAAAGCGGGTCTAGGAAATGAATTTGTTTGCAGAACAAAGAAACGGAGTTTAGTAAGAAGGTTACTAGCAAACACGCAAACAACCAGCTAGGGCAGGGGGATATAAGAACCTGCTGCCGCCTACCTAAGCTTTGTCTTCTTCTTGTTTATAGCTCGTCTTGTGCATTAATTTAGCTTTTACACCTTAGCCTCTAGCCCTTCCTTTCTTTACTTAGTTTTTACATCCCTTACTTTAGACTTTAGCCTCTCCCTCTAATATTAACTTTTACATTCCTTCCTTTAGACTTTGTTTTATCCAACTCCTCTTACCTACTTCGACTTTCACATCGACCTCTTCCGACCTCTTAGCTCCCCCCTTAACACAGCCGAGAACCTCCGGAATTCGGCGGAGCTGCTAAGAGAGTTTTATGTCCAGAACCCGAGGAAGCCAAAGCCTAAGTGGCTCCGAAGCTGATTATTCTAGAAGAAGAAGAAAAGCCGCGTCCGCTCCATTGGTGCAGAAGCCAATAAAGACGATCGTAGCGGTCGCTTTGCTGGAGTCTTCGACTCGGCCACTACCTACCGCCGCTTCGGAAGGAAGCTCGCCGACGCTGCTTTACAGCGTTAGCGCCGCCGGCCCTACAGTAGGTAAGGTCTTTAGTAGAGAAAGAAAAAGACGAATAAACGGCGCTGCAGACGGATCTATATAGACCTCTGCAGCGGCGCACAGACCGGTTACGCCGCAGCTTAGGTGACCGCCAGATCCGATCAGATAGCTCTTCCGATCAGATAGACGCGAGGTAAAGACGTTAGATAGCGACGATATAAAAAAAAAGAAGAGAGACAGATAGATAATAAGCGGTCGAGGTCGACCGCTAGTGAGGGAGGGGGGTGGTGTTGCAGCGGAAGAAAGGGGTGGGACTGAGTAATAGGTTGGACCCTCGGAATTTCGGCTTGGTCCGGAAGGGCCGAGCCGGGCCTCGGCACACTATCCCTAAAGCTCTCACCTACTACTACATAGATTCCTTTCCCTCCTTAATTCGAGATATAGTTATCAAAAAGGCCGTATTGAATTATATCTGCGTGCCCGGATTACAAACAACTAGCTAGGGCAGGGGGATATAAGAACCTGCTGCTGCCTACCTAATCTTTCTCTTCTTCTTGTTTATAGCTTGTTTTGTGCATCCAATTTAGCTTTTACACTCCTTACTTTAGACTTCTGTTCCCCTTTCTAATATTAACTTTTACATCCCCTCTTTTAGACTTTGTTTCTTCCAGCCCCTCCTACTTACTTTGACTTTTACACTGACTCTTTCCGACTACTTAGCTCCGCCCTTAACATTACGAGCTATCTACCAAACATTAGACTATTAATATAGTCTTCTATACCCTACGAGAAGAGGTCCTCTTTAAGGAATACTTACAACTGGACCTATTAGCAGAAGGAATTATTAACCTAATAAACAACGATCCCAACCTTGCTATCCGAGTCTTCTTTACAGCAACGAACATCGTCCGTACAGGCATTCAACAAGTAAAGGAACTTAACTAATACATTAATAGCCTAGAAGCAATACTATTAGATAGCAAGGACCAGCTACAAGAGATAGAGTAAAAGATAGCCAATCTAACACTTAAGAAAGCCTAGACATAAGGACAATTGTAGGAAGCTCTAAACCTAAGGATACAGAACACTACTAGAGAACCTACTAGCAAGAGAGTGGCTGACCTAGAACTATTCTATAGAGACAAGGACAAGTTTAATAAATTTCGACTACGATTGTTAATTAAACTCTTAGCTAACGCGAACCACTTCCCGAACAAACAACAGCAGGTCTCGTACGCGTTCTCCCTCCTTGCTAGCAAGGCCCTGCAACAGGTCTTACACTGGTTTAACCCAAAGACACTACAAGTTACTTGTCTAGACGTTACTACCTTGCTTATTGCTCTCGACTCGGCCTTCGGTAACCTATACCGTAAGTCTACGGCCTAGCGGTTAATCCGAACCCTTAACCAAACTAACAAGTTATTCTTAGACTACTGCGCACAATTCTTACAGGAAATCGGATACTGCAAGTACGATACAGAAGCCTAAAAGTCGGCTTTAGTTGCTGGCCTAAGCACTCAACTTCTTACTAAACTGGAGGACTAAGAGCATAAATCTTTGTTATTTTACGAACTAGTTACCCTCTGCCAACGCCTCGACAGTCGTCGAAACCTGTTCTTAAACATTATGAAGGCATACGGCAACCTACTTAACAACTGTACGAGCTAGAGTCCTGTTACGACTCTTCTAACCTTTACCTAAAACCAACCTAATCCTCCCTTAGCCCTACGACTTCCTCCTGTTAACAGCGAACCTATAGACCTTAGTTTAGCTAAGCTTTAAGACGGTCGACTTACATAAGAAGAAAAGCAGCGTCGCCGCAACCAACGTCTCTGCATACACTGTAGGGAGCTAAACTATATTGCAATTAACTGCCTAACTCTAGTTAATTGCTGTAACAAGGCAGGCACCCCTTTTAGATTCTCCGCAGCCGCCCTAGCACTAAAGGACAACAGCAAGGACTAGGGAAACGCTTAGGCCTATTAACAAGACGCCTAACATGCAAGCCTTAGATCGACATCGTACAATCTCTTCTTCTGCAGTGCAATTCTGTGTTGCGGCGGCAGAAAGGGGTGGAACTGAGTGATAGGGTAGACCCTCGGGATTTTGGCTCGGCCCTTCCGGACTGAGCCGGGCCTTGGCACATCACCCCCAAAGCTCTTACCTACCACTACATAGATTCCTTTCCCTCCTCAGTTCTAGATATAGTTATTAAAAAGGCTGTATTGAATCTTATCTGCACGCCCGGATTATGATATCTCGAACTCACTTACTACACTATTACTGCACTGCGCGAAAGGGACCGTTAAACCATCTGGACACCTGAATAACGCACGCGCACTACACAACCCAAACCAAACAACAGCACTGTAAAATAGCTATAGAGAGCTTCTTAACAGTAGAGAGCGGCGTTACAGGCTAAAGCAGAAGCAGAAGAGAAAAGACTAACAGAGCGAGTAGGCGCTCCGGTGTTATCGATAATAAGTTCATTATCGGAGGTTTTACATTGGAAGAGACCGCAGAGATTAAGGAACGAATAAACAAATACAAGAAAATCTACGACTGCACACTCGAGGAACTTAAGGATTACGTAAACGAGAACGGAGTAGGGAAGGTCTACGACAGCATAGACCTTATTAAAAAGCTGTTTTACAGAACCCTAGAAGAAAAGAGACAGTTAAGAGAGGAAATTGAGGCAGTAAGAGCTGAGAAGGAATCGGCCGAGACTATTATAGATGTGCTGGAAAACCAAGCAGCGAACTGACTAGCACAACTAAAGGCGATAAATAATACGGATGTAGATGTGGACAGCTGGCAGCTAGGCTTGGCAGGGCCAGGCTTAGCGCACACTCAAATACCTCTCCCTCCGCTTGTACGTAGATTCTTCCCTCTCTAGCCTTAGATATAGTTATTAAAAGACGGGTATTGACCTTGCGTCTACTGCAGTCAGATTATTATATCCAAGGCTTAAACCCAACACCCAACCTACACTATACGAAAGAGCCCGTCGAATTATATCCGGGTACTTAATTAACGTACGTGCAACCGACAACCCAGAGTGTATACTGTATATGTACGAAGGAGGCCGTTAAATTATATCCAGTTACTTAATCGTATATGAATATGCTACTCTACCCCCCCTCCCCTAACTAAGAAGAAGAGTTTAAGAAGAAGAGTTTTAGGGAAGAGAAGTGCCCCTATCGAGAAGAAGAGTTTTAAAGAGAGAGATCTATTACAGAGGACATCAAGAAGAAGAGAGAGTTTTAGGGAAGAGAAGTGCCCCTATCGAGAGCGACGAGAGCGACGAGAGCGACAAGAGCAGCGAGAGCAAGGACGACAATGTAGGGACGACGAGAGCATACGAGGAAAAAGACGTACCTAGCAGGACCTAGGGCGACGACATTTGTTTTTTAGGTTTTTAACAGACTATTCCATTTGGACAAGACCTATCG
Source organism: Pseudocercospora ulei (assembly GCA_016165855.1). Taxonomy (NCBI): domain Eukaryota; kingdom Fungi; phylum Ascomycota; class Dothideomycetes; order Mycosphaerellales; family Mycosphaerellaceae; genus Pseudocercospora; species Pseudocercospora ulei. The sequence goes on from JACWNB010000003.1 coordinate 282,667, forward strand.
AGACAGTTTAGCAATCGGCAACATAAGCGACACATCCAATACAGCATAAGACACAGCAGTACGAGCAGTGCGACCGGCAGCACAATCGAGACATTTAGCCTATCTCGAGGCAACAGGCAAAGCAATACATTTAGTACAAGACATCCAGCCTATTTCGAAGTACAAGCGACACAAGCAGCCTAAGCACTAGCGAGCCCTAAGCACCAGCAAGCACCTAAGCACTAGCAAGCACCTAGGCATAGGTACAAGGCAATTGCAGACAATATACAGGTGCAGACAACACACACTGTTTAGGTTTAGAAGAGCATAAGGCAGAGCACAAGGCACAGCTACTATAGGCAGAGCAAGAGCTGCAGACAGGCAGCTGCAGACAACACACTGTTTAGGTTTAGAGGCAGCACAGTTTAGAGACAGCACAGTTTAGAGGTAGAGCTACAGACAGGCACAGCAGCTGCAGGCAATATAGGGCATCTGCAGACGATACGGAGCTGCTACAGACGACATAGCTGCAGGCAATACAAAGCTGCTACAGACAACACTAGGCTAAGCAATCTAGGCCGAGCAATCTAGGCCGAGCAATCTAGGCAGAGCACTAGGCAGAGCACTAGCCAGGTACAGCTGCTACAGACAATAGAGGCACAGCTGCAGACAACACAGAGCTGCTGCAGACAATAAGGCAGGTATAGCTGCTATAGGCAGGCATATGTTCAGAAGTACGTGTTCAGAATCGGCGACCTCTGCGACCTCGACGACCTCTGCGACCTCGACGACCTCTGCAACCTCTACGACCTCCGCGACCTCTACGACCGTCGAGAAGCGACCGTCGAGAAGCGACCGTCGAGAAGCGACCGTCGAGAAGCGACCGTCGAGAAGCGACCGTCGAGAAGCGACCGTCGAGAAGCGACCGTCGAGAAGCGACCGTCGAGAAGCGAGCGACCGTCTAAGAAGCGACCGTCTAAGAAGCGACCGTCTAAGAAGCGACCGTCTAAGAAGCGACCGTCTAAGAAGCGACCGTCTAAGAAGCAACAGTCAGAGAAGCGACTGTCTAAGAAGCGACCGTCTAAGAAGCGACTGTCTAAGAAGCGACTGTCGAGAAGCGACACGTGTTTGCAAGACGACCTCTGCGACCTCCGCGACCTCTGCGACCTCTGCAGCTTCTGTAACAGACGACCTCTGCGACCCCGACAACCTCCGCAGCCTTAACGACCTCTGCAACCTCTACAACAATCTGAGAGCTCTGCAGCCTTAGCAAGGCACCAAAGAAGGCACTGATCGAGGCTGAAAGCGACAGCAAAACGCACGAGATTAAGGCTCAAAAAGGCACGAGATTAAGGCTCAAAAAGGCACAAGATTAAGACTCAAAACGCACGGAAATTGAAGCTTAAAAGCGACCTTAAAAGCGACCTGTTTTGGAGCGACCTGATTAGCTAATAGCGAAGCTGAATTTGCGACCCTAGGGACCCTGCGACCTGGTTTGGCTAATTGCGATTGTGGGCTATCGCTAGTTAGGGAGGGCAGTAGTAATACGGATGTAGATGTAGACAGCTAGCAGCTAGGCTTGGCAGGGCCAGGCTTGGCGCACACTCAAATACCTCTACCTCCGCTTGTATGTAGATTCTTCCCTCTCTAGCCTTAGATATAGTTATTAAAAGACAGGTATTGACCTTGCCTCTACTGCAGTCAGATCAATAAAGACTTAGCTAGCTAAGATGGAAGCAGCGATGTCGCCGCCGCTGCCACCGCATCGAGAAGAAGAAGCAGAGACCGCCTTACCGGCGGCCTACAGTTAAGGCGGCACGCTAATAACATTACTATCGGACCTACCGGCGTTTAGAGGCAGAGACCCCAAAGACTGGGAAGCGTTTAAGAAGAAGATAAAGAACAAGATAGACCGCGACTACGCTGGAAACAGTGCTGGAGATAGATTGGCCTACCTAGAATCGCGATTAGAAGGTAAAGCTTTTTCGCTAGTAGCGGACCTAGAAGAGGTAACCGCTAAAGAAGCGATCAAAGCGCTGGATTAACGCTTTAGAGACCCCTTCTGGAAGAAGACGGCCCGTAAGCAGCTGGACAAGATTGACCAGAACCGGCAGACGTTTAAGGAATTCTACGGACTATTCCGAAAATATACTATTAGGGCCAGAGTGTCGGAAGATAAGCAGCTCTACCTATTAAGGCAGAAGCTGAACCCCGAATTGGCTGCGGCTATAGCGTCGGTAGAAGACGAAGACCTCTGTTAGGGGACGCCGCCCGGCCCAGGTCCTGAACCCGACCTAAGTCGACCGTTGCCCTAAGGACTGCGACTTAGCGGCGCCAGCACGACCCTACCCTCTGTATAGAGCTACCGACAGGACCCCACTCCTGTACAGAGGGAGAACACAACGGTCCTGCACAAAGGGGAGCTACCGCCCCTCGGATTAGGGGGGAAAACCCTTTACTACCGTACAGAGGAGGTAACTCCCGATTCTCCGTATAGAGGGTAAACCTTGCACCCCGGCACAAAGGGGAAATTGCTGGCTTGGCTTTGTAGATACAAATCGTACAGAGCAGACGACGAAGGAACTGCCTATTAGTTCCTTTATGTAGATACCCAACCTTAAGTTTCTGAACTAAGATCCTTGGGCCCCTTACATTAGGAACTGATCTTACTGTCGGTAACTGCAGTAATAGAGCAAGATAGACAGCGACATCCCTATAGAACCTACGGCTATAGAGGGACATATGCACTGCGTATACGAGGAGCTGCTAGAAAGCAAGAGGCAGCTCGAGCAGCAAGTAAGCCACTAGGCTGCAATGATTTCCTAACAGGAACAGGAGCTACGACAGCTTAGGGCGTCCGATCGCGATCCGACCCCTATAACGACGAACACGATAACCCCTACCCCGATCCCTAAGAGCAAACTTCCCGACGTTTCTATGTACGATAGTAAGGCTCCGGCCGAGTACCCCTCCTAGGCGGCTTAGATGCGCTCTAAGCTCCTAGTCGACTTAGGAGCATACCCGACCGAGCTAGACAAGGTAGTCTACTTCTTTAGGAGGTTAAAGGGCAGGGCGGCAGTACGAATTCTGCCGTACTACGAGACAGCTATTGCCAACCTAGCAATAGCTACGACGACGATGCTCTAGGCAGCTCTAGACAAGAGCTACAAGGACCCAGACTGCGAGAGCCAAGCACTCCTACAGGTCAATATAATGAAACAAGGACGCAAGACCGTACGAGAATTCCTCGCGGAATTTGACTAGACTTTGGCAGAAGCAGGGGGTCTCTAATAGGAGGACAGGATAAAGATTACCTCTTTAGAGGTAGGCCTCTCTAAGGAGATTATAACAGGGCTGGTAGGTATAATGCGGCCAGCTACGTACGAGGAATTCTGCGACCTCCTTAGGATAGTCGACGACTAACAATGCAGGCTGGGACGGATAGGCCGTACCTAGGAAATAAGACAACCCCCCTAGCAACAGACAGACGCTATAGACTAGGAACCGACGACGACGAGGGTAGCAGCAGCAGCTACCGTACGGCCAAGGGCCGCTACCAAAAAGGCGCAATAGGTAGACACAGCCACCCTTAACAAGAGGCGAGCAGAAGGGAGCTGCTACCGGTGCGGCAAGATAGGCTATACTGTACGGAATTGCGAGCTTCTGCTAGCAGAGAGACCTAGGGGACGGCCGACCACTGCGAGGATCGCAACTGCAGCGCCTTAACGAGGAGATTAGGTGTCCTACTCGGACGACGACGAGTCGGGAAAAGAGTAGCCTCTAAGCGAAGACTCTGCTAGAGGCAGGTGCGAGATAGATTGCCAAATCAAAGCATTACTTAGCTATCTTTTAAGAGCAATTACATAACGACGACGCCGTTTATCGTACGGCCGACGTTAAACAGGTCCGCAACAGCGCGGACATTAATTAACACAGGATGTTTGGTGTATAGAGTAATTAGCGAAGACTTCGTATAGAGACATTAGATTAAGACGACCCCTACGGTACCTGTGCGCATGCTGGGCATTACCGGGCGAGGACCGGACATTACCTATATAGTAAAAGTAACAATAGAGGTACAGGGACACTACGAGCAAGACTTATACCTCTATATCGTACAGGACAAGTTAGGGTATAACCTAATACTAGGGAAGCCTTAGATAGAGCGCTAGAGGGGCAAGCTGGACGTCGGACGAGGACGGTTGTACCTGGCAGTAACAAAGCGGAGAATCCGGGACTAGGGGAGGTTCCTACAAGGTAGCGGTGCTAAGGCCGAAATCAACACAGCAACGGCGGACATCGAGAAGGCATTAGCACCTAAGGAAGCGACAAACCCCTATACGAAGCTCCTAAGAGAGTATATTAGGTACCTAGACCTTTTTAAACTAGAGTCGGCCTTAAAGCTGCTGCTACACTAAGGGGAAGGGATTAACTATAACATCCAGCTGGAACCCTGTCCGGATAGGGGCCTGCCGGAGGTACCGTACGGACTACTGTACAGAATGTCCTCTAGAGAACTCCTAGTACTGCGCAAGACGCTGGACGACCTGCTTGCGAAAGGGTTCATATAGGCCAGTACGTCGTCCGCGGGAGCCCCAGTACTGTTTGTCTATAAGGAGGGGAAGGCTGGATTGCGTTTCTGCGTAGACTACAGAGGCATTAACGCGATTACCAAGAAGGACCGGTACCCCCTACCCCTTATTAAGGAGACCCTCGGACGGATCAGCAAGGCGAAGTAGTTCACTAAGCTTAACGTAGTCTTAGCCTTCTACAAGATATAGATTAAGGAAGGCTGTAAATAGATAACTGCCTTCTGTACAAGATACAGTCTTTTTGAGTAGCTAGTTACCCCCTTTAGCCTTGCTAATGCACTGGCAACCTTCTAAAGGTACATTAACAAGTCCCTGCAAAGGTTACTAGACGACATCTGCTCGGCATACCTCGACGACACCCTGGTTTTTACGGACGGCACCTACGCAGACTACGTACAGGATGTTAAGAAGGTGCTGGACCGTCTGCAGTAGGCGGGCTTGTACCTCGACATCGACAAATGCGAATTCGGTGTCTAACGTACGAAATACCTAGGTTTTATTATCGAGGCAGGGAAAGGCATTAGCATAGATAGGAAGAAGATTGATGCTATTAAGCTATAGAAGCCGCCTACGAACGTTAAGGGCGTACGGGAATTCCTTGGGTTTGCCAACTTCTACCGCCAGTGTATATAGAACTACTCGGAGATCGTACGCCCCCTAGTTAAGCTAACGCACAAAGACAAGCAGTTTAAATAGTCGGATAAATGCGATAAGAGCTTCGACAAGCTAAAGGAGCTCTTTACTACAGGACCAACGCTCGCCGCCTTTAACCCGGAGCGTACGACAATACTAGAAACCGACTCCTCGGGGTACTGCATTAGGGGTATCCTGTTACAGGTAGGCTCAGACGGACTCCTACACCTATATACGTATTTCTCTAAGAAGAACTCCCTAGCTAAGTGCAACTACCCTATCTACGACAAAGAGTTGCTAGCAGTCGTACAGTGTTGCGAAGCCTAGGATAGGGAACTCCGCTTGGTGCCTAAGTTCCTCGCCCTAACGGACTACAAGAACCTAGAATACTTCACTTAACCCCGGAAGCTGTCTAAGAGGCACGTACGATAGGCAATGTACCTAAGCCGGTTTAACATAAGACTCTAGTACCGCAAGGGTAAGGACAACAGCAGGGCCGACGCACTGTCCAGACGGGACTAGGACATGCCAACGACGTACGAGGACGACCGGCTAAAGTCGCAGACATTCCAGATGTTTAAGGGAGAGCCAGGCAGGGAGACTATCCGCCTAGCGGCGACACATCTATAGGAACCCTAACTGCAAGTATAGGAAGAGGCAGTAGAAAAGGACGAGGCATACCGAGGGGCCTGTACAGCGATCTAGGGAGGGCAACGGAAGCTCCCAGCCGAGCTCTACCTAAAGGTATCGGCAGCTAAGTGTTCAGTAGACGAGGAGAACAACCTAAAGTTCAGAAATCGGATATAGGTCCTAGCGGACGAGAAGCTCTGTACAGGCTTAATACAACGAGCACATAACTCTATAGCTACTGGGTACCTAGGGCGCGAGGAGACGTACAGCATTATCGCCTAGGACTACTACTAGCCAGCGATAGCGAAGGACATCCGCAGGTTCGTACAGAACTACGATATATACAGATAAACGAAGCCCTAGCGCGAGCTAAAGCATAGGCTGCTAAAGCCCCTGCCGATACCGGACCGACCCTGGTAAGATCTAACTGTAGACTTTATTACAGACCTCCCTAAGAGCGACGGACGGCGAAACATTATAGTAGTTACGGACAAGTTAACGAAGGGGGTAATACTAGAGGGGATAGACTCCATTACAGCTAAAGACACTACCTAGGCCTTTATCCGGACGACGTTCAGCAAGCACGGTTTCCCTAGGTCAATTGTATTAGACTAGGGGTTACAGTTTATAAGCCAGCTCTAGGCACGGATCTGCCAGTTACTAAAGGTAGAGCGTCGCCTGTCCACTGCATAGCACCTGCAGACGGACAGGGCGACGGAGAGGGCCAATTCAACCTTAGAAGCGTACCTCCGAGCGTACGTCGACTATAACTAGACGAACTGGAACCGCCTTCTCTCAATAGCGGAGCTAGCTATTAATAGCCGTACGGCCGATGCTACAGGACTGTCCCCCTTCTTTACGACCTATAGATATGACTATTCCCTGCTCCTACCGACCCTAAGTAGCAACACCCTGCGCCCTATACGATCCCTAATCTAGCAAGGAGAGGCTATTGTACGGACGATTACGAACGCACACTAATAGGCAAAGGCGAGCCTAGCCCTAGCCTAGCAGAACGCAGAAGAGCAGGCCAACAAGGGACGACAGGCTGCACCAAGGTACGAGGCAGGGGATAAGGTCTGGCTAAACCAGCGAAACATCCGTACGGACTGGCTAAGCAAGAAGTTAGATTAGAGGAACAGGAAGTTTACGATAATCCGGCCGGTAGGGACATACGCTATATAACTAAACACTCCCCTAGGGATTTATCTAGTCTTCTACGTAGACCTCGTACGACAGGCGAGCACGGACCCCCTGCCGCATTAGACGACCGACGACGCGCGCCTACCTGCAATTATAACCAAGGGCTAATAAGAGTATAAGGTAGAAGGAATCCTTAAGAGTCGGAGGAAGCGGGGGAAGGCAGAGTACTTAGTAAAATAGAGAGGATAGGCAGAGCCTACGTAGGAACTGTACAAGGCTCTACAAGACACAACCGCACTGGACAGATAGGAGGAGGACCATCCCCCTGCCCAGCTACAGTAACACTGCGCTGTACGGCGGAAGGAGGCACGATCTACCCTAAGGACAGGGTAGCTGCGGGCAGACCTAGGTTGTTAAAGGATCGAGCACTACGACGTAGGACACTACGGGACCCTACTAACACGACACTGTACGACACTGTACGAGATAAGGGCTAGGAGAAAGGAACAGCTAAGGGACGAATAGGAGGGGGGAGCGGAAATAAGACGAGTTAAGAGAAAACCAGCCGAAAATTCTTACATTATCTAGGGGGGGGGGGGGGGGGTGGCCCACTAGCTACCACCCCGGGGGGACCAGAACACCCTACTTATTATCTAAGATCTCCACTACCTTAGGCCCAGCCGGGCCCCCACCCCTACCAGGGCTAGCCCTAGGGAGCAGAGGCACCCCCCTACCCCTACGTACCTCCCCCGGCTAGCAGAAGGGGCAGTAGAGGGAGCTATCCTTCCACTTACACAAGGTACACACCCCAGCCCAGAAGCCTAGGAGGCGGTATAGGCTAAGTAAGGGCCGGAGGGAGTTGGGGCAGGGGGCATAGAGCTAGCCCCAGGTAGCGATAAGGAGGGCGTTAACGTACGACGGCCGGGCTATAGCTACCCGCTCGGGTATAACCCGGGCGGGGTTACACTAGAAGGCGTAGAAGGGGAGCCTAGCCGCATCCTGCTGCTCGCAGGTATAGCACCTAAGACGTTAGCCCAGACCGTACAGAAGACGAGAATCTGTACGAACCGGAGGAGTAGCTGCTAGTTAAGTTAAGGGCCCTACTATACGAGGACAAAGGAGGGGGGGACCCCAGCCAGACGAGGGGGAGGGGTGGGGCCAGCGACAACGAGGGAACCACCGGACGACATAATAGCTAGTTGGTAGTTAGTAGTAGGTAGCTAGTAGTAGTTAGTAGTTAGTAGCTAGTAGTAGTAGTAGTAGTAGACAGTAGCGGATAGTAGTAGATAGTAGACGGTGTACAGGGAGAAGAGAGAGGAGAAGGGAAGAGAAGGGAGAAGGCTTAGGCTAACTGCCTGCTATAGTAGGAATAGCAAGCAGGGCAGCTACTACAGACAGGTAGAATAGCAAGAGGCAACTACGACCTAGGGGAAGCGACGAGGGACGATAACTCGGACGACCGAACGGAATAGGAAGCTACGACCTACTAAAGGAACAGCAGGAGCTAGGTAGTTTAAGCACGCTACTGTATAGAAGAAGCACTACAAGAAAGGGAAAGGGGGGGGGGGTATTGTTAGGGGGCGCCGCCCGGCCTAGGTCCTAAACCCGACCTAAGTCGACCGTCGCCCTAAGGACTGCGACTTAGCAGCGCTAGCACGACCCTACCCTCTGTACAGAGCCACCGATAGGACCCCACTCCTGTACAGAGGGAGAACACAACGGTCCTGCATAAAGGGGAGCTACCGCCCCTCAGATTAGGGGGGAAAACCCTTTACTACTGTATAGAGGAGGTAACTACCGATTCTCTATACAGAGGGTGAACCTTGCACCCTAGCACAAAGGGGAAATTGCTAGCTTGGCTTCGTAGGTACAAATCGTACGGAGCAGACGACGAAGGAACTGCCTATTAGTTCCTTTATGTAGATACCCAACCTCAAGTTTCTGAACCAAGATCCTTAGGCCCCTTACAACCTTAAAAGCTTCGTACACAGAGCGAGAGTCACTGCTAGAAACCTAAGCGCTTACGCGAAATCGCGCGAATCGACCCAGAAGCTGTTAATAATGCAGGCAATGATCTGACTGCAGTAGACGCTAGGTCAATACCCGTCTTTAATAACTATATCTAAGGCTGGAGAGGGAAGAATCTACGTACAAGCGGAGGTAGAGGTATTTGAGTGTGCGCCAAGCCTGCCACCTTCCAGCACCTTCCAGCCTACATCCGTATCACTACCGCCCTCCCTAACTAGCGATTGCCCTCAATCGCAATCAGCCAAACCAGGTTACAGGAGCCAAACCAGATCGCATTGTTGCATTAATCCAGGTTGCAGGGGTCGCAAATTCAGCTTCGCTATCGGCTAATCAGGTCGCTCCAAAACAGGTCGCTTTTAAGGTCGCTTTTGAGCTTCAATTTCCGTGCGTTTTAAGCCTCAATCTCGTGCCTTTTTGAGCTTTAATCTCGTGCGTTTTGCCGTCGCTTTAGTGCCTTGTTTGGTGCCTTGCCAAGGCTGCAGAATTCTCAGATTGTCGCGGAGGTCGCAGAGGTCGCAGAGGTTGCAGAGGTCGTCGAGGTCGCAGAGGCCGTAGAGGTTGCCTTGCAAACACATGTCGCTTCTCGACGGTCGCTTCTTAAGCCGTCGCTTCTCGAGCCGTCGCTTCTTAAGCGGTCGCAGAGGTTATCGGGGTCGCAGAGGTTGCAGAGGTTGCAGGGGTCACGGCTGCAGAGGTCGTCTTGCAAACACGTGTCGCTTCTCGACGGTCGCTAAGGTCTCGGAGGTCGCGGAGGTTGTTGAGGCCGCGGAGTTATCGGGGTCGCTTGCAAACACGTGTCGCTTCTCAGACGGTCGCTTCTTAGACCGTCGCTTCTTAAGCTGTCGCTTCTTATTCTCGACGGTCGCTTCTCGACGGTCGCTTCTCAGACAGTCGCTTCTCGACGGTCGCTTCTCGACGGTCGCTTCTTGACGGTCGCTTCTTAGACGGTCGCTTCTTAGACGGTCGCTCGCTTCTCGGACGGTCGCTCGCTTCTCGACCGTCGCTTTGCCTGTGCTTTGCCTATCTGCAGCAGCTGTGCCTCTGTTGTCTGCAGCTGTCTGCCTAGGAGCTCTGCCTAGGGGCTCTGCCTAAGGGCTCTGCCTGGGGGCTCTGCCTGGGGGCTCTGCCTAGTGCTCTGCCTAGTGCAGCTGTGCCTCTGTTGTCTGCAGCAGCTGTGCCTGTCTGCAGCTGTGCCTTGTGCTCTGCCTTATGCTCTTCTGAACCTGAACAGTGTGTTGCCTATAGCAGCCCTGTCTGCCCTGTGTTGTCTGCAGTAGCTGTGCCTGTATGCTTGTACTGCTCTTGTCGCTCGTACCTCGATTGCGCTCGTACTTCTCAATTGTGCTGCCGGTCGCGCTGCTTGTGTCGTGCTTTGCCTCGTTTGCTGAACTTCTCGATAGGCCTTGTCCAAATAGAATGGTCTGTCAAAGACCTGAAAAAACGAATGTCGTCGCCCTAGGTCCTGCTAGGTGCGCTCTCGTCGTCGTCGCTCCCGTCGTCGTCGCTCCTACATCGTCCTTCTCGACCTTCTCGTTCTTCTCGACCTTCTTGTTCTTCTTGATCTTCTCGTCGCTCTCGTCCTCTCGTCCTTGCTGTTGCTCTCGCTCTTCTTCAAAACTCGCAATCTACTCGTAGGGGCACTCTCTTCCCTAAAACTCTCTCTTCTTCTCGATAGGGGCACCTCTCTTCCCTAAAACTCTTCTTCTCGATGTCCTCTGTAATGGACCTCTCTCTTTAAAACTCTTCTTCTTAATCGGGGGAGGGATAGAGTAGTATGCATATGCACAATTAAGTAACTGGATAAAATTCGACGGCCTCCTTTGTACACATACAGTACACACTCTGGGTTGGTTGCACGTACGTTATTTAAGTACCCGGATGTAATTCAACGGGCTCTTTCGCGTAGTGCGGGTGTTGTTAAAGTGAGCCTTGGATATAATGATCTGACTGCAGTAGACGCTAGGTTAATACCCGTTTTTAATAACTATATCCAAGGCTAGAGAGGGAAGAATCTACGTACAAGCGGAGGTGGAGGTATTTAAGTGTGCGCCAAGCCTGCCACCTTCCAGCACTTTCCAGCCTACATCCGTATCAGGCAACGCAACCCCCTACACTTTTCCGGAGAGCACCTCTGCAGCTATCTTATCAGTTACTGCGCTCGTCGTTCGTCCCTACCTATTATACGTGTAGAAAGCCTAGTGATCCGGGCGCGCAGATATAATTCAATACGGCCTTTTGATGACTATATCTCGAACTGAAGAGGGAAAGGAATCTATGTAGTGGTGGTAGTGGGCTTTAATGGTGGTGGTGCCAAGGCCCGGCTCGGCCCGGACGGGCCGAGCCGAAATTCCAGGGTCTACCCCATCAATCTGTCCCACCTCTTTCTACTACCGCAACACTACCCCCCTCCCTTACCAGCGGTCGCCCTCGACCGCTTAGTCACCTCATCCATCCGAAAATGTCCACTTTTTTTTTTTTTTTTTTTTTTTTTGATTCGCCGCCTCTTTTCTCGAAAACTCCTTTTAACGTCGACGTTACCTCTTCCGTCTTCTATTAAAAACAACGTCCTCTTCGTCTCTTTCTTAACTTCTTACGTTATCTGCATCCGAAGTCCTTCACTTAACGTTTATGTAATCGGTGCGCCTAATCCGTGCTATCTGATTTGAGCCGTGGGTTATCTGAGCTGCGGCGTAGTTGGTCTGTGCGCTGCTTCGGAGGTCCATATAGATCCTTCCTTAGCGCCGTTTTTCTTCTTCTTTTTCTCTTCTACCAAAGCCTTTACCCACTATCGTAGGGTCGGCGGCGCTGGCACGCTACGGCGTGCGCGGCCTACCGACCCCTACGATCTGCCTAGAGCAAGCGATCGTTTTTATCGGCTTCCGCGCCGGTAGAGCGGACGCGGCTTTCTTCGTTTGGCTTTAGAGCCATTCCGGCTTCGGCTTCTTCGGGTTCCGCGCGTAGAAGTCTCTTAGCAGCTCCGCCGAATTCCGGAGGTTCTCGATCGGATACTATTCGTAGTCTTCCGGCCACCCCTTCTACGAGATCCTCGCTTTAATGGACCCCCTTATCTTCTTTACTTCCACTACATCTTCTACCTCCTACTCTTCTTTATTACCGTCTATCTTAACTGGTAGGGGTTCAGCGAACCCCTGTTCCGGAAGGCCGTCCTTAGGGTCTAGGCTCAGCAGATCTAAATGGAAAACATCGTAGATCCGGAACGCCTTCGGCAGCTCGAGCCGATAGGTCACTGGCGACCTCTTTTCTACTATCGTGAACGGACCTACGTAGCGTAGATTCAGCTTAGCGTTGCCTTTCAGCCTTAGGTTCTTCGTGTTAAGCTATACCCTTTAACCTTCTTCGAATTCTATCGGTGACCGCTTCTTATTGGCTCGAGACACCATCTTCTTCTGAGCCGTCTCTATCGCTTCTTTCGCTACTTTGATCGCTTCTTCCATCTGAGATCGTAGCGCTTCTGCCGCTGCGGCGGCGACTCTCTTCGACGACGTAGCGGGGGTGATTAAAAGCTCCGGCGAGCCGGCTTTACTTGGCGGATAGAAGCTCAGCCTCAGAAGATAACTGTAGGTTATTTCGAACGGCGCTAGCGACGTTGCTTCTGACCGTGTTGAGTTTGCGCAGAATTCGGCCATTGGCAACATCTCGACCCACTTTTCTTGATAATGGCCGCAGAACGTTCGCAGATATCGCTCCATCTCTCGATTAGCCACTTCAGACTAACTGTCAGTTTAAGGGTGCGCTGCGGTGCTGAGCTTTCCGTAAATTCCGAGAGCTTGGTTGATAGCTTTCTATACGTTGGCAGTGAATTAAGGACCTCTATCCGTAGTAATAGTGTCCGGCAGCCTATAGTGCTTCTATACGTATTGGATCAGCATTCTCGCTGTTTCTTCCGAAGTAGTTCCTTTATCCTTAGCCCGACAGGGGATGAAATAGCGCTCTTTGCTTAGCCGATCCACCACATTGAGCGTGGCGTTATATCTATCCGAATTCGGCAGGCCGGTTACGAAGTCCATCGTAATGTGTTGCTACAGCTTCTCGGGGATCGTAAGCGGCTTCAATAGGCCGGCCGGAAGACCGTAACGTGGCTTCGCGGCTCTGCACACGTGGCAATTGGCGATAAATCGATAGATCCGTTCGTAGATCCGCGGAAACCAGTAGACCGTCCTTATAGCTTCCATCGTTTTCTTCGCTCTGGCGTAGCCAACATCTACGGAGCTATAGATCAGCCGGATGACTTCTGTGATTAGTTCTTCCGGAACTATTAGCTTCCCTGAGCCCGTTTTGCCGAGCTTCTGCTGTCGGTTAAGCCGCTCCACCTTCTCGTAGAGCGTCTCTTTTTCAGTCGGAGACTCTTTAATCGGCGATTCCACCGCGTAGATCCCTACTTCTTTCAACACCTCGGCGTCTACTATCCGCTCGGTCAATACTTTCTGAAACATGTTCGGATCTTCCTTCGCGCGGCTGGTCTTCCCTTCTCGTCTCGTCAGCGCGTCAGCCTTTCCGTTTTGGGCTCCGGGTCTATATGTAATCTTAAAATCGAACCCTGATAAGTAGGCAGCCCACCGTGCTTAACGTCGTAAGAGCTTCTGCGTCTTTATAAAGTAGGTCAGCGACTGGTGGTCCGTAAGAACCTGGATTGGCCCCTTTCCAGCTATAGGTTCCGGTTTCCACTCTTTAAAGGCCTAAATAATGGCCAGCAGCTCCTTATTATAGATAGCGTAGTTCCGCTTAGCTTCGCTCATTGACTTGCTGAAGAAGGCGACTAGATAGAGGGTCTCGTCGTCGCTATATTGAGAAAGGACCCCTGCGGTTACTGTGTCAGAAGCGTCCGTTTCTACGTAGATTGCTTTTTCTGGTCGGAAGTGTGCCAGAACCGGCGCTGATGCCACAGCTTCTTTCAGCCGGTTAAAGGCTTCCGTGCACCTCTCGTTCCATAGGCCGGCGGCCTCTTTCTTTAGCGCCTCGTTCAGGGGTCTCGCTATCTTGCTGAAGTCCTTAATGAACTGTCGATAGTAGCTAAGAAGCCGAGAAACGCCCTGATTTGCGTAGTGTTTCCGGATTTCGGCTGCTTCTACTCCGCGACGGCGGCGACCTTTGAGGGGTCTATGCGAATTCCATCTCTTCCGACGATAAGACCGAGATATTTGACCTCAGTTTAATAGAACTCGCTCTTCTTCGTGTCCGCGTTCAATCCGACCTCGCAGAGCCTCTTCAACACTCTCTCGATGTGGTCCGTATGTTGCTCTCTCGTCCCGTCCGTATAGATAAGAATGTCGTCCAAATAGATAGACACGAACCGCTCCAGCATGTCTATAAAGGAGTGGTTTATAAAGCGTTGCTACACCGCCGGCGCGTTGGTGAGTCCGAACGGCATTACCAGCCACTTAAAATTGCCTATACGCGTAGCGAACGTTGTAAGATCTTCCGTCTGTCCTTCCTTATTTCTCAACCGATGGAACGCTTGGCGGATGTCCAGCTTGCTGAACTACTTAGCCTTCGCCACTCTTTGGATGGTCTCGTCGATTAACGGCAGTGGGTATACGTCTCTTTTAGTGACCTTATTAAGGCCTCGATAGTCCACGCAGAGTCGCAGCCCACTCCCTGGTTTCCGTACGAAAAGGATTGGTAACGTATACTCGGCTAAACTCGGCGTAATAAACTTCTTTGCCAAATTTTCGCGAACAAACACCTCCACTTGGTCCAGTTCGGCCGGTGACAGTCTTCTTAGGGGCTCTGTTCTTGGCAGCGTAGCTCCCTCTTTCAGTCGGATCTTGTTGTTATATTCCGGTCGGTGGAGCGGCAATAGGTTGGAGTCCGCCTTTAAGAACACGTCGGTGTAATCGTAGAGCTCCGCCGGCAGCACCTCCAGTGGGTCTACTTCGTCTTCTGCCATTATCTTCCTGTAGTCCTCAATGTCTTTTATAGAGATAGCATAAATCTCATTATCCGGCGACTTCGCGAGAGTTATTATAGCTTCCGAACTTATCATTCCGACAGTGATCGGGGGTTCGAAACGATCGGACGGAGTCGCTTCCACCGTCGCGACGTTCGATCTAGCTTCGGCTGCTATGACCGATTCGGTGACTGATTTGACGGCGGCTAAGCCGCTGGTCGATTTTCTGAATCTAAGTGTGCCTTTTCCTACGTTAATAATCGCTCCCTGGTTCTTTATCTATTTCTGCCCTATAATAATGTCAAACCTTCCGATATCCATAATTCGGAACGTCGCTTCCGTGGTTCGACCAGCCAAGGTGGTCCTTAATAGCACGTCGTACGTGACACTCTCTGTGTCTTGTCCGTTGTATGCCGAAATCCGTGTCGGCGACGCCAATTCCACTGGATATCCGTATCCCTTTATCAGTTTCTGAACTAACCGATAGTGGATCGCCGCGCTAATGAGAGCTCCGGTGTCGATAAAAGCTTTTAACTGAAGGGGTTTGCTCGATCCGTTAAGGGGGTGGACAGTAATCGGAAGGATAATAGCTGTTTCCGTGTTCACCTCTACCGCAGCCGATAGCGGATCGCTGCAGCTGTTAATGCTTTCTTCTCGCGGCGATTCGCTTCGATGTAGTGCCCTATTGTCAGCGCTGGATAGGGGGCCTATCCTTCTAGCTGATCTTTTCCCAGGATTCGCAGGGGCACTCCACCGTCTACGCTATTAGTGTCGTTCGAAGCCGGCTCCATAGCTTGTATGGCCTTTCTCGGTAGCGGCGGCGGCTTCGTTGCTCGATATTCCTGCTTCTGCTTATCCGACGCTTGGCATCTCGTAGCGATGTAGCCGGGTTTTCTATACGCGTAGTAGGTAGGGACGAACGACGAGCGCTGTGACTGATACGATGGCTGCTGGGGTGCTCTCCGGAAAGGCGCAGGGGCTCGCGTCGGCTGCGCCGGCGGCGACTGCTTCTGAATCGATTCGCGCGCTTTCGCGTAAGCGTTCAAGTTTCTCGCAGTAACCCTCGCTCGGTGCACGAAGCTCTTAAGGTCTTTATCTTCCACCGAGGCCATAGCTGCAGCGAGCTCAGGGCTCAGTTTCTGTCTCAGTAGGTGGAGCTGTTTATCTTCCGCTACTCGGGCTCTAATTGCATATTTTCTGAACAAACCGTAGAATTCTTTAAACGTCTGCCGGTTTTGGTTAATCTTGTCCAGCTGCTTACGGGCTGTCTTCTTTCGGAATGGATCTCCGAAGCGTTGATCTAGCGCTTTAATCGCTTCTTCGGCGGTCGCCTCTTCCAGGTCCGCTACCAGCGAAAAAGCTTCACCTTCTAATCGCGATTCCAGGTACGCCAGTCGGTCTTTGGCGCTGTTTCCGGCGTAATCGCGGTCTATCTTATTCTTTATCTTCTTCTTGAACGCCTCCCAGTCTTCGGGGTCTCTACCTCTAAACGCCGGTGGGTCCGGCAATGACGTTATCGAGGTGCTACCTTAACTATAGGCCGCTGGTAAGGCGGTCTCTGCTGGTTCTTCTTAGTGCTGTAGCGGCGACGTCGCTGCTTCTATATCAGCTAGTTGGCTCTTTAGCGCCTTCAGTTGCGCCGTTCGATTCGCCGCCTGGTTTTCCAGCACGTCGATAATAGTCTCGGCCGATTCCTTCTCGGCTCTTACCGTCTCTACTTCTTCCCTTAACTGTCTGTTTTCTTCCACGTTCCTATAGAACTTCTTTTCTATAAAGGTAATGATATCAAACACCTTCTTAGCTCTATGCTCTGTAAGATATTCTCCTATCTCGTCCGGCGTGCGTCCATACAGTTCGGCATAGCCCTCTATACCCTTTCTCGCTTTATTTACCTCTTCTTCCGTAAGGCCTTTATTGGTCGTTCCGTTATCGAGAACGCTGGTACGCCTATCCCTCGGTCTGTCAGTCTTTCTCTTTCCGCTGCAGCCTGTAACGCCGCTCTCTACCGCTAAGAGGCCTTCCATCTTCTTACGGTGCCTTGGGGGTTGTTGTTGGTGTTGGTGTGGGTGCGCGTGCGTTATTCGGGTTTCCGGATAATTCGACGGGCCCTTTCGCGCAGCGCGGGGGGGGGTGTAGAGAGTGAGTTCGAGATATAATAATCCGGGCGCGTAGATATAATTCAATACGGCCTTTTGATAACTATATCTCGAACTGAAGAGGGAAAGGAATCTATGTGGTAGTGGTGGTGGGCTTTGATGGTGGTGGTGCTAAGGCCGGGCTCGGCCCGGACGGGCCGAGCCGAAATTCCAGGGTCCACCCCATCAATCTGTCCCACCTCTTTCTACCACCGCAACACCTAGCTATATCGCTACGAGATACCAAGCATCAGATAAGCAGAAGCAGGAGTATCGTGTTATAAAGCAGCCGCAGCCGCTGAGAAAGACTATACAAGCTATCGAGCCAGCTCCGAACGACACCGACAGTGTAGACGGTAGAGTGCTAATAAGAATCCTAGGAAAAGACCAGCTGGATAGATAGGCCCCCTATCCAACATAGACAATAGGGCACCAAAAACAACTACGTTACCAGAAGATAAGAGTATTAATAGCTGCAACGACCCGCTCTCGGCGGCGGTGGAAGTGAACACGGAAACGGCTATTATCCTTCTAATTACTGTCCACCCCCTTGATAGCTCGAGCAAACCACTTTAGCTAAGAGCTTTTATCGACACAGGGGCCCTTATCAGAGCGGCGATCCACTATCGATTGGTTCAAAAGCTGATAAACGGATATAGCTATCCAGTGGAGCTGGCATCGCCGATACGGATTTCGGCATACAACGGACAAGACACCGAGAGAGTTACGCACTATATGCTATTAAAGACTACCTTAGCAGGTCGCACTACAGAAGCGACGTTCCAAATTATAGATATTAGAAGGTTTAACATTATTATAGGACAAAAATGGATAAAGAACCAGAGAGCAGTTATTAACGTAGGTAAAGGCACACTCGGATTCAAAACACTATGCAGCGGCCCTGCCGCTGTCAAATCAGTCACCAAGGTCGCCGTAGAACCGAACGATACGACTATCGAAGCGGTTCCGAAGGATCGGTCCGACCCTTAAGACACGATCGGAATAATAAGTTCAGAAGCTTTGAAGACCCTCGCGAGGTCGTCGGACAACGAGATTTATGCTATCTTAATAAAGGATATTAAAGACTACCGGAAGATAATAGCGAAAGAAGAAGTGGATCCACTAGAGATGTTACCGAAAGAACTCTCTAGTTACACTAACGTGTTCTCGAAGGCTAACTCCAACCTCTTGCCGCTCTACCGACCGGAATATAACAACAAGATCCGACTAAAAGAAGGAGCTAAGCTGCTGAGAACCGAGTCCTTAAGAAGACTGTCGCTAGCGGAGCTGGACTAGATAGAAGTGTTTGTTAGAGAAAACTTGGCAAAGAAGTTTATTACGCCAAGCTCTCCAGAATATACGTTACCGATTCTTTTCGTACGGAAACCCAGAGGTAGTCTCCGACTATGCGTAGATTACCGTAGCCTTAATAAGGTCAGCAAGAGAGATGTGTATCCGCTGCTGCTAATAGACGAGACTATACAACGAGTAGCTAAGGCTAAGTGGTTCAGCAAGCTGGATATTCGCCAAGCTTTCTATCGATTAAGAAACGAAGAAGGACAAACGGAAGACCTTACGACATTCGCCACGCGCATAGGCAATTTCAAGTAGCTAGTAATGCCTTTCGGACTTACCAACGCGCCGGCAGTGTAGCAACGCTTTATAAACCACACCTTTATAGACATGCTGGAACGGTTCGTGTCTATTTACTTAGACGATATTCTTGTCTATACTAAGGGAACGAGAGAACAACACACGGACCACATTAAGAGGGTGTTAAAGAGACTCTGCGAGGTCGGACTGAACGCAGATACAAAAAAGAGCGAGTTCTACCAGACTGAAGTCAAATACCTTAGTCTTATCGTCGGAAGAGAGGGAATTTGGATAGACCTATCGAAAGTGGCCGCTGTCGCGGGATGGAAGCAACCGACATCCGGAAACACTACGCAAATCAGAGCGTTTCTCGGATTCTGCAGCTACTATCGACGGTTTATTAAGGACTTTAGTAAGATAGCGAGACCCCTAAATAAGGTGTTAAAGAAGGAGGCCGCTAGCCTATAGAACGAGAAGTGTCCGGAAGCTTTTAACCGACTAAAGGAGGCGGTAGCCTTAGCGCCAGTGCTGGCGCACCTCCGACTGGAAAAGACGATCTACGTAGAGACAGACGCTTCCGACACAGTAACAGCAGGAGTCCTTTCTTAATACGCTAACGACGACAAAACGCTCCATCCGGTGGCTTTCTTTAGCAAGTCTATAAATAATGCTAAGCGGAACTACGCTATCTATAATAAAGAACTGTTGGCCATTAAACAGGCGTTCGAAGAGTGGAAACCGGAGCTTATAGATGGACAGAGCACGATCTAGGTCCTTACAGACCATTAGTTACTGACCTACTTTATAAAGACGCAGAAGCTATTACGCTGCCAAGCTAGGTAGGCCGCCTACCTGTCCGGATTCGACTTCAAGATCACTTATCGACCTGGAGCTTAAAATAGAAAGGCTGACGCGCTAAAGGGAAGAGAAGGAAGGACCAGCTGCGCGAAAGAAGATCTGAACATGTTTCAGAAAGTGCTAACAGAACGAATAGTAGACGCCGAGGTGTTAAAAGAGGTAGGGATCTGTACGATAGAGCCGCCAATTAAAGAAGAGACGCTGCACAAGAAAGTGGAACGGCTTAGTCAGCAGCAGAAGCTCGGCAAAACCGGCTTAGGGAAACTGATCGTTCCGGAAGAACTGATTACAGAGGTTATCCAGCTAGTCTATAGCTCTACGGATGTTGGTTACGCAGGATTGAAGAAGACGATAGAAGCAATAAGGACGACCTACTAGTTTCCGCAAATCTTCGAGCGGATACATCGGTTTATTACTAACTGTTACGTGTGCCGAGCAGCGAAGCTACGTTACGGCCTTCCGGCCAGCCTGTTGAAGCTACTTCCGATCCCTAAGAAACTATAGCAGCACATTACAATAGACTTCGTAACCAGCCTGCCGGATTCCGATAGATATAACGCTACGCTCAATGTAGTAGATAGGCTGAGCAAAGAGCGCTATTTCATCCCCTACCGAGCTAAGGATAAAGGAACTACTGTGGAATAAACGGCGAGAATGTTGATCCAGCACGTATAGAAGCACTACGGCCTGCCGGATACTATTACTACGGATAGGGGTCCTTAATTCACTGCCGACGTATAGAAAGCCATCAACCAAGCCCTCGGAATTCGTAGAAAGCTTAGCACGGCCGCTCACCCTTAGACCAACGGCCAGTCTAAAGTGGCCAATCGTAAGATAGAGAAATATTCAAGGATCTTCTGTAGACATTACTAAGCAGAATAGGTTAAGGTGTTGCCGATAGCCGAATTCTGCGTCAATTCTACACGATTAGAAGCCACCTTACTGGCGCCGTTCGAGATAGCCTACAGTTATCTTCTAAGGATAAGCTTTCAACTACTGAACGAACTCAGCTCTTTAGAACTATCTACTGCTACTTCGTCGAAGAGAGTCGCTACAGCAGCGGCAGAAGCGCTCCAATCTCAGATAGAAGAAGCGATCAAGGTAGCGAAAGAGGCGATAGAATCAGCTTAGAAGAAGACAGTAACTCGAACTAATAGAAAGAGGTTACTAATAGAATTCGAGGAAGGCCAAAAGGTATAGCTTAACACGCGGAACATAAGGCTGAAAGGCAACGCGAAGCTTAACCCTCGTTACGTAGGTCCGTTCAAGATAATAGAAAAGAGGTCGCCGGTAACCTACCGGCTCTAGCTGCCGAAATCGTTCCGGATCCACGATGTCTTTTATTCCGATCTGCTAAGCTTGGACCCGGAAGACGGCCTTCCGGAACAGGGGTTCACTGAACCCCTACCAGCGGAGATAGATAGTAAAGAAGAAGAGTAGGAAGTGGAAGACGTAACGGACGTAAAAAAGATAAGAGGGTCCATTAAAGTAAAGGTTTCGTAGAAGGGGTAGCTAGAAGATTATAAATAGTACCTAATAGAGAATCTACAGAACTCCGCAGAGCTGCTAAAGGAATTCTATGTCCGGAATCTGAGGAAGCCGCGGCCCGAGTAGCTATAAAGCTAACGGATTAGGAAGAAAAAGAAGAACCGCGTCCGCCCTATCGGTATAGATACCAGTGAAAACGATCGAGATCGGCGAGCCTAGCCACCGTCCTCGTTAGCATCGTCCTTACCAGTCGGCTTTGCCGGACGGATAATAACGACGAGATCGGGGACGGAACCACCGGTTCCAGTGCTCTTAGTAATGCCAGTTCGCCTTTGCTACTACCAAACCGCCGGTTTGGCCGGTCGGATAGTAACAGAAAAGAACGAAGCCGACGCTACGGGGAACAGCGTCGCAGTGGAGCTTAAGGCTACGATAGAAAGGAAAAGAAGAAGACGGCGAGCTATAGATAGATCTATATAGACCTACGCGATAGCGCACGGATCGGACATGCCGCAGCTCGGGTAACCGCTGGCTCCGACCAGACGGAACGGATTAGATAGACGCTAAGTGAAGACGTCAGATAGTAATAATAAATCAAAAAAAAAGGGAACTGATAAGTAAGCGGTCGAGGGCAACCGCTGGCGAGGGAGGGGGGTGGTGTTGCGGCGGCAGAAAGGGGTGGAACTAAGTAATAGGGTGGACCCTCAGAATTTCGGCTCGGCCCTTCCGGACCGAGCCGGGCCTTGGCACATTACCCCCAAAGCTCTTACCTACTACCACATATATTCCTTTCCCTCCTTAGTTCGAGATATAGTTATTAAAAAGGCCGTATTGAATCTTATCTACGCGCCCGGATTATTCTGTACTAAGGCAGAGGATAAGTTAACCTGTCCTCCCTTTGTAGTTACAGCAAATATCTACACTAAGAAGAATTCTATACACTTAGTACTTACGATAATCGACTGCAGCGCGAGTAGCAAGAGTTTTATTAACCCTAGACTTGCTAACTCCTTAGGAATCCCTACTTAGAACTTAACAAACCCCAGACCCTTAAAGATGGTTAACAGTAGCGAGGCCTCTGTAGGAGGTATAACTTAGATTGCCTACGTCAAACTTCAACTTAGAAACAACTACAAAGAACACCTCTCTTGCTTTATTACACCTCTACCTAACTAGAAGATAATCCTAGGATTGCCTTAGCTAAAGCTCTACAACCTACAGATTAACTAGGACACTGGAAGCCTCGGCATAAACTTAGAACATTGCTGAAACTACTGCTACACTTTAACTTAGCTTACTCCTACGAACAGCACAAAAGATTCGATCCTCTAAGTATCTGTAGCTGCTTTCTATACAGCTGCAAAGGAAAAAGGAGCTCAAATCTTTGCTACGTTAATAGAAGACATTAAGAAAGCCCTTGCTAAGTTTAACGAAAACCGAGAAGCTACTAACCTAGAGACAAAAGTACTAACAGAATACTAGGATTTCCTTAGTTTATAGTTAGTTAAAGAAGCTAACAAGCCACCTCCGTACCGACCTTACGACTATAAGATTAAACTAGAAGAAGGCTACTTACCCCCTTTTGGACCTCTCTGTTAAATTTCCTGCGAAACACTTCAAGTCCTGTAAAAGTTCCTATAACAAAACCTTTAGAAAGGCTTTATTCGATCTAGTCGCTACCCTGCTGCTAGCCCTGTTATATTTGTTAAGAAACCCGGCGGAGGGCTACGCTTCTGTGTTAACTACCGCAACCTTAACGCTATCTCTAAGAAGAACCGTTATCCGATCCCTCTAATCTAAGAAATACTAGAACGCCTCTTGAAAGCAAAATAGTTTACTAAGCTTAATGTAATTGCGGCCTTTAACAAGATTCGGATAGCTAAAGGACAAGAATAGTTGACAGCCTTTAGAACCCGGTACAGCCTGTTGAAATCCCTAGTAATGCCCTTTAGAATGTGTAATGCACCTAGCACTTTTTAAGAATACATCAACGACATGCTAAGAGAGTACTTAGACCAATTCATTACCGCTTATATTAACGACATCCTAGCCTATAGCACAACACTGGAAGAACATTAGAAACACGTCCGAAAGGTACTAGCAAAACTGGAAGAAGCAGGCTTGCATCTAGACATTAATAAATACGAATTTCACTAATAAGAAGTTTAGCTCCTTAGCCTTATTATCTTAGACAAGGGCATCCGTATAGACCTAGCAAAGATTCAAGCAATCCTAGACTAGAAGATCCTAAAGACTGTTAAAGAAATGCAAGGCTTCCTTAGGTTTGCCAACTTGTACTGTCGTTTTATTTAGGGCTTTAGCTTTATAGGAAAGCTACTAACTACGCTAACAAAGAAGGAGGCCAAGTTCAACTGGACTAACTCCTTGTTAGGGGGCGCCATCCAGCCCAGGTCCTGGACCTAAGCCAGCCGTCGCCCTAAGGACTGCGACTTAGCGGCGCTAGCACGATCCTACCCTCTATACAGAGTTACCGACAGGACCCTGCTCCTGTACAGAGGGAGAATCCTATAGCCCTGCACAGAGGGGAATTGCTGCCCCTCTAAACGGAGGGAAAACTCTGCACTACCGTATAGAGAGAAACTCCCGATCCTCTGTACAGAGTGTAAACCTTGCATCCTTACATAGAGGGAAATTGCTAGCTTAGCTTCGTAGATAAAAATTGTACAGCAGCAGACGACAAAGGAACTGCCTATTAGTTCCTTTATGTAGATACCTAGCCTTAAGTTTCTAAACCAAGATTCTTAAGCCCTTATATTAGGAACTAATCTTACTGTTGGTAACTGCAGTAATATAACGAAGATGGACAGCGACATCTCTATAGAACCTACGGCTATGCAGGGACAGATGCACCGCGCGTACGAGGAGCTGCTAGAACACAAGAGGCGGCTTAAACAGCAAGTAAGCCACTAGGCTACGATAATTTCCTAACGGGAACAGGAGCTACGACAGCTTAGGGCGTCCGATTGCGATCCGACCCCTACGACGACGACGAACACGATAGCCTACACCCTAGCCTCTAAGAGCAAACTCCCCGACGTTACTACTTACGATAGTAAGGCTCCGGCCGAGTACCCCTCCTAGGCTGCCCAGATACGCTCTAAGCTTCTAGCCGACTTAGGAGCATATCCGACCGAGCTAGACAAGGTAGTATACCTCTTTAGGAGGTTAAAGGGCAGGGCGGCAGCACAGATTCTGCCGTACTACGAGACGGCTATTGCCAACCTGGCAATAGCTACGACGACGATGCTCTAGGCAGCTCTAGACAAGAGCTATAAGAACCTAGACTGCGAGAGCCGAGTACTTATACAGGTTAATACGATAAAGCAAGAACGCAAGACTGTATAAGAGTTCTTCGCAGAATATAAGCAGACCCTAGCAGAGGCAGAAGGACTCTAATAGGAGGACAGGATAAAAATTGCTATCTTAGAGATAGACCTCTTTAAGGAGATTATAACAGGACTAGTAGGCGTAATGCGACCAGCTACCTACAGGGAATTCTGTAATCTCCTTAGGATAGTCGACGACTAGCAGCGCAGGCTCGGACAGATAAGCTGCGCTTATAAGATACGACAACCCTTCTAGCGGCAGACAGACGCTATAGACTAGGAGCTAACGACGACGACGAGGGTAGCAGCAGCTGTTACCGTACGGCTAAGGGCCGCTGCTAAAAGGGCACAGTAGGTAGATATAGCTACCCTTAACAAGAGACGAGCAGAAGAGAGCTGCTACAGGTGTAGCAAGATAGGCTATACTGCACAGAATTGCGGGCTTTTGCTAGCAGAGAGACCTGGGGGACGGTTAACTACTGCAAGGGTAGCAACTGCAGCGCCCTAATAAGAGAATTAAGAGTCCTACTTAGACGACGACGAGTTAGGAAAAGAGTAGCCTCTAAGCAAAGGCTCTGCTAGAGGCGTATACGAGGTAGATTGCTAAATCAAAGCACTACTTAGCTATCTTTTAATAGCAACTATAGAACGACTACGCTTTTTATCGTACGGCCTACGCTAAACGGGTCCGCTACAGTGCGGACATTGATTAACACAGGATGTCTAGTGTACGGAGTAATTAGCAAAGACTTCGTACAGAGACACTACATTAAGACGACCCCTACCGTACCTGTACGCATGCTGGGCATTACTGGGCGAGGACCGGACATTACCTATATAGTAAAGGTAACGATAGAGCTACAGGGACACTATAAGCAGGACTTATACCTCTATATCGTACAGGACAGGTTAGGGTATAAGCTAATAATAGGGAAGCTATAGATAGAGCGCTAGCAGGGCAAGCTAGACGTTAGACAAGGACGGCTGTACCTGGCAGTGACGGAGCAGAGGCTCCGAGACAAAGGGAGGGTTCTATAGGGCGGCAATGCTAAGGCCGAAATCAACACTGCGACTGCAGACATCAAGAAGGCATTAGCGCCTAAGAAAGCAATAGACCCCTATACAAAGCTCCTAAGGGAATACGCAGGATACCTAGACCTCTTCGAGCCAAAGTCGGCCTCGAAACTGCTGCTACACTAAGGAGAAGGGATTAACTACGACATCTAGCTAGAGCCCTGTCTAGATAGGAGTCTGCCTAAGGTACTGTACAGTCCGCTGTACGGAATGTCCTCTAGAGAACTCCTAGTACTGCGCAAGATACTAGACGACCTACTTGCTAAAGGTTTCATTTAGGCAAGTACCTCGTCCGCAGGAGCCCTAGTGCTGTTTGTCTATAAGGAGGGCAAGGCCGGCTTGCGTTTCTGCGTAGACTATAGAGGCATTAACGCGATTACTAAGAAGGACCGGTACCCCCTACCCCTTATTAAGGAGACTCTCGGACGGATTAGTAAGGCAAAGTGGTTTACTAAGCTTAACGTAGTCTCGGCTTTCTACAAGATACGGATTAAGGAAGGCTATAAATAGATAACTGCCTTCTGTACGAGATATAGTCTTTTTAAGTAGCTTATTACCCCCTTTAGCCTTGCCAACGCACTAGCGACCTTCTAGAGGTACATTAACAGGTCCCTATAAGGGCTACTAGACGATATCTGCTCGGCGTACCTCGACGATATACTGGTTTTTACAGACAGCTCCTACGCAGACTATGTGCAGGACGTTAAGAAGGTACTAGACCGACTGCAACAGGCTGGATTGTACCTTAACATCGACAAATGTGAATTCGGTGTACGCTGTACGAAATACCTAGGGTTTATTATCGAGGCAGGGAAAGGCATTAGCATAGATAGAAAGAAGATTAATGCTATTAAGCAATAGAGGCCGCCTACGACCGTTAAGGGCGTACAGGAATTTCTTAGGTTTGCCAACTTCTACCGCCAGTTTATACGGAACTACTCGGAGATCGTACGTATAAGAGGCTCAAGAATCTTGGTTCAGAAACTTGAGGTCGGGTATCTACATAAAGGAACTAATAGGCAGTTCCTTCGTCGTCTGCTCCGTACGATTTGTACCCACGAAGCCAAGCCAGCAATTTCCCCTTTGTGCCGGGGTGCAAGGTTCACCCTCCGTACGGAGAATCGGGAGTTACCTCCTCTGTACGGTAGTGCCGGGTTTTCCCCTAATCTAAGGGGCGGTAGCTCCCCCTTTGTGCAGGACCGTAGTGTTCTCCCTCCGTACAGGAGAAGGGTCCTGTCGGTAACTCCGTACGGAGGGTGGGGTCGTGCTGGCGCCGCTAAGTCGCAGTTCTTAGGGCGACAGTCGGCTCAGGTCGGGTCCAGGACCTGGGCTAGGCGACGCCCCCTAACAATACCCCCCCTTCCCTTCTCGCAGCTTTCCTTCGTACGGCGGCGTGCCCAAATTACCCAGCTCCCGCTGTGTTTTTTTTCTTTTGCAGTTTGCGGCGTCCTATTTCGTATAGTGCCGAGTCGTCGTCCCTCGTCGCTTCCTCCGGGTCGCAGTTGCCTCTTGCCATTTCACCCGTCTGTAGCAACTGCCCTGCTTGCTATTCCCTATAGCAGGCAGTCAGCCTAAGCCTCCTCCCTTCTCTTCCCTTCCCCCTTCTCTTCTCCCTGTACACTGTCCACTGTCCACTACTAGCTACTACTACTAACTACCAACTACTACCAACCTCCACCAACCACTAACTACCAACTAGCCACTATATCGTCCGGTGGTTCCCTCGTCGCCGCTGGCCCCGCCCCTCCCCCTCGTCTGGCTGGGGTCCCCCCCTACTTTGTCCTCGTACAGTAGGGCCCTTACCTTAACTGGCAGCTGCTCCTCCGGTTCGTACAGATTCTTATCTTCTGTACGGTCTGGGCTAACGTCTCTAGGTGCTACACCCGCGAGCAGCAGGACGCGGCCGGGCTCCCCTTCTACGCCTTCTAGTGTAACCCTGCCTGGGTTACACTAGAGCGGGTGGCTACGGCCCGGCCGTTGTACGTTAACGCCCTCCTTATCGCTACCCGGGGCCAGCTCTGTGCCCCCTGCCCCAACTCCCCCCGGCCGTTACTTGGCCTATACCGCCTCCTAGGCTTCTAGGCTAGGGTGTGTGCCTCGTGTGTTAGGGGGCGCCGCCCGGCCCAGGTCCTGAACCCGACCTGAGCCGACCGTCGCCCTGAGAACTGCGACTTAGCGGCGCCAGCACGACCCTACCCTCCGTACGGAGTCACCGACAGGACCCCTCTCCCGTACGGAGGGAGAACACTACGGTCCTGCACAAAGGAGGGGCCACCGCCCCTTGGATTAGGGGAAAACCTGGCACTACCGTACGGAGGAGGTAACTCCCGATTCTCCGTACGGAGGGTGAACCTTGCACCCCGGCACAAAGGGGAAATTGCTAGCTTGGCTTCGTAGGTACAAATCGTACGGAGCAGACGACGAAGGAACTGCCTATTAGTTCCTTTATGTAGATACCCGACCTTAAGTTTCTGAACCAAGATTCTTGAGCCTCTTACATTAGGAACTGATCTCACTGTCGGTAACTGCAGTGATAGAGCAAGATAGACGGCGACATCCCTATAGAACCCACGGCCATAGAGGGACACATGCACCGCGTGTACGAGGAGCTGCTGGAAAGCAAGAGACAGCTCGAGCAGCAAGTAAGCTACTAGGCCGCAATGATTTCCCAACAGGAACAGGAGCTACGACAGCTTAGGGCGTCCGATCGCGATCCGACCCCTACGACGACGAACACGATGACCCCTACCCCGACCCCCAAGAGCAAACTTCCCGACGTTTCTACGTACGATAGTAAGGCTCCGGCCGAGTACTCCTCCTAGGCGGCTTAGATGCGCTCCAAACTCCTAGTCGACTTAGGAGCATACCCGACTGAGCTGGACAAGGTGGTCTACCTCTTTAGGAGGTTGAAGGGCAGGGCGGCGGCACGAATTCTGCCGTACTACGAGACGGCTATTGCCAACCCGGCAATAGCCACGACGACGATGCTCTAGGCAGCTCTGGACAAGAGCTACAAGGACCCAGACCGCGAGAGCCGAGCACTCCTACAGGTTAATACGATAAAACAAGGACGCAAGACCGTACAAGAGTTCCTTGCGGAATTTGACCAGACCCTGGCAGAAGCAGGGGGTCTCCAATAGGAGGACAGGATGAAAATCACCTTTTTAGAGGTAGGCCTCTCGAAGGAAATTATAACGGGGCTGGTGGGTGTGATGCGGCCAGCTACGTACGAGGAATTTTGCGACCTTCTCAGGATAGTCGACGACCAGCAACGCAGGCTGGGACGGATAGGCCGTGCCCAGGAGATAAGACAACCTCCCCAGCGACAGACAGATGCTATAGACTAGGAACCGACGACGACGAGGGTAGCAGCAGCAGCTACCGTACGGCCAAGGGCCGCCACTAAGAAGGCGCAATAGGTGGACACAGCCACCCTTAACAAGAGGCGAGCAGAAGGGAGCTGCTACCGGTGTGGCAAGATAGGCCACACCGTACGGAATTGCGGGCTCCTGCTAGCAGAGAGACCCGGGGGACGGCCGACCACCGCAAGGGTGGCTACTGCAGCGCCCCAACGAGAAGATCAGGTGTCCTACTCGGACGACGACGAGTTGGGAAAAGAGTAGCCTCTAAGCGAAGACTCTGCTAGAGGCAGGTGCGAGATAGACTGCCAAATCAAAGCATTACTTGGCCATCTTTCAAGAGCAATTACATAACGACGACGCCGTTTATCGTACGGCCGACATTAAACGGATCCGCAACGGCGCGGACACTGATTGACATGGGATGTTTGGTGTACGGAGTAATCAGCGAAGACTTCGTACAGAGACATCGGATTGAGACGGCCCCTACGGTACCTGTACGTATGCTGGGCATTACCGGGCGGGGACCGGACATTACCTACATAGTGAAAGTAACAATGGAGGTACAAGGACACTACGAGCAAGACTCGTACCTCTATGTCGTACGGGACAAGTTGGGGTATAACCTAATACTAGGGAAGCCTTAGATGGAACGCTAGAAGGGCAAGCTGGACGTCGGACGAGGACGGCTATACCTGGCAGCAACAAAGCGGAGAATCCGAGACCAGGGGAGGTCCCTGCGAGGTAGCAATGCCAAGGCCGAAATCAACACAGCAACGGCGGACATCGAGAAGGCATTGGCACCTAAGGAAGCGACAAACCCCTGTACGAAGCTCCTAAGAGAGTATGTTAGGTACCTGGACCTCTTTAAACCGAAGTCGGCCTCGAAACTGCCGCTACACCGAGGGGAAGGGATTGACTATAACATCCAGCTAGAACCCCGCCCGGATAGGAGCCTGCCGGAGGTACCGTACGGACCGCTGTACGGGATGTCCTCTAGAGAACTCCTGGTACTGCGCAAGACGCTAGACGACCTGCTTGCCAAAGGGTTTATCCGGGCCAGCACGTCGTCCGTAGGAGCCCCAGTACTGTTTGTCTACAAGGAAGGGAAGGCTGGATTGCGTTTCTGCGTAGACTACAGAGGCATCAACGCGATCACCAAGAAGGACCGGTACCCCCTACCCCTTATTAAGGAGACCCTCGGACGGATCAGCAAGGCGAAGTGGTTTACCAAGCTTAACGTAGTCTCGGCCTTCCACAAGATACGGATCAAGGAAGGCTGTAAATAGATAACCGCCTTCCGTACGAGATACGGTCTTTTTGAGTAGCTGGTCACCCCCTTTGGCCTTGCCAATGCACCAGCAACCTTCCAAAGGTACATTAACAAGTCCCTGTAAGGGTTACTGGACGACATCTGCTCGGCATACCTCGACGACACCCTAGTTTTCACGGACGGCACCTACGCAGACCACGTACGGGATGTCAAGAAGGTGCTGGACCGTCTGCAGCAGGCGGGCTTGTACCTCGACATCGACAAATGCGAATTCGGTGTCCAACGTACGAAATACCTAGGTTTCATTATCGAGGCAGGGAAAGGCATTAGCATAGATAAGAAGAAGATTGATGCTATCAAGCTATAGAAGCCGCCTACGAACGTCAAGGGCGTACGGGAATTCCTTGGGTTTGCCAACTTCTACCGCCAGTTTATACGGAACTACTCGGAGATCGTACGCCCCCTAGTTAAGCTGACGCACAAGGACAAGCAGTTCAAATGGTCGGACGAATGTGATAAGAGCTTCGACCAGCTAAAGGAGCTCTTTACTACAGGACCAACGCTCGCCGCCTTTGACCCGGAGCGTACGACAATACTGGAAACCGACTCCTTAGGGTACTGCATTAGGGGTATCCTATTACAGGTGGGCCCGGACGGACTCCTACATCTATGCGTATATTTCTCTAAGAAGAACTCCCCAGCTAAGTGCAACTACCCTATCTACGACAAAGAGTTGCTGGCGGTCGTACGGTGTTGCGAGGCCTGGGATAGGGAACTCCGCTCGGTGCCTAAGTTCCTCGCCCTAACGGACCATAAGAACCTGGAATACTTCACTCAACCCCGGAAACTGTCTAAGAGGCACGTACGATAGGCGATGTACCTAAGCCGGTTCAACATAAGACTCCAGTACCGCAAGGGGAAGGACAACAGCAGGGCCGACGTACTGTCCAGACGGGACCAGGACATGCTAACGACGTACGAGGACGACCGGCTGAAGTTACGGACATTCCAGATGTTCAAGGAAGAGCCAGGCGGGGAGACCATCTACCTGGCGGCGACACATCTATAGGAACCCCAACTGCAAGCTTGGGAAGAGGCAGTGGAAAAGGACGAGGCATACCGAGGGGCCCGTACGGCAATCTAGGGAGGGCAACGGAAGCTCCTAGCTGAGCTCCACCTAAAGGTATCGGCAGCAGAGTGTTTAGTAGACGAGGAGAACAACCTGAAGTTCAGAAATCGGATATAGGTCCCGGCGGACGAGAAGCTCCGTACGGGCTTAATACAACGAGCACATAACTCTATAGCTACCGGACACCTAGGGCGCGAGGAGACGTACAACATTATCGCCCGGGACTACTACTGGCCAGCGATGGCGAAAGACATTCGCAGGTTCGTACGGAACTGCGATGTGTGCGGACGAACGAAGCCCTAGCGCGAACTGAAGCATGGGCTGCTGAAGCCCCTGCCAATACCTGATCGACCCTGGCAAGATCTGACCGTAGACTTCATTACGGACCTCCCTAAGAGCGACGGACGGCGAAACATTATAGTGGTTACGGACAAGTTGACGAAGGGGGTTATACTAGAGGGGATAGACTCCATTACAGCTGAAGACACCGCCTGGGCCTTTATCCGGACGACGTTCAGCAAACACGGTTTTCCTAGGTCAATTGTATCAGACCGGGGGTTACAGTTTACGAGCCAGCTCTGGGCACGGATCTGCCAGTTACTAAGGGTGGAGCGCCGTCTGTCTACTGCATAGCACCCGCAGACGGACAGGGCGACGGAGAGAGCCAATTCAACCCTAGAGGCGTACCTCCGAGCGTACGTCGACTATGACTAGACGAACTGGAACCGCCTTCTCCCAATAGCGGAGCTGGCTATTAACAGCCGTACGGCCGATGCTACAGGACTGTCCCCCTTCTTTATAACCTATAGATACGACCACTCCCTGCTCCTACCGACCCTAAGTGGCAACACCCCGCGCCCTGTACGATCCCTAATCCAGCAAGGAGAGGCCATCGTACGGACGATTACGAACGCCTACCAATAGGCAAAAGCGAGCCTGGCCCTAGCCTAGCAGAACGCGGAAGAGCAGGCCAACAAGGGACGACAGGCTGCACTAAGGTATAAGGCAGGGGATAAGGTCTAGCTAAACCAGCGAAACATCCGTATAGACCGGCCGAGCAAGAAGTTAGATTGGAGGAACAGGAAGTTTACGGTGATCCGGCCGGTAGGGACACACACTGTACGACTAAACACTCCCCTAGGGATTTATCCAGTCTTCTACGTAGACCTCGTACGACCAGCGAGCACGGACCCCCTGCCGCATCAGACGACCGACGACGGGCGCCTACCCGCGATTATAACCGAGGGCGAAGAAGAGTACGAGGTAGAGGGGATCCTTAAGAGCCGGAGGAAGCGGGGGAAGGCAGAGTACTTGGTGAAATGGAGAGGATGGGCAGAGCCTACGTAGGAACCGTACGAGGCTCTGCAAGACACGACCGCACTAGACAGATAGGAGGAGGATCATCCCCCTACCCGGTTACAGTAACACTGCGCCGTACGGCGGAAGGAGGCACGACCTACCCTAAGGACAGGGTAGCCGCAGGCAGACCTGGGTTGTCAAAGGACCGAGCACTACGACGTAGGACACCACGGGACCCCACTGACACGACACCGTACGGCACCGTACGAGATGAGAAAACCGGCCAAAAAAAAAAAAAAAAATTTTCACACTATATAGAGGGGGGGGGGGTGGCCCACTGGCCACCACCCCAGGGGGACCAGAACCCCCCCTACTCGTCATCTGAGATCTCCACCACCTTAGGCCCGGCCGGGCCCCCACCCCTACCCCCACCAGGGCCAGCCCCAGGGAGCAGAGGCACCCCCCTACCCCCAGGGCCAGCCCCAGGGAGCAGAGCCCCTCCCCCATCCCTACGTGCCTCCCCTAGACGGCGGAAGGGGCAGTAGAGGGAGCCATCCTTCCACTTGCACGAGGCACATACCCCAGCCCAGAAGCCTAGGAGGCGGTATAGGCCAAGTAAGGGCCGGGGGGAGTTGGGGCAGGGGGCACAGGGCTGGCCCTAGGTAGCAATAAGGAGGGCGTTGACGTACGACGGCCGGGCCGTAGCCACCCGATCGGGTGTAACCCGGGCGGGGTTACACTAGAAGGGGTAGAAGGGGAGCCCGGCCGCGTCCCGCTGCTCGCGGGTGTGGCACCTAAGACGTCAGATTAGACCGTACGGAAGATAAGAACCCGTACGAACCGGAAAAGTAGCTGCTGGTCAAGTTGAGGGCCCCACCGTACGTAGTCAAAGTGGGGGGGGACCCCGGCCGGACGAGGGGGAGGGGCGGGGCCAGCAGCGACGAGGGGGCCGGACGGGGCAGACATAGTGGTTGGTGGTAGTGGGGGTTGTTGGTGGTTGGTGGTAGTGGCTGGTGGTGGACGGTGGATGGTAGATAGTGGATAGTGGACGGTGGACGGTGTACAGGAAGAAGAGAAGGGGGAAGGGAAGAGAAGGGAGGAGGCTTGGGCTGCCTGCCTGCTATAGGGAATAGCAAGCAGGGCAGCTGCTACAGACGGTTGAAATGGCAAGAGGCAACTGCGACCTAGAGGAAGTAACGAGGGACGACGACTCGGCACTGTACGAAATAGGACGCTGCAAACTGCAAAAAGAAAAAACACAGCAGGAGCTGGGTAATTTGGGCACGCCGCCGTACGAAGGAAAACTGCGAGAAGGGAAGGGGGGGTATTGTTAGGGGGCGCCGCCCGGCCCAGGTCCTGAACCCGACCTGAGCCGACCGTCGCCCTAAGAACTGCGACTTAGCGGCGCCAGCACGACCCTACCCTCCGTACGGAGTTACCGACAGGACCCCTCTCCCGTACGGAGGGAGAACACTACGGTCCTGCACAAAGGGGGGGCCACCGCCCCTTAAATTAGGGGAAAACCCGGCACTACCGTACAGAGGAGGTAACTCCCGATTCTCCGTACGGAGGGTAAACCTTGCACCCCGGCACAAAGGGGAAATTGCTAGCTTAGCTTCGTAGGTACAAATCGTACGGAGCAGACGACGAAGGAACTGCCTATTAGTTCCTTTATATAGATACCCGACCTTAAGTTTCTGAACCAAGATTCTTGAGCCTCTTACATCGTGCAAGTAGAAGGATGGCTCCCTCTACTGCCCCTTCCGCCGGCTAGGGGAGGCACGTAGGGGTAGGGGGGTGCCTCTGCTCCCTGGGGCTAGCCCTGGTGGGGGTGGGGGGGTGCCTCTGCTCCCTAGGGGTGGCCCTAGTAGGGGTGGGGGCCCGGCCGGGCCTAAGGTGGTAGAGATTTCAGATAATAAGTAGGGTAGTTTGGTTCCCCCCCCCTGGGGAATGTAAGAATTTTCGGCCGGTTTTCCCACTTGTCTTATCTCCGCTCCCCCCTCCCAATCTTCCCTTGGCTGTTCCTTTCTTCCAGCCCTTATCTCGTACGGCGTCGTACGGTGTCGTATCAGTGGGCTCCTATAGTGTCCTACGTCGTAGTGCTCGATCCTTCGACAACCTAGGTCTGCCTGCAGCTACCCTGTCCTTAGGGTAGATCGTGCCTCTTTCCGCCGTACGGCGCGGGGTTATTGCAACTGGGTAGGGGAATGGTCCTCCTCCCATCTGTCCAGTGCGGTCGTGTCTTGCAGAGCCTCGTACGGTTCCTACGTAGGCTCTGCCTATCCTTTCTATTTTACCAAGTACTCTGCCTTCCCCCGCTTCCTCTAGCTCTTAAGGATCCCCTCTACCTCGTACTCTTCTTAGCCCTCGGTTATAATTGCGGGTAGGCGCCCGTCGTTAGTCGTCTAATGCAGCAAGGGGTCCGTGCTCGCCGGTCGTACAAGGTCTACGTAGAAGACTAGGTAAATCCCTGGAGGAGTGTTTAGTCGTACGGCGTGTGTCCCTACCGGCCGGATCACCGTAAACTTCCTGTTTCTCTAATCTAACTTCTTGCTCGGCCGGTCCGTACGGATGTTTCGCTGGTTTAGCCAGACCTTATCCCCTGCCTCGTACCTTGGTACAGCCTGTCGTCCCTTGTTGGCCTGCTCTTCCGCGTTCTGCTAGGCTAGGGCCAGGCTTGCTTTTGCCTATTGGTAGGCGTTCGTAATTGTCCGTACGATAGCCTCTCCTTGCTGGATTGGGGATCGTACGGGGCGCGGGGTGTTGCTACTTAGGGTCGGTAGGAGCGGGGAATGGTCGTATCTATAGGTTATAAAGAAGGGGGATAGTCCTGTAGCATCGGCTGTACGGCTGTTAATAGCTAGCTCTGCTATTAGGAGAAGGCGGTTCCAGTTCGTCTGGTTATAGTCGACGTACGCTCGGAGGTACGCCTCTAGGGTTGAATTGGCTCTCTCCGTCGCCCCGTCCGTCTGCGGGTGCTATGCGGTAGACAAACGACGCTCCACCCTTAGTAACTGACAGATCCGTGCCCAGAGCTGGCTCGTAAACTGTAG
The DNA here is from genome assembly GCA_016165855.1 of Pseudocercospora ulei. Taxonomy (NCBI): domain Eukaryota; kingdom Fungi; phylum Ascomycota; class Dothideomycetes; order Mycosphaerellales; family Mycosphaerellaceae; genus Pseudocercospora; species Pseudocercospora ulei. The sequence continues at coordinate 318,188 of JACWNB010000003.1, forward strand.
CCCCCGGTCTAATACAATTGACCTGGGGAAACCGTGCTTGCTAAACGTCGTCTAGATAAAGGCCCAGGCAGTGTCCTTAGCTGCAATGGAGTCCATCCCCTCTAGTATTACCCCCTTCGTCAACTTGTCCGTAACCACTATAATGTTTCGCTGTCCATTACTCTTAGGGAGGTCTGTAATAAAGTCTATAGTCAGATCTTGCCAGGGTCGATCCGGTATCGGCAGGGGCTTCAGCAGCCTATGCTTCAGCTCGCGCTAGGGCTTCGTTCGTCCGCACACATCGCAGTTCCGTACGAACCTGCGAATGTCCTTCGCCATCGCTGGCCAGTAATAGTCCCGGGCGATAATGCTGTACGTCTCCTCGCGCCCTGGGTGCCCGGTAGCTATAGAGTTATGTGCTCGTTGTATTAGGCCTGTACGGAGCTTCTCGTCTGCCGGGACCCATATCCGATTTCTGAACTTCAGGTTGTTCTCCTCGTCTACTGAACACTCGGCTGCCGATACCTTTAGGTGGAGCTCGGCTAGGAGCTTCCGTTGCCCTCCCTAAATTGCCGTACGGGCCCGTCGGTATGCCTCGTCCTTTTCCACTGCCTCTTCCTATGCTTGCAGTTAGGGTTCCTATAGATGTGTCGCCGCTAGGTAGATAGTCTCCCCGCCTGGCTCTTCCTTAAACATCTGGAATGTCCGCGACTTCAGCCGGTCGTCCCCGTACGTCGTTGGCATGTCCTGGTCCCGTCTGGACAGTGCGTCGGCCCTGCTGTTGTCCTTACCCTTGCGGTACTAGAGTCTTATGTTGAACCGGCTTAGGTACATTGCCCATCGTACGTGCCTCTTAGACAGCTTCCGGGGTTAAGTAAAGTATTCTAGGTTCTTGTAGTCCGTTAGGGCGAGGAACTTAGGCACCGAGCGGAGTTCCCCATCCTAGGCTTCGCAACACCGTACGACTGCCAGCAACTCTTTGTCGTAGATTGGGTAGTTGCACTTAGCTAGGGAGTTCTTCTTGGAGAAGTACGCGTATAGGTATAGGAGTCCGTCCGGGCCCACCTGTAACAGGATACCCCTAATGCAGTACCCTAAGGAGTCGGTTTCCAGTATTGTCGTACGCTCCGGGTTAAAGGCGGCGAGCGTTGGTCCTGTAGTAAAGAGCTCTTTTAGCTTGTCGAAGCTCTTATTGCATTCGTCCGACCATTTGAACTGCTTGTCCTTGTGCGTTAGCTTAACTAGGGGGCGTACGATATCCGAGTAGTTCCGTATAAACTGGCGGTAGAAGTTGGCAAACCCAAGGAATTCCCGTACGCCCTTAACGTTCGTAGGCGGCTTCTATAGCTTGATAGCGTCAATCTTCTTCCTATCTATGCTGATGCCTTTCCCTGCCTCGATAATAAAACCTAGGTATTTCGTACGTTGGACACCGAACTCGCATTTGTCGATGTCGAGGTACAGGCCCGCCTGCTGCAGACGGTCCAGCACCTTCTTGACATCCCGTACGTAGTCTGCGTAGGTGCCGTCCGTAAAAACCAGGGTGTCGTCGAGGTATGCTAAGCAGATGTCGTCCAGTAGCCCTTGTAGGGACTTGTTGATGTACCTTTGGAAGGTCGCCGGTGCATTGGCAAGGCCAAAGGGGGTGACCAGCCACTCAAAAAGACCGTATCTCGTACGGAAGGCAGTTATCTATTTACAGCCTTCCTTAATCCGTATCTTGTGGAAGGCCGAGACTACGTTAAGCTTAGTGAACCACTTCGCCTTGCTGATCCGTCCGAGGGTCTCCTTAATAAGGGGTAGGGGGTACCGGTCCTTCTTGGTAATCGCGTTGATGCCTCTGTAGTCTACGCAGAAACGCAATCTAGCCTTCCCCTCCTTGTAGACAAACAGTACTGGGGCTCCTGCAGACGACGTACTGGCCCGGATAAACCCTTTAGCAAGCAGGTCGTCCAGCGTCTTGCGCAGTACCAGGAGTTCTCCAGAGGACATACCGTACAGCGGTCCGTACGGTACCTCCGGCAGGCTCCTATCCGGGCGGGGTTCCAGCTGGATGTTATAGTCAATCCCTTCCCCTCGGTGTAGCGGCAGTTTCGAGGCCGACTTCGGTTTAAAGAGGTCCAGGTACCTAACATACTCTCTTAGGAGCTTCGTACAGGGGTTTGTCGCTTCCTTAGGTGCTAATGCCTTCTCGATGTCCGCCGTTGCTATGTTGATTTCGGCCTTAGCATTGCCACCTTGCAAGGACCTCCCCTGGTCCCGGATTCTCCGCTTTGTTGCTGCTAGGTACAGCCGTCCTCGTCCGACGTCTAGCTTGCCCTTCTAGCGTTCTATCTAAGGCTTCCCTAGTATTAGGTTATACCCTAACTTGTCCTGTACGACATAGAGGTACGAGTCTTGCTCGTAGTGTCCTTGTACCTCTATTGTTACTTTCACTATGTGGGTAATGTCCGGTCCCCGCCCGGTAATGCCCAGCATGCGTACAGGTACCGTAGGGGCCGTCTTAATCCGATGTCTCTGTACGAAGTCTTCGCTAATTACTCTATACACCAAACATCCCATGTCAATCAGTGTCCGCGCCGTTGCGGACCTGTTCAATGTCGGCCGTACGATAAACGGCGTCGTCGTTATGTAATTGCTCTTAAAAGATGGCCAAGTAATGCTTTAATTTGGCAGTCTATCTCGCACCCGCCTCTGGCAGAGTCTTCGCTTAGAGGCTACTCTTTTCCCGACTCGTCGTCGTCCGAGTAGGACACCTGATCTTCTCGTTAAGGCGCTGCAGTAGCCACCCTTGCGGTGGTCGGCCGTCCCCCGGGTCTCTCTGCTGGCAGGAGCCCGCAATTCCGTACGGTGTGGCCTATCTTGCTACACCGGTAGCAGCTCCCTTCTGCTCGCCTCTTGTCAAGGGTGGCTGTGTCTACCTATTGCGCCTTCTTGGTAGCGGCCCTTAGCCGTACGGTGGCTGCTGCTGCTACCCTCGTCGTCGTCGGTTCCCAGTCTATAGCATCTGTCTGTCGCAGGGGAGGTTGTCTTATCTCCTAGGCACGGCCTATCCGTCCCAGCCTGCGTTGCTGGTCGTCGACTATCCTGAGAAGGTCGCAAAATTCCTCGTACGTAGCTGGCCGCATTACACCTACCAGCCCCGTTATAATTTCCTTCGAGAGGCCTACCTCCAAAGAGGTAATTTTCATCCTGTCCTCCTATTGGAGACCCCCTGCTTCTGCCAGGGTCTAGTCAAATTCCGCAAGGAATTCTCGTACGGTCTTGCGTCCTTGTTTTATCGTGTTGACCTATAGGAGTGCTCGGCTCTCGCGGTCTGGGTCCTTGTAGCTCTTGTCCAGAGCTGCCTAGAGCATCGTCGTCGTAGCCATTGCTGGGTTGGCAATAGCCGTCTCGTAGTACGGCAGAATTCGTGCCGCCGCCCTGCCCTTCAACCTCCTAAAGAGGTAGACCACCTTGTCCAGCTTAGTCGGGTATGCTCCTAAGTCGACTAGGAGTTTGGAGCGCATCTAAGCCGCCCAGGAGGGGTACTCGGCCGGAGCCTTACTATCGTACGTAGAAACGTTAGGAAGTTTGCTCTTAGGGGTCGGGGTAGGGGTCATCGTGTTCGTCGTCGTAGGGGTCGGATCGCGATCGGACGCCCTAAGCTGTTGTAGCTCCTGTTCCTGTTGGGAAATCATTGCGGCCTAGTGGCTTACTTGCTGCTCGAGCTGTCTCTTGCTTTCCAGCAGCTCCTCGTACACGCGGTGCATATGTCCCTCTATAGCCGTAGGTTCTATAGGGATGTCGCCGTCTATCTTGCTCTATTACCGCAGTTACCGACAGTGAGATCAGTTCCTAATGTAAGAGGCTTAAGAATCTTAGTTCAGAAACTTGAGGTCGGGTATCTATATAAAGGAACTGATAGGCAGTTCCTTCGTCGTCTGCTCCGTACGATTTGTACCTACGAAGCCAAGCTAGCAATTTCCCCTTTGTGCCGGGGTGCAAGGTTCACCCTCCGTACGGAGAATCGGGAGTTACCTCCTCTGTACGGTGGTGCCGGGTTTTCCCCTAATCCAAGGGGCAGTAGCTCCCCCTTTGTGCAGGACCGTAGTGTTCTCCCTCTGTACGGGAGAAGGGTCCTGTCGGTGACTCCGTACAGAGGGTGGGGTCGTGCTGGCGCCGCTAAGTCGCAGTTCTCAGGGCGACGGTCGGCTCAGGTCGGGTCCAGGACCTGGGCCGGGCGACGCCCCCTAACAGTACGCCCCCTAGTCGAGCTAACGCACAAGGACAAGCAGTTCAAGTAGACGGATAAGTGCAATAGGAGCTTTAACAAGCTAAAGGAGCTCTTTACTATAGGACTAACGCTTGCCGCCTTTGACCTAGAACGTATAACGATACTAGAAACCGACTCCTTAGGGTACTGCATAGGAGGTATCTTGTTATAGGTAGGCTCGGACGGACTTCTGTACCTATACGCGTACTTCTCTAAGAAGAACTCCCTAGCTAAGTGCAATTACCCTATCTACAACAAGGAACTGCTAGCAGTCGTATAGTGTTGCAAAGTATAGGATAGAGAACTCTGCTTAGTTCCCGAGTTCCTCGCTCTAACTAACTACAAGAATCTAGAGTACTTTACGCAACCCTAGAAGCTTTCTAAGAGATACGTACAATAGGCGATGTACCTAAGCCGGTTTAATATAAGACTCTAGTATCGCAAGGGTAAGGACAACAGCAGGGCCAATGCGCTATCTAGACAGGACTAGGACATGCTAACGACGTACGAGGATAACCGGCTGAAATTATGGACATTCCAGATGTTTAAGGAAGAGCTAGGCGAAGGGACTATCCGCCTAGCAGCGATGTATCTATAGGAACCCTAACTGCAAGTATAGGAAGAGGCAGTAGAAAAGGACGATATATACTAAGGGGCCCGTACAGCGATCCAAGAAGGACAGCGGAAGCTCCCGGCAGAGCTTTACCTTAAGGTGTTAGCAGCAGAGTGCACAGTAGACGAGGAGAACAACCTAAGGTTTAGGAATTGGATTTGGATCCTGGCAGACGAGAAGCTCTGTACGAGGTTAATACAACAGACGTATAATTCTATAGCAACCGGGCACCTAGGGCGCGAGGAGACGTACAGCATCGTCGCTAGGGACTACTACTGGCCGGCGATAGTAAGGGAGATCTGCAGGTTCGTACAGAACTGTAATATATGCAGACGAACGAAACCCTAGCGTAAGCTAAAGTATAGGCTGCTAAAACTCCTACCAATACCGGACCGGCCCTAGGAAGACCTAACAGTAGACTTTATTACAGACCTCCCTAAGAGCGACGGACGGCAGAATATTATAGTAGTAATAGACAAGCTAACGAAGGGGGTAATACTAGAGGGAATGGACTCTATTACAGCTAAGGACACCGCCTAGGCATTTATATAGACAACGTTTAGCAAGTACAGATTCCCCAGGTTAATTGTATCGGACCGGGGTACACAGTTTACGAGCTAGCTCTAGGCAAGGGTCTGTTAGTTGCTAAACGTAGAACGTCGCCTGTTAACTGCATAGCACCCGCAGACGGACGGTGCAACAGAGAGGGTCAATTCGACGTTAGAAGCGTACCTTGGAGCGTACGTCGACTATAATTAGACGAACTGGAACCGCCTTCTCCCTATAGCGGAGCTGGCTATTAACAGCTGTACGGCTAACGCTACAGGATTGTCCCCCTTCTTTATAGCCTACAGATACAACTACTCCCTACTCCTACCGACCCTAAGTAGTGACACCCTACGCCCTGTACGGTCTCCAATTTAGCAGAGAGAGGCTATTGTACAGTCGATTATAAACGCCTATTAATAGACGAAAGCGAGTCTAGCTATAGCTTAATAGAATGCGGAAGAGCAGGCTAACAAGGGACGACAGGCTGCACCAAGATACGAGGCAGGAGATAAGGTCTAGTTAAACCAGCGCAATATCTATACAGACCGGCTAAGCAAGAAGCTAGATTAGAAGAACCAGAAGTTTACAGTAGTCCAACCAGTAGGGACATACGCTATACGACTTAACACTCTCCTAGGGATTTACCTAGTCTTCTATATAGACCTCGTATAGCTAGTATATACGGACCCCCTACCGCACCAGACGACAGACGACGCGCGCCCCCTAGCGATTCTTACTAAAGGCCAAGAAGAGTACGAGGTAGAAGAAATCCTTAAGAGCCGAAGAAAGCGGAAGGGAGCAGAATACCTAGTAAAATAGAGAGGGTAGGTAGAGCCTACGTAGGAACTGTACGAGGCCCTGCAGGACACAACTGCGCTAGATAGGTAGGAGGAGAACTATCCCCCTGCCCAGTTACAGTAACACTGCGCTGTACAGCGAAAAGGGTACACGATCTACCCTAGGTACAGGGTAGCCGCTAGCAACTTAAGTTGTCGAAGGGTCGAGAATAAAGACGTAGGACCCTACCGGGTCCTGCCGACACTACACTATACAGAAGAGGGGCAGGAGGAAGGGAACGGTTAGGAGACAGGTAAGATAGGTAGAAATAAGAGGGGGATAAGAGCAGAACTGTCTAAAGATTTCTTACACTACCTTAGGGGGTAGCTTACTAGCTACTACCCCCTAGGACCAGGGCAGTCAATTCCCTATCTGAAATCTTAATTACCTCCTAGCCGGCAGGACCCCTACCCAGGCCAGCACTAGGGAGAAGAGGCACCCCCCTACCCCTACGCGCCTCCTCCGGACAGCAGTAGGGGCAGTAGAGGGAGCTATCCTTCTACTTGCAGGAGGCGCAGACTCTAGCCTAGAAGCTAGGGAGGTAGTATAGGCCGAGTAAGCCCTAGGGAGAATTTAGGCAGGAGGCGCAGAGCTAGCTACGAGTGGCAATAAGGATACCATTAACGTACGACGCGCGGGCTATAGCGACCTGCTAAGGCGTAACCTAGGCAGGGTCACACTAGAAGGCGTAGAAGGGTAGCTTAGCAGCGTCCCGCTACTCGTTAGTGTAGCACCTAAGACGTCAGCCCAGACTGTACAGAAGTTAGAGACCTATACGAACTGGAAGCGGAGTTGCTAGTCGAGCTGGGCACTCTATTGCTAGAGGTAGAAATAGGGGGGGACACTAGCCGGACAGGCGGAAGAAGGGCTAGGAACTACAAGAGAAGAGCCAGCAACTACGAGAGAACTATAGCGGGAACAGCTGGACAGGGTGCGTAGCATAATAGTAGTAGCTAGTAGTGGTAACGGGTAGTAGTAACTGGTGGTAGTAGCTAGTAGATAATGGACGGTAGTAGTAGATAGTAGACAATAGACAGTAGACAGTAGTAGGGGACAGCGTAGACAGAGGGGCAGCAGGCAGGGAAATAGAAGAGAAGGAGGGAAAGGAAAAAGAAGGGGGGAGGCTTGCTATCTAGGGGGTGGCTGCCTGCTATACGAGGCAATAGCAACTAGAGTAGCTGCTAAAACTGTGTAAAAAGGGAGCAAAGAAGGCAACTACAACCTAGTAGGAGATCAGCAACGGCCCTATAGACGACCGGACGGAGACGGGAAGTCGCGACCTGCTAAAGGAACACTAGGAGCTAAGGGTGTACAACACGCTATCGTACGAAAGAAGCACTACGAGAAGGGAGGGAGGTATTGTTAGGGGGCGCCGTCCAGCCCAGGTCCTGGACCTAAGCCAGCTGTCGCCCTAAGGACTGCGACTTAGCAGCGCTAGTACAACCCTACCCTCTGTACAGAGTTACCGACAGAACCCTACTCCTGTATAGGGAGAGAATCCTATAGCCCTACATAGAGGGGAATTGCCGCTCCTCTAAACAGAGGGAAAACTCTGCACTACTATACAGAGAGAAACTCCCGATCCTCTATACAGAGTGTAAACCTTGCATCTATGCATAGAGGGAAATTGCTAGCTTGGCTTCGTAGGTACAAATTGTATAGTAGCAGACGACGAAGGAACTGCCTATTAGTTCCTTTATATAGATACCTAGCCTTGAGTTTCTGAACCAAGATTCTTAAGCCCTTACACTCCTGCTAACACGCATTTAACCTCCTATAGCAACGGTTTACTAGAGACCCAATCCTTTAACACTTTAACTTTAACTTAGAAACTGATCCGGGCACGCAGATATAATTTAATACGGCCTTTTTGATGACTATATCTCGAACTGAGAAGGGAAAGGAATCTATGTAGTGGTGGTAGTAGGCTTTCGTAGTGGTAGTGCCAAGGCCCAGCTCGGTCCGGAAGGGCCGAGCCGAAATTCCAAGGGTCCACCCTATTACTCGGTCCTACCTCTTTCCACTGCCGCAACACTACCCCCCTCCCCTATCAGCGGTCGCCCTCGACCGCTTACTTATCCGATCTTCGTCTTTCTCTTTTTTTTTGAGGTTTACATTGTTGCTATCTAATAGCGTCTATCTGATCCATTCTATTTGATCCGTTCTATCTAATCGGAGCCAGCGGTCATTAGAGCTGCGGCATAACCGGTCCGTGCGCCGCCTTATGGGTCTATATAGATCCATCTTCGGCTCCATTTCGTCTTCTTTTTCTTTCTCTACCAAAGCCCTTAGCTACCGCAGGGTCGGCGGCGCTGGCACGCCACAGCGTCGGCGAGCTTCCTACCGACCTGCCGGTGGGTAGTGGCCGCGTCGAATACCTCCCCGAGGCGACCGTTACGATCGTCTTTATTGGCTTCTGCGCTAGTAGAGCGGACGCGGCTTTCTTCTTCTTTCTTCCGCGTTGTTAACATTAGAGCTACGCTGGTTTTGGCTTTTCCAGGTTCCGCACGTAGAACTCTCTTAGCAGCTCCGCCGAATTCCGGAGGTTCTCGACCGGATACTATTTATAGTCTTCCGGCCACCCCTTCTACGAGATCCTCGCTTTTGTTGCAGCGGTGGAAAGAGGTGGGACAGATTAATGGGGTGGACCCTGGATTTCGGCTCGGCACGACCGGGCCGAGCCGGGCCTTGGCACTACCACTATTAAAGCCTACTACCACCACTATATAGGTTCCTTTCCCTCCTTAGTTCGAGAGATAGTTATCAAAAAGGCCGTATTGAATTATATCTGCGTGCCCGGATTATTATCTCTCGAACTCACTCTCTACACTAACACCGCGCTGCGCGAAAGGGCCCGTCGAACTATCCGGAAACCCGAATAACGCACGCGCACCCACCAAACAACAACCCCCCAAGGCACCGTAAGAAGATGGAAGGCTTCTCGACGGTAGACAGCGGCGTAACAGGCCGCTGCGGAAAGAGAAAGACTAACAGAGCGAGCAGGCGCTCCAGTGTTATTAATAATAAGATTATTATTAGAGGTTTTACGGCGGAAGAGACTGCAGAGATTAAGGAACGAATAAGCGAATATAGGAAGATCTACGACTGCACGATCGAGGAACTGGAAGACTATGTAAACGAGAATAGGATAGGGAAGGTCTACGACAGTATAGACCTTATTAAGACGTTGTTCTACAGAACGCTGGAAGAGAACAGACAGCTAAGAGAGGAAGTAGAGACGGTAAGAGCCGAGAAGGAATCGGCCAAGACCATTATCGACGTGTTAGAGAACCAGGCGGCGAATCGACTAGCGCAGCTAAAGGAGCTAAAGGATCGACTTGCTGATATAGAAGCAGCGAAGTCGTTACCGCCACTGCAGCGAGAAACCTACGCAAAAACCGCCTCGCCGGCGGCCTATAGTTAAGGTAGCACTACGATAACGCCATTGCCGGACCTACCTGCTTTCGGCGGCAGAGACCCTAAATCGTAGGAGGCGTTTAAGAAGAAGATCAAGAATAAGATAAGCCGCGATTATGCATCGAGCAGCGAAGAGGATAGATTGGCATACTTGGAATCGCGACTAGAAAGTGAAGCTTTTTCGTTAGTAGCGAACCTGGAAGAGGTAACCGCGGAAGAAGCGATTAAAGCGCTAGACCAGCGTTTCGGAGACCTATTCCGAAAGAAGACGGCCCGTAAGCAGCTGGATAAGATCAACCAGAACCGGCAGACGTTCGAGGAGTTCTACGGATTGTTTAGAAAATATGCTATTAGAGCGAGGGTGGCGGAAGATAAGCAGCTCTACCTATTAAGGCAGAAGCTGAGCCCTGAACTGGCCGCCGCTATGGCGTCTGTAGAAGACGAAGACCTTAAGGGCTTCGTGCACTAGGCGAGAGTCACCGCGAGAAACTTAAGCGCTTACGCGAAATTACGCGAATCGATTCAAAAGCCGTCACCGTCGGCGCAGACAGCCAGAGCCCCTGCGCCTTTCCGACGAACCCCCTAGCAATCGTCGTATTCTCCACGATCGGCGTTCGTCCCCACCTGTTACGCATACAGAAAACCCGGCTATATCGCTACGAGATGCCAAGCGACGGCCTAACAGAGACAGGAGTATCGCGCTATAAGGCAGCCGCAGCCGTCGCCGTCGAGAAAGACTATCCAAGCTATCGAACCGGCGCCGAACGATACTGACAGTGTAGACGGTGGAGTACAGTTAAGAATTATAGGAAAAGACCAGCTAGAGGGATAGGCCCCCTATCCAGCGCTAACAATAGGGCACTACATCGAAGCGAATCGCCGAGAGAAGAAAGCATTAACAGCTGCAACGATCCACTATCGGCGGCGGTGGAAACGAACACGGAAACAGCTATTATCCTTCCTATTACGGTCCACCCTATTAAGAAGAAACGCCTACTACTTCAGTTGAAAGCCTTTATCGATACGGGAGCTCTTATTGGCGCAGCGGTCCACCACCGACTGGTCCGGAAGCTGACAAATAGATACGGCTATCCAGTGGAACTGGCGTCGCCGACGAGGATTTCGGCGTACAACGGACAAGACACAGAGAGTGTTACGCACTATATGCCATTAAGGACCACTTTGGCTGGTCGCACTACGGAAGTGACGTTCCGAATTATAGATATCGGAAGATTTGACATTATTATAGGGCAGAAATAGATAAAAAACCAGGGAGCGATTATTGACGTAGGAGAAGGCACAATCGGATTCAGAAAACCGATTACCAGCTTAGCTGCAATCAAATCAGTCACCGAATCAGTCACAGTAGCCAACGCCAAACCGAACGTTACGAAGATCGAAGCGGCTTCGATAGATCGGCCCGACTCTTAAGGCACGATCGGAATAATAAGCTCGGAAGTTTTATCGACCCTCGCGAAGTTACCGGACAACGAGATTTACGCTATCTTAATAAAAGACATCGAAGACTACTGGAAGATAATGGCGGAAGAAGAAGTAGATCCACTGGAGGTGCTGCCAAACGAGCTCCATAGTTACGCTAACGTCTTCTTAAAAGCCGACTCCAACCTATTGCCGCTCTATCGACCGGAATATAACAACAAGATCCGACTAAAGGAGGGAGCTACGCTGCCAAGAACCGAGCCCCTAAGAAGACTGTTACCGGCCGAACTAGACTAAGTGGAGGTGTTTGTTTGCGAAAATTTGGCAAAGAAGTTTATTACGCCGAGTTCCGCCGAGTACGCGTTACCGATTCTTTTCGTAAGGAAACCAGGGGGTGGTCTGCGGCTCTGCGTAGACTATCGAGGCCTCAATAAGGTTACTAAGAGAGATGTGTATCCGCTACCTCTGATCGATGAAACCATACAACGAGTGGCTAAGGCTAAGTGGTTCAGCAAGCTGGATATTCGCTAAGCATTCTATCGACTAGAGAATAAAGAAGGGCAGACAGAAGACCTTACGACGTTCGCGACGCGTATAGGCAATTTCAAGTGGCTAGTAATGCCGTTCGGACTTACCAACGCGCCGGCAGTATAGCAACGCTTTATAAACTACACCTTTATAGACATGTTGGAACGGTTCGTGTTAATTTACCTAGACGACATCCTTATCTATACAGATAGAACGAGAGAGCAACACACGGACCACATCGAGAAAGTGTTAAAGAGGCTCCGCGAGGTCGGATTGAACGCGGACACAAAGAAAAGCGAGTTTTATCAAACCGAGGTTAAATATCTCAGTCTTATTGTTGGAAGAGATGGAATTTATATAGATCCCTCAAAAGTCGCCGCCGTCGCAGAGTGGAAGCAGCCGAAATCCGGAAACACTACGCAAATCAGAGCGTTTCTCGGATTCTGCAGCTACTATCGACAGTTTATTAAAGACTTTAGCAAGATAGCGAGACCCCTAAACGAGGCGCTAAAGAAAGAGGCCGCCGGCCTATAGAATAAGAGGTGCACGGAAGCCTTTAACCGGTTAAAAGAAGCAGTGGCCTCTGCGCCAGTCCTAGCACACTTCCGGCCAGAAAAGACGATCTACGTAGAAACGGACGCTTCCGACACAGTAACGGCAGGGGTCCTTTCTCAATATAGTGACGACGAAACCCTCCATCCAGTCGCTTTCTTTAGCAAGTCAATAAGCGAAGCTAAGCGGAACTACGCTATCTACGATAAGGAGCTGCTGGCGATTATTCAGGCTTTCGAGGAGTGGAAACCGGAGCTTATAGCTAGAAAGAGCACAGTCTAGGTTCTTACGGACCACCAGTCGCTGACCTATTTTATAAAGACGCAGAAGCTCTTACGTCGCCAAGCTCGGTAGGCCGCCTACTTATTAGGGTTCGACTTCAAGATTACCTATCGACTAGGGGCTCAGAACGGAAAGGCCGACGCGCTGACGAGGAGAGAAGGGAAGACCAGCTGCGCGAAAGAAGATCCGAACATGTTTTAGAAGGTGTTGACTAAACGGATAGTAGACGCCGAGGTGTTAAAAGAAGTAGGGGTCTGCGCAGTGGAACCGGCCCCTAAGGAAGAGACGCTCTACGAGAAGGTGGAACGGCTTAATTAACAACAGAAACTCGGCAAGACCGGTTTAGGGAAGATAATCGTTCCGGAAGAGCTAATTACAGAGGTCATCCAGCTGGTCTATAGTTCCATAGATGTCAGCTACGCAGGCGCGAAGAAGATGATGCAGGCAGTAAGAACGATCTACTAGTTTCCGCGGATCTACGAGCGGATCTACCGGTTTATTGGCAACTGCTACGTATGCCGAGCTACGAAGCTACGTTACGGTCTTCCGGCCGGTCTGCTGAAGCCACTTCCGATCCCTAAGAAACCGTGGCAACATATTACGATAGACTTCGTAACCGGCTTGCTAGACTCCGGTAGATACGACGCTACGCTAAACGTAGTAGATCGATTAAGCAAAGAACGGCACTTCATCCCCTGTCGAGCGAGAGACGAAGGAACTACTGCAGAAGAAACAGCGAGAATGCTGATTAAGCACGTATGGAAGCACTATAGGCTGCCGGACACTATTACTACAGATAGGGGTCCTTAATTTACCGCCGACGTATGGAAATCCATTAACTAAACTCTCGGAATTCGTGGAAAGCTTAGCACAGCCGCTTACCTGCAGACCGACGGTCAGTCTAAAGTGGCTAACTGAGAGATAGAGCGATATCTACGAACCTTCTGCGGCTATCATTAAGAAAAGTAGGTTAAGGTGCTGCCGATGGCCGAATTCTGCGCCAACTCGGCACTGTCTAAAGCCACCTCGCTGGCGCCGTTCGAGATAACGCATAGCTATCTTCCGAGGATAAGCTTCCAGCCGCCAAACGACGTTGGCTCGCCGGAGTTTTCTACTACTGCCACGTTGTCAAAGAGAGTCGCCGCCGCAGTAGCGGAAGCGCTCCGATCTCAGATAGAAGAAGCGATCAAAGTGGCGAAAGAAGCGATGGATTCGGCCCAGAAGAAGATAGTAACTCGAGCTAATAAGAAGCGGTTACCGATAGAATTTGAAGAAGGCCAAAGGGTATAGCTTAACACAAAGAACCTAAGGCTAAAAGGTAACGCTAAGCTGAATCTACGCTACGTAGGTCCGTTTAAGATAGTGGAAAAGAGATCGCCGGTGACTTATCGGCTCCAGCTGCTAAAGGCGTTCAGGATCTACGACGTTTTCCACTTAGATCTGCTAAGCCTAGACCCTAAAAGCGGCCTTCCGGAACAGGGCTTCGCCGAACCCCTACCAGTTAAGATAGACGGTGATAAAGGAGAGTAGGAGGTAGAAGATGTAATGGACGTAAAGAAGATAAGGGGGTCCATCAAAGCGAGAATCTCGTAGAAGGGGTGGCCGGAAGATTATAAATAGTATCTAATCGAGAATCTCCGGAATTCGGCGGAGCTGCTAAGAGACTTTTACGCGCGGAATCCGAAGAAGCCGAAGCCGGAATGGCTCTAAAGCCGATCCTTCCGGAAGAAAACGAAGAGAGCCACGTCCGCTCTACTAGCGCGGAAGCCGATAAAAACGATCGTAAGGTTTCTTCGGGAAGGGATTGCTTTACCCACTACCGCGTCGGCCGGTAGCTCGCGCACGCCGTGGCGCGCCAGCACTGCCGACCGCGTAGTAGGTGAAGGCCTTGGTAGAAGAGAAAAAGAAGAAGAAAAACGGCGCTACGGAAAGATCTATATAGACCTCCGTGCCGGCGCACAGACCAGCTACGCCGCAGCTCAGATGACCCACGGCTCAGATCAGATAGCACAGATCAGATGGCGTCGATCACATGAACGCCAAGTGAAGGACTTCAGACGCTGACAATGTAAAAAAAAAAAAAAAAAAAAAAAAAAAGAAGAAAGGTTTTCTGATAGATGGGGTGACTAAGCGGTCGAGGGCGACCGCTAGTGAGGGAGGGGGGTAGTGTTGCGGCGGTGGAAAGAGGTGGGACAGATTGATAGGGTGGACCCTAGATTTTGGCTCGGCCCGACCGGGCCGAGCCGGGCCTTGGCACCACCACTATCAAAGCCCACCACCACCACTACATAGGTTCCTTTCCCTCCTTAGTTCGAGAGATAGTCACCAAAAAGGCCGTATTGAATCATATCTGCGTGCCCGGATCAGCTTTAATGGACCCCCTCGTCTTCTTTATGTCTATTACGTCTTCTACCTCCTACTCTTCTTTATTACTGTCCATCTCGACCGGCGGGGGTTCGGCGAAGCCCTGCTCCGGCAGACTGTTTTTAGGGTTCAGGCTTAGTAGATCTAAATAGAAAACGTCGTAGATTCGGAACGATTTCGGTAGCTGGAGCCAATAAGTCACCGGCGACCTCTTTTCCACTATCGTAAACGGACCTACGTAGCGTAGATTCAGCTTGGCGTTGCCTTTCAGCCTTAGGTTCTTCGTATTGAGCTATAGCCTTTGGCCTTCCTCGAATTCTATCGGTGACCGCTTCCTATTAGCTCGAGTTACTATCTTCTTCTAAGCCGATTCTATCGCGTCTTTCGCCACTTTGATCGCTTCTTCTATCTAAGATCGGAGCGCTTCCGCCGCCGCAGCGGCTACTCTCTTTGACGACGTAGTAGTGGAAAGCTCCAGCGAGCTAGGTTCGTTCGGCGGTTGGAAACTTATTCTCGGAAGATAGCTATGCGTTATTTCGAACGGTGCTAGCGAGGTAGCCTTAGACAGTGCCGAGTTGGCGCAGAACTCGGCTATCGGCAACACCTTAACCTATTCTTCTTAATAGTAGCCGCAGAAGGTTCGCAGATATCGTTCTATCTCGCGGTTAGCCACTTTAGACTGACCGTTAGTTTGAGGGTAAGCGGCTGTGCTAAGCTTTCTACGAATTCCGAGGGCTTAGTTAATGGCTTTCTATACGTCGGCTGTGAATTGAGGACCCCTATCCGTAGTGATAGTGTCCAGTAGCCCATAGTGCTTCTACACGTGTTGGATCAACATTCTCGCCGTTTCTTCCGCAGTAGTTCCTTCGTCTCTTGCTCGGCAGGGGATAAAGTAGCGCTCTTTGCTTAGCCGATCCACCACATTAAGCGTAGCGTTATATCCATCGGATTCCGGCAGGCCGGTCACGAAATCTATCGTAATATGCTGCTATGGTTTCTCGGGGATCGGCAGTAGCTTCAATAAGCCTGCTGGAAAGCCGTAACGCGGCTTCGCCGATCGGCACACGTAGCAATTGGCGATAAACCGGTGGATCCGCTTATAGATCCGCGGAAACCAGTAGATCGTTCTTACTGCCTGCATCGTCTTCTTCGCGCCTGCGTAGCCAACATCTACAGAGCTATAGACCAGCTGGATAACCTCTGTAATTAGTTCTTCTGGAACTATTATCTTCCCTGAACCGGTTTTGCCGAGCTTCTGTTGCTGGTTAAGCTGCTCCACCTTCTCGTAGAGAGTTTCTTCCTTATTGGTTGATTCGATTGCGTAGACCCCTACCTCTTTTAACACCTCTGCGTCTACTATCCGCTCGGTTAACACCTTCTGGAACATGTTCGGATCTTCTTTCGCTCGGCTGGTCTTCCCTTCTCTCCTTGTTAGTGCGTCGGCCTTTCCGTTTTGAGCTCCGGGTCAATAGGTAATCTTGAAGTCGAACCTGGATAAGTAGGCCGCCTACTGCGCTTGACGGCGTAAGAGCTTCTGCGTCTTTATAAAGTAAGTCAGTAACTGGTAGTCCGTAAGGACCTGGATCGTGCTCTGTCTAGCTATAAGCTCCGGTTTCTACTCTTTAAAGGCCTGAATAATAGCTAGCAGTTCTTTATCGTAGATTGCGTAGTTCCGTTCGGCCTCCGTTATAGACTTGCTAAAGAAAGCTACCGGATAGAGGGTCTCTTCGTCATCGGCGTATTAAGAAAGGACCCCTGCTGTAACTATGTCGGAAGCGTCCGTTTCTACGTAGATCGTCTTTTCCGGCCGGAAGTGTGCCAGAACCGGCGCCGAGGCTACTGCTTCTTTCAGCCGGTTAAAGGCTTCTGTGCACTTCTCGTTCTATAGGCCGGCGGCCTCTTTCTTTAACGCTTTGTTCAGGGGTCTTGCTATCTTGCTGAAGTCCTTAATAAACCTTTGATAGTAGCTGCAGAATCCGAGAAACGCTCTAATCTGTGTAGTGTTTCCGGATTTCGGCTGCTTCCATTCTGCGACAGCGGCGACCTTTAAGGGGTCTATCCGAATTCTATCTCTTCCGACGATAAGGCCGAGATACTTAACCTCGGTCTAATAGAACTCGCTCTTTTTCGTGTCCGCGTTTAGTCCGACCTCGCGGAGTCTCTTTAGCACCTTCTCGACGTAGTCCGTGTGTTGCTCTCTTATTCTATCTGTGTAGATAAGGATATCGTCTAAGTAGATAGACACGAACCGCTCCAGCATGTCTATAAAGGAGTGGTTTATAAAGCGTTGCTACACCGCCGGTGCATTGGTAAGTCCGAAAGGCATTACCAACTACTTAAAATTGCCTATGCGCGTAGCGAATGTTGTGAGGTCTTCCGTTTGTCCCTCTTCGTTCCTTAGTCGATAGAACGCTTGGCGGATGTCCAGCTTGCTGAACCACTTAGCCTTTGCTACGCGCTGTATAGTCTTATCTATTAGCGGCAGTGGATATACGTCTCTCTTAGTAACCTCGTTAAGGCCTCGATAGTCTACGCAGAGTCGCAGACCGCCTCCGGGTTTCCGTACGAAAAGGATCGGTAACGCGTACTTGGCGGAACTCGGCGTAATAAACTTCTTTGCTAGGTTTTCGCGAACAAACACCTCCACTTAGTCCAGTTCCGCCGGCGACAGTCGTCTTAGGGGCTCGGTTCCTGGCAGCGTAGCTCCCTCTTTTAGTCGGATCTTGTTGTTATATTCCAGTCGATAGAGCGGTAAGAGGTTGGAGTCTGCCTTTAAGAACACGTTAACGTAACCGTGGAATTCTTCTGGTAACACCTCTAGTGGATCCACTTCTTCTTCCGCTATTATCTTCCTGTAGTCTTCGATGTCCTTTATAGAGATAGCGTAAATCTTATTGTCCGGCGACTTCGCAAGGGTCGTTATAGCTTCTGAACTTATTATTCCGACGGTAACCAGGGATTTGGAACGATCAGACGGAGCCTCTTTCGCGGACTCCGTGGCTTTCGGCTCGGCGGCGGCAGTTGCAGTGGCGGCCGTTCCGATAGTCCCTGCTCCGCTACCCGGGGTTTTGAATCCTATCGTGCCTTTATCTACGTTAATAATAGTCTTCTGGTTCTTTATCCATTTCTGCCCTATAATAATGTCAAACCTTCCGATATCTATAATTCGGAACGTCGCTTCCGTAGTGCGACTAGCCAAGGTAGTCTTTAGCGGCACGTAGTGCATAACGCTTTCCGTGTCTTGTCCGTTGTATGCCGAAATCTTCGTCAGCGACGCCAGTTCCACCGGATAGCCGTATCCATTCGCCAGTTTCCGGACTAGCCAATGGTGGATCGCTGCTCCAATGAGAGCTCCGGTATCGATAAAAGCTCTTAGCTGAAGTGGTTTGCTCGATCCGTTAAGGGGGTAGACAGTAATTAGAAAGATAATAGCTGTTTCCGTGTTCACTTCTACGGCTGCCGAGAGCGGATCGCTGCAGCTGTTAATGCTTTCTTCTCGTGCCGATTTGCTCCGGTGCGGTGCCCTATTGTCAGTGCTGGATAGGGGGCCCATCCTTCCAGCTGGTCTTTTCCTATAATTCTTAACTGCACCCTACTGTCCACACTGTCAGTATCGTTCGGCGCCGGTTCGATGGCTTGAATAGTCTTTCTCGGTGGCTGCGGCTGCGGCTGCTTTATAGCGCAATACTCCTGCTTCTGCTTATCCGATGCTTGGCATCTCGTAGCGATGTAGCTAGGCTTTCTGTACGCGAAACAGGTAGGGACGAACGCCGATCGTAGTGAATACGACGACTGCTGGGGGGTTCGTCGGAAAGGCGCAGGGGGTCGTGTAGTCTGCGTTATCAACAGCTTCTAGTTTGATTCGCGTAATTTCGCGTAAGCGCTTAAGTTTCTCGCAGTGACTCTCGCTCTGTGCACGAAGCTCTTAAGGTCTTCGTCTTCTACAGACGCTATAGCGGCGGCCAGTTTAGGGTTCAGCTTCTGCCTTAATAGGTGGAGCTGCTCGTCTTCTGCCACTCTGGCCCTAATGGCATGTTTTCTGAATAGCCTGTAGAATTCTTTAAACGTCTGCCGGTTCTGATTGATCTTGTCCAGCTGCTTACGGGCTGTCTTTTTTCGGAATGGGTCTCCGAAGCGCTGGTCCAGCGCTTTAATCGCTTCTTTAGCGGTTACCTCTTCTAGGTCTGCTACTAGCAAAAAAGCTTTACCTTCCAATCGCGATTCTAAGTACGCCAATCTATCCTCTTCGCTGCTCGATGCGTGATCGCGGCTTATCTTATTCTTGATCTTCTTCTTAAATGCCTCCTACGCTTTAGGGTCTCCGCTACCGAAAGTAGGTAGGTCCGGCAGTGGCGTTATCGTAGTGCTACCTTGACTATAGGCCGCCGGTAAGGCAGTCTCCGCGTAGGTTTCTCGCCGCAGTGGCGGCGACGACTTTGCTGCTTCTATATTAGCTAGTTGATCCTTTAGCGCCTTTAGCTACGCCAGTCGATTCGCCGCCTGGTTTTCTAACACGTCGATAATAGTCTCTGCCGATTCCTTTTCGGCCCTTACCGCTTTAGTTTCTTCTCTTAGCTGTCTGTTCTCTTCCAGCGTTCTGTAAAACAGTGTCTCGATAAGGTCTATACCGTTATAGACCTTTCCTATTCCATTCTCGTTTATATAGTCTTCCAGTTCCTCGAGCGTGCAGTCGTAGATCTTCCTATATTCGGCCATTTGTTCCTTAACCTCTGCAGTCTCTTCCGCTGTGAAACCGCTAATAACGATCTTATCGTTAATAACACTGGAGCGCCTACTCGCTCTGTCAGTCTTTCTCTTTCCGCGGCGGCCTGTTACGCCGCTCTCTACCGTTGAGAAGCCTTCTATAGCTGCCTTACAGTGCTGGGTTGTTGTTTGGTTTGTGTGTACGCGTGCGTTATTCGAGCGTCTAGATGGTTCGACAGGCCCTTTCGCGCAGCGCAGGGTTTGGTGTAGTAAGTGAGTTCGAGATATAATGATCCGGGCACACAGATATAATTCAATACGGCCTTTTTGATAACTATATCTCGAACTAAGGAGGGAAAGGAATCTATGTGGTGGTGGTGGTGGGCTTTTGTAGTGGTGGTGCCAAGGCCCGGCTCGGTCCGGAAGGGCCGAGCCGAAATTCCAAGGGTCCACCCTATTAATCGGTCCTACCTCTTTCCACTGCCGCAACAGAAACCCGCGTAGAACTAGACGCTTCTAACGGAGCTATTAGAGCAGTCCTCCTTTAACGAAAGTTGCCTAACTAGCTATAGCTCCTAGTAGCTTACCTTTTAAAGAAGATGCTACCTGCCGAATGCAATTACGAGATTTACGACAAAGAGCTCCTTGCAATCGTTAAAGCATTTAAAGAGTGGCACCTAGAACTCGAAGGTACAGCCTACCCGACCTAAGTTAGTTCAGACTACACGAACCTAATTTATTTTATAAAGAGCAAATTCCTTAATTGCAGACAAGCCCGCTAGAGCGAATTCCTCTTAAGGTTCAACTTTGTTATTTAATACCCGCCTAGATTACTTAACTCTATGGCTAATACCCTTACCTAGATGCCTAGAATCTATCTAGTAGACAGAAGAAAAGGCTAGGCAATATATAACCAAACTATCCTAAAGGCTTACAATCTAAGCAAAGACCTAAATACCTACCTAAAGGAAGGTACATTATTAATCGCTGCATCTTTTGCCCTATGCCTTGCACCTGTCTTCCTAGAGGATAACGATTCAGAAAGCGAACTAGACAACAAAACTGTCGATACAGAAGATTTTGAAATTAAAGGCTCTGTTATCTCTGACAACGAACTAAACGATAAAGAATTAACTAAAGAAGCGAACCACCCTAGAGAACTGCTCCCAATAATTAGAGAAGCTTACGAATTAGACCAACAGGCTTAAGGACTGATCTAAGCCCTTAAAATAGGTTAGCGCACCTTTACTAGCTTTTCCCTCTTAGAATGCGAACTTAGGGATAGACTGGTTTACTTCCGATCTCGTCTTTTTGTTCCTAAAGGTGCAGACGATTTAATACGACCCTACATCCTTAGGACCGTCTACAACTCGGCAGCAGGAGGCCACCTAGGACGATCGAAGCTTTACAAGCTTACTTCCTGCTACTACTAGTAGCCGTCGATATAGAAGCACGTCCGTAGATATAGAAAAAACTGTCCTATCTACAAGGCAGCCAAATACGACCGACAACGTCCTTACAGATTGCTAAAGCCTCTCCCGGCCCCCGAACACCCTTAGAAACACATTATAATAGACCTCGTTACCTGTCTCCCTTAAGGGACTACTTAGGCAGGTATTAAGGCAAAGAACGTCTTTGTAGTTGTAGATCGACACTCTAAGGACCGCTTTGTAGTACCCTGCTAGAGCATAACTTCTAAGGAAACCGCTCGACTCTTCTACGAATACGTTTGGCGTTACGTAGGCCTTCCAGACAGCATTACCTCTAACAAAGGCTCTTAGTTTATTGCTAAGTTCTGGAAACGTCTTTGCAAGCTTCTAAATATTGATTACTACATCTTAACGCCCTACTACCTAGAAACAGATAGACAAACAGAGATTGCGAATGCCCTGTTCTAACAGATACTACGTTGCTTTATCAATTACTACTAGAAAGACTAGCTAAAACACATCCCGACAGTAGGATTCTTAGCTCGCAACTAGGAGTTAGAGACAACAGGACACTCCCTCTTCTACACTACTAGAGGCTACTACCCCTAAACAGGAATAGAACCTTAAGACCTACTACTGCAACCTAACGATCCAGACGAAGTCGATGCAGACGAATAGGCAACGCACCTCTCCCAGATCTATTAGGAAGTCTAAGAAGAGATAACTTACGCCTAGGCTATCTACGAAGAACAAGCTAATCGAAAACGACAACTAGCTCCAGACTACTAAGTAAGAGACAGAGTGTACCTAGACTCTAAGAACATTGTTATAGGAAGATCTTTTCGCAAACTTAATTAGAAAAAACTAGGCCCCTTCCCTATTACAGAAAAGATCAGCTCGTATGTATACTACCTCTAACTGCTAGAAGACTGGGAAATCTACGACGTCTTCCATCCTGTTCGACTAAGACCTAAAGAAGGAGATCCCTTCCTAATTTAATTACAAGACTAAGAACGAACCTGCATTCTCCCTACAGAAGACGACGACGAAGACGAAGAAGGAGAATACTATACACGCAAAATTACAGACTGTTAAGTAATTAATAGACAGACATAGTACAAAATTTAATAGCAAAGCTACGAAGACTGGAACACTACTTAGGAACCCCTTAGAAACATTATCTTTGACAAGGACAAGATCGAAGCCTTCTACTGTTAAAACCTCTTAGACCCTAGAGACTACTACCTAGAAACCCGATATAGCCAAAGAGAACTGGACTCTGCTTACTAATAGAATATTAACTGTAACATCAGACCTACTCCTAGGAATAAGCAGACTTACCCTTAGTATCTCGAACTACTAAGGCTTCGTAGGAACTCCGCTTTATTAAGGGGGGCTACTGTTACGGTTAACAGATATAAAACGGAAAACAAGGTCAACAGATATAAAATAGAAAACAACAGCATCTAGGACCTAGCTAGAACTATTAAGATTTATAGACTACAGGCTAATACCTACTAGATAGAGCAAGAAGACTCTAAGAGAGTAAAAGGCGAATTACCCTGCGATGCAAACACTCCTAGCTTAGTTCTGGAACCTTTGGAAAAAGCAGGTCTAGGAAATAAATTTGTTTGCAGAACAAAGAAACAGACTTTAGTAAAAAAGTTACTAGCAAACACGCAAACAACTAGCTAGGGCAGGGGGGTATAAGAACCTGCAGCTGCCTACCTAATCTTTCTCTTCTTCTTGTTTATAGCTCGTCTTATGTGATGTGACGCAGTACAATTGAGCCAAAAGGGACTGGTCAAGTAACTCGGAAGTGACTTGACCAATGTGTACCAGATATATGAACCTTGGCAAGGCATAGTAATGACACGGGCCAACCCACCCCGTATCATTATGCATCTAATTCAGCTTTTACACTCCTTACTTTAGACTTCAGTTCCCCTTTCTAACATTAACTTTTACATCCCCTCTTTTAGACTTTGTTTCTTCCAGCCCCTCCTACTTACTTCGACTTTTACACCGACTCTTTCTGACTACTTAGCTCCGCCCTTAAGAAATTTCTGTGCCTTTTGCCGTCACTTTGTTGCCTTAATCTCGTGCCTTTTTGAGCTTCAATCTCGTGCCTTTTGCCGTCACTTTGGTGCCTTAATTGGTGCCTTAATCTCGTGCATTTTGCTGTCGCTTTCGGCCTCGATTGGTGCCTTGTTTGGTGCCTTGCCAAGGCTGCAGTATTTTCAGAGGTCGCGGCTGCAGAGGTCGTCAGGGCCGCGGAGGTCGCGAAGGTCATTAAGGCTGCGGAGGTCGCGGAGGTCGTCGGGGTCGCAGAGGTCTGTCGCTTCTGAACTTGCAGTGCCTTTCTGAATATACAGTACCTTTCTGAACATGCAGTGCCTTTCTAAACATGCAGTGCCTTTCTGAACATGCAGTGCCTTTCTAAACATGCAGTGCCTTTCTAAACATGCAGTCTGCGGCTGCAGCTAGTGCTCTCTGTTGTCTGCAGCAGCTGTGCCTCTAAACGTGCTCTTCTGAACCTGAACAGTGTGCGTTGTCTACAGCTGCCTGTATGCAGCAGCTCTGTCTTTTCTGCAGCTGTATGTTGCCTGCAATTGTGCCTGTAGCTGCCCTGTATTGTCTGCAGCAGCTGTATCTGCTCTATAGCTGTGTATTGCCTACAGCTGTGCCTCTGTTGTCTGCAACTGTACCAGCCTAGTAGCTCTGCCTAGGGGCTCTGCCGGGTGCTCTGCTGGGTGCTCTGCCGGGTGCTCGTGCCTAGGTGCTTGTACCTGGGTGCTCGTGCCCGGGTGCTCGTGTTGCTCGTACCTCGATTGCTGTACTGTCTCGATAGGCCTTGTCCGAATAGAATAGTCTGTCAAAGACCCGAAAAAACGAATGTCGTCGCCCTAGGTCCTGCTAGGTACGTCTTGTCGTTGTCGCTCTCGCTCCTCGCTCTCGCTCCTTGTCCTCGTCGCTCCTATATCGTCGTTCTCGTCCTTCTCGTCGCTCTCGTCCTTCTTGTCGCTCTCGTCCTTCTTGTCGCTCTCGTCCTTCTTGTCGCTCTCGTCCTTCTCGTCCTATCTCAAAACTTCAAAACTCGTACGATCTGCTCGTAGGGCACTTCTCTTCCTAATATCCCTCTTGTAGGGGCACTCTCTTCCCTAAAACTCTTCTTCTTCTCAATAGGGGCACTTCTCTTCCCTAAAACTCTTCTTCTTCTCGACTAGGGGAGGGGTAGGTAGAGTAGTATACATATATACGATTAAGTAACCGGATATAATTTGACGGCCTTCTTTGTACATATACAGTATACACTCTGGGTTGGTTGCACGTACGTTAATCGAGTACCCGGATGTAATTCAACGGGCTCTTTTGCGTAGTGTAGGTGTTGTTAAAGTAAGCCTTGGATATAATAATCTGAGCACGTAGATGTAAATCAATACAGCTACTTTAATAACTTTATCCAAGGCTAGAGAGGGAAGAATCTACGTACAAGCGGAGGTGGAGGTATTTGAGTGTGCGCCAAGCCTGGCCCTGCCAGCTGTCTACATCTACATCCGTATTAGGGTGCGAGGAGACGTACAGCATTATTGCTAGGGACTACTACTAGCCGGCGATAGCGAAGGACATCTGTAGGTTTGTACAGAACTGCAATGTCTGTAGATAGATGAAGTCCTAGCGAGAACTAAAGCACAGCCTGTAAAAACTCCTACTAATACCAGACTGGCTATAGTAGGATCTAATAGTAGATTTCGTTACAGACCTCCCTAAGAGCAACGGACGACAAAACATTATAGTAGTAACGGACAAGCTAACGAGGGGGGTAATACTAGAGGAAATAGACTCTATTATGGCCGAGGACACTGTCTAGGCATTCGTACAGACGACGTTTAGCAAGCACAGGTTCCCTAGATTAATTGTATCTGACTGTAGCATACAGTTCATAAGCTAACTCTAGGCGAGGATCTGCCAATTGTTAAACATAGAACATCGTCTGTTAACTGCTTAGCACCTGTAGACAGACGGCGTAACAGAGAGGGTTAATTCTACACTGGAAGCGTACCTCTAGGCGTACATTAACTATAACTAGACCAATTAGAACCGCCTCCTTCCTATAGCAGAACTGGCTATTAACAGTCGTATAGCTAACGCTACAGGTTTGTCCCCCTTCTTTATAGCCTATAGGTACGACTACTCCCTGCTCCTGCTAACCCTAAGCAACGCTACCCTATGCCCTATACGCTCCCTAATTTAGCAGAGGGAAGCTATCGTACAGACAATTACGAACGCCTACTAATAGGCGAAAGCGAGCCTTGCTATAGCCTAACAGAATGCGGAAGAGCAGGCTAATAAGGAACGACAGACTACACTAAGGTATAAGGTAGGTAATAAGATATAGTTAAACTAGCGCAACATCTATACAGACCGGCTAAGCAAGAAGCTAGACTGGAAGAACCAGAAGTTTACAGTAATCCGGCTAGTAGGGACATACGCTATACGACTTAACACTCCCCTAGGGATCTATCCGGTTTTCTATATAGACCTCGTACAGCCAGTACATACAGACCCCCTCCTATACTAGACGACGGACGACCTACGCCCCCTAGCGATTATTACTAAGGACTAGGAGGAGTATAAGGTAGAAAAAATCCTTAAGAGCTAAAAGAAGGAGAAGAGGATAGAATACCTAATTAAGTAGACAGGGTAGGCAGAGCCTATATAGGAACTATATAAGGACTTTAGGAGACATTAGCGCTGGACAGGTAGGAGGAAAAACACCCCTCTAGACAGCTAGAGTAGTACTATACTATACAGCAAGGGGAGATAGCAGCTATAGGCAGGACTGGGCAGCTACAGGAGACATTAGGCAGCTGTAGGCAGGACTAGGCAGCTGCATAGGAGTACCTAGGAAGTAGGTAGAAGTAGATAGGAATAGGATTTAGAAAAGATAAGAAGTAGGATGTAGGAACTATATAACGTTACCTAGGGACTATACAGTCTAAGGTTGTATAGGCGCTAGTTAGTACCCGTCCCGCTATCTTACTACTGTAGACGACGACGGGCCCGGCTCGTTGCTGTCTAAGATCTCGACGACGGACGGGACCGGCGCGTCGTTATTATTATCCAAAATCTCGACAACCTCCTAATCCTTACTGTCCGACTCTACCTCGATAACTAGCAGCGCCCTAGCGCCCCTACAGCCTTCTCCCGGACAGTTTATAGAGCAGTAAAGTAACCCGTCCTTCTATTTGTAGGAAGCACAGACACTAGCCTAGAACCCTGCTAGACAGTATAGTGTAAACAAGCCCTAGGAAGAGTTAGTATAGGCACAGCAGGACTGGCTACAGCTAGCAATAAGGACTGCATTAACGTACAACAGTTAGGCGGTATAGAGGCAGCAGGGCGTAATACAGGCAGGGTTATACTAGAAGGAATAGAATAGGAGCTAAGCAGCGTCCTGCTGCTGCTAGGTAAAGCAGCTATAATTATTAATTCAGAATAACACAGCGTAGACAAGACTATACAAACCGGTATTACAGTTCCTAGTCGTACTTAGCGTTCTACTCTAGGAGCTCAAAGCGTAGCAGGATCCTACCTAGACAGGGAATAGGGACAGGGTCGACAGCTAGAGCGTTGCTACTTTAGGATCGTATAAGTTAGTTGCGAGGTATAACAGGTTAGTAGGGGTAGTTAGACAGTAATAGATAGATAGACAGACGGACGGAGAGGATAGGTAATAACTGTACAAGATGGAAGAAGGTAGGGCAGCTGCAGGCGCATTGAGGCAGCTACAGACAGTAATAGGCAGGAATACCTAGGTAGCAGGTAGAATTGCAGCTGGCCCTCTAGACAGTTACCTAGCACAGTCCCGTACAGGACGACGACTAGGCCAGCGCTAGACACACAGCTACTGCTAGACTGTACGAGTTAGATGCCGCGAAGTTAGATAGTGTAGTAAGATAAGGATAGACAGACAGCGTAAAAGCCGGACGACAAAGTCGATAGACCTAATATATAGCTACCTGTTTGCTATATAAAGCAATAGCAAGTAAGGCTATCGTTGCTAGACGGCTTAATTGTACAACAGTAACCGGACGACGTTAGGAAACTGCTGGAATGCGACATAAGAACGCTGAACCTGTACAGAGAGACCGCTACGAGGGAGGTAGGGTATTGTTAGGGGACGCCGTCCTGCCAGGTCCTGGACCTAAGCCGGCCGTCGCCCTAAGGAGTGCGACTTAGCAGTGCTAGTATAACTTAGCCTAGCTGAGTCGACACCCCTTTCTCCCTACACCCTGTACAGAGGGAAATCTCTGTACCTCTATATAGGGGGGGGAATTCCTGCACCCCTATACAGAGGGAAATTGCTAGCTTGCTTAGTAGGTACAAATTGTACAGTAGCAGACGACAAAGGAACTGCCTATTAGTTCCTTTATATTGTTAGGGGACGCCGCCCTGCCAGGTCCTGTACCTAAACTAGCCGTCGTCCTAAGGATTGCGACTTCGCAGTGCCAGCATAACCCTACCCTCTGTACGGAGTTACTAACATAACCCTACTCCTGTACAGAGGGAGAATCCTACGGCCCTACACAGAGGGAAATGGCTGCCCCTCTGTATGCAGGGAAAACTCTGTATTCCTATACAGAGGGAAACTCCTAACCCTCTGTACAGAGCAAAATCCCTATACCGCTATATAGAGGGAAATTGCTAGCTTGGCTTTGTAGATATAAATTGTACAGCAGGAGACGACAAAGGAACTGCCTATTAGTTCCTTTATGTAGATACCTAGCTTTAAGTTTCTAAACTAAGATTCTTAAACCCTTATATTAGGAACTAATCTTACTGTCGGTAACTGCAGTAATATAACAAAAATAGACAGCGACATCCCTATAGAACCTGCGACTATACAGGATCAAATGCACTGCATATATAAGGAGCTACTAGCACGCAAGACCTAGCTCGAAGACTATATAGGCCACTAGGCCTTAACGATTGCCTAACAGGAACAGGGGCTACGATAGCTTAGGGCGTCCGGTTGCGACCCGACCCCTACGACGACGACAACGACGAACATAACGGCCTATACTTTGGCCCCTAAGAGCAAACCCCCCGACGTTACTACCTATAATAGTAAGGCTCCGGCCGAGTACCCCTCCTAGGCTGCCTAGATACGCTCTAAGCTTCTAGTCGACTTAGGAGCATACCCGACTGAACTAGACAAGGTAGTGTATCTCTTTAGGAGGTTAAAGGGCAAGGCAGCAGCACGGATTCTGCCGTACTACGAGACGGCTATTGCTAACCCAGCAATAGCAACTACGACGATGCTCTAGACAGCTCTCGACAGGAGCTACAAGGACCTAGACTGCGAAAGCCGAGCACTCCTATAGGTCAATACTATAAAGTAAGGACGCAAGACTATACAAGAGTTCCTTGCAGAGTACGATTAGACCCTAGCAGAGGCAGGAGGACTCCAATAGGAGGACAGGGTAAAAATTACTACCTTAGAGGTAGGCTTCTCTAAGGAGATTATAATAGGACTAGTAGGCGTAATGCAACCAGCCTTGTATAAGGTGTTCTGTAATCTCCTTAGGATAGTCGACGACTAACAGCGTAGGCTCGGACGGATAAGCTGCGCCTACGAGATGCGACAGCCCCTCTATAGGTAGCAGGACGCTATAGACTAGGAACTAACGACAACGACGAGAGTAGCGGCAGCCGTTACCGTATGGCTAAGGGCTGGTGCTAAAAGGGCACAGTAGGTAGATACAGCTACCCTTAACAAGAGACAAGCAGAAGGGAGCTACTACCGGTATAGCAAGATAGGGCACACTGTACGGAATTGCAGGCTTTTGCTAGTAGAGAGACCTAGGGGACGGCCGACTACTGCAAGGGTAGCAACTGCGGCGCCCTAACAAGAGACCTAAGAGTTCCCCTTAGACGACGACAAGTTAGGAAAAGAATAGCCTCTAGGCGAAGGCTTAGCTAGAGGCATATACGAGATAGATTGCCAAATCAAAGCACTACTTAGCTATCTTTTAAGAGCAACTATATAACGCCTACGCCGTTTATCGTACGACCTACGCTAAACGGGACCGCTACGGCGCGGACGCTAATTAACACAGGATGTTTAGTATACGGAGTAATCAGCGAAGACTTCGTATAGAGACACTACATTAAGACGACCCCTACCGTACCTGTACGCATACTGGGCATTACCAGGCGAGGACCGGACATTACCTATATAGTAAAAGTAACGATAAAGCTGCAAGGACACTACGAGCAGGACTTATACCTCTACGTTATATAGGACAAGTTAGGGTATAACCTAATATTAGGGAAGCTATAGATAGAGCGCTAGGAGGGCAAGCTAGACGTCGGACGAGGACGCCTGTACCTGGCAGCAACGAAGCAGAGGCTCTAAGACTAAGGGAGAGTTCCGCAGGGCGGCAATGCTAAGGCCGAAACTAACGGCAATGCCAGGGCCGAAGTCAACACTGCGGCTACAGACATTAAGAAGGCTTTAGTGCCTAAGAAAGCGACGGATCCCTGTACGAAGCTCCTATTAGAATACGCAGGATACCTGGACCTGTTCGAGCCAAAATCGGCCTTAAAACTGCCTCTGTACTAAGGAGGGGGGATTTACTATTACATCCAGCTAGAGCCCCGTCCGGATAAGAGCCTGCCCAAAGTACTGTACGGCCCGCTGTATAGCATGTCCTTAAGAGAACTTCTAGTGCTACGCAAGACACTAGATAACCTACTTGCCAAAGGATTCATTTGCACGAGTACCTTATCAGCCGGAGCCCTAGTGTTGTTTGTGCACAAAGAAGGCTCGGCCGGCTTGCGTTTCTACGTAGACTATAGAGGCATTAACGCGATTACCAAGAAGGACTGGTACCCCCTGCTCCTTATTAAACCCTCGGACGGATCAGCAAGGCAAAGTAGTTTACTAAGCTTAGCATAGTCTCAGCCTTCTATAAGATACAGGTCAAGGAAGGCTGTAAATAGATAATCGCCTTCTATATAAGATATAGTCTTTTCGAGTAGCTTGTTACCCCCTTTAGCCTTACTAAAGCACCAGCGACCTTCTAGAGGTACATTAACAAGTCCCTATAAGGGCTACTAGACGATATCTGTTCTGCGTACCTCGACGACATACTGGTATTTACAGACGGCACCTATGCAGACTACGTACAGGACGTTAAGAGAGTATTGGATCGACTGTAACAGGCTGGATTGTACCTCGACATCGACAAATGTAAATTCAGTGTATAGCGTACGAAATACTTAGGGTTTATTATCGAGGCAGGGAAAGGCATTAGCATAGACGGAAAGAAGATTAATGCTATTAAGCAATAGAAGCCCCCTATAAGTGTTAGGGGCGTACGAAAATTCCTTGGGTTTGCCAACTTCTACCGCTAGTTTATACGGAACTACTCAGAGATTTTACGCCCCCTAGTCAAGCTAACATACAAGGACAAACAGTTTAAGTAGACGGACGAGTGTAGTAGAAGCTTTAACAGGCTAAAAGAGCTCTTTACTATAGGACTAACGCTTGCTGCCTTTAATCCAGAACGTACGACGATACTGGAAACCGACTCCTTAGGGTACTATATAGGAGGTATCCTATTATAGGTAGGCTCGGACGGGCTCCTATACCTATACGCGTACTTCTCTAAGAAGAACTCCCTAGCTAAATGCAACTCTCCTATCTACGACAAGGAATTGCTAGCAGTCGTACAGTGTTACGAAGCGTAGGATAGAGAACTCTGCTCAGTTCCCGAGTTCCTCGCCCTAACCGACTACAAGAATCTCGAGTACTTTAGGCAACCTAGGAAGCTGTCTAAGAGGTACGTACAATAGGCGATGTATCTAAGCCGCTTTAATATAAGCCTCTAGTACTGCAAAGGAAAGGACAACAGCAGGGCCGACGGGTTATCTAGACGAGACCAAGATATGCCAGCGACGTACGACGACGAACGACTGAAGTTACAAACATTCCGAATGTTTAAGGAGGAACCAGGCGGAGAGACCGTCTGCCTAGCGGCGATATACATATAGGAACCCTAACTACAAGCGTAGGAAGAAGCAGTAGAAAAGGACGACATATACCGAGGGGCCTATACAGCGATCTAAGGAGGACAGCGGAAGCTCTCTATAGAGCTCTACCTTAAGTTGTTAGCAGCAGAGTGCACGGTAGACGAGGAGAACAACCTGAAGTTCAGAAATTAGATTTAAGTCCTAGCAGACGAGAAGCTCTGTACGAGCTTAATACAACAGGCGTATAATTCTATAGCAACCGGGCATTCAGGGCGTAAGGAGACGTACAGCATCGTTTCTAGGGACTACTACTGGCCGGCGATAGCAAAGGACATCTGTAGGTTCGTACAGAACTGCAATGTCTATAGACGGACGAAGCCCTAGCGTAAACTAAAGCACAGGCTGCTAAAACCCCTACTAATACTGGACCGGCCCTAGCAAGACCTAACAGTGGACTTTATTACGGACCTACCCGAGAGCGACGGACGACAAAACATTATAGTAGTTACAGACAAGCTAACGAGGGGGGTAATAGTAGAGGGAATAGACTCTATTATAGCTAAGGACACTACCTAGGTATTTATAAGGACGACGTTTAGCAAGTACAGGTTCCCTAGGTTAATTGTGTCTAATTAGGGTACACAGTTTATAAGCTAGCTCTAGGCAAGGGTCTGTTAGTTGTTAAACGTATAACGCCGCCTATTAACTGTATAGCACCTGTAGACAGACAGCGCGACGGAGAGAGTTAACTCAATACTAGAAGCGTACCTCTGGGCGTACGTTAACTACGACTAGATAAATTGGAACCGCCTCCTCCCTATAGCAGAGCTGGCTATTAATAGTCGTACGGCTAATGCTATAGGACTGTCCCCCTTCTTTATAGTCTAGAGGTACGACTACTCCCTGCTCCTACCAACCCTAAGCGGCACTACCCTATGCCCTGTACGATCCCCAATTTAGCAGGGAGAAGCTATCGTACGGACGATTACGAACGCCTACCAATAGGCGAAAGCGAGCCTAGCTATAGCCTAACAGAGCGCAGAAGAGCAGGCTAATAAGGGACGACAGGCTGCACCAAGGTACGAAGCAGGAGATAAATTATAGCTAAACTAGCGCAATATCTGTACAGACCGACTAAGTAAGAAACTAGACTAGAAAAACCAGAAGTTTACAGTAGTCCGACCAGTAGGGACACACGCTGTAAGACTTGACACTCCTCTAGGGATTTACCCAGTTTTCTATATAGATCTCGTACGGCCAACATATACAGACCCTCTCCTACACTAGACAACAGACGACGTGCGCCCTCTAGCGATCGTAACCGAAGACTAGGAGGAGTATAAAGTAGAAAAAATCCTTAAGAGCTAGAGGAGGCAGAAGAAGATAGAGTACCTAGTTAAGTAGGCAGGTTAGGCAGAGCCTATATAGGAACCGTACGAGGCTCTCTAGGACATACGGGCAGTGGACAAGTAGGAGGAGAAACACCCTAGTAAACAGTTACAGTAACACTATACTGTATAGGGTAGGTCAGACAGTAGCTGTAGAACTAAACAGCTGCAGACAGGATTAGGTAGCGGCAGGCAAGACCAGGAAGCTGCAAAGGAAGAGTAGGAATAGAGGGGAACTAGGGACATGCATTCCTAGGAATATAAAAGAGGGGACGACACTAGGGAACCTGCAAGAAGCATAGCACAGATACAGGAAATAGGAAAAGGTAGAAGAATAGGGATAGAGCTAGTAGAGGGTAGGGAGAGACTGTATAAGATAACCGGCCTACCCGAGACTGTACAGACGACTACTAGGTAAACGGCCATTACCCTACCCTACAGACAACGACAGACCGGAACACCTACCTAAGCCCTTAAGACTACAGCCGGCGTCCAAAGCACCGGAAAACTACGAGATTGCGGATCTTACGCCCTAACTGGACGACGGGGATCCCGTCCAGATAACAGAGTTAAGGTAAATAGACAGGTAAGGACGTAACAGCTTACCTGCACACAGTGGGAGCCCTACAGAGGCCTATATACGAAGTCCCTACTACTAACCTACAGTCTAGACTGTAACCGTAGAAAACAGTAAACTAGACAGGACTGAGCGCCTCCTGCACCTTTATAACTGCTTGCAGGTCCTTCTCTGGCTTAGCTTCGGCATCCTTAAAGTAGCGACCGAATTCAGCCAAGATTAGGTAGAAGCGATCTAGCACTACCTGCTTTCCCTGCTTGTAGGACTCCCTCCGCCTTATGTTCGGGGTCCCAACGGACAAGACCAAGGTAGCAGTAGCGTTAAGGGAGGGGGGGACCTAGAACGTAGGGTAACTGCGTAACTATAGGCTATAGGGGGGTAACGGCAAACGGGCACCGGCTACCCAAGGCCTTAGTAACAACAGGGAGGGGATGTAACGGGCATTGCCGATTGGCAAGTGCCTAGACGACAGTCGATTTACGAACAACTAGACGAGGGTAGGCACTATTTAGAAAGGGAACGTTATAAGCGATCGCGCGACACGATGACGTATAGGGACGAGACTACGAGGAGGGAGGGGGGTAATGTTAGGGGACGCCGCCCTACTAGGTCCTATACCTAAACTGGCCGTTGTCCTAAAGATTGCGACTTAGCAGCGCTAGTATAACCCTACCCTCTGTACGGAGTTACCAACATAACCCTACTCCTATACAGAGTGAGAATCCTACGGCCCTATATAGAGGGAAATAGCCGCCCCTCTGTATATAGGGAAAACTCTGCATTCCTAGATAGAGGGAAACTCCTAACCCTCTATACGGAGCTGTTAGGGGACGCCGTCTAGCCTAGGTCCTAGACCTAAGCCAGCCGTCGTCCTAAGGACTGCGACTTAGCAGCGCTAGCACGACCCTACCCTCTGTATAGGGTTACCGACACGACCCTACTCCTGTACAGAGGGAGAATCCTATAGCCCTATATAGAGGGGAATTGCTGCCCCTCTAAATAGAGGGAAAACTCTGCATCCTATATAGAGGGAAACTCCTAACCCTCTGTACAGAGTTGGGAACCTTGCTCCCCTGTATAGAGGGAAATTGCTAGCTTAGCTTTGTAGGTACAAATTGTATAGCAGCAGACAACGAGGGAACTGCCTATTAGTCCCTTTATGTAGATACCCAGCCTTAAGTTTCTAAACTAAGACTCTTAAGCCCCTTATATTAGGAACTAATCTTACTATTAGTAACTGCAGTAATACAACGAAGATAGACAGCGACATTCCTATAGAACCTACAGCTATATAGGATTACATGCACTGTATGTACGAGGAGCTGCTAGCACGCAAGGCCTAGCTCGAACAGCAAGTAAGCCACTAGGCTGCGATAATTTCCTAACAGGAACAGGAGCTCCGACAGCTTAGGGCGTCCGATTGCGATCCGATCCCTACGACGACGATGACAAACACAACAGCCTACACCCCGGCCCCTAAGAGCAAACTCCCTAACGTCACTACCTACAATAGTAAGGCTCTGGCCAAGTACCCCTCTTAGGCTGCCTAGATGCGCTCTAAGCTTCTAGTCGACTTAGGAGTATACCCGACTAAGCTAGACAAGGTAGTGTACCTCTTTAGGAGGTTAAAGAGCAGGGCAGTAGCACGAATTCTGCCGTACTACGAGACGGCTATTGCTAACCCAGCAATAGCAACTACGAAGATGCTCTAGGCAGCTCTCGACAGGAGCTACAAGGACCTAGACTGCGAAAGCTAAGCATTCCTACAGGTTAACAATATAAAGCAAGGACGTAAGACTGTACAAGAGTTCCTCGCAGAATACGATTAGACCCTAGCAAAGGCAGGAGGACTCCAATAGGAGGATAGGGTAAAAATTACTACCTTAGAGGTAGGCCTCTCTAAGGAGATTATAACAGGACTAGTAGGCGTAATGTATTGCGGCGGCAGAAAGGGGTGGGACTAAGTAATAGGGTGGACCCTCGGAATTTCGGCTTGGCCCTTCTGGACCGAGCTGGGCCTTGGCACACTACCCCTAAAGCTCTTACCTACTACTACATAGATTTCTTTCCCTCCGTAGTTCGAGAGATAGTTATTAAAAAGGCTGTATTGAATCTTATCTGCGTGCCCGGATTATTATCTCTTAAACTTATCTTACTAAACTATCCCTGCGCTACGCGAAAGGGACCGTTAAACCATCTAGACACCCGAATAACGCCCGCGCACTACACAAACCAAACTAAACACTAGCACTGTAAGACAGCTATGGAGAGCTTCTTAACAGTAGAGAGCAGCGTTACAGGCCGAAGCAGAAGTAGAAGAGAAAAGACTAACAGAGCGAGTAGGCACTCCAGTATTATTAATAATAAGTTCATTACTAGAGGCTTTACAGCAGAAGAGACTACAGAGATTAAGGAACGAATAACTGAATATAAGAAGATCTATAACTGCACACTCGAGGAACTTAAGGATTACGTAAACGAGAACGGAGTAGGGAAGATCTACGACAGCATAGACCTTATTAAGAAGCTGTTTTACAGAACCCTAGAAGAGAAGAGACAGTTAAGAGAAGAAATCAAAGCGGTAAGAGCCGAGAAGGAATCGGCAGAGACTATTATAGATGTACTGGAAAACCAAGCGGCAAACCGACTGGCACAACTAAAGGCGATAAAGACTCAGTTAGCTAAGATAGAAGCAGCGATGTCGTCGGCGCCGCCACCGCATAAAGAAGAACAAGTAGAGACCGCCTCGCTGGCGGCCTACAGTTAAGGCGGCACCTTAATAACGTTACTACCGGATCTACGAGCGTTTGGAGGCGGAGACCCTAAGGACTGGGAAGCATTTAAGAAAAAGATAAAGAACAAGATAGATCGCGATTATGCCGGAAACAGTGCCGGAGATAGATTGGCCTAGCTAGAATCGCGATTAGAGGGTAAGGCTTTTTCGCTAGTAGCGGACCTAGAAGAAGTAACCGCCGAAGAAGCGATTAGAACCCTGGATTAACGCTTCGGAGACCCCTTCTGAAAGAAGACGGCCTATAAGCAACTGGACAAGATTAACCAGAACCGGCAGACGTTTAAGGAATTCTACGGACTATTCCGAAAATATGCTATTAGAGCCAGAGTATCGGAAGATAAGCAGCTCCCCCTATTAAGGCAGAAGCTGAACCCTGAATTGGCCGCGGCTATAGTATTGGTAGAAGACGAAGACCTCGAAAGCTTCGTACACAGAGCG
This sequence comes from Pseudocercospora ulei, assembly GCA_016165855.1. Lineage (NCBI taxonomy): Eukaryota > Fungi > Ascomycota > Dothideomycetes > Mycosphaerellales > Mycosphaerellaceae > Pseudocercospora > Pseudocercospora ulei. Next base: position 354,376 of record JACWNB010000003.1, read on the forward strand.
AGAGTCACTGCCAGAAACTTAAGCGCTTACGCGAAATTGCGCGAATCGAACTAGAAGCCGTTAATAACGCAGACAACACGACCTCCTGCTCCTTTTAGGAGAGCACCTTAGCAGCCGTCTTATTCGCTAAGTTCGTCGTTCGTTCCCACCTGCTACGTATATGGAAAGCCTGGCCACATCGCTACGAGATGCTAAGCATCAGATAAGCAGAAGTAGGAGTATCGTGTTACGAAGCAGCCGCAGCTGCAGCCGCAGAGAAAGACTATACAAGCTATCGAGCCGGCTCCGAACGACATCGACAGTGTGGACAGTAGAGTGGTACTAAGAATCCTGGGAAAAGACCAGCTGGACGGATAGGCCCCCTATCTAGCATAGACAATAGGGCACGGACAAGGACTACGTCGCCGGAAGGAGGAAGTATCAACAGCTGCAGCGACCCGCTCTTAGCGGCGGTAGAAGTAAACATAGAAACAGCTATTATCCTTCTAATTACTGTCCACCCCCTCGACGGCTTAGGCAGACCACTTTAGCTAAGAGCTTTTATAGACATAGGAGCTCTTATCGGAGCAGCTATCTACTATCGATTAGTTAGGAAACTGATAAAGGGATACGGTTATCCAGTAGAGACGGCGTCGCTAATACGGATTTTGGCATACAACGGACAAGACACTAAGAGTGTTACGCACTACGTGCTATTAAAGGCTACACTAGCTGGCTGCACTACAGAGGCGACGTTCCGAATTATAGATATCGGAAGGTTTGACATTATTATAGGACAAAAATAGATAAAGAACCAGAGAGCAGTTATTGACGTAGGTAAAGGCACACTCGGGTTCAAAACACTACACAGAGGCCCCGCCGCTGTCAAATCAGTCACCGCGGTCGCCGTAGAACCGAACGCTACGGCTATCGAAGCGGTGCCGAAGGATCGGTCCGACCCTTAAGACACGACCGGAATGCTAAGCTCGGAGGCTTTAACGACCCTTGCAAGGTCGCCGGACAATAAGATTTACGCTATCTCTATAGAATATATCGAAGACTACCGGAAGATTATAGCAGAAGGAGAAGTGGATCCGTTAGAGGTGTTACTAAAAGAACTCCAAAATTACACTAACGTGTTCTTAAGAGCCGATTCCAATCTACTGCTGCTCCACCGGCCGGAATACAACAAGAAGATCCGGCTGAAAGAAGGAGCTACGCTGCCAAGAACCGAGCCTTTAAGAAGACTATCGCTAGCGGAGCTAGACTAGGTAGAAGTGTTTGTAAGAGAAAACTTGGCGAAGAAGTTTATTACGCCAAGCTTAGCAGAATATACGTTACCGATTCTTTTCGTAAGGAAACTAGGAGGCGGTCTCCGACTATACGTAGATTATCGAGGCCTTAATAAGGTCACCAAAAGAGACGTGTATCCGCTGCTGCTAATAGACGAGACTATACAACGAGCAGCTAAGGCTAAGTAGTTTAGCAAGTTGGATATTCGCTAAGCTTTCCATCGACTAAGAAACGAAGAAGGACAAAACGAAGATCTTACGACATTCGCTATACGCATAGGCAATTTCAAGTAGTTGGTAATGCCTTTCGGACTTACCAACGCGCCGGCAGTGTAGCAACGCTTTATAAAATACACCTTTATAGACATGCTAGAACGGTTCGTGTCTATCTACTTAGACGACATTCTAATCTATACCGAAGGAACGAGAGAGCAACATACGGACTACATCAAGAGGGTATTAAAGAGACTCCGCGAGGTCGGATTAAACGCAGACACGAAGAAGAGCGAGTTCTACTAAACCGAAGTCAAATACCTCGGTCTTATTATCGGAAGAGAAGGAATTCGGATAGACCTATCAAAAGTCGCTGCCGTAGCGGAATAGAAGCAACCGACATCCGGAAACACTACGCAAATCAGAGCGTTTCTCGGTTTCTGCAGCTACTATCGACAGTTTATTAAGGACTTCAGCAAGATAGCGAGACCCCTAAATAAGGCGTTAAAGAAGGAGGCCGCTAGCATATAGAATAAGAAGTGTACGGAAGCTTTTAACCGACTAAAGGAGGCGGTAGCCTCAGCGCCAGTACTAGCACACTTCCGACCGGAAAAGACGATCTAGGTAGAAACGGACGCTTCCGACACAGTAACAGCAGGGGTTCTTTCTTAATATAGAAACGACGAGACCCTCTATCCGGTGGCTTTCTTTAGCAAGTCTATAAATAATGCTAAGCAGAACTACGCTATCTACGATAAAGAACTGTTGGCAATTACCCAGGCTTTCGAGGAGTGGAAGCCGGAGCTTATAGCTAGAAAGAGCACAGTCCAGGTCCTTACGGATTACCAGTTACTTACCTACTTTATAAAGACGCAGAAGCTATTACGGCGCCAAGCTTAGGAGGCCGCCTACTTATCCGGATTTGACTTCAAGATTACCTATTGACCCGGAGCCCAAAATAGAAAGGCCGACGCGTTAACGAGAAGAGAAGGAAAGACCAGCTGCGCAAAAGAAGATCCGAACATGTTCCAGAAGGTGTTGACCGAACGGATAGTGGACGCTAAGGTGTTAAGAGAAGCAGGGATCAGCGCGATGGAACTACTAACCGAAAAAGAGACGCTCTACGAGAGAGTGAAACGGCTTAATTAGCAGCAGAAGCTCGGCAAAACCGGCTTAGGAAAGCTGATCGTTCCGGAAGAACTAATTACAGAGGTTATCCAGCTAGTCTATAGTTCTACGGATGTAGGTTACGTAGGCTTAAAGAAGACGATAGAAGCAGTAAGGACGACCTACTGGTTTCCGCGAATTTTCGAGCAGATCCACCGGTTTATCGCTAACTATTACGTATATCGAGCTGCGAAGCTACGCTACGGCCTTCCGGCCGGTCTGCTAAAGCTACTTCCGATCCCTAAGAAACTGTAGCAGCACATTACAATAGATTTCGTGACCAGCCTGCCGGATTCCGATAGATATAACACTACGCTTAACGTAGTGGATCGACTAAGCAAGGAGCGCTATTTCATCCCCTACCGAGCTAAGGATAAAGGGACTACAGCGGAAGAAACAGCGAGAATGCTAATTCAATACGTATAGAAGCACTACGGCCTGCCGGACACTATTACTACGGATAGGGGTCCTCAATTCACTGCCGACGTATAGAAAGCTATCAACTAAGCTCTCAGAATGTTGCAGCGGTAGAAAGAGGCGGGACAGATTAATAGGGTGGACCCTGGATTTCGGCTCGGCCCGGTCGGGCCGAGCCGGGCTTTGGCACTACCACTATCAAAGCCCACTACCACCACTACTACATAGATCCCTTTCCCTCTTCAGTTCGAGATATAGTCATCAAAAAGGCCGTATTAAATCATATCTGCATGCCTGGATCATTATATCTCGAACTCACTCTCTACACCAACCCCTGCGCTGCGCGAAAGGGCCCGTCGAACTATCCGGAAACCCGAATAACGTACGCGCACCACACACACACCAACAACAACAATACCCAAGGCACCGTAAGAAGATGGAAGACTTCTTAGCGGTAGAGAGCAGCGTAACAGGCCGCCGCGGAAAGAGAAAGACTAACAGAGCGAGTAGGCGCTCTAGTATTATTGACGATAAGATCGTTATTAGCGGCTTTACAGAGGAAGAGACCGCTAATTTTAAGGAACGAATAGCCGAATATAGGAAGATCTACGACTGCACGATCAAGGAACTAGAAGACTACGTAAACGAGAATAGGATAGGAAAGGTCTACGATAGCATAGACCTTATCGAGACACTGTTCTTCAGAACGCTGGAAGAAAAGAGACAGTTAAGAGAGGAAGTAGAGACGGTAAGGGCCGAGAAGGAATCGGCAGAAACTGATGTAACGCGGTACACTTGAGCCAAAAGGGACTGGTCAAGTAACTCGGAAGTGACTTGACCAATGTATACCAGATATATGAACCTTGGCAAGGCATAGTAATAACACGGGCCAACCCACCCCGTATCACTACCCCCTGCGCTACAGGCTCACGACCTCGTAAGCTGCGCTTACTTACAGGCCACGTATGCGATTTGCACAGCCCCCCTATGCCGCATACGCAATCAACCCCCCCCCCGGCAGGTCTGCACACAGCCAGCTGGACCTTTACCGGGTCTGCCTCATTCTGTACGGAGTAGTGGACAAACGGACATACGTCAACGCTGCTTCCACTCTCCCGTTGAAAGATGCGCCCCCTAGGAATTGAACCCGGGCCTTTCATCGTACACTTTCAGCAGTTACTTCCGAGTTAAGTGATGTAACGCGGTACACTTGAGCCAAAAGGGACTGGTCAAGTAACTCGGAAGTGACTTGACCAATGTGTACCAGATATATGAACCTTGGCAAGGCATAGTAATAACACGGGCCAACCCACCCCGTATCAGAAACCATTATCGATGTGTTAGAGAACTAGGCGGCGAATAGACTAGCGCAGCTAAAGGCGCTAAAGGGTTAACTAGCTAATATAGAAGCAGCGATGTCGTCAGCACTGCCGCCACTGCATCGAGAAGAACAAGAAGAGACCGCCTCGCCGGCGGCCTATAGTTAAGGTAGCACCCTAATAACATTATTGCCGGACCCGCCGGCATTTAAAGGCGGAGACCCTAAAGACTAGGAAGAGTTTAAGAAGAAGATTAGGAATAAGATAAGCCGCGATTACGCATCGAACAGCGCTGGAGATAGATTGGCGTACCTGGAATCGCAGTTAGAAGGAGAAGCTTTTTCGCTAGTAGCGGACCTAGAAGAGGTAACCGCTAAAGAAGCGATTAAAGCGCTAGACCAGCGCTTCGGAGACCCATTCCGAAAGAAGACGGCACGTAAGCAGATAGACAAGATCAACCAGAACCGGCAGACGTTCGAGGAGTTCTACGGTTTGTTAAGAAAATATACGATTAGGGCCCGGGTAGCGGAAGATAAGCAGCTTTACCTATTAAGGCAGAAGCTAAACCCTGAACTGGCCGCAGCTATAGCGTCTATAGAAGACGAAGACCTTAAGAGCTTCGTGCATAGAGCGAGGGTCACTGGGAGAAACTTGAGCGCTTACGCGAAATTACGCGAATCGAACCAGAAGCCGTCGCCGTCGCTGTAGGGAACTAGAGCCCCTGCGCCTTTCTAACGAAACCCCCAGCAATCGTCGTATTCGCCGCAGCTGTCGTTCGTCCCTACCTGCTACGCGTATAGCAAGCCTGGCTACATCGCTACGAGATGCCAAGCATCGGATAAGCAGAAGCAGGAGTATCGCGCTATAAAACAGCCGCAGCTGCAGCTGCAGCCACCGAGACAGGCTATTCAAGCTATCGAGCCGGCACCAAACGATACTGACAGCGTAGACGGTAGAGTGCAGTTAAGAATTATGGGAAAAGACCAGCTGGACGGATAGGCCCCCCATCCAGCGTAAACGATAGGGCACCCCTGCGAACGGCACGAGAAGAAAGCATTAACAGCTGCAGCGATCCGCTCTCGGCGGCGGTGGAAACGAACACGGAAACAGCTATTATCCTTCCTATTACAGTCCACCCTGTTAAGAAGCGACGCCCACCGCTCCAGCTGAAAGCGTTTATCGACACCGGAGCTCTTATTAGCGCGGCAATCCACTATCGGCTGGTTCAGAAGCTGATAAATAGATACGGCTATCCGGTGGAGCTGGCGTCGCCGACGCGGATTTCGGCCTATAACGGTCAAGACATAGAAAGCGTCACGCACTACGTGCCGCTAAAGACTACCCTAGCTGGTCGCACTACGGAAGCGACGTTCCGGATTATAGATATCGGAAGGTTTGACATTATTATAGGGCAGAAATGGATAAAGAACCAGAAAGCCATCGTCGACGTAGACGAAGGCACGATCAGATTCAAAACCCTAGGCAACGGCGCCGCTGTCAATCCGACTGCCGCCACCGTAGCCGAACCGAAGGCCGCTGCTGCCTATATAACCCCGTCCGATCGTTCCGAACCCCTAGTTACTGTAGGAATAGTAAGCTCGGAGGCCCTAACGACCCTCGCGAAATCGACGGATAATAAGATCTACGCTATCTTAATAAAAGACATCGAAGACTACCGAAAAATAGTAGCGGAAGAAGAAGTGGATCCACTGGAGGTGCTGCCAAACGAGCTCCATAATTACGCTAACGTGTTCTTAAAAGCCGACTCCAACCTATTGCCGCTCTATCGACCGGAATATAACAACAAGATCCGACTGAAAGAGGGAGCTACGCTGCTACGAACCGAGCCCCTAAGACGACTGTCACCGGCCAAACTGGACTAAGTAGAGGTGTTTGTTCGTGAAAACCTGGCGAAGAAGTTGATTACGCCGAGCTCCGCGGAATATGCGTTACCGATTCTTTTCGTAAGGAAACCAGGGGGTGGGCTGCGACTCTGCGTAGACTATCGAGGCCTTAATAAGGTTACTAAGAGAGACGTGTATCCACTGCCGCTGATTAATAAGACTATACAGCGGGTAGCGAAGGCTAAGTAGTTCAGCAAGCTGGATATCCGCCAAGCGTTCTATCGACTAAGGAATAAAGAAGGGCAGACAGAAGACCTTACGACGTTCGCGACGCGTATAGGCAATTTAAAGTAGCTGGTGATGCCGTTCGGACTTACCAACGCGCCGGCAGTATAGCAATGCTTTATAAACTACACCTTTATAGACATGTTGGAACGGTTCGTGTTAATTTACCTGGACGACATCCTTATCTACACCGATAGAACGAGAGAGCAACATACGGACCACATTAAGAGAGTGTTGAAAAGGCTCCGCAAGGTAGGATTAAACGCGGACACGAAGAAGAGCGAGTTCTATCAAACCGAGGTCAAATATCTCGGTCTTATCGTCGGAAGAGATGGAATTCGTATAGACCCTTTAAAGGTCGCCGCCGTCGCGGAATGGAAGCAGCCGAAATCCGGAAACACTACGCAAATCAGAGCGTTTCTCGGCTTCTGCAGCTACTATCGACAGTTTATTAAGGACTTCAGCAAGATAGCGAGACCCCTGAACGAGGCGCTAAAGAAAGAGGCCGCCGGCCTATAGAATAAGAGGTGCACGGAAGCCTTTAACCGGCTAAAAGAAGCAGTGGCCTCTGCACTAGTGCTAGCGCACTTCTGGCCAGAAAAGACGATCTATATAGAAACAGACGCTTCTGACACAGTTACGGCCGGGGTCCTTTCTTAATATAGCGACGACGAAACCCTCTATCCAGTTGCCTTCTTCAGCAAGTTAATAAGCGAAGCTAAGCGGAATTACGCTATCTACGATAAGGAGCTGCTAGTGATTATTCAGGCTTTCGAGGAGTGGAAACCGGAGCTTATAGCTGGAAAGAGCACAGTCTATGTTCTTACGGACTACCAGTCGCTGACCTACTTTATAAAGACGCAGAAGCTCTTACGCCGCCAAGCTCGGTAGGCCGCCTACTTATTAGGGTTCGACTTTAAGATCACCTACCGACCAGGGGCTTAAAATGGAAAGGCTAACGCGCTAACGCGAAGAGAAGGGAAGATGAGCCGCGCGAAAGAAGATCCTAACATGTTCTAGAAGGTGTTAACAGAGCGGATAGTAGACGCCGAGGTGTTAAAGGAAGCGGGGATCTGCGCAGCAGAACTGCAGACCGAACCGGAACTGACGGAACTGGATCCGCCGATTAAAGAAGAGACGCTCTACGAGAAGGTGAAACGGCTTAACTAGCAACAGGAGCTCGGCCAAACCGGCTTAGGAAAGCTAATAGTTCCGGAAGAACTAATTACCGAGGTTATCCAGCTGGTCCATAGCTCCGTAGATGTTAGCTACGCAGGCGCAAAGAAGACGATGCAAGCAGTAAGAACGATCTACTGGTTTCCGCGGATCTATAAGCGGATCCACCGGTTTATCGCTAATTGCTACGTATGCCGAACCGCAAAGCCACGTCACGGTCTTCCAGCTGGCCTACTGAAGCCGCTTCCGATCCCCGAGAAGCCGTAGCAGCACATTACGATGGATTTCGTAACTGGCCTGCCGAATTCGGATAGATACGACGCTACGCTAAACGTAGTGGATCGATTAAGCAAAGAATGGCACTTCATCCCCTGTCGAGCGAGAGACGAAGGAACTACTGCAGAAGAAACAGCGAGAATGCTAATTAAGCACGTGTAGAAGCACTATAGGCTGCCGGACACTATTACTACGGATAGGGGTCCTCAATTCACTGCCGACGTATAGAAATCCATTAACCAAACTCTCGGAATTCGTAGAAAGCTCAGCACCGCCGCTCACCCTCAAACTGACGGTCAGTCTAAAGTGGCTAACCGAGAGATAGAGCGATATCTACGAACCTTCTACGGCTATTATTAAGAAAAGTGGGTTAAGGTGCTGCCGATGGCCGAATTCTGCGCCAACTCGGCACTGTCTAAAGCGACGTCGCTGGCGCCGTTCGAGATAACATACGGTTATCTTCCGAGGCTGAGTTTCCATCCGCTAAGTAACGCCGATTCGCTAGAGCTTTCCACGTCGTTAAAGAGAGTCGCCGCCGCAGCGGCAGAAGCGCTACGATCTCAGATAGAAGAAGCGAGCAAAGTGGCGAAAGAAGCGATAGAATCGGCTTAGAAGAAGATAGTAACTCGAGCTAATAAGAAGCGGTCACTGACGGAATTTAAGGAAGGCCAAAGGGTATAGCTCAACACGAAGAACTTAAGGCTAAAAGGAAACGCCAAGCTGAATCCACACTACGTAGGTCCGTTTAAGATAGTGGAAAAGAGATCGCCGGTGACTTATCGGCTCCAGCTGCCAAAGGCGTTCCGGATCTACGACGTTTTCCATTTAGATCTGCTGAGCCTGGACCCTAAGGACGGCCTTCCGGAACAGGGGTTCGCCGAACCCCCACTAGTTAAGATAGACAGTAATAAAGAAGAGTAGGAGGTAGAAGATGTAATGGATGTAAAGAAGATAAGGGGGTCCATCAAAGCGAGGATCTCGTAGAAGGGGTGGCCGGAAGATTATAAATGGTATCCGATCGAGAATCTCCGGAATTCGGAGGAGCTGCTAAGAGACTTTTACGCGCGGAATCCGGAAAAGCCGAAGCCGGAATGGTTCTAAAGCCGATCCTTCCGGAAGAAAACGAAGAAAGCTACGTCCGCTCCACCGGCGCGGAAGCCGATAAAAACGATCGTAAGGTTGCTTCTGGAAGTGATTGCTTTGGTAGAAGAGAAAAAGAAGAAGAAAAACGGCGCTACGAAAAGATCTATATAGACCTCCGCGCCGGCGCACAGACCAGTTACGCCGCAGCTCAGGTGACCTACGGCTCAGATCAGATAGCACGGATCAGATAGCGTCGATCACATAAACGCCAAGTGAAGGACTTCAGATGCCGACGATGTGAAAAAATGGAAAAAGCGACGAAAAGAAGGTTGTTTTTGATGGAAGACGGAAGAGGTAACGTCGGCGTTAGAGGGAATTTTCGAGAAGGAAACGACGAATCAAAAAAAAAAAAAAGAGAAAAGAAGAAAGGTTTTTGGATGGATGGGGTGACTAAGCGGTTGAGGGCGACCGCTGGTGAGGGAGGGGGGTAGTGTTGCGGCGGTGGAAAGAGGCAGGACAGATTGATAGGGTGGACCCTGGATTTCGGCTCGGCCCGACCGGGCCGAGCCGGGCCTTGGCACCACCACCATCAAAGCCTACCACCACTACCACATAGATCCCTTTCCCTCCTTAGTTCGAGATATAGTCATCAAAAAGGCCGTATTGAATCATATCTGCGTGCCCGGATCACAGAATTCGTAGAAAGCTCAGCACAGCCGCTCACCCTTAAACCGACGGTTAGTCTAAAGTAGCTAACCGCAAGATAGAGAAATATCTAAGAATCTTCTGTAGCTATTATTAAGCAGAGTAGATTAAGATGTTGCCGATAGCCGAATTCTGCGCCAATTCAGCACGGTCGGAAGCTACCTTACTGGCGCTGTTCGAGATAACCTACGGTTATTATCTAAGGATAAGCTTTTAACTACTAAACAAACCCAGCCCTTTAGAACTATCTACCGCTACTTCGTCGAAGAGAGTCGCCACTGCAGCGGCAGAAGCGCTCCGATCTTAGATAGAAGAAGCGATTAAGGTGGCGAGAGAGGCAATAGAATCAGCTTAGAAGAAGATAGTAATTCGAGCTAATAGAAAGCGGTTACTGATAGAATTCGAGGAAAGCCAGAAGGTATAGCTTAACACGCGGAACCTGAGGCTAAAAGGCAACGCCAAGCTCAACCCCTGCTACGTAGGTCCGTTCAAAATAGTGGAAAAGAGGTCGCCAGTAACCTACCGGCTCCAGCTACCGAAATCGTTCCAAATCTACGATGTCTTTTATTCGGATCTGCTAAGCTTGGACCAGGAAGACGGCCTTCCAGAACAGGGGTTCACTGAACCCCTACTAGTAGAGATAGACGGTAAAGAAGAAGAGTAGGAGGTAGAAGACGTAATAGACATAAGAGAGATAAGAGGGTCTGTCGAAGCAAGGATCTCGTAGAAAGGATAGCTAGAAGACTATAAATAGTATCCAATCGAGAATCTACGAAACTCCGCAGAGCTGCTAAAAGAATTCTATATCTGGAATCCGAGAAAGCCGCGACCCGAGTAGCTATAAAATTGACGAATCTGGAAGAAGAAGAAAAGCCGCGTCCGCTCTATCGATACAGAAACTGATAAAGACGATCGTAGCGGTCGCTTCGCTGGAGTCTTTGACGCGGCAACTACCTACTGCTGCATCGGCAGGTAGCTTGCCGACGCCGTGAACCGGCGTTGGCGCCGCCGGCCCTGCGGTAGGTAAGGCCTTTAGTAGAGAAAGAAGAAGAAGAAGAAACAGAGCTGCGAACGAATCTATATAGACCTCTACAGCGAAGCACAGACTGGTTACGCCGCAGCTCGGGTAACCGCTGGCTCCGATTAGATGGAACGGATTAGATAGACGTTAAGTGAAGACGTTAGATAGTAACAATGTAAAAAAAAAATTAAAACAAAATTGGGGGAACAGATAAGTAAGCGGTCGAGGGCGACCGCTAGTAAGGGAGGGGGGTGGTGTTGCGGCGGCAGAAAGGGGTGGGACTAAGTAATAGGGTGGACCCTCGGAATTTCGGCTCAGCCCTTCCAGACTAAGCCGGGCCTTGGCACACTACCCCCAAAGCTGTTACCCACTACTATATAGATTCCTTTCCCTCCGTAGTTCGAGAGATAGTTATCAAAAAGGCTGTATTGAATCTTATCTGCATGCCCGGATTATAATGCGACCAGCCTTATATAAGATATTCTGTAATCTCCTTAGGATAGTCGACGACTAACAGCGCAGGCTTAGACAGATAAGCCGCGCCTACAAGATGCGACTATTGCGACGGCAGAAAGGGGTAGGACTAAGCGATAGGGTAGACCCTTGAAATTTCGGCTCGGCCCTTCCGGACCAAGCCAGGCCTTGGCACACTACCCCTAAAGCCCTTACCTACCACTATATAGATTCCTTTCCCTCTTTAGTTCGAGATATAGTTATCAAAAAGGCTATATTGAATTATATCTGCGTGCCCGGATTCTTATATCTCGAACTCACTTACTATACTAACTCTGCGCTGCGCGAAAGGGACCGTTAAACTATCCGGACACCTAAATAACGCACGCGCACTACACACACTAAACCAAACACCAGCACTGTAAGACAAGCTATAGAGAGCTTCTTAATAGTAGAGGGCAGCGTTACAGGCCGTAGCGGAAAGAGAAAGACTAACAGACCGAGAGATAGGCCTACTAGCATCCTTAACGATAGAACGGCCACTAAGGGCCTTATAGAAGAAGATATAGACGAAGCGAGAAAGGGCATAGAGGGCTATACCGAACTGTACGCACGCACGCCGGACGAGATAGGAGAATATCTTACAGAACATAGAGCCGAGAAGGTGTTCGACATTATTACCTTTGTCGAAAAGAAGTTTTATAGGAACACGGAAGAGAACAGGCGACTAAGAGATAAAATGGAAGCAGTAATAGCCGAGAAGGAGTCGGTAGAAACTATTATCGACGTGCTAGAAAACCAAGCGGCGAAACGACTAGCACAACTAAAGGCAATAAAGGCTTAGTTAGCTGACATAGAGGCAGCGGCGTCGTTAGCGCTGCCGCCACATCGAGAAGAATAAGCAGAGACCGCCTTACTAGCGGCCTACAGTTACGGCAGCACCTCGATAACGTTACTACCTAACCTACCGGCGTTTAGAGGCAGAGACCCTAAGGACTAGGAGGCATTTAAGAAGAAGATAAAGAATAAGATAGACCGCGATTACGCCAGAAACGGTAAAGAAGACAGGTTGGCCTACCTAGAGTCGCGGTTAGAAGGTAAAGCTTTTTCGCTAGTAGCGGACCTAGAAGAGGTAACTACCGAAGAAGCAATCAAAGCGCTAGACTAACGCTTCGGAGATCCCTTCCAAAAGAAGACAGCCTGTAAGCAACTAGATAAGATCAACTAGAACCGGCAGACGTTTAAGGAGTTCTACGGACTGTTTAGAAAATATGCTATTAGAGCTAGAGTGTTAGAAGAGGAGTAGCTCTACCTACTAAGGCAGAAGCTAAACCCTGAACTGGCCGCAGCTATAGCTTTAGTAGAAGATAAAGACCTCGAGAACTTCGTGCACCGAGCGAGAGTTACTGCCAGAAACCTAAGCGCTTACGCGAAATCGCGCGAATCGAACTAGAAGCTGTCGACGACGCTAACAACACGACCCCCTGCACCTTTCCGGAGAGCACCTTAGCAGCTATCTTCTTCGCCGCGTTCGTTGTTCGTCGCTACCTGCTACGCGTATAGAAAGCCTGGCTACATTACTACGAGATGCCAAGCGACGGATTAGCAGAAGTAGGAGTATAGTGCTACAAAGCAGCAGCCGCAGAGAAAGACTATCCAAGCTATCGAGCCGGCTCCGATCGATACCGACAGTGTAGATAGTAGAGTGCCTCTGCGAATCTTAGGAAAAGACTAGCTGGACGGATAGGCCCTCTATCCAGCACAGACAATAGGGCACCAACGCGATCCGCGTTACTAGAAGAAGAGAGCATTAACAGCTGTAACGACCCGCTCTCGGCAGCGGTAGAAGTAAATATAGAAACAGCTATTATCCTTCCAATTACTGTCCACTCCCTTAATAGCTCGCAAGGCCCCCTTTAGTTAAGAGCCTTTATCGACACAGGAGCGCTTATTAGAGCGGCAATCCACTACCGACTGGTTTAGAAACTAATAAAAGGATATAGTTATCCAGTAGAATTAGCATCGCCGACGCGAATTTCGGCATACAACCAACAAGACACAGAGAGTGTTACGCATTATGTGCCACTAAGCACTACCCTAGCTGGTCGCACTACGGAAGCGACGTTCCGAATTATAGACATCAGAAGGTTTGACATTATTATAGAACAGAAATAGATAAAGAACCAGAAAGTCGTTATTAACGTAGGGCAAGGCACACTTAGATTCAAAACCCTGCAGAGTAGCGTCGCCGCCGTCGAATCAGTCACCGCAGTTGCTACGAAACCAAACGTTACGACTATCGAAGCGATTCCGATCGATCGGCCAGACCCTCTAGACACGATCGGAATGCTAAGCTCGGAAGCTTTAACGACCCTCGCGAGGTCGCCAGACAGTAGGATCTACACTATCTTAATAAAAGACATTAAAGACTACAGGAAGATAATAGCGGAAGAAGAAGTAAATCCGTTAGAGGTGCTACTGAAAGAGCTCTATAGCTAGGCGGATGTGTTCTCGAAAGCTAACTCCAACCTCCTGCCGCTCTACCGACTAGAATATAACAACAAGATCTAGCTGAAAGAAGGGGCCGCGTTGCCGAGAACCGAACCCCTAAGACGCTTATCGCTGGCCGAGCTAGACTAAGTGGAAGTGTTTGTTTAAGAAAACCTAGCGAAGAAGTTTATTAAGCCAAGCTCTGCTAAGTATACGTTACCGATTCTTTTCGTCCGAAAACCCGGAGGTAGTCTCTAACTGTACGTAGACTACAGAGGCCTTAATAAGGTCACTAAGAGAGATGTGTATCCGCTGCCGCTAATCGATAAGACTATACAACGAGTAGCTAAAGCTAAGTGGTTTAGTAAGCTAGATATTCGCCAAGCGTTCTACCGACTAAGGAATAAGGAAGGGCAAACAGAAGATCTTACTGATACGGATGTGGATGTGGACAGCTGGCAGGGCCAGGCTTGGCGCACACTCAAATACTTCCACCTCCGCTTGTACGTAGATTCTTCCCTCTCCAGCCTTAGATATAGTTATTAAAGACGGGTATTGACCTAGCGTCTACTGCAGTTAGATCACTTACGACATTCGCTACGCGCATAGGCAATTTCAAGTAGTTAGTAATGCCTTTTGGACTTACCAACGCACCGGCAGTGAAGCAACGCTTTATAAACCACACCTTTAGAGACATGCTGGAACAGTTCGTATCTATCTACTTAGACGACATTCTTATCTACACTAATAGAACGAGAGAGCAACATACGGACTATATCGAGAAAGTGTTAACTAGGCTCTACGAGGTCGGATTAAACGCGGACACAAAGAAGAGCGAGTTCTATTAGACCGAGGTCAAATATCTCGGCCTTATCGTCGGAAGAGAAGGAATTTGGATAGACCCCTCGAAGGTCGCTGCTGTCGCAGAATGGAAGCAGCCGAAATCTAGAAACACTATACAAATCAGAGCGTTTCTCGGATTCTGCAGCTACTACCGACGGTTTATTAAGGACTTTAGCAAGATAGCGAGACCCCTAAACGAAGCATTAAAGAAGGAGGCCGCTGGCCTATAGAATAAGAAGTGCACAGAAGCTTTCAACTAACTAAAGGAGGCGGTGGCCTTAGCGCTAGTGCTGGCACACTTCCGACCGGAAAAGACGATCTACTTAGAAACAGACGCATCCGATACAGTAACAGCAGGGGTTCTTTCTCAGTATAATAACGCCGACGAGACCCTCTATCCAGTAGCTTTCTTTAGCAAATCTATAAATAAGGCTAAGCGGAACTATGCTTTTTACGATAAAGAGCTGTTAGCTATTATCCAGGCTTTCGAGGAGTGGAAGCCGGAGCTTATAGCCGGAAAGAGCACAGTTCAGGTCCTTACGGACTATTAGTCGCTAACCTATTTTATAAAGACGCAGAAGCTATCGCGCCGTTAAGCTTAGTAGGCTGCCTACTTATCCGGATTCGATTTTAAGATCCCCTATCGACCCGGAGCTTAAAATAGAAAGGCCGACGCGCTAACGAGAAGAGAAGAGAAGACCAGCTGCGCGAAGGAAGATCCGAATATGTTCCAAAAGGTATTAACCGAACAGATAGTAGATGCCGAGGTGTTAAAAGAAGCAGGGATCTGCGCAATAGAACCGCCGACAGAAGAAGAGACGCTCTACAAGAAAGTGGAACAGCTTAATTAGCAGCAGAAGCTCGGCAAAACAGACTTAGGCAAGTTAATAGTTCTAGAAGAACTAATTACATAGGTCGTCCAGCTAGTCTATAGTTCTACGGATGTTAGCTATAATACGGATATAGATGTGGACAGCTGGCAGCTAGGCTTGGCAGGGCCAGGCTTAGCGCACACTCAAATACCTCCACCTCTGCTTGTATGTAGATTCTTCCCTCTCCAGCCTTAGATATAGTTATTAAAGACGGGTATTGACCTTGCGTCTACTGCAGTCAGATCATTATATCCAAGGCTCACTTCAACAACACCTACACTATGCGAAAGAGCCCGTTGAATTACATCCGGGTACTTGAATAACGTACGTGCAACCAACCCAGAGTGTGTACTGTATATATACAAAGGAGGCCGTTAAATTATATCCGGTTACTTAATCGTACATGTGCATGCTACTCTACCCCCCCCCCCCCCCCTTCCCCCAATTAAGAAGAAGAAGAAGAGAGAGTTTTAGGGAAGAGAAGTGCCCCTATCGAGAAGAGAGAGAGTTTTAGGGAAGAGAAGTGCCCCTATCGAGAAGAGAGAGAGTTTTGAAGAGAGAGAGTGCCCCTACAAGAGGGATATTAGGAAGAGAAGTGCCCTACGAGCAGATCGTACGAGTTTTGAAGTTTTGAGATAGGACGAGAAGAGCGAGAGAGCGACGAGAGAGCGACGAGAGCGAGAGAGCGACGACGACGATGTAAGGACAAGGAGAGCGACGACGACGGGAGCGACGACGACGAGAGCGCACCTAGCAGGACCTAGGGCAACGACATTCGTTTTTCCAGGTCTTTGACAGACCATTCTATTCGGACAAGGCCTATCGAGAAGTTCAGCAATCGAGGCAGTCGGGTTCAGCTATCGAGACAGTCTAGCAATCGAGGACAAGACACAGGCAAGGCACAGGCACAGCCCCCGACAACCCAGCTCAAGGCAAAGCACAAGGCAGAGCACGAGGCAGAGCTGCAGACAGGCACAGCTGCTGCAGACAGGCACAGCTGCTGCAGACAACACAGACAACAGAGACACAGCTGCAGACAACCAGGCACGAGCACTACCCAGGCACGAGCACCCAGGCATAAGCACCAGGCAGAGCACTAGGCAAAGCACAGGCAAAGCACAGGAGAAGCGACGGTCTGAGAAGCGACTGTCTAAGAAGCGACTGTCGATAATGAAAAGCGACAGTTCGAGAAGCGAGCGACGGCTTAAGAAGCGAGAGACCGTCCGAGAAGCAAGCGACTGTCGAGAAGCGACTGTCTGAGAAGCGAGCGACGAAGCAACCGTCGAAAAGCGACAGACGTACGTAGGCTGCGACCTCTACGACCTCTACAGCCTCTGTAACTCCACGACCTCTGCGACCTCCGCGACCTCCGAGACCTCAGCGACCGTCGAGAACAAGAAGCGACGGCTTAAGAAGCGACTAGCGACGGCTTGAAAAGCGACAGCTCGAGAAGCGACCATTGAGAAGCGACCGTCGAGAAGAAAGCGACAGTCGAGAAGCGAGGCGAGCGTCTGAGAAGCGAGCGACCGTCGAGAAGCGAGCGACTGTCGAGAAGCGAGCGACTGTCGAGAAGCGACCGTCCGAGAAGCGAAGCGACGGCTCGAGAAGCGACCGTTGAGAAGCGACTGTCTGAGAAGCGACCGTCTAGGAAACGACCGTCTAAGAAGCGACCGTCTAAGAAGCGACCGTCGAGAAGCGAGCGACCGTCTGAGAAGCGACACGTGTTTGCAAGCGACCCCGATAACTCCGCGGCCTTAACGACCTCCGCGACCTCTGCGAGCTCCGCGACCTCTGCGAGCTCTACGACCTCCGCGACCTCTGAGACCTCTGCGACCGTCGAGAAGCGACGGCTCGAGAAGCGACAGCTCGAGAAGCGACGGCTCGAGAAGCGACGGCTCGAGAAGCGACATGTGTTTGCAAGGCAACCTCCAAGAACTCCGCGACCTCTGCAGCAAACAAGGCACCAAACAAGGCACCAAACAAGGCACCAATCGAGGCTGAAAGCGACAGCAAAACGCACGAGATCAAGGCACCAAAGCGACAGCAAAAGACACGAGATTAAGGCTCAAAACGCACGGAAATTGAAGCTCAAAAGCGACCTCAAAAGCGACCTGGATTGGTGCGACCTGATTGGCTGATTGCGATTGATAGATTGATTGCGATTAAGGGCAATCGCTGGTTAGGGAGGGCGGTAGTAATACGGATGTTAATGTGGACAGCTGGCAGCTAGGCTTGGCAGGGCCAGGCTTAGCGCACACTCAAATACCTCCACCTCCGCTTGTACGTAGATTCTTCCCTCTCCAGCCTTGGATATAGTTATTAAAGACGGGTATTGACCTTGCGTCTACTGCAGTCAGATCAAGCTACGCTAGCTCTAAGAAGACAATAGAAGCCGTAAGGACGGTCTACTAGTTTCTGCGAATCTTCGAGCGGATCTACCAGTTTATTGCTAACTGTTACGTGTGCTAAGTCGCGAAGCCACGTTACGGCCTTCCGGCTGGTCTGTTAAAGCTACTTCCGATCCCCGAAAAACCGTAGTGTTGCGGCGGTGGAAAGAGGTGGGACAGATTGATGGGGTGGACCCTGGATTTCGGCTCGGCCCCTTCCGGGATTTAGGTTCCGGAACGGACCGAGCCGGGCCTTGGCACCACCACTATCAAAGCCTACCACCACCACCACCTAGATTCCTTTCCCCCCTTAGCTCGAGATATAGTTATCAAAAAGGCCGTATTGAATCATATCTGCGCGCCCGGATTATTATATCTCGAGCTCACTCTCTACACCAACTCCGCGCTGCGCGAAAGGGCCCGTCGAACTATCCGGAAACCCGAATAACGTACGCGCACCTACACCAACACCAACAACAACACCTAAGGCAACGTAAGAAGATGGAAGACTTCTCAGCGGTAGAGAGCGGCGTAACAGGCCGCCGCGGAAAGAGAAAGACTGACAGAGCGAGTAGGCGCTCCAGTGTCATTAACGATAAGATCGTTATTAGCGGCTTTACAGAGGAAGAGGCCGCTGACTTCAAGGAACGAATAGCCGAATATAGGAAGATCTACGACTGCACGATCGAGGAACTGGAAGACTATGTAAATAAGAATAGGATAGGAAAGGTCTACGATAGCATAGACCTTATCGAGACACTGTTCTTCAGAACGCTAGAAGAAAAGAGACAGTTAAGAGAGGAAGTAGAGACAGTAAGGGCCGAGAAGGAATCGGCAGAAACCATTATGGACGTATTAGAGAACCAGGCGGCGAATAGAGTGGCGCAGCTGAAGGCGCTGAAGGATCAACTAGCTAATATAGAAGCAGCGATGTCGCCGCCGCTACCGCATCGAGAAGAGCCAGCAGAGATCGCCTTACCGGCGGCCTACAGTCAAGGAGGCACGCCGGTGACGTTATTACCGGATCTACCGGCGTTTAGAGGCGGAGACCCTAAAGATTAGGAAGAGTTTAAGAAGAAGATCAAGAATAAGATAAGCCGCGATTACGCATCGAACAGCGCTGGAGATAGATTGGCGTACCTAGAATCGCAGCTAGAAGGAGAAGCTTTTTCGTTAGTAGCGGACCTAGAAGAGGTAACCGCTAAAGAAGCAATTAAAGCGTTAGATCAACGCTTCGGAGATCCATTCCGGAAGAAGACAGCCCGTAAGCAGCTGGATAAGATCAACCAAAACCGGCAGACGTTTGAAGAATTCTACGGTCTGTT
This sequence comes from Pseudocercospora ulei, assembly GCA_016165855.1. Lineage (NCBI taxonomy): Eukaryota > Fungi > Ascomycota > Dothideomycetes > Mycosphaerellales > Mycosphaerellaceae > Pseudocercospora > Pseudocercospora ulei. The sequence continues at coordinate 373,523 of JACWNB010000003.1, forward strand.
CAGAAAATACGCGATTAGGGCCCGAGTGGCGGAAGATAAGCAGCTTCACCTATTAAGGCAGAAGCTAAACCCTAAGCTGGCCGCAGCTATAGCGTCTGTAGAAGACGAAGACCTTAAGAGCTTCGTGCACAGAGCGAGGGTTACCGGGAGAAACCTAAGCGCCTACGCGAAATTACGCGAATCGGTTCAGAAGCCATCGCCGTCGGCGCAGACAACACGATCCCCGGCGCCTTTCCGACGAACGCCCCAGCAGTCGTCGTATCCACTACGTTCGTCGTTCGTCCCCACCTGCTACGCGTATAGAAAGCCTAGCTATATCGCCACGAGGTGCCAAGCAACAGCACAGCAGAAGCGGGAGTATCGAGCAACGAAGCAGCCGCCACCGCCGAGAAAGACTATTCAAGCTATAGAGACGGCGCCAAACGATACTGACAGTGTAGACGGTAGAGTGCCCCTGCGAATCCTAGGAAAAGACCAGCTAGAAGGATAGGCCCCCTATCCAGCATAGACAACAGGGCATTAACGCGAATTACGTCAGCAAAAGAGAGCATTAACAGCTGCAGCGATCCGCTCTCGGCAGCTGTAGAAGTGAATACGGAAACGGCGATCATCCTTCCTATTACGATCTACCCTGTCGAGAAGTCGCGTAGACCCCTCTAGCTAAGAGCTTTTATCGACACTGGAGCTCTTATTGGCGCGGCGATCCACCACAGACTAGTTCAGAAGCTAATAAATGGATACGGTTATCCAGTAGAACTGGCGTCGCCGACGAGGATTTCGGCATACAATAGATAAGACACGGAGAGTGTTACGTACTATGTGCTATTAAGGACCACCTTAGCTGGTTACACTACGGAAGCGACGTTCTGAATTATGGACATCAGAAGATTTGACATCATTATAGGGCAGAAATGGATAAAGAACCAGAAAGCCGTCATTAATATAGACAAAGGAACGATAGGGTTCAAGACCCTAGGCAACGCCATCGCCGCCGCCGCCGAGCCGAAAGCTACGGAGTCCGCCAAAGAGGCTCCGTCCGATCGTTCCGAACCCCTAGTCACAGTCGGAATGATAAGTTCAGAAGCTATAACGACCCTCGCGAAGTCGCCGAACACTAAGATTTACGCTATCTTAATAAAGGACATCGAAGACTATTAGAAGATAATAGCGGAAGAAGAGGTGGATCTGCTAGAGGTGTTGCCAAACGAGCTCCATAGTTACGCTAATGTCTTCTTAAAAGCAGACTCCAACCTCCTGCTACTCCACCGGCCGGAATACGACAACAAGATCAGGTTGAAAGAGGGAGCTACGTTGCCAAGAACCGAGCCCCTAAGACGATTATCACCGGCCGAACTGGACCAGGTAGAGGTGTTTGTTCGCGAAAATCTGGCGAAGAAGTTTATTACGCCGAGTTCTGCCGAGTACGCGTTACCGATTCTTTTCGTAAGGAAACCGGGGGGTAGGCTGCGACTCTGCGTAGACTATCGAGGCCTTAATAAGGTCACTAAGAGAGACGTGTATCCACTGCCGCTGATTAATAAGACTATACAGCGGGTAGCGAAGGCTAAGTAGTTCAGCAAGCTGGACATCCGTTAAGCGTTCTATCGACTAAGGAATGAAGAAGGGCAGACAGAAGACCTTACGACATTCGCCACGCGCATAGGCAATTTCAAATAGTTGGTAATGCCTTTCGGACTTACTAACGCGCCGGCGGTGTGGCAACGCTTTATAAACCACACTTTTATAGACATGCTGGAACGGTTCGTGTCTATCTACTTAGACGACATCCTTATCTACACCGATAGAACGAGAGAGCAACATACGGACTACATCGAGAGAGTGTTAAAAAGGCTCTGCGAGGTAGGATTAAACGCGGACACGAAGAAGAGCGAGTTCTATCAAACCGAGGTTAAATATCTCGGTCTTATCGTCGGAAGAGATGGAATTCGTATGGACCCCTTAAAGGTCGCCGCCGTCGCGGAGTGGAAGCAGCCGAAATCCGGAAACACTACGCAAATCAGAGCGTTTCTCGGCTTCTGCAGCTACTACCGACGGTTTATTAAGGACTTTAGCAAGATAGCAAGACCCCTAAACGAGGCATTAAAGAAGGAAGCAGCTGGCCTATAGAATAAGAAGTGCACGGAAGCTTTCGTGCGGCTGAAAGAAGCAGTGGCCTCTGCACCTGTTCTAGCACACTTCCGGCCAGAAAAGACGATCTACGTAGAAACGGACGCTTCCGACACAGTAACGGCAGGGGTCCTATCTTAATATAGTAACGACGAGACCCTCTATCTAGTGGCTTTCTTTAGCAAGTCTATAACGGAAGCTAAGCGGAACTACGCTATCTACGATAAGGAGCTGCTGGCCATTATTCAGGCCTTTAAAGAGTGGAAACCGGAACTTATAGCTGGAAAAGGGCCGATCCAGGTCCTTACGGACTACTAGTTACTAACTTACTTTATAAAGACGCAGAAGCTCTTACGCCGTTAAGCGCAGTAGGCGGCCTACTTATCCGGGTTCGACTTTAAGATTACCTACTGACCCGGAGCTCAAAACGGAAAGGCCGACGCGTTAACGAGAAGAGAAGGGAAGACCAGCTGCGCGAAAGAAGACCCTAACATGTTCCAGAAGGTGTTAACAGAGCGAATAGTAGACGCTAAGGTATTGAAGGAAGCGGGGATCTGCGCGGCAGAACTGCAGACCGAACCGGAACTGACGGAACCGGAGCCGCCGATTGAAGAAAAGACGCTCTACGAGAAGGTGGAACAGCTCAATCAACAGCAGAAGCTCGGCAAAACCGGTTCGGGGAAGATAATAGTTCTGGAAGAACTAATCACCGAGGTAATCCAGCTAGTCTATAGCTCCGTAGATGTTGGCTACGTAGGCGCAAAGAAGATGATGCAAGCGGTAAGAACGATCTACTGGTTTCCGCAGATCTATAAGCAGATCCACCGGTTTATCGCCAATTGCTACGTGTGTCGAACCGCGAAACTACGTTACAGTCTTCTGGCTGGTCTACTGAAACCGCTTCCGATCCCTGAGAAGCCGTAGCAGCACATTACGATGGATTTCGTGACCGGCCTGCCGGATTCGGATAGATATAACGCTACACTAAACGTAGTAGATAGGCTGAGCAAAGAACGACATTTCATCCCCTATCGAGCGAGAAACGAAGGAACCACTGCAGAAGAGACCGCACGGATGTTGATTCAACACGTGTGGAAGCACTATGGCCTGCCAGACACTATCACTACGGATAAAGGTCCTTAATTCACTGCAGACGTGTAGAAGGCTATCAACCAAGCTCTCGGAATTCGTAGAAAACTTAGCACAGCCGCTTATCTGCAGACCGACGGCCAGTCTAAGGTAGCTAACCGCGAGATAGAGCGATATTTGCGAACCTTCTGCGGCCACCATTAAGAAGAATAGGTTAAGGTATTGCCGATGGCCGAGTTCTGCGCTAACTTAGCACCGTCTAAGACCACCTTGCTAGCGCCGTTCGAGATAACGTACAGCTACCTTCCGAGGATGAGCTTCTAGCCGCGAAACGAACCCAGCTCTGCGGAACTATCTATCGCCACTTTATCAAAGAGAGTCGCCGCCGCAGCGGCAGAAGCGCTACGATCTTAGATAGAAGAAGCGATCAAAGTGGCGAAAGAAGCGATAGAGACGACTTAGAAGAAGATAGTGTCTCGAGCTAATAGGAACTGGTCGCCAATGGAATTCGAAGAAGGTCAAAAGGTATAGCTTAACACACAGAACCTAAGGCTAAAAGGAAACGCGAAGCTCAACCTACGCTACGTAGGTCCGTTTAAGATAATAGAAAAGAGGTCGCCGGTGACTTACCGGCTCGAGCTACCGAAATCGTTCCAGATCTACGACGTTTTCCATTTAGATCTGCTAAGCCGGGACCCTGAGGACGGCCTTCCGGAACAGGGGTTTGCCGAACCCCTACCAGTTAAGATGGACGGTAATAAAGAAGAGTAGGAGGTAGAAGATGTAATAGACGTAAAGAAGATAAGGGGGTCCATCAAAGCGAGGATCTCGTAGAAGGGGTGGCCGGAAGATTATAAATAGTATCCGATCGAGAATCTCCGGAATTCGGCGGAGCTACTAAGAGACTTTTACGCACGGAACCCGAAGAAGCCGAAGCCGGAATGGCTCTGAAGCTGATTCTTCCGGAAGAAAACGAAGAAAGCCGCGTCCGCTCCACTAGCGCGGAAGCCGATGAAAACGATCGTAGTGGAATTGATAGCTCTAGGCGCCACCACGTCGGTCGGCGACTGCGTAGAGGCCTTAGTAGAAAAAAAAAAGAAGAAGAAAAACGGCGCTGCGGAAAGATCTATATAGACCTCCGCGCCGGCGCACAGACTAGCCACGCCGCAGCCTAGATAACCCACGGCTCAGATCAGATAGCACGGATCAGATAGCGTCAATTACATAAACGACCAAGTAAAGGACTTCAGATGTCGATAACGTAAGAAATTCAAGAAGCGACGGAAGGAGGAAGAGGTAACATTACTGTCGGAAAGGATTTTCGAGGAAGAAACGACGAATCAAAAAAAAAAAAAAAAAAAAAAAGTGGAGGTTTTAGGATGGGTGGGATGACTAAGCGGTCGAGGGCGACCGCTGGTGAGGGAGGGGGGTAGTGTTGCGGCGGTGGAAAGAGGTAGGACAGATTAATAGGGTGGACCCTGGATTTCGGCTCGGCCCCTTCTAGGATTTAGGTTCCGGAACGGACCGAGCCGGGCCTTGGCACCACCACCATCAAAGCCTACCACTACCACTACCTAGATTCCTTTCCCCCCTTAGCTCGAGATATAGTTATCAAAAAGGCCGTATTGAATCATATCTGCGCGCCCGGATTACGTAGCAGCATATTACGATAGATTTCGTAACTGGCCTGCCGGATTCCAGCGGATATAATGCTACGCTTAACGTCGTAGATCGACTAAGCAAAGAGCGCCAATTTATCCCCTACTAAGCGAAGGATAAAGGAACTACTACGGAAGAGACAGCGAGAATGCTGATTTAGTACGTATAGAAACACTACGGCCTGCCGGACACTATTACTACAGATAGGGGTCCTTAATTCACTGCCGACGTATAGAAGGCTATTAACTATGCTCTCGGAGATCGCGGAAAGCTCAGCACAGCCGCTTACCAGACCGACGGTCAGTCTAAAGTAGCTAACTGCAAGATGGAAAAATATCTACGAATCTTCCAGTTATCTTCTAAGGATAAGCTTTCAACTGCTAAACGAATCCAGCTCTTCGGAATCTTCTACCGCCACTTCGTTAAAGAGAGTCGCCACCGCAGCGGCCGAAGCACTTAAGGCTCAAATGGAAGAAGCAATCAAGGTAGCGGAGGAAGCGATAGGATTGGCTAAGAAGAAGATAGTAACTCGAACTAATAGGAAGCGGTCACTAATAGAATTCGAAGAAGGCCAAAAGGTATAGCTTAATACGCGGAACCTAAGGCTGAAAGGCAAAGCCAAGCTTAACCCCCGCTATATAGGTCCGTTTAAGATAGTAGAAAAGAGGTCGCCAGTAACCTATTGGCTCCAGCTACCGAAATCGTTCCAGATCTACAATGTCTTTTATTCGGATCTGCTAAGTTTAGACCCTAAAGACGACCTTCCGGAACAGGGGTTTGCTGAACCCCCGCCGGTCGAGATAGACAGTAAAGAAGAAGAATAGGAGGTGGAAGATGTAATAGATATAAGAAAACTAAGAGGATCTATCGAAGCGAGGATCTTATAGAAAGGATAGCCGGAAGACTACAAATAGTATCCGGCCGAGAACCTCCAGAATTTGGCGGAGCTACTAAGAGAGTTTTATGTCCGGAACCCAAGGAAGCCGAAGCTTAAGTGGCTCCGAAGCTAATTATTCCAGAAGAAGAAGAAAAGCCGCATCTGCTCTATTAGTGCAGAAGCCGATAAAGACAATCGTAGCAGTCGCTTTGCTGGAGTCTTCGACGCGGCTACTACCTACTACAGCTTCGGCAGGAAGCTCGCTAACGCCGTAAATCGGCGCCGACGCCGCCGGCCCTGCAGTAGGTAAGGTCTTTAGTAGAGAAAGAAGAAGAAGAAGATAGCGAGCTGCAGATAGATCTATATAGACCTCCGCAGCGGCGCACAGACTGGTCACGCCGCAGCCCAGGTCACCGCTAGCTCCAATCAGATAGCACGGATCAGATGGACGCCAAGTGAAGACATTAGATAGCAACGATGTAAAAAAAAAAAGAGAAGAGAGACAGATAGATAAGTAAGCGGTCGAGGTCGACTGCTAGTAAGGGAGGGGGGTAGTGTTGCGGCAGCAGAAAGGGGTAGGACTAAGCGATAGGGTGGACCCTTGGAATTTTGGCTCGGCCCTTCCAGACCGAGCTAGGCCTTAGCACACCGCCCCTAAAGCTCTTACCCACCACTATATAGATTCCTTTCCCTTCTTAGTTCGAGATATAGTTATCAAAAAGGCCGTATTGAATCGTATCTGCGTACCCGGATCAGCTGCCTACTTATCCGGATTCGATTTCAAGATTACCTATCGACCTAGAGCTTAAAATAGAAAGGCCGACGCGTTAACAAGAAGAGAAGGGAAGACCAGCTACGCGAAGGAAGATCCGAACATGTTCCAAAAGGTGTTGACTGAACAGATAGTAGATGTCGAGGTGTTAAAAGAAGCAGGGATCTGCGCAATAGAACCGCTAACAGAAGAAGAGACGCTCTATAAGAAAGTGGAACGGCTTAATCAGCAGCAGAAGCTTGGCAAAACAGGCTTAGGGAAGCTAATAGTTCCAGAAGAACTAATTACAGAGGTCGTCCAGCTAGTCTATAGTTCTACAGATGTTAGCTACGCTAGCTCTAAGAAGACAATAGAAGCCGTAAGGACGGTCTACTGGTTTCTGCGAATCTTTGAGCAGATCCACCAGTTTATTGCTAACTGTTACGTATACCGAGTCGCGAAGCTACGTTACGGCCTTCCGGCCGGTCTGTTAAAGCGACTTCCGATCCCTAAAAAACTGTAGCAGCATATTACAATAGATTTCGTAACTGGCCTGCCGGATTCCAGCGGATATAATGCTACGCTTAACGTAGTAGATCAACTAAGCAAAGAGCGCTACTTTATCCCCTACTAAGCAAAGGATAAAGGAACTACTACAGAAGAGACGGCAAGAATGCTAATTTAGTACGTATAGAAACACTACAGCCTGCCGGACACTATTACTACGGATAGGGGTCCTTAATTTACTGCCGACGTATAGAAGGCTATTAACTATGCTCTCGGAATTTGCAGAAAGCTCAGCATAGCCGCTTACCCTTAGACTGACGGTCAGTCTAAAGTGGCTAACCGCGAGATAGAAAAATATCTACCAATCTTCTATAGTTACTATTAACGAGAGTAGGTCAAGGTGTTGCCGATAGCCGAATTCTGCGCCAATTTAGCACAGTCAGAAGCTACCTCGCTGGCGCTATTCGAGATAACCTATAGTTACCTTCCGAGAATAAGCTTCCAACCGCTGGACGAACCCAGCCCTTTGGAACCTTCTACTACCACTTCGTTAAAGAGGGTCGCCGCCGCAGCGGCAGAAGCTCTCCGATCTCAGATAGAAGAAGCAGTTAAGGTAGCGAAAGAGGCAATAGAATCGGCTTAGAAGAAGACGGTAACTTGAGCTAATAGAAAGCGGTTACGAATAGAATTCAAAGAAGGCCAAAAGGTATAGCTCAATACGCAGAACCTAAGGCTAAAAGGCAACGCTAAGCTCAACCCCCGCTGTATAGGTCCGTTCAAGATAGTAGAAAAGAGGTCGCCGGTAACTTACCGGCTCTAGCTACCGAAATCATTCCGGATCTACGATGTTTTTTATTTAGATCTGCTAAGTTTAGACCCTAAAGACAGTCTTCCGGACCAGGGGTTTGCTAAACCCCTGCCGGTCGAGATAGACGGTAAAGAAGAAGAATAGGATGCAGAAGATGTAATAGATATAAGAAAGCTAAAAGGATCTATCGAAGCAAGGATCTTATAGAAAGGATAGCTAGAAGACTATAAATAGTATCCGGCCGAGAACTTCCGGAATTCGGCGGAGCTGCTAAGAGAGTTTTACGTCCGGAACCCGAGGAAGCCGAAGCCTAAGTAGCTCCGAAGCTAACTGTTCTGGAAGAAGAAGAAAAGCTGCGTCCGCTCTATCAGTATAGAAGCTAATAAAGACGATCGTAGCAATCGCTTTGCTAGAGTCTTCGGCTCCACTACTACTACCACTACTGCTAGCCAGAGCCGGCGGATAGTGGCGGTAAGGCCGAAAACGGCACTACCGCTAGCGCCCTTCGGTGGAGTCTTTGCTCTCTGTTACTACTATCTAGCGGCTCGGCCGGAAGGATAATAACGACGAAGAACGAAGCCAACGCAAACAAAGCAGCCCTGCGGTAGCGCTTAAGGCCTAAGTAGAGAAAGAAAAAGAAGAAGAAACGGAGCCGCGAACGGATCTATATAGACCTTTGCAGAGGGGCATAGACCGGTTACGCTGCAGCTTAGGTAACCGCTAGTTCCGATCAGATAGCTCTTCCGATTAGATAGAAGCCGAAGTAAGAGATGTTAGATAGCGACGATGTAAGAAGAAAGAAGATAAAGAAAGGGAATAGTTTCGAAATAGAAGAAAGCGAAGAGGTAACATCGAAAAAAAAAGGGGGAACAGATAAGTAAGCGGTCCAGGGCGACCGCTAGTAAGGGAGGGGAGTAGTGTTGCGACAGCAGAAAGGGGTAGGACTAAGCGATAGGGTAGACCCTTGGAATTTCAGCTCAGCCCTTCCGGGCCGAGCCGGGCCTTAGCACGGCGCCCCTAAAGCTCTTACCTACCACTACATAGATTCCTTTCCCTCCTCAGTTCGAGAAATAGTTATTCGAAAGGCCGTATTAAATGATATCTGCGTGCCCGGATTAGCGACAGCCCCTCTATAGGCAGCAGGACGCTATAGACTAGAAACCAACGACGACAACGAGAGTAGCGGCAGCCGTTACTGTACAGCTAAGGGCTAATGCTAAAAGGGCACAGTAGGTAGACACAGCTACCCTTAACAAGAGACGAGCAGAAGGGAGCTGCTACCGGTATAGCAAGATAGGACATACTGTACGAAACTGCAGACTTTTGCTAGCAGATAGACCTAGGGGACGGCCGACCACTGCAAGAGTAGCAACTGCAGCGCCCTAACAAGAGACCTAAGAATTCCCCTTGGACGACAACAAGTTAGGAAAAGAATAGCCTCTAGGTAAAGGCTTAGCTAGAGGCATATACAAGATAGATTGCCAAATTAAAGCACTACTTAGCTATCTTTTAAGAGCAACTACATAACGACTACGCCGTTTATCGTACAACCTACACTGAACGGGACCGCTATAGCACGGACGCTAATTAACACAGGATGTTTAGTATATAGAGTAATTAGCGAAGACTTCGTACAGAAACACTATATTAAGACGACCCCGACCGTACCTGTACGTATGCTAGGCATTACCAGGCGAGGACCAGACATTACCTACATAGTAAAGGTAACGATCGAGCTGCAAGGACACTACGAGTAGAACTTATACCTCTACGTTATATAGGACAAGTTGGGGTATAACCTAATATTAGGGAAGCTATAGATAGAGCGCTAGCAGGGCAAGCTAGACGTCGGACAAGGACGCCTGTACCTGGCAGCGACGATTCAAAGGCTCTAAGACTAAGGGAGAGTTCCGCAGGGCGGCAATGCTAAGGCCGAAGCTAAATCTAACGCCGAGGTTAACACTGCGACTACAGACATTAAGAAGGCTTTAGCGCCTAAGAAGGCGACGGACCCCTATACAAAACTCCTATCAGAATACGCAGAATACCTAGACCTCTTCGAGCCAAAATTGGCCTCGAAACTGCCCCTATACTAAGGAGAAGGAATTGACTACGACATCTAGCTAGAGCCCTGTCTGGATAGGAGTCTGCCTAAAGTACTGTATAGCCCGCTATATAGTATATCCTCTAGAGAACTCTTGGTACTGCGCAAGACACTGGACGACCTACTTACTAAAGGTTTTTTTCGCGCAAGTACATTATCTGTAGGAGCCCCAGTGCTGTTTGTCTACAAAGAAGGCAAGGCCGGCTTGTGATCCGGGCACGCAGATATAATTTAATACAGCCTTTTTGATAACTATATCTCGAACTAAGGAGGGAAAGGAATCTATGTAGTGGTAGTGGTGGGCTTTCGTAGTAGTAGTGCCAAGGCCCGGCTCGGCCCGGAAGGGCCGAGCCGAAATTCCAAGGGTCTACCCTATTACTCAGTCCCACCCCTTTCTGCCGCCGTAACACTACCCCCCTCCCTCACCAGCGGTCGCCCTCGACCGCTTAGTCACCCTATCTATCCGAAAATCTTCACTTTTTTTTTTTGATTCGTTGTCTCCTTCTCGAAAATCCCCTCTAACGCCGATGTTACCTCTTCTATCTTCTATCAAAAACAACGTTCTCTTCATCGCTTCTTCAATTTCTTACGTCGTCGGCGTCTAAAGTCCTTTACTTGGCGTTTATGTGATCGACGCTATCTGATCTAATCCCCGGTCTTCTGAGCTGCGGCTCGGCCGGTCTGTGCGTCGGCGCAGAGGTCTATATAGATCCGTCTGCGGCGCCGTTTTTCTTCTTCTTTTTGTCTTCTACTAAAGCCCTTAGCCACCGCAGGGTCGGCGGCGCTGGCACGCTACGGCGTCGGCCCTGCGGTAGGTGGTGGCCGCGTCGAAGACCTCTCTAAGGCGACCGTTACGATCGTCTTTATCGGCTTCCGCGCCGGTAGAGCGGACGCGGCTTTCTTCTTCTTTCTTCCGCATTGTCGACATCAGAGCTACGCTGGTTTCGGCTTTTCCAGGTTCTGCACGTAGAACTCTCTTAGCAGCTCCGCCGAATTCTGGAGGTTTTCGACCGGATACTATTTATAGTCTTCCGGCTACCCCTTCTACGAGATCCTCGCTTTGATAGATCCCCTTATCTTTTTTACGTCTATTACGTCTTCTACCTCCTATTCTTCTTCCTTACCGTCCATCTCGATTGGCGGGGGTTCGTCGAACCCCTGCTCCGGCAGACCGTCCTTAGGGTCTAGGCTTAACAGGTCCGAATAGAAGACATCGTAGATTCGGAACGATTCCGGTAGCTGGAGCCGATAAGTTACCGGCGACCTCTTTTCCACTATCGTAAACGGACCTACGTAGCGTGGATTTAGCTTAGCGTTGCCTTTTAGCCTTAGGTTCTTTATGTTAAGCCAGACCTTTTGACCTTCCTCGAATTCTATCGGCGACTGCTTTCTATTAGTTCGAGTTACTATCTTCTTCTAAGCCGATTCCATCGCTTCTTTCGCCACTTTGATCGCTTCTTCTATCTGATATCGGAGCGCTTCCGCCGCCGCGGCGGCGACTCTCTTTGACGACGTAGTAGTAGAAAGCTCCGGTAAGCCGGCGTCGCTCGGCGGCTGGAAGCTCAGCCTCGGAAGATAACCGTAGGTTATCTCAAACGGCGCCAGCGACGTTGCTTCTAACTGTGCTAAGTTCGCGCAGAATTTAGCTATTAGCAGCATCTTAACCTACTTTTCTTAATAATAGCTGCAGAAGGTTCGCAGATATTGCTCTATCTCTCGGTTAGCTACTTCAGACTAACTGTCGGTCTGCAGGTAAGCGGCTGTGCTGAGCTTTCCACGAATTCCGAGAGCTTAGTTGATAGCTTTCTATACGTCGGCGGTGAATTAAGGACCCCTATCCGTAGTAATAGTGTCCGGCAGGCTATAGTGCTTCTATACGTGTTGAATCAACATCCGTGCAGTCTCTTCCGCAGTGGTTCCTTCGTCTCTCGCTTGGCAGGGGATAAAGTAGCGTTCTTTGCTTAGTCGGTCCACTACGTTTAGCGTAGCGTTATATCTATCGGAGTCCGGCAGGCCGGTTACGAAGTCTATCGTAATGTGTTGCTACGGTTTCTTAGGGATCGGAAGTGGCTTTAGCAGACCGGCTGGAAGACCGTAACGTAGCTTCGCGGCCCGGCACGCGTAGCAGTTGCCAATAAACCGGTGGATCCGCTTATAGATTTGCGGAAACCAGTATGTCGTCCTTATAGCTTCTATCGTTTTCTTTGATCCTGCGTAACTAACGTCCTTAGAGCTATAGTCCAATTGGATGACCTCTGTAACCAGTTCTTCCAGAACTATTAGCTTTCCTAAGCCTGTTCTGCCCAGCTTCTGTTGTTGATTAAGCCGTTCTACCTTCTTATAGAGCGTCTCTTCTTCAATCGGCGGCTCTATCGCACAGATCCCTGCTTCTTTCAACACCTCCGCGTCTACTATTCGTTCTGTTAGCACCTTCTGAAACATGTTCGGATCTTCTTTCGCGCGGCTGGTCTTTCCTTCTCTCCTTGTTAGCGCGTCGGCCTTTCCGTTTCAAGCTCCGGGTCAATAGGTAATCTTAAAGTCGAACCCAGATAAGTAGGCCGTCTACCGCGCTTAACGGTGTAAGAGCTTCTGCGTCTTTATAAAGTAAGTTAGCGACTGGTGGTCTGTAAGTAATCCGGGCACGCAGATATGATTCAATACGGCCTTTTGATGACTATATCTCGAACTGAGGAGGGAAAGGAATCTATGTGGTAGTAGTGGTGGGCTTTGATAGTGGTAGTGCCAAGGCCCGGCTCGGCCCGGACGGGCCGAGCCGAAATTCCAGGGTCTACCCTATCAATCTGTCCCACCTCTTTCCACCGCCGCAACACTACCCCCCCCCCTTACCAGCGGTCGCCCTCGACCGCTTAGTCACTTCGTCCATCCGAAAATCTCCACTTTTTTTTTTTCTTGATTTATCGTCTCTTTCTCGAAAATCCCTTTCAATGTTGACGTTACCTCTTCCTTCTTCTATCGCTTCTTGAATTTCCTACGTTATCAACATCCGAAGTCCTTTACTTGGCCGTTTATATAATCGACGCTATCTGATCTGAGCCGTAGGTCATCTGAGCTGCGGCGTGGCTGGTCTGTGCGCCGGCGCGGAGGTCTATATAGATCTTTCTGCGGCGCCGTTTTTCTTCTTCTTTTTCTCTTCCACCAAGGCCTCTACGCAGTCGCGGACCGACTGCCTAAAGCAATCACTCTCGAAACACGATCGTTTTTATCGGCTTCCTCTCCGGTGGAGCGGACGTGTCTCCATTGTCGGCATCAGAGCCATGCTGGCTTCGGTTTTTCCGGGTTCTGCGCGTAGAAGTCTCTTAGCAGCTCCGCCGAATTTCGCAGGTTTTCGACTGGATACTATTTATAGTCTTCCGGCTACCCCCTCTACGAGATCCTCGCTTTGATGGACCCCCTTATCTTCTTTACGTCCACTACATCTTCTACCTCCCACTCTTCTTTATTACCGTCTATCTCAACTAGTAGGGGTTCAGCGAACCCTTGCTCCGGAAGGCCGTCCTTAGGGTCTAGGCTTAGCAGATCTAAATGGAAAACGTCGTGGATCCAGAACGATTTCGGTAGCTGGAGCCGATAAGTTACCGGCGACCTCTTTTCTATTATCTTAAATGGACCTACGTAGCGTAGGTTGAGCTTCGCGTTTCCTTTTAGCCTCAGGTTTCGTATGTTAAGCTATACCTTTTGACCTTCTTCGAATTCTATCGGTAACCGCTTTCTATTAGCTCGAGTTACTATCTTCTTCTAAGCTGATTCCATCGCTTCTTTCGCTACTCTAATCGCTTCTTCCATCTGAGATCGGAGCGCTTCTGCCGCCGCGGCGGCGACTCTCTTCGACGACGTAGCGGTGGATGGTTCCGCAGAGCTGGGTTCGCTTAGCAGCTGAAAGCTCATCCTCGGAAGACAGCCGTGCGTTATCTCGAACGGCGCCAGCGAGGTGGCCTTAGACGGTAACGAGTTAGCGCAGAATTCGGCTATCGGCAATACCTTAACCCAGTCTTCTTGATAATAGCCGCAGAAGGTTCGCAGATATCGCTCTATCTCTCGGTTAGCCACCTTAGACTGGCCATCGGTCTGCGGGTGAGCGGCCGTGCTGAGTTTTCCACGAATTCCGAGAGCTTGGTTGATAGCCTTCTATACGTCTGCAGTGAATTGAGGACCCCTATCCGTAGTGATAGTGTCCGGCAGTCTATAGTGCTTCTATACGTGCTTAATCAGCATTCTCGCTGTTTCTTCTGCAGTGGTTCCTTCCTCTCTCGCTCGGCAGGGGATGAAGTGTCGTTCTTTGCTCAGCCTGTCCACTACGTTAAGGGTGGCATCGTATCTATCGGAATCCGGCAGGCCGGTTACGAAATCCATCGTAATGTGTTGCTACGGTTTCTCGGGGATCGGAAGTGGCTTTAGCAGGCCGGCCGGAAGACCGTAACGTAGCTTCGCGGCCCGGCACGCGTAGCAATTAGCGATAAACCGGTGGATCCGCTTATAGATCCGCGGAAACCAGTAGATCGTTCTTACTGCCTGCATCGTCTTCTTCGCGCCTGCGTAGCCAACATCTACGGAGCTATAGATTAGCTAGATAACCTCTGTAATCAGCTCTTCCGGAACGATCATCTTCCCTAAACCGGTTTTGCCGAGCTTCTGTTGTTGGTTGAGCCGTTCCACCTTCTCGTAGAGCGTCTCTTCCTTAGGGGCCGGTTCCACTGCGCAGACCCCTACCTCTTTCAACACTTCTGCGTCTACTATCCGCTCGGTGAACACCTTCTGGAACATGTTAGGGTCTTCCTTAGCGCGGCTCGTCTTCCCTTCTCTCCGCGTTAGCGCGTTAGCCTTTCCGTTTTAAGCTCCTAGTCGATATGTAATCTTGAAGTCGAACCCTAATAAGTAGGCGGCCCACCGTGCCTGACGTCGTAAGAGCTTCTGTGTCTTCATAAAGTAGGTCAGCGACTGGTGGTCCGTAAGAACCTGGACCGTGCTCTTTCCAGCTATAAGCTCCGGTTTCCATTCCTCGAAAGCCTGAATGATCGCCAGTAGCTCTTTATCGTAGATGGCGTAGTTCCGCTTAGCTTCGCTTATTGACTTGCTGAAGAAGGCGACTGGATGCAGGGTTTCGTCGTTACTATATTAAGAAAGGACTCCGGCCGTCACTGTATCGGAAGCGTCCGTTTCTATATAGATCGCCTTTTCTGGCCTAAAGTGCGCTAGTACTAGTGCGGAGGCCACTGCTTCTTTTAGCCGGACGAAGGCCTCCGTGCACTTCTTATTCTATAGGCCGGCGGCCTCTTTCTTCAGCGCCTCGTTCAGGGGTCTCGCTATCTTGCTAAAGTCCTTAATGAACCGTCGATAGTAGCTGCAGAAGCCGAGAAACGCTCTGATTTGGGTAGTGTTTCCGGATTTCGGCTGCTTCCACTCCGCGACGGCGGCGACCTTTAATAGGTCCATACGAATTCTATCTCTTCCGACGATAAGGCCGAGATATTTGACCTCTCTTTGATAGAACTCGCTCTTCTTCGTGTCCGCGTTCAATCCTACCTCGCGGAGCCTTTTCAACACTCTCTCGATGTGGTCCGTGTATTGTTCTCTCGTTCCATCGGTGTAGATAAGGATGTCGTCCAAGTAGATAGACACGAACCGTTCTAGCATGTCTATAAAAGTGTAGTTCATAAAGCGTTGCTATACCGCCGGCGCGTTGGTAAGTCCGAAAGGCATTACCAACTATTTGAAATTGCCTATACGCGTAGCGAATGTCGTAAGGTCTTCTGTCTGCCCTTCTTTATTCCTTAGTCGATAGAACGCTTGGCGGATGTCCAGCTTGCTGAACTACTTAGCCTTTGCTATGCGCTGTATAGTCTTATCTATTAGCGGCAGGGGGTATACGTCTCTCTTGGTGACCTTATTGAGGCCTCGATAGTCTACGCAGAGTCGCAGCCTACCCCCTAGTTTCCTTACGAAAAGAATCGGTAACGCATATTCCGCGGAGCTTGGTGTAATGAACTTCTTCGCTAGGTTTTCGCGAACAAACACCTCCACCTAGTCCAGTTCGGCCAGTGACAGTCGTCTTAGGGGCTCGGTTCTTGGCAGCGTAGCTCCCTCTTTCAGTCGGATCTTATTGTTATATTCTGGTCGATAGAGCGGCAGGAGGTTGGAGTCTGCTTTTAAGAAGACATTAGCGTAACTATGGAGCTCGTTTGGCAACATCTCCAGCAGATCTACCTCTTCTTCCGCCATTATCTTCCGATAGTCTTCGATGTCCTTTATTAAGATAGCGTAAATCTCAGTGTTCGGCGACTTCGCGAGGGTCGTTATAGCTTCTGAACTTATCATTCCGACTGTGACCAGGGGTTCGGAACGATCGGACGGAGCCTCTTTGGCGGACTCCGTAGCTTTCGGCTCGGCGGCAGCGGCGATGGCGTTGCCTAGGGTCTTGAACCCTATCGTTCCTTCGTCTACGTCGACGATAGCTTTCTGGTTCTTTATCTATTTCTGCCCTATAATAATGTCAAACCTTCCGATATCCATAATCCGGAACGTCGCTTCCGTAGTGCGACCAGCTAGGGTAGTCTTTAGCGGCACGTAGTGGGTAACGCTTTCCGTGTCTTGACCGTTATAGGCCTAAATCCGCGTCGGCGACGCCAACTCCACCGGATAGCCGTATCCATTCATCAGCTTCTGAACCAACCGATAGTGGATCGCCGCGCCGATAAGAGCTCCTGTATTGATAAAAGCTTTCAGCTAAAGTGGTTTGCTCGATTTGTCAAGGGGATAAACAGTGATCGGAAGGATAATGGCTGTTTCCGTGTTCACCTCCACCGCAGCCGATAGCGGATCGCTGCAGCTATTGATGCTCTCTCTTTCCGTTAGTGCCTTTCGCAGGGGTGCCCTATTCTTTACGCTGGATAGGGGGTCTATCCGTCCAGCCGGTCTTTTCCTATAATTCTTAACTGAACCCCGCCGTCTATGCTGTCCGTGTCGTTCGGCGCCGGTTCGATAGCCTAAATAGTCTTTCTCGGCGGTGTCGGCTGCTGCTGCTTTATAGCGCGATACTCCTGCTTTTGCTTATCCGAAGCTTGACATCTCGTGGCGATATGGCCAGGTTTTCCGCACGCGTAGCAAGTGGGGACGAACGATGGACGCTGCGAATACGATGGCTGCTGGGGGGTTCGTCGGAAAGGCGCAGGGGCTCTAACTGCCTGCGTCGACGGTGACGGCTTCTGAATCAGTTCGCGTGTCGTCGGTTTTCCGTACGCATTTAGGTTTCTGGCGGTTACTCTCGCCTGGTGCACAAAGCTCTCAAGGTCTTCGTCTTCTACAGACGCCATAGCGGCGGCCAGCTTAGGGCTCAGTTTCTGCCTTAGTAAGTGCAGCTGCTTATCTTCTGCCACTTTCGCCCTAATGGCATATTTCCTAAACAGTCCGTAGAACTCTTCGAATGTCTGCCAGTTCTGGTTGATCTTATCCAGCTGCTTACGGGCCGTCTTCTTTCGAAAGGGGTCGCCGAAACGCTAGTCCAGCGCTTTAATTGCTTCTTTAGCAGTTACCTCTTCTAGGTCTGCTACTAGCGAAAAAGCTTCACCTTCCAACTGCGATTCCAGGTACGCCAACCTATCTCCGGCGCTGTTCGATGCGTAATCGCGGCTTATCTTATTCTTGATCTTCTTCTTAAACGCCTCCTATTCTTTAGGGTCTCCGCCTCTAAACGCCGGTGGATCCGGTAGTAACGTTATCGACGTGCCGCCTTGACTGTAGGCCGCCGGTAAGGCGGTCTCTGCTTGTTCTTCTCGATGTGGTGGCGGCGGTGCCGTCGACATCGCTGCTTCCATATCAGCAAGTTGATCCTTTAGCTCCTTTAGCTGCGCTACTCGATTCGCCGCCTAGTTTTCTAATACGTCGATAATAGTTTCTGCCGATTCCTTCTCGGCCCTTACCGTCTCTACTTCCTCTCTTAACTGTCTCTTTTCTTCCAGCGTTCTGAAAAACAGCGTCTCGATAAGGTCTATGCTGTCGTAGACCTTTCCTATCCTATTCTCGTTTATATAGTCTTCCAGTTCCTCGATCGTGCAGTCGTGGATCTTCCTATATTTAGCCATTCGTTCCTTGATCTCTGATGTCTCTTCTGCTGTAAAACCGCTAATAATAACCTCATTATCAATAACACTGGAGCGCCTACTTGCTCTGTTAGTCTTTCCTTTCCTACTTCTGCTGCGGCCTGTAACGCCGCTCTCTACCGCTGAGAAGCCTTCTATCTTCTTACGGTGCCTAGGGTTTGTTGTTGGTGTTAGTGTAGGTGCGCGTGCGTTATTCGGGTTTCCGGATAGTTCGACGGGCCCTTTCGCGCAGCGCGGAGTTAGTGTGGAGAGTGAGTTCGAGATATAATAATCCGGGCACGCAGATATGATTCAATACGGCCTTTTGATAACTATATCTCGAACTGAGGAGGGAAAGGAATCTATGTGGTAGTGGTAGTGGGCTTTGATAGTAGTGGTGCCAAGGCCCGGCTCGGCCCGTCCGGGCCGAGCCGAAATTCCAGGGTCCACCCTATCAATCTGTCCTACCTCTTTCCACCGCCGCAACAGTAAGGACCTAGATCGTGCTCTGTCCAGCTATAAGCTCCGGTTTCCACTCTTTAAAGGCCTGAATAATAGCCAGCAGTTCCTTATCGTAGATAGCGTAGTTCCGCTTAGCTTCCGTTATAGATTTGCTAAAGAAGGCTACTAGGTAAAGGGTCTCGCCGTCGTCAGCGTATTAAAAAAGGACTCCGGCCTTTACTGTATCGGAAGCGTCTGTTTCTACGTAGATTGTCCTTTCCGGTCGGAAGTGTGCCAGAACCGGCGCCGAGGCTACTGCTTCTTTTAGCCAGTTAAAGGCTTCCGTACACTTCTCGTTCTATAGGCCGGCGGCCTCTTTCTTTAACGCTTCGTTTAGGGGTCTTGCTATCTTGCTGAAGTCTTTGATAAACCTTCGATAGTAGCTGCAGAATCCGAGAAACGCTCTAATCTATGTAGTGTTTCCGGATTTCGGCTGCTTCCATTCCGCGACGGCGGCAACCTTTAAGGGGTCCATCCGAATTCCCTCTCTTCCAACGATAAGACCGAGGTATTTGACCTTAGTCTGATAGAACTCGCTCTTCTTTGTGTCCGCGTTTAATCCTACTTCGCAGAGTCTCTTTAGCACTCTCTTAACGTGGTCCGTGTGCTAATCTCTCGTTCCGTCCGTATAGATAAGAATGTTGTCCAAATAGATAGACACGAACCGCTCTAGTATGTCTATAAAAGTGTGGTTTATAAAGCGTTGCTACACTGCCGGCGCGTTGGTAAGTCCGAAAGGCATTACTAACTACTTGAAATTGCCTATACGCGTCGCGAACGTCGTAAGGTCTTCTGTCTGCCCTTCTTCGTTCCTTAGTTGATAGAACGCTTAGCGGATGTCCAGCTTGCTAAACCACTTAGCCTTTGCTACGCATTATATAGTCTTATCTATTAGCGGCAGTAGATATACGTCTCTGTTAGTGACCTCGTTAAGGCCTCGATAGTCTACGCAGAGTTGCAGACTACCCCCTGGTTTCCTTACGAAAAGAATCGGTAACGTATATTCGGCAGAACTCGGCGTAATAAACTTCTTCGCTAGATTTTCGCGAACGAACACCTCTATTTGGTCCAGTTCCGCCGGCGACAGTCGTCTTAGGGGCTCGGTTCTTGGCAGCGCAGCTCCCTCTTTTAGTCGGATCTTGTTGTTATATTCCGGTCGATAAAGCGGCAATAGGTTGGAGTCGGCTTTTAAGAAGACGTTAGCGTAACTATAGAGCTCGTTTGGCAGCACCTCCAGCAGGTCTGCTTCTTCTTCCGCCATCATTTTTTGGTAGTCTTCGATATCTTTTATTGAAATAGCATAGATCTCATTGTCCGGCGACCTCGCAAGAGTCGTTAAGGCCTCCGAGCTCATTATTCCGACGGTGACCAGGGGTTCGGAACGATTGGACGGGGCCCCTTTCGTAGACGCCTAGCGTTCGGCTCGGCGGCGGCGGTCGTTCCGGTGGTCCCTGCTCCGCCACCCGGGGTTTTGAATCCTATCGTGCCTTTATCTACGTTAATGATAGTCTTCTGGTTCTTTATCTATTTCTGCCCTATAATAATGTCGAACCTTCCGAGATCCATAATCCGGAACGTTGCTTCTGTGGTGCGACTAGCTAGTGTAGTCCTTAACGGCACGTAGTGCGTAACGTTTTCTGTGTCTTGTCCGTTATATGCCGAAATCTTTGTTAGCGACGCTAGTTCCACCGGATAGCCGTATCCATTTATCAGCTTCTGAACTAGCCGATAGTGGATCGCTGCTCTAATAAGAGCTCCGGTATCGATAAAAGCTCTTAGCTAAAGTAGTTTGCTCGATCCGTTAAGGGGGTAGACAGTAATTAGAAGGATAATAGCTGTTTCCGTGTTCACTTCTACGGCTGCCGAGAGCGGATCGCTACAGCTGTTAATGCTTTCTTCTCGTGCCGATTCGCTCCGGTGCGGTGCCCTATTGTTAGTGCTGGATAGGGGGCCTATCCGTCTAGCTGGTCTTTTCCTATAATCCTTAACTGCACCCTACCGTCTACACTGTCAGTATCGTTCGGCGCCGGTTCGATGGCTTGAATAGTCTTTCTCGGTGGCTGCGGCTGCGGCTGCTTTATAGCGCGATACTCCTGCTTCTGCTGGGCCGTTGCTTAGCATCTCGTAGCGATATAGCCAGGTTTTCCGCACGCGAAACAGGTAGGGACGAACGCCGATCGTAGTGAATACGATGACTGCTGGGGGGTTCGTCGGAAAGGCGCAGGGGGTCGTGTAGTCTGCGTTATCGACGGCTTCTGGTTCGATTCGCGTAATTTTGCGTAAGCGCTTAAGTTTCTCGCGGTAACTCTCGCTCTGTGCACGAAGCTCTTAAGGTCTTCGTCTTCTACAGACGCTATAGCGGCGGCCAGTTCAGGGTTCAGCTTTTGCCTTAATAGGTGGAGCTGCTTATCTTCCGCTACTCGGGCCCTAATCGCATATTTTCTGAACAAACCGTAGAACTCCTCGAACGTCTGCCGGTTCTGACTGATCTTGTCCAGTTACTTGCGGGCCGTCTTCTTCCAGAAGGGGTCTCCGAAGCGCTGATCCAGCGCTTTAATTGCTTCGTCGGCGGTTTCCTCTTCCAGGTCTGACACTAGCGAGAACGCTTCGCCTTCCAGTCGCGCCTCTAAATAGGCCAGTCTGTCTTCTTCGCTGCTCGATGCATAATCGCGGCTTATCTTGTTCTTGATCTTCTTTTTAAACGCCTCCTACGCTTTAGGGTCTCCGCTACCAAAGGCAGGTAGGTTAGGTAGTAGCGTTATCGTAGTGCTACCTTGACTGTAGGCTGCCGGTGAGGCGGTTTCCGCCTCCTCTCGTCGTAGTGGCAGCAGTGGTCTTGCTGCTTCCCTATTAGCTAGTTGGTCCTTTAGCGCCTTTAGTTGCGACAGTCGATTCGCCGCCTGGTTTTCTAGCATGTCGATAATAGTCTCTGCCGATTCCTTCTCGGCCCTTACTGCTTCAGTTTCTTCCCTTAGCTGTCTGTTCTCTTCTAGCGTTCTGTAAAACAGTGTCTCGATAAGGTCTATGCCGTCGTAGACCTTCCCTATTCTATTCTTGTTTATATAGTCTTCCAGTTCCTTAAGCGTACAGTCGTAGATCTTCCTATATTCGGCCATTCGTTCCTTAACCTCCGCGGTCTCTTCCGCCGTAAAACCGCTAATAATAATCTTATTATTAATGACACTAGAGCGCCTACTCGCTCTGTTAGTCTTTCTCTTTCCGCAGCGGCCTGTAATGTGACGCGGTACACTTAAGCCAAAAGGGACTAATCAAGTGACTCGGAAGTGACTTGATTAATGTGTACCAGATTATAAACCTTGGCAAGGCATAGCAGTGACCCGGGCACACCACCCCGGATCAGCCTGTTATGCCGCTCTCTCCCGCTAAGAAGCCTTCTATCCTCTTACGGTGCCTTGGGGGTTGTTGTTTTGGTGTGTGTATACGCGTGCGTTATTCGAGCGTCCGGATGGTTCGACGGGCCCTTTCGCGCAGCGCGGGGTTTGGTATAGTAAGTGAGTTCGAGATATAATAATCCGGGCACGCAGATATGATTCAATACGGCCTTTTTGATAACTATATCTCGAACTAAGGAGGGAAAGGAATCTATGTAGTGGTGGTGGTGGGCTTTCGTAGTAGTGGTGCCAAGGCCCGGCTCGGCCCGGAAGGGCCGAGCCAAAATTCCAAGGGTCCACCCTATTACTTAGTCCCACCCCTTTCTGCTGCTGTAACAGCTTGCATTTTTGCGTAGACTACAGGGGCATTAACGCAATTACTAAGAAGGACTAGTACCCCCTGCCCTTAATTAAGGAGACCCTCGGACGGATTAGCAAGGCAAAGTAGTTTACTAAGCTTAACGTAGTCTCGGCCTTCTACAAGATACGGGTTAAGGAAGGTTGTAAATAGATAACCGGTTTCTGTACAAGATATAGTCTTTTTGAGTAGCTTGTTACCCCCTTTAGCCTTGCTAACGTACTAGCAACCTTCTAGAGGTATATTAACAGGTCCCTGCAAGGGTTACTAGACGATATCTGCTCTGCGTACCTCGACGACATACTGGTATTTACGGACGGCACCTATGCAGACTACGTACAGGACGTTAAGAAGGTATTAGATCGACTGCAACAGGCTAGCTTGTACCTCGACATCGACAAATGTAAATTTGGTGTATAATATACGAAATACTTAGGGTTTATTATCGAGGCAGGAAAAGGCATTAGCATAGACGGGAAGAAGATTAATGCTATTAAGCAATAGAAGCTGCCTATAAGTGTTAAGGGCGTACAGGAATTCCTTAGGTTTGCCAACTTCTACTGCTAGTTTATACAGAACTACTCGGAGATCGTACGCCCTCTAGTTAAGCTAACACACAAGGACAAGCAGTTTAAGTAGACGGACGAGTGTAATAGAAGCTTTAATAGGCTGAAGAGGCTCTTTACTATAGGACTAACGCTTGCTGCCTTCGATCCGGAACGTACGACGATACTGGAAATCTGTTAGGGGGCGCCGCCCGGCCCGGGTCCTGAACCCGACCCGAGCCGACCGTCGCCCTAAGGACTGCGACTTAGCGGCGCCAGCACGACCCCACCCTCCGTACGGAGCCACCGACAGGACCCCACTCCTATATAGAGGGAGAACACAACGGTCCTGCACGAAGGGGAGCTACTGCCCCTCGGATTAGGGGGGAAAACCCTTTACTACCGTACAGAGGAGGTAACTCCCGATCCTCTGTACAGAGGGTGAACCTTGCACCCTAGCACTAAGGGGAAATTGCTGGCTTGGCTTCGTAGGTATAAATCGTACGGAGCAGACGACGAAGGAACTGCCTATTAGTTCCTTTATATAGATACCTAACCTTAAGTTTCTGAACTAAGATCCTTGGGCCCCTTACATTAGGAACTGATCTTACTGTCGGTAACCGCGGTAATAGAGCAAGATGGACGGCGACATCCCTATAGAACCTACGGCTATAGAGGGACATATGCACTGCGTATACGAGGAGCTGCTAGAAAGCAAGAGACAGCTCGAGCAGTAAGTAAGCTACTAGGCCGCAATAATTTCCCAACAGGAACAGGAGCTACAACAGCTTAGGGCGTCCGATCGCGATCCGACCCCTATAACGACGAACACGATAACCCCTACCCCGATCCCTAAGAGCAAACTTCCCGACATTTCTATGTATAATAGTAAGGCTCTGGCCGAGTACCCCTCCTAGGCGGCTTAGATGCGCTCTAAGCTCCTAGTCGACTTAGGAGCATACCCGACCGAGCTGGACAAGGTAGTCTACCTCTTTAGGAGGTTAAAGGGCAGGGCGGCAGCCCGAATTCTGCCGTACTACGAGACGGCTATTGCCAACCCGGCAATAGCTACGACGACGATGCTCTAGGCAGCTCTAGACAAGAGCTATAAGGACCTAGACCGCGAGAGCCGAGCACTCCTACAGGTCAATACGATAAAACAAGGACGTAAGACCGTACGAGAATTCCTTACGGAATTTGACTAGACTTTGGCAGAAGCAGGGGGTCTCTAATAGGAGGACAGGATAAAGATTACCTCTTTAGAGGTAGGCCTCTCTAAGGAGATTATAACAGGGCTAGTAGGTGTAATGCGGCCAGCTACGTACGAGGAATTCTGCGACCTCCTTAGGATAGTCGACGACCAACAACGCAGGCTGGGACGGATAGGCCGTGCCTAGGAAATAAGACAACCCCCCTAGCGACAGACAGACGCTATAGACTGGGAACCGACAACGACGAGGGTGGCAGCAGCAGCCACTATACGGCCAAGGGCCGCTACCAAAAAGGCGCAATAGGTAGACACAGCTACCCTTAACAAAAGGCGAGCAGAAGGGAGCTGCTACTGGTGCAGCAAAATGGGCTACACTGTACGGAATTGCGAGCTCCTACTAGCAGAGAGACCTAGGGGACGACAGACCACCGCAAGGATCGCAACTGCAGCGCCTCTATAAGGAGATTAGGTGTCCTACTTAGACGACAACAAGTCGGGAAAAGAGTAGCCTCTAAGCGAAGACTCTGCCAGAGGCGGGTGCGAGATAGACTGCCAAATTAAAGCATTACTTGGCTATCTTTCAAGAGCAATTACATAACGACGACGCCGTTTATCGTACGGCCGACGTTGAACGGGTCTGCAACAGCGCGGACATTGATTAACACAGGATGTTTAGTGTATAGAGTAGTCAGCGAAGACTTCGTATAGAGACATTAGATTAAGACGACCCCTACGGTACCTGTGCGCATGCTGGGCATTACCGGGCGAGGACCGGACATTACCTATATAGTAAAAGTAACGATAGAGGTATAGGGACACTACGAGTAAGACTTATACCTCTATATCGTATAGGACAAGTTAGGGTATAACCTAATACTAGGGAAGCCTTAGATAGAGCGCTAGAGGGGCAAGCTGGACGTCGGACGAGGACGGTTGTACCTGGTAGTAACAAAGCGGAGAATCCGGGACCAGGGGAGGTTCCTGCAAGGTAGCGGTACTAAGGCCGAAATCAACACAGCAACGGCGGACATTAAGAAGGCATTAGCACCCAAAGAAGCGACAAACCCCTATACGAAGCTCCTAAGAGAGTATATCGGGTATCTAGACCTTTTTAAACCAGAGTCGGCCTTAAAGCTGCTGCTATACCGAGGGGAAGGGATTGACTATAACATCCAGCTAGAACCCCGTCTGGATAGGGGCCTGCCGGAGGTACTGTACGGACCACTGTACGGAATGTCCTCTAGAGAACTCTTAGTACTGCGCAAGACGCTGGACGACCTGCTTGCTAAAGGGTTCATTTAGGCCAGTACGTCGTCCGCGGGAGCCCTAGTACTGTTTGTCTACAAGGAGGGGAAGGCTGGATTGCGTTTCTGCGTAGACTACAGAGGCATTAACGCGATTACTAAGAAGGACCGGTACCTCCTACCCCTTATTAAGGAGACCCTCGGACGGATCAGCAAGGCGAAGTAGTTTACTAAGCTTAACGTAGTCTCGGCCTTCTACAAGATACGGATCAAGGAAGGCTGTAAATAGATAACTGCCTTCTGTACGAGATACGGTCTTTTTAAGTAGCTGGTTACCCCCTTTAGCTTTGCTAATGCACCGGCAACCTTCTAAAGGTACATTAACAAGTCCCTGCAAGGGTTACTAGACGACATCTGCTTGGTATACCTTAACGATACCCTGGTTTTTACGGACGGCACCTACGCAGACTACGTACGGGATGTTAAGAAGGTGCTAGACCGTCTGCAGCAGGCGGGCCTGTACCTCGACATCGACAAATGCGAATTCGGTGTCCAACGTATAAAATACCTAGGTTTTATTATCGAGGCAGGGAAAGGCATCAGCATAGATAGGAAGAAGATTGATACTATTAAGCTATAGAAGCCGCCTACGAACGTTAAGGGCGTACGGGAATTCCTTAGGTTTGCCAACTTCTACCGCCAGTTTATATAGAACTACTCGGAGATCGTACGCCCCCTAGTTAAGCTAACGCACAAGGACAAGCAGTTTAAATAGTCGGACGAATGCGATAAGAGCTTCGACAAGCTAAAGGAACTCTTTACTATAGGACCAACGCTCGCTGCCTTTGACCCAGAGCGTACGACAATACTGGAAACCGACTCCTTAGGGTACTGCATTAGGGGTATCCTGTTACAGGTAGGCTCGGACGGACTCCTATATCTATGCGCGTATTTCTCTAAGAAGAACTCCCTAGCTAAGTGCAACTACCCTATCTACGACAAAGAGTTGCTAGCAGTCGTACGGTGTTACGAAGCCTGGGATAGGGAACTCCGCTCGGTGCCTAAGTTCCTCGCCCTAACGGACTACAAGAACCTAGAATACTTCACTTAACCCCGGAAGCTGTCTAAGAGGCACGTACGATAGGCAATGTACCTAAGCTGGTTTAACATAAGACTCTAGTACCGCAAGGGTAAGGACAACAGTAGGGCCGACGCACTGTCCAGACGGGACTAGGACATGCCAACGACGTACGAGGACGACCGGCTAAAGTCGCGGACATTCCAGATGTTCAAGGAAGAGCTAGGCGGGGAGACTATCTACCTAGCGGCGACACATCTATAGGAACCCTAACTGCAAGCATAGGAAGAGGCAGTGGAAAAGGACGAGGCATACCGAGGGGCCCGTACAGCGATCTAGGGAGGGCAACGGAAGCTCCTAGCCGAGCTCTACCTAAAGGTATTGGCAGCCGAGTGTTCAGTAGACGAGGAGAACAACCTGAAGTTCAGAAATCGGATATAGGTCCCAGCGGACGAGAAGCTCTGTACAGGCTTAATACAACGAGCATATAACTCTATAGCTACTAGGCACCTAGGGCACGAGGAGACGTACAGCATTATCGCCCGGGACTACTACTAGCTAGCGATAGCGAAGGACATTCGCAGGTTCGTACAGAACTGCGATATATACAGATAAACGAAGCCCTAGCGCGAGCTAAAGTATAGGCTGCTAAAGCCCCTGCCGATACCGGATCGACCCTGGCAAGATCTGACCGTAGACTTTATTACGGACCTCCCTAAGAGCGACGGACGGCGAAACATTATAGTAGTTACGGACAAGTTAACGAAGGGGGTAATACTAGAGGGGATAGACTCTATTACAGCTAAAGACACCGCCTAGGCCTTTATCCGGACGACGTTTAGTAAGCACAGTTTCCCTAGGTCAATTGTATTAGACTGGGGGTTACAGTTTACGAGCCAGCTCTAGGCACGGGTCTGCCAGTTACTAAGGGTAGAGCGTCGTCTGTCCACTATATAGCACCTGCAGACGGACGGGGCGACGGAGAGGGCCAATTCAACCCTGGAAGCGTACCTCCGAGCGTACGTCGACTATAACTAGACGAACTGGAACCGCCTTCTCCTAATAGCAGAGCTAGCTATTAACAGCCGTACGGCCGATGCTACAGGACTGTCCCCCTTCTTTACGACCTATAGTTACGACTATTCCCCGCTCCTACCGACCCTAAGTAGCAATACCCTGCGCCCCGTACGATCCCTAATCCAGCAAGGAGAGGCTATCGTACAGACGATTACGAACGCCTACCAATAGGCAAAGGCGAGCCTGGCCCTAGCCTAGCAGAACGCGGAAGAGTAGGCTAATAAGGGACGACAGGCTGCACCAAGGTACGAGGCAGGGGATAAGGTCTGGCTAAACCAGCGAAACATCTGTACAGACTGGCTAAGTAAGAAGTTGGATTAGAGGAACAGGAAGTTTACGGTAATCCGGCCGGTAGGGACATACGCTATACGACTAAACACTCCCCTAGGGATTTACCTAGTCTTCTACGTAGACCTTATACGACCGGCGAACACGGACCCCCTGCCGCATTAGACGACCGACGACGGGCGCCTACCTGCAATTATAACCAAGGGCCAAGAAGAGTACGAGGTAGAGGGGATCCTTAAGAGCCGGAGGAAGCGGGGGAAGGCAGAGTACTTAGTAAAATAGAAAGGATAGGCAGAGCCTACGTAGGAACTGTACGAGGCTCTGCAAGACACGACCGCACTAGACAGATAGGAGGAGGACCATCCCCCTGCCCAGTTACAGTAACCCTGCGCTGTACAGCGGAAGGAGGCACGATCTACCCTAAGGACAGGGTAGCTGTAGGCAGACCTAGGTTGTTAAAGGATCGAGCACTACGACGTAGGACACTACAGGATCCTACTAATACGACACCGTACGACACTGTACAAGATAAGGGCTGGGAGAAAGGAACAGCCAAGGGACGAATAGGAGGGGGGAGCGGAAATAAGACGAGTTAAGAGAAAACCGGCCGAAAATTCTTACTAATCCGGGCACGCAGATATGATTCAATACGGCCTTTTAATAACTATATCTCAAACTGAAGAGGGAAAGGAATCTATGTAGTGGTGGGCGCGCGCTTTAAGGGGTGCGGCGTAATGCCAAGACCCGGCTCGGTCCGGACGGACCGAGCCGAAATTCCAAGGGTCCACCCTATTATCCAGTCCCACCCCTTTCTGCCGCCGTAACACTACCCCCCTCCCTTACCAGCGGTCGCCCTCGACCGCTTAGTCAGTCCGTCCATCGGGAAATCTCCACTTTTTTTTTTTTTTTTTTTTTTTGAAAATTCTCTTCAAAGTCGACGTTACCTTATCCTTTTTCCATCAAAAACGACGTTCTTCTCATCGCGTCTTTTATTTCTTATATCTTCGGCGTCTGAAGTCCTTTACTTGGCGTTTATGTAATCGGCTCTATCTGATCTGAACTGTTCGGTTATCTGAGCTGCGGTCTGGGCGGTCTGTGCGCTGCTTCAGAGGCCTATATAGATCCGTCTACGGCTCCGTTTCTTCTTCTTTTCTTTCTCCACCGAAGTTAGCACTCTATCGCAGGGGGGGGGGCGGCGGCGCTGGCACGCTACGGCGTGCGCGGCCTACCGACCGCCACGATCTGCCTGGGGCTATCAATTCTACGATCGTTTTCATCGGCTTTCGCGCCGGTGGAGCGGACGTGGCTTTCTTCCTCTTCTTCCGCATTGGCTTCAGAGCCATTCCGGCTTCGGCTTCGTCGGATTCTGCGCGTAAAAGTCTCTTAGCAGCTCCGCCGAATTCCGGAGGTTCTCGATCGGATACTATTCGTAGTCTTCTAGCTACCCCTTCTACGATATTCTCGCTTTGATGGACCCCCTCGTCTTTTTTACGTCTATTACGTCTTCCACCTCCTATTCTTCTTTACCACTATCGTCCATTTCAACCGGCGGGGGTTTGGTGAACCCCTGCCTCGGCAGACTGTCCTCAGGGTCCAGGCTTAGTAGGTCTGAATGGAAAACGTCGTGGATCCGGAACGCCTTCGGCAGCTCGAGCCGATAAGTTACCGGCGACCTCTTTTCTATTATCTTGAACGGACCTACGTAGCGTAGGTTAAGCTTCGCGTTTCCTTTTAGCCTTAGGTTCCGCGTGTTGAGCCATACCTTTTGGCCTTCCTCGAATTCCATCGGTGACCGCTTTCTATTAGCTCGATTCACTATCTTCTTCTAAGCCGATTCCATCGCTTCTTTCGCCACTTTGACCGCTTCTTCCATCTGAGATCGGAGCGCTTCTGCCGTCGCGGCGGCGACTCTCTTCGACGACGTAGCGGTGGATGGTTCCGCGGAGCTGGGTTCGCTTGGCGGCTAAAAGCTCATCCTCGGAAGATAGCCGTACGTTATCTCGAACGGCGCCAGCGAGGTTGCTTCGGAAGGTGACGAGTTGGCGCAGAATTCGGCCATCGGCAACACCTTAACCCAATCTTCTTGATAATAGCCGCAGAAGGTTCGCAGATATCGCTCTATCTCTCGGTTAGCTACTTTAGACTGACCGTCGGTCTGCGGGTGCGCGGCTGTGCTGAGCTTTCTACGAATTCCGAGAGCTTGGTTGATGGATTTCCATACGTCGGCGGTAAATTGAGGACCCCTATCCGTAGTAATAGTGTCCGGTAGGCTATAGTGCTTCTATACGTGTTGAATTAACATTCTCGCTGTTTCTTCCGCAGTGGTTCCTTCGTCTCTCGCTCGGCAGGGGATGAAGTGGCGCTCTTTGCTCAATCGGTCCACTACGTTCAGCGTAGCGTTATATCTATCCGAATCCGGCAGGCCGGTTACAAAGTCCATCGTAATATGCTGCTATGGTTTCTCGGGGATCGGAAGTGGCTTTAGCAGACCGGCCGGAAGGCCGTAACGTAGCTTCGCGGCTCTGCACGCGTAGCAGTTGGCGATAAACCGGTAGATCCGCTTATAGATCCGCGGAAACCAGTAGGTCGTTCTCATTGCCTGCATCGTTTTCTTCGCGCCTGCGTGGCCTACATCTACGGAGCTATGGACCAGCTGGATAACTTCCGTAATTAGTTCTTCCAGAACTATTATCTTCCCTAAACCGGTCTTGCCGAGCTTCTGCTGTTGATTGAGCTGTTTCACCTTTTCGTAGAGAGTTTCTTCCTTAGGGGCCTGTTCCACCGCGCAGACCCCTACCTCTTTCAACACCTCTGCGTCTACTATCCGCTCGGTCAACACTTTCTGAAACATGTTCGGATCTTCCTTCGCGCGGCTGGTCTTCCCTTCTCGTCTCGTCAGCGCGTTAGCCTTTCCGTTTTGGGCTCCGGGTCTATATGTGATCTTGAAATCGAACCCTAATAAGTAGGCAGCCTACCGTGCTTGACGTCGTAAGAGCTTCTGCGTCTTTATAAAGTAGGTCAGCGACTGGTGGTCCGTGAGAACCTGGATTGGCCCCTTTCCAGCTATAAGTTCCGGTTTCCACTCTTCAAAGGCCTGAATAATAGCCAGCAGCTCCTTATTATAGATGGCGTAGTTCCGCTTAGCTTCGCTTATTGACTTGCTAAAGAAGGCGACTGGATAGAGGGTCTCGTCGTCGCTATATTAAGAAAGGACCCCTGCGGTTACTGTGTTAGAAGCGTCCGTTTCTACGTAGATTGCTTTTTCTGGTCGGAAGTGTGCCAGAACCGGCGCTAATGCCACAGCTTCTTTCAGCCGGTTAAAGGCTTCCGTGCACCTCTCGTTCTATAGGCCGGCGGCCTCTTTCTTTAGCGCCTCGTTTAGGGGTCTCGCTATCTTGCTAAAGTCCTTAATAAACCGTCGATAGTAGCTGCAGAAGCCGAGAAACGCCCTAATTTGCGTAGTGTTTCCGGATTTCGGCTGCTTCCACTCTGCGACGGCGGCGACCTTTAAGGGGTCTATACGAATTCCATCTCTTCCGACGATAAGACCGAGATATTTGACCTCGGTTTAATAGAACTCGCTCTTCTTCGTGTCCGCGTTCAATCCGACCTCGCGGAGCCTCTTCAATACTCTCTCGATGTGGTCCGTGTGTTGCTCTCTCGTCCCGTCCGTGTAGATAAGAATGTCGTCCAAATAGATAGACACGAACCGCTCTAGCATGTCTATAAAGGAGTGGTTCATAAAGCGTTGCTACACCGCCGGCGCGTTGGTAAGTCCGAACGGCATTACCAGCCACTTAAAATTGCCTATACGCGTAGCGAACGTCGTAAGATCTTCCGTCTGTCCTTCCTTATTTCTTAACCGATAGAACGCTTGGCGGATGTCCAGCTTGCTAAACTACTTAGCCTTCGCCACTCTTTAGATGGTCTTGTCGATCAACGGCAGTGGGTATACGTCTCTTTTAGTGACCTTATTAAGGCCTCGATAGTCTACGCAGAGTCGCAGCCCACCCCCTAGTTTCCGTACGAAAAGGATCGGTAACGCATACTCGGCTGAACTCGGCGTAATAAACTTCTTTGCCAAATTTTCGCGAACAAACACCTCTACTTAGTCCAGTTCGGCCGGTGACAGTCTTCTTAGGGGCTCTGTTCTTGGCAGCGTAGCTCCCTCTTTCAGTCGGATCTTGTTGTTATATTCCGGTCGGTAGAGCGGCAATAGGTTGGAGTCCGCCTTTAAGAACACGTCGGTGTAATCGTGGAGCTCCGCCAGCAGCACCTCCAGTAGGTCCACTTCGTCTTCTGCCATTATCTTCCTGTGGTCCTCGATGTCTTTTATAGAGATGGCGTAAATCTCATTGTCCGGCGACTTCGCGAGAGTCATTATAGCTTCTGAACTTATTATTCCGATAGTAGCCGGGGGTTCGGAACGATCGGACGGAGCCTCTTTCGCGGGCTCCGTAGCTTCCGGCTCGGCGGCGGCGTCGAGCGTTCCGCCGGTGCCGACTCTGCTACCTGGGGTTTTGAATCTTATCGTGCCTTTATCTACGTTAACGACAGCCTTCTGGTTCTTTATCTACTTCTGCCCTATAATAATGTCAAATCTTCCGATATCCATAATTCGGAACGTCGCTCCCGTAGTGCGACCAGCCAGAGTGGTCCTTAACGGCACATAGTGCGTAACGCTTTCCGTGTCTTGTCCGTTGTACGCCGAAATCCTCGTCGGCGACGCCAGTTGCACTGGATAACCGTATCCATTTATCAGCTTCTGAACTAGCCTGTAGTGGATCGCCGCACCGATAAGAGCTCCAGTATCGATAAAAGCTCTCAGCTGAAGTGGTCGGCTCGATCCGTTAAGGGGGTGGACAGTAATTAGAAGGATAATGGCTGTTTCCGTGTTCACCTCTACTGCAGCCGATAGCGGATCGCTGCAGCTGTTAATGCTTTCTTCTCGCGGCGATTCGCTTCGATATAGTGCCCTGTTGTCAGCGCTGGATAGGGGGCCTATCCTTCCAGCTGGTCTTTTCCCAAGATTCGCAGGGGCACTCCACCGTCTACGCTATTAGTGTCGTTCGAAGCCGGCTCTATAGCTTGTATAGCCTTTCTCGGTGGCGGCGGCAGCTTCGTTGCTCGATATTCCTGCTTCTGCTTATCCGACGCTTGGCATCTCGTAGCGATGTGGCCAGGTTTTCCATACGCGTAGCAGGTGGGGACGAACGACGAGCGCTGTAACTGATACGATAGCTGCTGGGGTGCTCTCCGGAAAGGCGCAGGGGCTCGCGTCGGCTGCGCCGGCGGCGACTGCTTCTAAATCGATTCGCGCGCTTTCGCGTAAGCGTTTAAGTTTCTCGCGGTGACCCTCGCTCGGTGCACGAAGCTCTTAAGGTCTTCATCTTCTACCGAGGCCATAGCTACAGCGAGCTCAGGGCTCAGTTTCTGTCTTAGTAGGTGGAGCTGTTCATCTTCCGCCACTCGGGCTCTGATTGCATATTTTCTAAACAAACCGTAGAATTCTTCAAACGTCTGCCGGTTTTAGTTAATCTTGTCCAGCTGCTTACAGGCTGTCTTCTTTCGGAATGGATCTCCGAAGCGTTAATCTAGCGCTTTGATCGCTTCTTTGGCAGTCGCCTCTTCTAGGTCCGCTACTAGCGAAAAAGCTTCACCTTCCAATCGCGATTCCAGGTACGCCAGTCGGTCTTTGGCGCTGTTTCCGGCGTAATCGCGGTCCATCTTATTCTTTATCTTCTTTTTGAACGCCTCCCAGTCTTCGGGGTCTCCACCTCTGAACGCCGGTAGGTCCGGCAATGACGTTATCGAGGTGCTACCTTGACTATAGGCCGCTAGTAAGGCGGTCTCTGCTGGTTCTTCTTGGTGCTGTAGCGGCGACGTCGCTGCTTCTATATCAGCTAGTTAGCTCTTTAGCGCCTTCAGTTGCGCCGTTCGATTCGCCGCCTGGTTTTCCAGCACGTCGATAATGGTCTCGGCCGATTCCTTCTCGGCCCTTACCGTCTCTACTTCCTCTCTTAGCTGTCTCTTTTCTTCTAGCGTTCTGAAAAACAGCGTCTTAATAAGGTCTATGCTGTCGTAGACCTTTCCTATCCTATTCTCGTTTACATAGTCTTCCAGTTCCTCGATCGTGCAGTCGTAGATCTTCCTATATTCAGCTATTCGTTCCTTGAAATCAGCGGTCTCTTCCTCTGTAAAGCCGCTAATAACGATCTTATCGTTAATAACACTGGAGCGCCTACTCGCTCTGTCAGTCTTTCTCTTTCTGCGGCGGCCTGTTACGCTGCTGCTCTCTACCGCTGAGAAGTCTTCCATCTTCTTACAGTGCCTTGGGTGTTGTTAGTGTGTATAGTGCGCGTGCGTTATTCGGGTTTCCGGATAGTTCGACGGGCCCTTTCGCGCAGTGCGGGGGTTGGTGTAGAGAATGAGTTCGAGATATAATAATCCGGGCACGCAGATATGATTCAATACGGCCTTTTAATAACTATATCTCGAACTGAAGAGGGAAAGGAATCTATGTAGTAGTGGGCGCGCGCTTCAAGGGGTGCGGCGTGATGCCAAGACCCGGCTCGGTCCGGACAGGCCGAGCCGAAATTCCAAGGGTCCACCCCATTATCCAGTCCCACCCCTTTCTGCCGCCGTAACACTTACATTCTCTAGGGGGGGGGGGGGGGGGGGGGGGGGGGGGGGGGGGGGGGGGGGGGGGGGGGGGGGGGGGGTGTGGCCTACTAGCTACCACCCTAGGGGAATTAGACCACCCTACTCATTATCTGAGATCTCCACTACCTTAGGCCCAGCCGGGCCCCCACCCCTACTAGGGCTAGCCCTAGGGAGCAGAGGCACCCCCCTACCCCTACGTACCTCCCCTAGCTAGCGGAAGGGGCAGTAGAGGGAGCCATCCTTCTACTTGCACAAGGCACACACCCTAGCCTAGAAACCTAGGAGGCGGTATAGGCTAAGTAAGGGCCGGGGGGAGTTGGGGCAGGGGGCACAGAGCTGGCCCCGGGTAGCGATAAGGAGGGCGTTAACGTACGACGGCCGGGCCGTAGCTACCTGCTCGGGTATAACCCAGGCAGGGTCACACTAGAAGGCGTAGAAGGGGAGCCCGGCTGCGTCCTGCTGCTCGCGGGTATAGTACCTAAGACGTCAGCCCAGACTGTACAGAAGACGAGAATCCGTACGAACTGGAGGAGTAGCTACTAGTTAAGTTAAGGACCCTACTGTACGAGGACAAAGTAGGGGGGGACTCCAGCCGGACGAGGGGGAGGGGCAGGGCCAACGGCGACGAGGGAACCACCGGACGACATAGTGGCTAGTTAGTAGTTAGTAGTAGGTAGTTGGTAGTAGTTAGTAGTTAGTAGCTAGGTAGTAGACAGTAGCGGATAGTAGTAGATAGTGGACGGTGTATAGGGAAAAGAGAGAGGAGAAGGGAAGAGAAGGGAGAAGGCTTAGGCTAACTGCCTGCTATAGTAGGAATGGCAAGCAGGGCAGCTACTACAGACAGGTAGAATAGCAAGAGGCAACTACGACCTAGGGGAAGCGACGAGAGACGACGACTCGGACGACCGAACGGAATAGGAAGCTACGACCTGCCAAAGGAACAGCAGGAGCTAGGTAGTTTAAGCATGCCGCTGTACAGAAGAAGCACTACGAGAAAGGGAAAGGGGGGGGGTATTGTTAGGGGGCGCTGCCCGGCCTAGGTCCTAAACCCGACCCGAGCCGACCGTCGCCCTAAGGACTGCGACTTAGCGGCGCCAGCACGACCCTACCCTCCGTACAGAGCCACTAACAGGACCCCACTCCTGTATAGAGGGAGAACACAACGGTCCTGTACGAAGGGGAGCTACTGCCCCTCGGATTAGGGGGGAAAACCCTTTACTACTGTATAGAGGAGGTAACTCCCGATCCTCCGTATAGAGGGTAAACCTTGCACCCTAGCACTAAGGGGAAATTGCTAGCTTGGCTTCGTAGGTACAAATCGTACAGAGCAGACGACGAAGGAACTGCCTATCAGTTCCTTTATATAGATACCCAACCTTAAGTTTCTAAACCAAGATCCTTGGGCCCCTTACAAAACCGACTCCTTAGGGTATTGCATAGAAGGTATCCTGTTATAGGTAGGGTTAGACGGACTCCTGCACCTATACGTGTACTTCTCTAAGAAGAACTCCCTAGCTAAATGCAACTACCCTATCTACGACAAGGAATTGCTAGCAGTCGTACAGTGTTGCGAGGCATAGGATAGAGAACTCTGCTTAGTTCCCGAGTTTCTCGCCCTAACCGACTATAAGAACCTCGAGTACTTTACGTAACCCTAGAAGCTTTCTAGGAGACACGTACAATAGGCGATGTACCTAAGCCGATTCAATATAAGACTCTAGTATCGCAAGGAAAAGAACAATAGCAGAGCTAACGCACTATCTAGACGAGATCAAGACATGCTAACGACGTACGATAACGACCAGCTAAAATTACAGACATTCCAGATGTTTAAGGAGAAACCAGGCAAGGAGACTATCTGCCTAGTAGCGACACACATATAGGAACCCTAGCTACAGGTATAGGAAGAGGCAGTAGAAAAGGACGAAGTCTACTAAGGTGCCTGTACAGCGATTTAAGGGGGACGGCGGAAGCTCCTAGCAGAGCTTCACCTTAAGGTATTAGCAGCAGAGTGCATAGTAGACGAGGAGAACAACCTAAAGTTTAGGAATCGGATTTAGGTCCTAGCAGACGAGAAGCTCTGTACGAGCTTAATACAACAGGCGCATAACTCTATAGCAACTAGGCATCTAGGGCGCGAGGAGACGTATAGCATCGTCGCTAGGGACTACTACTAGCCGGCGATAGCAAAGGATATCTGTAGGTTTATACTGAACTGCGATGTCTGTAGACAGACGAAGCCCTAGCGTAAACTAAAGCACAGGCTGCTAAAACCCTTGCTAATACCGGACCGGCTCTAGCAAGACCTAACAGTAGACTTTATTACAGACCTCCCTAAGAGCGACGGACAGCGGAACATTATAGTAGTTACTGACAAGCTAACAAAGGGGGTAATACTAGAAAGAATAGGCTCCACTACAGCTAAGGACACTGCTTAGGCATTTATACAGACGATGTTTAGCAAGTACGGATTCCCTAGGTTAATCGTATTAGACTAGGGTACACAGTTTACAAGCTAGCTCTAGGCAAGGGTCTGCTAGTTGTTGAACGTAGAACGTCGCCTATTAACTGCATAGCACCTGCAGACGAATAGCGCGACAGAGAGGGTTAACTCGACACTGGAAGCGTACCTCTAAGCGTACGTCGACTACGACTAGACAAACTGGAACCGCCTCCTCCCTATAGCAAAATTGGCTATTAACAGCTATACGGCTTGTTACAGCGGCAGAAAGGGGTGGGACTGAGTAATAGGGTAGACCCTTGGAATTTCGGCTCGGCCCTTCCGGGCCAAGCCGGGCCTTAGCACTACCACTACGAAAGCCCACCACTACCACTACATAGATTCCTTTCCCTCCTCAGTTCGAGATATAGTTATCAAAAAGGCCGTATTGAATTATATCTGCGTGCCCGGATCATTATATCTTGAACTTACTTACTACACCAAATCCCGCGTTCCGCGAAAGGGCCCGTTAAACTATCCGGAAACCCGAATAACGCACGCGCACCTACACATACCAAAACAACAACCCCTAAGGCACTGTAAGAAGATGGAAGGCTTCTCGACAGTAGAGAGCGGCGTAACAGGCCGCCGCGGAAAGAGAAAGACTAACAGAGCGAGCAGGCACTCCAGTGTTATTAATAATAAGATTATTATTAGCGGTTTTACAGCGGAAGAGACCGCGGAGGTCAAGGAACGAATGGCCGAATATAAGAAGATCCACGACTGTACGCTTAAGGAACTGGAAGACTATGTAAACGAGAATAGAATAGGGAAGGTCTACGACGGCATAGACCTTATCGAGACACTGTTTTACAGAACGCTAGAAGAGAACAGACAGCTAAGAGAAGAAAGTAAAGCAGTAAGGGCCGAAAAGGAATCGGCAGAGACTATTATCGACGTGTTAGAAAACCAGGCGGCGAATCGACTAGCGTAGCTAAAGGCGCTAAAGGATCAACTGGCTAATATAGAAGCAGCGAAGTCGTCGCTGCCACCGCGGCGAGAAACCTACGCAGAGACCGCCTTACCAGCGGCCTATAGTTAAGGTAGCACTACAATAACGCTACTGCCGGACCCACCTGCTTTCGGTAGAGGAGACCCTAAAGCGTAGGAGGCATTTAAGAAGAAGATCAAGAATAAGATAAGCTGCGATTACGCATCGAGCAGCGAAGAGGATAGATTGGCGTACTTGGAATCGCGATTAGAAGGTAAAGCTTTTTCGCTAGTGGCGGACCTAGAAGAGGTAACCGCTAAAGAAGCGATCAAAGCGCTAGATCAACGCTTCGGAGACCCATTCCGGAAGAAGACGGCCCGTAAGCAGTTGGACAAGATTAACCAGAACCGGCAGACGTTCAAGGAGTTCTACGGTTTGTTCAGAAATTATGCGATTAGGGCCCGAGTAGCGGAAGATAAGCAGCTCTACCTATTAAGGCAGAAGCTGAATCCTGAACTAGCTGCCGCTATAGCGTCTGTGGAAGACGAAGACCTTAAGAGCTTTGTGCACAGAGCGAGAGTTACTGCAAGAAACTTAAGCGCTTACGCAAAATTACGCGAATCAAACTAGAAGCCGTTAACAACGCAGACTACACGACCCCCTGCGCCTTTCCGACGAACCCCCTAGCAGTCGTCGTATTCACTACGATCGGCGTTCGTCCCTACCTGTTTCGCGTGCAGAAAACCCGGCTATATCGCTACGAGATGCTAAGCAACGGCCCAGCAGAAGCAGGAGTATCGTGTTATAAAGCAGCCGCAGCAGCAGCCGCAGCCACTAAGAAAGACTATACAAGCTATGGAGCCGGCTCCGAACGACACTAACAGCGTAGACAGTAGAGTGCCACTGCGAATCCTAGGAAAAGACCAGCTAGAAGGATAGATCCCCTATCTAGCGTAGAAGACAGGGCAGTGCACCGGAGCGAATCGACACGAGAAGAAAGCATCAACAGCTGCAGCGATCCGCTCTCGGCAGCCGTAGAAGTGAATACGGAAACGGCGATCATCCTTCCTATTACGATCTACCCCGTTAAGAAGTCGAGTGGACCCCTCCAGCTAAAAGCATTCATTGATACTAGAGCCCTTATCGGAGCGGCGATCCACTACTGACTGGTTCAAAAACTGACGAAGGGATACGGCTATCCTGTAGAGATAGCGTCGCCGACGCGGATTTCGGCATATAACGGACAAGACACGGAAAACGTTACGCACTACGTGCTATTAAGGACTACACTAGCTGGTCGAACTACGGAAGCGACGTTCCGGATTATGGATCTCGGACGATTTGACATTATTATAGGGCAGAAATGGATAAAGAACCAGAAGACTATTATTAACATAGATAAAGGCACGATAGGATTCAAAACCCCGGGTAACGGAGCAAGGACTATCGGAACGGCCGCCGCTGCCGAGCCGAAATCCACGGAGTCCGCGAAAGAGGCTCCGTCCGATCGTTCCGAATCCCTAGTTACCGTCGGAATAATAAGTTCAGAAGCTATAACGACCCTCGCGAAGTCGCTGAGCAACGAGATCTACGCTATCTCGATAAAAGACATAGAAGACTACTGGAAGATAATGGCGGAAGAAGAAGTGGATCTACTAGAGGTGCTGCTAAACGAGCTCTATAGTTACGCTAACGTCTTCTTAAAAGCCGACTCCAACCTATTGCCGCTCTATCGACCGGAATATAACAACAAGATCCGACTAAAAGAGGGAGCTACGCTGCCAAGAACCGAGCCCCTAAGAAGACTATCGCCGGCAGAACTGGACTAAGTAGAGGTGTTTGTTCGCGAAAATCTGGCGAAGAAGTTTATTACGCCGAGTACTGCCAAATATACGTTACCGATTCTTTTCGTAAGGAAACTAGGGGGTAGTCTGCGACTCTGCATAGACTATCGAGGCCTTAACGAGGTTACTAAGAGAGACGTATATCTACTGCTGCTAATAGATAAGACTATACAGCGCGTAGCAAAGGCTAAGTGGTTTAGCAAGCTGGACATCCGCTAAGCGTTCTATTAACTAAGGAACGAAGAAGGGCAGACAGAAGACTGTTGCGGTGGTAGAAAGAGGTGGGACAGATTGATGGGGTGGACCCTGGAATTTCGGCTCGGCCCGTCCGGGCCGAGCCGGGCCTTGGCACCACCATCATTAAAGCCCACCACCACCACCACATAGATTCCTTTCCCTCTTCAGTTCGAGATATAGTTATCAAAAAGGCCGTATTAAATCATATCTGCGTGCCCGGATCATTATATCTCGAACTCACTCTCCACAACCCCCGCGCTGCGCGAAAGGGCCCGTCGAACTATCCGGAAACCCGAATAACGCACGCGCACCCACACCCACACCAACAACAACCCCAAGGCACCGTAAGAAGATGGAAGGCTTCTCAGCGGTAGAGAGCAGCGGCGTAACAGGCCGCAGCGGAAAGAGAAAGACCGACAGAGCGAGTAGGCGCTCCAGTGTCATTAACGATGAGATCGTTATCAGCGGCTTTACGGAGGAAGAGACCGCTGACTTCAAGGAGCGGATAGCCGAATATAGGAAGATCCACGACTATACGATCGAGGAATTGGAAGACTATGTGAACGAGAATGGAATAGGAAAGGTCTACGACAGCATAGACCTCATCGAGACGCTGTTTTTCAGAACGCTAGAAGAGAACAGACAACTGAGAGAGGAAGTAGAGAAAGAGAGAGCCGAGAAGGAATCGGCAGAGACCATTATCGACGTAATGGAAAACCAGGCGGCGAATAGAGTGGCGCAACTGAAGGCGCTGAAGGATCAACTGGCTAATGTGGAAGCAGCGAGGTCGCCGCCGCCACCGCACCGAGAAGAACAAGCAGAGACCGCCTCACCGGCGGCCTACAGTCAAGGCGGCACGTTGATGACGTCGTTGCCGGACCCACCGGCGTTTAGAGGTGGAGACCCCGAAGACTGGGAGGCGTTTAAGAAGAAGATAAAGAATAAGATGGACCGCGACTACGCCGGAAACAACGCCGGAGACAGACTGGCGTACCTGGAATCGCGACTGGAAGGTGAAGCTTTTTCGCTAGTGGCGGACCTAGAAGAGGCGACCGCCGAGGAAGCGATCAGAGCACTAGACCAACGTTTCGGAGACCCATTCCGAAAGAAGACGGCCCGTAAGCAGCTGGACAAGATCAACCAGAACCGGCAGACGTTCGAGGAGTTCTACGGATTGTTCAGAAAATATGCTATTAGAGCCCGAGTGGCGGAAGACGAACAGCTCCACCTACTGAGACAGAAACTGAGCCCTGAACTGGCCGCCGCTATGGCGTCTGTAGAAGACGAAGATCTTGAGAGCTTTGTGCACCAGGCGAGAGTGACAGCAAGGAACCTGAATGCGTACGGAAAACCGACGACACGTAAACCGATTCAGAAGCCGTCGCCGTCGGCGCAGACAACACGACCCCCTGCGCCTCTCCGGAGAGCGCCCCAGCAGCTACCTTATTAGCCACAGCGGTCATCGTTCGCCCCCACCTGCTACGCGTGTGGAAAGCCTGGCTATATCGCCACGAGATGCCAAGCAACGGCCCAGCAGAAGCAGGAACATCGAGCAACGAAGCCGCCGCCGCCACCGAGAAAGGCCGTACAAGCGATGGAGCCGGCTTCGAACGACACTGATAGCGTAGACGGTGGAGTGCCCCTGCGAATCCTGGGAAAAGATCAGCTGGAAGGATAGGCCCCCTATCTAGCATGGACAACAGGGCACCAACGCGAACCGCGTCAACGAAAGAGAGCATCAACAGCTGCAGCGATCCGCTCTCGGCCGCAGTAGAGGTGAACACGGAAACAGCCATTATCCTTCCGATCACCGTCCACCCCCTCGACGGATCGAACAAGCCACTTTAGCTGAAAGCTTTCATCGACACAGGAGCTCTCATCGGCGCAGCAATCCACCACCGATTGGTTCAGAAACTGATGAAAGGATATGGCTACCCAGTGGAACTGGCGTCGCCGACGCGGATCTCGGCATATAACGGACAGGACACAGAGAGTGTCACGCACTATGTGCCATTAAGAACCACTTTAGCTGGTCGCACTACGGAAGCGACGTTCCGAATTATGGATATCGGAAGATTTGACATCATTATAGGGCAGAAATGGATAAAGAACCAGAAAGCCGTCATTGATGTGGACGAAGGCAAGATAGGGTTCAAAACCCTAGGCGACGCGACCGCCGCCGCCGAGCCGAAAGCCACGGAGCCCGCCAAAGAGGCTCCGTCCGATCGTTCAAAACCCCTGGTCACAGTCGGAATAATAAGTTCAGAAGCCATAACGACCCTCGCGAAGTCGCCGGATAATGAGATTTACGCTATCTCCATAAAGGACATCGAAGACTACAGGAAGATGATAGCAGAAGAAGAAGTGAATCCACTGGAGGTGTTACCGGAAGAGCTCTATAGTTACGCTAACGTCTTCTTAAAAGCAGATTCCAATCTGTTGCCGCTCTATCGGCCGGAATACGACAACAAGATCCGACTAAAAGAGGGGGCTACGCTGCCAAGAACCGAGCCCCTAAGAAGACTGTCGCCGGCCGAACTGGACCAAGTGGAGGTGTTTGTTCGCGAAAACCTGGCGAAAAAGTTCATTACGCCGAGCTCCGCGGAATATGCGTTACCGATTCTTTTTGTAAGGAAACCAGGGGGTGGTCTGCGACTCTGCGTGGACTATCGAGGCCTTAACGAGGTCACTAAGAGAGATGTATATCCACTGCCGTTGATCGATGAAACCATCCAAAGAGTGGCGAAGGCTAAGTGGTTCAGCAAGCTGGACATCCGCCAAGCGTTCCATCGACTGAGGAATGAAGAAGGGCAAACGGAAGATCTTACGACATTCGCCACGCGCATAGGCAATTTCAAGTGGCTGGTGATGCCTTTCGGACTTACCAACGCGCCGGCAGTGTGGCAACGCTTTATGAACTACACCTTTATGGACATGTTAGAACGGTTCGTGTCAATTTACCTAGACGACATCCTCATCTATACAGATGGAACGAGAGAACAACATACGGACCACATCGAGAGAGTGTTGAAGAGGCTCCGCGAGGTCGGATTAAACGCGGACACGAAGAAGAGCGAGTTCTATCAAACCGAAGTCAAATATCTCGGTCTTATCGTCGGAAGGGATGGAATTCGTATGGACCCCTTAAAGGTCGCCGCCGTCGCGGAGTGGAAGCAGCCGAAATCCGGAAACACTACGCAAATCAGAGCGTTTCTCGGCTTCTGCAGCTACTATCGACGGTTTATCAAGGACTTCAGCAAGATAGCGAGACCCCTGAACGAGGCGCTGAAGAAAGAGGCCGCAGGCCTATAGAATGAGAAGTGCACGGAAGCTTTCGTGCGGCTGAAAGAAGCAGTGGCCTCTGCGCCAGTTCTGGCACACTTCCGGCCAGAAAAGACGATCTACGTAGAAACGGATGCTTCCGACACAGTTACGGCTGGGGTCCTTTCTTAATATAGTGACGACGAAACCCTCTATCCGGTCGCCTTCTTCAGCAAGTCGATAAGCGAA
Source organism: Pseudocercospora ulei (assembly GCA_016165855.1). Taxonomy (NCBI): domain Eukaryota; kingdom Fungi; phylum Ascomycota; class Dothideomycetes; order Mycosphaerellales; family Mycosphaerellaceae; genus Pseudocercospora; species Pseudocercospora ulei. Next base: position 416,916 of record JACWNB010000003.1, read on the forward strand.
GCTGAGCGGAACTACGCCATCTATAATAAGGAGCTGCTGGCGATCATTCAGGCTTTCGAGGAGTGGAAACCGGAGCTTATAGCTGGAAAGAGCACGGTCCAGGTTCTCACGGACCACCAGTCACTGACCTACTTTATGAAGACGCAGAAGCTTTCACGTCGTCAAGCACGGTGGGCTGCCTACTTATCAGGGTTCGACTTTAAGATCACATATCGACCAGGAGCTCAAAACGGAAAGGCTGACGCGCTGACGCGAAGAGAAGGGAAGACGAGCCGCGCTAAGGAAGACCCTAACATGTTCCAGAAGGTGTTAACAGAGCGAATGGTAGACGCTAAGGTGTTGAAGGAAGCGGGGATCTGCGCGGCAGAACTGCAGACCGAACCGGAACCGATGGAACCGGAGCCGCCGATGGAAGAAAAGACGCTCTACGAGAAGGTGGAACGACTCAATCAACAACAGAAGCTCGGCAAAACCGGTTCAGGGAAGATGATAGTTCCAGAAGAACTAATCACAGAAGTCATCCAGCTGATCCATGGCTCCGTAGATGTTGGCTACGCCGGAGCGAAGAAAACGATGGAAGCTATAAGGACGGTCTACTGGTTTCCGCGGATCTACGAACGGATCCTTCGGTTTATCGCCAATTGCTACGTGTGCAGAGCCGCGAAGCCACGTTACGGTCTTCCGGCCGGCCTATTGAAGCCACTTCCGATCCCCGAGAAACCATGGCAACATATCACGATGGACTTCGTAACCGGCCTGCCGGATTCCGATAGATGCGACGCCACGCTGAACGTGGTGGACCGATTGAGCAAAGAACGCCACTTCATCCCCTGCCGAGCGAGAGATGAAGGAACTACTGCGGAAGAGACCGCACGGATGTTGATTCAACACGTGTGGAAGCACCATGGCTTGCCGGACACTATTACTACGGATAGGGGTCCTTAATTCACCGCCGATGTGTGGAAAGCCATCAACCAAGCTCTCGGAATTCGTAGAAAGCTCAGCACAGCCGCTTACCCGCAGACCGACGGTCAGTCCGAAGTGGCTAACCGTAAGATGGAGCGATATCTGCGAACCTTCTGCGGCCACCATCAAGAAGACTGGGTTAAGGTGTTGCCGATGGCCGAATTCTGCGCTAACTCGTCACCGTCTAAGGCCACCTCGCTGGCGCCGTTCGAGATAACGTACGGCTATCTTCCGAGAATGAGTTTTTAGCCGCCAAACGAACCCAGCTCCGCGGAACCATCCACCGCTACGTCGTTAAAGAGAGTCGCCGCCGCGGCGGCAGAAGCTCTCCGATCTCAGATAGAAGAAGCGGTCAAAGTGGCGAAAGAAGCGATGGAATCAGCTCAGAAGAAGATGGTGAATCGAGCTAATAGAAAGCGGTCACCGACGGAATTCGAGGAAGGCCAAAAGGTATGGCTAAACACGCGAAACCTGAGGCTAAAAGGAAACGCGAAGCTTAACCCACGCTACGTAGGTCCATTCAAGATAATAGAAAAGAGGTCGCCGGTGACTTATCGGCTCGAGCTGCCGAAGGCGTTCCGGATCTACGACGTCTTCCATTCCGATCTACTGAGCCTGGACCCTAAGGACGGCCTTCCGGAACAGGGGTTCGCTGAACCTCCACCAGTTAAGATGGACGGTAATAAAGAAGAGTGGGAGGTAGAAGATGTAATGGACGTAAAGAAGATAAGGGGGTCCATCAAAGCGAGGATCTCGTGGAAGGGGTGGCCAGAAGACTACGAATGGTATCCGATCGAGAACCTCCGGAATTCAGCGGAGCTGCTAAGAGACTTTTACGCGCGGAATCCGACGAAGCCGAAGCCGGAATGGCTCTGATGCCGACAATGACCGACACGTCCGCTCCACCGGCACGGAAGCCGATGGAAACGATCGTGTCGGTCACCTTCGGGGAGGCCTTCGATGCGGCCACCACCTATCGGCGGTCGGCAGCAAGCTCGCCGACGCCGTGGCGCGCCAGCGCCGCCCCCCCCTGCGGTGGCTGAGGACCTTGGTGGAAGAGAAAAAGAAGAAGAAAACGACGCCGCAGAAGGATCTATATGGACCTCCGAAAAGACGCACAGACCAGCCGAGCCGCAGCTCAGAAGACCACGGCTCAGATCAGATGGCGTCGACCACATGAACGTCAAGTGAAGGACTTCGGATGCAGATGACGTAAGAAGTTGAGAAAGAGACGAAGAGGACATTGTTTTTAATGGAAGACGGAAGAGGTGACGTCGACGTTGAAGGGAGTTTTCGAGAAAAGAGGCGGTGAATCAAAAAAAAAAAAAAAAAAAAAAAAAAAAAGTGGACATTTTCGGATGTATAAGGTGACTAAGCGGTCGAGGGCGACCGCTGGTGAGGGAGGGGGGTAGTGTTGCGGTGGTAGAAAGAGGTGGGACAGATTGATGGGGTGGACCCTGGAATTTCGGCTCGGCCCGTCCGGGCCGAGCCGGGCCTTGGCACCACCATCATCAAAGCCCACCACCACCACCACATAGATTCCTTTCCCTCTTTAGTTCGAGATATAGTTATCAAAAAGGCCGTATTGAATCATATCTGCGTGCCCGGATCAAAGACCTTACGACGTTCGCGACGCGTATAGGCAATTTCAAGTAGTTAGTAATGCCGTTTGGACTCACTAACGCGCCGGCGGTGTAGCAACGCTTTATAAACTACTCCTTTATAGATATGCTAGAGCGGTTCGTGTCTATCTACTTGGACGACATCCTTGTCTATATAGATAGAACGAGAGAGCAACACACGGACTACATCGAGAAGGTGCTAACTAGGCTCCGCGAGGTCGGACTGAACGCGGACACGAAAAAGAGCGAGTTCTATTAAACCGAGGTCAAATATCTCGGCCTTATCGTTGGAAGAGAAAGGATCCGGATAGACCCCTTAAAGGTCGCCGCCGTCGCGGAATGGAAGCAGCCGAAATCCGGAAACACTACACAGATCAGAGCGTTTCTCGGATTCTGCAGCTACTATCGAAGGTTTATTAAGGACTTTAGCAGGATAGCAAGACCCCTGAACGAAGCGTTAAAGAAAGAGGCCGCCGGCCTATAGAACAAGAAGTGCACGGAAGCCTTTAACCGGCTAAAAGAAGCAGTGGCCTCGGCGCCGGTTCTGGCACACTTCCGACCGGAAAGGACAATCTACGTAGAAACGGACGCTTCCGATACAGTAACGGCCGGAGTCCTTTCTTAATACGCTAACGACGGCGAGACCCTTTACCTAGTGGCCTTCTTTAGCAAATCTATAACAGAAGCTAAGCGGAACTACGCTATCTACGATAAGGAACTGCTAGCTATTATTCAGGCCTTTAAAGAGTAGAAACCGGAGCTTATAGCTGGACAGAGCACGATCCAGGTCCTTACGGACCACTAGTTACTGACCTACTTTATAAAGATGCAGAAGCTATTACGCCGCCAAGCGTAGTAGACGGCCTACTTATCCGGGTTCGACTTTAAGATCACTTATCGACCAGGAGCTCAAAATAGAAAGGCTAACGCGTTAACGAGAAGAGAAGGGAAGACCAGCCGCGCAAAAGAAGATCCGAACATGTTTCAGAAGGTGCTAACAGAACGAATAGTAGACGCGGAGGTGTTGAAAGAAGTAGGGATCTGTGCGATAGAGCCGCCGATCGAAGAAGAGACGCTCTAGGAGAAGGTGGAACGGCTTAATCAACAACAGAAGCTCGGCAAAACCGGCTTTGGGAAGCTAATAGTGCTGGAAGAACTAATTACAGAGGTCATCCAGCTGGTCCATAGCTTAGTAGATGTTGGCTACGCAGGTGCAAAGAAGACGATAGAAGCTATAAGGACGACATACTGGTTTCCGCGAATCTACGAGCGGATCCACCGGTTTATCGGCAACTGCTACGCGTGCCGGGCCGCGAAGCTACGTTACGGTCTTCCGGCCGGTCTGCTAAAGCCACTTCCGATCCCTAAGGAACTATAGCAACACATTACGATGGACTTCGTAACTGGCCTGCCGGACTCCGATAGATACGATGCCACCCTTAACGTAGTGGATAGACTAAGCAAAGAGCGCTACTTTATCCCCTGCCGAGAAAAGAATAAAGGAACTACTGCAGAAGAAACAGCGAGAATGCTAATTAAGTACGTGTGGAAGCACTACAGTCTGCCGGACACTATTACTACAGATAGGGGTCCTCAATTCACCGCCGACGTATAGAGAGCTATCAATTAAACCCTCGGAATTCGTAGAAAGCTCAGCACAGCCGCTTACCCGTAGACTGACAGTCAGTCTGAAGTAGCTAACCGAGAGATAGAGCGATATCTGCGAACCTTCTGCAGCTATTATTATGAAAAGTAGGTTAAGATGCTGCCAATAGCTGAATTCTGCGCAAACTTAGCACAGTCAGAAGCAACGTCGCTGGCGCCGTTCGAGATAACCTACAGTTATCTTCCGAGGCTGAGCTTCCATCCGCTATAATACGGGGTGGGTTGGCCCGTGTCATTACTATGCCTTGCCAAGGTTCATATATCTGGTACACATTGGTCAAGTCACTTCCGAGTTACTTGACCAGTCCCTTTTGGCTCAAGTGTACCGCGTTACATTACTTAACTCGGAAGTAACTGCTAAAAGTGTACGATGAAAGGCCTGGGTTCAATTCCCAGGGGGCGCATCTTTCAACAGGAGAGTGGAAGCAGCGTTGACGTATGTCCGTTTGTCCACCATTCCGTACAGAATAAGGCAGACCCGGTAAAGGTCCAGCTGGCTGTGTGCAGACCTGCCGGGGGGGGGTTGATTGCGTATGCTGCATAGGGGGGCTGTGCAATAGCATATATGGCCTGTAAGTAAGCGCAGCTTACGAGGTCGTAAGCCTGTAGCGCAGGGGGTAGTGATACGGGGTGGGTTAGCCCGTGTCATTACTATGCCTTGCCAAGGTTCATATATCTGGTACACATTGGTCAAGTCACTTCCGAGTTACTTGACCAGTCCCTTTTGGCTTAAGTGTACCGCGTTACATTACGCTAAGCGACGCCAGCTCGCTGGAGCTTTCTACCACTACGTCGTTAAAGAGAGTCGCCGCCGCGGCGGCGGAAGCGCTACGATCTCAGATAGAAGAAGCGATCAAAGTAGCGAAAGACGCGATGGAATCGGCTCAGAAGAAGATAGTAACTCGAGCTAATAAGAAGCGGTTACTAATAGAATTCGAGGAAGGCCAAAGGGTATAGCTTAACACGAAGAACCTAAGGCTAAAAGGCAACGCCAAGCTGAATCTATGCTACGTAGGTCCGTTTAAGATAGTGGAAAAGAGATTGCCGGTAACTTATCGGCTCCAGCTGCTAAAGGCGTTCCGGATCTACGACGTTTTCTATTTAGATCTGCTAAGCCTGGACCCTAAGAACGGTCTGCCGGAGCAGGGCTTCGCCGAACCCCCGCTAGTTAAGATGGACGGTAAAAAAGAAGAGTGGGAGGTAGAAGACGTAATGGACGTAAAGAAGACAAGGGGGTCCATCAAAGCGAGGATCTCGTAGAAGGGGTGGCCGGAAGACTATAAATGGTATCTGGTCGAGAACCTCCGGAATTCGGCGGAGCTGCTAAGAGAGTTCTACGTGCGGAACCCGGAAAAGCCGAAACCAGCGTAGCTCTAATGTCGACAATGCGGAGAAAAGAAGAAGAAAGCCGCGTCCGCTCCACTAGCGCGGAAGCCGATAAAAACGATCGTAACGGTTGCTATAGACCCATAAGGCGGCGCACGGACCGGTCACGCCGCAGCTCTAATAACTGCTGGCTCCGATCAGATAGAACGGATCAAATAGAATGGATCAGATAGACGCCATTAGATAGCGACGATGTAAACCTCTAAAAAAAAAAAAAAAGAGAAAGACGAGGATCGGATAAGTAAGCGGTCGAGGACGACCGCTGGTGAGGGAGGGGGGTGGTGTTACGGCAGCAGAAAGGGGTAGGACTGAGTAATAGGGTGGACCCTTGGAATTTCGGCTCGGCCCTTCCGGGCCGAGCCAGGCCTTGGCACTACTACTACGAAAGCCCACCACTACCACTACATAGATTCCTTTCCCTCCTCAGTTCGAGATATAGTTATCAAAAAGGCCGTATTGAATCATATCTGCGTGCCCGGATTACGGCTAACGCTACAGGACTGTCCCCCTTCTTTATAGCCTACAGATACGACCACTCCCTGCTCCTACCGACCCTAAGCAGCGCTACCTTACGCCCTATACAATCCCTAATTTAGTAGGGAGAAGCTATCGTACAGACAATTACGAACGCCTACTAATAGGCGAAAGCAAGTCTGGCTATAGCTTAACAGAATGCGGAAGAGCAGGCTAACAAGGGACAGCAGGCTGCACTAAGGTACGAGGCAGGAGATAAGGTCTGGCTAAACTAGCGTAACATCCGTACAGACCGGCTAAGCAAGAAACTAGATTAGAAGAACCAGAAGTTTACAGTAGTTCGACTAGTAGAAACATACGCTATACGACTTAACACTCCCCTAGGGATCTACCTAGTCTTCTAAAAAGATCTTGTACAGCCGGCATATACAGACCCCCTTCCGCACTAGACAACGGACGACGCGCGCTCTCTAGCGATTATTACTAAAGGCTAGGAAGAGTATAAGGTAGAAGAGATCCTTAAGAGCTAAAGGAAGCAGAAGAGGGTAGAGTACCTAGTTAAATAGAGAGGGTAGGCAAAGCCTACGTAGGAACTATACGAGGCCCTCTAGGACATATCCGCACTAGACAGGTAGGAGGAGAACTATTCCCCTGCCTAGTTGCAGTAACACTGCGCTATACAGTAAGAAAGGCACAGTCTACCCTAGATACAGGGCAGCCGCCGACAACATTAGGTTGTCGAAGGATCGGGAATCAAGACGTAGGACCCTACCGGGTCCCACCGATACTACACTATATAGAAGGGGGCAGGAGGAAGAGAACAGCTAGGAGATAGGTAGGAATAAGAGTAAAAATAAGAAGGGAATAAGAGCAGAACTGTCCGAAAACCTTCATACACTACCTTAGGGTAGCTTACTAGCTGCTACCCCGTAGGACTAGGGCAGTCGACAATAAAGCTGCCGACTCCCTGTCCAAAATCTTAATTACCTCCTAGCTGGCAGGAGCCCTACCTAGCCTAGCACTGTAGAGCAAAGGCACCCCCCTACGTGCCTCCCCTGGACAGCAGTAGGAGCAGTAGAGGGAGCTGTCCTTCTACTTATACGATACGTATACGCTGTCCTAGAAGCTAGGCAGGCGGTACAGGCCGAACGAGCCCTAGGGGGAGTTAGTACAAGCAGCATAGGACTAGCTGCAGGTAGCTATAAGAATAGCGTTAACGTACGAAGGGCAGGCTATAGCGACCTACTAGGGCATAATCCGGACAGGGTTACACTAGAAGGAGTAGAAGGGCAGCTTAGCAGCGTCCTGCTGCTTACTAGTGTAGCACCTAAGACATTAGCTAGGACTGTACAGAAGAAGGAGACCTGTACAAACTAGAAGCAGAGTTGCTAATAAAGCTAAGCATTCTATAGCTAGAGGTAGAAGTGTAGGGGGACGCCGGCCGGATAGTAGGAGGACGGGCTAGCAACTACGAGGGAGCTACGACAGGACTAGGCGGACGGAGTGCGTAGTATAGTAGTAGCATTAGTAGTAGTAGTTAGATAGTAGTAGTAGTTGTAGTGCTAGTAGACGGCCGGGCAGACATTTAGCAGACAGGAGAATAGAAGAGAAAGAGAGGAAGAGAGAGAGATAGAGGGAGGCTTAATATATATAGTGTCGGCTACCTGCTATACAAGGCAATAGCAACTAGGGCAGGTGCTACAACTGCGTAAAGGAGGGCGAACAAGGCAACTACGATCTAATGCCCGGATAAGCAACAGCCCTATAGACGGCCGGACGAGGAAGGGAAAGCGCTACCTACAAGAGGAACGCTAGGACCTAAGGCCGTACGATACGTCGTCGTACGAGGGAAGCATTATAAAAAAGGAGAGGGGTATTGTTAGAGGACGCCGTCCAGCCTAGGTCCTGGACCTAAGCCAGCTGTCGTCCTAAGGACTGCGACTTAGCAGCGCCAGCGCGACCCTACCCTCTATACAGGGTTACTAACACGACCCTACTCCTATACAGAGGGAGAATCCTATAGCCCTATATAGAGAGGAATTGCCGCCCCTTTAAACAGAGAGAAAACTCTGCATCCTGTACAGAGGGAAACTCCCAACCCTCTATACGGAGTTGGGAACCTTGCTCCCTTATATAGAGGGAAATTGCCAGCTTGGCTTCGTAGGTACAAATTGTACAGCAGCGGACGACGAAGGAACTGCCTATTAGTTCCTTTATATAGATACCTAGCTTTAAGTTTCTAAACTAAGATTCTTAAACCCTTACATATATAGATACCCGGCTTTAAGTTTCTAAACTAAGATTCTTAAACCCCTAACAAGAACGATAGAAGGAAAGCCTATTAAGAAAGGAATAAATAAGAAGGCCTAATTAGTTAGAATAAGATAGAATAGACAGAAGGAAAGACGAGTAAGCAGTCGAGGACGACCGCTAATAAGGGAGGGGGGTAGTGTTGCAGTAGCGGAAAGAGGTAGAATTAAGCAATAGGGTAGACCCTTAGAATTTCGGCTCGGCCCTTCCGGACCGAGCCAGGCCTTGGCACACTACTACCAAAGCTGTTACTACCACTACTACATAGATTCCTTCTGCTCTTCAGTTCGTGATATAGTTATTAAAACAGCTGTATCAAATTATATCTACGTGCTCGGACTAGCCGACAGCAATAAGATAGACAGATACCTAAAGAAGATAAAGAAGGAAGTAATAGAAGGACGTACAGACGAAAAAAGGATACGATAAGGTTGAAATAGAAGAAGAAAAATGTGGAATTTAGGCACCTACGACTGGAAATTAGGCAGAAAGAGGCTGTTACACTACGGAAATAAAGGGCAAAAAGAAAATAAATAGATAGATAGAAAAGAGGCCTATCAAAAAGAAAAAGAATAGAGCAATGTAATTGGCCGAAAAGAATAGAAATAGAACGGAAAAAGGGGGATAGATAAGACATCTTTAGCAGAGCGCCGCCTCTGCCCTCTAGACTTACATCCCTTCCGACAGATGCTACGGCGTCGTCTCAGCACCGAGAGCTGTAATAATCCCGTGCTTGCACAGGCACTTCGCGGCATCAAATTTGTGCCTTTTTTCATCTAGATGACTTGCGGACCCCGGACATTATTCCATCTGTTCGACACTCCAAGCCTTTCTGTGCAATCAGCTTGCCTGCCTCCGCACCCTCCGAGTCATCTGGTCTGCCTTGTCCGAGGTTGGAACCGAGTGTTATCAGAGCTGTACGGTCCCACGAGCCCAGGCGAGTGTCTCTCTCTGCACAGGTGCGCTCGACGATTCATCCTGCTCGTCCTATTCCGGGTCTCTCCTCTTCCCACTCCAATGGGAGTCCAACGCATTCAATACAACCGACTCCCGCATCTTACGGACCTTGGTACAACATGCCATCGATTGAGTCTCAAGCACACCCTGAGGCACACAATGGGCACCTTCGCCAGAATTTAGGACAATTCGGATCAAGTGAGCAAGCTGGAGTCAATGCGGCGCGTTCGACTTTGGATGTGTGGCTGCAACGAAAGATGATGCCCACACACATCGACTTGCATCAATCACGACACGCTCCTCACGCCCGCGCCGACACCTCCTCAAGCACATTGCAACGGTCCTGGTCTCTAGATCCCAGAAGATGAGCTGCAGGTTAGCCCATAGCTCTTGACGGCAGAAATATTCACAGTATTTCTTCATATTGTCACGAGATTGATAATGTGTCATCGAAGCCGAATCTTGGCTTTCTACATTCCATGTCCGGCCGTGGCAGCACTATGGAATGCATGCTTGTACAAAGCCATTCTACCATTCCACGTTACATTGTTATCACGGGGAAGGGTCGCAACGTGCAACGACCAATCTGGAGTGTTCCTCCTCCCATCGATTGGAATGTTGGTTGGCTGGGAGGTGCATCTAAAACAGCGCTGTCCCAAATCTGCCTGACACCATGGCCTTTTGCGGCAACTTCTTTGATGCGAGCTGTACTTATTCCGTGCAGTCTGACCCTCCTTAAGCTGCCACCGTGAAGCTCTCCACGAAGCACGACTTCCGACTCCTCCTCGAGCCACGGCACTTCCCACGATGGCTCTCACCGATCGCAAGAGCGGAGTCCAGATCCGGCCCCCGAACAAAGAGCCAGAATGGTCAAGCATATGCAACAATGTCTTTGATCAATACCTTGGCGACCAAGACCTGTTCGGCTTTGGTACCGCGGAGCGTGAAAGAAGCATCTCAGACGATTCAGGCGACATTTTCGACCTCTCTCGATCCAGCGAACAAAGCCATGGACCGGACACCACTTCGCCAATACCTTCCTGGACAGCCGAAGCTAAGCCCGTCGCCGAAGCAAAGCAGCCCAAGGCAAAAGCACCTGTGGGCTTCTGGCACAGGAAGCTGAGGGCCCTTGAGGAAAATGCTGCAGACTATGAACGAGGACAGCAGAAGTTGAGGACTGCCAAGTCACATCCAAACTTTCTGAGCCCAGGCAGCCTTTCTTCAGCTCCCGCTGTACCGGGCTCGCCTCCCAACCAATCATATTCGATCCAACGACAGAGGTCTCGACAGCGTGGTACAGCTGCAAACGGACGAAACCCATCAACCCGACGGAGCGTCACCAATCTACGGGCAGTCTCACGCGGACGACCAATGGGCGTATCGAAGCCACCAGATACTGCTGCGGGTGTGAATCCAAGTGCTACAATCCGCAAGCACAGTGCCTCGCCATCGAAGATGATGACGCCTTCTCGATATCGCGCTGGATTCAAAGATGCGTGGGCGGAGCGTATACAGGATAGCCCGCAGAAGTTTGCACTGAGACTTCCTTCGAACAACGCTGCAATCCCCGCATCCCCGCCGCCTTCGGCCGGATCGACACAAGACATCTTTGCTGCTTTCGGGTCACCAACCCACCCGCCTGTGCCTGGTTGCGACAACCAGATCTCTCCCCTAGCCAGCACTTTCCAACAGGCGGCACGAATACATACGCCTATCGCTTCGCCACTTCTCAGTCCTGGGAGCCATGCGCCAGCGTCATACTTCGATGCTCCACCACCTATATCAACGAACCCATTTGTGACAGTACCGCGGACCGATGTCGCACCACTGTATCCAGAGCCCGGCTCATCGTTGGCGAACAACAGGATCCAGGAATTCGACTTTGGGTTTTCGAGTCCGCCTGAGTTGAATGATACATGGTCGGCAGCTCCTTTTGCCGAACCACCACCTGCCCCGTTCTCGCCAGTGGACACATCCTCTTTTGACGACCCCTTCGGTGGCTTCAGTAACAGCCTTCTGATCAGCCAGCAAAGTCAGAACCATAATCTGGGCCTGGGTATCAGCTGCGATCCAAGCGCGATCAGTGGCAATTACACTACTGCGATGCCGGTTGCACCGCTCCTCCCGACGTCAACATACACAACACCACTTGCAAACTCACCCTTCTACGTACCGTCGCTACCCAACGGCCTGCCCATCACTCCTCGACGTCAGCGAGGCTCAAGTTCACCGACCCGCTCATTCTCGCCCCCAGCAACAGATTCCCGCTCCCGTCACGCTTCCGGCTCACGCAAAAACTCCCGGCACCGACGAACGAAGTCCGGGAGCAACACACCCCGACATCATCAGGGTGCCGACAAAGGTGGCTTTGTTAACTTCACGCCCAATGACCACGGCAAGATCTTGAATGGCGTCGCACCCTCGGGCAGTTCCAAGACCAAGGCCCGGAGAGAGAAGGAGGCTGCCGAGAAGAGGAGAAGATTGAGCCGAGCGGCTATGAAAGCTGTGATTGAAGCCGGCGGGAATGTGGAGACCTTGCAGAAGGCGGGGTTAATTGTTTGATCACCCAAAACGACAGGGCGAGCGACAGGTGCTGGTGTACATACGATTATGTCTAGGCTATATTGGCGTAATGGATTGGCTGGCCGGCTGGCCATATTTGTTTCTATTAACCAGCATGTCGTGCAAGCAGAATTTCGTAACAAAGGTTGAATTGCTTCTATTGACGTCCTACGTCTAGCCCTGAGCTAGTTCTAACGTAGTCTTAGCTACGGTAGTCTAATACGATGTGTAGTAACGTATATAACTATTCAGCTGTACAACCTAGAAATTTTCTTAGCACAAGAAATTTGTTAATTAACACACAACATGTTAACAACCAAACATACAATCGTCTTATTAAGAAGGCAGGATTGTTTTTTTTCTATCTACCTACTAGTAAGGCAAATTTCAAAGCTATAGCTATGTTACTAAAGTATACAATATGCTTTATACAATGCTAACTTCTAGACACTACAGAGCTACCTATTGTCCTAATAGTTACTCTATATAATACAAACTTACTAAGACTAAAGAGTAGACAATTGTTGAATATCTTCTAGACCTAGATTTGCGAGGGTTTCTACCTTACCTATATAAAGTAGTAGAACTACGAAGAACGGCTTTCTTGCTTTGTTATCTTTTTGCGAAATTAGAAGCTTATCCTTAGGTTGCCTTAATTAAAGCTCTACAACCCTTAGATTGACTAGAATACTGGAACCCTCTACCTAAACTTAGAACACTGCTGGACCTACTGTTACCCTTTTACTCTGTCTAGGCCTCTATACAGCAAACACGATTCGATTTCCTAAGTATCTGCAGATTAGTTCCTTTATATAGATACCTAGCCTTAAGTTTCTAAACTAAGATTCTTAAGCCCTTATATTAGGAACTGATCTTACTGTTAGTAACTGCAGTAATATAACGAAGATAGACAGCGACATCCCTATAGAACCTGCGACTGTGTAGAGTAAGATACACCGCGTATACGAGGAGCTGCTGGAGCACAAGAGGCAGCTCGAGCAGCAAGTAAGCCACTAGGCTGCGATAATTTCCCAACGGGAACAGGAGCTACGACAGCTTAGGGCGTCCGATCGCGATCCGACCCCTACGACGACGACGAACACGATAGCCTACACCCCGACCCCTAAAAGCAAACTCCCCGACGTCTCTACGTACGATAGTAAGGCCCCGGCCGAGTACCCCTCCTAGGCTACCCAGATGCGCTCTAAGCTTCTAGTCGACTTAGGAGTATACCTAACTAAGCTAGACAAGGTAGTTTACCTCTTTAGGAGGTTAAAGGGCAGGGCAGCAGCACGGATTCTGCCGTACTACGAGACGGCCATTGCCAACCTGGCAATAGCTACGACGACGATGCTCTAGGCAGCTCTAGACAAGAGCTATAAGGACCCAGACCGCGAGAGCCGGGCACTCCTATAGGTTAACACGATAAAGCAAGGACGCAAGACTGTACAAGAGTTCCTTGCAGAATTCAACCAGACTTTAGCAGAAGCGGGAGGTCTCTAATAGAAGGACAGGATAAAAATTACCTCTTTAGAGGTAGGCCTCTCTAAGGAGATTATAACAGGGCTAGTAGGCGTAATGCGACCAGCTACGTACGAGGAATTCTGCGATCTCCTTAGAATAGTCGATAACCAGCAGCGCAGGCTCGGACAGATAAGCTGCGCTTAAGAGATAAGACAACCCCTCTAGCGACAGACGGACGCTATAGACTAGGAACCAACGACGACGAGGGTAGCGGCAGCTGTTACTGTACGGCTAAGGGCCGCTACTAAAAGGGCACAATAGGTAGATATAGCTACCCTAGACAAGAGACGAGCAGAAGGGAGCTGCTACCAGTGTAGCAAGATAGGCTACACTGTACAGAATTGCGGGCTTTTACTAGCAGAGAGACCTAGGGGACGGCCGACCACTGCAAGGGTAGCAACTGCAGCGCCCTAACAAGAAGATTAGGAGTCCTACTTGGACGACGACGAGTTGGGAAAAGAGTAGCCTCTAAGCGAAGGCTCTGCCAGAGGCGTATATAAGATAGATTGCCAAATCAAAGCACTACTTAGCTATCTTTTAAGAGCAACTACATAACGACTATGCTGTTTATCGTACAGCCAACGTTGAACAGGTCCGTAACGGCGCGGACATTGATTAACACAGGATGTTTAGTGTACGGAGTAATTAGCGAAGACTTCGTACAGAGACACCGGATTAAGACGACCCCTACTGTACCTGTACGCATATTGGGCATTACCGGGTAAGGACCAGACATTACCTATATAGTCAAAGTAACGATAGAGGTACAGGGACACTATAAGCAGGACTTATACCTCTCTATGTCGTACAGGACAAGTTAGGGTATAACCTAATACTAGGGAAGCTATAGATAGAGCGCTAGAGGGGCAAGCTAGACGTTGGACGAGGACGGCTGTACCTGGCATTAACGAAGCGGAGGCTTCAAAACCAAGGGAAGGCTCCGCAGGGTAACAATGCCAAGGCCGAAATCAACACAGCGACAGCGGACATTAAGAAGGCATTAGCACCTAAGAAAGTAACGGACCCCTGTATAAAGCTTCTAAGGGAGTATGCTAGATACCTGGACCTCTTCGAGCCGAAGTCGGCCTTAAAACTGCCGCTATACCGAGGAGAAGGGATTGACTACAACATCCAGCTAGAACCCTGTCCGGATAGGAGTCTGCCAGAGGTACTGTATAGACTACTGTACGGAATGTCCTCTAGGGAACTCCTAGTGCTCCGCAAGACACTAGACGACCTGCTTGCTAAGGGCTTTATTCAGGCAAGTACGTTGTCTGCAGGAGCCCTAGTGCTGTTTGTCTACAAGGAGAGGAAGGCCGGCTTGCGTTTCTACGTAGACTACAGAGGCATCAACGCGATTACTAAGAAGGACCGGCACCCCCTACCCCTTATTAAGGAGACTCTCGGACGGATCAGCAAGGAAAAGTGGTTTACTAAGCTTAACGTAGTCTCGGCCTTCTACAACATACAGATTAAGGAAGGCTGTAAATAAATAACTGCCCTCTGTACGAGATATAGTCTTTTTAAGTAGCTTGTTACCCCCTTTAGCCTTGCTAACGCACCGGCAACATTCCAAAGGTATATTAACAAGTCCTTGCAAGGGTTACTAGACGACATCTGCTCGGCATACCTTAACGATACCCTGGTTTTTACGGACGGCACCTATGCAGATTACGTACAGGACGTTAAGAAGGTGCTGGACCGACTGCAGCAGGCTAGCTTGTACCTCGACATCGACAAATGTAAATTCGGTGTCTAGTATACGAAATACCTAGGGTTTATTATCGAGGCAGGGAAAGGCATTAGCATAGATAGGAAGAAGATTAATGCTATTAAGCAATAGAAGCCGCCTACAAACGTTAAGGACATACGGGAATTTCTTAGGTTTGCCAACTTCTACCGCCAGTTTATACAGAATTACTCAGAGATTGTACGCTCCCCAGTGGAGCTAACACACAAGGACAAGCAGTTCAAGTAGACGGACGAGTGCGACGGGAGCTTTAACAAACTAAAGGAGCTCTTTACTATAGGACCAACACTTGCCGCCTTTAACCTAGAGTATACAACGATACTAGAGACCGACTCCTCGGAGTACTGCATTAGAGGTATCCTGTTATAGGTAGGCTCTGATCCGGGCGCGCAGATATAATTCAATACGGCCTTTTGATGACTATATCTCGAACTGAAGAGGGAAAGGAATCTATGTGGTGGTGGTGGTGGGCTTTGATAGTGGTGGTGCCAAGGCCCGGCTCGGCCCGGACGGGCCGAGCCGAAATTCCAGGGTCAACCCCATCAATCTGTCCCACCTCTTTCTACCACTGCAACACTACCCCCCTCCCTCACCAGCGGTCGCCCTTAACCGCTTAGTCACCTTATCTATCCAAAAATGTCCACTTTTTTTTTTTTTTTTTTTTTTTTGATTCGCCGCCTCTTTTCTCGAAAACTCCTTTTAACGTCGACGTTACCTCTTCCGTCTTCTATCCAAAACAATGTCCTCTTCGTCTCTTTCTCAACTTCTTACATTATTTGCATCCGAAGTCCTTCACTTGACGTTTATGTAATCGGTGCGCCTGATCCGTGCTATCTGATTTGAGCCGTGGGTTATCTGAGCTGCGGCGTAGTTGGTCTGTGCGCTGCTTCGGAGGTCTATATAGATCCTTCCTCGGCGCCGTTTTTCTTCTTCTTTTTCTCTTCCACCAAAGCCTTTACCTACTATCGTAGGGTCGGCGGCGCTGGCACGCCACGGCGTGCGCGGCCTACCGACCCCTACGATCTGCCTGGAGCAAGCGATCGTTTTCATCGGCTTCCGCGCCGGTAGAGCGGACGCGGCTTTCTTCGTTTGGCTTTAGAGCCATTCCGGCTTCGGCTTCTTCGGGTTCTGCGCGTAGAAGTCTCTTAGCAGCTCTGCCGAATTTCGCAGGTTTTCGACCGGATACCATTTATAGTCTTCCGGCTACCCCTTCTACGAGATCCTCGCTTTGATGGACCCCCTTATCTTCTTCACTTCTACTACATCTTCTACCTCCTACTCTTCTTTATTACCGTCTATCTTAACTGGTAGGGGTTCAGCGAACCCCTGTTCCGGAAGGCCGTCCTTAGGGTCTAGGCTCAGCAGATCTGAATGGAAAACATCGTAGATCCGGAACGCCTTCGGCAGCTCGAGCCGATAGGTTACCGGCAACCTCTTTTCTACTATCGTAAACGGACCTACGTAGCGTGGATTCAGCTTGGCGTTGCCTTTTAGCCTTAGGTTCTTCGTGTTGAGCTATACCCTTTGACCTTCTTCGAATTCCATCGGTAACCGCTTCTTATTAGCTCGAGACACTATCTTCTTCTAAGCCGTCTCCATCGCTTCTTTCGCCACTTTGATCGCTTCTTCTATCTGAGATCGTAGCGCTTCTGCCGCCGCGGCGGCGACTCTCTTCGACGACGTAGCGGGGGTGATTAAAAGCTCCGGCGAGCCGGCTTTACTTAGCGGATGGAAGCTCAGCCTCGGAAGATAACCGTAGGTTATTTCGAACGGCGCTAGCGACGTTGCTTCTGACCGTGTTGAGTTTGCGCAGAATTCGGCTATTGGCAACATCTCGACCTACTTTTCTTGATAATAGCTGCAGAACGTTTGCAGATATCGCTCTATCTCTCGATTAGCCACTTCAGACTGACCGTTAGTTTAAGGGTGCGCTGCGGTGCTGAGCTTTCCGTGAATTCCGAGAGCTTGGTTGATAGCTTTCTACACGTCGGCAGTGAATTGAGGACCTCTATCCGTGGTGATAGTGTCCGGCAGCCTATAGTGCTTCTATACGTGTTGGATTAGCATTCTCGCTGTTTCTTCCGAAGTAGTTCCTTTATCCTTAGCCCGACAGGGGATGAAATAGCGCTCTTTGCTTAGCCGATCCACTACATTGAGCGTAGCGTTATATCCATCCGAATTCGGTAGGCCGGTTACGAAGTCCATCGTAATGTGTTGCCACGGCTTCTCGGGGATCGTAAGCGGCTTTAATAGGCCGGCCGGAAGACCGTAACGTGGCTTCGCGGCTCTGCATACGTAGCAATTGGCGATAAATCGATGGATCCGTTCGTAGATCCGCGGAAACCAGTAGACCGTCCTTATAGCTTCTATCGTTTTCCTCGCTCCGGCGTGGCCAACATCTACGGAGCTATGGATTAGCCGGATGACTTCTGTAATTAGTTCTTCCAGAACTATTAGCTTCCCTGAGCCTATTTTGCCGAGCTTCTGCTGTCGGTTGAGCCGCTCTACCTTCTCGTAGAGCGTCTCTTTTTCAGTTGGAGACTCTTTAATCGGCGATTCCACCGCGTAGATCCCTACTTCTTTCAACACCTCGGCGTCTACTATCCGCTCGGTCAACACTTTCTGAAACATGTTCAGATCTTCCTTCGCGCGGCTGGTCTTCCCTTCTCGTCTCGTTAGCGCGTCAGCCTTTCCGTTTTGGGCTCCGGGTCTATATGTAATCCTGAAATCGAACCCTAATAAGTAGGCAGCCCACTGTGCTTGACGTCGTAAGAGCTTCTGCGTCTTCATAAAGTAGGTCAGCGACTGGTGGTCCGTAAGAACCTGGATTGGCCCCTTTCTAGCTATGAGTTCCGGTTTCCACTCTTTAAAGGCCTGAATAATGGCCAGCAGCTCCTTATTATAGATAGCGTAGTTCCGCTTAGCTTCGCTTATTGACTTGCTGAAGAAGGCGACTGGATGGAGGGTCTCGTCGTCGCTATATTGAGAAAGGACCCCTGCGGTTACTGTGTCAGAAGCGTCCGTTTCTACGTAGATTGCTTTTTCTAGTCGGAAGTGTGCCAGAACCGGCGCTGATGCTACAGCTTCTTTCAGCCGGTTAAAGGCTTCCGTGCACCTCTCGTTCCATAGGCCGGCGGCCTCTTTCTTTAGCGCCTCGTTCAGGGGTCTCGCTATCTTGCTAAAGTCCTTAATGAACCGTCGATAGTAGCTGCAGAAGCCGAGAAACGCCCTGATTTGCGTAGTGTTTCCGGATTTCGGCTGCTTCCACTCCGCGACGGCGGCGACCTTTAAGGGGTCTATACGAATTCCATCTCTTCCGACGATAAGACCGAGATATTTGACCTCGGTTTAATAGAACTCGCTCTTCTTTGTGTCCGCGTTCAATCCGACCTCGCGGAGCCTCTTTAACACTCTCTCGATGTGGTCCGTGTGTTGCTCTCTCGTCCCGTCTGTATAGATAAGAATGTCGTCCAAATAGATAGACACGAACCGTTCTAGCATGTCTATAAAGGAGTGGTTTATAAAGCGTTGCTACACCGCCGGCGCGTTGGTGAGTCCGAACGGCATCACCAGCTACTTAAAATTGCCTATACGCGTAGCGAACGTCGTAAGATCTTCCGTCTGTCCTTCCTTATTTCTCAACCGATGGAACGCTTGGCGGATGTCCAGCTTGCTGAACCACTTAGCCTTCGCCACTCTTTGGATGGTCTCGTCGATTAACGGCAGTGGGTATACGTCTCTTTTGGTGACCTTATTAAGGCCTCGATAGTCCACGCAGAGTCGCAGCCCACCCCCTGGTTTCCGTACGAAAAGGATCGGTAACGCATACTCGGCTGAACTCGGCGTAATAAACTTCTTTGCCAAATTTTCGCGAACAAACACCTCCACTTGGTCCAGTTCGGCCGGTGACAGTCTTCTTAGGGGCTCTGTTCTTGGCAGCGTAGCTCCCTCTTTCAGTCGGATCTTGTTGTTATATTCCGGTCGGTGGAGCGGCAATAGGTTGGAGTCCGCCTTTAAGAACACGTCGGTGTAATCGTAGAGCTCCGCCGGCAGCACCTCCAGTGGGTCTACTTCGTCTTCTGCTATTATCTTCCTGTAGTCCTCGATGTCTTTTATAGAGATAGCGTAAATCTCATTATCCGGCGATTTCGCGAGAGTCATTATAGCTTCCGAACTTATTATTCCGACGGTGATCGGGGGTTCGAAACGATCGGACGGAGTCGCTTCCACCGTCGCGACGTTCGATCTAGCTTCGGCTGCTATGACCGATTCGGTGACTGATTTGACGGCGGCTAAGCCGCTGGTCGATTTTCTAAATCTAAGTGTGCCTTTTCCTACGTCAATAATCGCTCCCTGGTTCTTCATCCATTTCTGCCCTATAATGATGTCAAACCTTCCGATATCTATAATTCGGAACGTCGCTTCCGTAGTTCGACCAGCCAAGGTGGTCCTTAATGGCACGTAGTGCGTGACACTCTCTGTGTCTTGTCCGTTATACGCCGAAATCCGCGTCGGCGACGCTAGTTCCACCGGATAGCTATACCCTTTTATCAGTTTCTGAACCAATCTGTGGTGGATCGCCGCGCCAATAAGAGCTCCGGTATCGATAAAAGCCCTTAGCTGAAGTGGTCGGCTCGATCCGTTAAGGGGGTGGACAGTAATTGGAAGGATAATAGCTGTTTCCGTGTTCACTTCCACCGCAGCCGATAGCGGATCGCTGCAGCTGTTGATACTTTCTTCTCGCGGCGATTCGCTTCGATGTAGTGCCCTATTGTTAGCGCTGGATAGGGGGCCTATCCTTCCAGCTGATCTTTTCCCAGGATTCGCAGGGGCACTCCACCGTCTACGCTATTAGTGTCGTTCGAAGCCGGCTCTATAGCTTGTATAGCCTTTCTCGGTAGCGGCGGCGGCTTCGTTGCTCGATATTCCTGCTTCTGCTTATCCGACGCTTGGCATCTCGTAGCGATGTGGCCAGGTTTTCTACACGCGTAGCAGGTAGGGACGAACGACGAGCGCTGTAACTGATACGATGGCTGCTGGGGTGCTCTCCGGAAAGGCGCAGGGGCTCGCGTCGGCTGCGCCGGCGGCGACTGCTTCTGAATCGATTCGCGCGCTTTTGCATAAGCGTTCAAGTTTCTCGCGGTGACCCTCGCTCAGTGTACGAAGCTCTTAAGGTCTTTATCTTCTACCGAGGCTATGGCTGCAGCGAGCTTAGGGCTCAGTTTCTGTCTTAGTAGGTGGAGCTGTTCATCTTCCGCCACTCGGGCTCTGATTGCATATTTTCTAAACAAACCGTAGAATTCTTCAAACGTCTGCCGGTTTTGGTTAATCTTGTCTAGCTGCTTACGGGCTGTCTTCTTTCAGAATGGATCTCCGAAGCGTTGATCTAGCGCTTTGATCGCTTCTTCGGCGGTCGCCTCTTCTAGGTCCGCTACCAGCGAAAAAGCTTCACCTTCTAATCGCGATTCTAGGTACGCCAGTCGGTCTTTGGCGCTGTTTCCGGCGTGATCGCGGTCTATCTTATTCTTTATCTTCTTCTTGAACGCCTCCTAGTCTTTAGGGTCTCTACCTCTGAACGCCGGTAGGTCCGGCAATGACGTTATCGAGGTGCTACCTTGACTATAGGCCGCTGGTAAGGCGGTCTCTGCTGGTTCTTCTTAGTGCTGTAGCGGCGACGTCGCTGCTTCTATATTAGCTAGTTGGCTCTTCAGCGCCTTCAGTTGCGCCGTTCGATTCGCCGCCTGGTTTTCCAGCACGTCGATAATAGTCTCGGCCGATTCCTTCTCGGCTCTTACCGTCTCTACTTCTTCCCTTAACTGTCTGTTTTCTTCTACGTTCCTATAGAACTTCTTTTCTATAAAGGTAATGATATCAAACACCTTCTCAGCTCTATGCTCTGTAAGATATTCTCCTATCTCGTCCGGCGTGCGTCTATACAGTTCGGCATAGCCCTCTATGCCCTTTCTCGCTTTATTTACCTCTTCTTCTGTAAGGCCTTTATTGGTCGTTCTGTTATCGAGAACGCTAGTACGCCTATCCCTCGGTCTGTTAGTCTTTCTCTTTCCGCTGCGGCCTGTAACGCCGCTCTCTACCGCTGAGAAGCCTTCCATCTTCTTACGGTGCCTTGGGGGTTGTTGTTGGTGTTGGTGTGGGTGCGCGTGCGTTATTCGGGTTTCCGGATGATTCGACGGGCCCTTTCGCGCAGCGCGGGGGGGGTGTAGAGAGTGAGTTCGAGATATAATGATCCGGGCGCGCAGATATAATTCAATACGGCCTTTTAATAACTATATCTCGAACTGAAGAGGGAAAGGAATCTATGTAGTAGTGGTGGTGGGCTTTGATAGTGGTGGTGCTAAGGCCCGGCTCGGCCCGTCCGGGCCGAGCCGAAATTCCAGGGTCCACCCTATTAATCTGTCCCACCTCTTTCTACTACCGCAACAGGCTCGGACGGACTTCTGCACCTATACGCGTATTTCTCTAAGAAGAACTCCCTGGCTAAGTGCAAATACCCTATCTACGACAAGGAGTTGCTGGCCGTCGTACAGTGCTATAAAGCATAGGATAGAGAACTCCGCTCAGTGCCTAAGTTCCTCGCCCTAACTAACTACAAGAATCTAGAGTACTTTACGCAGCCCCGGAAACTGTCTAAGAGGCACGTACGATAGGCAATGTACCTAAGCTAGTTTAATATAAGACTTTAGTATTATAAGGGTAAGGACAATAGCAGGGCCAATGCGCTATCTAGACAGGACCAGGATATGCTAATAACGTACGAGGACGACCGGTTGAAGTTACGAACATTCCAGATGTTTAAGGAGGAGCTAGGCGAGGAGACTATCCGCCTAGCAGCGACGCACCTATAGGACCCTAACTGCAAGCATAGGAAGAGGTAGTAGAGAGGGACGAGGTGTACTAAGGGGCCTGTACGGCAATCTAAGGAGGGCAACGGAAGCTCCTAGCTAAGCTCTATCTCAAACTATTAGCAGCAGAGTGCTTAGTAGACGAGGAGAACAACCTAAAGTTCAGGAATCGGATTTAGGTCCTAGCAGACTGATCCGGGCACGCAGATATGATTCGATACGGCCTTTTTGATGACTATATCTCGAACTAAGGAGGGAAAGGAACCTATGTGGTGGTGGTAATGGTGTCTGATGGATAGTGGTGTGCCAAGGCATGGCTCGGTCCGGAAGGGCCGAGCCGAAATCCAGGGTCCACCCTATTACTTAGTCCCACCCCTTTCTTCCGCTGTAACACCACCCCCCTCCCTCACCAGCGGTCGCCCTCGACCGCTTAGTCACTCTGTCCATTCGAAAACTTCTTCTTCTTTTCTTTCTTTTTTTTTTTTGAAAGCCCCTTCCAATGCTGACGTCGCGTCTTCTATCTTCTATTACAACCGTCGTTCTTTTCGTCGCTTTTTCCATCTTTTACATCGTTAGCATCTAAAGCCCTTCACTTGGCGTTTATGTAATCGACGCTATCTGATCTAATCCGCGGTCTTCTAAGCTGCGGCTCGGCTGGCCTGTGCGTCGTCTTAGAGGTCTATATAGATTCGTCTGTGCCGCCGTTTTTCTTCTTCTTTTTCTCTTCTACCAAGGCCCTTAGCTACCGCAGGGGGGGGGGGCGGCGCTGGCACGCCACGCCGTCGGCGAGCTTCCTAACGCATCGCCGATAGGTAGTGGCCGAGTCGAAGACCTCCCCGAAGGCGACCGACACGATCGTCTTTACTGGCTTCCGCGCCGGTGGAGCGGACGTAGCTTTCTTTCTTCCGGCATTGTCGATATCAGAGCTACGCTGGTTTCGGCTTTTCCGGGTTCCGCCTATAGAAGTCTCTTAGCAGCTCTGCCAAATTCCGAAGGTTTTCGACCAGATACTATTTATAGTCTTCCGGCCACC
This sequence comes from Pseudocercospora ulei, assembly GCA_016165855.1. NCBI lineage: Eukaryota > Fungi > Ascomycota > Dothideomycetes > Mycosphaerellales > Mycosphaerellaceae > Pseudocercospora > Pseudocercospora ulei. Next base: position 440,025 of record JACWNB010000003.1, read on the forward strand.
CCTTCTACGAGATCCTCGCTTTAATGGACCCCCTTATCTTCTTTACGTCTATTACATCTTCTACCTCCTACTCTTCTTCCTTACCGTCTATCTCGACCGGCAGGGGTTCGGCGAACCCCTGTTCCGGAAGGCCGTCCTTAGGGTCCAGGCTTAGCAGATCTAAATGGAAAACGTCGTAGATCTGGAACGATTTCGGCAGCTGGAGCCGATAAGTTACCGGCGACCTCTTTTCCACTATCGTAAACGGACCTACGTAGCGTAGATTTAGCTTGGCGTTGCCCCTTAGCCTTAGGTTCTTGGTATTAAGCTATACTCTTTAGCCTTCCTCGAATTCTATCAGTAACCGCTTCTTGTTAGCTTAAGTTACTATCTTCTTCTAAGCCGATTCCATCGCTTCTTTTGCCACTTTGATCGCTTCTTCTATCTGAGATCGGAGCGCTTCCGCCGCCGCGGCGGCGACTCTCTTTAATGACGTAGCGGTGTTGGAAAGCTCTGGCGAACCGGCGTCGCTCGGCGGCTGGAAGCTCATTCTCGGAAGATAGCTATGCGTTATCTCGAACGGCGCCAGCGAGGTGGCTTTAGACAGTGACGAGTTGGCGCAGAATTCGGCTATTAGCAACATCTTAACCTAATCTTCCTGATAATAGCCGCAGAAGGTTCGCAGATATCGCTCTATCTCTCGGTTAGCCACTTCAGACTGACCGTCGGTCTGCGGGTAAGCTGCTGTGCTGAGTTTTCTACGAATTCCGAGAGCTTGGTTAATAGCTTTCTATACGTCGGCAGTGAATTGAGGACCCCTATCTGTAGTGATAGTGTCCGGCAGCCCGTAGTGCTTCTATATGTATTGGATTAACATTTTCGCCGTTTCTTCCGTAGTAGTTCCTTCGTCTTTCGCTTAGTAGGGGATGAAATAGCGCTCTTTGCTTAATTGGTCCACTACGTTCAGTGTAGCGTCGTATCTATCGGAATCCGGCAGGCCGGTTACGAAGTCTATCGTAATATGCTGCTATAGTTTCTCGGGGATTGGAAGTGGCTTTAGCAGACCGGCCGGAAGACCGTAACGTGGCTTCGCAGCCCGGCATACGTAGCAATTAGCGATAAACCGGTGGATCCGCTTATAGATCCGCGGAAACCAGTAGATCGTTCTTACTGCCTGCATCGTCTTCTTCGCGCCGGCGTAGCCAACATCTACGGAGCTATAGACCAGCCGGATGACCTCTGTAATTAGCTCTTCCAGAACTATTATCTTCCCTAAACCGGTTTTGCCGAGCTTCTGTTGTTGATTAAGCCGTTCCAACTTCTCGTAGAGCGTTTCTTTCTTAGGGGCCGGTTTCACTGCGCAGACCCCTACTTCTTTCAACACCTCTGCGTCTACTATCTGCTCGGTCAACACCTTCTGGAACAGGTTTGGATCTTCTTTCGCGCGGCTGGTCTTCCTTTCTCTTCTCGTCAACGCGTCGGCCTTTCCGTTTTGAGTTCCAGGCTGATAGGTAATCTTAAAGTCGAACCCGGATAAGTAGGCCGCCTACTGAGCTTGGCGACGTAAGAGCTTCTGCGTCTTTATAAAATAGGTCAGCGACTAGTGGTCCGTAAGAACCTGGACCGTGCTCTTTCTAGCTATAAGCTCCGGTTTCCACTCCTCGAAAGCCTAAATAATCGCTAGCAGCTCCTTATCGTAGATAGCGTAGTTCCGCTTAGCTTCGCTTATTGACTTGCTAAAGAAAGCGACTGGATAGAGGGTTTCGTCGTTATTATATTAAGAAAGGACCCCTGCCGTCACTGTGTCGGAAGCGTCCGTTTCCACGTAGATCGTCTTTTCTGGCCGGAAGTGTGCCAGAACTGGCGCAGAGGCCACTGCTTCTTTTAGCCGGTTAAAGGCTTCCGTGCACCTCTTATTCTATAGGCCGGCGGCCTCTTTCTTCAGCGCCTCGTTCAGGGGTCTCGCTATCTTGCTGAAGTCCTTAATAAACCGTCGATAGTAGCTGCAGAAGCCGAGAAACGCTCTGATCTGCATAGTGTTTCCGTGTTCGTTTCCACCGCCGCCGAGAGCGGGTCGCTGCAGCTGTTGATGCTCTTATCTTTTCTTGTCGATTCGCTCCGGTGCGGTGCCCTATTGTTAGTGCTGGATAGGGGGCCTATCCTTCCAGCTGGTCTTTTCCTATAATTCTTAACTGCACCCCACCGTCTATACTGTCAGTATCGTTCGGCGCCGATTTGATGGCTTGAATAGTCTTTCTCAGTGGCTGCGGCTGCTTTATAGCGCGATACTCCTGCTTCTGCTAGGCCGTTGCTTGGCATCTCGTAGCGATATAGCTAGGTTTTCCGTACGCGTAGCAAGTAGGGACGAACGACGATCGTAGTGAATACGACGACTGCTAGGGGGTTCGTCGGAAAGGCGCAGGGGCTCTAACTGTCTGCGCCGACGGTAACGGCTTCTAAATCGGTTCGCGTATCGTCGGTTTTCCGTACGCGTTTAGGTTTCTGGCGGTGACTCTCGCCTAGTGCACAAAGCTCTTAAGGTCTTCGTCTTCTACAGACGCTATAGCGGCGGCCAGTTCAGGGCTTAGCTTCTGCCTTAATAGGTGGAGCTGCTTATCTTCCGCTACTCTCGCTCTAATAGCATATTTTCTGAACAATCCGTAGAACTCCTCGAACATCTGCCGGTTCTGCTTGATCTTATCTAGCTGCTTACAGGCCGTCTTCTTTCGGAATAGGTCTCCGAAACGCTAGTCTAGCGCTTTAATCGCTTCTTCTGCGGTTACCTCTTCCAGGTCCGCTACTAACGAAAAAGCTTTACCTTCCAGTCGCGATTCCAAGTACGCCAATCTATCCTCTTCGCTGCTCGATACGTAATCGCGGCTTATCTTATTCTTGATCTTCTTCTTAAATGCCTCCTACGATTTAGGGTCTCTGCTGCCGAAAGCAGGTGGGTCTAGCAATGGCGTTATCGTAGTGCCCCCTTAACTATAGGCCGCTAGTAAGGCGGTCTCCGCGTAGGTTTCTCGCTGCAGTGGCGGTAACGACTTCGCTGCTTCTATATTAGCAAATTGATCCTTTAGCGCCTTTAGCTGCGCTAGTCGATTCGCCGCCTGGTTTTCTAATACGTCAATAATGGTCTCTGCCGATTCCTTCTCAGCTCTTACCGTCTCTACTTCCTCTCTTAGCTGTCTGTTCTCTTCTAGTGTTCTGTAGAACAACGTCTTAATAAGGTCTATACCGTCGTAGACCTTCCCTATCCTATTCTCGTTTACATAGTCTTCCAGTTCCTCGATCGTGCAGTTGTAGATCTTCCTATATTCGCTTATTTGTTCCTTAATCTCTGCGGTCTCTTCCGCTGTAAAACCTCTAATAATGATCTTATTATTAATGTCACTGGAGCGCCTGCTCGCTCTGTCAGTCTTTCTCTTTCCGCGGCGGCCTGTTACGCCGCTCTCTACCACTAAGAAGCCTTCTATCTTCTTACGGTGCCTTAGGGGTTGTTTGGTTTGGTTGTGTGGGTGCGCGTACGTTATTCGGGTTTCCGGATAGTTCGACGGGCCCTTTCGCGCAGCGCGTAGGTTGATGTAGTAAGTAAGTTCGAGATATAATAATCCGGGCACGCAGATATAATTCGATACGGCCTTTTTGATAACTATATCTCGAACTAAGGAGGGAAAGGAACCTATGTGGTGGTAGTGGTGGTGTCTAATAGATAGTGGTGTGCCAAGGCCCGGCTCGGTCCGGAAGGGCCGAGCCGAAATCCAGGGTCCACCCCATTACTCAGTCCCACCCCTTTCTTCCGCCGTAACACAGACGAGAAGCTCCGTACGAGCTTAATACAATAGGCATATAATTCTATAGCTACCGGGCACCTAGGGCGCAAGGAGACGTATAGCATTATCGCTAGGGACTACTACTAGCCGGCGATAGCGAAGGACATCTATAGGTTCGTACAGAACTGCGACGTATACAGACGGACGAAGCCCTAGCGTAAGCTAAAGCATAGGCTGCTGAAGCCCCTGCCAATACTGTACTAGCCCTAGCAAGACCTTACAGTAGACTTTATTACAGACCTCCCTAAGAGCGACAGACGGCGGAACATTATAGTAGTTATAGACAAGCTAACGAAGGGGGTAATACTAGAGGGAATAGACTCTATTACAGCTAAGGACACTGCCTAGGCCTTTATACAGACGACGTTTAGCAAACACAGTTTCCCTAGGTTAATTGTATCGGACTAGGGTACGCAGTTTACAAGCTAGCTCTAGGCAAGGATCTGCCAGTTGCTAAAGGTAGAACGTCGCCTATTAACCGCTTGGCACCTGCAGACAGACGGGGCGACAGAGAGGGTCAATTCGACGTTAGAAGCGTACCTCTAAGCGTACGTTGACTACGACCAGACAAACTGGAACCGCCTTCTCCCTATAGCGGAGCTAGCTATTAACAGCTGTACAGCTATTGCTATAGGATTGTCCCCCTTCTTTATAGCCTATAGATATAACTATTCCCTGCTCCTACCGACCCTAAGTAGTAATACCCTGCGACCTGTACGATCCCCTATTTAGCAGGGAGAGGCTATCGTACAGACGATTACGAATGCCTATTAATAGGCGAAGGCGAGTCTAGCTATAGCTTAACAGAATGCGGAAGAGCAGGCCAACAAGGGACGACAAGCTGCACTAAGGTACAAGACAGGGGATAAGGTCTAGCTAAACCAGCGACACATCCGTACAGACTGGCTAAGCAAGAAACTGGATTGGAAGAACAGGAAGTTTACAGTAGTCCGACCAGTAGGGACATACGCTATATAACTAAACACTCCCTTAGGGATTTACCTAGTCTTCTACGTAGACCTTGTACAGCCAGCGAACACGGACCCCCTGCTGCACTAGACGACGGACGACGCGCGCCTACCTGCAATTATAACTAAGGGCTAGGAAGAGTATAAGGTAGAAGGGATCCTTAAGAGCTAAAGGAAGTAGGGGAAGGTAGAGTACCTAGTAAAATAGAGAGGATAGGCGGAGCCTACGTAGGAACTATACAAGGCCCTACAGGACACAACTGCACTAGACAGGTAGGAGGAGAACTATCCCCCTGCCTAGTTACAGTAACACTGCGCTATACAGCGAAAAGAGGCACGATCTACCCTAAGGACAGGGTAGCCGCTAGCAACTTAAGCTGCCAAAGGATCAAGAATAACGATGTAGGACACTATAGGATCCCACTAATACGACACTGTACGACACTGTACGAAGGAAGGACTAGAGGAAGGGAACAGCTAGAAACAGATAGGAAGGAAAGTAGAAATAGGAGAAGTTAAGAGCAGAACTGTCCGGAATTTCTTACACTACCTAGAGGGAGGGGGTAGCTTACTAGCTACCACCCTAGAGGACCAGAGCAGCCGACTCCCTATCTAAGATCTGAATTACCTCCTGCCTAGCAGAACCCCTACCCCTACCTAGGCAAGCCCTAGGAAGCGGAGGCACCTTCCTACCCCTATGCGCCTCCTCCGGACGGCGGTAGAGGCAGTAGAGGGAGCTATCCTTCTACTTACATAAGGCACACACCCTAGCCCAGAAGCCTAGGAGGCAGTATAGGCTAAGTAAGGGCTAGGGGGAGTTAGGGCAGGAGGCGTAGGGCTAACCCCAGGTAGCGATAAGGACAGCGTTAACGTACGACGCCTAGGCTATAGCTACCCGCTAAGGTGTAACCCGGGCGAGGTTACACTAGAAGGCGTAGTAGGGCAGCTCGGCCGCATCCTGCTGCTCGTTAGTATAGCACCTAAGACGTTAGCTTAGACCGTACAGAAGACGGGAATCTGTACGAACTGGAAGCGTAGCTGTTAGTTAAATTAAGGATTCAACTGCTAGAGGCGGAAATAGGAGGGGACCCTAGCCGGACGAGCAGAGGAGGAGGAGCCAGCAACTACGAGGGAGCTACTAGACAGGGCGGACGACATAATAGTAGTAGTTAGATAGTAGATAGTAGATAGTAAATAGTAGATAGTAGACGGTAGGCGCAGACAGTGGACAGTAGTGGACGGTAGACGGCGTAGGAGGAGAAGGCAGGCAGGGAATAGAAAGAAGAGGGGGAGAGAAAGAGAAGGGAGAGGCTTAGAATTTGGAGGGTAACTGCCTGCTATATAAGGCAATAGCAACTAGGGTAGCTGCTACAACTAGGTAAAATAGCAAGGAGGCAACTACGACCTAGTAGGCGACGAGCGACGACTATATAGACAGCCGGACGAAAAGGGGAAGTCGCGACCTGCTAAAAGAACAGCAGGAGCTAAGGGTAGGCACGTCGCTGTACGAAAAGGGCACTACAACAAGGGAGGGGGGGTAATTGTTAGAGGGCGCCGCCTAGCCTAGGTCCTGGACCTAACCTAAGCTAGCCGTCGCCCTAAGGACTGCGACTTAGCAGTGCTAGCACGACCCTACCCTCTATACAGAATCACCGACAGGACTACACTCCTATATAGAGGGGGGAACCCTATAGCCCTACACTAAGGGGAATTGCCGCCCCTCTAAACGGAGGGAAAACTCTGTACTACTGTATAGAGGGAGAACTCCCGATCCTCTGTACAGAGAGTGAGCCTTGCATCCCTACACAGAGGGAAATTGCTAGCTTCGCTTTGTAGGTACAAATTGTACAGCAGCAGACGACGAAGGAACTGCCTATTAGTTCCTTTATATAGATACACAACCTTAAGTTTCTAAACCAAGATTCTTAAGCCTCTTACACCTAGTGTCGTCTCTTCTTTTATATCTCTAGGGATAGATGTTTCCGATTCCCCTCTATTCCTGCCCCTCTTTTGCAGCTTCCCAGTCTTGCCTACAGCTGCCCAATCCTGTCTGCAGCTGCCTAACGTCTCTTGTAGCCCGGTCCGGGCTGCAGTCGCCCAATATCGCTTGCAGCTGCCCCGTCTTGCAGCTGCTATCTGTCCTACCCTGTACAGTACAGTGTTACTGCGACCGTTTGCTAGGGTGCCTTTCCTCCTATTTGTCTAATGCCTGTGTCTCCTAGAGAGCCTTATACAGCTCCTATATAGGCTCTGCCTAACCTGTCTATTTTACTAGGTATTCTATCTTATTCCGCTTTCTCTAGCCCTTAAGGATTTCTTCTACCTTATACTCTTTAATGTACGATGTGTGTAATGAAAGAAGCGTAAAGGTTCTATCTAGCTACGTTGCAGGTAGAAATACACCCTAGTAGGTTAATTATGTAACGTGCTGCCCCAACACCACCCCTAAACTGAGCGCCTTTATACAAAGAAGGCGGAAGAATTCATCGTGCTTAATATGCTGCAGGGCTTTCGTAAGCCTATCTGCAATCACTCGATCAGATAGGGTGTACTGGATCTTAACTACTCTGTCGACAAGAGCTTCGCGAAGGACAGACTAACGGATTAGAAAGTAGCGATTGCGGCTGGATACAGCCCCTTTTAGGGCTGTCGCAATCGCAGCCTAATTGTCTATTTAGATAACAATTAGGGCATGTAATGCTTTCCAGATCTCGTTAAACAGGGGGAGGAGCTATCTTGCCTACGTTACAGCAGTTGTAGCTGCGATAAACTCCGCTTTACAGGTAGACTAAGCTGTTAGTGTCTAGCGTTTCGTACGCTAAGCTATAGGCGCCCTATTTAGCATAAAGACGTTGCCTGTTGTAGCTTTGGATTCCGTAGAGGTGCCCCAGCTGCTGTCAGACGAGCCGAGGATTACCGAGCCTTGCGAGGTGTACTGATATGTAATTCCGAGGTCGGCTGTTCTAAGAAGGTACTTGGCTACCGCTTTTAGCGCGTACATCGCATTGCGCATAGGATAAGCGACGCGTTGTGTAAGCCTTATAACTGCGTACGATATGTCTAGTCGTATAAGAAGGGAGATGTAGAGGAGTTGGCCTACTACCGATCGGTATAGGGCCGCAAGATCCGCTAGGAGTATGTCGTTAGTATTACAGTCAATCCGATTGTCGTTAGGGATTGGCACTGCAAGAGGGCGAGTGTGCTGTCTATTAATGCTAAGAGCTGCAAGAGCTATATAGATCTTAGAGGTCTGCCGAAGAGTATAGCCAAAACCAGTCGTAGGAGTTAATACTTCTATCCCTAGGTAATTGGAGATAAGGCCTAGATCCCGAAGTTTGAAGCGTCTGCTAAGGTCAGCAATCGCCTGTTTAGCGTCCTAAGGTAGGCCTATAACCTTGAAGTTATTAACATAGACTGTAAGAAGGAGGCTGCCCCTCCTAAAGATATTGGAGTTATTCTGAAGTTAGTGGAACCCTATCTCTAGGAGAGCCTTAGTAAGGGTATCCTGCCAGCGTCGTAGTGCTGTACGGAGGCTATAGATAGCTTTGCGTAGGCGACAGACTATACCTGTAGGCAGGTAGCGAGGCTGTTAAACAAACAGAGGTGTATCTAGATCTGCGTTTAGAAATGCACTGCTAATGTCGATGTGTCGTACATCGTACTGGTATTAGGCTGCGTACGCGAAGACTATCCGTATTGTAACCGCTTAGAGGACGTCTGTATAGACGTTGTCGGCATCTGGTTCAGTAAAACCCTAGGCACACCAACGGGCCTTCTTCGTGCTATCAGCCTTAGAACGTAGGGCCTATATGCCTGTTATAACCTTTGCCCCTATTGCTAGTAACGAGCGGGGTACTAGGTCCCAAACCCCTATATCTAGCATTTGTGTTCTCTTAGCGTCTATAGCTTGGTACTATACTTCCCGATCCGGTCCTAACAGGGCGCGTCCTACTGTAAGGTCCTCTGGGGGAGCGCTTACTGCTGCAATAGTAGGGCGTAGAGGGAACTCCTTTGGGAATAGAGTAAAGTCTCGGCGGGTAACAGTCCGTTTGGTCTTCGTATCAAAAATGTAAGGCACTCTATTAACCCGACTAAGAAAAATTCCCTCTGCTGTACAGGGTGCAAGCTTCGGCAGTTAACTATCGTCCTTTTTAAAAAGTACCCGACAGCTAAGTGGAACGTCGCAGAGACTAGGGAGTTTACTAAAAACTAGTTTATAGGGTAATGCAGCGTTCGGTAAGGCCTTGTTTAAGGTGCAGTTAAGCTTGTCGACTGTAGCAAGAACAGTGGTTAACTAGAGCTTGGCCGGGATGTTGCTATAGATATGTGTAGCTCGTAGGGCCTTAAAAACAGTCTAATTAGTCCGTTCAAAAAGACTATTTTGCTAATAGGCGTAGGCTGCGCTGGCTGTCTACTAAATGCTATTAGGTGTAAGGAAGTCGTATAGGGGCCCTGCAAATTCCGACTTCCTATTAGAGTAAATCCGAAAGGGGAGCTTGTTGTGTCTTCTTTGTAGGTAGAGTAGGTGCCCCTTAAGTTGGACAGCTGCATCCGACTTAGCATACAAGGGAAAGACCTATTTGTACCTTGTAAACTTTTCGATAACAACCAGAGCTAGCGTAGCTAGCGGGCAGTCACCAATTGCAGTAGAGGGTAGTAAGCAGTTCTTGCCGCCAACTAGGTCAATGTGTAGGACATCTAGGAACGCTCGCGCCTCTAATACTATATCTCCTGTTCTAGGCTTAATGCTAAATTTGGCCTATACACAAGGTACACATTCTTTCGTAGTTGGAAGGCCTAATAGAACAGGGATATTGTAGCGTCTTAGCGTCTGCTGTACTGTTCAAGGATTAACATGCCCAAGAGCAGCATGCCAATCTGTAGAGGTGTCTAAAGGAGTCCAGATATACCGGTTGCCCTACCGAGAAAAGGTAATAACAACCGCGTTGCTAGAGTCCGCGATTTGGAGCGGTTGGCTACGCTGCGCAACAAGGTAATAGCCCTGGTCCTCTAGTCGCGCTAGAGAAAGCAGGGTAGGGCCATTGCCCTTAATATATATAGCATACTACAGTAAAATAGGCTTTGGTAGTGTAGGTAGACGTAGGGAGCCCTCTCCAATCGAGGTAGTAGAGGAGCTATTAGCGAGGTGCACTAGACGAGGATTGCGTAAGTAGGAGGAGAATTGCGCTTTATTAAAGGCTATATGTTTATCGGCTGCCGTGTCCAGCTAATATCCTGTACCTGTAGCTCCTATACGTGTCGCCTTAACCCTAGGCTTGCCCTTAATACGCCTCTTGTTGCATTAAGCCTCAGTATAGTTAGGCGCCTTGCAGTAGTTGCATATTGCTCTAGGTGTTCGGGGCAATAATTTCTTAGCATTAGGCTTTGTAGCAACAGGTCGGATAGATGCCAGGGGTCGAGTGCCCTTGTTCGTGTTAACAAAGGACTTAAGTTGCTGAATTGTCTCTAAAAGATAGGTACCCTTAATCTAGCGGGCTACGTCGCAGTGCATAGACTAAAGCCGGTCCTAAATGATAAATTGGTAGGCCGACGAGAGGTCAGAGAAGTCTGCTATATCGTAGATCGTACTAAGACACAGCATAGAACGCTTAATATTAGCTAGCAGCGCTACTAGTGTTAGTGCTTCCAGTTTTATAGCTGGAGCTACTAGTAATGCCGACGTAGACAGAGCTTTTAAAGAGACTTCCTTGCAAAAGACTTTTAAAAGCTTAAACGGTAATGCCCCAGCATTGTAAAGAATCCTGTCTGGAGCTAGCTGCTTAAGGAGCGCTTGCCAGTAGAGACGCCAGCATACTACAATCTTGTTTTTATACTGAAGTCCATTAGCAAAGGCTGCAGCAGAGTCGGTAAAGACGATATGCGCTTGGATTTGTTTGCACTAAGCAGAGAAGTTTTTAGGAGAAAGCTTAAACATGCCCTCGATTAGGGCACTAAGGTCGTTTAGCATCCGTAGTAGGTCCTTGTCCGTTGCCCGGCTCTCTATTAAAGAGGCTGCAATTTGGTCTGAGGACGCGAATTGGACCTAACTAAGGATAATCGGCTCGTACAACGGAAGGTCAGGTGCTAACGCAGGACTGGTAGTTGGCGGAGTGCCTCTAGATCGTGTGCTAGAGGCTATCTTGTTGCTTGCGATGCAACAACGGACGCTTTAGTAGTCTGACCTGCGTAGAAACGCGAGGGCTTATAACCTAATGCACGATGTCTATAATGAAAGAAGTGTAAAGGTTCTATCTAGCTACGTTGCAGGTAGAAATACACCCTAGTGGGTTAATTATGTAACGTGCTGCCCCAACACTCTTCCTAGCCTTTAGTAATAATCGCTAGTAGGCGCGCGTCGTCCGTTGTCTAGTGCGGCAGGGGGTCCGTATGTGCTGGCCGTACGAGGTCTATATAGAAGGCTAGGTAGACTCCTAGGGGAGTGTTAAGTAGTATAGCATATGTCCCTACTAGTCGGACTACTATAAACTTCCGGTTCTTCTAGTCTAGTTTCTTGCTCGGCTGGTCTGTACGGATATTGCGCTAGTTTAGCTAGACCTTATCTCCTGCCTCGTACCTTAGTACAGCCCGTCGTCCCTTGTTAGCCTGCTCTTCCGCATTCTGTTAAGCTATAGCTAGACTCGCTTTCGCCTATTAATAGGCGTTCGTAATCGTCCGTACGATAGCTTCTCCCTACTGAATTAGGGATCGTACAGGGCGTAAGGTAGCGCCGCTTAGGGTTGGTAGGAGCAGGGAGTAGTCGTATCTATAAGCTATTAAGAAGGGGGACAATCCTATAGCGTTAGCCGTACAGCTGTTAATAGCTAGCTCCGCTATAGGGAGAAGGCGATTCCAGTTTGTCTGGTCGTAGTCGACGTACGCTCGGAGGTACGCTTCCAACGTCGAATTAACCCTCTCCGTCGCGCCGTCTGTCTGTAGGTGCTGTTGCGGCGGCAGAAAGGGATAGGACTAAGTAATAGGGTAGACTCTCGGAATTTCGGCTTGGCCCTTCCGGACCAAGCCGGGCCTTGGCAAGCCACCCCTAAAGCTCTCACCCACCACTATATAGATTCCTTTCCCTCCTTAGTTCGAGAAATAGTTATTAAAAAGGCCGTATTGAATTATATCTGCGTGCCCTAATTATTATATCTCGAACTTACTTACTACACTAACTCCGCGCTACGCGAAAGGGACCGTTAAACAATCCGGACACCTAAATAACGCACGCTCACTACACACACTCAACCAAACACTAGCACTGTAAGAAAGCTAGAGAGAGCTTCTTAACAGTAGAGGGCGGCGTTACAGGCTGCAGCGGAAAGAGAAAGACTAACAGACCGAGGGATAGGCGTACCAGCATCCTCGACGATAGAATAGCTACTAAGGGCCTTATAGAAGAAGAGATAGATAAAGCGAAGAAGGGTATAGAGAGCTATACCGAACTGTACGCACGCAAGCTAGAGAAAATAGAAGAGTATCTAGCAGAAAATAGAGCTAAGAAGGTGTTCGACATTATTACCTTCGTCGAAAAGAAGTTTTACAGGAACATAGAAGAGAACAGGCGACTAAGAGATAAAAAAGAAGCGGTAATAGCTGAGAAGGATTTAGCAGAAACCGTTATCGACATGCTAGAAAACCAAGCGGCGAATCGACTAGCACAACTAAAGGTAATAAAGACTCAGTTAGCTAAGATAGAAGCAGCGATGTCGTCGGCGCCGCCACTACATCGAGAAGAACAAGCAGAGACCGCGTCACCGGCGGCCTACAGTCAAGGTAGCACACCGATAACGTCACTACCTAACCTACCGGCGTTTAGGGGCAGAGACCCTAAAGATTAGGAAGCATTTAAAAAGAAAATAAAGAATAAGATAGACTGCGATTACGTCGGAAGCAGTACAGGAGACAGATTAGCATACCTGGAATCGCGACTGGAAGGTGAAGCTTTTTCGTTAGTGGCGGACCTAGAAGAGGTAACTGCCGAAGAAGCGATCAAAGCGCTGGATCAACGCTTCGGAGATCCATTCCGAAAGAAGACAGCCTGTAAGCAACTAGATAAGATCAACTAGAATCGGCAGACGTTTAAGGAGCTCTACAGACTGTTCAGAAAATATGCTATTAGAGCCAGAGTGTCAGAAGATAAGCAGCTCTACCTACTAAGGCAGAAGCTGAACCCTGAATTAGCTGCAGCTATAGCGTTAGTAGAAGACGAAGACCTTGAAAGCTTCGTGCACTAAGCGAGAGTTACCGCTAGAAACCTAAGCGCTTACGCGAAATTGCGCAAATCGAACTAGAAGCTGTCGACGACGCTAACAACACGACCCCCTGCACCTTTCTAGAGAGCACCTTAGCAGCTATCTTATTCGCTGCGTCCGTCGTTCGTCCCTACCTGCTACGCGTATAGAAAGCCTGGCTATATCGCTACGAGATGCCAAGCGACGGATTAGCAGAAGCAGGAGTATCGGGCTACAAAGCAGCAGCCGCTAAGAAAGACTATCTAAGCTATCGAGCCGGCTCAGAACGACACCGACAGTGTGGACAGTGGAGTGCTACTAAGGATCTTAGGAAAAGACCAGCTGGACTAATAGGCCCCCTATCCAGTATAGACAATAGGGCACCAGAGCGATCCGCGCCACCGGAATATAGAAGTATTAACAGTTGTAGCGATCCGCTCTCGGCAGCTGTAGAAGTAAATACAAAAACTGCTATTATCCTTCTGATTACGGTCCACCCCCTTAAAGGCTCGCACCGACTACTCTAATTGAAGGCCTTCATCGACACAGGAGCTCTCATCGGCGCCGCGATCCACTATCGATTGGTTCAGAAGCTAATAAACGGATATAGTTACCTGGTGGAATTAGCACCGCTAACGAGAATTTCGGCGTACAACGGACAGGACACGGAAAGTGTTACGCACTATATGCTATTAAGGACTACACTAGCTAGCCGCACTACAGAGGCGACGTTCCAAATTATAGATATCGGAAGGTTTGATATTATTATAGGGCAGAAATAGATAAAGAACCAGAAAGCAGTTATCGTCGTAGGTAAAGGCACGCTAGGGTTCAAAAACTAGCAGAGCGGAGTCGTCGCCGCGAAATCGAACGCTACGACCATTGAAGCGGTTCCGATAGATCGGCCCGACCCTCTAGACACGATCGGAATGCTGAGCTCGGAAGCTTTAACGACCCTCGCGAGGTCGCCGGACAATAAGATTTACGCTATCTTAATAAAGGACATCGAAGGCGCGGGAAGATAATAGCGGAAGAAGAAGTGGATCCGCTAGAGGTGTTACCGAAAGAACTCTACAGCTACGCTAACGTGTTCTCGAAGGCTGACTCCAACCTCTTGCTGCTCCACTAACCGAAATACGACAACAAGATCCGACTAAAAGAGGGAGCTACGTTGCCGAGAACCGAGCCCCTAAGACGACTGTCGCCGGCCGAGCTGGACTAGGTAGAAGTCTTTGTTCGAGAGAATCTGGCGAAGAAGTTTATTACGCTGAGCTTAGCCGAATATACGTTACTAATTCTTTTCGTAAGGAAACCCAGAGGTAGTCTCAGACTGTGCGTAGATTACCGAGGCCTTGATAAGGTTACTAAGAGAGATGTGTACCTGCTGCCGCTGATCGACGAGACTATACAACAAGTAGCTAAAGCTAAGTGGTTTAGTAAGCTGGATATTCGCTAAGCTTCCTATCGACTAAGGAACAAAGAAGAGCGGACAGAAGACCTTACGTTATTTGCTACGCGCATAGGCAATTTCAAGTAGTTGGTAATGCCTTTTGGACTTACTAACGCGCCGGCGGTGTAGCAGCGTTTTATAAATCACACCTTTATAGACATGCTAGAACGATTCGTATCTATTTACTTAGACGACATCCTTATCTACACCGATAGAACGAGAGAACAGCACACGGACTACATCGAGAAGGTGCTAATTAGGCTCCGCGAGGTCGGGTTAAACGCGGACACGAAAAAGAGCGAGTTCTATTAGACGGAAGGCAAATATCTCGGTCTTATCGTCGGAAGAGAAGGAATTTGGATAGACCCCTTAAAGGTCGCCGCTGTAGCGGAATAGAAGCAGCCGAAATCCGGAAACACTACACAAATCAGAGCGTTTCTCAGATTCTGCAGCTACTATCGGCAGTTTATTAAGGACTTCAGCAAGACAGCGAGACCCCTAAACGAAGCATTAAAGAAGGAGGCCGCTGGCCTATAGAATAAGAAGTACACAGAAGCTTCCATCCGACTGAAAGAAGCAGTGGCCTCGGCGCCGGTTCTGGCGCTCTTCCGACTGGAGAAAACGATCTATTTAGAGACAGACGCTTCTAACACAGTAACTGCAGGGGTCCTTTCTTAGTATAATAACGCCGACGAGACCCTCTACCCAGTAGCTTTCTTTAGCAAGTCTAGAAACGAGGCCGAGCGCAACTACGCTATTTACGATAAAGAGCTATTAGCTATTATCCAGGCTTTCGAGGAGTGGAAACCGGAGCTTATAGCTGGAAAGAATACGGTTTAGGTCCTTACGGACTACCAGTCGCTAACCTATTTTATAAAGACGCAGAAGCTATCGCAGCGCCAAGCTTAGTAGGCCGTTTACTTATCCGGATTCGACTTCAAGATCACCTATAGACCCGGAGCTTAAAATGGAAAGGTTAATGCGCTAACGAGAAGAGAGGGAAAGACTAGCCGGGCAAAAGAAGATCTGAACATGTTCCAGAAGGTGTTGACCGAACGGATAGTAGACGCCGAGGTGTTGAAAGAAGCAGGGATCTGCACAATAGAACCGCTGAAAGAAGAAGAGACGCTCTACGAGAAAGTGGAACGACTTAATTAGCAGCAGAAACTCGGCAGAACAGGCTTAGGAAAGCTAATCGTTCTGGAAGAACTAATCGCAGAGGTTATCCAGTTGGGTTATAGTTCTAAGGATGTCGGTTACGCAGGCTCGAAGAAGACGATAGAAGCTGTAAGAACAGTCTACTGGTTTCTGCGAATCTTCGAACGGATCCACCGGTTTATCGCTAATTGTTACGTATGCTAAGTCGCGAAGCTACGTTACGGCCTTCCGGCCGGCCTGTTGAAGCTACTTCCGATCCCTAAAAAACTATAGCAGCACATTACGATAGATTTCGTAACAGGTCTGTCGGACTCCGAAGGATATAATACTACGCTTAACGTAGTGGATCGACTAAGCAAAGAGCGCTACTTTATCTTCTACTAAGCGAAGGATAAAGGAACTACTACGGAAGAGACGGCGAGAATGCTAATTCAGCACGTATAGAAACACTACGGCCTGCCGGACACTATTACTACGGATAGGGGTCCTCAATTCACTGCCGACGTATAGAAGGCTATTAACTATGCTCTCGAAATTCGCGGAAAGCTTAGCACAGCCGCTTACCCTTAAACAGACAGTCAGTCTAAAGTGGCTAACCGCGAGATAGAGATATATCTGCGAATCCTCTGCAGTCATTATCAAGCAGAGTGGGTTAAGGTGTTGCCGATAGCCGAATTCTGCGCCAATTCGGCACGATCGGAAGCTACCTCGCTGGCGCCGTTCGAGATAACCTACGATTATCTTCTGAGAATAAGCTTCCAACCGCTGAACGAACCTAGCTCTTCGGAACCTTCTACATCTACTGCTACCTCGTTAAAGAGAGTCGCTGCGGCCGTAGCAGAAGCGCTTAGATCTTAGATAGAAGAAGCAATCCGCATAGCAAAGGAGGCGATAGGATCGGCTTAGAAGAAGATAGTAACTCGAGCTAATAGAAAGCGGTTACTGATAGAATTCGAAGAAGGCCAAAAGGTATAGCTTAACACGCAGAACCTGAGGCTAAAACGCAACGCCAAGCTTAACCCTCGTTACCTAGGCCCGTTTAAGATCGTGGAAAAGAGGTCGCTAGTAACTTATCGGCTCCAGCTACCGAAATCGTTCCGAATCTACGATGTCTTTTATTCAGACCTGCTAAGTTTAGACCCTAAAGACGGCCTTCCAGAACAGGGGTTCGCCGAACCCCTACTAATTAAGATAGACGGAGAAGAAGAAGAATAGGAGGTAGAGGATGTAGTAGATATAAGAAAGATAAGAGGGTCCGTCGAAGCAAGGATCTCGTAGAAGGGATAGCCGGAAGACTATAAATAGTATCCAGTCGAGAATCTCCGAAATTCGGCAGAGCTGCTAAGAGAGTTTTATGTCCGGAACCCGAGGAAGCCGAATCCTAAGTGGCTCCGAAGCTGATTATTCCGGAAGAAGAAGAAGAAAAGCCGCGTCCGCTCTATCGGTGCGGAAGCCAATAAAGACGATCGTAGAAATCGCTAGCCGGTGTCTTTAGCTCCACTACTACTACTGCTGGCCAAGACCGGCGGATAATAGCGGTAAGGCCGAGGACGGCGCCACTGCGTCGGCACGCTTTGTAAAAGTCTTTGCTCTCCGTTACCGCTATCCGCCGACTTGGCTGGAAGGATAATAACAACGAAGAACGAAGCCGACGCTATTAAAGCAGCCTCGCAGTGGCGCCAAGGGCTATAGTGGAAAAGAAAAAAAGAAGAAGAGATAGCGAGCTGCGGATAGATCTATATAGACATCCGCGGCAGAGCACAGACCGGTTACGCTACAGCTTAGGTAACCGCTAGTTCCGATCAGATAGCTCTTCCAATCAGATAGACGCCGAAGTAAAGAAGTCAGATAGCGACGATGTAAGAAGAAAGAAGATAAAAAAAGGGGATAGTTTCGAAATAGAAGAAAGCGAAGAGGTAACGGCGGAATTAAAAAAAAAAAAAGAGAAACAGATAAGTAAGCGGTCGAGGTCGACCGCTAGTAAGGGAAGGGGGTAGTGTTGCGGCGGCAGAAAGGGATAGGACTGAGTAATAGGGTAGACCCTCGGAAATTCGGCTCGGCCCTTCTGGACCGAGCCAGGCCTTAGCAAGCCACCCCTGAAGCTCTTACCTACCACTATATAGATTCCTTTCCCTCCTTAGTTCGAGATATAGTTATCAAAAAGGCCGTATTGAATTATATCTACGTGCCCGGATTAGGTGCTATGCGGTTAATAGGCGACGTTCTACGTTTAGCAACTGGCAGACCCTTGCCTAGAGCTAGCTTGTAAACTGTGTACCCCAGTCCGATACGATTAACCTGGGGAATCTGTGCTTGCTAAACGTTGTCTATATAAATGCCTAAGCAGTGTCCTTAGCTGTAATAGAGTCCATTCCCTCTAGTATAACCCCCCTCGTTAGCTTGTCTGTAACTACTATAATGTTCTGCCGTCCGTCGCTCTTAAGGAGGTCTGTAATAAAGTCTACTGTTAGGTCTTGCTAGGGCCGGTCCAGTATTAGTAGGGGTTTTAGCAGCCTATGCTTCAGTTTACGCTATAACTTCGTCCATCTGCAGACATTGCAGTTCTGTATAAACCTACGGATGTCCTTTGCTATCGCCGGCCAGTAGTAGTCCCAGCAACGATACTGTACGTCTCCTCGCACCCTAGATGTCCAGTTGCTATAGATTATGCGCCTGTTGTATTAAGCTCGTACAGAGCTTCTCGTCTGCTAGGACCCAAATCCGATTCCTGAACTTTAGGTTGTTCTCCTCGTCCACTGTGCACTCTGCTGCTAAAACCTTAAGGTAAAGCTCTGCCGGGAGCTTCCGCTGTCCCCCTTAGATCGCTGTACAGGCCCCTTAGTAGACTTCGTCCTTTTCTACTGCCTCTTCCTACGTCTATAGCTAGGGTTCCTATATATATGTCGCCGCTAGGCGGATAGTCTCCTTGCCTAGTTCCTCCTTAAATATCTGGAATGTCCGTAATTTTAGCTAGTCGTTATCGTACGTCGTTAGTATGTCCTAATCCTGTCTAGATAGCGTATCGGCCCTGCTGTTGTCCTTTCCCTTACGATACTAGAGTCTTATATTAAATAGGCTTAGGTATATCGCCTATTGTACGTGATCCGGGCGCGCAGATATGGTTCAATACGGCCTTTTTTAATGACTATATCTCGAACTAAGGAGGGAAAGGAATCTATGTAGTGGTGGTGGTAGGCTTTGATAGTGGTGGTGCCAAGGCCCGGCTCGGCCCGACCGGGCTGGGCCGAAATCTAGGGTCCACCCTATCAATCTGTCCCACCTCTTTCCACCGCCGCAACACTACCCCCCTCCCTCACTAGCGGTCGCCCTCGACCGCTTAGTCATTCCCTCCGTCCTAACCTCCACTGTTTTTTTTTTTTTTTTTTTTGATTCTTCCTCGAAAATCCCCTCCAACGGTGATGTTACCTCTTCCTCCTTCCATCGCTTCTTGAATTTCTTACGTTATCAACATCCGAAGTCCTTCACTTGGCCGTTTATGTAATTGTCCATCTGATCTAAGCTATAGGTTACTTGAGCTGCGGCGTGGCTGGTCTGTGCGCCGGCGCGGAGGTCTATATAGATCTTTCCGCGGCGCCGTTTTTCTTCTTCTTTTTCTCTTCTACCAAAGGCTCCACGCGGTCGCCGACCGACGTGGTAGCGCCTGGAGCTATAAACTCTACTACGATCGTTTTCATCGGCTTCCGCGCCGGTGGAGCGGACGCGGCCTTCTTCGTTCTCTTCCGGAAGCATCGGCTTTAGAGCCATTCCGGCTTCGGCTTCTTCGGGTTCCGCGCGTAGAACTCTCTTAGCAGCTCTGCCGAATTCCGAAGGTTTTCGACCGGATACCATTTATAGTCTTCCGGCTACCCCTTCTACGAGATCCTCGCTTTAATGGACCCCCTTATCTTCTTTACGTCTACTACATCTTCTACCTCCTACTCTTCTTTATTACCGTCTATCTTAACTGGTGGGGGTTCGGCGAAGCCCTGTTCCGGCAGGCCGTTCTCAGGGTCCAGGCTTAGCAGATCCGAATAGAAAACGTCGTAGATCCGGAACGATTTTGGTAGCTGGAGCCGATAAGTCACCGGCGACCTCTTTTCTACTATCGTAAACGGGCCTACGTAGCGTAGATTGAGTTTGGCGTTCCCTTTCAGCCTTAGGTTCCGCATGTTAAGCCAGACCTTTTAACCTTCTTTGAATTCTATTGGCGACCGGCTTCTATTAGTCCGAGTTACTATCTTCTTCTGAGCCGTCTCTATCGCTTCTTTCGCCACTTTGATCGCTTCTTCTATCTAAGATCGTAGCGCTTCTGCCGCTGCGGCGGCGACTCTCTTCGACGACGTAGCGGTAGTGGAAAACTCCGGCGAGCCGGCGTCGCTTGGCGGCTGGAAGCTTATCCTCGGAAGATAGCTATGCGTTATCTCGAACGGCGCCAGCGAGGTTGCTTCGGACGGTAACGAGTTGGCGCAGAATTCGGCTATCGGCAACACCTTAACCCAATCTTCTTAATAATAGCCGCAGAAGGTTCGCAGATATCGCTCTATCTCTCGGTTAGCTACTTCAGACTGACCGTCGGTCTGCGGGTAAGCGGCTGTGCTGAGCTTTCTACGAATTCCGAGAGCTTGGTTGATGGATTTCCATACGTCGGCGGTGAATTGAGGACCCCTATCCGTAGTAATAGTGTCCGGTAGGCTATAGTGCTTCTACACGTGTTGAATTAACATCCGTGCGGTCTCTTCCGCGGTAGTTCCTTCGTTTCTCGCTCTGCAGGGGATAAAGTGGCGCTCCTTGCTCAGCCTATCCACTACGTTAAGGGTGGCATTGTATCTATCGGAATCCGGCAGGCCGGTTACGAAATCCATCGTAATGTGCTGCTACGGCTTCTCGGGGATCGGAAGCAGCTTTAATAAGCCTACCGGAAGGCCGTAACGTAGCTTCGCGGCTCTGTATACGTGGCAATTGGCGATAAATCGATGGATCCGTTCGTAGATCCGTGGAAACCAGTAGACCGTCCTTATAGCTTCTATCGTCTTCTTTAAGCCGGCGTAACCAACGTCTATAGAGCTATGGACCAGCTAGATAACTTCCGTAATTAGTTCTTCCGGAACTATCATCTTCCCTGAACCGGTCTTGCCGAGCTTCTGCTGTTAATTGAGCTGTTTTACCTTTTCGTAGAGAGTTTCTTCCTTAGGGGCCTGTTCCACCGCGCAGACCCCTACCTCTTTCAACATCTCTGCGTCTACTATTCGCTCGGTCAACACCTTCTGGAACATGTTAGGGTCTTCCTTCGCGCGGCTCGTCTTCCCTTCTCTTCGCGTTAGCGCGTTAGCCTTTCCGTTTTGAGCTCCTGGTCGATATGTAATCTTGAAGTCGAACCCTAATAAATAGGCAGCCTACCGTGCCTAGCGGCGTAAGAGCTTCTACGTCTTTATAAAGTAGGTCAGCGACTGGTAGTCCGTAAGAACCTGGACTGTGCTCTTTCCAGCTATAAGCTCCGGTTTCCATTCCTCGAAAGCCTGGATAATCGCTAGCAGCTCCTTATCGTAGATAGCGTAATTCCGCTTAGCTTCGCTTATTGACTTGCTAAAGAAGGCGACTAGATGGAGGGTTTCGTCGTCACTATATTAAGAAAGGACTCCGGCCGTTACCGTGTCGGAGGCGTCCGTTTCTACATAGATCGTCTTTTCTGGTCGGAAGTGCGCCAACACTAGTGCAGAGGCTACTGCTTCTTTCAGTCGCACGAAAGCTTCCGTACACTTCTTATTCTATAGGCCAGCTGCTTCCTTCTTTAACGCCTCGTTTAGGGGTCTTGCTATCTTGCTAAAGTCCTTAATAAACCGTCGATAGTAGCTGCAGAAGCCGAGGAACCCTCTGATTTGCGTAGTGTTTCCGGATTTCGGCTGCTTCCACTCCGCGACGGCGGCGACCTTTAAGGGGTCTATACGAATTCCATCTCTTCCGACAATAAGACCGAGATATTTGACCTCGGTTTGATAGAACTCGCTCTTCTTCGTGTCTGCGTTCAATCCGACCTCGCGGAGCCTTTTCAACACTCTCTCGATGTGGTCTGTGTGTTGCTCTCTCGTTCTATCGGTGTAGATAAGGATGTTGTCCAAGTAAATTGACACGAACCGTTCTAGCATGTCTATAAAGGTATGGTTTATAAAGCGTTGCCACACTGCCGGCGCGTTTGTAAGTCCGAAAGGCATCACTAACCACTTGAAATTGCCTATGCGCGTAGCGAATGTCGTAAGGTCTTCTGTTTGTCCTTCTTCGTTCCTTAATCGATGGAATGCTTAGCGAATATCCAGCTTGCTGAACCACTTAGCCTTAGCCACTCGTTGTATGGTTTCATCGATTAGAGGTAGCGGGTACACATCTCTCTTGGTGACCTTATTAAGGCCTCGGTAGTCTACGCAGAGTCGCAGACCACCCCCTAGTTTCCTTACGAAAAGGATCGGTAACGCGTACTCGGCTAAACTCGGAGTAATAAACTTTTTCGCCAGGTTTTTACGAACAAACACCTCCACTTAGTCCAATTCGGCCGGCGACAGTCTTCTTAGGGGCTCGGTTCTTGGCAACGTGGCCCCCTCTTTTAACCTGATCTTATTGTTGTATTCCGGCCGGTGGAGCGGCAGGAGGTTGGAGTCTGCCTTTAAGAAGACATCAGCGTAACTATAGAGCTCGTTTGGCAACACCTCTAGCGGATCTACCTCTTCTTCCGCCATTATCTTCCGATAGTCTTCAATGTCCTTTATCGAGATAGCGTAAATCTCAGTGTTCGGCGACTTCGCGAGGGTCGTTATGGCTTCCGAACTCATCATTCCGACTATAACCAGGGGTTCGGAACGATCGGACGGAGCCTCTTTGGCGGACTCCGTGGCTTTCGGCTCGGCGGCGGCGATGGCGGTGCCTAGGGTTTTGAACCCTATCGTGCCTTTGTCTACATCGATAACGGTTTTCTGGTTCTTCATCTATTTCTGCCCTATAATAATGTCAAATCTTCCGATATCTATAATTCGGAACGTCGCTTCCGTAGTGTAACCAGCCAAGGTGGTCCTTAATGGCACATAGTGCGTAACACTCTCCGTGTCCTGCCCGTTGTACGCTAAAATCCTCGTTAGCGACGCCAGTTCCACTGGATAACCGTATCTATTTATCAACTTCTGAACTAGTCTGTAGTGGATCGCTGCGCTAATAAGGGCTCCGGTGTCGATAAAAGCTTTTAACTGAAGGGGTTTGCTCGATCCGTTAAGGGGGTAGACAGTAATCGGAAGGATAATAGCTGTTTCCGCGTTTACCTCCACCGCCGCCGAGAGCGGATCGCTGCAGCTGTTGATGCTTTCTTCTCGTGCCGTTCGCGAGGGTGCCCTATCGTTTACGCTGGATAGGGGGTCTATCCGTCCAGCTAGTCTTTTCCTAGGATTCGCAGGGGCACTCCACCGTCTACGCTATCAGTATCGTTTAGAGCCGGTTCGATAGATTGAATAGTCTTCCTCGGCAGTGGCGGCTGCTGCTGCTTTATAGCTCGATACTCCTGCTTCTGCTTGTCCAATGCTTGGCATCTCGTAGCGATATAGCCAGGCTTTCCGCATGCGTAGCACGTAGGGACAAACGCCGATCGTAGTGGATACGACGACTGCTGGGGCGTTTGTAGGAAAGGCGCCGGGGGTCGTGTTGTCTGCGCCAACGGCGATAGCTTCTAAACCGATTCGCGTAATTTCGCGTAAGCGCTCAAGTTTCTCCTAGTAACTCTCGCTCTATGCACGAAGCTCTTAAGGTCTTCGTCTTCCACAGACGCTATAGCTGCGGCTAGTTTAGGGTTTAGCTTCTGTCTTAATAGGTAAAGCTGTTTATCTTCCGCCACTCGGGCCCTAATTGCATATTTTCTGAACAAGCTGTAGAATTCTTCGAACGTCTGCCAGTTCTGATTAATCTTGTCCAGCTGCTTACGGGCTGTCTTCTTCCGGAATGGATCTCCGAAGCGTTGATCTAACGCTTTGATTGCTTCTTTAGCGGTTACCTCTTCCAGGTCCGCTACTAGCGAAAAAGCTTCTCCTTCTAGCCGCGATTCCAGGTACGTTAATCTATCTCCGGCGCTGTTCGATACGTAATCGCGGCTTATCTTATTCTTGATCTTCTTTTTAAACTCTTCCTAATCTTTAGGGTCTCCGCCTCTAAACGCCGGTAGATCCGGTAATGACGTTACTAGCGTGCCTCCTTAACTGTAGGCCGCTAGTAAGGCGGTCTCTGCTAGCTCTTCTCGATGCGGTGGCAGCGGCGACATCGCTGCTTCTATATTAGCTAGTTAATCCTTCAGCACCTTTAGTTGCGCCACTCTATTCGCTGCCTGGTTTTCTAATACGTCGATAATGGTTTCTGCCGATTCCTTCTCGGCCCTTACTGCCTCTACCTCCTCTCTTAACTGTCTCTTTTCTTCCAGCATTCTTAAGAACAGCGTCTTAATAAGGTCTATGCTATCGTAGACCTTTCCTATCCTATTCTTATTTACATAGTCTTCCAATTCCTCGATCGTGCAGTCGTGGATTTTTCTATATTCGACTATTCGTTCCTTGAACTCAGCGGTCTCTTCTGCTGTGAAACCGCTGATAACAATCTCATCGTCAATGACGCTCGAGCGCCTACTCGCTTTGTCAGTCTTTCCTTTTCTGCTTCTGCTGCAGCCTGTAACGCCGCTCTCTACCGCTAAGAAGTCTTCCATCTTCTTACAGTGCCTTGGGTGTTGTTGTTAGTGTTGGTGTGGGTGCGCGTGCGTTATTCGGGTTTCCGGATAGTTCGACGGGCCCTTTCGCGCAGCGCGGAGTTGGTGTAGAGAGTGAGTTCGAGATATAATAATCCAGGCGCGCAGATATAGTTTAATACGGCCTTTTTTAATGACTATTGATCTGACTGCAGTAGACGCTAGGTCAATACCCGTCTTTAATAACTATATCCAAGGCTAGAGAGGGAAGAATCTACGTACAAGCGGAGGTGGAGGTATTTGAGTGTGCAGCTGCCAAGCCTGGCCCTGCCAAGCCTGCCACCTTCCAGCACCTTCCAGCCTACATCCGTATCACTACCGCCCTCCCCAACCAGCGATTGCCTACAATCGCAATCAGCCAAACCAGGTCGCTCCAAACTAGGTCGCTCCAAACTAGGCTGCAGGTGCTAAAAAACCAGGTCGCAGATATCGCATTAAACTAGGTTGTAGGGGTCGCAGATTTAGCTTCGCTATCGGCCAATCAGGTCGCTCCAAAACAGGTCACTTTTAAGGTCGCTTTTAAGGTCGCTTTTAAGCTTCAATTTCCGTGCGTTTTGAGTCTTAATCTCGTGCCTTTTTGACGTCGCTTTGGGCCTTAATTGGTGCCTTGTTTGCTGCCTTGCTAAGGCTGCAGAATTCTCAGAGGCTGTCGTAGGGGTCGCAGGGGTCGCAGAAGGTCGCAGCTGCAGAGGTCTCGGAGGTCGCAGAGGTTGTTAGGGGCGCAGAGGTCCTTAGGGTTACTTTGCAAGCATGTGCTGCTTCTGAACCGTCGCTTTCTAAGCCGTCGCTTCTTATTCTTAACGGTCGCTTCTCAGACGGTCGCTTCTCGACAGTCGCTTCTTAGACGGTTGCAGAGGTCTCGGATGTCGCGGAGGTCGTAGAGGTTGCCTTGCAAACACATGTCGCTTCTCGACGGTCTCGAGCCGTCGCTTCTCGAGCCGTCTCGAGCCGTCGCCTTGCCTGTGCTTTGTCTGTATTGTCTGTAGCAGCTGCACCTGCCTACAGCTATGCCTCTAAACTGTGCTGCTTCTAAACCTAAACAGTATGTGTTGTCTGCAGCTGCCTGTTGTCTGCAGCTGCCTGTTGTCTGTAGCTGCCTGCCTGCAGCTGTGCCTCTGTTGTCTGCAGCAGCTGTGCCTGTATGCTCGTGCCTGGGTTGTCTGCAGCAGCTGTGCCTTGTGTGCTCGTACCTAGGTTGTCTGCAGCAGCTGTGCCTATGTTGTCTACAGCAGCTATCTCCTCTACAGCTGTGTATTGCCTACAGCTGTATTGTTGTCTGCACCTGTGTGTTGTCTGCAGCTATGCCTCTGTTGTCTGCAGCAGCTGTCTGCCGCCTGTTGTCTGCAGCAGCTGTCTGCTGCCTGTAGACGGTTGCTTCTCTAGCCGTCGCTCGCTTCTTAAGCCGTCGCTCGCTTCTCGAGCTGTCGCTTCTCGACGGTCGCTTCTCGACGGTCGCTTCTCGAGGGTCGCTCGCTTCTCGAGCCGTCGCTTCTCGACGGTCGCTTCTCGACGGTCGCTTCTCGACGGTCGCTTCTCGACGGTCGCTTCTCGGCGGTCGCTTCTTGTTCTCGACGGTCGCAGAGGTCTCGGAGGTCGCGGAGGTCGCGGAGGTCGCAGAGGTCGCGGAGTCGCAGAGGTCGTCGAGGTCGCAGAGGTCGTCTTGTAAATACGTATCGCTTCTCGACGGTCGCTTTGCCTGTGTTCTGCTGCCTGTGTTGTCTGTAGCTACTGTGCCTGTCTGCAGCTATGCCTCTAAACTGTGCTGCTTCTGAACCTAAACAACGTGTGTTGTCTGCAGCTGTCTGCCTAGGGGCTCTGCCTAGGGGCTCTGCCTGGGTGCTCGTGCCTTGTGCTCTGCCTGCTTGCTCGTGCCTTGTGCTCTGCCTGCTTGGTGCTCTTGCTCGGCCTAGGTGCCCTGTCTCTGCTTTGCCTGTGCTTTGCCTATGTTGTCTGCAGTAGCTCTGTGTTGTCTGCAGCAGCTCTGTGTTGCCTAGTGCTCGTGCCTAGGTGCTCGCTCGGCCTAGGTGCTCGTGCCTAGGTGCTCTTTAGCTGGTGCTCTACAGCTAGTGCTCTGCAGCTAGTGCTCTGCCTGGTGTCGCTTGTGCTGCTCGTGTTGCCGATTGCTAAACTGTCTCGATAGGCCTTGTCCAAATAGAATAGTCTGTTAAACACCCGAAAAAACGAATGTCGTTGCCCTAGGTCCTGCTAGGTGCGTCTCGTCGTCGCCGCTCTCTTGCTCTCCTCGTCCTTCTCGCTCCTACATCGTCCTTCTTAACCTTCTCGTTCTTCTCGTCGTTCTCGTCGCTCTTGTCGCTCTCTCCTATCTCAAAACTTCAAAACTCGTACGATCTGCTCGTAGGGCACTTCTCTTCCTAATATCCCTCTTGTAGGGGCACTCTCTCTCTTCAAAACTCTCTCTTCTCGATAGGGGTACCTCTCTTCCCTAAAACTCTTCTTCTTCTTCTCGATCGGGGGAGGGGTAGAGTAGTATGCATATGTACAATTAAGTAACCGGATATAAATCAACGGCCTCCTTTGTACATATACAGTACACACTCTAGGTTGGTTGCACGTACGTTAATCGAGTACCCGGATGTAATTCAACGGGCTCTTTCGCGTAGTGCAGGTGTTGTTGAAGTGAGCCTTGGATATAATGATCTGACTGCAGTAGACGCTAGGTCAATACCCGTCTTTGATAACTATATCCAAGGCTAGAGAGGGAAGAATCTACGTACAAGCGGAGGTGGAGGTATTTGAGTGTGCAGCTGCCAAGCCTGGCCCTGCCAAGCCTGCCACCTTCCAGCACCTTCCAGCCTACATCCGTATTAACTATATCTCGAACTAAGGAGGGAAAGGAATCTATGTAGTGGTAGTGGTGGGCTTTGA
Organism: Pseudocercospora ulei; assembly: GCA_016165855.1. NCBI lineage: Eukaryota > Fungi > Ascomycota > Dothideomycetes > Mycosphaerellales > Mycosphaerellaceae > Pseudocercospora > Pseudocercospora ulei. Next base: position 467,288 of record JACWNB010000003.1, read on the forward strand.
TAGTGGTGGTGCTAAGGCCCGGCTCGGCCCGACTGGGCCGGGCCGAAATCCAGGGTCCACCCTATCAATCTGTCCCACCTCTTTCCACCGCCGCAACAGTACGTATCTCTTAGAAAGCTCCCTAGGTTGCGTAAAGTACTCGAGGTTCTTGTAGTTAGTTAGGGCAAGGAACTCGGGAACTGAGCAGAGTTCTCTATCCTACACTTCGCAATATCGTACGACTGCTAACAATTCTTTGTTATAGATAGGGTAGTTGCACTTAGCTAGGGAGTTCTTCTTAGAGAAGTATATATATAGGTACAGAAGTCCGTCCGAGCCTACCTGTAACAGGATACCCCCTATATAGTAACCTAAAAAGTCGGTTTCTAGTATCGTCGTACGTTTTGGATCGAAGGCGGCAAGCGTTGGCCCTGTAGTAAAGAGCTCCTTTAGCCTGTTGAAGCTCCTATTATACTCGTCCGTCTACTTAAACTGCTTGTCCTTATATATTAGCTCGACTAGGGGACGTACGATCTCTGAGTAGTTCTGTATAAACTAGCGGTAGAAGTTGGCAAACCTAAGTAATTCCCGTACGCCCTTAACACTTGTAGGCAGCTTCTATTGCTTAATAGCATTAATCTTTTTCCGGTCTATGCTAATGCCTTTCCCTGCCTTGATAATAAACTCTAAGTATTTCGTAAGTTGTATACTGAATTTACATTCGTCGATGTCGAGGTACAATCTAGCCTGTTGTAGTCGATCTAGTACCTTCTTAACGTCTTGTATATAGTCTGTATAGGTGCCGTCTGTAAATACCAATATATCGTCGAGGTACGCCGAGCAGATGTCGTCTAGTAACCCTTGTAGGGATCTGTTAATGTACCTCTAGAAGGTCGCCGGTACGTTAGCAAGGCCAAAGGGGGTAATAAGCTACTTAAAAAGACTATATCTTATACAGAAAGTGGTTATCTATTTACAGCCTTCCTTAATCCGTATTTTGTAGAAAGCTGAGACTACTTTAAGCTTAGTAAACCACTTTGCATTGCTGATCCGTCCGAGAGTCTCCTTAATAAGAGGCAGGGGGTACTAGTCCTTTTTAGTAATTGCGTTAATGCCTTAGTAGTCTACGCAAAAACGCAAGCCGGCCTTGCCTTCTTTGTAGACAAACAGCACTAGGGCTCCCGCGGACAAGGTACTTACATAAATGAAACCTTTGGCAAGTAGGTCGTTCAGTGTCTTACGCAGTACTAGAAGTTCTCTAGAGGATATGCTATACAGCGGACTGTACGGTACTTTAGGCAGACTCCTATCTAGACAGGGCTCTAGCTAGATGTTGTAGTAAATTCCTTCTCCTCGGTATAGGGGCAGTTTCGAGGCCAACTTTGGCTTAAAGAGGTCCAGGTATTCTGCGTATTCCGCTAGGAGCTTCGTACATAGGTCTGTTGCTTTCTTAGGCGCTAATGCCTTCTTAATGTCTGCAGTCGCAGTATTAATTTTGGCCTTAGCATTGCCGCCCTGCGGAACTCTCCCTTGATCTCGGAGCCTCTGCTTCGTCGCTGCTAGGTACAGCCGTCCTCGTCCAATGTCTAGCTTGCCCCGCTAGCGCTCTATCTATAGCTTCCCTAATTTCAGGTTATACCCTAACTTGTCGTATACGATATAGAGGTATAAGTCCTGCTCGTAGTGTCCTTGCAGCTCTATCGTTACTTTTACTATATAGGTAATGTCCGGTCCTCGCCTAGTAATGCCCAGTATGCGTACAGATACAGTAGGGGTGGTCTTAATGTAGTGTCTCTGTACGAAGTCTTCGCTAATTACTCTGTACACTAAACATCCTATATCGATTAATGTCTACGCTATAGCGGTCCCGTTTAGCGTAGGTCGTAAGATAAGCGGCGTAGTCGTTATGTAATTGCTCTTAAAAGATAGCTAAGTAGTGCTTTAATTTAGTAATCTATCTCGTATACGCCTCTAGTAGAGCCTTCGCTTAGAGACTACTCTTTTCCCGACTCGTTGTCGTCCGAGGGGGACTCTTAGGTCTCTTGTTAGGGCGCCGCAGTTGCTACCCTTGCAGTAGTCGGCCGTCCCCTAGGTCTCTCTGCTAGCAAAAGCCCGCAATTCCGTACAGTATAGCCTATCTCGCTACACCTATAGCAGCCCCCTTCTGCTCGTCTCTTTTTAAGGGTAGCTATGTCTACCTACTATGCTCTTTTAGCAGCGGCCCTTAGCCGTACAGTAACAGCTGCCGCTACTCTCGTTATCGTTGTTAGTTCCTAATCTATAGCGTCCTGCTGCTGCTAGAGGGGTTGTCGCATCTTATAGGCGCAGCTTATCCGTCTAAGCCTGCGCTGTTAGTCGTCGACTATCCTAAGGAGATTACAGAACTCCTCGTACGTAGCTGGTCGCATTACGCCTACTAGTCCCGTTGAAATTTCTTTAGAGAGGCCTACCTCTAAGGTAGTAATTTTTACCCTGTCCTCCTATTATGTTAGGGGACGCCGTCTAGCCCAGGTCCTGGACCTGAGCCAGCCGTCGCCCTAAGGACTGCGACTTAGCGGCGCCAGCACGACCCTACCCTCTGTACGGAGTTACTAACACGACCCTACTCCTATATAGAGGGAGAATCCTATAGCCCTATATAGAGGGGAATTGTCGCCCCTCTAAACGGAGGGAAAACTCTACACTACTGTATAGAGGGAAACTCCCGACCCTCTGTATAGAGTGTAAACCTTGTACCCCTGCATAGAGCGAAATTGCTAGCTTAGCTTTGTAGGTACAGATTGTACAGCAGCAGACGACGAAGGAACTGCCTATTAGTTCCTTTATATAGATACCTAGCCTTAAGTTTCTAAACTAAGATTCTTAAGCCCTTATATTAGGAACTGATCTTACTGTTAGTAACTGCAGTAATATAAAGAAGATAGACAGCGACATCCCTATAGAACCTGCGACTGTGTAGAGTAAGATACACCGCGTATACGAGGAGCTGCTAGAACACAAGAGGCAGCTCGAACAGCAAGTAAGCTACTAGGTTGCGATAATTTCCCAACAGGAACAGGAGCTATAACAGCTTAGGGCGTCCGATTGCGATCCGACCCCTACGACGACGAACACGACGGCCTACACCCCGGCCCCTAAGAGCAAACTCCCTAACGTTACTACCTATAATAGTAAGGCTCCGGCCGAGTACCCCTCCTAGGCTGCCTAGATACGCTCTAAGCTTCTAGTCAACTTAGGAGCATACCTGACCGAGCTCGATAAGGTAGTATATCTCTTTAGGAGGTTAAAGGGCAGGGCGACAGCACGGATTCTGCCGTACTACAAGACGGCTATTGCTAACCTAGCAATAGCGACTACGACGATGCTCTAGGCAGCTCTTAACAGGAGCTACAAGGACCTAGACCGCAAAAGCTGAGCACTCCTACAGGTCAATACGATAAAGCAAGGACGCAAGACTGTATAAGAGTTCCTTGCGAAATACGACCAGACCCTAGCAGAGGCAGGAGGACTCTAATAGGAGGACAGGGTAAAACATACTACCTTAGAGGTAGGCTTCTCTAAGGAGATTATAACAGGACTAGTAGGCGTAACGCGACTAGCTATATACAAGGAGTTCTATAATCTCCTTAGGATAGTCGACAACTGTTAGGGAGCGCTGCCCAGCCCAGGTTCTAGACCTGAGCCAGCCGTCGCCCTAAGGTCTGCGACTTAGCAGCGCCAGCACGACCCTACCCTCTATACAGAATTACTAACATAACCCTACTCCTGTACAGAGGGAGAATCCTATAGCCCTATATAGAGGGGAATTGCTGCCCCTCTTAACAGAGGGAAAACTCTGCACTACTGTATAGAGGGAGAACTCCTATTCCTCTATACAGAGTGTAAACCTTGCACCCCTGTATAGAGGGAAATTGCTAGCTTAGCTTCGTAGGTACAAATTGTACAGCAGCAGACGACGAAGGAACTGCCTATTAGTTCCTTTATATAGATACCTAACCTTAAGTTTCTAAACCAAGATTCTTAAGCCCTTACATTAGGAACTGATCTTACTGTTAGTAGCTGCAGTAATATAACGAAGATAGACAGCGACATCTCTATAGAACTTACAGCTATACAGGGACAGATACACTGCGCGTACGAGGAGCTGTTGGAACACAAGGCCCAGCTCGAACAGCAAGTAAGCTACTAGGCTGCGATAATTTCCCAACAGGAACAGGAGCTACGACAGCTTAGGGCGTCTAATTGCGATCCGACCCCTACGACGACGACGACGACGAATACGATAGCCTACACCCCGGCCTCTAGGAGCAAACTCCGCGACGTTACTACCTATAATAGTAAGGCTCCGGCCGAGTACCCCTCCTAGGCTGCCCAGATACGCTCTAAGCTTCTGGTCGAGTTAGGAGCATACCCGACCGAGCTAGACAAGGTAGTGTACCTCTTTAGTAGGTTAAAGGGCAGGGCGGCAGCACGGATTCTGCCGTACTACGAGACAGCCATTGCTAACCCGGCAATAGCTACGACGACAATGCTCTAGGCAGCTCTTAACAAGAGCTACAAGGACCTAGACTGCCAGAGCCGAGTACTCCTACAGGTTAACACGATAAAGCAAGGACGCAAGACTGTACAAGAGTTCCTTGCAGAATTCGACTAGACTCTAGCAGAGGCAGGAGGACTCTAATAGGAGGACAGGATAAAAATTACCTCCTTAGAGGTAGGCTTCTCTAAGGAGATTATAAAAGGACTAGTAGGCGTAATGCGACTAGCTATATACGAGGAATTCTGTAATCTCCTTAGGATAGTCGACGACCAGCAGCATAGGCTCGGACAGATAAGCTGCGCTTACAAGATGCGACAACCCCTCTAGCAGCAGACAGACGCTATAGACTAGAAACTAACGACGACGACGAGGGTAGCGGCAGCCGTTACTGTACGGCCAAGGGCTGCTACTAAAAGGGCACAATAGGTAGATATAGCTACCCTTAACAAGAGGCGAGCAGAAGGGGGCTGCTACCGGTGTAGCAAGTTAGGCTATACTGTACGAAAATGCGGGCTTTTGCTAGTAGAGAGACCTAGGGAACGGCCGACCACTACAAGGGTAGCAACTGCGGCGCCCTAACAAGAGGATTAGGAGTCCTACTTAGACGACGACGAGTCGGGAAAAGAGTAGCCTCTAAGCGAAGGCTCTGCCAGAGGCGTATACGAGATAGATTGCTAAATTAAAGCACTACTTAGCTATCTTTTAAGAGCAACTACATAACGACTACGCTGTTTATCGTACGGCCTACGCTAAACGGGTCTGCAACGGCGCGGACATTAATTAACACAGAATGTTTGGTGTACAGAGTAATTAGCGAAGACTTTGTACAGAGACACTGTATTAAGACGACCCCTACTGTACCTGTACGCATATTGGGCATTACTAGGCGAGGACTGGACATTACCTATATAGTAAAAGTAACGATAGAGATACAGGGACACTATAAGCAGGACTTATACCTCTACGTCGTACAGGACAAGTTGCGGTATAACCTAATATTAGGAAAGCTATAGATAGAGCGCTAGCAAGGCAAGCTAGACTTTAGACGAGGACGGCTGTACCTAGCAGCGACGAAGCAGAGGCTCCGAGACTAAGGGAGAGTCCCGCAGGGTAGCAATGCTAAGGCCGAGATTAACACTGCGACTACAGACATTAAGAAGGCATTAGCGCCTAAGAAAGCGACGGACTCCTGTACAAAGCTCCTAAAGGAATACGCAGGATACCGAGACCTCTTCGAGCCAAAGTCGGCCTTAAAACTGCCGCTATACCGAAGGGAAGGGATTAACTACGACATCTAGCTAGAGCCCTGTCCAGATAGGAGTCTGCCTAAGGTACCGTACGGCCTGCTGTACAGAATGTCCTCTAGAGAACTCCTAGTACTGCGTAAGACACTAGACGACCTACTTACTAAAGGTTTTATTTAGGCAAGTACCTTGTCTGCAGGAGCCGCAGTGCTGTTTGTCTATAAGGAGGGCAAGGCCGGCTCGCGTTTCTGCGTAGACTACAGAGGCATTAACGCGATTACTAAGAAGGACCGGTACCCCCTACTCCTTATTAAGGAAACTCTCGGACAGATCAGTAAGGCAAAGTAGTTTACTAAGCTTAACGTAGTCTTAGCTTTCTATAAGATACGGATTAAGGAAGGCTGTAAATAGATAACTGCCTTCTGTACGAGATATAGTCTTTTTAAGTAGCTTGTTACCCCCTTTAGCCTTGCCAACGCACTAGCAACCTTCTAAAGGTACATTAACAAGTCCTTGCAAGGGTTACTAGACGATATCTGCTTAGCCTACCTCAAGGACATACTGGTTTTTACAGACGGCACCTATGCAGATTACGTACAGGACGTTAAGAAGGTATTAGATCAACTGCAGCAGGCTAGCTTGTACCTTAACATCGACAAATATAAATTTGGCATACAGCGTACGAAATACCTAGGGTTTATTATCGAGGCAGGGAAAGGCATTAGTAAAGATAGGAAGAAGATTAATGCTATTAAGCAATAGAAGGCGCCTACAAACGTTAAGGGCGTACAGGAATTTCTTGGGTTTGCCAACTTCTACCGCCAGTTTATACAGAAATACTTGGAGATCGTGTGCCCCCTAGTTAAGCTAACACACAAGGACAAGCAGTTTAAGTAGATGGACGAGTGCAATAGGAGCTTTAATAAGCTAAAGGAGCTCTTTACTATAGAACCAACGCTTGCTGCCTTTAACCCAGAACGTACGACGATACTGGAAACCGACTCCTTAGGGTACTGTATAGGAGGCATCTTATTACAGGTAGGCTCGGACAGACTTCTGCACCTATATGCGTACTTCTCTAAAAAGAAACCCCTAGCTAAATGCAACTACCCTATCTACAACAAGGAATTGCTAGCAGTTGTACAGTATTGCAAAGCGTAGGATAGAGAATTCTGCTTAGTTCCCGAGTTCCTCGCCCTAATTAACTACAAGAATCTAGAGTACTTTACGCAGCCCCGGAAACTGTCTAAGAGACACGTACGATAGGCAATGTACCTAAGCCGGTTCAATATTAGACTCTAGTATCGTAAGGGTAAGGACAACAGCAGGGCCGATACGCTATCTAGACAGGACTAGGACATGCTAGCAATATACGAGGACGACCGGTTAAAATTACGAATATTCTAGATGTTTAAGGAGGAGCTAGGCGAAGGGACTATCCGCCTAGCAGTAGCACATATATAGGAACCCTAACTGCAGGCATAGAAAGAGGCAGTAGAAAAGGACAATGTATACCGAGGAGCCTGTACAGCGATCTAAGGAGGATAGCGGAAGCTCCTAGCAGAGCTTCGCCTTAAGCTGTTGGCAGCAGAGTGCACAGTAGACGAGGAGAACAACCTAAGGTTTAGGAATCGGATTTGGGTCCTAGCAGACGAGAAGCTCTATACGAGCCTAATACAATAGGCGCATAATTCTACAGCAACTAGGTACCTAGGGCGCGAGGAGACGTACAGTATCGTCGCTAGGGACTACTACTGGCCGGCAATAGCGAAGGACATCTGCAGGTTCGTACAGAACTGCGATGTATGCGGACAGACGAAGCCCTAGCGTAAGCTAAAGCATAGGCTGCTGAAACCCTTACTAATATCGGACCGGCCCTAGCAAGACCTAACAGTGGACTTTATTACAGATCTCCCTAAGAGCGACGGACGGCGAAACATTATAGTAGTTACAGACAAGCTAACAAAGGGGGTAATACTAGAGGAAATAGACTCTATTACAGCTAAGGACACTGCCTAGGCCTTTATATAGACGACGTTTAGCAAGCACAGTTTCCCTAGGTTAATTGTGTCGGACTAGGGCACACAGTTTACGAGTTAGCTCTAGGCAAGGGTCTATCAGTTACTAAACGTAGAACGTCGCCTGTTAACCCTATAGCACCTGCAGACGGACGGTGCGACAGAGAGGGTTAATTCGACGTTGGAAGCGTACCTCCGAGCGTACGTCGACTATAATTAGACGAACTGGAACCGCCTTCTCCCGATAGCGGAGCTGGCTATTAATAGCCGTACAGCTAACGCTACAGGATTGTCTCCCTTCTTTATAGCCTATAGATACGACCACTCCCTGCTCCTACCGATCCTAAGTAGTAACACCCTGCGCCCTATATAATCCCCAATTTAGCAGGGAGATTTAAGGGGCCCAAGGATCTTAGTTTAGAAACTTAAGGTTAGGTATCTACATAAAGGAACTAATAGGCAGTTCCTTCGTCGTCTGCTCTGTACGATTTGTACCTACGAAGCCAAGCTAGCAACTTCCCCTTTGTGCCGGGGTGCAAGGTTCACCCTCCGTACAGAGAATCGGGAGTTACCTCCTCTGTCCGGCGGTGCCGGGTTTTCCCTAATCTGAGGGGCGGTAGCTCCCCCTTTGTGCAGGACTGTAGTGTTCTCCCTCCGTACGGGGGAGGGGTCCTGTCGGTGACTCCGTACAGAGGGTAAGGTCGTGCTGGCGCCGCTAAGTCGCAGTCCTTAGGGCGACAGTCGGCTTAGGTCGGGTTTAGGACCTAGGCCGGGCGGCGCCCTCTAACAATACCCCCCCCTTCCCTCCTTGTAGTTTTCTTCCGTACGGCGTTGCGCCCAAATCAACCAGCTCCTGTTGTTTCTTTGGCGGGTTGCGGCTTCCTATTCCGTACAGTCGTCTAAGTCGTCGCCCCTTACTACTTCCTTTAGGTTGTAGTTGCCTCTTGCTATTTCACCTGTTTGTAGCAGCTGCCTCTAGCCTTCTCCCCTCTTTTCCTTCCCTTACCGTCCACTGTCTATCGTCTATCTACTATCCACTATTACTACTACTACCAACTACCAACTACCAACCACTATGTCGTCTGCCCCGTCCGATAGCTCCCCTGTACCTGCGAGCCCCGCCTCCTCCCCTCCTCCAGCTAGGGTTCCTCCCTATTTCGCCCTCTAGGAGTGGGACCCTTAGCTTGACTACTAGCTATGCCTCCGGTTCGTACGGAATCCCGTCTTCTGTATAGTCTAGGCTAACATCTTAGGTACTATACCCGCAAGCAGCAGGATGCGGCCGGGCTCCCCTTTTACGCCTTCTAGAGTAACCCTGCCTGGGTTATACCTAAGCGGGTAGAGACGGCCCGGCCGTTGTACGTTAATGCCCTCCTAATCGCTACCTAGGGCCAGCTCTGTGCCCCCTGCCCTAACTCCCCCTAGCCTATACTTGGTCTATACCGCCTCCTAGGCTTCTAGGCTAGGGTGTGCGCCTTGTATAAGTAGAAAGATGGCTCTATCTACTGCCCCTTCCGCCGTCCGGGGGAGGCACGTAGGGGTGGAGGCGTGCCTCTGCCTCCTAGGGCTAGTCCTAGTGGGGCTGGTCCTAGTAGGGGTGGGGGCCCGGCCGGGCCGGAGACGGTAGAGATCTCAGATAATAAGTAGGGTGTTCTGGTCCCCCTAGGAGGGGGGGGGGGGGGGGGGGTAGCCTACTGGCCACCCCCCCCCCTTAGATAATGTGAGAATTTTGGCCGGTTTTCTCTTAACTCGTCTTATTTCCGCTCCCCCTCCCGTTTGTCCCTTAGCTGTTCTTTTCTCCCAGCCTTTATCTCGTACGGTGTCGTACGGTGTCGTATTAGTAGGGTACCGTAGTGTCCTACGTCGTAATACTCGATCCTTTGACAACCTAGGTCTGCCTGCGGTTACCCTGTCCTTAGGATAGGCCGTGCCTCCTTCCGCCGTACGGCGCAGTGTTACTGCAACTAGGCGGGGGGATGGTTCTCCTCCTATCTGTCCAGTGCGGTCGTGTCTTGCAGAGCCTCGTATAGTTCCTACGTAGGCTCTGCCTATCCTTTCTATTTTACTAAGTACTCTGCCTTCCCCCGCTTCCGCTAGCTCTTAAGGATCCCCTCTAATTCGTACTCTTCCTGGCCCTTAGTTATAATTGCAGGTAGGCGGGCGTCGTTAGTCGTCTGGTGTAGCAGGGGGTCCGTGTTCGCCGGTCGTACGAGGTCTACGTAGAAGACTGGATGGATCCCTAGGGGGGTGTTTAGTCGTACAGCGTATGTCCCTACCGGCCGGACTACTGTAAACTTCCTGTTCTTCTAATCTAGCTTCTTGCTTAGCCGGTCCGTACAGATGTTCCGCTGGTTTAGCCAGACCTTATCTCCTGCCTCGTACCTTGGTGCAGCCTGTCGTCCCTTGTTGGCCTGCTCTTCTACGTTCTGCTAAGCTATAGCCAGGCTCGCCTTTGCCTATTAGTAGGCGTTTGTAATCGTCTGTACGATAGCTTCTCCTTGCTGAATTGGGGATCGTACAGGGCGCAGGGTGTTGCTACTCGGGGTCGGTGGGAGTAGGGAATAGTCGTATCCGTAGGTCGTAAAGAAGGGGGACAGTCCTGTAGTATCGGCTGTATAGCTGTTAATAGCCAGCTCCGCTATAGGGAGGAGTCGGTTCCAGTTTGTCTAATTATAATCTACGTACGCTCGGAGGTACGCTTCCAAGGTTGAATTGACCCTCTCTGTCGCCCCGTCTGTCTGTAGGTACTATGCGGTTAACAGGCGACGTTCTACCTTTAGCAATTGGCAGACTCTTGCCTAGAGCTGGCTTGTAAACTGTGCCCCCCGGTCTAAGACAATCGACCTAGGGAAACTATGCTTGCTGAACGTCGTCTATATAAAGGCCTAGGCAGTGTCCTTAGCTGCAATAGAGTCTATTCCCTCTAGTATTACCCCCTTCGTTAACTTGTCTGTAACTACTATAATGTTTCGCCGTCCGTCGCTCTTAGGGAGGTCCGTAATAAAGTCTACGGTCAGATCTTGCTAGGGCCGGTCCGGTATCGGCAGGGGCTTTAGCAGCCTATACTTTAGCTTGCGCTAGGGCTTCGTCCGTCCGTATACATCGCAGTTCCGTACGAACCTGCGAATGTCCTTCGCTATTGCCGGCCAGTAGTAGTCCTAGGCGATAATGCTGTACGTCTCCTCGCGCCCTAGGTGCCCGGTAGCTATAGAGTTATGCGCCTGTTATATTAAGCTCGTACGGAGCTTCTCGTCTGCCGGGACCTATATCCGATTTCTGAACTTTAGGTTGTTCTCCTCGTCTACTAAACACTTAGCTGTCGATACCTTAAGATAGAGCTCGGCTAGGAACTTCCGTTGCCCTCCCTAGATCGCCGTACAGGCCCCTCGGTATACCTCGTCCTTCTTTACTGCCTCTTCCTATGCTTGCAGTTAGGGTTCCTATAGGTATGTCGCCGCTAGGCGGATAGTCTCTCCGTCCAGCTCCCCTTTAAACATCTGGAATGTCCGTAACTTTAGCCGGTCGTCCTCGTACGTCGTTGGCATATCCTGGTCCTGTCTAGACAGTGTATCGGCCCTGCTGTTGTCCTTACCCTTGCGGTACTGGAGTTTTATGTTAAACCGGCTTAGGTACATTGCCTATCGTACGTGCCTCTCGGACAGCTTCCGGGGTTAGGTGAAGTACTCCAGGTTCTTGTGGTCTGTTAGGGCGAGGAACTCGGGCACTAAGCGGAGTTCTCTATCCTAGGCTTCGCAACAATGTACGACTGCTAGCAACTCTTTGTCGTAGATAGGGTAGTTGCACTTAGCTAGGGAGTTTTTCTTGGAGAAATACGCGTATAGGTATAGGAGTCCGTCCGAGCCTACCTGTAACAGGATACCCCCAATGCAGTACCCTAAGGAGTTAGTTTCTAGTATTGTTGTACGCTCCGGGTCGAAGGCGGCAAGCGTTGGTCCTGTAGTAAAGAGCTCCTTTAGCTTGTCGAAGCTTCTATTGCACTCGTCTGTCTATTTGAACTGCTTGTCTTTGTGCGTTAGTTCAACTAGGGGGCGTACGATCTCCGAGTAGCTCTGTATAAACTAGCGGTAGAAGTTGGCAAACCTAAGAAATTCCCGTACGTCCCTAACGTTCGTAGGTAGCTTCTATTGCTTGATAGCATTAATCTTCTTTCTGTCTATACTAAGGCCTTTCCCTGCCTCGATAATAAAACCTAGGTATTTCGTACGTTGGACACCGAATTCGCATTTGTCGATGTCGAGGTACAAGCCTGCCTGCTGCAGTCGGTCCAGCACCTTTTTGACATCTCGTATGTAATCTGTATAGGTGCCGTCTGTAAAAACTAGGGTGTCGTCGAGGTATACCGAGCAGATGTCGTCTAGTAACCCTTGTAGGGATTTGTTAATGTACCTTTAGAAGGTTGCTGGTGCATTGGCAAGGCCAAAGGGGGTAACAAGCTACTTAAAAAGACCGTATCTCGTACAGAAGGCCGTTATCTATTTACAGCCCTCCTTGATCCGTATCTTGTAGAAGGCCGAGACTACGTTAAGCTTAGTAAACCACTTCGCCTTGCTGATCCGTCCGAGGGTTTCCTTAATAAGGGGTAGGGGGTACCGGTCCTTCTTCGTAATCGCGTTAATGCCTCTGTAGTCTATACAGAAACGCAATCCGGCCTTCCCCTCCTTGTAGACAAACAGTACTGGGGCCCCTGCAGACGACGTACTGGCCTGAATAAACCCTTTGGCAAGCAGGTCGTCCAGCGTTTTGCGCAGTACTAAGAGTTCTCTAGAGGACATCCTATACAGCGGTCCGTACAGTACCTCCGGCAGGCTCCTATCCGGGCGGGGTTCTAGCTAGATGTTATAGTTAATCCCTTCCCCTCGGTGTAGCGGCAGCTTCGAGGCCGACTTCGGTTCGAAGAGGTCCAGGTACCCGACATACTCTCTTAGGAGCTTCGTACAGGGGTTTGTCGCTTCCTTAGGTGCTAATGCCTTCTCGATGTCCGCTGTCGCTATATTGATTTCGGCCTTAGTATTGCTACCTTGTAGGAGCCTCCCCTAGTCCCGGATTCTCCGCTTTGTTGCTGCTAGGTACAGCCGTCCTCGTCCGACGTCTAGCTTGCCCCTCTAGCGCTCTATCTAAGGTTTCCCTAGTATTAGGTTATACCCCAACTTGTCCTGTACGACATAGAGGTACGAGTCTTGCTCGTAGTGTCCTTGTACCTCTATTGTCACTCTTACTATATAGGTAATGTCCGGTCCCCGTCCGGTAATGCCCAGCATACGTATAGGTACCGTAGGGGTCGTCTTAATCCGATGTCTCTGTACGAAGTCTTCGCTAATTACTCTATACACTAAACATCCTGTATCAATCAATGTCCGCGCCGTTGCGGACCCGTTCAACGTCGGCCGTACGATAAACGGCGTCGTCGTTATGTAATTGCTCTTAAAAGATAGCTAAGTAATACTTTGATTTGGCAGTCTATCTTGCACCCGCCTCTAGCAGAGTCTTCGCTTAGAGGCTACTCTTTTCCCGACTCGTCGTTGTCCGAGTAGGACACCTGATCTTCTCGTTAAGGCGCTGCAGTTGCTACTCTCGTAGCGGTCGGCCGTCCCCTAGGTCTCTCCGCTAGCAGAAGCCCGCAATTCCGTACAGTGTAGCCCATCTTGCTACACCGGTAGCAGCTCCCCTCTGCTCGTCTCTTGTTAAGGGTGGCCGTGTCTACCTATTGCGCCTTTTTGGTAGCGGCCCTTGGTCGTACGGTATTTGCTGCCGCTACCCTCGTCGTCGTCGGCTCCTAGTCTATAGCGTCCGCCTGCCGTTAGGGGGGTTGTCTTATCTCTTAAGCGCGGCCTATCCGTCCTAGCCTGCGCTACTGGTCGTCGACTATCCTAAGGAGGTCGCAGAATTCCTCGTACGTAGCTGGTCGTATTATACCTACTAGCCCCGTTATAATTTCCTTAGAGAGGCCTACCTCTAAAGAGGTAATCTTTATCCTGTCCTCCTATTGGAGACCCCCTGCTTCCGCCAAAGTCTAGTCAAATTCTGCGAGGAATTCCCGTACGGTCTTGCGTCCTTGTTTTATTGTGTTGACCTGTAGGAGTGCTCGGCTCTCGCAGTCCGGATCCTTGTAGCTCTTGTCCAGAGCTGCCTAGATTATCGTCGTTATAGCTATTGCCGGGTTGGCAATAGCCGTCTCGTAGTACGGCAGAATTCGTGCTGCCGCCCTGCCCTTTAACCTCCTAAAGAGGTAGACTACCTTGTCTAGCTTAGTCGGGTATGCTCCTAAGTCGACTAGGAGCTTAGAGCGCATCTAAGCCGCCTAGGAGGGGTACTCGGCCAGGGCCTTACTATCGTACGTAGAAACGTCAGGGAGTTTGTTCTTAGGGGTCGGGGTAGGGGTTGTCGTATTCGTCGTCGTAGGGGTCGGATCGCGATCGGACGCCCTAAGCTGTCGTAGCTCGTGTTCCTGTTGGGAAATCATCGCAGCCTAGTGGCTTACTTGCTGTTCGAGCTGCCTCTTGCTTTCTAGCAGCTCCTCGTATACGCAGTGCATATGTCCCTCTATAGCCGTAGGTTCTATAGGGATGTCGCCGTCTATCTTGCTCTATTACCGCAGTTACCGACAGTGAGATTAGTTCCTAATATAAGGGGCCCAAGGATCTTGGTTTAGAAACTTAAGGTTGGGTATCTATATAAAGGAACTGATAGGCAGTTCCTTCGTCGTCTGCTCCGTACAATTTGTACCTACGAAGCTAAGCTAGCAATTTCCCCTTTGTGCCGGGGTGCAAGGTTCACCCTCCGTACGGAGAATCGGGAGTTACCTCCTCCGTCCGGCGGTGCCGGGTTTTCCCTAATCCGAGGGGCGGTAGCTCCCCCTTTGTGTAGGACTGTAGTGTTCTCCCTCCGTACAGGGGAGGGGTCCTGTCGGTAACTCCGTATAGAGGGTGAGGTCGTGCTGGCGCTGCTAAGTCGCAGTCCTTAGGGCGACGGTCAGCTTAGGTTGGGTTCAGGACCTAGGCCGGGCGGCGCCCCCTAACAGGAGAGGCTATTGTACGGACGATTACGAACGCCTATTAATAGGCAAAGGCCAGTCTAGCTATAGCTTAACAGAACGCGGAAGAGTAGGCTAATAAGGGACGACAGGCTGCACCAAGGTACAAGGCAGGGGATAAGGTCTAGCTAAACTAGCGCAATATCTATACGGACTAGCTAAGCAAGAAGTTGGATTAGAAGAACAGGAAGTTTACAGTAGTCCGACCAGTAGGGACATACGCTATACGACTTAACACTCCCCTAGGGATCTACCCAGTCTTCTACGTAGACCTTGTACAGCTAGCGAACACGGACCCCCTGCTGTACTAGACGACAGACGACGCGCGCCTACTAGCGATTATAACTAAGGGCTAGGAAGATTACGAGGTAGAAGGAATCCTTAAGAGCCGAAGGAAGAAGAAGAGAGTAGAATACCTAGTAAAATAGAGAGGATAGGCAGAGCCTACGTAGGAACTATACGAGGCCCTACAGGACACAACTGCGCTAGACAGGTAGGAGGAGAACTACTCCCCTGCCCAGTTACAATAACACTGCGCTATATAGCGAAAAGGGGCACGATCTACCCTAAGTGCAGGGCAGCCGCTAGCAACTTAGGTTGTTAAAGGATCGAGAACTAAGACGTAGGACACTACAAGATCCTACCGACACTATACTGTACGACACTGTATAGAAGAAGGGCAGGAGGGAGAGGACAGCCAGGAAACAGGTAGGAAGAAAAGTAGAAGTAGGAGGGGATAAGAGCAGAACCGTCCGAAAATTTCTTACACTACCTAGGGGGGGGGGGGGAGCTTACTTGCCACTACCCTGTAGGACTAGAGCGGCCGACTCCCTATCTAAAATCTTAATTACCTCCCGCCTAGCAGGACCCCTACCTAGGCTAGCCCTAGGGAGCAGAGGCACTCCCCCACCCCTACGCGCCTCCTCCGGATAGCAGTAGGGGCAGTAGAGGGAGCTATCCTTCTACTTATATAAGGCGCAGACCCCAGCCTAGAAGCTAGGGAGGCGGTATAGGCTAAGTAAGCCTAAGAGGGAGTTAGGGCAGGGGACGTAGGGCTGGCCCTAGGTAGCAATAAGGATAGCATTAACGTACAACGCGCGGGCTATAGCGACCTGCTAAGGGGTAACCTAGGCGGGTTTACACTAGAAGGCGTAGAAGGGTAGCTTAGCCGCGTCTTGCTGCTCGTTAGTGTAGCATCTAGGACGTTAGCTTAGACTATACGGAAGACGGGAACCTGTACGAACTAGAAGCGAAGCTGCTAGTCGAACTAAGCATTCCACTACTAGAGGTAGAAATAGGAGGGGACACTAGCCGGACGGGCGGGAGAAGAGCTAGCAACTACGAGGGAACTATAGCAGGAACGGCCGGACGGGGTGCGTAATATAACAGTAGTAGCTAGTAGTAATAGTAGCTAGTAGTAATAGTAACTAGTAGTAGTAGCTAGTAGTAGTAACTAGTAGTAGGGCCTGGGTAGACGGTAGACGGTAGACAGTAGACGGTAGACAGTAGTAGACGGTAGACAGCGTAGAAGGGGGGAGGCAGGCAGGGGATAGAAGAGAAAGAGGGAAAGGAAAGGGAAGGGGGAGGCTTAGTATTTAGAAGGTAGCTGCCTGCTATAGGAGGCAATAGCAACTAGAGCAGCTACTACAGCTACGTTAAAAGGGAGCAAAGAGGCAACTACGACCTAGTAGGCAACAAGCAACAGCTATATAGACGACTAGACGGAGATAGGAAGTTGCGACCTGCCAAAGGAACACTAGGAGCTAAGGGTATACGACACGCCGCTGTACGAAAGAGGCACTACAAGAAGGGAGGGGGGTATTGTTAGGGGGCGCCGCCCAGCCCAGGTCCTAGACCTAAGCCAGCCGTCGCCCTAAGGACTGCGACTTAGCGGCGCCAGCACGACCCTACCCTCTGTACAGAATCACCGATATAACCCTACTCCTATATAGAGGGAGAATCCTATAGCCCTATATAGAGAGGAATTGCTGCCCCTCTAAATAGAGGAAAAACTCTGCACTACTATATAGAGGGAGAACTCCCGATCCTCTGTACAGAGTGTAAACCTTGCACCCCTATACAGAGGGAAATTGCTAGCTTAGCTTCGTAGGTACAAATTGTACAGCAGTAGACGACGAAGGAACTGCCTATTAGTTCCTTTATATAGATACCTAACCTCAAGTTTCTGAACCAAGATTCTTAAGCCCTTACAACAACTATGCGCAGGCTCGGACGGATAAGCTGCGCCTATAAGATGCGACAACCCCTCTAGCGGCAGCAGGAAGCTATAGACTAGGAACTAACGACGACGACGAGAGTAGCAGCAGCCGTTACTGTACGGCTAAGGGCCGCTGCTAAAAGGGCACAGTAGGTAGACATAGCTACCCTTAACAAGAGACGAGCAGAAGGGAGCTGCTATAGGTGTAGCAAGATAGGCTATACTGTACGAAAATGCGGGCTTTTGCTAGCAGAGAGACCTAGGGGACGGCCGACTACTGCAAGGGTAGCAACTGCGGCGCCCTAACAAGAGAACTAAGAGTCCCCTTTAGACGACAACGAGTTAGGAAAAGAGTAGCCTCTAAACGAAGGCTCTACTAGAGGCGTATACGAGATAGATTGCCAAATCAAAGCACTACTTAGCTATCTTTTAAGAGCAATTACATAACGACTATGCCGTTTATCGTACGACCTACGCTAAACAGGACTGCTACGGCGCAGACATTAATTAATACAGGATGTTTGGTATACAGAGTAATTAGCGAGGACTTAGTACAAAGACACTACATTAAGACGACCCCTACTGTACCTGTACGTATACTGGGCATTACCGGGCGAGGACCGGACATTACCTATATAGTAAGAGTAGTAATGGAGCTGCAAGGACACTACGAGCAGGACTTATACCTCTGCGTCGTATAGGACAAGTTGGGGTATAACCTAATATTAGGGAAACTATAGATAGAGCGCTAGCAGCGCAAGCTAGACGTTGAACGAGGACGCCTGTACCTGGCAGCGACAAAGCAGAAGCTCTAAGACCAAGGGAGAGCTCCGTAGGGCGGCAATGCTAAGACCAAAATCAACACTGCGACTGCAGACATTAAGAAGGCATTAGCGCCTAAGAAGACGACGGACCCCTATACAAAGCTCCTATTAGAATACGCAGAATACCTAGACCTCTTCGAGCCAAAGTTGGCCTTAAAACTACTACTACACCGAGGAGAAGAAATTAACTACGACATCCAGCTGGAGCCCTGTCCAGACGGGAGTCTGCCCGAAGTGCCGTACGGCCCGCTGTACAGCATGTGCTCTAGAGAACTCCTAGTATTGCGCAAGACACTAGACGACCTCCTTGCCAAAGGTTTTATTCGCGCAAGTACCTCGTCCGTAGGAGCCCTAGTGCTGTTTGTCTACAAAGAAGGCAAGGTCGGCTTACGTTTTTGCGTAGACTACAGAGGTATTAATGCGATTACTAAGAAGGACCAGTACCCCCTCTCCCTTATTAAGGACACCCTTAGACGTATCAGTAAGGCAAAGTAGTTTACTAAGCTTAACGTAGTCTCGGCTTTCTACAAAATACAGATTAAGGAAGGCTGTAAATAGATAACTGCCTT
Source organism: Pseudocercospora ulei (assembly GCA_016165855.1). Classification (NCBI taxonomy): domain Eukaryota; kingdom Fungi; phylum Ascomycota; class Dothideomycetes; order Mycosphaerellales; family Mycosphaerellaceae; genus Pseudocercospora; species Pseudocercospora ulei. Next base: position 485,731 of record JACWNB010000003.1, read on the forward strand.
CCGTACAAGATATAGTCTTTTTTCGAGTGGCTTGTTACCCCCTTTGGCCTTAGTAACGCACTAGCAACCTTCTAGAGGTACATTAACAGGTCCCTGCTAGGGTTACTAGACGATATCTGTTTGGCGTACCTCGACGACTGATCCGGGCACGCAGATATGATTCAATACGGCCTTTTTGATGACTATATCTCGAACTAAGGAGGGAAAGGAACCTATATAGTGGTGGTGGTGGTGGTGTCTAATGGATAGTGGTGTGCCAAGGCCCGGCTCGGCCCGGAAGGGCCGAGCCGAAATCCAGGGTCCACCTTATTACTTAGTCCCACCCCTTTCTACCGCCGTAACAACGACATACTAGTATTTACAGACAGCACTTATACAGACTATATACAGGACGTTAAGAAGGTACTAGATCGACTGCAACAGGCTAGCTTGTACCTCGACATTGATAAATGTAAATTCAGTGTATAACGTATAAAATACCTAGGGTTTATTATCTAGGCAGGGAAAGGCATTAGCATAGACAGGAAGAAGATTAATGCTATTAAGCAATAGAAGCTACCTACAAGTGTTAAGGGTGTACGGGAATTCCTTAGGTTTGCCAATTTCTACTGCTAGTTTATACAGAACTACTCTAAGATTGTACGCCCCCTAGTCGAGCTAACACACAAGGACAAGCAGTTCAAGTAGACAGACGAGTGCAATAGGAGCTTCAACAGGCTAAAGAAGCTCTTTACTACAGGACCAACGCTTGCCGCCTTCGACCTAGAATGTACAATAGTACTAGAAACCGACTCTTAAGGCTATTATATAGGAGGTATCCTGTTACAGGTAGGCTTAGACGGACTCCTGCACCTATACGCGTACTTCTCTAAAAAGGAACCCCTAGCTAAATGCAACTACCCTATCTACAATCAGGAATTAATAGCAGTTGTACAATATTGTAAAGCGTAGGATAGAGAACTCCGCTCGGTTCCCGAGTTTCTCGCCCTAACCGACTACAAGAACCTCGAGTACTTTACGCAACCCTAGAAGCTTTGTAAGAGACATGTACGATAGGCAATGTACCTAAGCCGATTTAATATAAGACTCTAGTATCGCAAGGGAAAGGACAACAGTAGGGCCGATGCGCTATCCAGACAGGATTAGGACATGCCAACGACGTACGACAATAACCGGCTAAAATTACGGATATTCTAGATGTTTAAGGAGGAACTAGGCGAGGAGACTATCCGCCTAGCAGCGACACATATATAGGAACCCCAGCTACAGGCGTAAGAAGAGGCGGTAGAAAAGGACGACGTTTACTAAAGTGCCTAGACGGCAATTTAAGCAGGACAACGGAAACTCCTAGCAGAGCTCTGCCTTAAGGTGTTAGCAGCAGAGTGCACGGTAGACAAGGAGAACAACCTGAAGTTCAGGAATCGGATTTAGGTCCTAGCAGACAAGAAGCTCTATACGAGCTTAATACAACAGATATATAATTCTATAGCAACTAGGCACCTAGGGCGCGAGGAGACGTACAGTGTTGCGGCTGCAGAAAGGGATAAGACTAAGTAATAGGGTGGACCCTCGGAATTTCAGCTCGGCCCTCCCGGACCAAGCCGGGCCTTAGCAAGCCACCCCTAAAGCTCTCGCCTACCAATATATAGATTCCTTTCCCTCCTTAGTTCGAGATATAGTTATTAAAAAGACCGTATTGAATTATATCTGCGTGCCCGGATTATTATATCTCGAACTCACTTACTACACTAACTCCGCGCTGCGCGAAAGGGACTGGTAAACTATCCGGACACCCGAATAACGCACGCGCACCAACACACTAAACCAAAAACCACCACTACTGTAAGAAAGCTATAGAGAGCTTCTTAACGGTAGAAGGCGGCGTTACAGGCCGCAGCGGAAAGAGAAAGACTAACAGACTAAGGGATAGGCGTACTAGCATCCTCGACGATAGAATAGCTACTAAAGGCCTTACAGAAGAAGAGATAGATAAAGCGAAAAAGGGCATAGAGAGCTATACCGAACTGTACGTACGCAAGCCGGATAAAATAGAAGAATATCTGGCAGAAAACGGAGCTAAAAAGGTGTTCGACATTATTACCTTTGTCGAAAAGAAGTTTTACAGGAATATAGAAGAGAACAGGCGACTAAGAGATAAAATAGAAGCGGTGATAGCCGAGAAGGATTCGGCCAAAACCATTATCGATGTGTTAGAAAACGAAGCGGCGAATCGACTAGCACAACTAAAGGCAATAAAGACTCAGTAAGCTAAGATAGAAGCAGCGATGTCGTTGGCGCCGCCACTACACTAAGAAGAACAAGCAGAGACCGCCTTCCTAGCGGCGTACAGTTAAGGTAGCATACCGATAACGTTACTACCCAATCTACTAGCGTTTAGGAGAGGAGACCCTAAAAACTAGGAAGCGTTTAAGAAAAAGATAAAGAACAAGATAGATCGCGATTACGCCGGAAAAAGTAAAGAAGACAGGTTGGTATACCTGGAATCGCGATTGGAAGGTAAAGCTTTTTCGTTAGTGGCGGACCTAGAAGAGGTAACCGCCGAAGAAGCAATTAAAGCGCTGGATCAACGATTCGGAGACCCCTTCCGAAAGAAGACAGCCTGTAAACAGCTAGACAAGATCAACCAGAACCGGTAGACGTTCGAGGAATTCTACGGACTGTTTAGAAAATATGCTATTAGAGCCAGAGTGTTAGAAGACAAGCAGCTCTACCTACTAAGGCAGAAGCTAAACCCCGAATTTGCTGCAGCTATAGCGTCGGTGGAAGACGAAGACCTTAGAAGCTTCGTGCACCGAGCGAGAGTTACCGCCAGAAACCTAAGTGCTTACGTAAAATTGTACGAATCAAACCAGAAGCTATCGACGACGCCAACAACACGACCCCCCGCACCTTTCTGGAGAGCACCTTAGCAGCTATCTTATTCGCCGCGTTTGTCGTTCGTCCCTACCTACTACACGTATAGAAAGCCTGGCTATATCGCTACGAGATGCTAAGCGACGGATTAGCAGAAGCAGGAGTATCGGGCCACAAAGCAGCAGCCGCTGAGAAAGACTATCCAAGCTATCGAGCCGGCTCAGAACGACACTAACAGTGTAGACAGTAGAGTGCTACTAAGGATGTTAGGAAAAGACCAGCTAGACGGATAGGCCCCCTATCTAGCATAGACAATAGGGCACCAGAGCGATCCGCGCCACCGGAATTTAGAGGCATAAACAGTTGTAGCGATCCGCTCTCGGCGGCTGTAGAAGTGAATGCGGAAACCGCTATTATCCTTCCGATTACGGTCTACCCCCTTAAAGGCTCGCACCGACCACTCCAATTGAAGGCCTTTATCGACACAGGAGCTCTTATCGGCGCCGCGATCCACTATCGATTGGTTTGGAAGCTAATAAACGGATATAGTCACCCGGTGGAACTAGTATCGCTAACGAGAATTTCGACATACAAGGGACAGGACACAGAAAGTGTTACGCACTATGTGCTATTAAGGACTACACTGGCTGGCCGCACTACGGAGGCGACGTTCCGAATTATAGATATCGGAAGGTTTGACATTATTATAGGGCAGAAATAGATAAAGAACTAGAAAGCAGTTATCGACGTAGGTAAAGGCATGCTAGGGTTCAAAAACTAGCAGAGCGGAGTCGTCGCCGCGAAATCGAACGCTACGACCATCGAAGCGGTTCCGATAGATCGCACCGACCCTCCGGCCACGATCGGAATAATAAGCTCGGAAGCTTTGACGACTCTCGCGAGGTCGCTGGACAATAAGATTTACGCTATCTTAATAAAGGACATCGAAGACTACCAGAAGATAATAGCGGAAGAAGAAGTGGATCTGCTAGAGGTATTACTAAAAGAACTCTACAGCTATACTGACGTATTCTTAAGAGCTAACTCCAACCTCCTGCCGCTCCACCGACCGGAATATAACAACAAGATCCGGCTAAAAGAAGGAGCCGCGTTGCCGAGAACCGAACCCCTAAGACACTTATCGCCGGCCGAGCTGGATTAGGTAGAAGTGTTTGTTCGAGAGAACGTAGCAAAGAAGTTTATTACGCCAAGCTCTGCAGAATATGCGTTACCGATTCTTTTCGTACGGAAACCCAGAGGTAGTCTCTAACTGTGCGTAGATTACCGAGGCCTTAACAAGGTTACCAAGAGAGACGTGTATCCGCTGCCTCTAATCGATAAGACTATACAGAGGGTAGCGAAGGCTAGGTAGTCTAGCAAGTTGGATATTCGCTAAGCTTTCTATCGACCAAGGAACGAAGAAGGGCAGACAGAAGATCTTACAACGTTCGCTATACGTATAGGCAATTTTAAGTAGTTGGTTATGCCCTTCGGCCTTACCAACGCGCTAGCAGTGTAGCAGCGTTTTATAAATTACACCTTTATAGACATGCTGGAGCGGTTCGTTTCTATTTACTTGGACGACATCCTTATTTACACCGAAGGAACGAGAGAGCAACATACAGACTATATTAAGAAAGTGTTAACTAGGCTCCTCGAGGTTGGCTTAAACGCAGATATAAAGAAGAGCGAGTTCTATTAGACTGAAGTTAAATATCTCAGTCTTATCGTTAGAAGAGAAGGAATTCGGATAGACCCCTCTAAGGTCGCCGCTGTCGCGGAATAGAAGCTGTAAGGGCTCAAGAATCTTAGTTTAGAAACTTGAGGTTGGGTATCTATATAAAGGAACTAATAGGCAGTTCCTTTGTCGTCTGCTGCTGTACAATTTGTACCTACGAAGCTAAGCTAGCAATTTTCCTCTATATAGGGGTGCAAGGTTTACACTCTGTACAGAGGATTAGGAGTTCTCCCTCTGTACAGTAGTGTAGAGTTTTCCCTCTGTTTAGAGGGGCGGCAATTCCCCTCTATATAGGGCTATAGGGTTCTCCCTCTGTATAGGAATAGGATCCTATTAGTAATTCCGTACAGGGGGTAGGTTCGTGCTAGCGCCGCTAAGTCGCAGTCCTTAGGGCAACGGCTGGCTTAGGTCGGGTCCAGGACCTGGGCTGGGCAGCGCCCCCTAACAATACCCCCCCCTCCCTTCTCGTAGTGCCCTTTTTATACAGTAGCGTGCCGTACACCCTTAGCTCCTAGTGTTCCTTTGCTAGGTAGCGCTTTCCCGTCTTCGCCTAGGCACTTAACTGTTAACCTCCCTCTCCGCCGGTTTAACCTTAGACTTGTCCTTCTAGGTCCGCAGGAGGGAAGGCAGTTAGTGCTAGATCGCTTCTACCTAACCTTGGCCTGTTCCGTTTGCTAATTTAACGAAGCCGAGGCTAAGGCTAAGGAGGCCTGCAAGCGGTTATAAAGGTGCAGGAGGTACTCGGTCCTGTCTGCTCCTTCCCCTCCTACTCTCGAGCTCTAGCTATACACTTTACGTCCCGACTGTACAGTCCGGCGCTACGGGGCTATTTGGCTCTGTCCCTGTCCCTTAGTCGTCGTCCGGAGTTTCACTCCTAGGTAGATGTTTCTGCCTCCGTCCGGTCGTCTAGTAGGCCGTCGCTCGTACAGGCTCTAGGTTGTAGTTACCTCGTTCGTCCTCCTTTATATAGTTGTAGCAGCTGCCCTAGTTGTTATTGCCCTATAAGGCAGGCAGCTACTACCCTATATATAAACCCTTTCCCTTTTCTCCCTCTCTCTTCTTCTCTTTCTTCTTTATTCTCTACCTGCTACCCGTCTGCCCGGCCGTCCGCTACTACCGCTATTACTACTACTAACTACTATTACTAACTACGTACACCGTCCGCCCCAGCTCTACCACTAGTTAACACTACCTACTAGCCACTACTAGTTACTATTAACATGCTACCCGCCCTGTCCGGCTGTGCTTATCGTAGCTCCCTCGTAGTTGCTAGCTCCCCCTCCGCTTGTCCGGCTAGGGTCTCCTCCTATCTCTACCTCTAGCAGTAGAATGCTTCATTCGACTAGCAGCTTCGCTTCTGGTTCGTACGGGTTCCCGTCCTCCGTACAGTCTAAGCTAATATCTTAGGTGCTATATTAACTAGTAGCAGGGTGTTGCTAAGCTACCCTTCTACTTTTCCTAGTGCTAGGGCTCCTTCCGTCCAGGAGGTAATTAAGATTATAGGTATAGAGTTGGCTGCCCTGGGTCTTAGGGGTAGTAGCTAGTAAGCTACCTTAAGGTAGTATATAAAAGTTTTCAGACAGTGTTGCCCTCGTTTCCTTCTGATTCCTACCTATCTTACCTGTCTCCTAACCGTCCCCTTCTTCCTGCCCTTCTTCCGTACAGTGTCGTACAGTGTAGTGTCGGTAGGATCCTATAGTGTCCTACGTCGTAATTCTCGATCCTTTAACAATCTAAGCTCTAGCGGCTACCCTGTCCTTAGGGTAGATCGTGCCCCTTTTCGCCGTACGGCGTAGTGTTACTGTAACTGGGTAGGGGGATAGTTCTCCTCCTACTTGTCTAGCGCAGTTGTGTCCTGTAAGGCCTTGTACAGTTCCTACGTAGGCTCTGCCTATCCTCTCTTTTTTACTAGATACTCTACCTTCTTCCGCTTCCTTCGTCTCTTAAGGATTCCTTCTACCTCGTACTCTTCTTGGCCCTTAGCTATAATCGCTAGTGGGCGCGCGTTATCTATCGTCTGGTGCAGTAGGGGGTCCGTGTTCGCTAGCTGTACGAGGTCTATATAGAAGACTGGATAAATCCCTAGGGGAGTGTTTAGTCGTATAGCATATGTCCCTACCGGTCGGACTACTGTAAATTTCCTGTTCTTCTAATCCAGCTTTTTGCTTAGCCGGTCTGTACAGATGTTTTGCTAGTTTAGCTAGACCTTATCCCCTGCCTCGTACCTTGGTGTAGCCTGCCGTCCCTTGTTAGCCTGCTCTTCCGCATTCTGTTAAGCTATAGCCAGACTCGCCTTTGCCTATTAATAGGCGTTCGTAATCGTCTATACGATAGCCTCTCCCTACTGAATTAGGGATCGTACAGGGCGCAGAGTAACGCTACTTAGGGTTAGTAGGAGCAGGGAATAGTCGTATCTATAGGCTATAAAGAAGGGGGACAATCCTATAGCATTAGCTATACGGCTTTTAATAGCCAGCTCCGCTATAGGGAGAAGGCGGTTCCAGTTCGTCTGGTCGTAGTCAACGTACGCTTAGAGGTACGCTTCCAACGCCGAATTGACCCTCTGTGTCGCCCTGTCCGTCTGCAGGTACTATATAGTTAATAGGCGACGTTCTACCTTTAGCAACTAGCAGACCCTTGCCTAGAGCTAGCTCGTAAACTGCGTACCCTAGTCTAACACAATTGACTAAGGGAAACTATACTTGCTAAACGTCGTCCGCATAAATGTCTAGGCAGTGTCCTTAGCCGTAATAGAGTCTATTCCCTCTAATATTACCCCCTTTATTAGCTTGTCCGTAACTACTATAATGTTCCGCTGTCCGTCGCTCTTAGGGAGATCTGTAATAAAGTCCACTGTTAGGTCTTGCTAGGGCTAGTCTGGGATCGGTAGGGGTTTTAGCAGCCTATGCTTTAGTTCCCGCTAGGGCTTCGTCTGTCTATATACATTGCAGTTCTGTACGAACCTACAGATGTCCTTTGCTATTGCTAGCTAATAGTAGTCCCTAGCAACAATGCTGTACGTTTCCTCGCGCCCTAGGTGTCTAGTAGCTATAGAATTATGCACCCGTTGTATTAAGCTTATATAGAGCTTCTCGTCTACTAGGACCCAAATCCGATTCCTAAACTTTAGGTTGTTCTCCTCGTCTACTAAGCACTCTGCTGCCGACACCTTAAGATAGAGCTCTGCTAGGAGCTTCCGCTGCCCTCCTTAGATCGCTATACAGGCCCCTTAGTACACCTTGTCCTTCTCTACTGCCTCTTCCTATGCTTGTAGTTAGGGTTCCTATAGGTATGTCGCCGCTAGGCGGATAGTCTCCTCGCCTAGCTCCTTCTTAAACATCTGGATTGTTCGTAACTTTAACCAGTCGTCCTCGTACGTCGTTAGCATGTCCTTGTCCTGTCTAGATAGCGTATTGGCCCGGCTGTTGTCCTTACCCTTGCGATACTCGAGCCTTATATTGAACCGGCTTAGGTACATTGCCTATTGTATGTGCCTCTTAGACAGCTTCCAGGGCTGTATAAAGTACTCTAGATTCTTATACTTAGTTAGGGCGAGGAACTTAGGAACCGAGCAGAGTTCTCTATCCTACACTTTACAATACTGTACGACTGCTAGCAACTCCTTGTCGTAGATAGGGTAGTTGCACTTAGCTAGGGAGTTCTTCTTAGAGAAATACGCGTAGGGGTGCAGGAGTCCGTCCGAGCCTACCTATAACAGGATACCTCTAATGCAATACCCTAAGGAGTTAGTTTCTAGTATCGTTATACGCTCTAGGTCGAAGGCGGCAAGCGTCGGTCCTGTAGTAAAGAGCTCCTTTAGCTTGTTAAAGCTCCTATCGTACTCGTCCGTCTATTTAAACTGCCTGTCCTTGTGTGTTAGCTCGACTAGGGGGCGTACGATCTCCGAGTAGTTCTGTATAAACTGGCAGTAGAAGTTGGCAAACCCAAGAAATTACCGTACGCCCTTAACGTTCGTAGGCGGCTTCTATTGCTTAATAGCATTAATCTTCTTCCTATCTATACTGATGCCTTTCCCTGCCTCGATAATAAACCCTAGGTATTTCGTACGCTAGACACCGAATTTACATTTGTCGATGTCAAGGTATAAGCCAGCCTGCTGCAGTCGGTCCAGCACCTTCTTAACATCCCGTACGTAATCTGCATAGGTGCCGTCTGTGAAAACCAGGGTGTCGTCGAGGTATGCCGAGCAGATGTCGTCTAGTAACCCTTGTAAGGACTTGTTTATGTACCTTTAGAAGGTTGCCGGTGTATTAGCAAGGCTAAAGGGGGTAACAAGCTACTTAAAAAGACTATATCTCGTACAGAAGGCAGTTATCTATTTACAACCCTCCTTAATCCGTATCTTGTAGAAGGCTAAGACTACGTTAAGCTTAGTAAACTACTTTGCCTTGCTAATCCGTCTAAGAGTCTCCTTAATAAGGGGTAGGGGGTACTGGTCCTTCTTGGTAATTACGTTAATGCCTCTGTAGTCTATGCAGAAACGCAAGCCGGCCTTCCCCTCCTTATAGACAAACAGCACTAGGGCTCCTACGGACGAGGTACTTGCCTAAATAAAACCTTTAGCAAGCAAGTCGTCTAGTGTCTTGCGCAGTACTAGGAGTTCTCTAGAGGACATTCTATATAGCAGTCCGTACAGTACCTTCAGTAGACTCCTATCTAGACAGGGTTCTAGCTAGATGTCGTAGTTAATCCCTTCTCCTTAGTGTAGCGGCAGTTTTAAGGCCGACTTCGGCTCGAAGAGGTCCAGGTATCCTGCGTATTCCTTTAGGAGCTTCATATAGGGGTCTGTTACTTTCTTAAGCACTAATGCCTTCTTAATGTCTGCAGTCGCTATGTTGATTTCGGCCTTGGCATTGCTACCCTGCGGAGCCTTCCCTTGGTCTTAGGGCCTCTGCTTCGTCGACGTGTTAGCTCCGGCCGTAGCGTTGTCGTCCTGCTGGACTCTCCCTTAGTCTTAGAGCCTCTGCTTCGTTACTGCTAGGTACAGCCGTCCTCGTCCAACGTCTAGCTTGCCCCTCTAGCGCTCTATCTATAGCTTCCCTAGTATTAGGTTATACCCTAGCTTGTCCTGTACGACATAGAGGTATAAGTCCTGCTTATAGTGTCCCTGTACCTCTATCGTTACTTTTACTATATAGGTAATATCCGGTCCTCGCCCGGTAATGCCTAACATGCATACAGGTACAGTAGGGGTCGTCTTAATCTGGTGTCTCTGTACGAAGTCTTCGCTAATTACTCTGTATACCAAACATCCTGTATTAATCAATGTCCGCGCTGTTGCGGACCTGTTTAACGTTAGCTATACGATAAACAGCGTAGCCGTTATGTAGTTGCTCTTAAAAGATAGCTAAGTAGTGCTTTGTATTAGCGATCTATCTCGTATATGCCTCTAGCAGAGCCTTCGCTTAGAGGCTATTCTTTTCCCGACTCGTCGTCGTCTAAGTAGGACTCCTAATCCTCTTGTTAGGGCGCTGTAGTTGCTACCCTTGCAGTGGTCGGCCGTCCCCTAGGTCTCTCTGCTAGCAAAAGCCCCCAATTTCGTGCAGTATAGCCTATTTTGCTATACTAGTAGCAGCTCCCTTCTGCTCGCCTCTTGTTAATAGTAGCTATGTCTACCTATTGCGCCCTTTTGGTAGCGGCCCTTAGCTGTACAGTAATAGCTGCTGCTACCCTCGTCGTCGTTGGTTCCTAGTCTATAGCGTTCGTCTGCTGCTAGAGGGGTTGTCTTATCTCGTAAGCGCAGCTTATCCGTCTAAGCCTGCGCTGCTAGTCGTCGACTATTCTAAGGAGATCGCAGAATTCCTCGTACGTAGCTAGTCGCATTACGCCTACCAGTCCTGTTATAATCTCTTTAGAGAGGCCTACCTCTTAAGAGGTAATTTTTATCCTGTCCTCCTATTAGAGACCTCCTGCCTCTGCCAGAGTCTAGTTATATTCTGTAAGGAATTCTTATACGGTCTTGCGTCCTTGCTTTATTATATTGACCTATAGGAGTGCTTAGCTCTCGCGGTCTAGGTCCTTATAGCTCTTGTTAAGAGCTGCCTAGAGCATCTTCGTCGTAGCTATTGCTAGGTTAGCAATAGCCGTCTTGTAGTATAGCAGAATCCGTACTGTCGCCCTGCCCTTTAACCTCCTAAAGAGGTAAACTACCTTATCTAGCTTGGTTAGGTATGCTCCTAAGTCGACCAGAAGCTTAGAGCGTATCTAGGCAGCCTAGGAGGGGTACTCGGCCGGAGCCTTACTATCGTACGTAGTAACGTTAGGGAGTTTGCTCTTAGGGGTCGGGGTGTAGGCTATCGTGTTCGTCGTCGTAGGGGTCGGATCGCGATCAGACGCCCTAAGCTGTCGTAGCTCCTGTTCCTATTAGGAAATTATTACAACCTAGTGGCTCACTTGCTGCTCGAGCTGCCTCTTGTGTTCTAGCAGCTCCTCGTACGCGCAGTGCATATGCCTCTGCATAGCCGTAGGTTCTATAGGGATGTCGCTGTCTATCTTCGTTATATTACTGCAGTTACCGACAGTAAGATCAGTTCCTAATATAAGGGCTTAAGAATCTTAGTTTAGAAATTTAAGGTTAGGTATCTATATAAAGGAACTAATAGAACAGTTTATTAAGGACTTCAGCAAGATAGCGAGACCCCTAAACGAAGCACTAAAGAAGGAGGCCGCTAGCCTATAGAATAAGAAGTGCATAGAAGCTTTTATCTAACTGAAAGAAGCAGTGGCCTCAGCGCCGGTTCTAGCGCACTTCCGACCAGAAAAGACGATCTACGTAGAAACGGACGCTTCCGACACAGTAACAGCAGGGGTCCTTTCTTAATATAGCGACGACGAAACCCTTTATCCAGTAGCTTGCTTCAGCAAGTCTATAAATAAAGCCGAACGGAACTACACTATCTACGATAAAGAACTGTTGGCTATTGTACAGGCATTCGAAGAGTGGAAACCGGAGCTTATAGCTGGAAAGAGCACGGTCCAGGTCCTTACGGACCACCAGTTACTAACCTACTTTATAAAGACGTAGAAGCTCTTACGCCGCCAAGCTCGGTAGGCCGCCTACTTATCCAGATTCGATTTTAAGATTACCTATTAACCCAGAGCTTAAAATGGAAAGGCTAATGCGCTAACGAGGAGAGAAGGAAAGACTAGCCGCGCGAAGGAAGATCCGAATATGTTCCAGAAGGTGCTGACCGAGCGAATAGTAGACGCCAAGGTGTTAAAAGAGGCAGGGGTCTGCGCGGTAGAGCCGGCGACTGAGGAAGAGACTCTCTACGAAAAAGTAGAGCGGCTTGACCAGCAACAGAAGCTCGGCAAAACTGGTTTAGGGAAGCTAGTAGTTCTGGAAGAACTAATTACCGAGGTTATCCAGCTGGTCTATGGTTCTATAGATGTCGGTTACGCAGGCTTAAAGAAGACAATAGAAGCAATAAGGACGACCTACTAGTTTCCGCGAATCTTCAAGCGGATCCACTAATTTATTGCTAATTGTTACGTATGCCGAGCCGCGAAGCCACGTTACGGCCTTCCGGCCGGTCTGTTAAAACCACTTCCAATCCTTAAGAAACCGTAGCAGCACATTACAATAGATTTCGTAACCGGCCTGCCGGATTTCGATAGATATAATGCTACGCTCAACGTAGTGGACCAACAAAGTAAAGAGCGCTACTTTATCCCCTACCAAGCGAAGGATAAAGGAACTACTGCAGAAGAAACGGCGAGAATGCTGATTCAGCATATATAGAAGCACTACGGTCTGCCGAACACTATCACTACGGATAGGGGTCCTCAATTTACTGCTAATATATAGAAGGTTATCAACTAAGCTCTCAGAGTTCGCGGAAAGCTTAGCACAGCAGCTTACCCTTAGACCTGATACGGATATAGACTGGAAGGTGCTGGAAGGTGGAAGGTGCTGGAAGGTGGCAGGCTTGGCACACACTCAAATACCTCCACCTCCGCTTGTACGTAGATTCTTCCCTCTCCAGCCTTGGATATAGTTATCAAAAGACGGGTATTGACCTTGCGTCTACTTCAGTCAGATCAAGACCGACAGCAAGTCTAAAGTAGCTAACCGCGAAATAGAGAAATATCTACGAATCTTCTGCAGCTATTATTAAACAGAGTAGATTAAGATATTGCCGATAGACGAATTCTGCACTAATTTAGCACAGTCGGAAGCTACCTCGCTCGCGCCGTTTGAGATAACTTACAGTTATCTGCCGAAAATAAGCTTCTAACCGCCGAAAGAACCTAGCTCTTTCGAACCTTCTACATCCACCGCTACCTCGTCGAAGAGAGTCGCCGCTGCGGCGGCAGAAGCGCTCCGATCTCAGATGGAAGAAGCGATTAAGGTAGCGAAAGAGGCGATAGAGGCGGCTTAGAAGAAGATAGTAACTCGAGCTAATAGAAAGCGGTTACTAATAAAATTCGAAGAAGGCCAAAAAGTATAGCTTAATACGCAGAACCTAAGGCTAAAAGGCAACGCCAAGCTCAACCCTCGTTACGTAGGCCCGTTTAAGATCGTAGAAAAGAGGTCGCCAGTAACTTATCGGCTCCAGCTACTGAAATTGTTCCAAATCTACGATATCTTTTATTCGGACCTGCTAAATTTGGACCCTAAAGACAGCCTTCCGGAACATAGGTTCAGTGAACCCCTCCTAATCGAGATGGACGGTGAAGAAGAAGAATAGGAGGTAGAAGATGTAATAGATATAAGAAAGCTAAGAGGATCTATCGAAGCAAGGATCTTCTAGAAAGGATAGCTAGAAGACTATAAATAGTATCCGGTCGAGAACCTCCGGAATTCGCCGGAGCTGCTAAGAGAGTTTTATGCCCGGAACCCGAGGAAGCCGAAGCCTAAGTGGCTCTAAAGTTGATTATTCTAGAAGAAGAAGAAAAACCGCGTCCGCTCTATCAGTGTAGAAGCCGATAAAGACGATCGTAGCAGTCGCTTTGCTGGAGTCTTTGACTTAGCTACTACCTACTACCGCTTCGGCAGGAAGCTCGCCAACGCCGTGCAGCGGCGTCGGCGCTGCCGGCCCTGCAGTAGGTAAGGTCTTTAGTAGAGAAAGAACAAGAAGAAGATAGCGGGCTACAGATAGATCTATATAGACCTCCGCAGCAGCGCACAGACTGGTTAGGCCATAGCTTAGGTAACCGCTAGCTCCGATCAGATAGCACGGATTGGATAGACGCTAAGTAAAGAATTCAGATAGCGACAATGTAAGAAGAAAGAAGATAAAAAAGGGAATAGTTTCGAAATAGAAGAAAGCGAAGAGGTAACGGCAGAATTAAAAAAAAAAAGAAAGACAGAAACAGATAAGTAAGCGAGCGAGGTCGACTGCTAGTAAGGGAGGGGGGTGGTGTTGCAGCGGCAGAAAGGGATGGGACTAAGTAATAGGGTAGACCCTCGGAATTTCGGCTCGGCCCTCCCGGACCGAGCCGGGCCTTGGCAAGCCACCCCTAAAGCTCTCGCCCACTACTACATAGATTCCTTTCCCTCCTTAGTTCGAGATATAGTTATTAAAAAGGCCTTATTGAATTATATCTACGTGCCCAGATTATACAGCATCGTCGCTAGGGACTACTACTAGCCGGTAATAGCAAAGGACATCTATAGGTTTGTACAGAACTGCAATGTCTACAGAAGGACGAAGCCCTAGCGTAAACTAAAGCACAGGCTCCTGAAACCCCTACCAATACCGGACCGGCCCTAGCAAGACCTAACAGTAGACTTTATTACAGACCTGCCTAAGAGCGACGGACAGCAGAACATTATAGTAGTTACAGACAAACTAACAAAGAGGGTAATACTAGAAGGAATGGACTCTATTATAGCTAAGGACACCGCTTAGGCATTTATACAGACGATGTTTAGCAAGCACGGATTCCCTAGGTCAATCGTATTAGACCGGGGTACACAGTTTACAAGCTAGCTCTAGGCAAGGGTCTGCTAGTTGCTAAACGTAAAACGTCGCCTAATAACTGTATAGTACCTGCAGACGGACGGCGCGACGGAGAGGGTTAACTCGATATTAGAAGCGTACCTCTAAGTATACGTCGACTACGACCAGACAAACCGGAACCGCCTCTTCCCTATAGCGGAGCTAGCTATTAACAGCTGTACAGCCGACGCTACAGGACTGTCCCCCTTCTTTATAGCCTACAGATACGACTACTCCCCGCTCCTACTAACCCTAAGCAGCGCTACCTTACGCCCTATACAATCCCTAATTTAGTAGGGAGAAGCTATCGTACAGACGATTACGAACGCCTATTAGTACGCAGAAGCGAGTCTGGCTATAGCTTAACAGAATACGGAAGAGCAGGCCAACAAGGGACGGCAGGCTGCACCAAGGTACGAGGTAGGAGATAAGGTCTAACTAAACTAGCGTAACATCTGTACAGACCGGCTAAGCAAGAAACTAGATTGGAAGAACCGGAAGTTTACAGTAGTCCGACTAGTAGGAACATATACTGTATAACTTAACACTCCCCTAGGGATCTACCTAGTCTTCTACGTAGACCTCGTACAGCCGGCATATACAGACTCCCTACTGCACTAGACGACGGACGATGCGCGCCCCCTAGCGATCCTTACTAAAGGCTAGGAAGAGTATAAGGTAGAAGAAATCCTTAAGAGCCGAAGGAAGCAGAAGAAGGTAGAGTACCTAGTTAAATAGAGAGGGTAGGCAGAGCCTACGTAGGAACTGTACGAGGCCCTACAGGACACAACCGCACTGGACAGGTAGGAGGAGAACCATCCCCCTGCCCAGTTACAGTAACACTGCACCGTACGGCGAAAAGGGGCACGATCTACCCTAGATACAGGGTAGCTGCTAGTAACTCGGGTTGCCAAAGAATCGGGAATTAAGATGTAGGACCCTACTAGGTCCCACTGATACTGCACCGTTCTATACTATACAGAAAGGGGCAGAAGGAAGAGAACAGCTAGGAGACAGATAGGAATAAGAGTAGAAGTAGGAGGGGAACGAGAGCAACACTGTCCGAAAGCTTTTATACGCTACCTTAGGGTAGCTTACTGGCCGCCACCCCCTAAAACTAGGGCAGCCGACTCTATATCCGAAATCGCAATTACCTCCTAGCCGGCAGGGGCCCTACCTAGGCCAATACCGTAGAGCAGGGACGGGGTTATACTAGAAGGAGTGGAAGAGCAGCTTAGCAGCATCCTGCTGCTTATTGGTATAGCACCTAAGACGTTAGCTAGGACTGTACGAAGGAAGGAGACTATACGAACCGGAAGCGGAGTTGCTAGCTAAGCTAAGCATCCTATAGCTAGAGGTAGAAGTATAGGAGGACAGGCCGGCAACTACAAGAGAGCTACGGCGGCACTAGGCAGACGGAGTAGCGGCGTTAGTAGTAGTAGTTGTAGACGGTAGTAATAGTTGTGTTAGTAGTTATAGTAGTAGTAGACGGCCGGGCGGACAGGTAGCAGGTAGGGGAATAGAAGAGAAAGAGAGGAAGAGAGAGAGAAGGGGGGAAGGCTTAATATATAGAGTAGTAGCTGCCTGCTATATAAGGCAATAGCAACTAGGGCAGCTGCTACAACTGTATAAAGGAGGGCAAACGAGGCAACTACGACCTAGTGCCCGGACGAGCGACGGCTATATAGACAACCGGACGGAGGTAGGAACATCTACCTAGGAGCTAAACTCTAGACGACGACTAGGGCACAGGGACAGAGCTACGGCCCGCCGCCGCCATACCGTACAGTTAAGACGCGGAGTGCACGGCTAGGGCTATAGGGCAGGAGGTAAACGGACGAGGGACAAGAGACAGGTAAATAGACAGACGGGACCGAGCACCTCCTACACCTTCGTAACCGCTTGCAGGTCCTCCTTTGCCTTAGCTCTAGTATCCTTAAAGTAGGAAACGGAATCGGTCAAGATTAGGTAGAAGCGATCTAGCACTACGTGCCTTTCCTGCTCGTAGGTCCTCCTCCGCCTTAGCTACAGGATCCAGATAGACAGAGCTAAGGTTGCAGCAGCGTAGAGGGAGGGCATCTAGCAGGTATTGCCGACTAGCAAGTGTCCGGACGACAGCCGACTATAGACCCGGACGAAGACGGGAAGGCGCTACCTAGAGGAACCCTAGGAGCTAAGGGTGTACGATACGCTGTTGTACGAAAGAAGCACTACGAGAAGGGAGGGGGGTATTGTTAGAGGGCGCCGTCCAGCCCAAGTCCTAGACCTAAGCCAGCTGTCACCCTAAGGACTGCGACTTAGCGGCGCTAGCACGACTCTACCCTCTGTACAGAGTTACTAATACGACCCTACTCCTGTATAGAGGGAGAATCCTATAGCCCTATATAGAGAGGAATTGTCGCCCCTCTAAATAGAGGGAAAACTCTGTACTACTGTATAGAGAGAAACTCCCGACCCTCTATACAGAGTATAAACCTTGCACCCCTATATAGAGGGAAATTGCTAGCTTAGCTTCGTAGATACAAATTGTACAGCAGTAGACGACGAAGGAACTGCCTATTAGTTCCTTTATATAGATACCTAGCCTTAAGTTTCTAAACTAAGATTCTTAAGCCCTTACATATTGAAGTCCTCCTGCCTCTGCTAGGGTCTGGTCGTATTCCGTAAAGAACTCTCGTACGGTCTTGCGTCCTTGCTTTATTGTATTGACCTATAGGAGTGCTCGGCTTTCGCGGTCTAGGTCCTTGTAGCTCCTGTTAAGAGCTGCCTAAAGTATCGTCGTAATTGCTATTGCCAGGTTGGCGATAGCCGTCTCGTAGTACGGCAGAATCTGATGTGACGCGGTACACTTAAGCCAAAAGGGACTGGTCAAGTAACTCGGAAGTGACTTGACCAATGTGTACCAGATATATGAACCTTGGCAAGGCATAGTAATGACACGGGCCAACCCACCCTGTATTACTACCCCCTGCGCTACAGGCTTACGACCTCGTAAGCTGCGCTTACTTACAGGCTACGTATGCTATTGCACAGCCCCCCTATACAGCATACGCAATCAACCCCCCCCGGCAGGTCTGCATACAGCTACCTGGACCTTTACCGGGTCTGCCTCATTCTGTACGGAGTGGTGGACAAACGGACATACGTTAACGCTGCTTCTACTCTCCCGTTGAAAGATGCGCCTCCTAGGAATTGAACCCGGGCCTTTTATCGTACACTTTCAGCAGTTACTTCCGAGTTAAGTGATGTAACGCGGTACACTTAAGCCAAAAGGGACTGGTCAAGTAACTCGGAAGTAACTTGACCAATGTGTACCAGATATATGAACCTTGGCAAGGCATAGTAATAACACGGGCCAACCCACCCCGTATCAGAATCCGTGCTGCCGCCCTACTCTTTAACCTCCTAAAGAGGTACACTACCTTGTTTAGCTCGGTCGGGTATGCTCCTAAGTCGACCAGAAGCTTAGAGCGTATCTGGGCAGCCTAGGAGGGGTACTCGGCCGGAGCCTTACTATCGTAGGTAGTAACGTTAGGGAGTTTGCTCTTAGGGGCTGGGGTGTAGGCCGTTGTGTTCTTCGTCGTCGTCGTAGGGGTCGGATTGCAATCGGACGCCCTAAGCTGTTATAGCTCCTGTTTCTGTTAGGAAATTATCGCAGCCTAGTGGCTTACTTACTGTTCGAGCTAAGCCTTATATGCTAGCAGCTCCTCGTACGCGCAGTGCATCTGATCCCGTATAGCCGTAGGTTCTATAGGGATGTCGCTGTCTATCTTCGTTATATTACTGCAGTTACCGACAGTAAGATTAGTTCCTAATATAAGGGCTTAAGAATCTTAGTTTAGAAACTTAAGGTTAGGTATCTACATAAAGGAACTAATAGGCAGTTCCTTCGTCGTGCGCTGCTGTACAATTTGTACCTACGAAGCCAAGCTAGCAATCTCCCTCTATATAGGGGTATAGGGGTTTTGCTCTATATAGAGGGTTAGGAGTTTCCCTCTCTATAGGGATGCAGAGTTTTCCCTATGTATAGAGGGGCGGCCATTTCCCCCTATATAGTGCTGTAGGATTCTCCCTCTATACAGGAGTAGGGTCGTGTTAGTAACTCCGTACAGAGGGTAGGGTCGTGCTAGCGCTGCTAAGTCGCAATCCTTAGGGTAACAGCTAGCTTAGGTCTAGGACCTAGCTAGACGGCGCTCCCTAACAATACCCCCCTCCCTCCTTGTAGTCTCGTCCCTGTACGCCGTCGTGTTGTACAATCGCTCGTAGCGTTCCCTTTCTAAATAGCGCTCGCCTATACTCGTCCGGTTGTCTGTAAAGTCAACTGTCGTCCAGGTACTTGCTAGTTAGCAATGCCTGCTAGATGCCCTCCCTCTACGCTGCTGCAACCTTAGGCCTGTCTATTTGGATCCTAAAGCCAAGGCAGAGAAGGACCTACGAGCAGGGAAAGCAGGTAGTGCTAGATTGCTTCTACCTAATCTTAACCGATTCCAGTTACTACTTTAAGGATGCCGAAGCTAAGGCGGAGGAGGACCTAAGAGCAGTTGTAAAGGTGCAGGAGGCGCTCGGTCCGGTCTGGTTTACTATTTCTACGTTCGCAGTCTCCCTATTTGCCTGTCTTTTATCCTGTATCCAGGTAAGCTATCCTGTCCTTACCTGCTTATTTACCTGCCTTTTATCCCTCGTCCGTTTATCTCCTATTCTATAGCTCCGGCCGTACACTCTGCATCTTATCCGTACAGTCCGGCGGCAGCGGGCCGTCTGGCTTTGTCCCTATGCCTCGGTTGCTGTCCGGGAGTTAGCTCCTAGGTAGATGTTTCCGCCTATTATCGTCTGTAGGGTAGGGTAGTGGTCGTTTACCTAGCGGTCGTCCGTACAGCCTCGGGCAGGCTGGTTATCTCGTACAGTCCCGTCCCCCCCCCTGTACTAGCTCTATTCCTATTCTTCTACTTTTCCCTACTTCCTGTACCTATACTATGCTTCTTGCAGGTTGCCTAGTGTTGCCTCTTCTTTTATATCCCTAGGGATAGATGTCTCTAGTTCCCCTCTATTCCTGCTCCTCCTTTGCAGCTTCCTAGTCTTGCCTGCAGCTGCCTAATCTTGCCTGTAGCCGCCTAACGTCTCTTGTAGCTGCCTGGTCTAGGCTGCAGTTGCCTAATATTACTTGTAGCTGCCCTGTCTTGCAGCTGCTATCTGTCCTACCCTATATAGTACAGTATTACTGCGACCGTTTACTAGGGTGTCTCTCCTCCTACCTGTCTAGTGCCTGTGTGTCCTAGAGAGCCTTATACGGTTCCTATATAGGCTCTACCTAACCTGTCTATTTAACTAGGTATTCTACCTTCTTCCGCTTCCTCTAGCTCTTAAGGATTTCTTATACCTTATACTCTTCCTAGTCTTTAGTTACAATTGCTAGGGGGCGCGCGTCGTCCGTCGTCTAGTGCAGTAGGGGGTCCGTATATGCCGGCCGTACGAGGTCTATATAGAAGACTAGGTAGATCCCTAGGGGAGTGTTAAGTTATATAGTATATGTCCCTACTAGCTGGATTACCGTAAACTTCCAGTTCTTCTAATCCAGTTTCTTGCTTAGCCGATCTGTACAGATGTTGCGCTAGTTTAGCTATACTTTATCCCCTGCTTTGTACCTTAGTGCAGCCTGTCGTCCCTTATTAGCCTGCTCTTCTGCGCTCTATTAGGCTATAGCAAGGCTCGCTTTCGCCTATTAGTAGGCGTTCGTAATCGTCCGTACAATAGCTTCTCCCTGCTAAACTGGGGATTGTATAGGGCGTAGGGTAGTGCCGCTTAGAGTTGGTAGGAGCAGGGAGTAGTCGTACCTATAGGTTATAAAGAAGGGGGACAGTCCTGTAGCGTTCGCTGTATAACTGTTAAGGGCTAGCTCTGCTATAGGGAGGAGGCAGTTCTAATTTGTCTAGTTATAGTTAACGTACGCCTAGAGGTACGCTTCTAGTGTCGAGTTAACTCTCTCTGTCGCGCTGTTTATCTGCAGGTGCTATACAGTTAATAGGCGGCGTTCTACGTTTAACAACTGGCAGACCCTTGCCTAGAGCTAGCTTATAAACTGTGTACCCTAGTCCGATACGATTAGCCTAGGGAATCCGTGCTTGCTAAACGTTCTCTGTATAAATGCCTAAGTAGTGTCCTTAGCCGTAGTAGAGCCTATTCCCTCTAGTATTACCTCCTTTATTAGCTTGTCTATAACTACTATAATGTTCTGCTGTCTGTCGCTCTAAGGGAGGTCTGTAATAAAGTCTACTGTTAGGTCTTGCTAGGACTAGTCCAGTATTAGTAGGGGTTTTAGCAGCCTGTACTTTAGTTTACGCTAGGGCTTCGTCCGTCCGCAGACATTGCAGTTCTGTACGAACCTACAGATGTCCTTTGCTATCGCCGGCTAGTAGTAGTCCCTAGCGACAATGCTGTACGTCTCCTCGCGCCCTAGATGCCTAGTTGCTATAGAATTATACGCCCGTTGTAAGCTTGTACGGAGCTTCTCGTCTACTAGGACCTAAATCCGATTCCTGAACTTTAGGTTGTTCTCCTCGTCTACTGTGCACTCTGCTGCTAATGCCTTAAGGCGGAGCTCTGCTGGGAGTTTCTGCTGTTCTCCTTAAATCGCTATATAGGCAACTCGGTAAACGTCGTCCTTTTCTACTGCCTCTTCCTATGCCTGTAGCCAGGGTTACTATATATATGTCGCCGCTAGGCGGATAGTCTCCTTACCTAGTTCCTCCTTAAACATCTAGAATGTCCGTAATTTTAGCCAGTCGTTATCGTACGTCGTTAGCATGTCCTAATCCTGTCTGGATAACGCGTCGGCCCTGCTGTTGTCCTTGCCTTTACAGTACTAGAGTCTTATATTAAAGCAGCTTAGGTACATCGCCTATCGTACGTGCCTCTTAGACAGCTTCCAGGGTTGCGTAAAGTACTCGAGGTTCTTATAGTCGGTTAGGGCGAGAAACTCAGGAACCGAGCAGAGTTCTCTATCCTATACCTTGCAACACTGTACAACTGCTAGCAATTCCTTATCGTAGATAGGGTAGTTGCATTTAGCTTGGGTGTTCTTCTTAGAGAAGTACGCGTATAGGTATAGGAGCCTGTCCGAGCCTACCTATAACAGGACACCTCCTATGCAATACCCTAAGGAGTCGGTTTCCAGTACGAGTGTGCCTTTACCTATGTCGATAACGGCTTTCTGGTTCTTTATCTATTTGGCACGCGGATATAATTCAATACAGCCTTTTTAATAACTATATCTCGAACTGAGGAGGGAAAGGAATCTATGTAGTGGTAGGTAAGAGCTTTAGGGGTAGTGTGCCAAGGCCCGGCTCGGTCTGGAAGGGCCGAGCTGAAATTCCGAGGGTCTACCCTATTACTTAGTCCTACCCCTTTCTGCCGCCGGAACATCACCCCCCTCCCTTACTAGCGGTCGACCTCGACCGCTTACTTATCTATCTGTCTCTCTTCTTCTTCTTCTTTTTTTTTATCGTCGCTATCTAAAGTCTTTACTTAGTGTCTATCCAATTAGAAGATCTATCTGATCTGTGCTGGCGACTATCTGAGCTGCAGCGAGGCCGGTCTGTGCGCCGCTGCAGAAGTCTATATAGATCCATCCGCGGCTAGCTATCTTCTTCTTCTTTTTTTTTCTCTACTATAGCTTTTGGCGCTACTGCAAGGCTGCTTTAATAGCGTCGGCTTCGTTCTTCGTCGTTATTATCCTTCTAGCTAAGTCGGCGGATAGCAGTAACGGAGAGCAAAGACGGTTACAAAGCGCGCCGACGCAGTGGTGCCGTCCTCGGCCTTACTGCTATTATCTGCCGGTCCTGGCCAGCAGTGGTAGTAGTGGAGCCCAAGACACCGGCTAGCGATTTCTGATCCGGGCGCGCAGATATGATTCAATACGGCCTTTTGATGACTATATCTCGAACTGAGGAGGGAAAGGAATCTATGTGGTGGTGGGCGCGCGCTTTAAGGGGGGCGGCGTAGTGCCAAGACCCGGCTCGGTCCGGACGGGCCGAGCCGAAATTCCAAGGGTCCACCCTATTATCCAGTCCCACCCCTTTCTGCCGCCGTAACACTACTCCCCTCCCTCACTAGCGGTCGCCCTCGACCGCTTAGTCAGTCCGGCCCTCGGGAAAAATCTTTTTTTTTTTTTTTTTTTTTTTTTTTTTGAAAATCCTCTTTAAAGTTGACGTCACCCCATCCTTCTTCCATCAAAAACGACGTTCTTCTCATCGCGTCTTCCATTCCTTATATCTTCGGCGTCTGAAGTCCTTCACTTGGCGTTTATGTAATCGGCTCCATCTGATCTGAACTGTTCGGTCATCTGAGCTGCGGTCTGGGCAGTCTGTGCGCTGCTTCGGAGGTCCATATAGATCCGTCTACGGCTCCGTTTCTTCTTCTTTTCGACCGCTACGATCTGCCTGGGGCCATCAATTCCACGATCGTTTTCATCGGCTTTCGCGCCGGTGGAGCGGACGTGGCTTTCTTCCTTTTCTTCCGCATCGGCTTTAGAGCCATTCCGGCTTCGGCTTCGTCGGATTCCGCGCGTAAAAGTCTCTCAGCAGCTCCGCCGAATTCCGGAGGTTCTCGATCGGATACTATTCGTAGTCTTCTGGCCACCCCTTCTACGATATTCTCGCTTTGATGGACCCCCTCGTCTTCTTTACGTCCATTACGTCTTCCACCTCCCATTCTTCTTCACCACCATCGTCTATTTCAACCGGCGGGGGTTCGGTGAACCCCTGCCTCGGCAGACCGTCCTTAGGGTCCAGGCTCAGTAGATCTGAATGGAAAACGTCGTGGATCCGGAACGCCTTCGGCAGCTCGAGTCGATAGGTCACCGGCGACCTCTTTTCTATTATCTTGAACGGACCTACGTAACGTAGGTTGAGCTTCGCGTTCCCTTTTAGCCTTAGGTTCCGCGTGTTAAGCTATACCTTTTGGCCTTCCTTGAATTCTATCGGTGACCGCTTTCTATTAGCTTAATTCACTATCTTCTTCTGAGCCGATTCCATCGCTTCTTTCGCTACTTTGACCGCTTCTTCCATCTGAGATCGGAGCGCTTCTGCCGTCGCGGCGGCGACTCTCTTCGACGACGTGGCGGTGGATGCTTCCGCGGAGCTGGGTTCGCTTGGCGGCTGAAAGCTCATTCTCGGAAGATAGCCGTGCGTTATCTCGAACGGCGCCAGCGAGGTAGCCTTAGACGGTGCCGAGTTAGCGCAGAACTCGGCTATCGGCAACACCTTAACCCATTCTTCTTAATAGTGGCCGCAGAAGGTTCGCAGATATCGCTCTATCTTACAGTTAGCCACTTCGGACTGGCCGTCCGTTTAAGGGTAAGCGGCGGTGCTGAGCTTTCTATAGATTCCGAGAGTTTGATTGATAGCTTTCTACATGTTAGCAGTGAATTGAGGACCCCTATCTGTAGTGATAGTGTCCGGTAGACTATAGTGCTTCCACACGTGTTGAATTAACATCCGTGCGGTCTCTTCCGCGGTAGTTCCTTCGTTTCTCGCTCTGCAGGGGATAAAGTGGCGCTCCTTGCTCAGCCTATCCACTACATTGAGGGTGGCATCGTATCCATCGGAATCCGGTAGGCCGGTGACGAAGTCCATCGTAATGTGCTGCTATGGTTTCTCGGGGATCGGAAGTGGCTTCAGTAAGCCTGCCGGAAGGCCGTAACGTAGCTTCGCGGCTCTGCACGCGTAGCAGTTGGCGATAAACCGGTAGATCCGCTTATAGATCCGCGGAAACCAGTAGGTCGTTCTCATTGCCTGCATCGTTTTCTTCGCGCCTGCGTAGCCTACATCTACGGAGCTATAGACTAGCTGGATGACTTCTGTGATTAGTTCTTCCGGAACTATTATCTTCCCTGAACCGGTTTTGCCGAGCTTCTGTTGTTGATTGAGCCGTTCCACCTTCTCGTAGAGCGTCTCTTTTTCAGTCGGAGACTCTTTAATCGGCGATTCCACCGCGTGGATCCCTACTTCTTTCAACACCTCGGCGTCTACTATCCGCTCGGTCAACACTTTCTGAAACATGTTCGGATCTTCCTTCGCGCGGCTAGTCTTCCCTTCTCGTCTCGTCAGCGCGTCAGCCTTTCCGTTTTGGGCTCCGGGTCTATATGTGATCTTGAAATC
This sequence comes from Pseudocercospora ulei, assembly GCA_016165855.1. Classification (NCBI taxonomy): domain Eukaryota; kingdom Fungi; phylum Ascomycota; class Dothideomycetes; order Mycosphaerellales; family Mycosphaerellaceae; genus Pseudocercospora; species Pseudocercospora ulei. Next base: position 510,462 of record JACWNB010000003.1, read on the forward strand.
GAACCCTGATAAGTAGGCAGCCTACCGTGCTTGACGTCGTAAGAGCTTCTGCGTCTTTATAAAGTAGGTCAGCGACTGGTGGTCCGTAAGAACCTGGATTGGCCCCTTTCCAGCTATAAGTTCCGGTTTCCACTCTTTAAAGGCCTGAATAATCGCTAGTAGCTCCTTATCGTAGATAGCGTAATTCCGCTCGGCTTCGCTTATTAACTTGCTGAAGAAGGCGACTGGATGGAGGGTTTCGTCGTCACTATATTGAGAAAGGACTCCGGCCGTTACTGTGTCGGAAGCGTCCGTTTCTACGTAGATCGTCTTTTCTGGCCGGAAGTGTGCCAGAACTGGCGCAGAGGCCACCGCTTCTTTCAGCCGCACGAAAGCTTCCGTGCACTTCTTATTCTATAGGCCTGCGGCCTCTTTCTTTAGCGCCTCGTTCAGGGGTCTCGCTATCTTGCTGAAGTCCTTAATAAACTGTCGATAGTAGCTGCAGAAGCCGAGAAACGCCCTGATTTGCGTAGTGTTTCCGGATTTCGGCTGCTTCCACTCCGCGACGGCGGCGACCTTTGATGGGTCCATACGAATTCCATCTCTTCTAACGATAAGACCGAGATATTTGACCTCGGTTTGATAGAACTCGCTCTTCTTCGTGTCCGCGTTCAATCCGACCTCGCAGAGCCTAATCAACACCTTCTCGATGTGGTCCGTGTGTTGTTCTCTCGTTCCATCTGTATAGATAAGGATGTCGTCCAGGTAAATTGACACGAACTGTTCTAACATGTCCATAAAGGTGTAGTTCATAAAGCGTTGCTATACTGCCGGCGCGTTGGTGAGTCCGAACGGCATTACCAGCTACTTGAAATTGCCTATACGCGTCGCGAACGTTGTAAGGTCTTCTGTCTGCCCTTCTTTATTCCTCAGTCGATAGAACGCTTAGCGGATGTCCAGCTTGCTGAACCACTTAGCCTCCGCTACCCGCTGTATAGTCTTATCAATCAGCGGTAGTGGATACACGTCTCTCTTGGTGACCTTATTGAGGCCGCGATAGTCTACGCAGAGTCGCAGACCACCCCCTAGTTTCCTTACGAAAAGAATCGGTAACGCGTATTCCGCGGAGCTCGGCGTAATGAACTTCTTCGCCAGATTTTCACGAACAAACACCTCCACTTGGTCCAGCTCGGCCGGCGACAGTCGTCTTAGGGGCTCGGTTCTTAGCAAGGTGGCCCCTTCTTTTAACCTGATCTTATTATCGTATTCCGGCCGGTGGAGCGGCAGGAGGTTGGAGTCTGCTTTTGAGAAGACATTAGCATAACTATAGAGCTCGTCCGGTAACACTTCCAGTAGATCTACTTCTTCTTCCGCCATTATCTTTCTGTAGTCTTCGATGTCCTTTATAGAGATAGCGTAAATCTCGTTATCCGGCGACTTCGCTAGGGTCGTTATGGCTTCTGAACTTATTATTCCGATGGTGACTAGGGGTTCGGAACGGTCGGACGGAGCCTTTTTCGCGGACTCCGTGGCTTTCGGTTCGGCGGCGGCGGCCGCGTCGCCTAGGGTTTTGAACCCTATCTTGCCTTCGTCTACATCAATAACGGCTTTCTGGTTCTTTATCCATTTTTGCCCTATAATAATGTCAAATCTTCCGATATCCATAATTCGGAACGTCGCTTCCGTAGTGCGACCAGCCAAAGTGGTCCTCAATGGCATATAGTGCGTAACACTCTCTGTGTCTTGTCCGTTATATGCTGAAATCCGCGTCGGCGACGCCAGTTCTACTGGGTAGCTATATCCGTTTATCAGCTTCTGAACTAGCCGATGGTGGATCGCCGCTCCAATGAGAGCTCCTGTGTCTATAAAAGCTTTCAGCTGAAGTGGCTTGCTCGATCCATTAAGGGGGTGGACAGTAATTAGAAGAATAATGGCTGTTTCCGTGTTCACTTCCACCGCCGCCGAGAGCGGATCGCTGCAGCTGTTGATGCTCTCTTTCGTCGACGTAGTTCGCGTCGATGCCCTGTTGTCCGTGCTGGATAGGGGGCCTATCCTTCCAGCTGGTCTTTTCCCAGGATTCGCAGGGGCACTCCACCGTCTACGCTATCAGTATCGTTCGGTGCCGGTTCGATGGCTTAAATAATCTTCCTCGGCGGTAGCGGTTGCTTCGTCGCTCGATACTCCTGCTTCTGCTGTGCCGTTGCTTGGCATCTTGTGGCGATATAGCCTGGCTTGCTACACGCGTAGCAGGTGGGGACGGACGACGAGCGCTGTGACTGATACGATGGCTGCTAGGGTGCTCTCCGGAAAGGCGCAGGGGCTCGCGTCGGCTGCGCCGGCGGCGACTGCTTCTGAATCGATTCGCGCGCTTTCGCGTAAGCGTTCAAGTTTCTCGCGGTAACCCTCGCTCGGTGCACGAAGCTCTTAAGGTCTTTATCTTCTACCGAGGCCATAGCTGCAGCGAGCTCAGGGCTCAGTTTCTGTCTTAGTAGGTGGAGCTGTTTATCTTCCGCCACTCGGGCTCTAATTGCATATTTTCTAAACAAACCGTAGAATTCTTCAAACGTCTGCCGGTTTTGGTTGATCTTATCCAGCTGCTTACAGGCCGTCTTCTTCCTAAAGGGGTCGCCGAAGCGCTGGTCCAGCGCTTTGATTGCTTCTTCGGCGGTCGCCTCTTCCAGGTCCGCTACTAGCGAAAAAGCTTCACCTTCCAATCGCGATTCCAGGTACGCCAGTCGGTCTTTGGCGCTGTTTCCGGCGTAATCGCGGTCTATCTTATTCTTTATCTTCTTCTTGAACGCCTCCCAGTCTTCGGGGTCTCCACCTCTAAACACCGGTAGGTCCGGCAATAACGTTATCGAGGTGCCGCCTTGACTATAGGCCGCTGGTGAGGCGGTCTCTGCTGGTTCTTCTTAGTGCTATAGCGGCGACGTCGCTGCTTCCATATTAGCCAGTCGGCTCTTTAGCGCCTTTAGTTGCGCCGTTCGATTCGCTGCCTGGTTTTCCAGCACGTCGATGATGGTCTCGGCCGATTCCTTCTCGGCTCTTACCGTCTCTACTTCTTCCCTTAACTGTCTGTTTTCTTCCACGTTCCTATAGAACTTCTTTTCTATAAAGGTGATGATATCAAACACCTTCTTAGCTCTATGCTCTGTAAGATATTCTCCTATCTCGTCCGGCGTGCGTCCATACAGTTCGGCATAGCCCTCCATGCCCTTTCTCGCTTTATTTACCTCTTCTTCCGCAAGGCCTTTATTGGTCGTTCCGTTATCGAGAACGCTGGTACGCCTATCCCTCGGTCTGTCAGTCTTTCTCTTTCCGCTGCGGCCTGTAACGCCGCTCTCTACCGCTAAGAAGCCTTCTATCTTCTTACGGTGCCTTAGGGGTTGTTGTTGGTGTTGGTGTGGGTGCGCGTGCGTTATTCGGGTTTCTGGATGATTCGACGGGCCCTTTCGCGCAGCGCGGGGGGGGTGTGGAGAGTGAGTTCGAGATATAATGATCTGGGCGCGCAGATATGATTCAATACGGCCTTTTGATAACTATATCTCGAACTGAGGAGGGAAAGGAATCTATGTAGTGGTGGGCGCGCGCTTCAAGGGGGGCGGCGTAGTGCCAAGACCCGGCTCGGTCCGGACGGGCCGAGCCGAAATTCCAAGGGTCCACCCCATTATCCAGTCCCACCCCTTTCTGCCGCCGTAACAATTTCTACGATCGTTTCTATCGGCTTCCGCGCCGATGGAACGGACGCGGGTTTTCTTCTTCTTTATTAACTTCCGAGCCACTTAGGCTTCGGCTTTCTCGGGTTTCGGACATAAAACTCTCTTAGCAGCTCTGCCGAATTTTGGAGATTCTCGACCAGATACTATTTATAGTCTTCCAGCTATTCTTTCTACGAGATCCTTGCTTTGACAGACCCTCTTATCTTTCTTATGTCTACTATATCCTCTACCTCCTATTCTTCTTCTTCTCCGTCTATCTCGATTAGTAGGGGTTCGGCGAACCCCTGTTCTAGAAGGCCGTCTCTAGGGTCCAAACTTAGCAGGTCCGAATAAAAGACATTATAGATTCGGAACGATTTCGGTAGCTAGAGCCGATAAGTCACTAGCGACCTCTTTTCTACTATCTTAAACGGGCCTAAGTAGCGGGGGTTGAGCTTGGCGTTGCCTCTTCGCCTTAGGTTCCGCGTATTGAGCTATACCTTTTGGCCTTCTTCGAATTCTATCGGTGGCCTCTTTCTATTAGCTCGAGTTACTATCTTCTTCTAAGTCGATTCCATCGCCTCCTTTGCTACGCGGATTGTTTCTTCTATCTAAGATCTAAGCGCTTCTGCCGCGGCCGCAGCGACTCTCTTCGACGAGGTAGCGGTAGATGTAGAAGGTTCTAAAGAGCTGGGTTCGTTCGGCAGTTGGAAGCTTATTCTAGGAAGATAACCGTAGGTTATCTCGAACGATGCCAGCGAGGTAGCTTCTGATCGTGCTAAATTGGCGCAGAATTTGGCTATCGGCAACACCTTAACCTATTCTGCTTAATAATAACTGCAGAAGATTCGTAGATATTTCTCTATCTCGCGGTTAGCTACTTTAGACTAACCGTCGGTCTAAGGGTAAGCGGCTGTGCTAAGCTTTCTACGAATTCCAAGAGCATAGTTAATAGCCTTCTATACGTTGGGAGTGAATTGAGGACCCCTATCCGTAGTAATAGTGTCCGGCAGGCTATAGTGCTTCTATACGTGCTGGATTAGCATTCTCGCTGTTTCTTCTGCTGTAGTTCCTTTATCCTTAGCTCGGCAGGGGATGAAATAGCGCTCCTTGCTTAGTCGATCTACTACGTTAAGCGTAGCATTATATCCATTAGAATCCGGCAGGCCGGTCACGAAATCCATTGTAATGTGCTGCTATAGTTTCTTAGGGATTGGAAGTAGCTTTAGCAGACCGGCCAGAAGGCTGTAACGGGGCTTCGCAACTCGGCACACGTAATAATTAGCGATAAACCGGTAGATCCGTTCGAAGATTCGCAAAAACCAGTAGATCGTCCTTACTGCTTCTATCGTCTTCTTCGAGCCTGCGTAGCCGACGTCTTTAGAACTATAAACTAGCTAGATAACCTCTGTAATGAGTTCTTCTGGAACTATCAGCTTTCCTAAGCCGGTTCTGCCGAGCTTCTGCTGCTAATTAAGCTGTTCCACTTTCTCGTAGAGCGTCTCTTCTTTGGTCGGCGGTTCTATCGTGCTGATCCCTGCTTCTTTTAACACCTTAGCATCTACTATCCGTTTGGTTAACACCTTCTAAAACATGTTCGGATCTTCTTTCGCATAGCTAGTCTTTCCTTCTCTTCTCGTTAGCGCATTAGCCTTTCTGTTTTGCGCTCCGGGTCTATAGGTAATCTTAAAGTCGAATCCGGATAAGTAGGCGGCCTACCGAGCTTGGCGCTGCGATAGCTTCTGCGTCTTTATAAAGTAGGTTAGAGACTGATAGTCCGTAAGGACCTGAACTGTGTTCTTTCCGGCTATTAGCTCCGGCTTCCACTCCTCGAAAGCCTAGATAATAGCCAATAGCTCTTTATCGTAAATAGCGTAGCTGCGCTCGGCCTTGTTCATAGACTTGCTAAAGAAAGCTACTAGGTAGAGGGTCTCGTCGGCGTTATTATACTGAGAAAGGATCCCTGCAGTTACTGTGTCGGAAGCGTCCGTCTCTAAATAGATCGTTTTCTCTGGTCAGAAGTGCGCTAGAACCGGCGCTAAGGCCACTACTTCTTTTAGTCGGATAAAAGCTTCTGTGCACTTCTTATTCTATAGGCCGGCAGCCTCCTTTTTTAATACTTCGTTTAGGAGTCTCGCTATCTTGCTAAAGTCCTTAATAAACTGCCGATAGTAGCTGCAGAATCCGAGAAACACTCTGATTTGCGTAGTGTTTCCGGATTTCGGCTGCTTCTATTCCGCTACAGCGGCGACCTTTAAGGGGTCTATCCAAATTCCTTCTCTTCCAACGATAAGACCGAGATATTTGACTTTGGTCTAATAGAACTCGCTCTTTTTCGTGTCCGCGTTCAACCCGACCTCGCAGAGCCTAATTAGCACCTTCTCGATGTAGTCTGTGTGCTGTTCTCTCGTTCTATCTATATAGATAAGAATGTCGTCCAAGTAGATAGACACGAATCGTTCTAGTATGTCTATAAAGGTGTAGTTTATAAAGCGTTGCTACACCGCTGGCGCGTTAGTAAGGCTGAAGGGCATAACTAACTACTTGAAATTGCCTATCCACGTAGCAAACGTCGTAAGATCTTCTGTCCGCCCTTCTTCGTTCCTTAGTCGATAGAAAGCTTAGCGAATATCCAACTTGCTAAACTACCTAGCCTTTGCCACCCTCTGTATAGTCTTATTGATCAGCGGCAGCGGATACACGTCTCTCTTAGTGACCTCGTTAAGGCCTCGGTAGTCTACGTACAGTCGGAGGCTACCTCCGGGCTTTCGTACGAAAAGAATCGGCGACGTATACTCGGCTAAGATTGGCGTAATAAACTTCTTTGCCAAGTTTTGCTGAACAAACACCTCTACTTAGTCCAGCCTAGCTGGCGACAGCCTTCTTAGGGGTTCGGTTCTTGGCAGCGTAGCTCCTTCTTTCAGCCGGATCTTGTTCTTATATTCCAGTCGGTAGAGCGGCAGTAGGTTAGAGTCGGCTTTTGAGAACACGTTAGTGTAACTATAGAGTTCTTTTGGTAACACCTCCAACGGATCTACTTCTTCTTCCGCTATAATCTTCCGGTAGTCTTCGATGTCTTTTATCGAGATAGCGTAAATCTTATTGTCCGGCGACCTCGCGAGTGATCCGGGCACGCAGATATGATTCAATACGGCCTTTTTGATAACTATATCTCGAACTGAGGAGGGAAAGGAATCTATGTAGTAGTGGTAGTAGGCTTTCGTAGTAGTGGTGCCAAGGCCCGGCTCGGCCCTTCCAGGCCGAGCCGAAATTCCAAGGGTCCACCCTATTACTTAGTCCTACCCCTTTCTGCCGCCGTAACACCACCCCCCTCCCTTACCAGCGGTCGCCCTCGACCGCTTACTCATCCGATCCTCGTCTTTCTCTTTCGTCTCTCTCTTCCTTTTTTTTTAAGGTTCACATCGTCGCTATCTAATGGCGTCCATCTGATCCATTCCATGTGATCCGTTCCATCTAATCGGAGCTAGCGGTCACCAGAGCTGCGGCGTGACCGGTCCGTGCGCCGCCTTATAGGTCTATATAGATCCATCTTCGGCTCTATTTCTTCTTCTTTTTCTTTCTCTACTAAAGCCCTTAGCTACTGCAGGGTCAGCGGCGCTGGCACGCTACGGCGTCGGCGAGCTTCCTGCCGCACTGCTGGTGGGTAGTGGCCGCGTCGAAGACCTCCCCGAGGCGACCATTACGATCGTCTTTATCGGCTTCCGCGCTGGTGGAGCGGACACAGCTTTCTTCTTTCTTCCGCTTTGTCGACATTAGAGCTACGCTGGTTTCGGCTTTTCCGGGTTCCGTACGTAGAACTCTCTTAGCAGCTACGCCGAATTCCGGAGGTTCTTGACCGGATACCATTTATAGTCTTCCGGCCACCCCTTCTACGAGATCCTCGCTTTAATGGACCCCCTCGTCTTCTTTACGTCTATTACATCTTCTACCTCCTACTCTTCTTTATTACCGTCTATCTCGACCGGCAGGGGTTCGTCGAAGCCCTGCTCCAGCAGACTGTTCTTAGGGTCCAGGCTCAGCAGATCTAAATAGAAAAGGTCGTAGATCCGGAACGCCTTTGGCAGCTGGAGCCGATAAGTCACCGGCGATCTCTTTTCCACTATCTTGAACGGACCTACGTAGCGTGGATTTAGCTTAGCGTTGCCTTTTAGCCGTAGGTTCTTCGTGTTAAGCTATACCCTTTGGCCTTCCTCGAATTCCATCGGTAACTGCTTCTTATTAGCTTAAGTCACTATCTTCTTCTAAGCCGATTCCATCGCGTCTTTCGCTACCTTGATCGCTTCTTCTATGGGGATCGGAAGTAGCTTCAGCAGACCGGCCGGAAGACCGTAACGTAGCTTCGCGGCCCGGCACGCGTAGCAATTGGCGATAAACCGGTGGATCCGCTTATAGATCTGCGGAAACCAGTAGATCGTTCTTACTGCCTGCATCGTTTTCTTGAATCCTGCGTAACCAACGTCCTTAGAGCTATGGACTAGCTGGATAACCTCTGTAATTAGTTCTTCTGGAACTATCAGCTTCCCTAAGCCTGTTCTGCCGAGCTTCTACTGTTGATTAAGCCGTTCCACTCTCTCGTAGAGCATTTCTTTTTCGGTCTCCAGTTCTGTCGGTTCCGGTTCGGTCTGCAGTTCTGCCGCGTAGATCCCCGCTTCCTGTTTCCATTCTGCGACGGCGCTGACCTTTAAGGGGTCTATCCAAATTCTATCTCTTCCAACGATAAGGCCGAGATACTTAACCTCGGTCTAATAGAACTCGCTCTTCTTCGTGTCCGCGTTTAACCCGACCTCGCAGAGCCTGGTCAGCACCTTCTCGATGTAGTCCGTGTGTTGCTCTCTCGTTCTATCTGTAGAGATAAGGATGTCGTCCAAGTAGATAGATACAAACTGCTCTAGCATGTCTATAAAGGAGTGGTTTATAAAGCGTTGCTACACTGCCGGCGCGTTAGTAAGTCCGAACGGCATCACTAACTACTTAAAATTGCCTATACACGTAGCGAACGTTGTAAGGTCTTCTGTCTGCCCTTCTTCGTTCCTTAGTCGATAGAACGCTTGGCGGATGTCCAGCTTGCTAAACTACTTAGCCTTTGCTACGCGCTGTATAGTCTTATCTATTAGCGGCAGTGGATATACGTCTCTCTTAGTGACCTCGTTAAGGCCTCGATAGTCTACGCAGAGTCGCAGACTACCCCCTAGTTTCCTTACGAAAAGAATCGGTAACGCATATTTAGCGGAACTCGGCGTAATAAACTTCTTCGCTAGGTTTTCGCGAACAAACACCTCTACTTAGTCCAGTTTGGCCGGCAACAGTCTTCTTAGGGGTTCGGTTCTTAGCAATGTAGCCCCCTCTTTCAACCTAATCTTGTTGTCGTATTCCGGCCGGTAGAGCGGCAGGAGGTTGGAGTCTGCTTTTAAGAACACGTTAGCGTAATCGTGGAGCTCCGCCGGTAGCACCTCTAGCGGATCCACTTCTTCTTCCGCTATTATCTTCCTGTAGTCTTCGATGTCCTTTATAGAGATAGCGTAAATCTCATTGTCCAGCGACCTCGCAAGGGTCGTCAAAGCTTCCGAGCTTATCATTCCGATCGTAGGCAGAGGTTCGAAAGGGGTAGGCGGAACCGCTTCGTCGATCTTCGCCTCTGCTCGAGCGATGTTAGTAGCGACCGATTCAGTAGTAATGGCGCCGTTGCTTCGGATTTTGAATCTGATCGTGCCTCTATCTATGTCGATAATAGCTTTCTGGTTCTTTATCCATTTCTGCCCTATAATAATGTTAAACCTTCCAATATCCATAATTCGGAACGTCGCTTCTGTAGTGCGACCAGCCAAGGTAGTCTTTAGCGGCACGTAAAGCGTGACGCTTTCCGTGTCTTGTCCGTTGTATGCCAAAATCTTCGTCGGCGACGCTATCTCTACCGGATAGCTGTATCCTTTTATTAGCTTTTGAACTAATTGATAGTGGATAGCCGCTCCGATAAGGGCCCCTATGTCGATAAAAGCTCTTAGCTAAAGTGGTTTGCTCGATCCATCGCGGGGGTGGACAGTGATTGGAAGAATAATAGCTGTTTCTGTGTTCACTTCTACGGCTGCCGAGAGCGGATTGCTACAGCTGTTAATGCTTTCTTCTCGTGCCGATTTGCTCCGGTGCGGTGCCCTATTGTTAGTGCTAGATAGGGGGCCTATCCTTCCAGCTGGTCTTTTCCTATAATTCTTAACTGCACCCCACCGTCCACACTGTTAGTATCGTTCGGCGCCGGTTCGATGGCTTAAATAGTCTTTCTCAGTAGCTGCGGCTGCGGCTGCTTTATAGCGCGATACTCCTGCTTCTGCTTATCCGATGCTTGGCATCTCGTAGCGATGTAGCCAGGCTTTCCGTACGCGAAACAGGTAGGGACGAACGCCGATCGTAGTGAATACGACGACTGCTGGGGGGTTCGTCGGAAAGGTGCAGGGGGCCGCGCCGTCTGCGTTGTTAACGGCTTCTAGTTTGATTCGCGTAATTTCGCGTAAGCGCTCAGGTTTCTTGCTGTAACTCTCGCTCAGTGCACGAAGCTCTTAAGGTCTTCGTCTTCTACAGACGCTATAGCTGCAGCCAGCTCGGAGCTTAGTTTCTGCCTTAGTAAGTGCAACTGCTTATCTTCTGCCACTCTCGCTCTAATGGCATATTTCCTGAACAGCCTGTAGAATTCTTCGAACGTCTGCCGGTTCTGGTTGATCTTATCCAGCTGCTTACGGGCCGTCTTCTTCCTAAAGGGATCTTCGAAGCGTTGATCCAGCGCTTTAATCGCTTCTTTAGCGGTTACCTCTTCTAGGTCCGCCACTAGCGAAAAAGCTTTACCTTCCAATCGCGATTCCAGGTACGCCAATCTATCTCCGGCGCTGTTTCCAGCATAGTCTCGATCTATCTTGTTCTTTATCTTCTTCTTAAATGCTTCCCAATCCTTAGGATCTCTGCCTCTAAACGCCGGTAGATCCGGTAGTAACGTTATTAACGTGCCCCCTTAACTGTAGGCCGCCGGTAAGGCGGTCTCTGCTTGTTCTTCTCGACGCGGTAGCGGCGCCGACGACCTCGCTGCTTCTTTCTTCTCTAGCTAAGCCTTTATCGCTTTTAACTGTGCTAGTCGGTTTGCCGCCTGGTTTTCTAACACGTCGATAATGGTCTCTGCCGATTCCTTCTCGGCTCTCACTGTCTCTATTTCCTCTTTTAGCTGTCTGTTCTCTTCTAGCGTTCTGTAGAACAGCGTCTTAATAAGGTCTATGCCGTCGTAGACCTTCCCTATTTTATTCTCGTTTACATAGTCTTCTAGTTCCTCGAGCGTGCAGTCGTGGATCTTCCTATATTTGGCTATTCGTTCCTTGACCTCCGCGGTCTCTTCCGCTGTAAAACTGCTAATAATGATTTCATTATTAATAACACTGGAGCGCCTACTCGCTCTGTCAGTCTTTCTCTTTCCGCAGCGGCCTGTTACGCTGCTCTCTACCGCTAAGAAGCCTTCTATCTTCTTACAGTGCTAGGTTGTTGTTTGGTTTGTGTGTGCGCGTGCGTTATTCAAGCGTTCGGATAGTTCGACGGGCCCTTTTGCGCAGCGCAGGGTTTGGTGTAGTGAGTGAGTTCGAGATATAATGATCCGGGCACGCAGATATAATTCAATACGGCCTTTTTGATAACTATATCTCGAACTGAGGAGGGAAAGGAATCTATGTGGTGGGGGTGGTAGGCTTTCGTAGTAGTGGTGCCAAGGCCCGGCTCGGCCCGGAAGGGCCGAGCCGAAATTCCAAGGGTCTACCCTATCACTTAGTCCCACCCCTTTCTGCCGCCGTAACAGCGAGGGTCGTTAAAGCTTCCGAGCTTATTATTCCGATCGTGTTTAGATGGTCGGACTGATCCTTTGGAACCGCTTCTATAATCGTAGCGTTCGGTTCCGTGGCAACCGCAGTGACTGATTTGACGGCGGCGACTCCACTCTGCAGTGTTTTGAACCTAAGCATGCCTTTACCTATATTATAAACGGCTTTCTAGTTCTTTATCTATTTCTGTCCTATAATAATGTCAAACCTTCCGATATCTATAATTCGGAACGTCGCTTCCGTAGTGCGACCAGCTAGGGTAGTCTTCAATAGCACATAATGCGTAGCGCTCTCGGTGTCTTGTCCGTTGTATGCCGAAATTCGCGTCGGCGACGCTAGCTCTACTGGATAACCGTATCCTTTTATTAGTTTCTGAACTAATCGATAGTGGATCGCGGCTCCGATAAGGGCTCCTGTGTCGATAAAAGCCCTCGGCTGAAGTAGTCTGCTTAAGCTATCGAGGGGGTGGACAGTAATTAGAAGGATAATAGCTGTTTCTGTGTTTACTTCTACCGCCGCTAAGAGCGGATCGCTGCAGCTGTTGATACTTCCTTCTTCTAGCGACGTAGTTCGTGCCAGTGCCCTATTGTCTATGCTGGATAGGGGGCCTATCCGTCAAGCTAGTCTTTTCCTAAGATTCGCAGAGGCACTCCACTATCTACACTTTCAGTGTCTTTCAGGGCTGGCTCGATGGCTTGGATAGTGTTTCTCGGCTGCTGCGTCGTAGCTCGATACTCCTGCTTCTGCTGATCTGTAGCTTGGCATCTTGTAGCGACGTAGCTAGGCTTTCTATACGCGTAGCAGGTAGGGACAAACGACGAGCGCGGCGAATAAGATAGCTGCTAAGGTGCTCTCTAGAAAGGTGCAGGAGGTCGCGTTGCCTGCATTATCGACGGCTTCTGGTTTCATTCGCGCAATTTCGCGTAAGCGCTTAGGTTTCTAGCAGTAACTCTCGCTTAGTGCACGAAGCTCTGAAGGTCTTCGTCTTCTACAGAAGCTATAGCTGCGGCCAGTTCAGGGTTTAGCTTCTGCCTTAGTAGGTAGAGCTGCTTATCTTCTGACACTCTGGCTCTAATAGCATATTTTTGGAACAGTCCGTAGAATTCCTTAAATGTCTGCCGGTTCTGGTTGATCTTGTCTAGTTGCTTACAGGCTGTCTTCTTTCGAAAGGGGTCTCCGAAGCGTTAATTCAGCGCTCTGATTGCTTCTTCGGCAGTTACCTCTTCTAGGTCCGCTACTAGCGAAAAAGCTTCACCTTCTAATTACGATTCTAGGTAGGCCAATCTATCTCCTGTACTGTTTCCGGCATAGTCGCAGTCTATCTTATTCTTTGTCTTCTTCTTAAATACCTCCCAGTCTTTAGGATCTCCGCCTCTAAACGCTGGGAGGTTAGGTAGTAACGTTATCGAGGTGCCGCCTTAACTGTAGGCCGCCAGTAAGGCGGTCTCTGCTTGTTCTTCTCGATGTAGTAGCGGTGCTAACGACATCGCTGCTTCTATCTTAGCTAACTAAGCCTTTATTGCCTTTAATTGTGCTAGTCGATTCGCTGCTTAGTTTTCTAGCATGTCGATTATAGTTTCTGTCGATTCCTTTTTGGCCCTTACCGTTTCGTTCTCCTCTTTTGACTGCCTCTTCTCGTCTAGGGTTCTGTAAAACAGCGTCTTAATAAGGTCTATGCCGTCGTAGACCTTCCCTACTCCGTTCTCGTTTACGTAATCTTTAAGTTCCTCGAGTGTACAGTCGTAGATCTTCTTATATTTGGTTATTCGTTCCTTAATCTCTGCAGTCTCTTCCGCTGTAAAACCTCTAATAATGAACTTATTATTAATAACGCTGGAGCGCCTACTCGCTCTATTAGTCTTTTCTCTTCTGCTTCTGCTTCGGCCTATAACGCTGCTCTCTACCGTTAAGAAGCTCTCTATAGCTGTCTTACGGTGCTGGGGGTTGTTGGTTTAGTGTATTGGTGCGCGTGCGTTATTCGGGTGTCTGGATAGTTCAACGGTCCCTTTCGCGCAGCGCAGAGTTAGTGTAGTAAGTGAGTTCGAGATATAATAATCCGGGCACGCAGATATAATTCAATACGGTCTTTTTAATAACTATATCTCGAACTCAGGAGGGAAAGGAATCTATATAGTAGTAGGTAAGAGCTTTAGCGGTAGTGTGCTAAGGCCCGGCTCGGTCCGAAAGGGCCGAGCCGAAATCCCGAAGGTCTACCCTATTACTTAGTCCTACCCCTTTCTGCTGCCGCAACAGAAGGCGGCAAGCGTTAGTCCTGTAGTAAAGAGCTCCTTCAGCCTGTTAAAGTGTAAGGGCTTCAGAATCTTGGTTTAGAAACTTAAGGCTAGGTATCTATATAAAGGAACTAATAGGCAGTTCCTTTGTCGTCCGCTACTGTACAATTTGTACCTACGAAGCTAAGCTAGCAATTTCCCTCTATGCAGAGGTACAAGGTTTACACTCTGTACAGAGGGTCGGGAGTTTCCCTCTATACGGTAGTGCAGGGTTTTCCCTCCGTTTAGAGGGGCGGCAATTCCCCTCTGTGCAGGGCTATAGGATTCTCCCTCTGTACAGGGGTGGGGTCGTGTTAGTAACTCTGTACAGAGGGTAGGGTCGTGCTGGCGCCGCTAAGTCGCAATCCTTAGGGCGACGGCTGGCTTAGGTCTAGGACCTGGCTGGACGGCGCCCCCTAACATAAAGCTTCTATTACACTCGTCCGTCTACTTAAACTGTTTTTCCTTGTGTGTTAGCTCGACTAGGGGGCGTACGATCTCCGAGTAGTTCTGTATAAACTAGCAGTAGAAGTTGGCAAACCTAAGGAATTCTTATACGTCCTTAACACTTATAGGGAGCTTCTATTGCTTAATAGCATTCATCTTCTTCCTGTCTATACTAATACCTTTCCCTGCCTCGATAATAAACCCTAAGTATTTTATATACTGTATACCAAATTCACATTTGTCTATGTCGAGGTACAATCTAGCCTGTTACAGTCGATCCAATACCCTCTTAACGTCCTGTACGTAGTCTGTATAGGTGCTGTCTGTAAATACTAGTGTATCGTCGAGGTACGTAGAACAGATGTCTTCTAGTAGCCCTTGTAGGGACCTGTTAATATACCTCTAGAAGGTCGCTAGTGCGTTAGCAAGGCTAAAGAGGGTAGCAAGCTACTCGAAAAGATTACATCTTGTACAGAAGGCGGTTATCTATTTACAGCCTTCCTTAACCTGTATCTTATAGAAGGCCGAGACTACATTAAGCTTAGTGAACTACTTTGCCTTACTGGTCTGTCCGAGGGTCTCCTTAATAAGGGGCAGGGGGTACCGGTCCTTCTTAGTAATTGCATTAATGCCTCTATAGTCTATGCAAAAACGCAAGCTGGCCGAGCCTTCCTTATAGACAAACAGCACTAGGGCTCCTGTAGATAATGTACTTACGCAAATGAAACCTTTAGCAAGTAGGTCGTCTAGTGTCTTGCGTAGTACTAGGAGTTCTCTAGAGGACATACTATACAGCAGGCCGTACAGTACTTCGGGCAGGCTTATATCCGGACAGGGCTCTAGCTGGATGTCGTAGTCAATTCCTTCTCCTCGGTATAGGGGCAGTTTTAAGGCCGATTTTGGCTCGAAGAGGTCTAGGTATTCTGCGTATTCTGATAGGAGCTTTGTATAGGGGTCCGTCACTTTCTTAAGCGCTAAAGCCTTTTTAATGTCCGTAGTCGCAGTGTTAACCTCGGCATTAGCGTTAGTTTCGGCTTTGGCATTGCCGCCCTGCGGAACTCTCCCTTAGTCTTAGAGCCTCTGCTTTGTCGCTGCCAGGTACAGGCGTCTTCGTCCGACGTCTAGCTTGCCCCGCTAGCGTTCTATTTAGGGCTTCCCTAATATTAGGTTATACCCCAACTTGTCCTGTACGACGTAGAGGTATAAGTCCTGCTCGTAGTGTCCTTGCAGCTCTATCGTTACTTTTACTATATAGGTAATGTCCAGTCCTCGCCCGGTAATGCCCAGCATGCGTACAGGTACGGTAGGGGTCGTCTTAATCCTATGTCTCTGTACGAAGTCTTTGCTAATTACTCTATATACTAGATATCCTGTATTAATTAGCGTCTACGCTGTAGCGGTCCTGTTTAGCGTAGGTCGTACGATAAACGGCGTAGTCGTTATGTAGTTGCTCTTAAAAGATAGCTAAGTAGTGCTTTAATTTAGCAATCTATCTCGTATATGCCTCTAGCTAAGCCTTCGCCTAGAGGCTATTCTTTTCCCGACTCGTCGTCGTCTGTAGGGGATTCTTAGGTCTCTTGTTAGGGCGCTGCAGTTGCTACCCTTGCAGTGGTCGGCCGTCCCCTAGGTCTCTCTGCTGGCAAAAGCCTGCAATTCCGTACAGTGTGCCCTATCTTGCTATACTGGTAGTAGCTCCCTTCTGCTCGTCTCTTGTTAAGGGTAGCTGTATCTACCTACTGTGCCCTTCTAGTACCAGCCCTTAGCCGTACGGTAACGGCTGCCGCTACTCTCGTCGTTGTCGTTAGTTCCTAGTCTATAGCGTCCTGCTACCTATAGAGGGGCTGTCGCATCTCGTAGGCGCAGCTTATCCGTCCGAGCCTACGCTGTTAGTCGTCGACTATCCTAAGGAGATTACAGAACACCTCGTACGAGGCTAGTCGCATTACGCCTACCAGTCCTGTTATAATCTCCTTAGAGAAGCCTACCTCTAAGGTAGTAATTTTTACCCTGTCCTCCTATTAGAGTCCTCCTGCCTCTGCCAGGGTCTGATCGTATTCTGTAAGGAACTCTTATACAGTCTTGCGTCCTTGCTTTATAGTGTTAACCTATAGGAGTGCTCGGCTTTCGTTGTCTAGGTCCTTATAGCTCCTGTTAAGAGCTGTCTAGAGCATTATCGTAGTTGCTATTACCAGGTTGGCAATAGCTATCTCGTAGTACAGCTGAATCTATGCTGCTGCCTTGCCCTTTAACCTCCTAAAGAGATATACTACCTTGTCTAGCTCGGTCGGGTATGCTCCTAAGTCGACTAGAAGCTTAGAGCGCATCTGGGCAGCCTAGGAGGGGTACTCGGCCGGAGCCTTACTATCTTAGGTAGTAACGTCGGGGAGTTTGCTCTTAAGGGCCGCAGTGTAGGCTGTCGTGTTCGTCGTTATCGTCGTAGGGGTTAGGTCGCAACCGGACGCCCTAAGCTGTCGTAGCTCCTATTCCTGTCGGGAAATCGTCGAGGCCTAGTGACCTATATAGTCTTTGAGCTAGGTCTTGCGTATTAGCAGCTCCTTATACATGTGGTGTATCTGATCCTGTACGGTCGTAGGTTATATAGGGATGTCGCCGTCTATCTTCGTTATATTACTGCAGGTACTAACAGTAAGATTAGTTCCTAATGTAAGGGCTTAAGAATCTTAGTTTAGAAACTTAAGGCTAGGTATCTATATAAAGGAACTAATAGGCAGTTCCTTCGTCGTCCGCTGCTGTACACTTTGTACCTACAAAGCTAAGCCAGCAATTTCCCTCTATGTAGGGGTATAGGGGTTTCGCTCTGTATAGAGGGTTAGGAGTTTCCCTCTGTACAGGGATGCAGAGTTTTCCCTACCTACAGAGGGGCGGCTATTTCCCCCTGTACAGGGCTATAGGATTCTCCCTCTGTATAGGAGTGGGGTCGTGTTAGTAACTCCGTACAGAGGGTAGGGTCGTGCTAGTGCCGCTAAGTTGCAATCCTTAGGGCGACAGCTAGCTTAGGTCTAGGACCTGGCTAGACGGCGCCCCCTAACAAGAACCAAGGATAGGCGCACTAATATTATTAACGCCGAGACCCTTATCGAGGGCCTTACTGCAGAAGAGACCTAAGAGGTAAAAGAGCGCACGACGAACTACCTAAAGCTATATAAGTACACCCCCGATGAGCTCGAAAACTATATAATAGAACACGGAATCGAGAAGGTCCACGACGCTATAGCCCTTGTCGAGACCCTGTTTTATAAGAAGTTAGAAGAGAATAGACAGTTAAGAGAGGAAGTAGAAGCGATGGCCGCCGAGAGAGTGTTGGCAGAAACTACTATCAAAGTGCTCGAGAACTAAGCTACAGCACGATTGGCTTAGCTAAATAGGCTAAGAGCTTAGCTAGCTAATATAGCAGCACCAATGTCGTCGGCGCCCCTGCTACTGCCGCCAGCAGAAGGCTATACTAACTACGCCTTACCTGCCACTTACAGCCAAGGTAGCGTCTTAATAACATTATTACCTAACCTACAGGTCTTTAGTAGAGGAAATCCAGAAATATAGAAAGTTTTTAAAAAGAACATGCTAAACAAAATAGACTGCAATTATTCTACCAACAGCGAAGGCAATAGGTTGGCATACCTAAAATCGCGACTGGACAGTAAAGTGTTTACATTGGTAGCGGACCTAGAAGGAGTGACCGCCGAGGAAGCTATTAAAGCCTAAGATTAGCGCTTCGCCGACTACTTCTGTAAGCAGACAGCCCGCGAACAACTCGACAAAGTTAGCCAGCACCGGCTGTTATTCGAAGAATTTTATAGACAATTTCGGAAGCACGCAATTCGAGCGAAGGTGCCAGAGAGCGAACAACTGCACCTGTTAAGAAAGAAGTTAAGGCCTAAGCTAGCTAACGCTCTAGTCTCTGTACCAACTCGAGACCTCTAAGCGTTCGTAGATCAAGCGAGGGTTACTGCCAGAATCATAAACGAATATAGAAGACTAGCGACACTAGAACCGAGCTAGAGACCGCTGTTTACACTATCAAACCGGCCTCCTCCATCTTACCGACGCGGCCCCTAGCCACTATCCTACCTACTGCAGTCGACATTTATTCCTACGTGCTACGCGTATAGAAAGCCTAGCTACATCGCTACCCGATATGACGCTACCGCCTGGCAGAAGAGAGAATATTAAGCGACAAGACCTACGCTGCCGCCGAGCAAAAGTGTCTAGGCTATAGAATCGGCGCCAAGCGACACTAATAGTGTAAACGGCGGGGTACTATTAAGGATTCTAGGAAAAGAACAGCTAGACGGATAGGCCCCCTACCTAGCATAAACGACAGGGCACTACTACGATCCGCGTCGCTAGAAGAAGAAAGTATTAACAGCTGTAACGACCTACTCTCGGCTATGCTAAAGGCGAACATAGACTCCGATATTATTCTTCCAATTACTACCTACCCTCTAGAAGGCTCGCGTTAGCCTTATTAGCTAAGAGCTTTTTTCGACATAGGAGCCCTTATCGGCGCGGCAATCTACTATTGACTAGTCCGGAAGCTAGCGAAAGGATACGGCTACCCAGTAGAGTTGGCCTCGATAACGCGGATTTCAGTATACAATAGACAGGACATAGAGAGCGTTACTTACTATATGCCCTTAAAGACTACTATAGCTGGCCGCACTACGGAAGCGGCGTTTCGAGTTATAGACATCGGACGGCTCGAGATTATTATAGGACAAAAGTAGATAAAGAACTAGAAAGCCGTTATCGACGGAGATAAAGGTACGGTTAAGTTTAAGACTGTTGCAGCGGCTGAAAGGGGTAGGACTAAGTAATAGGGTAGATCCTTGGAATTTTGGCTCGGCCCTTCCGGACCGAGCCGGGCCTTGGCACACCACCCCTCAAGCTCTCACCTACCACTACATAGATTCCTTTCCCTCCTCAGTTCGAGATAAAGTTATTAAAAAGGCCGTATTGAATTACATCTGCGTGCCCGGATTATTATATCTCCAACTCACTTACTAACTAACTCCGCGCTGCGCGAAAGGGACCGTTGAACTATCCAGACACCCGAATAACGCACGCGCACCAAAACACCAAACCAAACACCAGCACCGTAAGACAGCTATAGAGAGCTTCTTAACGGTAGAGAGCGGCGTTATAGGCCGAAGCAGAAGCAGAAGAGAAAAGACTAACAGAGCGAGTAGGCGCTCTAGCGTTATTAATAATAAGTTTATTATTAGAGGTTTTACAGCGGAAGAGACTGCAGAGATTAGGGAACGAATAACCGAATATAAGAAGATCTACGACTGCACACTTGAGGAACTTGAAGATTACGTAAACGAGAACGGAGTAGGGAAGGTCTACGACGGCATGGACCTTACTAAGACGCTGTTTTACAGAACCCTAGAAGAGAAGAGGCAGTTAAAAGAGGAAAACGAAGCAGTAAAGGCTAAGAAGGAATCGGCAGAGACTATTATAGATATACTGGAAAACCAAGCGGCAAACCGACTGGCACAACTGAAGGCAATAAAGGCTCAGTTAGCTAAGATAGAAGCAGCGATGTCGTCGGCGCCGCTACCGCATTGAGAAGAACAAGCAGAGACCGCCTACTGGCGGCCTACAGTTAAGGTAGCACATTAATAACGTTACTACCGGACCTACTAGCGTTTAGAGGCAGAGACCCTAAAGACTAAGAGGCATTGTAGAAGAAGATAAAGAACAAGATAGACCGCGACTATGCTAGAAGCAGTAAAGAGGACAGGCTGGCATACCTGGAATCGCGACTAGAGGGTAAAGCTTTTTTGTTAGTAGCGGACCTAGAAGAGGTAACTGCCAAAGAAGCGATTAAAGCGCTAGACCAACGCTTCGGAGACCCCTTCCGAAAGAAGAAAGCCTGTAAGCAACTAGATAAGATCAACCAGAACCGGCAGAAGTTTAAGGAATTTTACAGACTGTTCCGAAAATATGCTATTAGAGTCAGAGTGTCGAAAGATAAGCAGCTCTACCTACTAAGGCAGAAGCTAAACCCTGAACTGGCTGCAGCTATAGCTTCGGTGCAAGACGAAGACCTTAAGAGCTTCGTACACCGGGCGAGAGTTACCGCTAGAAACCTAAGTGCTTACGCGAAATCGCGCAAATCGAACTAGAAGCTGTCGACGACGCCGACAACCCGACCCTATGCACCTTTCCGGAGAGCACTGCAGCAGCTATCTTATTCGCCGCGTTCGTCGTTCGTCCCTACCTACTACGCGTATAGAAAGCCTGGCTATATCGCTACGAGATGCCAAGCTACGGATAAGCAGAAGCAGGAGTATCGGGTTATAAAGCAGCAGCCGCCGAGAAAGACTATACAAGCTATCGAGCCGGCTCCGAACGACGCAGACAGTGTAGACGGTAGAGTGCTACTAAGAATCTTAGGAAAAGGCTAGCTAGAAGGATAGGCCCCCTATCCAGCAGGGACAATAGGGCACCGACACGAACTACGTCGCTAGAGGAAGGAAGTATCAACAGCTGAAGCGATCTGCTCTTAGCGGCGGTAGAAGTAAACACGGAAACAGCTATTATCCTTCCAATTACTGTCTATCCCCTCGATAGCTTAAGCAGACCACTTTAGCTAAGGGCTTTTATTGATATAGGAGCACTTATCGGAGCCGCGATCCACTATCGACTGGTTTAGAAACTGATAAAAGGATACAGTTATCCTGTAGAACTAGCGTCGCTGACGCAAATTTCGGTATACAACGGACAAGACACAGAGAGTGTCACGCATTATATACCGCTAGGGACTACCCTGGCTGGTCGCACCACGGAAGCTACGTTCCGAATTATAGACATCGGACGGTTCGACATCATTATAGGGCAGAAATAGATAAAGAACCAGAAAGCTGTTATTAACGTAGGTAAAGGCACGCTAGGGTTCAAAGACCAGCAGAGCGGAGTCGCCGCCGAATCGGTTACCGTCGTCGCCGCGAAATCGGACGCTACGACTATCGAAGAGGTTCCGATAGATCGGCCCGACCCTCTAGACACGATCGGAATAATAAGCTCGGAAGCTTTGACGACCCTCGCGAGGTCGCCAGACAACGAGATTTATGCTATCTTAATAAAGGATATCGAAGACTACTGGAAGATAATAGCGGAAGAAGAAGTGGATCCGCTAGAGGTGCTACCAAAAGAACTCTACAGCTATACTAACGTATTCTCAAAAGCTGACTCCAATCTCCTTCCGCTCTACCGACCGGAATATAACAACAAGATCCAGCTAAAAGAAGGAGCTACGCTGCCAAGAACCGAGCCCTTAAGAAGACTATCGCTAGCAGAACTGGACCAGGTATTCGCGGAAAGCTTAGCATAGCTGCTTACCCTTAAACGGACGGTTAGTCTAAAGTGGCTAACTGCGAGATAGAGAAATATCTGCGAATCTTCTGCAGTTATTATTAAGCAGAATGGGTTAAGTGTTGCCGATAGCGGAATTCTGCGCCAACTTAGCAAGGTCAGAGGCCACTTTACTGGCGCCGTTCGAGGTAACTTATAATTATCTTCCGAGGATAAGCTTTTAACCGCCGAACGAACCCAGCTATTCAGAATCTTCTACCGCCACTTTGTTAAAGAGAGTCGCCGCCGCCGCGGCCGAAGCACTTAAAGCCCAGATAGAGGAAGCAATTAAGGTAGCAAAGGAGGCGATAGAATCGGCTCAGAAGAAGATAGTAACTCGAGCTAATAGAAAGCGGTCGCTAATGGAATTTGAGGAGGGCCAAAAGGTATAGCTTAACATGCGGAACCTGAGGCTAAAAGGCAACGCTAAGCTTAACCCCCGCTACGTAGGTCCGTTCAAGATAGTGGAAAAGAGGTCGCTGGTAACCTACCGGCTCCAGCTACCGAAATCGTTCTGGATCTACGATGTCTTTTATTCGGATCTGCTAAGTTTAGACCCTAAAGACGGTCTTCCGGATCAGGGGTTCGCCGAACCCCTACCAATCGAGATAGACAGAGAAGAAGAAGAGTAGGAAGTAGAGGATGTAGTAGATATAAGAAAGATAAGAGGGTCTGTCGAAGCAAGGATCTCGTAGAAAGGATAGCTAGAAGACTATAAATAGTATCCGGTCGAGAATCTCCGAAATTCGGCGGAACTGCTAAGAGAATTTTACGTTGGAAACCTAAGGAAGCCGAAGCCTAAGTGGCTCGAAAGTTGATAAAGAAGAAGAAAACCTACGTCCGCTCTATCGGCATAGAAGCCGATAGAAACGATCGTGGAAATTGCTAGCCGGTGTCTTAGGCTCTACTGCTACCACCGCTGGCCAGGACCGGCGGATAATAGCGGTAAGGCCGAGGACGGCGCCACTACGTTGGCGTGCCTTGTAACTGTCTTTGCTCTCTGTTACCGCTATCTGCCGACTCGGACAGAAGGATAATAACGACGAAGAACGAAGCCGACGCCATTAAAGCAGCCTCGCAGTAGCGCCAAAGGCTATAGTAGAGAAGAAAAAGAAGAAGAAGATAGCGAGCTGCGGATAGATCTATATAGACCTCCGCAGCGGCGTACAGACCGGTTACGCCGTAGCTTAGGTAACTGCTAGTTCCGATCAGATAGCTCTTCCGATCAGATAGACGCCGAAGTAAAGAAGTCAGATAGCGATAATGTAAGAAGAAAGAAGATAAAGAAAGGGGATAGCTTCGAAAAAGAAGAAAGCAAAAAAAAAAAAGAGGAGAGATAAGTAAGCAGTCGAGGGCGACTGCTAGTAAGGGAGGGGGGTGGTGTTGCAGCGGCAGAAAGGGGTAGGACTGAGTAATAGGGTGGACCCTTGGAATTTCGGCTCGGCCCTTCCGGACCGAGCCGGGCCTTGGCACACTACCCCTAAAGCTCTCACCTACCACTACATAGATTCCTTTCCCTCCTCAGTTCGAGATAAAGTTATTAAAAAGGCTGTATTGAATCACATCTGCGTGCCCGGATCAAAGACCTAGCAGAAAGGCGCTGCTCCCGTCGACCCGGTTACTACCGTCGCCGTTCAACCAGAAGTCGAGAATGCTGTTAAGAGTCCAATCGACCGCACTGCGTCTCTAGCGACTATCGGAATAATAAGTTCCGAAGCCTTAACTACCCTCGCAAAGCTACTAGGGAACGAGATCTACGCTATCTCGATAAAGGACATCGAAGACTACTAGAAGATAATAGCCGAAGAAGAGGTAGACCTATTAAAGGTGTTACCAAAAGAACTCTACTGCTACGCTAATATATTCTTAAAGGCCGATTCTAACCCCCTACCTCTCTACCGACCGGAATATAATAACAAGATTCGACTAAAGGAAGGAGCTACGCTACCGAGAACCGAACTACTAAGGCGACTGTCACCAGCCGAACTAGACTAAGTAGAAGTGTTTGTCTAAGGAAACTCAGCGAAGAAGTTTATTAAGCCGAGCTCTGCTAAGTATATATCGCCGATCCTTTTCGTATAGAAACCTAGAGGCGGCCTCTAGTTATATGTAGACTACCGAGGCCTTAATAAGGTCACTAAGAGAGACGTATACCCGCTGCCGCTAATCGATAAGACTATATAGAGGGTAGCAAAAGCTAAGTGCTTTAGCAAGCTGGACATCCGCTAGGCGTTTTACTAGCTAAGAAACGAAGAAGGACAGACAGAAGACCTTACAACATTCGCTACGCGTAAAGGCAACTTTAAGTAGCTAGTTATGCCTTTTGGAATTACCAATACGCCGGCTGTATAGCAACACTTTATAAACTACACCTTTATATACATGCTAGAGAGGTTCGTATCTATCTACCTAGACGACATCCTTATCTATACTAATAGAACGAGGCAACAGTATACAGACTACATCAAACAGGTGCTAACTAGGCTCTAAGAGGTCAGATTAAATATAGACACGAAGAAGAGTAAGTTCTTTCAGTCCGAAGTTAAATACCTTAGCCTTATCGTCAGAAAGGAGGCCATCCGGATAGACGCCTTAAAGGTCGCCGCTATAGCGGAAGAGAAGTAGCCGAAATCCGGAAACACTACCTAGATTAGAGCCTTTCTCGGATTCTGCAGCTACTATTGCCGTTTTATTAAAGACTTTAGCAAGATAGCAAGACCCCTAAATAAGGCACTAAAGAAGGAGGCGGCTAGCCTAAAGAACAAAAAGTGCACAGAGGCCTTTAACTAACTAAAGGCCGCTGTAGCTTTGGCGCCGGTACTAGCGCACTTCCGGCCGGAAAAGACAATCTACCTAGAGACGGATGCTTTCGATACAGTTACAGCAGAGGTCCTTTCTTAGTATAACGACAACGACGAAGCCCTTTATCTAGTAGCTTTCTTTAGTAAGTCTATAAACGAAGCTAAGCAGAACTACGCTATCTATAATAAGGAGTTGTTAGCTATTATCCAAGCTTCTAAGGAGTAGAAGCTAGAGCTTATAGCTAGAAAGAGTATAGTCTAGATCCTTGCAGACTATTAGTCGCTAACCCATTTTATAAAGACGTAGAAGCTCCTACGGCGCCAAGCTTAGAAGGCTGCCTACTTATCTAGGTTTGACTTTAAGATTACTTATCGACTAGGGGCTTAGAACGGAAAAGCTAACGCGCTAACGAGAAGAGAAGGAAAGACTAGTCGCGCGAAGAAAGATCTAAACATGTTCTAGAAGGTGTTAACCGAGCAGATAGAGAAGGAAAGACTAGTCGCGCAAAGGAAGATCTAAACATGTTCCAGAAGATGTTAACCGAGCAGATAGTAGATGCAGAAGTGCTAAAAGAAGTAGGGATCTGTGCTATAGAGCCGGCGACTAAGGAAGAGACGCTTTACAAAAAGCTAGAGCGGCTTAACTATTAACAGAAACTCGGCAAGACCGGTTTAGGGAAGCTAATATTTCTGGAAGAGCTAATTACAGAAGTTATTTAGCTAGTCTATAGTTCTAAGGATGTCGGCTACGCTAGTACGAAGAAGACAATAGAGGCTATAAGGACTGTCTACTGGTTTCCGCGAATCTTTAAGCAAATCCACTAGTCTATCGCTAACTGTTACGTGTTGCAGCAGCAGGAAGGGGTGGGACTAAGTAATAGGGTAGACCGTTAAAATTTTGGCTCGGCCCTTCCGGACCGAGCCGGGCCTTGGCACACTACCCCTAAAGCCTTTACCTACCGCTATATAGATTCCTTTCCTTCTTTAGTTCGAGATATAGTTATTAAAAAGGCCGTATTAAATTGTATCTACGTGCCCGGATTATTTTATCTCTAACTTGCTTACTATACCAACTCCGCGCTACGCGAAAGGGTCCGTTAAACTATCCGGCCACCCGAATAACGCACGCGCACAACACACACTAAACTAAACACTAGCACCGTAAGACAGCTATAGAGAGCTTCTTAACAGTAGAGGGCGGCATTGCAGGCTGCAGCGGAAAGAGAAAGACTAACAGACTAAGGGATAGGCGTACCAGCATCCTCGACGATAGAACGGCTACTAAGGGCCTTACAGAAGAAGAGATAGACGAAGCGAAGAAGGGCATAGAGGGCTATGCCAAACTGTACGCACGCACGCTAGATAAAATAGAAGAGTATCTAGCAGAACATAGAGCTAAGAAGGTGTTCGACATTATTACCTTTGTCGAAAAGAAGTTTTATAGGAACATAGAAGAGAACAGGCGACTAAGAGAAGAAATAGAAGCGGTAATAGCCGAGAAGGAGTCGGCAGAAACTATTATCGACGTGCTAGAAAACTAAGCGGCGAATCGACTAGTACGACTAAAGGCGATAAAGGCTTAGCTAGCTAATATAGATGCAGCGGCGTCGTCGGCGCCGCTGCCACATCGAGAAGAACAAGCGGAGACCGCCTTACTGGCGGCCTACAGTTAAGGTAGCACCTCAATAACGTTACTACCTAACCTATCGGCGTTTAGAGGCGGAGACCCTAAAGACTAGGAGGCATTTAAGAAAAAGATAAAGAACAAGATAGACCGCAATTACGCCGGAGACAGTAAAGAAGACAGGTTGGCCTACCTAGAATCGCGATTGGAAGGTAAAGCTTTTTTGCTAGTAGCGGACCTAGAAGAGGTAACTGCCGAAGAAGCGATTAAAGCGCTGGATTAACGCTTCGGAGACTCCTTCCGAAAGAAGACAGTCTATAAACAGCTAGACAAGATCAATCAGAACCGGCTAACGTTTAAGGAATTCTACGGACTGTTCCCAAAATATGCTATTAGAGCTAGAGTGTCAGAAGATAAGCAGCTCTACCTACTAAGGCAGAAGCTAAACCCTAAACTAGCTGCAGCTATAGCTTCGGTGGAAGACGAAGACCTTAAGAACTTCGTGCACTAAGCGAGAGTCACTGCTAGAAACCTAAGCGCCTACGCGAAATCGGCATCGCGCGAATCGAACTAGAAGCTATCGACGACGCTAACAATATAACCCCCTACACCTTTCCGAAGAGCCCCCTAGCAACTATCTTATTCGCCGCGATCATCATTCGTCCCTACCTGCTACGCGTACAGAAAGCCTGGCTATATCGCTACCAGATGCTAAGCGACGGCTTAACAGAAGCAGGAGTATTGCGCCGTTAAGCTACAGCCGCTGAGAAAGACTATCCAAGCTATTAAGCCAGCTCTGAACGACACCGACAGTGTAGATAGTAGAGTGCCTCTGCGAATCTTAGGAAAAGACTAGCTAGACGGATAGGCCCCCTATCTAGCATAATAGCGGAAGAAGTAAATCCGTTGGAGGTACTACCGAAAGAGCTCTATAGCTCCGCGGATGTGTTCTCCAAAGCTGACTCCAACCTCCCGCCGCTCTATCGACCGGAATACGACAATAAGATCCAATTAAAAGAAGGAGCTACGCTGCTAAGAACCGAGCCCTTAAGAAGACTATCGCCAGCCGAGCTGGACTAGGTAGAAGTGTTTGTTCGAGAGAATTTGGCGAAGAAGTTTATTACGCCAAGCTTAGCCGAATAAGCATTACCAATTCTTTTTATATAGAAACCCGGAGGTAGTCTCCGACTGTGCGTAGATTACCGAGGCCTTAATAAGGTTACTAAGAGAGATGTGTATCCGCTGCCGCTAATCGATAAGACTATACAACAAGTAGCTAAAGCTAAGTAGTTTAGCAAGCTGGATATTCGCTAAGCGTTCTACTGACTAAGGAATAAGGAAGGGCAAACAGAAGATCTTACGACATTCGCTACGCGCATAGGCAATTTCAAGGAGTTAGTAATGCCTTTCGGACTTACCAACGTACCGGCAGTGTAGCAACGCTTTATAAACTACACCTTTATAGACATGCTAGAACGGTTCGTGTCTATCTACTTAGACGACATTCTTATCTACACTGATAGAACGAGAGAACAGTATACGGACTACATTAAGAGAGTGCTAACAAGGCTCCGCGAGGTCGCGCTAAACGCAGACATAAAGAAGAGCGAGTTCTATTAGACCGAGGTCAAATATCTCGGTCTTATCGTTAGAAGAGAAGGAATTCGGATAGCCCTCTTAAAGGTCGCCGCTGTCGCGGAATAGAAGCAGCCGAAATCCGGAAGGACTACACAAATTAGAACGTTTCTCGGATTCTGCAGCTACTATTGACGGTTTATTAAGGACTTTAGCAAGATAGCGAGACTACTGAGCGAAGCATTAAAGAAGGAGGCCGCTGGCCTCTGGAATAAGAAGTGTACAGAAGCTTTTAACTAGCTAAAAGAAGCAGTGGTCAGTGATGTAACGCGGTACACTCAAGTCAAAAGGGACTGGTTAAGTAACTCGGAAGTGACTTGACCAATGTGTACTAGATATATAAACCTTAGCAAGGCATAGTAATAACACAGGCCAACCCACCCCGTATCACTACCCCCTGCGCTACAGGCTCACGACCTCGTAAGCTGCGCTTACTTACAGGCTACGTATGCTATTGCACAGCCCCCCTATACAGCATACGCAATCAACCCCCACCTAGCAGGTCTGCACACAGCTAGCTGGACCTTTACCAGGTCTGCCTTATTCTGTACAGAGTAGTAGACAAACGGACATACGTCAACGCTGCTTCCACTCTCCTGTTAAAAGATGCGCCCCCTAGGAATTGAACCTAGGCCTTTTATCGTACACTTTCAGCAGTTACTTCTGAGTTAAGTAATGTAACGCGGTACACTAAAGCCAAAAGGGACTAGATAAGTAACTCGGAAGTGACTTGACCAATGTATACTAGATATATAAACCTTGGCAAGGCATAGTAATAACACAGGCCAACCTACCCTATATTAGTCAGCGCCGGTTCTGGTGCACTTCCGACCGGAAAAGACTAATCCGGGCACGCAGATAAGATTCAATACGGCCTTTTTAATAACTATATCTCGAACTGAGGAGGGAAAGGAATCTATGTAGTGGTGGGTGGGAGCTTTAGGGGTAGTGTGCCAAGGCCTGGCTCGGTCCGGAAGGGCCGAGCCAAAATTCCGAGGGTCTACCCTATTACTTAGTCCCACCCCTTTCTGCCGCCGCAACACTACCCCCCTCCCTCACCAGCAGTCGCCCTCGACCGCTTACTTATCTGTTCCCTTAAATTTTTTTTTTTACATTGTTACTATCTAACGTCTCTATTTGGCGTCTATCTAATTGGAGCCAGCGGTCACCTAAGCTACGGCGTGACCGGTCTGTGCGCCGTCGCGTAGGTCTATATAGATCTATCTGCGGCTCGCTATCTTCTTCTTTTTCTTTCTCTACTAAGGCCTTTAGCGCTACTGCGAGGCTGCTTTGATAGCGGCCGCTTCGTTCTTCGTCGTTACTATCCTTTCGGCCGAGTCGGCAGATAGCGGTAACAGAGAGCAAAGACGGTCACGAAGCGCGCTGACGCGGTAGCGCCGTTCTTGGCCTTACTGCTCTATCCGCCGGTTCTGGCTAGCGGTAGTGGTAGTAGTAAGGCCTAAGACACCGGCTAGCGGATTCTACGATCGTTTCTATCGGCTTCCGCGTCAATGGAGCGGACGTAGATTTTCTTCTTCTTTATCGACTTTCGAGCCACACAGGCCTCGGCTTCCTCGGGTTTCGAACGTAAAATTCTCTTAGCAGCTCTACCGAATTCCGGAGGTTCTCGGCCGGATACTATTTATAGTCTTCTAGCTATCCTTTCTATAAGATCCTCGCTTCGATAGATCCTCTTCGTCTTCTTACATCTGTAACATCTTCCACCTCCTATTCTTCTTCTTCGCCGTCTATTTCGATTGGTGGGGGTTTATCGAACCCCTAATCCGGAAGGCCATCTTCAGGGTCTAGGCTTAGTAGATCTAAGTAAAAGACATCGTAGATCCGGAACGATTTCAGCAGCTAGAGCTGGTAGGTCACTAGCGACCTCTTTTCTACTATTTTGAACGGACCTACGTAACGAGGGTTGAGCTTCGCGTTGCCTTTTAGCCTTAGGTTCCGCGTGTTGAGCTATACCTTTTGGCCTTCCTTAAATTCTATCGGTGACCTCTTTCTATTAGTTCGAGTTACTATCTTCTTCTAAGCTGATTCTATCGCCTCTTTCGCTACCTTAATCGCTTCTTCTATCTAAGATCGGAGCGCTTCTGCCGCTGCTGTGGCGACTCTCTTCGACGAAGTGGCGGTAGATAGTTCTAAAGAGCTGGGTTCGTTTGGTAGTTGAAAGCTTATCCTTAGAAGATAACTGTAGGTTATCTCGAACGGCGCCAGTAAGGTAGCTTCTAATCGTGCAGAATTGGCGCAGAATTCGGCTATCGGCAACACCTTAACCCATTCTGCTTAGTAATATCTACAGAAGATCCTTAAATATTTCTCTATCTTACGATTGGCCACTTTAGACTGGCTGTCGGTCTAAGGGTAAGCGGCCGTGCTAAGCTTTCTACGAATTCCGAGGGCTTAGTTGATAGCTTTCTATACGTCCGCGGTAAATTAAGGACCCCTATCCGTAGTGATAGTATCCGGCAGGCCGTAGTGCTTCTATACATGCTAGATTAACATTCTCGCCGTTTCTTCTGCAGTAGTTCCTTTATCCTTAGCTTAGCAGGGGATAAAATGGCGTTCCTTGCTTAGTCGATCCACTACGTTAAGCGTAGCGTTATATCTTCCTGAATCTGGCAGGCCGGTTACGAAGTCTATCGTAATGTGCTGCTATAGTTTCTTAGGGATCGGAAGTAGCTTTAACAGGCCGGCTGGAAGGCCGTAACGTAGCTTCGCTGCTCGGCATACGTAACAGTTAGTAATAAACTAATGTATCCGCTCGAAGATTTGCGGAAACCAGTAGGTCGTCCTTATTGCTTCTATCGTCTTCTTCGATCCTGCGTAACCAACATCCGTAGAGCTATAGACTAGCTGGATAACCTCTGTAATCAGTTCTTCTAGAACGATCAGTTTCCCTAAGCCGGTTTTGCCGAGCTTCTGCTGCTGATTAAGCCGTTCCACTTTCTTGTACAGCGTCTCTTCTTTAATTAGCGGCTCTATCGCACAGATCCCTACCTCTTTCAACACCTCGGCGTCTACTATTCGTTCTGTTAGCACTTTCTGAAACATGTTCGGATCTTCTTTCGCGCAGCTAGTCTTTCCTTCTCTTCTCGTTAGTGCATTAGCCTTTCTATTTTGAGCTCCAGGTCGATAAGTAATCTTGAAGTCGAATCTGGACAGGTAGGCAGCCTACCTAGCTTAGCAGCGTAATAGCTTCTGCGTCTTTATAAAGTAGGTCAGCAACTGGTGGTCCGTAAGGACCTAGATCGTGCTCTGTCCAGCTATAAGCTCCGGTTTCCACTCTTCGAACGCCTGTATAATGGCTAACAATTCTTTATTATAGATAGCGTAGTTCCGTTCAGCATTATTTATAGACTTGCTAAAGAAAGCTCCCGGATAGAGAGTCTCGTTGTCGTTAGCGTATTAAGAAAGAACCCCTGCTGTTACTGTGTCGGAAGCGTCCGTTTCTACGTAGATCGTCTTTTCCGGTCAGAAGTGCACTAGTACTAGCGCTGAGGCTACTGCCTCTTTTAGCTAGTTAAAGGCTTCTGTGCACCTCTTGTTCTATAGGCTAGCGGCCTCCTTCTTTAATGCTTCGTTCAGTAGTCTCGCTATCTTACTAAAGTTCTTAATAAACTGTCGATAGTAGCTGCAGAATCCGAGAAACGCTCTGATTTGCGTTGTGTTTCCAGATGTCGGTTGCTTCCATTCCGCAACGGCAGCCACTTTCGATAGGTCTATCCGAATTCCTTCTCTTCCGACGATAAGACCGAGGTATTTGACTTCGGTCTGGTAGAACTCGCTCTTCTTCGTGTCCGCGTTTAATCCGACCTCGCGGAGTCTCTTCAACACCCTCTTAATGTAGTCTGTGTGTTGCTCTCTCGTTCCTTTAGTGTAGATTAGAATGTCGTCTAAGTAGATAGAAACGAACTGTTCTAGTGTTAGGGGGCGCCGCCTAGCCCAGGTCCTGAACCCGACCTAAGCCGACCGTCGCCCTAAGGACTGCGACTTAGCGGCGCCAGCACGACCCCACCCTCCGTACGGAGCTACCGACAGGACCCCACTCCTGTACGGAGGGAGAACACAACGGTCCTGCACAAAGGGGAGCTACCGCCCCTCGGATTAGGGGGGAAAACCCTTTACTACTGTACAGAGGAGGTAACTCCCGATTCTCCGTACAGAGGGTAAACCTTGCACCCCGGCACAAAGGGGAAATTGCTAGCTTAGCTTCGTAGGTACAAATCGTACAGAGCAGACGACGAAGGAACTGCCTATCAGTTCCTTTATATAGATACCCAACCTTAAGTTTCTGAACCAAGATCCTTAGGCCCCTTACATTAGAAACTGATCTTACTAACAGTAACTGCGGTAATAGAGCAAGATAGACGGCGACATCCCTATAGAACCTACGGCTATAGAGGGACATATGCACTGCGTATACGAAGAGCTGCTAGAAAGCAAGAGACAGCTCGAGCAGCAAGTAAGCTACTAGGCCGCAATGATTTCCCAACAGGAACAGGAGCTACAACAGCTTAGGGCGTCCGATCGCGATCCGACCCCTATAACGACGAACACGATAACCCCTACCCCGATCCCTAAGAGCAAACTTCCCGACGTTTCTACGTACGATAGTAAGGCTCCGGACGAGTACCCCTCCTAGGCGGCTTAGATGCGCTCTAAGCTCCTAGTCGACTTAGGAGCATACCCGACCGAGCTGGACAAGGTAGTCTACCTCTTTAGGAGGTTAAAGGGCAGGGCAGCAGCACGAATTCTGCCGTACTACGAGACGGCTATTGCCAACCTAGCAATAGCTACGACGACGATGCTCTAGGCAGCTCTAGACAAGAGCTACAAGGACCCGGACCGCAAGAGCCGAGCACTCCTACAGGTTAATACGATAAAACAAGGACGCAAGACCGTACGAGAATTCCTTGCGGAATTTGACTAGACTTTGGCAGAAGCAGGGGGTCTCTAATAGGAGGACAGGATAAAGATTACCTCTTTAGAGGTAGGCCTCTCTAAGGAGATTATAACAGGGCTAGTAGGTATAATGCGGCCAGCTATGTACAAGGAATTCTGCGACCTCCTTAGGATAGTCGACGACTAACAACGCAGGCTGGGACGGATAGGCCGTGCCTAGGAAATAAGACAACCCCCCTAGCGACAGACAGACACTATAGACTAGGAACCGACGACGACGAGGGTAGCAGCAGCAGCTACCGTACGGCTAAGGGCCGCTACTAAAAAGGCGCAATAGGTAGATACGGCCACCCTAGACAAGAGGCGAGCAGAAAGGAGCTGCTACCGGTGCGGCAAGATAGGCTATACTGTACGGAATTGCGAGCTTCTGCTAGCAGAGAGATCTAGGGGACGACCGACCACTGCGAGGATCGTAACTGCAGCGCCTTAACGAGGAGATCAAGTGTCCTACTTAGACGACGACGAGTCGGGAAAAGAGTAGCCTCTAAGCGAAGACTCTGCTAGAGGCAGGTGCGAGATAGACTGCCAAATCAAAGCATTACTTAGCTATCTTTCAAGAGCAATTACATAACGACGACGCCGTTTATCGTACAGCCGACGTTGAACGGGTCCGCAACAGCGCGGACATTAATTAACACAGGATGTTTGGTGTATAGAGTAATTAGCGAAGACTTCGTACAGAGACATTAGATTAAGACGACCCCTACGGTACCTATGCGCATACTGGGCATTACCGGGCAAGGACCGGACATTACCTATATAGTAAAAGTAACAATGGAGGTACAGGGACACTACGAGCAAGACTTATACCTCTATATCGTACAGGACAAGTTAGGGTATAACCTAATACTAGGGAAGCCTTAGATAGAGCACTAGAGGGGCAAGCTAGACGTCGGACGAGTGATCTGACTGCAGTAGACGCAAGGTCAATACCCGTCTTTGATAACTATATCCAAGGCTGGAGAGGGAAGAATCTACGTACAAGCGGAAGTGGAGGTATTTGAGTGTGCGCCAAGCCTGCCACCTTCCAGCACCTTCCAGCCTACATCCGTATCACTACCGCCCTCCCCAACCAGCGATTGCCCTCAATCGCAATCAATCCATCAATCGCAATCAGCCAATCAGGTCGCACCAATCCAGGTCGCAAATTCAGTCGCAGAGGTCGCTTTTCAAGCTCCAATTTCTGTGCGTTTTAAGTCTCAATCTCGTGCCTTTTTGAGCCTCAATCTCGTGCCTTTTGACGTCACTTTGGTGCCTTGTTTGGTGCCTTGCCAAGGCTGCAGAATTCTCAGATTGTCGTGGAGGTCGTCGAGGCCGCGGAGGTCGCGGAGGTCGTCAGGGCCGCGGAGGGTCGCGGAAAGTTGCAGAGTTCTCGGAGGTCGCAGAGGTCGCAGAGGTCGCTTTGCAAACATGTACTGCTTCTGAACTGTCGCTTCTCGAGCCGTCGCTTTTCGAGCCGTCGCTTTGATGCCTTAATTTCGTGCCTGTCTGCTCTGCCTGTGTCTTGTCCTCGATTGCTGAATGTCCTGATTGGCCTTGTCCGAATAGAATGGTCTGTCAAAGACCTGAATTGGTCTGTTAAAGACCCGAAAAAAAACGAATGTCGTCGCCCTAGGTCCTGCTAGGTGCGCTCTCGTCGTCGTCGTCGCTCTCGCTCCTCGCTCCTCGCCTCCTTCTCGTCGCTCCTACATTATCGTCCTCGCATCGTCGTCCTCTCTTGATCTCGTCGCTCTCTCGCTCTCGTCGCTCTCTCGCTCTCGTCGCTCTCTCTCTTCTTTAAAACTCGCGATCTGCTCGCGTAGGCACTCTCTTCCTAACATCCCTCTCGTAGGGGCACTTCTCTCTCTTCAAAACTCTCTCTCTTCAAAACTCTCTCTTCTCGATAGGGGCACTTCTCTTCCCTAAAAACTCTCTCTTCTTCTTCTCGGTAGGGGGGGGGGTAGAGTAGTATGCACATATACGATTAAGTAATCGGATGTAATTCAACGGCCTCCTTCGTACATCTGCAGTACACACTCTGGGTTGTCGGTTGCACGTACGTTATTCGAGTACCTGGATGTAATTCAACGGGCTCTTTCGCGTAGTGCAGGTTGGGTGTTGGGTTTGAGCCTTGGATATAATGATCTGACTGCAGTAGACGCAAGGTCAATACCCGTCTTTGATAACTATATCCAAGGCTGGAGAGGGAAGAATCTACGTACAAGCGGAAGTGGAGGTATTTAAGTGTGCGCCAAGCCTGCCACCTTCCAGCACCTTCCAGCCTACATCCGTATCAACGAGGACGGTTGTACCTAGCAGTAACAAAGCGGAGAATCCGGGACCAGGGGAGGTTCCTGCAAGTTAGCGGTGCTAAGGCCGAAATCAACACAGCAACGGCAGACATCGAGAAGGCATTGGCACCTAAGGAAGCGACAAACCCCTGTACGAAGCTCCTAAGAGAGTATATCGGGTACCTGGACCTTTTTGAACTAGAGTCGGCCTTAAAGCTGCTGCTATACCGAGGGGAAGGGATTGACTATAACATCCAGCTAGAACCCCGTCTGGATAGGGGCCTGCCGGAGGTACCGTACGGACTACTGTACAGAATGTCCTCTAGAGAACTCCTAGTACTGCGCAAGACGCTGGACGACCTGCTTGCTAAAGGGTTCATTCAGGCCAGTACGTCGTCCGCAGGAGCCCTAGTACTGTTTGTCTATAAGGAGGGGAAGGCTAGATTGCGTTTCTGCATAGACTACAGAGGCATTAACGCGATTACTAAGAAGGACCGGTACCCCCTACCCCTTATTAAGGAGACCCTTAGACGGATCAGCAAGGCGAAGTAGTTTACTAAGCTTAACGTAGTCTCGGCCTTCTACAAGATACGGATTAAGGAAGGCTGTAAATAGATAACTGCCTTCTGTACGAGATACGGCCTTTTTGAGTAGCTAGTTACCCCCTTTGGCCTCGCCAATGCACTAGCAACCTTCTAAAGGTATATTAACAAGTCCCTGCAAGGGTTACTAGACGACATCTGCTCGGCATACCTCGACGACACCCTGGTTTTTACGGACGGCACCTACGCGGACTACGTACGGGATGTCAAGAAGGTGCTGGACCGTCTGCAGCAGGCGGGCTTGTACCTCGACATCGACAAATGCGAATTCGGTGTCTAACGTACGAAATACCTAGGTTTTATTATCGAGGCAGGGAAAGGCATTAGCATAGATAGGAAGAAGATTGATGCTATTAAGCTATAGAAGCCGCCTACGAACATTAAGGGCGTATAGGAATTCCTTAGGTTTGCCAACTTCTACCGCCAGTTTATACGGAACTACTCGGAGATCGTACGCCCCCTAGTCGAGCTAACGCACAAAGACAAGCAGTTCAAATAGTCGGACGAATGCGATAAGAGCTTCGACAAGCTAAAGGGGCTCTTTACTACAGGACTAACGCTCGTCGCCTTTAACCTAGAGCGTACGACAATACTAAAAACCGACTCCTCGGGGTACTGCATTAGGGGTATCCTGTTATAGGTAGGCTCGGACGGACTCCTATACCTATGTGCGTATTTCTCTAAGAAGAACTCCCTAGCTAAGTGCAACTACCCTATCTACGACAAAGAGTTGCTGGCAGTCGTACAGTGTTGCGAAGCCTAGGATAGGGAACTCCGCTTAGTGCCTAAGTTCCTCGCCCTAACAGACTACAAGAACCTGGAATACTTTACTTAACTCCGGAAGCTGTCTAAGAGGCACGTACGATAGGCAATGTACCTAAGCCGGTTTAATATAAGACTCTAGTACTGCAAGGGTAAGGACAACAGCAGGGCCGACGCACTGTCCAGACAGGACTAGGACATGCCAACGACGTACGAGGACGACCGGCTAAAGTCGCGGACATTCCAGATGTTTAAGGGAGAGCCAGGCGGGGAGACTATCCGCCTGGCGGCGACACATCTATAGGAACCCTAACTGTAAGCATAGGAAGAGGCAGTAGAAAAGGGCGAGGCATACCGAGGGGCCTGTACGGCGATCTAGGGAGGGCAACGAAAGCTCCTAGCCGAGCTCTACCTAAAGGTATCGGCAGCCGAGTGTTCAGTAGACGAGGAGAACAACCTAAAGTTCAGAAATCGGATATAGGTCCTAGCGGACAAGAAGCTCTGTACGGGCTTAATACAACGAGCACATAACTCAATAGCCACTGGGCACCTAGGGCGCGAGGAGACGTACAGCATTATCGCCCGGGACTACTACTGGCCAGCGATAGCGAAGGACATTCGCAGGTTCGTACGGAACTGCGATGTATGCGGACGAACGAAGCCCTAGCGCGAGCTAAAGCATAGGCTGCTGAAGCCCCTACCGATACCGGACCGACCCTAGCAAGATCTAACTATAGACTTTATTACGGACCTCCCTAAGAGCGACGGACAGCGAAACATTATAGTAGTTACAGACAAGTTGACGAAGGGGGTAATACTAGAGGGGATAGACTCTATTATAGCTAAAGACACTGCCTAGGCCTTTATCCGGACGACGTTTAGCAAGTACGGTTTCCCTAGATTAATTGTATTAGACTAGGGGTTACAGTTTACGAGCTAGCTCTAGGCACGGATCTGCCAGTTACTAAAGGTAGAGCGTCGCCTGTCTACTGTATAGCACCTGCAGACGGACGGGGCGACGGAGAGGGCTAATTCAACCTTGGAAGCGTACCTCCGAGCCTACGTCGACTATAACTAGACGAACTGGAACCGCCTTCTCCCAATAGCGGAGCTAGCTATTAACAGCTGTACGGCCGATGCTATAGGACTGTCCCCCTTCTTTACGATCTATAGATACGACCATTCCCTGCTCCTACCGACTCTAAGTAGCAACACCCTGCGCCCCGTACGATCCCTAATCCAGCAAGGAGAGGCCATCGTACAGACGATTACGAACGCCTACTAATAGGCAAAGGCGAGCCTAGCCCTAGCCTAGCAGAACTCGGAAGAGCAGGCTAACAAGGGACGACAGGCTGTACCAAGGTACGTGATCCGGGGTGGTGTGCCCGGGTCACTGCTATGCCTTGCCAAGGTTTATAATCTGGTACACATTGATCAAGTCACTTCCGAGTCACTTGATCAGTCCCTTTTGGCTTAAGTGTACCGCGTTACATCACTTAACTCGGAAGTGACTGCTGAAACTGTACGTAAAAGGCCTGGGTTCAATTCCCAGGGGGCGCATCTTTCAACGCCGAGTGGAAGCAGCGTTGACGTATGTCCGTTTGTCCACCACTCCGTACAAAATGAGGCAGACCCGGTAAAGGTCCAGCTGGCTGTGTGCAGACCTGCCGGGGGGGGGTTGATTGCGCACGATTTACAGGGGGGCTGTGCATAAGGTGCAAAGCCTGTAAGCAAGCGCAGCTTACGAGGTCGTAAGCCTGTAGCGCAGGGGGTGGTGATCCGGGGTGGTGTGCCCGGGTCACTGCTATGCCTTGCCAAGGTTTATAATCTGGTACACATTGATCAAGTCACTTCCGAGTCACTTAATCAGTCCCTTTTGGCTCAAGTGTACCGCGTCACATTAGTACGAGGCAGGGGATAAGGTCTGGCTAAACCAGCGAAACATCTGTACGGACCGGCCGAGCAAGAAGTTAGATTAGAGGAACAGGAAGTTTACAG
The DNA here is from genome assembly GCA_016165855.1 of Pseudocercospora ulei. Taxonomy (NCBI): domain Eukaryota; kingdom Fungi; phylum Ascomycota; class Dothideomycetes; order Mycosphaerellales; family Mycosphaerellaceae; genus Pseudocercospora; species Pseudocercospora ulei. Next base: position 548,764 of record JACWNB010000003.1, read on the forward strand.
TAATCCGGCCGGTAGGGACATACGCTGTACGACTAAACACTCCCCTAGGGATTTATCCAGTCTTCTATATAGACCTTGTACGACTGGCGAGCACGGACCCTCTGCCGCATTAGACGACCGACGACGCGCGCCTACCCGCAATTATAACCGAGGGCCAAGAAGAGTATAAGGTAGAAGGAATCCTTAAGAGTCGGAGGAAGCGGGGGAAGGCAGAGTACTTAGTAAAATAGAGAGGATAGGCAGAGCCTACATAGGAACCGTACGAGGCTCTGCAAGACACAACCGCACTGGACAGATAGGAGGAGGATCATCCCCCTGCCTAGTTACAGTAACACTGCGCCGTATAGCGGAAGGAGGCACGATCTACCCTAAGGACAGGGTAGCTGCAGGCAGACCTAGGTTGTCAAAGGATCGAGCACTACGACGTAGGATACTACAGGACCCTACTAACACGACACTGTACGACACTGTATAAGATAAGGGCTGGGAGAAAGGAACATCCAAGGGACGAATAGGAGGGGGGAGCGGAAATAAGACGAGTTAAAAGAAAACCGGCCGAAAATTCTTACATTATCTAGGGGGTAGGGGGGGGGGGGGGGGGGGGGGGGGGGGGGTAGCCTACTAGCCACCACCCTAGGGGGACCAGAACACCCTACTTATTATCTAAGATCTCCACTACCTTAGGCCCGGCCGGGCCCCTACCCCTACTAGGGCCAGCCCTAGGGAGCAGAGGCACCCCCCTACCCCTACGTGCCTCCCCCGGCCAGCGGAAGGGGCAGTAGAGGGAGCTATCCTTCCACTTATACAAGGCATACACCCTAGCCTAGAAGCCTAGGAGGCGGTATAGGCCAAGTAAGGGCTAGGGGGAGTTAGGGCAGGGGGCACAGAGCTGGCCCCGGGTAGCGATAAGGAGGGCGTTAACGTACGACGGCCGGGCTATAGCTACCCGCTCGGGTATAACCTGGGCGGGGTTATACTAGAAGGCGTAGAAGGGGAGCCCGGCCGCATCCTGCTGCTCGCGGGTATAGCACCTAAGACGTTAGCCCAGACTGTACAGAAGATAAGAATCTGTACAAACCGAAGGAGTAGCTGCTAGTTAAGTTAAGGGCCCTACTGTACGAGGACAAAGTAGGGGGGGACCCTAGCCGGACGAGGGGGAGGGGCGGGGCTAGCGACGACGAGGGAACTACCAGACGACATAGTAGCTAGTTAGTAGTTAGTAGTAGGTAGCTAGTAGTAGTTGGTAGTTAGTGGCTAGTAGTAGTAGTAGTAGACAGTAGCGGATAGTAGTAGATAGTAGACGGTATACAGGGAGAAGAGAGAGGAGAAGGGAAGAGAAGGGAGAAGGCTTAGGCTGACTGCCTGCTATAGTAGGAATAGCAAGCAGGGCAGCTGCTATAGACAGGTAGAATAGCAAGAGGCAACTACGACCTAGGGAAAGCGACGAGGGACGACGACTCGGACGACCGAACGGAATAGGAAGCTACGACCTGCTAAAGGAACAGCAGGAGCTAGGTAGTTTAAGCACGCCGCTATACGGAAGAAGCACTACGAGAAAGGGAAAGGGGGGGGGTATTGTTAGGAGGCGCCGCCCAGCCTAGGTCCTAAACCCGACCTAAGCCGACCGTCGCCCTAAGGACTGCGACTTAGCGGCGCCAGCACGACCCTACCCTCCGTACGGAGCCACCGACAGGACCCCACTCCTATACGGAGGGAGAACACAACGGTCCTACACAAAGGGGAGCTACCGCCCCTCGGATTAGGGGGGAAAACCCTTTACTACTGTACAGAGGAGGTAACTCCCGATTCTCCGTACAGAGGGTAAACCTTGCACCCCGGCACAAAGGGGAAATTGCTGGCTTGGCTTTATAGGTACAAATCGTACGGAGCAGACGACGAAGGAACTGCCTATTAGTTCCTTTATGTAGATACCCAACCTCAAGTTTCTAAACCAAGATCCTTGGGCCCCTTACATCTAGCATGTCTATAAAGATGTAGTTTATAAAGCGTTGCTACACAGCCGGCGCGTTAGTGAGTCTGAAAGGCATTACCAACCACTTGAAATTACCTATACGTATAGCGAATGTCGTAAGGTCTTCCGTTTGTCCTTCCTCGTTCCTTAACCTGTGGAACGCTTAGCGGATATCCAGCTTGCTGAACCACTTAGCCTTTGCCACCCTCTATATAGTCTTATCTATTAGAGGCAGTGGATACACATCTCTCTTAGTAACCTTATTAAGGCTACGGTAATCCACATACAGTCGGAGACTACCTCTGGGTTTCTGCACGAAAAGAATCGGTAACGCATATTCTGTAGAGCTTGGCGTAATAAACTTCTTCGCCAGATTCTCTCGAACGAACACTTCTACCTAGTCTAGCTCCGCTAGCGACAGTCTTCTTAAGGGCTCGGTTTTTGGCAGCTTAGCTCCTTCTTTTAGTCGGATCTTGTTGTTATATTCCAGTCGGTAGAGCGGCAAGAGGTTGGAGTCAGCCTTCGAGAACAAGTTAGTGTAACTATAGAGTTCTTTCGGTAACACCTCTCGCAGATCCACTTCTTCTTCTACTATTATCTTCCGGTGGTCTTTAATATCCTTTATTAAGATAGCATAAATCTCGTTGTCCGACGACCTCGCGAGGGTCGTTAAAGCTTCTGAACTTATTATTCTGATCGTGTCTTAAGGGTCGGACCGATCCTTCGGAGCTACTTCGATAGTCGTAACGTTCGGTTTGGCGTTGGCGACTGTAACCGATTCGGCGGCGATTTCGGTCTGCTGGTTTTTGAATCTAAGGGTGCCTTTACCTATGTCAATAACGGCTTTCTGGTTCTTTATCCATTTCTGTCCTATAATAATGTCAAACCTTCCGATATCTATAATTCGGAACGTCGCTTCTGTAGTGCGACCTGCTAAGGTAGTCTTTAATAGCATATAGTACGTAACACTCTCGGTGTCTTGTCCGATGTATGCCGAAATCTGTGTCGGCGACGCTAGCTCCACTGGATAGCTATGTCTATTTATCAGCTTTTGAACCAATCGATAGTAGATCGCCGCGCCGATAAGGGCTCCTATGTTAATAAAAGCTCTTAGTTAAAGGGGTTTGCTCGAACCATTGAGAGGGTAGACAGTAATTAGAAGGATAATAGCTGTTTCCGTGTTTACTTCCACCGCCGCCGAGAGCAGATCGCTGCAGCTGTTAATACTCTTATCTTTCGGTGCCGTAGTTCTTGTTAGTGCCCTATTGTCTATGCTAGATAGGGGGCCTATCCATCTAGCTGGTCTTTTCCTAGGATTCTCAGCGGCACTCCACCGTCTACACTGTCGGCGTCGTTCGGAACCGGCTCGATAGCTTGTATAGTCTTTCTTAGCGGCTGCGGCTGCTTCGTAACACGATACTCCTGCTTCTGCTTATCTGAAGCTTGGCATCTCGTAGCGATATAGCTAGGCTTTCCACACGCGTAACAGGTAGGGACGAACGACGAGCGCGGTAACAGATAAGATAGCTGCGGAGGTGCTCTCCGGAAGGGTGCAGGGGGTCGCGTTGCCTGCGTTATCGACGGCTTCTAGGTCGATTCGCGCGATTTTGCGTAAGCGCTCAGGTTTCTAGCAGTAACTCTCGCTCTGTGTACGAAGCTTTCGAGGTCTTCGTCTTCTACTAACGCTATAGCCGCAGCTAATTCGGGGTTTAGCTTCTGCCTTAATAGGTAGAGCTGCTTATCTTCCGACACTCTGGCCCTAATAGCAAATTTTCGGAATAGCCTGTAGAATTCCTTAAACGTCTGCCGGTTCTAGTTAATCTTGTCTAGCTGCTTACAGGCTATCTTCTTCTAGAAGGGGTCTCCGAAGCGTTGATCTAGCGCTTTGATCGCTTCTTTAGCAGTTACCTCTTCTAGGTCCGCTACTAGCGAAAAAGCTTTACCTTCCAATCGCGATTCCAGGTAGGCCAATCTATCTCTGGCACTGTTTCCGGCGTAGTCGCGGTCTATCTTGTTCTTTATCCTCTTCTTAAACGCTTCCCAGTCTTTAGGGTCTCCGCCTCTAAACGCTAGTAGGTCCGGTAGTAATGTTATTAAGGTGCTACCTTAACTGTAGGCCGCTAGTAAGGCGGTCTCTGCTTGTTCTTCTCGATGCGGTGGCGGCGGCGGCGACATCGCTGCTTTTATCTTAGCTAGCTAAGTCTTTATTGCCTTTAGTTGTGCCAGTCGGTTTGCCGCTTGGTTTTCCAGCACATCTATAATAGTCTCTGCCGATTCCTTCTCGGCTCTTACCGCCTCGATTTCCTCTCTTAACTGTCTCTTTTCTTCCAGGGTTCTATAAAACTTCTTCTCGATAAAGGTAATAATGTCGAACACCTTCTTAGCTCTATTCTCTGCCAGATACTCTTCTATTTCCTCCGGCTTGCGTACGTACAGTTCGGCGTAGTTCTCTATGCACCTCTTCGCTTTATCTATCTCTTCTTCTGTAAGGCCCTTAGTGGCTATTCCGTCGTCGAGGATGCTAATACGCCTATCCCTCGGTCTATTAGTCTTTCTCTTTCCGCTGCAGCCTGTAACGCCGCCCTCTACCGTTAAGAAGCTCTCTATTGCTTTCTTTCAGTGCTGTTGTTTGGTTTGGTTTGTATAATGCGCGTGCGTTATTTAGGTGTCCGGATAGTTCAACAGTCTCTTTCGCGCAGCGCAGGGATAGTGTAGTAAGTAAGTTCGAGATATAATAATCCGGGTACGCAGATAAGATTCAATACGGCCTTTTTAATAACTATATCTCGAACTAAGGAGGGAAAGGAATCTATGTAGTGGTGGGTAGGAGCTTTGGGGGTAGTGTGCCAAGGCCCAGCTCGGTCCAGAACGGCCGAGCTGAAATTCCGAGGGTCTACCCTATTACTTAGTCCTACCCCTTTCTGCCGCCGTAACAAAGACGATCTATCTAGAGACGGACGCTTCCGATACAGTAACCGTAGGGGTCCTTTCTTAATATAGCGACGACGAAACCCTCTATCCAGTAGCTTTCTTTACTAAGTCTATAAACAAGGCTAAGCGGAACTACGCTATTGACGACAAAGAGCTGTTAGCTATTATTTAGGCTTTCGAGGAATAGAAACCGGAGCTTATAGCCGGAAAGAGCACGGTCCAGGTCCTTACAGACTATAGGTTACTTACCTACTTTATAAAGACGCAGAAGCTATCGCACTGCTAAGTACAGTAGGCCGCCTACTTATCCGGATTCGACTTTAAGATTACCTATCGACCCAGAGCTCAAAATAGAAAGGCTAATACGCTAACGAGAAGAGAGGGGAAGACAAGCCGCGCGAAAGAAGATCCGAACATGTTCCAGAAGGTGTTAACCGAACGGATAGTAGACGCCGAGGTGTTAAAGGAAGTAGGGATCTGCGCGATAGAGCCGCCAACCGAGGAAGAGACGCTCTACGAGAAAGTAGAACCGCTTAACTAGTAGCAGAAACTCGGCAGAACCGGCTTAGGGAAGCTAATAGTTCTGGAAGAACTAATTACAGAAGTTATCCAGTTGGTCTATAGTTCTAAGGATGTCGGTTACGCTAGCTCAAAGAAGACGATAGAAGCCGTAAGGACGATCTACTAGTTTCCGCGAATCTTCGAGCAGATCTACCGGTTTATCGCTAATTGCTACATCTGCTAAGCCGCGAAGGCACGTTACGGCCTTCCGGCCGGTCTGTTAAAGCCACTTCCAATCACTAAAAAACTGTAGCAGCACATTACGATAGATTTCGTAACTGGCCTGCTGGATTCTAATAGATATAATGCTACGCTTAATGTAGTAGATCGACTAAGCAAAGAACGCTACTTTATCCCCTACCAAGCTAAGGACAAAGGAACTACTGCAGAAGAGACGGCGAGAATGCTAATCTAGCACGTATAGAAGCACTATAGCCTACCGGACACTATTACTACGGATAGGGGTCCTCAATTTACTGCTAATGTATAGAAGGCCATTAACCAAGCTCTCGGAATTCGTAGAAAGCTCAGCATAGCCGCTAACCCTCAAACCAACGGTTAGTCTAAAGTAGCTAACTGCGAGATAGAGAAATATCTACGAATCTTCTGTAGTTACTATTAAGGCGAGTGGGTCAAGGTGTTGCCGATAGCCGAATTCTGCACCAACTCAGCACAGTTAGAAGCTACCTTGCTGGCGCCGTTCGAGATAACCTATAGTTATCTTCTAAGAATAAGCTTTTAACCGCCGGACGAACCCAGCCCTTCGGAACCTTCTACTACTACTTCGTCGAAGAGGGTCGCTGCCGCCGCGGCGGAAGCTCTCCGATCTTAGATAGAAGAAGCGATCAAGGTAGCGAAAGAAGCGATAGAATCGGCTTAGAAGAAAATAGTAACTTAGGCTAATAGAAAGCGGTTACTAATAGAATTCGAAGAAGGCCAAAAGGTATAGCTTAACACGCAGAACCTAAGGCTAAAAGGCAACGCCAAGCTTACCCCCTGCTATATAGGTCCGTTCGAGATAGTAGAAAAGAGGTCGCTGGTAACTTATCCGCTCCAGCTACCGAAATCATTCCGGATCTACGATGTCTTTTATTCGGATCTGCTAAGTTTGGACCCTGACGACGGCCTTCTGGAACAGGGGTTCGCCGAACCCCTACCAATCGAGATAGACGGTAAAGAAGAAGAGTAGGAGGTGGAAGATGTAGTAGATATAAGAAAGATAAGAGGGTCCGTCGAAGCAAGGATCTCGTAGAAGGGATAGCCGGAAGACTATAAATAGTATCTAGTCGAGAATCTAAGGAATTCGGTAGAGCTGCTAAAGGAGTTTTACACGCGGAATCCGAATAAGCTAAAGCCTAAATAGCTCCCAAGCTAATAGCTCCAAAAGAAGAAGATAAACTGCGTCCGCTCTATCGGTAGGAAAACCGATAGAAATAATCGTAGTAACGCGCTTAGTCGGAGTCTTCGACTCGACCACTACCTACTACCGCTTCGACGCGACGGTCACCTACGCTGCCCTAAACAAGAAAGGCTCGCAGCCGATCGATCTAGTAAAGCGGCGTCAGCGCCAGCGGCTTTGCAGTAGCGCTTAAGGCCTTAGTAGAGAAGAAAGAGAAGAAGAGATAACGAGCTGCGGATAGACCTATATAGACCTCCGCAGCAGTGCACAGGCCAGAGACGCTGCAGCTCAGATAGCTGCTAGCTTAGATTAGATAGCTCCGATTAGATAGACGCTAAAGTAAAGACGTTAGATATTAACGATATAAGAATAAAGAAGATAAAGAAAAAGGATGCTTTCGAGATAGAAGAAAGCGAGGAGGTAACGTTAAAAAAAATAAGAGAGAGATAAGTAAGCAGTCGAGGTCGACCGCTAGTAAGGGAGGGGAGTGGTGTTGCGGCAGCAGAAAGGGGTAGGACTAAGTAATAGGGTGGACCCTTAGAATTTTGGCTCGGCCCTTCCAGACTAAGCCGGGCCTTGGCACACTACCTCTAAAGCCCTTACCTACCGCTGCATAGATTCCTTTCCTTCTTTAGTTCGAGATATAGTTATTAAAAAGGCCGTATTAAATTATATCTGCGTGCCCGGATTATTCTATAAGATGTTAACCAAACGGATAGTAGACGCCGAGGTGTTAAAAGAAGTAGGGATCTGCGCGATAGAGCCGCCAACCTCGAAGAAGGCCAAAAGGTATAGCTTAACACGCAGAACCTAAGGCTAAAAGGCAACGCTAAGCTTAACCCCTGCTATGTAGGTCCGTTCGAGATAGTAGAAAAGAGGTCGCTGGTAACTTATCCGCTCCAGCTACCGAAATCATTCCGGATCTACGATGTCTTTTATTCGGATCTGCTAAGTTTGGACCCTGACGACGGCCTTCTGGAACAGGGGTTCGCCGAACCCCTACTAATCGAGATAGACGGTAAAGAAGAAGAGTAGGAGGTGGAAGATGTAGTAGATATAAGAAAGATAAGAGGGTCCGTCGAAGCAAGGATCTCGTAGAAGGGATAGCCGGAAGACTATAAATAGTATCTAGTCGAGAATCTAAGGAATTCGGTAGAGCTGCTAAAGGAGTTTTACACGCAGAATCCGAGGAAGCCGAAGCCTAAGTGGCTCTAAAGTTGATAGTCCTAGAAAAAGAAGAAAAGCCGCGTCCGCTCTATTAGTGCAGAAGCTGATAGAAACGATTGCGACGATGTGTTTGCTTAGGGTCTTCGCCTCTACTACTACTGCCGACCAACGAAGCCGGTCGGATAATAGCTATAAGGCCGAAGATGGCACTACTACTAGCGCGCTTCGTAGGAGTCTTCGTTCTTCGCCCTTGCTATTATTAGCTACTAGACCAGCCAGGTCGGATAATAACAGCGAAGAACAAAAACAACACTAACGAAGCGGCTTTACAGTAGGGCTCGAAGCCACAGTAGAGAAGAAAAAGAGGAAGGGATAGCGAGCTGCGAATGGACCTATATAGACCTCCGCAGCGGTGTACAGGCTAGCTATACTGCAGCTCAAATAGCTGCTAGCTTAGATCAGATAGCTTATAGATAATCCGAGTACGCAGATATAATTTAATACGGCTGTTTTAATAACTATATCTCGAACTGAAGAAGGAAAGGAATCTATACGGCAGTAGGTAAGGGCTTTAGGGGTAGCGTACCAAGGCCCGGCTTAGTCCAGAAGGGCCGAGCCGAAATTCTAAGGGTCTACCCTATCGCTCGGTCCCACCCCTTTCTGCCGCCGCAACACTACCCCCCTCCCTTACTAGCGGTCGACCTCGACTGCTTACTTATCTATCTTTCCTTTGTTCTTCTTGTTCTTCTTTTTTTTTTGATTCGTAGTTCCTTTTACTTAAACTCTTCTTTGAAACCGATGTTACCTCTTTGCTTTCTTCTATCTCGAAAACATCCCCTTTCTTTATCTTCTTTCTTCTTATATTGTTGCTATCTAATATCTTTTACTTTGGCTTCTATCTAATCCAAGCTATCTGATCTAAGCCGTTAGCTATCTAAGCTGCGGCGTAGCTAGCCTGTACGCCGCTGCGGAGGTCTATATAGATCCGTCCGCGGCTCGCTATTTCTTCTTCCTTTTCTTCTCTACCAAGGCCTTAAGCGCTACCGCAAGGCCGCTTTAGTTGCGTTAGCTTCGTTCTTCGCCGTTATTATCCTTTCGGCTAAGCCGGTAGAGAGTAGTAACAGAGAGCAAAGACTCTAACGAAGCGCGCTAGCGGTAGTGCCGTCTTCGGCCTTATAGCTATTATCCGACCGGCGAAGCCGGTCGGTAGTAGTGGTAGTGGAGCCGAAGACTCGAGCCAAGCGATCTCTACGATCGTTTCTATCGGCTTCTGTGCCGATAGAGCAGACACGGCTCTTCTTCTTCCTCTTCTAGAACAATTAGCTTCGGAGCCACTTAGGCTTTAGCTTCCTCGAGTTCTGGACATAAAACTCTCTTAGCAGCTCTGCCGAATTCCGGAGGTTCTCGGCCGGATACTATTGATAGTCTTCTAGCTATCCTTTCTATAAGATCCTTGCTTCGATAGATCCTCTTAGCTTTCTTATATCTATTAAATCTTCTACCTCCTATTCTTCCTCTTTACTATCTATCTTAACTAGCAGGGGTTCAGCGAACCCCTAATCCGGAAGACCGTCTTTAGGGTCCAAACTTAGCAGATCCGAATAAAAGACGTCGTAGATCCGGAACGATTTTGGTAGCTGGAGCCGATAAGTTACTGGCGACCTCTTTTCTACTATCTTAAACGGACCTATGTAGCAGGGATTGAGCTTGGCGTTGCCTTTTGGCCTTAGGTTCTGCGTGTCGAGCTATACCTTTTAGCCTTCCTCGAATTCTATTAGTAACCGCTTTCTATTAGCTCGAGTTACTATCTTCTTCTAAGCCGATTCCATTGCCTCCTTCGCTACGCGGATTGCTTCTTCCATCTGAGATCTAAGCGCTTCTGCCGCGGCGGCGGCGACTCTCTTCGACGAGGTAGCAATAGATGTAGAAGGTTCCGAAGAGCTGGGTTCGTTCGGCGGTTGGAAGCTTATTCTCGGAAGATAACTATAAGTTATCTCGAATAGCGCAAGTAAGGTAGCCTCTAACCGTGCCAAATTGGCGCAGAATTCGGCTATAGGCAATACCTTAACCTACTCTGCTTGATAATAACTGTAGAAGATTCGTAGATATTTCTCTATCTCGCAGTTGGCCACTTTAGACTGACTGTCGGTTTAAGGGTAAGCGGCTATACTAAGCTTTCTACTAATTCCAAGAGATTAGTTAATAGCCTTCTATATATTAGCAGTAAATTAAGGACCCCTATCCGTAGTAATAGTGTCCGGCAGGCTATAGTGCTTCTACACGTGCTAGATTAGCATTCTCGCCGTCTCTTCTGTAGTAGTTCCTTCGTCCTTGGCTTAGTAGGGGATAAAGTAGCGTTCTTTGCTTAGTCGATCTACTATATTAAGCGTAGCTCTATATCTATTAGAATTAGGTAGGCCGGTTACGAAATCTATCGTAATATGCTGCTACGGTTTCTCCAGGATCGGAAGTAGCTTTAACAGACTGGCCGGAAGGCCGTAACGTAGCTTCGCGGCTTAGCAGATGTTGTTATAGCAGCAGAAAGGGGTGGGACTGAGTAATAGGGTGGGTCCTTGGAATTTCGGCTCGGCCCTTCCGGGCCGAGCCGGGCCTTGGCACACCACCATCCATCAGAGCCCACCACTACCACTACATAGATTCCTTTCCCTCCTTAGTTCGAGATATAGTTATCAAAAAGGCCGTATTGAATTATATCTGCGTGTCCTGATTATTATATCTCGAACTCACTCACTACACCAAACCCCGCGCTGCGCGAAAGGGCCCGTCGAACCATCCGGAAACCCGAATAACGCACGCGCACTCACCAAACCAAACATTAGCACTGATCTGACTGCAGTAGACTCTAGGTCAATACCCGTCTTTGATAACTATATCCAAGGCTGGAGAGGGAAGAATCTACGTACAAGCAGAGGTGGAGGTATTTGAGTGTACGCTAAGCCTGGCCCTGCCAAGCCTAGCTGCCAGCTGTCTACATCCACATCCGTATTACTACTGCCCTCCCCAACTAGCGATTGCCCTCAATCGCAATTAGCCTATCCATTGTAATTAGCCAAACCAGGTCGCTCCAAACTAGGTCGTTCCAAACCAGGTCGCTCGTACCAAACCAGGTCGCATGTGCCAAACTAGGTCGCAGAGGTCGCATCAAAACAGGTCGCTCCAAACCCGGTCGCTTGACCAAACCAGGTTGTAGGGGTCGCAAATTCAGCTTTGCTATCGGCCAATCAGGTCGCTCCAAAACAGGTCGCTTTTGAGGTCGCTTTTAAGCTTCAATTTCTGTACGTTTTGAGTCTCAATCTCGTGCCTTTTTGAGCCTCAATCTCGTGCCTTTTGCTGTTGCTTTTGGCCTTAATTGGTGCCTTGTTTGGTGCCTTGCCAAGGCTGCAGAATTCTCAGAGGTCGTGGCTGCAGAGGTCGTTTGTCGCAGAGGTCTCGGAGGTCTTAGAGGTTGTCGCAGTTGTCGCAGAGGTTGTCGGGGTCGCAGAGGTTGTTGAGGCCGCGGAGGTCGCAGAGGTTGTCTTGCAAACACGTATCGCTTCTCAACGATCGCTTCTCGAGCCGTCGCTTCGCTTCTTAGACGGTCGCTCGCTTCTCGACAGTCGCTCGCTTCTCGACAGTCGCTCGCTTCTCGACAGTCGCTTCTCGACGGTCGCAGAGGTCTCGGAGGTCGCAGCCTATGTATGTCGCTTCTCGACGGTCGCTCGCTTCTCGAGCCGTCGCTTCTCGAGCCGTCGCTTCTTGAGCCGTCGCTTCTTAGACGGTCGCTTCTCAGACGGTCGCTCGCTTCTTAGACTGTCGCTCGCTTCTCAGGCGGTCGCTCGCTTCTCAGACGCTCGCCTCGCTTCTCGACCGTCGCTTCTCGATGGTCGCTTCTCGAGCTGTCGCTTTTCAAGCCGTCGCTTCTTGTTCTCAACGGTCGCTAAGGTCTCGGAGGTCGCGGAAGGTCGTAGAGGCTGCGGAGCTTGCAGAGGTCGTCTTGCAAACACGTGTCGCTTCTTAACAGTCGCTTCTCGAGCCGTCGCTTCGCTTCTCAACGGTCGCAGAGGTCTCAGAGGTCGTCGGGGTCGCGGAGGTCATCGGGGTCACTTTGCAAGCATGTGCTGCTTCTGAACTGTCGCTTTCTAAGCCGTCGCTTCTCAAGTCGTCGCCCGTCGCTTCTTAAGCCGTCGCCTGTCGCTTCTTAGACGGTCGCTTCTCGACAGTCGCTTTTCGACAGTCGCTTCTTGAGCCGTCGCTTCTGAACAGTGTATGTTGTCTGCACCCTGTGCTTGCACCCTGTGCTTGTCTGCAGCTGTATGCCTACAGTAGCTGTGCTGTCTGCAGCAGCCCTGTATGCAGCAGTCTTTGTTGTCTGCACCTATGTTGCCTGCAGCTGTGCCCTCTGTTGTCTACAGCTGCATGTTGTCTATAGCTGTGTTGTCTGCAATTGCCTTGTACTTGTGCCTAGGTGCTTGTACCTGGTGCTCTGCCTAGGGGCTCTGCCTTGTGCTGGCCGTACGCCTCGATTGCTGAATGTCCCGATTGCTGACTATACGCCTCGATTGCAAAAGGTCTGTTGGCCGAGTTGCTTCGCTAGTGTCGCTTGTGCTGCTCGTGTCGCTCGTGCTGCTCGTGTTGCCGATTGCTGAACTGTCTCGATAGGCCTTGTCTGAATAGAATAGTCTGTCAAAGACCCAAAAAAACGAATGTTGTCGCCGTAGGTCCTGCTAGGTGCATCTTGTCGTCGTTGCTGCTCTCGCTCCTCGCCTCGTCGTCCCTACATCCTAAAAACTTGCGTCGTCGTCCTTGCTCCCGTCGCTCTCTTCGCTCTCGTCGCTCTCGCTCTTCTTTAAAACTCGCGATCTGCTCGCGTAGGCACTCTCTTCAAAACTCTCTCTTCTTCTCGATAGGGGCACTTCTCTTCCCTAAAACTCTCTCTCTTCTCGATAGGGGCACTTCTCTTCCCTAAAACTCTTCTTCTCGGTTAGGGGAGGGGGGGGGGGTAGAGTAGCATGCACATGTACGATTAAGTAACCGGATATCATTTAACGGCCTCCTTCGTACATATACAGTACACACTCTAGGTTGGTTACACGTACGTTAATCGAGTACCCGGATGTAATTTAATAGGCTCTTTCGCGTAGTGCGGGTTAGGTATTGGGTTTGAGCCTTAGATATAATGATCTAACTGCAGTAGACTCTAGGTCAATACCCGTCTTTAATAACTATATCCAAGGCTAGAGAGGGAAGAATCTACGTACAAGCGGAGGTGGAGGTATTTGAGTGTACGCCAAGCCTGGCCCTGCCAAGCCTAGCTGCCAGCTGTCCACATCCACATCCGTATTAAGCACTGTAAGAAAGCGATGGAAGGCTTCTCGACGGTAGAGAGCGGCGTAACAGGCCGCCGCGGAAAGAGAAAGACTGACAGAGCGAGTAGGCGCTCCAGTGTCATTGATAATAAGATCATTATTAGCGGTTTTACAGCAGAAGAGACCGCAGAGATTAAGGAACGAATAAGCGAATATAGGAAGATCTACGACTGCACGATCGAGGAACTGGAAGACTATGTAAACGAGAATAGGATAGGAAAGGTCTACGATAGTATAGACCTTATTAAGACGCTGTTCTATAGAACGCTGGAAGAGAACAGACAGCTAAAAAAGGAAGTAGAGACAGTAAGAGCCGAGAAGGAATCGGCAGAGACCATTATCGACGTGCTAGAGAACCAGGCAGCGAATCGACTGGCGCAACTAAAGGCGCTAAAGGACCAACTAGCTAATAGGGAAGCAGCGAGACCGCCGCTACCACGACGAGAAGAGGCAGAAACCGCCTTACCGGCCGCCTACAGTCAAGGTAGCACCTTAATAACATTATTGCCGGACCCGCTAGCGTTTAGAGGCGGGGACCCTAAAGACTGGGAAGCATTTAAGAAGAAGATAAAGAATAAGATAGACCGCGACCACGCCGGAAACAGTGCCGGAGATAGATTGGCGTACCCGGAATCGCGATTAGAAGGTGAAGCTTTTTCGCTAGTAGCGGACCTAGAAGAAGTGACCGCCGAGGAAGCGATCAAAGCGCTAGATTAACGCTTCGGAGACCTATTCTGGAAGAAGACGGCCCGTCAGCAGTTAGACAAGATTAACCAGAACTGGCAAACGTTCGAGGAGTTCTACAGTTTGTTTAGAAAACATGCTATTAGGGCCAGAGTGGCAGAAGACGAGCAGCTCTATCTACTAAGGCAGAAGCTAAACCCGGAACTGGCCGCCGCTATAGCGTCTGTAGAAGACGAAGACCTTAAGAGTTTCGTACACCGAGCGAGAGTTACCGCAAGAAACTTGAGCGCTTACGCGAAATTACGCGAATCGAACCAGAAGCCGTCAATAACGCAGACTATACGACCCCCTGCGCCTTTCCGGAGAGCACCCCAGCAGCTACCTTATCAGTCGCAGCGTTCGTCGTTCGTCCCCACCTGTTACGCGTGCGGAAAACCCAGCTATATCGCTACGAGATGCCAAGCAACGGCCTAGCAGAAGCAGGAGTATCGCGCTATAAAGCAGCCGCAGCCGCAGCCGCAGCTACTAAGAAAGACTATTCAAGCTATCGAACCGGCGCCGAACGATACTGACAGTGTGAACGGTAGGGTGCAGTTAAGAATTATAGGAAAACACTAGCTGGAAGGATAGGCCCCCTATCCAGCACTGACAATAGGGCACTGCACCGGAGCGAATCGACAAGAGAAGATAAGAGCATCAACAGCTGCAGCGACCCGCTCTCGGCGGCGGTGGAAGCGAACACGGAAACAGCTATTATCCTTCTAATCACTGTCCACCCCCTTAACGGATCGAGCAAACCAATTCAGCTAAGAGCTTTTATCGATACCGGAGCTCTTATCGGAGCAGCGGTCCACTATCAGCTGGTTCAGAAGCTAATAAATAGATACGGCTATCCGGTGGAACTGGCGTCGCCGACGCGGATTTCGGCATATAACGGACAAGACACGGAAAGCGTTATGCACTACGTGCCGCTGAAGACTACCTTGGCTAGTCGCACTACGGAAGCGACGTTCCGAATTATAGATATCGGAAGGTTTGACATTATTATAGGGCAGAAATAGATAAAGAACCACAAAGCTATCGTCGACGTAGATAAAGGCACGATAGGATTCAAAACCCCAGGTGGCGGAGCAGGGACTAGCGGAACGACCGCTGCCGCCGAGCCGAACGCTACGGCGTCCACGAAAGAGGCCCCGTCCGATTGTTCCGAACCCCTAGTTACCGTCAGAATAGTGAGCTCGGAAGCCCTAACGACCCTCGCAAAATCGACGGACAATAAGATCTACGCTATCTCGATAAAAGACATAGAAGACCACTGCAAAATAATAGCGGAAGAAGAAGTGTATCCGCTAGAGGTGCTACCGGCGGAGCTCCACGATTACGCTGACGTGTTCTTAAAAGCCGACTCTAACCTATTGCCGCTCTATCGACCGGAATATAACAACAAGATCCGACTTAAAGAGGGGGCTACGCTGCCGAGAACCAAGCCCCTAAGACGACTGTTACCGGCCGAACTGGACTAAGTAGAGGTGTTTGTTCGCGGAAATCTGGCGAAGAAGTTTATTACGCTGAGTTCTGCTAAGTACGCGTTACCGATTCTTTTCGTAAGGAAACTAGGGGGTGGTCTGCGACTCTGCGTAGACTATCGAGGCCTTAACGAGGTCACTAAGAGAGACGTATATGTTAGGGGGCGTCGCCCGGCCCAGGTCCTGGACCCGACCTGAGCCGACCGTCGCCCTGAGAACTGCGACTCAGCGGCGCCAGCACGACCCCACCCTCCGTACGGAGTCACCGACAGGACCCTTCTCCCGTACGGAGGGAGAACACTACGGTCCTGCACAAAGGGGGAGCCACCGCCCCTTAGATTAGGGGAAAACCCGGCACCACCGTACGGAGGAGGTAACTCCCGATTCTCCGTACGGAGGGTGAACCTTGCACCCCGGCACAAAGGGGAAATTGCTGGCTTGGCTTCGTAGGTACAAATCGTACGGAGCAGACGACGAAGGAACTGCCTATTAGTTCCTTTATGTAGATACCCGACCTCAAGTTTCTGAACCAAGATTCTTAAGCCTCTTACATTAGGAACTGATCTCACTGTCGGTGACCGCGGTGATAGAGCAAGATGGACGGCGACATCCCTATAGAACCTACGGCCATAGAGGGACACATGCACCGCGTGTACGAGGAGCTGCTAGAAAGCAAGAGACAGCTCGAGCAGCAAGTAAGCCACTAGGCCGCAATGATTTCCCAACAGGAACAGGAGCTACGACAGCTTAGGGCGTCCGATCGCGATCCGACCCCTACGACGACGAACACGATAACCCCCACCCCGACCCCTAAGAGCAAACTTCCCGACGTTTCTACGTACGATAGTGAGGCTCTAGCCGAGTACCCCTCCTAGGCGGCTCAGATGCGCTCTAAACTCCTAGTCGACTTAGGAGCATACCCGACTGAGCTGGACAAGGTAGTCTACCTCTTTAGGAGGTTGAAGGGCAGGGCGGCGGCACGAATTCTGCCGTACTACGAGACGGCCATTGCCAACCCAGCAATGGCCACGACGACGATGCTCTAGGCAGCTCTAGACAAGAGCTACAAGGACCCAGACCGCGAGAGCCGAGCACTCCTACGGGTCAACACGATAAAACAAGGACGCAAGACCGTATAAGAATTCCTTGCGGAATTTGACCAGACCCTGGCAGAAGCAGGGGGTCTCTAATAGGAGGACAGGATAAAAATCACCTCTTTGGAGGTAGGCCTCTCGAAGGAAATTATGACGGGGCTGGTAGGTGTAATGCGGCCAGCTACGTACGAGGAATTTTGCGACCTTCTTAGGATAGTCGACGACCAGCAACGCAGGCTGGGACGGATGGGCCGTGCCTAGGAGATAAGACAACCTCCCCTGCGACAGACAGATGCTATAGACTAGGAACCGACGACGACGAGGGTGGCAGCAGCAGCCACCGTACAGCCAAGGGCCGCCACCAAGAAGGCGCAATAGGTGGACACAGCCACCCTTAACAAGAGGCGAGCAGAAGGGAGCTGCTACCGGTATAGCAAGATGGGCCACACCGTACGGAATTGCGGGCTCCTGCCAGCAGAGAGACCCGGGGGACGGCCGACCACCGCAAGGGTGGCCACTGCAGCGCCTTAACGAGAAGATCAGGTGTCCCACTCGGACGACGACGAGTCGGGAAAAGAGTAGCCTCTAAGCGAAGACTCTGCCAGAGGCGGGTGCGAGATAGACTGCCAAATCAAAGCATTACTTGGCTATCTTTCAAGAGCAATTACATAACGACGACGCTGTTTATCGTACGGCCGACATTAAACGGGTCCGCAACGGCGCGGACACTGATTGACACAGGATGTTTAGTGTATAGAGTGATTAGCGAAGACTTCGTACAGAGACATCGGTTAAGACGGCCCCTACGGTACCTGTATGCATGCTGGGCATTACCGGGCGGGGACCGGACATTACCTATATAGTAAAAGTAACAATAGAGGTACAAGGACACTACGAGCAAGACTCGTACCTCTATGTCGTACGGGACAAGTTGGGGTATAACCTAATACTGGGGAAGCCTTGGATAGAACGCTGGAAGGGCAAGCTGGACGTCGGACGAGGACGGCTGTACCTGGCAGCAACAAAGCGGAGAATCCGGGACCAGGGGAGGTCCTTGCAAGGTAGCAATGCTAAGGCCGAAATCAACACAGCAACGGCGGACATCGAGAAGGCATTGGCACCTAAGGAAGCGACAAACCCCTGTACGAAGCTCCTAAGAGAGTATGTTGGGTACCTGGACCTCTTTGAACCGAAGTCGGCCTCGAAACTGCCGCCACACCGAGGGGAAGGGATTGACCATAACATCCAGCTAGAACCCTGCCCGGATGGGAGCCTGCCGGAGGTACCGTACGGACCGCTGTACAGTATGTCCTCTGGAGAACTCCTGGTACTGCGCAAGACGCTGGACGACCTGCTTGCCAAAGGGTTTATCCGGGCCAGTACGTCGTCCGCAGGAGCCCCAGTACTGTTTGTCTACAAGGAGGGGAAGGCTAGATTGCGTTTCTACGTAGACTACAGAGGCATTAACGCGATTACCAAGAAGGACCGGTACCCCCTACCCCTTATTAAGGAGACCCTCGGACGGATCAGCAAGGCGAAGTGGTTCACCAAGCTTGACGTAGTCTCAGCCTTCCACAAGATACGGATCAAGGAAGGCTGTAAATGGATAACTGCCTTCCGTACGAGATACGGTCTTTTTGAGTAGCTGGTCACCCCCTTTAGCCTTGCCAATGCACCGGCGACCTTCCAAAGGTACATCAACAAGTCCCTGCAAGGGCTACTAGACGACATCTGCTCGGCATACCTCGACGACACCCTGGTTTTTACGGACGGCACCTACGCAGACTACGTACGGGATGTCAAGAAGGTGCTGGACCGTCTGCAGCAGGCGGGCCTGTACCTCGACATCGACAAATGCGAGTTCGGTGTCCAACGTACGAAATACCTAGGTTTTATTATCGAGGCAGGGAAAGGCATTAGCATAGATAGGAAGAAGATTGACGCTATCAAGCTATAGAAGCCGCCTACGAACGTCAAGGGCGTACGGGAATTCCTTGGGTTTGCCAACTTCTACCGCCAGTTTATACGGAACTACTCGGATATCGTACGCCCCCTAGTTAAGCTGACGCACAAGGACAAGCAGTTCAAATGGTCGGACGAATGCAATAAGAGCTTCGACAAGCTAAAAGAGCTCTTTACTACAGGACTAACGCTCGCCGCCTTTGACCCGGAGCGTACGACAATACTGGAAACCGACTCCTTAGGGTACTGCATTAGGGGTATCCTGTTACAGGTGGGCCCGGACGGACTCCTACACCTATGCGCGTACTTCTCTAAGAAGAACTCCCCAGCTGAGTGCAACTACCCAATCTACGACAAAGAGTTGCTGGCAGTCGTACGGTGTTGCGAAGCCTAGGATGGGGAACTCCGCTCGGTGCCTAAGTTCCTCACCCTAACGGACCACAAGAACCTGGAATACTTCACTTAACCCCGGAAGCTGTCTAAGAGGCACGTACGATGGGCAATGTACCTAAGCCGGTTTAACATAAGACTCTAGTACCGCAAGGGTAAGGACAACAGCAGGGCCGACGCACTGTCCAGACAGGACCAGGACATGCCAACGACGTACGGGGACGACCGGCTAAAGTCGCGGACATTGCAGATGTTCAAGGAAGAGCCAGGCGGGGAGACTATCCACCTAGCGGCGACATATCTATAGGAACCCTAACTGCAAGCATAGGAAGAGGCAGTAGAAAAGGACGAGGCATACCGACGGGCCCGTACGGCAATTTAGGGAGGGCAACGGAAGCTCCTAGCCGAGCTCCACCTAAAGGTATCGGCAGCCGAGTGTTCAGTGGACGAGGAGAACAACCTGAAGTTCAGAAATCGGATATAGGTCCCGGCGGACGAGAAGCTCTGTACGGGCCTAATACAACGAGCACATAACTCTATAGCCACCGGGCACCCAGGGCGCGAGGAGACGTACAGCATTATCGCCCGGGACTATTACTGGCCAGCGATAGCGAAGGACATTTGCAGGTTCGTATAGAACTGCGATGTATGCGGACGAACGAAGCCCTGGCGCGAGCTAAAGCATAGGCTGCTGAAGCCCCTGCCGATACCGGATCGACCCTGGCAAGATCTGACCGTAGACTTTATTACGGACCTCCCTAAGAGTGATGGACGGCGAAACATTATAGTGGTTACGGACAAGTTAACGAAGGGGGTAATACTAGAGGGGATGGACTCTATTGCAGCTAAGGACACCGCCTAGGCCTTTATCCGGACGACGTTCAGCAAGTACGGTTTCCCTAGGTCAATTGTATCAGACCGGGGGCCACAGTTTACGAGCCAGCTCTGGGCACGGATCTGTCAGTTACTGAGGGTGGAGCGTCGTTTGTCCACCGCATAGCACCTACAGACGGACGGGGCGACGGAGAGAGCCAATTCAACCCTAGAGGCGTACCTCCGAGCGTACGTCGACTATAACCAGACGAACTGGAACCGCCTTCTCCTAATGGCAGAGCTAGCTATTAACAGCCGTACGGCCGATGCTACAGGACTATCCCCCTTCTTTATAACCTATAGATACGACTATTCCCTGCTCCTACCGACCCTAAGTAGCAACACCCCGCGCCCTGTACGATCCCTAATCCAGCAAGGAGAGGCCATCGTACGGACAATTACGAACGCCTACCAATAGGCAAAAGCAAGCCTGGCCCTAGCCTAGCAGAACGCGGAAGAGCAGGCCAACAAGGGACGACAGGCTGCACCAAGGTACGAGGCAGGGGATGAGGTCTGGCTAAACCAGCGAAACATCCGTACGGACCGGCCGAGCAAGAAGTTGGATTGGAGAAACAGGAAGTTTACGGTAATCTGGCCGGTAGGGACATACGCCGTACGACTAAACACTCCTCTAGGGATTCACCTAGTCTTCTACGTAGACCTCGTACGACCGGCGAGCACGGACCCCTTGCCGCATCAGACGACTAACGACAGGCGCCCACCCGCAATTATAACCGAGGGCCAAGAAGAGTACGAGGTAGAGGGGATCCTTAAGAGCCGGAGGAAGCGGGGGAAGGCAGAGTACTTGGTGAAATAGAAAGGATAGGCAGAGCCTACGTAGGAACCGTACGAGGCTCTGCAAGACACGACCGCACTGGACAGATAGGAGGAGGACCATTCCCCTACCCAGTTGCAATAACCCCGCGCCGTACGGCGGAAAGAGGCACAATCTACCCTAAGGACAGGGTAGCCGTAGGCAGACCTAGGTTGTCGAAGGATCGAGCACTACGACGTAGGACACTATAGGAGCCTACTGATACGACACCGTACGACGCCGTACGAGATAAGGGCTGGAAGAAAGGAACAGCCAAGGGAAGATTAGGAGGGGGGAGCGGAGATAAGACAAGTGGGAAAACCGGCCGAAAATTCTTACATTCCCCAGGGAGGGGGGAACCAAACTACCCTACTTATTATCTGAAATCTCCACTACCTCAGGCCCGGCCGGGCCCCCACCCCCACTAGGGCCACCCCCAGGGAGCAGAGGCACCCCCCCACCCCCACCAGGGCCAGCCCCAGGGAGCAGAGGCACCCCCCTACCCCTACGTGCCTCCCCTGGCCGGCGGAAGGGGCAGTAGAGGGAGCTATCCTTCCACTTACACGAAGCACACACCCTAGCCTAGAAGCCTAGGAGGCGGTATAGGCTAAGTGACGGCCGGGGGGAGTTGGGGCAGGGGGCACAGAGCTGGCCCCGGGTAGCGATAAGGAGGGCGTTAACGTACGACGGCCGGGCCGTAGCCACCCGCTCTAGTGTAACCCGGGCGGGGTTATACCAGAAGGCGTAGAAGGGGAGCCCGGCCGCGTCCTGCTGCTCGCAGGTGTAGCACCTAGAGACGTTAGCCCAGACTGTACAGAAGATAAGAATCTGTACGAACCGGAGGAGCAGCTGCCGGTTAAGGTAAGGGCCCTACTATACGAGGACAAAGTGGGGGGGGACCCTAGCCGGACGAGGGGGAGGGGCGGGGCCAGCGGCGACGAGGGAACCACCGGACGACATAGTGGCTAGTTGGTAGTTAGTAGTTGGTGGTAGTTGGTAGTAGTTAGTAGTTGGTAGTAGTAGCTAGTAGTGGACGGTAGACGGTGTACAGGGAGAAGAGAAGGGGGAAGGGAAGAGAAGGGAGGAGGCTTAGGCTAACTGCCTGCTATAGGGAATAGCAAGCAGGGCAGTTGCTACAGACGGGTAAAATGGCAAGAGGCAACTGCGACCCGGAGGAAGCGACGAGGGACGACGACTCGGCACTGTACGAAATAGGACGCCGCAAACTGCAAAAGAAAAAAAACACAGCGGGAGCTGGGTAATTTAGGCACGCCGCTGTACGAAGGAAAGCTGCGAGAAGGGAAGGGGGGGTATTGTTAGGGGGCGTCGCCCGGCCTAGGTCCTGGACCCGACCTAAGCCGACCGTCGCCCTAAGAACTGCGACTTAGCGGCGCCAGCACGACCCCACCCTCTGTACGGAGTCACCGACAGGACTCTTCTCCCGTACGGAGGGAGAACACTACGGTCCTGCACAAAGGGGGAGCTACCGCCCCTTAGATTGGGGGAAAACCCGGCACTACCGTACGGAGGAGGTAACTCCCGATTCTCCGTACGGAGGGTGAACCTTGCACCCCGGCACAAAGGGGAAATTGCTAGCTTGGCTTCGTAGGTACAAATCGTACAGAGCAGACGACGAAGGAACTGCCTATCAGTTCCTTTATGTAGATACCCGACCTCAAGTTTCTGAACCAAGATTCTTGAGCCTCTTACAGTATATCCACTGCCGTTAATCGACGAAACCATCTAAAGAGTAGCGAAGGCTAAGTGGTTTAGCAAGCTGGACATCCGCTAAGCGTTCTATCGACTAAGGAACGAAGAAGGGCAGACAGAAGACCTTACAACGTTCGCGACGCGTATAGGCAATTTCAAGTAGTTGGTAATGCCTTTCGGACTTACCAACGCGCCGGCAGTATAGCAACGCTTTATAAACCACACTTTTATAGACATGCTAGAGCAGTTCGTGTCTATCTATTTAGACAACATTCTTATCTATACGGACGGCACGAGAGATTAGCACACGGACTACGTCGAGAGGGTGCTAAAGAGACTCCGCGAGGTCGGATTAAACGCGGACACGAAGAAGAGCGAGTTCTATCAGACCGAGGTTAAGTATCTCGGCCTTATCGTTGGAAGAGATAGAATTCGGATAGACCCCTTAAAGGTCGCCGCTGTCGCGGAATGGAAGCAGCCGAAATCCGGAAACACTACGCAGATCAGAGCGTTTCTCGGATTCTGTAGCTATTATCGAAGGTTTATTAAGGACTTTAGCAAGATAGCCAGACCCCTAAACGAAGCGTTAAATAAAGAGGCCGCCGGCCTATAGAACGAGAGGTGCACGGAGGCTTTCAACCGACTAAAAGAAGCAGTGGCCTCGGCGCCGGTTCTAGCACACTTCCGGCCGGAAAAGACGATCTACGTAGAAACGGACGCTTCCGATACAGTTACGGCAGGGGTCCTTTCTCAATACGCTGACGACGGTGAGACCCTTTACCCAGTAGCCTTCTTTAGCAAATCTATAACAGAAGCTAAGCGGAACTACGCTATCTACGATAAGGAACTGCTAGCTATTATTTAGGCCTTTAAAGAGTGGAAACCGGAGATTATAGCTAGACAGAGCACTATCCAGGTCCTTACGGACTACCAGTCGCTAACCTACTTTATAAAGATGCAGAAGCTCTTACGACGTTAAGCACGGTAGGCCGCTTACTTATCTGGGTTCGACTTTAAGATCACCTATCGACCCGGAGCTTAAAACGGAAAGGCTAACGCACTAACGAGAAGGGAAGGGAAGACCAGCCGCGCGAAAGAAGATCCGAACATGTTCCAGAAGGTGTTAACCGAGCGGATAGTAGACGCAGAGGTATTGAAAGAGGTAGGGGTCTGCGCGGTAGAACCGGCCCCTAAGGAAGAGACGCTCTACGAGAGGGTGGAACGGCTTAATCAACAACAGAAGCTCGGCAAAACCGGTTCAGGGAAGATAATAGTTCCGGAAGAACTAATTACAGAAGTCATCTAGCTGGTCTATAGCTCTATAGATATTGGCTACGCAGGCGCAAAGAAGACGATGCAGGCAGTAAGAACGATCTACTGGTTTCCGCGGATCTATAAGCGGATCCACCGGTTTATCGCCAATTGCTACGCGTGCCGGGCTGCTAAGCTACGTTACGGTCTTCCGGCCGGTCTGCTAAAGCCACTTCCGATCCCTAAGAAACTGTAGCAACACATTACGATGGACTTCGTAACCGGCCTGCCAGATTCCGATAGATACGACGCTACGCTAAACGTAGTGGACCGATTGAGCAAAGAACGCTACTTCATCCCCTGTCGAGCGAGAGACGAAGGAACCACTGCAGAAGAAACAGCGAGAATGCTGATTAAGCACGTGTGGAAGCACTATAGGCTGCCGGACACTATCACTACGGATAGGGGTCCTTAATTCACTGCCAACGTATAGAAAGCTATTAACTAAGCTCTCGGAATTTGTAGAAAGCTCAGCACCGCCGCTTACCCTTAAACCGACGGCCAGTCTAAAGTGGCCAACTATAAGATAGAGCGATACCTTCGAACCTTCTGCAGCTATTATTAAGAAGATTAGGTTAAGGTGTTGCCAATAGCCGAATTCTGCGCCAACTCGGCACTGTCTAAAGCCACCTCGCTAGCGCCGTTCGAGATAACGCATAGCTATCTTCCGAGGCTAAGCTTCCAGCCGCCGAGCGACGCTGGCTCGCCGGAGCTTTCCACTACTACGTCGTCAAATAGAGTCGCCGCTGCAGCGGCGGAAGCGCTCCAATCTTAGATAGAAGAAGCGATTAAAGTAGCGAAAGAAGCGATAGAATCGGCTTAGAAGAAGATAGTGACTCGAGCTAATAAGAAGCGGTTACCGATAGAATTTGAGGAGGGCCAAAGGGTATAGCTTAACACGAAGAACCTAAGGCTGAAAGGCAACGCCAAGCTGAATCCACGCTACGTAGGTCCGTTTACGATAGTGGAAAAGAGGTCGCCGGTGACTTATCGGCTCCAGCTACCGAAATCGTTCCGGATCTACGACGTTTTCTATTCAGATCTGCTAAGCCTGGACCCTAAGAACGGTCTGCTAGAGCAGGGCTTCGCCGAACCCCCGCCGGTCGAGATAGATAGTAAGGAAGAAGAGTAGGAGGTAGAAGATGTAATGGACGTAAAGAGGATAAGGGGGTCTATCAAAGCAAGGATCTTGTAGAAGGGGTGGCCGGAAGACTATAAATAGTATCCAGTCGAGAACCTCCGGAATTCGGCAGAGCTGCTAAGAGAGTTCTAAGTGCGGAACCTAGAAAAGCCAAAACCGGCGTGGCTCTAATGTCGACAATAGCGGAAGAAAGAAAGAAGAACGCTACGTCCGCTCTACCGGCGCAGAAGCTAATAAAGACGATCGTGTCGGTCGCCTTCGGGGAGGTCTTCGACGCGGCCACTACCTACCGGCGGTTGGCAGGAAGCTCGCCGACGCCGTAGCGTGCTAGCGCCGCCTCCCCTGCGGTAGCTAAGGGCTTTGGTAGAAAAGAAAAAGAAGAAGAAAAACGGCGCCGCAGACAGATCTATATGGACCTCTAAGACGACGCACAGACCAGCCGAGCCGCAGCTTAGAAGACCGCGGATCAGATCAGATAGCGTCGATTACATAAACGCCAAGTAAAGGACTTCAGAAGCCGACAATGTAAAAAATGGAAAAAGCGACGAAAAGAACGCCGGTTGTAATAGAAGACGGAAGACGCGACGTCAGCGTTGGAAGGGGTTTTTATAAAAAAAAAAAAAAAAAAAAGAGAGAGGTTTTCGGATAGATAGGGTGACTAAGCGGTCGAGGGCGACCGCTAGTGAGGGAGGGGGGTGGTGTTATGGCGGCAGAAAGGGGTGGGACTAAGTAATAGGGTGGACCCTTAGAATTTCGGCTCGGCCCTTCCGGGCCGAGCCAGGCCTTGGCACACCACTATCCATCAGAGCCCACCACCACCACCACCACATAGATTCCTTTCCCTCCTTAGTTCGAGATATAGTTATCAAAAAGGCCGTATTGAATCATATCTACGTGCCTGGATCAGATGTAGCAATTAGCGATAAACTGGTAGATCCGCTCGAAGATTTGCGGAAACCAGTAGATCGTCCTTACGGCTTCTATTGTCTTCTTCGAGCTAGCGTAACCGACATTCTTAGAACTATAGACTAACTAGATAACCTCTGTAATTAGTTCTTCTAGAACTATTAGCTTCCCTAAGCCGCTTCTACCGAGTTTCTGCTGCTAGTTAAGCCGTTCTACTTTCTTGTAGAGCGTCTCTTCCTCGGTTGGCGGCTCTATCGCGCAGATTCCTACTTCCTTTAACACCTCGGCGTCTACTATCCGTTCGGTCAATACCTTCTAGAACATGTTCGGATCTTCTTTCGCGCAGCTGGTCTTCCCCTCTCTTCTCGTTAGCGTATTAGCCTTTCTATTTTAAGCTCCGGGTCGATAGGTAATCTTGAAGTCGAATCCAGATAAGTAGGCGGCCTACCGTACTTGGCAGCGCGATACCTTCTGCGTCTTTATAAAGTAGGTAAGTGACTAATAGTCTGTAAGGATCTAGACTGTGCTCTTTCTAGCTATAAGCTCTAGTTTCCATTCCTCGAAAGCCTAAATAATAGCTAACAGCTCTTTGTCGTAAATAGTGTAGTTCCGCTTAGCCGCGTTTATAGACTTGCTAAAGAAAGCTACTAGATAGAGAGTTTCGTTATCGCTATATTGAGAAAGGACCCCTGCGGTTACTGTATCGGAAGCGTCCGTCTCTAGATAGATTGTCTTTTCTAGTCGGAAGTGCGCTAGAACCGGCGCCAAGGCTACTGCTTCTTTCAGCCGGTTAAAAGCTTCCGTGCACTTCTTACTCTATAGGCCGGCGGCCTCCTTCTTTAATGCTTCGTTCAGTAGTCTCGCTATCTTGCTAAAGTACTTAATAAACTGTCGATAGTAGCTGCAGAATCCGAGAAACGCTCTGATTTGTGTAGTGTTTCCGGATTTCGGCTGCTTCTATTCCGCGACGGCAGCGACCTTTAAGGGGTCTATCCAAATTCCTTCTCTTCCGACGATAAGACCGAGATATTTAACTTAGTCTAATAGAACTCGCTCTTCTTCGTGTCCGCGTTCAATCCGACCTCGCGGAGCCTAGTTAGCACCTTCTCGATGTAGTCCGTGTGCTGTTCTCTTGTTCTATTAGTGTAGATAAGAATGTCGTCTAAGTAGATAGACACGAACCGTTCTAGCATGTCTATAAAGGTGTAGTTTATAAAGCGTTGCTACACTGCCGGTACGTTGGTAAGTCCGAAAGGCATTACCAACTACTTGAAATTGCCTATGCGTATAGCAAATGTCGTAAGATCTTCTGTTTGTCCCTTCTCGTTCCTTAGTCGGTAGAACGCTTAGCGAATATCTAGCTTACTAAACTACTTAGCTTTAGCCACTCGTTGTTTAGTCTTATCTATTAACGGCAGCGGGTACACATCTCTGTTAGTAACCTTATTAAGGCCTCGGTAATCTACGTACAGTTAGAGCCCACCTCCGGGTTTCCGCACGAAAAGAATCGGTAACGTATATTCTGCAGAGCTTAGCGTAATAAACTTCTTTGCCAGGTTTTCTTAAACAAATACCTCTACTTAATCTAGCTCGGCCGGCGATAATCGTCTTAGGGGCTCGGTTCTTAGCAGCGTAGCTCCTTCCTTTAATCTGATCTTGTTGTCGTATTCCGGTCAATAGAGCGGCAGGAGGTTAGAGTTAGCTTTTGAGAACACATCTGCGTAGCTATAGAGCTCTTTTAGTAGTACGTCTAACGGATTTACTTCTTCTTCCGCTATTATCTTCCAGTAATCTTTAATGTCTTTTATCGAGATAGCGTAGATCCTACTGTCTAACAACCTCGCGAGGGTCGTTAAAGCTTCTGAGCTTATTATTCCTATCGTATCCAGAGGGTCGGGCCGATTGATTGGAGTTGCTCTAGTGGTCGTAGCGTTTGGTTTCGCAGCGACAACGGTGACCGATTCGGCGGCAGCGACTCCGCTCTGCTAGGGTTTGAATCCGAGCGTGCCTTTACCTACGTTAATAACGGCTTTCTGGTTCTTTATCTATTTCTGTCCTATAATAATGTCAAACATTCCGATATCTCTAATTCGGAACGTCGCTTCTGTAGTGCGACCTGCTAAGGTGGTCTTTAATGGCACATAATGCAGAACACTCTCCGTGTCTTGCCCGTTATATGCTGAGATTTGCGTCGGCGATACTAATTCCACCGGGTAACTGTATCCATTTATCAGCTTCTAAACCAATCGATAGTGGATCGCGGCGCCAATAAGAGCTCCTATATCGATAAAGGCCTTCAATTGGAGTGGTCGGTGCGAGCCTTTGAGGGGGTAGACTGTAATCGGAAGGATAATAGCAGTCTCTGTGTTTACTCCCACCGCTGCTAAGAGCGGATCGCTATAACTGTTAATACTTCCTTCTTCTGGTAACGTAGTTCGTAGCAGTGCCCTATTGTCTATGCTAGATAGGGGGCCTATCCGTCCAGCTAGTCTTTTCCTAGGATTCGCAGAGGCACTCCACTATCTATACTGTCGGTGTCGTTCGGAGCCGGCTCGATAGCTTGGATAGTCTTTCTCGGCGGCTGCGGCTTCGTAGCACGATATTCCTGCCTCTGTTAAGCCGTCGCTTGGCATTTCGTAGCGATATAGCCGGACTTTCCGTATGTGTAGCAGGTAGGTACGAACGATAATCGCGGCGAATAAGATAGTTGCTGGGGGGCTCTTTGGAAAGGTGCAGGGGGTCGTGTTGTTGGCGTCGCCGAGAGCTTTTGGTTCGATTCGCGCGATGCCGATTTCGCGTAGGCGCTTAGGTTTCTGGCAGTGACTCTCGCTTAGTGTACGAAGTTCTTAAGGTCTTCGTCTTCTACCGAAGCTATAGCTGCGGCCAGTTAAGGGTTCAACTTCTGCCTTAGCAAGTGTAGCTGCTTATCATCTAACACTTTAGCTCTAATAGCATATTTTCTAAACAGGCTGTAGAATTCTTTAAACGTTAGCCGGTTCTGGTTAATCTTGTCCAGCTGTTTACGGGCTGTCTTCTTTCGGAAGGGGTCTCCGAAGCGTTAATCCAGCGCTTTAATCGCTTCTTCGGCGGTTACCTCTTCCAGGTCCGCTACTAGCAAAAAAGCTTTACCTTCTAATCGCGATTCTAGGTAGGCCAACCTGTCTTCTTTACTGTTTCCGGCGTAATCGCAGTCTATCTTGTTCTTTATCTTTTTTTTAAATGCCTCCTAGTCTTTAGGGTCTCCGCCCCTAAACGCCGATAGGTTAGGTAGTAACGTTATCGAGGTGCTACCTTGACTGTAGGCTGCCAGTAAGGCGGTCTCCACTTGTTCTTCTCGATGTAGCGGCAGCGCCGACGACGCCGCTATATCTATGTTAGCTAACTAAGCCTTTATTGCCTTTAGTTGTGCTAGTCGATTCGCCGCTTAGTTTTCTAGCATGTTGATAATAGTCTCTGCCGACTCCTTCTCGGCTATTACCGCTTCTATTTTATCTCTTAGTCGTCTGTTCTCTTCTATATTCCTATAAAACTTCTTTTCAACAAAGGCAATAATGTCGAACACCTTCTTAGCTCTATTTTCTGCTAGATACTCTTCTATTTTATCCGGCGTACGTACGTACAGTTCGGCATAGCCCTCTATACCCTTCTTCGCTTTATCTATCTCTTCTTCTATAAGGCCCTTAGTAGCTGTTCCATCGTCGGAGATGCTGGTACGCCTATCCCTTAGTCTGTTAGTCTTTCTCTTTCCGCTGCGGCTTGTAACGCCGCCCTCTACTGTTAAGAAGCTCTCTATAGCCGTCTTACAGTGCTGGTGTTTTGGTTTGGTTCGTAGTGTGCGCGTACGTTATTCGGGTAGCCGGATAGTTCAACAGGCCCTTTCGCACAGCGCAGAGTTAGTGTAGTAAGTAAGTTCGAGATATAATAATCCGAGCACGCAGATATAATTTAATACAGCTGTTTTAATAACTATATCTCGAACTAAAGAAGGAAAGGAATTTATGCGGCGGTAGGTAAGGGCTTTAGGGGTGGCGTGCCAAGGCCCGGCTCGGTCCGGAAGGGCCGAGCCGAAATTCTAAGAGTCTACCCTATCGCTTGGTCCTACCCTTTTCTGCCGCTGCAACAATAGAAGCCGAAGTGAAAAACGTTAGATAGCGACGATGTAAAAAGAAAGAAGATAAAGAAAGAGGATGTTTTCGAGATAGAAGAAAGCGAAGGGGTAACGTCGGTTTTAAAGAGGAGTTTCTACGAAAGGAACTGCAAATCAAAAAAAAAGAGAGAAAGAAGAAGAAGGAAGAGATAAGTAAGCAGTCGAGGTTGACTGCTAGTAAGGGAGGGGGGTGGTGTTGCGGCGGCAGAAAGGGGTAGGACTAAGTAATAGGGTAGACCCTCGGAATTTCAGCTCGGCCCTTCTAGACTGAGCCGGGCCTTCGCACACTACCCCTAAAGCCCTTACCTACTGCTACATAGATTCCTTTCCTTCTTCTGTTCGAGATATAGTTATTAAAAAGGCCGTATTGAATTATATCTTCGTGCCCGGATTATTACGTATATCGAGCTGCGAAGCTACGTTACGGTCTTCCGGCCGGCCTACTAAAGCCACTGCCAATCCCTAAGAAGCCAGAGCAGTACATTACAATAGACTTCGTAACCGGCCTGCCGGACTCCGATAGATAGAATGCTACACTTAACGTAGTAGATCGGTTAAGCAAGGAGCGCTACTTTATCCCCTGTTAAGCGAAGGACAAGGGCACAACTGCGGAAGAGACTGCGAGAATGCTAATTTAGTATATATAGAAGCATTATAGCCTGCCGGACACGATTACTACAGATAGAGGTCCTTAATTTACTGCCGACGTATAGAAAGCTATTAACTAAGTTCTCGGAATCTGTAGAAAGCTTAGTACAGCTGCTTATCCTTAGACAGACAATCAGTTAGAAGTAGCTAACTGTAAGATAGAAAAATATCTACGCATCTTCTGCAGCTATTATTAAGAAGACTGGACTAAGGTGTTGCCAATAGCCGAGTTCTGCGCCAACTTAGCACTATCTGAAGCTACCTCGCTAGCGCTATTTAAGATAACTTACGGCTATCTTCTAAGAATAAGCTTTTAACCGCTAGACGGACCCAGCCCTTCGGAACCTTCTACTACAACCTTGTTAAAGAGGGTCGCCGCAGCCGCGGTAGAAGCGCTTAAGGCTTTGATAGAAGAAGCAGTCTGAATAGCGAAAGAGGCGATAGAGTCGGCTTAAGCAAAGATAGTAACTCGAGCTAATAGAAAGCAGTTACTAATAGAATTCAAAGAAGGCTAAAAGGTATAGCTCAATACGCAGAACCTAAGGCTAAAAGGCAACGCCAAGATTTACTCCCGTTACGTAGGTCCGTTTAAGATAGTAGAAAAGAGGTCGCCGGTAACCTATCGGCTCTCGCTACTAAGATCGTTCCAGATCTACGATGTTTTCCACTTAGATCTGTTAAGCCTAGACCTAGAAGATAGCCTTCTAGGGCAGGGGTTTATCGAACCCCTACTAATCGAGATAGATAGTAAAGAAGAAGAGTAGGAGGTAGAAGATATAATAGATATAAAGAAGATAAGAGAGTCTATTAAAGCGAAGGTCTTATAGAAGGGGTAGCCGGAAGACTGTAAATAGTATCCGGTCGAGAATTTTCGGAATTCGGCGGAGCTGCTAGAAGAATTCTATGTCTAGAATCCGACAAAAACGAGACCTAAATAGCTCTAGAAATAAATAGCTCTAGAACCGATAGTTCTGGAAGCAATAGAAGAAGAAGAAATGCTGCGTCCGCGTTATCGGTGCGAAAACCGAAGTAACGATCGTAGTAGCGGCGCGCTTAGTAACCGCCTTTGCTAATATCTACAGCGTCCGATAGCTTGGCCGGACAGATGCTGCAGATAAAGACGACGACAGCCCTACCGCTTCGACGCAACGGTCGCTGACAGCTTTGCGGTAGTGCTTAAAGCCTTAGTAAAGAAGAAAAGAAGAAGAGTTAGAGCACTGTAGACGTACCTATATAGGTCCCTCTATAGCAGCGTACGGATTAGCTACAGTACTAATTAGATAGCTGTTAGCTTAGATTAGACAGTTCCGATTAGATAGACGCTAATTAAAAGGCTTTAGATAGCGACAATGTAAAAAGAAAGCAGATAAAGAAAGGACGGTGTTTTTAAGATAGAAGAAAAGAAGAGGTAACAGAGGCGACCGCAGAGGAAGCGATCAAAGCGCTAGACCAGCGTTTCGGAGACCTATTCCGAAAGAAGACAGCCCGTAAGCAACTGGATAAGATCAACCAGAACCGGCAGACGTTCGAGGAGTTCTACGGATTGTTCAGAAAATATGCTATTAGAGCTAGGGTGGCGGAAGACGAGCAGCTCTACCTATTAAGGCAGAAGCTAAGCCCTGAATTGGCAGCCGCTATGGCGTCTGTAGAAGACGAAGACCTTAAGGGCTTCGTACACTAGGCGAGAGTCACCGCGAGAAACTTGAGCGCTTACGCGAAATCACGCGAATCGATTTAGAAGCCGTTACCGTCGGCGCAGACAATCAGAGCCCCTGCACCCTTCCGACAGCGCCCCTAGCAGCCATCTAATTTGCAGCGTTCGTCGTTTGTCCCTATGTGCTACGTATGCGGAAAGCCTAGCTACATCGCTACGAGATGCCAAGCATCGGACAAGCAGAAGCAGGAGTATCGAGCTATAAAGCAGCAGCAGCCGCTATTGCCGAGAAAGACTATTTAAGCTATCGAACCGGCTCCGAACGACACTGATAGTGTAGACAGTAGAGTGCCCCTGCGAATCCTGGGAAAAGACTAGCTAGAAGGATAGGCCCCCTATCCAGCATAGACAACAGGGCATCAACGCGAACTACGTCGACGGAAGAGAGCATCAATAGCTGCAGCGATCCGCTCTTAGCGGCAGTGGAAGTGAACACGGAAACAGCTATCATCCTTCCAATTACTGTCTACCCCCTCGACGGATTGAGCCGACCACTTCAGCTAAGAGCTTTTATCGATACCGGAGCTCTTATTGGCGCGGCGATCCACTACAGATTGGTTCAGAAACTAATAAAAGGGTATAGCTACCTAGTGGAACTAGCGTCGCCGACACGGATTTCGGCGTACAACGGACAAGACACGGAAAGCGTTACGCACTACGTGCCGCTGAAGACTACCCTGGCCGGTCGCACTACGGAAGCGACGTTCCGGATTATAGATATCGGAAGGTTTGACATTATTATAGGGCAGAAATAGATAAAGAACCAGAAAGCCATCGTCGACGTAGATAAAGGCACGATCAGATTCAAAACCCTAGGTAATGGCGCTGCTGCCGAACCGACCGCCGCCACCGTAGCCGAACCGAAAGCCGCTGCCGCCTACGTAACTCTGTCCGATCGTTCCGACCCTTAAGGCACGATCGGAATAATAAGCTCGGAAGTTTTATCGACCCTCGCGAAGTTACTGGACAACGAGATTTACGCTATCTTAATAAAAGATATTAAAGACTACCAGAAGATAATAGCGGAAGAAGAAGTGGATCCGCTGGAGGTGCTACCGACGGAGCTCTATAGTTACGCTGACGTCTTCTTAAGAGCTGACTCCAACCTATTACCGCTCTATCGACTGGAATATAACAACAAGATCCGACTGAAAGAGGGAGCTACGCTGCTAAGAACCAAGCCCCTAAGAAGACTGTCGCCGGCCGAATTGGACTAAGTAGAGGTGTTTGTTCGTAAAAACCTGGCGAAGAAGTTCATTACGCCGAGCTCCGCGGAATATGCGTTACCGATTCTTTTCGTAAGGAAACCAGGAGGTAGGCTGCGACTCTACGTAGACTATCGAGGCCTTAATAAGGTCACTAAGAGAGACGTGTATCCACTGCCGCTAATTAATAAGACTATACAGAGGGTGGCGAAGGCTAAGTGGTTTAGCAAGCTGGACATCCGCCAAGCGTTCTATCGACTAAGGAATAAAGAAGGGCAGACAGAAGACCTCACGACGTTCGCGACGCGTATAGGCAATTTCAAGTAGCTGGTAATGCCGTTCGGACTTACCAACGCGCCGGCAGTATAGCAACGCTTTATAAACCACACCTTTATAGACATGTTGGAACGGTTCGTGTCAATTTACCTGGACGACATCCTTATCTACACCGATAGAACGAGAGAGCAACATACAGACCACATTAAGAGAGTGTTGAAAAGGCTCCGCGAGGTAGGATTGAACGCGGACACGAAGAAGAGCGAGTTCTATTAAACCGAGGTCAAATATCTCAGTCTTATCGTCGGAAGAGATAGAATTCGTATAGACCCCTTAAAGGTCGCCGCCGTCGCGGAATGGAAGCAGCCGAAATCCGGAAACACTACGCAAATCAGAGCGTTTCTCGGCTTCTGCAGCTACTATCGACAGTTTATTAAGGACTTCAGTAAGATAGCGAGACCCCTGAACGAGGCGCTAAAGAAAGAGGCTGCCGGCCTATAGAATAAGAGGTGCACGGAAGCCTTTAACTAGCTAAAAGAAGCAGTGGCCTCTGCACTAGTGCTGGCGCACTTCCGGCCAGAAAAGACGATCTACGTAGAAACGGACGCTTCCGACACAGTGACGGCAGGGGTTCTTTCTTAATATAGTAACGACGAAACCCTCCATCTAGTCGCCTTCTTTAGCAAGTTAATAAGCGAAGCTAAGCGGAATTACGCCATCTACAATAAGGAGCTGCTGGCGATTATTCAGGCTTTCGAGGAGTGGAAACCGGAGCTTATAGCTAGAAAGAGCACGGTCCAGGTTCTTACGGACTACCAGTCGCTGACCTACTTTATAAAGACGCAGAAGCTCTTACGCCGCCAAGCTCGGTAGGCCGCCTACTTATCAGGGTTCGACTTTAAGATTACCTACCGACCAGGGGCTCAAAATGGAAAGGCTAACGCGCTAACGCGAAGAGAAGGGAAGACGAGCCGCGCGAAAGAAGATCCTAACATGTTCCAGAAGGTGTTAACAGAGCGGATAGTAGACGCTAAGGTGTTGAAGGAAGCGGGGATCTGCGCGGCAGAACTGCAGACCGAACCGGAACCGACGGAACTGGAGCCGCCGATTAAAGAAGAGACGCTCTACGAGAAGGTAAAACAGCTTAACCAGCAACAGGAGCTCAGCCAAACCGGCTCAGGAAAGCTGATAGTTCCGGAAGAACTAATTACTAAGGTTATCCAATCGGTCCATAACTCTATAGATGTTGGACACGCTAGAGCAAAGAAAACGATGCAGGCGGTAAGGACGATCTACTGGTTTCCACGAATCTACGAGCGAATCCACCGATTTATCGCCAACTGCTACGTGTGCCGATCGGCGAAGCCGCGTTACGGCTTTCTAGCAGGCTTATTGAAGCTACTGCCGATCCCTGAGAAACCATAGCAGCACATTACGATGGATTTCGTAACCGGCCTGCCGGATTCCGATGGATACGATGCCACCCTTAACGTAGTGGATAGGCTAAGCAAGGAACGCCACTTCATCCCCTGCAGAGCGAGAAACGAAGGAACTACTGCGGAAGAGACTGCACAGATGTTGATTCAACACGTGTAGAAGCACTATAGCCTGCCGGACACTATCACTACGGATAGGGGTCCTCAATTCACCGCCGACGTATAGAAGGCTGTTAACTAAGCTCTCGGAATTCGTAGAAAGCTCAGCACCGCTGCTTACCCTTAAACTAACAGTAAGTCTGAAGTGGTTAATCGAGAGATAGAACGATATCTACGGACCTTCTGCAGCCACTATTAGGAAGAATAGGTTAAGGTGTTGCTAATAGCCGAGTTCTGCGCTAACTCGGCACCGTCTAAGGCCACCTCGCTGGCGCCGTTCGAGATAACGCACGGCTGTCTTCTAAGGATAAGCTTGCAGCCGCAAAACGAACCCAGCTCCGCAGAACTACCTACCGCTACATCGTCAAAGAGAGTCGCCGCCGCGGCGGCAGAAGCGCTACGATCTCAGATAGAAGAAGCGATTAAGGTAGCGAAAGAAGCAATAGAGACGGCTGAGAAGAAGATAGTAACTCGAACTAATAGGAACCGGTCGCCAATAGAATTCGAAGAAGGTTAAAAGGTATAGCTCAATACGCGAAACCTAAGGCTAAAAGGAAACGCGAAGCTTAACCTACGCTACGTAGGTCCGTTTAAGATAATAGAAAAGAGGTCGCCGGTAACTTATCGGCTCGAGCTGCCGAAGGCGTTCCGGATCTACAACGTTTTCCATTCCGATCTACTAAGCCTGGACCCTAAGAACGGTCTGCCGCAGCAGGGGTTCGCCGAACCCCTACCAGTTAAGATGGACGGTAATAAAGAAGAGTGGGAGGTAGAAGATATAATAGACGTAAAGAAGATAAGGGGGTCCATCAAAGCGAGGATCTCGTAGAAGGGGTGGCCGGAAGATTATAAATAGTATCCGATCAAGAATCTTCGGAATTCGGAGGAGCTGCTAAGAGAGTTCTACGCGCGGAACCCGGAAAAGCCGAAGCCAGCGTAGCTCTAATGCCGACAATGGAGACACGTCCGCTCCACCGGCGCAGAAGCCGATAAAAGCGATCGTGCTTCTGGAATTGATAGCTCCAGGCACCACTACGTCGGCCGGTAGCTTACGCACGCTGTAGCGTGCCAGCACCGCCGACTGCGTAGTAGGCGAAGGCCTTGGTAGAAGAGAAAAGGAAGAAGAAAAACGGCACCGCGGAAAGATCTATATAGACCTCTGCGCCAGCGCACAGACCAGCCACGCCGCAGCTTAGATAACCTACGGCTTAGATCAGATAGCACGGATCAGGCGCACCGTTTATATAAACGCTAAGTGAAGGACTTTAGATGCCGACGATGTGAAAAATAGAAAAAGCAATAAAAAGAACGTTGTTTTTGATAGAAGAAGGAAGAAGTGACGTCGGCGTTAGAGGGAATTTTCAAGAAGGAAACACTGAATCAAAAAAAAAAAGAAAAAAAAAGAGAGAGAATAGGGTTTTTCGGATGGATAGGGTGACTAAGCGGTCGAGGGCGACCGCTAGTAAGGGAGGGGGGTAGTGTTGCGGCGGTGGAAAGAGGTAGGACAGATTGATAGGGTAGACCCTGGATTTCGGCTCGGCCCGACCGGGCCGAGCCGTGCCTTGGCACTACCACTATCAAAGCCCCACCACCACTACCACATAGATTCCTTTCCCTCCTTAGTTCGAGATATAGTTATCAAAAAGGCCGTATTGAATCATATCTGCATGCCCGGATTATATATAGTAGTACAGAGTTTTCCCTCCGTTTAGAGGGGCGGCAATTCCCCTCTGTGTAGGGCTATAGGGTTCTCCCTCTATACAGGAGTAGGGTCCTGTCGGTAATTCCGTATAGAGGGTGGAGTCGTACTGGCGCTGCTAAGTCGCAGTCCTTAGGGCGACGGCTGGCTTAGGTCGGGTCTAGGACCTGGGCTGGGCAGCGCCCCCTAACAGCCTCTAGCAGAGCCTTCGCTTAGAGACTACTCTTTTCCCGACTCGTTGTCGTCTAAGGAGGACTCTTAGTTCTCTTGTTAGGGCGCCGCAGTTGCTACCCTTGCAGTAGTCGGCCGTCCCCTAGGTCTCTCTGCTAGCAAAAGCATGCAGTTCTGTACAGTATATCCTATCTTGCTATACCGGTAGCAGCTCCCTTCTGCTTATCTCCTGTTAAGGGTAGCTGTATCTACCTACTATGCTCTTTTGCTAGCGGCCCTTGGCCGTACAGTAACGGCTGCCGCTACTCTTGTCGTCGTCGTTGGTTCCTAGTCTATAACGTCCTGCTGCCGATAGAGGGGCTGTCGTATCTTATAGGTGTAGCTTATCCGTCCGAGCCTGCGCTGTTAGTCGTCGACTATCCTAAGGAGA
Organism: Pseudocercospora ulei; assembly: GCA_016165855.1. Classification (NCBI taxonomy): domain Eukaryota; kingdom Fungi; phylum Ascomycota; class Dothideomycetes; order Mycosphaerellales; family Mycosphaerellaceae; genus Pseudocercospora; species Pseudocercospora ulei. The sequence continues at coordinate 586,456 of JACWNB010000003.1, forward strand.
TTACAGAATACCTTGTACAAGGCTGGTCGCATTACGCCTACTAGTCCTGTTATAATCTCCTTAAAGAGGCCTACCTCTAAGGCAGTAATTTTTACCCTGTCCTCCTATTAGAGTCCTCCTGCCTCTGCTAGGGTCTAATCGTATTCTGCGAGGAACTCTTATATAGTCTTGCGTCCTTGCTTTATAGTGTTAACCTATAGGAGTGCTCGGCTTTTGCAGTCTAGGTCCTTATAGCCCCTGTCGAGAGCTGCCTAGAGCATCGTCGTAGTTGCTATTGCTAGGTTAGTAATAGCCGTCTCGTAGTACAGCAGAATCTATGCTGCTACCTTGCCCTTTGACCTCCTAAAGAGATAAACTACCTTGTCTAGCTCGGTCGAGTATGCTCCTAAGTCGACTAGAAGCTTAGAGCGTATCTAGGCAGCCTAGGAGGGGTACTTGGCCGGAGCCTTACTATCGTAGGTAGTAACGTCGGGGAGTTTGCTCTTAGGGACCGCAGTGTAGGCCGTCGTGTTCGTCGTTGTCGTTGTAGGGGTCGGGTCGCAACTGGACGCCCTAAGCTGTTGTAGCTCCTGTTCCTGTTGGGAAATTGTCGAGGCCTAGTGGCCTATATAGTCTTCGAGCTGGGTCTTGCGTGCTAGCAGCTCCTTATATATACGATGCATCTAGTCCTGCATAGCCGTAGGTTCTATAGGGATGTCGCTGTCTATCTTTGTTATATTACTGCAGTTACCGACAGTAAGATTAGTTCCTAATGTAAGGGCTTAAGAATCTTAGTTTAGAAACTTAAGGCTAGGTATCTATATAAAGGAACTAATAGGCAGTTCCTTTGTCGTCCGCTGCTGTACAATTTGTACCTACGAAGCTAAGCTAGCAATTTCCCTCTGTGCAGGGAAGCAAGGTTCCTAACTCTGTATAGAGGGTCGGGAGTTTCCCTCTATATAGAGTGCAGAGTTTTCCCTCTATTTAGAGGGGCGGCAATTCCTCTCTGTACAGGGCTATAGGATTCTCCCTCTGTACAGGAGTAGTTTCGTATTGGTGACTCCGTACAGAGGGTAGGGTTGTGCTGGCACCGCTAAGTCGCAGTCCTTAGGGCAACGGCTGGCTTAGGTCTAGGACCTAAGCTAGACGGCGCCCCCTAAAAGCCAAGCTTAGCCCCTACTACGTAGGTCTATTTACAATAGTGGAAAAGAGGTCGCCGGTAACTTATCGGCTCTAGGTACTAAGGTCGTTCCAAATCTACAATGTCTTCTATTCGGATCTGTTAAGTCTGGACCCTAAAGATAGCCTTCTAGGGCAGGGGTTTACTAAACCCCTACTAATCGAGATAGACGGTAAAGAAGAAGAATAGGAGGTAGAAGATATAATAGATATAAGGAATATAAGGGGGTCTATCGAAGCAAGGATCTTATAGAAGGGGTAGCCAGAAGACTATAAATAGTATCCGGTCGAGAATCTCCGAAATTTGGCAGAGCTGCTAAGAGAGTGTTATGTCCAGAACCCGAAGAAGCTAAGACCTAAGTAGCTCCGAAGTTAATAGCTCTAGAAGAAATAGAAGAAGGAGAAAGGCTGCGTCCGCTCTATTGGTATAGAAACCAATAGAAACGATCGCGGCAGTGCGCTTTGGTCTCCGATTACACTGTTACTGTCCGCCGGTTTAACCAGTCGGATAATAACGGTAAAGTCGGGAACAGCGCTACCGCTTCGGCGTGCTTAGTAACCGCCTTCGTTTTCGCCAACACTAATAGCGAAGACAAAGCCGACGCAACCAAAGCAGCTTTGCGGTAGTGCTTAAGGCCTTAGTAAAGAAGAAAGAGAAGAAGAAATAGCGCGCTGCGGATAGATCTATATAGACCTTCTGCAGCGGCACACAGACCAGTTACGCCGTAGCTTAGATAGCTGTTAGCTTAGATTAGATAACTCCGATCGGATAGACGCTAAGTAAACGACTTCAGATAGCGACGATATAAGAAGAGAGAAGATAGCGAAAGGACGATGTTTTCGAGATAGAAGAAATAAAGAGGTAACGTCGATTTTAAAAAGAATTTTCGTAGAAGAAGCCGCGAACCAGACGGAGGAAGAAGATAAAGAAGTGGAAGAAAAAGAAGAAAAGCAAGATAAACAAAAAAAAAGAAAAGAGGCAGAAGGGATAAGTAAGCGGTCGAGGGCGACCGCCAATAAGGGAGGGGGGTAGTGTTACAGCGGCAGAAAGGAGTAGGACTAAGTAATAGGGTGGACCCTTAGAATTTTAGCTTAGCTCTTCCAGACTAAGCCGGGCCTTGGCATGCCACTCCTAAAGCCCTTACCTACTACTATATAGATTCCTTTCCCTCCTTAGTTCGAGATATAGTTGTTAAAACAGCTATATTGAATTATATCTGCGCGCTCGGATTATAAGATAGAGAAATATCTACGAATCTTCTACAGCTATTATTAAGAAGAATAGGTTAAGGTGTTGCTAATAGCTGAATTCTGCGCCAACGCGGCACTGTCCGAGGCTACCTCGCTAGCGCCGTTCGAGATAACTTATAGCTATCTTCTGAGGATAAGCTTTTAACCGCCGAGTAGAACTGGCCCTTTAGAACCTTCTACCTTATCGAAGAGGGTCACCGCCGCTGCAGCAGAAGCGCTTAAACCTTAGATAGAAGAAGCGATCCGGGTAGTCAAGGAGGCAATAGAATCGGCTTAGAAGAAGATAGTAACTCGAGCTAATAGAAAGCAGTTACTAATAGAATTTAAAGAAGGTTAAAAGGTATAGCTTAATACGCAGAACCTAAGGCTAAAAGGCAACGCCAAGCTTAACTCCCACTACGTAGGTCTGTTTACGATAGTAGAACAGAGGTCGCCAGTAACTTATCGGCTCCAGATACTAAAGTCGTTCCGAATAGACGATGTTTCCTATTCGGATCTGTTAAGTCTAGACCCTAAGGACAGTCTTCTGGAACAGGGGTTCGCTAAACCCCTATTAATTAAGATAGACAGTAAAGAAGAAGAGTAGGAGATAAAAGACGTGTTAGATATAAAAAAGATAAGAGGGTCTATTAAAGCGAAGATCTCGTACAAGGGATAGCTAGAAGACTACGAATAGTATCCGATCGAGAATCTGCGGAATTCGGCGGAGCTGCTAGAAAAGTTCTATATCCAGAGCCCGAAGAAGCCGAGACCTAAGTAGCTCTGAAGTTAATAGCCCTAGAAGAGATAGAAGAAGAAGAAAGGCCGCGTCTGCTCTATTAGTGCGAAAACCGATGGAAACGATCGCGGCAGTACGCTTTAGTCTCTGATTATACTGTTACTGTCCGCTGGTTTGGCCGGCTGGATAATAACAGTAAAGTCGGGGACGGCGCTACTGCTTTAGCGCGACGCTCGCCAACGCTGCCTACGAAAGAGAAAGGCTCGCGGCCGATCGATTTTATAGACGAAAGTCGGCAACGCCGGCTTTGCAGTAACGCCTAAGGCCTTAGTAGAGAAGAAAAAGAAGAAGAGATAGCGCACTGCGGATAGATCTATATAGACCCTCCGCAGCGGCGTATAGACTAGTTACGCTACAGTTCAGGTAGTTGTTAGCTTAGATCAGATAGCTCTAATCAGATAGACGCTAAGTAAACGACTTTAGATAGAGACAATGTAAGAAAAGAAGAAGATAACGAAAGGACAATGTTTTTAAGATAGAAGAAATAAAGAGATAACGTTGATTTTAAGAAGAATTTTTGTAGAAGAAGCTGCGAACTGGACGGAAAAGAAGACGAGGAAGCGGAAGAAAAAGAAAAGAAAGATAAGCAGTAGAAGAAGAAAAAGAGGCAAAGGAGATAAATAGATAGAAGAAGGAGGGAATCTAATTAGCTAGAATAATATAAAGGGGCAGAAGAGATAAGTAAGCGGTCGAGGGCGACCGCTAATAAGGGAGGGAGTAGTGTTACAGTGGCAGAAAGAGGTAGGACTAAGTAATAGGGTAGACCCTTGGAATTTTGGCTCGGCCCTTCTGGACTAAGCTGGGCCTTAGTATACCACCCCTAAAGCCCTTACCTACTGCTATATAGATTCCTTTCCCTCCTTAGTTCCAGATATAGTTATTAAAACAGCTGTATTGAATTATATCTGCGCGCTCGGATTACTAGAGAGCGAACAACTGCACCTGTTAAGAAAGAAGTTAAGGCCCGAGCTAGCTAACGCTCTAGTCTCCGTACAGACCAGAGACCTCCAAGTGTTCGTAGATTAAGCGAGGGTTACTGCTAGAAATATAAACGAATATAGAAGACTAACGACCCTAGAGCTAAGTTAGAGACTGCTGCTTACGCTATTAAACCGGTCCTCTCTATCTTTCCGACGCGGCCCCCAGCTACTATTGTATCTACCGCGATCGACATTCGTCCCTACCTGCTATACGTACAGAAAGCCTAGTTATATCGCCACCAGATACTAAGCTACTGCTTAGCAGAAGAGAGAATATTAAGCAACGAGACCTACACCGCCACCGAGCAAGAGTGTCTAGGCTATAGAATCAGCGCCGAACGACACCGATAGTGTAGACGACGGGGTATTATTAAGAATCCTAGGAAAAGACTAGCTAGACAGATAGGCCCCCTACCTAGCATAAACGAAAGGGCACTACTACGATCTACGCTGCTGGAAGAAGAAAGTATTAACAGCTGTAACGACCTACTCTCGGCTACGCTAGAGGCGAACACGGACTCCGCTATTATCCTTCTAATTACTATCTACCCTCTAGAAGGCTCGCGTTAGCCTCTTTAGTTAAGAGCTTTTATCGACGTAGGAGCTCTTATCGGCGCGGCAATTCACTATTGACTAGTCTGGAAACTGGCGAAAGGATATAGCTACCTAGTAGAGTTAGCCTCGCCGACGCGGATTTCAGCGTACAACGGACAAGACACAGAGAGCGTTACTTACTACTTGCTATTAAAGACTACTATAGCTGACTGCACTACAGAGGCAGTGTTTTAAGTTATAGACATCGGATGGCTTAACATTATAATAGGACAAAAGTAGATAAAGAACCAGAAAGCCGTTATAGACGTAGATAAAGGTATAGTTAAGTTTAAGACCTAGCAGAAAGGCGATGCTGCTGTCGACACAGTTACTACCGCCGCTGCCAAACCAGAAGCTAAGAAAGCTGTTAAGAGTCCGATCAACCGTGCCGCGTCTCTAGCGACTATCGGAATAATAAGCTCGGAAACCTTAACTACCCTCGCGAAGCTACTAGGGAACGAGATCTATGCTATCTTAAGAAAGGACATCGAAGACTACTAGAAGATAACAGCTGAAGAAGAGGTAGACCTATTAGAGGTATTACCAAAAGAACTCCACCGCTATGCTAATATGTTCTTAAGGGCTAACTCTAACCTCCTGCCTCTCTACTAACTAGAATATAATAACAAGATTCGACTAAAGGAAGGAGCTACGCTGCCGAGAACCAAACTACTAAGGCGACTGTCGCTGGCCGAACTGGACTAAGTAGAAGTGTTTGTCTCAGAAAACTTAGCGAAGAAGTTTATTACGCTAAGCTCCGCTAAGTATACATCGCCGATCCTTTTTGTACAGAAACCCGGAGGCGGCCTCTGGCTGTATATAGACTATGGAGGCTATAATAAGGTTACTAACAGAGACGTATACCTGCTGCCGCTAATCGATAAGACTATACAATAGGTAGCAAAAGCTAAGTGGTTTAGCAAGCTAGACATCCGCTAAGCGTTTCACTAGCTAAAAAACAAAGAGGGACGGACGGAAGACCTTACGACATTCGCTACGCGTATAGGCAACTTTAAGTAGCTAGTTATGCCTTTCGGACTTACTAATACGCCGGCTGTATAGCAGCGCTTTATAAACTATACCTTTATAGACATACTAGAGCAGTTCGTATCTATCTACCTAGACGACATCCTTATCTATACTAATAGAACGAGACAACAGTACATAGACTATATCTGATGTGACGCGGTACACTTGAGCCAAAAGGGACTGGTCAAGTAACTCGGAAGTGACTTGACCAATATGTACCAGATATATGAACCTTGGCAAGGCATAGTAATGAAACGGGCCAACCCACTCCGTATTACTACCCCCTGCGCTACAGGCTTACGACCTCGTAAGCTGCGCTTACTTACAGGCTACGTATGCCATTGCACAGCCCCCCTATGCAGCATACGCAATCAACCCCCCCCGGCAGGTCTGCACACAGCCAGCTGGACCTTTACCGGGTCTGCCTCATTCTGTACGGAGTGGTGGACAAACGGACATACGTTAACGCTGCTTCCACTCTCCCGTTGAAAGATGCGCCCCCTGGGAATTGAACCCGGGCCTTTTATCGTACACTTTCAGCAGTCACTTCCGAGTTAAGTAATGTAACGCGGTACACTTAAGCCAAAAGGGACTGGTTAAGTAACTCGGAAGTGACTTGACCAATGTGTACTAGATATATAAACCTTGGCAAGGCATAGTAATGACACGGGCCAACCCACCCCGTATCAATATCGAACAGGCGCTAACTAGGCTCTAAGAGGTCAGATTAAATACGGACACGAAGAAGAGTAAGTTCTATCAGTCCGAGGTCAAATACCTCGGCCTTATCGTCGGAAAGGAGGGTATCCGGATAGACCCCTTAAAGGTAGCTACTAGAGCAGAATGGAAGCAGCCGAAGTCTGGAAAAACTACCTAGATTAGAGCTTTTCTCGGATTCTGCAGCTACTTTCGCCGCTTTATTAAAGACTTTAGCAAGATAGCAAGACCCCTAAATAAGGTACTAAAGAAGGAGGCGGCTAGCCTATAGAACGAGAAGTACACAGAGGCCTTTAACTAATTAAAGGTCGCTGTAGCTACGGCACCGGTGCTAGCGCACTTCCGACCAGAAAAGATAATCTACCTAGAGACGGATACTTCCGATACGGTTACAGCAGAGGTGCTTTCTTAGTATAACGACAACAATAAAGTCCTTTATCTAGTAGCTTTCTTTAGCAAACCTATAAACGAAGCCGAGCAGAACTACACTATCTATAACAAGAAGCTGTTAGCTATTATGTAAGCTTTTAAGGAGTAGAACCTGGAGCTTATAGCTAGAAAGAGCACAGTCTAAGTTCTTACTAACTACTAGTTACTAACCTATTTTATAAAGACGTAGAAGCTCTCGCGCTGCTAAGCTCAGTAGGCCGCCTACTTATTAGGGTTTGACTTTAAGATTACTTATCGACTAGAGGCTTAAAACGGAAAAGCTAACGCACTAACGAGAAGAGAAGAGAAGACTAGTCGCGCGAAGGAAGATCCGAACATGTTCCAGAAGGTGTTAACCGAGCGGATAGTAGACGCCGAAGTGCTAAAAGAAGTAGGGATCTGCGCTGTAGAACTAGCGACTAAGGAAGGGACGCTTTACGAAAAGGTAGAGCGGCTTAACTATTAACAGAAGTTCAGTAGGACTGGTTCGGGGAAGCTAATAGTTCTAGAAGAGCTAATTACAGAAGTTATTTAGCTAGTCTATAGTTCTAAGGATGTCGGCTACGCTAGCTCGAAGAAGACAATAGAGGCTATAAGGACTGTCTACTAGTTTCTGCAAATCTTTAAGCGAATCCACCGGTTTATTGCTAACTGTTACGTATATCGAGCCGCGAAGCTGCGTTACGGTCTTTCGGCCAGCCTACTAAAGCGACTGCCGATCCCCGAGAAGCCGTAGCAGCACATTACGATAGATTTTGTAACCGGCCTGCCGGACTCTAATAGATGCAATGCTATACTTAACATAGTAGATCGGTTAAGCAAGGAGCGCTACTTTATGCCCTATTAAGCAAAAGATAAGGGCACAGCAGTAGAAGAGACCGCAAGGATGCTAATTCAGTATATATAGAAGTATTATAGCCTGCCGGACACTATTACTACAGATAGGGGTCCTTAATTTACTGCCGATATATAGAAAGCTATTAACCAAGTTCTTGGAATCTATAGAAGGCTTAGCATAGCCACTTACCCTTAGACGGCGGATAGTTAGTCGGAAGTATCTAACTGTAAGATAGAGGAATATCTGCGAATATTCTGCAGCTATTATTAAGAAGACTAGACTAAGGTGTTGCCGATAGCCGAGCTCTGCGCTAACTCGGCACTGTCTAAAGCCACCTCGCTAGCGCTATTTGAGATAACTTACAGCTATCTTCTAAGGATAAGTTTTTAACTGCTAAACGGACCCAGCCCTTCGGAACCTTCTACTACTACCTTGTTAGAGAGAGTCGCCGCCGCCGCGGCAGAAGCGCTTAAAGCTTAGATAGAAGAAGCAGTCCGAATAGCGAAAAAGGCGATAGAGTCGGCTTAAGCAAAGATAGTAACTTAAGCTAATAGAAAGCAGTTACTAATAGAATTCAAAGAAGGTCAAAAGGTATAGCTTAATATACGGAACCTAAGGCTAAAAGGCAACAGTAAGCTTAACTCCTATTATGTAGGTCCGTTTACGATAATAGAAAAGAGGTTACTAGTAACCTATCGGCTCCAGCTACTGAAATCGTTCCGGATCTACGATGTCTTCTATTCGGATCTGTTAAGCCTAGACCCTAAAGATAGCCTTCTAGGGTAGGGGTTTATTAAACCCCTACCAATCGAGGTAGATAGTAAAGAAGAAGAGTAGAAGGTAGAAGATGTAATGGATGTAAAGAAGATAAGAGGGTCTATTAAGGCGAAGGTCTCGTAGAAGGGGTAGCTAGAAGACTATAAATAGTATCGAGTCGAGAATCTTCGGAATTCGGCAGAGCTGCTAGAAGAGGTCTATATCTAGAATCTGACAAAACTGAGACCTAAATAGCTCTAGAAATAAATAGTTCCGGAAGCAACGGAAAAAGAAGAAAGACTGCGTCCGCGTTATTAGTGCAAACACTAAAAAAACAATCGTAGTAGCAGCGCGCTTAGTAACCGTCTTCGCTAGCATCTACAGCGTCCAATAGCTTAGCCGGACGGATACTGCAGATAAGGTCGAAGACGGCCCTACTGCATCGGCGCGACGGTCGCCGACAGCTTCTATAAAACTAAACAACTCGGCCGATCGATTTTATAGACAGAGTCGGCGATAGCAGCTTTGCAGTAGTGCTTAAAGCCTTAGTAAAAAAGAAAAAGAAGAAGAGATAGAGCGCTGCAGACGCACCTATATAGAGCCCTCTACAGTAGCGTACAGACCCGCTGCAGCACTTAGGTAGCTGTTAGCTTAAATCAGATAGCTCCGATTAGATAGACGCTAAGTAAAAGGCTTTAGATAGTAACAATATAAAAGGGAAGCAGATAAAGAAATAACAGTGTTTTTGAGATAGAAGAAAAGAAGAGGTAACGTCAGTTTTAAGAAGAATTTTCCTGAAGAAAGCTGCAAACTAGACGAAAGAAGAAGATAACAGAGTAGAAGAAAAAGACTAAGAAGACGATAGCAGAAGAAAGGAAGAAAAAGAGGCAGAAGCGGAGGATAGATAGAAGAATAAGGAGCCCTAATTAGCTAGAAAGAGTCCGAAGGGCAAAAGGGATAAGTAAGCAGTTAAGGGCGACGACTAGTAAGGGAGGGGGGTAGTGTTACAGCAGCAGAAAGGAGTGGGACTAAGTAATAGGATAAACCCTTAGAGTTTCGGCTCGGCCCTTCTAGACTAAGCCGGACCTTAGTACACTACCCCTAAAGCCCTTACCTACCGCTGTATAGATTCCTTTCCCTCTTTAGTTCGAGATATAGTTATTAAAACAGCTGTATTGAATTATACCTACGTGCTTAGATCAGTAGCAGCACGTTAGCGTAGGCAGCAGTAGCTCCTAGGATAGCTGCCTAAACGAGGCTAGCAACAGCAGGTAGTTCAGTACGGCTATAGGCAGCAGCGGAGGCGGATACAGCAGAGGTAGAGACAGCAGAGCAACTAGGCAGGCGCGGCGTAGGTAGACTAGTAAGGCGTCGTTAACATCTATAGCGTTGGAGTCAGTACTGCTAGACTCTACTAACGAGGCCGCTAGGTTACACTGCGAGGCGCCCGTACGCAGAGCCGGCGCCTAGCTACGACCTTAGGCAGGCTAGGGCGCGTTAGCAGACTCCCTAGCTTTGGCAGCAGCAGCAGCGGCGACCCGGCTTAGCGCAGAACAACCTACAGCAGCGACACGAGTTGTGCTCCTGCATCGCGTTTACGACACGTTTACGCTTACGTAGATAGTTAGCACGAGTCGAGCTAGGGCCCTAGCGGAGGCTAGCAGAGCGGTCGCGCATACGCGAACATGTAGCGAGACGCTAGTTAAGCTCTATAGACTAAGTACAGAGTTCCTTAACGGAGAACAGGCAGCTAGCAGGGGTAGTAGTGCGACAGGCGGTATTAGTAGCGGAATATATAATAGCAGCAGTAGCAGTATCGCAGTTAGTAGGCATAGTAGTTATATAGGCATTTGTATTAGTGTTAGGGAGCGTAGTAGCTATAGTAGTAGTAGTGCTGCTGCTACTACTAGTAGTAGTAGTATTGCTGCTAGTGCTGCTACTGCTGCTACTGCTAGTAGCAGTAGGATTGCGTGGGAGCGGCAGTAGTGTTATAGACAGCAGAAGCAAAGGGGTATAGGAAAAAGAAAACAAGGTGCAGAGGACGTACTGCCTACAGCTATAACAGCGCAGGCAGGCTATAACAACGCGGTCGCGAGAGTCTGAGACAAACAACCGGCCGCCTAGCAACTACGGTATTAACATTAGCTACAGCAACGACGCGAGCGCGCGGAATAGACGTTGCTATTATAGGTCTTAGAGGGGACGTTAGCAAGGCCCAAAGGCCGCAATATACGCAGTAAGCACAGACTAACCAAAGCAGTAATTCAGCGCGGCTATTGCAGCGTCTAGAGGGGCCCTTTGCGTATAGGATAGCCGTAGTGCGTATTACAGCGGCAGAAAGGGATAGGACTAAGTAATAGGATAGACCCTTGGAATTTCGGCTTAGTCCTTCCGGGCCGAGCCGGGCCTTAGCGTACCTATCCCTAAAGCCCTTACCTACCGCCGCATAGATTCCTTTCCCTCCTTAGTTCGAGATATAGTTATCAAAACAGCCGTATTGAATTATATCTATGCGCTCGGATTCCTATATCTCGAACTTACTAACTACACTAACCCTGCGCTGCGCGAAAGGGCCCGTTAAACTACATCTGGCTACCTAAATAACGTACGCGTATACTAAAACCCAAACTAAACATATTAGCACTGTAGGAAGGCTATAGAAGGCTTCTTAACAGTAGAGGGCAGTGTTACTAGCTACAGCGTAAGAAAGACTAACAGAGCGAGGAATAGGCGCGCTAGCATCCTTAACGAGAGGACGGCTACTAAAGGTCTTATAGAAGAAGAGATAGATAAAGCAAAGAAGGGCATAGCCGGCTATAAGGAGCTGTACGCCTGCACAGCCGACAAACTCGAGGAACACCTAGCAGAACACAGGTCCGGAAAAGTGTACAACACTATTACCTTTATCGAGAAGATGTTTTAAAAGAAAATAAAAGAGAACAAGCAGCTAAGAAAGGAGATAGAAGCGGTAATAGCCGAGAAGGAATCGGCAGAGACTATTATTAAGGTGTTAGAGAACTAAGCGGCGACACAACTAGCGCAACTGAAAACGCTAAGGGCTTAGTTAGCTAACATAGAGGCAGCGACGTCGTCGCTACTACCGCTACTACGAGAAGACTAAGCAGAAACCACTTTACCTACTGCCTACAGTTAAGGTAGCACTTCGATAACGTTACTACCTGACCTACCGGCCTTTAGGGATAGAGACCCTAAGGCCTCAGAAGCCTTTAAGAAGAAGATAAGGAACAAGATAAGCTGCGATTATGCAGCAAGCAGCGAAGAAGACAAACTGGCCTATTTAGAGGCGCGACTAGAAGGTAAAGCGTTCTCGCTAGTAGCAGACCTAGAAGATGTAACCGCCGACGAAGCTATTAAAGCCCTACACTAGCGCTTCGGAGACCCTTTCTGCAAGAAGACGGCACGTAAACAACTAGACAAGATTAGCTAAAATTGGCTAACGTTTAGGGAATTTTACGGACTGTTTAGGAAATATGCTATTAAGGCTAAAGTGTCTAAGGATAAACAGTTACACTTACTAAGGCAGAAGTTAAACCCTAAACTAGCCGGAGCTATAGCTTCAGTAGAAGACGAAGACCTTAAGAGCTTCGTGCACTAGGCGAGAGTTACCGCTAGAAACTTAAACGCGTACGGAAAATTGGCGTTGCGTAAACCGAATCAGAGATTGTTATTAGCGCAGGCGACGCGACCCTCTGCCCCCTTCCGACAAGGCCCCTAGCAGCTATCATATCTACTGCGCTTGCCGCTTGTCCCTACTTGTTACGCATATAGAAAGCCTGGCTATATCGCCACTAGATGCCAGGCGATGACTTAGCAGAATCAAGAATACTGCGATGCGAAGCCGCCGCAGCCGAGGAAGATTATCCAAGCTATAGAGCCGGCGCCGAACGACACTAATAGCGTAGACAGTAGAGTGCTATGAAGAATCTTAGGAAAAGACTAGCTAGACGGATAGGCCCCCTACCTAGCATAAACAATAGGGCACTGCTACAAACCGCATCGCTAGAAAAGGGAGAGAGCATTAACAGCTGTAACGATCCGCTCTTAGCGGCGGTGCAAATGAACACAGAGACTGCTATTATCCTTCTAATTATAATCTACCCTCTCGAAAACTCGCGCTGCCCCCTTTCATTAAAAGTCTTTATCAATACAGAAGCACTTATTAGCGCAGGGATCCACTATCGACTAGTTTAGAAACTAACGAAGGGATATAGCTATCCAGTAGAGTTAGCGTCGCTAACGCGAATTTCGGCATACAACGGACAAGACACAGAGAGCGTTACGCATTATATGTTATTAAAGACTACCCTAGCTGGTCGCACCACAGAAGCAACGTTCTAAATTATAGACATCAGACGGTTTGACATTATTATAGGGCAGAAATAGATAAAGAACTAGAAAGCCGTTATTAACGTAGGTAAAGGCACACTAGGATTCAAAACCTAGCAGAGCGGCACCGCTGCTGTCGAATTGGTTATAGTAGTCGCTGCTAAACCAAACGTTACGTCCGTTAAAGCGGTTCCAGCCGACCGTTCCGATCCCTTAGATACCGTTAGAATAATAAGCTCGGAAGCTCTAACGGCTCTCGCAAAGTCGCTAGAGCATAAGATCTATGCTATCTCGATAAAAGACATCAAAGATTACCGAAAGATAAGAGCGGAAGAAGAAGTAGACCTGCTAGAGGTAATACTGAAAGAACTCTATAGATACGCTAACGTGTTCTTAAAAGCCGACTCTAACCTCCTACCACTCTATCGACCAGAATACGATAACAAGATCCGACTAAAAGAAGGAGCCGCGCTGCCGAGAACCGAATCCCCAAGACGCCTATCGCCGGCTAAGCTAGACTAAGTAGAAGTGTTTGTTCGAGAAAACCTAGCAAAGAAGTTTATTACACTAAGCTCTGCCGAGCATACGTTGCTAATCCTTTTCGTACAGAAACCCGGAGGTGGTCTCCGACTGTGCGTAGACTACAGAGGCCTTAATAAGGTTACTAAGAGAGACATATACCCGCTGCCGCTAATAGACAAAACTATATAACGAGTAGCAAAAGCTAAGTAGTTTAGTAAGCTGGACATTCGCTGAGCGTTCTACCGACTAAGGAACGAGGAAGGGCAGACGGAAGACCTTACGACGTTCGCTACGCGCATAGGCAACTTCAAGTAGCTAGTTATGCCTTTCGGCCTTACTAATACGCCGGCTGTATAGCAACGCTTTATAAACTACACCTTTATAGACATGCTAGAGCGGTTTGTGTCTATTTACTTAGACGACTTCCTTATCTATACCGACGGAACGAGAGAGCAACATACAGACTATATAGTAAGAGTCCTAACTAGGCTCTACGAGGTCGGGTTAAATACGGATATAAAGAAGAGCGAGTTTTATTAGACCGAAGTTAAATATCTCGGTCTTATTGTCGAAAGAGAAGGAATTTAGATAGACCCCTTGTAGGTCAACGCTATAGCAGAATAGAAGCAGCCGAAGTCTGGAAACACTACCTAGATTAGAGCCTTTCTCAGGTTCTGCAGTTACTATTGTCAATTTATTAAGGACTTTAGCAAGATAGCAAGACCCCTAAATAAGGCATTAAAGAAGGAGGCGGCTGGCCTATAGAACGAGAAGTGCACAGAGGCTTTTAACTAGCTAAAAGAAGCGGTAGCCTCGGCGCTAGTGCTAGCGCACTTCCGGCTGGAAAAGACTGATCCGGGCACGCAGATATGATTCAATACGGCCTTTTGATGACTATCTCTCGAACTGAGGAGGGAAAGGAATCTATGTGGTGGTAGTGGTGGGCTTTGATAGTGGTGGTGCTAAGGCCCGGCTCGGCCCGGTCGGGCCGAGCCGAAATCCAGGGTCCACCCTATCAGCAACACTACCCCCCTCCCTCACCAGCGGTCGCCCTCGACCGCTTAGTCATCCCACCCATCCTAAAACCTCCACTGGTTTTTTTTTTTTTTTTTTTTTTTTTGTTTCTTCCTCGAAAATCCCTTCCGACGGTGAGGTTACCTCTTCCTCCTTCCGTCGCTTCTTGAATTTCTTACTTTATCGACATCTGAAGTCCTTTACTTAGTTGTTTATGTAATTGACGCCATCTGATCTGTGCTATCTGATCTGAGCCGTGGGTTATCTGGGCTGCGGCGTGGCTGGTCTGTGCGCTGCTTCGGAGGTCTATATAGATCCGTCCGCGGCTCCGTTTCTTCTTCTTCTTTCTTTTCTACCTATGGTCTCTACCTATCGCAGGGTCGGCGGCGCTGGCACGCTACGGCGTGCGCGGCCTACCAACCGCCACGATCTGCCTGGAGCTATAAGCAGCGATCGTTTTCATCGGCTTCCGCGCCGGTAGAGCGGACGCGGCTTTCTTCGTTCTCTTCCGGAAGCATCGGCTTTAGAGCCATTCCGGCTTTGGCTTCTTCGGGTTCCGCGCGTAGAACTCTCTTAGCAGCTCCGCCGAATTCCGAAGGTTTTCGACCGGATACCATTTATAGTCTTCCGGCCACCCCTTCTACGAGATCCTCGCTTTAATAGACCCCCTTATCTTCTTTACGTCCACTACATCTTCTACCTCCTACTCTTCTTTATTACCGTCTATCTTAACTAGTAGGGGTTCAGCGAACCCTTGCTCCGGAAGGCCGTCCTTAGGGTCCAGGCTTAGCAGATCTGAATGGAAAACGTCGTAGATCCGGAACGCCTTCGGCAGCTCGAGCCGATAAGTCACCGGCGACCTCTTTTCTATTATCTTAAATGGACCTACGTAGCGTAGGTTAAGCTTCGCGTTTCCTTTTAGCCTTGGGTTTCTCGTGTTAAGCTATACCTTTTGGCCTTCCTCGAATTCTATCGGCGACCGGCTCCTATTAGTTCGAGTCACTATCTTCTTCTGGGCCGATTCCATCGCGTTTTTCGCCACTTTGATCGCTTCTTCCATCTGAGATCGTAGCGCTTCTGCTGCCGCGGCGGCGACTCTCTTCGACGACGTAGCGGTGGTGGAAAACTCCGGCGAGCCGGCGTCGCTTGGCAGCTGGAAGCTTATTCTCGGAAGATAGCCATGCGTTATCTCGAACGGCGCCAGCGAGGTAGCTTTAGACAGTGCCGAGTTAGCGCAGAATTCGGCTATTGGCAACACCTCGATCCACTTTTCTTGGTAATAGCCGCAGAAGGTTCGCAGATATCGTTCCATCTTACGGTTGGCCACTTTAGACTGACTATCGGTCTGCGGATAAGCAGCTGTGCTGAGCTTTCCACTAATTCCGAGAGCTTGGTTAATAGCTTTCCACACGTCGGCGGTGAATTAAGGACCCCTATCCGTAGTAATAGTGTCCGGCAGCCCGTAGTGCTTCTATACGTACTTAATCAGCATTCTCGCTGTTTCTTCTGCAGTGGTTCCTTCCTCTCTCGTTCGGTAGGGGATGAAGTGTCGTTCTTTGCTCAGTCTGTCCACTACGTTAAGGGTAGCATCGTATCCGTCGGAATCCGGCAGGCCGGTTACGAAATCCATCGTAATGTGTTGCTACAGTTTCTCGGGGATCGGAAGTGGCTTCAGCAGGCCGGCCGGAAGACCGTAACGTGGCTTCGCGGCCTGGCACGCGTAGCAATTAGCGATAAACCGGTGGATCCGCTTATAGATCTGCGGAAACCAGTAGATCGTTCTTACTGCCTGCATCGTCTTCTTCGCGCCTACGTAGCCAACATCTACGGAGCTATAGACTAGCTAGATGACCTCTGTAATCAGCTCTTCCGGAACGATTATCTTCCCTGAACCGGTTTTGCCGAGCTTCTATTGTTGGTTAAGCCGTTCCACCTTCTTATAGAGCGTCTCTTCCTTAGGGGCCGGTTCTACTGCGCAGACCCCTACCTCTTTCAACACTTCTGCGTCTACTATCCGCTCTGTTAACACCTTCTGGAACATGTTTGGATCTTCTTTCGCACGGCTGGTCTTCCCTTCTCTTCTCGTCAACGCGTCGGCCTTTCCGTTTTAAGCTCCGGGTCGGTAGGTAATCTTAAAGTCGAACCCGGATAAGTAGGCGGCCTACCGTGCCTAACGTCGTAAGAGCTTCTGCGTCTTTATAAAGTAGGTCAGTAATTGGTGGTCCGTAAGGACCTGGATCGGCCCTTTTCCAGCTATAAGTTCCGGTTTCCACTCTTCAAAGGCCTAAATAATGGCCAGCAGCTCCTTATCGTAGATGGCGTAGTTCCGCTTAGCTTCCGTTATAGACTTGCTAAAGAAAGCCACTAGATGGAGGGTCTCGTCGTTACTATATTGAGATAGGACCCCTGCCGTTACTATGTCGGAAGCGTCCGTTTCTACGTAGATCGTCTTTTCTGGCCGGAAGTGTGCCAGAACTGGCGCAGAGGCCACTGCTTCTTTTAGCCGGTTAAAGGCTTCCGTGCACCTCTTATTCCATAGGCCGGCGGCCTCTTTCTTTAGCGCCTCGTTTAGGGGTCTCGCTATCTTGCTAAAGTCCTTAATAAACCGTCGATAATAGCTGCAGAAGCCGAGAAACGCTCTGATTTGCGTAGTGTTTCCGGATTTCGGCTGCTTCCACTCCGCGACGGCGGCGACCTTTAAGGGGTCTATACGAATTCCATCTCTTCCGACAATAAGACCGAGATATTTGACCTCAGTTTAATAGAACTCGCTCTTTTTCGTGTCCGCGTTCAATCCTACCTCGCGGAGCCTTTTTAACACTCTCTCGATGTGGTCCGTATGTTGCTCTCTCGTTCTATCGGTGTAGATAAGGATGTCGTCTAAGTAGATAGACACGAACCGTTCCAGCATGTCCATAAAAGTGTGGTTTATAAAGCGTTGCTACACCGCCGGCGCGTTAGTAAGTCCGAAAGGTATCACCAACTATTTGAAATTGCCTATGCGCGTAGCGAATGTCGTAAGGTCTTCTGTCTGCCCTTCTTTATTCCTTAGTCGATAGAACGCTTGGCGGATGTCCAGCTTGCTGAACTACTTAGCCTTAGCTACCTGCTGTATGGTCTTATTAATCAGCGGCAGTGGATACACGTCTCTCTTAGTGACCTTATTAAGGCCTCGATAGTCCACGCAGAGTCGCAGCCCACCCCCCGGTTTCCTTACGAAAAGAATCAGTAACGCGTACTCGGCAGAACTCGGCGTAATAAACTTCTTCGCTAGATTTTCGCGAACAAACACCTCTACCTGGTCCAGTTTGGCCGGTGATAATCGTCTTAGGGGCTCGGTTCTTGGCAACGTAGCTCCCTCTTTCAACCTGATCTTGTTGTCGTATTCCGGCCGGTAGAGTGGCAGGAGGTTGGAGTCTGCTTTTAAGAAGACATTAGCGTAACTATAGAGCTCGTTTGGTGATCTGACTGCAGTAGACGCTAGGTCAATACCCGTCTTTAATAACTATATCCAAGGCTGGAGAGGGAAGAATCTACGTACAAGCGGAGGTAGAGGTATTTGAGTGTGCAGCTGCCAAGCCTGGCCCTGCCAAGCCTGCCACCTTCTAGCACCTTCTAGCCTACATCCGTATTACTACCGCCCTCCCCAACCAGCGATTGCCCTTAATCGCAATCAATCCATCAATCGCAATCAGCCAATCAGGTCGCACCAATCCAGGTCGCAAATTCAGCTTTGCTATCGGCCAATCAGGTCGCTCCAAAACAGGTCGCTTTTAAGGTCGCTTTTGAGCTTCAATTTCCGTGCGTTTTGAGTCTCAATCTCGTGCCTTTTTGAGTCTCAATCTCGTGCCTTTTGACGTCGCTTTAGTGCC
Source organism: Pseudocercospora ulei (assembly GCA_016165855.1). Classification (NCBI taxonomy): domain Eukaryota; kingdom Fungi; phylum Ascomycota; class Dothideomycetes; order Mycosphaerellales; family Mycosphaerellaceae; genus Pseudocercospora; species Pseudocercospora ulei. Next base: position 604,741 of record JACWNB010000003.1, read on the forward strand.
TTAATTGGTGCCTTAATCTCGTGCGTTTTGCCGTCGCTTTCAGCCTCGATTGGTGCCTTGTTAAGGCTGCAGAATTCTCAGAGGTCGCGGCTGCAGAGGTTGTCGGGGCCGCGGAGGTCGCAGAGGTTGTTAGGGGCGCAGAGGTCGTCGGGGTCGCAGAGCTCGCAGAGGTCGCGGAGGTCGTCGAGGTTGCCGAGGTTGTTAGGGTCGCTTTTGCAAGCATATATCGCTTCTGAACTGCGTCGCTTCTCGAGCCGTCGCTTCTCGAGCCGTCGCTTCTTAAGCCGTCGCTTCTTGAGCCGTCGCTTCTTAGACGGTCGCAGAGGTTGTCTTAAAAACACGTATCGCTTCTCGACGGTCGCTCGCTCCTCGACGGTCGCTCGCTTTAACAGTCGCTCGCTTCTCGAGACAGTGGCTTCTCGACAGTCGCTTCTCGAGCTGTCGCTTCGCTTCTCGGACGGTCGCTCGCTTCTCGGACGGTCGCTCGCTTCTCGACGGTCGCTTCTCAGACGGTCGCTTCTTAGACGGTGAGCCGTCGCTTTGCCTGTGCTTTGCCTATGTTGTCTGCAGCAGCTGTGCCTTGTGCTTGTGCCTGCAGCCGTGCCTCGTGCTCTGCCTTGTGCTCTTCTGAACCTGAACAGTGTGTATTGTCTGCAGCTGCCTGTTGTCTGCAGCTGCTTTGCCTGTCCTGTCTGTAGCTAGGTGCTGTGCCTGGATTGCTCTGCCTGGTTGTCTGCACTGTCTGCACCTGTGTTGTCTGCAATTGCCCTATACTCTAAACGTGCTTCTGAATATATGCCTGCCTAGGTGCTCTGTACAGCAGCTAGGTGCTCTGCCTGTGCTTAGCCTGGTGCTCTGCCTGGTGCTCGGCCTGGTGCTCGTGCCTAGGTGCTCGTGCCTTATGCTCTGCCTGCTTGCTCGTGCCTAGGTGCTCGTGCCTAGGGCTCTGTCTTGTGCTCTGTCTTGTGCTCTGCCTCTAAACTGTGCTGCCTCTGCTTTGCCTGTGTTGTCTGCAGCTACTGTGCCTGTCTCTAGCTATGTCTCTGTTGTCTGCAGCAGCTCTGTGTTGTCTGCACCTGTATTGCCTGCAGCTATGCCCTCTGTTGTCTACAGCAGCCGTGTTGTCTACAGCTGTGTTATCTGCAGTAGCTGTATGTTGTCTGCAATAGCCTTGTACTTGTGCTGAGCCTGCAATAGCCTTGTACTTGTGCTGAGCCTAGTGCTAAGCCTGGTGCTAAGCCTGGTGCTGAGCCTAGTGCTGAGCCTGGTGCTGAGCCTGGTGCTCGGGGCTTGCTAGTGCTTAGGCTGTCGCAATTGTCGGTTGTCTCGTCGCAATTGGCCTTGTCTGAATAGAACGGTCTGTTAAAGACCCGAAAAAACGAATGTCGTCGCCCTAGGTCCTGCTAGGTGCGCTCTCGTCGTCGTCGCTCTGTCGTCGTCTCTCTTACTCCTCGCTCTCGCTCCTCGTCCTCGTCGCTCCTACATCGTCCTTCTCGTCCTTCTCGTTCTTCTCGACCTTCTCGTCGCTCTCGTTCTCGTCGCTCTCGTTCTTATCGCTCTCTCGTCGCTCTCGCTCTTTTTCAAAACTCGCGATCTGCTCGCGTAGGCACTCTCTTTAAAACTCTCTCTTCTTCTCGATAGGGGCACTTCTCTTCCCTAAAACTCTTCTTCTCGATGTCCTCTGTAATGGACCTCTCTCTTCAAAACTCTTCTTCTCGATAGGGGCACTTCTCTTCCCTAGAACTCTCTCTTCTTCTTGATTGGGGGAGGGGGGGGGGTAGAGTAGTATGCATATGCACAATTAAGTAACCGGATAAAATTTAACGGCCTCCTTTGTATATATACAGTACACACTCTAGGTAGGTTGCACGTACGTTAATCGAGTACCCGGATGTAATTCAACGGGCTCTTTCGCGTAGTGCGGGTGTTGTTGAAGTGAGCCTTGGATATAATGATCTGACTGCAGTAGACGCTAGGTCAATACCCGTCTTTGATAACTATATCCAAGGCTGGAGAGGGAAGAATCTACGTACAAGCGGAGGTGGAGGTATTTGAGTGTGCAGCTGCCAAGCCTGGCCCTGCCAAGCCTGCCACCTTCCAGCACCTTCCAGCCTACATCCGTATCATTTGGCAACACCTCCAGCGGATCCACCTCTTCTTCCGCCATTATCTTCCGATAGTCTTCGATGTCCTTTATTAAGATAGCGTAAATCTTAGTGTTCGGCGACTTCGCGAGGGTCGTTATAGCTTCTGAACTCATTATTCCGACTGTGACCAGGGGTTCGGAACGATCGGACAGAGCCTCTTTGGCGGACTCCGTAGCTTTCGGCTCGGCGGCGGCGGCGATGGCGTTGCCTAGGGTCTTGAACCCTATCGTTCCTTCGTCTACATTAATAACGGCTTTTTGGTTCTTTATCTATCTCTGCCCTATAATAATGTCAAATCTTCCGATGTCTATAATTCGGAACGTTGCTTCCGTAGTGTGACCAGCCAAGGTGGTCCTTAATGGCACATAGTGCGTAACACTCTCCGTATCTTGTCCATTGTACGCCGAAATCCTCGTCGGCGACGCCAGTTCCACTAGATAACCGTATCCATTTATTAGCTTCTGAACTAGTCTGTAGTGGATCGCTGCGCCAATAAGAGCTCCGGTGTCGATAAAAGCTCACAGCTAGAGGGGTCTACGCGACTTCTCGACGGGGTAGATCGTAATAGGAAGGATGATCGCCGTTTCCGTATTCACTTCTACGGCTGCCGAGAGCGGATCGCTGCAGCTGTTAATGCTCTCTTTTGCTAACGTAGTTCGCGTTGATGCCCTGTTGTCTATGCTAGATAGGGGGCCTATCCTTCTAGCTAGTCTTTTCCCAGGATTCGCAGGGGCACTCCACCGTCTACGCTGTCAGTATCGTTTGGCGCCGTCTCTATAGCTTGAATAGTCTTTCTCGGCGGTAGCGGCTGCTTCGTTGCTCGATACTCCTGCTTCTGCTGTGCCGTTGCTTGGCACCTCGTAGCGATATAGCCAGGCTTTCTATATGCGTAGCAGGTAGGGACGAACGACGAACGTAGTGGATACGACGACTGCTGGGGCGTTCGTCGGAAAGGCGCCGGGGATCGTGTTGTCTGCGCCGACGGCGATGGCTTCCGAACCAATTCGCGTAATTTCGCGTAGGCGCTTATGTTTCTCCCGGTGACCCTCGCTCTGTGCACGAAGCTCTTAAAGTCTTCTTCTTCTACAGACGCTATAGCTGCAGCCAGCTCAGGGTTTAGCTTCTGCCTTAATAGGTGAAGCTGCTTATCTTCTGCCACTCTCGCTCTAATAGCATATTTCCTGAACAGTCCGTAGAACTCTTCGAATGTCTGCTTGTTCTGGTTGATTTTATCCAGCTGCTTACAGGCCGTCTTTTTCCTAAAGGGGTCGCCGAAACGCTGGTCCAGCGCTTTAATTGCTTCTTTAGCGGTTACCTCTTCCAGGTCCGCTATTAGCGAAAAAGCTTCTCCTTCTAACCGCGATTCCAGGTACGCCAACCTATCTCCGGCGCTGTTCGATGCGTAATCGCGGCTTATCTTATTCTTGATCTTCTTCTTAAATTCTTCCTAGTCTTCGGGGTCTCTGCCCTTAAATGCCGGTAGGTCCGGTAATAACGTTATTAACGTGCTGCCTTAACTGTAGACCGCCGGTAAGGCTGTCTCTGCTAGTTCTTCTCGATGCGGCGGCGGCGGCGACATCGCCGCTTCTATATTAGCTAGTTGATCCTTTAGCGCCTTTAGCTGCGCTACTCTATTCGCTGCCTAGTTCTCTAACACGTCGATAATAGTTTCTGCCGATTCCTTCTCGGCCCTTACCGTCTTTACTTCCTCTCTTAACTGTCTCTTTTCTTCTAGCGTTCTAAAGAACAGTGTCTCGATAAGGTCTATACTATCGTAGACCTTTCCTATCCTATTCTCGTTTACATAGTCTTCCAGTTCCTCGATCGTGCAGTCGTAGATCTTCCTATATTTAGCTATTCGTTCCTTGAAATCAGCGGTCTCTTCCTCTGTAAAGCCGCTAATAACGATCTTATCGTTAATGACACTAGAGCGCCTATTCGCTCTGTCAGTTTTTCTCTTTCTGCGGCGGCCTGTCACGCCGCTCTCTACTGCTAAGAAGTCTTCCATCTTCTTACAGTGCCTTGGGGGTTGTTGTCGGTGTGTGTGTGTGGGTGCGCATGCGTTATTCGGGTTTCCGGATGGTTCGACAGGCCCTTTCGCACAGCGCGGAGTTAGTGTAGAGAGTGAGTTTGAGAGATAATGATCCGGGCACGTAGATATAATTCAATACGGCCTTTTGATAACTATCTCTCGAACTGAGGAGGGAAAGGAATCTATATAGTGGTGGTGGTGGGCTTTGATGGTGGTGGTGCTAAGGCCCGGCTCGGCCCGACCGGGCCGAGCCGAAATCCAGGGTCCACCCCATTAATCTGTCCTACCTCTTTCCACCGCCGCAACAAAGACGATCTACCTAGAAACGGACGCGTCTAACACAGTAACAGCAGAGGTCCTTTCTTAATACGACGACGAAGGCGAAACCCTCTATCTAGTAGCCTTCTTTAGCAAGTCTATAAATAAAGCTAAGCGGAACTACGCTATCTACGACAAGGAGCTGTTAGCTATTATCTAAGCTTTCGAGGAGTAGAAGCTAGAGCTTATAGCTAGAAAGAGCACGGTCTAGGTCCTTACGGACTATCAGTCGTTAACCTACTTTATCAAGACGCAGAAGCTCTCGTGCCGCCAGGCTCGGTAGGCCGCCTATCTATCCGGGTTCAAATTTAAGATTACTTATCGACCTAGAGATTAAAACGGAAAGGCTAATGTACTAACGAGAAGAGAGAGGAAGACCAGCTACGCGAAAGAAGATCCGAACATGTTCTAGAAGGTGTTAACTAGGCGGATAGTAGACGCCGAGGTATTGAAAGATATAGGGATCTGCGCAGTAGAACTGGCGACGAAGAAAGAGACGCTTTACGAAAAAGTAGAGCAGCTTAACCAGCAACAGAAGCTTAGCAAAACCGGTTTAGGGAAGCTAATAGTTCCAGAAGAACTAATTATAGAGGTTATCTAGCTAGTCTATAGTTCTAAGGATGTTGGCTACGCTAGCACAAAGAAGATAATAGAAGCTGTAAGGACAGTCTACTAGTTTCTGCGGATCTTCGAGCAGATTTACCGGTTTATTGCTAATTGTTACGTATATCGAGCTGCGAAGCTGCGTTATAGCCTTCCAGCCAGTCTACTAAAACTACTGCTGATCCCTAAGAAACTGTAGCAGCACATTACGATAGATCTCGTAACCGGCCTGCCGGATTCCGATAGATACAATACTATACTTGTAAGGGGCTTAAGAATCTTAGTTCAGAAACTTGAGGTTGGGTATCTATATAAAGGAACTAATAGGCAGTTCCTTTGTCGTCTGCTGCTGTACGATATGTACCTACGAAGCTAAGCTAGCAATTTCCCCTTTGTGCAGGGGTGCAAGGTCCACCCTCTGTACAGAGGATCGGGAGTTACCTCCTCTGTACAGTAGTGCAGAGTTTCTCCCTCCTATTGAAAGGGGCGGTAGCTACCCTTTGTGCAGGACTGTAGTGTTCTCCCTCCGTACAGGAGTAGGGTCCTGTCGGTGGTTCCGTACAGAGAGTGGGGTCGTGCTAGCGTCGCTAAGTCGCAGTCCTTAGGGCGACGGTCGGCTTAGGTCGGGTCTAGGGCCTAGGCCGGGCGGCGCCTCCTAACAATACCCCCCCCCTTCCCTTCTCGTAGTGCTTCTTCCGTACAGCGGCGTGCTCAAATTACCCAGCTCTTGCTGTTCCTTTAGCATGTCGCAGCTTCCTATTTCGTCCGGTCGTCCAAGTTATCGTCCCCGTCGCCTCCCCTAGGTCGCGGTTACCTCTTGCTATTTTACCTGTTTGTAGCAGCTGCCCTGCCTGTTATTCTCCTTATAGCAGGCAGTTAGCTTAAGCCTTCTCCCTTCTCTTCCCTTCCCCCTTCTCTCCTCCCTCTATACTGTCTACCGTCCACTGCTATCCACTATTACTACTACCTAACACTAGCTACTAGCTACTAGTTACTATGTCGTCCGCCCCGTCCGGTGGCTCCCTTGTAGTTGCTGGCCCTGCCTCCTCCCCTCGTCCGGCTGGGGTCCCCCCCTACTTCTACCTTATGCAGTAGGGCCCTTAACTTAACTAGCAGCTACTCTTCCGGTTCGTACAGATTCTCGTCTTCCGTACAGTCTGAGCTAAGTCTTAGGTACTATACCTGCAAGCAGCAGGATGCGGCCGGGCTCCCCTTCTACGCCTTCTAGTGTAACCCTGCCTAGGTTATACCCGAGCAGGTAACTACAGCCCGGCCGTCGTACGTTAACGCCCTCCTTATCGCTACCTAGGGCCAGCTCTGTGCCCCCTGCCCTAACTCCCCCCAGCCCTTACTTAGCCTATACCGCCTCCTAGGCTTCTGGGCTGGGGTGTATGCCTCGTGCAAGTAGAAGGATAGCTCCCTCTACTGCCCCTTCTGCCGTCTAGGGAAGGCACGTAGGGGTAGGAAGGTTCCTCTGCTCCCTAGGGCTGGCCCTAGTAGGGGTAGGGGCCTAGCCGGGCCCGAGGTAGTAGAGATCTCAGATAATAAGTAGGATGTTCTGGTCCCCCGGGGTAGTGGCCAGTGGGCTATAATACGGATGTGGATATGGAGGGCTGGAAGGTGCTGGAAGGTGGCAGGCTTGGCAGGACCAGGCTTGGCAGCTGCACACTCAAATACCGTCCTTCCGCTTGTACGTAGATTCTTCCCTCTCTAGCCTTGGATATAGTTATTAAAGACGGGTATTGACCTTGCGTCTACTGCAGTCAGATCATTATATCCAAGGCTCACTTCAACCCAACACCCGCACTACGCGAAAGAGCCCGTTGAATTACATCCGGGTACTCGAATAACGTACGTGCAACCGACAACCCAGAGTGTGTACTGTATACGTACAAAGGAGGCCGTTGAATTTTATCCGGTTACTTAATTGTGCGTGTGCATACTACTCTACTCCCCCGATCGAGAAGAAGAGTTTTAAAGAGAGAGGTCTATTACAGAGGACATTAAGAAGAAGAAGAAGAGAGAGTTTTAGGGAAGAGAAGTGCCCCTATCGAGAAGAGAGAGAGTTTTAGGAAAGAGAAGTGCCCCTATCGAGAAGAGAGAGAGTTTTGAAGAGAGAGAGTGCCCCTACAAGAGGGATATTAGGAAGAGAAGTGCCCTACAAGCAGATCGTACGAGTTTTGAAGTTTTGAGATAGGACGAGAAGAGCGAGAGAGCGACGAGAGAGCGACGAGAGCAAGAGAGCGACGACGACGATGTAAGGACAAGGAGAGCGACGACGACGGGAGCAACGACGACGAGAGCGCACCTAGCAGGACCTAGGGCGACGACATTCGTTTTTTTTCGGGTCTTTAACAGACTAATTCAGGTCTTTGACAGACCATTCTATTTGGACAAGGCCAATTAGGACATTCAGCAATCGAGACATACAGCAATTGGTACAGCGACAAGACAGGCTCAGCACCAGGCTTAGCACCAGGCTCAGCACCAGGCTCAGCACAAGTACGAGGCTATTGCAGACAACATACACTGTTCAGGTTTAGGCAGGGCACCAGGCAGGGCACCAGCTGCAGAGCACCGAGGTACAGGTACAAGGCAGCTGCAGACAACATACACTGTTCAGGTTCAGAAGAGCACGTTCAGAAGCAGCTGTAGACAGGCACAGCTGCTGCAGACAATGCAGACAACACAGAGCTGCTGCAGACAACATAGGCACAGCTGCTACAGACAACCCAGGCACGAGCACACAGGCACAGCTGCTGCAGACAACAGAGGCACAGCTGCAGACAACCAGGCCGAGCACCAGACAGAAAGCACAGGCAAAGCACAGGCAAAGCGACGGTCGAGAAGCAAGCGACTGTCTGAGAAGCGACCGTCTAAGAAGCAGCACGTGTTTGCAAAGCGACCTCTACAAGCCTCTACGACCTTTCGAGACCTCTGCGACTCCGCGACCTCCGAGACGTCCGCGACCGTCGAGAAGCGACATCTATAGGCTGCAACCTCTGCGACAAACGACCTCTGCGACCTCCGCGACCTCCGAGACCTCTGCGACCGTCGAGAACAAGAAGCGACCGTCCGAGAAGCGACACGTGTTTGCAAGACGACCTCTGCAAGCTCCGCAGCCTCTACGACCTTCCGCGACCTCCGCGACCCCGACGACCTCTGCGACCCCTGCGACCCCAACGACCTCCGCGACCTCCGCGACCTCCAAGACCTCTGCGACGGTCGAGAAGTAAGGCGAGCGTCTGAGAACCGAGCGACGGCTTAAGAAGCAACCGTCTAAGAAGCGAGCGACCGTCGAGAAGCGACTGTCGAGAATAAGAAGCGACGGCTCGAGAAGCGACAGCTCGAGAAGCGACATGTGTTTGCAAGGCAACCTCCGAGAACTCCGCGACCTCTGCGACCGTCGAGAAGCGAGCGACGGCTTAAGAAGCGACACATGTTTACAAGGCAACCTCTGCGACCTCTGGAAGCCTCTGCGCCCCTAACAACCTCTGCGCCCCTAACGACCTCCGCGACCTCCGCGGCCCCGACGGCCTCTGCAGCCGCGACCTCTAAGAATTCTGCAGCCTTGGCAAGGCACCAAACAAGGCACCAAAGCAACGGCAACGCACAAGATTGAAGCTTAAAAAGGCACGAGATTAAGGCACCAAAGTGACGGCAAAACGCACGAGATTAAGGCACCAAACAAGGCACTAATCGAGGCCGGAAGCGACGGCAAAACGCACGAGATTGAGGCTCAAAAAGGCATGAGATTGAGGCTCAAAAAAGGCACGAGGTTAAGACTCAAAACGCACGGAAATTGAAGCTTAAAAGCGACCTTAAAAGCGACCTTAAAAGTGACCTGTTTTGGAGCGACCTGATTGGCCGATAGCGAAGCTGAATTTGCGACCCTGACGACCCTGCGACCTGGTTTGGCTGATTGCGATTAATGGGTTAATTGCGATTGATAGGCTGATTGCGAATAATAGATTGATTGCGATTGAGGACAATCGCTGGTTAGGGAGGGCGGTAGTAATACGGATGTGGATATAGAGGGCTGGAAGGTGCTGGAAGGTGGCAGGCTTGGCAGGACCAGGCTTGGTAGCTGCACACTCAAATACCGTCCTTCCGCTTGTACGTAGATTCTTCCCTCTCTAGCCTTGGATATAGTTATCAAAGACGGGTATTGACCTTGCGTCTACTGCAGTCAGATCAGGCTACCCCCCCCCCCCCCCCCCCCCCCCCCCCCCCCCCCCCCCCCCCCCCCCCCTAGATAGTGTAAGAAATTTCGGACGGTTTTCTCTTAACTTATCTTATTTCTACTCCCCCCTCCTATTTGTCCCTTAGCTGTTCCTTTCTCCCAGCCCTTATCTCGTACAGTGTCGTACGGTGTCGTGTTAGTAGGGCTCTATAGTGTCCTACGTCGTAATACTCGATCCTTTAACAACCTAGGTCTGCCTACAGCTACCCTGTCCTTAGGGTAGATCGTGCCTCCTTCCGCTATACAGCGTAGTGTTACTGTAACTAGGCAGGGGGATGGTTCTCCTCCTATCTGTCCAGTGCAGTCGTATCTTGCAGAGCCTCGTACGGTTCCTACGTAGGCTCTGCCTATCCTCTCTATTTTACTAAGTACTCTGCCTTCCCCCGCTTCCTCCAACTCTTAAGGATCCCCTCTAATTTATACTCTTCCTGGCCCTCGGTTATAATTGCCGGTAGGCGCGCGTTGTTAGTTGTCTAGTGCAGCAGGGGGTCCGTATTCGCCGGTCGCACGAGGTCTACGTAGAAGACTAGATAAATCCCTAGGGGGGTGTTTAGTCGTACGGCATATGTCCCTACTAGCCGGATTACTGTAAACTTCCTGTTCCTCTAATCTAGCTTCTTGCTCGGCCGGTCTATACGGATGTTCCGCTGGTTTAGCTAGACCTTATCCCCTGCCTCGTACCTTGGTGCAGCCTGTCGTCCCTTGTTAGCCTGCTCTTCTGCATTCTGCTAAGCTATAGCTAGGCTCGCCTTTGCCTATTAGTAGGCGTTCGTAATTGTTGCGGCGGTGGAAAGAGGTGGGACAGATTGATGGGGTGGACCCTGGATTTCGGCTCGGCCCCTTCCGGGATTTAGGTTCCGGAACGGACCGAGCCGGGCCTTGGCACCACCACTATCAAAGCCTACCACCACCACTACATAGATTCCTTTCCCTCCTCAGTTCGAGATATAGTTATCAAAAGGCCGTATTGAATTATATCTGCGTGCCCGGATCATTATATCTCGAACTCATTCTCCACACCAACCCCCGCGCTGCGCGAAAGGGCCCGTCGAACTATCCGGAAACCCGAATAACGCACGCGCACCACACACACCAACAACACCCAAGGCACCGTAAGAAGATAGAAGACTTCTCAGCGGTAGAGAGCAGCGGCGTAACAGGCCGCCGCGGAAAGAGAAAGACTAACAGAGCGAGTAGGCGCTCCAGTGTTATTGACGATAAGATCGTTATTAGCGGCTTTACAGAGGAAGAGACCGCTAATTTCAAGGAACGAATAGCTGAATATAGGAAGATCCACGACTGCACGATCGAGGAACTAGAAGACTATATAAACGAGAATAGGATAGGAAAGGTCTACGACAGCATAGACCTCATTAAGACGCTGTTTTTCAGAACGCTGGAAGAAAAGAGACAGCTAAGAGAGGAAGTAGAGACGGTAAGGGCCGAGAAGGAATCGGCCGAGACTATTATAGATATGCTGGAAAACCAAGCGGCGAACCGACTGGCACAATCGAAAGCGATAAAGGCCCAGCTAGATAAGATGGAAGCAGCGATGTCGTCGGCGCCGCCGCCACCGCATCGAGAAGAGCCAACTGAGACTGCCTTACCGGCGGCCTATAGTCAAGGTGGCACCCTGATAACGTCACTACCGGATCTACTGGCGTTTAGAGGCGGAGACCCTAAGGATTGGGAAGAATTTAAGAAGAAGATCAAGAATAAGATAAGCCGCGATCAAGCATCGAACAGCGCCGGAGATAGATTGGCGTACCTGGAATCGCGGTTAGAAGGAGAAGCTTTTTCGCTAGTAGCGGACCTGGAAGAGGTAACCGCTAAAGAAGCAATCAAAGCGTTAGATTAACGCTTCGGAGATCCATTCCGGAAGAAGACGGCCCGTAAGCAGCTAGATAAGATCAACCAGAACAAGCAGACATTCGAAGAGTTCTACGGACTGTTCAGGAAATATGCTATTAGAGCGAGAGTAGCAGAAGATAAGCAGCTGCACTTACTAAGACAGAAGCTGAGCCCTAAGCTGGCTGCGGCGATGGCGTCCGTAGAAGACGAAGACCTTAAAGGCTTCGTGCACAGAGCGAGGGTCACTAGGAGAAACCTAAGCGCTTACGCGAAATTACGCGAATCGGTTCAGAAGTCGTCGCCGTCAGCGCAGACAACACGACCCCCTGCGTCTTTCCGACGAATGCCCCAGCAGTCGCCGTATTCACCACGATCGGCGTTTGTCCCTACGTGCTACGCATACGGGAAGCCTGGCTATATCGCTACGAGATGCTAAGCTTCGGATAAGCAGAAGCAGGAGTATCGCGCTATAAAGCAGCAGCAGCCGCCACCGCCGAGGAAGACTATTCAATCCATCGAATCGGCTCCGAACGACACTGATAGCGTAGACGGTAGAGTGCCCCTGCGAATCCTGGGAAAAGACCAGCTGGACGGATAGACCCCCCATCCAGCGTAAACGATAGGGCACCCTCGCGAACGGCACGAGAAGAAAGCATCAATAGCTGCAGCGATCCGCTATCGGCTGCAGTAGAGGTAAACACGGAAACAGCTATTATCCTTCCGATCACTGTCCACCCCCTTAACGGATCGAGCCGACCACTTCAGTTGAAAGCCTTTATCGACACCGGAGCCCTTATCGGCGCGGCGATCCACTACAGGCTAGTTCAGAAGCTGATGAAAGGGTATGGCTATCTAGTGGAATTGGCGTCGCCAACGAAGATTTCGGCATATAACGGACAAGACACGGAAAGCGTTACGCACTACGTGCCGTTAAAGACTACACTGGCTGGCCGCATTACAGAAGCGACGTTCCGAATTATGGATATCGGAAGGTTTAACATCATTATAGGGCAGAAATGGATGAAGAACCAGAAAGCCGTTATCGACGTAGACGAAGGAACGCTAGGGTTCAAAACCCTAGGCAATGGCACCGCTGTCGTCGAACCGACCGCCGCCAAGCTGAAAGCTACGGGGCCAGCGAAAGAGGCTCCGTCCGATCGTTCCGAACCCCCGGTTACCATCGGAATAATAAGTTCAGAAGCAATAACGACCTTCGCGAAGTCGCTAGACAATAAGATTTACGCTATCTCTATAAAGGACATCGAAGACTATAGAAAGATAATAGCGGAAGAAGAAGTAGATCCACTGGAGGTGTTACCGGAAGAGCTCTATAGTTACGCTAATGTCTTCTTAAAAGCAGACTCTAACCTCCTGCCGCTCCATCGGCCGGAATACGACAATAAGATCAGGTTGAAGGAGGGGGCCACCCTGCTAAGAACCGAGCCCCTAAGAAGATTGTCGCCAGCCGAACTGGACTAAGTGGAGGTGTTTGTTCGTGAAAACCTGGCGAAGAAGTTCATTACGCCGAGCTCTGCGGAATATGCGTTACCGATTCTTTTCGTAAGGAAACTAGGGGGTGGTCTGCGACTCTGCGTAGACTATCGAGGCCTTAATAAGGTCACTAAGAGAGACGTATACCCATTGCCGTTGATCGACGAGACCATTTAAAGAGTGGCGAAGGCTAAGTGGTTCAGCAAGCTGGACATCCGCCAAGCATTCCATCGACTGCGGAATAAAGAAGGGCAGACAGAAGACCTTACGACGTTCGCGACGCGTATAGGCAATTTCAAGTAGCTGGTAATGCCGTTCGGACTTACTAACGCGCCGGCGGTGTAGCAACGCTTTATAAACTACACCTTTATAGACATATTGGAACGGTTCGTGTCAATTTACCTGGACGACATCCTTATCTATACAGACGGAACGAGAGAGCAACACACGGACCATATCGAGAAAGTGTTAAAGAGGCTCCGCGAGGTAGGATTAAACGCAGACACGAAGAAGAGCGAGTTCTATTAAACCGAGGTCAAATATCTCGGTCTTATCGTCGGAAGAGATGGAATTCGTATAGACCTATTAAAGGTCGCCGCCGTCGCGGAGTGGAAGCAGCCGAAATCCGGAAACACTACGCAAATCAGGGCGTTTCTCGGCTTCTACAGCTACTATCGACGGTTCATTAAGGACTTTAGCAAGATAGCGAGACCCCTGAACGAGGCGCTAAAGAAAGAGGCCGCAGGCCTATGGAATAAGAAGTGTACGGAAGCTTTCGTACGGCTGAAAGAAGCAGTGGCCTCTGCGCCAGTTCTGGCACACTTCCGGCCAGAAAAGACGATCTATGTAGAAACGGACGCTTCCGACACAGTGACGGCCGGAGTCCTTTCTCAATATAGTGACGACGAAACCCTCTATCCAGTCGCCTTCTTTAGCAAGTCAATAAGCGAAGCTAAGCGGAATTACGCCATCTACGATAAGGAGCTGCTGGCTATTATTCAGGCTTTCGAGGAGTGGAAACCGGAGCTTATAGCTGGAAAGAGCACAGTCCAGGTTCTTACGGACCACCAGTCACTGACCTACTTTATAAAGATGCAGAAGCTCTTACGTCGTCAAGCACAGTGGGCTGCCTACTTATCAGGGTTCGACTTTAAGATCACATATCGACCAGGAGCTCAAAACGGAAAGGCTGACGCGCTGACGCGAAGAGAAGGGAAGACGAGCCGCGCGAAGGAAGACCCTAACATATTCCAGAAGGTGTTGACCGAGCGAATAATAGACGCAGAGGTGTTGAAAGAGGTAGGGGTCTGCGCGGTAGAACAGGCCCCTAAGGAAGAAACTCTCTACGAAAAGGTGAAACAGCTCAATCAACAGCAGAAGCTCGGCAAGACCGGTTCAGGGAAGATGATAGTTCCGGAAGAACTAATTACGGAAGTCATCCAGCTGGTCTATAGCTCCGTAGATGTGGGCTACGCAGGCGCGAAGAAAACGATGCAGGCAATAAGAACGACCTACTGGTTTCCGCGGATCTATAAGCGGATCTACCGGTTTATCGCCAACTGCCACGCGTACAGAGCCGCGAAGCTACGTCACGGCCTTCCGGCCGGTCTGCTGAAGCCACTTCCGATCCCCGAGAAACCATAGCAGCATATTACGATAGACTTCGTAACCGGCCTGCCGGATTCGGATGGATATAACGCTACGCTAAACGTAGTGGACCGATTAAGCAAAGAGCGCCACTTCATCCCCTGCCGAGCGAGAGACGAAGGAACTACTGCGGAAGAAACAGCGAGAATGTTAATTCAACACGTATAGAAGCACTATAGCCTACCGGACACTATTACTACGGATAGGGGTCCTTAATTCACCGCCGACGTATGGAAATCCATCAACCAAGCTCTCGGAATTCGTAGAAAGCTTAGCACAGCCGCGCACCCGCAGACCGACGGTCAGTCTAAAGTGGCTAACTGAGAGATAGAGCGATATCTGCGAACCTTCTGCGGCCATTATCAAGAAGATTGGGTTAAGGTGTTGCCGATAGCCGAATTCTGCGCCAACTCGTTACCTTCCGAAGCAACCTCGCTAGCGCTGTTCGAGATAACGCATAGCTATCTTCCGAGGATGAGCTTTCAGCCGCTAAGCGAACCCAGCTCCGCGGAACTATCCACTACTACGTCGTCAAAGAGAGTCGCCGCCGCGGCGGCAGAAGCGCTACGATCTCAGATGGAAGAAGCGATCAAAGTAGCGAAGGAAGCGATAGAGACGGCTCAGAAGAAGATAGTAACTCGGACTAATAGAAGCCGGTCGCTAATAGAATTCGAAGAAGGTCAAAAGGTCTGG
Source organism: Pseudocercospora ulei (assembly GCA_016165855.1). Taxonomy (NCBI): domain Eukaryota; kingdom Fungi; phylum Ascomycota; class Dothideomycetes; order Mycosphaerellales; family Mycosphaerellaceae; genus Pseudocercospora; species Pseudocercospora ulei. The sequence continues at coordinate 619,766 of JACWNB010000003.1, forward strand.
CTCAATACGCGGAACCTAAGGCTGAAAGGGAACGCCAAGCTCAATCCGCGCTACGTAGGCCTGTTCACTATAGTGGAAAAGAGGTCGCCGGTAACTTATCGGCTCTAGCTACCGAAATCGTTCCGGATCTACGACGTTTTCCATTCGGATCTGCTGAGCCTGGACCCTGAGAACAGCCTGCCGGAACAAGGCTTCGCCGAACCCCCACCAGTTAAGATAGATAGTAATAAAGAAGAGTAGGAGGTAGAAGATGTAATGGACGCGAAAAAGATAAGGGGGTCCATCAAAGCGAGGATCTCGTAGAAGGGGTGGCCGGAAGATTATAAATGGTACCCGATCGAGAATCTCCGGAATTCGGCGGAGCTGCTAAGAGAGTTCTACGCGCGGAACCCGGAAAAGCCGAAGCCAGCATAGCTCTGATGCCGACAATGGAGACACGTCCGCTCCACCGGCACAGAAGCCGATAGAAACGATCGTGTCGGTTACCTTCGGGGAGGTCTTCGACGCGGCCACTACCTATCGGCAGTCGGCAGGTAGCTCGCCGACGCCGTAGCGTGCTAGCGCCGCCCCCCCTGCAGTAGCTAAGGACCTTGGTGGAAGAGAAAAAGAAGAAGAAAACGACGCTGCGGAAGGATCTATATGGACCTCCGAAACGACGTACAGACCAGCCGAGCCGCAGCTCAGAAGACTACGGCTCAAATCAGATAGCACGGATCAGATAGCGTCAATTACATAAACGACTAAGTGAAGGACTTTAGATGTTAATAACGTAAGAAATTCAAGAAGCGATAGAAGGAGGAAGAGGTAACATTACCGTCGGAAGGGATTTTCGAGGAAGAGATAACGAACCAAAAAAAAAAAAAAAAAAAAAAGTGGAGATTTTCGGATAGACGAAGTGGCTAAGCGGTCAAGGGCGACCGCTGGTAAGGGAGGGGGGTAGTGTTGCGGCGGTGGAAAGAGGTGGGACAGATTGATAGGGTGGACCCTGGATTTCGGCTCGGCCCCTTCCGGGATTTAGGTTCCGGAACGGACCGAGCCGGGCCTTGGCACCACCACTATCAAAGCCCACCACCACCACTACATAGATTCCTTTCCCTCCTCAGTTCGAGATATAGTCATCAAAAGGCCGTATTGAATCATATCTGCGTGCCCGGATCAGTAATCGTCCGTACGATAGCCTCTCCTTGCTGGATTAGGGATCGTACAGGGCGCAGGGTGTTACTACTTAGGGTCGGTAGGAGCAGGGAATAGTCGTATCTGTAGGTCGTAAAGAAGGGGGACAGCCCTGTAGCACTGGCCGTACGGCTGTTAATAGCTAGCTCCGCTATAGGGAGGAGTCGGTTCCAGTTCGTCTAGTTATAGTCTACGTACGCTTAGAGGTACGCTTCCAAAGTTGAATTAACCCTCTCCGTCGCCCTGTCTGTCTATAGGTGCTATGCAGTTAACAGGCGACGTTCTACCTTTAGCAACTAGCAGATCCTTGCCTAGAGCTGGCTCGTAAACTGTGTCCCCTGGTCTAATACAATTAACCTAGGGAAACCGTGCTTGCTAAACGTCGTCCGTATAAAGGCCTAGGCAGTGTTTTTAGCTGTAGTAGAGTCTATTCCCTCTAGTATTACCCCCTTCGTTAGCTTGTCTATAACTACTATAATGTTCCGCCGTCCGTTGCTCTTAGGGAGGTCTGTAATAAAGTCTACTGTTAGGTCTTGCTAGGGCTAGTCCAGTATCGGTAGGGGCTTTAGCAGCCTATACTTTAGCTTACGCTAGGGCTTCGTCCGTCTGTATATATCGCAGTTCTGTACGAACCTACGAATGTCCTTTGCTATCGCCGGCCAGTAGTAGTCCCAGGCGATAATGCTGTACGTCTCCTTGCGCCCTAGGTGCCCGGTAGCTATAGAGTTATGCGCCTGTTGTATTAAGCTCGTACGGAGCTTCTTGTCTGCCAGGACCTATATCCGATTTCTAAACTTTAGGTTGTTCTCCTCGTCTACTAAACACTCGGCTGTCGACACCTTAAGATAGAGCTCAGCTAGGAGCTTCCGTTGCCCTCCCTAGATCGCTGTACAGGCCCCTTAGTATACCTCGTTCTTTTTCACTGCCTCTTCCTATACTTGCAGTTAGGGTTCCTATAGGTGTGTCGCCGCTAGGCGGATAGTCTCCCCGCCTAGCTCCCCCTTAAACATCTGGAATGTCTGTAACTTCAGCCAGTTGTCCTTGTACGTCGTTGGCATATCCTAGTCCTGTCTAGACAGTGCATCGGCCCTGCTGTTGTCCTTACCCTTACAGTACTGGATTCTTATATTAAACCGGCTTAGGTACATTGCCTATCGTACGTGCCTCTCGGACAGCTTCTAGGGTTAAGTAAAGTATTCCAGGTTCTTATAGTCCGTTAGGGCGAGGAACTCGGGCACCGAACGGAGTTCTCTATCCTAGGCTTCGCAACACCGTATAACTGCCAGCAACTCTTTGTCGTAGATAGGGTAGTTGCACTTAGCTAGGGAGTTCTTCTTAGAGAAATACGCGCATAGGTGTAGGAGTCCGTCCGAGCCTACCTGTAACAGGATACTCCTAATGCAGTACCCTAAGGAGTTAGTTTCCAGTATTGTCGTACGCTCTAGGTCGAAGGCAGCGAGCGTTAGTCCTGTAGTAAAGAGCTCCTTTAGCTTGTCGAAGCTCCTATTGTATTCGTCCGTCTATTTAAACTGCTTGTCTTTGTACGTTAGCTTAACTAGGGGGCGTACGATCTCCGAGTAACTTTGTATAAACTAGCGGTAGAAGTTGGCAAACCCAAGAAATTCCTGTACGCCCTTAACGTTCGTAGGTAGCTTCTATTGCTTAATAGCATTAATCTTCTTCCTGTCTATACTAATGCCTTTCCCTGCCTCGATAATAAAACCTAGGTATTTCGTACATTGGACACTGAATTCGCATTTGTCGATGTCGAGGTACAAGCCTGCCTGCTGCAGTCGGTCTAGCACCTTCTTGACATCTCGTACGTAATCTGCGTAGGTGCCGTCTGTAAAAACTAGGGTGTCGTCGAGGTATACTAAGCAGATGTCGTCTAGTAACCCTTGTAGGGACTTGTTAATGTATCTTTGGAAGGTTGCCGGTGCATTAGCAAGGCCAAAGGAGGTAACAAGCTACTTAAAAAGACCGTATCTCGTACAGAAGGCCGTTATCTATTTATAGCCTTCCTTAATCCGTATCTTGTAGAAGGCCGAGACTACGTTAAGCTTGGTAAACTACTTCGCCTTGCTGATCTGTCCGAGGGTCTCCTTAATAAGGAGTAGGGGGTACCGGTCCTTCTTAGTAATCGCGTTAATGCCTCTGTAGTCTATGCAGAAACGCAATCCGGCCTTCCCCTCCTTATAGACAAACAGTACTAGGGCTCCTACAGACGACGTACTGGCCCGAATAAAACCTTTAGCAAGCAGGTCGTCCAGCGTCTTGCGCAGTACTAAGAGTTCTCTAGAGGACATTCTGTATAGCGGTCCGTACAGTACCTCCGGCAGGCCCCTATCTAGGCGGAGTTCTAGCTAGATGTTATAGTTAATCCCTTCCCCTTAGTGTAGCAGCAGCTTTAAGGCCGACTTTGGTTTAAAGAGGTCCAGGTACCCAACATACTCTCTTAGGAGCTTCGTACAGGGGTTTGTTACTTCCTTAGGTGCCAATGCCTTCTCGATGTCCGCCGTTGCTGTGTTAATTTCGGCCTTAGCATTGCTACCTTGCAGGAACCTCCCCTAGTCCCGGATTCTCCGCTTCGTTACTGCCAGGTACAGCCGTCCTCGTCCGACGTCCAGCTTGCCCCTCTAGCGCTCTATTTAAGGCTTCCCTAGTATTAGGTTATACCCTAACTTGTCCTGTACGATATAGAGGTATAAGTCTTGCTCGTAGTGTCCCTGTACCTCTATTGTTACTTTCACTATATAGGTAATGTCCGGTCCTCGCCCGGTAATGCCCAGTATATGTACAGGTACTGTAGGGGTCGTCTTAATCCTATGTCTCTGTACGAAGTCTTCGCTAATTACTCTATACACTAAACATCCTGTGTCAATTAATGTCCGCGCCGTTGCGGACCTGTTTAACGTCGGCTGTACGATAAACGGCGTCGTCGTTATGTAATTGCTCTTAAAAGATAGCTAAGTAATGCTTTGATTTGGCAGTCTATCTCGCACCCGCCTCTGGCAGAGTCTTCGCTTAGAGGCTACTCTTTTCCCGACTTATCGTCGTCTGAGTAGGACACCTAATCTTCTTGTTAAGGCGCTGCAGTTGCTACTCTCGCAGTAGTCGGCCGTCCCCTAGGTCTCTCTGCTAGCAGAAGCCCGCAATTCCGTACAGTGTAGCCTATCTTGCTACACCGGTAGCAGCTCCCTTCTGCTCGTCTCTTGTTAAGGGTAGCTGTGTCTACCTATTGCGCCTTTTTGGTAGCGGCCCTTGGCCGTACGGTAGTTGCTACCGCCACCCTCGTCGTCGTCGGTTCCTAGTCTATAGCGTCTGTCTGTCGCTAGGGGAGTTGTCTTACCTCCTAAGCGCGGCCTATCCGTCCCAGCCTGCGCTGCTAGTCGTCGACTATCCTAAGGAGGTCGCAGAATTCCTCGTACGTAGCTGGTCGCATTACACCTACTAGCCCCGTTATAATCTCCTTAGAGAGGCCTACCTCTAAAGAGGTAATCTTTATCCTATCTTCCTATTAGAGACCCCCTGCTTCTGCTAAAGTCTAGTCAAATTCCGCGAGGAATTCTCGTACGGTCTTACGTCCTTGTTTTATCGTATTGACCTGTAGGAGTGCTCGGCTCTCGCAGTCTGGGTCCTTGTAGCTCTTGTCTAGAGCTGCCTAGAGCATCGTCGTCGTAGCTATTGCCGGGTTGGCGATAGCCGTCTCGTAGTACAGCAGAATTCGTGCTGCCGCCCTGCCCTTTAACCTCCTAAAGAGGTAGACTACCTTGTCCAGCTCGGTCGGGTATGCTCCTAAGTCGACTAGGAGCTTAGAGCGCATCTGGGCAGCCTAGGAGGGGTACTCGGCCGGAGCCTTACTATCGTACGTAGAGACGTCGGGGAGTTTGCTCTTAGGGGTTGGGGTGTAGGTTATAGTGTTCGTCGTCGTCGTAGGGGTCGGATCGCGATTAGACGCCCTAAGCTATCGTAGCTCCTGTTCCTATTAGGAAATTATCGCAGCCTAGTAGCTTACTTGTTGTTCGAGCTGCCTCTTGCTTTCTAGCAGCTCCTCGTATACGCAGTGCATATGTCCCTCTATGGCCGTAGGTTCTATAGGGATGTCGCCGTCTATCTTTGTTCTATTACCGCGGTTACCGACAGTAACATCAGTTCCTAATGTAAGGGGCTTAAGAATCTTAGTTTAGAAACTTAAGGTTGGGTATCTACATAAAGGAACTGATAGGCAGTTCCTTCGTCGTCTGCTGCCGTACGATATGTACCTACGAAGCTAAGCCAGCAATTTCCCCTTTGTGCAGGGGTGCAAGGTCCACCCTCTGTACGGAGGATCGGGAGTTACCTCCTCTATATAGTAGTGCAGAGTTTCTCCCCCCTATTTAGAGAGGCAGTAGCTACCCTTTGTGCAGGACCGTAGTGTTCTCCCTCTGTACGGGAGTAGGGTCCTGTTAGTGGTTCCGTACAGAGGGTGGGGCCGTGCTGGCGTCGCTAAGTCGCAGTCCTTAGGGCGACGGTCGGCTCAGGTCGGGTCCAGGGCCTGGGCCGGGCGGCGCCCCCTAACAATACTTAACATAGTAGATCCGTTAAGCAAGAAACGCTACTTTATCCCCTGCTAAGCAAAGGATAAAGGCACTACTACAGAAGAGACAGCGAGGATGCTAATTCAGTACGTATAGAAGCACTATAGCCTGCTAGACACTATTACTACAGATAGGGGCCCTTAATTTACTGCTAATATATAGAAGGCTATTAACTAAGTTCTCGGAATTTACGGAAAGCTTAGCACAGCTGCTTACCCTTAGACCGACAGTCAATCTAAAGTAGCTAACTGTAAGATAGAGAAATATCTACGAACTTTCTGCAGTTATTATTAAGAAGAGTAGGTTAAGGTGTTGCAGATAGCCGAATTCTGCGCTAATTCGGCACAGTCCGAGGCTACCTTACTAGCGCTGCTCGAGATAACTTATAGCTATCTTCTAAAAAGAAGCTTTTAACCGCCGAGCAAGCTCAGCTCTTTGGAATCTTCTACTGCTACTTTATTAAAGAGAGTCGCCGCCGCCGCGGCAGAAGCGCTTAAATCTTGGATAGAAGAAGCTATTAGGGTAGCGAAAGAGGCGATAGTATCGGCTTAGAAGAAGATAGTAACTTAAGCTAATAGAAGGCGGTCGCTAATAGAATTCAAAGAAGGCTAAAAGATATAGCTTAATATATAGAACCTTAGGCTAAAAGGAAATACTAAGCTTAACCCCTACTACGTAGGTCTATTTACGATAGTAGAAAAGAGTTCGCCGGTAACTGATTGGCTCTAGCTACTGAAGTGGTTCCAAATCTACGATGTTTTCTATTTGGAGCTGTTAAGTCTAGACTCTAAAGACAGTCTTCCAGAACAGGGGTTTACTAAACCCCTACCAATCGAGACAGATAGTAAAGAAGAAGAGTAGGAGGTAGAAGATATAATAGATATAAGGAAGATAAGGGGGTCTATTAAAGTAAGGATCTTATAGAAGTGGTAGCTAGAAGACTATAAATAGTATCCAGTCGAGAATCTCCGAAATTCGGCAGAGCTGCTAAGAGAGTTTTATGTCCGGAACCCGAAGAAGCCAAGGCCTAAGTAGCTCCGAAGTTAATAGCTCTAAAAGAGATAGAAGAAGAAGAAAGGCCGCGTCTGCTCTATCAGTGCGAAAACCGATAGAAACGATTGCAGCAATACGCTTAGCTAGAGTCCTTGACTATACTGTTACTGTCTGGCAACTTTGCAAGTCGGATAATAACAGTAAAGTCGAGGACGGTGCCACTGCTTCGGCACGCTTTGTAACAGTCTTTATCTTCGCCGACACTAACCGCCGGCCCTGTTGGACAGATAATAACAGCAAAGAACGAAGCCGACGCTATTAAAGCAGCCTTGCAGTAGCGCTTAAGGCCTTAGTAAAGAAGAAAAAGAAGAAGAGATAGCGCGCTACATATAGATCTATATAGACCCTCTGCAGCAGCGCACAGGCCACTTACGCCGCAGCTTAGATAGCTGTCGGCTTAGATAGCTCTAATTAGATAGACGCTAAGTAAAGGACTTCAGATAGCGACAATATAAGAAGAAAGAAGGTAACGAAAGAACGATGTTTTCGAGATAGAAGAAACGAAGAGGTAACGTCAATTCTAAGAAGGATTTTTGTAGAAGAGGCTGCGAATCGGATAGAAGAAGAAGACGAAGAAGCAAAAGAAAAAGAAGAAAAGAAAGATTAAACTAAAAAAAAAAAAAGAGGAGAGGCAGAAAGGATAAGTAAGCGGTCGAGGGCGACTGCTAATAAGAGAGGGGGGTAGTGTTACAGCGGCAGAAAGGGGTGGGACTAAGTAATAGGGTAGACCCTTAGAATTTCGGCTCGGCCCTTCTAGACCGAGCCGGGCCTTGGCTTGGCTACTCCTAAAGCCCTTACCTACCGCTGTATAGATTTCTTTCCCTCCTTAGTTCGAGATATAGTTATTAAAACAGCCGTATTAAATTTTATCTGCGCGCTCGGATTAGTACGTACAGCGACGCATCCGTTAATTAGTATACTAACGTAATAGCGAAGCCGAGCCTATACTAATTGCTAGTATATACTAAGGGCCTAGATAGCTAGCACGAATTGTTAACAAGGTTGGAGTTTAGGGAAGGTTACTAAGGGCTCGCTAAGCTGCTTATATACAGGTATGCAAGTAAGGTTCGCAAGGAATAGTGCACAGACTCCTATAACGCACTAGCTGCTTACCTTTTGCAATGCTAACGCGCAGGTAAAATAAGTTATAGAAAGCGAGACTCTAGTAGGCAGCTAGTAAGGAAACATAACTCTAGTCGGTAGCTAGGGATATCTGCCTTAGGGAGGGGAGGTAGTTGTAATAGAATAACTACTAGGGAGGTCTTACGAGCGTACCGAAGTGCCCTTACGGCACTACTGTAGACCTAAGTGTAATAGGTTCAAGAATCTTGGTTTAGAAACTTAAAGCTAGGTATCTATATAAAGGAACTAATAGGCAGTTCCTTCGTCGTCCGCTACTATACACTTTGTACCTACAAAGCAAGCTAGCAATTTCCCTCTATACAGGGTGCAGAGATTTTCCTCTGTACAGGGGTACAGAGATTTCCCTCTGTATAGGGGTGTAAAGAATTCCCTCTATATAGGGTATAGGAAGAGGGGATGCCGACTCGGCTAGGCCGGGTTAGGACTCGGTCTAGCTAGGTCTTGCTAGCGTAGCTAAGTCGTACTCCTTAGGACGACAGTTGGTCCAGGTCCGAGACCTAGTAGGACAGCGTTCCCTAACAATACCCCCCCTCCCCCTCCTTAACGCTGCTATATCTCTAATCTTATTAGCAAGGGTTAAACACCCTATCTCTCCCTCGGTATGCTTTAGTGCCTTAAAGCACTCCTTAAACATATACTTAGCGAAGACGGGTAGCACAGCATCGCTAGCTATAGTTATAGCCTCTCCTCTAGTATAATAGTCGTATATATATATGTTAGGGAATCCCTACAACCGGAGGGTCTCCTAAACAGTAAATGGACGGTCGCTGTCTAGATAAAGCTTATATAGCCTATATGTATCTACGATGTTTTCTAGTAGGAGGTAGCTGTTAGGGGGCGCCGCCCGGCCTAGGTCCTGAACCCGACCTGAGCCGACCGTTGATCCGGGCACGCAGATATGATTCAATACGGCCTTTTGATGACTATATCTCGAACTGAAGAGGGAAAGGAATCTATGTGGTGGTGGTGGTGGGCTTTGATAGTGGTAGTGCCAAGGCCCGGCTCGGCCCGGACGGGCCGAGCCGAAATTCCAGGGTCCACCCCATTAATCTGTCCCACCTCTTTCTACCACCGCAACACTACCCCCCTCCCTCACCAGCGGTCGCCCTCGACCGCTTAGTTACCTCATCCATCCGAAAATGTCCACTTTTTTTTTTTTTTTTTTTTTTTTTTTTTTTGATTCGCCGCCTCTTTTCTCGAAAACTCCTTTCAACGTCGACGTCATTTCTTCCGTCTTCCGTCAAAAACGATGTCCTCTTCGCCTCTTTCTCAACTTCTTACGTCATCTGCATCCGAAGTCCTTCACTTGACGTTTATGTGATCGACGCCATCCGATCCGTTCCATCTGATCTGAGCCGTGGGTTATCTGAGCTGCGGCGTGGGTGGTCTGTGCGCCGGCGCGGAGGTCCATATAGATCTTTCCGCGGCGCCGTTCTTCTTCTTCTTTTTCTCTTCTACCAAAGTCCTCAGCCACCGCAGGGGGGGCAGCGCTGGCACGCCACAGCGTCGGCGAGCTTGCTGCCGACCGCCGATAGGTGGTGGCTGCGTCGAAGACCTCCCCGAAGGTGACCGACACGATCGTTTCCATCGGCTTCCGTGCCGGTGGAGCGGACGTGTCTCCATTGTCGGCATTAGAGCCATTCCGGCTTTGGCTTTGTCGGATTCCGCGCGTAAAAGTCTCTTAGCAGCTCCGCCGAATTCCGGAGGTTCTCGATCGGATACCATTCGTAGTCTTCTGGCCACCCCTTCTACGATATTCTCGCTTTGATGGACCCCCTTATCTTCTTTACGTCCATTACATCTTCTACCTCCCACTCTTCTTCATCGCCGTCCATCTCAACTGGTGGGGGTTCGGCGAAGCCTTGTTCCGGCAGGCCGTTTTCAGGGTCCAGGCTTAGCAGATCCGAATGGAAAACGTCGTAGATCCGGAACGATTTCGGTAGCTGGAGCCGATAAGTCACCGGCGACCTCTTTTCCACTATAGTGAACGGGCCTACGTGGCGCGGATTGAGCTTGGCGTTCCCTTTCAGCCTCAGGTTCTGCGTGTTGAGCCAGACCTTTTGGCCTTCCTCGAATTCCGTCGGTAACCGCTTTCTATTAGCTCGAGTCACTATCTTCTTCTGAGCCGTCTCTATCGCTTCTTTCGCCACTTTGATTGCTTCTTCTATCTGTGATCGTAGCGCTTCTGCCGTCGCGGCGGCGACTCTCTTCGACGACGTGGCGGTAGTGGAAAACTCCGGCGAGCTGGCGTCGCTTGGCGGCTGGAAGCTCATCCTCGGAAGATAGCTATGCATTATCTCGAACGGTGCCAGCGAGGTGGCCTCAGACAGTGACGAGTTAGCGCAGAATTCGGCCATCGGCAACACCTTAACCCAGTCTTCTTGATAATGGCCGCAGAAGGTTCGTAGATATCGCTCCATCTCGCGGTTAGCCACTTCGGACTGACCGTCGGTCTGCGGGTAAGCGGCTGTGCTGAGCTTTCTACGAATTCCGAGAGCTTGGTTGATGGATTTCTACACGTCGGCAGTGAATTAAGGACCTCTATCCGTGGTAATAGTGTCCGGCAGCCTATAGTGCTTCCACACGTGTTGAATCAACATCCGTGCGGTCTCTTCCGCAGTGGTTCCTTCGTCTCTCGCTCGGCAGGGGATAAAGTGGCGTTCTTTGCTTAATCGGTCCACCACGTTCAGCGTAGCGTCGTATCTATCGGATTCCGGCAGGCCAGTTACGAAGTCCATCGTAATATGTTGCTATAGTTTCTCGGGGATCGGAAGTGGCTTCAGCAGACCGGCCGGAAGACCGTAACGTGGCTTCGCGGCTCTGCACACGTGGCAATTGGCGATAAACCGGTAGGTCCGCTTATAGATCCGCGGAAACCAGTAGGTCGTTCTCATTGCCTGCATCGTTTTCTTCGCGCCTGCGTAGCCCACATCTACGGAGCTATAGACCAGCTGGATGACCTCTGTGATCAGCTCTTCCGGAACGATCACCTTCCCTAAACCGGTCTTGCCGAGCTTCTGTTGTTGATTGAGCCGTTCCACCTTCTCGTAGAGCGTCTCTTCCTTAGGGGCCGGTTCCACTGCGCAGACCCCTACCTCTTTCAACACCTCTGCGTCTACCATCCGCTCGGTCAACACCTTCTGGAACATATTCGGATCTTCCTTCGCGCGGCTGACCTTCCCTTCTCGTCTCGTTAGCGCGTCAGCCTTTCCGTTTTGAGCTCCGGGTCGATATGTGATCTTGAAGTCGAACCTTAATAAGTAGGCAGCCCACCGTGCTTGACGACGTAAGAGCTTCTGCGTCTTCATAAAGTAGGTCAGTGACTGGTGGTCCGTAAGAACCTGGACCGTGCTCTTTCCAGCTATAAGCTCCGGTTTCCACTCCTCGAAAGCCTGAATAATCGCTAGCAGCTCCTTATTATAGATGGCGTAGTTCCGCTTAGCTTCGCTTATCGACTTGCTGAAGAAGGCGACCGGATAGAGGGTTTCGTCGTCACTATATTAAGAAAGGACTCCGGCCGTCACCGTGTCTGAAGCGTCCGTTTCCACGTAGATCGTCTTTTCTGGCCGGAAGTGCGCCAGCACTGGTGCAGAGGCCACTGCTTCTTTTAGCCGGACGAAGGCCTCCGTGCACTTCTCATTCCATAGGCCGGCGGCCTCTTTCTTTAATGCCTTATTCAGGGGTCTCGCTATCTTGCTGAAGTCCTTAATAAACCGTCGATAGTAGCTGCAGAAGCCGAGAAACGCTCTGATTTGCGTAGTGTTTCCGGATTTCGGCTGCTTCCACTCCGCGACGGCGGCGACCTTTAAGGGGTCCATACGAATTCCATCCCTTCCGACGATAAGACCGAGATATTTGACTTCAGTTTGATAGAACTCGCTCTTCTTCGTGTCCGCGTTCAATCCTACCTCGCGGAGCCTCTTTAACACTCTCTCGATGTGGTCCGTGTGTTGCTCTCTCGTTCCATCGGTGTAAATGAGGATGTCGTCCAGGTAAATTGACACGAACCGTTCCAACATGTCTATAAAGGTGTGGTTTATGAAGCGTTGCTACACTGCCGGCGCGTTAGTGAGTCCGAACGGCATCACCAGCCACTTGAAATTGCCCATACGCGTCGCGAACGTCGTAAGGTCTTCCGTCTGTCCTTCTTCATTCCTTAGTCGATAGAACGCTTGGCGGATGTCCAGCTTGCTGAACCACTTAGCCTTCGCCACCCGCTGTATGGTCTCATTAATTAGCGGCAGTGGATACACGTCTCTCTTGGTGACCTCATTAAGGCCGCGATAGTCTACGCAGAGTCGCAGACCACCCCCTAGTTTCCTTACAAAAAGAATCGGTAACGCATATTCGGCAGAACTCGGCGTAATAAACTTCTTCGCTAAGTTTTTACGAACAAACACCTCCACTTGATCCAGTTCCGCCGGCGACAGCCGTCTTAGGGGCTCGGTTCTTGGCAGCGTAGCCCCATCCTTCAGTCGAATCTTGTTATTATATTCCGGCCGGTAGAGCGGCAGGAGGTTGGAGTCTGCTTTTGAGAAGACATCGGCGTAACTATAGAGCTCTTCCGGTAACACCTCCAGTGGGTTCACTTCTTCTTCCGCTATTATCTTTCTGTGGTCTTCGATGTCCTTTATAGAGATAGCGTAAATCTTATTGTCCGGCGACTTCGCGAAGGTCGTCATTGCTTCTGAACTCATCATTCCGATAGTAACCGGGGGTTCGGAACGATCGGACGGAGCCTCTTTGGCGGGCTCCGTAGCTTTCGGCTCGGCGGCGGCGGTCGCGTCGCCTAAGGTTTTGAACCCTATCTTGCCCTCGTCTACATCAATAACGGCTTTCTGGTTCTTCATCCATTTCTGCCCTATAATGATGTCAAATCTTCCGATATCCATAATTCGGAACGTCGCTTCCGTAGTGCGACCAGCCAAAGTGGTTCTTAATGGCACATAGTGCGTGACACTCTCTGTGTCTTGCCCGTTATATGCCGAGATCCGCGTCGGCGACGCCAGTTCCACTGGGTAGCCATATCCTTTTATCAGTTTCTGAACTAATCGGTGGTGGATTGCTGCGCCGATGAGAGCTCCTGTGTCGATGAAAGCTTTCAGCTGAAGTGGCTTGTTCGATCCGTCGAGGGGGTGGACGGTGATCGGAAGGATAATGGCTGTTTCCGTGTTTACCTCTACCGCGGCTGAGAGCGGATCGCTGCAGCTGTTGATGCTCTCTTTCGTTGACGCGGTTCGCGTTGGTGCCCTGTTGTCCATACTGGATAGGGGGCCTATCCTTCTAGCTGATCTTTTCCCAGGATTCGCAGGGGCACTCCACCGTCTACGCTATTAGTGTCGTTCGAAGCCGGCTCTATCGCTTGTACGGCCTTTCTCGGTGGCGGCGGCGGCTTCGTTGCTCGATGTTCCTGCTTCTGCTAGGCCGTTGCTTGGCATCTCGTAGCGATATAGCCAGGTTTTCCGCACGCGTAGCAGGTGGGGATGAACGACGGTCGCGGCACATAAGGCGACTGGGGGCCGCGGCGGAAGGGCGCGGGGGTTCTCGTCGGCTGCGACGGCTTCTGAACTGATTCGCGTGCTTTCGCGTAAGCGTTTAAGTTTCTCGCGGTGACCCTCGCTCAGTGCACGAAGCTCTTAAGGTCTTTATCTTCCACCAAGGCCATAGCTGCAGCGAGCTCAGGGCTCAGTTTCTGTCTTAGTAGGTGGAGCTGTTCGTCTTCCGCTACTCGGGCTCTGATTGCATATTTTCTAAACAAACCGTAGAACTCCTCGAACGTCTGCCGGTTCTGGTTGATCTTATCTAGCTGCTTACAGGCTGTCTTCTTTCGGAATGGATCGCCGAAACGCTGGTCCAGCGCTTTAATTGCTTCTTCGGCGGTCGCCTCTTCCAGGTCCGCCACCAGCGAAAAAGCTTCACCTTCCAATCGCGATTCCAGGTACGCCAGTCGGTCTTTGGCGCTGTTTCCGGCGTGGTCGCGGTCCATCTTATTCTTTATCTTCTTCTTAAACGCCTCCCAGTCTTCGGGGTCTCTACCTCTAAACGCCGGTAGGTCCGGCAACGACGTTATTAACGTGCCGCCTTGACTGTAGGCCGCCAGTGAGACAGTCTCTGCTGGTTCTCCTCGATGCGGTAGCGGCGACGGCATCGCTGCTTCTATTTTAGCTAGTTGATCCTTCAGCGCCTTCAACTGCGCCACTCTATTCGCCGCCTGGTTCTCCAACACATCGATGATCGTTTCCGCCGATTCCTTCTCGGCCCTTACCGCTTTAGTCTCTTCTCTCAGTTGTCTGTTTTCTTCTAACGTTCTATAGAACAGCGTCTCGATAAGGCCTATGCTGTCGTAGACCTTTCCTATCCCATTCTCGTTCACATAGTCTTCCAATTCCTCGACCGTGCAGTCGTGGATCTTCCTATATTCGGCTATCCGCTCCTTGAAGTCAGCGGTCTCTTCCTCCGTAAAGCCGCTAATGACGATCTCATCGTCAATGACACTGGAGCGCCTACTCGCTCTGTCAGTCTTTCTCTTTCCGCTGCGGCCTGTTACGCCGCTGCTCTCTACCGCTGAGAAGCCTTCCATCTTCTTACAGTGCCTTGGGGTTGTTGTTGGTGTAGGTGTGGGTGCGCGTGCGTTATTCGGGTTTCCGGATAGTTCGACGGGCCCTTTCGCGCAGCGCGGGGGTTGTGGAGAGTGAGTTCGAGATATAATGATCCGGGCACGCAGATATGATTCAATACGGCCTTTTGATAACTATATCTCGAACTGAAGAGGGAAAGGAATCTATGTGGTGGTAGTAGTGGGCTTTGATGGTAGTGGTGCCAAGGCCCGGCTCGGCCCGGACAGGCCGAGCCGAAATTCCAGGGTCCACCCCATCAATCTGTCCCACCTCTTTCTACCACCGCAACAACCGTCGCCCTAAGGACTGCGACTTAGCGGCGCTAGCACGACCCCACCCTCTGTACGGAGCCACCGACAGGACCCCACTCCCGTACGGAGGGAGAACACAACAGTCCTGCACAAAGGGGAGCTACTGCCCCTCGGATTAGGGGGGAAAACCCTTTACTACTGTACAGAGGAGGTAACTCCCGATTCTCTGTACAGAGGGTAAACCTTGCACCCCGGCATAAAGGGGAAATTGCTAGCTTGGCTTCGTAGGTACAAATCGTACAGAGCAGACGACGAAGGAACTGCCTATTAGTTCCTTTATATAGATACCTAACCTTAAGTTTCTGAACTAAGATCCTTAGGCCCCTTACATTAGGAACTAATCTTACTGACGGTAACTGCGGTAATAGAGCAAGATAGACGGCGACATCCCTATAGAACCTACAGCTATAGAGGGACATATGCACTGCGTATACGAAGAGCTGCTAGAAAGCAAGAGACAGCTCGAGCAGCAAGTAAGCTACTAGGCTGCAATGATTTCCTAACAGGAACAGGAGCTACGATAGCTTAGGGCGTCCGATCGCGATCCGACCCCTACGACGACGAACACAATAACCCCTACCCCGATCCCCAAGAGCAAACTTCCCGACGTTTCTACGTACAATAGTAAGGCTCCGGACGAGTACCCCTCCTAGGCAGCTTAGATGCGCTCCAAGCTCCTAGTCGACTTAGGAGCATACCCGACCGAGCTAGACAAGGTAGTCTACCTCTTTAGGAGGTTAAAGGGCAGGGCGGCAGTACGAATTCTGCTGTACTACGAGACAGCTATTGCCAACCTGGCAATAGCTACGACAACGATGCTCTAGGCAGCTCTAGACAAGAGCTACAAGGACCCGGACCGCGAGAGCCGAGCACTCCTACAGGTTAATACGATAAAACAAGGACGCAAGACCGTACGAGAATTCCTTGCAGAATTTGACTAGACTTTGGCAGAAGCAGGGGGTCTCTTATAGGAGGACAGGATAAAGATTACCTCTTTAGAGGTAGGCCTCTCTAAGGAGATTATAACAGGGCTAGTAGGTGTAATGCGGCCAGCTACGTACGAGGAATTCTGCGACCTCCTTAGGATAGTCGACGACCAACAACACAGGCTAGGACAGATAGGCTGTGCCTAGGAAATAAGACAACCCCCCTAGCGATAGATAGACGCTATAGACTAGGAACCGACGACGACGAGGGTGGCAGCAGCAGCTACTGTACGGCCAAGGGCCGCTACCAAAAAGGCGCAATAGGTAGACACAGCTACCCTAGACAAGAGGCGAGCAGAAGGGAGCTGCTACCGGTGCGGCAAGATAGGCTATACTGTACGGAATTGCGAGCTTCTGCTAGCAGAGAGACCTAGGGGATGACCGACCACCGCGAGGATCGTAACTGCAGCGCCTTAACGAGGAGATTAAGTGTCCTACTCGGACGACAACGAGTCGGGAAAAGAGTAGCCTCTAAGCGAAGACTCTGCTAGAGGCGGGTGCGAGATAGACTGCCAAATCAAAGCATTACTTAGCTATCTTTTAAGAGCAATTACATAACGACGACGCCGTTTATCGTATAGCCGACGTTAAACGAGTCCGCAACGGCGCGGAAATTAATTAATACAGGATGTTTGGTATATAGAGTAATTAGCGAAGACTTCGTACAGAGACATTAGATTAAGACGACCCCTACGGTACCTGTACGTATGCTGGGCATTACCGGGCAAGGACCGGACATTACCTATATAGTAAAAGTAACAATAGAGGTACAGGGACACTACGAGCAAGACTTATACCTCTATATTGTACAGGACAAGTTAGGGTATAACCTAATACTAGGGAAGCCTTAGATAGAGTGCTAGAGGGGCAAGCTGGACGTCGGACGAGGACAGTTGTACCTAGTAGTAACAAAGCGGAGAATCCGGGACCAGGGGAGGTTCCTGCAAGTTAGCAGTGCTAAGGCCGAAATTAACACAGCAACGGCGGACATTAAGAAGGCATTGGCACCTAAGGAAGCGACAAACCCCTGTACGAAGCTCCTAAGAGAGTATATCGGGTACCTGGACCTTTTTAAACCAGAGTCGGCCTTAAAGCTGCCGCTATACCGAGGGGAAGGGATTGACTATAACATCTAGCTAGAACCCCGTCTGGATAGGGGCCTGCTGGAGGTACTGTACGGACTACTGTACGGAATGTCCTCTAGAGAACTCCTAGTACTGCGCAAGACGCTGGACGACCTGCTTGCCAAAGGGTTTATTCGGGCTAGTACGTCGTCTGCGGGAGCCCTAGTACTGTTTGTCTACAAGGAGGGGAAGGCTAGATTGCGTTTCTGCATAGACTATAGAGGCATTAACGCGATTACTAAGAAGGACCGGTACCCCCTACCCCTTATTAAGGAGACCCTCGGACGGATCAGCAAGGCGAAGTAGTTTACTAAGCTTAACATAGTCTTAGCCCTCTATAAGATATAGATTAAGGAAGGCTGTAAATAGATAACTGCCTTCTGTACGAGATACAGCCTTTTTAAGTAGCTGGTTACCCCCTTTGGCCTCGCCAATGCACCGGCAACCTTCTAAAGGTACATTAACAAGTCCCTACAAGGGTTACTAGACGACATCTGCTTAGCATACCTCGACGACACCCTGGTTTTTACGGACGGCACCTATACAGACTACGTACAGGATGTCAAGAAGGTGCTGGACCGTCTGCAGCAGGCGGGCTTGTACCTCGACATCGACAAATGCGAATTCGGTGTCCAACGTACGAAATACCTAGGTTTTATTATCGAGGCAGGGAAAGGCATTAGCATAGATAGGAAGAAGATTAATGCCATCAAGCTATAGAACCCGCCTACGAACGTTAAGGGCGTACGGGAATTCCTTAGGTTTGCTAACTTCTACTGCCAGTTTATACGGAACTACTCGGAGATCGTACGCCCCCTAGTCGAGCTAATGTACAAAGACAAGCAGTTCAAATAGTTAGACGAATGCGATAAGAGCTTCGACAAGCTAAAGGGGCTCTTTACTACAGGACCAACGCTCGCCGCCTTTAACCCGGAGCATACGACAATACTGGAAACCGACTCCTCGGGGTACTGCATTAGGGGTATCCTGTTATAGGTAGGCTCGGACGGACTCCTATACCTATGTGCGTATTTCTCTAAGAAGAACTCCCTAGCTAAGTGCAACTACCTGTTACGGCGGCAGAAAGGGGTGGGACTGGATAATAGGGTGGACCCTTGGAATTTCGGCTCGGCCCGTCCGGACCGAGCCGGGTCTTGGCACTACGCCGCCCCCCTTAAAGCGCGCGCCTACCACCACATAGATTCCTTTCCCTCCTCAGTTCGAGATATAGTCATCAAAAGGCCGTATTGAATCATATCTGCGTGCCCGGATTATTATATCTCGAACTCACTCTCCACCCCCCCCGCGCTGCGCGAAAGGGCCCGTCGAATTATCCAGAAACCCGAATAACGCACGCGCACCCACACCAACACCAACAACAACCCCCAAGGCACCGTAAGAAGATGGAAGGCTTCTCAGCGGTAGAGAGCGGCATTACAGGCCGCAGCGGAAAGAGAAAGACTAACAGACCGAGGGATAGGCGTACCAGCGTTCTCGATAACGGAACGACCAATAAAGGCCTTACGGAAGAAGAGGTAAATGAAGCGAGAAAGGGCATGGAGGGCTATGCCGAACTGTATAGACGCACGCCGGACGAGATAGGAGAATATCTTACAGAGCATAGAGCTGAGAAGGTGTTTGATATCATTACCTTTATAGAAAAGAAGTTCTATAGGAACGTAGAAGAAAACAGACAGTTAAGGGAAGAAGTAGAGACGGTAAGAGCCGAGAAGGAATCGGCCGAGACCATTATCGACGTGCTGGAAAACTAGGCGGCGAATCGAACGGCGCAACTGAAGGCGCTAAAGAGCCAACTGGCTGATATAGAAGCAGCGACGTCGCCGCTACAGCACTAAGGAGAACCAGCAGAGACCGCCTTACTAGCGGCCTATAGTTAAGGCAGCACCTCGATAACGTTATTGCCGGACCTACCGGCGTTTAGAGGTGGAGACCCCGAGGACTGGGAGGCGTTCAAGAAGAAGATAAAGAATAAGATAGACCGCGATTACGCCGGAAACAGCGCCAAAGACCGACTGGCGTACCTGGAATCGCGATTAGAAGGTAAAGCTTTTTCGCTAGTGGCGGACCTGGAAGAGGCGACCGCCGAAGAAGCAATCAAAGCGCTGGACCAGCGCTTCGGCGACCCCTTTAGGAAGAAGACGGCCCGTAAGCAGCTGGATAAGATCAACCAAAACCGGCAGACGTTTAAAGAATTCTACGGTTTGTTTAGAAAATATGCAATTAGAGCCCGAGTGGCGGAAGATAAACAGCTCCACCTACTAAGACAGAAACTGAGCCCTGAGCTCGCTGCAGCTATAGCCTCGGTGGAAGATGAAGACCTTAAGAGCTTCGTGCACCGAGCGAGGGTCACCGCGAGAAACTTGAACGCTTACGCGAAAGCGCGCGAATCGATTCAGAAGCAGTTGCTGCCGGCGCAGCCGACGCGAGCCCCTGCGCCTTTCCGGAGAGCACCCCAGCAGCCATCGTATCAGTTACAGCGCTCGTCGTCCGTCCCTACCTGCTACGCGTGTAGCAAGCCAGGCCATATCGCTACAAGATGCCAAGCAACGGCACAGCAGAAGCAGGAGTATCGAGCGACGAAGCAACCGCCACCGCCGAGGAAGATTATTCAAGCCATCGAACCGGCACCGAACGATACTAATAGCGTAGACGGTGGAGTACCCCTGCGAATCCTAGGAAAAGACCAGCTGGAAGGATAGGCCCCCTATCCAGCACGGACAACAGGGCATCGACGCGAACTACGTCGACGAAAGAGAGCATCAACAGCTGCAGCGATCCGCTCTCGGCGGCGGTGGAAGTGAACACGGAAACAGCTATTATTCTTCCAATTACTGTCTACCCCCTCGACAGATCGAGCAAGCCACTTCAGCTGAAAGCTTTTATAGACACAGGAGCTCTTATTGGAGCAGCGATCCACTATCGGCTGGTTCAGAAGCTGATAAACGGATATGGCTACCCAGTGGAACTGGCGTCGCCGACGCGGATTTCAGCATATAACGGACAAGACACAGAGAGTGTCACGCACTACGTGCTATTAAGAACTACACTGGCCGGTCGCATTACGGAAGCGACGTTCCGAATTATGGATATCGGAAGGTTTGACATTATTATAGGGCAGAAATAGATAAAGAACCAGAAAGCCGTTATTGACGTAGACGAAGGAACGCTAGGGTTCAAAACCCTAGGCAATGGCACCGCTGTCGTCGAACCGACCGCCGCCAAGATAAAAGCTACGGGGCCAGCGAAAGAGGCTCCGTCCGATCGTTCCGAACCCCTGGTCACAGTCGGAATAATGAGTTCAGAAGCCATAACGACCCTCGCGAAGTCTCCGGACAATAAGATTTACGCTATCTCTATAAAGGACATCGAAGATCACAGGAAGATAATAGCAGAAGAAGAAGTGAATCCACTGGAGGTGTTACCGGAAGAGCTCCATAGTTACGTTAATGTCTTCTTAAAAGCAGACTCCAACCTCCTGCCACTCCACCGGCCGGAATACGACAACAAGATCAGGTTAAAAGAGGGAGCTACGTTGCCAAGAACCGAGCCCCTAAGAAGACTGTCGCCGGCCGAACTGGACTAAGTAGAGGTGTTTGTTCGTGAAAACCTGGCGAAGAAGTTCATTACGCCGAGCTCCGCAGAATATGCGTTACCGATTCTTTTCGTAAGGAAACCAGGGGGTAGTCTGCGACTCTGCGTGGACTATCGAGGCCTCAATAAGGTCACCAAAAGAGACGTATACCCACTGCCGTTGATCGACGAGACTATCCAAAGAGTGGCGAAGGCTAAGTGGTTCAGCAAGCTGGACATCCGCTAAGCGTTCTATCAGTTAAGAAATAAGGAAGGACAGACGGAAGATCTTACGACGTTCGCCACGCGTATAGGCAATTTTAAGTAGCTGGTGATGCCGTTCGGACTCACTAACGCGCCGGCGGTGTAGCAACGCTTTATAAACTACACCTTTATAGACATGTTGGAACGGTTCGTGTCAATTTACCTAGACGACATCCTTATCTATACAGACGGAACGAGAGAGCAACATACGGACTACGTCGAGAAGGTGTTAATCAGGCTCTGCGAGGTCGGACTAAACGCGGACACGAAAAAGAGCGAGTTCTATCAAACCGAGGTCAAATATCTCGGTCTTATCGTCGGAAGGGATGGAATTCGTATGGACCCCTTAAAGGTCGCCGCCGTCGCGGAGTGGAAGCAGCCGAAATCCGGAAACACTACGCAAATTAGGGCGTTTCTCGGCTTCTGCAGCTACTATCGACGGTTTATTAAGGACTTTAGCAAGATAGCGAGACCCCTAAACGAGGCGCTAAAGAAAGAGGCCGCAGGCCTATAGAATAAGAAGTGCACGGAAGCTTTCGTGCGGCTGAAAGAAGCGGTGGCCTCTGCGCCAGTTCTGGCACACTTCCGGCCAGAAAAGACAATCTACGTGGAAACGGACGCTTCCGACACAGTGACGGCCGGAGTCCTTTCTCAATATAGTGACGACGAAACCCTCTATCCAGTCGCCTTCTTCAGCAAGTTAATAAGCGAAGCCGAGCGGAATTACGCTATCTACGATAAGGAGCTACTGGCGATTATTCAGGCCTTTAAAGAGTGGAAACCGGAACTCATAGCTGGAAAAGGGCCAATCCAGGTTCTTACGGACCACCAGTCGCTGACCTACTTTATAAAGACGCAGAAGCTCTTACGACGTTAAGCACGGTGGGCTGCCTACTTATCAGGGTTCGATTTCAAGATCACATATAGACCCGGAGCCCAAAACGGAAAGGCTAACGCGCTAACGAGACGAGAAGGGAAGACCAGCCGCGCGAAGGAAGATCCGAACATGTTTCAGAAAGTGTTGACCGAGCGGATAGTAGACGCCGAGGTGTTGAAAGAAGTAGGGATCCACGCGGTGGAATCGCCGATTAAAGAGTCTCCGACTGAAAAAGAGACGCTCTACGAGAAGGTGAAACAGCTCAATCAACAGCAGAAGCTCGGCAAGACCGGTTTAGGGAAGATGATAGTTCTGGAAGAACTAATTACGGAAGTCATCCAGCTGGTCCATAGCTCTATGGACGTTGGTTACGCCGGCTTAAAGAAGACGATAGAAGCTATAAGGACGGTCTACTGGTTTCTACGGATCTACGAACGGATCCATCGATTTATCGCCAATTGCTACGTATGCAGAGCCGCGAAGCCACGTTACGGCCTTCCGGCAGGCTTATTGAAGCCGCTTCCGATCCCCGAGAAGCCGTAGCAGCACATTACGATAGATTTCGTGACCGGCCTGCCGAATTCGGATGGATATAACGCTACGCTAAACGTAGTGGATAGGCTGAGCAAAGAACGACACTTTATCCCCTGTCGAGCGAGAGACGAAGGAACCACTGCAGAAGAGACCGCACGAATGCTGATTCAACACGTGTGGAAGCACTATGGCCTGCCGGACACTATCACTACGGATAGGGGTCCTTAATTCACCGCCGACGTATAGAAATCCATCAACCAAGCTCTCAGAATTCGTAGAAAGCTCAGCACAGCCGCTTACCCGCAGACCGACAGTCAGTCCGAAGTGGCTAACCGTAAGATAGAGCGATACCTGCGAACCTTCTGCGGCCACCATCAAGAAGAATGGGTTAAGGTGTTGCCGATGGCCGAGTTCTGCGCTAACTCGGCACCGTCTAAGGCCACCTCGCTAGCGCCGTTCGAGATAACGCACGGCTATCTTCCGAGAATAAGCTTTCAGCCGCTAAGCGAACCCAGCTCCGCGGAAGCATCCACCGCTACGTCGTCGAAGAGAGTCGCCGCCGCAACGGCAGAAGCGCTCCGATCTTAGATAGAAGAAGCGGTCAAAGTAGCGAAAGAAGCGATGGAATCGGCTCAGAAGAAGATAGTGAATCGAGCTAATAGAAAGCGGTTACCGATAGAATTCGAGGAAGGCCAAAAGGTATGGCTTAACACGCGGAACCTAAGGCTAAAAGGGAACGCGAAGCTCAACCTACGTTACGTGGGTCCGTTCAAGATAATAGAAAAGAGGTCGCCGGTAACCTATCGACTCGAGCTGCCGAAGGCGTTCCGGATCCACGACGTTTTCCATTCAGATCTACTAAGCCTGGACCCTGAGGACGGTCTGCCGAGGCAGGGGTTCACCGAACCCCTGCCGGTTGAAATGGACGATAGTAGTGAAGAAGAATGGGAGGTGGAAGACGTAATAGACGTAAAGAAGACGAGGGGGTCCATCAAAGCGAGAATATCGTGGAAGGGGTGGCCAGAAGACTACGAATAGTATCCGATCGAGAACCTCCGGAATTCGGCGGAGCTGCTAAGAGACTTTTACGCGCGGAATCCGACGAAGCCGAAGCCGGAATGGCTCTAAAGCCGATGCGGAAGAAAAGGAAGAAAGCTACGTCCGCTCCACCGGCGCGAAAGCCGATAAAAACGATCGTGGAATTGATGGCCCCAGGCAGATCGTAGCGGTCGAAAAGAAGAAGAAACGGAGCCGTGGACGGATCTATATGGACCTCCGAAGCAGCGCACAGACCGCCCAGACCGCAGCTTAGATAACCGAACAGTTTAGATCAGATAGAGCCGATTATATAAACGCCAAGTAAAGGACTTCAGACGCCGAAGATATAAGAAATAGAAGACGCGATGAGAAGAACGTCGTTTTCGATAGAAGAAGGATAGGGTGACGTCAACTTTAAAGAGGATTTTCAAAAAAAAAAAAAAAAAAAAGTGGATTTTTCCCGATGGCCGGACTGACTAAGCGGTCGAGGGCGACCGCTGGTGAGGGAGGGGAGTAGTGTTACGGCGGCAGAAAGGGGTGGGACTGGATAATAGGGTGGACCCTTGGAATTTCGGCTCGGCCCGTCCGGACCGAGCCGGGTCTTGGCACTACGCCGCCCCCCTTGAAGCGCGCGCCCACCACTATATAGATTCCTTTCCCTCCTCAGTTCGAGATATAGTCATTAAAAGGCCGTATTGAATCATATCTGCGTGCCCGGATCACTACCCTATCTACGACAAAGAGTTGCTAGCAGTTGTACAGTGTTGCGAAGCCTAGGATAGGGAACTCCGCTTAGTGCCTAAGTTCCTCGCCCTAACGGACTACAAGAACCTGGAATACTTTACTTAACCCCGGAAGCTGTCTAAGAGGCACGTACGATAGGCAATGTACCTAAGCCGGTTTAATATAAGACTCCAGTACTGCAAGGGTAAGGACAACAGCAGGGCCGACGCACTGTCCAGACGGGACTAGGACATGCTAACGACGTACGAGGACGACCGGCTAAAGTCGCGGACATTCCAGATGTTTAAGGGAGAGCCAGGTAGGGAGACTATCCGCCTAGCAGCGACATATCTATAGGAACCCTAACTGCAAGCATAGGAAGAGGCAGTGGAAAAGGACGAGGCATACCGAGGGGCCTGTACGGCGATCTAGGGAGGGCAACGGAAGCTCCTAGCCGAGCTCTACCTAAAGGTATCGGCAGCCGAGTGTTCAGTAGACGAGGAGAACAACCTAAAGTTTAGAAATCGGATATAGGTCCTAGCAGACGAGAAGCTCCGTATAGGCTTAATACAACGAGCATATAACTCAATAGCTACCGGGCACCTAGGGCGCGAGGAGACGTACAGCATTATCGCCTGGGACTACTACTGGCCAGCGATAGCGAAGGACATTCGCAGGTTCGTACAGAACTGCGATGTATATAGACGAACGAAGCCCTAGCGCAAGCTAAAGCATAGGCTGCTAAAGCCCCTGCCGATACCAGACCGACCCTAGCAAGATCTAACCGTAGACTTTATTACGGACCTCCCTAAGAGCGACGGACGGCGAAACATTATAGTAGTTACGGACAAGTTAACAAAGGGGGTAATACTAGAGGGGATAGACTCTATTATAGCCGAAGACACCGCCTAGGCCTTTATCCAGACGACGTTTAGCAAGCACGGTTTCCCTAGGTCAATTGTATTAGACTAGGGGTTACAGTTTACAAGCTAGCTCTAGGCACGGATCTGCCAGTTACTAAAGGTAGAGCGTCGCCTGTCCACTGCATAGCACCCGCAGACAGACGGAGCGACGGAGAGGGCTAATTCAACCTTGGAAGCGTACCTCTAAGCGTACGTCGACTATAACTAGACGAACTAGAACCGCCTTCTCCTAATAGCGGAGCTAGCTATTAACAGCCGTACGGCCGATGCTACAGGACTGTCCCCCTTCTTTACGACCTATAGATACGACTATTCCCCGCTCCTACCGACCCTAAGTGGCAACACCCCGCGCCCTATACAATCCCTAATCTAGCAAGGAGAGGCTATCGTACGGACGATTACGAACGCCTACCAATAGGCAAAGGCGAGCCTAGCCCTAGCCTAGCAGAACGCGGAAGAGCAGGCTAACAAGGGACGACAGGCTGCACTAAGGTACGAGGCAGGGGATAAGGTCTGGCTAAACTAGCGAAACATCCGTACGGACCGGCCGAGCAAGAAGTTAAATTAGAGGAATAGGAAGTTTATAGTAATCCGGCTAGTAGGGACATACACTGTACGACTAAACACTCCCCTAGGGATTTATCCAGTCTTCTATATAGACCTTGTACGACCGGCGAGCACGGACCCCCTACTGCATTAGACGACCGACGACGCGCGCCTACCTACAATTATAACTAAGGGCCAAGAAGAGTATAAAGTAGAAAGAATCCTTAAGAGTCGGAGGAAGCAGGGGAAGGCAGAGTACTTAGTAAAATAGAGAGGATAGGCAGAGCCTACGTAGGAACCGTACGAGGCTCTGCAAGACACAACCGCACTAGACAGATAGGAGGAGGACCATCCCCCTGCCCAGTTACAGTAACACTGCGCCGTACGGCGGAAGGAGGCACGATCTACCCTAAGGACAGGGTAGCTACAGGCAGACCTAGGTTGTTAAAGGATCGAGCACTACGACGTAGGACACTACAGGACCCTACTAACACGACACTGTACGACACTGTACGAGATAAGGGCTGGGAGAAAGGAACAGCTAAGGGACGAATAGGAGGGGGGAGCGGAAATAAGATAAGTTAAGAGAAAACCGGCCGAAAATTCTTACATTATCTAGGGGAGGGGGGGGGGTGGCCCACTGGCCACTACCCCGGGGGGACTAGAACACCCTACTTATTATCTGAGATCTCTACTACCTTAGGCCCGGCCAGGCCCCTACCCCTACTAGGGCCAGCCCTAGGGAGCAGAGGCACCCCCCTACCCCTACGTGCCTCCTCTGGCCAGCGGAAGGGGCAGTAGAGGGAGCTATCCTTCTACTTACACGAGGCACACACCCTAGCCTAGAAGCCTAGGAGGCGGTATAGGCTAAGTAAGGGCTAGGGGGAGTTGGGGCAGGGGGCACAGAGCTGGCCCTAGGTAGCGATAAGGAGGGCGTTAACGTACGACGGCCGGGCCGTAGCTACCTGCTTAGGTGTAACCCAGGCAGGGTTACACTAGAAGGCGTAGAAGGGGAGCCCGGCTGCATCCTACTGCTCGCAGGTGTAGCACCTAAGACGTTAGCCCAGACCGTACAGAAGACGAGAATCCGTACGAACCGGAGGAGTAGCTACCGGTTAAGTTAAGGGCCCTACTGTACAAGGACAAAGTAGGGGGGGACCCCAGCTGGACGAGGGGGAGGGGCGGGGCCAGCGACGACGAGGGAACTACTGGACGACATAGTAGCTAGTTAGTGGTTGGTAGTAGGTAGCTAGTAGTAGTTAGTAGTTGGTAGCTAGTAGTAGTAGTAGTAGACGGTAGCGGATAGTAGTAGATAGTAGACGGTGTACAGGGAGAAGAGAGAGGAGAAGGGAAGAGAAGGGAGAAGGCTTAGGCTAACTGCCTGCTATAGTAGGAATAGCAAGCAGGGCAGCTACTACAGATAGGTAGAATAGTAAGAGGCAACTACGACCTAGGGAAAGCGACGAGGGACGACGACTCGGACAACCGAACAGAATAGGAAGCTACGACCTGCTAAAGGAACAGCAGGAGCTAGGTAGTTTAAGCACGCCGCTGTATAGAAAAAGCACTACGAGAAAGGGAAAGGGGAGAGGGTATTGTTAAGGGGCGCCGCCCAGCCTAGGTCCTAAACCTAACCTAAGCCGACCGTCGCCCTAAGGACTGCGACTTAGCGGCGCCAGCACGACCCTACCCTCTGTACAGAGCTACCGACAGGACCCTACTCCTGTACGGAGGGAGAACACAACGGTCCTGCATAAAGGGGAGCTACCGCCCCTCGGATTAGGGGGGAAAACCCTTTACTACTGTACAGAGGAGGTAACTCCCGATTCTCTGTATAGAGGGTGAACCTTGTACCCCGGCACAAAGGGGAAATTGCTAGCTTGGCTTCGTAGGTACAAATCGTACGGAGCAGATGACGAAGGAACTGCCTATTAGTTCCTTTATGTAGATACCCAACCTCAAGTTTCTAAACCAAGATCCTTAGGCCCCTTACAGTAGCTAACCTATATAGGATATCGGCAATGCCCTAGTTAACTGTCTTATACGGTCGCAGGGTTGGACTGTAGGTTGGTAGTAGGGAATCTGGGAACCTCCCTTAATAGGGCCCCAGCCCTGTGTAAGTAAGCCGTCCAGTCTTTACCTGTCTATTTATCCACCTCCTGTCCCAATTGTCTCTTATCTTATAGCCCTAACTACGCTTTCCGTATCCAGCTCGTACAATCTAGCAGTAACGGGCTTTAGGCCGGCTATCTTAGCTCTTAGTTAGCAAAGCTTTGTTCTGGATAATGTAGTTAGTATAGGGAAACACCGTCCTCTACCTTAACTCTGTTATCTGTGTTGCAGCGGCAGAAAGGGGTAGGACTGAGCAATAGGGTAGACCCTTAGAATTTTGGCTCGGCCCTTCCGGACCGAGCCAGGTCTTGGCACACTACCCCTAAAGCCCTTACCTACTGCCGCATAGATTCCTTTCCTTCTTCAGTTCGAGATATAGTTATTAAAAAGGCTGTATTAAATTATATCTGTGTACCCAGATTATTATATCTCAAACTCACTTACTACACTAACCCTGCACTACGCGAAAGGGTCCGTTAAACCATCCGGCTACCCAAATAACGCACGCGCACACTACAAACCAAACCAAAACACTAGCACTGTAAGAGGACTATAGAGGGCTTCTTAACGGTAGAAGGTAGCGTTACAGGCTGCAGCAGAAAGAGAAAGACTAACAGACCGAGGGATAGGCGCACTAGCATCCTCGACGATAGAACGGCTACTAAGGGCCTTACAGAAGAAGAGACAGATAAAGTAAAGAAAGGAATAGCGGGCTATACGGAGCTGTACGCACGTACGCTAGATAAAATAGGAGAGTATCTAGCAGAATATAGAGCCGAGAAGGTGTTTGACATTATTACCTTCGTCGAAAAGAAGTTTTATAGGAATATAGAAGAAAATAGACGACTAAAAGAAGAAATAAAAGCGGTAATAGCCGAGAAGGAATCAGCAGAAACTATTATCGATGTGCTAGAAAATTAAGCGGCGAATCGGCTAGCACAACTGAAGACGCTAAAGGCTTAGTTAGCCAGAATAGAAGCAGCAATGTCGTCGGCGCTGCTGCTATATCGAGAAGAACAAACGGAGACTGCCTTACCGGCGGCCTACAGTTAAGGTAGCACCTCGATAACGTTACTACTAGATCCGCCAGCATTTAGAGGTAGAGACCCTAAAGACTAGGGGGTATTTAAGAAAAAGATAAAGAACAAGATAGACCGCGATTACGCCGGAAGCAGTAAAGGAGATAGATTAGCCTACCTGGAATCGCGGTTGGAAGGCGAAGCTTTTTCGTTAGTAGCGGACCTAGAAGAGGTAACTGCCAAAGAAGCAATTAAAGCGCTAAATCAACGCTTTGGAGACCCCTTCCGAAAGAAGACGGCCCGTAAACAGCTAGACAATATCAACCAGAACCGGCTAACGTTTGAAGAATTCTACGGCCTGTTCAGAAAATATGCTATTAGAGCCAAAGTGTCAGAAGATAAGTAGCTACACTTACTAAGGCAGAAGCTAAACCCTGAACTGGCCGCAGCTATAGCTTTGGTAGAAGACGAAGACCTCGAGAGCTTCGTGCACTAAGCAAGAGTCACCACTAGAAACCTAAGCGCCTACACGAAATTGACATCGCGCGAATCGAACTAGAAGCTATTGACGACGCTAACAACACGATCCCCTGCACCTTTCCGAAGAGCCCCCTAGCAGCTATCTTATTCGCCGCAATTATCGTTCGTCCCTACCTGCTACGCGTATAGAAAGCCTAGCTATATCGCTACTAGATGTCCGGCGACGGCCCAACAGAAGCAGGAGTATCGTACTACGAAGCCACCGCTGCCGCCGAGAAAGACTATCTAAGCTATCGAGCCGGCGCTGAACGACACTAACAGTGTAGACAGTAGAGTGCCCTTAAGGATCTTAGGAAAAGACTAGCTAGACGGATAGGCCCCCTATCCAGCATAGACAATAGGGCACCGACGCGATCCGCATTACTAAAAGAAGGGAGCATTAACAGCTGTAACGACCTGCTCTCGGCGGCTGTAGAAGTAAATACTGAAACTGCTATTATCCTTCTGATTACTGTCCACCCCCTTAATAGATCGTACAGCCCCCTTTAGTTAAGGGCCTTTATCGATACAGGAGCGCTTATCGGAGCGGCGATCTACTATTGATTGGTTTAGAAACTAATAAAAGGATACAGTTATCCTGTAGAGCTAGCGTCGCCGACGCGAATTTCAGCATACAACGGTCAAGACACAAAGAGTTTTACGCATTATGTGCCATTAAGGACTACCCTAGCTGGTCGCACTACGGAAGCGACGTTCCGAATTATAGATATCGGAAGGTTTGACACTATTATAGGGCAGAAATAGATAAAGAACCAGAAAGCCGTTATTAACGTAGGCGAAGGCACACTCAGATTCAAAACTCAGCAGAACGGCGTCGCCGCCACCAAATTAGTCACCGCCGTCGCCGTAGAGCCAAGCGTTACAACCACTAGAGCGATTCCGATCAATCGGCCCAACCCTCTAGACACGATCTGAATAATAAGCTCAGAGGCTCTAACGACCCTCGCGAGGTCGGCAGGCAACGAGATCTACGCTATCTCGATAAAAGACATCGAAGATTACTAGAAGATAATAGTGGAAGAAGAAGTAGACCTGCTAGAGGTTCTACTAGAAGAACTCTATAGTTACACTAACGTGTTCTTGAAAGCCGACACCAACCTCCTGCTGCTCTACCGACCGGAATACGACAACAAGATCCGGCTGAAAGAAGGAGCTACGCTGCTAAGAACCGAGCCCCTAAGACGCTTATCTCCGGCCGAGCTGGACTAAGTAGAAGTGTTTGTTCGAGAAAACCTAGCGAAGAAGTTTATTACGCTGAGCTTCGCTAAGTATGCGTCGCCGATTCTTTTTATACAGAAACCCAGAGGTAGTCTCTGGCTGTGCGTAGACTACCGAGGCCTTAACAAGGTTACTAAGAGAGATGTGTATCCGCTGCCACTAATCGATAAGACTATACAACGAGTAGCTAAAGCTAAGTAGTTTAGCAAGCTAGATATTCGCTGAGCGTTCTACTGACTAAGGAACGCAAAAGGGCAAACGGAAGACCTTACGACATTCGCTATGCGCATAGGCAATTTCAAGTAGTTGGTTATGCCTTTTAGTCTTACTAATACGCCGGCAGTGTAGTAGCGTTTTATAAATTACACCTTTATAGACATGCTGGAACGGTTCTTGTCTATTTACTTAGACGATATTCTTATCTACACCGATAGAACGAGAGAACAGCATACGGACTACATTAAGAAGGTGCTAACTAGGCTCTGCGAGGTCGGATTAAACGCGGATACGAAGAAGAGCGAGTTCTATTAGACCGAGGTCAAATATCTCAGCCTTATTGTCGGAAGAGAAGGAATTCGGATAGACCCCTTAAAGGTCGCCACCGTCGCGGAATGGAAGCAGCCAAAATCTGGAAACACTACACAAATCAGAGCGTTTCTCGGATTCTGCAGCTACTATCGACAGTTTATTAAGGACTTTAGCAAGATAGCGAGACCCCTAAACGAAGCATTAAAGAAGGAAGCCGCTGGCCTATAGAATAAGAGGTGTACAGAGGCTTTTAACTAGCTAAAAGAAGCAGTGGCCTCAGCGCCAGTTCTAGCGCACTTCCGACCGGAAAAGACAATCTATCTAGAGACGGACGCTTCCGATACAGTAACAGCAGGGGTCCTTTCTTAATATAGCGACGATGAAACTCTCTATCCGGTAGCTTTCTTTAGCAAGTCTATAAACGAGGCTAAGCGGAACTACGCTATTTACGACAAAGAGCTGTTAGCTATTATCTAGGCTTTCGAGGAGTGGAAACTGGAGCTTATAGCCGGAAAGAGCATAGTCTAGGTCCTTACGGACTATTAGTTACTTACCTACTTTATAAAAATGCAGAAGCTATCGCGCCGTTAAGCCTAGTAGGCCGCCTACTTATCCAGATTCGACTTTAAGATTACCTATCGACCCAGAGCTCAAAATAGAAAGGCTAATACGCTAACGAGAAGAGAAGGGAAGACCAGCCGCGCGAAAGAAGATCTGAACATGTTCTAGAAGGTGTTGACCAAACGGATAGTAGATGCTAAGGTGTTGAAAAAAGTAGGGATCTGCACGATAGAACCGCTAACTAAGGAAGAGATGCTCTACGAGAAAGTGGAGCAGCTTAACTAGCAGCAGAAACTCGGCAGAACCGGCTTAGGGAAGCTAATAGTTCCAGAAGAACTAATTACAGAGGTTATCCAGTTGGTCTATAGTTCTAAGGATGTCGGTTACGCCGGCTCGAAGAAGACGATAGAAACAGTAAGGACGATCTACTAGTTTCCGCGAATCTTCGAGCAGATCTACCAGTTTATCGCTAATTGTTACGTATGCCGAGTCGCGAAGCTACGTTACGGCCTTCCGGCCGGTCTGTTAAAGCTACTTCTAATCCCTAGGAAACCGTAGCAGCATATTACAATAGATTTCGTAACCGGCCTGCCGGATTCTGGCGGATATAATGCTACGCTTAATGTAGTAGATCGACTAAGCAAGGAGCGCTACTTTATCCCCTACTAAGCGAAGGATAAAGGAACTACTACGGAAGAGACAGCGAGAATGCTAATCCAGCACGTTTGGAAGCACTATAGCCTACCGGACACTATTACTACAGATAGGGGTCCTTAATTTACTACTAATATATAGAAGGCTATTAACCAAGCTCTCGGAATTCGTAGAAAGCTCAGCACAGCCGCTTACCCTTAAACCGACAGTCAGTCTAAAGTAGCTAACTGCGAGATAGAAAAATATCTACGAATCTTCTGTAGTTACTATTAAGGAGAGTAGGTTAAGGTATTGCCGATAGCCGAATTCTGTGCTAATTCAGCACAGTTAGAAGCCACCTTGCTGGCGCCGTTCGAGATAACCTATAGTTATCTTCCGAGAATAAGCTTTTAACCGCTAGACAAACCCAGCCCTTCGGAACCTTCTACTACCACTTCGTCGAAGAGGGTCACCGCCGCTGCGGTAGAAGTTCTCCGATCTTAGATAGAAGAAGCGATTAAGGGAGCGAAAGAGGCAATAGAATCGGCTTAGAAAAAGATAGTAACTCGAGCTAATAGGAAGCAGTCGCTAATAGAATTTGAAGAAGGTTAAAAGGTATAGCTTAATACGCAGAACCTAAGGCTAAAAGGTAACGGCAAGCTTAACCCCTGCTACGTAGGTCCATTTAAGATAGTAGAAAAGAGGTCGCCGGTAACTTATCGGCTCTAGCTACCAAAATCGTTCTGGATCTACGATGTCTTTTATTCGGATCTGCTAAGCCTGGACCCTAAAGACGGCCTTCCGGAACAGGGGTTCGCCGAACTCCTACTAATCGAGATAGATAGTAAAGAAGAAGAATAGGAGGTACAAAACGTAATAGATATAATAAAGATAAGAGGGTCTATCGAAGCAAGGATCTCGTAGAAGGGATAGCCAGAAGATTATAAATAGTATCCGGTCGAGAATCTCCAGAATTCGGTAGAGCTGCTAAAGGAGTTCTATATACGGAACCAGAAGAAGCCAAAGCCGGAGTAGCTCCGAAGCTAATAGTTATAGAAGAAGAAGAAGAGCCGCGTCCGCTCTATTAGTATAGAAGCTAATAGAGACGATTGTAGCGATCGCTTAGCTGGAGTCCTCAGCTCTACTACTACTACCGCTGGCCTGGCCAGGCGGATAATAGCGGTAAGGCTGAGGACGGCGCTACCGCGTCAGCGCGCTTTGTAACGGTCTTTGCTCTCTGTTACTACAATCCACCGGCTTGGCCAGAAGGATAATAACGACAAAGAACGAAGCCGACGCTACTAGAGCAGCCTCGCGGTGGCACTTAAGGCTATAGTAAAGAAGGAAAAGAAGAAAAGATAGCGAGCCGTAGATAGATCTATATAGACCTCCGCGGCGGCGTACAGGCCAGCTACGCCGCAGCTCAGATAGCTGCTAGCTTAGATCAGATGGACGCTGAAGCGAAAGACGTCAGATAGCAACAATGTAAGAAGGAAGATAAAAAAAAGAAAGAGAGAGATAAGTAAGCGGTCGAGGTCGACCGCCAGTAGGGGAGGGGGGTAGTGTTGCAGCAGCAGAAAGGGGTGGGACTAAGTAATAGGGTAGACCCTTAGAATTTTGGCTTAGCCCTTCTGGACCGAGCCGGGCCTTGGCATACTACCCCTAAAGCCCTTACCTACCGCCGTATAGATTCCTTTCCTTCTTTAGTTCGAGATATAGTTATTAAAAAGGCCGTATTAAATTATATCTGCGTACCCGGATTAATCTAGACAGAAACCGCCGTTATTGGATATAGGCATAAGATCTACAATCTCGTAGTTTTCTAGTGCTTCGGTCGCTGTCCGGGCTCCTTAAGGACTTAGGTAGATGTCCTGGCCTGTCGTCGTCTATAGTGTAAGGTAGTAGGCGTTTACCTAGCAGTTATCTATATAGCCTTAGGCAGTCCGGTTATCTCGTATAGTCCTATCCCTCTCTAAACTATTTCCTCTATTCCTACCCTTCTTACATCCTTCTGCTCCCTGCAACTAGGCTATGCCTCTTGCAGGTTCCCTAGTGTTATTCCCTCTTTCTTGTCCCTAGGGGTAGTACGTCCCTAGTTCCCCTCTATTCCTACTCTTCCTTTGTAGCTTCCTAATGTCCTCTATAGCTGCCTAGTCTTGTCTGCAGCTGCCTATTAACTTCTACGGCTGCCTAATGTCTCCTACAGCTGCCTAGTCCTGCCTGTAGCTGTCCTATATCCCTTGTAGCTGCTTCCTATAGCTGCCTAATGTTCCTTATAGCTGCCTAGTCCTGCAGCTGCTATCTGTCCTACCCTGTACAGCACAGTGTTACTGTAACTGTTTAACAGAGTGTTTCTCTTATAGACGTCGTCCTTTTCTACTGCCTCTTCCTACACCTGTAGCTAGGGTTCCTATATGTGTGTCGCCGCTAGGCAGATAGCCTCCTCGTCTGGTTCTTCCTTAAACATCTAGAATGTTCGTAATTTTAGTCCTTTATCGTCGTACGCCGCTAGCATGTCTTAGTCTCGTCTGGATAGTGTGTTGGCCTTGCTGTTGTCCTTTCCTTTACAGTACTAGAGTCTTATATTAAAGCGGCTTAGATATATTGCCTATCGTACGTATCTCTTAGAGAGTTTCTAGGGTTGCGTAAAGTACTCGAGATTCTTGTAGTTAGTTAGGGCGAGGAATTTAGGAACTGAGCAGAGTTCTCCGTCCTACGCCTTACAGCACTGTACGACTGCTAGCAATTCCTTGTCGTAGATAGGGTAGTTGCATTCGGCTAGGGAGTTCTTCTTAGAGAAGTACGTGTATAGGTGTAGAAGGCTATCTAGACCTACCTATAAGAGGATACCTCCTATATAGTATCCTAAGGAGTCGGTTTCCAGTATTGTCGTATGTTCTAGGTTAAAGGCGGCAAGCGTTGGTCCTGTAGTAAAGAGCTCCTTTAGCTTGTTGAAACTCTTGTTACATTCCTCTGTCTAGGCAAACTGTCTGTCCTTGTACGTTAGCTTAACTAGAGGGCGTACTATCTCCGAGTAGTTCCGTATAAACTAGCAGTAGAAGTTAGCAAACCTAAGGAATTCCTGTATGCCCTTAACACTTATAGGGAGCTTCTATTGCTTAATAGCATTAATCTTCTTCCTGTCTATACTAATACCTTTCCCTACCTCGATAATAAACCCTAGGTATTTCGTACGCTGTATACTAAATTTACATTTGTCGATGTCAAGGTACAATCCAGCCTGCTATAGACGGTCTAACACCTTCTTAACATCTCGTATATAGTCCTCGCAGGTGCCGTCTATAAATACTAGGATATTGTTAAGATATACAGAGTAGATGTCGTCTAGAAGTCTTTGCAAAGACCTGTTAATGTACCTCTAGAAGGTTGCTAGCGCGTTCGCAAGGCTAAAGTAGGTAACAAGCTATTCGAAAAGTCTGTACCTCGTACAGAAAGCGGTTATCTATTTACATCCTTCCTTAATCCGTATCTTGTAGAAGGCTAAGACAACGTTAAGCTTCGTAAACTACTTTGCCTTGCTAATCTGTCTAAGGGTCTCCTTAATAAGAGGTAGGGGGTACCGGTCCTTCTTAGTAATTGTATTAATACCTCTATAATCTATGCAGAAACGCAAGCTAACTAAACCTTCCTTATAAACAAACAGCATTAGGGCTCTAGCCAATAACATACTTGCACGAATAAAACCTTTAGCAAGTAGGTCGTCTAGTGTCTTGCGTAGCACTAGTAGTTCTCTAGAGGATATACTATATAGTAGGCTGTATAGTACTTCGGGCAGGCTCCTATCTGGACAGGGCTCGAGCTAGATGTCGTAGTCGATTCCTTCTCCTTAGTATAGGGGCAGTTTCGAGGCCGATTTTGGTTTAAAGAGGTCTAGCTATTTCGCGTATTCTGGTAGGAGCTTTGTGCAGGGGTCCGTAACTTTCTTAGGCGCTAAGGCCTTCTCGATGTCTATAGTCGCAGTGTTGACCTCGGCGTTTAAGCTGGCCTTGCCCTTAGCTTTGGCATTGCTACCTAGTAGAACTCTCCCTTAGTCTCAGAGCCTCTGCTTCGTAGCTACCAGGTACAGGCGTCCTTGTCTGACGTTGAGCTTGCCCTGCTAGTGCTCTATCTATAGTTTCCCTAATATCAGGTTATACGCTAGGTTGTCTTGTACGATATAGAGGTATAAATCCTGCTCGTAGTGTCCTTGCAACTCTATTGTTACTTTTACTATATAGGTAATGTCCGGTCCTCGTCCAGTAATACCCAGTATGCGTACAGGTACGGTAGGGGTCGTCTTAACATAGTGTTTCTGTACGAAGTCTTCGCTAATTACTCTATACACTAAACACCCTATGTTAATTAGCGTCTGCGCAGTGGCGGTCCTGTTTAGCGTAGGTCGTACGATAAACGGCATAGTCGTTATATAGTTGCTCTTAAAAGATAGCTAAGTAGGGTTTTGATTTAGCAATCTATCTTGTATATACCTCTAGCCGAGCCTTTGCTTAGAGGTGATCCGGGCACGCAGATATGATTCAATACGGCCTTTTTGATAACTATATCTCGAACTGAGGAGGGAAAGGAATCTATGTGGTAGTGGTAGGGGGCTTTCGTAGTGGTGGTGCCAAGGCCCGGCTCGGCCCAGAAGGGCCGAGCCGAAATTCCAAGGGTCCACCCTATTACTTAGTCCCACCCCTTTCTGCCGCTGTAACACCACCCCCCTCCCTTACCAGCGGTCGCCCTCGACCGCTTACTTATCCTCCTTTTTCTTCTCTTATTTATTTCTTTTTTTTTTTTTTTGATTCGTCGTCTCCTTCTCGAAAATCCCCTCCAACGCCGATGTTACCTCTTCTGTCTTTTATTAAAAACAACGTTCTCTTTATCGCTTCTTCAATTTCTTACGTCGTCGGCGTCTGAAGTCCTTCACTTGGCGTTTATGTAATCGACGCTATCTGATCTGATCCCTGGTCTTCTGAGCTGCGGCTCGGCCGGTCTGTACGTTAGCGCAGAGGTCTATATAGATCTTTCCGCAGCGCCGTTTTTCTTCTTCTTTTTCTCTTCTACCAAAGCCCTTAGCTACCGCAGGGTCGGCGGCGCTGGCACGCCACAGCGTCGGCAAGCTTCCTGCCGCACTGCCTGTAGGTAGTGGCCGCGTCGAAGACCTCCCTAAGGCGACCGTTACGATCGTCTTTATCGGCTTCTGCGCTAGTAGAGCGGACGCGGCTTTCTTCTTCTTTCTTCCGCATTGTCGACATTAGAGCTACGCTGGTTTTGGCTTTTCTAGGTTCTGCACGTAGAACTCTCTTAGCAGCTCCGCCGAATTCCGGAGGTTCTCGACCAGATACTATTTATAGTCTTCCGGCTACCCCTTCTACGAGATCCTCGCTTTGATAGACCCCCTCGTCTTCTTTACGTCCATTACGTCTTCTACCTCCCACTCTTCTTTATTACCGTCTATCTCGACCGGCAGGGGTTCGGCAAACCCCTGCTCTGGCAGACCGTCCTTAGGGTCCAGGCTTAACAGGTCCGAATGGAAGATATCGTAGATTCGGAACGATTTCGGTAGCTAGAGCCGATAAGTTACCGGCGACCTCTTTTCCACTATCGTAAACGGACCTACGTAGCGCGGATTAAGCTTGGCGTTGCCTTTCAGCCTTAGGTTTCGCGTATTGAGCTATACCTTTTGGCCTTGCTTGAATTCTATCGGTGACCGCTTCTTTTTAGCTCGAGTTACTATCTTCTTCTAAGTCAATTCTATCGCTTCTTTCGCTACTTTGATCGCTTCTTCTATCTAAGATCGGAGCGCTTCCGCCGCCGCAGCAGCGACTCTCTTTAACGACGTAGTAGTGGAAAGCTCCGGCGAGCCGGCGTCGCTCAGCGGCTGGAAGCTTAGCCTCGGAAGATAACCGTAGGTTATCTCGAACGGCGCTAGCAACGTTGCTTCTAACTGTGTTCAGTTCGCGCAGAATTCAGCTATTGGCAGCATCTTAACCTACTTTTCTTAATAATAGCTGCAGAAGATCCGTAGATATTTCTCTATCTTACGGTTGGCCACCTCGGACTGACTATTAGTCTAAGGGTAAGCTGCCGTGCTGAGCTTTCTACGAATTCCGAGGGTTTGATTAATAGCTCTCTATACGTCGGCAGTGAACTAAGGGCCCCTATCCGTAGTAATAGTGTCCGGCAGGCTATAGTGCTTCTATACATGTTGAATTAACATCCGTGCAGTCTCTTCTGCAGTGGTTCCTTCGTCTCTCGCTTAGTAGGGGATGAAGTAGCGTTCCTTGCTTAGTCGGTCCACTACGTTTAGCGTAGCGTTATATCTATCGGAGTCCGGCAGGCTAGTTACGAAATCCATCGTAATGTGCTGCTACAGCTTCTCAGAGATCGGAAGTGGCTTTAGTAGACCCGCCGGAAGACCGTAACGTAGCTTTGCGGCTCGGCATACGTAGCAATTAGCGATAAACCGGTGGATCCGCTTATAGATCCGCGGAAACCAGTAGATCGTTCTTACTGCCTGCATCGTCTTCTTCGCGCCTGCGTAGCCAACATCTACGGAGCTATAGACCAGCTGGATAACCTCTGTAATTAGTTCTTCTGGAACTATTATCTTCCCTGAACCGGTTTTGCCGAGCTTCTGTTGCTGGTTAAGCTGCTCCACCTTCTCGTAGAGAGTCTCTTCCTTAGGGGCCAGTTCTAGCGCGCAGATCCCCGCCTCTTTCAGCACCTCTGCGTCTACTATCCGCTCGGTTAACACCTTCTGAAACATGTTCAGATCTTCCTTCGCGCGGCTGGTCTTCCCTTCTCTTCTCGTTAGCGCGTCGGCCTTTCCGTTTTGAGCTCCGGGTCGATAGGTAATCTTAAAGTCGAACCCGGATAAGTAGGCTGCCTACCGGGCTTGGCGGCGTAATAGCTTCTGCGTCTTTATAAAGTAGGTCAGTAACTGGTAGTCTGTAAGGACCTGGATCGTGCTCTGTTCAGCTATAAGCTCCGGTTTCCACTCTTTAAAGGCCTGAATAATAGCTAGCAGTTCCTTATCGTAGATAGCATAGTTCCGCTTAGCTTCCGTTATAGATTTGCTGAAGAAGGCTACTAGGTAAAGGGTCTCGCCGTCGTCAGGGTATTAAGAAAGGACTCCGGCTGTTACTGTATCGGAAGCGTCTATTTCTACGTAGATTGTCCTTTCCAGTCGGAAGTGTGCTAGAACCGGCGCCGAGGCTACTGCTTCTTTTAGCCAGTTAAAGGCTTCTGTGCACTTCTCGTTCTATAGGCCGGCGGCCTCTTTCTTTAACGCTTCGTTTAGGGGTTTTGCTATCCTGCTAAAGTCCTTAATAAACCTTTAATAGTAGCTGCAGAATCTGAGAAACGCTCTGATCTGTGTAGTGTTTCCGGATTTCGGCTGCTTCCATTCTGCGACGGCGGCGACCTTTAAGGGGTCTATCCGAATTCTATCTCTTCCGACAATAAGACCGAGGTATTTGACCTTAGTCTAATAGAACTCGCTCTTCTTCGTGTCCGCGTTTAATCCTACTTCGCAGAGTCTCTTTAGCACCCTCTCGACGTAGTCCGTGTGCTGATCTCTCGTTCCGTCTGTATAGATAAGAATGTCGTCCAAATAGATAGACACGAACTGCTCTAGCATATCTATTGTTGCAGCGGTGGAAAGAGGT
Organism: Pseudocercospora ulei; assembly: GCA_016165855.1. Classification (NCBI taxonomy): domain Eukaryota; kingdom Fungi; phylum Ascomycota; class Dothideomycetes; order Mycosphaerellales; family Mycosphaerellaceae; genus Pseudocercospora; species Pseudocercospora ulei. The sequence goes on from JACWNB010000003.1 coordinate 659,527, forward strand.
GGGACAGATTGATAGGGTGGACCCTGGATTTCGGCTCGGCCCGACCGGGCCGAGCCGGGCCTTGGCACCACCACCATCAAAGCCTACCACCACCACCACATAGATTCCTTTCCCTCCTTAGTTCGAGATATAGTTATTAAAAAGGCCGTATTAAATCATATCTGCGTGCCCGGATTATTATATCTCGAACTCACTCTCTACACCAACCCCGCGCTGCGCGAAAGGGCCCGTCGAACTATCCGGAAACCCGAATAACGCACGCGCACTATACACACACCAACACCAACAACACCTAAGGCACTGTAAGAAGATAGAAGACTTCTCAGCGGTAGAGAGCGGCGTAACAGGCCGCCGCGGAAAGAGAAAGACTGACAGAGCGAGTAGGCGCTCTAGTGTTGTTAACGATAAGATCGTTATTAGCAGCTTTACAGAGGAAGAGACCGCTGATTTCAAGGAACGAATAGCCGAATATAGGAAGATCCACGACTGCACGATCGAGGAACTGGAAGACTACGTAAACGAGAATAGGATAGGAAAGGTCTACGATAGCATAGACCTTATCGAGACACTGTTCTTCAGAACGCTGGAAGAAAAGAGACAGTTAAGAGAGGAAGTAGAGACGGTAAGGGCCGAGAAGGAATCGGCAGAAACTATTATCGATATGTTAGAGAACTAGGCGGCGAATAGACTAGCGCAGCTGAAGGCGCTAAAGGGTCAACTAGCTAATATAGAGGCAGCGATGTCGTCAGCACCGCCGCTACTGCATCGAGAAGAACAAGAAGAGACCGCCTTACCGGCGGCCTATAGTCAAGGTAGCACCCTAATAACATTATTGCCGGACCCGCCGGCATTTAAAGGCGGAGACCCTGAAGACTGGGAAGAGTTTAAGAAGAAGATCAGGAATAAGATAAGCCGCGATTACGCATCGAACAGCGCTGGAGATAGATTGGCATACCTGGAATCGCGGTTAGAAGGAGAAGCTTTTTCGCTAGTGGCAGACCTGGAAGAGGTAACCGCCGAAGAAGCGATTAAAGCGCTAGACCAGCGCTTCGGAGACCCATTCCAAAAGAAGACGGCACGTAAGCAGATAGACAAGATTAACCAGAACCGGCAGACGTTCGAGGAGTTCTACAGTTTGTTTAGAAAATATGCGATTAGGGCCCGGGTAGCGGAAGATAAGCAGCTCTACCTATTAAGGCAGAAGCTAAACCCTAAACTGGCCACAGCTATGGCGTCTGTAGAAGACAAAGACCTTAAGAGCTTCGTATATAGAGCGAGGGTCACTAGGAGAAACTTAAGCGCTTACGCGAAATTACGCGAATCGAACCAGAAGCCGTCGCCGTCGCCGCAGGGAACTAGAGCCCCTGCGCCTTTCCGACGAAACCCCTAGCAATCGTCGTATTCGCCGCGGCCGTCGTTCGTCCCCACCTGCTACGCGTGTAGCAAGCCTGGCCACATCGCCACGAGATGCCAAGCATCGGATAAGCAGAAGCAGGAGTATCGCGCTATAAAACAGCTACAGCTGCAGCTGCAGCCACTGAGAAAGGCTATTTAAGCCATCGAGCCGGCACCGAACGATACTAACAGCGTAGACGGTAGAGTGCAGTTAAGAATTATAGGAAAAGACCAGCTGGACGGATAGGCCCCCTACCTAGCATTGACAATAGGGCACCGAATCGAAGCGAATCGCCGAGAGGAGAAAGCATCAACAGCTGCAACGATCCACTATCGGCGGCGGTAGAAGTGAACACGGAAACAGCTATTATTCTTCTAATTACTGTCTACCCCCTTTACAGATCGAGCAAACCACTCCAGTTAAAAGCTTTTATCGACACCGGAGCTCTTATCGGAGCAGCGATCCACTATCGGCTGGTTTAGAAGCTAATAAATAGATACGGCTATCTAGTGGAACTGGCGTCGCTAACGAGGATTTTGGCGTACAACGGACAAGACACGGAGAGTGTCACGCACTACGTGCCATTAAGGACCACCTTAGCAGGTCGCACTACGGAAGCGACGTTCCGAATTATAGATATCAGAAGGTTTGACATCATTATAGGGCAGAAGTGGATAAAGAACCAGGGAGCAATTATTGACGTAGGAGAAGGCACAATCGGATTCAGAAAACCGATTAGCGGCTCAGCCGCCGTCAAATCAGCCACCGAATCGGTTACAGTAGCCAACGCCAAACAGAACGTTACGAAGGTCGAAGCGGCTTCGATGGATCGGCCTGACCCTTAAGGCACAATAGGAATAATAAGCTCGGAAGTTTTATCGACCCTCGCGAAGTCACCGGACAAGGAGATTTACGCTATCTTAATAAAAGACATTAAAGACTACCGGAAGATAATAGCGGAAGAGGAAATAGATCCGCTGGAGGTGCTACCGACGGAGCTCCATAGTTACGCTAACGTCTTCTTAAGAGCCGACTCCAACCTATTACCGCTCTATCGACCAGAATATAACAACAAGATCCGACTGAAAGAGGGAGCTACGCTGCTAAGAACCAAGCCCCTAAGACGATTATTACCGGCCGAACTGGACTAAGTGGAGGTGTTTGTTCGTAAAAACCTGGCGAAGAAGTTTATTACGCCGAGCTCCGCGGAATATACGTTACCGATTCTTTTTGTAAGGAAACCAGGGGGTGGTCTGCGACTCTGCGTAGACTATCGAGGCCTTAATGAGGTTACCAAAAGAGACGTATATCCACTGCCGCTAATTAATAAGACTATACAGCGGGTGGCGAAGGCTAAGTGGTTCAGCAAGCTGGACATCCGCCAAGCATTCTATCGATTACGGAACGAAGAAGGACAAACGGAAGACCTTACGACATTCGCGACGCGTATAGGCAATTTCAAGTGGTTGGTGATGCCTTTCGGACTTACCAACGCGCCGGCAGTATAGCAACGCTTTATAAACTACACCCTTATGGACATGTTGGAACAGTTCGTATCAATTTACCTGGACGACATCCTTATCTATACAGATAGAACGAGAGAGCAACACACGGACTACATCGAGAAAGTGTTAAAGAGGCTCCGCGAGGTCGGATTGAACGCGGACACGAAGAAAAGCAAATTCTATCAAACTAAGGTTAAATACCTCGGCCTTATCGTCGGAAGAGATGGAATTTGTATAGACCCCTTAAAGGTCGCCGCCGTCGCGGAGTGGAAGCAGCCGAAATCCGGAAACACTACGCAAATCAGGGCGTTTCTCAGCTTCTGCAGCTACTATCGACGGTTTATTAAGGACTTTAGTAAGATAGCGAGACCCCTAAACGAGGCGCTAAAGAAAGAGGCCGCCGGCCTATAGAATAAGAGGTGCACGGAAGCCTTTAACCGGCTGAAAGAAGCAGTGGCCTCTGCGCCAGTGCTGGCACACTTCCGGCCAGAAAAGACAATCTATGTAGAAACGGACGCTTCCGACACAGTAACGGCAGGGGTCCTTTCTCAATATAGTGAAGACGAAACCCTCCATCCAGTCGCTTTCTTCAGCAAGTTAATAAGTGAAGCTAAGCGGAACTACGCCATCTACGATAAGGAGCTGCTAGCGATTATTTAAGCTTTCGAGGAGTGGAAACCGGAGCTTATAGCCGGAAAGAGCACGGTCCAGGTCCTTACGGACTACCAGTCGCTGACTTACTTTATAAAGACGCAGAAGCTCTTACGACGTTAGGCACGGTAGGCTGCCTACTTATTAGGGTTCGACTTTAAGATTACATATTAGCCAGGAGCTCAAAACGGAAAGGCTAACGCGCTAACGCGAAGAGAAGGGAACATAAGCTGCGCGAAGGAAGATCCGAACATGTTTCAGAAGGTGCTGATCGAACGGATAGTAGACGCCGAGGTGTTGAAGGAAGCGGGGATCTGCGCAGTGGAACCGGCCCCTAAGGAAGAGACTCTCTACGAAAAGGTGAAACAGCTCAACCAGCGACAGAAGCTCGGCAGAACCGGCTTAGGAAAGCTAATAGTGCTGGAAGAACTAATAACTAAGGTCGTCCAACTGGTCTATAGCTCTAAGGACGTTAGTTACGCCGGCTCGAAGAAGACAATGGAAGCTGTAAGGACGATCTACTGGTTTCTGCGGATCTACGAACGGATCCACCGATCTATCGCCAACTGCTACGTGTGCCGATCGGCAAAGCCGCGTTACGGCTTTCCAGCAGGCTTATTGAAGCCACTGCCGATCCCCGAGAAACTATGGCAGCACATTACGATAGATTTTGTAACCGGCCTGCCAGAATCCGATAGATATAACGCTACGCTAAACGTAGTAGATCGATTAAGCAAAGAGCGCCACTTTATCCCCTGTCGAGCGAGAGACGAAGGAACCACTGCAGAAGAAACAGCGAGAATGCTGATTAAGGACGTATAGAAGCACTATGGGCTGCCAGACACTATCACTACGGATAGGGGTCCTCAATTCACTGCCGACGTATAGAAATCCATCAACCAAGCTCTCGGAATTTGTGGAAAGCTTAGCACAGCCGCTTACCCGCAGACCGACGGTTAGTCTAAAGTAGCTAACCGAGAGATAGAGCGATATCTGCGAACCTTCTGCGGCCATTATCAAGAAGATTAGGTTAAGGTGTTGCCGATAGCCGAATTCTGCGCCAACTCGTTACTGTCTAAAGCAACCTCGCTGGCGCCGTTCGAGATAACGCATAGCTATCTTCCGAGAATGAGCTTCCAGCCGGCGAGCGACGCCGATTCGCCGGAACTATCCACCGCTACGTCGTCGAAGAGAGTCGCCGCTGCAGCGGCAGAAGCGCTACGATCTTAGATAGAAGAAGCGATCAAAGTGGCGAAAGAAGCGATATAGACGGCTCAGAAGAAGATAGTAACTCGAACTAATAGAAGCCGGTCGCTAATAGAATTCAAAGAAGGTTAAAAGGTCTGGCTTAATACGCGGAACCTAAGGCTAAAAGGGAACGCCAAGCTCAATCCGCGCTACGTAGGCCCGTTTACGATAGTGGAAAAGAGGTCGCTAGTGACTTATTGGCTCCAGCTACCGAAATCGTTCCGGATCTACGACGTTTTCCATTTGGATCTGCTAAGCCTGGACCCTAAGAACGGCCTGCCGGAACAGGGCTTTGCCGAACCCCCACTAGTTAAGATAGACGGTAATAAAGAAGAGTAGGAGGTAGAAGATGTAATGGACGTAAAGAAGATAAGGGGGTCTATTAAAGCGAGGATCTCGTAGAAGGGGTAGCTAGAAGATTATAAATGGTATCCGATCAAGAATCTTCGGAATTCGGAGGAGCTGCTAAGAGAGTTCTATACGCGGAACCTAGAAAAGCCGAAGCCGGAATAGCTCTAAAGCCGATTCTTCCGGAAGAAAACGAAGAAAGCCGCGTCCGCTCCACCGGCGCGGAAGCCGATGAAAACGATCGTAGTGGAATTTATAGCTCCAGGCGCTACTACGTCGGTCGGCGACCGCGTAGAGGCTTTAGTAGAAGAGAAAAAGAAGAAGAAAAACGGCGCTACGGAAAGATATATATAGACCTCCGCGCCGGCGCACAGACCAGCCACGCCGCAGCTTAGATAACCCACGGCTCAGATCAGATAGCGTCGATTACATAAACGACCAAGTAAAGGACTTCAGATATTGATAACGTAAGAAATTCAAGAAACGATGGAAGGAGGAAGAGGTGACATCACCGTCGGAAGGGATTTTCGAGGAAGAGACGACGAATCAAAAAAAAAAAAAAAAAACAGTGGAGGTTTTAGGATGGGTGGGATAACTAAGCGGTCGAGGGCGACCGCTGGTAAGGGAGGGGGGTAGTGTTGCGGCGGTGGAAAGAGGTGGGACAGATTGATAGGGTGGACCCTAGATTTCGGCTCGGCCCGACCGGGCCGAGCCGGGCCTTGGCACCACCACTATCAAAGCCCACCACTACCACCACATAGATTCCTTTCCCTCCTTAGTTCGAGATATAGTTATTAAAAAGGCCGTATTAAATCATATCTGCGTGCCTAGATTATCTATAAAAGTGTAGTTTATAAAGCGTTGCTACACTGCCGGCGCGTTGGTAAGTCTAAAAGGCATTACCAACTACTTAAAATTGCCTATACGCGTCGCGAACGTCGTAAGGTCTTCTGTCTGCCCTTCTTTGTTCCTTAGTCGATAGAACGCTTAGCGGATGTCCAGCTTGCTGAACTACTTAGCCTTTGCTACACGCTATATAGTCTTATCTATTAGCAGCAGTGGATATACGTCTCTCTTAGTGACCTCGTTAAGGCCTCGATAGTCTACGCAGAGTCGTAGACCACCCCCTAGTTTCCTTACGAAAAGAATCGGTAACGTATATTTAGCAGAACTCGGCGTAATAAACTTCTTCGCCAGATTTTTGCGAACGAACACCTCTACTTAGTCCAGTTCCGCCAGCGACAGTCGTCTTAGGGGCTCGGTTCTTGGCAGCGTAGCTCCCTCTTTCAGTCGGATCTTGTTGTTATATTCCGGTCGATAGAGCGGCAATAGGTTGGAGTCGGCTTTTAAGAAGACGTTAGCGTAACTATAGAGCTCGTTTGGCAGCACCTCTAGTGGATCCACTTCGTCTTCCGCTATTATCTTCTAGTAGTCTTCGATGTCTTTTATTAAGATAGCGTAAATCTCGTTGTCCGGTGACTTCGCGAGGGTCGATAAAGCTTCCGAGCTTATTATTCCGATCGTAGGCGCAGGCTCGGTAGAGGTAGGCAGAGCCGTTTTGCCGCTGGTCGCCTCTGATCTTGCTGTCGCAGCTGCGACCGATTCGGTAGTGACGGCGCTGTTACCTTAGGTTTTAAATCTGATCGTTCCTTTATCTACGTCGACGATGGCTTTCTAGTTCTTTATCTATTTCTGCCCTATAATAATGTCAAACCTTCCAATATCCATAATTCGGAACGTCGCTTCCGTAGTGCGACTAGCTAAGGTAGTCTTTAGCGGCACGTAGTGCGTAACGCTTTCCGTGTCTTGTCCGTTGTATGCCGAAATCTTTGTCGGCGACGCTAATTCCACTGGATAGCTGTATCCATTTATCAGCTTCTGAACCAGCCGATAGTGGATCGCTGCTCCGATAAGAGCTCCGGTATCGATAAAAGCTCTTAGCTGAAGTGGTTTGCTTGATCCGTCAAGGGGGTAGACAGTGATTAGAAGGATAATAGCTGTTTCCGTGTTTACTTCCACCGCCGCCGAGAGCGGGTCGCTGCAGCTCTTAATGCTCTCATCTTCCTGTAACGTGGCTCTTGTTAGTGCCCTGTCTTCTACGCTGGATAGGGGGCCTATCCTTCTAGCTGGCCTTTTCCCAGGATTTGCAGTAGCACTCCACCGTCTACGCTGTCAGTGTCGTTCGGAGCCGGCTCTATAGCTTATATAGTCTTTCTCGGTGGCTGCGGCTGCTGCTGCAGCTGCTTTATAACACGATACTCCTGCTTCTGTTGGGCCGTTGCTTGGTATCTCGTAGCGATATAGCCGGGTTTTCCGCACGCGAAACAGGTAGGGACAAACGCCGATCGTAGTGAATACGACGACTGCTGGGGGGTTCGTCGGAAAGGCGCAGGGGGCCGCGCTATCTGCGTTGTTAACAGCTTCTAGTTCAATTCGCGTAATTTTGCGTAGGCGCTCAGGTTTCTCGCTGTGACTCTCGCTCGGTGCACGAAGCTCTTAAGGTCTTTATCTTCTACCGAGGCTATAGCTGCGGCCAGTTCAGGGTTCAGCTTCTGTCTTAGTAGATAGAGCTGCTTGTCTTCTGCTACTCTGGCCCTAATAGCATGTTTTCTGAATAGCCCGTAGAATTCTTTAAACGTCTGCCGGTTCTGATTGATCTTGTCCAGCTGCTTACGGGCTGTCTTCTTTTAGAATGGGTCTCCGAAGTGCTGGTCTAGTGCTTTAATCGCTTCCTTAGCGGTTACCTCTTCTAGGTCCGCTACTAGCGAAAAAGCTTTACCTTCTAATCGCGATTCCAGGTACGCCAATCTATCTTCTTCGCTGCTCGATGCGTAATCGCAGCTTATCTTATTCTTGATCTTCTTCTTAAATGCCTCCTACGCTTTAGGGTCTCCGCTACTGAAAGCAGGTAGGTCCGGCAGTGGCGTTATCGTAGTGCTACCTTGACTATAGGCTACCGGTGAGGCGGTCTCTGCGTGGGTTTCTCGCCGCGGTAGCGGCGACGACTTCGCTGCTTCTATATCAGCTAGTTAATCCTTTAGCACCTTTAGCTGCGCTAGTCGATTCGCTGCCTAGTTTTCTAACACGTTAATAATAGTCTCTGCTGATTCCTTCTCGGCCCTTACTGCTTCCGTTTCCTCTCTTAGCTATCTGTTCTCTTCCAGCGTTCTGTAAAACAGTGTCTCGATAAGGTCTATGCCGTCGTAGACCTTCCCTATTCTATTCTCGTTTATATAGTCTTCCAGTTCCTCGAGCGTGCAGTCGTAGATCTTCCTATATTCGGCCATTCGTTCCTTAACCTCTGCGGTCTCTTCTGCTGTAAAACCGCTAATAATAATCTTATTGTTAATAACACTAGAGCGCCTACTCGCTCTGTTAGTCTTTCTCTTTCCGCGGCGGCCTGTTACGCCGCTCTCTACTGCTGAGAAGCCTTCTATCTTCTTACGGTGCCGGGTTGTTGTTTGGTTTGTGTGTGCGCGTGTGTTATTCGAGCGTCCGGATAGTTCGACGGGCCCTTTCGCGCAGCGCGGGGTTTGGTGTAGTGAGTGAGTTCGAGATATAATAATCCGGGCACGCAGATATGATTCAATACGGCCTTTTTGATAACTATATCTCAAACTGAGGAGGGAAAGGAATCTATGTAGTGGTGGTAGGGGGCTTTCGTAGTAGTAGTGCCAAGGCCCGGCTCGGCCCGGAAATTCCAAGGGTCCACCCTATTACTCAGTCCCACCCCTTTCTGCCGCTGTAACAAGAGGCTACTCTTTTCCTAACTTATTATCGTCTAAGGGAAACTCTTAGGTCTTATATTAGGGTGCCGCAGTTGCTACCTTTGCAGTGGCCGGCCGTCCCCTAGGTCTCTCTACTGGCAAAAGCCTACAATTCTGTACAATATGCTCTATCTAGCTACACCGGTAGCAGCTCCCTTCTGCTTGTCTCTTGTTAAGGGTAGCTACGTCTACCTATAGCGCTCTCTTAGCGCTAGCTCTTAGTTGTACGGTAACGGCTGCTGCTACTCTCGTTGTCGTCGTTAGTTCCTAGTCTATAGCGTCCTGCTACCGATAGAGGGGTTGTCGCATCTTGTAGGCGTAGCTTATCCGTCCGAGCCTACGCTGCTAGTCGTCAATTATCCTAAGGAGATTACAGAACGCTTTGTACGAGGCTGGTCGCATTACGCCTACTAGTCCTGTTATAATCTCCTTAGAGAGTCCAACTTCTAGGGTAGTTACCTTTAATCTATCCTTCTAGCTAAGGCCTCCTGCTTTAGCTAGGGTTTAATCGTATTCTGCAAGGAACTCCTATATAGACTTGCGTCCCTGCTTTATAGTATTAAGCTATATAAGGGCTCGACTCTCGCGGTCTAGGTCCCTATAGCTCCTGTTAAGAGCTGCCTAGGGGATTATTGTAGTTGCTGTTGCTGGACTAGCAATAGCCGTTTCGTAGTATAGCAGAATTTGTGCTGCTGCCTTGCCCTTTAACCTCCTAAAGAGATACACTACCTTGTTAAGCTTGGTCGGGTATGCTACTAAGTCGACTAGAAGCTTAGAGCGTATCTAGGCAGCCTAGGAGGGGTACTCGGCCAGTGCCTTACTATTGTAGGTAGTAACGTTAGGGAGTTTGCTCTTAGAGACCGTAGTGTAGGCCGTCGTATTCGTTGTCGTCGTAGGGGTCGGGTCGCAACTGAACGCCCTAAGCTGTCGGAGCTCCTGTTCCTATTAGGAAATCGTCAAGGCCTAATAGCCTATTTGTTCTTCGAGCTAGTTTGCGCGATTTAGCAGCTCTTTGTACATATTGCGTATGTAATTCTGCATAGCCGAGGTTTCTATAGGGATGTTGCTGTCTATCTTTGTTGTATTACTGCAGTTACCGACAGTAAGATCAGTTCCTAATGTAATAGGTTCAAGAATCTTAGTTTAGAAACTTAAAGCTAGGTATCTATATAAAGGAACTAATAGGCAGTTCCTTCGTCGTCCGCTACTGTACACTTTGTACCTACGAAGCAAGCTAGCAATTTCCCTCTGTACAGGGTGCAGAGATTTCCCTCTGTATAGAGGTGCAGAGATTTCCCTCTGTACAGGGGTGCAGAGAATTCCCTCTGTACAGGGTGCAGAGGGAGGGGATGCCGACTCGGCTAGGCCGGGTTAGGACTCGGTCTAGCTGGGTCTTGCTAGCGCGGCTAAGTCGTACTCCTTAGGACGACAGTCGGTCCAGGTCTGAGACCTGGCAGGACGGCGTCCCCTGTTGCGGTGGTAGAAAGAGGTGGGACAGATTAATAGGGTGGACCCTGGAATTTCGGCTCGGCCCGTCCGGGCCGAGCCGGGCCTTGGCACCACCACTATCAAAGCCCACCACTACCACCACATAGATTCCTTTCCCTCTTCAGTTCGAGATATAGTTATCAAAAGGCCGTATTGAATTATATCTGCGCGCCCGGATCATTATATCTCGAACTCACTCTCTACACCAACTCCGCGCTGCGCGAAAGGGCCCGTCGAACTATCCGGAAACCCGAATAACGCACGCGCACCCACACACACTAACAACAACCCCCAAGGCACCGTAAGAAGATAGAAGACTTCTCAGCGGTAGAGAGCGGCGTTACAGGCTGCAGCAGAAGCAGGAAAGGAAAGACTAACAGAGCGAGCAGGCGCTCCAGTGTCATTAATAATGAGGTTATTATCAGCGGTTTTACGGCAAAAGAGACATCAGAGATCAAGGAACGAATAGCTGAATATAGGAAGATCCACGACTGCACGATCGAGGAACTGGAAGACTATGTGAACGAGAATAGGATAGGAAAGGTCTACGATAGCATAGACCTTATTAAGACGCTGTTTTTCAGAACGCTGGAAGAAAAGAGACAGTTAAGAGAGGAAGTAGAGACAGTAAGGGCCAAGAAGGAATCGGCAGAAACTATTATCGACGTGTTAGAGAACCAGGCAGCGAATAGAGTAGCGCAGCTGAAGGCGCTAAAGGACCAACTGGCTAATATAGAAGCAGCGATGTCGTCGGCGCCGCCGCTACTGCATCGAGAAGAACCAGCAGAGACCGCCTTACCGGCGGCCTACAGTCAAGGTAGAACGACGGTAACGTTATTACCGGACCCACCAGCGTTCAGAGGCAGAGACCCTAAGGATTGGGAAGAATTTAAGAAGAAGATCAAGAATAAGATGAGCCGCGATCAAGCATCGAACAGCGCCGGAGATAGATTGGCGTACCTAGAATCGCGGTTAGAAGGAGAAGCTTTTTCGCTAGTAGCGGACCTAGAAGAGGTAACCGCTAAAGAAGCAATCAAAGCGCTAGACTAGCGCTTCGGCGACCCCTTTAGGAAGAAGACGGCCCGCAAACAGCTGGATAAGATTAACCAGAACAAGCAGACATTCGAAGAGTTCTACGGACTGTTTAGGAAATATGCTATCAGAGCGAGAGTGGCCGAAGATAAGCAGCTGCATTTGTTAAGGCAGAAGCTAAACCCTGAGCTCGCTGCAGCTATAGCCTCGGTAGAAGATAAAGACCTTAAGAGCTTCGTGCACAGAGCGAGGGTCACCGGGAGAAACCTAAGCGCTTACGCGAAATCACGCGAATCGGTTCAGAAGCCGTCGCCGTCGGCGCAGACAACACGACCCCCTGCGCCTTTCCGGAGAGCACCCCAGCAGCTACCTTATTAGCTACAGCGGTCATCGTTCGCCCCCACCTGCTACGCGTATAGAAAGCCTAGCCATATCGCCACGAGATGCCAAGCGACGGCCCAACAGAGACAGGAGTATCGCGCTATAAAGCAGCAGCAGCCGTCGCTGTCGAGAAAGACTATTCAAGCTATGGAACCGGCTCCGAACGACACTAATAGCGTAGACGGTGGAGTGCCCCTGCGAATCCTGGGAAAAGACTAGCTGGAAGGATAGGCCCCCTATCCAGCATGGACAACAGGGCACCAACGAGAACCGCGTCGACGAAAGAGAGCGTCAATAGCTGCAGCGATCCGCTCTCGGCGGCGGTGGAAGTGAACACGGAAACAGCTATTATTCTTCTAATCACTGTCTACCCCCTTAACGGATCGAGCAAGCCACTTCAGATGAAAGCTTTTATCGACACAGGAGCTCTTATTGGCGCGGCGGTCCACTATCGGTTGGTTCAGAAACTGATAAAGGGATACGGTTATCCAGTGGAACTGGCGTCGCCGACGCGGATTTCGGCATATAACGGACAAGACACTAAGAGTGTCACGCACTATGTGCCATTAAGGACCACTTTGGCTGGTCGCACTACGGAAGCGACGTTCTGAATTATAGATATCGGAAGATTTAACATTATTATAGGGCAGAAATGGATGAAGAACCAGAAAGCTGTCATTAATGTAGACGAAGGCAGGCTAGGGTTCAAAACCCTAGGCGACGCGACCGCTGCCGCCGAACTGAAAGCTACGGAGTCCGCGAAAAAGGCTCCGTCCGATCGTTCCGAACCCCTGGTCACTATCGGAATGATGAGTTCAGAAGCCGTAACGAACCTGGCGAAGTCGCCGGATAACGAAATTTACGCTATCTTAATGAAAGACATAGAAGACTACCGGAAGATAATAGCGGAAGAAGAAGTGGATCCACTGGAAGTGCTGCCAAGCGAACTCTATAGTTACGCTGACGTCTTCTCAAAAGCAGATTCCAATCTGTTGCCGCTCTATCGGCCGGAATACGACAACAAGATCCGACTAAAAGAGGGGGCTACGCTGCCAAGAACCGAGCCCCTGAGAAGACTGTCGCCGGCCGAACTGGACCAAGTGGAGGTGTTTGTTCGCGAAAATCTGGCGAAAAAGTTTATTACGCCGAGCTCCGCGGAATATGCGTTACCGATTCTTTTCGTAAGGAAACCAGGGGGTGGTCTGCGACTCTGCGTGGACTATCGAGGCCTTAATGAGGTCACTAAGAGAGACGTGTATCCACTGCCGCTAATTGATAAGACTATACAGCGGGTAGCGAAGGCTAAGTGGTTTAGCAAGCTGGACATCCGCCAAGCGTTCTATCGACTGAGGAATAAAGAAGGGCAGACAGAAGACCTTACGACGTTCGCGACGCGTATAGGCAATTTCAAGTAGCTGGTAATGCCGTTCGGACTCACCAACGCGCCGGCAGTGTAGCAACGTTTTATAAACCACACTTTTATGGACATGCTGGAGCGGTTCGTGTCTATCTATTTGGACGACATTCTTATCTACACCGATGGAACGAGAGAGCAACACACGGACCACATCGAGAGAGTGTTGAAGAGGCTCCGCGAGGTCGGATTGAACGCGGACACGAAGAAGAGCGAGTTCTATCAAACCGAAGTTAAATATCTCGGTCTTATCGTCGGAAGAGATGGAATTCGTATAGACCTGTCAAAGGTCGCCGCCGTCGCGGAGTGGAAGCAGCCAAAATCAGGAAACACCACACAGATTAGGGCGTTCCTCGGCTTCTGCAGCTACTACCGACGGTTTATTAAGGACTTTAGCAAGATAGCGAGACCCCTGAACGAGGCATTAAAGAAGGAAGCAGCTGGCCTATAGAATAAGAAGTGCACGGAAGCTTTCGTACGGCTGAAAGAAGCAGTGGCCTCTGCGCCAGTTCTGGCACACTTCCGGCCAGAAAAGACGATCTACGTGGAAACGGATGCTTCCGACACAGTGACGGCCGGGGTCCTATCTCAATATAGTGACGACAAAACCCTGCATCCAGTCGCCTTCTTCAGCAAGTCAATAAGCGAAGCTAAGCGGAATTACGCTATCTACGATAAAGAGCTACTGGCGATTATTCAGGCTTTCGAGGAATGGAAACCGGAGCTTATAGCTGGAAAGAGCACGGTCCAGGTCCTTACGGACCACCAGTCGCTGACTTACTTTATAAAGACGCAGAAGCTCTTATGCCGCCAAGCACGGTGGGCTGCCTATCTATCAGGGTTCGACTTCAAGATTATATATCGACCAGGAGCTCAAAATGGAAAAGCTAACGCACTGACGAGACGCGAAGGAAAGACTAGCCGCGCGAAAGAAGATCCGAACATGTTCCAGAAGGTGTTAACAGAGCGGATAGTAGACGCAGAAGTATTGAAAGAGGTAGGGGTCTGCGCGGTGGAACCGGCCCCTAAGGAAGAGACGCTCTACGAGAAGGTGGAACGGCTTAATTAACAACAGAAGCTCGGCAAGACCGGTTCAGGGAAGGTGATCGTTCCGGAAGAGCTGATTACAGAGGTCATCCAGCTAGTCCATAGCTCTGTGGACGTTAGCTACGTAGGCGCGAAGAAGACAATGCAGGCAGTAAGAACGATCTACTGGTTTCCGCGGATCTATAAGCGGATCCACCGGTTTATCGCCAATTGCCACGTATGCAGAGCCGCGAAGCCACGTTACGGCCTTCCGGCAGGCTTACTGAAGCCACTTCCGATCCCCGAGAAACTATAGCAGCACATTACGATGGACTTCGTCACCGGCCTACCGGATTCCGATAGATACGATGCCACCCTTAATGTAGTGGATAGGCTGAGCAAGGAGCGCTACTTTATCCCCTACAGAGCGAGAAACGAAGGAACTACCGCGGAAGAGACCGCACGGATGTTAATTCAATACGTATGGAAGCACTATAGTCTACCGGACACTATTACTACGGATAGGGGTCCTTAATTCACTGCTAACGTGTGGAAAGCTATCAATCAAACTCTCGGAATCTATAGAAAGCTCAGCACCGCCGCTTACCCTTAAACGGACGGCCAGTCCGAAGTGGCTAACCGTAAGATAGAGCGATATCTACGAACCTTCTGCGGCCACTATTAAGAAGAATGGGTTAAGGTGTTGCCGATAGCCGAGTTCTGCGCTAACTCGGCACTGTCTAAGGCCACCTCGCTGGCGCCGTTCGAGATAACGCACGGCTATCTTCCGAGAATAAGCTTTCAGCCGCCAAGCGAACCCAGCCCTGCGGAACTATCCACCGCTACGTCGTCGAAGAGAGTCGCTGCCGCGGCGGCAGAAGCGCTACGATCTCAGATAGAAGAAGCGATCAAGGTAGCGAAAGAAGCAATGGAGACGGCTCAGAAGAAGATAGTAACTCGGACTAATAAAAGCCGGTCGCCAATAGAATTCGAAGAAGGTCAAAAGGTCTGGCTTAACACGCGGAACCTGAGGCTGGAAGGGAACGCCAAGCTCAATCCGCGCTACGTAGGCCCGTTTACTATAGTGGAAAAGAGGTCGCTGGTGACTTATCGGCTCCAGCTACCGAAATCGTTCCGGATCTACGACGTTTTCCATTCGGATCTGCTAAGCCTGGACCCTAAGAACGGCCTGCCGGAACAAGGCTTCGCCGAACCTCTACTAGTTAAGATGGACGGTGATGAAGAAGAGTGGGAGGTAGAAGACGTAATAGACGTAAAGAAGATAAAGGGGTCCATTAAAGCGAGGATCTCGTAGAAGGGGTGGCCAGAAGACTACGAATGGTATCCGATCGAGAACCTGCGAAATTCGGCGGAGCTGCTGAGAGACTTCTACGTGCGGAACCCGAAGAAGCCGAAGCCGGAATAGCTCTGAAGCCAAACGAAGAAAGCAGCGTCCGCTCCACCGGCGCGGAAGCCGATGAAAACGATCGCTGCTCAGATCGTAGAGGGACAGTGGGCTGCGCACGCCGTGGCGTGCCAGCGCCGCCGACCCCGCGATGGGCATAGGTGGAAAAGAAAGAAGAAGAAGAAACGGAGCTGCGAACGAATCTATATAGACCTCCGCGCTGGCGCACAGACCGCCTACGCCGCAACTCAGATAACCCACGGCGCAAATCAGATAGCACGGATCAGGCGCACCGATCACATAAACGTTAAGTGAAGGACTTCGGATGCAGATAACGTAAGAAGTTGAGAAAGAGACGAAGAGAACGTCGTTTTTGATGGAAGAGGGATGAGGTGACGTCGACTTTGAAGAGAATTTTCAAAAAAAAAAAAAAAAAAAAAAAAAAAAAAAGTGGACATGTTTGGATGGATGAGGTGACTAAGCGGTCGAGGGCGACTGCTGGTAAGGGAGGGGGGTAGTGTTGCGGTGGTAGAAAGAGGTGGGACAGATTGATGGGGTGGACCCTGGAATTTCGGCTCGGCCCGTCCGGGCCGAGCCGGGCCTTGGCACCACCACCATCAAAGCCCACCACCACCACCACCACATAGATTCCTTTCCCTCTTCAGTTCGAGATATAGTCATCAAAAGGCCGTATTGAATCATATCTGCGCGCCCGGATCATCCCCTAACACTAAGGATAGTCTGCTACTAAGGACAGCTTACGCCGCCCTTGTAAATGCACAAAAGGGACGTAGGCGAGAATAGGAGAGGGACACTTGTTAGTTTAAACACGATACCAGTTATTGGTATTAGGTGCCCTATACGCTGCTACAATCCAATCCTGTAACACTTTTGAATTTTGCCTCTCTAGTAGGCAGATAGAGTAAGAATCAGTCTGCCCTCTGAATTAGACGATTGACTGCCTTGTTGTTACGGCATTGTGTGTTGGTTAACAAGTGAATAGTGCTTATAAAATTCTGCTAGCTATTCTAATGGTACTGCCAAGCCAATGGTTATATACGTTATGCCAAGAAAATCTGTACCGTTCACCGGTCTGCACAGCTCGCTGGTCATGTAGGTTGGCGGGTTGCGATTCGGTGCCGGTCTGGCTTCACTTGCCGAACTTGTCCGAAGTTCTTTGCGCGTGTGGGGTGGAGAGGGGAAAGGTGTCTGGTGGGACGACGACATGGGGATGCATCTCACCAGCCCCCCATCAGGAGTCCTCTTCACGCCCGGCTTCTCCATGCCGATGGACCGGGTGGCGGCCGAGGAACTGCCCGCGGGACACGACCGTCAGCCACGTGTAGGGCAATGCAAGCCCTAAGCACGCTGCGGCGCGACGACGGAGAATGCCGCGCCGATGCGAGTTCCCGACGTCTTCCTCCCACAACACACGCCCACGTCCGGCCACGTCGCCTCGCCTCGCCCGCCCGGGCATTGTCAGAACATCAAAGTGCCAATCACGTGCGGGCCGTCCTGCCGTGCCGCCGTCCTCTCCCCCTCCCCGCCCCCCCTCGCTTCTCCCCTCGACGCCGACGTGACCTCGTGCATCAACCCACACCGATGTTTGGGATCGGCGGCCCTTCCTAGCTCCTTTCGCACCCGCCGTTCACCGGACCGGAGGGGAACAGTGCGGTGTCCCCGTCACGGACTTGACGACCCGGGCTTGCGATTGTGAAATGTCCGCCATTGTCCGGCTGTCTCAGAAGGTGCAGGTGAGGTTTGTGGGAATGCTGTTCCTCGTGCTTCCGGCCTCGATCCACACGCCGTTTTCCTCGTCATCATCTTCCTCATCTTTCTCTTCTTCCTCCATCGGAGCCAAAAAAAAACCCCCAATCCACACACCACTCCTCCTTCGCAGCAGCGGCTCGGACCTCCCGCCGGCGGAGGCGACGGGCATGAATTGAACGACACACCGCTGGGGCCACTCGGACCATGCATTGGACGTGGTCCGCGCTGACGCTGGGATGGGCGACGGCGTGTCCTTTGAGTCGCGCGCCACACCCGACCTGCGAGCCGCCGCCGACCGGATGTGGGACCCGGCACCGGCCGGGCTTCAACAACAGCACGGCGAACCACAGCATCGAGTCGGGCGGGTATACCAGAACGTACGCGGTCAACGTGCCGGCCCACTACAACGACGACCCGCACAAGAAGTGGCCGATGATCATTGATTACCACGGTAAGCTCGATTCTCCGAGGGCCAAACAGGACCACCCCCCGGCACAAAGAGCTAAGAATTCCCCTCCCCCCCCCCCCCCCCCCCTCTTTCACGCAGGCAACGGAGGAACGCCGTGGCAGCAGTACGAGGATTCGCAGTACGACAAGCACGCGGGCGGGCGAGAGTACCTGGTGGTGTACCCGCAGGGGTACAACGGGTCGTGGCAGGGGGCGTCGTACGCGGTGGCGGGGGTGGACGACCTGCAGTTCACGCGCGAGCTGGTGGGGCACCTGCGGGGGCGGTACTGCGTGGACGAGGCGCGGGTGTATGCGTCGGGCAAGTCGAACGGCGGGGGGTTGGTGGACGCGCTGGCGTGCTCGGACCACGGCGACGGCTTCGCCGCCTTCGCGCTGGCCGCCGCCGCGCTCTACGCCGACACGAGCGAGGCCGCGTGCGCCAAGCGCCGCGCCATCCTGGACGCCCACGGCGACCGCGACGCCACCATCCCCTACCACCCGACCGGCCGCGGCCGCGGCGGACCGCTGCCGGACATCGCGCAGTGGGTGTCGTGGTGGGGGCGTCGCACGTGCGGTCGCGACGCCGTGCCCGTGCGCTCGGGTGATTTGGGCGGCTATGACACGACGTGGTATTCGTGTGGCGATTACGGCCACGTCGTCAGTCACTACCGCATCTTCGAACTGGGACACTGTTGGCCGAGTGCGACCGGCAGCAACTACGATGCGTCCGATCGCTATGATCAGACCACGAGGAAGTGTTTGGACAAGGCTTTGGACTATACGGCAGTGGTCGTGGATTTCTTTGGGAAGTGGGATTTGCAGAGTGCGCCCAAGAATTAGACCGCCAGAGCGCGTCGAAGAGTGAGACCCGCAGCGGTGGCTCGGAATGACAGCATCGCTCGCCGAGACATGGAAGCATCATGGGCCTCACGACGCACTCGTCCCGATTTCGTTTGCATGTATGTCCTCCTCAATAAGGCCAGCTCCAGTTTGTGAGCTCCTCGGGATCCAGCCCGGTCTCGTAGGCGTGTGCCGTCGCTCTCAGTCGTGCGTGCGACAGTTTCTCGCGGGGACCGGCACCTGTGCTGCCAAGTAGGTCCGCGAGCTGATCGATGGCCAGGATGGCCAACGAGAAGCGATCGGCTTCGTTGCGGACGGCAAGCTCGAGTGGGGTGTCGATGTTGCCCTTCTCCTGGTAGCCTCGGACGTGCATCTTGCCGTGATCCTTGCGATGGTAGGTCAAACGGTGTACGAGCCGTGGGTAAGAATGGAAATTGAAGACGACCGGCTTGTTGCGTGTGAAGATGGCATCGTATTCGCAATCCGTGAGGCCGTGCGGATGGTCGCCGGATGGGACAAGCCGGAAGAGGTCGACCACATTCACGAAGCGGATTTTCACGTCTGGCAGGTGCTCCCGCAGAAGAGCCGTGGCGGCGAGGGCTTCCTGGGTGACAACGTCACCACATGATGCCATGACGACGTCGGGCTCGGCGCCGTCATCATTCGACGCCCAGTCCCAAATGCCAATGCCCTTGGTGCAATGGTCAACAGCGGCTTGCATGTCGAGGTACTGCAGGTGGACCTGCTTGTCGGCCACGACCACATTGACGTAGTTGGAGCTGCGCAAGCAGTGGTCCATGGTTGAGAGCAGGCAGTTGCCGTCAGGCGGAAGATAGATGCGGACAATTTCGGGTGACTTGTTCACGACCACGTCCAGGAAGCCAGGATCCTGATGCGTGAAGCCGTTGTGATCTTGTCGCCAGACTGTACTGGTGAGCAGGATGTTGAGAGATGAGACCGCTCGTCGCCACGCCACCTCCGAGCATTTCTCGAGCCATTTCGCGTGTTGGTTGACCATGGAATCGATGATGTGGATGAATGGCTCGTAGGAGTTGAGAAGACCGTGACGGCCAGAGAGGATGTAACCCTCGAGCCAACCCTCGCACGTGTGTTCGCTGAGCATTTCCATCACGCGACCGTGTGGATCGAGATTGCCGCCATCTTCATCCTCGGGCAGATAGCCATTGACCCAGACCTTCTTCCCTGCTCGGTAGATCTCGGACAGTTTGTTACTTTCGGTCTCATCGGGGCCCATGACTCGGAAGTTCGTCTGGTTGTCGCGGACGACATGGCGCAACCACTTGGCAAAGTACAGCATGCCTTGGTCTCGGGTCACGCCAGGCTTGTCGACCGTGAGCGCGTAATCGCGGAAGTCCTGCAGGTGGAGTGGCTGACGAATGCTACCGCCATTGGTGATGGGGTTCTCACTCATGCGCTTGCCCTTGGGTGGTGCCAGCTCTCTCAGCTCGGGCACAAATTTGCCGGCGGTGGTGAAAAGCTGGTCCGGTTCGTATGATCGGAGCCATTGCTCCAGAGTCTTCATCTGCTCAGGATCGGTGTGCACGTTCGTGAACGGCACTTGATGGGCACGCCAGAAGCCCTCAAGGTAATGACCTTCGGATTTTCTTGGCGCAGTCCAGCCCTTGGGAGAACGGAGCACGATCATGGGCCAGCTGGGGCGGAAGACCTTGCCCGATTCGCGGGCTTCCTGCTGGAACGCGCGGATCTCCTTCACGCAGTGCTCAAGAGAGCCGGCCATTGCCTGGTGCATGGTGTCCAAATCACTTCCCTCAACAAAGTACGGTGTGTACCCATAGCCCTTCATCAACGCCGACAGCTCTTCTTCCGAGATACGGGACAGGATGGTTGGGTTGTGGATCTTGTAGCCGTTCAAGTGCAGAACTGGGAGCACCGCTCCATCGGTGATCGGGTTCAAGAACTTGTTGCTGTGCCATGATGTCGCAAGCGGACCCGTCTCTGACTCTCCATCGCCCACGATGGTTAAGGCGATGGCGTTGGGATGGTCAAAGACGGCGCCAAAAGCGTGCGAGAGCGAATATCCGAGTTCGCCCCCTTCGTGTATGGTGCCTGGAGTTTCGGGAGTCATGTGAGAACCAATGCCGCCGGGGAAGGAAAACTGCTTGAAGAACTTCTGCAGCCCGGGGATGTCTTCGGCCTTGTCGGGGTATACTTCCGTGTAGACGCCTTCGAGGTAACAGTTGGAGATGAGGCCTGGAGCTCCATGTCCCGGACCAGAAATGACAAACGCATCGAGGTCGTACTTCTTGATCAGGCGATTCATGTGGATGTAACTGCAGACGAGTCAGAGGACTTCATGCGTGGAAGGGTGCGTGAGCGCGCGTAAATGACTGGCCAGCATCGCTACCCCAGTGGCCCAGAGGCCTCGACTTGACGTGCTCTTTCCGGAGGGGTTCTTGGAGAAGCGGGTTGTCTTGGAGGTACAGCATGCCCAAGCAGAGGTAGAGCGAGGCGTGAAAGTAGCGGGCCGTCTTCTCCAGCTCTTCTTCGCTCAGTGGCTGTTCGTTGATGGTCGATCGTGTCGGGCGGTAGACGGACCACTTGTCCTGCTGGTCCGTCAGGCCGTGGACTGCGTTGTTCTGCGACATCTTGAGCGGATGGGATGTCGACACAGAGGCGCTGTTGGTCGGCCGGTGAAGTGCATCGCAGGCAGGAAGCGTGCGTTACTTAATGCTGTACGAGAGCAAGCGCTGCCGTTGCCGGGCGTTGAGACGGCGATGGTGATGGCGCCGGTCGTGCATGACGAGCCCATCGTCTCAAGCAGCCCCGACGCCAGCCTGTGGGCGGCAGCATGTAAGGTACCGGGCGGTGGGGCGGGAGCAAAGGACCGCCGGAGTCTCTGGCAGGACCAGGGAAGAGCAGGCCCAAGCCAGGCGGGAGGAAATTGCCCACCAAGACGGCGAGATGAGTTGTGTTGGATGCACGAGGCCTCGTCCGATGCCGTCCAACACGGACGCCTGGATCAACCCCGCCACAGCATAGCCCGGCATTAACGTGCCATTCTGCGGGATGGAAGGGGAAACGGTGTTGAACCGGGTCTCTGCATTCCCGAAGGCGGGGTGGGTAAACGGTATGGTTACACGGAGCTGACCAACCCATACGTTAACCGCGTCAATCGAAATGTCTTGGTACAACCGACTTGCACATGAAGATGCAACGTCTGGACAGCAAAACATGCAATCGTCGAATGAAGGGGAGGGAGAATTCTTCCCACTCTGTGCGCCGACGGGCAAGAAAGCGTGGATGATGAGGAAGAAAGGAAGGCGGGACGGTCAGTCGGCAAGAACTGGGGGGCGGCAGCTGCAGCTGCAGCTGCAGCTGCATATGCTCCACCCCCACCCCCACCCCGCTTGGCACGTTGTACCTGACCTTTGCGCTGAGCGACATGCGGGGTCGCCGCCAGCGTCCTTGCCGCAACACCGCACCGCATGCGCGCTCGCCCATGGCCGGACTGGTGAACAACGTCGTCGCGGCGGGGGGATGGTGCGCGGCGGAGATGTCGGCGTGGTCGGTGTCGGTGTCGGGCTTCTCGGCGGGCGGGTTCATGGCGGCGCAGCTGGGGGTGGCGTATGCGTGCGTGTTCGGGGCGGGGTTCGGGGTGTTCGCGGGCGGGCCGTACGACTGCGCGCGGCACCAGGACTTCCAGACGGTGTGCCTGGGGAACCACACGCCGGCGGTGGCGCGGGCGGTGGCGAACATGCGGCGGTGGGGCGACGACGGGCGCATCGACGATCCGCGGGCGCTGGCCGGCCGGCGCGTGTATCTGCAGTGCGGGGCGGAGGACGCGGTGGTCGGGGTGGCGACGACGAGGCAGCTGGGGCGGCAGCTGGCCGAGTTTGTGCGCGCGGAGCAGATGGTGAGGGTGGAGACGCCGGGCGCGGCCCACGCCTTCCCGACCCATTTCGACGCGGCGGGCAATTCGCGCTGCGGCGAGTCGCGCGGCCCGTACATTGCAAACTGCGGCTATGACGGTGCGGGTGCGGTGCTGCAGTGGCTGTATGGCCCTCTGGCTCCGCCCACCGCGCTGCGGCAGCCTCGCCCGGTGCAGCCGTACGCGCAGACGGGTCCCTTCGGCGCCCGCGGACTGGCACACACCGGCTTCCTCTACCTGCCCGAAGCGTGCAGACACGGCGGCGGGAAGCGGCCGTGTCGGCTTCACGTCGCGCTTCACGGATGTACGATGAGCTACGAACAGATTGGCGACAGGTTTATCCAGAACACAGGATATCTGGCCTGGGCCGAGGCGAACGACCTCGTCGTGCTCTTCCCGCAAGCCACGAGAGACCCGGCCCTGCACAAGATCTGGAACGGCACGGCATTCCCAGGCGGAGCGCTGGCATGCTTTGACTGGGTGGGCTGGGTGGGGGAGAATGCCGATCAGAAAGGCGGCGTGCAAATGGAGGCTATTGTCAACATGGTCAAGCAGCTGACAAGCACGCATGGGCATTCCCGGCATGGGCATTCCAAGCAAGACGTCTGACGCAATTATCGCTTGCTCCATCTCTGCAACCTGAGGTCGGCGACGATGCGGGCGAGGCAGAGAGGGCATCAGGGCTCTTCCTCGATCGGGTTTGTGTTTCTGGTTGGTCGGCGGCGGGCGGTCGCCTTGATTCGCGTGGAAGAAGAATCGCACGTGCGGTTGCATGCAAGGCTGATCAAACATGAGCAGCATCTTCGGGCCGGGTCCAAACAAAAACGAGCGCCGTTCGAGCGGTGTCCGCTCCTCTCACCTCTTCGCTCAGAGCCTTCTTTTCCCCACCCCGCCACCACCCAACAGCCAAGGCCTCTCCTCCCAAAACCCATCCCCAATGATGTCAACATGCTCAACCTCGATCCGGGCTTTCATCTTCCTCTTCCTCTCCTTCTCAACCTGCGTCTTGCTCCTCACTTTGCCGCCGCCGCCGCCCTCCTCCGTCCCTCCATCCGACTTCCCACCCCCCTCCTCGTCGCCCCCCGCATAACTCCGATACACGAGCGTGCCCTTCCGGAACATGTCCGGCTCGTTGTTGTAGTTGATGCCGAAGCGGGCCCACAGGATCTCATTCTTGTCGCGGGCGAGGCTGCCTCGCAAGTGCTCCTCGGCCTGGGCGGGCGTCATGCCGCCGGCGAGCACGAGGGCCCAGAAGGCGGTGTTGTAGAGGTTGTTGACGTGGCAGTCGACCTGGCGCCACTTGAGGTAGTCGCGCAGGACGGCGGTGTTGGGGTAGGCGACGGCGCGCGCGTCGAAGGTGGGCCACGGCCGCGCCAGCGCCACGTCGGGTCCGAAGTGCGCCGGCCACAGCATGCAGTACTCGGCCGTGAACTGCGCCGCCACGCTGGTTTCCAGCTTGGCCCGCCGCCGCTCGAACAGCGTCGTGTCGGGCCCGAAGACGAACGAGTACTCGTCGCTTTGCCCGTAGGCCGCGACGATGTCGTGGAACGAGCGCACCACCTCCGTGGCGGCGGCGTTCATGAGGTCCAGGCCGCGCGCGTCGTTGGGTTTCTGCAGCCCGTATCGTTGGCAGAGTTTGCTGAACCCGCGGCCATCGACGCGGATGACGATCCAGTTGCATGGGGCGAGCGTGTCGTGTGTCTCGAAGGAGCGGACGTATTGAAATTCTGAGTTGGCCATCTTACCTCTTTACGGCGGTCGATCAGAGCTTGGTGGGTGTCGTTGCGGCGACATTGTCGGTGTTTTTTTTTTCTTCTTTGGGCACGAGGCAAGGGGCAAGAAAGGAGCTGCAGTGTCGGGAGGTTCGGTCGGTGCTCTCGGCTTCCGCTTCGGCGTGAGTCACCATCACATGGACATTTGCTCACCATCAACATGTCCCCACCATCATCACATTTCGTCCCGACGGCGCACCGGCGAGCATTGCACCAGCACATGGAAAAGACACGAGCGTGTACAGCGCTCAACGGCGTCGAGCCGCGTCTGCATTTTCAACTCGTCTTGCACTTTTCCACCTTTTTTCGTTACCTCGTCAACGCAACCGCCACTAACTAACCACTCTGGAAACCCACGCCGGTTCCGCGAGATGCTTCCTCCCCAGCCCTCGGATCCAGTCCATCGGGCGTGCGTATTATGCCCGACGTCCGCCGCTCCAGGCTTTTCTGAGATCTCGCACAAATCAGTAGTAACACGCAGACCCAAAGCACTGCGCTGCAAATGCCTCCAGAAGGTTGCCAATCTATGAGGCAGCACCAAAGAAACGCGGTTCGCGCCACAGCCGCCGGGCACCTTCTGTTCTGCCCTCGGCCCCAGGGCACAATCGTGCTCCCACCAACGCCATCCAGCCTGCCGTGCACAGGTCTTTTTTTTGTGAATTTTGCTCTTTTCGTATGTCCAAAGACGCACGCTCCTCCAATCTATAACGCCTTCGAATGCAGTGGTATGATCGCTTGGAGGAATTTGGTACAGTTGTAAAAAGTCGTCCAGTCGTGATGCGCAGACGGTCACGAGTGCCGTTGACTCGGCGAAGAGGACGCCGTCTGCATGGCCGGTGTCGCCGTCGTGGTCGATTGACTGCGGAGTGTGAAAGCCAGTCCGATGCCTTGGAAAGCACCGCTGAAATCACGCAGCCCTCGAACCAAAATGTCTTAGTCCGCCTTCGGACTGTTGGGAGAGTCTGTGTACGGTCAGCGGCTTGCCCGGGCGAGCTGTCAGTGAGGCATCACCAACATTGTGGGCTCGTAGGCGAGTATTGAGGTGAGGTTGGACTCTGGTTTCGACCAGGAGATGTCGGAGTGTACCCATTGGCTTGGGGGCTGGTCGGAGAGCTGATGGAAGTCAGTCTGATACCCATGCATGCTCCCAAGACAGTCGGAACTCACTAAACGGGCGATGTAGGCGAGTAAGAAGGACTCGTAGGCGACGTGTTGCTGCCGCCTGGTCCCCGAGAGCTTGGGGAGCTGGACCAAAATTAGCGACAAATTCTTCAGGACGACGCAGGCCAAGGACAACGAACAATTGCGGACTGGTTGGCGAATACGCAGGACTCGTCGGGGAGTCTGTGCATCACGTTAGCTATGCTCTTGCCCAGGTCTGGTGCGGGGATAACTTGCAACTTGGCGAAGTGGGGGAATACTTGGGCGAGGTTGCTGAACCTGCCCCTCCTCTGCCAGCCGGACTGGTGGGAGAATCTGTGCGGGGGTTAGCAGTGCGTCCGGAGGAACGGTGACCGGGGGGAAACTTGCAATTTGGCGAAGTAGGAGAGTCTGTGCAGATGTTAGCTTGGACGGAAATCACATGGAAGAGGGAGGATACTGACATGACGGACTCGTTGGCGAGTAAGAGGGACTCGTCGGGGAGTCTAACAAATTGTCAGTGGAGTGGTGACACAGCTCTGAGGGAGGAAGATACGCACACGATGGACTGGTGGGTGACACCTTTGAGCCAGACCCGGAGAAGGACGGAGAGGTTGGGGAGTCTGCGAACGTGGTCAGCAGCTTTCTCGAGCAGACCAGACACGGAGGATACTGACAGGATGGGCTAGTAGGCGTGTATGCGGGACTGGCAGGTGAGTAGCCCGGGGAGGTCATGGCGTACGCCGGAGACGCAATCGCCCCACCAGGAGACGTCGGAGAATAGCCGAGAGTGGGCGAGGTGGGAGAGTAACCACCTCCATAGCCGGGACTAGTGGGCGAGAAGCCACCACTGAAGGGACTCGTGGGAGCATATCCAGGTGACACTCCGCCGCGGTAGGGTGAGGTTCCGCCATCGAAGCCTCCGCCGTAGGCAGTGAGGCCACCACCTTCTTCCTGGCCCGGATTGATGATCGGCGAGAAGCTCGCACCATAGTCTGGGCCAGCATACCCGCTCTCGGTCATCGGCGAGCCCATGTCGTAAGGAGTCATGGATCCGTCTAACATCGGCGACGCGGCACCGCCGGCAGCACCCATCTGCATCGGCCGCTGGGTGGCGGTGACCGTTGACAGCATGTTGTTATCAAGCAGCATGTCAAATTCGCCCGTGCCGCTAGGCGCGAGCTGGCCAAGAATGATATTCTCGGAAACGCCGCGGCAGTCGTCCAATTCGCCAGAAGAGGCTGCATCGAACAGAATCTCGACGGTTTCCTCGAACGAACAACGCATGAGCGCGCCCGTGTCGGAGCGGTTGATTCCGTGACGCGTGACCGCCATCAGCTCTCCTCTCGCGCACATGACATCGCAGAGGATTGCCATATGTCGATGGTTCACATAGGAACCGTCGTTGGTCAGCACGGCCTTCATTTCCTCCATGAGGGAAGCGCGGACGGCCTCGATACCGAACACCTTCATGGTGGACTGGAAGTGGTTGCATGATGTCCGGGTCGCGTCAACGCCTTCGACGGAAAGCACCTTCTGCAGGTTGACACCATCGGTATCCAAGAGCCATTCTTCGCACTCCTTGCCGACCTTGATGAGCTCGCCGCTGGGCTGCTCGATCATATGGGTCTCCTTGGACACGAAGCATCGACGAACATCCTTGACGCCGCGAAGGACCACGTTGTCGAGCATGTGCTCGGACAGCTGCTTCAGGGTATCATCCTCGGATGACTCTCCGTCATCGTCATCCTTATCGCCTCGGTTCAACATACGAACACGAACCACCATCTCATCGGCGTTGTCGTCGGAGAAGAGGACGGCGATATCGCTCGTGTATGACTCCTTGATCTTGGCGGCGACTTGTGTCACAGTCAGACCTTTGTCGAGAAGCTGTCGGCGTCCCAGGACGAAACGCAGGAGCCATCGACTCTGAGCATCGGGCGATTCGGCACCGTCTTCGGGAATGATGAAGTAAGATTCGACCATGTCCCGGTCCTCTTCGATGACGGTGCTTTGAATGTCGGGATCGTAGTAGATCTCAGCAGCCTCGGTCACTCCGCGAAGGCTGGTGAACTCAACCTTGGATCGGAGGAGCTTGGCATTTTCCTGCGAGGCGCGAGCCTCTGGGAGCTGGTAGACTTTCATGTTGGGTGTCTTGAGGTTGTCAGCCACGTTCAAGATTTCCTTGAGACGAGGCACACCCTTGGTGGTGGTTGCTGCTGTAACACCAGCCAAGTGGAAGGTGTTCAGCGTCATTTGCGTGGCCGGCTCTCCGACGGATTGCGCAGCAAGCACACCGACCATCTCTCCAGGGCTGACCAATGCACGCAAGAAACGGTTCTCGATATCGCCGAGAATGTTGTCGAGCGCAAGCTTGCTGAGCTTGTCTTCCTTGACCAGACGCTTGAATGCCAGACGTGATCGGAAGAGAGCCTTGCACAAGAGGGTCGCGTTCATGTCGGCTTCCTGGGACAGCTCGTCATCTCCACGGATGATTTTCAGGCGGTCGAGGAGCGCACGGATCTTTGGGATTGTCTCGCGAGGGTCGAGATCACTCCTGCTGTTGTCGTTGATCTTGAACTTGTCTCTCGCATTCAGAATCATGCGGCCCACGTTCAACGGCAAGTATCGCATCTCATCGGGGTCGTTCAATCCCTGTCGAATCTTCTCCCGATCATGCTTGATCGCCTCGTACTCTTCGTCGAACAGTTGCTGGACTTCCACGTCGCCGGATAACTCGTTGGCAACCTCCAGCACGTCTGTGGACAGCATCTGGTTCTTGCTGGTCGGGTTGATGACATCGATCTTGTACTTGCGATTGAAGTTGTCGTGGGAGGCGCTGATGATCTCGAGCGGCTGCTGTTCAATGTAGGTCGCGTCGAGACCATCCTCGCCGTAGGTGAATTGTAGAATGTCGCCGAGAGAGTTTCGAACCGTTCCGTCGTACTTGATCATGACCTCTTCGAGAGCCTTGACCAGACGGCGCTGGATGTACCCAGTCTCGGCCGTCTTGACCGCAGTGTCGATGAGACCTTCACGACCACCCATGGCGTGGAAGAAGAATTCTTGAGGTGTCAGACCACGGAGATAGGAGTTTTCGACAAACCCACGTGATGCAGGAGAGTAGTCGTCCTTGGGGAAATGTGGCAGCACACGATCCTTGAAGCCGAACGGTAGACGCTTGCCTTCAAGCGATTGCTGACCGACAGCAGCAGTCATTTGTGACACGTTTGTGACCGAACCCTTGGATCCAGACTTGACCATGGTTCCCACGCTGTTGCAGGTGCGCATGCCCTTGTAGGCAGCATCACCGGATTTGTTACGTGCGACGTCGAGCGCTGCCTTGGTTTTCGATTCGAAGGTCTCGCGAGTCGTCATACCCGGAAGGGTCTCCATCTCGTCGGCTTGCACTTCCCTCATGTAGCCACGGACCACATCCTTGTTCTTCTCGATGAGGTCTTCGATGACGGCGACCATGGGGGCGTCGGGAATCGTATCGCCGATGCCGACGCTGAAGCCATTATGCAACATCCAGTAGCAGACGATGCGCTGCGCCGCGTTGAAGAACTCCACGGCAGCATCGGGACCTCTGTCGTTGAAGATGTAGTGCACCACACCACCTCCAGAAGCACCGACCAGCTTCTTGGTCAGTCGACCCCAAACCAGCTCACCGTTTTGGATGAGCACCGGACTGTCTTCTTCCTTGAGAGGCACGTCACCTTCAGGTCCGCGCTTGAGAATGTTGAGTCCCTTGGGAAGACCGAGCGAGATGATCTGCTTGCCTGTCCAGCGTGGGGTGGGCTTCAGGATAGCAGGAGTCGGCACGACGCCATCCCAGCCCGGAACCCAGAGCAGCATATTCATGACCTGCTCGTAGTCCATCATGGTGTCGCGTCTCGTCATCATCCAGATGCCGGCCATGGTGTCTTGGACGATACCCATCAGCGGGCCGTTCTTCTGTGGGGAAACGATGTTGTGTGGGACGGCGCAAAGGTTTGCAACCTCAGCACGAGCCTCGTGGCCTTGAGGAACGTGCATGTTCATCTCGTCGCCATCGAAATCGGCGTTGTATGGGGAAGTGACGGACAAGTTCAGGCGAAATGTGGAGTAAGGCATGACCTTGACTCTGTGGCCCATCATGGACTCCTTGTGCAGCGACGGCTGTCGGTTGAAGACGATGTAGTCGCCATCCACGATGTGTCGCTCAACAATCCAACCGAGCTGCAGCTGAATCTCGGCGGCTTGCTTGTGGTATCGCAAGTCGATACGAGAGCCATCGTCGCGGATGATGTGCTTGGCACCAGGGTGCTCGGTAGGTCCGTTGCGAACAAGCTCTTGCAGCTTGTGGATGTTGTAAAGCGTGACGCGCTCTGGGAAGGTGAGGACCTTGGCAGTAGACCGAGGACATCCGACTTGGTCGAGGTCCAAGTTAGGGTCTCCCGTGATGACGGTGCGGGCCGAGAAGTCGACACGCTTGCCCATCAAGTTTCCACGGAGACGGCCTTCCTTGGACTTGAGACGAGCACGAATAGCCTTGAGAGGACGACCCGACTTCTGGATCGACTTGGGCAGACCGGCGATATCGTTGTCCATGTAGGTGGCAACGTGGTATTGCAGGAGAGAGGTAAATTCGTCCGTGATGTGCTGCGGCGAGCCTTCCTGCTCGGCACGTCGGACGTTGGAGTTGGCGCGGATGATATCGGACAGCTTGTATGTCAAATCATCCTCGGAGCGCATGCCCTGGCTGGTGCCATCGACGGAAATACTGGGACGAACTGCTGGTGGCGGGACCGGCAGCACTGTCAGAACCATCCACTCTGGGCGAGCGTAGTCGACGTTCAGCCCCATGCGCATGAGGTCCTGCTCTTGAATGAGGCTGAAAATGCGAAGCACCTCCTGGGGTGAAATGACTTTCTTCTCCACGCCCTGGTCTTCGCCTTCTTCGCTCTTGCCGAGCTTCCACGTCCCGTTCAGTTTCAACTGCTCTTTGCGGATGGTCGGCTGGATGTTGCCGCAGCCGCCATGACCGGCCGTCTTGGGCTTCTTGGGATCGGCAGCGAATTCGTTCTGATCATCGTTCTTGTCGTCGAGATCGCAAGTGGTCTTGGGCTTGCACAGACGCGTGACCGCCTCAAATCGGCGCTTGGGGTCGCGGATCTTGATGGCGAGCTTGAATTGGGGGTTGCGCTGGAGGCAGACGGTCAGCACTGATACTTGCAAGGGACTGGGCAGGTGCAAACAAGGAACAGACTTACTTCATCTTCCAAGAGCTTGCCGCAGTTGTGGCAAACCGATTCCAGGATCTTCTTGATCTTGGTGATGAAGCCTGGTAACGTGAGTGTTGGTGTCTCGCGTCAGAATTTACAGAAGACGGCGGGTGGGAACGTACCGACGTGGAAGACGGGCACAGCAAGTTCGATGTGCCCAAAGTGGCCGGGACACTCCTGCTGACATTCGCCACAGGTCGCGCACATGGTGTTCCGGTCGATGGTGCCGAGCTTTGGGTCGTTCAAGCCCTTCTCGCGCGGGCGGTGGCGCTGCTCATCCATCGTCTCGGCATATTCGACGTGGCAGACGCTCATGCTCTTGATCTCGTCGGGCGAGAAGAGGCCGAACTGGATCTCGCGGACCGTCTTGAGCGGCGCGGACGAGTGAGGAAAGGTTGCCATGGCGGGCGGGCGGGTGAGGTTTCGCGCGTCGCGTGATGTTCGTTTCCAAGTGCGCTGGACCACCGGGCTGGGTGCGCACGCTCGCGTTGGCACGACGATGGGGTGCTGGGGCGATTCTGCTCGCACCGCTGCACCGCTGGCGCTGTCCGCCACGTGCACAAAAACACCGCGCCGTTCAGCGCACGCGCCTCGCGTGAGGGCTGCCTTCGCGCGTTGCGGCGCCGCAAGGCCGTCTCCGCGCGGCTGCCGTGGCTGCTCGATGGATGGCCGAAGCGGCGGTGATGGCTGCGTCGCACGGCGGCGCGGGTGAGGGGTGAAGTCGAGGCGTGTGCCGTGTGGCGCGCGCTCGACGGTGGGCCGGCCGGCGACCGATGCGTGTGTGGTCCGGCGTGCGGGGCGTGCGGCGACAGGACTGGCAATACCGCGCGCGATGCCGGCGATGTGCGGATGGGGTGGCGGTGATGCGAGGAGGATGTTCGGTGGTGGAAGGTGCGACGGACGAGGCCGGCTTCGGCTTAGACTCTGGCGGCAGGCAGCAGAGCCTCGGAAAGTGCGGGTGGCCCCGTGTGCGGGCGGCTCCGTGGGCAGGCGCCGGCGGCAGGCGCAGGGTGTCCCCGTCGCAGATGCCCGGATGTGCCGTGCGCCGCTGTACGTCGGTGTGCAGCTCGCGATGGACTCGCGGCGAACACCTGGCGCGGGTGGTTTTTTGTCGGGGCGGGCGGCGGACGGGCGTGTGTGCGAGTTGGCGGAGGTGAAGTCGACGGCGGCGAGAAGAGAAGATTGCGACGCGGTGGCGGTGGCCGGACGCGTCCGCCTTCACTCGTCCGGCGCAGCCCGTCCGCCTTCACTCACGCGCTTTCGGCCAGAGGCACATTCGGCAGCAGGCACCTTCGGCACCAGGCACATCCGGCCCCAGGCACATCCGCCAACCGCCACATCCACATCCGCCAACAGGCGCATCCACATCCGGCAACAGCCACGCTCCCATCCGCCAACCGCCACATCTCCGACACCATGAACTTGCCGCTTTCCGATCCCGTGCTGCTGGCCCAGGACATCCCGGAGACCCTCACGGCCCGCCTGCGGTCTTCGGGCCAGGCGGTCTGCATCCGCTTCTCCCACCGCGGCGACCTGCTCGCGTCCGGCACGGCCAAGGGCACCATCGCCATCTTCGACCTCGAGACCAACGGCGTGGCGCGCAAGCTCAAGGGCCACACGGCCGGGCGGACGGTGCAGTCGCTGTCGTGGGAGCGGAGCGGCCGCTACCTCCTGAGCAGCAGCGTCGACTGGAAGGTCATCCTGTGGGACCTGCAGGACGGCAGCCGAGTGCGCACCGTCAACCTGGGCGCGCCCGTCTACATCGCCGAGCTGCACCCGGCGAACCACCGCATGTGCGTCGCCGCGCTGTACGAGTACCGGCCCGTGCTGGCCCATTTCCCGCACGGCGGGGACGTCACGCAGACGGCCCTGCCCAACCTGCCCCGGCGCGCCCCCCACGAAGACGGCGGCGAGAAGGCGGACGCGAAGCACTTCACCACCGTCGCCGCCTTTACCTCCAACGGCCACTACATCATCACCGGCACGACCAAGGGATGGCTCAACGTCATCAGCACCGCCACCGGCGAGACCCTGCACAGCAACCGCCTGTGCAGCAAGCCCATCTTGCTCATCCGCTTGAGCAGTTCGGGCCGCGATCTCCTCGTCAATGCGTCCGACACCATCATACGGACCATCAAGCTCCCCGACCTGTCGGACCCCAGCCTGCCACCCGACAGCATTCGCCTCGAAGTCGAGCACAAGTTCCAGGACGTGGTCAACCGCCTCTCGTGGAACCACGTGGCGTTCAGCAGCAACGCCGACTACGTCATGGCGTCGACCCTCATGAACCACGACATATACATTTGGGAACGAGGGCACGGTTCGCTGGTCAAGATCCTGGAGGGGCCGAGAGAAGAGCTGGGCGCGGTCGAGTGGCATCCCGGGCGGCCCTTCGTGGCAGCCACGGGCGTCGAGAGTGGGCGCATATACCTGTGGTCCATCAACACGCCCCAGCGATGGTCCGCGCTGGCGCCGGACTTCGTGGAGGTGGAAGAGAACGTCGAGTACATCGAGCTGGAAGACGAGTTTGACATCCACGACCAGTCCGAGCTGCAGAAGCGTCGGCTGGACCAGGAAGACGAGGAGGTGGACGTGCTCACGGTGGACGAGGAACAGCTGGAGCGCGAAGGCCGAAATGCCACACACGGCACCGCCCACGCCGGCGAAGAATTCCGCATGCCGGTGCTGTTGGACATGGACGACTCGGACAGCGAAGACGAGATGGTGGCCATCGGAGCCGGTCAATTCCGAAGGAAGAGCACCGCTCCGGCGGATGACATGGACTTTGTGGACGGCGAGCATCTCGTGAACGGCGGCGAGCCGCCGGAAACCAACGGACACGCCGGAACGAAGCGACGACGGGCCGACTGAAACCCCATCTCGGCATGTCAACCCCCACCCACCCAACCACACCCCATCCACCCCACATTCCCGCACCCCCATGAACACAGAAAACCCCGACACGCCCCGTGCTCTCTCTCCATCGTCGCGCGCACGCGCCGCCCGGGTTGTTGTCCCGCATGCCCCCCTCCCGACGAACCCGACGCCCACGACCGCCACGTTCTGCCCCAACACGCGCACACGCCGCCAGAAGCCGCCGATCCCGCCATTGCCCATCCATCCTTCTTCGCGGGAAAATGTGTGACCACGCCATCCGAGCTCTTCTTCGCCCCCCCCCCCCCCCCCCCTCCCCCCCGAAGGAGCCTCGCGGGATTGTCTGTATGCCCGCAGAGTCAGTCCATCGAGCGCGCGCGCGCGCGTGCGCGTGTGTGGAACGACCCCGGCCTACTACTTCTACGACGTGCGAGAAGAATACAAGGGGGGCGCGGGCGGCGCGTCCACGGCGGTTGAAATTTGAGCAATATAGACACTCGGACTCTCTGCCATGCATGCATGCCGCGAGGAACTTTCTTCCCCCCCCCCCCCCCCGGTGATTGTCGCTCACGGCGTCTTCCGCAAGCTGTTGTAGTGCTCGCCCAGGGCGAAGCCGTGCTTGTAGTAGCCGAGCCAGACGGCGGGAGGCTCGGGGGCGGGCTCGGGGGCGGGGTGGATGGTGTGGACGCGGCCAAAGTCCTGCAGGACGTGGACGGTGGTGCGGTAGGCGCGGGCGAGGGCCAGCAGCTCGAGCTGGCCGCCCCACTCGGCGGTGTCGCGGACTTTGCGGAGGTAGTCGGCCCAGGGCTCGTCGAGGAAGGGCGCGAAGGCGTCGCGGTGCTGCGCCAGGTAGGCGGCGGCGGCGGCGCGCACGGCCTTGTACGCCGGCGGCGGCGGGTCTTCGGCGGCGGCGGCGAGCGGGATGCCCAGCTGCTCGAGCTGGTCGGCGAAGGCGGCGTACAGGCAGTGGCCGTCGGCGCGGACCTCGTGCTCGCGCAGCCGGTGCTCGCGCATGGCCTCGCGCATGCGTTGGCGCTCCTGCGCCTGCATGTCGGGCAGATGGCGCGCTTCCTCCGCCGCCTGCCGCGCCATCTGGTCCTGCTCGGCCGCGCGTCGCGCGAGCCGCTCTTTCTGCCGATTGCGCTTTCTGCCGGCTGCGGCTCCGGCCGCGGCCGCTGTTGCTGCTGCTTCTGCTGCTGCCGCTGCTGCTGCTCCTGCCGCCGCCGACGGCTCATCGGCGTCGGGCGGCTCTGCGGCGTCGGGCGGCTCTCGGCGGGCAGCGTCTTCCCCGCCGCTTCCCTCCGCACCTTCTCCTCCTCCTTCGCCTCCCGGCGCCGCGTCGCCGTCGAGCGCGGCGAGTTCGCGCGCCTGCTTCTCCTGCAGACGGCGTTCCAGGCCGTCGCACTCGTCGCCGACGGCTTTGCGCGTCTTCTTGCTCGCCTGCATCTTCTTCTGCCTCACGCGGCTCTGCAGGTCGCGCTGCTCCTTCCGGTGCCGGGCCTGCAGCTCCTCCATCGCGCGGGGCGGCGGACGAAGCGCTGTTGCGAGGACGGTTCGGATGACGTGCGGATGACCGGCAAAAGTCGATGCGGGGCCGAGTTCATGGAGGAGTTGTGTGGTCGGGATGCCGCGGCGAACGCCACGTCCGGCCCGTGGCAAGGCGCGGGCCACGCACAAGCCCTGCATCACACACAGGGGGCTGGGGTTGGCGGGGTACAGAGTAAATATGAATGATAATAACCGTCATGGGTAGTTCATCAGTTGTCCCTCACACCATGTTCCCCGCAACATGCACGTGACATGTCTGTCGGCTCACCAACAC
Organism: Pseudocercospora ulei; assembly: GCA_016165855.1. NCBI lineage: Eukaryota > Fungi > Ascomycota > Dothideomycetes > Mycosphaerellales > Mycosphaerellaceae > Pseudocercospora > Pseudocercospora ulei. Next base: position 695,030 of record JACWNB010000003.1, read on the forward strand.
CCCCAACACGGGGCCGCTCGCGGAGAAATCATCCCCACCAATCTCATGAAACCCCCCTCTCTCGCCCCATGCAACGCGGAATGGTCGCTCGCCCCACGTGCGCGGTGAACACCACGTGCGGCCCGGGTCGGGGGCGGGGAGGACGGCGCTCTACCAGGTGAAGCGCATCAAGCCCGGGTTGAGGGCGACGGGCAGGAGGAAGTGGGCGAGGACGACGACGGCGAGGGGATAGATGGCGATGAAGGCGTCGATCTTCCAGAAGTACGGGGCGGCGGTGGCCAGGACGACCATGACGGCGGTGGCGGCGAAGACGAAGACGAAGGTGCCGCGGAAGGTGCGGACGACCTTGGGGATCTCGCGGAAGAAGGTGGTGGCCTCGACCTCCTTGCTGGTGGCGCCCCACTTCATGTCGACGCCGCACATGTGGCACAGGATGGCCTGCGACACGTGCAGCGACACGCCGCCGAGGAAGATGAGCAGCAGCGGCACCCAGCTGAAGTTCTCCGCCAGGCACCGCACGATCCCGCCCTCCCCGAGCCGGTACCGGAGCACCGCGAGCGACACGTTGCCCAGGCCCGAGAAGACGGCGATGATGGCGAAGTAGACCTTGAACGAGTCGAGGTAGTAGTGGTCCAGCCCGCCGCCCCACCACCCCGTCAGGAAGTAGTTGGCCAGCGTCATGATCCACGCCGACCCGAGGGCGTAGTAGGTGCCGATGTAGGCCACCGTCGTCAGCTTGGACGGCAGCGGCATCTGGGACCCCAAGAAACGGAGGAAGCGCGGGGTGAAGGGCCCGCGGAAGAGCCAGTGGCGGAAGGGGTGGAAGATGAGTTCGGAGCAGCCGTACGCGTACTTCTCCCACCGCGCCAGCTCGTCGTACACCGTCAGCGACACCCCTTCCTTGAAGCCCGTGCCTTGGTAAGCGGCGAAGCGGACGAGGTAACCGGCCGTCTGCAGACGGAGAGCCATGTCGAAATCCTCCGACACCGTCTCCTCCGACCAGAACTTCTCGCGCTCGTCCAACGCGCATTCGTAGCCGATGGCTTGCAGCGCGCTCCAGCGGAGCACGGCGTTGTGTCCCACGAAAGGCGCGACGTCGCCGTTGGCGACGGCGAACTTGATGGCCGTGTAGATCAGGTGGGTGAAGAAGGTGATGCCCTTTTCGAAGTACGAGTCCGTGACGTTCATCACCCCCGACGTGTACTGGAGGATGGCCACCTGCTCGCCGTGTTCCATTTCGGACACGGCGTCCAAGAAGCAGTCGGTCGGCACACGGGTGTCGGAGTCGATCAGCAGGATGTAGTCGCCCATGCGAATGTTGCCGTCGGCCCACGTCCGACCCTCGTCTTCCTCCACCACGGCCGCGAGGGCGTCACGGTATGCGGCCGCCTCGTCCTCTTGGTTCCAGGTTGCGGCACGGGTCAAGCCGTTCAACTTCTCCTCCACGCGGTTGCTGACCCAGAGCGCGTAGTTCATGTTGGAAGCCTTCTTGAACTTTCCCCGACGCACAAACTTGTCGTCTTCGCCTGGGGCAGGCTTGGGGTTGTGCTTGGGCCGTGCGACCCAGCCAATGGTGTTTTCCTCATAGAAGTCTTGTCGAGCACGCGCGTCGCCTGCACTGATCAGTTGCATGCCGTCGTCGTTGATGAAGATGTTGGCGGTGCCGCCTTGCATTTCGTAGGTCGAGATGGCAGCCTTGACCGACCGGATGGTGGGCTCGATGACGCTGGTGAGGCCTTCCTTGAACACGGGCATCTGAATGGTGACGTGTGGCAGTCCACCGGCTTCGCGACGGATGCGTCTGGGCTTCACCCCGGAGTAAAAACGCGTGTTGTGGTGCACCTGCGAGATGGGTCCGATGAGCTGCGCGATGTTGTTGACCGCTGACTGGAAGAAGAACAGTGCCAGCCACATCTGAAGCGGCACCACCAAGAGGAATGCCAGGCGGGTGTAATTGTGGTCGATGATGGTCTCGATGGCGACGCGTTTGAATCCAAATCCCAGGCAGAGGAGGGTCAGCAGGAGGGTGAAGCAACAGAGGAAGGATTGGCAGAGGACGATGTGACGCTGAGGCTCTTGGTAGCCTGCTTCGGGGATGCCCGAGTCGGTGTCAGACCGGACTTCGGCTACCGTGAGACTGCCTTCCTTGTTCTCGTCAGAATCCGAGCGTTGCTCCCCCCAGATCATCTCCATTAGTTGCTTCTCGATTGTTTGTGCTCGGTCCAGAAGATGGCGAGGCTCGTCGTCCCACACCACGAGAAGTCCTCGGTCGGCGATGAAGGCGGCGAATTGATGTTTCTGGCATCGCGGCAGGTCGGAGAGACGGGGCAGGACCTGCAAACGAAGACCGTTGGGAAGTGGCACGTACGGCCTCTCGTTGTTGAGAAGGAACAGCTTGACGACTCTCGTGTTCACCGTGAGCGCGACCTAGAGGGACGTGGTCAGCTTTTGCCACGAAGAGGATTTGGTGCAAAGATGGGGTGGACTTACTCGAACATTAAGAGTCTGAATGGCTTTGAATAATCCATCAGGTTCATCGGCGACATCGGCTGGGCAGCAGGCGTACTGGTTCCTCGCCTTCTTCAACATGACACCCTCATCGATGCCTCCTGCAGTCCAAAGCTTCTCCATCTGCTGCTGGTAGAGCCAGTTGACCATGACATGGCATTTGATCTCATTCATGTCTCCTGCTGTGCCTGGAGTTGCTGTTCTTGGAGTTGCTGTTCCTGGAGATGCTGTTCCCGGGGTTGCTGTTCCTGGAGTTGCTGTTCCTGGGGTTGCTCTTCCGGGAGCTGCTGTTCCTGGAGTTGCTGTTCCTAGAGTTGTTCTTCCGGGAGCTGCTGTTCCTGGCGTGGGCGTCCTCGTTTCGCTCATCTCCACCACCGCACTGTCGAGCTGGGGCGCGTGCGGCCTGCCCGTCTCGGGCTTCAGGTAGGAGAGGAGGCCCATGTCGATCGAGCTTGACCAGGCGGCTGAAGAGCGTGCTGCCAGCGGTGCTGCGGACGGAGAAGTGATGCGATACCGTCCAGCACGGAAGCGTGGCGTGCTTCGCGCCGTCGTCCTTGGCGGGCTGTTGTGGGTCGGTGGTGGCCGAAAACGAGAGGTGCAACGGTGGTTATGGTTAGGCAATAGTGGACGGCGGACCACGGAGCACCAGCGAACGGAAGCATCGTTTCCTGGTCGGGCGCGGTCATCTTCAACCCGTGCCTCCTCTGGCCCCGAGCCGGGCCGCCGGTGGTGCTATGCGTTCCAGCCACGCCGGTGCAGCGTGCGGGCAGAGGGCCGATGTGGGCCGGAGGAAGAGGTGCGAGCAGGCGCCATATCACATCATATCCCACGCTCCGGCGTCTGGTTCGAGAAGCGGGTGCTATAGCCGGAGCACGGGAAGGATCACGACGGTCCATTCGACATGCCGCTTCGGGCGAGCGGTCCGGGTCGGTCCGGCACCGGCCGAACCTGCCGCACCGTCTCAGCGAGAATGTGTTCACGCCAGCGGAGCCGACCACCAGTATTTGAGCGGTGTTTGGGCTGTATTGCTGGGGCAGCACGCCGATCGGCCAATCGCGCCCCGAACGCCACTGTTCGTGCTGGACGGGGCTTTGGTCGCCATTGTCCCACTGAACTGTATTGGATGTACATGACCACATGGTTACCACCGTTGCCGGCAGCCATGCGTCGTCTCCATCGAAACGACTTGCGGTCGTGGTGAGAGAGGGATTAGAATGCGACCGGCTCGCGGGCTGCGATGCTACTGCTGCACGGGGCGTCGTCGATGGAATGGACGAGAGAATCGCCAATATATCCGTCACTTAATATATCCGTCATTTCGGATCTGCATCGCGCTGTCAGCTTGACGGGTTCGGTCGTTGTGGGTGCGCGTACGGAATCATGTCTCTCTTGTACGCAGGAGCAGAGCATCACGTCTCTCTTGTACGCAGGAGCAGAGCATCACGTCTCTCTTGTACACAGGAGCAGAGCATCACGTCTCTCTCGTGCACAGGAGCAGAGGCAGCGGGATGTGGTTCGAACACGTTGCGCTATCGCTAAGCTCATTCCGCCAATCCTCCATCAATGCCCGTCCGTCGTATCCTGATGGTGCGCCACAAGGAATAAGAAATAGGTTGGAGAGCGTCGGAAAGCTCAGCGCGCTCAGTGGCCAAACGCAGCCCCAGCCCCTCGCACGCAAGCAAGGAGAAGGGAGACTCGTGCGCGTGGCGGCTCGCTTCTTGATGCAATCATGACTACATGTATCCTCGTCGTCGTCACCCCGCTCCCTTCACTTCTTCTTGGGCCCCAACATGGGCTGTCCAATATCCTTGCCCGTCAACCGCACGTTGGCAGCCTTCTGGATCTTCAGCACGGCATCCATGGCCGGGAAGTCGGCCCCGGTGCGCTCGAGGGCGGCGACCACGGCCACGTCGACGTTGGCTTTTGACGCCAGGTCCTTTTGCGTCATGGTGTTGCCCTTCTGGTTCTTGAGCTGGGTGCGGGCTTGCTGCAGGGCTTTGGCGACTTCGTCTGGGACTTTCTTGGTGGCCACCGGTCCATCGGCGCGGTCGACTTTGGTCAGACGCTGGCCTTCGGGGTTGGCGGATGCCTGGGAGATATTAGTGGCGGGCAGGTGGCGGTGGTGCGGTGGGAGGAGCTTGCATTGGCGGTGGCGAACTTCTTGTCGGTGCTGAGGATGGCACCGCTCCGCTGGGCGGCGTTCAGCGCAGACTTGCCCTTGATGGTGGTCTGACGCTGGGCCGTGCCTGGGCCGCGCACCTTGGATCCGATGCGGGTGACGCTGTCCCACTCCTGGTCTCCCATTTTGTCGGGCCGCGGCTGAGTCGGTGGAGTGACGAGGCCGAGCCGCGTTTCTGGGCGCGATCCCGGCGGTGTTTCTGCGGGGGTTGCGGTGGGTGTGTCTATGGGCGGTGTGTCTGCGGGCGGCGTGTCTGCGGGTGGCGTGTCTGCGGGTATATTTCTGTGTGAGAGGTGGTTCGAGACGGTGCCTGGATCGGGAACCCTGCCACAATCCGCTACTTTCTACCGCACACGGCCTTCTACCTCACACCATCACGTAATCCAGCCTCACGTGTAGGGACTGGGTCATGGTGTCGCTTCGGCTTCAGGGGCGGATATGGCGCATGTGGGTGGTTGGAGAACCACGCGGTGCTTCCCTCAGCACGCACGCCATCGACAGCAGGGTCAGCAGGTGAGGGAACGGGTCAGATTCTTGCATGTGCATAGCCTTGTGAGCCTTGTCGCCGTGCGCTTCTGCGCTCCATCTCCCCCCTACGGGAAGGCTAGGGGGATCATCGGCGTCGCCTCGGAGGCTGTCGAATGACGTTCTGCTCACGCAGCTGCTGGCGGCCGGCGTCCAACCAGCCCGGCAACACGCGTGTGAGTGTTGGGCGGCGAGGAGAGAGAACAGGAGCGTTTGGAAGGACGATTACGACGGCCACGACGGTTACGACCCGAGACTGGCGCTGCTCCTCATCCCGCCCCCTCCCTCCCCCGCCCCCTCCCCCTCCCCCGACCGCGCGGAGCGATGCAGTACGCCCGGTCAATCACGGGCACTGTTTCTAAGGCGTGGAACAGCCTCAACCCGGCAACTCTCTCCGGCGCCATCGACGTGGTCGTCGTGGAGCAAGAAGATGGCTCCCTGGCCTGCTCGCCCTTCCATATCCGCTTCGGGAAGTTCTCGTTGCTCCGGCCTTCGGAGAAGAAGGTCGAGTTCAAGGTCAACGGGCAACGGCTGGACTATCCCATGAAGCTGGGCGAAGGAGGAGAGGCCTTCTTCGTGTTTGAGACCAACGACAGCGTGCCCGAGAATCTACAGACCAGTCCGCTCGGCAGCCCCGCGGCCAGTCCGGAACTGAAGGCCAGCGCGGCGAAAACGCCGGCGGCCTTGCCGGAGCCAGATGCGTTTGAGCTCGAAAAGAGCTCGATGCATGTCCCGCATGGCGCGCCGGGTCGTGGACACGGCCGGTGCACGAGCGAAGAAATCATTTCGCCGCTGCCGGGTGTGCAGAGGAGGCCGAGCAGTGACTCGGGCAGCCGAACGCCGCTCTCCGCCTCGCCGCCCGCCGAGCCCCAACTGCTCCGAGAACGACCGCGGCGTGTGTCGGGAGACTATGCGGCGTTCGCGCCGCCGGCGTTTGAGCGGACGTCGTCGGACAGCGCGCTGCCGGCTGCGAAGGCGGCCATCCACGAGTCTCTGCAGCACAGCGAGCTCATCCTCTCGTCTCGCTCCGAACGAGCCCCTTCGCCGCCGCTCACCAAGTCAGACGCCCCCGGAGCACCCCCGACGCCCGAACAGGAAGGTGCCAAGGCGCGGGCGCTGAATCTGTCCAGGAGGCTGTGGACGCACAACATCAGCAACCAAGTCACCGACTCCGGGCACGTGATGCTGGACATGAACGGCTTCGGTGGCAACACCGCGGCATTGCAGGCGGAACGCGTGGCGAGACAGCTGCTGTCACAGGAGCTCAACGGCCCGTACGACATCGGCGCCCTGATCGGAGCCGACGAGAAGGGCAACATCTGGATCTACAGCAGCGAGGAAGCCAAGGAGGCTGCCAACAAGCGAGCGGCCGCTGGCATGGGCAGCTTCAATCCGGCGGCGTATGCTTCGACCGATGCCATCTCCGATCCGGGATACCACAGCGACGATGCCCGAAGCATCGATTCCAAGCCGGACGACTATGCACACTCTCGTCGCGATTCCGACAGCGCCGTCGGCCTCCTTTCGCAGCCAAATTCTCCCGGTCCCGGTGCGGGAAATCCCAACAAAAACTACGCCAAGTCAATCCGTCTGACATCGGACCAGCTCAAGTCCATGAATCTGAATGCCGGCGCCAACAGTATGTCTTTTACAGTCAATCGCGCGACGTGCACGGCCGTTCTGTGGTATTGGCGGCATGACGTTCCCATCGTCATTTCCGACATTGACGGCACCATCACCAAATCCGACGTTCTGGGCCATGTGCTCAACACCATCGGTCGTGACTGGACACACCAAGGCGTGGCCAAACTGTACACCGAAATCGCGTCCAACGGCTACAACTTCCTGTATCTGACCAGCCGAAGCGTCGGACAAGCTGATACCACGAGGGCCTACCTTGCCGGGGTGACCCAAGAAGGGTACAAACTGCCTCGAGGACCTGTCATCCTCAGCCCTGATAGAACCATGGCGGCTTTGAGACGAGAGGTGTACCTCCGGAAGCCCGAGATCTTCAAAATGGCCTGCCTGCGAGATATAATGTCTCTGTTTGCTGGTCATGGGGGAGCGCAGAACACGACGGACACGGCCATAGAAGCCGGGCTGAAGCCTCGGACCGGCATCGATATGCCTGGAGGATTCGGCACCGGCCGAGGCAAATCGGGCTCGCCTTTCTACGCCGGTTTCGGCAATCGACTGACCGACGCGCTGAGCTATCGATCGGTCAACATCCCCAGCACACGCATCTTCACCATCAACTCCAATTCCGAAGTCAGCCTGGACCTCCTGAGCCTCAACACATACAAAACCGCCTACAGCAGTATGCGAGAAATCGTCGACCACTACTTCCCGCCGGTCGGACTGTTGGTCACCGGTGGGGGCGAGGAGTTCACGGACTTCAACTACTGGCGCGACCGGCCTCTCGACATCCTCGACTTCACCGACAGCGAAGATGAGGAGGACGACGATGCCGTCGCCGACGCCGTCTCTCCGCTCGACACGACGAACGCTCGAGGAAGTCAAGGCATCCTGAGCGAAGACGAAGCCGGCGACGACATGGTGGGATCGTACATGTCGGAAGCCGGTCGACCTTCCATCGACCAGTCCATCGCCGACTCCCTCGTCGATGACGACGAACCCACCCACTCCATGCTCGACGACGAAGATGGAGACGCGGAAGGAGGATACGATGACGAGGACGGGGAATACGACGACGACGACGACGACGACGACGAGAGCGATGCAGCTGCGGAGGAGGGGTGCGAGGGCGACGACCCGCGCCGCGAAGCCCGCTCGCCCGTCCATCCGCGCACGCCGCAGCCGCGCACCGCCTCCGTCCGTTCCCGCAACCCCTCGCACGACGCCCACGCGCGCACGCCCCCGACGCCGCCGAGCCACTACCCGCGCACGGAACGAGTCGTCGACCACCACCACCGCACCCGTCGCCGCCGCACAGGAGGGCCGGACGTGGACGAGAGCCCGCCCCCCCTCCTCCGCAGGGACGCGGCCGCCGCCGAAGCTCGCCTCTCCTCCCCGTGAGAAGCGGCGTGCCATTTCCGGCATCCACGGCACGGAAGGATGGATGGGGGCGGGAAACGGTGCCTGCCATCATCATCATCATCATCATCATCATCTTGCGAAAAACTCCCGGCCTTCTGCTGCCGAGAGCATCCACACATCCTCCCCCCAACCCACCCACCATCGAGCTGGTTCGAGTGAGAGGCCAGGCTCACCCACCTCATCGGTGGTGTTGCAGAGCCGTCCTGTCGTCGGCGGGGTGTATCGATGAAATCAATCACTGTACGAACATGCTATCCTCTCGAAGCCGGGCGAAATTTCTTCCCCGACCCCTTCCCCCGTCGAGCGGGTATATGGATGGGTGTATCACTATGCTTTTTTTCCGATTCCTCCCGCGCACACACCTCTCCCTCTCCCTCTCCCTCTCTCTCAAAATCGCCGTGGTCCTCCTCCCCAACGCCTCGCTAGAAATCACGTTGAGTGACACACACACACACAGACAGAAAGTTCCTCCCCCTGGGCCGCGAGACGCCCCCCCCCCCCCCCCCCCCCCGCGCGCCGGAATGCATGGTCGCGGGCTGTGTTGGTGAAACGGGCGGGCGGTGGGATCGTGAACAGAAAAGCACACGAATGCGAAGCGGAAAGTCGCGGGCGGCGGGTTCACGGGGTCGTGCGGCGGAATGGTGGGGGTGGGGTGGGGCGGGTTAGAAGAGACCGTGGATCTCGCCGGTGTCGCCGTCGACGTCGACGTGGAGGTAGCCGGGTGCGGTGGGGAGGCCCGGGATGGTCTGGATGTCGGCGGCGAGGGCGTACAGGTAGCCGGCACCGGCGGCCATGCGCACGTCTCGGACGGGCACGTCGAAGCCGGATGGGGCGCCCTTGAGGGCGGGATCGTGGGAGATGGAGTATTGTGTCTTCGCGATGCAGATGGGCAGGTTGCCGTAGCCCTGCCGCGTGTACGTGTCGACTTTTTTCTGCGCCAGTCCGGAGAAGGACACGCGTGATGCGCCGTACATCTCCTTGGCAATGGTCTCAATGCGGGTCTGGACGTCACCTTCGGTGTCGTAGAGGAGGCGGAACTCCTCGGGCTTGGACTTCTCCGAGGCCTTGATGATGCCAGTCGCGAGGTCGACGGCACCCTTACCACCCTCGGCCCAGTGGTTCGCCACGATGGCATCCTCCGCGCCAGCTTTGATGGCTTCCTCGCGAATGACTTGGTGCTCGACATCGGTGTCGGTGTCGAATTGGTTGATGGCGACCACCACGTTGACGCCGTACGCCTTCGCGTTGGCGATGTGCTTGGAGAGGTTGACACAGCCTGCGCGGAGGATGTCGACGTTCTCGGTGCGGTATACCTCATCGAGCTGGGCGCCAGGCTTGATCTCCGGGCCACCTCCGTGTACCTTGAGGGCACGGACCGTGGCGACAATGACGACGACGTCTGGCACAAGTCCAGATGCTCGGCACTTGATGTTCATGAAACGCTCACCGCCCATGGTGAAGTCGAAGCCGGCCTCGGTGACGACGAAACCGACCTTCTCGTTGCGCTCGGCGTCCTCATCCGGCTCAGTGCCGGCCAGCTTGAGAGCAATGCGGTCGGCGATGATGGAGCTGTTGCCAATGGAGATGTTGGCGAATGGTCCGGCGTGGACAAATACTGGAGTTCCCTCGAGTGTTTGCATCAAGTTCGGCTTGATGGCATCTTTCATCAAGACCGCCAACGCCCCGCCCACGCCGAGGTCGTCGGCGGTGACCGGGTCGCCGGCCTTGGAGGAAGCGACGACCATGTTGCCGAGGCGTTCTCTCATGTCGCTGAGATCGGTTGAGAGGGCGAGGACTGCCATGCATTCAGAGGCCACAGAGATGTCGAACCCGGTCGGGCGAGGCTCGACCTTGCTCTCGGTCGGTGCTTGGCCGATGGTGATACCCCGCAGATGGCGGTCGTTGACATCGAGCACGCGACGCCACGTGATCGTGTCTCGGTCGATGTCGAGACGAGCGAATTTGGTGATCTCGTCAGGAGTCAGGTCATCCGGGTTGGTCTTGTCGATGCCGAGCTTTTTCAGACGCTTGAGCAACACGTTGGGGAAGTTGCGGCCAGCCTTCTTCTTTGGGATCAAGCGATTGTAGAGAGCTTGGTCACTCTGCGTGTCCTCGTGGAACATTCTCGTGTCGATGGCTGCGGCCAGCAGGTTGTTTGCTGCGGTGATGGCGTGGATGTCACCGGTCAAGTGCAAGTTGAACTCGTCCATCGGGATGACCTGGCTGTAGCCTCCACCCGCGGCACCTCCCTTGATGCCGAATGTGGGGCCTTGAGATGGCTGTCGCACGTTGGCGAATGCGATGCGTCCCAGCTGGCCCGAAAGTGCCTGGGTCAGGCCGATAGTGGTTGTGCTCTTGCCCTCACCAAGGGGAGTCGGCGTGATGCCGGCCACAAGGATGTATCGACCATTCTTGCGGTGCTCCAGGCGCTTGAGAACGTCCAAAGCCACCTTGGCCTTGTAAGCACCATATGGCTCGAGCTCATGTGGTGCAATGCCGACCTCGGCAGCGACCTTGGTGATCAGCTTGGGACGTTGTGATCTCGACACGTCGATGTCAGAGGGAACGGGCTGCTTGAGGTTCAAGGGCAGGGGAGTGATGTGGCGGGATTTGGACTGAGCATGGAGCGCATCCGCGGCATCGACCACATTGGACAGCAGCATGGCCACCGTCATGGGGCCAACACCTCCCGGGACGGGAGTAATGTGGCTGGCGACGTGGACGGCGGATTCGTAGTCGACATCACCGACCAGACGCTGGCCAGACTTTTTGGTCTCATCGGGGACTGGGTTGGTGCCGACGTCGATCACGACCGCACCAGGCTTCAGCCAGTGTCCCTTGATGAAGCCGGGCTTTCCGATGGCGGCAACGACGATGTCTCCGTGGCGGAGCACGTCCGGCAGGTTGGCCGTCTTGGAATGGCACACGGTGACGGTGGCGTCTGCATTCCGCAGCAGATAGCTGACGGGCGCGCCCACGATGTCGGAGCGGCCCAGGACGACGGCATGCTTGCCCTTGACGTCGATGCCCGCCTCGTGCAGGAGGGCCATGACGCCTTTGGGGGTGCAGGGCAGGAAGAGCGGGCGGCCGCCCTTCTTGGCCAGCTCGCCGATGTTGGCCGCGCCGAAGCCGTCCACGTCCTTCTGGCCGGCCACGGCCGAGGTGATCTGGTACTCGTCGAGGTGCGGGGGCAGGGGCAGCTGCACCAGCATGGCGTGGACGGACGGGTCGTGGTTGTACTGCTCGATCTTGGCGAGCAGTTCGTGCTGGGAAATGGACTCGGCGTACTTGACCAGGCTGCAGGCGATGTTGGCCTCGTGGCAGGCCTTCAGCTTCATGCGCACGTAGGTCGAGCTGTCCGGGCGGTCGCCGACCTGGACGATGACCAGGCTGGGGCGGTAGCGCGGGTTGGCGGCCTGCTTCTGCGCGACGGCGCGGGCGATGCGCTCTCGGAGGCGGGTGGCAATCGCCGCGCCGTCGATGGTGGCGGCCGTCATGGTGGCGGCCGGGGCGGTGGCGGCCGGGGCGGTGAAGGCGCGCGCTCGGGGGCCGGCCGGCGGATGTGGTGCGTGGGGGGGTGGCGGCGCAGAGATGGAGATGAGGCGGTGTGGCGGCGGCGCAGAGACGAGGCGTGGCCGCGCAGAAACGAGGTGGAGGGGTGGCGGCGGCGCAGAGGCACGGCGGAAAAGACGGATGGGGCGGGGCAACACTCGCCGGCGGCCGACGCGTGGGATCATGGTGGGAGGCAGAGAATGGGCAGAGGATGGGCCGAAAGGCGAAAGGGAGCTTCCGCCGCGGTGCGCCCAGCGCCAGTGCCCTGGCCACCACCGAGCGGTGGCACACGGCCGACGGCAGGAGATGCCATGCCGTGCGGGAGGCGGAGGCGCGTCGCCGGGTCAGGAAGGCTATTCCGCTTTTCGCCCGCCGCACCGACGGCCAAGATTTGGCATCATTCCATCTGTGAGGGGTGATTGATTGTTGGGCGCGACGACCACCAGCAACCACCGCACCCCGCCACCCCCTCCGCTCCCTCCCGCCCACCATGCGTCCCATTCTCCTGAGCGGCGTACGTGTAGACCCGGCCTTCTGCCTGCTGCATCGCCCGCCGCCCGCGTACTGACCCATCCTAGCACGAGCGCGCGCTCACCCAGGTCAAGTACTCGAAGGAGGGCGACCTCATCTTCTCCGTCTCCAAAGACCACGTCGTGTGCGCGTGGTACAGCGCCAACGGCGAGCGCTTTGGCGCCTACAAAGGCCACCAGGGCGCGCTCTGGACCGTCGACGTCGACCCGACCACCACGCTGCTCGCATCGGGAGGCGCCGACAACACCATCCGGCTGTGGGAGGTCCGCACGGGCCGGCTGCTCAAGACGTGGGAGTTCGGCACCGCCATCAAGCGCGTCGAGTTCTCCGAGGACGGCAAGCAGCTGTTGGGCGTGACGGAGAAGCGGCAGGGCCAGCTGAGCAGCATCGTGGTGTACGACATCAACCAGCACCCCGACGGCGAGCAGGCCGACGAGTGCAGCCTGCGCATCGTGGTCGACGACATCCCGAAAGTCACCGTCGCCGGCTTCTCCTACCTCACCAAGTACATCGTCGCCGGCCACGAGGACGGCAGTGTGACCCAGTACGACGCCACCGACGGATCCGAACTCAACCGCGCCTACCCGCACGAAGAGAACGCGCTCGTCACCGATCTGCAGTGGAGCTCCGACCGCACCTATTTCATCACCGCCTCCAAAGACAAGACCGCCAAGCTCATCGACGCCCAGACGCTCGACGTGCTCAAGACCTACGTGGCCGACACGCCTCTCAACAGCGCCGCCATCACCCCCGAGCCCACCAACTACGTCATCCTGGGTGGTGGCCAGGCGGCCATGGATGTCACCACCACCTCCGCACGACAAGGCAAGTTCGAGGCCCGATTCTACCACAAGATCTTCGAGGAGGAAGTGGGCCGGGTGCGCGGACATTTCGGCCCTCTGAACTACGTCGCCGTGGATCCCACGGGAAAATCGTACTGCTCGGGCGGCGAGGACGGATACGTGCGCGTGCACCACTTCGACCCGCCGTACTTTGACTTCAAGTTTGAGGTCGAGCGCGAACGGGAAAGGCAGATGTAGGGGATGCATGCACGGATGGATGGAGAAGGTGGGCGACGAAACCCCTCGAGCACGGGCCGATATGGCACCGCGTGGCGCTCGGGCGCTTGGGGGGAAAAAAAACCAGTCTCAGAGACCAGAAGAAAACCACAAGGATGCGTTCGTGCAGCCCGCACGGAAATGAAAAACACCCGTGCCGTGCCCCCTCGCCCCCGAGGCGATCGTAGCGCCTCACCCGTGCCCGCTGACCACACGCCCCGCGCCGCGCTGCCGCCTCCCCGTCTGCAAAGCCGAGCCGAACCCCCCGCGTGTGGAGCTTTGCGTTCTCCCATCGCTCCGCTCCGCCCGCACACGAAATGAATCTCTCCCATGTCCGTTGGGGCTCGCCCGCCGCTCACGTCCCGTCTCACGCCCGGTGGGGGGGGGGGGGGGGGGGGGGGGGGGGGGGGGGGGGGGGGGGGGGGGGGGGGGGGGGGCGGGGTTGTGCACACGCTCGGCGGGGCGGGTGGAGTGAGGGTGCGGGTGTCAGTCGGCGGTGTCGAGTTCGAGATCGAGCTGGACGCCGTTGCTGACGGCGTAGTCCTGGAGGGTGAGGTGGTCCTTGAAGGGGCGCTCGCCCTGTCGTTTGAGCAAGATTTCGTGGGGCGGGCGGCCGACGTGCGCGGCGACCATGGCCTTGAAGACCTTGACGGAGTCGCTGGCCAGGCAGGGGATGGCGGCTTTGGTGCCCAGGCGGTCGTTGACGTGCACCACCATCATGGGCTCGTGGGAGGTGGGCGCGGGCGCGGGCGCGGGCTTCTTGGGCTTGGGCTGCGCCGCGCGCGACGGGGGCGGGTTGGGTTTCCCGTGCTCGGGCCTGGCGCGCGGCGCGTAGTCGCCGAACTTGGACGCCACGTCGGGTCGCGTGGGCGGAGACTGGTCGCGAGGGCGTGGTTGGTCGCGGGCGGCTCCGCCTGCGCCTTCTGGCTCCCGTGATGGCGAGGCGCATCGGGCGCGGCCGTCATCTCGCCGTTCGCGATCGTCGTCCCGTTGCCTGTAGCCTTCTCCGTCTCGGGGGCCGTCGCGCCGCGGTGATCGATCGCGATATCCTCGTTCGAGCCGGCCGCCGTGGCGAGAGTCTTCGCCCGCGTCTCGCGGCCGCTTCTCCTTCCACCTGAAGCCGTTGCTCTTGGGCTTTTTCGGGCGCGCGTCTCGCGCCGGCGATCTCGAGCGCTCCTCCCCTGACGCCATGCTGAGCCGGAGGTCGGAGGTCGGGGGTGGGAAGTGTCGAGGCGTGCGACGAGCTCGGGAAGAGCGGGTTCCATGCTCGGGTAAGGTTCGGAGTCGGCGGGACGAACCCTGACGCCGGCCCATGCCACTCCCTCTTCAACCCTCTTTGGTCCGTTTCATCCTCGGCATCTTCCAGACCGGCAGTCGGGGGCCTGCCATGGAGTGAGTCAGCGGTGGACGGCGGCGGTCCCGATCCCGTGGCACTGTTTTCGTCGCCACGGACGGCAGACCGCACCCACGGACACGGCAGGGGCTCATCACACCCCCCAGCCCAGACCTCCGGGCCGGACCTCACGGCGTGGGAGCCGCGTGTGACGACGGCAAGCGGTGTGCGGCACGGGTCACGAGCAGGAGAGAGAGGCAGGGATGCAGGTGCGATGGATGTGGGGGGGATCTGGGGGGGATCTGGGGACGGGATTTGGCATTTGGTCTCTTCTCAAGCCGCCACCAGAGCTCCCACCCGGTCCCGCCGCAAGACGGGTTGCCACCCGGTCACGGGAACCGGCCTCGCGGGAACCGGCCTCACGGGAACCGGCCTCACGTGAGAGGCTTGCGGGCGTACACCAGTCGTCTGGGACCAGTCAGCACACGGTCGTCGGGGACAGGGCAGATCCGCGGCGTACACTTCGTGGTAGACGTGTCGCTTGCGATCCCTCAACGCTCTCCGGATTTCGACGAGCCAGTCCTGCACGTCGTGGACGGCCCACTGCACAGGAGAAAAAACACAACGCACGCATCAGCACTCATCTCGTCCCGCACGCGCGACGGCGCCGCGAGCACTTACGCCCAGCAACCGGGTGTAGGGCGCCATCACCCAGCCCTCCATGCCCTCCTCCCAGTTCAGCAGGTTCCACCTCCCGATCTCTTTGAGCTTGGCATCGCTGCTCCACGGCCCGATCGGCCACTTGAACCTCCTCTCCACCACATCCACGAACCCCGCCTCGGCGATCAACCCCGCCATGTCCTCGGCAATCTCAAACGTCTTGCCGCTCATCTGCGCGATGTCCAGCGCGTGCTGACTCCAGCGCGCGAGCGACGCGTTGGGCCCGAGGCTGCCGTCGGCGGAGCGGTTGTGCACGCTCCATTCCACCTGTTCGATGTACGCGCCGGGGCGGAGGTGCGTGTACACTTTCTGGTACAGGGCGGGCCAGTCCGCGATGCTGCCGAACAGGCCTCGGATGTGCACGAAATCGAAGTGGTCGTGCTCGTACACCCATTCGCTGCAGCAGTCGTCGATCTCGAACCGGCAGTTCTCGGGGTGCATCCCCGGTTGCACGGGCGAGAGGTCGGTCCCGATCACTTCCGCATCGGGGAATCGGTCGGCCATGTCGGTCGCCCAGATCCCGGTGCCGGTGCCTGTTGACGACTTCAGTCTCGCGACCCCGCTGGCCCATCCATCACCTGCCGTCACCCATCATCTTGACCCACCCAAATCGAGAATGTTCTTCGGCTCATCGATCGGAGCGAGGTACAGTTGGTCTTCCATGGTCATGATGCAGAGATGGTGGCTGGTCGACATCAGTGGGGGCGCTGGTGCCGAACACGGGCACGCTCACGGACACGATGGCTTCATGGTTGTTCTGCTTTTCGTCGTTGGGCTGCCAGTATTCCCCGTCTCCTGACACGGGGGGTTAAGGACGACGTTTTTTTTTTCTTCTTGTTCGAAAACACTCCGTGGCGGTGTGCTTACTGTACGCATGATACGTCCTCCCGTTTTCGTATCGAAACATGGTCGTTGTCGTGGCCAGCGTCCGGCCGCTAGAGCGATGTTCAGCATGCCTGCCCATGGTTCCCACCGTGGCCAAAGAACTGACGATGAGTAGCTCTCATCGTCCCCTCGATCGTAGCCGTCCTCGGACGCATATGTGGTGTAATGGTCGTCCTGGGTTGCGCTCAGCCAAACACGCATCAAACACGGTTGAAGCAGTGGAGCGGGCCTACAATGGGAATCTGGGCCGAGCCGGGCTGCGAGTCGGTGGCGGAAGCCATGTCGACGACGGTGAAGGAAGGCGGACCGGGGTGGTAGCGTTGTGATGGTATAAGAGTCGGCGGGGGAATGGTGTATACGGTGCAAAGGGTGTGAGAAGATACGACAGCCCGAGGGTCTGTGGGTCGACAGATGCGGTACGCCCGAGTTGCTGGGTCCGACAGTCAGGCGCCGAGGAGGGTATGAGTGAACGCCACCTGAAACGCGTGAGTCGATCCAAGAAAGACGGGTGGAGGAGGGGAGCAGCACGGCCACGGACGGCGGCATGCACTGCGATGCTGTGAATTTCCAGGGTGTGCAGGGGGACGAGACCAAAATGAACCATCCCAGTCCGTGGGCGTATGTACCTGTCCCACCTGGTTGGCCGTCGGGGCCTGTCGTCCACACCCGAGGCCGTGGTCGTGACCAGGCCGTACATCCGAGGCCGTGGTCGTGACCGGGCCATACATCCTGGGCAGCTGGAGGGGGGGGACGCTCTGCAACCATCGCGCATGTGGTTAGCCACGACAAGCGCAACTATCGCATACCGTCCTGTGGACCATGCGCTGACCCGATGCGCAATGTTTGAGCATCATCCATTCGATAGCGCTCGCGCGCTATATGAAGCGTCCTTCGGTAGCGCACGCTGCGGCGCCTCGATCTCTGCTCTAAGCTCTGATCTGACATGACTCGGCAACCTGCCCCGCACGACGGATCGGCGGCGTTGACAGCGTGACTACGGTGTAGCGCGTGGGTGGCGTCGGAGAGGCGCCGGCGTCACGTCATGCCTGTGGCAAAGACAAGTGCTGTCGCTGTCGCGGTACCACACCTATAGCGCACTTCAGCCAACCAACCATCCAACGCGTCCGTCCTCGCAAAACAGTACAAGTCCTCCTCCTAGTCGCCGTCCCCCGTCACGGTAGCGTGTGCAGCCCTGATCCCGAATGCCTGGTCCTCTGTTGCTGACCTGCTCTCCGCCATTTTACATGGCCGTACATAATGCAATCCGCCCGCCTCCGCAACCATGCTTCTTGGGCTCACGCCTCCAAACGTACCTCGGTCAGTAATTATGCAGCCAGCCTTGGGGGCGGTAATCTGCCTGGCCGCGCCAAACACTTTCGTTGCGCTTGCCATCCCACACATCTAAGCGTGGCCGGGCGGCTTCGTCGGCGACTGCTCTGCTTCTTCTAGCACCGGCGACGGCGACCGCACTGTGCCACTCCGCAGTGCTTCTGGCAGCGGCCGGGGGTCTGTTCCTGCGTCCCGGGCGCCGAGCAGTGAAGCGATCTGAGCTTGCGGTATGGCGGGCCTCGGCGGGAGCGACGGCGCTCGCTGGAAGTCGCCGGCCTCCACAGGCTGCTGACCGTGCGCGTGGTCATCTTCGTCGCTACTAGGCGGCGTTTCTTGTTCGACGCCATTGCGAGCACGGGCTGCGCTGCTGTCCATGCTTTCCCGCCTCAGTCGATCAGCTTTGTCCTTCAAAACTTTGGCTTCTTCCGCGGCGCGCTGCGCGCGAACCTGCTTCTTCCACATCCCAGCATAGCGGCCTCTCCGGGCCAGGAGCTCGAGGTGCGTTCCTCTTTCAACCACCTGACCTTGATGCAGGACCAGGATTTGATCGCACATGGTGATCGTACTCAGACGATGCGCAATGACCAGCATGGTACGACCCCTCGCGAGTGTCTGCAGAGCTTCTTGTATGTGTTCCTCGGTCTCTGTGTCCAGTGCTGCGGTTGCTTCGTCCAGCAGAATGATACGTGGATCTTTAATGATGGTCCTTGCGATGGCGACCCGCTGCTTTTCGCCTCCCGACAGCCGCAGACCTCGCTCTCCCACCTTGGTCTCGTACTTGTCCGGGAAGCCCATGATCTTGTCATGGATACTGGCAGCTTTGCACGCCTCGTAGACTTCCTCGTCCGTGGCATCCTGCCGAGCATACTTGAGGTTGTACATGAGCGTCTCGTTGAACAGGACGGTGTCTTGCGGCACAACACCAATATGTTTCCGCAGGCTGTCTATGGTCACTCGCTCCACGTCATGCCCATCGATCTCAATCCTACCCGTTTTCGCCGAGTAGAAGCGGAATAGGAGTCGGAAGACAGTCGACTTTCCACCTCCGGACTCGCCGACCAACGCTGTCGTGGTACCGGGCTTGCAGATAAAGCTGAGACCATGCAGCGCTGGCTTGCGATTATCATACGAGAAATGGACGTCGTTGTAGCAAATCTCGCCTGCGCATTGTGGCAGCGGTTTTGCATCGCGACTGTCTTCGACCGTCGGTTTCTCTTTGAACAGTTCCAGCATGCGCTCTGCATTAATCATATTGTTCTGAATCATGCGATAGAATGTGCCGAAAAAGTTGAGCGGTCCTTGCAGTTGGGTGAGGTAAGTCAGCAAAGTGACGAACTTGCCAACTTTGAGAACGCCTGTTGTGACTTGGTAGGCTGCGATAAAGCTCGCGACGATCAAGCCAAGCATAAACACCAAGTTCTGGATGATGTTCATCAACGCCAGCGAGAACGTGACCTGGTACTCGGCTCGCTGGTACTTGTTGACTGCTTCCCGATACCTGTTGAACTCGTACGCTTCCGCGTTGAAGTACTTGACTGTTTCGTACGACATCATCGAATCGTTCTTGACCGCATCTTCCTCTCTGCTTGCGTTTGTGGCCTGGCGGCGAATCTCGGCACGCCAGGATGCCATTCGGATGGTGATGTAGATGTACCAGAACGTGACCACGGCGATCACGAGGGCATAGTAGGCATCAAAATTGACGAGGAAGTACACAAAGGCCGCGCCCAGGTCAACGAGCATGGGCAGCACGTTGAAGGTGACCGACTCCAAGAAGGTGTTCAGCGACGCGCCCTTGCCGAGCGCGGACAGGACCTCGCCAGTCTTCTTGCCGAGATGGAACTCCAAGCTGAGCATGTGGACATGCTCAAATGCCGCCACAGACAGCTCGCGGTAGGAGTATTGCTCGATGGGTATCCAGAGGACTTGGCGAGCAGCGCCCAGGAGTCCATTGGAGCCTTGGAACAGCCTGTAGAGTACGTATAGTCCAATCGCAAGCCATGGCATATACACTGGTCCGTATTCTCCCGCCAAGATATCGGTGATGTGTCCAACTTGGATGGGGACCAGGATCTGGATGCCGCGCTGGAGGAAGACGATGAGAAAACAAATGATGAAATTGACTTGCAGTTTCCTGTCCTTGGCTGGCCAAATGTACGGAGTGAAGATGGCGTAGGCTCGGATGTACTCCCACCAGCTGCGGCTCGGCGTCGACTTTGGTTTCTCCCATCCGGCAGGCGCTTCCTCGTGGCTGGGACCGGGCGGCTTGTGGGTTCTCCCGCGGGCACCACCGTTGGCCGTACCATATCCATCTTGAACTTCGGCGCTATGTCCATTATCGGCGAGGCCGTTCGCGAGCAGCGATGTCGTCTCCTCCGAATGCGGGTGAGTGTCGGGCGGCTTGGTGGCAAAGCCTTGCAGGAAGACGAACAAGGCATAGAAGGCAACCAGGGCGAATATGGCCAAGATGCGAATCAGATCGATGGTGACCTCGATGACTTCCCATTCGGTCATGTCTCGGCGGAGTTCTCCGCCCTGTGGGCAGCCTCGCTTGGGCTCGCGGTGCTCGGACGTATACAGGCCAAAAGAGGCTCCGAGCAGGATCAGCTCCATGGCCGATGCGACGACCCAGGACACGAAGTGGGCAATCGATGGCGAAGGCGTGGAGTCCATCATGTGAATGAGCAACAGGACGTAAACCATGAAGGACCCGACCAGATAGATCTGTCCGGTCAGCCGGTGAAAGCGGGGCGACAGGTGGCTGCCCAACTTACAGTGGTTGCCTGAGCGCACCACCAGCCCTCATTGCGGGCGAGTATGGCATGGACGACGACCAGGATGACGTTGGCGGCCAGAGACAAGACCACGGCCACCTGCAGCCATTCGAACAGCAGCTTCCGCGACCGGCTGAAGTCGTAGCCAGCCGGGATTTCCCTCTCGTGCCTGGGCTGGTTGTGCTTCTTCTTGGGGAGGGGCTTGCCGCCGGGGCCAAGCTGCTCGGGATGCTGCGGCGGATCCTTGTCATGGCGGGCGGAAGCGATGCTGTGGAGGGTAAAGGCGGTCAGGTAGGTGACGAGTAGGACGATCGGGTAGGCGACTTGGAGGCCGGTGAGCATTGCCTGGGCCACGGGATTGGAGACCCAGGGCGACGAAGGATGGGCCATGATGGAGCTGATGTCGGCGGGACCAGCGTGACGGCGCAGAGTGCAGCGCCTGCTCCGCGGCCAACGAGGTAGCGACTGTGCGGGCGGGAGGAGGAAAGGCTGGACCGCTCAGCACGTGCCATCTGGTCTGACTGCCATGCCGCCCGGCGGTGAGGCAAAGGTGTCAGAGGGCGAGTTGGGGGATGGGGGGGCGTGGCCAGTCCGATGGCGGGCGTGGCCAGTCCGATGGCGGGTGTGGTCCGATGGCGGGTCTGGTGGCGAGTGTGGAGTGTGGAGTGTGGAGTGTGGAGTGTGGAGTGTGGTGGCTGCGAGGTGCGCGGTGGCTGCGAGGTGGTGCGTGGTGGCTGCGAGTTGCGTGGTGCGAGGTGCAACCGGCAGTCGTCTTATTGCAGATGCATACGACACACCTCGACCAGAGAACTCTCTTCGAGTTCACGCGCCGCCCGCCGTGCCACACGACCAGAATCGGCCGCCCGTGCCACACGACTAGAATCGGCCCCCCCCGTGCCACACGACTAGAATCGGAATGGCGGCGATCGACTCGCAAGGGCGCGCGCTGGTGATTCCAATTCGCCCCCCGCGCTGCTGATTCCAATTCGCCTGCGCGCTTCGTGCCGCCTCTAGCAGCTGCTTGGTGCCGCCTCCAGCATCTGCTGGCCGCCCCCCTTGTTCAGCCAGGCCCGAGATACCGGTTGATCGGTGGACAGGTCAGCCACGCTATCCTAACCGCGTCGCTCCGACAATCTGTCGCTTTCTAGTGCATTTTGAACAGCCTGTAAGCCGAGAAGCCCACGAGACACTCAATCCCAATAGCTGTAAAGAGCTGGACTTGTATGTAGTTATTCGCAAAAAGTATACGAGTCGAGACTAAGTTGGCTGAATCAGAGAAAGGCTATAAGTATAAAGTTTCTTCGACTGTCAAGAAAGTAAGGTAGCTAACGTGTATAACCATGAGGTTAGCAGTATTGTATACATAGCAGGATTTCATTAGCACAACTAACTAGCACAACAAATTATCTATTTTACAAGCTATTAACAGTATAATGCTAAAATCTAATGCCTATAATAGAGTAAGAAACTATTTCTGCTCTATCTTAATATATACAACCTATATAACCCTTGGGCAAGAAGTATCATTAGTGTTGCGGTAGTGGAATAGGGTGGACCCTGGAATTTCGGCTCGGCCCTTCCGGACCGAGCCAGGTCCTAGCTGTAAAGGGCTTAAGAATCTTGGTTTAGAAACTTAAGGTTAGGTATCTACATAAAGGAACTGATAGGCAGTTCCTTCGCCGTCTGCTGCTGTACAATTTGTACCTATAAAGCTAAGCTAGCAATTTCCCTCTATGTAGGGGTGCAAGGTTTACACTCTGTACAGAGGATCGGGAGTTCCCCCTCTATATAGTAGTGCAGAGTTTTCCCTCCGTTTAGAGGGGTAGCAATTCCCCTCTGTATAGGGCTATAGGGTTCTCCCTCTATATAGGAGTAGGGTCCTATTAGCGATTCTGTATAGAGGGTAGGGTCGTGCTAGCGCCGCTAAGTCGCAGTCCTTAGGGCGATAGCTAGCTTAGGTCGGGTCTGGGACCTAGGCTGGGCAGCGCCCTCTAACAATACCCCCCCCCTCCCTTCTCGTAGTGCCCTTTTCGTATAGCAGCGTACTGTATACTCTTAGCTCCTAGTGTTCCTTTGCTAGGTAGCGCTTTCCTGTCTTCGCCTAGGCACTTAACTATTAACCTCCCTCTCCGCCGGTTTAACCTTAGACTTGTCCTCCTAGGTCTATAGGAGGGAAGGCAGGTAGTGCTGGATCGCTTCTACCTAACCTTAGCCGGTTCTGTTTGCTAATTTAACGAAGCTAAGGCTAAGGCTAAGGAGGCCTGCAAGCAGTTATAAAGGTGCAGGAGGTGCTCGGTCCTGTCTGCTCCTTCCCCTCCTACCCTCGAGCTCTAGCTATGCACTCTACGTCCTAACCGTACAGTCCGGCGCTACTAGGCTATTTAGCTCTGTCCCTGTCCCTTAGTTGTTATCTAGAGTTTTACTCCTAGGTAGATATTCCTACCTCTGTCTAGTTGTCTAGTAGGCCGTCGCTCGTACAGGCCCTAGGTCGTAGTTGCCTCGTTTGTCCTCCTTTATATAGTTGTAGCAGCTGCCCTAGTTGTTATTACCCTATAAGGCAGGCAGCTACTACTCTGTATATAAACCCCTTCTCTTTTCTCCCTCTCTCTTCTTCTCTTTCTTCTTTATTCTCTACCTGCTACCTGTAAGGGCTTAAGAATCTTAGTTTAGAAACTTAAGGCTAGGTATCTATATAAAGGAACTAATAGGCAGTTCCTTTGTTGTCTGCTGCTGTACAATTTGTACCTATAAAGCTAAGCTAGCAATTTCCCTCTATGTAGGGGTATAAGGTTTATACTCTATATAGAGGATCGGGAGTTCTCCCTCTGTATAGTAGTGTAGATTTTTCCCTCTGTTTAAAGAGACAGCAATTCCCCTCTATATAGGGCTATAGGGTTCTC
The DNA here is from genome assembly GCA_016165855.1 of Pseudocercospora ulei. Lineage (NCBI taxonomy): Eukaryota > Fungi > Ascomycota > Dothideomycetes > Mycosphaerellales > Mycosphaerellaceae > Pseudocercospora > Pseudocercospora ulei. Next base: position 718,381 of record JACWNB010000003.1, read on the forward strand.
CCTCTATATAGGAGTAGGGTCCTGTTAGTAATTCTGTACAGAGGGTAGGGTAGTGCTAGCACCGCTAAGTCGCAGTCCTTAGGGCGACGGCTAGCTTAGGTTAGGTCCAGGACCTGGACTAGGCAGCGCCCCCTAACAATACCCCCTCCCCCCCTCCCTCCTCGTAGTGCCCTTTTCGTACAGTAGCATACTGAACACCCTTAGCTCCTAGTATTCCTTTGCTAGGTAGCGCTTTCCTGTCCTTGCTGATCCGGGCACGCAGATATGATTCAATACGGCCTTTTTGATGACTATATCTCGAACTGAGGAGGGAAAGGAATCTATGTGGTGGTAGTGGTAGGCTTTCGTGGTAGTGGTGCCAAGGCCCGGCTCGGCCCGGACGGGCCGAGCCGAAATTCCAGGGGTCTACCCTATTACTTAGTCCTACCCCTTTCTACCGCTGCAACACTACCCCCCCCCCTTACCAGCGGTCGCCCTCGACCGCTTAGTCACCCTATCTATCCGAAAATCTCCGCTTTTTTTTTTTTGATTCGTCGTCTTCTTCTCGAAAATCCCCTCCAACGCTAACGTCACTTCTTCCGTCTTCTATCAAAAAACAACGTTCTCTTTATCGCTTCTTTAATTTCTTAAGTCGTCGGCGTCTGAAGTCCTTCACTTGGCGTTTATGTGATCGGCGCTATCTGAGCTGATCCGCAGTCTTCTAAGCTGCAGCTCGGCTGGTCTGTGCGTTAGCGCGGTGGTCTATATAGATCTTTCCGCCGCGCCGTTTTTCTTCTTCTTTTTCTCTTCTACCAAAGCCTTTACCTACTACGGGGTTGGCGGCGCTGGCACGCTACGGCGTCGGCGAGCTGCCTGCCGAACCGGTAGTAGGTAGTGGCCGAGTTAAAGACCTCCCCGAGGCGACCGCTACGATCGTTTTCTTCGGCCTCTGCGCTAATAGAGCGGACGCGGCTTTCTTCTTCTTTCTTCCGCATTGTCGACATTAGAGCTACGCCGGTTTCGGCTTTTCCGGGTTCCGTACGTAGAACTCTCTTAGCAGCTCCGCCGAATTCCGGAGGTTTTCGACCGGATACTATTTATAGTCTTCTGGCTATCCCTTCTACGAGATCCTCGCTCTGATGGACCCCCTTATCTTCTTTACGTCTATTACGTCTTCTACCTCCTACTCTTCTTCCTTACCGTCTATCTTAATAGGCAGGGGTTCGGCGAACCCCTGTTCCGGCAGACCGTTCTTAGGGTCCAAGCTTAGCAGATCCGAATGAAAGACATCGTAGATCCGGAACGATTTCGGTAGCTGGAGCCGATAAGTTACCGGCGACCTCTTTTCCACTATTATAAACGGATCTACGTAGCGCAGATTGAGCTTGGCGTTCCCTTTTAGCCTTAGGTTCTGCGTATTAAGCCAGACCTTTTGACCTTCCTCGAATTCCGTCAGCGACCGCTTTCTATTAGTTCGAGTTACTATCTTCTTCTAAGCCGATTCTATCGCGTCTTTCGCTACTTTGATAGCTTCTTCTATCTGAGATCGTAGCGCTTCTGCCGCCGCGGCAGCGACTCTCTTTGACGACGTAGTAGTAGTGGAAAGCTCCGGCGAGCCGGCGTCGCTTGGTAGCTAAAAGCTTATCCTCGGAAGATAGCCGTACGTTATCTCGAACGGCGCCAGCGAGGTAGCTTTAGACAGTGCCGAGTTGGCGCAGAACTCGGCTATCGGCAACACCTTGACCTATTCTTCTTAGTAATGGCCGCAGAAGGTTCGTAGATATCGCTCTATCTCTCGGTTAGCTACTTCAGACTGACCGTCGGTCTGCGGGTAAGCGGCTGTGCTAAGCTTTCTACGAATTCCGAGAGCTTGGTTAATGGCTTTCTATACGTCGGCGGTGAATTAAGGACCCCTATCCGTAGTAATAGTGTCCGGCAGGCTATAGTGCTTCCACACGTGTTGAATCAACATCCGTGCTGTCTCTTCCGCAGTAGTTCCTTTATCCTTAGCTCGGCAGGGGATAAAATGGCGCTCTTTGCTCAGTCGATCCACTACGTTCAGCGTAGCGTTATATCCATCTAATTCCGGCAGGCCGGTTACGAAGTCTATTGTAATGTGTTGCTACGGTTTCTCGGGGATCGGAAGCGGTTTTAGCAGACCCGCTGGAAGACCGTAACGTAGCTTCGCGGCTCGGCACACGTAGCAATTGGCGATAAATCGGTGGATCCGTTCGTAGATCTGCGGAAACTAGTAGATCGTCCTTACGGCTTCTATCATCTTCTTCGAGCTGGCGTAACCAACGTCCTTCGAGCTATAGACCAGCTAGATAACCTCTGTAATCAGTTCTTCTGGAACTATTAGCTTCCTCGAGCCTGTTCTGCCGAGCTTCTGCCGCTTATTAAGCCGTTCCACCTTCTCGTAGAGCGTCTCTTCTTTGATCGGCGGCTCTATCGGTTCCGGTTCAGTCTGCGGTTCCGCCGCGTAGATCCCCGCTTCCCTTAACACCTTAGCGTCTACTATCCGTTCGGTCAGTACCTTCTGGAACATGTTCGGATCTTCCTTCGCGCGGCTCGTCTTTCCTTCTAGGGGGGTGCCTCTGCTCCCTAGGGCTGGCCCTAGTAGGGGTGGGGGCCCTGCCAGGCAGGAGGTAATTGAGATCTTAGATAAGGAGTCGGTTGCTCTAGTCCCCTAGGGTAGTAGCTAGTAAGCTACCCCCCTCCCCTTAGGTAGTATAAGAAATTTCGGACGGTTCTGTTCCTAACTCCTCCTATTCCTACTCTCCTTCTTATCTGTTCCTAGCTGTTCCCCTCTTTTAGCCCTTTTCCGGTACAGTGTCGTACGATGTTATGTTAGTAGGATCCCGTAGTATCCTACGTCGTAATTCTCGATCCTTTAACAACCTAGGTCGCTAGCAGCTACCCTGTCCTTAGGGTAGATCGTGCCCCTCTTCGCCGTACAGCGCAGTGTTACTGTAACTAGGCAGGGGGGTGGTTCTCCTCCTACCTGTCTAGTGTAGTTGTGTCCTATAGAGCTACGTACAGTTCCTACGTAGGCTCTGCCTACCCTCTCTACTTTACTAGGTACTCTACCCTCTTCTTCTTCCTTCGGCTCTTAAGGATCCCTTCTACCTTATACTCTTCCTAGCCTTCGGTTATAATCGCTAGTAGGTGCGCGTCGTCTGTTATCTAGTGCAGCAGCAGGTCCCTATTCGCTAGCCGTACGAGATCTACGTAGAAGACTAGATAAATCCCTAGGGGTATGTTTAGTCGTACAGCGTATGTCCCTACGAGTCGGACTACTGTAAACTTCCTGTTCCTCCAATCTAGTTTCTTGCTCGGCTAGTCTATATAGATGTTTCGCTGGTTTAGCTAGACCTTATCCCCTGCCTCGTACCTTAGTGCAGCCTGTCGTCCCTTGTTGGCCTGCTCTTCTGCATTCTGTTAAGCTATAGCCAGGCTCGCCTTCGCCTATTAATAGGCATTCGTAATCGTCTGTATAATAGCTTCTCCCTGCTAGATTAGGGCTTGTACAGGGCGCAGGGTATTACTACTTAGGGTCGGTAGGAGCGGGGAATAGTCGTATCTATAGGTTATAAAGAAGGGGGACAATCCTGTAGTGTTAGCCGTATAGCTGTTAATAGCTAGCTCTGATATAGGGAGAAGTCGGTTCTAGTTCGTCTAGTTATAGTCGACGTACGCTTAGAGGTACGCTTCTAACGTTGAATTAACCCCCTCCGTCGCCCTGTCTGTCTATAGGTGCTATGCAGTTAACAGGCGACGTTCTACCTTTAGCAACTGGCAGACCCTTGCCTAGAGCTAGCTTGTAAACTATGTCCCCTAGTCCGACACAATCGACTAGGGGAATCCGTATTTGCTAAAAGTCGTCCGTATAAATGCCTAGACAGTGTCCTTAGCCGTAATAGAGTCTAATCCCTCTAGTATTACCCCCTTCGTTAACTTGTCTGTAACTACTATAATGTTCTGCCGTCCGTCGCTCTTAGGGAGGTCTGTAATAAAGTCTATAGTTAGGTCTTGCTAGGGCCGGTCTGGGATCGGTAGGGGCTTTAGCAGCCTATGCTTTAGCTTACGCTAGGGCTTCGTCCGTCCGTATACGTCGTAGTTCTGTACGAACCTGCGAATGTCCTTCGCTATCGCCGGCCAGTAGTAGTCCCGGGCGATAATGCTGTACGTCTCCTTATGCCCTAGGTGCCTAGTAGCTACAGAGTTATGCGCCTGTTGTATTAAGCTCGTACAGAGCTTCTCGTCTGCCGGGACCTATGTCTGATTTCTAAACTTTAGGTTGTTCTCCTCGTTTACTAAGCACTCGGCTGCCGATACCTTAAGGTAGAGCTCGGCTAGGAGCTTCCGTTGCCCTCCCTAGATCGCTGTACAGGCCCCTCGGTATATCTCGTCCTTTTCTACTTCCTCTTCCTATACTTTCAGTTAGGGTTCCTATAGGTGTGTCGCTGCTAGGCGGATAGTCTCTTCGCCTAGCTCCTCCTTAAACATTTGGAATGTTCGTAACTTTAACCTGTCGTCCTCGTACGTCGTTGGCATATCCTGGTCCTGTCTGGATAGTGCATCGGCCCTGCTGTTGTCCTTACCCTTGCAATACTGGAGCCTTATATTAAACTAGCTTAGGTACATTGCCTATTGTACGTGCCTCTCGGACAGCTTCTAGGGCTAAGTAAAGTACTCCAGATTCTTGTAGTCTATTAGGGCGAGGAACTCGGGCACTAAGCGGAGTTCTCTATCCTATACTTCGCAACACTATACGACTGCTAGCAACTCTTTGTTGTAGATAGGGTAGTTGCACTTAGCTAGGGAGTTCTTCTTAGAGAAATACGCGTATAGGTGTAGGAGTCCGTCCGAGCCTACCTATAATAGGATACCTCTAATGCAGTACCCTAAGGAGTCAGTTTCTAGTATTGTCGTACGCTCTAGGTCGAAGGCAGCAAGCGTTGGTCCTGTAGTAAAGAGCTCCTTTAGCTTGTTAAAGCTCCTATTGCATTCGTCCGTCTATTTAAACTGCTTGTCCTTATGCGTTAGCTTAACTAGGGGGCGTACGATCTCCGAGTAGTTCTGTATAAACTGGCGGTAGAAGTTGGCAAACCTAAGAAATTCCTACACGTCCTTAACGTTTATAGGCGGCTTCTATTGCTTGATAGCATCAATCTTCTTTCTATCTATACTAATGCCTTTCCCTGCCTTAATAATAAAACCTAGGTATTTCGTACGCTGGACACCGAATTTACATTTGTCGATGTCGAGGTACAAGCCAGCCTGCTGCAGTCGGTCCAGCACCTTCTTAACGTCCTGTACGTAATCTGCGTAGGTGCCGTCTGTAAAAACTAGGGTGTCGTCGAGGTATACCGAGCAGATATCGTCTAGTAACCCTTATAGGGACTTGTTAATGTACCTTTAGAAGGTTGCTAGTGCATTGGCAAGGCTGAAGGGGGTAACAAGCTACTTAAAAAGACGATATCTCGTGCAGAAGGCAGTTATCTATTTATAGCCTTCCTTAATCCGTATCTTGTAGAAGGCTAAGACTACGTTAAGCTTAGTAAACTACTTCGCCTTGCTAATCCGTCCGAGAGTCTCCTTAATAAGGGTTAGGGGGTACCGGTCCTTCTTAGTAATCGCGTTAATGCCTCTGTAGTCTATATAGAAACGCAATCCGGCCTTCCCCTCCTTATAGACAAACAGTACTAGGGCTCCCGCGGACAACGTACTTGCCTGAATAAACCCTTTAGCAAGCAGGTCGTCCAGTGTCTTGCGTAGTACTAAGAGCTCTCTAGAGAACATTCTATACAGCGGTCTGTACAGTACCTCCGGCAGGCTCCTATCTAGACGGGGTTCTAGCTAGATGTTATAGTTAATCCCTTCTCCTCGGTGTAGCGGCAGCTTCGAGGCTGACTTTGGCTCGAAGAGGTCTAGGTATCCAGCATACTCTCTTAGGAGCTTCGTCTAGGGGTCTGTTACTTTCTTAGGTGCTAATGCCTTCTTAATGTCTGCCGTTGCCGTGTTAATTTCGGCCTTAGCATTGTTACCTTATAGAGCCTTCCCTTAGTCTTAGGGCCTCTGCTTCGTCGACGCTCCGGCCGTAGCGCTGTCGCCCTGCTGGATCCTCCCCTAGTCTCGGAGCCTCTGCTTTGTTACTGCTAGGTATAGCTGTCCTTGTCTAACGTCCAGCTTGCCCCTCTAGCGCTCTATCTATAGCTTCCCTAGTATTAGGTTATACCCTAACTTGTCCTGTATAATATAGAGGTATAAGTCCTGCTTATAGTGTACCTATACCTCTATCGTTACTTTTACTATATAGGTAATGTCCGGTCCTCGCCCGGTAATGCCCAATATGCGTATAGGTACTGTAGGGGTCGTCTTAATCCGATGTCTCTATACGAAGTCTTCGCTAATTACTCTGTATACCAAACATCCTATGTCAATCAATGTCCGCGCTGTTGCGGACCCGTTCAACGTTAGCTATACGATAAACGGCGTCGTTGTTATGTGGTTGCTCTTAAAAGATAGCTAAGTAATGCTTTGATTTGGCAATCTATCTCGTGCACGCCTCTAGCAGAGCCTTCGCTTAGAGGCTACTCTTTTCCCGACTCGTCGTTGTCCGAGTAGGACTCTTGATCTTCTCGCTAGGGCGCCGTAGTTGCTACCCTTGCGGTGGTCGGCCGTCCCCTAGGTCTCTCTGCTAGCAAAAGCCTGCAATTCCGTATAGTGTAGCCTATCTTGCTATACTAGTAGCAGCTCCCTTCTACTCGTCTCTTGTTAAGGGTAGCTATATCTACCTATTGCGCTCTTTTGGTAGCGGCCCTTGGCCGTACAGTAACGGCTGCCGCTACCCTCGTCGTCGTTGGTTCCTAGTCTATAGCGTCCGTCTATCGCTAGAGGGGTTGTCTTTTCTCTTAAGCGCGGCTTATCTGTCTAAGCCTGCGCTGCTAGTCGTCGACTATCCTAAGGAGATTGCAGAATTCCTCGTATATAGCTAGTCGCATTACGCCTACTAGCCCCGTTATAATCTCCTTAGAGAGGCCTACCTCTAAAGAGGTAATTTTTATCCTGTCCTCCTATTGGAGACCTCCTGCTTCTGCCAAAGTCTGGTCAAATTCTGCGAGGAATTCTCGTATAGTCTTGCGTCCTTGCTTTATCGTATTGACCTGTAGGAGTGCTCGGCTCTCGCGGTCTGGGTCCTTGTAGCTCTTGTCTAGAGCTGCCTAGAGCATCGTCGTCGTAGCTATTGCTGGGTTGGCAATAGTCGTCTCGTAGTACGGCAGAATTCATGCTGCCGCCCTGCCCTTTAACCTCCTAAAGAGGTAAACTACCTTGTCTAGCTCAGTCGGGTATGCTCCTTAGTCGACTAGAAGCTTAGAGCGTATCTAGGCAGCCTAGGAGGGGTACTCGGCCGGAGCCTCGCTATCGTACGTAGAGACGTTAGGGAGTTTGCTTTTGGGGGTCGGGGTGTAGGCTATTATGTCCGTTATCGTCGTAGGGGTCGGATCGCGATCGGACGCCCTAAGCTGTTGTAGCTCCTGTTCCTGTTAGGAAATTATCGCAGCCTAGTGGCTTACTTGCTGCTCGAGCTGCCTCTTGCTTTCTAGCAGCTCCTCGTATACGCAGTGCATATGCCCCTCTATAGCCGTATTTTCTATAGGGATGTCGCCGTCTATCTTTGTTTTATTACTGCAGTTACCGACAGTAAGATTAGTTCCTAATGTAAGGGGCTGAAGAATCTTAGTTTAGAAACTTAAGGCTGGGTATCTATATAAAGGAACTGATAGGCAGTTCCTTCGTCGTCCGCTGCTGTACAATTTGTACCTACAAAGCCAAGCTAGCAATTTCCTCCTATGCAGGGGTGTAAGGTTTACACTCTATACGGAGGATCGGGAGTTCCCCCTCTATACAGTAATGCAGAGTTTTCCCTCTGTTTAGAGGGGCGGCAGTTCTCCTCTATGCAGGACTATAGGGTTCTCCCTCTGTACAGAGGGTGGGGTTATGCTAGCGCCGCTAAGTCGCAGTCCTTAGGGCGACGGCTGGCTTAGGTCGGGTCCAGGACCTGGGCTGGGCGGCGCCCCCTAACACCAAAGGGGGTAACAAGCTACTTAAAAAGACTATATCTCGTACGGAAGGCAGTTATCTATTTACAGCCTTCCTTAATCCGTATCTTGTAGAAAGCCGAGACTACGTTAAGCTTAGTAAACTACTTTGCCTTGCTAATCTGTCCGAGAGTTCTCCTTAATAAGGGGTAGGGGGTACTAGTCCTTCTTAGTAATCGCGTTAATGCCTCTATAGTCTATATAGAAACGTAAGCCGGCCTTGCCCTCCTTATAGACAAACAGCACTAGGGCTCCCGCAGACGAGGTACTTGCGCGAATAAAACCTTTAATAAGTAGATCGTCCAGTGTCTTGCGTAGTACTAGGAGTTCTGTAGAGGAGATGCCGTACAGTCGGCTGTACAGTACTTTAGGCAGACTCCTATCTGGACAGGGCTCTAGCTGGATGTTATAGTTAATTCCTTCTCCTTAGTATAGTAGCAGTTTTAAGGCCGACTTTGGCTCGAAGAGGTCCAGGTATTCTACGTATTCTGCTAGGAGCTTCGTATAGAGGTCCGTCGTTCTCTTAGGCGCTAATGCCTTCTTAATGTCCGCAGTTGCAGTGTTGATTTCGGCCTTAGCATTGCTGCTCTGCGGAAGCCTCCCTTAGTCTCGGAGCCTCTGCTTTGTTGCCGCTAGGTATAGCCGTCCTCGTCCAGCGTCCAGCTTGCTCCGCTAGCGCTCTATCTATAGCTTCCCTAATATTAGGTTATACCCTAACTTGTCCTGTACGATATAGAGGTATAAGTCCTGCTCGTAGTGTCCCTGCAACTCTATCGTTACTTTTACTATATAGGTAATGTCCGGTCCTCGCCCAGTAATGCCTAGTCTACGTACAGGTACTATAAGGGTCGTCTTAATGTAGTATCTCTGTACGAAGTCTTCGCTAATTACTCTGTACGCTAAACAACCTGTGTTAGTTAGTGTCCGCGCTGTAGCGGTCCTATTTAGCGTAGGCTGTACGATGAACGGCGTAGTCGTTATGTAGTTGCTCTTAAAAGATAGCTAAGTAGTACTTTAATTTAGCAATCTATTTCGTATACGCCTCTAGCAGAGCCTTCGCTTAGAGGCTACTCTTTTCCCGACTCGTCATTATCTAAGGGGGACTCCTGATTCTCTTATTAGGGCGCTGCAGTTGCTACCCTTACAGTAGTCGGCCGTCCCCTAAGTCTCTCTACTAGCAAAAGCCTGCAATTCCGTATAGTATAGCCTATCTTGCTATACCTGTAGCAGCTCCCTTCTGCTTGCCTCTTATTAAGGGTAGCTATGTCTACCTACTGTGCCCTTTTAGCAGCAGCCCTTAGCTATACGGTAACAGCTGCCGCTACTTTCGTTGTTGTTAGTTCCTAGTCTATAGCATCTGTCTGCCGCTAGAGGGGTTGTCGTATCTTATAAGCGCGGCTTATCTGTCCGAGCCTACGCTGCTAGTCGTCGACTATCCTAAGGAGATTACAGAATTCCTCGTATATAGCTAGTCGCATTACGCCTACTAGTCCTGTTTTAATCTCCTTAGAGAAGCCTACCTCTAAGGTAGTAATTTTTACTCTGTCCTCCTATTAGAGTCCTCCTGCCTCTGCTAGGGTCTAGTCGTATTCTGTAAGGAACTCTCGTATAGTCTTGCGCCCGTGCTTTATTGTATTAACCTGTAGGAGTGCTTAGCTCTTCCAGTCTACGTCCTTGTAGCTCCTGTTAAGAGCTGCCTAGAGTATTGTCGTAGTTGCTGTTAGCGGGTTAGCAATAGCTGTCTCGTAGTACAGCAGAATCCGTGCCGCTGCCCTGCCCTTTAATCTCCTAAAAAGGTACACTACCTTGTCTAGCTCAGTCGGGTATGCTCCTAAGTCGACTAGAAGCTTAGAGCGCATCTAGGCAGCCTAGGAGGGGTACTCGGCCGGAGCCTTACTATTGTAAGTAGTAACGTTAGGGAGTTTGCTCTTAGGGGCTAGGGTGTAGGCTATCGTGTCTGTCGTTGTCGTCGTCGTAGGGGTCAGATCGCAATCAGACGCCCTAAGCTGTCGTAGCTCCTGTTCCTGTTAGGAAATTATCGTAGCCTAGTAGCTTACTTGCTGTTCGAGCTAGGCCTTGTATGCTAACAGCTCCTTATACGCGCAATGCATCTAATCCTGCACAGTCGCAGGTTCTATAGGGATGTCGCTGTCTATCTTCGTTATATTACTGCAGTTACCGACAGTAAGATTAGCTCCTAATATAAGGGCTTAAGAATCTTAGTTTAGAAACTTAAGGTTAGGTATCTATATAAAGGAACTAATAGGCAGTTACTTCGTCGTCTACTGCTGTACAATTTGTACCTACGAAGCTAAGCTAGCAGTTTCTCTCTATATAGGGATGCAAGGTTTACACTCTGTATAGAGGATCGGGAGTTTCCCTCTATACAGTAATGCAGAGTTTTCCCTCTGTTTAAAGGAGCAGCAATTCCCCTCTGTGTAGGGCTATAGGATTCTCCCTCTGTATAGGAGTAGGGTCGTATCGGTAATTCCGTATAAAGGGTAGGGTCGTGCTAGCGCCGCTAAGTCGCAGTCCTTAGGGCGACGGCTAGCTTAGGTCTAGGACCTGGCCTGGGCGGCGCCTCCTAATAGTATTTATATAGACGACGTTTAGCAAGTACGGATTCCCTAGGTCAATTGTATCGGACTAGGGTACACAGTTTAAGAGCTAGCTCTAGGCTAGGGTATGTTAGTTGCTAAACGTAGAACGTCGCCTGTCAACTACATAGCACCTACAGACGGACAGTGCGACGGAGAGGGTTAATTCGACATTGGAAGCGTACCTCTAAGTATACGTCGACTATAATTAGACTAACTGGAACCGCCTTCTCCCTATAGCAGAGCTGGCTATTAACAGCTGTATAGCTAACGCTACAGGATTGTCCCCCTGCTTTATAGCCTATAGATATAACTACTCCCTGCTCCTACCGACCCTAAGTAGTAACACCCTACGCCCTATACGATCCCCGATTTAGCAGGGAGAGGCTATCGTACAGACGATTACGAACGCCTATTAATAGGCGAAAGCAAGTCTAGCTATAGCCTAACAGAATGCGGAAGAGCAGGCCAATAAGGGACGGCAGGCTGCACTAAGGTATAAGGCAGGAGATAAGGTCTGGTTAAGCTAGCGCAACATCTGTATAGACTGGCTAAGCAAGAAACTAGATTAGAAGAACTAGAAGTTTACAGTAGTCCGACCGGTAGAGACATACGCTATACGACTTAACACTCCCTTAGGGATCTACCTATTCTTCTACGTAGACCTCGTACAGCTAGTATATACAGACTCCCTGCTACACTAGACGATAGACGACGCGCGCCCTCTAGCGATTATTACTAAAGGCTAGGAAGAGTACGAGGTAGAGGAAATCCTTAAGAGCTAAAGGAAGCGGAAGAGGGCAGAGTACCTAGTAAAATAGAGAGGGTAGGCAGAGCCTATATAGGAACCGTACGAGGCCCTATAGGACACAACTGCGCTGGACAGGTAGGAGGAGAACTATCCCCCTGCCTAGTCTTAGTAACACTACGCCGTACAGCGAAAAGGGGCACGATCTACCCTAGATACAGGGCAGCTGCTAGCAACTCGGGTTGCCGAAGGATCGGGAATTAAGACGTAGAACCCTACTAGGTCCTACCGATACTACACTGTACTACACTGTATAGAAGGAGGCAGGAGGAAGAGGACAGCTAGGAGACAGGTAGGAATAAGAGTAGAAGTAGGAGGGGAACGAGAGCAACACTGTCCAAAAACTTTTATATGCTACCTTAAGGTAGCTTACTAGCTACTACCCCCTAGGACTAGGGCAGCCAACTCTATACCCGAAATCTCAATTACCTCCTAGCTAGTAGGGGCCCTAACACTAGAAGGAGTAGAAGGGTAGCTTAGCAACATCCTGCTGCTTATTAATATAGCACCTAAGACGTTAGCTAGGACTGTACGAAGGAGGAAGACTATACGAACTAGAAGCGTAGTTGCTAGTTAAGCTAAACATCCTACGGCTAGAGGTAGAGGTATAGGAGGACGGGCCAGCAACTACAAGAGAGCTACGACAGCACTAGGCAGACGGAATAGTAGCGTTGGTAGTAGTAGTTATAGTTAGTAGTAGTAGTAGTAGTTATAGTAATAGTAGTAGTAGTAGACAGCTAGGCGGACAGGTAGCAGATAGGGAAATAGAAGAGAAAGATAAGAAGAGAGAGAGAGAAGGGGGGAAGGATTAATATACAGGGTAGTAGCTGCCTGCTATGTAAGGCAATAGCAACTAGGGCAGCTGCTACAACTGTATAAGGGAGGGCAAACGAGGCAACTTCGACCTAGTGCCTAGACGAGCGACAGCCCTCTAGACGACCAGACGGAGACGGGAACATCTACCTAGGAGCTAGACTCCGGACAACGACTAGGGCACAGGGACAGAGCTAGACGGCCCGCTGCCGTAAGACTGTACAGCTAGGAAGCAGAGTATATAGCTAGGGCTATAGAGTAGGAGGTAATTAGTTAGACAGGACCGAGCACCTTCTGTACCTTCGTAACTGCTCGCAGGTCCTCCTCTGCCTTAGCCTTAGCATCCTTAAAGTAGCAAACGGAATCGGTTAAGATTAGGTAGAAGCGATCTAGTACTACCTGCCTTCCCTACTTGTAGCTCCTCCTCCACCTTAGCTACAGGATCTAGAGGGACAGGTCCAAGGTTGCAACAGCGTAGAGGGAGGGCATCTAGCAGGCATTGCCGACTAGCAAGCGCCTAGACGAAGACGGGAAAGCGCTACCTGCTAGAGGAACCCTAAGAGCTAAGGGTGTACAATACGCCGTTATACAAAAGAAGCACTATAAGAAGGGAGGGTAGTATTGTTAGGGGGCGCCGCCTAGCCTAGGTCCTAGACCTAAGCCAGCCGTCGCCCTAAGGACTGCGACTTAGCGGCGCTAGCACGATCCTATCCTCTGTACGGAGTTACCGATACGACCCTACTCCTGTACAGAGAGAGAATCCTATAGCCCTATATAGAGAGGAATTGCCGCCTCTCTAAACGGAGGGAAAACTCTGTATTACTATATAGAGGGAAATGTAAGGGCTTAAGAATCTTGGTTTAGAAACTTAAGGTTAGGTATCTATATAAAGGAACTAATAGGCAGTTCCTTCGTCGTCTACTGCTGCATAATTTGTATCTACGAAGCCAAGCTAGCATTTTCCCTCTATATAGGGGTACAAGGTTTATACTCTATACAGAGGGTCGGGAGTTCTCCCTCTATACAGTAGTGCAGAGTTTTCCCTCCGTTTAGAGGGGCAGCAATTCCCTTCTGTATAGGGCTATAGGATTCTCCCTCTATACAGGAGTAGGGTCCTGTTAGTAACTCCGTATAGAGGGTAGGGTCGTGCTAGTACTGCTAAGTCGTAGTCCTTAGGGCGACAGCTAGCTTAGGTCTAGGACCTAGGCTAGACAGCGCCTCCTAACAATACCCCCCTCCCTTCTCGTAGTGCTTCCTTCGTACGATAGCGTGTTATCTACCCTTAGCTCTTAGGGTTCCTCTAGCAGGTAGCGCTTTCCCGTCTTCGCCTAGGTACTTGCCTGTCGACCTCCCTCTCTACTGTTGCAATCTTGGACTTATCCTCCTAGATCCTATAGCTAGGGCAGAGGGGGACCTGTAGGCAGGGAAGGCAGGTAGTGCTAGATTGCTTCTACCTAAACTTAACCGATTCCGTTCGCTACTTTAAGGATGCTAAGGCTAAGGCAGAGGAGGCCTACGAGCGGTTATAAAGGTGCAGGAGGTGCTTAGTCCTATCTGTTCGTTTCCCTCCTACCCTCTAGCCCTTAGCTATACACTCTGCGTCCTAACCGTATAGTCTAGCGCTGCCGGGCTATCTAGCTCTGTCCCTGTCCCTTAGTCGTCGTCCAGAGTTTACTCCTAGGTAGATGTTCCCGCCTCCGTCCGGTCGTCTAGTAGGCCGTCGTTCGTACAGGCCCTAGGTTGTAGTTGCCTCGTTTGTCCTTCCTTATATAGTTGTAGCAGCTGCCCTAGTTGTTATTGCCCTATATAGTAGGCAGCTACTACCCTGTATAGAAATCCTTTCCCCTTTCTCTCTCTCTCTTCTTCTCTTTCTCCTTTATTCCCTCTATCTGCTACCTGTCCGCCTAGCCGTCTGCTACTACTACTATTACTACTATTACTACTATCACTACTATTACTACTATTACTACTACTAGTTACTACTAGTTACTACTAGTTACTACTACTAGCTACTACTACTAGCTACTACTAGTATACTACGCATCCCGTCCGGCCGTTGCCGCTGTAGTTCTCTCGTAGTTGCTAGCTCTTCTTCCGCCTGTCCGGCTAGTATCCCCTCCTATTTTTACCTCTAGCAATGGAATACCTAGCTCGACTAGCAACTTTGCTTCTAGTTCGTACAGGTCCCCGTCTTCTATACAGTCTAAGCTAACGTCTTAGGTGCTACATTAACTAGTAGCAGAGTGTTGCTAAGCTCCCCTTTTACTTCTTCTAGTGCTAGGGCCCCTGCCGGCTAGGAGGCGATTAAGATTTCGGGTATAGAGTTGGCTGCCTTGGTCCTAGGGGTAGTAGCCAGTAAGCTACCTTAAGGTAGTATATAAAAGCTTTCGGACAGTGTTGCTCTTATTCCCCTCCTACTTCTACTCTCCTTCTTACCTGTCTCCTAGCTGTTCTCTTCCTCCTGCCCCCCTTCTGTATAGTGTAGTATAGTATAGTATTAGTAGGATCCTGTAGTATCCTACGTCTTAATTCTCGATCCTTTAATAACCTAAGTTGCTAGCGGCTGCCCTATACTTAGGGTAGATCGTGCCCCTTTTCGCTGTACAGTGCAGTGTTACTGTAACTGGGCAGGGGGATAGTTCTCCTCCTACCTGTCTAGCGCGGTTGTGTCCTATAGGGCCTCGTACAGTTCCTATATAGGCTCTGCCTATCCTCTCTATTTTACTAGGTACTCTACCCTCTTCCGCTTCCTTTAGCTCTTAAGGATTCCTTCTACCTTGTACTCTTCCTAGCCTTTAGTAAGGATCGCTAGGAGGCGCGCGTTATCTGTTGTCTAGTGCGGTAGGGGGTCCGTGTTCGCTGGCTGTACGAGGTCTATATAGAAGACTAGGTAGATCCCTAGGGGAGTGTTAAGTCGTATAGCGTATATCCCTACTGGTCGGACTACTGTAAACTTCCGGTTCTTCTAATCTAGCTTCTTGCTCGGCCGGTCTATACAGATGTTGCGCTGGTTTAGCTAGACCTTATTCCCTGCCTTATACCTTAGTGTAGCCTGTCGTCCCTTGTTAGCCTGCTCTTCCGCGTTCTGTTAAGCTATAGCTAGGCTGGCCTTCGTCTATTAATAGGCGTTCGTAATCGTCTGTACGATAGCCTCTCCCTGCTAAATTGGGTATCGTATAGGGCGTAGGGTGTTACTACTTAGAGTCGGTAGGAGCGGGGAGTTGTCGTATCTATAGGCTATAAAGAAGGGGGACAATCCTGTAGCATTAGCCGTACGGCTGTTAATAGCTAGCTCTGCTATAGGGAGAAGGCGGTTCTAGTTGGTCTAATTATAGTCGACGTACGCTTGGAGGTACGCTTCTAATGTCGAATTGACCCTCTCCGTCGCACTGTCTGTCTGCAGGTACTATGCAGTTAACAGGCGGCGTTCTACGTTTAGCAACTAACATACCCTAGCCTAGAGCTAGCTCGTAAACTGTATACCCTAGTCCGATACAATTGACCTAGGGAATCCGTACTTGCTAAACGTCGTCTGTATAAAGGCCTAGGCAGTGTCCTTAGCTGCAATAGAGTCCATTCCTTCTAATATTACCCCCTTCGTTAGCTTGTCTGTAACTACTATAATGTTCTGCTATCCGTCGCTCTTAGGGAGGTCTGTAATAAAGTCTACCGTTAGGTCTTGCTAGGGCTGGTCCAGTATCGGTAGGGGTTTTAGCAGCCTATGCTTCAGTTTACGCTAGGGCTTTGTCCTCCTGTATACCTCGCAGTTCTGTACGAACCTGCGAATGTCCTTCGCTATCGCTAGCTAGTAGTAGTCCCTAGCGACGATGCTGTACGTCTCCTCGCGCCCTAGGTGCCCGGTTGTTATAGAATTATACGCTCGTTGTATTAAGCTCGTATGGAGCTTCTCGTCTGCTGGGACTTAAATCCGATTCCTGAACTTTAGGTTGTTCTCCTCGTCTACTAAGCACTCTGCTGCCGACACCTTAAGATAGAGCTCTGCTAGGAGCTTCCGCTATCCTCCTTAGATCGCTATATAGGCCCCTTAGTATATATCGTTCTTCTCTACTGCCTCTTCCTATACTTGCAGTTAGGGTTCCTATATGTGTATTACTACTAGGCGGATAGTCTCCTCGCCTGGCTCCTCCTTAAACATCTAGAATGTTCGTAATTTCAACCGGTCGTCCTCGTATATCGTTGGCATGTCCTAGTCCTGTCTAGATAGCGTATTGGCCCTGCTGTTGTCCTTACCCTTGCGATACTGGAGTCTTATATTAAACCGGCTTAGGTATATCGCCTATTATATGTATCTTTTAGAAAGCTTCCGGGGCTGCGTAAAGTACTCTAGGTTCTTGTAGTTAGTTAGGGCGAGGAACTCGGGTACTAAGCGGAGTTCTCTATCCTACGCTTCGCAACACTGTACGACTGCTAGCAATTCCTTGTCGTAGATAGGGTAGTTGCACTTAGCTAGGGAGTTCTTCTTAGAGAAGTACGCGCATAGGTGCAGGAGTCCGTCCGAGCCTACCTATAACAAGATGCCTCCTATGCAGTACTCTAAGGAGTCGGTTTCTAGTATTGTCGTACATTCTAGGTCGAAGGCAGCAAGCGTTAGTTCTGTTGTAAAGAGCTCCTTTAGCCTGTTAAAGCTTCTATTACACTCGTCTGTCTACTTGAACTGCTTGTCCTTGTATATTAGCTCGACTAGGGGGTGTACAATCTCTAAGTAGTTCTGTATAAACTGGCAGTAGAAGTTGGCAAACCTAAGAAATTCCTGTATGCCCTTAGCGTTCGTAGGCGGCTTCTATTGCTTAATAGCATTTATCTTCTTTCTATCTATACTAATGCCTTTCCCTGCCTCGATAATAAAACCTAGGTATTTCGTACGCTGTACACCGAATTCGCATTTATCAATGTCAAGGTACAATCCAGCCTGTTGCAGTTAGTCTAGTACCTTCTTAACGTCCTGTACGTAATCTGTATAAGTGCCGTCCGTAAAAACCAGGGTGTTGTCGAGGTACGCTAAGCAGATGTCGTCTAGTAACCCTTATAGGGACTTGTTAATATACCTTTAGAAGGTTGCCAGTGCGTTGGTAAGACTAAAGGGGGTAACAAGCTACTCGAAAAGACTATATCTCGTACAGAAGGTAGTTATCTATTTACAGCCTTCCTTAATCTGTATCTTGTAGAAAGCTGAGACTACGTTAAGCTTAGTAAACTACTTTGCCTTGCTAATCCGTCCGAGAGTCTCCTTAATAAGGGGTAGGGGGTACTAGTCCTTCTTAGTAATCGCGTTAATGCCTCGGTAGTCTACGCAGAAACGCAAGCCGGCCTTCCCTTCCTTATAGACAAACAGTACTAGTACTCCTGCAGACAAGGTACTTGCCTAAATAAAACCTTTAGCAAGTAGGTCGTCTAGTGTCTTGCGCAGTACTAGGAGTTCTCTAGAGGACATTCTATACAGCGGGCCGTACAGTACCTTAGACAGACTCCTATCTGGACGGGGCTCTAGCTAGATATCGTAGTTAATCCCTTCTCCTTAGTATAGCAGCAGTTTCGAGGCTGACTTTGGCTCGAAGAGGTCTAGGTATCCTGCGTATTCCCTTAGGAGCTTCGTATAGGGGTCCGTCGCTTTCTTAGGCGCTAATGCCTTCTTAATGTCTGTAGTCGCAGTGCTGATTTCGGCCTTAGCATTGCTGCCCTACAGGACCCTCCCTTGGTCTCGGAGCCTCTGCTTTGTCGCTGCTAGGTACAGCCGTCCTCGTCCAACGTCTAGCTTGCCCTACTAGCACTCTATCTATAGCTTCCCTAATATTAGGTCGTACCCCAACTTGTCCTATACGATATAGAGGTATAAGTCCTGCTTATAGTGTCCCTGTATCTCTATCGTTACTTTCACTATATAGGTAATGTCCAGTCCTCGTCCAGTAATCGCTAATATGCGTACAGGTACAGTAGGGGTCGTCTTAATATAGTGTCTCTGTACGAAGTCTTCGCTAATTACTCTGTATACTAAACATCCTTTGTTAATTAATGTCCGCGCCGTTGCGGACCCGTTTAGCATAGGCCGTACAATAAACAGCGTAGTCGTTATGTAGTTGCTCTTAAAAGATAGCTAAGTAGTGCTTTGATTTAGCAATCTATCTCGTATACGCCTCTAGCAGAGCCTTCGCTTAGAGGCTACTCTTTTCCCAACTCGTCGTCGTCTAAGTAGGACTCCTAATCCTCTTGTTAGGGCGCTGCAGTTGCTACCCTTGCAGTGGTCGGCCGTCCCCTAGGTCTCTCTGCTAGCAAAAGCCTGCAATTCTATATAGTGTAGCCTATCTTGCTATACTAGTAGCAGCTCCCTTCTGCCCTTCTCTTGTCTAGGGTAGCTATGTCTACCTACTGTACCCTTTTGGTAGCGGCCCTTAGCCGTACGGTAACGGCTGCCGCTACCCTCGTCGTCGTCGTTAGTTCCTAGTCTATAGCGTCCGTCTGCCGCTAGAGGGGTTGTCGTATCTTATAAGCGTAGCTTATCTGTCCGAGCCTGCGCTGCTAGTCGTCGACTATCCTTAGGAGATTACAGAATTCCTCGTATATAGCTAGTCGCATTACGCCTATTAGTCCCGTTATAATCTCCTTAGAGAGGCCTACCTCTAAGGAGGTAATTTTTATCCTGTCCTCCTATTAGAGTCCTCCTGCCTCTGCCAGAGCCTGGTCGTATTCTGTAAGGAACTCTTATATAGTCTTGCATCCTTGTTTTATCGTGTTAACCTATAGGAGTGCTCGGCTCTCGCAGTCTAGGTCCTTGTAGCTCTTGTTAAGAGCTGCCTAGAGCATCGTCGTCGTAGCTATTGCTAGGTTGGCAATAGCCGTCTCGTAGTACGGTAGAATCCGTGCTGCCGCCCTGCCCTTTAACCTCCTAAAGAGGTACACTACCTTGTCTAGCTCGGTCGGGTATGCTCCTAAGTCGACTAGAAGCTTAGAGCGTATCTAGGCAGCCTAGGAGGGGTACTTAGCTAGAGCCTTACTATTGTAAGTAGTAACGTCAGGGAGTTTGCTCTTAGGGGTCGGGGTGTAGGCCCTCGTATTCGTCGTCGTAGGGGTCGTATCGCAATCGGACGCCCTAAGCTGTCGTAGCTCCTGTTCCTGTTAGGAAATTATCGCAGCCTAGTGGCTTACTTGCTGCTCGAGCTGCCTCTTGTGTTCTAGCAGCTCCTTGTACGCGCAGTGTATCTGTCCCTGCATAGCCGTAGGTTCTATAGAGATGTCGCTGTCTATCTTCGTTATATTACTGCAGTTACCGACAGTAAGATTAGTTCCTAATATAAGGGCTTAAGAATCTTGGTTTAGAAACTTAAGGTTAGGTATCTATATAAAGGAACTAATAGGCAGTTCCTTCGTCGTCTGCTGCTGTACAATCTGTACCTACAAAGCTAAGCTAGCAATTTCCCTCTATACAGAGGTGCAAGGTTTACACTCTGTACAGAGGATCGGGAGTTCTCCCTCTGTATAGTAAGGCAGAATTTGTTGCAGCGGTGGAAAGAGGTGGGACAGATTGATGGGGTGGACCCTGGATTTCGGCTCGGCCCGGACGGGCCGAGCCGGGCCTTGGTACCACCACTACGAAAGCCCACCACTACCACCACATAGATTCCTTTCCCTCCTCAGTTCGAGATATAGTTATCAAAAAGGCCGTATTGAATCATATCTGCGTGCCCAGATCATTATATCTCGAACTCACTCTCCACAACCCCGCGCTGCGCGAAAGGGCCCGTCGAACCATCCGGAAACCCGAATAACGCACGCGCACTAACACCAACAACCCCCAAAGGCACTATAAGAAGCATAGAAGGCTTTTCAGCGGTAGACAGCGGCGTAACAGGCCGCCGCGGAAAGAGAAAGACTAACAGAGTGAACAGGCGCTCCAGTGTCATTGATGATAAGATCATTATTAGCGGGTTTACGGCAGAAGAGACTGCAGAGATTAAGGAACGAATAAGCGAATACAAGAAGATCTACGACTGCACGATCGAGGAACTGGAAAACTACGTAAACGAGAATGGAATAGGGAAGGTCTACGACAGCATAGACCTTATCGAGATGCTGTTTTATAGAACGCTAGAAGAGAACAGACAACTAAGAGAAGAAACTAAAGCGGTAAGGGCCGAAAAGGAATCGGCAGAGACTATTATCGACGTGTTAGAACACTAAGCGTCGAATCGACTGGCGCAGCTGAAGGCGCTGAAGAATCAGATAGCTGATATAGAAGCAGCAAAGTCGCCGCTACCGCGTCGAGAAGAACAAGCAGAGACCGCCTTACCAGCGGCCTATAGTTAAGGTGGCACTACAATAACGCCACTGCCGGACCCACCGGCGTTTAGAGGCGGGGACCCTAAAGACTGGGAAGCGTTTAAGAAGAAGATAAAGAATAAGATAGACCGCGACTACGCTGGAAACAGTGCCGGAGATAGATTGGCGTACCTGGAATCGCGATTAGAAGGTAAAGCTTTTTCGCTAGTAGCGGACCTGGAAGAGGCGACCGCTAAGAAAGCGATTAAAGCGTTAGACCAACGCTTCGGAGACCTGTTCCGGAAGAAGACGGCCCGTAAGCAACTGGACAAGATCAACCAGAACCGGCAGACGTTCGAGGAGTTCTACGGTTTGTTTAGAAAATATGCGATTAGGGCCCGAGTAGCGGAAGACGAGCAGCTCCACCTACTAAGGCAGAAGCTGAACCCTGAATTGGCCGCCGCTATAGCGTCTGTAGAAGACGAAGACCTCGAGAGCCTCGTGCACAGAGCGAGGGTCACCGCGAGAAACCTGAGCGCTTACGCGAAATTACGCGAATCGAACCAGAAGCCGTTAATAACGCAGACAACGCGACCCCCTGCGCCTTTCCGGAGAGCACCCCAGCAGCCATTTAATTCGCAGCGTTCGTTGTTCGCCCCCACCTGTTTCGCGTGTAGCAAGCCTGGCTACATCGCTACGAGATGCCAAGCAACGGCCTAGCAGAAGCAGGAGTATCGTGTTATGAAGCAGCCGCAGCAGCAGCCGCCGCCGAGAAAGACTATACAAGCTATGGAGCCGGCTCCGAACGACACCGAGAGCGTAGACAGTAGGGTGCAGTTAAGAATTGTAGGAAAAGACTAGCTGGACGGATAGGCCCCCTATCCAGCATTAACAATAGGGCACCGAATCGAAGCGAATCGCTACGAGAAGAAAGCATTAACAGCTGCAGCGATCCGCTCTCGGCGGCGGTGGAAGTAAACACGGAAACAGCTATTATCCTTCTAATTACTGTCTACCCCCTTGACGGATCGAGCAAACCACTTTAGCTGAAAGCCTTTATCGACACTGGAGCTCTTATCGGCGCAGCGATCCACCACCGACTGGTTCAGAAACTTACGAATAGATACGGCTATCCGGTGGAATTAGCGTCGCCGACGCGGATTTCGGCATATAACGGACAAGATACGGAAAACCTTACGCACTACGTGCCGCTAAGGACCACACTAGCTAGTCGAAGTACGGAAGCGACGTTCCGGATTATGGATATCGGAAGGTTTGACATCATTATAGGGCAGAAATAGATAAAGAACCAGAAAGCCATCGTCGACGTAGATAAAGGAACGATTAGATTCAAAACCCCGGGTAGCGGAGCAGGGACCATCGGAAAGGTCGCCGCCGCCGAGCCGAAAGCTACGGAGCCCGCGAAAGAGGCTCCGTCCGATCGTTCCGAACCCCTGGTCACCGTCGGAATAATAAGTTCAGAAGCTATAACGACCCTCGCAAAGTCGCCGGACAATAAGATCTACGCTATCTCGATAAAAGACATTAAAGACTACAGGAAGATAATAGCGGAAGAAGAAGTAGATCCACTAGAGGTGCTGCCAAACGAGCTCTACAGTTACGCTAACGTGTTTTCAAAAGCCGATTCCAACCTCCTGCCGCTCTATCGACCGGAATATAACAACAAGATCCGACTAAAAGAAGGAGCTACGCTGCTAAGAACCGAGCCCCTAAGATGACTGTCGCTGGCGGAACTGGACTAGGTAGAGGTGTTCGTTCGCGAAAACCTGGCGAAGAAGTTTATTACGCCGAGTTCTGCCGAATATGCGTTACCGATTCTTTTCGTAAGGAAACCAGGGGGTGGTCTGCGACTCTGCGTAGACTATCGAGGCCTCAACGAGGTTACTAAGAGAGACGTATACCCGCTGCCGCTAATAGACGAGACTATACAGCGCGTAGCGAGGGCTAAGTGGTTCAGCAAGCTGGACATCCGCCAAGCGTTCTATCGACTAAGAAACGAAGAAGGGCAGACAGAAGATCTTACGACGTTTGCTACGCGTATAGGCAATTTTAAGTAGCTAGTAATGCCGTTCGGACTCACCAATGCGCCGGCAGTGTAGCAACGCTTTATAAACCACACTTTTATGGACATGCTAGAGCAGTTCGTGTCTATCTATTTGGACGACATCCTTATCTACACAGATAGAACGAGAGAGCAGCACACGGACCACATCAAGAAGGTGCTGACCAGGCTCCGCGAGGTCGGATTAAACGCGGACACGAAGAAGAGCGAGTTCTACTAGACCGAAGTCAAATATCTCGGTCTTATCGTCGGAAGAGATGGAATTCGGATGGACCCCTTAAAGGTCGCCGCCGTCGCCGAATAGAAGCAGCCGAAGTCTGGAAATACTACGTAAATAAGAGCGTTTCTCGGCTTCTGCAGCTACTATTAACGGTTCGTTAAGGACTTCAGCAAGATAGCGAGACCCCTGAACGAGGCGCTGAAGAAAGAGGCCGCCGGCCTATAGAACGAGAAGTGCACGGAAGCCTTTAATCGGCTGAAAGAAGCAGTAGCCTCGGCGCCGGTTCTGGCACACTTCCGGCTGGAAAAGACGATCTACGTAGAAACGGACGCTTCTGATACAGTAACGGCAGGGGTCCTTTCTTAATACGCTGACGATAGCGAGACCCTTTACCTAGTAGCCTTCTTTAGCAAATCCATAACGGAAGCCGAACGGAACTACGCCATCTACGATAAGGAGCTGCTAGCGATTATTCAGGCTTTCGAGGAGTGGAAACCGGAGCTTATAGCTGGAAAGAGCACGGTCCAGGTCCTTACGGACCACCAGTCGCTGACCTACTTTATAAAGACGCAGAAGCTCTTACGGCGTTAAGCACGGTAGGCCGCCTACTTATCAGGGTTCGATTTTAAGATTACCTATCGACCAGGAGCTCAAAATGGAAAGGCCAACGCGCTAACGCGAAGAGAAGGAAAGACCAGCCGCGCGAAAGAAGATCCGAACATGTTTCAGAAGGTGTTGACCGAGCGGATAGTAGACGCAGAGGTGTTGAAAGAGGTAGGGGTCTGCGCAGTGGAACCGGCCCCTAAGGAAGAGACTCTCTACGAGAAGGTGGAGCAGCTTAACCGACAACAGAAGCTCGGCAGAACAGGCTCAGGAAAGCTGATAGTTCCGGAAGAACTAATTACAGAGGTCATCCAGCTAGTCTATAACTCTATAGATGTTGGCTACGCCGGAGCGAAGAAAACGACGCAGGCCGTAAGAACAATCTACTGGTTTCCGCGGATCTACGAACGGATCCACCGATTTATCGCCAATTGCCACGTGTGCCGAGCCGCGAAGCTACGTTACGGCCTTCCGGCAGGCCTGCTGAAACCGCTTCCGATCCCCGAGAAACTGTAGCAACACATTACGATGGACTTCGTAACCGGCCTACTAGAATCAGATGGATATAACGCTACGCTGAACGTAGTGGATCGACTGAGCAAAGAGCGCTACTTCATCCCCTGTCGAGCTAGAGATAAAGGAACTACTGCGGAAGAGACCGCGCGGATGCTGATTAGACACGTGTGGAAGCACTATAGCCTGCCGGACACTATCACTACGGATAGGGGTCCTTAATTCACCGCCGACGTATAGAAAGCTATTAACCAAGCTCTCGGAATTTATAGAAAGCTCAGCACCGCCGCTTACCCTTAAACCGACAGTTAGTCTAAAGTCGCTAACCGTAAGATAGAGCGATACCTACGAACCTTCTGCGGCTATTATCAAGAAGATTGGGTTAAGGTGTTGCCGATAGCCGAATTCTGCGCGAACTCAACACGGTTAGAAGCGACGTCGCTGGCGCCGTTCGAGATAACCTACGGTTATCTTCCGAGGCTGAGCTTCCAGCCACCGAGCGACGCCGGCTTGCCAGAGCTTCCTACTACTACCACTACGTCGTCAAAGAGAGTCGCCGCCGCGGCGGCGGAAGCGCTCCTATCTTAGATGGAAGAAGCGACCAAAGTGGCAAAAGACGCGATAGAATCGGCTCCGAAGAAGATAGTAACCCGAACTAATAGAAAGCGATCGCCAGTAGAATTCGAAGAAGGTCAAAAGGTATAGCTTAACACGAAGAACCTAAGACTGAAAGGCAACGCGAAGCTTAACCTACGCTACGTAGGTCCGTTCAAGATAGTCGAAAAGAGATCGCCGGTAACCTATCAGCTCGAGCTGCCGAAGGCGTTCAGGATCTACGACGTTTTCCATTTAGATCTGCTAAGCCTGGACCCTAAGGACGGCCTACCGAGGCAGGGGTTCATCGAACCCCTGCCTATTGAGATAGACGGTAAGGAAGAAGAGTAGGAGGTTGAAGACGTAATGGACGTAAAGAAGATAAGGGGGTCCATCAAAGCGAGGATCTCGTAGAAGGGGTGGCCGGAAGACTACGAATGGTATCCGATCGGGAACCTACGGAATTCGGCGGAGCTGCTAAGAGAGTTCTACGGACGGAACCCGAAGAAGCCGAAACCCGAATGGCTCCGAAGCTGATCCTTCAGAAAAAAAAGAAGAAAGCCGCGTCCGCTCCACTGGCGCTGAAGCCGATAAAGACGATCGCGACGGTCGCCTTCGGGGAGGCCTTCGACTCGGCCACCACCCACCGCAGGGTCGGCAGGCAGCTCGCCGACGCTGTAGCGTAACAGCGCCGCCGACCCTGTAGTAGGTAAAGGCTTTGGTAGAAGAGAAAAAAGAAGAAGAAAAACGGCGCGACGGAAAGACCTACATGGACCTCCGAGACTACGCACAGACCAGCCACGCCGCAGCCCAGATAACCCGTAGATCAGATAAGATGGCGTCGATCACATAAACGCTAAGTGAAGAACTTCAGACGCCGACGACGTAAGAAATTGAAGAAGCGATGAAGAAAACGTTGTTCTTGATAGAAGACGGAAGAATTGACGTCAGCGTTGGAGGGGATTTTTGAGAAGAAGACGATAAAAAAAAAAAGCGGAGATTTCCGGATGGATGGGGTGACTAAGCGGTCGAGGGCAAACGCTGGTGAGGGGGGGGGGGTAGTGTTGCGGCGGTGGAAAGAGGTAGGACAGATTGATGGGGTGGACCCTGGATTTCGGCTCGGCCCGTCCGGGCCGAGCCGGGCCTTGGCACCACCACCACGAAAGCCCACCACCACCACCACATAGATTCCTTTCCCTCCTCAGTTCGAGATATAGTCATCAAAAAGGCCGTATTGAATCATATCTGCGTGCCCGGATCAGAATTTTCCCTCTGTATAGAGGGGCAGCAATTCCCCTCTGTATAGGGCTATAGGATTCTCCCTGTGTATAGGAGTAGGGTCGTGTTAGTAATTCCGTACAGAGGGTAGGATCGTGCTAGCGCCGCTAAGTCGCAGTCCTTAGGGCGACGGCTAGCTTAGGTCTAGGACCTGGGCTGGGCGCAGCCCCCTAACATTGAGCCCTTACATTGCCTATGTGCGTAGCGAATGTCGTAAGATCTTCTGTTTGCCCTTCCTTATTCCTTAATCAGTAGAACGCTTAGCGAATATCCAGCTTGCTAAACTACTTAGCTTTAGCTACTCGTTGTATAGTCTTATCGATTAGCGGCAGCGGATACACGTCTCTCTTAGTAACCTCGTTAAGGCCTCGGTAATCTACGTACAGTCGGAGACTACCTCTGGGTTTCTGTACGAAAAGAATCGGTAACGTATACTTACTAGAGCTCGGCGTAAAAAACTTCTTTGCCAGATTTTCTCGAACAAATACTTCTACCTAGTCTAGCTCGGCTGGCGATAGCCTTCTTAGGGACTCGGTTCTTGGCAGCGTAGCTCCTTCTTTTAGCTAGATCTTGTTGTTATATTCCGGTCGGTAGAGCGGCAGGAGCCTGGAGTTAGCTTTTGAGAATATGTTAGTATAGCTATAGAGCTCCTTTGGCAACACCTCTAGCGGATCCACTTCTTCTTCCGCTATTATCTTCTAGTAATCTTCGATGTCTTTTATTAAGATAGTGTAAATGTTATTGTCCGGCGACCTTGCAAGGGTCGTTAAGGCTTCCGAGCTTATTATTCCGATTGTGTCTAGAGGGTCGGACCGATCTATCGGAACCGCTTCGATAGTTATAGCGTTCGGTTTCGCAGCGACGACAGTGACCGATTCGGCGGTGGCGACTCCTCTCTGCTAGGTTTTGAAACTAAGAGTGCCTTTACCTAGGTTAATAACGGCTTTCTAGTTCTTTATCTATTTCTGTCCTATAATAATGTTAAACCTTCTAATATCTATAATTCGGAACGTCGCTTCCGTAGTGCGACTAGCTAGGGTAGTCCTTAGTGGCACGTAATGCGTAACACTCTCTGTGTCTTGTCCGTTGTATGCCGAAATTCGCGTCGGCGAGGCTAATTCTACTGGGTAACTATACCTGTTTATTAGCTTCTGAACCAATCGATAGTGGATCGCCGCGCCGATAAGGGCTCCTATGTCGATAAAAGCTCTTAGCTAAAGTGTGCTGCTTAAGCTATCAAGGGGGTAGACAGTAATTAGAAGGATAATAGCTGTTTCCGTGTTCACTTCCACTGCTGCTAAGAGCGGATCGCTACAGCTGTTAATACTTCCTTCTTCTAGCGACGTAGTTCGTGTCGATGCCCTATTGTCTATGCTGGATAGGGGGCCTATCTGTCCAGCTGGTCTTTTCCCAAGATCTGCAGTAGCACTC
Source organism: Pseudocercospora ulei (assembly GCA_016165855.1). NCBI lineage: Eukaryota > Fungi > Ascomycota > Dothideomycetes > Mycosphaerellales > Mycosphaerellaceae > Pseudocercospora > Pseudocercospora ulei. Next base: position 745,676 of record JACWNB010000003.1, read on the forward strand.
TACTATCTACACTGTAGGTGTCGTTTGGAGCTGGCTTAATAGCTTGGATAGTCTTTCTTGGCAGCTGCTGCTTTGCGGCACGATATTCCTGCTTCTGTTGATCCGTCGCTTGGCATCTCGTAGCTATGTAGCTAGGCTTTCTGCACGCGTAGCAAGTAGGGACGAACGACGAACGCGGCGAATAAGATAGCTGCTAAGGTGCTCTCTGGAAAGGTGTAGGGGGTCGTGTTGTTGGCGTCGTCGACAGCTTCTAGTTTAATTCGCGCGATTTCGCGTAAGCGCTCAGGTTTCTAGCGGTAACTCTCGATCTATGCACAAAGCTCTTAGGGTCTTCGTCTTCTACAGAAGCTATAGCGGCAGCCAGTTTAGGGTTTAGCTTCTGCCTTAGTAGGTGGAGCTGCTTATCTTCTAACACTCTAGCTCTAATAGCATATTTTCTAAACAGTCCGTAGAACTTCTTAAACATCTGCCGGTTCTGGTAGATCTTATCTAGTTGCTTACAGGCTGTTTTCTTTCGGAAGGGGTCTCCGAAGCGTTGGTTCAGCGCTTTAATTGCTTCTTCAGCGGTTACCTCTTCTAGGTCCGCTACTAGCGAAAAAGCTTTACCTTCTAATCGCGATTCCAGGTAGGCTAATCTATCTCCTGCACTGCTTCCGGCGTAATCGCGGTCTATCTTGTTCTTTATCTTTTTCTTGAATGCCTCCTTGTCCTTAGGGTCTCTGCCTCTAAACGCCGGTAGGTTAGGTAGTAACGTTATCGAGGTGCTGCCTTAACTGTAGGCTGCTGGTAAGGCAGTCTCTGCTTGTTCTTCTCGATGTAGTGGCAGCGCCGACGACATCGCTGCTTCTATCTTAGCTAACTATGTCTTTATCGCCTTTAGTTATGCTAGTCGATTCGCTGCTTAGTTTTCTAGCACATTGATAATAGTTTCTACTGATTCCTTCTCGGCCCTTACTGCTTCGTTTTCCTCTCTTAACTGCCTCTTCTCTTCTAGGGTTCTGTAAAACAGCGTCTTAATAAGGTCTATGCCGTCGTAGACCTTCCCTATTCCGTTCTCGTTTACGTAGTCTTTAAGTTCCTCGAGCGTGCAGTCGTAGATCTTCTTACATTCGGTTATTCGTTCCTTAATCTCTATAGTTTCTTCCGCTGTAAAACCTCTAATAATAAACTTATTATTAATAAAGCTAGAGCGCCTACTCGCTCTGTCAGTCTTTTCTCCCCTGCTTCTGCTACGGCCTGTAACGCTGCCTTCTACTGTTAAGAAGCTCTCTATAGCTGTCTTACGGTGCTAGGGGTTGTTGGTTTAGTGTGTGTATACGCGTGCGTTATTCGGGTTGCCGGATAGTTCAACGGGCCCTTTCGCGCAGCGCAGAGTTAGTGTAGTAAGTAAGTTCGAGATATAATAATCCGGGCACGCAGATATAATTTAATACAGCCTTTTTAATAACTATATCTCGAACTAAGGAGGGAAAGGAATCTATGTAGTAGTAGGTAAGGGCTTTAGGGGTAGTATGCCAAGGCCCGGCTCGGTCCGGAAGGGCCGAGCTGAAATTCCGAGGGTCTACCCTATTACTTAGTCCCACCCCTTTCTGCCGCTGCAACACCTACTGCCGTATAGATTCCTTTCCTTCCTTAGTTCGAGATACAGTCATTCAAACAGCTGTATTAAATTATATCTGCATGCTCGGATTATTATATCTCGAACTCACTACCTACACTAACTCTGCACTACGCGAAAGGGACCGTTAAACTATCCGGAGACCCGAATAATGCATGCGCACACTACACTAAACCAAAGACCAGCACTGTAAGACAGCTATAGAGAGCTTCTTAACAGTAGAGGGCGGCTTTATAGGCTGCAGTAGAAAGAGAAAGACTAACAGAGCGAGAGATAGGCGCACTAGCATCCTCGACGATAGAACAGCTACTAAAGGCCTTATAGAAGAAGAGACAGATAAAGCGAAGAAGGGCATAGCAGGCTATGTCGAGCTGTACGTACGCACGCTGGATAAAATAGGAGAATATCTAGCAGAACATAGAGCCGAGAAGGTGTTTGACATTATTACCTTTATCGAAAAGAAGTTTTATAAGAATATAGAAGAAAACAGGCGACTAAGAGAGGAAATAGAAGCAGTAATAGCTAAGAAGGAATCGGCAGAGACTATTATCGATGTGCTAGAAAACCAAGCGGCGAATCGACTAGCACAACTAAAGACGCTAAAGGCTTAGTTAGCTAACATAGAAGCAGCGATGTCGTCGGAGCCGCCGCCGCTACATTAAGAAGAACAAGCGGAGACTGCCTTACTAGCGGCATACAGTTAAGGTAGCACCTCGATAACGTTACTACCTAACCTACCAGCGTTTAGGGACAAAGACCCTAAAGACTAGAAGGCATTTAAAAAAAAGATAAAGAACAAGATAGACTGCGATTATGCCAGAAACAGTAAAGAAGACAGATTGGCCTACCTGGAATCGCGATTAGAAGGTAAAGCTTTTTCGCTAGTAGCAGACCTAGATAATAGGGGGCGCCGTCCAGCCCAGGTCCTAGACCTAAGCCAGCTGTCGCCCTAAGGACTGCGACTTAGCGGCGTTAGCACGACCCTACCCTCTGTGCGGAGTCACCAACACGACCCTACTCCTGTACAGAGGGAGAATCCTATAGCCCTATATAGAGGGGAATTGCTGCCCCTCTAAACAGAGGGAAAACTCTGCACTACTGTATAGAGGGAAACTTCCGACCCTCTGTACAGAGTGTAAACCTTGCACCCCTATACAGAGGGAAATTGCTGGCTTGGCTTCGTAGGTACAAATTGTACAGCAGCAGACGACGAAGGAACTGCCTATTAGTTCCTTTATACAGATACCTAACCTTAAGTTTCTAAACCAAGACTCTTAAGCCCTTACAGTAGAAGAGGTAACCGCCGAAAAAGCAACTAAAGCGCTAGATTATCGCTTTAGAGACCCCTTCTAGAAGAAGACGGCCTGTAAGCAACTGGATAAGATTAACTAGAACCGGCTAACATTTAAGGAGTTCTACGGACTATCTAGAAAATATGCTATTAGAGCTAAAGTATTAGAAGATAAGCGGTTACACTTGCTAAGGCAGAAGCTAAACCCTAAACTGGCCGCAGCTATAGCTTCGGTAGAAGACGAAGACCTCGAGAGCTTCGTGCACCGAGCGAGAGTCACTGCTAGAAACCTAAGTGCCTACGCAAAATCGGCATTGCGCGAATCGAACTAGAAGCTATTATTAGCGCAGACAATACGACCTCCTACTTCTTTCCGACGAGGCCCCTAGCAGCTATCTTATTCGCCGCGCTCGTCTTTGGTCCCTACCTGCTACGTATGCAGAAAGCCTGGCTATATCGCTACTAGATGCCAAGCAACAAATCAGCAGAAGCAGGAATACTGTGCTACGAAGCCACTGCCACTGCTACTAAGAAAGACTATCCAAGCTATCGAGACGGTGCCGAACGACACCGACAGCGTAGACGGTAGAGTGCTATTAAGAATCTTAGGAAAAGACTAGCTAGACGGATAGGCCCCCTATCCAGCATAGACAATAGGGCTCCGACGCGATTCGCATTACTAGAAGAAGGGAGCATTAACAGTTGTAATAATCCGCTCTCGGCAGCTATAGAAGTAAATACGGAAACCGCTATTATCCTTCCGATTACTGTCTACCCCCTTGAAGGCTCGCACCGACTACTTTAATTAAAGGCCTTTATCGACACAGGAGCTCTTATCAGAGCCGCGATCCACTATCGACTGGTCCAGAAGCTAATAAACGGATATAGTTATCCTATAGAACTAGCGTCGCCAACGCGAATTTCGGTATACAACGGACAAGACACAGAGAGTGTTATGCATAATGTGCCATTAAGAACCACCCTAGCTGGTCGCACTACAGAAGTGACATTCTGAATTATAGAAATCGGAAGGTTTGACATTATTATAGGGCAGAAATAGAGAAAGAACTAGAAAGCCGTTATTAACGTAGATAAAGGTACACTCGGATTCAAAACTCAGCTAAGCGGCATCGCCGCCGCCGAATTAGTCACCGCTGTCGCTGTAAAACCGAGCGTTACAACTACTGGAGCGGTTCCGATCGATCGGTCCGACCCTCTAGACACGATCGGAATAATAAGCTTAGAAGCTTTAACGACCCTCGCGAGGTCACCGGCAATGAGATCTACGCTATCTCGATAAAAGACATCGAACACAACCGAAAGATAATAGCAGAAGAAGAAGTGGACCTGTTAGAGGTGTTACTAAAAGAACTCTATAGATACACTAACGTGTTCTTAAAAGCCGCCTCTAACCTCCTGCTGCTCTACCGACCGGAATACGACAACAAAATCCAGCTAAAAGAAGGAGCTACGCTGCCAAGAACCGAACCCCTAAGACGATTATCGCCGGCCGAGCTAGACTAAGTAGAGGTGTTTGTTAGAGAAAACCTGGCGAGGAAGTTTATTACGCTAAGCTCTGCTAAGTATGCGTTGCCGATTCTTTTCGTACAGAAACCCGGAGGTAGTCTCCGACTGTAATACAGGGTGGGTTGGCCCGTGTCATTACTATGCCTTGCCAAGGTTTATATATCTGGTACACATTGGTCAAGTCACTTCCGAGTTACTTAACCAGTCCCTTTTGGCTTAAGTGTACCGCGTTACATCACTTAACTTGGAAGTGACTGCTAAAAGTGTACGATAAAAGGCCCGGGTTCAATTCCTAGGTGGCGCATCTTTCAACGGGAGAGTGGAAGCAGCGTTAACGTATGTCCGTTTGTCCACTACTCTGTACAGAATAAGGCAGACCCGGTAAAGGTCCAGCTGGCTGTGTGCAGACCTGCCGGGGGGGGTTGATTGCGTATGCTGCATAGGGGGGCTGTGCAATAGCATACGTAGCCTGTAAGTAAGCGCAGCTTACGAGGTCGTAAGCCTGTAGCGCAGGGGGTAGTAATACGTGGTGGGTTGGCCCGTGTCATTACTATACCTTGCCAAGGTTCATATATCTGGTACACATTGGTCAAGTCACTTCCGAGTTACTTAACCAGTCCCTTTTGGCTTAAGTGTACCGCGTTACATTAGACTGTACGTAGACTACTAAGGCCTTAATAAGGTTACTAAGAGAGACGTATATCCACTGCCGCTAATCGATAAGACTATACAACGAGTAGCGAAGGCTAAGTAGTTTAGTAAGCTGGACATTCGCCAAGCGTTCTATCGACTAAGGAACGAAGAGGGGCAGACCGAAGACCTTACGACATTCGCTACACGTATAGGCAACTTTAAGTAGTTAGTTATACCCTTCGGTCTTACCAACGCACCGGCTGTGTAGCAACGCTTTATAAACTACACCTTTATAGACATGCTGGAATAGTTCGTGTCTATTTACCTAGATAATATCCTTATCTACACTGACGGAACGAGAGAGTAGTACACGGACCACATCGAGAGGGTGCTAACGAGGCTCTGCAAGGTCGGATTAAACGCAGACACGAAGAAGAGCGAGTTCTATTAGACTAAGGTCAAATATCTCGGCCTTATTGTCGGCAGAGAGGGAATTCGGATAGACCCCTTAAAGGTCGCTGCCGTCGCAGAATAGAAGTAGCCGAAATCCGGAAACACTACATAAATTAGAGCGTTTCTCGGATTCTGCAGCTACTATTAACGATTTATTAAGGACTTTAGCAAGATAGCAAGGCCCCTAAATAAGGTATTAAAGAAGGAGGCTGCTAGCCTATAGAACAAGAAATGCACAGAGGCTTTCAACCGGCTAAAAGAAGCGGTAGCCCTAGCGCTAGTGCTAGCGCACTTTCGGCCGGAAAAGATGATCTACCTAGAGACGGACGCATCCGATATAGTGACTGCAGGGGTCCTTTCTTAGTATAATAACGCCGACGAGACCCTCTATCCAGTAGCCTTCTTTAGCAAATCTATAAATAAGGCTAAGCGAAACTACGCTATTTACGACAAGGAGCTGCTAGCTATTATCCAGGCTTTCGAGGAGTAGAAGCTAGAGCTTATAGCCGGAAAGAGCACGGTCCAGGTCCTTACGGACTACTAGTTACTAACCTATTTTATAAAGATGCAGAAGCTATCGCGCCGCCAAGCTCGGTAGGCTGCCTACTTATTAGAGTTCGACTTTAAGATTACCTATCGACCTAGAGCTTAAAATAGAAAAGCCGATGCACTAACGAGAAGAGAAGAGAAGACTAGCCGCGCGAAAGAAGATCCGAACATATTCTAGAAGGTGTTAACCGAACGGATAGTAGACGCTAAGGTGTTAAAGGAAGTAGGGATCTGCGCGATAGAACCGCTAACTAAGGAAGAGACGCTCTACGAGAAAGTAGAACGGCTTAATCAGTAGCAGAAGCTCGGCAAAACAGGCTTAGGAACGCTAATAGTTCCAGAAGAACTAATTACAGAGGTTATCTAGCTAGTCTATAGTTCTAAGGATATTAGCTACGCTAGCTCTAAGAAAACGATAGAAGCGGTAAGGACGATCTACTGGTTTCCGCGAATTTTCGAGCGGATCTACCGGTTTATCGCCAACTGTTATGTGTGTCGGGCTGCAAAACCCTGTTACGGCCTTCCAGTCGGTTTATTAAAGCCACTTCTGATCCCCGAGAAACTGTAGCAGCATATTACGATAGATTTCGTAACCGGCCTGCCGGATTCCGATAGATATAATGCTACGCTTAACGTAGTAGATCGACTAAGCAAAGAACGCTACTTTATCCCCTACTAAGCGAAGGATAAAGGAACTACTATAGAAGAGAAGGCGAGGATGCTAATTCAGTATATATAGAAGCACTATAGCCTGCCGGACACTATCACTATAGATAGGGGTCCCCAATTCACTGCCGACGTATAGAAAGCCATTAACTATACTCTTAGAATTCGCGGAAAGCTTAGCATAGCCGCTTACCCTTAGACCGACAGTCAATCCGAAGTAGCTAATCGTAAGATAGAAAAATATCTACGAATCTTCTGTAGTTATTATTAAGCAGAGTAGGTTAAGGTGTTGCCGATAGCCGAATTCTGCGCCAATTTAGCTAGGTTGGAAGCTACCTTGCTAGCGCCGTTCGAGATAACTTATAGCTATCTTCCGAGAATAAGTTTTCAGCCGCCTAGCTCTTTAGAACCTGCTACCGCCACCTCGTTAAAGAGAGTCGCCGCCGCTGCGGCAGAAGCGCTTAAATCTTAGATAGAAGAAGCAATCCGTGTAGCGAAGGAGGCGATAGAATCGGCTTAGAAGAAGATAGTAACTCGAGCTAATAGGAAGCAGTTACTAATAGAATTTGAAGAAGGCCAAAAGGTATAGCTTAATACGCAGAACCTAAGGCTAAAAGGCTATGCCAAGCTTAACCCCTACTACGTAGGCCCGTTCAAGATAGTGGAAAAGAGGTCGCTAGTGACTTATCGGCTCCAGCTACTGAAATAGTTCCGGATCTACAATGTCTTTTATTCGGATCTGCTAAGTTTGGACCCCGACGACGGTCTTCCAGAACAGGGGTTCGCTAAACCCCTGCTAGTCGAGATAGATAGTAAAGAAGAAGAGTAGGAGGTAGAAGACGTAGTAGATATAAGAAAGATAAGAGGGTCTATCAAAGCGAAGATCTTATAGAAGGGATAGCCGGAAGACTATAAATAGTATCTAGTCGAGAATCTCCGGAATTCGGTAGAGCTGCTAAAGAAGTTCTATACGCGGAACCTAAAGAAGCTAAAGCCTAAGTGGCTCCGAAGCTAATAGCTACAGAAGAAGAAAAAAAGCCGCGTCCGCTCTATTAGTGCAGAAGCCGATAGAAACGATCGTAGCGATCCCTTAGCTAGAGTCTTCGGCTCTACCACTACTACCGCCGGCTTTGCCGGAAGGATTATAACGGCGAAGAACGAAGCTAACGCTATTAAAGCAGCCTCGCGGTAGCACCTAAGGCTATAGTAGAGAAGAAAAAGAAGAAGAGATAGCGAGCTGCAGATAGATCTATATAGACCTCTATAGCAGCGTACAGGCTAGCCACGACGCAGCTTAGATAGCTGCTAGCTTAGATTAGATAGCTCCGATTAGATAGCTCCAATTAGATAGACGCTAAGTAAAAGACGTTAGATAGCGACGATGTAAGAAGAAAGAAGATAAAGAAAGGGGATGCTTTCGAGATAGAAGAAGGCGAAGAGGTAACGTCGGTTTTAAAAGGGGTTTCTATAGAAGGAGCAGCGAATCAGACAAGAGAAAAAGACGGTAAAGAGGAATTAAAAAAAGAGATAAGTAAGCAGTCGAGGTCGACTGCTAGTAAGGGAGGGGAGTAGTATTGCAGCGGCAGAAAGGGGTGGGACTAAGTAATAGGGTAGACCCTTGGAATTTCGGCTTGGCCCTTCTGGACCGAGCCGGGCCTTAGTATACCACCCCTAAAGCCCTTACCTACCGCCGTATAGGTTCCTTTCCTTCCTTAGTTCGAGATAGAGTTATTAAAACAGCTGTATTGAATGATATCTATATGCTCAGATTAGTTAAAACAGCTGTATCGAATTATATCTACGCGCTTGGATTATTATATCTTAAATGCTAGGGGACGCTACCCTACTAGGTCCTGGACCTTGACTAGCTATTATCCTAAGAATTGCGACTTAGTAGCGCTAGCACGACTCTACCCTCTATACAGAGGGAAAATCCTGCAACCCTATATAGAGAGAAATTCCTGCACCTCTGTATAGCGGAGGATTCTTGCCCCTCTATACAGAAGATGTTAGGGGGCGCCGTCCAGCTTAGGTCCTAGACCTAAGCCAGCCGTCGCCCTAAGGATTGCGACTTAGCAGTGCTAGCACGACCCCTTACCCTATACAGAGGGAGAATTCTACAGCCCTATATAGAGGGGAATTGCTGCCCCTCTAAACGGGGGGAAAACTCTGTAGTTCTATACAGAGGGAAACTCCTAACCCTCTGTATAGAGTTAGGAACCTTGCACCTCTATACAGAGGGAAATTGCTAGCTTAGCTTTGTAGGTACAAATTGTACAGCAGCGGACGACGAAGGAACTGCCTATTAGTTCCTTTATATAGATACCTAGCTTTAAGTTTCTAAACTAAGATTCTTAAGCCCTTATATTAGGAATTAATCTTACTGTCGGTAACTGCAGTAATATAACAAATATAGACAGCGACATCCCTATAGAACCTACGACTGTGCAGGATCAGATGCACTGCATATATAAGAAGCTGTTAGCATACAAGACCTAGCTCGAAGACTATATAGACTACTAGGCCTCGACGATTTCCCGACAGGAACAGGAGCTACAATAGCTTAGGGCGTCCGGTTGCGACCCGACCCCTACGACGACAACGAACACGACGGCCTACACTACGGTCCCTAAGAGCAAACTCCCCGACGTTACTACCTACGATAGTAAGGCTCTAGCCGAGTACCCCTCCTAGGCTGCCTAGATGCGCTCTAAGATTCTAGTCGACTTAGGAGTATACCCGACCGAGCTAGACAAGGTAGTGTATCTCTTTAGGAGGTTAAAGAGTGTAGGGGCTAAAGAATCTTAGTTTAGAAACTTAAGGTTAGGTATCTATATAAAGGAACTAATAGGCAGTTCCTTCGTCGTCTGCTACTGTACAATTTGTACCTACGAAGCCAAGCTAGCAATTTCCCTCTGTGCCGGGGTACAAGGTTTACACTCTGTACCGAGGATTAGGAGTTTCCCTCTATATAGTAATGTAGAGTTTTTCCTCCGTTTAGAGGGGCGGCGATTCCCCTCTATATATAGCTATAGGATTCTCCCTCTATACAGGAGTAGGGTCGTGTCGGTGATTCCGTATAGAGGGTAGGGTCGTGCTGGCGCTGCTAAGTTGCAGTCCTTAGGGCGACGGCTGGCTTAGGTCTAGGACCTAGGCTAGGCAGCGCCCCCTAACAATACCCCCCTCCCTTCTTATAGTGCCTCTTTCGTATAGCAGCATGTCGTATACTCTTAGCTCCTAGTGTTCCTTTAGCAGGTTGCAACTTCCTATCTCTGTCTAGTCGTCTATATAGCTGTTGCTCGTCGCCTACTGGGTAATAGTTGCCTCCTTGCTCCCTTTTTGTACAGTTGTAGCAGCTGCTCTAGTTGCTACTGCCTCCTATAGCAGGCAGCTATCCCCTAAATATTAAGCCTCCCCCTTCTCTTTCCCTTCCCTCCTTCTCTTCTATTCCCTGCCTGCCACCCCCCCTTCTACGCTGTCTACTGTCTACCTAGGCCCTACTACTAGTTACTACTACTAGCTACTACTACTAGTTACTACTACTAGCTACTACCGTTATGCTACGCACCCTGTCCGGCCGTTCCCGCTGTAGTTCCCTTGTAGTTACTGGCTCTTCTCTTGTAGTTCCTGGCTCTTCTTCCGCCCGTCCGGCTAGTGTCCCCTCCTATTTTTACCTCTAGTAGTGGAATGCCTAGTTCGACTAGCAGCTTCACTTCTGGTTTATATAGGTCCCTGTCTTCTATATAGTCTAAGCTAACGTCCTAGATGCTATACTAACGAGCAGCAGGACGCAGCCGAGCTACCCTTCTACGCCTTCTAGTGTAACCCTGCCTAGCTTATACCTTAGCAGGTCGCTACAGCCTGCACGTTGTACGTTAATGCTATCCTTATTGCTACTTAGAGACAGCTCTACGCCCCTTGCCCTAATTCCCCCTAAGGCTTACTTAGCCTATACCGCCTCCCTAGCTTCTAGGCTAGGGTCTGCGCCTTGTGCAAGTAGAAGGATAGCTCCCTCTACTGCCCCTACTGCCGTCTAGAGGAGGCGCGTAGGGGTAGGGGAGTGCCTCTACTCCCTAGGGCTAGCCCGGGTAGGGGTCCTGCTAGCTAGGAGGTAATTAAGATTTTAGATAGGGAGTCGGCCGCCCTAGTCCTACAGGGTTGTAGCTAATAAGCCACCCCTCCCTAAGGTAGTGTAAGAAATTTTAGATAGTTTTGCTCTTATCCCCCTCTTATTTCTACCTATCTTACCTGTCTCCTAACCGTTCCCTTCCTCCTGCCCTTCTTCTGTACAGTGTCGTATAGTGTAGTGTTAGTAGGATCCCGTAGTGTCCTACGTCTTAATTCTCGATCCTTTAACAACCTAAGTTGCTAGCAGCTGCCCTATACTTAGGGTAGATCGTGCCCCTTTTCGCTGTATAGCGCAGTGTTACTGTAACTAGGCAGGGGTATAGTTCTCCTCCTACCTGTCCAGCGCGGTTGTGTCCTGTAGGGCCTTGTACGGTTCCTATATAGGCTCTGCCTATCCTCTCTATTTTACTAGGTACTCTACCCTCTTCCGCTTCCTTCGGCTCTTAAGGATTCCTTCTACCTCGTACTCTTCCTGGCCTTTAGTAAGGATCGCTAGGGGGCGCGCGTCGTCTATCGTCTAGTGCAGTAGGGGGTCCGTGTTTGTCAGCTGTACGAGGTCTATATAGAAGACTAGATAGATCCCTAGGGGAGCGTTAAGTCGTACAGCGTATGTCCCTACCGGTCGGACTACTGTAAACTTCCGGTTCTTCTAATCCAGCTTCTTGCTCAGCCAGTCTGTACAGATATTGCGCTAGTTTAGCTAGACCTTATCCTTTGCCTCGTATCTTGGTGCAGCCTGCCGTCCCTTGTTGGCCTACTCTTCCGCATTCTGTTAAGCTATAGCTAAACTCGCTTTCGCCTATTAATAGGCGTTTGTAATCGTCTGTACGATAGTCTCTCCCTGCTAAATCAGGGATCGTATAGGGTGCGGGGTATCCCTACTTAGGGTCGGTAGGAGCAGGGATTAGTCGTATCTATAGGCTATAAAGAAGGGGGACAATCCTGTAGCAATAGCTATATAGCTGTTAATAGCCAGCTCTGCTATAGAGAGAAGGCGGTTCCAGTTCGTCTAATTATAGTCGACGTATGCTTAGAGGTACGCTTCCAACGTCGAATTAACCCTCTCCGTCGCACTGTCTGTCTGCAGGTACTATGCGGTTAACAGGCGACGTTCTACGTTTAGCAACTAATACACCCTAGCCTAGAGCTAGCTTGTAAACTGTGTACCCTAGTCTGATACAATTGACCTGGGTAATCTGTGCTTGCTGAACGTCGTCTGTATAAAGGCCTAGGCAGTGTCCTTAGCTGTAATAGAGTCTATTCCTTCTAGTATTACCCCCTTCGTTAGCTTGTCTATAACTACTATAATATTCTGCCGTCCGTCGCTCTTAGGGAGGTCTGTAATAAAGTCTACTGTTAGGTCTTGCTAGGGCCGGTCCAGTATTGGTAGGGGTTTCAGTAGCCTATGCTTTAGTTCGCGCTAGGGCTTTGTCCTCCTGTATATATCGCAGTTCTGTACGAACCTGCGAATGTCCTTCGCTATCGCTAGCTAGGAGTAGTCCCTGGCGACGATGCTGTACGTCTCCTCGCGCCCTAGGTGCCCGGTTGCTATAGAATTATGCACCCGTTGTATTAAGCTTATATAGAGCTTCTCGTCTGCTAGGACCTAAATCCGATTCCTGAACTTTAGGTTGTTCTCCTGGTCTACCGAGCACTCTGCTGCTGACACCTTAAGGTAAAGCTCTGCTAGGAGCTTCCGCTGTCCTCCTTAGATCGCTGTACAGGCCCCTTAGTATATATCGTCCTTTTCTACTGCCTCTTCCTATACTTACAGTTAGGGTTCCTATATATATGCCGCTGCCAGGCGGATAGTCCCTTCGCCTAGCTCCTCCTTAAACATCTGGAATGTTTGTAACTTTAGCCGGTCGTCCTCGTATATCATTGGCATGTCCTAGTCCTGTCTAAATAGCGTATCGGCTCTACTGTTGTCCTTAACCTTGCGAAACTAGAGTCTTATATTGAACCGGCTTAGGTACATTGCCTATCGTACGTATCTCTTAGACAGCTTCCAGGGCTGCGTAAAGTACTCTAGGTTCTTGTAGTTAGTTAGGGCGAGGAACTTAGGAACTAAGCAGAGTTCTCTATCCTATACTTCGTAACACTGTACAACTGCTAGCAATTCCTTGTTATAGATAGGGTAGTTGTACTTAGCTAGGGAGTTCTTCTTGGAGAAGTACGTATATAGGTGCAGGAGTCCGTCCGGGCCTACCTATAACAAGATACCTTCTATACAATATCCTAAGGAGTTAGTTTCTAGTATCGTTGTACGTTCCGGGTCGAAGGCAGCAAGCGTTAGTCCTGTAGTAAAGAGCTCCTTTAGCCTGTTAAAGCTTCTATTACACTCGTCCGTCTACTTAAACTGCTTGTCCTTATGTGTTAGCTCGACTAGGGGGCATACGATCTCTAAGTAGTTCCGTATAAACTAGCAGTAGAAGTTGGCAAACCTAAGAAATTCCTATACGCCCTTAACGCTCGTAGGCAGCTTCTATTGCTTAATAGCATTAATCTTCTTTCTATCTATGCTAATGCCTTGCCCTGCCTCGATAATAAAACCTAGGTATTTCGTACGCTGTACACCGAATCTACATTTGTCGATGTTAAGGTATAAGCCAGCCTGCTGCAGTTGATCTAATACCTTCTTAACGTCCTGTACGTAATCTGCATAGGTGCCGTCTGTAAAAACCAGGGTGTCGTTAAGGTACGCCGAGCAGATGTCGTCTAGTAACCCTTACAGGGACTTGTTAATGTACCTCTAGAAGGTTGCTAGTACGTTGGCAAGGCTAAAGGGGGCAACAAGCTACTTAAAAAGACTATATCTCGTACAGAAGGCAGTTATCTATTTACAGCCTTCCTTAATCCGAATCTTGTAGAAAGCCGAGACTACGTTAAGCTTAGTAAACTACTTTGCCTTGCTGATCCGTCCGAGAGTCTCCTTAATAAGGAGTAGGGGGTACCGGTCCTTTTTAGTAATCGCGTTAATGCCTTAGTAGTCTACGCAGAAACGCAAGCCGGCCTTGCCCTCCTTGTAGACAAATAGCACTAGGGCTCCTGCGGACGAGGTACTTACCTAAATGAAACCTTTGGTAAGTAGGTCGTCTAGCGTCTTGCGCAGTACTAGGAGTTCTCTAGAGGACATTCCGTACAGCGGACCGTACAGTACCTTAGGCAGGCTCCTATCCGGACGGGGCTCTAGCTAGATGTCGTAGTTAATCCCTTCTCCTAGTGTAGCAGCAGTTTCGAGGCTGACTTTAGCTCGAAGAGGTCTAGGTATCCTGCGTATTCCCTTAGGAGCTTCGTATAGGGGTCTGTCGCTTTCTTAGGTGCTAATGCCTTCTTAATGTCCGCAGTCGCAGTGTTGATCTCGGCCCTAGCATTGCCACCCTTCGGAGCCCTCCCTTAGTCTTAGAGCCTCTGCTTCGTCGCTGTGTTAACTTCGGCATTAGCATTGCGGCCCTGCAGGACCCTCCCTTAGTCTTGGAGCCTCTGCTTTGTCGCTACTAGGTACAGCCGTCCTCGTCTAACGTCCAGCTTGCCTCGCTAGCGCTCTATCTATAGCTTCCCTAGTATTAGATTATACCCTAACTTGTCCTGTACGACGTAGAGGTATAAGTCCCGTTTATAGTGTCCCTGTATCTCTATCGTTACTTTCACTATATAGGTAATGTCCGGTCCTTGCCCGGTAATGCCCAATATGCATACAGGTACAGTAGGGGTCGTCTTAATGTAGTGTCTTTGTATAAAGTCTTCGCTAATTACTCCGTACACTGAACATCCTGTGTTAATTATTGTCTACGCTGTTGCGGACCCGTTTAGCGTAGGCCGTACGATAAACGGCGTAGTCGTTATATAGTTGCTCTTAAAAGATAGCTAAGTAGTGCTTTGATTTGGCAATCTATCTCGTATACGCCTCTAGCAGAGCCTTCGCTTAAAGGCTACTCTTTTCCTGACTCGTCGTCGTCTAAGTAGGACTCCTAATTCTCTTGTTAGGGCGCCGCAGTTGCTACCCTTGCAGTAGTCGGCCGTCCCCTAGGTCTCTCTACTAGTAAAAGCCTGCAATTCTGTACAGTATAGCCTATCTTGCTATACTAGTAGCAGCTCCTTCTGCCCTTCTCTTGTCTAAGGTAGCTATGTCTACCTACTGTGCCCTTTTAGCAGCGGCCCTTAGCCGTACGGTAACGGCTGCCGCTACCCTCGTCGTCGTCGTTAGTTCCTAGTCTATAGCGTCCGTCTGCCGCTAGAGGGGTTGTCGCATCTTATAAGCGTAGCTTATCCGTCCGAGCGTGCGCTGCTAGTCGTCGACTATCCTAAGGAGATTACAGAATTCCTCGTATATAGCTAGTCGCATTACGCCTACTAGTCCCGTTATAATCTTCTTAGAGAAGCCTACCTTTAAGGAGGTAATTTTTATCCTGTCCTCCTATTAGAGTCCTCCTGCCTCTGCTAGAGCCTAGTCGTATTCTGTAAGGAACTCTTGTACAGTCTTGCATCCTTGTTTTATCGTGTTAACCTATAGGAGTGCTCGGCTCTTGCAGTCTAGGTCCTTATAGCTCTTGTTAAGAGCTGCCTAGAGCATCGTCGTTAATACGGATATAGAGGGCTGGAAGGTGCTGGAAGCTAGGCTTAGCAGGGCTAGGCTTAGCGTATACTCAAATACCTCCACCTCTGCTTGTACGTAGATTCTTCCCTCTCTAGCCTTGGATATAGTTATTAAAGATAGGTATTGACCTTGCGTCTACTGCAGTCGGATTATTATATCCAAGGCTCACTTTAACAACACCTGCACTACGCGAAAGAGCCCGTTAAATTACATCCGGGTACTCGATTAACGTATGTGCAACTAACCTAGAGTGTGTACTGCAGATGTACGAAGGAGGCCGTCGAATTATATCCAGTTACTTAATCGTATATGTGCATACTACTCTACCCTCCCCTAACCGAGAAGAAGAGTTTAAGGGAAGAGAAGTGCCCCTATCGAGAAGAAGAGAGAGTTTTAGGAAAGAGAAGTGCCCCTATCGAGAAGAAGAGAAAGTTTTAGGGAAGAGAAGTGCCCCTATCGAGAAGAAGAGAGAGTTTTAGGGAAGAGAGTGCCCCTACGAGTAGATTGCGAGTTTTGAAGTTTTAGGAGAGCGAGGACGACGACGACGACGACGCGAGGACGACAATATAGGAGCGACGAGAAGGAGAGCGAGGACGAGGACGAGGAAGAAGACAGCGTACCTAGCAGGACCTAGGGCAACGACATTCGTTTTTTTCAGGTCTTTAACAGACTATTCTATTCGGACAAGGCCTATCGAGAAGTTTAGCAATTAGGACAGTTTAGCAATCGGCAATATAGGGCAGCTGTAGACGATACAGAGCTGCTGTAGACAGTACAGGCAAAGCAGAGGCACGAGCACTAGGCCGAGCACCAGGCAGAGCACTAGGCCGAGCACTAGGCAGAGCACCAGGCACGAGCACCTAGGCTAAGCACCAGGCAGAGCACTAGGCACGAGCATCCAGGCACGAGCACCTAGACACAAGCACTAGGCCGAGCACTAGGCAGAGTACAAGGCAGCTGCAGACAACACAGCTGCTACAGACAACACAGACTGCTGCATACAGGGCTACTATACAGAGCTACTAGGCAGAGCTACTAGGCAGAGCCACTAGGCAGAGCTACTAGGCAGAGCTACTAGGCAGAGCTACTAGGCAGAGCCACTAGGCAGAGCCCCTAGGCAGAGCCCCTAGGCAGAGCTCTGCAGAGCCCCTAGACAGAGCCCCTAGGCAGAGCACCCAGGCACGAGCACCCAGGTACGAGCACCTAGGCATAAGCACTTAGGCAGAGCACCGAGGCACGGGTACAAGGCAATTGTAGACAACACAGGTGCAGACAGCATAGGTAAAGCAGAGGCAGAGCAGGAGCTGCAGACAATACGGAGCTGCTACAGACAGCATAAGGCAGAGTATAAGGCAAAGCATAAGGCACAGCTACTACAGACAGTACAGGCAAAGCAGAGACAGGGCACTAGGCACTGCACTAGGCACTGCACTAGGAACTGCATAGAGGTATAGCTGCTGCAGACAACAGGCAGCTGCTACAGACAATATGCAGCTGCAGACAACACACACTGTTTAGGTCTAGGCAGAGCACTAGGCAGAGCACTAGGCAGAGACAATAGGCAGCTGCAGAGCAGAGCACTAGGTAGACAGCTGCTGCAGACAACAGGCAGCTGCAGACAATACAGAGCTGCTGCAGATAACACAGCTGCAGACAACAGAGGCACAGCAGCTACAGACAGGCACAGCTGCTGCAGACAACAAGGCAACACTGCTGCAGGTAGGTACAGCTGCTGCAGGCAGGCATAGCTACAGACAACATAGGGCTGCTGCAGACAACACAGGCACTATACGTTTAAAAAAAGGCACTATACAAGCGAAGCTAAATTTGCGACCTTGCGACCCCTGCGACCCCGACGACCTCTGCGAATCCAACAACCTCCGCGACCTCTGCGACCTCCGCGACCTCCGCGACCTCCGCGACCTCCGCGACCCTAACGACTGTCTAAGAAGCGACTGTCTAAGAAGCGACGGTCTAAGAAGCGACGGTCTAAGAAGCGACCGTCTAAGAAGCGACGGTCTAAGAAGCGACTGTCTAAGAAGCGACCGTCTAAGAAGCGACTGTCTAAGAAGCGACCGTCTAAGAAGCGACCGTCTAAGAAGCGACCGTCGAGAAGCGACGGCTCGAGAAGCGACCGTTAAGAAGCGACATACGTAGGCTGCGACCTCTGCGACCTCTACAGCCTCTGCAACCCCGACGACCTCTGCGGCCGCGACCTCTGCGACCTCTGCAACCCCTGCGACAATCTGAGAATTCTGCAGCCTTGGCAAGGCACTAAACAAGGCACTAATCGAGGCCGAAAGCGACGGCAAAAGGCACGAGATTGAAGCTCAAAAAGGCACGAGATTGAGGCACCAAAGTAACGGCAAAAAGGCACGAGATTAAGGCTTAAAAAGGCACGAGATTAAGACTTAAAACGCATAGAAATTGAAGCTCAAAAGCGACCTCAAAAGCGACCTTAAAAGCGACCTCTGCGACTGAATTTGCGACCTGGATTAGTGCGACCTGATTGGCTGATTGCGATTAATGGATTGATTGCGATTAAGGGCAATCGCTAGTTGGGGAGGGCGGTAGTAATACAGATATAGAGGGCTAGAAGGTGCTGGAAGCTAGGCTTAGCAGGGCTAGGCTTAGCGTATACTCAAATACCTCTACCTCTACTTGTACGTAGATTCTTCCCTCTCCAGCCTTAGATATAGTTATTAAAGACGGGTATTGACCTTGCGTCTACTGCAGTCGGATCAGTCGTCGTAGCTATTGCCAGGTTGGCTATAGCTGTCTCGTAGTACGGCAGAATCCGTGCTGCCGCCCTGCCCTTTAACCTCCTAAAGAGGTATACTACCTTGTCTAGCTCGGTCGGGTATACTCCTAAGTTGACCAGAAGCTTAGAGCGTATCTGGGCAGCCTAGGAGGGGTACTCGGCCAGAGCCTTACTATCGTAAGTAGTAACGTCAGGGAGTTTGCTCTTAGGGATTAGAGTGTAGGCTATCGTGTTCGTCGTTATAGGGATCGGATCGCAATCGGACGCCCTAAGCTGTCGTAGCTCCTGTTCCTGTTAGGAAATTATCGCAGCCTAGTAGCTTACTTGCTGCTCGAGCTGCCTCTTGTGTTCTAGCAGCTCCTTGTACGCGCGGTGCATCTGTCTCTGCATAGCTGTAGGTTCTATAGAGATGTCGTTGTCTATCTTCGTTATATTACTGCAGTTACCGACAGTAAGATTAGTTCTTAATATAAGGGCTTAAGAATCTTAGTTTAGAAACTTAAGGTTAGGTATCTATATAAAGGAACTAATAGGCAGTTCCTTTGTCGTCTGCTGCTGTACAATTTGTACCTACAAAGCTAAGCTAGCAATTTCCCTCTATGCTAGGGTACAAGATTTACACTCTGTATAGAGGATCGGGAGTTTCCCTCTGTACAGTAGTGTAGAGTTTTCCCTCTGTTTAGAGGGGCGGCAATTCCCCTCTGTATAGGGGTATAGAATTCTCCCTCTATATAGGAGTAGGGTCGTATCGGTAATTCCGTATAGAGGGTAGGGTCGTGCTAGCGCCGCTAAGTCGCAGTCCTTAGGGCGACGGCTGGCTTAGGTCCAGGACCTGGGCTAGGCGGCGCCCCCTAACAAAGAGCAAGGCAGCAGCACAGATTCTGCTATACTACGAGACGGCTATTGCCAACCTAGCAATAGCAACTACGACAATGCTCTAGGCAGCTCTTATTAGGAGCTACAAAGACCTAGACTACGAAAGCCGAGCACCCCTATAGGTTAATACTATAAAGCAAGGACGCAAGACTGTATAAGAGTTCCTCGCAGAATACGATTAGACCCTAGCAGAGGCAGGAGGACTTAATAGGAGGATAGGGTAAAAATTACTACCTTAAAGGTAGGCCTCTCTAAGGAGATTATAACAGGACTAGTAGGCGTAATGCGACTAGCCTTGTACAAGGTGTTCTGTAATCTCCTTAGGATAATCGACGACTAATAGTGCAGGCTCGGACGGATAAGCTGCGCCTACGAGATGCGACAGCCCCTCTATTAGCAGTAGGACGCTATAGACTAGGAACTAACGACGACGATAAGAGTAGCAGCGGCCGTTACTATATAGCTAAGGGCCGGCGCTAAAAGGGTATAGTAGGTAGACACAGCTACCCTCGACAAGAGACAAGCAGAAGGGAGCTGCTACCGGTGTAGCAAGATAGGGCACACTGTACGGAATTGCAGGCTTTTGCTAGCAGAGAGACCTAGGGGACGGCCGACTACTGCAAGGGTAGCAACTGCGGCGCCCTAACAAGAGACCTAAGAATTCCCCTTAGACGACGACGAGTTAGGAAAAGAGTAGCCTCTAAGCGAAGGCTCTGCTAGAGGTATATACGAGATAGGTTGCTAAATCAAAGCACTACTTAGCTATCTTTTAAGAGCAATTACATAATAACTACGCTGTTTATCGTACGACCTACGCTAAACGGGACTGCTACTGCGCGGACGCTAATTAACACAGGATGTTTAGTGTACAGAGTATTTAGCGAAGACTTCGTACAGAGACACTACATTAAGACGACCCCTACTGTACCTATACATATACTAGGCATTACTAGGCGAGGACTGGACATTACCTATATAGTAAAAGTAACGATAGAGCTGCAAGGACCCAAGAGCAGAACTTATACCTCTACGTCGTATAGGACAAGTTAGGGTATAACCTAATATTAGGGAAACTATAGATAGAGTGCTAGCAGGGCAAACTGGACGTCGGACGAGGACGCCTGTACCTAGCAGCAACGAAGCAGAGGCTCCGAGACCAAGGGAGAGTTCCGTAGGGCGGCAATGCTAAGGCCGAAGTCAACACTCCAGCTACGGACATTAAGAAGGCTTTAGCGCCTAAGAAAGCGACGGATCCCTATACGAAGCTCCTATTAGAATACACAGGATACCTAGATCTCTTCGAGCCAAAATCGGCCTCGAAACTGCCCCTATACAGAGGAGAGGGGATTGACTATAACATCTAGCTAGAGCCCCGTCCGGATAGGAGCCTGCCCGAAGTACCGTGCAGCCCGCTGTATAGCATGTCCTCTAGAGAACTTCTAGTGCTACGCAAGACACTAGATAACCTACTTGCCAAAGGATTCATTCGCGCGAGTACGTTATCGGCCGGAGCCCTAGTGCTGTTTATATATAAAGAAGACTCGGCCGGCTTGCGTTTCTGCGTAGACTATAGAGGCATTAACGCGATTACTAAGAAGGACCGGTACCCCCTACTCCTTATTAAAGAGATCCTCGCACGGATTAGTAAGGCAAAGTAGTTCACTAAGCTTAACGTAGTCTTAGCCTTCTATAAGATACAGGTTAAGGAAGGCTGTAAATAGATAACCGCCTTCTATACGAGATATAGTCTTTTCGAGTAGCTTGTTACTACCTTTAGCCTTGCCAACGCACCGGCAACCTTCTAGGGGTACATTAACAGGTTCCTGCAAGGGCTACTAGACGACATCTGTTCTGCGTACCTCGACGACATACTAGTATTTACAGACGGCACCTATACAGACTACATACAGGACGTTAAGAGGGTATTAGATCGACTGCAATAGGCTAGACTGTACCTCGACATCGACAAATGTAAATTCGGTGTACAGCGTACGAAATACTTAGAGTTTATTATCGAGGTAGGGAAAGGCATTAGTATAGATAGGAAGAAGATTAATGCTATTAAGCAATAAAAGCTCCCTACAAGTGTTAAGGGCATACGAGAATTCCTTAGGTTTGCTAACTTTTACTGCTAGTTTATGTAGAACTACTCGGAGATCGTACGCCCCCTAGCCGAGCTAATACATAAGGACAAACAGTTTAAGTAGATGGACGAGTGTAATAGAAGCTTTAACAGGCTAAAGGAGCTCTTTACTATAGGACCAACGCTTGCTGCCTTCGATCTGGAACGTACGACGATACTAGAAACCGACTCCTTAGGATATTGCATAGGAGGTATTCTGTCGCAGGTAGGCTCGGACGGGCTCCTGCACCTATACGCGTACTTCTCTAAGAAGAACTCCCTAGCTAAATGCAACTACCCTATCTACGACAAGGAATTGCTAGCAGTCGTACAGTGTTGCAAGGCGTAGGATAGAGAACTCCGCTCGGTTCCTAAGTTCCCTGCCCTAACTAACTACAAGAACCTTAAGTACTTTACGCAACCCCGGAAGCTGTCTAAGAGGCACGTACGATAGGCAATGTACCTAAGCTGCTTTAATATAAGACTCTAGTACTATAAAGGCAAGGACAATAGCAGGGCCGACGCGCTATCCAGACAGGATCAGGATATGCTAACGACATACGATAACGACTGGCTAAAATTACAGACATTCCAGATGTTTAAGGAGGAACTAGGCGAGGAGACTATCCGCCTAGTAGCGACACACATATAGGAACCCCAGCTACAGGCGTAGGAAGAGGCAGTGGAAAAGGACGACGTTTACTAAGGTGCCTATATAGCGATTTAAGGAGAACAGCGGAAACTCCTAGCAGAGCTCCGCCTTAAGGTATTAGCGGCAGAGTGCATAGTAGACGAGGATAACAACCTAATGTTTAGGAATAAGATTTAGGTCCTAGTAGACAAGAAGCTCTGTATAAGCTTAATACAACAGGCGTATAATTCTATAGCAACCGGGCATCCAGGGCGCGAGGAGACGTATAGCATCGTCGCTAGGGACTACTACTAGCTGGCGATAGCAAAGGACATCTGTAGGTTCGTACAGAACTGCGATGTCTGCAGACGGACGAAGCCCTAGCGTAAACTGAAACACGGGCTGCTAAAACCCCTACCAATACCGGACTAGCCTTAGCAAGACCTAATAGTAGACTTTATTACAGACCTCCCTAAGAGCGACGGATAACGAAACATTATAGTAGTTACTAACAAGCTAACGAAGGGGGTAATACTAGAGGTAATAGGCTCTACTACGGCTAAGGACACCGCTTAGGTATTTATACAGACGACGTTTAGCAAGCACGGATTCCCTAGGTTATTTGTATCGGATCGGGGTACACAGTTTACGAGCCAGCTCTAGGCAAGGGTCTGTTAGTTGTTAAACATAGAACGTCGCCTATTAACTGTATAGCACCTATAGACAGACGGCGCTATAGAGAGGGTTAACTCGACATTGGAAGCGTACCTTCGAGCGTACGTTAACTACGACTAGACGAATTGGAACCGCCTCCTCCCTATAGCGGAGCTAGCTATTAACAGCTGTATAGCTAACGCTATAGGATTGTCCCCCTTCTTTAAAACCTACGAATACGACTACTCCCCGCTCCTACCGACCCTAAGCAGCGCTACCTTACGCCCTGTACGATGCCCGATTTAGCAGGGAGAAGCTATCGTACAGACGATTACGGACACCTATTAATAGGCGAAAGCGAGTCTAGCTATAGCTTAACAGAATGCGGAAGAGCAGGCCAACAAAGGACAGCAGGCTGCACTAAGGTACGAGGCAGGAGATAAGGTCTAGCTAAACTAGCACAATATCTATACGTAATCCAAGCATGCAGATAGGATTTAATACAGCTGTTTTGATAACTATATCTCGAACTGAAGAAGGAAAGGAATCTATGCGGCGGTAGGTAAGGGCTTTAGGGGTGGCATGCCAAGGCCTGGCTTAGTCCGGAAGGGCCGAGCCAAAATTCTAAGGATCTACTCTATCGCTTAGTCCCACCCCTTTCTGTCGCTGCAACACTACCCCCCTCCCTTACTAGCGGTCGACCTTGACCGCTTATTTATCTCTTCTTCTTTTTTTTGTAATTTACGGTTCCTTCTATAGAAACTATCTTTGAAACCGACGTTACCTCTTCGCTTTCTTCTATCTCGAAAATATCCCCTTTTTCCATCTTCTTTCTTTTTACATCGACGCTATCTAACGTCTTTTACTTCGGCTTCTATCTAATCCGAGCTATCTGATCTAAGCTGGCAGCTATCTGAGCTGCAGCGTAGCTGGTCTGTGCGCTACTGCAGAGGTCTATATAGATCCGTCCGCTGCTCGCTGTCTCTTCTTCTTTTTCTTCTCTATTATAGTCTTAAGCGCTACTGCAAAGCCAGCGGCGCCGACGCCGCTTTACGAAGTCGAACGGCTACGAGCCTTTCTTGTTTAGGGCGGCGTCGGCGACCGTCGTGTCGAAGCAGTGGTAGTCTTCGGCCTTATAGCTATTATCCGACCGGCTTCGCTAGTCGGCAGTAGTAGTGGAGCCGAAGACTCCGACCAAACGCGTTACTATAATCGTTTTTATCGGTTTTCCTACCGATAGAGCGGACGCGGTTTATCTTCTTCTTTTAGAGCTATTCGCTTCGGAGCTATTTAGGCCTTGGCTTCTTCGGATTCCTCGTATAGAACTCCTTTAGCAGCTCTATCGAGTTCCGGAGGTTCTCGACTAGATACTATTTATATTCTTCCGGCTATCCTTTCTATAAGATCCTTGCTTTGATAGACCCTCTTATCT
This sequence comes from Pseudocercospora ulei, assembly GCA_016165855.1. Lineage (NCBI taxonomy): Eukaryota > Fungi > Ascomycota > Dothideomycetes > Mycosphaerellales > Mycosphaerellaceae > Pseudocercospora > Pseudocercospora ulei. Next base: position 769,614 of record JACWNB010000003.1, read on the forward strand.
TTCTTATATCTATTACGTCTTCTACCTCCCATTCTTCCTTACCGTCTATCTCGATTGGTAGGGGTTCGGCGAACCCCTAATCCGGAAGACCGTCTTTAGGGTCCAAACTTAGCAGATCCGAATAAAAGACGTCGTGGATCCGGAACGATTTCGGTAGCTAGAGCCGATAAGTCATCGGCGACCTCTTTTCCACTATCTTGAACGGACCTACGTAGCGGGGGTTAAGCTTGGCGTTGCCTTTCAGCCTTAGGTTCTGTGTGTTAAGCTATACCTTTTAGCCTTCTTCGAATTCTATTAGCGACCGCTTCCTATTAGCTCGAGTTACTATCTTCCTTTAAGCCGATTTTATTGCCTCCTTCGCTACGTAGATTGCTTCTTCTATCTGAGATCTAAGCGCTTCTGCCGCGGCGGCGGTAACCCTCTTCGACGAAGTAGTAGTAGAAGGTTCCGAAGGGCTGGGTTCGTCCAGCGGTTAAAAGCTTATTCTTGGAAGATAACTATAGGTTATCTCGAACGGCGCCAGCGAGGTGGCTTCTGACTGTGCTAAATTGGCGAAGAATTCGGCTATCGGCAACACCTTAACCTACTCTTCTTAATGGTAACTATAGAAGACTCGTAGATATTTTTCTATTTTACGATTGGCTACTTCGGACTGGCCGTCGGTCTAAGGGTAAGCGGCTGTGCTAAGCTTTCCGCGGATTCCGAGGACTTGGTTGATAGTCTTCTATACATTAGCAGTAAATTGAGGACCCCTATCCGTAGTAATAGTGTCTAGTAGGTTATAGTGCTTCTATACCTATTGGATTAATATTCTCGCTGTTTCTTCTGCAGTAGTTCCTTCGTCCTTCGCTCGGCAGGGGATAAAGTGGCGTTCTTTGCTTAGTTGGTCTACTATATTAAGCGTAGCATTATATCTATCGGAATCCGGTAGGCCGGTTACAAAATCTATTATAATGTGCTGCTACAGTTTCTTAGGGATCAGAAGTAGCTTTAACAGACCGGCCGGAAGGCCGTAACGTAGCTTCGCGGCTTAGCAGATGTGGCAATTAGCGATAAACCGGTGGATCCGCTCGAAGATTCGCGGAAACTAGTAGATTATCCTCGCGGCTTCTATCGTCTTCTTCGAGCTAGCGTAACCGACATCCTTAGAACTGTAGACCAACTGGACGACCTCTGTAATTAGTTTTTCTAGAACTATTAGCTTCCCTAAGCCGGTTCTGCCGAGTTTCTGCTGCTGGTTAAGCCGCTCTACTTTCTTATAGAGCGTCTCTTCCTCGGTCGGCGGTTCTATTGCGCTGATCCCTACTTCTTTTAACACCTTAGCGTCTACTATCCGTTCGGTTAACATCTTCTGGAACATGTTCGAATCTTCTTTCGCGCGGCTAGTCTTCCCTTCTCTTCTTGTTAGTGCATTAGCCTTTCTATTTTGAGCTCTGGGTCAATAGGTAATCTTAAAGTCGAATCCGGATAAGTAGGCGGCCTACTAGGCTTAACGGCGCGATAGCTTCTGCGTCTTTATAAAGTAGGTAAGTGACTAATAGTCCGTAAGGACCTGGACGGTGCTCTTTCCGGCTAGAAGCTCCGGTTTCTATTCCTTAAAAGCCTAAATAATAGCTAACAGCTCTTTGTCCTAAATAGCGTAGTTCTGCTTAGCCTCGCTTATAGACTTGCTAAAGAAAGCTACTGGATAGAGAGTTTCGTCGTCGCTATATTAAGAAAGCACCCCTGCAGTTACTGTATCGGAAGCGTCCGTCTCTAGATAGATCGTCTTTTCCGGTCGGAAGGGCGCTAGGACTGGCGCCGAGGCCACTGCTTCTTTTAGTTGGATAAAAGCCTCTGTGCACCTCTTATTCTATAGGCCAGCAGCCTCCTTCTTTAATGCTTCGTTTAGGGGTCTTGCTATCTTGCTAAAGTCCTTAATAAACTGTCGATAATAGCTGCAGAATCCGAGAAACGCTCTGATTTGTGTAGTGTTTCCGGATTTCGGCTGCTTCCATTCTGCGACGGCGGCGACCTTTAAGGGGTCTATCCGAATTCCTTCCCTTCTAACAGTAAGACCGAGATATTTAACCTCGGTCTAATAGAACTCGCTCTTCTTCGTGTCCGCGTTTAGCCCGACCTCGCAGAGCCTCGTTAGCACTCTCTCGATGTAGTCCGTGTGCTGTTCTCTCGTTCTATTAGTATTGATAAGAATGTTGTCCAAGTAGATAGATACGAACTGTTCTAGCATGTCTATAAAGATGTGGTTTATAAAGCGTTGCTACACTGCCGGTGCGTTAGTTAGTCCGAAAGACATTACTAACCACTTGAAATTGCCTATGCGCGTAGCGAATGTCGTAAGGTCTTCTGTTTGCCCTTCCTTATTCCTTAGTCGGTGGAACGCTTAGCGAATATCCAGCTTGCTAAACTACTTAGCTTTGGCCACTCGTTGTATAGTCCCGTCTAATAGCGGCAGCGGATATACATCTCTCTTAGTAACCTTATTAAGGCCTCTGTAGTCTACGCACAGTTAGAGGCTACCTCCGGGTTTTCGCACGAAAAGAATCGGTAACGTATACTCGGCAGAGCTCAGCGTAATAAGCTTCTTCGCTAGGTTTTCTCGAATAAACACCTCTACTTAGTCTAGCTCGGCTGGCGATAGTCTTCTTAAGGGCTCGGTTCGTAGCAGCGTAGCTCCTTCTTTTAATCGGATCTTATTGTCGTATTCCAGTCGATAGAGCGGCAGGAGGCTGGAGTAAGCTTTTAAGAACGCATCCGCGTAGCTATAGAGCTCTTTCGGTAGCACCTATAACGGATTTACTTCTTCTTCCGCTATTATCTTCTAGTAATCTTTAATGTCTTTTATCGAGATAGCATATATCTTACTGTCTGGCGACCTCGCAAGGGTCGTTAAAGCTTCCAAGCTTATTATTCCTCCCGTGTCCGGAGGGTCGGGCCGATCGATTAAAGTCGCTCCGCTGGTCGTAGCGTTTGGTTTCGCAGCGACGACAGTAACCGATTCGGCAGCGGCGACTCCGCTCTGCTAAGTTTTGAATCCGAGCGTGCCTTTACCTACGTTAATAACGGCTTTCTAGTTCTTTATCTATTTCTGTCCTATAATAATGTTAAACCTTCCGACATCTATAATTCGGAACGTCGCTTCTGTAGTGCGACCTGCCAAGGTGGTCTTTAATGGTACATAATACGTGACACTCTTAGTGTCTTGCCTGTTTTATGCTGAGATTCGCGTTAGCGATGCTAATTCCACTGGGTAACTGTATCCGTTTATTAGCTTCTGAACCAATCGATAGTGGATCGCGGCGCCGATAAGAGCTCCTATGTCGATAAAGGCCTTTAATTGGAGTAGTTGGTGCGAGCCTCTGAGGGGGTAGACTGTAATCGGAAGGATAATAGCAGTCTCTGTGTTTGATTCGGGCACGCAGATATAATTCAATACGGCCTTTTTAATAACTATATCTCGAACTAAAGAAGGAAAGGAATCTATGTAGCAGTAGGTAAGGGCTTTAGGGGTGGTGTGCCAAGGTCCGGCTCGGTCTGGAAGGGCCGAGCCGAAATTCTAAGGGTCTACCCTATTACTTAGTCCCACCCCTTTCTGCTGCTGCAACACCACCCCCCCTCCCTTACCAGCGTTCCCCCTCGACCGCTTATTTATCCCTTCGCTCCCTTTATCTTATTACGGCCAATTAGCTCCGGCTGTCCAGTGTCTCTTTTTTTTTTACTTAGAAACGCTGTTCTTTCGTCGTCTTCTTCTTTTCTTACATCGTCGCTATCTGAAGTCCTTCACTTGGCGTCTATCTGATCCGTGCTATCTGATCGGAACTAGCGGTTACCTAAGCTGCAGTGTAACCGGTCTGTACGCCGCTGCAGAGGTCTATATAGATCTGTCTGTAGCGCTGTCTCTTCGTCTTTTTCTTTCTCTACTAAGGACCTTACCTACCGCAGGGCCGTCGTCGCCAGCGCCGTCTACGATATCGAGTGGCTGAAAGCCTTTCCTTGTCTGTAGCAGCGTCGGCGACCGTCGCGCCAATGCGGTAGTAGGTAGTGGTCGAGTTAACAACTCTAACTAAGTGCGTTACTACAATCGTTTCTATCGGTTTTCCTACCGATAGAGCGGACGTAGCCTTCTTTATTCTTCTTCGGCGCTGTCAACTTTAGAGCTACTCTAGTCTCGGCTTTTCCGGATTCCGGATATAGAACTCTTCTAGCAGCTCTACCAAATTTGTAAGAGCTTAAGAATCTTGGTTTAGAAACTTGAGGTTGGGTATCTATATAAAGGAACTAATAGGCAGTTCCTTCGTCGTCTACTGCTGTACAATTTGTACCTATAAAGCTAAGCTAGCAATTTCCCTCTATATAGGGGTGCAAGGTTTATACTCTGTACAGAGGATCGGGAGTTTCCCTTTATACAGTAGTGCAGAGTTTTCCCTCTGTTTAGAGGGGCAGCAATTCCCCTCTGTATAGGGCTATAGGATTCTCTCTCTATACAGGAGTAGGGTCGTGTCGGTGATTCCGTATAGAGGGTAGGGTCGTGCTAGCGCCGCTAAGTCGCAGTCCTTAGGGCGACAGCTAGCTTAGGTCTAGGACCTGGGCTAGTCGGCGCCCTCTAACAATACCTCCCTCACTTCTCGTAGTGCTTCTTTCGTACGATGGCGTCTTATACACCCTTAGCTCCTTCTGTTCCTTTAGCAGGTCGCGACTTCCTATCTCTATCCGGTCGTCTATAGGGTCGTTGCTCGTCGCCTACTAGGTCGTAGTTGCCTTCTTGCTCCCTTTTTACACAGTTGTAGCAGCTGCTCTAGTTGCTATTGCCTCGCATAGCAGGCAGCTACCCCCGAATATTAAGCCTCCCTCTTCTCTTTCCCTTCCTTCCTTCTCTTCTATTCCCTGCCTGCTACCCCCCCTTCTACGCTGTCTACTGTCTACTACTGTCTACTGTCTACTGTCTACTGTCTACTACTAACGTCCACTATCTACCGTCTACCTAGCCCCTACTACTAGTTACTACTACTAGCTACTACTACTAGCTACTACTATTATGCTACGCACTCCGTCCGGCCGTTCCTGCTATAGTTCTCTCGTAGTTGCTAGCTCTTCTCTTGTAGTTCCTGGCTCTTCCTCCGCCCGTCCGGCTAGTGTCCCCCTTTATTCTTACCTCTAGCAATAGAATACCTAGCTCGACTAGCAACTTCGCTTCCGGTTCGTATAGGTCCCTGTCTACTGTATAGTCTAAGCTAACGTCTTAGATGCTATACTAATAAGCAGCAGGACGCTGCTAAGCTATCCTTCTACGCCTTCTAGTATAACCCTGCCTAGGTTACGCCTTAGCAGGTTGCTATAGCCTGCGCGTCGTACGTTAATACTATCCTTATTGCTACTTAGGGCCAGCTCTGCGCCTCCTGCCCTAATTCCCCCTAAGGCTTACTTAGTCTATACCGCCTTCCTGGCTTCTAGACTGGGGTCTGTGCCTTCTGTAAATAGAAGGATAGCTCCCTCTACTGCCCCTACTACCGTCCGGAGGAGGCGCGTAGGGGTAGGGGGGTGCCTCTGCTCCCTGGGGCTAGCCCGGGTAGGGGTCCTGCCAGCTGGAAGGTAATTGAGATTTCAGATAGGGAGTCGGCTACCCTAGTCCTACAGGGTAGTAGCTAGTAAGCTACCCCCCCCTAAGGTAGTGTAAGAAATTTTCGGACGGTTCTGCTCTTATCCCCTCCTACTTCCACTCTTATTCCTACCTATCTCCTGGCTGTCCTCTCCCTCCTACCCCCTTCTGTACAGTGTAGTGTTAGTAGGGCCTGGTAGGCTCCTACGCCTTAATTTCCGATCCTTCGACAACCTAAGTTGCTAGCGGCTGCCCTGTACCTAGGGTGGATCGTGCCCCTTTCCGCTGTACGGCGCAGTGTTACTGTAACTGGGTAGGGGGGTAGTTCTCCTCCTACCTGTCCAGCGCGGTTGTGTCCTGTAGGGCCGCGTACAGTTCCTATATAGGCTCTGCCTACCCTCTCTATTTAACTAGGTACTCTACCTTCTTCCGATTCTTTTGGCTCTTAAGGATTCCTTCTACCTCGTACTCTTCCTAGCCCTTAGTAATAATCGCTAGTAGGCGCGCGTTGTCCGTCGTCTAGTGTAGTAGGGGGTCCGTGTTCGCTAGCTGTACGAGGTCTACGTAGAAGACTAGGTAGATCCCTAGGGGAGTGTTAAGTCGTATAGCATATGTCCCTACTGGTCGGACTACTGTAAACTTCCGGTTCTTCTAATCTAGCTTCTTGCTTAGCCGGTCTGTACAGATATTGCGCTAGTTTAGCCAGACCTCGTCTCCTGCCTTGTACCTTAGTGCAGCCTGTCGTCCCTTATTGGCCTGCTCTTCCGTATTCTGTTATGCTATAGCTAGACTCGCCTTCGCCTATTAATAGACATTCGTAATCGTCCGTACGATAGCCTCTCCCTGCTAAATTAGGGATCGTATATAGCATAGGGTGTTACTACTTAGGGTTGGCAGGAGCGGAGAGTGGTCGTATCCGTAGGCTATAAAGAAGGGGGACAATCCTGTAGCATTAGCCGTACAGCTGTTAATAGCTAGCTCCGCTATAGAGAGAAGGCGGTTCTAGTTTGTCTAATTATAGTTAACGTACGCTTAGAGGTACGCTTCTAACGTCGAATTGACCCTCTCTATCGCACTGTCTGTCTGCAGGTACTATGCAGTAAATAGGCGACGTTCTACGTTTAGCAACTGACAGACCCTTGCCTAGAGCTGGCTCGTAAACTGTGTACCCTGGTCTAATACAATTGACCTAGGGAATCCGTGCTTACTAAACGTCGTCTGTATAAACGCCTAGGCGGTGTCCTTAGCTGTAATAGAGTCTATTCCTTCTAGTATTACCCCCTTCGTTAGCTTGTCTATAACTACTATAATGTTCTGCCGTCCGTCGCTCTTAGGGAGGTCCGCAATAAAGTCTACTGTTAGGTCTTGCTAGGGCCAGTCCAGTATTAGTAGGGGTTTTAGCAGCCTATACTTTAGTTTACGCTAGGGCTTCGTCCGTCTGCAGACATCGCAGTTCTGTATAAACCTACAGATGTCCTTTGCTATCGCCGGCTAGTAGTAGTCCCTAGCGACGATACTGTACGTCTCCTCGCGCCCTACGTACCTAGTTGCTATAGAATTATGCGCCTATTATATTAAGCTCGTACGGAGCTTCTCGCCTGCCAGGACCTAAATCCGATTCCTGAACTTTAGGTTGTTCTCCTCGTCTACTAAGCACTCTGCTGCCGACACCTTAAGGTGAAGCTCTGCTAGGAGCTTCCGCTGTCCTCCTTAGATCGTCGTATAGGCCCCCTAGTATACCTCGTCCTTTTCTACTGCCTCTTCCTATGCCTGCAGTTAGGGTTCCTATATGTGTGCTGCTGCCAGGCGGATAGTCTCCTCGCCTAGCTCCTGCTTAAACATCTGGAATGTTCGTAACTTTAACCGGTCGTCCTCGTACGTCGTTGGTATGTCCTAGTCCTGTCTAGATAGTGTATTAGCCCTGCTATTGTCCTTTCCCTTGCGATACTAGCGTCTTATATTAAAGCAGCTTAGGTACATTGCCTATCGTACGTGTCTCTTAGACAGCTTCCGGGGCTGCATAAAGTACTCTAGATTCTTGTAGTCTGTTAGGGCGAGGAACTCGGGTACTAAGCGGAGTTCTCTATCCTACGCTTCGCAACACTGTACGACTGCTAGCAATTCCTTGTCGTAGATAGGGTAGTTGCACTTAGCTAGGGAGTTCTTCCTAGAGAAGTACGCGTATAGGTGCAGGAGTCCGTCCGAGCCTACCTGTAACAAGATGCCTCCTATATAGTACCCTAAGGAGTCATTTTCCAGTATTGTCGTACGTTCCGGGTCGAAGGCGATAAGTGTTAGTCCTGTTGTAAAGAGCTCCTTTAGCCTGTTAAAGCTTCTATTACACTCGTCCGTCTACTTAAACTGCTTGTCCTTGTGTGTTAGCTCGACTAGGGGGCGCACGATCTCCGAGTAGTTCTGTATAAACTAGCGGTAGAAGTTAGCAAACCCTAGAAATTCCTGTACGCCCTTAACGCTTGTAGGCGGCTTCTATTGCTTAATAGCATTAATCTTCTTCCTATCTATACTAATACCTTTCCCTGCCTCGATAATAAACACTAGGTATTTCGTACGTCGTATACCGAATTTACATTTGTCGATGTCGAGGTACAAGCTAGCCTATTGCAGTCGATCTGATACCTTCTTAACGTCCTGTATATAGTCTGCGTAGGTGCTGTCTGTAAAAACCAGTATGTCGTTAAGGTACGCTACACAGATGTTGTCTAGTAACCCTTGTAGGGATCTGTTAATGTACCTCTAGAAGGTCGCTGGTGCGTTAGCAAGGCTAAAGGAAGTAACAAGCTACTTAAAAAGACTATATCTCGTACAGAAGGCAGTTATCTATTTACAGCCTTTCTTAATCCGTATCTTGTAGAAAGCCGAGACTACGTTAAGCTTAGTAAACTACTTTGCCTTACTAATCCATCTGAGAGTCTCCTTAATAAGGGGTAGAGGGTACCGGTCCTTCTTAGTAATCGCGTTAATGCCTCTGTAGTCTACGCAGAAACGCAAGCCGGCCTTGCCCTCCTTATAGACAAACAGTACTGGGGCTCCTGCAGATGAGGTACTTGCCTAAATAAAACCTTTAGTAAGTAGGTCGTCCAGTGTCTTGCGCAGTACTAGGAGTTCTCTAGAGGACATGCCGTACAGCGGGCTGTACGGCACTTTAGGCAGACTCCTATCTAGACGGGGCTCTAGCTAGATATTATAGTTAATTCCTTCTCCTTAGTGTAGTGGCAGTTTCGAGGCCGACTTTGGCTCGAAGAGGTCTAGGTATTCTGCGTATTCTGCTAGGAGCTTCGTATAGGGGTCCGTCGTTTTCTTAGGCGCTAATGCCTTCTTAATGTCCGCAGTCGCAGTGTTGATTTCAGCCTTAGCATTGCCGCCCTGCAGAACCCTCCCTTAGTCTCGGAGCCTCTGCTTCGTCGCTGCTAGGTACAGCCGTCCTCGTCTAACGTCTAGCTTGCCTCGCTAGCGCTCTATCTATAGCTTCCCTAGTATTAGGTTATACCCCAACTTGTCCTATACGACGTAGAGGTATAAGTCCTGCTCGTAGTGTCCTTATAGCTCTATTGTTACTTTTACTATATAGGTAATGTCCGGTCCTCGCCTAGTAATGCCTAGCATGCGTACAGGTATAGTAGGGGTCGTCTTAATATAGTGTCTCTATATGAAGTCTTCGCTAATTACTCCGTACACCAAACATCCTGTGTTAATTAATGTCCGCGCTGTAGCAGTCCCGTTTAGCGTAGGCCGTACGATAAACGGCGTAGTCGTTATGTAGTTATTCTTAAAAGATAGCTAAGTAGTGCTTGAACTTAGCAATCTATCTCGTATATGCCTCTAGCAGAGCCTTCGCTTAGAGGCTATTCTTTTCCCGACTTGTCGTTATCTAAGGGGGACTCCTAATTCTCTTATTAGGGCGCTGTAGTTGCTACCCTTGGGGTAGTCGGCCGTCCCCTAGGTCTCTCTGCTGGCAAAAGCCTGCAATTCCGTACAGTATAGCCTATCTTGCTATACCTGTAGCAGCTCCCTTCTGCCCTTCTCTTGTCTAGGGTAGCTATGTCTACCTACTGTACCCTTTTAGCAGCGGCCCTTGGCCGTACAGTAACAGCTGCCGCTACTCTCGTCGTCGTTAGTTCCTAGTCTATAGCGTCCGTCTGCCGCTAGAGGGGTTGTCGCATCTTATAAGCGCGGCTTATCTGTCCGAGCCTACGCTGCTCGTTGTCGACTATCCTAAGGAGATTACAGAATTCCTCGTACGTAGCTGGTCGCATTACGCCTACTAGTCTGGTTATAATCTCCTTAGGGAGGCCTACCTCTAAGGTAGTAATTTTTACCCTGTTCTTCTATTCGAGTCCTCCTGCCTCTGCTAGGGTCTAGTCGTATTCTGCGAGGAACTCTTTTACAGTCTTACGTCCTTGCTTTATCGTATTGACCTATAGGAGTGCTCGGCTCTCGCGGTCTAGGTCCTTGTAATTCCTGTTAAGAGCTGCCTAGAGCATCGCTATAGTTGCTATTGCCAGGTTGGCAATAGCCGTCTCGTAGTGCGGCAGAATCTGTGCTGCTGCCCTGCCCTTTAACCTCCTAAAGAGGTACACTACCTTGTCTAGCTCGGTCGAGTATGCTCCTAAGTCGACTAGAGGCTCAGAGCGCATCTGGGCAGCCTAGGAGGGGTACTCGGCCGGAGCCTTACTATCGTAAGTAGTAACGTTAGGGAGTTTGCTCTTAGGGGCCGGGGTATAGGCTATCGTGTCCGTCGTCGTCGTCGTCGTAGGGGTTAGATCGCAATCGGACGTCCTGAGCTGTCGTAGCTCCTGTTCCTGTTAGGAAATTATCGCAGCCTAGTGGCTTACTTGCTGTTCGAGCTGCCTCTTGTGTTCTAGCAGCTCCTCGTACGCGCAGTGCATCTGATCCTGCATAGTCGCAGGATCTATAGGGATGTCGCCGTCTATCTCGTTATATTACTGCGGTTACTAACAGTAAGATTAGTTCCTAATATAAGGGCTTAAGAATCTTGGTTTAGAAACTTAAGGTTGGGTATCTATATAAAGGAACTGATAGGCAGTTCCTTCGTTGTCTGCTGCTGTACAATTTGTACCTACGAAGCCAAGCTAGCAATTTCCCTCTATATAGGGGTGCAAGGTTTGCACTCTGTATAGAGGATCGGGAGTTTCCCTCTGTACAGTAGTATAGAGTTTTCCCTCCGTTTAGAGGGGCAGCGATTCCCCTCTATGTAGAGCTATAGGATTCTCCCTCTGTACAGGAGTAGGGTCGTGCTAGTAACTCTGTACAGAGAGTAGAGTCGTGCTGGCGCTGCTAAGTCGCAGTCCTTAGGGCGACGGCTGGCTTAGGTCCAGGACCTGGGCTGGGCGGCGCCCCCTAACAATACTTCGTTTAGGGGTCTCGCTATCTTGCTAAAGTCCTTAATAAACTGTCGATAGTAGCTGCAGAATCTGAGAAACGCTCTAATTTGTGTAGTGTTTCCGGATTTCAGCTGCTTCTATTCCGCTACAGCGGCAACCTTTAAGGAGTCTATCCAAATTCCTTCTCTTCTAACGATAAGACCGAGATATTTGACCTTGGTCTAATAGAACTCGCTCTTCTTCGTGTCCGCGTTCAGCCCGACCTTGCGGAGCCTTGTTAGCACTCTCTCGATGTGGTCTGTATACTGTTCTCTCGTTCTATCGGTGTAGATAAGAATGTCGTCCAAGTAGATAGACACGAACCGTTCTAGTATGTCTATAAAGGTGTAGTTTATAAAGCGTTGCTACACTGCCGGTGCGTTAGTAAGTCCGAAAGGCATTACTAGCTACTTGAAATTGCCTATGCGTATAGCGAATGTCGTAAGATCTTCTGTTTGCCCTTCCTTATTCCTTAGTCGGTAGAACGCTTAGCGAATATCTAGCTTACTGAACTACTTAGCTTTAGCCACTCGTTGTATAGTCTTATCGATTAGCGGCAGCGGATACACATCTCTCGTAGTGACCTTATTAAGGCCTCGGTAATCTACGCATAGTCGGAGGCCGCCTCTAGGCTTCTGTAAGAAGAGGATCGGTAACGCATATTCGGCTAAGCTTGGCGTAATAAACTTCTTTGCCAAATTCTCTCGAACAAACACCTCTACTTAGTCCAGCTCGGCTAGCGATAGCCTTCTTAGGGGCTCGGTTCTTGGCAGTGTAGCTCCTTCTTTCAGTCGGATCTTGTTGTTGTATTCCAGTCGGTAGAGCAGCGGGAGGTTGGAATCAGCTTTTAAGAACACATTAGTATAGCTATAGAGCTCCTTCGGCAACACCTCTAACGGGTCGGCTTCTCCTTTAGCTATTATCTTTCGGTAATCCTTAATGTCTTTTATCGAGATAGCGTAGATCTTATTGTCCGGCGATCTCGCGAAGGTCGTCAAAGCTTCCTAGCTTATTATTCCGAGCGTGTCTGGAGGGTCGGACCGGTTGATCGGCACCGCTCCGGTAGTTATAACGCTCTGTTCTACGGCGACGGCAGTGACCGATTCGACGGCGGCGACGCTACTCTGTAGGGGTTTGAATCCGAGTGTGCCTTTACCTACGTTAATAACGGCTTTCTGGTTCTTTATCTATTTCTGTCCTATAATAATGTTAAACCTTCCGATATCTATAATTCGGAACGTCGCTTCCGTAGTGCGACCAGCCAGGGTAGTCCTTAGTAGCACATAGTGCGTAACACTCTCTGTGTCTTGTCCCTTGTATGCCGAAATTCGCGTTAGCGATGCTAATTCTACTGGGTAACTATATCTGTTTATTAGCTTCTGAACTAATCGATAGTAGATCGCCGCTCCGATAAGGGCTCCCGTGTCGATAAAGGCTCTTAACTAAAGGGGACTGTACGACCTATTAAGGGGGTAGACAGTAATCGGAAGGATAATAGCAGTTTCTGTATTCACTTCTATAGCTGCCGACAGCGGATCGCTACAACTGTTAATACTCCCTTCTTCTGGCGACGTAGTTCGTAGCAGTGCCCTATTGTCTATGCTGGATAGAGGGCCTATCCGTCTAGCTAGTCTTTTCCCAAGATTCGTAGTAGCACTCCACTATCTACACTGTTGGTGTCGTTCGGAGCCGGCTCGATAGCTTGGATAGTCTTTCTTAGCGGCTGCGGCTTTGTAGCACGATACTCCTGCTTCTGTTAAGCCGTCGCTTGGCATCTCGTAGCAATATAGCCAGGCTTTCTGCACGCGTATCAGGTAGGGACGAACGACGAACGCGGCGAATAAGATGGCTGCTAGGGGGCTCTTCGGAAAGGTGCAGGGGGTCGTGTTGTTGTTAGCGTCGTCGATAGCTCCTGGTTCGATTCGCGCGATGCCGATTTCGCGTAGGCGCTGAGGTTTCTAGCGGTGACTCTCGCTTAGTGCACGAAATTCTTAAGGTCTTCGTCTTCTACTAAAGCTATAGCTGCAGCTAGTTTAGGGTTCAGCTTCTGCCTTAGTAGGTAGAGCTGCTTATCTTCTAACACTCTGGCTCTAATAGCATATTTTCGGAACAGTCCGTAGAATTCCTTAAACGTTAGCCGGTTCTGATTAATCTTGTCTAGCTGTTTACAGGCTGTCTTCTTTTAGAAGGGGTCTCCGAAGCGTTGATCCAGCGCTTTAATCGCTTCTTCGGCAGTTACCTCTTCTAGGTCTGCTACTAGCGAAAAAGCTTTACCTTCTAATCGCAATTCCAGGTAGGCTAACCTGTCTTCCTTACTGTTTCCGGCGTAGTCGCAGTCTATCTTGTTCTTTATCTTTTTCTTAAATGCCTCCTTGTCTTTAGGGTCTCTGCCTCTAAACGCCGGTAGGTTAGGTAGTAACGTTATCAAGGTGCTACCTTAACTGTAGGCCGCCGGTAAGGCGGTCTCCGCTTGTTCTTCTCGATATAGCAGCGGCGCCGACGACATCGCTGCTTCTATGTTAGCTAACTAAGCCTTTATCGCCTTCAGTTATGCTAGTCGATTCGCCGCTTGGTTTTCTAGCACGTCGATAATAGTTTCTGCTAATTCCTTCTCGGCTATTACCGCTTCTATTTCCTCTCTTAGTCGCCTGTTCTCTTCTATGTTCTTATAGAACTTCTTCTCGATAAAGGTAGTAATGTCGAACACCTTCCTAGCTCCTTGGTCTGCCAGGTATTCTTCTATTTTAACCAGCGTGCGTGCGTACAGTTCGGCATAGCCCTCTATGCCCTTCTTCGCTTCGTCTATTTCTTCTTCTGTAAGGCCCTTAGTAGCCGTTCTATCGTCGAGGATACTAGTACGCCTTTCCCTTAGTCTGTCAGTCTTTCTCTTTCCGCTGCGGCCTGTAACGCTGCCCTCTACTGTTAAGAAGCTCTCTATAGCTGTCTTATAGTGCTAGTGTTTGGTTTGGTATATGTTGTGCGCGTGCGTTATTTGGGTAGCCGGATGATTTAACGGACCCTTTCGCGCAGCGCGGAGTTAGTGTAGTGAGTAAGTTCGAGATATAATAATCCGGGCACGCAGATATAATTTAATACAGCCTTTTTAATAACTATATTTCGAACTAAAGAAGGAAAGGAATCTATGCAGCAGTAGGTAAGGGCTTTAGGAGTAGTGTGCCAAGGTCCGGCTCGGTCCGGAAGGGCCGAGCCGAAATTCTAAGGGTCTACCCTATTACTTAGTCCTACCCCTTTCTGCTGCCGCAACACTACCCTCCTCCCTTACTAGCGGTCGCCCTCGACCGCTTACTTATCTGTCCCCCTTTTTTTGACGTTACCTCTTCGCTTTCTTCTATTTCGAAACTATTCTCTTTCTTTATCTTCTTTCTTCTTACATCGTCGCTATCTAACGTCTCTTACTTCGGCTTCTATCTAATCGGAAGAGCTATCTAATCTGAGCTAGTAGCCGTCTAAGCTGCAGCAAGGCTGGCCTATACGCTGCTGCGGAGGTCTATATAGATCTATCCGCGGCTCGCTATCTCTTCTTTTTCTTCTCTACTATAGCCTGTGGCACTACTGCGTAGCTGCTTTGTTTGTGTCGGCTTCGTTCTTCGCTGTTATTGTCCTTCCGGCCAAGCCGGCAGATAGTAGTAACAGAGAGCAAAGACCGTTACAAAGCGCGCCGACGCAGTAGCGCCGTCCTCGGCCTCACTGCTATTATCAGCCGGTCCTGGCCAGTGGTAGTAGTAGTAGAGCCGAGAACTCTAGCTAAACGATTGCTACAATCGTCTTTATCGGCTTCTATACCGATGGAGCAGACGCGGCTTTTCTTCTTCTTCCGTAACTACTATCTTCGGAGCTACTCCGGCTTTGGCTTCTTCTGGTTCCGTATATAGAATTCCTTTAGCAGCTCCACCAAATTCCGGAGATTCTCGATCGGATACTATTTATAATCTTCCGACTATCCCTTCTACGAGATCCTTGCTTCGATAGATCCTCTTAGCTTTCTTATATCTATTACATCTTCTATCTCCTATTCTTCTTCTTTACTATCTATTTTGACCAGCAGGGGTTCAGCGAACCCCTAATCCGGAAGACCATCTTTAGGGTCTGAACTTAGCAGATCCGAATCAAAGACGTCGTAGATCCGGAACGATTTCGGTAGCTGGAGCCGATAAGTTACTAGCGACCTCTTTTCCACTATCTTGAACGGACCTACGTAGCGGGGGTTAAGCTTGGCGTTGCCTTTTAGCCTTAGGTTCTGCGTGTTAAGCTATACCTTTTGGCCTTCCTCGAATTCTATTAGCGACGGCTTTCTATTAGCTCGAGTTACTATCTTTTTCTAAGCCGATTCTATCGCCTCCTTTGCTACGCAGATTGCTTCTTCTATCTGAGATCTAAGCGCTTCTGCCGCGGCGGCGGCGACTCTCCTCGACGAGGTAGCGGTAAATGTAGAAGGTTCTAAAGAGCTGGGTTCGTTTGGCGGTTAGAAGCTTATTCTCGGAAGATAACTATAAGTTACCTTAAACGGCGCCAGTAAGGTGGCCTCTACCTGTGCTAAATTGGCGCAGAATTTGGCTATCGGCAACACCTTAACCCACTCTGCTTGATGATAACTGTAGAAGATTCGTAGATATTTCTCTATCTCGCGGTTAGCCACTTTAGACTGACCGTCGGTTTGAGGGTAAGCGGCTGTGCTAAGTTTTCTACGAATTCCGAGAGCTTGGTTAATAGCCTTCTATACATTAGCAGTAAATTAAGGACTCCTATCCGTAGTGATAGTGTTCGGCAGGCTATAGTGCTTCTATACGTACTGGATTAGCATTCTCGCTGTCTCTTCCGCAGTAGTTCCTTTATCCTTAGCTTAGTAGGGGATAAAGTAGCGCTCCTTGCTTAGTCGGTCTACTACATTAAGCGTAGCATTATATCTATCTGAATCCGGCAGGCCGGTTACGAAATCTATCGTAATGTGCTGCTACGGTTTCTCGGGGATCGGAAGTGGCTTTAACAGACCGGCCGGAAGGCTATAACGTAGCTTCGCGACTCGGCATACGTAACAATTAGCGATAAACCGGTAGATCCGCTCGAAGATTCGCAGAAACTAGTAGATCGTCCTTATAGCTTCTATCGTCTTCTTTAAGCCTGCGTAACCGACATCCTTAGAACTATAAACCAACTGGATAACCTCTGTAATTAGTTCTTCTGGAACTATTAGCTTCCCTAAGTCTGTTCTGCCGAGCTTCTACTGCTGATTAAGTCGTTCTACTTTCTCGTAGAGCGTCTCTTCCTCGGTCGGCGGCTCTATCGCGTAGACCCCTACTTCTTTTAATACCTCGTCGTCTACTATCCGTTCGGTCAACACCTTCTGGAATATGTTTGGGTCTTCTTTCGCTTAGCTAGTCTTTTCTTCTCTTCTTGTTAGCGCATTAGCCTTTCTATTTTAAGCTCCTAGTCTATAGGTAATCTTAAAATTGAATCTGGATAAATAAGCGGCCTACTAGGCTTAACGGCGCGATAGCTTCTACGTCTTTATAAAGTAGGTAAGTGACTAATAGTCCGTAAGAGCCTGGACCGTGCTCTTTCTAGCTATAAGCTCCGGTTTCCACTCCTCGAAAGCCTGAATAATAGCTAACAGTTCTTTGTTGTAAATAGCGTAGTTTCGCTTAGCCTCGTTTATAGACTTGCTGAAGAAAGCCACTAGGTAGAGAGTCTTGTCGGCGTTATTATACTGAGAAAGGACCCCTGCGGTTACTGTATCGGAAGCGTCCGTCTCTAGATAGATCGTCTTTTTCGGTTAGAAGTGCGCCAGAACCGGCGCTGAGGCTACTGCTTCTTTTAGCCGGATAAAAGCTTCTGCGCACCTCTTATTCTATAGGCTAGCGGCCTCCTTCTTTAATGCTTCGTTTAGGGGTCTCGCTATCTTGCTGAAGTCCTTAATAAACTATTAATAATAGCTGCAGAATCTAAGAAACGCTCTGATTTGTATAGTGTTTCCGGATTTCGGCTGCTTCTATTCTGCGACAGCGGCAACCTTTAAGGGGTCTATCTAAATTCCTTCTCTTCTGACGATAAGACCGAGATATTTAACCTTAGTCTAATAGAACTTACTCTTCTTTGTGTCTGCGTTTAATCCGACCTCGCGGAGTCTCTTTAGCACTCTCTCGAGGTAGTCTGAGTGCTGCTCTCTTGTTCTATTAGTGTAGATAAGAATGTCGTCTAAGTAGATAGACACGAATCATTCCAGCATGTCTATAAAGGTGTAATTTATAAAACGCTGCTACACTGCCGGCGCGTTAGTAAGTCTGAAAGGCATTACCTGATACAGATGTAGATATAGACAGCTGGCAGCCAGGCTTGGCAGGGCCAGGTTTGGCGCACACTCAATTACCTCTACCTCCGCTTGTACGTAGATTCTTCCCTCTCTAGCCTTAGATATAGTTTTCAAAGTAGCCGTATTAATTTACATCTACGTGCTTAGATCATTTTATCTAAGGCTTAACCCAACACCCAACCTGCACTACGCGAAAGAGCCCGTCAAATTATATCTGGGTACTCGATTAACGTACGTGCAACCGACAACCTAGAGTGCGTACTGTATATGTACGAAGGAGGCTGTTGAATTATATCTGGTTACTTAATCGTACATGTACATGCTACTCTACCCCCCCCTCCCCCGACTAAGAAGAAGAGTTTTAGGGAAGAGAAGTTCTAGGCACAGCAGCTACAGACAAGCACAGCTGCAGACAACACAGCTGCAGACAAGGCAGAGCTACTAGGCAGAGCTACCAGACAGAGCACTAGGCATGTTGCGGCGGTAGAAAGAGGTGGGACAGATTGATAGGGTGGACCCTGGATTTCGGCTCGGCCCGTCCGGGCCGAGCCGGGCCTTGGCACCACTACTACTACGGAAGCCCACTACCACTACTACATAGATTCCTTTCCCTCCTTAGTTCGAGATATAGTTATTAAAAAGGCCGTATTGAATCACATCTGCGTGCCCGGATCATTATATCTCGAACTCACTCTCTATACAAACCCCGCGCTGCGCGAAAGGGCCCGTCGAACCATCCGGAAACCCGAATAACGTACGCGCACCCACAACAACAACCCCTAGCACCGTAAGAAGATAGAAGGCTTCTCGACGGTAGAGAGTGGCGTAACAGGCCGCTGCGGAAAGAGAAAGACTGACAGAGCGAGCAGGCGCTCCAGTGTCATTAATAATAAGATTATTATTAGCGGTTTTATAGCGGAAGAGACCGCAGAGGTCAAGGAACGAATGGCCGAATATAGGAAGATCTACGACTGTACGCTCGAGGAACTGGAAGACTATATAAACGAGAATAGGATAGGAAAGGTCTACGATAGTATAGACCTTATTAAGACGCTGTTCTACAGAACGCTGGAAGAGAACAGACGGCTAAGAGAGGAAGTAGAGACGGTAAGAGCCGAGAAGGAATCGGCCGAGACTATTATAGATATGCTGGAAAACCAGGCGGCGAATCGACTGGCGCAGCTGAAGGCGCTGAAGCATCAAGTAGCTGATATAGAAACAGCGAGACTATCGCTGCCACCGCGGCGAGGAATCTACGCGGAGACCACCTCGCCGGCGGCCTATAGTCAAGGTAGCACTACGATAACGCCACTACCGGACCCACCTGCTTTCGGTGGCGGAGACCCTAAAGCGTAGGAGGCGTTTAAGAAGAAGATCAAGAATAAGATAAGCCGCGATTACGCAGCAAGCAGCGAAGAAGACAGACTGGCCTATTTAGAGGCGCGACTAGAAGGCGAAGCGTTCTCGCTAGTAGCGGACCTAGAAGAGGTGACCGCTAAAGAAGCGATTAAAGCGCTGGATCAACGCTTCGGAGATACCTTTAGGAAGAAGACAGCCCGTAAGCAGCTGGACAAGATCAATTAGGACCGGCAGACGTTTAAAGAATTCTACGGACTATTCAGAAAATATGCGATTAGGGCCCGAGTGGCGGAAGATAAGCAGCTCTACCTACTGAGGCAGAAGCTGAACCCCGAACTGGCCGCTGCGATGGCGTCGGTAGAAGACGAAGACCTTAAGAGCTTCGTGCACCGAGCGAGAGTTACGGCGAGAAACTTGAGCGCTTACGCGAAATTACGCGAATCGATTCAGAAGCCGTCGCCGCACGCTACACGACCCCCTGCGCCTTTCCGGAGAGCACCCCAGCAGCTATTTAATTCGCAGCGTTCGTCGTTCGTACCTACCTTTTACGCGTATAGCAAGCCTGGCCACATCGCTACGAGATGCCAAGTATCGGATAAGCAGAAGCAGGAGTATCGCGTTATAAAGCAGCCGCAGCCGCCGAGAAAGACTATACAAGCTATGGAGCCGGCTCAGAACGACACTGACAGCGTAGACGGCGGGGTGCAGTTAAGAATTATAGGAAAAGACCAGCTGGACGGATAGGCCCCCTATCTAGCATTGACAATAGGGCACCGAATCGAAGCGAATCGCTACGAGAAGAAAGCATTAACAGCTGCAGCGACCTGCTCTCGGCGGCGGTGGAAGTAAACACGGAAACAGCCATTATCCTTCTAATCACTGTCCACCCCCTTAACGGATCGAGCAAACCACTTTAGCTAAAAGCATTTATTGATACTGGAGCTCTTATTGGCGCGGCGATCCACCACCGACTGGTTCAGAAACTGACGAAGGGATACGGCTATCCTGTGGAGATAGCGTCGCCGACGCGGATTTCGGCATATAACGGACAAGACACGGAAAACTTCACGCACTACGTGCCGTTAAGGACTACACTAGCTGGTTAAACCACGGAAGCGACGTTCCGAATCATGGATCTCAGACGATTTAACATCATTATAGGGCAGAAATAGATAAAGAACCAGAAGACTATCATTAACGTAGATGGAGGCACGATAGGATTCAAAACCCCAGGTAGCGGAGCAGGGATTAGCGGAACGGCCGCCACCGCCGCCAAGCTGAAAGCTACGGAGTCTGCGAAAGAGGCTCCGTCCGATCGTTCCGAACCCCTGGCTACTGTCGGAATGATGAGTTTAGAAGCTATAACGACCCTCGCGAAGTCGCCGGACAACGAGATTTACGCTATCTTAATAAAAGACATCGAAGACCACTGGAAGATAATAGCGGAAGAAGAAGTAGATCTACTAGAGGTGCTGCCAAACGAGCTCTACGGTTACGCTAACGTGTTCTTAAAAGCCGACTCCAACCTCCTGCCGCTCTATCGACCGGAATATAACAACAAGATCCGACTGAAAGAGGGGGCTACGCTGCCAAGAACCGAGCCCCTAAGACGACTGTCGCTGGCGGAACTGGACTAGGTAGAGATGTTCGTTCGCGAAAACCTGGCGAAGAAGTTTATTACGCCGAGTTCTGCCGAATATACGTTACCGATTCTTTTCGTAAGGAAACCAGGGGGTAGTCTGCGACTCTGCGTAGACTATCGAGGCCTTAACGAGGTCACTAAGAGAGACGTATACCCGCTGCCGCTAATCGACGAGACTATATAACGAGTAGCTAAAGCTAAATAGTTCAGCAAACTGGACATCCGACAGGCGTTCCACCGACTAAGGAACGAAGAAGGGCAGACGGAAGATCTTACGATGTTTGCTACGCGTATAGGCAATTTTAAGTAGCTGGTAATGCCGTTCGGACTCACCAACGCGCCGGCAGTGTAGCAACGCTTTATAAACTACACCTTTATAGACATGCTGGAACGGTTCGTGTCTATCTATTTGGACGACATTCTTATCTACACAGACGGAACGAGAGATCAGCACACAGACTACGTTAAGAGGGTGCTGAAGAGACTCCGCAAAGTAGGATTGAACGCGGACACGAAGAAGAGCGAGTTCTATCAGACCGAGGTCAAATATCTCGGTCTTATCGTCGGAAGGAATGGAATTCGGATAGACCCCTTAAAGGTCGCCGCCGTCGCCGAATGGAAGCAGCCGAAGTCTGGAAATACTACGCAAATCAGAGCGTTTCTCGGCTTCTGCAGCTACTATTAACGGTTTATTAAGGACTTTAGCAAGACAGCGAGACCCCTAAACGAGGCGCTGAAGAAAGAGGCCGCCGGCCTATAGAATAAGAGGTGCACGGAAGCCTTTAACCGGCTGAAAGAAGCAGTGGCCTCGGCGCCGGTTCTAGCGCACTTCCGACCGGAAAAGGCGATCTACGTAGAAACGGACGCTTCCGATACAGTAACGGCAGGGGTCCTTTCTCAATACGCTGACGATGGCGAGACCCTTTACCTAGTGGCCTTCTTTAGCAAATCTATAACAGAAGCTAAGCGGAACTACGCCATCTACGATAAGGAACTGCTGGCTATTATACAGGCGTTCAAGGAGTGGAAGCTAGAGCTTATAGCTGGAAAGAGCACGGTGCAGGTCCTTACGGACCACTAGTCGCTAACCTATTTTATAAAGACGCAGAAGCTCTTACGACGTTAAGCACGGTAGGCTGCCTACTTATCCGGGTTCGACTTTAAGATTACCTATCGACCCGGAGCTCAAAACGGAAAGGCTAACGCACTAACGAGAAGAGAAGGGAAGACCAGCCGCGCGAAAGAAGATCCGAACATGTTTCAGAAGGTGTTGACCAAGCAGATAGTAGATGCAGAGGTGTTGAAAGAGGTAGGGGTCTGCGCAGTGGAACCGGCCCCTAAGAAAGAGACTCTCTACGAAAAGGTGGAGCAGCTCAACCAGCAACAGAAACTCGGCAAAAGCGGCTCAGGAAAGCTAATAGTTCCGGAAGAACTGGTTACGGAGGTCATCTAATTGGTCCATAGCTCTAAGGACGTTGGTTACGCCGGTTCGAAGAAGACGATAGAAGCCGTAAGGACGATCTACTGGTTTCCGCGGATCTACGAACGGATCCACCGATTTATCGCCAATTGCTACGCGTGCCGGGCCGCGAAGCTACGTTACGGTCTTCCAGCCGGTCTGCTAAAGCCACTTCCGATCCCTGAGAAACCGTGGCAACACATTACGATAGACTTCGTAACCGGCCTGCCGGACTCCGATAGATATAACGCTATACTGAACGTAGTGGACCGGTTAAGCAAAGAGCGCCACTTCATCCCCTGTCGATCCAGAGACGAAGGAACGACCGCGGAAGAGACCGCGCGGATGCCAATTAGACACGTGTAGAAGCACTATAGCCTGCCGGACACTATTACTACGGATAGGGGTCCTCAATTCACCGCCGACGTATAGAAAGCCATTAACCAGGCTCTCGGAATTCGTAGAAAGCTCAGCACCGCCGCTTACCCTTAAACTAACGGTTAGTCTAAAGTAGCTAATCGCGAGATAGAGCGATATCTGCGAACCTTCTGCAGCTATTATCAAGAAAAGTAGGTTAAGATGCTGCTAATAGCCGAATTCTGCACGAACTCAGCACAGTCAGAAGCAACGTCGCTAGCGCCGTTCGAGATAACGCATAGCTATCTTCCGAGGATAAGCTTTCAGCTACTAAACGAACCCAGCTCTACGGAACTATCCACCGCTACGTCGTCAAAGAGAGTCGCCGCCGCAGCGGCGGAAGCGCTCCGATCTTAGATAAAAGAAGCGATTAAGGTAGCGAAAGAGGCGATGGAATCAGCTTAGAAGAAGATAGTAACTCGAGCTAATAGAACGAGGTTACCAATAGAATTTGAGGAAGGCCAAAAGGTATAGCTTAACACACGGAACCTAAGGCTGAAAGGCAACGCGAAGCTTAACCCTCCTTACGTAGGTCTGTTTAAGATAGTGGAAAAGAGGTCGCTAGTAACCTACCAGCTCCAGCTGCCGATATTATTCCGGATCTACGATATCTTCTATTCGGATCTGTTAAGTTTAGACCCTAAAGACGGCCTTCCGGAACAGGGGTTCGCTAAACCCCCGTCGGTCGAGATAAACGGCGAAGAAGAAGAGTAGGAGGTAGAAGACGTAATCGATATAAGAAAACGAAGAGGATCTATCGAAGCGAGGATCTTATAGAAAGGATAGCTAGAAGACTACGAATAGTATCTGGCCGAGAACCTCCGGAATTTGGCGGAGGTGCTAAGAGAATTTTACGTCCGGAATCCGAGAAAGCCGCGACCCGAGTAGCTAGGAAATTGATAAATCCAGAAGAAGAAGAAAAGCCGCGTCCACTCTATCGATACAGAAACCGATAAAGACGATCGTAGCGGTCGCTTCGTCGGAGTCTTCGACTCGGCCACTACCTATCTCTGCATCGGCAGGCAGCTCGCCGACGCCGGTTTACGGCGTCGGCGCCGCCGGCCCTGCGATAGGTAAGGGCCTTAGTAGAGAAAGAAAAAGAAGAAGATAGCGAGCTGCAGATGGATCTATATAGACCTATGCGACGGCGTACGGACCGGTTACGCCGCAGCTCGGGTGACCGCTGGCTCCGATCAGATAGAACGGATTAGATAGACGCCAAGTAAAGACGTTAGATAGTAACAATGTAAAAAAAAAAAAAAATAAGGGACAGATAAGTAAGCGGTCGAGGGCGACCGCTAATAAGGGAGTAGGGTAGTGTTGCGGCGGCAGAAAGGGGTAGGACTTGTACCCTCGGAATTTCGGCTCGGCCCTTCCGGACCGAGCCGGGCCTTAGCACATTACCCCCAAAGCTCTTACCTACCACTACATAGATTCCTTTCCCTCCCCAGTTCGAGATATAGTTATCAAAAAGGCCGTATTAAATCTTATCTGCATGCCCGGATTAGAGGGAGCCGTCCTTCTACTTATACGACGCGTATACGCCGGCCTAGAAGCTAGGTAGGCAGTATAGGCTAAACGAGCACTAGGGGGAATTAGTACAGGCAGCGCAGGCCTAGCTGCAGGTAGCAATAACGATAGCGTTAACGTACGAGGGGCGAGCCGTAGCGACCTGCTAGGGCGTAATCTAGACGGGGTTATACTAGAAGGAGTGGAATAGCAGCTTAGCAGCGTCCTACTGCTTGCCGGTATAGCACCTAAGACGTTAGCTAGGACTATACAGAAGGAAAGGCCTATACGAACCGGAACCGGAGTTGCTAATTAAGCTAAGCATTCCACTCCTAGAGGTAGAAGTACAGGGGGACGCCGGCCAGACAGTAGGAGGACGGGCCGGCAACTACGAGGGAGCTACGACAGGACTAGGCAGACGGAGTGCGAGGTATAGTAGTAGTTGTGTTAGTAGTAGTTAGATAGTAGTAGTAGTTAGATAGTAGTAGTAGTTGTAGTAGTAGTAGACGGCCGGGCGGACAGGTAGCAGGCAGGGGAATAGAAGAGAAAGAGAGGAAGAGAGAGATAGGGGGGGGCCTAATATATAGGGTGTCGGCTGCCCGCTATACGAGGCAATAGCAACTAGGGCAGCTGCTACAACTATATAAAGGTAGGAGAACGAGGCAACCGCTACCTAGTGCCTAGACAAACAACAGCCCTATAGATAACTGGACGAGGACAGGAAAGCGCTACCTGCAAGAGGAAAGCTAGGAGCTAAGGCCGTACGACACGTCGTTATATAAGGGAAGCACTACAAGAAGGGAGGGAGGTATTGTTAGAGGGCGCTGTCTAGCTTAGGTCCTAGACCTAAGCTAGCCGTCGCCCTAAGGATTGCGACTTAGCAGCGTTAGCACGACGCCTTACCCTGTACAGAGGGAGAATCCTACAGCCCTATATAGAGGGAAATTGCCGCCCCTCTAAACAGAGAGAAAACTCTGTGCCCCTTTATAGAAGGAAACTCCCGACCCTCTATATAGAGTTAGGAACCTTGCACCCCTGCACAGAGGGAAATTGCTGGCTTGGCTTTATAGGTACAAATTATACAACAGCGGAGGACAAAGGAACTGCCTATTAGTTCCTTTATATAGATACCTAGCTTTAAGTTTCTAAACTAAGATTCTGAAACCCTTACAGAGGGGTACTCGGCCGGAGCCTTACTATCGTAGGTAGTAACGTTAGGGAGTTTGCTCTTAGGGACCGCAGTGTAGGCCGTCGTGTTCGTCGTTGTCGTCGTTATAGGGGTCGGGTCGTAACTGGACGCCCTAAGCTGTCGGAGCTCCTGTTCGTGTCGGGAAATCGTTGAGGCCTAGTAGCCTATTTGGTCTTTGAGCTAGGTCTTACGTGCTAGCAGCTCCTTATACATGCAGTGCATCTGATCCTGCATAGTCGTAGGTTCTATAGGGATGTCGCTGTCTATCTTCGTTGTATTACTACAGCTACCGACAGTAAGATCAGTTCCTAATATAAGGGCTTAAGAATCTTAGTTTAGAAACCTAAAGCTAGGTATCTATATAAAGGAACCAATAGGCAGTTCCTTTGTCGTCTGCTGCTGTACAATTTGTACCTACAAAGCCAAGCTAGCAATTTCCCTCTATACAGGGGTGTAGGGATTTCGCTCTATACAGAGGGTTAGGAGTTTCCCTCTATACAGGGATGCAGAGTTTTCCCTACGTATAGAGGGGCAGCTATTTCCCTCTGTGTAGGACCGTAGGATTCTCCCTCTGTATAGGGGTAGGGTCGTATTAGTAACTCCGTACAGAGGGTAGGGTCGTGCTAACGCCGCTAAGTCGCAATCCTTAGGACGACAGCCAGTTCAGGTATAGGGCCTGGCAGGGCAGCGTCCCCTAACAGATTCTTAATAGCACTCTACTGTCTACGCTGTCAGTGTCGTTCGGTGCCGGCTCTATAGCTTGGATAGTCTTCCTTAGTAGCAGTAGCTTAGCGGCGCGATACTCCTGCTTCTGTTAAGCTGTCGCTTAGCATCTAGTAGCGATATAGCCAGGTTTTCCGTATACGTAGCAGGTAGGGACGAAAGAAGAGCGCAGCGAATAAGATAGCTGCTAGGTAGGGCCTCGTTAGCAAGGAGCAGGGGGTCGTGTTGTTAGCGCCGACTGCTTCTAAATCGGTTCGCGCGATACCGATTTCGCGTAGGCGCTCAGGTTTCTAGCGGTAACTCTCGCTTAGTGCACGAAGCTCTCGAGGTCTTCGTCTTCTACCAAAGCTATAGCTGCAGCCAGTTTAGGGTTCAGCTTCTGCCTTAGTAAGTATAACTGCTTATCTTCTAACACTTTAGCTCTAATAGCATTTTTCTAAACAGACTGTAGAACTCCTTAAACGTTAGCCGGTTCTAGTTAATCTTATCCAGTTGCTTACAGGCCGTTTTCTTTTAGAAGGGGTCTCCGAAGCGTTAATCTAGCGCTTTAATTGCTTCTTCGGCAGTTACCTCTTCTAGGTCTGCTACTAACGAAAAATCTTTACCTTCTAATTGCGATTCCAGGTAGGCCAATGTGTCTTCTTTACTGTTTCCGGCATAATCGCGGTCTATCTTGTTCTTTATTTTTTTCTTACATACCTCCTAGTCTTTAGGGTCTCCGTCCCTAAACGCTGGTAGGTTAGGTAGTAACGTTATCGAGGTGCCACCTTGACTGTAGGCCGCCGGTGAGGCGGTCTCTGCTCGTTCTTCTTGATGTAGTGGCGGCGCTGACGAAATCGCTACTTCTATGTTAGCTAACTAAGCCGTTATCGCCTTTAGTTTTGCTAGTCGATTCGCCGCCTAGTTTTATAGCATATCGATAATAGTTTCTGCTAATTCCTTCTCGGCTATTACCGCTTCTATTTCCTCTCTTAGTCGCCTGTTCTCCTCTATGTTCTTATAAAACTTCTTCTCGATAAAGGTAATAATGTCGAACACCTTCCTAGCTCTATGTTCTGCTAGATATTCTTCTATTTTATCCAGCGTACGTACGTACAGCTCCGCATAGCCCGCTATGCCCTTCTTCACTTTATCTGTCTCTTCTTCTATAAGGCCCTTAGTAGCCGTTCTATCGTCGAGGATGCTAGTACGCCTATCCCTCGCTCTGTTAGTCTTTCTCTTTCTGCTGCAGCCTGTAACGCCGCCCTCTACTGTTAAAAAGCCCTCTATAGTCTTCTTACAGTGCTAGTGTTTTGGTTTGTAGTGTGCGCGTACGTTATTTAGGTGGCCGAATAGTTTAACGGACCCTTTCGCGCAGCGTAGGGTTAGTGTAGTAAGTAAGTTCAAGATATAATAATCCGAGCACGTAGATATAATTTAATACGGCTGTTTTAATAACTATATCTCGAACTAAGGAAGGAAAGGAATCTATGTAGCAGTAGGTAAGGGCTTTAGGGGTAGTATGCCAAGGCCCGGCTCGGTCCAGAAGGGCCGAGCCGAAATTCCAAGGGTCCACCCTATTACTTAGTCCCACCCCTTTCTGCTACTGCAACACTAGATATCTATATCCTTTCGTTAGTTTCTGAACCAGTCGATAGTAGATTGCTGCGCTGATAAGTGCTCCTATATCAATAAAGGCTTTTAACTAAAGGGAGCAGTATAAGCCGTTAAGGAGGTAGATAGTAATTAGAAGGATAATAGCAGTCTCTGTATTCACTTCCACTGCCGCCGAGAGCGGATCGTTGCAACTGTTAATACTCTCTCCTTCTCCTAGCAATGCGGTTCGTAGCGGTGCCCTATTGTTTATGCTAGGTAGGGGGCCTATCCGTCCAGCTAGTCTTTTCCTAAGATCCTTAATAGCACTCTACGATCTATACTGTCTGTGTCGTTCAGCGCCGGCTCTATAGCTTAGATAGTCTTCCTCGGCAGCGGTAGCTTTGTAGCGCAATATTCCTGCTTCTGCTAGGTAGTCGCTTAGCATCTAGTAGCGATATAACTAGGCTTTCTGTATATATAGCAAGTAGGGACGAACGGCAAACGCAGTAAGTAAGATAGCTACTGGGGGCCTCGTCTAAAAGGAGCAGAAGGTCGCGTCGTCTGCGCTAGTAACGACTTCTAATTCGGTTCGCGTACTGCCGATTTTCCGTACGCGTTTAAGTTTCTAGCAGTAACTCTTGCCTAGTGTACTAAGCTTTTAAGGTCTTCGTCTTCTACCAAAGCTATAGCTCTAGCTAGTTTAGGGTTTAATTTCTGCCTTAGTAAGTGTAACTGTTTATCCTTAGACAGTTTAGCTCTAATAGCATATTTCCTAAACAGTCCGTAAAATTCCTTAAATATTAGCTGGTTTTGGCTAATTTTGTCTAGTTGTTTGCAGGCCGTCCTTTTGTAGAAAGGGTCTCTAAAGCGTTAGTCTAGGGCTTTAATAGCTTTGTCGGCGGTTACATCTTCTAGGTCTGCTACTGTTGCAGCGGCAGAAAGGGGTAGGACTAAGTAATAGGGTGGACCCTTGGAATTTCGGCTCAGCTCTTCCGGACCGAGCTGGGCCTTGGCACACCACCCCTAAAGCCCTTACCTATTGCCGCATAGATTCCTTTCCCTCTTCAGTTCGAGATATAGTTATTAAAAAGGCCGTATTGAATTATATCTGCGTGCCCAGATTATTATATCTCGAACTTACTTACTATACTAACTCCGCGCTGCGCGAAAGGGACCGTTGAACTATCCGGACACCTGAATAACGCACGCGCACAACACACCAAACCAAACATCAGCACCGTAAGACAGCTATAGAGAGCTTCTTAACAGTAGAGGGCGGCGTTACAGGCCGTAGCAGAAAGAGAAAGACCGACAGACTAAGGGATAGGCGCACCAGCATCCTCGACAATAGAACGGCCACTAAGGGCCTTATAGAAGAAGAGATAGACGAAGCGAAGAAGGGCATAGAGGGCTATGCCAAACTGTACACACGCACGCCGGATAAAATAGAAGAGTATCTAGCATAAAATAGAGCTAAGAAGGTGTTCGATATTATTACCTTTATCGAAAAGAAGTTTTATAGGAACATAGAAGAGAACAGGCGACTAAGAGATAAAATTAAAGCGGTAATGGCCGACAAGGAGTCGGCAGAGACTATCGTCGACGTGCTAGAAAACTAAGCGGCGAATCGACTCGTATAACTAAAGGCAATAAAGGCTCAGTTAGCTGACATAGAGGCAGCGGCACCGCCGCCACATCGAGAAGAACAAGCAGAGACCGCCTTACTGGCGGCCTACAGTTAAGGCAGCACCTCGATAACGTAACTACCTAACCTACCGGCGTTTAGATGCAGAGACCCTAAAGACTAGGAGGCGTTTAAGAAAAAGATAAAGAACAAGATAGACCGCGATTATGCCAGAAACAGTAAAGAAGACAGGTTGGCCTACCTAGAATCGCGATTAGAAGGTAAAGCTTTTTCGCTAGTAGCGGACCTAGAAGAGGTAACTGCCAAAGAAGCAATCAAAGCGCTGGACCAACGCTTCGGAGATCCCTTCCGGAAGAAGACAGTCTGTAAGCAGCTAGATAAGATTAACCAGAACCGGTAGACGTTTAAGGAACTCTACAGACTATTCCGAAAGTATGCTATTAGAGCCAGAGTGTTAGAAGATAAGCAGCTCTACCTACTAAGGCAGAAGCTAAACCCTAAACTGGCCGCAGCTATAGCGTTGGTAGAAGACGAAGACCTTGAAAGCTTCGTACACCGAGCGAGAGTCACCGCTAGAAACCTGAGCGCCTATGCGAAATCGGCATCGCGCGAATCGAACTAGAAGCTATCGACGATGCCGACAACACGACCCCCTGCACCCTTCCGAAGAGTGCCTTAGCAGCTATCTTATTCGCCGCGTTCGTCGTTCGTCCCTACTTGCTACGTATACAGAAAGCCTGGCTATATCGCTACGAGATGCCAAGCGACGGATCAACAGAAGCAGGAATATCGTGCCGCAAAGCCGCAGCCGCCAAGAAAGACTATCCAAGCTATTAAGCCGGCTCCGAACGACACCGACAGTGTAGATAGTAGAGTGCTACTAAGAATCTTAGGAAAAGACTAGCTAGACGGATAGGCCCCCTATCTAGTATAGACAATAGGGCACCGACACGAACCGCGTTACTAGAAGAAGGAAGTATTAACAGTTGTAGCGATCTGCTCTTAGCGGCAGTAGAGGTAAATACGGAGACTGCTATTATCCTTCCTATTACGATCTACCCTGTTAAGAAGTCGCACTGATTACTCCAATTAAAGGCTTTTATCGACACAGGAGCTCTTATCGGAGCCGCGATCCACTATCGATTGGTTCAGAAGCTGATAAACGAATATAGTTACCCAGTGGAATTAGCATCGCCGACGCGAATTTCGGCATATAACGGACAGGACACAGAAAGTGTTACGCACTATATACCATTAAGGACCACACTGGCTGGTCGGACCACGGAAGCTACGTTCCGAATTATGGACATCGGACGGTTCGATATCATTATAGGGCAGAAATAGATAAAGAACTAGAAAGCCGTTATTAATGTAGGTAAAGGCACGCTAGAGTTCAAAACCTAGCAGAGCGGAGTCGCCGCCGAATCGGTCACCGTCGTCGCCGCGAAACCGAACGTTACGACCGCTATCGAAGCGGTTCCAATAGATCGGTTCGACCCTCTAGACACAATCGGAACAATAAGCTCGGAGGCTCTAATAACCTTCGCAAGGTCACTGGATAATAAGATCTACGCTATCTCGATAAAAGACATTAAAGATCACCGAAACATAATAGCGGAAGAAGGGGTGGACCTGTTAGAGGTGTTACCAAAAGAACTCTATAGTTACACTAACGTGTTCTCGAAAGCCGACTCCAACCTCCTGCCGCTCTACCGGCCGGAATACGACAACAAGATCCGGCTAAAAGAAGGAGCTACGCTGCCAAGAACCGAGCCCCTAAGACGATTGTCGCCGGCCGAGCTGGACCAAGTAGAGGTGTTTGTTCGAGAAAACCTAGCGAAGAAGTTTATTACGCCAAGCTCCGCCGAGTATACGTTACAGATTCTTTTCGTCCGAAAACCCGGAGGTAGTCTCTAACTGTGCGTAGACTACAGAGGCCTTAATAAGGTCACTAAGAGAGACGTGTATCTACTGCCGCTAATCGATAAGACTATACAACGAGTAGCGAAGGCTAGGTAGTTCAGCAAGCTGGATATTCGCTAAGCGTTCTACCGACTAAGGAACAAGAAGGGACAAACGGAAGATCTTACGACATTTGCTACGCGTATAGGCAATTTCAAGTAGTTAGTAATGTCTTTCGGTCTTACTAACGCGCCGGCAGTGTAGCAGCGTTTCATAAACTACACCTTTATAGACATGCTAGAACGATTCGTGTCTATCTACTTAGACGACATTCTTATCTACACCGATAGAATAAGAGAACAGCACACGGACTACATCGAGAAGGTGCTAACTAGGCTCCGCGAGGTCGGATTAAACACGGACACGAAGAAGAGCGAGTTCTATTAGACTAAGGTTCAATATCTCAGTCTTATCGTCGGAAGAGAAGGAATTCGGATAGACCCCTTAAAGGTCGCCGCCGTCGCGGAATGGAAGCAGCCGAAATCCAGAAACACTACACAAATCAGAGCGTTTCTCGGATTTTGTAGCTACTATCGACAATTTATTAAGGACTTTAGCAAGATAGCGAGACCCCTGAACGAAGCATTAAAGAAGGAGGCTGCTAGCCTATAGAATAAGAGGTGCACAGAAGCTTTTAACTAGCTGAAAGAAGCAGTGGCCTCGGCGCCAGTTCTAGCACACTTCTAACTAGAAAAGACAATCTATCTAGAGACGGACACTTCCGATATAGTAACAGCAGGGGTCCTTTCTTAATACACTAACGACGGCGAGACCCTCTATCCGGTGGCCTTCTTTAGCAAGTCTATAACTAAGGCCAAACGGAACTACGCTATCTACGATAAAGAACTGTTAGCTATTATACAGGCGTTCGAGGAGTGGAAGCCGGAGCTTATAGCTAGAAAGAGCACGGCCTAGGTCCTTACGGACTATCAGTTACTAACCTACTTTATAAAGACGCAGAAGCTCTTACGCCGCCAAGCTTAGTAGGCCGCCTACTTATCTAGGTTCGACTTTAAGATTACCTATCGACTAGGAGCTTAAAACGGAAAGGCCGACGCGCTAACGAGGAGAGAAGGGAAAACCAGCTGCGCAAAGGAAGATCCGAACATGTTCCAGAAGGTGCTGACTAAGCGGATAGTAGACGCCGAGGTGTTAAAAGAGGTAGGGGTCTGCACAGTAGAGCTGGCGACCGAGGAAGAGACTCTCTACGAAAAAGTAGAGCGGCTTAACCAGCAACAGAAGCTCAGCAAAACCGGTTCAGGGAAGCTAATAGTTCCGGAAGAACTAATTACAGAGATTATCCAGTTGGTCTATAGTTCCAAAGACGTTGGCTACGCCGGCGCGAAGAAAACAATGCAGGCTATAAGAACGATCTACTGGTTTCTACAGATATTCGAGCAGATCCACTAGTTTATCGCTAATTGTTACGCGTGCCGAACAGCGAAGCCGCGTTACGGCCTTCCGGCCGGTTTACTAAAGCCACTGCCAATCCCCGAGAAACCGTAGCAGCATATTACGATAGATTTCGTAACCAGCCTGCCAGATTCCGATAGATACAATAACATCCTTAACGTAGTAGATAGGCTAAGCAAAGAGCGCTACTTTATCCCCTACTAAGCAAAAGATAAAGGCACTACTGCAGAAGAAACTGCGCGGATGTTAATTCAATATATATAGAAGCACTATAGCCTGCTGGACACTATTACTACGGATAGGGGCCCTTAATTTACCGCCGATGTATAGAAAGCTATTAACCAAGCTCTTAGAATTCGCGGAAAGCTCAGTACCGCCGCTTACCCTCAGACCGACGGCCAGTCTAAAGTAGCTAACCGCGAGATAGAACGATATCTACGAACCTTCTGCAGCTATTATTAAGAAGAATAGGTTAAGGTGTTGCCGATAGCCGAGTTCTGCGCCAACTCGGCACTGTCCGAGGCCACCTCGCTGGCGCCGTTTAAGATAACTTATAGTTATCTTCTAAGGATAAGCTTTTAACCGCTGAACGACCCCAGCTCTTCGGAATCTTCTACTGCTACTTCGTTAAAGAGAGTCGCTGCTGCCGCAGCCGAAGCACTTAAGGCTTAGATAGAAGAAGCGATTAAGGTAGCGAAGGAGGCGATAGAATTAGCTTAGAAGAAGATAGTAACTCGAGCTAATAGAAAGCGGTTACCAATAGAATTCGAAGAAGGTCAAAAGGTATAGCTTAACACGCGGAACCTAAGGCTAAAAGGCAACGCTAAGCTTAACCCCTACTACGTAGGTCCGTTTAAGATAGTAGAAAAGAGGTCGCTAGTAACTTATCGGCTCCAGCTACTGAAATCGTTCCGGATCTACGAAGTCTTTTATTTGGATTTGCTGAGTTTGGACCCTAAAGACGGTCTTCCGGATTAGGGGTTCGCTAAAACCCCGCCGGTCGAAATAGACAGTAAAGAAGAAGAATAGGAGGTGGAAGACGTAATAAATATAAGAAAGCTAAGAGGATCTATCGAAGCAAGGATCTCGTAGAAGGGATAGCCGGAAGATTATAAATAGTATCCGATCGAGAATCTCCGGAATTCGGTGGAGCTGCTAAAGGAATTCTATATACGGAACCAGAAGAAGCCAAAGCCGGAGTGGCTCCGAAGCCAACAATTACGGAAGAAGAAAAAAAGCTGCGTCCGCTCTATCGGCGTAGAAGCTAATAAAGACGATCGTAGCGATCGCTTAGCTAGAGTCCTCGGCTCCACCACCACTACCGCTAGCCAGGACCGGCGGATAATAGCGGTAAGGCCGAGGACGGCGCCACTGCGTCGGCGCGCTTTGTAACAGTCTTTGCTCTCCGTTACCACTATCCGCCGGCTTGGCCGGAAGGATAATAACGACGAAGAACGAAGCCGACGCTATTAAAGCAGCCTCGCGGTGGCGCCAAAGGCTATAGTAGAAAAGAAAAAGAAGAAGAGATAGTAAGCTGCGGATAGATCTATATAGACCTCCGCAGCAGCGTACAGGCCAGCCTCGCTGCAGCTTAGACGGCTGCCAGCTCAGATCAGATAGCTCTTCTGATTAGATAGAAGCTAAAGTAAGAGACGTCAGATAGCGACGATGTAAGAAGAAAGAAGATAAAGAAAGGGGATAGTTTCGAAATAGAAGAAAGCGAAGAGGTAACGTCGGAATCTTAAAAAAAAAAGAGAGACATATAAGTAAGCGGTCGAGGTCGACTGCTAGTAAGGAAGGGGGGTAGTGTTGCAGCGGCAGAAAGGGGTGGGACTGAGTAATAGGGTGGACCCTTAGAATTTCGGCTCGGCCCTTCCGGACCGAGCTGGGCCTTGGCACACTACCCCTAAAGCCCTTATCTATTGCTGCATAGATTCCTTTCCCTCTTCAGTTCGAGATATAGTTATTAACAAGGCCGTATTAAATCATATCTGCGTGCCCGGATCAGCTACTAGCGAGAACGCTTTACTCTTTAGTCGCGCCTCTAGATAGGCTAGCCTGTCTTCTTTGCTGCTTGCTGCATAATCGCGACTTATCTTGTTCCTTATATTCTTCTTAAATGCTTCCTAGGCCTTAGGGTCTCTACCCCTAAAGGCTAGTAGATTAGGTAGTAACGTTATCGAAGTGCTACCTTAACTGTAGGCAGTAGGTAAGGCAGTTTCTGCTTAGTCTTCTCGTAGTAGCGGTAGTGCTAACGACGTCGCTGCCGCTATATTAGCTAACTAAACCCTTAGCGTTTTCAGTTGCGCTAGTCGTATCGCTGCTTAGTTCTCTAACACCTCGATAATAGTCTCTGCCAATTCCTTCTCTGCTATTACTACTTCTATCTCCTCTCTTAGCTGCTTGTTCTCTTTTATTTTCTTGTAAAACGTCTTCTTAATAAAGGTAATAGTGTTATATACCTTTCCGGACCTGTATTCCGCTAGGTGTTCCTTAAGTTTATCGGCTATACAGGCGTACAGCTCCTTATAGCCGGCTATGCCCTTCTTTGCTTTATCTATCTCTTCTTCTATAAGACCTTTAGTAGTTGTCCTCTCGTTAAGGATGCTAGTGCGCCTATCCCTCGCTCTATTAGTCTTTCTCTTTCCGCTATAGCCGGTAACGCTACCTTCTACCGTTAAGAAGCCTTCTATAGCCTTCTTATAGTACTAATGTGTTTAGTTTAGGTTATAGTATACGTATGCGTTATTTGGGTAGCCGGATGTAGTTTAACGGGCCCTTTTGCGTAGTGCAGGGTTAGTATAATTAGAGAGTTCGAGATATAATAATCTAAGCGCGCAGATATAATTCAATACAGCTGTTTTAATAACTATATCTCGAACTAAGGAGGGAAAGGAATCTATATAGTGGCAGGTAAGGGCTTTAGGGGTGGCGTGCTAAGGCCCGGCTTAGTCCGGAAGGGCTAAGCCGAAATTCCAAGGGTCTATCCTATTACTTAGTCCTACCCCTTTCTGCTACTGTATATTAGGGGGCGCCGCCCAGCCTAGGTCCTGGACCTAAGCCAGCCGTCGCCCTAAGGACTGCGACTTAGTAGCGCTAGCACGACCCTACCCTCTGTACGGAATTACCAATACGACCCTACTCCTATACAGAGGGAGAATCCTATAGTCCTATACAGAGGGGAATTCCCGCCCCTCTAAACGGAGGGAAAACTCTACACTACTATACAGAGGGAGAACTCCCGATCCTCTGTACGGAGTGTAAACCTTGCACCCTATACAGAGGGAAATTGCTAGCTTAGCTTTGTAGGTACAAATTGTACAGCAGCAGATAACGAAGGAACTGCCTATTAGTTCCTTTATATAGATACCTAACCTTAAGTTTCTAAACCAAGATTCTTAAGCCCTTACATTAGGAACTGATCTTACTGTCGGTAACCGCAGTAATATAACGAAGATAGACAGCAACATCTCTATAGAACCTACGGCTATACAGGGACAGATGCACTACGCGTACGAGGAGCTGCTAGAACACAAGAGGCAGCTCGAGCAGCAAGTAAGCTACTAGGCTGCGATAATTTCCTAACGGGAACAGGAGCTTCGACAGCTTAGGGCGTCCGATCGCGATCCGACCCTAACGACGATAAACACGATAGCCTATAACCTGACCCCCAAGAGCAAACTCCCTAACGTTACTACTTACAATAGTAAGGCTCTGGCCGAATACCCCTCCTAGGCTGCCTAGATGCGCTCTAAGCTTCTAGTTAACTTAGTAGCATACCCGACCGAGCTAGACAAGGTAGTGTACCTCTTTAGGAGGTTAAAGGGCAGGGCAGTAGTACGGATTCTGCCGTACTACGAGACGGCTATTGCCAACCTAGCAATAGCTATAACGACGATGCTCTAGGCAGCTCTTAAAAAGAGCTATAAGGACCTAGACTGCGAGAGCCGAGCACTCCTATAGGTTAACACGATAAAACAAGGACGTAAGACTGTACGAGAGTTCCTTGCGGAATACGACCAGACCCTAGCAGAGGCAGGAGGACTCCAATAGGAGGACAGGATTAAAATTACCTCCCTAGAGGTAGGCCTCTCTAAGGAGATTATAACGGGACTAGTAGGCGTAGTGCGACCAGCTACGTACGAGGAATTCTGTAATCTCCTTAGGATAGTCGACGACCAGCAGTGCAGGCTCGGACAGATAAGCTGCGCTTATAAGATGCGACAACCCCTCTAGCGGCAGACGGACGCTATAGACTAGGAACTAACGACGACGACGAGGGTAGCGGCAGCCGTTACCGTACGGCCAAGGGCCGCTGCCAAAAGGGCACAATAGGTAGACATAGCTACCCTAGATAAGAGAAGGGCAGAAGGGAGCTGCTACCGGTGTAGCAAGATAGGCTATACTGCACGGAATTGCAGGCTTTTGCTAGCAGAGAGACCTTAGGGACGGCCGACCACTATAAGGGTAGCAACTGCAGCGCCCTAACAAGAGGATTAGGAGTCCTACTCGGACAACGACGAGTTAGGAAAAGAATAGCCTCTAAGCGAAGGCTCTGCCAGAGGCGTATATAAGATAGATTGCTAAATCAAAGCACTACTTAGCTATCTTTTAAGAGCAACTACATAACGACTACGCCGTTTATCGTATAGCCTACGCTAAACGGGTCCGCAACAGCGCGGACATTGATTGACACAAGATATTTAGTGTACGGAGTAATTAGCGAAGACTTCGTACAGAGACACTACATTAAGACGACCCCTACTATACCTGTACGTATGTTGGGCATTACCGGGCGAGGACTGGACATTACCTATATAGTAAAAGTAACGATAGAGATATAGGGACACTATAAGCAGGACTTATACCTCTATGTCGTACAGGACAAGTTGGGGTATAACCTAATATTAGGGAAGCTATAGATAGAGTGCTAGTAGGGCAAGCTAGACGTTGGACGAGGACGGCTGTACCTGGCAGCGACGAAGTAGAGGCTCCGAGACTAAGGGAGGGTCCTGCAGGGCGGCAATGCTAAGGCCGAAATCAACACTGCGACTGCAGACATTAAGAAGGCATTAGCGCCTAAGAAAGCAACGGACCCCTATACGAAGCTCCTAAGAGAATATGCAGGATACCTGGACCTCTTCGAGCTAAAGTCGGCCTTAAAACTGCTGCTACACTAAGGAGAAGGGATTAACTACGACATCCAGCTAGAGCCCCGTCCGGATAGGAGTCTGCCTAAGGTACCGTACAGCCCGCTGTACAGAATGTCCTCTAGAGAACTCCTAGTACTGCGCAAGACACTGGACGACCTGCTTACTAAAGGGTTTATTAAGGCAAGTACCTCGTCTATAGGAGCCCTAGTACTGTTTGTCTATAAGGAGGGCAAGGCCGGCTTGCGTTTCTGCATAGACTACAGAGGCATTAACGCGATTACTAAGAAG
This sequence comes from Pseudocercospora ulei, assembly GCA_016165855.1. Classification (NCBI taxonomy): domain Eukaryota; kingdom Fungi; phylum Ascomycota; class Dothideomycetes; order Mycosphaerellales; family Mycosphaerellaceae; genus Pseudocercospora; species Pseudocercospora ulei. The sequence continues at coordinate 807,274 of JACWNB010000003.1, forward strand.
GACCGGTACCCCCTACCCCTTATTAAGGAGACTCTCGGACGAATTAGCAAGGCTAAGTAGTTTACTAAGCTTAACGTAGTCTTGGCTTTCTATAAGATACGGATTAAGGAAGGCTGTAAATAGATAACTACTGTTGCGGCGGCAGAAAGGGGTAGGACTAAGCAATAGGGTAGACCCTCAGAATTTCAGCTCGGCCCTTCCGGACCGAGCCAGGCCCTAGCGCACCACTCCCAAAGCTCTTACCCGCCACTATATAGATTCCTTTCGCTCCTTAGTTCGAGATATAGTTATTAGAAAGGCCGTATTAAATCTTATCTGTATGCCCGGATTATTATATCTCGAACTCACTTACTACACTATCCCTGCGCTGCGCGAAAGGGACTGTTAAACTATCCAGACACCCGAATAACGCACGCGCACTACACACCAAACCAACAGCCCCAGCACTGTAAGAAAGCAATAGAGAGCTTCTTAACGGTAGAGGGTGGCGTTACAGGCCGCAGCGGAAAGAGAAAGACTAATAGACCGAGGGATAGGCGTATTAGCATCCTCGACGACAGAATAGCTACTAAGGGCCTTACAGAAGAAGAGATAGATAAAGCGAAGAGGGGCATAGAGAGCTATACCGAACTGTATGCATGCAAGCCGGAGGAAATAGAGGAGTATCTGGCAGAGAATAGAGCTAAGAAGATGTTCGACATTATTACCTTTATCGAGAAGAAGTTTTATAGAAACACGGAAGAAAACAGGAGATTAAGAGAGGAAAACGAAGCGGTAAGAGCCGAGAAGGAATCGGCAGAGACTATTATAGATATGCTGGAAAACCAAGCAGCAAACCAACTGGTACAACTAAAAGCGATAAAGGCCCAGTTAGCTAAGATAGAGGCAGCGATGTCGCCGCTACCGCGCCGAGAAGAACAAGCGGAGATCGCCTTACCGGCGGCCTACAGTTAAGGCGGCACACTAATAACGTCACTACTAGATCTACTAGCGTTTAGAGGCGGAGATCCTAAGGATTGGGAAGTATTTAAGAAAAAGATAAAGAACAAGATAGACTGCGACTATGCTAGAAACAGTGCTGGAGATAGATTGGCCTACCTAGAGTCGCGATTAGAAGGTAAAGCTTTTTCGCTAGTAGCGGACCTAGAAGAGGTAACTGCTAAAGAAGCAATTAAAGCGCTGGATTAACGCTTCGGGGACCCCTTCCGAAAGAAGACGGCCTGCGAACAGCTAGACAAGATCAACCAGAACCGGCAGACGTTTAAGGAATTCTACGGACTATTCCAAAAATATGCGATTAGAGCTAGAGTGTCGGAAGATAAGCAGCTCCACCTATTAAGGCAGAAGCTGAACCCCGAATTGGCAGCGGCTATAGCGTCGGTAGAAGACGAAGACCTCGAAAGCTTCGTACACAGAGCGAGAGTTACTGCTAGAAACCTAAGCGCTTACGCGAAATCGCGTAAATCGAACCAGAAGCCGTCGATAACGCAGGCAACGCGACCCCCTGCACCTTTCCGGAGAGCACCCTAGCAGCTATCTTATTAGTCACCGCATTCGTTATTCGTCCCCACCTGTTATATATATAGAAAGCCTGGCTATATCGCTACGAGATGCCAAGCATTAGATAAGCAGAAGCAGGAGTATCGTGTTATAAAGCAGCTGCAGCCGCAGCCGTCGAGAAAGACTATACAAGCTATCGAGCCGGCTCCGAACGACACTAACGGTGTGGACGGTAGAGTGCTACTAAGAATCCTAGGAAAAGACCAGCTGGATAGATAGGCCCCCTATCCAGTATAGACAATAGGGCACTAACACGAACTACGCCACCAGAGAAAGGAAGCATTAACAGCTGCAGCGACCTGCTCTCGGCAGCGGTAGAAGTGAACACGGAAACAGCTATTATCCTTCCAATTACTGTCCACCCCCTCGATAGCTCGAGCAAACCACTTTAGCTAAGAGCTTTTATTGACACGGGAGCCCTTATCGGTGCGGCGATCCACTATCGATTGGTTCAAAAGCTAATAAACGGATACAGCTATCCAGTAGAGTTGGCATTACCGATACGGATTTCGGCATACAACGGACAAGACACTAAGAGTGTTACGCATTATATGCTATTAAAGACTACCCTAGCTGGCCGCACTACGGAGGCGACGTTCCGAATTATAGATATCGGAAGGTTTAACATTATTATAGGACAAAAATGGACAAAGAACTAGAAAGCCGTTATTGACGTAGGTAAAGGCACCCTTAGATTCAAAAACCAGCAGACTGGAATCGCCGCCGAATCGGTCACAGTCGCCAACGCTATACCGAAAGTCACGACCATCGAAGGGGTTCTAAAAGATCGGTCCGACCCTCCAGACACGATAGGAATAATAAGCTTAGAAGCTTTAACGACCCTTGCGAGGTCGTCGGACAACAAGGTTTATGCTATTATAATAAAGGATATCGAAGACTACCGGAAGATAATAGCAGAAGAAGAAGTGGATCTACTAGAGGTGTTACCGAAAGAACTCTATAGTTACACTAACGTGTTCTCGAAGGCTGACTCTAACCTCTTGCCGCTCTACTGACCAGAATATAACAACAAGATCCAGTTAAAAGAAGGAGCTGCGCTGCTAAGGACCGAATCCCTAAGACGCTTATCGCCGGCTAAACTGGACTAGGTAGAAGTGTTTGTCCGAGAGAACCTAGCGAAGAAGTTCATTACGCTAAGCTTTGCAGAATATGCGTTACCGATTCTTTTCGTAAGAAAGCCCAGAGGTGGCCTCCGCCTATGCGTAGATTACCGAGGCCTTAACGAGGTTACTAAGGGAGATGTGCATCCGCTGCCTCTAATCGATAAGACTATACAAAGGGTAGCAAAGGCTAAGTAGTTCAGTAAGCTAGATATTCGCCAAGCTTTCTATCGATTAAGAAACGAAGAAGGACAAACGGAAGACCTTACGACATTCGCTATGCGTATAGGCAATTTCAAGTAGTTAGTAATGCCTTTCGGACTTACCAACGCGCCGGCTGTGTAGCAACGCTTTATAAACTACACCTTTGTAGACATGCTAGAACGGTTCGTGTCCATTTACCTAGACGATATTCTTATCTACACTAAGGGAACGAGAGAGCAACACACGGACCACATTGAGAGTAATCCGGGCACGCAGATATAATTCAATACAGCCTTTTTAATAACTATATCTCGAACTAAGGAGGGAAAGGAATCTATATAGTAGTAACTAAGAGCTTTAGGGGTAATGTGCCAAGGCCCGGCTCGGTCCGGAAGGGCCGAGCCGAAATTCTAAGGGTCTACCCTATTACTTAGTCCTACCCCTTTCTGCCGCCGCAACACCACCCCCCTCCCTTATTAGCGGTCGCCCTCGACCGCTTACTTATCTGTTCCTCCTTTTTTTTTTTTACATCCTTACTATCTGACGTCTTCACTTAGTGTCTATCTGATCCGTTTTATCTGATCGGAGCCATCTGATCGGAGCCAGCGGTTACTAGAGCTGCGGCGTAACCAGTCTGTGCTTCGCTGTAGAGGTCTATATAGATCTATCTATAGCTCGCTATCTTCTTCTTTTTCTTTCTCTACTAAGGACCTTACCTACCGCAGGGCTGGCAGCGTCGACGCCGCTTTACGGCGTCGGCGAGCTTCCTGCCGTAGCTGCAGTAGGTAGTAGCTACGTCGAAGACTCTAGCGAAGCGACTGTTACGATCGTTTTTATCGGGCTTCTGTACTGATAAAGCGGACTTGGCTCTTCTTTTCAGCCGTCGAGCTACTTAGGCCTCGGCTTCTTCGGGTTCCGGACGTAAAATTCTCTTAGCACCGCTGCCGAATTCCGGAGGTTCTCGGCCGGATACTATTTATAGTCTTCTGGCTATCCTTTCTATAAGATCCTCGCTTTGATAAATCCTCTTCGTTTTCTTATATCGATTACGTCTTCTACTTCCTACTCTTCTTCTTCGCCGTCTATCTCGACCGACAGGGGTTCGGCGAACCCCTGTTCCGGAAGGTCTTCTTTAGAGTCTAAACTTAACAGATCTAAATAGAAGACATCGTAGATCCGGAATAATTTTGGCAGCTAGAGCCGGTAGGTCACCGGCGACCTCTTTTCTACTATCTTAAACGGGCCTACGTAACGAGGGTTGAGCTTTGCGTTGCCTTTTAGCCTTAGGTTCTATGTGTTAAGCTATACCTTTTGGCCTTCCTCGAATTCTATCAGTAACCTCTTTCTATTAGCTCGAGTTACTATCTTCTTCTAAGCTGATTCCATCGCCTCTTTCGCCACCTTAATCGCTTCTTCTATCTAAGATTAGAGCGCGTCTGCCGCTGCCGCGGCGATTCTCTTCGACGAGGTAGTAGTAGATAGTTCTAAAGAGCTGGGTTCGTTCGGCGGCTAAAAGCTTATCCTTGGAAGATAACCGTATATTATCTCAAACGGCGCCAGTAAGGTGGCTTCCGACTGTGCTAAATTGGCGCAGAATTCGGCTATCGGCAACATCTTAGTCCACTCTACTTAATAATAGCCGCAAAAGATTCGTAGATACTTTTCTATCTTACAGTTAGCCACTTTAGACTGACTGTCGGTCTAAGGGTAAGCGGCTATGCTAAGCTTTCTACGAATTCCAAGGGCTTGGTTAATAGCTTTCTATACGTTAGCGGTGAATTAAGGACCCCTATCTGTAGTAATAGTATCCGGCAGGCCGTAGTGCTTCTATACGTGCTGGATCAACATTCTCGCTGTTTCTTCTGCAGTAGTTCCTTTATCCTTAGCTCGGCAGGGAATGAAATAGCGTTCCTTGCTTAGTCAATCCACTACGTTAAGCGTAGCATTATATCTATCGGAATCTGGCAGGCCGGTTACGAAGTCTATCGTAACGTGCTGCTATAGTTTCTCGGGGATCGGAAGTGGCTTTAATAGGCCGGCCGGAAGGCTGTAACGTAGCTTCGCAGCTCGGCACACATAACAGTTAGCTCTAAACCGGTGGATCCGCTCGAAAATTCGCGGAAACCAGTAGGTCGTCCTTATTGCTTCTATCGTCTTCTTTGATCCTGCGTAACCAACATCCGTAGAACTATAGACTAGCTAGATAACCTCTGTAATCAGTTCTTCCGGAACGATTAGCTTCCCTAAGCCGGTTTTTCCGAGCTTCCGCTGCTGATTAAGCTGTTCCACTCTCTCGTACAGCGTCTCTTCTTTAATTGGCGGCTCTATCGCACAGATCCCTACCTCTTTCAACACCTCGGCGTCTACTATTCGTTCTGTTAGCACCTTCTGAAACATGTTCAGATCTTCTTTCGCGCAGCTAGTCTTTCCTTCTCTTCTCGTTAGCGTATTAGCCTTTCCATTTTGAGCTCTAGGTCGATAAGTGATCTTAAAGTCGAATCCGGACAGGTAGGCGGCCTACCTAGCTTGGCGGCGTAATAGCTTCTACGTCTTTATAAAGTAGGTCAGCGACTGGTGGTCCGTAAGGACCTAGATCGTGCTCTGTCTAGCTATAAGCTCCAGTTTCCACTCTTCGAACGCCTGTATAATAGCTAACAGTTCTTTATTATAGATAGCGTAGTTCTGTTTAGCATTATTTATAGACTTGCTAAAGAAAGCTACTGGATAGAGAGTCTCGTCGTCGTTAGCGTATTAAGAAAGGACCCCTGCTGTTACTGTGTCGGAAGCGTCCGTTTCTACGTAGATCGTCCTCTCTAGTCGGAAGTGTGCCAGAACCGGCGCCGATGCCACTGCCTCTTTTAGCCGGTTAAAGGCTTCCGTGCACCTCTTATTCTATAGGCTAGCGGCCTCCTTCTTTAAGGCCTCGTTCAGGGGTCTCGCTATCTTGCTAAAGTCCTTAATAAACCCTCGATAGTAGCTGCAGAAGCCTAGAAACGCTCTGATTTGCGTAGTGTTTCCGGATGTCAGCTGCTTCTATTCCGCGACTGCGGCGACCTTTAAGGGGTCTATCCGAATTCCTTCTCTTCCGACGATAAGACCGAGGTATTTGACTTCGGTCTAGTAGAACTCGCTCTTCTTCGTGTCCGCGTTTAGTCCGACCTCGCGGAGTCTCTTTAACACCCTCTCTATGTGGTCCGTATGTTGCTCTCTCGTTCCCTTAGTATAGATAAGAATGTCGTCTAAGTAGATAGACACGAACCGTTCTAGCATGTCTATAAAGGTGTGGTTTATAAAGCGTTGCTACACTGCCGGCGCGTTGGTAAGTCCGAAAGGCATTACCAGCTACTTAAAATTGCCTATACGCGTAGCGAATGTCGTAAGGTCTTCCGTTTGTCCTTCCTCGTTCCTTAACTAGTGGAATGCTTAGCGAATATCCAGCTTGCTAAACTACTTAGCCTTAGCTACTCGTTGTATAGTCTCGTCTATTAGCGGCAGCAGATACACATCTCTCTTAGTAACCTTATTAAGGCCTCGGTAATCTACGTATAGGCGGAGGCCACCTCTGAGTTTCCGTACGAAAAGAATCGGTAACGCATATTCTGCAGAGCTTGGCGTAATAAACTTCTTCGCCAGATTCTCTCGAACGAACACTTCTACTTAGTCCAGCTCGGCCGGCGATAAAGGTCTTAGGGGTTCGGTTCTTAGCAGCGCAGCTCCTTCTTTTAACCGGATCTTGTTGTTATATTCCGGTTAGTAGAGCGGCAGTAGGTTGGAGTCTGCTTTCGAGAACACATTAGTGTAGCTATAGAGTTCTTTCAGTAACACCTCTATTAGGTCCACTTCTTCTTCTGCTATTATCTTCCAGTAGTCTTCGATGTCTTTTATTAAGATAGCGTAAATTTCGTTGTCCGATAACCTCGCGAGGGTCGTTAAAGCCTCTGAGCTTAGCATTCCGATCGTGTTTTAAGGGTCGCACCGATCCTTCGGAACCGCTTCGATGGTCGTAGCGTTCGGTTCTACGGCGACCTCGGTAACTGATTTGACAGCGGCTCCTTCCTGCTGGGTTTTGAACCCTAGCGTGCCTTTACCTACGTCGATAACAGCCTTCTGGTTCTTTATCTATTTCTGCCCTATAATAATGTCAAATCTTCTGATATCTATAATTCGGAACGTCGCTTCTGTAGTGCGACCTGCTAAGGTAGTCTTTAATAGCACATAGTGCGTAACACTCTCGGTGTCTTGTCCGTTGTATGCCGAAATCTGTGTCGGCGATGCCAACTCCACCGGATAGCTATATCCGTTTATTAGCTTTTAAACTAATCGATAGTGGATCGCCGCGCCGATAAGAGCTCCCGTGTCGATAGAAGCTCTTAGCTAAAGTGGTTTGCTCGAGCTATCGAGGGGGTGGACAGTAATTAGAAGGATAATAGCTGTTTCCGTGTTTACTTCCACCGCCGCCGAGAGCGGATCGCTGCAGCTGTTAATGCTTCCTTTCTCCGGTAACGTAGTTCGTGTTAGTGTCCTATTGTCTATACTGGATAGGGGGCCTATCTATCTAGCTGGTCTTTTCCCAGGATTCGCAGTAGCACTCCACTGTCTACGCTCTCGGTGTCGTTCGGAGCCGGCTCGATAGCTTGTATAGTCTTTCTCGGCGGCTGCGGCTGCTTTATAACACGATACTCCTGCTTCTGCTTACCTAATACTTGGCATCTCGTAGCGATGTAGCCAGGCTTTCTACACGCGTAGCAGGTAGGGACGAACGACGAACGCGGTAACTAATAAGGTGGCTGCTGGGGTGCTCTCCGGAAAGGTGCAGGGGGTCGCGTTGCCTACGTTATCGACAGCTTCTAGTTCGATTCGCGCGATTTCGCGTAAGCGCTTAAGTTTCTGGCAGTAACTCTCGCTCTATATACGAAACTCTTAAGGTCTTCGTCTTCTACCGAGGCTATAGCTGCGGCCAGTTCAGGGTTCAGTTTCTGCCTTAGTAGGTAGAGCTGCTTATCTTCCGACACTCTAGCTCTAATAGCATATTTTCGGAATAGTCCGTAGAATTCCTTAAACGTCTGCTGGTTCTAGTTGATCTTGTCCAGCTGCTTACGGGCCGTCTTCTTCCGGAAGGGGTCTCCGAAGCGTTGATCCAGCGCTTTAATCGCTTCTTTAGCGGTTACCTCTTCTAGGTCCGCCACTAGCGAAAAAGCTTTACCTTCTAATCGCAATTCCAGGTAGGCCAATCTATCTCTGGCACTGTTTCTAGCGTAATCTCGGTCTATCTTGTTCTTTATCTTCTTCTTAAACGCTTCCTAGTCTTCGGGGTCTCCTCCTTTAAACACCGGTAGGTCCGGTAGTAATGTTCTTGAGGTGCTACCCTGACTGTAGGCCGCCGGTAAGGCGGTCTCTGCTTGTTCTTCTTAATGCTGTAGCAGCGCCGACGACATCGCTGCTTCTATCTTAGCTAGCTAAGTCTTTATCGCCTTTAGTTGTGCTAGTCGGTTCGCTACTTGGTTTTCTAGCATATCTATAATAGTCTCGGCTGATTCCTTCTCGGCTCTTACCGTCTCGATTTCCTCTCTTAACTGTCTCTTTTCTTCTAGGGTTCTGTAAAACAGCTTCTTAATAAGGTCTATGCTGTCGTAGACCTTTCCTACTCCGTTCTCGTTTACGTAATCCTTAAGTTCCTCGAGTGTGTAGTCGTAGATTTTCTTGTATTCGTTTATTCGTTCCTTAATCTCTGCGGTCGCTTCCGCTGTAAAACCTCCGATAATGAACTTATTATCGATAACACTAGAGCGCCTACTCGCTCTGTTAGTCTTTTCTCTTCTGCTTCTGCTTCGGCCTGTAACGCCGCCCTCTACTGTCGAGAAGCTCTCTATAGCTGTCTTATAGTGCTAGTGTTTGGTTTGGTTTGTGTAGTGCGCGTGCGTTATTCAGGTGTCCGGATAGTTTAACGGTCCCTTTCGCGCAGCGCAGGGATAGTATAGTAAGTAAGTTCAAGATATAATAATCCGGGCACGCAGATATAATTCAATACAGCCTTTTTAATAACTATATCTCGAACTAAGGAGGGAAAGGAATCTACTAAGTAAGAGCTTTAGGGGTAATGTGCCAAGGCCCGGCTCGGTCCGGAAGGGCCGAGCCGAAATTCCGAGGGTCTACCCTATTACTCAGTCCTACCCCTTTCTGCCGCTGCAACAGAGAGGGTGTTGAAGAGACTCCGCGAGGCCGGATTGAACGTAGACACGAAGAAGAGCGAGTTCTATCAGACCGAAGTTAAATACCTCGGTCTTATCGTCAGAAGAGAAGGGATTCGGATAGACCTATCGAAAGTAGCCGCTGTCGCGGAATGGAAGCAACCGACATCTGGAAACACTATGCAAATCAGAGCGTTTCTTAGATTCTGCAGCTACTATCGACAGTTTATTAAGAACTTTAGTAAAATAGCGAGACCCCTAAACGAAGTATTAAAGAAGGAGGCCGCTAGCCTATAGAACGAGAGGTGCACGGAAGCCTTTAACTAGCTAAAGGAGGCGGTAGCCTTAGCGCTAGTGCTAGCGCACTTCCGACCGAAAAAGACGATCTACGTAGAAACGGACGCTTCCGACACAGTAACAGCAGGGGTCCTTTCTTAATACGCTGACAACGACGAGACTCTCTATCCAGTGGCTTTCTTTAGCAAGTCTATAAATAAGGCTAAGCGGAACTACGCTATCTATAATAAAGAACTATTAGCTATTACACAGGCGTTCGAAGAATAGAAACCAGAGCTTATAGCTAGACAAGGCACGATCCAGGTCCTTATAGACTACCAGTCGCTGACCTACTTTATAAAGACGTAGAAGCTATTACGCCGCCAAGCTAGGTAGGCCCCCTACCTGTCCGGATTTGACTTTAAGATTACTTATCGACCTGGAGCTCAAAATGGGAAGGCTAATACGCTAACGGGAAGAGAAGGAAAGACCAGCCGCGCGAAAGAAGATCCGAACATGTTCCAGAAGGTGTTAACCGAACAGAGAGTAGACGTAGAGGTATTAAGAGAAGCAGGGATCAGCGCGATAGAACCTCCGACCGAAGAAGAGACGCTCTACAAGAGAGTAGAACGGCTTAATTAGCAGCAGAAGCTCGGCAAAACCAGCTTAGGGAAACTGATCGTTCTGGAAGAACTAATTACAGAGGTTATCCAGCTGGTCTATAGCTCTACGGATATTGGTTACGCAGGATCGAAGAAGACGATAGAAGCAATAAGGACGACCTACTGGTTTCTGCGAATCTTCGAACGGATACATCGGTTTATCGCTAACTGTTACGTATGCCGAGCAGCGAAGCTACGTTACGGCCTTCTAGCTGGCTTGTTAAAGCCACTTCTGATCCCTAAGAAACTATAGCAGCACATTACGATGGATTTCGTAACCGGCCTGCCGGATTCCGATAGATATAACGCTACGCTTAATGTAGTAGATTGACTAAGCAAAGAACGCTATTTTATCCCCTACCGAGCTAAGGATAAAGGAACTACTGCGGAAGAAACAGCGAGAATGTTGATCCAGCACGTATAGAAGCACTACGGCCTGCCGGATACTATTACTACAGATAGGGGTCCTTAATTCACCGCTAACGTATAGAAAGCCATTAACCAGGCCCTCGGGATTCGTAGAAAGCTCAGCACGGCTGCTTACCCTTAGACCGACAGTCAGTCTAAAGTAGCTAACCGAGAGATAGAAAAATATCTAAGAATCTTCTGCAGCTATTATTAAGCAGAATAGGTTAAGGTGTTGCCGATGGCCAAATTCTGCGCCAATTTAGCACAGTCGGAAGCTACATTACTGGCGCCGTTTGAGATAACATACAGTTATCTTCCGAGGATAAGCTTTCAGCTGCCGAACGAACCCAGCTCTTTAGAACCTTCTACTACTACCTCGTCGAAGAGAATCGCCGCGGCGGCGGCAGACGCGCTCCGATCTCAGATAGAAGAAGCGATTAAGGTAGCGAAAGAGGCGATAGAATCAGCTTAGAAGAAGATAGCAACTCGAGCTAATAGAAAGAGGTTACCGATAGAATTCGAGGAAGGCCAAAAGGTATAGCTTAACACACGGAACCTAAGGCTAAAAGGCAACGCGAAGCTCAACCCTCGTTACGTAGGCCCGTTTAAGATAGTAGAAAAGAGGTCGCCAGTAACCTACCGGCTCTAGCTGCCGAAATTATTCCGGATCTACGATGTCTTCTACTCGGATCTGTTAAGTTTAGACCCTAAAGAAGGCCTTCCAGAACAGGAGTTCGCCGAACCCCCGTCGGTCGAGATAGACAGCGAAGAAGAAGAGTAGGAAGTAGAAGACATAATCGATATAAGGAAACGAAGAGGATCTATCGAAGCGAGGATCTTATAGAAAGGATAGCTAGAAGACTATAAATAGTATCCGGCCGAGAACCTCTGGAATTCGGCAGCGGTGCTAAGAGAATTTTACGTCCGGAACCTAAAGAAGCCGAGGCCTAAGTGGCTCGACGGCTGAAAAGAAGAGCCAAGTCCGCTTTATTAGTGCGGAAGCTGATAAAAACGATCGTAACAGTCGCTTCGCTGGAGTCTTCGACGCGGCCACTACCTACTGCAGCTGCGGCAGGAAGCTCGCCGACGCCGTAAAGCGGCGTCGACGCCGCCAGCCCTGCGGTAGGTAAGGTCCTTAGTAGAGAAAGAAAAAGAAGAAGATAGCGAGCTGCAGATAGATCTATATAGACCTACGCGACGGCTGTTAGGGGGCGCCGCCCAGCCCAGGTCCTGGACCCGACCTAAGCCAGCCGTCGCCTTAAGGACTGCGACTTAGCGGCGCTAGCATAACCCTACCCTCTGTACAGAACTACCGACAGGACCCTACTCCTATATAGAGGGAGAACCCTATAGTCCTGCACAGAGGGGAACTGCCGCCCCTCTAAATAGAGGGAAAACTCTGCATTACTATATAGAGGGGGAACTCCCGATCCTCTGTACAGAGTGTAAACCTTGCACCCCTGCATAGGAGGAAATTGTTGGCTTAGCTTCGTAGGTACAAATTGTACAGCAGCGGACGACAAAGGAACTGCCTATTAGTTCCTTTATATAGATACCCAGCCTTAAGTTTCTAAACTAAGATTCTTAAGCCCCTTATATTAGGAACTAATCTCACTATTAGTAACTGCAGTAATAAAACAAAGATAGACGGCGACACCCCTATAGAAACTACGGCTATAGAGGGGCATATGCACTGCGTATACGAGGAGCTGCTGGAAAGCAAGAGGCAGCTCGAGCAGCAAGTAAGCTACTAGGCTGCGATAATTTCCTAACAGGAACAGGAGCTACAACAGCTTAGGGCGTCCGATCGCGATCCGACCCCTACGACGACGACGAACATAATAGCCTACACCCTGACCCCTAAAAGCAAACTCCCCGACGTCTCTATATACGATAGTAAGGCTCCGGCCGAGTACCCCTCCTAGGCTGCCCAGATACGCTCTAAGCTTCTAGTCGACTTAGGAGCATACCCGACCGAGCTAGACAAGGTAGTTTACCTCTTTAGGAGGTTAAAGGGCAGGGCAGCAGCACGAATTCTGCCGTACTACGAGACGGCTATTGCCAACCTAGCAATAGCTACAACGACGATGCTCTAGGCAGCTCTAGACAAGAGCTACAAGGACCTAGACTGCGAGAGCCGAGCACTCCTACGGATCAATACGATAAAGCAAGGACGCAAGACCGTACAAGAATTCCTCGCAGAATTTGACCAGACTTTAGCAGAAGCAGGAGGTCTCTAATAGGAGGACAGGATAAAAATTACCTCTTTAGAGGTAGGCCTCTCTAAGGAGATTATAACGGGGCTGGTAGGCGTAATGCGACTAGCTACGTACAAGGAATTCTGCGATCTCCTTAGGATAGTCGACGACTAGTAGCGCAGGCTTAGACGGATAAGCTGCGCTTAAGAGATAAGACAACCCCTCTAGCGACAGACAGACACTATAGACTAGGAACTAACGACGACGAGGGTAGCGGCAGCCATTACTGTACGGCTAAGGGCCGCTACTAAAAGGGCGCAATAGGTAGACATAGCTACCCTTAACAAGAGACGAGCAGAAGGGAGCTGCTACCAGTATAGCAAGATAGGCTATACTGTACGGAATTGCGGGCTTTTGCCAGTAGAGAGACCTAGGGGACGGCCGACCACTGTAAGGGTAGCAACTGCGGCGCCCTAACGAGAAGATCAAGAGTCCTACTTAGACGACGACGAGTCGGGAAAAGAGTAGCCTCTAAGCGAAGGCTCTGCTAGAGGCGTATACGAGATAGATTGCTAAATTAAAGCATTACTTAGCTATCTTTTAAGAGCAACTACATAACGACTACGCCGTTTATCGTACGGCCAACGTTAAACGGGTCCGTATCGGCGCGGACATTAATTAATACAGGATGTTTGGTGTACGGAGTAATTAGCGAAGACTTCGTACAGAGACATCGGATTAAGACAGCCCCTACAGTACCTGTACGCATGTTGGGCATTACTAGGCGAGGACTGGACATTACCTATATAGTAAAAGTAACGATAGAGGTACAGGGACACTATAAGCAGGACTTATACCTCTATGTCGTATAGGACAAGTTGGGGTATAACCTAATACTAGGGAAGCTATAGATAGAGCGCTAGAGGGGCAAGCTAGACGTTGGACGAGGACGGCTATACCTAGCAGTAACGAAGCAGAGGCTCCAAGACTAGGGGAGGATCTAGCAGGGCGACAGCGCTACGGCCGGAGCGTCGACGAAGCAGAGGCCCCGAGACTAAGGGAAGGCTCTACAAGGTAACAATGCTAAGGCCGAAATCAATACGGCAACGGCGGACATTAAGAAGGCATTAGCACCTAAGAAAGTAACGGACCCTTATACGAAGCTCCTAAGGGAGTATGCTAGATACCTAGACCTCTTCGAGCCAAAGTTAGCCTTAAAGCTGCCGCTACACCGAGGAGAAGGGATTAACTATAACATCTAGCTAGAACCCTGTCCAGATAGGAGCCTGCTAGAGGTACTGTACGGACCGCTATATAGAATGTCCTTTAGAGAACTCTTAGTACTACACAAGACACTGGACGACCTGCTTGCTAAAGGGTTTATTTAGGCAAGTACGTCGTCTGCAGGAGCCCTAGTACTGTTTGTCTATAAGGAGGGGAAGGCCGGATTGCGTTTCTACGTAGACTATAGAGGCATTAACGCGATTACTAAGAAGGACCGGTACCCCCTACCCCTTATTAAGGAGACTCTCGGACGGATTAGCAAGGCGAAGTAGTTTACTAAGCTTAACGTAGTCTTAGCCTTCTACAAGATACAGATTAAGGAAGGCTGTAAATAGATAACTGCCTTCTATACGAGATATAGTCTTTTTAAGTAGCTTGTTACCCCCTTCGGCCTTGCCAACGCACCGGCAACCTTCTAAAGGTATATTAACAAGTCCCTGCAAGGGTTACTAGACGACATCTGCTCGGTATACCTCGACGACACCCTAGTTTTTACAGACAGCACCTACGCAGATTACGTACAGGACGTTAAGAAGGTGCTGGACCGACTGCAGTAGGCTGGCTTGTACCTCGACATCGACAAATGTAAATTCGGTGTCTAGTGTACGAAATACCTAGGTTTTATTATTAAGGTAGGGAAAGGCATTAGTATAGATAGAAAGAAGATTAATGCTATTAAGCAATAGAAGCCGCCTACGAACGTTAAGGGCGTACAGGAATTTCTTAGGTTTGCCAACTTCTACCGCCAGTTTATACAGAACTACTCGGAGATCGTACGCCCCCTAGTTAAGCTAACGCACAAGGACAAGCAGTTCAAATAGACGGACGAATGTAACAGGAGCTTCAACAAGCTAAAGGAGCTCTTTACTACAGGACCAACGCTTGCCGCCTTCGACCTAGAGCGTACGACAATACTAGAAACTGACTCCTTAGGGTACTGCATTAGAGGTATCCTGTTACAGGTAGGCTCGGACGGACTCCTATACCTATGCGCGTATTTCTCTAAGAAGAACTCCCTAGCTAAGTGCAACTACCCTATCTACGACAAAGAGTTGCTAGCAGTCGTCTAGTGTTGCGAAGCATAGGATAGAGAACTCTGCTTAGTGCCCAAGTTCCTTGCCCTAACGGACTACAAGAATCTAGAGTACTTTACTTAGCCCTGGAAGCTGTCTAAGAGGCACGTACAATAGGCAATGTACCTAAGCCGGTTTAATATAAGGCTCTAGTATCGTAAGGGTAAGGACAACAGTAGGGCTAATGCACTATCTAGACAGGACTAGGACATACTAACGACGTACGAGGACGACAGGTTAAAGTTACGAACATTCCAGATGTTTAAGGAGGAGCCAGGCGAGGAGACTATGCGCCTAGCAGCGACATACCTATAGGAACCCTAACTGCAAGTATAGGAAGAGGCAGTAGAAAAGGACGAGGTGTACCGAGAGGCCCGTACAGCGATCTAAGGAGGGCAACGGAAGCTCCTAGCCGAGCTCTATCTTAAGGTGTCGGCAGCAGAGTGCTTAGTAGACAAAGAGAACAACCTAAAGTTTAGGAATCGGATCTGGGTCCCAGCCGACCAGAAGCTCTATACGAGCTTAATACAACGGGCGCACGATTCTATAGCTACTGGGCACCTAGGGCGCGAGGAGACATACAGCATTGTCGCTAGGGACTACTACTAGCCGGCAATAGCGAAGGACATCCGCAGGTTCGTACAGAACTGCGACGTATACAGACGGACGAAGCCCTAGCGTAAGCTAAAGCATAGGCTGCTAAAGCCCCTACCGATCCTAGACCGGCCCTAGCAAGACCTAACTATAGACTTTATTACAGACCTCCCTAAGAGCGACGGACAGCGGAACATTATAGTAGTTACAGACAAGTTAACGAAGGGGGTAATACTAGAGGGAATAGACTTTATTACGGCTAAGGACACTGCCTAGGCATTTATACGGACGACGTTTAGCAAATACGGATTCCTCTAGTCGATTGTATCGGACCGGGGGACACAGTTTACGAGCCAGCTCTAGGCAAGGGTCTGCTAGTTGCTAAAGGTAGAACGTCGCCTGTTAACTGTATAGCACCTGCAGACGGACGGGGCGACGGAGAGGGTTAATTCGACGTTGGAAGCGTACCTCCGAGCGTACGTCGACTATAACTAGACGAACTAGAACCGACTTCTCCCTTTAGCAGAGCTAGCAATTAATAGCTGTACGGCTAACGCTACAGGATTGTCCCTCTTCTTTATAACCTATAGATACGACTATTCCCTGCTCCTACCGACCCTAAGTAGTAATACCCTACGCCCTGTACGATCCCTAATCTAGCAGGGAGAAGCTATCGTACAGACAATTACGAATGCCTATTAATAGGCGAAGGCGAGCCTAGCTATAGCTTAACAGAATGCGGAAGAGCAGGCCAATAAAGGACGACAGGCTGCACTAAGGTATAAGGCAGGGGATAAGGTCTAGCTAAACCAGCGAAACATCTATATAGACTGGCTAAGCAAGAAACTGGATTAGAGGAACAGGAAGTTTATAGTAGTCCGACTAGTAGGGATATACGCTGTACGACTAAATACACCCCTAGGGATTTATCTAGTCTTCTACGTAGATCTCGTACGGCTAGCGAACATGGACCCGCTACTATACTAGATAACAGACGACGCGCGCCTACTAGCGATTATAACCGAAGGCTAGGAAGAATATAAGGTAGAAGGGATCCTTAAGAGCTAAAGGAAGAAGAAGAGGGTAGAGTACCTAGTAAAGTAGAGAGGATAGGCAGAGCCTACGTAGGAACTATACGAGGCTCTATAGTACACAACTGCACTGGACAGGTAGGAGGAGAACTATCCCCCTACCTAGTTACAGTAACACTGCGCTGTACGGCGAAGAGGGGCACAATCTACCCTAAGGACAGGGTAGCTACTAGCGACCTAGGTTGTTAAAGGATCGAGAATTACGACATAGGACACTACAGGATCCTACTAACATAACATCGTACGACACTGTACAGGAAAAGGGCTAAAAGAGGGGAACAGCTAGGAACAGATAGGAAGGAGAGTAGGAATAGGAGGAGTTAGGAACAGAACCGTCCGAAATTTCCTACACTATCTAAGGGGGGGGGTAGCTTACTAGCTACTACCCTAGGGGACCAGAGCAACCGACTTCTTATCTAAGATCTCAATTACCTCCTGCCTAGCAGGGCCCCTACCCCTACTAGGGCCAGCCCTAGGGAGCAGAGGCACCCCCCTACCCCTACGCGCCTCCTCTAGACGGCAGTAGGGGCAGTAGAGGGAGCTATCCTTCCACTTGCACGAGGCACACACCCTAGCCCAGAAGCCTAGGAGGCAGTATAGGCTAAGTAAGGGCCAGAGGGAGTTAGAGCAGAGGGCGTAGGGCTGGCCCTAGGTAGCGATAAGGATAGCGTTAATGTACGACGCCCGGGCTATAGCTAGCTGCTAGAGTGTAACCTAGGCGGAGTTATACTAGAAGGCGTAGTAGGGCAGCTCGGCTGCATCCTGCTGTTCGTTGGTATAGCACCTAAGACGTTAGCTTAGACTGTACAGAAGACGGGAATCTATACGAACTAGAAGTGTAGCTATTAGTCAAATTAAGGACTCTACTACTAGAGGCAGAAATAGGAGGGGACCCTAGCTAGGCAAGCGGAGGAGGAGGAACCAGCATCTACGAGAGAGCTACTAGACAGGGCGGACGACATAATAGTAGATAGTAGATAGTAGATAGTAGATAGTAGATAGTAGGTAGTAGATAGTAGCTAGTAGACAGTAGTAGACGGTAGTAGACAGTAGACGGCGTAGGAGGAGGAGGCAGGCAGGGAATAGAAAGGAAAGGGAGAGGGAAAGAGAAGGGAGAGGCTTAGAATTTAGGGGGTAACTGCCTACTATAAGAGGGAATAGCAACTAGGGCAGCTGCTACAACTAGGTAAAATAGCAAGAAGGCAACTACGACCTAGTAGGCGACGAGCGACGACTATATAGACCGCCGGACGGAAATAGGAAGTCGCAACCTACTAAAGGAACAGCAGGAACTAAGGGTGTTCGGCACGCCACTGTACGAAAAGGGCACTATAAGAAGGGAGGGGGGGGTATTATTAGGGGGCGCTGCCTAGCCTAGGTCCTAGACCCGACCTAAGCTAGCTGTCGCCCTAAGGACTGCGACTTAGCGGCGCTAGCATAACCCTACCCTCTGTATAGAACTACCGACAGGACCCTACTCCTATACAGAGGGAGAACCCTATAGTCCTACACAGAGGGGAACTGCTGCCCCTCTAAATAGAGAGAAAACTCTGTATTACTGTACAGAGGGAGAACTCCCGATCCTCTATATAGAGTGTAAACCTTGCACCCCTATATAGGAGGAAATTGCTAGCTTAGCTTCGTAGGTACAGATTATATAGCAGCAGACGACGAAGGAGCTGCCTATTAGTTCCTTTATATAGATACCCAGCCTTAAGTTTCTAAACCAAGATTCTTAAGTCCCTTACAACGGCGTATAGACCGGTTACGCCGCAGCTTGGATAACCGCTAGCTCCGATCAGATAGAACGGATTAGATAGACGCCAAATAAAGACGTTAGATAGTAACAATGTAAAAAAAAAATTCGAAGGAACACATAAGTAAGCGGTCGAGGGCGACTGCTAATAAGGGAGGGGGGTGGTGTTGCAGCGGCAGAGAGGGGTAGGACTAAGCGATAGGTTAGACCCTTCGAATTTCGGCTCGGCCCTTCCGGACCGAGCCGGGCCCTAGCGCACTACCCCTAAAGCTCTTACCTACTACTATATAGATTCCTTTCCCTCCTTAGTTCGAGATATAGTTATTAAAAAGGCCGTATTAAATCTTTTCTGCGTGCCCGGATCAACTGCCTTCTATACAAGATATAGTCTTTTTAAGTAGCTTGTTACCCCCTTTAGCCTTGCTAACGCACCGGCAACCTTCTAGAAGTACATTAACAAGTCCTTACAAGGGTTACTAGACGACATCTGCTTAGCGTACCTTAAGGACACCCTGGTTTTTACAGACGGCACCTATACAGATTACGTACAGGACGTTAAGAAAGTACTAGATCGACTGCAACAGGCTGGATTGTACCTTAACATCGACAAATGTAAATTCAGTGTACAGCGTACGAAATACCTAGGGTTTATTATTGAGGCAGGGAAAGGCATTAGTATAGATAGGAAGAAGATTAATGCTATTAAGCAATAGAAGCCGCCTACGAACGTTAAGGGCGTACGAGAATTTCTTAGGTTTGCTAACTTCTACTGCTAGTTTATACGGAACTACTCGGAGATCGTACGCCCTCTAGTCGAGCTAACATACAAGGACAAGCAGTTTAAGTAGACGGATAAGTGCAATAAGAGCTTTAACAAGCTAAAGGAGCTCTTTACTACAGGACCAACGCTTGCCGCCTTCGACCTAGAGCGTACGACGATACTAGAAACTAACTCCTTAGAGTACTATATAGGAGGTATCCTGTTATAGGTAGGCTTAGACGGACTTCTGCACCTATACGCGTACTTCTCTAAGAAGAACTCCCTAGCTAAGTGCAACGACCCTATCTACGACAAGGAGTTGCTAGCAGTCGTACAGTGTTACGAAGTATAGGATAGAGAACTCCGCTCGGTTCCCGAGTTCCTTGCCCTAACTAACTACAAGAATCTGGAGTACTTTACGCAGCCCCGGAAGCTGTCTAAGAGGCATGTATAATAGGGAATGTACCTAAGCCGGTTCAATATAAGACTCTAGTATCGTAAGGGTAATAACAACAGCAGGGCTAATACGCTATCTAGACGGGACTACGACATGCCAACGATGTATAAGGACGACCGGCTAAAGTTACGAACATTCCAGATGTTTAAGGAGGAGCCAGGCGAGGAGACTATCTGCCTAGCAGCGACACATATATAGGAGCCCTAACTGCAGGTATAGGAAGAGGTAGTAGAAAAGGACAAGGTATACTAAGAGGCCTGTACAGCGATCTAAGGAGGACAGCGGAAGCTCCTAGCAGAGCTTTACCTTAAGGTGTCGGCAGCAGAGTGCTTAGTAGATAAGGAGAACAACCTAAAGTTTAGGAATCGGATTTAGGTCCTGGCAGACGAGAAGCTCCGTACGAGCTTAATACAACAGGTGCATAATTCTATAGCTACCGGGCACCTAGGGCGTAAGGAGACGTACAGCATTGTCGCTAGGGACTACTACTAGCCAGCAATAGCGAAGGACATTCGCAGGTTCGTACAGAACTGCGATGTATACAGACAGACGAAGCCCTAGCGTAAACTAAAGCATAGGCTGCTAAAGCCCCTACTAATACTGGACCGGCCCTAGCAAGACCTAACAGTAGACTTTATTACAGACCTCCCTAAGAGCGACGGACGGCAGAACATTATAGTAGTTATAGACAAGCTAACGAAGGGAGTAATACTAGAAGGGATAGACTCTATTACAGCTAAAGACACTGCTTAGGCATTTATACAGATAATGTTTAGCAAGTACGGATTCCCTAGGTTAATTGTATCGGACTAGGGTACGCAGTTTAAAAGCTAACTCTAGGCAAGGGTATGTCAGTTGCTAAACGTAGAACGCCGCCTATCGACTGCATAGTACCTGCAGACGGACGGTGCGACGGAGAGGGTCAATTCGACGTTGGAAGCGTACCTCCGAGCTTACGTCGACTATAACTAGACAAACTAGAGCCGCCTTCTCTCTATAGCAGAGCTGGCTATTAACAGCTATACGGCTAATGCCACTGGATTGTCCCCCTTCTTTAAAGCTTACGGATACGACTACTCCCTGCTCCTACCGACCCTAAGTAGCGCTACTCTACACCCTGTACGATCCCTAATTTAGCAGGGAGAAGCTATCGTACAGGCGATTACGAATGCCTACCAATAGGCGAAAGCGAGCCTAGCTATAGCTTAACAGAACGCAGAAGAGCAGGCTAACAAGGGACGACAGGCTGCACTAAGGTACAAGGCAGGGGATAAGGTCTAGCTAAACTAGTGCAATATCCGTATAGACCTGCCGAGCAAGAAATTAGATTAGAAGAACCAGAAGTTTACAGTAGTCTAATTAGTAGGGACATACGCTGTATAGCTTAACACTCCCCTAGGAATCTACTTAGTCTTCTATATAGACCTCGTATAGCTAGCGAACACGGACCCTCTACTGTACTAGACGACAGATAACGTATGTTAGGGGGCGCCTCCCAGCCTAGGTCCTAGACCCGACCTAAGCCAGCCGTCGCCCTAAAGACTGCGACTTAGCGGCGCTAGCACGACCCTACCCTCTATACAGAATTACCGACAGGACCCTACTCCTATATAGAGGGAGAACCCTATAGCCCTGTATAGAGGGGAATTGCCGTCCCTCTAAACAGAGGGAAAACTCTGCACTACTATACAGAAGGAGAACTCCCAATCCTCTGTATAGAGTATAAACCTTGCACCCCTATATAGAGGGAAATTGCTAGCTTAGCTTTGTAGGTACAAATTGTACAGCAGTAGACGACGAAGGAACTGCCTATCAGTTCCTTTATATAGATACCCAGCCTTAGGTTTCTAAACTAAGATTCTTAAGCCCTTACATTAGGAACTAATCGTACTGTTAGTAACTGCAGTAATAAAACAAGATAGACGGCGACATCTCTATAGAACCTACGGCTATGCAGGGACAGATGCACCGCGTGTACGAGGAGTTACTAGAACACAAGAGGCAGCTCGAGCAGCAAGTAAGCTACTAGGCTGCGATAATTTCCTAATAGGAACAAGAGCTACGACAGCTTAGGGCGTCCGATTGCGATCCGACCCCTATAACGACGACGACGACGAACACGATAGCCTACACCCCGGCCTCTAGGAGCAAACTCCCCGATGTCACTACCTACGACAGTAAGGCTCTGGCCGAGTACCCCTCCTAGGCTGCCTAGATACACTCTAAGCTTCTAGTCAACTTAGGAGCCTACCCGACCGAGCTAGACAAGGTAGTGTACCTCTTTAGCAGGTTAAAGGGCAGGGCGGCAGCATAGATTCTGCCGTACTATAAGACGGCTATTGCTAACCTAGCAATAGCTACGACGACGATGCTCTAGGCAGCTCTTAACAAGAGCTACAAGGACCCAGACTACGAGAGCCGAGCTGTAAGGGGCTTAGGAATCTTGGTTCAGAAACTTAAGGCTAGATATCTATATAAAGGAACTAATAGGCAGTTCCTTCGTCGTCTGCTGCTGTACAATTTATACCTATAAAGCTAAGCCAGCAATTTCCTCCTATATAGGGGTACAAGGTTTACACTCTGTATAGAGGATCGGGAGTTCCCCCTCTATAAGGTAATACAGAGTTTTCCCTCTATTTAGAGGGGCGGCAGTTCCCCTCTATACAGGACTATAGGGTTCTCCCTCTGTATAGGAGTAGGGTCCTGTTAGTAGTTCCGTACAGAGGGTAGGGTTATGCTAGCGCCGCTAAGTCGCAGTCCTTAGGGCGACAGCTAGCTTAGGTCGGGTCTAGGACCTAGGCTAGGCGGCGCCCCCTAACACGAGCACTCCTACAGGTCAATACGATAAAGCAAGGACGCAAGACTGTACAAGAGTTCCTTGCAGAATTCGACTAGACTCTAGCAGAGGCAGGAGGTCTCTAATAGGAGGACAGGATAAAAATTACCTCTTTAGAGGTAGGCCTCTCTAAGAAGATTATAATTGTTATAGCGGCAGAAAGGGGTAGGACTGGATAATAGGGTGGACCCTTGGAATTTCGGCTCGGCCCTTCCGGACCGAGCCGGGCCTTGGCATGCCGCCGCCCCTAAAGCTCTTATCTACCACTATATAGACTCCTTTCCCTCCTTAGTTCGAGATATAGTTATCAAAACAGCCGTATTGAACCTTATCTGCGCGCTCGGATTATTATATATCGAACTTACTTACTACAACAAACCCTGCGCTGCGCGAAAGGGCCCGTCGAGTCATCCGGACACCTAAATAACGCACGCGCACACACCAAAAACACCAAACCTAGCACTGTAAGAAGATAGAAGGCTTCTTAACGGTAGAGGGCGGCGTTACAGGCTGCAGCAGAAGCAGAAAAGGAAAGACTAACAGAGCGAGTAGGCGCTCCAGTGTAATTGACGATAAGATCGTTATTAGCGGTCTTACAGCGGAAGAGGCCGCTAAGGTCAAGGAACGAATAGCTGAATATAGGAAGATCTACGACTGCACGATCGAGGAACTAGAAGACTATGTAAACGAGAATAGGATAGGAAAGGTCTACGATAGTATAGACCTTATTAAGACGCTGTTCTACAGAACGCTAGAAGAGAACAGACAGCTAAGAGAGGAAGTAGAGACGGTAAGAGCCGAGAAGGAATCGGCCGAGACCATTATAGATGTGCTGGAAAACCAAGCGGCGAACCGACTAGCACAGTTAAAAGCGATAAAGGCTTAGCTAGAGGAGAAAGAGGCAGCGAGGTCGTCGGCGCCGCTACTGCGTCGAGAAGAACAAGCAGAGACTGCCTTACCGGCGGCCTACAGTCAAGGCAGCACGTTAATAACGTTACTACCGGATCTACCGGCGTTTAGAGGCAGAGATCCTAAGGATTAGGAAGCATTTAAGAAGAAGATAAAGAACAAGATAGATCGAGACTATGCTGGAAACAGCGCCGGAGATAGATTGGCGTACCTAGAATCGCGATTAGAAGGTAAAGCTTTTTCGCTAGTAGCGGACCTGGAAGAGGTAACCGCTAAAGAGGCGATTAAAGCGCTGGATTAACGCTTCGGAGACCCCTTTAGGAAGAAGACGGCCTGTAAGCAGCTGGACAAGATCAACCAGAACCGGCAGACGTTCGAGGAGTTCTATAGATTGTTTAGGAAATATGCGATTAGGGCCCGAGTAGCAGAAGATAAGCAGCTCCACCTACTAAGGCAGAAGCTAAACCCCGAACTGGCCGCCGCTATAGCGTCAGTAGAAGACGAAGACCTTAAGGGCTTCGTACACCGAGCGAGAGTCACTACGAGAAACTTAAGCGCTTACGCGAAATTACGCGAATCGAACCAGAAGCCGCTAATAACGTAGACAATACGACCCCCTGCGCCTTTCCGGAGAACACCCCAGCAGCCACCTTATCAGTTACAGCGTTCGTCGTTCGTCCCTACATGTTACGCGTGCGGAAAGCCGGGCTATATCGCTACAAGATGCCAAGCTACAGCCTAGCAGAAGCAGGAGTATCGTGTTATAAAGCAGCAGCAGCCACTGAGAAAGACTATATAAGCTATAGAACCGGCTCCGAACGACACTAACAGCGTAGACGGTAGAGTGCCACTGCGAATCCTAGGAAAAGACTAGCTAGAAGGATAGGCCCCCTATCCAGCGTAGAAGACAGGGCAGTGCACCGGAGCGAATCGACACGAGAAGAAAGCATTAACAGCTGCAGCGATCCGCTCTTAGCAGCTGTAGAAGTAAATACGGAAACGGCGATCATCCTTCCTATTACAATCTACCCCGTTAAGAAGTCGCGTAGACCCCTCTAGCTAAAAGCATTTATTAATACTGGAGCCCTTATCGGAGCAGCGATCCACTACCGACTAGTTCAAAAACTGACGAAGGGATACGGCTATCCTGTAGAGATAGCGTCGCCGACGCGGATTTCGGCATATAACGGACAAGACACGGAAAACGTTACGCACTACGTGCTATTAAGGACTACACTAGCTGGTCGAACTACGGAAGCGACGTTCCGGATTATAGATCTCGGACGATTTGACATTATTATAGGGCAGAAATAGATAAAGAACCAGAAGCCTATCATTAACGTAGATAAAGGCACGATAGGATTCAAAACCCCGGGTAACGGAGCAAGGACTATCGGAACGGCCGCCGCCGCCGAGCCGAAAGCTACGGAGTCCGCGAAAGAGGCTCCGTTCGATCGTTCCGAATCCCTGGTCACCGTCGGAATAATGAGTTCAGAAGCTATAACGACCCTCGCGAAGTCGCCGAGCAACGAGATCTACGCTATCTCGATAAAAGACATCGAGGACCACCGCGAGATAATGGCGGAAGAAGAAGCGGACCCGTTGGAGGTGCTGCCGGTGGAGCTCTATAATTACGCTAACGTGTTCTCAAAAGCCGACTCCAACCTCCTGCCGCTCTACCGGCCGGAATACGACAACAAGATCAGGTTGAAAGAGGGGGCTACGTTGCTACGAACCGAGCCCCTAAGAAGATTGTCGCCGGCTGAACTGGACCAAGTGGAGGTGTTTGTTCGAGAGAATCTGGCTAAGAAGTTTATTACGCCGAGCTCCGCCGAATACGCGTCGCCGATCCTTTTTATACGAAAACCCGGAGGCGGTCTCCGAGTATGCGTAGACTACAGGGGCCTTAACGAGGTTACTAAGAGAGACGTATACCCGCTGCCGCTAATAGACGAGACCATACAGCGCGTAGCGAAGGCTAAGTGGTTTAGCAAGCTGGACATCCGCTAAGCGTTCTATCGATTAAGGAATAAGGAAGGGCAAACAGAAGATCTTACGACGTTCGCTACGCGTATAGGCAATTTTAAGTAGCTGGTAATGCCGTTCGGACTTACCAACGCGCCGGCGGTGTAGCAACGCTTTATAAACCACTCCTTTATAGACATGCTAGAGCGGTTCGTGTCTATCTACTTGGACGACATCCTTATCTACATAGATAGAACGAGAGAGCAACACACGGACCACATCGAGAAGGTGCTAACTAGGCTCCGCGAGGTCGGATTGAACGCAGACATAAAGAAGAGCGAGTTCTATCAAACCGAGGTCAAGTATCTCGGTCTTATTGTCGGAAGAAATGGAATTCGTATAGACCCCTTAAAGGTCGCCGCCATCGCGGAATAGAAGCAGCCGAAATCCGGAAACACCACCCAAATCAGAGCGTTTCTCGGATTCTGCAGCTACTATCGACGGTTTATTAAGGACTTTAGCAAGATAGTAAGACCCCTGAATAAGGCATTGAAAAAGGAGGCCGCTGGCCTATAGAATAAGAAGTGCACGGAAGCCTTTAACCAGCTAAAAGAAGCAGTAGCCTCGGCGCCGGTTCTGGCACACTTCTGGCCGGAAAAGACAATCTACGTAGAAACGGACGCTTCCGACACAGTAACGGCAGGGGTCCTTTCTTAATACGGAGACGATAAAACCCTTTATCTAGTGGCTTTCTTCAGCAAGTCTATAAACGAAGCTAAACGGAACTACGCTATCTATAACAAAGAACTGTTGGCCATTATTTAGGCCTTCGAATAATGGAAACCGGAGCTTATAGCTAGACAGAGCGCGATCCAAGTCCTTACGGACCACCAGTCGCTGACCTACTTTATAAAGACTTAGAAGCTCTTACGCCGCCAAGCCCGGTAGGCTGCCTACTTATCCGGGTTCGACTTTAAGATTACTTATCGACCCAGAGCTCAAAATGGAAAGGCTAACGCGTTGACGAGAAGAGAAGGGAAGACCAGCTGCGCGAAAGAAGATCCGAACATGTTTCAGAAGGTACTAACAGAACGAATAGTAGACGCAGAGGTGTTGAAAGAAGTAGGGATCTGTACGATAGAGCCGCCGATCGAAGAAGAGACGCTCTACGAGAAGGTGGAACGGCTTAATTAACAACAGAAGCTCGGCAGAACAGGCTTAGGAAAGCTGATAGTTCTGGAAGAACTGGTTACGGAGGTTATCCAATTGGTCTATAGCTCTAAGGACGTTGGTTACGCAGGATTAAAGAAAACGATAGAAGCTATAAGGACGACATACTGGTTTCCGCGAATCTACGAGCGGATCCACCGGTTTATCGGCAACTGCCATGCGTGCCGGGCCGTAAAGCCACATTACAGTCTTCCGGTCGGTCTGCTAAAGCCACTTCCGATCCCCGAGAAACCGTAGCAACACATTACGATAGACTTCGTAACCGGCCTGCCGGACTCCGATAGATATAACGCTACGCTAAACGTAGTAGACCGACTGAGCAAGGAACGCCACTTCATCCCCTGCCGAGCAAAGAATAAAGGAACCACTGCAGAAGAAACAGCGAGAATGCTGATTAAGCACGTGTAGAAACACTACAGTCTGCTGGACACTATTACTACGGATAGGGGCCCTCAGTTCACCGCCGACGTATAGAGAGCTATCAATCAAACTCTCGGAATTAGTGGAAAGCTCAGCACAGCAGCTTACCCTTAGACCGATGGTCAGTCTAAAGTGGCCAACCCTAAGATAGAAAAATATCTACGAATCTTCTGCAGCTACCATTAAGAAAAGTAGGTCGAGATGCTGCCAATAGCTGAATTCTGCGCAAACTTAGCACGGTCAGAAGCAACGTTGCTGGCGCCGTTCGAGATAACCTACGGTTGTCTTCTAAGGCTAAGCTTCCAGCCGCCGAGCGACGCCGGCTCGCCGGAGCTTTCCACTACTACGTCGTTAAAGAGAGTCGCCGCTGCGGCGGCGGAAGCGCTCCGATCTCAGATAGAAGAAGCGATCAAAGTGGCGAAAGAAGCGATGGAATCGGCTTAGAAGAAGATAGTAACTCGAACTAATAGAAAGCGGTCGCCGATAGAATTCGAGGAAGGTTAAAAAGTCTGGCTTAACACGCGAAACCTAAGGCTAAAAGGCAACGCGAAGCTCAACCTACGCTATGTAGGTCCGTTCAAGATAGTGGAAAAGAGATCGCCGGTAACTTATCGGCTCCAGCTGCCAAAGGCGTTCCGGATCTACGACGTTTTCTATTCAGATCTGCTAAGCCTGGACCCTAAGAACGGTCTGCCAGAGCAGGGCTTCGCCGAACCCCCGCCGGTCGAGATAGACGGTAATAAAGAAGAGTGGGAGGTAGAAGATGTAATAGACGTAAAGAAGACGAGAGGGTCTATTAAAGCGAGGATCTCGTAGAAGGGGTAGCTAGAAGACTATAAATAGTATCTGGTCGAGAACCTCCGGAATTCGGCGGAGCTGCTAAGAGAGTTCTACGTACGGAACCCGAAGAAGCCGAAACCCGAATAGGTCCGAAGCTAATTATGCTGGAAGAAAGAAAGAAGAAAGCTGCGTCCGCTCTACTAACGCGGAAGCCAATAAAAACGATTGTAACGGTCGCCTCGGGGAGGTCTTCGACTCGTCCACTACCTATCGGCAGTGCGGCAGGAAGCTCGCCGACGCCGTAGCGTGCCAGCGCCGCCGCCCCTACGATAGGGTAAGGACTTCGGTAGGGAAGAAAAAGAAGAAGAAGAAACGACGCCGCGGACGGATCTATATAGACCTCCGAGGCAACGCACAGACCAGCCGAGCCGCAGCTTAGAAGACTGCAGATCAGATCAGATAGCGTCGATTATATAAACGCTAAGTGAAGGACTTCAGACGCCGACGACGTAAGAAATTAAAGAAGCGATAAAGAGAACGTTGTTTTTGATAGAAGACAGAAGAGGTAACATCGGCGTTAGAGGGGATTTTCGAGAAGGAGACGACAAATTAAAGAAAAAAAAATGGATAGGGTGACTAAGCGGTCGAGGGCGACCGCTAGTAAGGGAGGGGGGTAGTGTTACGGCGGCAGAAAGGGGTGGGACTGGATAATAGGGTGGACCCTTAGAATTTCAGCTCGGCCCTTCCGGACCGAGCCGGGCCTTGGCATGCCGCCGTCCCTAAAGCTCTTATCTACTACCACATAGACTCCTTTCCCTCCTCAGTTCGAGATATAGTTATCAAAACAGCTGTATTAAACCTTATCTGCGCGCTCGGATCAATAATAGGACTAGTGGGCGTAATGCGACTAGCTACGTACGAGGAATTCTGCGATCTCCTTAGGATAGTCGACGACTAGCAGCGCAGGCTCGGACAGATAAGCTGCGCTTACGAGATAAGACAACCCCTCTAGCGGCAGACGGACGCTATAGACTAGGAACTAACGACGACGAGGGTAGCGGCAGCCGTTACCGTACAGCTAAGGGCCGCTACTAAAAGGGCACAATAGGTAGACATAGCTACCCTTAACAAGAGGCGAGCAGAAGGGAGCTGCTACCAGTGTAGCAAAATAGGCTATACTGTACAGAATTGCGGGATTTTGCTAGTAGAGAGACCTAGGGGACGGCCGACCACCGCAAGGGTAGCAACTGCGGCGCTCTAACAAGAGGATTAGGAGTCCTACTTAGACGACGACGAGTTGGGAAAAGAGTAGCCTCTAAGCGAAGGCTCTACTAGAGGCGTATACGAGATAGATTGCTAAATTAAAGCACTACTTAGCTATCTTTTAAGAGCAACTACATAACGACTATGCCGTTTATCGTACAGCCAACGTTAAACGGGTCTGCAACAGCGCGGACATTAATTAACACAGGATGTTTAGTATATAGAGTAATTAGCGAAGACTTCGTACAGAGACACTAGATTAAGACGACCCCTACTGTACCTGTATATATATTGGACATTACTGGGCGAGGACCGGACATTACCTATATAGACAAAGTAACGATAGAGGTACAGGGACACTATAAGCAGGACTTATACCTCTATGTCGTACAGGACAAGTTGGGGTATAACCTAATATTAGGGAAGCTATAGATAGAGCGCTAGCAGGGCAAGCTAGACGTTAGACGAGGACGGCTGTACCTAGCAGTAACGAGGCAGAGGCTCCGAGACTAAGGGAGAGTCCAGCAGGGCGGCAATGCCAAGGCCAAAACCAATACGGCGACGAAGCAGAGGCCCCGAGACTAAGAGAAGGCGCCGCAGGGTAGCTGTACTAAGGCCGAAATTAACACAGCGACTGCAGACATTAAGAAGGCATTAGCGCCTAAGGAAGCGACGGACCCCTGTACAAAGCTTCTAAAGGAGTACGCAGGATACCTAGACCTCTTCGAGCTAAAGTCGGCCTTAAAACTGCTGCTACACTAAGGGGAAGGGATTAACTACGACATCTAGCTAGAACCCTGTCCAGATAGGAGTCTGCTAGAGGTACTATACGGACCGCTATATAGAATGTCCTCTAGAGAACTCCTAGTACTGCGCAAGACACTAGACGACCTGCTTACCAAAGGGTTTATTTAGGCAAGTACCTCGCCTGTAGGAGCCCTAGTACTGTTTGTCTATAAGGAGGAGAAGGCCGGCTTGCGCTTCTGC
The DNA here is from genome assembly GCA_016165855.1 of Pseudocercospora ulei. Lineage (NCBI taxonomy): Eukaryota > Fungi > Ascomycota > Dothideomycetes > Mycosphaerellales > Mycosphaerellaceae > Pseudocercospora > Pseudocercospora ulei. The sequence continues at coordinate 837,296 of JACWNB010000003.1, forward strand.
GTAGATTATAGAGGCATTAACGCGATCACTAAGAAGGACCGGTACCCCCTACCCCTTATTAAGGAGACTCTCGGACGGATCGGCAAGGCAAAGTAGTTTACCAAACTTAACGTAATCTTAGCGTTCTACAAGATACGGATCAAGGAAGGTTGTAAATAGATAACTGCCTTCTATACAAGATATAGTCTTTTTAAGTAGCTTGTTACCCCCTTTAGCCTTGCTAACGTACCGGCAACCTTCTAAAGGTACATTAACAAGTCCTTGCAAGGGTTACTAGACGACATCTGCTTAGTATACCTCGACGACACCCTAGTTTTTACAGACGGCACCTATACAGATTACGTACAGGACGTTAAGAAGGTGCTAGATCGACTGCAACAGGCTAGCTTGTACCTCGACATCAACAAATGTAAATTCGGTGTCTAGTGAACGAAATACCTAGGTTTTATTATTAAGGCAGGGAAAGGCATTAGTATAGATAGGAAGAAGATTAATGCTATTAAGCAATAGAAGCCGCCTACGAACGTTAAGGGCGTACGAGAATTTCTTAGGTTTGCCAACTTCTACTGCCAGTTTGTACAGAACTACTCGGAGATCGTACGCCTCCTAGTCGAGCTAACATACAAGGACAAGCAGTTTAAATAGACGGACGAATGCAATAGGAGCTTTAACAAGCTAAAGGAGCTCTTTACTACAGGACCAACGCTTGCCGCCTTTAACCTAGAGCATACAACAATACTAGAAACCGATTCCTCGGGGTATTGTATTAGAGGTATCCTGTTATAGGTAGGCTCGGACAGACTCCTGCACTTATACGCGTATTTCTCTAAGAAGAACTCCCTAGCTAAATGCAACTACCCTATCTACGATAAGGAGTTGCTAGCAGTCGTACAGTGTTGCAAAGCGTAGGATAGAGAACTCCGCTCGGTCCCCAAGTTCCTCGCCCTAACTAACTACAAGAATCTAGAGTACTTTACGCAGCCCCGGAAGCTGTCTAAGAGGCACGTACGATAAGCAATATACCTAAGCCGGTTCAATATAAGACTTTAGTATCGTAAGGGTAAGGACAACAGCAGGGCCGATGCGCTATCCAGACAGGACTAGGACATGCCTACGACGTACGAGGACGACCGGCTAAAGTTACGAACATTCCAGATGTTTAAGGAGGAGCCAGGTAAGGAGACTATCCGCCTAGCGGCGACACACCTATAGGAACCCTAACTGCAAGCATAGGAAGAGGCAGTAGAAAAGGACGAGGTATACCGAGGGGCCTGTACAGCGATTTAAGGAGGACAGCAGAAGCTCCTAGCAGAGCTCTATCTTAAGGTGTCGGCAGCAGAGTGCTTAGTAGACGAGGAGAGAGGCGGGAACATCTACCTAGAAGTAAAACTCTAGACGACGACCAAGGGACAGGGATAGAGCCAAATAGCCCAGTAGCGCCGGACTGTACAGTTAGGACGTAGAGTGCATAGCTAGGGCTCGAGGATAGGAGGAGAAGGAGCAGACAGGACCGAGCACCTCCTGCACCTTTACAACTGCTTGCAGGCCTCCTTAGCCTTAGCCTCGGCTTTGTTAAATTGGCAAACAGAACCGGCTAAGGTTAGGTAGAAGCGATCCAGCACCCCCTGCCTTCCCTGCCTGCAGACCTAGGAGGACAAATCCAAGGTTAAACTAGCGGAGAGGGAGGCTAACAGTTAGGTGCCTAGGCGACGACAGGAAAGCGCTACCTCGCAAAGGAACACTAGGAGCTAAGAGTGTTCGGCACGCCGCTGTACAAAAAGAGCACTATAAGAAGGGAGGAGGGGGGTATTATTAGGGGACGCCGCCCAGCCTAGGTCCTAGACCCGACCTAAGCTAGCTGTCGCCCTAAAGACTGCAACTTAGCGGCGCTAGTACGACCCTACCCTCTATACAGAATTACCGACAGGACCCTACTCCTGTACAGAGGGAGAACCCTATAGCCCTATATAGAGGGGAATTGCCGTCCCTCTAAACAGAGGGAAAACACTATACTACTATATAGAAGGAGAACTCCCAATCCTCTATATAGAGTATAAACCTTGCACCTCTACACAGAGGGAAATTGCTAGCTTAGCTTCGTAGGTACAAATTGTACAGCAGCAGGCGATAAAGGAACTGCCTATTAGTTCCTTTATATAGATACCTAGCCTTAAGTTTCTAAACCAAGATTCTTAAGCCCTTATAACGTACGCCTACTAGCGATTATAACTAAAGGCTAGGAAGAGTACGAGGTAGAAGGAATCCTTAAGAGCCGAAGGAAGAAGAAGAGGGTAGAGTACCTAGTAAAATAGAGAGGATAGGCAGAGCCTATATAGGAACTGTACAAGGCCCTATAGGACACAACTGCGCTAGACAGGTAGGAGGAGAATTACCCCCCTGCCCATTTACAGTAACACTGCGCCGTACAGCGAAAAGGGGCGCGATCTACCCTAAGTATAGAGCAGCTACTAGCGACTTAGGTTGTTAAAGGATTAAGAATCGAGACGTAGGACACTACGGGATCCTACTAACACTATACTGTACTATACTATATAGAAGGGGGCAGGAGGAAGAGGACAGCTAGGAGACAGGTAGGAATAGGAGTAGAAGTAGAAGGGGAACGAGAGCAATACCGTCCGAAAGCTTTTATATGCTACCTTAAGGTAGCTTACTAGCTACCACCCCTAGGACCAAGGCAGCCAACTCTATACCCGAAATCTTAATCGCCTCCCGGCCGGCAAGGGCCCTAGTACTAGAAGAAGTAGTAGGGTAGCTTAGCCACACCCTACTGCTAGTTAATGTAGCACCTAAGACGTTAGCTTAGACTGTACAGAAGACGGGGACCTGTACGAACTGGAAGCGAAGCTGCGGGTTAAGCTAGGCACTCTATTACTAGAGGTAAACATAGGAGGGGACACTAGCTAGACAGGCGGAAGAAGAGCTAGCAACTACGAGAGAACTATAGCAGGAACGGCCGGACGGGATGTGTAGCATAACGGTAGTAGCTAGTAGTAGTAGCTAGTAGTAGTAACTAGTAGTAGTAACTAGTAGTAGTAGTAATAGTAGTAATAGTAGTAGCAGACAGCTAGGCAGACGGGTAGCAGATAGGGGAATAAAGGAGAAAGAGAAGAAGAGAGAGAGAGAAAGGGGAAAGGGTTTATATATAGGGTAGTAGCTGCCTGTCTTATAGGGCAATAACAACTAGGGCAGCTGCTACAACTGTATAAGGGAGGACAAACAAGGCAACTACAACCTAGGGCCTGTACGAGCGACAGCCTACTGGACGACTGGACGGAACATCTACCTAGAAGTAAACTCCAGACGACGACTAAGGGATAAGGACAGAGCTAGATAGCCCGGTAGCGCCGGACCGTACAGTTAGAACGCGGAGTACATAGCTAAGGGCTAGAGAGTAGGAGGGGAACGAACAGACGGGACCGAGCACCTCCTGCACCTTTATAACTGCTCGCAGGCCTCCTCTGCCTTAGCCTCGGCATTGTTAAATTAGCAAATAGAATCGGTTAAGTTTAGGTAGAAGCAATCCAGCACTACCTGCCTTCCCTGCCTACAGATTCTCCTCTGCCCTAGCTATAGGATCTAGGAGGACAAGTCCAAGGTTAGACTAGCAGAGAGGGAGGTAGACAGGCAAGTACCTAGGCGAAGATGGGAAAGCGCTACCCGCTAGAGGAACAGCTAAGGGTAGACGACTTGCCACTGTATAGAAGAAGTACAACGAGAAGGGAGGGGGGTATTGTTAGGAGGCACTACCTAGTCCAGGTCCTAGACCTAAGCCAGCCGTCGCCCTAAGGACTGCGACTTAGCGGCACTAGTACGACCCTACCCTCTGTACGGAATTACCAATACAACCCTACTCCTGTACAGAGGGAGAATCCTATAGCCCTATACAGAGGAGAATTGCCGCCCCTTTAAACAGAGGGAAAACTCTACACTACTATACAGAGGGAGAACTCCCGATCCTCTGTAAAGAGTATAAACCTTACATCCTGCACAGAGGGAAATTGCTAGCTTGGCTTCGTAGGTACAAATTGTACAGCAGTAGACGACGAAGGAACTGCCTATTAGTTCCTTTATATAGATACCTAACCTTAAGTTTCTAAACTAAGATTCTTAAGCCCTTACACTATAACACAGAACGCCCTATACAGTGCTCTCTAGATATAGGTTATTTTCCTAGGTTTTAGTATACAGCTATAGGGCGTGCCTAGACATATACTAGGCTTAGGGCCTTACAGGTATATAGCTAGGGACATCTGTCTTAAGGAAGGGAGATAATTGTTATAGTAGTCTTTACAGCTATTAAAAGATACTCTAGTATAACATTTATAAGAATAGGTTTCAGCTGTTGCAGCGGCAGAAAGGGGTGGGACTAAGTAATAGGGTGGACCCTCGGAATTTCAGCTCGGCCCTTCCGGACCGAGCCGGGCCTTAGCACACTACCCCCTAAAGCTCTTACCTACTACTATATAGATTCCTTTCCCTCCTCAGTTCGAGATATAGTTATCAAAAAGGCCGTATTGAATCTTATCTGCGCGCCCGGATTATTATATCTCGAACTTACTTACTACACTATCCCTACGCTGCGCGAAAGGGACCGTTAAACTATCTGGACCCCCAAATAACGCACGCGCACTACACAAACCAAACCAAACACTAGCACTGTAAGATAGCTATAGAGAGCTTCTTAACGGTAGAGGGTGGCGTTACAGGCCGCAGCGGAAAGAGAAAGAATAATAGACCGAGGGATAGGCGTATTAGCATCCTCGACGACGGAATAGCTACTAAGGGCCTTATAGAAGAAGAGATAGATAAAGCAAAGAGGGGCATAGAGAGCTATACCGAGCTGTACGCACGCACGCCGGAGGAAATAGAAGAGCATCTAGCAGAGAATAGAGCTAAGAAGGTGTTCGACATTATTACCTTTATAGAGAAGAAGTTTTATAGAAACACAGAAGAAAACAGGAGATTAAGAGAGGAAATCGAAGCAGTAAGAGCCGAGAAGGAATCGGCCGAGACTATTATAGATGTGCTGGAAAACCAAGCGGCGAAACGACTAGCACAACTAAAGGCGATAAAGACTTAGCTAGCTAAGATAGAAGCAGCGATGTCGTCGGCGCTGCTACTGCATTAAGAAGAACAAGCAGAGACTGCCTTACCGGCGGCCTACAGTTAAGGCGGCACACTAATAACGTCACTACTAGATCTACTAGCGTTTAGAGGCGGAGATCCTAAGGATTGGGAAGTATTTAAGAAAAAGATAAAGAACAAGATAGACTGCGACTATGCTAGAAACAGTGCCGGAGATAGATTAGCCTACCTGGAGTCGCGATTAGAAGGCGAAGCTTTTTCGCTAGTAGCGGACCTAGAAGAGGTAACCGCTAAGGAAGCGATCGAAGCGCTAGATCAACGCTTTAGAGACTCCTTCTAAAAGAAGACGGCCTGCGAACAGCTAGACAAGATTAACCAGAACCGGCAGATGTTTAAGGAATTCTACGGGCTATTCCGAAAATATGCTATTAGGGCCAGAGTAGCAGAAGATAAGCAGCTCTAACTACTAAGGCAGAAGCTGAACCCTGAACTGGCAGCAGCAATAGCGTCGGTAGAAGACGAAGACCTTAAGAGCTTCGTGCACCGAGCGAGAGTTACAGCGAGAAACCTAAGCGCTTACGCGAAATTACGCGAATCGAACTAGAAGCCGTTGTTAACGCAGGCGACGAGACCCCCCGCACCTTTCCGGAGAGCACCTCCGCAGCCATCTTATTAGTCACCGCGTTCGTCGTTCGTCCCTACCTGTTACGCGTATAGTGATACGGGGTGGGTTGGCCCATGTCATTACTATGCCTTGCCAAGGTTCATATATCTGGTACACATTGGTTAAGTCACTTCCGAGTTACTTAACCAGTCCCTTTTGGCTTAAGTGTACCGCGCCACATCACTTAACTTAGAAGTAACTGCTGAAAGTGTACGATGAAAGGCCCGGGTTCAATTCCTAGGGGGCGCATCTTTCAACGGGAGAGTGGAAGCAGTGTTAACGTATGTCCGTTTGTCCACTACTCTATACAGAATAAGGCAGACCCGGTAAAGGTCCAGCTGGCTATATGCAGACCTGCCGGGGGGGGTTGATTGCGTATGCTGCATGCATAGGGGGGCTGTGCAATAGCATACGTAGCCTGTAAGTAAGCGCAGCTTACGAGGTCGTAAGCCTGTAGCGCAGGGGGTAGTGATACGGGGTGGGTTGGCCCGTGTCATTACTATGCCTTGCCAAGGTTCATATATCTGGTACACATTGGTCAAGTCACTTCTGAGTTACTTGACCAGTCCCTTTTGGCTCAAGTGTACCGCGCCACATCATATAGAAAGCCTGGCTATATCGCTACGAGATGCCAAGCAACGGCCTAACAGAAGTAGGAGTATCGTGTTATAAAGCAGCCGCAGCTGCCGAGAAAGACTATACAAGCGATCGAGCCGGCTCCGAACGACACCGACAGTGTAGACAGTAGAGTGCTACTAAGGATCCTGGGAAAAGACTAGATAGATAGATAGGCCCCCCATCCAGCATAGACAATAGGGCACTAACAAGAACTGCGTTACCAGAGAAAAGAAGTATTAACAGCTGCAGCGATCCGCTCTCGGCGGCAGTGGAAGTGAACACGGAAATAGCTATTATCCTTCTAATTACCGTCCACCCCCTCGATAGATCGAGCGAACCACTTTAGCTAAGAGCTTTTATCGACACAGGGGCCCTTATCGGAGCGGCGATCCATTATCGATTGGTTCAAAAGATAATAAAGAGATATAGCTATCCAGTAGAGATAGCATTACTAACACGGATTTCGGCATACAACGGACAAGACACAGAGAGTGTCACGCATTATATGCCATTGAAGACGACCTTAGCAGGTCGCACCACAGAAGCGACGTTCTAAATTATAGATATCGGAAGGTTTAACATTATAATAGGACAAAAATAGATAAAGAACCAGAAGGCCGTTATTAACGTAGGTAAAGGCACCCTTAGATTCAAAAACCAGCAGACCGGAATCGCCGCCGAATCGGTTACAGTCGCCAACGCTACACCAAAAGTCAAGACTATCGAAGGGGTTCCGAAGGATCGGTCCGACCCTCTAGACACAATAGGAATAATAAGCTCGGAGGCTTTAACGACCCTCGCAAGGTTATCGGACAACGAGATTTATGCTATCTTAATAAAGGATATCGAAGACCACTAGAAGATAATAGCGGAAGAAGAAGTAGACCCGATAGAGGTGTTACTGAAAGAACTCTATAGCTACACTAATGTGTTCTCGAAAGCTAACTCCAACCTCTTGCCGCTCTACTAACCGGAATATAACAACAAGATCCGGTTGAAAGAAGGAGCCGTACTGCCGAGAACCGAGCCCTTAAGAAGACTGTCGCCAGCGGAGCTGGACTAGGTAGAAGTGTTTGTTAGAGAAAACTTAGCGAAGAAGTTCATTACGCTAAGCTTAGCAGAATATGCGTTACCGATTCTTTTCGTACAGAAACCTAGGGGTAGTCTCCGACTGTGCGTAGATTACCGTAGCCTTAATAAGGTTACTAAGAAAGATGTGTATCCGCTGCTGCTAATAGACGAGACTATACAACGAGTAGCTAAGGCTAAGTAGTTCAGCAAGCTGGATATTCGCCAAGCGTTCTATCGGTTAAGGAACGAGGAAGGACAAACGGAAGACCTTACGACATTCGCTACGCGTATAGGTAATTTCAAGTAGTTGCTAATGCCTTTCGGACTTACCAACGCGCCGGCTGTGTAGCAACGCTTTATAAACCACATCTTTATAGACATGCTGGAACAGTTCATTTTAATCTACTTAGACGACATTCTTATCTACACTAAGGGAACGAGAGAGCAATATACAGACTATATTAAGAGGGTGTTAAAGAGACTCCGCGAGGTCGGATTGAACGCAGACACGAAGAAGAGCGAGTTCTACTAGACCGAAGTCAAATACCTCGGTCTTATCGTCAGAAGAGAAGGAATTCAGATAGACCCCTTAAAGGTCGCAGCAGTCGCAGAATAGAAGCGACCGACATCTGGAAACACTACGCAAATCAGAGCGTTTCTAGGCTTCTGCAGCTACTATCGACAGTTTATTAAGGACTTTAGCAAGATAGCGAGACCCCTAAATAAGGCGTTAAAGAAGGAGACTGCTGGCCTATAGAACGAGAAGTGTACAGAAGCTTTCAACCGACTAAAGGAGGCGGTGGCCTTAGCGCCAGTGCTAGCGCACTTCCGACCGGAAAAGATAATCTACGTAGAAACGGACGCTTCCGACACAGTAACAGCAGGGGTCCTTTCGCAGTACGCTAACGATAAAGAAACTCTCTATCCAGTAGCTTTCTTCAGCAAGTCTATGATCCGGGCACGCAGATATGATTCAATACGGCCTTTTTGATAACTATATCTCGAACTGAGGAGGGAAAGGAATCTATGTAGTGGTGGTGGTAGGCTTTCGTGGTGGTGGTGCTAAGGCCCGGCTCGGCCCGGACGGGCCGAGCCGAAATCCAGGGTCCACCCTATCAATCTGTCCTACCCCTTTCCACCGCCGCAACACTACCCCCCTCCCTTACCAGCGGTCGCCCTCGACCGCTTAGTTACCCTATCTATCCGAAAATCTCTGCTTCTTTCTTCTTTTTTTTTTTTTTTTTTTTGTGTTCTTCTCGAAAATCCCCTCCAACGCTGACGTCGCGTCTTCTATCTTCCATTACAACCGGCGTTCTTTTCGTCGCTTTTTCCATTTTTCATATCGTCGGCATCTAAAGTCCTTCACCTGGCGTTTATGTGATCGACGCTATCTGATCTGATCCGCGGTCTTCTAAGCTGCGGCTCGGTTGGTCTGTGCTCCGGCGTAGAGGTCTATATAGATCTTTCCGCGGCTCTATCTTTTCTTCTTCTTCTTTCTCTACCAAAGTCCTTACACACTGCAGGGGCGGCGGCGCTGGCACGCTACGGCGTCGGCGAGCTTCCTGCCGCACTGCTAATAGGTAGTAGCCGCGTCGAAGACCTCCCCGAAGGCGACCGTTACGATCGTTTTCTTCGGCCTCCGCGCCGATAGAGCGGACGCGGCTTTCTTCTTTCTGAACTATCAACTTCGGAGCCACTTAGGCTTCGGCTTCGTCGGATTCCGGACGTAAAACTCTCTTAGCAGCTCCGCCGAGTTCCGCAGGTTCTCGACCGGATACTATTCGTAGTCTTCCGGCTACCCCTTCTACGAGATCCTCGCTTTAATGGACCCTCTTATCTTCTTTACGTCTATTACATCTTCTACCTCCCACTCTTCTTCCTTACCGTCTATCTCGATACGCGGGGGTTCGGCGAACCCCTGTTCCGGCAGACCGTTCTTAGGGTCCAGGCTCAGTAGATCGGAATGGAAAACGTCGTAGATCCGGAACGCCTTCGGCAGCTCGAGCCAATAAGTCACTAGCGATTTCTTTTCCACTATTGTAAACGGACCTACGTAGCGCGGATTGAGCTTGGCGTTGCCTTTCAGTCTCAGGTTCTTCGTGTTAAGCTATACCTTTTGGCCTTCTTCGAATTCTATCGGTAACTGCTTCTTATTAGCCCGAGTTACTATCTTCTCCTAAGCCGATTCCATCGCGTCTTTCGCCACTTTGATCGCTTCTTCTATCTGAGATCGGAGCGCTTCCGCCGCTGCGGCGGCGACTCTCTTTGACGACGTAGTGGTAGTGGAAAACTCCGGCGAGCCGGCGTCGCTTAGTGGCTAAAAGCTTATCCTCGGAAGATAGCCGTGCGTTATCTCGAACGGCGCCAGCGACGTTGCTTCTGACCGTGCTAAGTTCGCGCAGAATTCGGCCATTGGCAGCATCTTAACCTACTTTTCTTAATAATGGCCGCAGCAGGTTCGCAGATATCGCTCTATCTCGCGATTAGCCACTTTAGACTGACCGTCGGTCTGCAGGTAAGCAGCTGTGCTGAGCTTTCTACGAATTCCGAGAGCGTAGTTGATGGCTTTCTATATGTCGGCGGTGAATTGAGGACCCCTATCCGTAGTGATAGTGTCCGGCAGGCCATAGTGCTTCTATACGTATCTAATCAACATCCGTGCGGTCTCTTCCGCAGTCGTTCCTTCGTCTCTGGCTCGATAGGGGATAAAGTGGCGCTCTTTGCTTAGCCGGTCCACTACATTAAGCGTAGCGTCGTAGCCGTCTGAATTCGGCAGGCCGGTTACGAAATCCATCGTAATGTGCTGCTACGGCTTCTCGGGGATCGGAAGTGGCTTCAGCAGACCGGCCGGAAGACCGTAACGTAGCTTCGCGGCTCGGCACACGTAACAGTTGCCGATAAACCGGTGGATCCGCTCGTAGATCTGCAGAAACCAGTAGGTCGTCCTTACGGCTTCTATCGTCTTCTTTGAACTAGCGTAACCAACGTCCTTCAAGCTATAGACTAGCTGGATAACCTCTGTAATCAGTTCTTCCGGAACTATTAGCTTCCCTAAGCCTGTTCTGCCGAGCTTCTGCCGCTTATTGAGCCGTTCCACCTTCTCGTAGAGCGTCTCTTCTTTGATCGGCGGCTCTATCGGTTCCGGTTCGGTCTGCGGTTCCGCCGCGCAGATCCCTGCTTCCTTTAACACCTCGGCGTCTACTATCCGTTCGGTCAGCACCTTCTGGAACATGTTCGGATCTTCCTTCGCGCGGCTCGTCTTCCCTTCTCTTTGCGTCAATGCGTTAGCCTTTCCATTTTGAGCCCCTGGTCGATAGGTAATCTTGAAATCGAACCCTAATAAGTAGGCGGCCTACCGAGCTTAGCGACGTAAGAGCTTCTGCGTCTTTATAAAGTAGGTCAGCGACTGGTAGTCCGTAAGGACCTGAACCGTGCTCTTTCCAGCTATAAGCTCCGGTTTCCACTCCTCGAAAGCCTGAATGATCGCCAGTAGCTCCTTATCGTAGATAGCGTAGTTCCGCTTAGCTTCCGTTATGGACTTGCTAAAGAAGGCCACTAGGTAAAGGGTCTCATCGTCTCCGTATTGAGAAAGGACCCCTGCTGTTACTGTATCGGAAGCGTCCGTTTCTACATAGATTGTCTTTTCCGGTCGGAAGTGTGCCAGAACTGGCGCAGAGGCCACCGCTTCTTTCAGCTAGTTAAAGGCTTCCGTGCACCTCTTAGTCTATAGGCCGGCGGCCTGTTTCTTTAACGCTTCGTTTAGGGGTCTCGCGATCTTGCTAAAGTCCTTAATAAACCGTCGATAATAGCTGCAGAATCCGAGAAACGCTCTGATTTGGGTGGTGTTTCCGGATTTCGGCTGCTTCCATTCCGCTACAGCGGCGACCTTCGAGGGGTCTATCCGAATTCCATTCCTTCCGACGATCAGACCAAGATATTTGACTTTGGTCTAATAGAACTCGCTCTTTTTCGTGTCTGCGTTCAATCCGACCTCGCGGAGCCTAGTTAGCACCTTCTTAATGTGGTCCGTGTGCTGTTCTTTCGTCCTATCGGTGTAGATAAGGATGTCGTCTAAATAGATAGACACGAACCGTTCCAGCATGTCTATAAAGGTGTGGTTTATAAAGCGTTGCTACACTGCCGGCGCATTGGTGAGTCCGAACGGCATCACCAACTACTTGAAATTGCCCATATGCGTCGCGAACGTCGTAAGATCTTCCGTTTGCCCTTCCTCGTTCCTAAATCGATAGAACGCTTGGCGGATGTCCAGCTTACTGAACCACTTAGCCTTTGCTATGCGCTGGATAGTCTCGTCGATCAGCGGCAGCGGGTATACGTCTCTCTTGGTGACCTCGTTAAGGCCTCGATAGTCTACGCAGAGTCGTAGACTACCCCCTGGTTTCCTTACGAAAAGAATTAGTAACGCATATTCGGCAGAACTCGGCGTAATAAACTTCTTCGCCAGGTTTTCGCGAACGAACACCTCTACCTAGTCCAGTTCTGCCGGCGACAGTCGTCTTAGGGGCTCAGTTCTTGGCAGCGCAGCTCCTTCTTTTAGTCAGATCTTATTGTTATATTCCGGTCGATAGAGCGGTAGGAGGTTGGAGTCGGCTTTTAAGAACACGTCAGCGTAACTATAGAGCTCGTTTGGCAGCACCTTCAGTGGATCTACTTCTTCTTCCGCTATTATCTTCTAGTAGTCTTCGATGTTTTTTATTGAGATAGCGTAAATCTCGTTGTCCGGCGACTTCGCGAGGGTCGTTATAGCTTCTAAACTTATTATTCCGACGGTAACTGGGGGTTCGGAACGATCGGACGGAGCCTCTTTCGCGGACTCCGTAGCTTTCGGCTTAGCGGCGGCGGCAACCTTTCCGATAGTCCCTGCTCCGCTACCCGGGGTTTTGAATCTAATTGTTCCTTTATCTATGTCGATAATAGCTTTCTGGTTCTTTATCCATTTCTGCTCTATAATAATGTCAAACCTTCCGATATCTATAATTCGGAACGTCGCTTCCGTAGTGCGACCAGCCAGTGTAGTCCTTAGCGGTACGTAGTGCGTAACGTTTTCCGTGTCTTGTCCGTTGTATGCCGAAATCCGTGTCGGCGACGCCAGTTCCACCGGATAGCCGTTGATCCGGGCACGCAGATATGATTCAATACGGCCTTTTTGATAACTATATCTCGAACTGAGGAGGGAAAAGAACCTATGTAGTGATGGCAGTGGGCCTTGATGGAGGGTGGTGTGCCAAGGCCCGGCTCGGCCCGGACGGGCCGAGCCGAAATCCAGGGTCCACCCTATCAATCTGTCCCACCTCTTTCCACCGCCGCAACACTACCCCCCTCCCTCACCAGCGGTCGCCCTCGACCGCTTAGTCACTCCATCTATCCGGAAATTTCCACTTTTTTTTTTTTTTTTTTGAAAATACCCTCCGGCGCCGACGTCGCGTCTTCCATCTTCCATTACAACCGGCGCCCTTTTCGTCGCTTTTTCCATTTTTTACATCGTCGGCATCTGAAGTCCTTCACTTTACGTTTATGTAATCCGTTCGCCTGATCCGTGCTATCTGATCGGAACCGGTTATCTAAGCTGCGGCGTGGCTGGTCTGTGCGTCGTCTCGGAGGTCCATATAGATCCGTCCGCAGCGTCGTTTCTTCTTCTTCTTTTTCTCTTCTACCAAAGCCTTTACACACCGCAGGGGCGGCGGCGCTGGCACGCTACGGCGTCGGCGGGCTTCCTGCCGCACTGCCGATAGGTAGTGGCCGCGTCGATGACCTCCCCGAAGGCGACCGACACGATCGTCTTTATCGGCTTCCGCGCCGGTGGAGCGGACGTGGCTTTCTTCGTTTTCTTCCAGAAGGATCGGCTTTAGAGCCATTCCGGCTTCGGCTTCTTCGGGTTCCGCGCGTAAAAATCTCTTAGCAGCTCCGCCGAGTTCCGCAGGTTCTCGACCGGATACTATTCGTAGTCTTCCGGCCACCCCTTCTACGAGATCCTTGCTTTAATGGACCCCCTTATCTCCTTTACGTCTATTACGTCTTCAACCTCCCACTCTTCCTTATTACCGTCCATCTTAACTGGTAGGGGTTCGGCGAAGCCCTGTTCCGGCAGACCGTTCTTAGGGTCCAGGCTTAGCAGATCCGAATGGAAAACGTCGTAGATCCGGAACGATTTCGGTAGCTGGAGCCGATAAGTCACCGGCGACCTCTTTTCCACTATCGTAAACAGGCCTACGTAGCGCGGATTGAGCTTGGCGTTCCCTCTCAGCCTCAGGTTCCGCGTATTAAGCCAGACCTTTTGACCTTCTTCGAATTCTATTGGCGACCGGCTTCTATTAGTTCGAGTTACTATCTTCTTCTAAGCCGATTCCATCGCGTCTTTCGCTACTTTGATCGCTTCTTCTATCTGAGATCGGAGCGCTTCCGCCGCCGCGGCGGCGACTCTCTTTGACGACGTAGCGGTGGATTGTTCCGTAGAGCTGGGTTCGTTTGGCGGCTAAAAGCTTATCCTCGGAAGATAGCCGTACGTTATCTCGAACGGCGCCAGCGAGGTGGCCTTAGACGGTGCCGAGTTAGCGCAGAACTCGGCTATCGGCAACACCTTAACCCATTCTTCTTGATAGTGGCTGCAGAAGGTTCGCAGGTATCGCTCTATCTCGCGATTAGCTACTTCAGACTGACTGTCAGTTTAAGGGTAAGCAGCGGTGCTGAGCTTTCTACGAATTCCGAGAGCTTGGTTGATAGCTTTCTATACGTCGGCTGTAAATTAAGGACCCCTATCTATAGTGATAGTGTCCAGCAGCCTATAGTGCTTCCACACGTGTTGAATCAACATCCGTGCGGTCTCTTCCGCAGTGGTTCCTTCGTCCTTGGCTCGGCAGGGGATGAAGTAGCGTTCTTTGCTGAGCCGGTCCACTACGTTTAGCGTAGCGTTATATCTATCGGCTTCCGGCAGGCCGGTTACGAAATCTATCGTAATGTGCTGCTACGGCTTCTCAGGGATCGGAAGTGGCTTTAGCAGACCGGCCGGAAGACTGTAACGTGGTTTCGCCGATCGGCACACGTAGCAGTTGGCGATGAATCGGTGGATCCGTTCGTAGATCCGCGGAAACCAGTATGTCGTCCTTATAGCTTCTATCGTTTTCTTTGATCCTGCGTAACCAACGTCCACAGAGCTGTGGACCAGCTAGATGACCTCTGTAATTAGTTCTTCTGGAACTATCAGCTTCCCTGAACCGGTTTTGCCGAGCTTCTGCTTCTGATTAAGCTGCTTGACCTTCTCGTAGAGAGTCTCTTCCTTAGGGGCCGGTTCCACTGCGCAGACCCCTACCTCTTTCAACACCTCTGCGTCTACTATCCGCTCGGTCAACACTTTCTGAAACATGTTCAAATCTTCCTTCGCGCGGCTCGTCTTCCCTTCTCTTCTCGTTAGCGCGTCAGTCTTTCCGTTTTAAGCCCCTGGTCGATAGGTGATCTTGAAGTCGAACCCTAATAAGTAGGCGGCCTACCGAGCTTAGCGACGTAAGAGCTTCTGCGTCTTTATAAAGTAGGTCAGCGACTGGTGGTCCGTAAGGACCTGGGCCGTGCTCTTTCTAGCTATAAGCTCCGGTTTCCACTCCTCGAAAGCCTGAATAATCGCCAGCAGCTCTTTATCGTAGATCGCGTAGTTCCGCTTAGCTTCCGTTATGGACTTGCTAAAGAAGGCCACTAGGTAGAGGGTTTCGTCGTCGCTATATTAAGAAAGGACCCCTGCCGTCACTGTGTTAGAAGCGTCTGTTTCTACGTAGATCGTCTTTTCCAGCTGGAAGTATGCCAGAACAGGCGCCGAGGCCACTGCTTCTTTCAGCTATACGAAAGCTTCCGTGCACTTCTCGTTCTATAGGCCGGCGGCCTCTTTCTTTAACGCTTCGTTCAGGGGTCTAGCTATCTTGCTGAAGTCTTTGATAAACCGTCGATAGTAGCTGCAGAAGCCGAGAAACGCCCTGATCTGCGTAGTATTGCCGGATTTCGGTTGCTTCCATTCCGCCACGGCGGCGACCTTTAAGGGGTCCATACGAATTCCGTCTCTTCCGACGATAAGACCGAGATATTTGACCTTAGTCTGATAGAACTCGCTCTTCTTCGTGTCCGCGTTCAATCCGGCCTCGTAGAGCCTGATCAGCACCTTCTTGATGTAGTCCGTATGCTGTTCTCTCGTTCCTTCGGTGTAGATAAGGATGTCGTCCAAGTAGATAGACACGAACCGTTCTAGCATGTCTATAAAGGTGTGGTTCATAAAGCGTTGCTACACTGCCGGCGCGTTGGTGAGTCCGAAAGGCATCACCAACTACTTGAAATTGCCTATACGCGTCGCGAACGTCGTTAGGTCTTCTGTCTGCCCTTCTTTATTCCTTAGTCGATAGAACGCTTGGCAGATGTCCAGCTTGCTAAACCATTTAGCTTTAGCTACTCGTTGTATAGTCTCGTCGATTAGCGGCAGCGGGTATACGTCTCTCTTGGTGACCTCGTTAAGGCCTTAATAATCTACGCAGAGTCGCAGACTACCCCCTAGTTTCCTTACAAAAAGAATCAGTAACGCGTACTCAGCAGAACTCGGCGTAATAAACTTCTTCGCCAGGTTTTCGCGAACAAACACCTCTACTTAGTCCAGTTCAGCCGGTGACAGTCGTCTTAGGGGCTCGGTTCTTAGCAGCGTAGCTCCCTCTTTCAGTCGGATCTTGTTATTATATTCCGGTCGATAGAGCGGCAGGAGGTTGGAGTCGGCTCTTAAGAACACGTTAGCGTAATCGTAGAGCTCGTTTGGCAACACCTTTAGTAGGTCTACTTCTTCTTCCGCTATTATCTTCCTGTAGTCTTCGATGTCCTTTATAGAGATAGCGTAGATTTCATTGTCCGGCGACTTCGCGAGGGTCGTTATGGCTTCTGAACTCATTATTCCGACGGTAACCAGGGGTTCGGAACGATCGGACGGAGCCTCTTTCGCGAGCTTCGTGGCTTTCGGCTCAGCGGCGGCGGCGACCTTTTCGATAGTCCCTGCTCCGCTACCCGGGATTTTGAATCTGATCGTTCCTTTATCTACGTCGACGATGGCTTTCTGGTTCTTTATCCATTTCTGCCCTATAATGATCTTAAACCTTCCGATATCCATAATCCGGAACGTCGCTTCCGTGGTTTGACTAGCTAGCATAGTCCTTAATGGCACGTAGTGCGTAACGCTTTCCGTGTCTTGTCTATTATAGGCCGAAATCTTCGTCGGCGACGCCAGTTCCACCGGATAACCGTATCCATTCGTCAGCTTCCGGACCAGTCGGTGGTGGATCGCCGCGCCGATAAGAGCTCCGGTGTCGATAAAAGCTTTTAGCTAGAGGGGTTTGCTCGATCCGTTAAGGGGGTGGACAGTAATCGGAAGGATAATAGCTGTTTCCGTGTTCACTTCCACCGCTGCCGAGAGCGGATCGCTGCAGCTATTGATGCTCTCTTTCGTCGACGTAGTTCGCGTTGATGCCCTGTTGTCTATGCTGGATAGGGGGCCTATCCGTCTAGCTAGTCTTTTCCTATGATTCTTAGCTGCACGCCGCCGTCTACGCTGTCAGCATCGTTCGGAGCCGGCTCGATAGCTTGAATTGTCTTTCTCGGTGGCTGCGGCTAAGGCTGCTTTATAACACGATACTCCTGCTTCTGCTTATCCGATGCTTGGTAGCTCGCAGCGATGTAGCCAGGCTTTCCACACGCGAAACAGGTAGGGACGAACGGCGGTCGCGGCACGTAAGGCGGCTGGGGGCCGCGTCGGAAGGGCGCGGGGGCTCTGGTTGTCCGCATCAGCGACGGCGACGGCTTCTGAACCGATTCTCGTAATTTCGCGTAAGCGCTTAAGTTTCTCGCGGTGACCCTCGTTTGATGCACGAAGCCCTCCAGGTCTTCGTCTTCTACAGACGCTATAGCGGCGGCCAGTTCAGGGTTCAGCTTCTGCCTTAATAGGTGGAGCTGCTTATCTTCCGCCACTCGGGCCCTAATCGCATATTTTCTGAACAAACCGTAGAATTCCTTAAACGTCTGCCGGTTCTAGTTGATCTTATCTAGCTGCTTACGGGCTGTCTTCTTTCGGAATGGGTCTCCGAAGCGTTGATCTAGCGCTTTAATCGCTTCTTTAGCGGTCACCTCTTCCAGGTCCGCCACTAACGAAAAAGCTTCACCTTCTAGTCGCAATTCCAGGTACGCCAATCTATCCTCTTCGCTGCTCGATGCGTGATCGCGGCTTATCTTATTCTTAATCTTCTTCTTAAACGCCTCCTACGCTTTAGAGTCTCCGCTACCGAAAACCGGTAGATCTGGTAGTAACGTTATTAACGTGCTACCTTGACTATAGGCTGCTAGTAAGGCGGTCTTAGCGTGGGTTTCTCGCCGCAGTGGCAACGACGATTTCGCTGCTTCCATATCAGCTAGCTGATCCTTCAGCTCCTTCAGTTGCGCTAGTCGATTCGACGCTTAGTGTTCTAACACTTCGATAATCGTCTCTGCCGATTCCTTTTCGGCCCTTACTGCTTCTACTTCCTCTCTTAGCTGTCTGTTTTCTTCTAGTGTTCTGTAGAACAGCGTCTTAATAAGGTCTATACCGTCGTAGACCTTTCCTATCCTATTCTCGTTTACGTAATCTTCCAGTTCCTCGATCGTGCAGTCGTAGATCTTCCTATATTCGCTTATTCGTTCCTTGATCTCAGCGGTCTCTTCCGCTGTAAAACCTCTAATAATAATCTTATTATTAATAACACTGGAGCGTCTACTCGCTCTGTTAGTCTTTCCTTTCCTACTTCTGCTGCGGCCTGTAACGCCGCTCTCTACCGCTAAGAAGCCTTCTATCTTCTTACGGTGCCTGGGGGTTGTTGTTGGTGGTGGTGCGCGTGCGTTATTCGGGTTTCCGGATGGTTTAACGGGCCCTTTCGCGCAGCGCGGGGTTGTAGAGAGTGAGTTCGAGATATAATGATCCGGGCACGCAGATATAATTCAATACGGCCTTTTTGATAACTATATCTCGAACTGAGGAGGGAAAGGAATCTATGTGGTGGTGGTGGTGGGCTTTCGTAGTGGTGGTGCCAAGGCCCGGCTCGGCCCGTCCGGGCCGAGCCGAAATCCAGGGTCTACCCCATCAATCTGTCCCACCCCTTTCCACCGCCGCAACACTTTCTACCGCCGCAACAGTCTATAAATAATGCTAAGCGGAACTACGCCATTTATAATAAAGAGCTGCTAGCTATTATTCAGGCTTTCGAGGAGTGGAAACCAGAGCTTATAGCTAGACGGAGCACGGTCCAGGTCCTTACGGACTACCAGTTACTGACTTACTTTATAAAGTCGCAGAAGCTATTACGGCGCCAGGCCCGGTAGGCCGCCTACTTATCCGGATTCGATTTTAAGATTACCTATCGACTAGGAGCTTAAAATAGAAAGGCTAATGCGCTGACGAGAAGAGAAAGAAAGACCAGCTGCGCGAAAGAAGATCCGAACATGTTTCAGAAAGTGCTAACAGAACAGATAGTAGATGCTGAGGTGTTAAAAGAGGTAGGGATCTGTACGATAGAGCCGCCGATTAAAGAAGAGACGCTGTACGAGAAAGTGGAACGGCTTAATTAGCAGCAGAAGCTCGGCAAAACCGGCTTAGGGAAACTGATCGTTCTAGAAGAACTAATTACAGAGGTTATCCAGCTGGTCTATAGCTCTACGGATGTTGGTTACGCAGGATCGAAGAAGACGATAGAAGCAATAAGGACGACCTACTAGTTCCCGCAAATCTTCGAGCGAATACACCGGTTTATTACTAACTGTTACGTGTGC
The DNA here is from genome assembly GCA_016165855.1 of Pseudocercospora ulei. Lineage (NCBI taxonomy): Eukaryota > Fungi > Ascomycota > Dothideomycetes > Mycosphaerellales > Mycosphaerellaceae > Pseudocercospora > Pseudocercospora ulei. The sequence continues at coordinate 856,581 of JACWNB010000003.1, forward strand.
TAAGCAGCGAAGCTATGTTACGGCCTTCCGGCCGGCCTGTTAAAGCCACTTCCGATCCCCGAGAAACTATAGCAGCACATTACGATAGACTTCGTAACCGGCCTACCGGATTCAAACAGATATAACGCTACGCTTAATGTAGTGGATCGGCTAAGCAAAGAGCGCTATTTCATCCCCTGCCGAGCTAAGGATAAAGGAACTACTGTAGAAGAAACGGCGAGAATGTTAATCCAGTACATATAGAAGCACTACAGCCTGCCGGATACTATTACTACGGATAGGGGTCCTTAATTCACCGCCGACGTATAGAAAGCTATTAACCAAGCCCTTGGAATTCGTAGAAAGCTAAGCATAGCCGCTTACCCTCAGACCGACAGCCAGTCTAAAGTGGCCAATCGTAAGATAGAAAAATATCTAAGAATCTTCTGCAGCTATTATTAAGCAGAGTAGATTAAGATGTTGCCAATAGCCAAATTCTGCGCTAATTTAGCACAGTCGGAAGCCACCTTACTAGCGCTGTTTAAGATAACACACAGTTATCTTCTAAGGATAAGCTTTTAGCTGCTGAACGAACCCAGCTCTTTAGAACCTTCTACTACTACTTCGTCGAAGAGAATCGCCGCAGAGGCGGCAGAAGCGCTCCGCTCTTAGATAGAAGAAGTAATCAAGGTAGCGAAAGAGACGATAGAATTAGCTTAGAAGAAGATAGTAACTCGAGCTAATAGAAAGAGGTCACCGATAGAATTCGAGGAAGGCCAAAAGGTATAGCTTAATACGCAGAACCTAAGGCTAAAAGGCAACGCGAAGCTTAACCCTCGTTACGTAGGTCCGTTTAAGATAATAGAAAAGAGGTCGCCGGTAACCTACCGGCTCCAGCTGCCGAAATCATTCCAGATCTACGATATCTTTTATTCGGATCTGCTAAGCTTAGACCCGGAAAACGGCCTTCGGGAACAGGGGTTTACTGAACCCCTACTAGTAGAGATAGATAGTAAAGAAGAAGAATAGGAGGTAGAAGATGTTATAGACATAAGGAGACGAAGAGGATCTATCGAAGCGAGGATCTTATAGAAAGGATAGCTAGAAGACTATAAATGATATCCGGCCGAGAACCTCCGGAATTTGGCGGCGGTGCTAAGAGAATTTTACGTCTGGAACCCGAAGAAGCCGAGGCCTAAGTGGCTCGACGGCTAAAAAGAAGGCCAAGTCCGCTTTATCGGTACGGAAACCGACAAAAACGATCGTAACAGTCGCTTCGCTAGAGTCTTCGACTCGGCCACTACCTATCTCCGCATCGGCAGGCAGCTCGCCGACGCCGTAAACCGGCGCCGGCGCCGCCAGCCCTGCAGTGGGTAAGGGCCTTGGTAGAGAAAGAAAAGAAGAAGATAGCGAGCCGCAGATAGATCTATATAGACCCACGCGACGACGTACGGACCGGTTACGCCGCAGCTCTAGTGACCGCCAGCTCCGATCAGATAGCTCCGATCAGACAGAACGGATCAGATAGACGCCAAGTGAAGACGTCAGATGGTGACGATGTAAAAAAAAAAAAGATAAGTAAGCGGTCGAGGGCGACCGCTAATAAGGGAGGGGGGTGGTGTTGCGGCGGCAGAAAGGGGTGGGACTGAGTGATGGGGTGGACCCTCGGAATTTTGGCTCGGCCCTTCCGGACCGAGCCGGGCCTTGGCACACCACCCCCCAAAGCTCTCACCCACCACTATATAGATTCCTTTCCCTCCTCAGTTCGAGATATAGTTATCAAAAAGACTGTATTGAATCTTATCTGCGCGCCCGGATCAGCAGCCTAATGCTAAGGACAGCCTATACTGCTCCTACAGTATACAAAATGTATATATTACAGAATAAGTAAAGGGCACTTGTTAGTTTAGATATAATACTACTTATTAGTATTAGGTGTACTATATGCTGCTACAAACCAATCTTATAACAACTATATATCTACTAGATATATATTTAGTAGCTAGGGACAGCTACCTAGAGTAAGGGAAGATAGTTATAAGGCTTAGTAACTAATAGGCACCTAGGGTACAACTATACAGCTGCATACTAGGAACGAGCACGCTACTAAGGCATCCTATTACTAAGGTCCGACTTAGGCGTAGGTAAACTAGAGGTTATAAGTAAGAGTAGCAACTAAGAGAGAGGGACACATGTTTGTTTAGTCATATACCTAGTAAATGCTTAGGTTTCATATACGCTGTCACAACCTACTCCCTTACATCTGCCTTCCTAATTAGACAATTAACTGCCTTGTTGTTATCACAGACGTTGGGTGTGAATTAACAAGTTAGTGATGCTAAGAAATTTCTACCATCCAAATGGTACTGCCAGAGTAATGGTCATATACGTTGAGTAGATTATCTTGGAGGCCTTCGACTCGACTGGGGATATTTTGGGGAGCAGGCATCGATGGCGCTAGGACTGCAAAAGGCGGTGTTGGGGGAGAAGACTTGACGGGGTCATCCGCTGGTGTCCGTTTCGAGCAGAAGCGTTTGATTCGCCACTTTCGTTGCGACTCTTGGCGAGCCCACCTGGGTTTCTCCAGTCATTTCTTCTCCGACCATCCAGACTTTTAACATTTCGAGGCAGGACGCCAATCGACCACAACAGCCAAGGTACGATGCACCGCGCGCAGGGGGATGGCAAAGGGCATGGTCATGTATCATGTTCGCACAATGGCATTGCCTCGCCGCCTTCTATTCGAGCCTGCGCCGGCCACAGACAGCTTCCCACACCGCAGGAGAGCCGCTGACCATAGTTGCAGATGGGTGCGCACAAGTATCTCGAGGAGCTGCAGAAGAAGAAGCAAAGCGATGTCATGCGCTTCTTGCTCCGCGTGCGCTGCTGGGAGGTATGACACGAGACTCGGCGGGCGGTATAAAGCAGGGCGGCATCTGCTGCGCGTGCTTGTGCCTTGATCGTACTTGTTGACCATTTGCTGAGAGTACATCAATCTAGCTCCGCCAGCTGAATGTCATCCACCGTGCCTCGCGTCCGTCCCGCCCCGACAAGGCCCGGCGCCTCGGATACAAGGCCAAGCAAGGCTATGTCATTTACCGCGTGCGCGTTCGCCGTGGCGGTCGCAAGCGGCCTGTGGCAAAGGGTGCCACCTTTGGTATGATTGGACGAGAGACGGAAAGGGGATGAGACAGATTCTGATGAGTTGCGCAGGCAAGCCAACCAACCAGGGCGTGAACCAGCTCAAGTACCAGCGCTCCCTCAAGTCGACTGCCGAGGAGCGTGTCGGCCGCCGCTGCGCCAACTTGCGCGTGCTCAACAGCTACTGGATCAACCAGGACAGCACGTACAAGTACTACGAGGTCATCCTCGTCGACCCACAGCACAAGGCCATCCGCAAGGACCCACGCATCAACTGGATCGTCAACCCAGTGCACAAGCACCGCGAGTGCCGTGGTCTTACTGCCACGGGCAAGAAGAGCAGAGGTCTCAACAAGGGCCACCGCTACAACAACACCAAGGCCGGCCGTCGTCACACCTGGAAGCGCCAGAACACTCTGTCGCTCTGGCGCTACCGATAGGCGGGGAGTTGAGGAAGGTTGTCGGGCGTTTACGAAAGTCATGTGGCATGGCCTGCACGCCGGAGTGGCAGTGGTATGGAAATTTGCACTCGGGAGCATTGCAAGCCATGATCTGGGCTGCAGTTGGGCGAGGTCTATTTCTGGTCGGGTAGGCAAAGTCGGCCGCTGGGCGACGTGAAATGAGATGGAACTGCCATGGCTTGCCTCGGAGCATTGATTGACCTCTGGGGTCGTTTCCCTGCCACCACATTTGCGAGTGCCGGTCAATGTCCAACGTCGCATGCGCGTCCCGCTTGGCAACACGACGTCTCCGTCGGCGGCCACGGCCAGCAGGCGGGGCGCCGTTTTTTTTCTCCTTGTCGCTGCATCCATCGCAGGTTGCGACGTGGCACGCTCGTAATTGGTGCCGCGTGTGTTGTCTGCGTTGCCACCCGCCCTGCGCCGTGGCTGCCTCTGTGCGAGGCGTGCGGTAGCTTCTGCCGGTGCCGCCAACAACTGACATCACAGCGCCCGGGGGTTCTGCGGTCGTGCGTGAGATCACGGCCGTCCACGCGTCCGTTGCTTGCCCGCCGCGCTGCGTGGATGTGCGTCTGCCCCCGCCGTGCGTCAGCCAGAGCCCCGGTGGAGGGCGCGCGCAGTGGGAGCGGCGGACAGATGAGTGCGCCGCGATGCCTCCATCGTGGTCCAGCCGGCTGCTGTCGAGTGGCAGCTCCGCGCCGGTGCACAGCAGCAGCAACTCGGCGCCGGTGCACAGCAACAACAACTCCGCGCCGCTGCAGAGCAACAACTCCGCCCTGGCCGCCCGCAGCAAACCGCGCCCGCGGCCGCCACACGACCCTCTCGATGCGCCGACGCTCACCCCCGACCGACCCGCGGCCAGTCCGACCACGGCACGTGCCCCGGGCGCTCGGCAGCATGTCCACAGCCGCTCCATCAGCCATCCGCTGCCGAGGATCTTCGGGCGCAAGAAGAGCTCCAATTTCCCCGACGCCGAAATCCCCCTCGACCACGGCCCGGCCGCCGTGCTGGACGACGCTCCGACCGCGAGGGCCCCGGCCCGGGTGCTGTCGGGCAAGAAGGCGCACGGCGACGACGACGCCATGACGGTGCGGCGGTGCATGTGTTGCGACACCAAAGTGAATGTGCCGCGGGAGCTGGCCACCTTCCGATGTACCGCGTGCCTGACCATCAACGATACCAAGCCCGTCGAAGAACACGAGCCGGCAGACAAAGACCGCCCGCCGGCAAAGCGGGCGCACGCGTACCCGGGACACGCGCCTCGTGGCGGGCAGCTGCCGCTGTCGGTGGAGAGGACGCGTGCGATCATCGACAGGTGCGTGGTGCTCTATCTGGAGTCCCGATGTCGCACGGTCGACGAGCCGGCAGCGAGGACGACCTCGCCCCCGGGGGACGTGTTCGGGCCGGAACAACTGCCGGCTGCCACGAGCGCGGTGGACTCGGGAGACGAGCGTGCGCCGAAAGAGCCGGTCGACGGCGGCGTGATTCCGAGCTCGCCGCCTGATGCCCCCAAGGCAAGAGCTGCCCTGCGTGCGCCACGCGCGGCCATCCGCGAACACACCGATTTCACCCCGTTCAGTGGCACCCGCGTCGACACTCCTCCCGCCGAGAGCTCGTCGGTCGCCGATGGGCCGGCGCCGCCTGGCTCGGTTGCACGAAAGGCGGCGCCCATCCCTGCGAGGCCGTCCCGGAAGCCGCCGCCACCACCACTCATGCACTTTCCCAACAAACGACCTTCGCACGGCTTGCTCCCGCCTCCCAGTGCCAGCTTCAGATCGAACGAGCATGCCTCACCTCGGCACCAGCAAAGCCCGCGGATCTCGGCCGAAGAAGCCGAGCAGCGACGCCGCTATGATCGTGTCAAGACCATTTTCAGGCCGTTGGAAGACTACATGTCTGCCAACTACGGCAACTTCCAATGTCTCAACTCCTCCTTCAGCACCGTCAGACCCACGGTGGCTCGTCGAGCTCGCAGCGCTAGCGACATCGTCGCGTCCGTCCCGCAGCCAGCCGCGCACGTCACGCCAGACTCCGCAGACGGGCTGTCTGAGCTGGACGCGAAGACCCTTCTGCTTGGAGACATTGGCGAGAATGGTACTTGGTGGACCGGCAGGCTGGACAGGTCGGACAGAGTCGCTCGGCACAAGAAGCTCGGCGAGGGTCCACGGAGAGCTGTTGGCTCAAAATCGCCAAACATCAACTGGCGTGAAGTATCCTCCTGGTACGAGGCGATTCATCACGCGGGAGAAGACTGGAGGACCAAGATCGACCAGATCGCTACTGATGGAGCTGGCCTCCTCAAAGACAACATCCTGGGCGATGTTAATGCTGACATGATTGACGACGATATTTCCGAAGCTAGAGAGCATACTATCCGAGCGCTGTTGAAGATCACCGAGAACATACTCAAGCGACCGGCCCGACCGCTGAAGGAACCAGACGATTTACGTTGGCTTTTGATCCTGCTTGAAAATCCTTCCCTACACCCATCTGCAAAGACACCGAGGACAACGTCGGGCTGTAGCGCACATCACCGCCGATCGCATAGCAGGGTTCAGCCCAGTCCTCTCCGACCGACGCCGAGAAGGTCTCCCGGTCACGTTGGCAGCCAACATAATGGCCTTCTGAAACGTATATTTGGACTGCTCTCGAACACGTCAGAGAACTGCCATTGGTATCTCGCCGGGTGGTTCTCGCGCTACCACGAAGAGCAATTCGTCAAGACTGTGGACCTGGTGGCCAGTTTTGTGACCCATCGTATTGACCGCCGTAACGGCCGCCCGCGTAGGACAAGCGCGGTTGCCGATGGTGGCCTGATTCCGGATCTCACGGGCGGCGCCATGAGTACCTCTGCTCAGCTGCATGCGGCCATGGGTCTGAGTGGACCTGTGAAGAAGAGCAAGGAGGACATCAGTGGAGACCCCGATTGGATCGATGACTGGCAGGTGAAAGCGGCGGCAAAAGTGATGTCCATCCTGTTCGCCGCGAACAACATTTGGCAAGGCACACGCCGTCAGGACAACGAACCCGGGACCGACTCGCTCCTCGCCAGCAGCAGTCTTTCGCCGTCCGCAAAAGCCAAGAGGAGTGGTCAGCTCTTGCACACTTCCAGTTTCTACAACACCTTGCTCGACTACCACGATATGATCGCGGATTTTCGAATTTGGGAAACGAGGAGGGAGAAGTTCGCATTCTGCAAGTACCCGCTCTTCCTGTCCATAGGCACCAAGATCAAAATCTTGGAGTACGACGCCCGGCGCCAGATGGAAGTCAAGGCTCGCGAGGCATACTTCGACCAAGTCCTGCATAACCGGACCATCGATGGTCACTTCCATCTTCGCGTTCGTCGCGATTGCATGGTCGACGACAGTCTCCGCCAGATCAGCGAGGCGGTCGGCTCGGGCCAAGATGAGTTGAAGAAAGGGCTGCGCGTGCATTTTACCGAGGAAGAAGGCGTTGATGCGGGCGGACCCAGGAAAGAATGGTTCCTGATGCTTGTGCGGGACATCTTCGACCCCAACCACGGCATGTTTGTGTACGACGACGACTCCAACACCTGCTACTTCAATCCCCACTCTTTCGAGACATCCGATCAATACTTCCTGGTCGGAGCCCTTCTTGGTCTGGCCATCTACAACAGCACAATCCTGGACGTTGCCCTCCCGCCTTTCGCCTTCCGGAAGCTTCTCGCCGCGGCGCCTGCATCCGTGGCCAACGCGGCAAACTCGAACGTGTCCTCGCTGACCGGAACCAAAGGTCAAATGACGTACACGCTCGACGATCTGGCCGAGTTCCGACCCTCGCTGGCGGCGGGCCTGCAACAGCTCCTCGACTTCGACGGCGATGTGGAAACCACCTTCTGTCGGGACTTCGTCGCCTCGGTGGAGCGCTATGGTGCGACCACCGACGTCCCTCTGAAGCCCGACGGCGCGAACATGCCGGTCACCAACGCCAACCGACACGAATTCGTCGACGCGTATGTGCGATACATGCTCGACACGGCGGTGGCGCGGCAGTTCGAGCCCTTCAAGCGCGGCTTCTTCCAGGTCTTCCAGGGCAACGCCCTGTCGCTCTTCCGCGCCGAGGAGATCGAGTTGCTGGTGCGAGGGTCGGACGAGAGGCTGGACGTGGATTCGCTGCGCGCCGTGGCGCAGTACGAGAACTGGAAGCACCCCCAGCCCCCTCACCCGACCATCCCGAACCCCTCCGAATCCGTGCCCGTCATCGCGTGGTTCTGGACCCTCTTCGCCGACGCGCCCCCCGACAGGCAACGAAAGCTCCTGACCTTCATCACCGGCACCGACCGCATCCCCGCCGTCGGCGCCACCAGCCTGATCCTGAGAATCCAGGCCGGTGGCGACGGCTGGGGCGGCGGCGGCGCCCACGAGAGGAGCCGCTTCCCCGTCGCGCGCACGTGTTTCAACCTCCTGGTGCTGTGGCGATACGACTGTCGCGAGCAGCTGGAACAACGGATCTGGAGGGCTGTGGAGGAGAGTGAGGGCTTTGGACTGAAGTAACGCACCACCCTCTCACCGCTTGCGCCTGGCGGCACCGAGTCCCGAGACATTCCTGACGTGGAATATCTACCGGGGGCAGGCATCAGTACCCCTCCTTGCTGAGAAAGCACGGAGGTGCAACAACACACTCATCTCATTCCATCATTCCATTCCCGCCGCATGTGCCCGAGCTCGTTCCCCGAACCGATCACAACGTGCTGTCACAGCGGATCACCGTCTGCATCTCACGTGAACAGTCGGTGCCTTTTTCGTCCACGATCCTCGTATGCTTCCCAACCATGTTCAATGCTGTTCGCTTGGGACAGGCGAGACTCATGTCCTCCTACGGCAGAATCGGCACCGTCCGAGATGCAGCCATCTCCCGACGACCGCGAACGCCGTCCGAGCCCTTCTTGCCGCTCCCGGTCGTCGTCGCTGTCCGCCCGAGTTCTCGATCGTTTGAGCAGGCTGGCGCTACGATTGCGACCTTGCTTTTCCGTGAACAACCGCGAACACTCTCGGCCGGCGTATTTTCGGTCCTGGATCGTGCCGTCCGCACCACAGACGAGGAGAGCGCGCTCGCGCCCTGCACGAAGGAATGTGTGCAGCCGAGGGAAAATGTCCCAGGCAAAGCGAGCGAAGAGATAGTGTGCGGGACGCCCCGCGAGAGACTGCAACTCGATGCCGTGCCAATGCCGACACAGCTCTTCCCCGTCACTCAACACGAGGGTGTGCCACGACGCGCCGCGGACGGACGGATCGTGTCTTCGCGGCACGATGGAGAATTCGGACGTGTGCCAGAGGTCATGTGCATCGGCCGTTAACCGAATGATGTTGGAGTGTGTGTCTGCAACGATGTCTCCGCCCTGCGCCGACTGCCTTGCATACCGTGCCATCTGGTTGCTGGCGAACCAAGGCTTCTCTGCCTTCGGTATCACGTGAGCATCTCGGGTCGCCAGAGATCGTTTCGTAATGCGACAGCTCTCGGTCGCGACCGCTCGGATCGGAGATGCTCGTTCCGTCGCACGTTGGGTGTCCGTAACCGAGGCTTCGTGCCAAAGGTCCGGTAGGTCGCGGTGAGGGAATTGCCAGCTGCGGAAGTTGGGCACGATGGGGAACGTGTCGATGGCAGCGTCCGCACGAGGGCGGTGGAGAAAGTAGTCGCCCGCAAGCAGAAGTCCATCGGCATCAGCAGCAGCTCTAGGCTCGCCCGAGCGCTCGGGCGAAAGCCAGTGGTCAGTGCTGTTATTAAGGATTATAGAGCATGCGGTCCATACGGTGGCGTAATGTATGCGGTCACGGTCGCGGCCGTCACGTGCTGCCATGGTAAACAGGATGTCGCCAGTGGGATACCCGGGGTGTCGCAAGCAGAACGGGTGCGTCGACATGGTGATTGATGCAATGTATGGATGTGATGCGATGTGCCATGTGCGATGCTCCGAGTGTGGGAACGCGTTCGTGGCAAGCTGGCAAGCAGGCGCGCCTGACCGTGTGCTTGATCGCGCGGACGAGTCGGGACCGGCCCGCACCGTGAGCACGCCGTGCGTTCATGTGGAAAGACGGCTCAGTCCATTCCGATCTCCCGCCCTATATTAGTACCTACATCGGTTGTGATGGTCTACTGAGTGGTGGACATATGTAGAGGGAGCCGAGACCGATGAAGCGCCTGACCCTCGCTGGAATCAAACCAACACGAGGTCCTTGATCTGGACCGGCATCACACGAGGTGGTTGGGATGAGATGGTCAGTGTGTGGTGGAACACCCATGCGAGGTCACAACAACATCTGATATAGGTGGTGGAACACGCATGCGAAGGTCACAACAATACCTGATGGAGGGGGTGGAAGCCGTGTATAGAGAGATGGTCACCACACTCCCGCTGCCGGCGAACTCGGGCGAGGCTGTCGATGAAAGAGATGAATAGATGGACGGATCGAGTATGCGGCTTGATAGGTGACCGGAGTTTTGTGCAGGCTGAGGGACTCGAGGGACAGCGGAGGCAGTGCGGGTTTGTACAATCAGCAGCGTGCGTGTGAACGATGGGGGGGATGATCAAAGGTGTAAAAAGAAAAAAAAAAGAGTGAAAAAAACAAGAATTTCTCATTCTCATTCTCATTCTCCGCCGCCATGCGTGCATGGGTGGGAGCGCGACGGCGAGGGTCTATCGACCGTCGGCGCTGCCGTGATGGGTCTCGCTGGACTTGATGTCGTCTTCGTCGCCGGGGAGAAAGATCTCGTGGCCGCTGCCGTTGCGGACTTTGAAACTGGCGGTGCAGCCCAGCGCGGCGATGGTGGCGACGATCCACCAGGCCATGCCGACGACGCCGCGTTCCGTCCATGTGCCAAACCAGTAGCCCGCCAGCATGGGCCCGACGGTGCGGAAGAGCGCGGAGCAGGCGTTGCCGACGCCGTGGACGGTGGCCAACACGCTGGGGTGGGGCGAGCTGTTGTTGGTCAGGATGATGGACGCGGGCAGGGCGAATGTGCGCGCGGCGACCTGGAGGAAGAGAACGAAGCTGATGCCGAGCCAGATGACCACTCCGCTCGACGGGGCGGGAGGCGCCGACGTCGAGGGCAGGAGCGCCAGGTAGGGTGCCAGGCCGTAGGCTGCTGGGAAAGCAAACAAGGATGCACGAAAACACCGCATCAGGCCGAACCGTCCGTTGGCCCACGGGTACAGCAAGAACTGCAACGCCACGCCGATGAGCCCGATGATGGCCATGGCGAAGCCGATGGTGGACGGCGGAAAGGCCAGGCCGGCCGAGAACTTGAACATGCCTCGCGGCCGCACGGTGTCCAGCTTCTGGTCCTCCGGCACGAACTCTCGCGGCGTGGCCAGGAACAAGATCCACAGATTGGCGAAGGCTCCCATGTGAAAGTCGAAGATGGCGATGCTGAGCAAGGTCCAGAGCACGTTGGAGGTCCAGATGCGGTGAAATGCCAACCGCTGGACAGGGCGCGGTTCGTGCTTGTCAGCGCGTGGCGCGAGCCTTTGCATTTCGACCGAGGCGCGGCCTTCCTGGCCCGAAAGCAGCCCTTCTCTTTGGCTCTGCCGCAGCATCGTGCGGCCCTGGGCTTTGATCTGCGCGGCCGAGCCGTACACGGATCGCACCCACGCCAGCGGATCAAGCGTGGACAGGTCCAGCGGGCGCTTGCCCTTCAGCGTCTCCTTCAGCCACACGTGCACGACGGCGGCTTCGATCAGCAGGAGGGCGGTGCTGATGAGATTCGCCGCGGCATAGGGATACCTCCGCATCCACGCCACGCCGTCGTCCCCGCCCAAGGTGCTGCTCGGACCAAAGACGGCGGGCAGATTGACGGTGGGATCGGCCAACATGCCGGCCAGGATCGGCCCGGCCACGTTGGCCAGGTTGAAGGCGGCGGGCAGCAGCAGGAACGCGCGCGGGTGCCACGGGCGCGGGGTGCACTCGGCGACCATGGTGCGCGCGGACCCGACGGTGCCGTTGACGGCGCCGCTCAGGAAGCGCCAGACGACGGCGTGGCGGAAGGAGGTGCTGAAGCCGACGCCCACGCACCCGACCGCCGTGCCGACCAGGCCGATCAGCAGCACGGACTTCCGGCCCAGCATGGGATGGTCGGCGGCTCGGCCCCAGAGAACGCTGGTGACGATCTGGGCGGCGGTGAATGCGCCCTGCAGCACGCCGGCCTGGTGGGATATCTCATAGTCGGACAGCGCCGGGTCGAAGCTCTTGAGCTGATGCACCATGAACGTCTGCAGCGCGGCCATCTGGAAGAAGTCGGCGAAGCGCGAGGCGGCGAGGATGGCCAGCTGGCCCTTGCCGGGCATGTTGGTCCATGTCGGCGGCGGCGGCGGCGGCGGCGGCGGGAAGGCGGCGAGGGCGTGGCGGGGGCGGTGGTCGGCGACGCTGGCGGCGGTGGATGCGGCGGTGGGCAGCGCGGGCGGGCGGGGCGAGGGCAATGACGACGACGCCCGGCGGCCGGTGAGGATTCCGTTCTCCGCCTCGGCGACTGACGACCACGCGTGGCCCGGCGGCTCCGGCGTGGTGTCGGCGAAGTACGGGAGCGCGACGGCCGTGTGCGGTGGGCTGGGCGGGCGCTGGGTCGCTTTGGCGACGGCTTCGGAGGTGTGGAGGTGTTGGCGGCGGCGGGCCTGGTCCGGCACGACATGGCGAGACGTGTTGCGCTGGTGGTGAGCCATTGGCCCCGGTGCTGGTGTCCGCCCCGACTTTCCTTGGCCGGTGCTGCTGTCCTCCCGGACTTCCCTTGGCCCCGGTGCTGCTGTCCTCCCCGACTTCCCTTCCCGCGGCCTCTGCCTCTGCCGGCGGCACACGGTTCAATCAGCCAGCAGAGCCGCTTGCGGATGCGGATGCGGCCGGCGGCGGTGGGCACGCAGCCGCCGGACCGCTGATGGGAGGACGAATGGCGCGCTTCGTCTATGCTGCTTGCTTGTCGGAGGGGGGGTGCTTCGGATTCATGCCACGGTGGGTACATGTCATGATAACGAGTTACACGAGATCGAATCGCCCAGGCGACTGCGCCATATTCCATGCCCTGCGGCACGCCCTCCCTCCTGATGCTGTCGACATATGGTGATGCTACTGTCGTCCCCCGTCCAACGCCTCGCGAAAGCAATGCTGTACAGCCAAGTGAGGCTTCCAATATCCCCCGATCCCGCCACATCTGCCACACATGAGACCTCGCGAGATCACATGGACTTGGTCTTCGCCATTCTCTGTAGTTGTCATGAGAGCACGGGCGTGCCGTGCCCCCCGTCAGATCCCTCGTTCTCTTTTTGTCGCATCCTTGAGTACCGCCCAAGATTGAGCTGTGATCCCAGAGAGCTGCGTGAGAGTCTGTCCCGGAACCAGTGGAGCCCACCCCTCCTCCCGAGCAGGAATCCGACAATGACTACTGCAACGCCCAGAAGCAAGCCGGCGCCCACCGCGGTCGTGCTCGTCTCGCTGTGGTCGACTTGATCCTCGTCCACGTCGCTTCCCATCGCCAAACCATCGTTGGGCAAGTCCGGGTAGTAGTGACTGGTGTTGTAGCCCCGGAGAGGTGACATGAACTCGTGTGGCGTCTGGATCTCTGCGTCGTATGGCGTTTCGTCTTCGGGAGGGACGCGGGAGGCATCGTTGCACCCGCGATCACCACAGTGTGCTCGCATCTTTTCGCTGGGCACGAACGTCTTGGAGATGACACTTCGTCCCAAGGCTCGGCCTTGGCCATCCATGGCCTCTGCATAAGACCACGGCGCAAACTTCTCGACGTGGTGCTCGGTTTCGAAACCCGTCTTGTGGACATGTCCGACGGATTCCCACGGACCATCCGGACTGCCACTGGTGAGGAACCTCCAGCTCTTGACTTCTGTGGCACCGTTCCACGACACCCAGAATCCCATCATGCCCTCCCCCGATCTGCTGTATGTCCATAGGGCTGGGTTGGTGTAAGGCTCGGCAGTCCAGTTGTACTTGTTCGATCGGTATATCATGACGTTCGAGGCTCTTTCCGCGACCTTGCCGTACATGACCGGCTCGCCCTGTGCCGTGTGCTCCGAGAAATATGCATGTTCGCCCCAGCCGATGTGGCAGCCGCCATTCGGCAGCATCTGCATGTTCCCCTGTGAGGTCGAAAGCAAGCCGCCATCCGGCTCCGGTGCACCCCATTCTTTGATCATTGTTGCTGTCGCTGCGACGTGATCGATTGAGACGATGCATCCGCGCGAGAAGTCGCCGGTTCGGTTGTACGCATTGCTGGCATTGTCGTAGAAGGAGAAGACGGTATGTGTGTTGTTCTCGGACATCCATCTCGCATGGTGCTGGTAGGAGAAGTTGAAGTTGGTCTGGTGGAAATCTGGACTGTTGCCTCCAAGCTGCCACATGATGCTTCCATCCTTGCCGGAAACCTTGTAGATTGCGCTCACATGACGCGCAGAGATCAAATAGTCGCCGTCCCGGTTCTTGTCGACGGAGTTGATGTGAAAATAGTCCCAAGCCTCTTGCTCGTGAAGACCGGTACCGCTCGTATCGGTCGATCCGGGCAATGTCCAGGCCTGCGAGGGATCGACGTGGTCGAGCGAGCGCCATTCAAACAACAGCCGGCCAGTCTCGATGTCGATCTCCTGGAAAACGCCTTCCACAATCCAGCCCATGCCACCCTGGAGGTTATATCGCGAATTCACCGTGAGATCGTACTGCCTGGGCTGGTAGACCGTGACAAGTGCCGTGGTCCCGTTGGTATAGGGGGTCATCCGAAACTCGTGCATGTCGCAGCTCGCACCTGCGCCTTGGGCCTCCACCGTGCGCACCACGCGATAGTGTCTGTCCATGATGACGCCATGGCCGCGCGCGAAGCCCTGGTGTTGGTGTCCGGTGAAGAAGCAGAGATGGTCTTCGCCCTGGTACGTGCAGACCTGCGGGTTGTGCGAGGTGAGCGGACCGCCTTGGCCGGCGCCTGACCACACGAGGTTGCCGGCGTTGTCGTATATGTAGGGGCCGGGATCGATGTTGCGAAACGGGGCGAAGAAGACGTACCCGGGCAGGACGAGCTCGGGTTTGAGGATGGAGAAGGCGATGATGGGCGCGTGCAAGTCTGGCCTCTGCGCGTGTGTGGCGTGCGGTCAGCTGATCGATGCTCAACGAGGCTCGGGCCAGGGCGGGTGGCGTCGCCGGCGCGAAGAAGCCGGCGGACCAAGTCTTACCGATTTGAACTGATGCGTCGGCGAGGTGTCGTTGGTGAGCTGGGCCGAGGCAGCGCACGAGAAGAATGCGAGCACGGCCGCGAGGGCCCAGAGACACGCGCGCCGGGTCGGGCTGGCGCGGCGGCGCCCAAGGGATGGCATCGGGGCGTGTTTGGGAATAGCGCGGTGGAAGGCTGCCAATCACGCAAGAGAAGGCGCAATGGCAGCATCGAGGCCACGCGAGTGGCGCCGTGGCTCGTGGGCGTTATCGTTGCCGGCACGCCATCGGAGGCTGGTCTGGACTCTCGGGTGAGGGGCGAAGGAGGAGGCGTGGGCAAGTCGCAGGCCCGCAGCAGGAGGCGTGTGTGGCGGCGGCGGTGGTGGTGTGTGGCGGCGGTGTGTGGCCGGCGGTGGTGGTGTGTGGCGGCGGTGTGTGGCCGGCGGCGGCGGTGTGCGGGCCAGAGTTCAGGCACACACCTCCCACACACCGCCCCCCTGCGATTCCGCACCGCAACGCTTGCCTGCACACGTCCCCCTTCTCGCCGCCGCCGCCGCCGCCGCCGCGGGTCAAGCATCGGCCCTGCGCGCGAGCGCCCGTGACGTGCGTCTCCCTGCCGGGCCTGCCGAGCCTGCCGTGCTTGCCGTGTGCAGGTGCCGGGAAGCGGAAGGGGCAAAGGGCGGGATTCCGATGGTCCGCCTGCCCACCACCACCGCTGACCACCGACCGGCGCGCCCGCTGCGCTCCGCCCGCCGTGCCCCGCAGCCGCAGCAGGCACCAGAGCGCGTGCTGCCGATTCGCGCCGGCGTCAATGGTGGACGGCACCGCGCGCGGCTTTGCGCCTGGCCGGCTGGCGGCGCTCGAGATGGCTCGCTGGCCACCACCAGCCTGCGCCGACACATCTGCCGTCGCGCGGCGCCGAACGTAAGCTTCTCGTTGCCCCTGCAGTCGCCGCACGCGGGCGACTACATCTTCGAGGCCATCTCTCCCTCCACCCGGCCTTTGCCCCATCTCGCCCCCGCAGCTGCACCGCCCCAGAGCCCCCTCCCCAATCCACGCAGCAGCCATGGCCGCCGCGCAGTCCTCCCAGCACAACATCCCCCCCGCGTCTGGACGCCAGTACGACCCCAGCTTCACCAAGCGCGTCATTGATACCTGCGGGCCAAAGACCAGCCCGCGCATGCTCCAGATCTTCGCCTCGCTGACTCGCCACATCCACGACTTCGCGCGAGAAGTAGACCTCACGCCCGAAGAGTGGCTGGCAGGTGTCAAGTTCCTCAACGAGACCGGCAAGGTCTGGGCAGAGTCAAATGGCAAGCGCAACGAGATGCACAGACTATCCGACATCATCGGCCTGGAGTCTCTCGTCACCGAGATTGCCAACTACGTGCAGGTCGACGAGCCAGGCTACATCCCAACCTCGGCTGCCATTCTCGGCCCATTCTGGAGCCCCAACGCGCCATGGCGCAACCTGGGCGAGTCCATCATCCAGGATCCCGCCAAGGACGGCGTCGTCACCTACATGCACGGAATCATCCGGGATCTCAAGACCAAGAAGCCCATCCCCGGTGTGACGTTCGATATATGGCAGGCGAGCAGCAATGGCAAATACGACTTCCAGGACCCAGAAAACCAGTCCGACAACAACTTGCGTGGAAAGTTCAAGACGGACGAGAACGGAGAGTACAGACTGTACTGCCTTCGCCCAACGGCATACTCGCTCCCTCAGGATGGCCCGTCGTGGCAGCTGCTCACTGCCATCGACAGACATCCTATGCGTCCCGCACACAGTCGGTGCCGGCGCGAGACACCTCCCGTGCGTGCTGCGGCTAACACTTCGCAGTTCATCTCATGATCACCAAGGCCGGATACAAGCCCTGCATCACCCAGATCTACCCCAAGGACGATCCGTGGCTCGAGACCGACACCGTCTTCGCCGTCAAGGACGATCTCGTCGTCGATTTCGCTCCCCTGGAGAAGCTTCCGGCCAACATGTCCGAACACAAGGGTCCGGGTGGACCGGCTGTTCGCGAACTCGAGCTCGACATCGTCCTCGCGCCACTCGGCCCGCCCATGTCGAATGCCAAGCCCGTCTTGTAAACGGGTCCGGACAATGTGGGAGGCAGGGATCCACACTTTGTGAGTGAGACAT
The DNA here is from genome assembly GCA_016165855.1 of Pseudocercospora ulei. Lineage (NCBI taxonomy): Eukaryota > Fungi > Ascomycota > Dothideomycetes > Mycosphaerellales > Mycosphaerellaceae > Pseudocercospora > Pseudocercospora ulei. Next base: position 873,467 of record JACWNB010000003.1, read on the forward strand.
TGTGGCAGACATGAATGGGAACCCCTCGACGGCTTGGTGCGTGCGTCATGCCCGATCGCTCGTGTCTTTTTCTTGCTCCCGTGGGCGCCCGTGTGCGGCGGGGATCAGACCGCGTCGCACGCGTGCTGATCCTCGCAACACCCGGACGCACCGGACATCCATCCCGTCCGGGGTCGAGTGCGAGGCGAGCATCGGTACGGATGTGGCACAGACAAATGTCGACCATTCGGCGTGCTCGTTGACTGGGGCATGGCTGACGCATGGTTGTTCCTCCAGGCCTTTTCCATAACCTCCCTCCCCCCCCCCCCCCACACTCTCTAGTAGTTTATACAATGAATGTTGAATTCCATCCCTTGCAGCACGAACGCCAATGAATGATCGCGACCTCGCCCGATGCCCCCCTCCCGTGCGCGTGAACGCGTGCTCGAAAACAACGAGACCGAACCAACCCCCCGGCCGGCGCGCATTCCTACGACAACAACCCAGCCCGGCGACCAAACAATCTGCGGACGGTCACGGTGGCGCCGCAGACGACGGCGGCCAGGGAGGCGCCGACGACGGTGGCGCGGAAGAGCACGTTCATCATCTGCATGCGGTTGCGGCGGCGGCAGCGGTCCACGAAGCCGTCGGTGTCGTTGGTGCGCGGGAACGGGCGGCCCTCGGGCACGGGCACGTCGAGGAAGTCGGCCAGCGGCTTCCAGCCCTCGCCCATCCGGTACTCCAGCAGCTTCTCCCGCGGCACCAGCGAGCGCACGTGGTCGTAGTATTCCCGGAAACGCCGCTTGCCGTTCTTCTCGAAGTCGCCTTCCCAGAACTCGGTCCAGAACTCTGTGCGGGGGGGGGGGGGGGGGGGGGGGTTTGTGAGTGCGGGGTGGCTCACGGGAGAAGGGGGTTTCATGGAAGGAGGAGGAGGAGGAGGAGGAGGAAGAGGAGGGGAGGGAGAGAGGAGGGCAGCATGTGAGTGTGCGTGTGTGTGTGTGTGTGTGTGTGACTCACTGGAAAGCATGGGCTGGTAGAGTCCCGCTCCCCAGTCGAACCTGGAGACGAGTTTCAACTCAGGCTCGGTGGCGCGCCAGTGGACCGTCTTCATCGTCGACGCGTGCCAGCTGTCGACGTCGCGCGTGGTGAGGATGACTTTGGCGTCGGGATATGCCTGGATGAGCTCCTGGGCAAACGCCACCGCGGGCCAGTCGCACACGGCCTGGCAGTGGCCGAAGAGCTGGTCCCACTGCTCGCGCCCGAAGTTGCCCTTCCCGTCGTACTTGGCCGCCAGCGCGTCGCACCACATCAGACAGTCCGGCGGGTTCTCCACCGACGCAGACATCATGTGGTAGCAATCGTCGAAGCCCAGCTGCTTGAGAGCCGTGCGGAGCGACGCCGTGCCCGTGCGGCCCAGCCCGAGCGCAAGCACCCGCATCGGCACCACGCGGCGGCATTCTCGTCGGTTGATGTCGGTGTCCGAGGTGAAGATGTCGGTGATGGGCTTGGGAGTGTACGGTTGGAAGGCCATGGTGTCGTGTCCGACGCCGCTGGAATTATGATTACGGAGCGATCGTGTCGTTGCACGAACTTTCAAACGAGTGGCCGGCGGTGCGAAGAGGTGGCGAGGGACGAACGGCGGGCTGATGGAGAAGGAACGAGCGAGACCGCAGCTGGAGACGGAGAATGCAGGATGCTTCTTGCTGAGCGACCTGCTGCAGCGTCGCCGATCGACCCCTGAGGAGCCACAGCCCGGGGGGGCCTTGGCGCGTGCGGGCTGGAAGCGGCGTGGAACTCTGTACCAAGCGGCTTTGATGTTCCGCCCTAGTTCGTCAACCGTCGTTGGGTCGGAAGCGTTTGCGCGGAAGGCTTCCGGGATTTGCTGACAGGAGTTCGCGCGGGCGCAGCGGAGCTTCCGAAGCGAGGCTTGGCTTTCCGACGATCGGGTCATCGTCTTTGCGGTGCGCCTGGTCGTTTCCGCCCCTCTGCTGACACAGCTCGCGCAACATCTTCGGTGCGGGGAGATTCGCCGCGAGCTGAAGCAGACACCCTGTCCCATTCTCATGGCAGAGCCCCGCAGTGATCAGAGAAGAAATGAAGGCGTGCACCATCGCCCAGATCGGCCCATGTTGCACCGCGACGTCGACTGCACTCTTGTCGAAGGCGTCGAAGTGGGTATACGATCTTGCGAGGCGAACTGGTGTGGAACAGGGCTCGAGGAGTTGTCGAACAGACGCCGTATGGCCAGTTCCCGAGGCGAGGGAAAGGGGCAAGTTTCGGTGGGCGAGACCGGTAATATGTATAGTATACCTGGCGGTATGGTCGAGGACGAGCGAAAGTACTGGGTGGCGTCGCATTCATTCACCCATGCCTGAGAAGCGATGCCGATGGCCTGCACGTAAGCATCAGCTGTTAACCATTCTTTGCCGGCCGGCCTGCTCCCCTCGGATCGCCCGCGAAGCTGGCGTTCAGGGCCCTGGGAACATTTGCGATGTTGGAATGGGCAAAGCCTATGGAGGCCAAGACAAAGGGGATTGAGTATAACTAGTCTGGAGTGCACCAGCATGATGGTTGAGAATGTCAGCATTTGGGGACCTTCGAGGCCTTCCAACACCACACGGAACCCAGATATCCCGTCCACGTCAGTGTCTTGCACCTCCGGCGACAACCAATTCGCGCCTGGTCCGCCCCATGCTACGCCGACGGCTATTTGCCCCATGGGTCCGCAGGGCATTCTGAAAGTGTTGACCGTCAGAATTGCCGCGTGTCGTCAAATTGGAAGGGATCTCGGCATCGATAGAATGGCCGTAGATGGAACTACCCGTGGCTTCCAGCCCCAAAGTCCCCCCAGCACCACCGACACGCATACGGTAATGCTCACGACGCATTGACGCGAGGCGCATGCCCTTTCACGCGGCGCCGACATCTCTGCGACCTGCACTGCGACCCCGTCGCATCGGCAGCTTTCGCGCAACAGCGTCGCGGGGCATCGGCCGCTGCACCGCGGCCATGCGCCAGCCGTCTTCCGCCACCGACTACAGCGCGTGGAGCACATCCGACCTCATCGCACGAGTCGGCGCGCTGGAGCGGCAATTGCGCGAGCAGAAGACCAGACCCCCCCGGGGCGCGCCTCCTCCCGCGCCTCCCCCCAAGAAGCCCAAGAAACCCCCCAAAGCCTTCGATCTCGGCAGGTACACCACGCGGCTGATCGCGCTCAAATTCGCGTACCTGGGCGGCAGCTACAACGGCTTCGAGCATCACAGGAACAATGCGACCCCGCTGCCGACGATTGAAGAAGAGTTGTGGAAAGCGTTGAGGAAGACGAAGCTTGTTTTCCCGACACGCCCGCCGGGGCAGCGCGAAGATGATGTGTGTTGGGACGGGGTCGAATACAGCAAGTGCGGTCGGACAGATCGTGGAGTGAGTGCGTTTGGACAAGTCATCGGAGTCCGAGTACGGAGCGCGAGGCCCAAGGCGAAGGAGGAAGCAGAGGCAGCGCATGGCCCAACGCCCGATGCCGTGGAAGCAGCGGGAGGAGAGAGTGGGGAGGAGCCTGTGGAGAAGGAAGCGTTCGATCCGATTCGAGACGAACTACCATACATTCAACTCATCAATCGCGTCCTGCCACCCGATATTCGAGTCTTGGCCTGGTGTCCCAATCCTCCACCAGGATTCTCCGCGCGCTTCAACTGCAAGGAGAGGCGATATCGATACTTCTTCACCAATCCCGCATACTTCCCACTGCCTGGAAGCAAGCCCCAGGGCGACGACGGACGGCCAGGAGAAGGATGGCTGGATGTTGAGGCTATGCACGAGGCGGCCAGGAAGTATGAAGGACTTCACGACTTTCGCAATTTCTGTAAAGTGGACCCCAGCAAGCAGATTGCCGACTTCTCGCGGAGGATCTTTCATGCTGGGATCCATGAGGTCCAGCCAAAGGAAGCGCTTGCTGCCGATCCACTCTCGCCCAAGCTATATTACTTCGAAGTTCGAGGAAGTGCGTTCCTCTGGCACCAGGTGCGACATCTGACCGCAGTGCTGTTCCTCGTCGGGCAAGGATATGAAGCTCCAAGCGTGGTCGATGATCTTCTGAACATCCACCAGACGCCCGCGAAGCCACATTATGAGATGGCGAGTGATGTTCCGCTCGTTCTCTGGGACTGCATCTTCCCCAGCGCAGAAGCGATCGCAAGAGCAGATCACGCCCCATCTGAAGGTGATCAGCCAAGCTACACGGATGCTTTGGAATGGATCCATGTCGGTGAAGATGCGGGCGGACGTGACCGGGCCAAGCGCTCCACCAGCGGTGTCGAAGATGGCAAGTACGGTCGCAATGGCTTGATGGACGACCTCTGCGCGCTGTGGCGAAAGCGCAAGATGGACGAGGTGCTTGCCCGGAGCTTGATGTCGGTCGTTGCTTCAACCGGACACCAGCCGGCCGCAAACGTCTCCTTATCGGCGAATCTCGGCGAGAAGAGCGCTCGCTTATGCGATGGAGGACCCGTCCCACGAGCAATCGGTGAATATACGCCTCTCATGCAGCGCGAGCGCATGGAGCCCCCAGAAGTCGTCAATGCTCGCTACGCCGCACGGAAAGGTCTCACCGTTCAGCCCGCAGCCGACGCCGACATGGACGGATAGGTAGTTAGCCAGACAGAACCGCAGGCCTCACGCCTTGGGCTCGTACAAACACGCCCTCGCCCCTCTCCACACCTGTTCCAAAATCTCTCGTCGTGGGAGTATCCTCTGCCGATCACGATGAGCAAACACGGAGTCATCAATCCCCCCCCCCACACGTCACCCGATCGGGTCCAACTCACCGAAAACACAACCACCACATCCTCGTCCCCCTCGACGACAATACACAGATAATACCTCACCTCGAAGCGGTGAAAGGCCTCGTGGATCCAAACATCCTGTATGCTCGAACTCGGGATGAAGCGCACGCCGCCTCCCGCGTTGCCCCACAGAAGATAACTCCCACCGCTCGTCGTGGTCTGCACGCCCAGTCCGCGGATGACCAGCAGGGATTCCACCATGTGGCCTCTTCGCGACGCGAGCCAGATGATGGTGGCGCAGAGGAGGAGGCGCTGATACTGCGGGATGGGGAGGGAGACCATGTGCGCGACGCGCGGGGGAAGGAGGGGGTGGGCGGCGGCGGAGGCAAGTGTGAGGTTGCATTCGTGGAGAAGGAGGATGAGGACCAGCAGGCCGGCCAGGAGGCGGAGGAGAACGGTGGTGATGCGGAGGGCTTTGGTGGGGAGGGAGTTGGATGGTGAGCGGGTGGAGACGGTGTAGAGGACTGTGGTTGGGGTTGGTTTGCTGGTGGTGAGCATTGTGGACGGCGGTGGCGAGGAGGCGTTGTTGGATTCTCTCAAGGTGTGGCGTTGGAGGTCGCGAAGCGTTTGGTTGTTGCCGAGCTCTGATTGGCGAGAAAGACGCGGCAACTACTGGCGGTCCTGAACCCGCATGAGCTCTTGTCCAAGAGTGATTGTACAGCTTGTCCGGAAGATGTTCATCGAGTCCGTGTTTGACATTCGAGATTCAGTGCTACTGCAGCCTCGGCTGTCCTCTATGCGATGGTTCCATGTTGGCACAAGTAAACCTTGGTCTGATAGCCATCGCTGCCCTGTACAGGCCCTGTCCCTCGAACGGCTCGCTCAAATGACTATACACATGCCGGCCGTGCCCTTGGGGGGCTATTTTCTATCATCTTCCTATTCTGTTGTTCACCATTGATGCTGATGCATCGCTCAGTAGCCTGTGATGGCCGCCATTCCGCTATCTCAGCGGTCCTGCCCAAGGGCGACCAGTCTTCCAGGAGAGATATCGACGGTATACATCGAAGAGGATGAACATCGTGCCCGTGGTGCACACCAGCACAATCAGCACCTTAAGCGGCGAGATGGTGGTCACTTCATGCGGCAGATTGGTCGACACTGATGGTGGGAAGGACGAAGCAATGGCGCCTCGGTCGATAGTCCTGCTGGTGCCATACGGAAGTCGTCGGCTACTCTTGTCGAGAGCGATGATTCGTAGAAACCTTGACTCGCGGATTGTGTCCGGTAGCAAGATCGAAGCCTCAAAGTCTTCCTTACGAGAAACCACGACATCCTCCCAGTACTTCTCGTCTTCGGTGCCCTGGTCTGCGCACTGTAAGATCCATGTTGCAACTTCAGTGGCTCCGTTCCAAGACACGTAGACTTCGGCATCGTCGTCACTGATATCGACTGAAGGAGGAACCTCTGGACTACCGACCCACCGGAACTTGTAGGATCTGTAACTCTGGACATCACCTCGCTCCCAAGATGTGGTCGCGCCATAATGCACATCGCAAAGTACAGTGCCATCAGCATCAAACTCTGTCCAGACTGCATTAAGACCGTAACCGACAAAGACCTTGGGGTCCTGGCCTGGCCCTTGAGGCAGGATTTGCATCGAACCTTGAGACGACGATCGAACATTCTGCGGGTTGTCATACGATTTGATGACGCGCACGGTGTAGTCTGGATTTGTCCCGTTGTTCTCGAGAACCCTTTTCGTGTTCAAATCCGCTACGCCATCTCTCCCGAGCGCAGTTTCATGACTTTCTGACTGTTGCGCATCTCTCGTTGGTTTGGTTGGGAAGATGACTTCCAGCAGTAGTCCACGAGAAATGGGCATGCCATATTCGTAATGCTGATCCTCGGCCGCGTTGTCGAAAAGAGTCACTAGCTTTGTGATGTATCCTTCTCCTTCCTCCGGCGGGGTATAGATGTTGGGAAATGTGTCCACAGGTAAAAAACGTGCATCGTGTTGCCAAGCAAAGTTGGTCGCGTTTCCGCCACTCAAATCCATAAAGTCGTTGAGCTTTCCTCCCAGCGTCCAGATCGTCTCGCTGGTCTTCCCATCAATGTAGCTGATACTGTGCGGGTACCTGGCCGATATCAAGAAGTTCCCAAGCTCATCTTTCTCAATGCTGTTTAAGTGAAACCAATCAAAGGGATCGTTCCGCGATCCTCCGGGCCCAATGCCCCGATACGTTGCCTTGATGTTGATATGCTCGGATGCCCGCCATTGATATATGAGATCGCCTGTGTCGATGCTGACCTCCTGGAATACGCAGTCCCAGATGTACGTAGGTTCGTCCGGACGTTCTGGGTCAGGCTCGTACCCGGGGAAATCTTTGATATCGTGTTCCACGACCTCATACATGGTCATTAACGCAGTGCCTTCATGAGTAATCAGAAACTCGTGCAAATCCGCCGATAAACCATCCGCAGCGCCCACTCGATGCACGATATCATATGAAGCATTTAGCTGCACGGTGTCAGCAGCAGTTCTTGATCTGCACAGAGACACCACTCACCATGTAGTAAAACCCAGAGCCATGCCCACGTACGCGATCATCGCCCAACCAAAATGTCAAGTAGTCCTCGCCGTGATATCGCTGCACCATCAAGTCATATGCCTGACCACCAAACTTATTATCAAAATGCTTTGCCCAAACGAGGTTTCCTCTCTCGTCCAGCAACATTGGTCCAGGATTCGAAATGCCCCAGCCTCGTGGTGTGATGAAGTACAGCGATCCGTCATTACATCTTGGACTCCATTGTACAAAGTTTGTCCGCGGGGAGCTGATACCTTGGGCTGTGATGTAGCTGCGAGTCGGGTAGTATCCAAAGGTGCCATTATCGATCGCTTGGTCGTAGGCAGCTGGTGCTGATGGCACTGTTTCAGCGCGAAGCGCAAGAGCATCTGCAGAGATGCATAACGACAAGTGGCAGAGAAACAGGACAAAGCTGTTCATGGAGCCGGCCGGGATCTAGCTGTTTCCAGCACCAAAAGTGAGATTGGCCCCGTGTATACTGCGCGCCGCCAGTATGGATCTTCCTGTGGCGATAAGCATGTGTAGGGCGAAACGCAACACCGTCGACGATCAGAGGAAAGTAGGTCAGACAGTCCTTGCAGGCCGTGAGTGTTATCCGACGAGGCACACACCGGCAAGAGTGCGGTGGGGTGGGAGTGTGTCAACGAGGCCCCGACCCCAAGCTTCCAGATTGCCAGTGCTTGGCTCGCGGGATGTTTCCCTACTGCGGGAAAGGATGGTGGGATAGGATTGTGAGGCTGTAGTCACTGCAGATGGGGGCTAGGTGTCTCACGGCTGTACAAGGCCCGACTTATCGCAGTGATGGTGCACGGGCAGTGGGGAAGGAGTGAAGCGGGTTGGAAAGCGCAAGTGACCAGGACGCGCAAACGTTTGAGCGCAGAATGAGCAGGCGGAACCTGTCGGCGAGTAAGGATGGATGCAGTAGGGGGAAACTCCGCGTGTCGTTCGTCTTCCGCAGCAGGACGAGTGGCGCGTCGTCATCGTCGTCGCCATCATCGTCGTCGCCGTCATCGTCCTCGTTGTCGTCGTCGTCGTTGCGGGCGAACAGAAATACAATCTGCGCCGCTATCGTGTCATAGACTGTCAGATTGAACTGGATAGGACTGCTCAGAATCGGTCAAACATGTGTAGCCCTCATTATACATTCTCTGACTTGGAGTTTGACACGATATGGTCGTTTTTTGTATGAAGTGGTGTGTGACCATATGCTGTAAGGTCACGAGGTGCAATGGCCGGAAAAGGATGCACACGAGAAAGGGGGGCATGGACATGGCTATATAGGTAGCCAGTCAGCAGCACCTGAACTCCGCCGACTGTATGCTAAAGACGCTGTTCGCTATAGACTGCCACAACTATAGACTGCCACAACGTAACGGACCAAACACGCTGCCAGTGCTGGCCACAACTCTCAATGGCCAGGTACTGGTTTTGAGTGAAAACAAGGGACAGACAGGCCTATTCCGAGTTATGTCAATCGAAGAGGATAACCAGACCTGTACGGTCTCAATACAACAAGGAACAAAACAATTGCCATCCCTTGTTTTCTCTCCAAAGCAGGACCTGGCCATCGATAGTCGTGTCCAGCACTGGCAGCGTGTTTGGCCAGTCCATGGCGAACAGCGTCCTTAGCATACAGTCGGCGGATCTTGGCTGGAGATGGAAGTGGAAGATGAGAACAGAATGGCTGGCGAAAGAAGCAAAATATGAGGCTGAAAGGCAGGGAAAAGGAGACTTAAGTCGATGGAAGAAAAGACATGAGAGATGAGACAGGATGGATGGAAAAAGGAGATGGAAAATGAGACATGAAAAGGGGGAAAGAGGGGCTCGAAAAGAAAGACATGGATGATGGATTACTAAGCGATTGAGGGCAATCGCAGGTTGGAGACGGGGGTAGTGTAAGTGTGTAGGATGTGGCAGCGTATAGGACACATAATCAATCACTAGATTTGTAACTGAACTAACAACTGTCCCTCCCTCTTAGTTGCCCCCCGTACTTATAACCCTTAGGTCCCCTAGGGGCCGAGTTAGACCTTAGTAATAGTATTTGGTCCTAATAGATTATCCGCTGTTACGGTCAACCAGTGCAAGAGTCAGAGAAGCAGGGCTAACAAAGAGATCTGTCTACAAGCTTACTAGTACAAATCCTGCTGCAGCCTCCTAACCTTCCTCTTCTCTTCTTTATAGCTTGTCTTGTAAATTAATTTGGGAATATTATTCTTAGTCTTAGAATTCAGCTTAGTTTTTAGATCTTAGTTTAGTCTTTAGTCTCTAGCTTGTCTAGGCAAACCTAGGACATTTTGCAGTATATCTTAACACCTAGCACTTTAGTATACCTTAGACTACCTTAGCCTACCTTGGTATACCTTTAACAACCTAATACCCTAATATTACAAGCTATTAATCTACTTTAAGGCTATTAAATAGCCTACTAAGCACTTATTAAGGAGGTTCTCTTTAAGGAATACTTAGGACTAGACCTGTCCCTAGATAGCATTATTAACCTAATTAGCACTAACCCTAACTTTGCGCTACGTGTCCTTTTTACTACTGCAAACTAAGTTCGCACAGGCATAGGACAAATACCAGACCTAAGGAAACATGCTAGCGGCCTAGAAGTCGTGCTATTAGACTTTAAAGAACAGATACAAGACCTAGAGTATAAGAATAGCAATCTTATACTAGAGAAGGCACAACTATAGGACTAACTACGCTAGATACTTAACCTAAGGACACTACCTGCTATACGAGAATTGACTAGCTTAAAGGTAGCCGACCTAGAAACATTTTATAGAGACAGAGAGAAGTTTAACAAATTCTACCTGTTGCGGCGGCAGAAAGGGGTGGGACTAAGTAATAGGGTGGACCCTTGGAATTTCGGCTCGGCCCTTCCAGACCGAGCCGGGCCTTAGCGCACCCACCCCTAAAGCCCTTACCCACCGCTGCATAGATTCCTTTCCTTCCTTAGTTCGAGATATAGTTATTAAAACAGCTGTATTGAATTATATCTACATGCTCGGATTATTATATCTCGAACTTACTAACTATACCAACCCTGCGCTGCGCGAAAGGAACCGTTAAACCGCATCCGGCTACCCGAATAACGCACACGTACACTACTAAACCAAACACATCAGCACCATAAGAAGACTATAGAAGGCTTCTTAACAGTAGAGGGCGGCGTTATAGGTCGCAGCGGGAAGAGAAAGACTAACAGAGCGAGGGACAGGCGCACCAGCATCCTCGACAATAAGACGGTTACTAAAGGTCTTACGGAAGAAGAGACAGACGAGGCAAAAGAAGGAATAGCGGGCTACAAGGAGCTGTATGCCTGCATACTAGATAAACTCGAAGAATATCTGGCAGAACATAGAGCTAGGAAGGTGTACGACACTATTACCTTTATCGAGAAGAAGTTTTATAAGAAAATAGAAGAGAACAGGCAGCTAAGAGAGGAGATAGAATTAGTAATAGCCGAGAAGGAATCGGTAGAGACTATTATCGACGTGCTAGAGAACTAATTAGCGAATTGACTAGCACAACTGAAGACGCTAAAGGCTTAGTTAGCCGATATAGAAGCAGCGATGTTGTCGGCACTGCCGCTACTGTTGCAGCAGCAGAAAGGGGTGGGACTAAGTAATAGGGTAGACCCTTGGAATTTTGGCTCGGCCCTTCCTAATCCGGGCACGCAGATATAATTCAATACGGCCTTTTTAATAACTATATCTCGAACTAAGGAGGGAAAGGAATCTATGTAGTAGTAGATAAGAGCTTTAGGGGTAGTGTGCCAAGGCCCGGCTCGGTCTGGAAGGGCTAAGCCGAAATTCCGAGGGTCTACCCTATCACTTAGTCCTACCCCTTTCTGCCACCGCAACACCACCCCCCTCCCTTACCAGCAGTCGACCTCGACCGCTTACTTATCCATCTCTCTCTCTCTCTTTTTTTTTATATCGTCGCTATCTAATGTCTTTACTTAGCGTCTATCTGATCTGTGCCATTTGATCGGAACTAGCGGTTACCTAAGCTGCAGCGTGACCGGTCTATGCAGCGCCGCGGAGGTCTATATAGATCCGTCCGCAGTGCCGTTTCTTCGTCTTTTTCTTTCTCTACTAAGGACCTTACCTACCGCAGTGCCGATTTGGTTGCGTTAGCTTCGTTCTTCGCCGTTATTATTCGTCCGGCCAAGCCGGCGGATAGTGCTGCGCGAAGGCGAAGCGTAGGGTCGCTAACGAAGCACGCCGGCGGTAGTAGTAGTAGAGCCGAAGACACTGGCTAGCGATTTCTACGATCGTTTCTATCGGCTTCTGCGCCGATAGAGCGGACGCGGGTTTTCCTTTTCTTTATTAACTTCTAAGCTACTTAGGCTTCGGCTTCCTTAGGTTCCGGACGTAAAACTCTCTTAGCAGCTCCGCCAAATTTCGGAGATTCTCGACCAGATACTATTTATAGTCTTCTAGCTATCCTTTCTATAAGATCCTTACTTCGACGGACCCTCTTATCTTTCTTATATCTACTATATCCTCTACCTCCTACTCTTCTTCTTTACCGTCTATCTCGATTAGCGGGGGTTTAGCGAATCCCTGCTTCGGAAGGCCGTCCTTAGGGTCTAGGCTTAACAGGTCCGAGTAGAAGACATTATAGATTCGAAACGACTTTGGTAGCTAGAGCCAGTAGGTTACCGGTAACCTCCTTTCCACTATCGTAAATGGACCTACGTAGCGGGAGCTAAGCTTGGCGTTGCCTCTTAGCCTTAGGTTCCGCGTATTAAGCTATACCTTTTGGCCTTCTTCGAATTCTATTAGTAACCGCTTTCTATTAGCTCGAGTTACTATCTTTTTCTAAGCCAATTCTATTGCCTCCTTCGCTACCTTAATTGCTTCTTCTATCTAAGCCTTAAGTGCTTCGGCCGCAGCGGCGGCGACTCTCCTTAACGAAGTGGCAGTAAAAGATTCCGAAGAGCTAGGTTCGTCCAGCGGTTAGAAGCTTATTCTCGGAAGATAACTATAGGTTATCTTGAATAGCGCCAGCGAGGTAGCTTCTAAGCGTGCTGAATTGGCGCAGAATTCGGCTATCGGCAACACCTTAACCCACTCTCCTTGGTAGTAACTACAGAAAATTCGTAGATATTTTTCCATCTTGCAGTTAGCTACTTTGGACTGACCGTCGGTTTAAGGGTAAGCGGCTGTGCTGAGTTTTCTACGAATTCCGAGAGCTTGGTTAATAGCCTTCTATACATTAGCAGTAAATTAAGGACCCCTATCCGTAGTAATAGTGTCCAGCAGGCTATAGTGCTTCTATACGTGCTAGATTAGCATTCTCGCTGTTTCTTCCGCAGTAGTTCCTTTATCCTTAGCTTAGCAGGGGATAAAATAGCGCTCCTTGCTTAGTCGATCCACTACGTTAAGCGTAGCATTATATCTATCGGAATCCAGCAGGCCGGTTACGAAGTCTATCGTAATGTGCTGCTACGGTTTCTTAGGGATCGGAAGTGGCTTTAGCAGACTGGCCAGAAGGCCGTAACTGGGCTTTGCGACTCGGTACACGTAAAAATTAGCGATAAACCGGTGGATCTGTTCGAAGATTCGCGGAAACCAGTAGATCGTCCTTACGGCTTCTATCGTCTTCTTCGAGCCTGCGTAGCCGACGTCTTTAGCACTATAAACTAGCTGGATAACCTCTGTAATTAGTTCTTCCAGAACTATTAGCTTCCTTAAGCCGGTTTTGCCAAGCTTCTGCTGCTAATTAAGTCGTTCTACTTTCTCGTAGAGCGTCTCTTCCTTGGTGATCCGGGCACGCAGATATAATTCAATACGGCCTTTTTGATAACTATATCTCGAACTGAGGAGGGAAAGGAGTCTATGTAGTGGTGGATAAGAGCTTTAGGGGCGGCGGCATGCCAAGGCCCGGCTCGGTCCGGAAGGGCCGAGCCGAAATTCCAAGGGTCCACCCCATTATCCAGTCCCACCCCTTTCTGCTGCCGTAACACTACCCCCCTCCCTCACTAGCGGTCGCCCTCGACCGCTTAGTTACCCTATCTATCCGAAAATCTTTACTTTTTTTTTTTTGATTCGTCGTCTCCTTCTCGAAAATCCCCTCCAACGCCGATGTTACCTCTTCCGTCTTCTATCAAAAACAACGTTCTCTTTATCGCTTCTTCAATTTCTTACGTCGTCAGCGTCTGAAGTCCTTCACTTGGCGTTTATGTAATCGACGCTATCTGATCTGATCCGCGGTCTTCTGAGCTGCGGCTCGGCTGGTCTGTGCGTCGCCTCGGAGGTCTATATAGATCCGTCCGCGGCGTCGTTTCTTCTTCTTCTTTTTCTTCCCTACCGAAGTCCTTACCCTATTGCAGGGGCGGCGGCGCTGGCACGCTACAGCGTCGGCGAGCTTCCTGCCGCACTGCCAATAGGTAGTGGACGAGTCGAAGACCTCCCCGAGGCGACCGTTACGATCGTTTTCATTAGCTTCCGCGCCGATAGAGCGGACGCGGCTTTCTTCTTTCCGGAATAATCAGCTTCGGAGCTATTCGGGTTTCGGCTTCTTCGGGTTCCGCACGTAGAACTCTCTAAGCAGCTCTGCCGAATTCTGCAGGTTCTCGATCGGATACTATTCGTAGTCTTCCGGCCACCTCTTCTACAAGATCTTTGCTTTAATGGACCCCCTTATCTTCTTTACGTCTATTACATCTTCTACCTCCTATTCTTCTTCCTTACCGTCCATCTCGATTGACAGGGGTTCGGCGAACCCCTGTCGTAGCAGACCGTTTTCAGGGTCCAAGCTTAGCAGATCTAAATGGAAAACGTTGTAGATCCGGAATGATTTCGGTAGCTGGAGCCGATAAGTCACCAGCGATCTCTTTTCTGCTATCGTAAACGGACCTACGTAGCGGGGGTTGAGCTTGGCGTTCCCTTTCAGCCTCAGGTTCCGCGTGTTAAGCCATACCTTTTGGCCTTCTTCGAATTCTATCGGCGTTCGCTTTCTGTTAGCTCGAGCTACTATCTTCTTCTAAGCCGATTCTATCGCCTCTTTCGCTACCTTAATCGCTTCTTCTATCTAAGATCGTAGCGCTTCTGCTACCGCCGCGGCGACTCTCTTTGACGACGTAGCGGTAGAAGGTTCCCTAGAGCTAGGTTCGCTCGGCAGCTAGAAACTCATTCTTAGAAGATAACCGTAGGTTATCTCGAACGGCGCTAGCGACGTTGCTTCTAACTGTGCTGAGTTCGCGCAGAATTTAGCTATTAGCAGTATCTTAACCCACTTTTCTTAATAGTAGCTGCAGAAGATCCGTAAATATTTCTCTATCTTACGGTTGGCTACCTCGGACTGACTGTCGGTCTAAGGGTAAGCTGCCGTGCTAAGCTTTCCACAAATTCCGAGGGTTTGATTAATGGCTCTCTATACGTCGGCGGTGAACTGAGGGCCCCTATCTGTAGTGATAGTGTCCGGCAGACCGTAGTGTTTCTATACGCGCTTAATCGGCATTCTCGCTGTTTCTTCTGCAGTGGTTCCTTTATTCTTTGCTCGGCAGGGGATAAAGTGGCGTTCCTTGCTTAGTCGATCCACTACGTTGAGCATAGCGTCGTAGCCGTCCGAGTCCGGCAGTCCGGTTACGAAATCCATCGTAATGTGCTGCCACGGCTTCTCGGGGGTCGGAAGCGGCTTTAGTAGGCCCGCCGGAAGGCCGTGACGTGGCTTCGCGGCCCGGCACGCGTAGCAGTTGCCGATAAACCGGTGGATCCGCTCGTAGATTCGCGGAAACTAGTATGTCGTCCTTATAGCTTCTATCGTTTTCTTTAATCCTGCGTAACCAACGTCCTTAGAGCTATAGACCAATTGGATAACCTCCGTAACCAGTTCTTCCGGAACTATCAGCTTTCCTAAGCCTGTTCTGCCGAGCTTCTGTTGTTGATTAAGCCGTTCCACCCTCTCGTAGAGCGTCTCTTCTTCGATCGGCGGCTCCATCGCACAGATTCCTACTTCTTTCAACACCTCCGCGTCTACTATTCGTTCTGTTAGCACCTTCTGAAACATGTTCGGATCTTCTTTCGCGCGGCTAGTCTTCCCTTCTCTTCTCGTTAACGCGTCAGCCTTTCCATTTTGAGCTCTAGGTCGATAAGTGATCTTAAAGTCGAACCTGGATAAGTAGGCCGCCTACTGCGCTTGACGGCGTAAGAGCTTCTGCGTCTTTATAAAGTAAGTCAGCGACTGGTAGTCCGTAAGGACCTGGATCGGGCTCTTTCTAGCTATAAGTTCCGGTTTCCACTCCTCGAAAGCCTGAATAATAGCTAGCAGCTCTTTATCGTAGATAGCGTAGTTCCGCTTAGCTTCGTTTATAGACTTGCTAAAGAAAGCCACTAGATAGAGGGTTTCGTCGTCGCTATATTAAGAAAGGACCCCTGCGGTTACTGTGTTAGAAGCGTCCGTTTCTACGTAGATCGCTTTTTCCGGTCGGAAGTGCGCCAGAACCGGCGCTGAAGCTACTGCTTCTTTCAGTCGATTGAAAGCCTCCGTGCACCTCTCGTTCTATAGTCCGGCGGCCTCTTTTTTTAGTGCTTCGTTTAGGGGTCTCGCTATCTTGGTGAAGTCTTTGATGAACCGTCGGTAGTAGCTGCAGAATCCGAGAAACGCTCTGATCTGCGTAGTGTTTCCGGATTTCGGTTGCTTCTATTCCGCTACGGCGGCGACCTTTAAGGGGTCTATCCGGATCCCTTCTCTTCCGACGATAAGACCGAGGTATTTAACCTTAGTCTAATAGAACTCGCTCTTCTTCGTGTCCGCGTTTAATCCTACTTCGCGGAGTCTCTTCAGCACCCTCTCGACGTAGTCCGTGTGCTGATCTCTCGTTCCGTCTGTGTAGATAAGAATGTCGTCTAAATAGATGGATACAAACTGCTCTAGCATGTCTATAAAAGTGTGGTTTATAAAGCGTTGCTACACTGCCGGCGCGTTAGTAAGTCCGAAAGGCATTACCAACTACTTAAAATTGCCTATACGCATCGCGAACGTCGTAAGGTCTTCTGTCTGCCCTTCTTCGTTCCTTAGTCGATAGAACGCTTAGCGGATGTCCAGCTTGCTGAACCACTTAGCCTTTGCTACGCGCTGTATGGTCTTATCTATTAGCGGCAGTAGGTATACGTCTCTCTTAGTGACCTCGTTAAGGCCTCGATAGTCTACGCAGAGTCGCAGACTACCCCCTGGTTTCCTTACGAAAAGAATCGGTAACGCATATTTGGCAGAACTCGGCGTAATAAACTTCTTCGCCAGATTTTCGCGAACGAACACATCTACTTAGTCCAGTTCCGCCGGCGACAGTCGTCTTAGGGGCTCGGTTCTTGGCAGTGTAGCTCCCTCTTTCAGTCGGATCTTGTTGTTATATTCTGGTCGATAGAGCGGCAATAGGTTGGAGTCGGCTTTTAAGAAGACGTTAGCGTAACTATAGAGCTCGTTTGGCAGCACCTCCAGCGGATCTACTTCCTCTTCCGCCACTATCTTCCGGTAGTCTTCGATGTCTTTTATTAAGATAGCGTAAATCTCGTTGTCCGGTAACTTCGCGAGGGTCGATAAAGCTTCCGAGCTTATTATTCCGATCGTAGGCGCAGGCTCGGTAGAGGTAGGCAGAGCCGTTTCGCCGCTGGTCGCCTCTGATCTTGCTGTCGCGGCTGCGACCGATTCGGTGGTGACGGCACTGTCACCTTAGGTTTTGAATCTGATCGTTCCTTTATCTACGTCGATAATAGCTTTCTGGTTCTTTATCTATTTCTGCCCTATAATAATGTCAAACCTTCCGATATCCATAATTCGGAACGTCGCTTCTGTGGTGCAACCAGCTAAGGTATTCTTTAGCGGTACGTAGTGCGTAACGCTTTCTGTGTCTTGTCCGTTGTATGCCGAAATCTTCGTCGGCGACGCTATCTCTACCGGATAGCCGTATCCTTTTATCAGCTTTTGAACTAATCGATAGTGGATAGCCGCTCCGATAAGGGCCCCCGTGTCGATAAAGGCTCTTAGCTAAAGTGGTTTGCTCGATCCGTTAAGGGGGTGGATAGTAATTAGAAGGATAATGGCTGTTTCCGTATTTACTTCCACCGCCGCTAAGAGCGGATCGCTGCAGCTGTTAATGCTCTCGTCTCTCTGTGACGTGGCTCTTGTTAGTGCCCTGTCTTCTACGCTAGATAGGGGGCCTATCCTTCTAGCTGGTCTTTTCCCAGGATTCGCAGTAGCACTCCACCTTCTACGCTGTCAGTATCGTTCGGAGCCGGCTCTATAGCTTGTATAGTCTTTCTCGGTAGCTGCGGCTACTGCTGCTTTATAACACGATACTCCTGCTTCTGCTAGGCCGTTGCTTGGCATCTCGTAGCGATATAGCTGGGCTTTCTGCACGCGTAGCAGGTGGGGACGAACGACGAACGCTGTAACTGATAAGGTGGCTGCTGTGGTGCTCTCCGGAAAGGCGCAGGGGGTCGTGTAGTCTGCGTTATTAACGGCTTCTAGTTCGATTTGCGTAATTTCGCGTAAGCGCTTAAGTTTCTCGCAGTAACTCTCGCTCTATGCACGAAGCTCTTAAGGTCTTCGTCTTCTACAGACGCTATAGCAGCGGCCAGTTCAGGGTTCAGCTTCTGCCTTAATAGGTAGAGCTGCTTATCTTCCGCTACTCGGGCCCTAATCGCATATTTTCTGAACAAACTATAGAACTCCTCGAACGTCTGCCGGTTCTGGTTGATCTTGTCTAACTGCTTACAGGCCGTCTTCTTCCGGAATAGGTCTCCGAAGCGTTGATCTAGCGCTTTAATCGCTTCCTTAGCGGTTACCTCTTCTAGGTCCGTGTTGCGGCGGTGGAAAGAGGTAGGACAGATTGATGGGGTGGACCCTGGATTTCGGCTCGGCCCGTCCGGGCCGAGCCGGGCCTTGGCACCACCACCACCACGGAAGCCCACCACTACCACTACATAGATTCCTTTCCCTCTTTAGTTCGAGGTATAGTTATTAAAAAGGCCGTATTGAATCATATCTGCATGCCCGGATCATTATATCTCGAACTCGCTTACCACACCAAAACCCGCGCTGCGCGAAAGGGCCCGTTGAACTATCCGGACGCTCGAATAACGCACGCGCACCCACACACACACCAAACAACCCGGCACCGTAAGAAGATAGAAGGCTTCTCGACAGTAGAGAGCGGCGTTACAGGCCGCAGCAGAAGTAGGAAAGGAAAGACTAACAGAGCGAGTAGGCGCTCCAGTGTAACTCATAATAAGATCATTATTAGCGGTTTTACAGCGGAAGAGACCGCAGAGATTAAGGAACGAATAAGCGAATACAAGAAGATCTACGACTGCACGATCGAGGAACTGGAAGACTATGTAAACGAGAATAGGATAGGAAAGGTCTACGATAGTATAGACCTCGTTAAGACGCTGTTCTACAGAATGCTGGAAGAGAACAGACGGCTAAGAGAGGAAGTAGAGACGGTAAGAGCCGAGAAGGAATCGGCCGAGACCATTATAGATGTGCTGGAAAACCAGGCGGCGAATCGACTAGCGCAGCTAAAGGCGCTAAAGAATCAAATAGTTGATATAGAAGCAGCAAAGTCGCCGCTACCGCGTCGAGAAGAACAAGCAGAGACCGCCTTACCGGCGGCCTATAGTCAAGGTAGCACCTTAATGACATTATTGCCGGACCCGCCGGCGTTTAGAGGCGGGGACCCTAAAGACTGGGAAGCGTTTAAGAAGAAGATAAAGAATAAGATAGACCGCGACTACGCCGGAAACAGCGCCGGAGATAGATTGGCGTACCTGGAATCGCGATTAGAAGGTGAAGCTTTTTCGCTAGTGGCGGACCTAGAAGAGGTAACCGCTAAGGAAGCGATCAAAGCGCTAGATCAACGCTTCGGAGACCCATTCCGGAAGAAGACGGCCTGTAAGCAGTTAGACAAGATTAACCAGAACCGGCAGACGTTCGAGGAATTCTACGGTTTGTTCAGAAAATATGCGATTAGGGCCCGAGTAGCGGAAGACGAGCAGCTCTACCTACTAAGGCAGAAGCTGAACCCTGAACTGGCCGCTGCTATAGCGTCTGTAGAAGACGAAGACCTTGAGAGCTTCGTGCACCGAGCGAGAGTTACAGTGAGAAACTTAAGCGCTTACGCGAAATTACGCGAATCGAACCAGAAGCCGTTGATAACGCAGACTATACGACCCCCTGCGCCTTTCCGGAGAGCACCCCAGCAGCCATTTAATTCGCAGCGTTCGTCGTTCGTACCTACCTGCTACGCGTATAGCAAGCCTGGCTACATCGCTACGAGATGCCAAGCATCGGATAAGCAGAAGCAGGAGTATCGCGTTATAAAGCAGCCGCAGCCGCAGCTACCGAGAAAGACCATACAAGCTATAGAGCCGGCTTAGAACGACACTGACAGCGTAGACGGCGGGGTGCAGTTAAGAATTATAGGAAAAGACCAGCTGGACGGATAGGCCCCCTATCCAGCATTAACAATAGGGCACCGAATCGAAGCGAATCGCTACGAGAAGAAAGCATTAACAGCTGCAGCGACCCGCTCTCGGCGGCGGTGGAAGTGAACACGGAAACAGCCATTATCCTTCCAATTACTGTCTACCCCCTTAACGGATCGAGCAAACCATTTTAGCTAAAAGCCTTTATCGACACCAGAGCTCTCATCGGCGCGGCGATCCACTACCGACTAGTTCAGAAACTGAAGAAGGGATACAGCTATCCGGTAGAACTAGCGTCGCCGACGAAGATTTCGGCATACAACGGACAAGACACGGAAAACGTTACGCACTACGTGCTGTTAAGGACCACACTGGCTGGTCGCACTACGGAAGCGACGTTCCGAATTATAGATATCGGAAGGTTTGACATTATTATAGGGCAGAAATAGATAAAGAACCAGAAAGCCATTATCGACGTAGATAAAGGAACGATCAGATTCAAAACCCCGGGTGGCGGAGCAGGGACTATCGGAAAGGTCGCCACCGTCGCCGCCGAGCCGGAAGCCACGGAGTCCGCGAAAGAGGCTCCGTCCGATCGTTCCGAACCCCTGGTCACCGTTGGAATAATGAGTTCAGAAGCTATAACGACCCTCGCGAAGTCGCCGGACAATAAGATTTACGCCATCTCTATAAAGGACATCGAAGACTACAGGAAGATAATGGCGGAAGAAGAGGTAGATCCACTAGAGGTATTGCCAAACGAGCTCTACGGTTACGCTGACGTGTTCTCTAATACGGGGTAGGTTGGCCCGTGTCATTACTATGCCTTGCCAAGGTTTATATATCTGGTACACATTGGTCAAGTCACTTCCGAGTTACTTAACCAGTCCCTTTTGGCTTAAGTGTACCGCGCTATATCACTTAACTCGGAAGTAACTGCTGAAAGTGTACGATAAAAGGCCCGGGTTCAATTCCTAGGGGGCGCATCTTTCAACGGGAGAGTAGAAGCAGCGTTAACGTATGTCCGTTTGTCCACTACTCTGTACAGAATAAGGCAGACCCGGTAAAGGTCCAGCTGGCTGTGTGCAGACCTGCCGGGGGGGGGTTGATTGCGTATGCTGCATAGGGAGGCTGTGCAATAGCATACGTAGCCTGTAAGTAAGCGCAGCTTACGAGGTCGTAAGCCTGTAGCGCAGGGGGTAGTAATACAGGGTGGGTTGGCCCGTGTCATTACTATGCCTTGCCAAGGCTTATATATCTGGTACACATTGGTCAAGTCACTTCCGAGTTACTTGACCAGTCCCTTTTGGCTTAAGTGTACCGCGCTACATTATTCTCAAAGGCCGACTCCAACCTCCTGCTGCTCCATCGACCGGAATATAACAACAAGATCCGACTAGAAGAAGGAGCCGCGCTGCCGAGAACCGAGTCCCTAAGACGACTGTCGCCGGCGGAACTGGACCAGGTAGAGGTGTTTGTTCGCGAAAATCTGGCGAAGAAGTTTGTTACGCCGAGTTCTGCCGAATATACGTTACTGATTCTTTTCGTAAGGAAACCAGGGGGTAGTCTGCGACTCTGCGTAGACTATCGAGGCCTCAACGAGGTCACTAAGAGAGACGTATACCCGCTGCCGCTGATCGACGAGACTATACAACGAGTAGCTAAAGCTAAATAGTTTAGCAAACTGGACATTTGACAGGCGTTCTACCGACTAAGGAACGAAGAAGGGCAGACGGAAGATCTTACGACGTTTGCCATGCGTATAGGCAATTTCAAGTGGTTGGTAATGCCTTTCGGACTTACCAACGCGCCGGCAGTGTAGCAGCGCTTTATAAACCACACCTTTATAGACATGTTGGAACAGTTTGTGTCCGTCTACTTAGACGATATCCTTATCTACACCGATAGGACAAGAGAACAGCATACGGACCACGTCGAGAGGGTGCTAAAGAGACTCCGCGAAGTAGGATTAAACGCAGACATAAAGAAGAGCGAGTTCTATTAGACTGAGGTCAAGTATCTCGGTCTTATCGTCGGAAGAAATGGAATTCGGATAGACCCCTTAAAGGTCGCCGCTGTAGCGGAATGGAAGCAACCGAAATCCGGAAACACTACGTAGATCAGGGCATTTCTCGGATTCTGCAGCTACTATCGACGGTTTATCAAGGACTTTAGCAAGATAGCGAGACCCCTAAACGAGGCGTTGAAGAAGGAGGCCGCTGGCCTATAGAACGAGAAGTGCACGGAAGCCTTTAACCGGCTAAAAGAAGCGGTAGCCTCTGCGCTAGTTCTAGCACACTTCCGACCGGAAAAGACGATCTACGTAGAAACGGACGCTTCCGATACTGTAACAGCAGGGGTCCTTTCTTAATATAGTGACGACGAAGCCCTCTATCCAGTAGCTTTCTTTAGCAAGTCAATAAACGAAGCTAAGCGGAACTACGCCATCTACGATAAGGAGCTGCTAGCGATCATTCAGGCTTTCGAGGAGTGGAAACTGGAGCTTATAGCTGGAAAGAGCACAGTTCAGGTCCTTACGGACCACCAATTGCTGATCTACTTTATAAAGACGCAGAAGCTCTTACATCGCTAAGCTCGGTGGGCCGCCTACTTATCAGGGTTCGACTTTAAGATCACCTATCGACCAGGGGCTCAAAACGGAAAAGCTAACGCGCTGACGCGAAGAGAAGGGAAGACGAGCTGCGCGAAGGAAGATCCGAACATGTTTCAGAAGGTGCTAACCGAACGGATGGTAGACGCCGAGGTGTTAAAGGAAGCGGGGATCTGCGCGGCGGAACTGCAGACCGAACCGGAACCAATAGAGCCGCCGATCGAAGAAAAGACTCTCTACGAAAAGGTGGAGCAGCTTAACAAGCAACAGAAACTCGGCAAAACCGGTTTAGGGAAGCTAATAGTTCCGGAAGAACTAGTTACGGAGGTTATCCAATTGGTCTATAGCTCTAAGGACGTTGGTTACGCCGGTTCGAAGAAGACGATAGAAGCCGTAAGGACGATCTACTGGTTTCCGCGGATCTACGAACGGATCCACCAATTTATCGCCAATTGCTACGTGTGCCGGGCTGCGAAGCCACGTTACGGTCTTCTGGCCGGTCTGCTAAAGCCACTTCCGATCCCCGAGAAACCGTAGCAACACATTACGATAGACTTCGTAACTGGCCTGCCGGACTCCGATAGATATAACGCTACGCTAAACGTAGTGGATCGACTAAGCAAGGAACGCTATTCCATCCCCTGCCGAGCGAGAGACGAAGGAACCACTACAGAAGAGACAGCGCGGATGTTGATTCAACACGTGTGGAAGCACTATAGCCTGCCGGACACTATCACTACGGATAGGGGTCCTTAATTCACTGCCGACGTGTAGAAAGCTATCAACCAAGCTCTCGGAATTCGTAGAAAGCTCAGCACGGCCGCTTACCCGCAGACCGACAGTTAGTCTAAAGTGGCTAACCGAGAGATAGAGCGATATCTGCGAACCTTCTGCGGCTATTACTAAGAAGAATGGATTAAGGTGTTGCCGATAGCCGAGTTCTGCGCCAACTCGGCACTGTCTAAAGCCACCTCGCTGGCACCGTTCGAAATAACGCATAGCTATCTTCCAAGAATGAGTTTCCAGCCGCCGAGCGACGCCAGCTCGCCAGAGCTTTCCACTACTACGTCGTCAAAGAGAGTAGCCGCCGCGGCGGCGGAAGTGCTCCGATCTCGGATAGAAGAAGCGATCAAAGTGGCGAAAGACGCGATGGAATCGGCTCAGAAGAAGATAGTAACTCGAACTAATAGAAAGCGGTCGCCGACGGAATTCGAGGAAGGTCAAAAGGTCTGGCTTAATACGCGGAACCTAAGGCTAAAAGGGAACGCCAAGCTCAATCCGCGCTACGTAGGTCCGTTTACGATAGTGGAAAAGAGGTCGCCAGTAACTTATCGGCTCCAGCTACCGAAATCGTTCCGGATCTACGATGTCTTTCATTCGGATCTGCTAAGCCTGGACCCTAAGGACGGCCTTCCGGAACAGGGGTTCGCCGAACCCCCGCCTATCGAGATGGACGATAAGGAAGAATAGGAGGTAGAAGACGTAATAGACGTAAAAAAGACGAAGGGGTCCATCAAAGCGAGGATCTCGTAGAAGGGGTAGCCAGCAGACTACGAATAGTATCCGGTCGAGAATCTAAGGAACTCAGCGGAGCTGCTAAGAGAGTTTTACGTCCGGAATCCGACGAAGCCGAAGCCTAAGTGGCTCCGAAGTTAATAGTTCAGAAAGAAGAAAAGCCGCGTCCGCTCTATCGGCGCAGAGGCCGAAAGAAAACGATCGTAGCGGTCGCCTCGGGGAGGTCTTCGACGCGGCCACTACCTACCGCAGGGTCGGCAGGCAGCTCGCCGACGCCGTAGCGTGCCAGCGCCGCCAACCCCGTAGTAGGTAAAGGCTTTGGTAGAAGAGAAAAAGAAGAAGAAAAACGGCGCTACGGAAAGATCTATATAGACCTCCAAGGCGAAGCACAGACCAGCTACGCCGCAGCTCAGATAACCTACGGCTCAGATCAGATAGCACGGATCAGGCGCACGGATTAGATAGACGCCAAGTAAAGGACTTCAGACGCCGACGACGTAAGAAATTGAAGAAGCGATAAAGAGAACGTTGTTTTTGATAGAAGACGGAAGAAGTAACGTCGGCGTTGGAGGGGATTTTCGAGAAGGAGACGACGAATCAAAAAAAAAAAAGCGGAGATTTTCGGATGGATAGGGTGACTAAGCGGTCGAGGGCGACCGCTGGTAAGGGAGGGGGGTAGTGTTGCGGCGGTGGAAAGAGGTGGGACAGATTAATAGGGTGGACCCTGGATTTCGGCTCGGCCCGGACGGGCCGAGCCGGGCCTTGGCACCACTACCACTACGGAAGCCTACCACTACCACCACATAGATTCCTTTCCCTCTTCAGTTCGAGATATAGTTATCAAAAAGGCCGTATTGAATTATATCTGCGTGCCCGGATCAGTCCGCTACTAGCGAAAAAGCTTTACCTTCCAATCGCAATTCCAGGTACGCCAATCTATCTCCGGCGCTGTTTCCAGCATAGTCTCGATCCATCTTGTTCTTTATCTTTTTCTTAAACGCTTCCTAATCCTTAGGATCTCCTCCTCTAAACGCTGGTAGATCCGGTAGTAACGTTATTAACGTGCCGCCTTAACTGTAGACTGCCGGTAAGGCGGTTTCTGCGTAGGTTTCTCGCCGCAGTGGCGGCGATAGTCTCGCTGTTTCCATATTAGCTAGCTGATCCTTTAGCGCCTTTAGTTGCGCCAGTCGATTCGCTGCCTGGTTTTCTAACACGTCGATAATAGTCTCTGCCGATTCCTTTTCGGCCCTTACCGCTTTAGTTTCTTCTCTTAGTTGTCTGTTCTCTTCCAGCGTTCTGTAAGACAGCATCTCGATAAGGTCTATGCCGTCGTAGACCTTCCCTATTCCATTCTCGTTTATATAGTCTTCCAGTTCCTCGAGCGTACAGTCGTAGATCTTCTTATATTCGGCTATTCGTTCCTTGACCTCCGCAGTCTCTTCCGCTGTAAAACCGCTAATAATAATCTTATTATCAATTACACTAGAGCGCCTACTCGCTCTGTTAGTCTTTCCTTTCCTACTTCTGCTATAGCCTGTAACGCCGCTCTCTACCGTCGAGAAGCCTTCCATCTTCTTACGGTGCCTTAGGGGTTGTTGTTTTGGTGTGTGTATGCGCGTACGTTATTCGAGCGTCCAGATAGTTCGACGGGCCCTTTCGCGCAGCGCGGGGTTTGGTGTAGTAAGTTCGAGATATAATGATCCGGGCACGCAGATATGATTCAATACGGCCTTTTTGATAACTATATCTCGAACTAAGGAGGGAAAGGAGTCTATGTAGTAGTGGATAAGAGCTTTAGGGGCGGCGGCATGCCAAGGACCGGCTCGGTCCAGAAGGGCCGAGCCGAAATTCCAAGGGTCTACCCTATTATCCAGTCCCACCCCTTTCTGCCGCCGTAACACTTGGTCGGCGGTTCTATCGCGCTAATCCCTGCTTCTTTTAACACCTCGGCATCTACTATCCGTTCGGTTAACACCTTCTGGAACATGTTCAGATCTTCTTTTACGCGGCTAGTCTTCCCTTCTCTTCTTATTAGTGCATTAGCCTTTCCATTTTAAGCTCTGGGTCGATAGGTAATCTTAAAGTCGAATCTGGATAAGTAGGCGGGCCACTAAGCTTAGCGGCGTAATAGCTTCTGCGTCTTTATAAAGTAGGTAAGCGACTAGTAGTCCGTAAGGACCTAGACTGTGTTCTTTCTAGCTATAAGCTCCGGTTTCTACTCCTTAAAAGTCTGAATAATAGCTAACAGCTCTTTATCGTAAAGAGCGTAGTTCTGCTTAGCTTTATTTATAGACTTGCTAAAGAAAGCTACTAGATAGAGGGTCTCGTCGGCGTTATCGTACTAAAAAAAGACACCTGCTGTTACTGTGTCGGAAGCGTCCGTTTCTATGTAGATCGTCTTTTCCGGTCGGAAGTGCGCTAGAGCCGGCGCTAAGGCTACTGCTTCTTTTAGCCGGATAAAAGCTTCTATACACTTCTTATTCTATAGGCTAGCGGCCTCCTTCTTTAGTGCTTGTTTAAGGGTCTCGCTATCTTGCTAAAGTCCTTAATAAACCGTCGATAGTAGCTGCAGAATCCGAGAAACGCTCTGATTTGCGAAGTGTTTCCGGATTTCGGTTGCTTCTGTTCCGCTATAGCGGCAACCTTTAAGGGGTCTATCCAAATCCCTTCTCTTCTGACGATAAGACCGAGATATTTGACCTTAGTCTAATAGAACTCGCTCTTCTTCGTGTCTGCGTTTAAGCTAACCTTGCAGAGCCTAGTTAACACTTTCTTAATATAGACTATGTATTGCTCTCTCGTCCCTTCGGTGTAAATAAGGATGTTGTCTAAGTAAATAGACACGAACCGCTCTAGCATGTCTATAAAGGTATAATTTATAAAGCGCTGCTACACTGCCGGCGCGTTAGTAAGGCCGAAGGGCATAACTAACTACTTAAAATTGCCTATATACATAGCGAACGTCGTAAGATCTTCTGTCCTCCCTTCTTCGTTCCTTAGTCGATAGAAAGCTTAGCGAATATCCAGTTTGCTAAACTACTTGGCCTTCGCTATACGCTGTATAGTCTTATCGATTAGCGGCAGTAGATATACGTCTTTCTTAGTAACCTCGTTAAGGCCTTGGTAATCTACGTACAGTTGGAGACTACCTCCGGGTTTCTGTACAAAAAGAATTGGCGACGCATATTCTGCAGAGCTTGGCGTAATGAACTTCTTCGCTAGGTTTTCTCGAACAAACGCCTCTACTTAGTCTAGCTTAGCCAGCGATAAGCGTCTTAGGGGTTCGGTTCTTAGCAATGTAGCTCCTTCTTTTAGCTGGATCTTGTTGTTATATTCCGGTCGGTAGAGCAGCAGGAGGTTGGAGTCGGCTCTTAAGAACACGTTAGTATAGCTGTAGAGCTCTTTTGGTAATACCTCTAACGGATTTACTTCTTCTTCCGCTATTATCTTCCTGTAATCTTTAATGTCTTTTATTGAGATAGCGTAGATCTTATTGTCTGGCGACCTCGCGAGGGTCGTTAAAGCTTCCGAGCTTATTATTCCGATTGTGTCTAGAGGGTCGGACCGATCTATCGGAACCGCTTCTATAGTTGTAACATTTAGTTCTGTAGCGACCGCGGTAACTAATTCGATAGCAGCGACGCCACTCTGCAGGGGTTTGAATCCGAGTGTGCCTTTACCTACGTTAATAACTGCTTTCTAGTTCTTTATCTTTTTCTGTCCTATAATAATGTCAAACCTTCCGATATCTATAATTCGGAACGTCGCTTCTGTAGTGCGACCAGCTAGGGTAGTCCTTAGTAGCATATAATGCGTAACACTCTCTGTGTCTTGTCTGTTGTATGCCGAAATCCGCGTTAGCGACGCTAATTCCACTAGGTAACTGTATCTGTTTATCAGCCTCTAAACCAATCGATAGTGGATCGCGGCTCCGATAAGAGCTCCTATGTCGATAAAAGCTCTTAATTGGAGTGGTCGATGCGAGCCTTCGAGGGGGTAGACTGTAATCGGAAGAATAATAGCAGTCTCTGCGTTTACTTCCACCGCTGCTAAGAGCGGATCGCTACAGCTGTTAATACTTCCTTCTTCTAGCGACGTAGTTCGTGTCAGTACCCTATTGTCTATACTGGATAGGGGGCCTATCCGTCCAGCTGGTCTTTTCCTAGGATTCGCAGTAGCACTCTACTATCCACACTGTCGGTGTCTTTTAGAGCCGGCTCAATAGCTTAGATAGTCTTTCTTAGCGGCTGCTGCTTCGTAGCCCGATACTCCTGCTTCTGCTAATCCGTAGCTTGGCATCTCGTAGCGATATAGCTAGGCTTTCTAAACGCGTAGCAGGTAGGGACGAACGACGAACGCAGCGAATAAGATAGCTGCTAAGGTGCTCTCTGGAAAGGTGCGGGGAGTCGTGTTGTCTGCGTTATCAGCGGCTTCTAGTTTGATTCGCGCGATTTCGCGTAAGCGCTTAGGTTTCTAGCGGTAACTCTCGCTTAGTGCACGAAGCTTTTAAGGTCTTCGTCTTCTACTAATGCTATAGCTGCGGCCAGTTTAGGGTTCAGCTTCTGCCTTAGTAGGTAGAGCTGCTTATCTTCTAACACTCTAGCTCTAATAGCATATTTTCGGAACAGTCTGTAGAACTCCTTACACGTTAGCCGGTTCTAATTGATCTTGTCTAGCTGTTTATAGGCTGTCTTTTTTTAGAAGGGGTCTCCGAAGCGTTGGTTCAACGCTTTAATTGCTTCTTCGGCGGTTACCTCTTCTAGGTCCGCTACTAGCGAAAAAGCTTTACCTTCTAATCGCGATTCTAGGTAGGCTAATCTATCTCCTATACTGCTTCTAGCGTAATCGCAGTCTATCTTATTCTTTATTTTCTTTTTAAATGCTTCCCAATCTTTAGGGTCTCTACCCCTAAACGCTGGTAGGTCCGGTAGTAACGTTATTAAGGTGCTACCTTAACTGTAGGCCGCTAGTAAGGCGGTCTCTGCTTATTCTTCTCGATGTAGTAGCGCCGACGACATCGCTGCTTCTATCTTAGCTAACTGAGTCTTTATTGCCTTTAGTTGTGCTAGTCGGTTTGCCGCTTGGTTTTCTAGCATATCGATAATAGTCTCTGCCGATTCCTTTTCGGCCCTTACCGCTTTGTTTTCCTCTCTTAACTGCCTCTTCTCTTCTAGGGTTCTGTAAAACAGCGTCTTAATAAGGTCTATGCCGTCGTAGACCTTCCCTACTCCGTTCTCGTTTACGTAATCTTTAAGTTCCTCGAGTGTGCAGTTGTAGATCTTCTTATATTTAGTTATTCGTTCCTTAATCTCTGCAGTCTCTTCCGCTGTAAAACCTCTAATAATAAACTTATTATTAATAACGCTAGAGCGCCTACTCGCTCTGTTAGTCTTTTCTCTTCTGCTTCTGCTTTAGCCTGTAACGCCGCTCTCTACCGTTAAGAAGCTCTCTATAGCTGTCTTACAGTGCTAGTGTTTGGTTTAGTGTGTTAGTACGCGTATGTTATTCAAGTGTCCGGATAGTTCAACGGTCCCTTTTGATACGGATATAGGCTGGAAGGTGCTAGAAGGTAGCAGGCTTAGCAGGGCCAGGCTTGGCGCACACTTAAATACCTCTACCTCCGCTTGTACGTAGATTCTTCCCTCTCCAGCCTTGGATATAGTTATTAAAGATAGGTAATAACCTAGCGTCTACTGCAGTTAGATTATTATATCCAAGGCTTAACCCAACACCCAACCTGCACTATGCGAAAGAGCCCGCTAAATTACATCTAGGTACTCGATTAACGTACGTGCAACCGACAACCCAGAGTGTGTACTGTATATATACGAAGGAGGCCGTTAAATTATATCCGGTTACTTAATTGTATATATGTATGCTACTCTACCCCCCCTCCCCCAACTAAGAAGAGAGAGTTTTTAGGGAAGAGAAGTGCCCCTATCGAGAAGAAGAGAGAGTTTTAGGGAAGAGAAGTGCCCCTATCGAGAAGAAGAGAGAGTTTTTAAGAGAGTGCCTACGCGAGCAGATCGCGAGTTTTGAAGAAGAGCAAGAGTAAAAAGTACGACGAGAGCGAAGAGAGCGAAGAGAGCGACGAGAAGGTCAAGAAGGACGATATAGGAGCGACAAGGAAGAGAGCGAGAGCAAGGAGCGGGAGCGACGACAAGAGCGCACCTAGCAGGACCTAGGGCGACGACATTCGTTTTTTTTAGGTCTTTAATAGACTATTCCATTCGGACAAGGCCTATTAACACGTTTAGTACGGCCAGAAGCAACTCGGCCAACAGACCTTTCGTAATCGAGGCATACAGCCAGCAATCGGGACATTTAGCAATCGGGACATTTAGCAATCGAGGCGTACAGCTAGCAGAAGGCAGAGCACCTAGGCACGAGCACCTAGGCACAAGTACAAGGCAGCTGCAGACAATACATACTGTTTAGGTTTAGAGGCAGCATAGTTTAGAGGAAACAACACAGCTATAGGCAATACATAGCTATAGAGCAGACAGCTACTGCAGACAGGCACAGCTGCTACAGACAACAGAGGTACAGCTATAGACAACACAGAGGCACAGCTGCAGATAATACAGCTGTAGACAAGACAGAGCTACTAGGCTAGGCACATAGAGCACCTAGCTACATATAGAACACAAGGCAGCAGAGCAAGGCAGAGCACTAGGTAGAGCCCCTAGGCAGAGCACTAGGCACAGCTGCTGCAGACAGGTACAGCTACTGCAGACAATAGAAGCAAAGTAGCTACAGACAGGCACAGCTGCTGCAGACAGGCACAGCTGCTACAGACAGGCACAGCTGCTGCAGACAGGCACAGCAGCTGTAGGCAACACAGGGCAGCTGCAGACGATACAGAGCTGCTGCAGACAGGCATAGCTGCTGCAGACAATACAGACAAAGCACAGGCAAAGCGACGGTCTAAGAAGCAACGGTCGAGAAGCGAGCGACTGTCTAAGAAGCGAGCGACCGTCTAAGAAGCGAGCGACCGTCTAAGAAGCGACCGTCGAGAAGCGACGGCTCGAGAAGCGACGGCTCGAGAAGCGACGGCTCGAGAAGCGACGGCTCGAGAAGCGACACATGTTTGCAAGGCAACCTCCGCAGCCTCGACGACCTCCGCGACCTCTGCAACCTCCGAGAACTCCGCGACCTCTGCAGCAAACAAGGCAGCAAACAAGGCACCAAAGCGACGTCAAAAGGCACGAGATTAAGACTCAAAAAGGCACGAGATTGAGGCTCAAAAAGGCATAAGATTGAGACTCAAAGAGGCACGAGATTGAGACTCAAAACGCACGGAAATCGAAGCTCAAAAGCGACCTGTTTAGTACGACCTGATTGGCCAAAAGCAATGGCAAAGCGCACTGAAATTGAAGCTGGATTTGCGACCCCTACGACCTGGTTTGAAGCGACCTAGTTTGGCACGATGTAACCCGGTTTGGCACGACGCGACCTGGTTTGGTGCAGGCTGCGAGCGACCTTAGTAGCTGATTGCGATTAATAGATTGATTGTGATTGAGGGCAATCGCTGGTTAGGGAGGGCGGTAGTGATACGGATACAGGCTGGAAGGTGCTAGAAGGTTGCAGGCTTGGCAGGGCCAGGCTTGGCGCACACTCAAATACCTCCACCTCCGCTTGTACGTAGATTCTTCCCTCTCCAGCCTTGGATATAGTTATCAAAGACGGGTATTGACCTAGCGTCTACTGCAGTCAGATCACCTTTCGCGCAGCGCGGAGTTAGTATAGTAAGTGAGTTCGAGATATAATAATCCGGGCACGCAAATATAATTCAATACGGCCTTTTTAATAACTATATCTCGAACTAAGGAGGGAAAAGAATCTATGTAGTAGTAGATAAGAGCTTTAGGAGTGGTGTGCCAAGGCCCGGCTCGGTCTGGAAGGGCCGAGCCGAAATTCCGAGTGATTCGAGCGCGCAGATAAGGTTCAATACGGCTGTTTTAATAACTATATCTCGAACTGAGGAGGGAAAGGAATCTATGTGGTGGTGGGTGAGCGCTTTAGGGGCGGCGGCGTGCCAAGGCCCGGCTCGGCCCTTCCGGGCCGAGCCGAAATTCCAAGGGTCCACCCTATTATCCAGTCCCACCCCTTTCTACCGCCGCAACACTACCCCCTTCCCTTACCAGCGGTCGCCCTCGACCGCTTAGTCACCCCGTCCAACCAAAAATCTCCACTTTTTTTTTTTTTTTGAGGTTCCCCTTTCCAGTCGACATCGGCTCGTCTATCTTCTATTAAAAACAACGTTCTTTTCGTCGCTTCTTTCCGTTCTTACGTCGTCGTCTCCTAAGGTCCTTTACTTGGCGTTTATGTGATCGTCGCTATCTGATCTGATTAGCTGTCTTCTAAGCTGCTAGTTGGCCGGTCTGTGCACTGCTGCGGGGGTCTATATAGATCTGTTCGCGGCTCCGTTTCTTCTTCTTCTTTTTCTTCTACCAAAGCCTCACCTACTACGCGGTCGGCGGCGCTGGCACGCTACGGCGTGCGCGAGCTACCGGCCGACGCGGTGGTGGTGGAGCACAATTACTTCCCGAAGCAACCTTACGATCGTTTTTATTGGCTTCCGCGCCGGTGGAGCGGACGTAGCTTTCTTCGTTTTCTTCCGGAAGGATCGGCTTTAGAGCTATTCCGGCTTCGGCTTCTTCGGGTTCCGCGCGTAAAAATCTCTTAGCAGCTCCGCCAAATTCCGGAGATTCTCGATCGGATACTATTTATAGTCTTCCGGCTACCCCTTCTACGAAATCCTCGCTTTGATGGACTCCCCCGTCTTCTTTACGTCTATTACGTCTTCTACCTCCTACTCTTCTTTATTACCGTCCATCTCGACCGGCGGGGGTTCGATGAACCCCTGCCTCAGTAGGCCGTCCTTAGGGTCCAGGCTTAGCAGATCTAAATGGAAAACGTTGTAGATCCTAAACGCCTTCGGCAGCTCGAGCCGATAAGTTACCGGCGATCTCTTTTCCACTATCTTAAACGGACCTACGTAGCGTAGGTTAAGCTTCGCGTTGCCTTTTAGTCTTAGGTTCTTCGTATTAAGCCATACCTTTTGACCTTCTTCGAATTCCACTAGCGATCGCTTTCTATTAGTTCAGGTTACCATCTTCTTCTAAGCCGATTCTATCGCGTCTTTCGCCACTTTGGTCGCTTCTTCCATCTAAGATCGGAGCGCTTCCGCCGCTGCGGCGGCGACTCTCTTTGACGACGTAGTGGTGGTAGTGGGAAGCTCCGGCGAGCCGGCGTCGCTCGGTGGCTGGAAGCTCAGCCTCGGAAGATAACCGTAGGTTATCTCGAACGGCGCCAGCGACGTCGCTTCTGACTATGTTGAGTTCGCGGAGAATTCGGCTATTGGCAACACCTTAACCTAATCTTCTTAATAATGGCCGCAAAAGGTTCGTAGGTATCGCTCTATCTTACAGTTAGCGACTTTAGACTGACCGTCGGTTTAAGGGTGAGCGCCGGTGCTAAGCTTTCTATGAATTCCGAGAGCTTAGTTAATAGCTTTCTACACGTCGGCGGTGAATTGAGGACCCCTATCTGTAGTGATAGTGTCCGGCAGCCTATAGTGCTTCTATACGTGTTGGATTAACATTCTCGCCGTTTCTTCCGCAGTAGTTCCCTTATCCTTAGCTCGACATAGGATGAAATAGCGCTCTTTGCTTAGCCGATCCACTACATTGAGCGTAGCGTTATATCTATCGGAGTCCGGCAGGCCGGTTACGAAATCTATCGTAATGTGCTGCCATAGTTTCTCGGGGATCGGCAGTGGCTTTAATAAGCCTGCTAGAAAGCCGTAACGCGGCTTCGCCGATCGGCACACGTAGCAGTTGGCGATAAATCGGTGGATCCGTTCGTAGATCCGCGGAAACCAGTAGATCGTTCTTACGGCCTGCGTCGTTTTCTTCGCTCCGGCGTAGCCAACATCTATAGAGTTATGGACTAGCTGGATGACCTCCGTAATTAGTTCTTCTGGAACTATTAGCTTTCCTGAGCCGGGTTTGCCGGTCTTCTGTTGCTGGTTGAGCTGTTTCACCTTCTCGTAGAGAGTTTCTTCCTTAGGGGCCGGCTCCACCGCGCAGATCCCTACCTCTTTCAACACCTCTGCGTCTACTATCCGCTCGGTCAACACCTTCTGGAACATGTTAGGACCTTCTTTTATGCGGCTCGTCTTCCCTTCTCTTCGCGTTAACGCGTCAGTCTTTCCGTTTTGAGCCCCTAGTCGATAGGTGATCTTAAAGTCGAACCCTGATAAGTAGGCGGCCCACCGAGCTTGGCGACGTAAGAGCTTCTGCGTCTTTATAAAGTAGACCAGCGACTAGTGGTCTGTAAGGACCTGAACCGTGCTCTTTCCAGCTATAAGCTCCGGTTTCCACTCCTTAAAAGCCTGAATGATCGCCAGTAGCTCCTTATCGTAGATAGCGTAGTTCCGCTCAGCTTCGCTTATCGACTCGCTAAAGAAAGCTACTAGATAGAGGGTCTCGTCGTCGCCATATTAAGAAAGGACCCCTGCCGTTACTATATCGGAAGCGTCCGTTTCTACGTAGATCGTCTTTTCTGGTCGGAAGTGCGCTAGCACTGGCGCAGAGGCTACTGCTTCTTTCAGCTGTACGAAAGCTTCCGTGCACTTCTTATTCTATAGGCCAGCTGCTTCTTTCTTTAGCGCCTTGTTCAGGGGTCTCGCTATCTTGGTAAAGTCCTTTATGAATCGTCGATAGTAGCTGCAGAAGCCGAGGAACGCTCTGATCTGCGTAGTGTTTCCTGATTTCGGCTGCTTCCATTCTGCGACGGCGGCGACCTTTAATGGGTCTATCCGAATTCCCTCTCTTCCGACGATAAGACCGAGATATTTGACCTCGGTCTGGTAGAACTCGCTCTTTTTCGTGTCCGCGTTCAGTCCGGCCTTACGGAGCCTAGTCAACACCTTCTCGATGTAGTCCGTGTGTTGCTCTCTCGTTCCATCTGTATAGATAAGGATGTCGTCTAGGTAAATAGATACGAACCGTTCCAACATGTCTATAAGAGTGTGGTTCATAAAGCGTTGCTACACCGCCGGCGCGTTGGTAAGTCCGAAAGGCATTACCAACCACTTGAAATTGCCTATACGCGTCGCGAACATCGTAAGGTCTTCTGTCTGCCCTTCTTCGTTCCTTAGTCGATGGAACGCTTAGCGGATGTCCAGCTTGCTGAACCACTTAGCCTTCGCCACCCGCTGTATGGTTTCATCAATTAGCGGCAGTGGGTATACGTCTCTCTTAGTAACCTCGTTGAGGCCTCGATAGTCTACGCAGAGTCGCAGACTACCCCCTGGTTTCCTTACGAAAAGAATCGGTAACGCATATTCGGCAGAACTCGGCGTAATAAACTTCTTCGCCAGGTTTTCGCGAACAAACACCTCTACTTAGTCCAATTTGGCCGGCGACAGTCGTCTTAGGGGCTCAGTTCTTAGCAGCGTAGCCCCCTCTTTCAGTCGGATCCTGTTGTTATATTCCGGTCGATAGAGCGGCAATAGGTTGGAGTCGGCTTTTAAGAAGACGTCAGCGTAACTATAGAGCTCGTTTAGCAGCACCTCTAGTGGATCTACCTCTTCTTCCGCCATTATCTTCTGGTGGTCTTCGATGTCTTTTATTAAGATAGCGTAGATCTCGTTGCTCGGCGACTTCGCGAGGGTCGTTATTGCTTCTGAACTTATTATTCTGACGGTAACCGGGGGTTCGGAACGATCGGACGGAGCCTCTTTCGCGGACTCCGTAGCTTTCGGCTCGGCGGCAGCGGTGGCGACCTTTCCGATAGTCCCTGCTCTGCTACCCGGGGTTTTGAATCTGATCGTTCCTTTATCTACGTCGATAATGGCTTTCTGGTTCTTTATCTATTTCTAACCTATAATAATGTCAAACCTTCCGATATCCATAATTCGGAACGTCGCTTCTGTAGTGCGACCGGCCAAGGTAGTCTTTAGCGGCACGTAGTGCGTAACGCTTTCCGTGTCTTGTCCGTTGTATGCCGAAATCTTCGTCGGCGACGCCAATTCTACTGGATAGCCGTATCTATTTGTTAGCTTCCGGACTAGCCGATAGTGGATCGCTGCACCGATAAGAGCTCCAGTATCGATAAAAGCTCTTAGCTGGAGCGGTGGACGTTGCTTCTTAACAGGGTGGATCGTAATAGGAAGGATGATCGCCGTTTCTGTATTCACTTCTACGGCTGCCGAGAGCGGATCGCTGCAGCTGTTAATGCTTTCTTCTCGTAGCGATTTGCTTCGATTCGGTGCCCTATTGTCAATGCTAGGTGGAGGGCCTATCCGTCTAGCTGGTCTTTTCCTATAATTCTCAGCTGCACCCCGCCGTCTACGCTGTCAGCATTGTTCAGAGCCGGCTCTATAGCTTGTATGGTCTTTCTCGGAGGCTGCTGCTGCTTTATAACACGATACTCCTGCTTCTGCTGGGCCGTTGCTTAGCATCTCGTAGCGATGTGGCCAGGCTTTCTATACGCGTAGCAGGTGGGGACAAACGACGAACGCTGCGACTGATACGGTAGCTGCTGGGGGCGTTGTCGGAAGGGCGCAGGGGCTCTCGTCGACTGCGTCGACGGCGACGGCTTCTAAATCAGTTCACGTGTCGTCGGTTTTCCGTATGCGTTCAAGTTCCTGGCAGTTACTCTCGCCTAGTGTACGAAGCTTTAAAGGTCTTCGTCTTCTACTGAGGCTATAGCTGTCGTCAGTTTAGGGCTCAGTTTCTGTCTTAGTAAGTGCAGCTGCTCATCTTCTGCCACTCTCGCTCTAATAGCATATTTCCTGAACAGTCCGTAGAACTCTTCGAACGTCTGCCGGTTCTGGTTGATCTTGTCCAGCTGCTTACGGGCCGTCTTCTTCCGGAAGGGGTCTCCGAAACGCTGATCCAGCGCGTTGATAGCCTCTTTAGCGGTCACCTCTTCCAGGTCCGCCACTAGCGAAAAAGCTTTACCTTCTAATCGCGATTCCAGGTACGCTAATCTGTCTCCGGCGCTGCTTAATGTATAATCGCGGCTTATCTCATTCTTAATCTTCTTCTTAAACGCCTCCTACGCTTCAGGGTCTCCGCCACCAAAGGCAGGTAGGTCCGGTAGTAGCGTTATCGTAGTGCTACCTTGACTATAGGCCGCCGGTAAGGTAGTCTCTGCGTAGGTTTCTCGATGCGGTGGCAGCGACTTTGCTGCTTCTATATTAGCTATTTGATGCTTTAGCGCCTTTAGCTGCGCCAGTCGATTCGCCGCCTAGTTTTCTAACACGTCGATAATAGTTTCTGCCGATTCCTTCTCGGCCCTTACCGCTTTAGTTTCTTCTCTTAGTTGTCTGTTCTCTTTTAACGTTCTGTGGAACAGCGTCTCAATAAGGTCTATACTATCGTAGACCTTTCCTATCCCGTTCTCGTTAACATAGTCTTCCAGTTCCTCGATCGTGCAGTCGTGGATCTTCTTGTATTCGCTTATTCGTTCCTTAATCTCTGCAGTCTCTTCCGCCGTAAAACCGCTGATAATAATCTCATTATTAATGACACTGGAGCGCCTACTCGCTCTGTCAGTCTTTCTCTTTCCGCGGCGGCCTGTTACGCCGCTGTCTACCGCTAAGAAGCCTTCCATCTTCTTACGGTGCTGATGTTTGGTTTGGTTTGGTTTAGTTATTAGTGCGCGTGCGTTATTCGGGTTTCCGGATAGTTCGACGGGCCCTTTCGCGCAGCGCGGGTGTTGTTAAAGTGAGTTCGAGATATAATGATCCGAGCGCGCAGATAAGGTTTAATACAGCTGTTTTGATAACTATATCTCGAACTGAGGAGGGAAAGGAATCTATGTGGTGGTGGGTGAGCGCTTTAGGGGCAGCGGCGTGCCAAGGCCCGGCTCGGCCCTTCCGGGCCGAGCCGAAATTCCAAGGGTCTACCCCATTATCCAGTCCCACCCCTTTCCACCGCCGCAACACCGAGGGTCTACCCTATTACTTAGTCCTACCCCTTTCTGCTACTGCAACACTTCCGGACTAAGCCGGGCCTTGGCACACTACCCCTAAAGCCCTTACCCACCGCCGCATAGATTCCTTTCTTTCTTTAGTTCGAGATATAGTTATTAAAAAGGCTATATTAAACTATATCTGCATGCCCAGATTATTATATCTCGAACTCACTTACTACACCAACTCTACGCTGCGCGAAAGGGACCGTTGAGCTATCCGGACACCCAAATAACGCATGCGCACACTACAAACCAAACACTAGCACTGTAAGACAGCTATAGAGAGCTTCTTAACAGTAGAAGGAGGCGTTACAGGCTGCAGCAGAAGCAGGAGAGAAAAGACTAATAG
Source organism: Pseudocercospora ulei (assembly GCA_016165855.1). NCBI lineage: Eukaryota > Fungi > Ascomycota > Dothideomycetes > Mycosphaerellales > Mycosphaerellaceae > Pseudocercospora > Pseudocercospora ulei. Next base: position 911,728 of record JACWNB010000003.1, read on the forward strand.
AGCGAGTAGGCGCTTTAGCGTTATTAATAATATTATTATTATTAGAGGGTTTACAGCGGAAGAAACTGTAGAGATTAAGGAACAAATAACCGAATATAAGAAGATCTACGACTGTACGCTCGAGGAACTTGGAGACTATGTAAACGAGAACAGAATAGGGAAGGTCTACGACGGCATAGACCTTATTAAGACGCTGTTTTACAGAACCCTAGAAGAGAAGAGGCAGTTAAGAGAGGAAACCGAAGAAGTAAGAGCCGAAAAGGAATTGGCAGAGACTATTATTAATGTGCTAGAAAACTAAGCGGCGAATCGACTAGCACAACTGAAGGCGATAAAGACTTAGTTAGCTAAGATAGAAGCAGCGATGTCGTCGGCGCCGCTACTACATCGAGAAGAACAAGCAGAGACCGCCTTACCGGCAGCCTACAGTTAAGGCAGCACCTCGATAACGTTACTACCTAACCTACCGGCGTTTAGAGGCGGAGACCCTAAAGACTAGGAGGCATTTAAAAAAAGATAAAGAACAAGATAGACTGCGATTACGCCGGAAACAGTAAAGAAGACAGGTTGGCCTACCTAGAATCGCGACTAGAAGGCGAAGCGTTCTCGTTAGTAGCGGACCTAGAAGAGGTAACCGCCAAAGAAGCGATTAAAGCGCTGGATTAACGCTTCGGAGACCCCTTCCAAAAGAAGACAGTCTGTAAACAGCTAGACAAGATTAATCAGAGCCGGCTAACGTTTAAGGAATTCTACGGACTGTTCCGAAAATATGCTATTAGAGCCAGAGTGTTAGAAGATAAGCAGCTCTACCTACTAAGGCAGAAGCTGAACCCTAAACTGGCCGGAGCTATAGCTTCGGTAGAAGACGAAGACCTTAAGAGCTTTATGCACTAAGCGAGGGTCACCGCTAGAAACCTAAGCGCCTACGCGAAATTGGCATCGCGCGAACCAATTTAGAAGCAGTCGGCGCCGACAACACGACCCCCTACACCTTTCTAAAGAGCCCCTTAGCAGCTATCTTATTCGCCGCGTTCGTCGTTCGTCCCTACCTGCTACGCGTGCAGAAAGCCTGGCTATATCGCTACGAGATGCTAAGCGACGGATATAAGGGGCTTAAGAATCTTGGTTTAGAAACTTAAGGTTAGGTATCTATATAAAGGAACTGATAGGCAGTTCCTTCGTCGTCTGCTGCTGTACAATTTGTACCTACGAAGCTAAGCTAGCAATTTCCCTCTGTGTAGGGATGCAAGGTTCACCCTCTGTACGGAGGATCGGGAGTTCCCTCCTCTATACAGTAGTACAGAGTTTTCCCTCTATTTAGAGGGGCGGTAGTTCCCCTTTGTGCAGGACTATAGGGCTCTCCCTCTATATAGGAGTAGGGTCCTATCGGTAGTTCCGTATAGAGGGTAGGGTTATGCTGGCGCCGCTAAGTCGCAGTCCTTAGGGCGACGGTTAGCTTAGGTCGGGTCTAGGACCTAGGCCGGGCGGCGCCCCCTAACAATACCCTCCCCCTTCCCTTCTCGTAGTACCTCTTTCCGTACAGCAGTATACCGAACTTACTTAGCTCCTGCTGTTCCTTTAGCAGGTCGCGACTTCCTATTTTGTCTAGTCGTCTAAGTCGTCGTCCCTTATCGCCCCCTGGGTCGCGGTTGCCTTTTGCTATTTTACCTGTTTGTAGCAGCTGCCCTGCTTGCTATTCCCCTTATAGCAGGCAGTTACCTTAAGCCTCTCCCTTCTCTTTCCTTCCCCCTTTTCTTCTCCCCCTACGCCGTCCCCTATCTACTACTATCTACTACTGTCTACTATCTACTATCTACTACTACTACTAGCTACTACTATGTCGTCCGCCCCGTCTGGTAGCTCCCTCGTAGTTGCTGGCCCCTCCTCCTCCTCTCGTCTGGCCGGGGTCCCCCCCTATTTCCGCCTCTCGTAGTAGGGCCCTTAATTTAACTAGTAGCTACGCTTCCGGTTCGTACGGATTCTTATCTTCTGTACAGTCTAAGCTAACGTCTTAGGTGCTATACTAACGAGCAGTAGGATGCGGCTAAGCTGCCCTACTACGCCTTCTAGTGTAACCCTACCTAGGTTATACCCTAGCAGCTAGCTACAGCCTAGGCGTCGTACGTTAACGCCCTCCTTATCGCTACCTAGGGCTAGCCTTATGCCCCTTGCTCTAACTCCCCCCGGCCCTTACTTAGCCTATACTATCTCCTAGGCTTCTGGGCTAGGGTGTGTGCCTCGTACAAGTAGAAGGATAGCTCCCTCTACTGCCCCTACTGCCGTCTAGCGGAGGTACATAGGGGTAGGGGGTTGCCTCTGCTCCCTAGGGCTGGCCCTAGTAGGGGTAGGGGCCCGGCTAGGCAGGAGGTAATTGAGATCTTAGATAAGGAGTCGGTTGCTCTAGTTCCCTAGGGTAGTGGCTAGTAAGCTACCCTCCCCCTAGGTAGTGTAAGAAATTTCGGACAGTTCTGCTCCTAACTCCTCTTATTTCTACTCTCCCTCCTATCTGTTCCCTAGCTGTTCCTTTCTTCCAGCCCTTATCTCGTATAGTGTCGTACGATGTCGTGTTAGTAGGATCCTATAGTGTCCTACGTCGTAATTCTCGATCCTTTAACAACCTAGGTTGCTAGTAGCTACCCTGTCCTTAGGGTAGATCGTGCCTCCTTCCGCCGTACGGCGCAGTGTTACTGTAACTGGGCAGGGGGATAGTTCTCCTCCTATCTGTCTAGTGCAGTTGTGTCCTATAGAGCCTCGTACGGTTCCTATATAGGCTCTGCCTATCCTCTCTATTTTACTAGGTACTCTACCTTCCCCTACTTCCTTCGGCTCTTAAGGATCCCTTCTACTTTATACTCTTCCTAGCCCTCGGTTATAATTGCGGATAGGCGCGCGTCGTCTGTCGTCTAGTGCAGTAGGGGGTCCGTGTTTGCCGGCTATACGAGGTCTACGTAGAAGACTAGATAAATCCCTAGGGGAGTGTTTAGTCGTATAGCGTATATCCCTACTAGTCGGACTACTATAAACTTCCTGTTCTTCCAATCTAGTTTCTTGCTTAGCCGGTCTATACAGATGTGTCGTTGGTTTAGCTAGACCTTATCCCCTGCCTCGTACCTAGGTGTAGCTTGTCGTCCCCTGTTGGCCTGCTCTTCTGCATTCTGTTAAGCTATAGCTAGACTCGTCTTCGCCTATTAATAGGCATTCGTAATCGTCTGTACGATATCCTCTCCCTGCTGAATTAGGGATCGTATAGGGCGCAGGGTGTTATCCCTTAGGGTCGGTTAGAGCAGTGAATAGTCGTATCTATAGGCTATAAAGAAGGGGGACACTCCGGTAGCATCGGCTATGCAGCTATTAATGGCCAGTTCTGCTATAGGGAGGAGTCGGTTCCAGTTCGTCTGGTTATAGTCGACGTACGCTTAGAGGTACGCTTCCAACGTCGAATTAACCTGCTCTGTCGCCCCGTCCGTCTGCGGATACTATACAGTTAGTAGGCAACGTTCTACCTTTAGCAACTGGCAGACCCTTGCCCAGAGCTGGCTCGTAAACTGCGTGCCCTAGTCCGACACAATCGACCTAGGGAAACCGTGTTTGCTAAACGTCGTCCGTATAAATGCCTAGGCAGTGTCCTCCGCTGTAATAGAGTCCATTCCCTCTAGTATTACTCCCTTCGTTAGCTTGTCCGTAACTACTATAATGTTCCGCTGCCCGTCGCTCTTAGGGAGGTCTGTAACAAAGTCTACTGTTAGGTCTTGCTAGGGCCGGTCCAGGATCGGTAGGGGTTTTAATAGCCTATGTTTCAGTTTACACTAGGGCTTCGTCTGTCTGCATATATCGCAGTTCTGTACGAACCTGCGGATGTCCTTCGCTATCGCCGGCTAGTAGTAGTCCCTAGCGACAATGCTGTACGTCTCCTTACGCCCTAGGTGCCTGGTAGCTATAGAGTCGTACGCCCGTTGTATTAAGCTCGTACGGAGCTTCTCGTCTGCAGGGACCTACATCCGATTCCTGAACTTTAGGTTGTTCTCCTCGTCTACTAAGCACTCTGCTGCCGACACCTTAAGATAGAGCCCTGATAGGAGCTTCCACTGTCCTCCTTAGATCGCTGTACGGGCCCCTTAGTATACCTCGTCCTTTTCTACCGCCTCTTCCTATGCTCGCAGTTGGGGTTCCTATAGGTGTGTCGCTACTAGGCGGATAGTCTCCTCGCCTAGCTCCTCCTTAAACATCTGGAATGTTCGTAACTTTAGCCGGTCGTCCTCGTACGTCGTTGGCATATCCTGGTCCTGTCTAGAAAGCGTATCGGCCCTGCTGTTGTCCTTACCCTTGCGATACTAGAGTCTTATATTAAACTGGCTTAGGTACATTGCCTAACGTACGTGCCTCTTAGATAGCTTCCGGGGCTGCATAAAGTACTCTAGGTTCTTGTAGTCTGTTAGGGCAAGGAACTCGGGCACTAAGCGGAGTTCTCTATCCTATGCTTCGCAACACTGTACGACTGCTAGCAACTCCTTATCGTAGATAGGGTAGTTGCACTTAGCTAGAGAGTTCTTCTTAGAGAAATACGCGTATAGGTACAGGAATCCGTCCGAGCCTACCTATAATAGGATACCTCTAATATAGTACTCTAAAGAGTCGGTTTCCAGTATTGTCGTATACTCTGGTTTAAAGGCAGCGAGTGTTAGTCCTGTAGTAAAGAGCTCCTTTAGCTTGTTAAAGCTCTTGTTGCATTCGTCCGTCTATTTAAACTGCTTGTCCTTGTATGTTAGTTTAACTAGGGGGCATACGATCTCCGAGTAGTTCTGTATAAACTGGCGGTAGAAGTTAGCAAACCTAAGAAATTCCCGTACGCCCTTAACGTTTGTTAGCGGCTTCTATTGCTTAATAGCGTTAATCTTCTTCCTATCTATACTGATGCCTTTCTCTGCCTTAATAATAAAACCTAGGTATTTCGTACGTTGGACACCGAATTCACATTTGTCGATGTCGAGGTACAAGCCAGCCTGCTACAGTCGGTCTAGCACCTTCTTGACATCCTGTACGTAATCTGCATAGGTGCCGTCCGTAAAAACTAGGGTGTCGTCGAGGTATGCCGAGCAGATGTCGTCTAGTAACCCTTGCAAGGACTTGTTAATATACCTTTAGAATGTTGCTAGTACGTTAGCAAGTCTAAAGGGGGTAACAAGCTACTTAAAGAGGCTATATCTCGTACGGAAAGCAGTTATCTATTCGTAGCCTTCCTTAATCTGTATCTTGTAGAAGGCTAAGACTACGTTAAGCTTAGTAAACTACTTCGCCTTGTTAATCTGTCCGAGAGTCTCCTTAATAAGGGGTAGGGGGTACCGGTCCTTCTTAGTAATCGCGTTAATGCCTCTGTAGTCTACGCAGAAACGCAATCCGGCCTTCCCCTCCTTATAGACAAATAGTACTAGAGCTCCTGCGGACGACGTACTTGCCCGAATAAACCCTTTAACAAGCAGGTCGTCCAGTGTCTTGCGCAGTACTAGGAGTTCTCTAGAGGACATTCTATATAGCGGTCCGTACGGTACCTCCAGCAGGCTCCTATCTGGACAGGGTTCTAGCTAGATGTTGTAGTCGATCCCTTCTCCTTAGTGTAGCGGCAGTTTTAAGGCCGACTTCGGCTCGAAGAGGTCTAGGTATCCTGCGTATTTTTTTAGGAGCCTCGTATAGGGGTCCGTTACTTTCTTAGGTACTAATGCCTTTTTAATGTCCGCCGTTGCTGTGTTGATTTCGGCCTTAGCATTGTCTCCTTGCAGAGCCTTCTCTTGGTCTCGGAGCCTCTGCTTCGTTACTGCTAGGTATAGCCGTCCTCGTCCAACGTCTAGCTTGCCCCTCTAGCGCTCTATCTATAGCTTCCCTAGTATTAGGTTATACCCCAGCTTGTCCTGTACAACATAGAGGTATAAGTCCTGCTTATAATGTCCCTGTACCTCTATCGACACTTTTACTATATAGGTAATGTCCAGTCCTCGTCTAGTAATGCCCAACATACGTATAGGTACAGTAGGGGTCGTCTTAATCCAGTGCCTCTGTACGAAGTCTTTGCTAATTACTCTGTATACTAAGCATCCTATGTTAATTAATGTCCGCGCCGTTGCAGACCCATTTAACGTTGGCTGTACGATAAACGGCGTCGTCGTTATGTAATTGCTCTTAAAAGATAGCTAAGTAATGCTGTGATTTGGCAGTCTATCTCGCACCCGCCTCTGGCAGAGCCTTCGCTTAGAGGCTACTCTTTTCCCGACTCGTCGTTGTCTAAGTAGGACTCCTAATCTTCTCGTTAGGGCGCCGCAGTTGCTACCCTTACAGTAGTCAGCCGTCCCCTAGGTCTCTCTGCTAGCAAAAGCCCGCAATTCCGTACAGTGTAGCCTATCTTGCTACACTAGTAGCAGCTCCCTTCTGCTCGTCTCTTATTAAGGGTGGCCGTGTCTACCTATTGCGCGTTTTTAGTAGCGGCCCTTAGCTATACGGTAACGGCTGCCGCTACCCTCGTCGTCGTCGGTTCCTAGTCTATAGCGTCCGTCTGCCGCTAGAGGGGTTGTCTTATCTCCTAAGTGCAGCCTATGCGTCTAAGCCTGCACTACTAGTCGTCGACTATCCTAAGGAGATCGCAGAATTCTTTGTATATAGCTGGTCGCATTATGCCTACTAGCCCCGTTATAATCTCCTTAGAGAGGCCTATCTCTAAAGAGGTAATTTTTATCCTGTCCTCCTATTAGAGACCTCCTGCTTCTGCCAAAGTCTAGTTAAATTCTGCGAGGAATTCTCGTACGGTCTTACGTCCTTGTTTTATCGTATTAACCTGTAGGAGTACTTAGCTCTCGCAGTCTAGGTCCTTGTAGCTCTTGTCTAGAGCTGCCTAGAGCATCGTTGTCGTAGCTATTGCCAGGTTGGTAACGGCTGTCTCGTAGTACAGCAGAATTCGTACTGCCGCCCTGCCCTTTAACCTCCTAAAGAGGTAAACTACCTTGTCTAGCTCGGTCGGGTATGCTCCTAAGTCGACTAGAAGCTTAGAGTATATCTAGGCAGCCTAGGAGGGGTACTCGGCCAGGGCCTTACTATCGTACGTAGAGACGTCGGGGAGTTTGCTTTTGGGGGTCGGGGTGTAGGCTATTAAGTTCATCGTCGTTGTAGGGGTCGGATCGCGACCGGACGCCCTAAGCTGTCGTAGCTCCTGTTCCTGTTAGAAAATTATCGCAGCCTAGTAGCTTACTTGCTGCTCGAGCTGCCTCTTGCTTTCTAGCAGCTCCTCGTATATGCGGTGTATATGTCCCTCTATAGCCGTAGTCTCTATAGGGGTGACGCCGTCTATCCTTGTTTTATTACTGCAGTTACTAACAGTAAGATTAGTTCCTAATGTAAGGGGCTTAAGAATCTTGGTTTAGAAACTTAAGGTTAGGTATCTATATAAAGGAACTAATAGGCAGTTCCTTCGTCGTCTGCTGCTGTACAATTTGTACCTACGAAGCCAAGCTAGCAATTTCCCTCTATGCAGGGATGCAAGGTTTACCCTCTGTATAGAGGATCGGGAGTTCCCTCCTCTGTACAGTAGTGCAGAGTTTTCCCTCTATTTAGAGGGGCGGTAGTTCCCCTTTGTATAGGACTATAGGGTTCTCCCTCCGTACAGGAGTAGGGTCCTGTCGGTAGTTCCGTACAGAGGGTAGGGTTATGCTGGCGCCGCTAAGTCGCAGTCCTTAGGGCGACGGTTAGCTTAGGTCGGGTCCAGGACCTGGGCCGGGCAGCACCCCCTAACAACGGATTAACAGAGGCAGGAATATCGTGCTGCAAAGCAGCAGCTGCTAAGAAAGACTATCCAAGCTATTAAGCCGGCTCCGAACGACACTGACAGTGTAGATAGTAGAGTGCTACTAAGGATTTTAAGAAAAGACTAGCTGGACAGATAGGCCCCCTATCTAGTACGGACAATAGGGCACTAACGCGATCTGCGCTACTAGAAGAAGGAAGCATTAACAGTTGCAGCGATCCGCTCTTAGCAGCGGTAGAAGTAAATACAGAGACTGCTATTATCCTTCCGATTACTGTCTACCCCCTTAACGAATTAGACTGCCTACTTTGGCTAAGAGCTTTTATCGACACAGGAGCTCTTATTAGCGCGGCGATCCACTATCGACTGGCTCAGGAACTGATAAAAGGATATAGTTACCTAGTGGAGTTAGCATCGCCGACGCGAATTTCGGCATACAACGGACAAGACACTAAGAGTGTTACGCATTATATGCCATTAAAGACTACCTTAGCAGGTCGCACTACAGAAGCGACGTTCCGAATTATAGATATCGGAAGGTTTAACATTCTTATAGGGCAGAAATTGATAAAGAACTAGAAAGCCGTTATTAACGTAGGTAAAGGTACGCTAGGGTTCAAAACCCAGCAGAGCGGAGTCGCCGCCAAATCGGTTACCGTCGTCGCCGCGAAACCAAGCGCTACGACCACCGGAGCGATTCCGATCGATTGGCCCGACCCTCCGGACACGATTAGAATGCTGAGCTCGGAAGCTTTAACGACCCTCGCGAGGTCGCTAGACAGTAAGATCTACGCTATCTCGATAAAAGACATTAGAGATTACTAGGAGAAAATAGTGGAAGAAGAAGTAAATCCGTTAGAGGTGCTACCGAAAGAGCTCTATAGCTACGCGGATGTGTTCTTAAAAGCTGACTCCAACCTCCTGCCGCTCTATCGACCGGAATACGACAATAAGATCTAATTAAAAGAAGGAGCTACGCTGCTAAGAACCGAGCCCTTAAGAAGACTATCGCTAGCCGAGCTAGACTAGGTAGAAGTGTTTGTTTAAGAGAATCTGGCGAAGAAGTTTATTACGCTAAGCTTAGCCGAATATATGTTACCGATTCTTTTTGTTGTAGCGGCAGAAAGGGGTAGGACTGAGTACTAGGGTAGACCCTCGGAATTTCGGCTCGGCCCTTCTGGACCGAGCCGGGCCTTAGCACACCACCCCTAAAGCCCTTACCCACCACTACATAGATTCCTTTCCCTCCTTAGTTCGAGATATAGTTATCAAAAAGGCCGTATTGAATCATATCTGCGTGCCTGGATTATTATATCTCGAACTTACTCACTATACCAACTCCGCGCTGCGCGAAAGGGACTGTTAAACTATCCGGACACCCGAATAACGCACGCGTACTAAACATACCAAACTAAACACTAGTACTGTAAGAAAGCTATAGAGAGCTTCTTAACAGTAGAGGGCGGCGTTATAGGCCGCAGCGGGAAAAGAAAGACTAACAGACTAAGGGATAGGCGTACCAGCATCCTCGACGATAGAATAGCTACCAAGGGCCTTATAGAAGAAGAGATAGATAAAGCGAAGAAGGGTATAGAGAGCTATACCAAATTGTACGTACGCAAGCCGGATAAAATAGAAGAGTATCTGGCAGAAAATAGAGCTAAGAAGGTGTTCGACATTATTACCTTCGTCGAAAAGAAGTTCTATAGGAACATAGAAGAGAACAGGCGACTAAGAGATAAAATGGAAGCAGTAATAGCCGAGAAGGAATCAGCAGAAACTATTATCAACGTGCTAGAAAACCAAGCGGCGAATCGACTAGCATAACTAAAGGTGATAAAGACTTAGTTAGCTAAGATCGAAGCAGCGACGTCGTCAGCGCCGCTACTACATCGAGAAGAACAAGCAGAGACCGCCTCACTGGCGGCCTATAGTTAAGGCGGCACCTCGATAACGTTACTAGCTAACCTACTAGCGTTTAGAGGCGGAGACCCTAAAGACTAGGAAGTGTTTAAAAAAAGATAAAGAACAAGATAGATCGCGATTATGCCAGAAACAGTAAAGAAGACAGGTTGGCATACCTGGAGTCGCAGCTAGAAGGTAAAGCTTTTTCGTTAGTAGCAGACCTAGAAGAGGTAACCGCTAAAGAAGCGATTAAAGTGCTGGATTAACGCTTCAGAGATCTATTCTGAAAGAAGACAGCCTGTAAGCAACTAGATAAGATTAACCAGAACCGGCAGACGTTTAAGAAGTTCTACGGACTGTTTAGAAAATATGCTATTAGAGCCAGAGTGTCGGAAGATAAGCAGCTGCACTTGCTAAGACAGAAGTTGAACCCTGAACTGGCCGCAGCTATAGCTTCGGTAGAAGATAAAGACCTCGAGAGCTTCGTACACTAAGCGAGAGTAACTGCTAGAAACCTGAGCGCCTACGCGAAATCGGCATCGCGCGAATCGAACTAGAAGCTATTAACGACGCCGACAACACGACCCCCTACGCCTTTCCGAAGAGCGCCTTAGCAGCTATCTTACTCGCCGCGTTCGTCGTTCGTCCCTACTTGCTACGCGTACGGAAAGCCTAGCTACATCGCTACAAGATGCCAAGCGACGGATTAACAGAAGCAGGAGTATCGTGCTACGAAGCAGCAGCTGCAGAGAAAGACTATCCAAGCTATCGAGCCGGCTCCGATCGATACCGACAGTGTAGATAGTAGAGTGCCTCTGCAAATATTAGGAAAAGACTAGCTAGACGGATAGGCCCCCTATCTAGCAAGGACAATAGGGCACTAACGCGATCTGCGTCACTGGAAGAAGAGAGCATTAACAGCTGTAACGACCCGCTCTTAGCAGCGGTAGAAGTGAATACGGAAACAGCTATTATCCTTCTAATTACTGTCTACTCCCTTAATAGCTCGCAAGGCCCCCTTTAGTTAAGGGCCTTTATCGACACAGGAGCGCTTATTGGAGCGGCGATCCACTACCGACTGGTTCAGAAACTGATAAAAGGATACAGTTATCTAGTAGAGCTAGCGTCGCTGACGCGAATTTCGGCATACAACGGACAAGACACTGAGAGCGTTACGCATTATGTGCTATTAAAGACTACCCTAGCTGGTCGCACTACAGAAGCGACGTTCCGAATTACAGATATCAAAAGGTTTAACATTATTATAGGACAGAAATAGATAAAGAACTAGAAAGCCGTTATTAACGTAGGTAAAGGCACCCTTAGATTCAAAACCTGGCAGAGCGGAGGCACCGCCGCAGAATCGGTCACTGTCGTCGTCGCGAAGCCGAACGTTACGACTATACAAGCGGTTCTGATAGAGCGGTCCGACCCTCCAGACACGATCGGAATAATAAGCTCGGAAGCTTTAACGACCCTTGCGAGGTCGCTAGACAATAAGATTTACGCTATCTTAATAAAAGACATTAAAGTTTATCGGAAGATAATAGCGGAAGAAGAAGTGGATCTTTTGGAGGTGTTACCGAAAGAACTCTATAGTTACACTAATGTGTTCTCGAAAGCCGACTCCAACCTCCTGCTGCTCTACTAGCCAGAATATAACAACAAGATCCGGCTAAAAGAAGGAGCTACGCTGCCAAGAACCGAGCCCTTAAGAAGACTATCGCTAGCCGAGCTGGACTAGGTAGAAGTGTTTGTTCGAGAGAATCTAGCGAAGAAGTTTATTACACTAAGCTTAGCCGAATATGCGTTACCGATTCTTTTCGTACAGAAATCCGGAGGTAGTCTCTGACTGTACGTAGATTACCGAGGCCTTAATAAGGTTACTAAGAGAGATGTGTACCCGCTACCGCTAATCGATAAGACTATACAACGAGTGGCTAAAGCTAAGTAGCTTAGTAAGCTGGATATTCGCTAAGCGTTCCACCGACTAAGGATCAAGGAAGGGCAAACAGAAGATCTTACAACATTTGCTACGCGCATAGGCAATTTCAAGTAGTTGGTAATGCCTTTCGGTCTTACCAACGCGCCGGCAGTATAGCAACGCTTTATAAATTACATCTTTATAGACATGCTAGAACAATTCGTGTCTATCTACTTAGACAACATTCTTATCTACACTAATAGGACGAGAGAACAGCATACGGACTACATCGAGAAGGTGCTAACTAGGCTCTGCAAGGTAGGATTAAACGCGGACACGAAGAAGAGCAAGTTCTATTAGACTAAGGTCAGATATCTCGGTCTTATCGTCAGAAGAGAAGGAATTCGGATAGACCCCTCGAAGGTCGCCGCCATCGCAGAATAGAAGCAGCCGAGATCTGGAAATGATCTGGGCACGCAGATAAGATTCAATACGGCCTTTTTGATAACTATATCTCGAACTGAGGAGGGAAAGGAATCTATGTAGTAGTGGGCGAGAGCTTTGGGGGTAGTGTGCTAAGGCCCGGCTCGGTCCAGAAGGGCCGAGCCAAAATTCCGAGGGTCTACCCTATTGCTTAGTCCCACCCCTTTCTACCGCCGCAACACTACCCCCCTCTCTTATCAGCGGTCGCCCTCGACCGCTTACTTATCTGTTCCTCCTTTTTTTTTTAAGATTTACATCGTTACTATCTGACGCCTTTACTTAGCGTCTATCTGATCCGTTCCATCTGATCGGAGCTAGCGGTTACCCGAGCTGCGGCGTGACCGGTCCGTGCGCTATCGCGTGGGTCTATATAGATTTATCTGCTGCTCGCTATCTTCTTCTTTTTTTTGTTTTTCTCTACTAAGGACCTTACCTACCGCAGGGCTGGCGGCGCCGACGCCGCTTTACGGCGTCGGCGAGCTTCCTGCCACAGCCGCGGTAGGTGGTGGCTGCGTCAAAGACTCCGGCGAAGCGGCCGCTACGATCGTCTTTATCGGTTTCTGCATTAATAGAGCGGACGCGGCTTTTCTTCTTAGCCGTCGAGCCACTTAGGCCTCAGCTTCTTCGGGTTCCGTACGTAAAATTCTCTTAGTAGCTCCACCGAATTCCGGAGGTTCTCGACCGTATACTATTTATAGTCTTCCGGCTATCCTTTCTATAAGATCCTCGCTTCGATAGATCCTCTTCGTCTTCTTACATCTATAACATCTTCTACCTCCTATTCTTCTTCTTTACTGTCTATTTCGATCGACGGGGGTTTAGCGAACCCCTAATCCGGAAGACTATCTTTAGGGTCTAGGCTTAGCAGATCCGAGTAAAAGACATCGTAGATCTGGGACGATTTCGGCAGCTAGAGCCTGTATGTTACTGGCGACCTCTTTTCTATTATCTTGAACGGACCTACGTAACGAGGGTTAAGCTTCGCGTTGCCTTTTAGCCTTAGGTTCCGTGTGTTGAGCTATACCCTTTGGCCTTCCTCAAACTCTATTAGTAACCTCTTTCTATTAGCTCGAGTTACTATCTTCTTCTAAGCTAATTCTATCGCCTCTTTCGCTACCTTAATCGCTTCTTCTATCTGAGATCGGAGCGCTTCTGCCGCCGCCGCAGCGATTCTCTTCGACGAGGTAGCGGTAGATAGTTCTAAAGAGCTGGGTTCGTTCGGTAGTTAAAAGCTTATCCTCGAAAGATAGCCGTAGGTTATCTTAAACGGCGCTAGTAAGGTGGCTTCCGACTGTGCTGAATTGGCGCAGAATTCGGCTATCGGCAACATCTTAATCCACTCTGCTTAATAATAGCTACAGAAGATTCGTAGATACTTTTCTATCTTACGGTTAGCTACTTTAGACTAGCCGTTAGTCTAAGGGTAAGCGGCTATACTGAGCTTTCTACGAATTCCGAGGGCCTGGTTAATAGCTTTCTATACGTCTGCGGTGAACTAAGGACCCCTATCTATAGTGATAGTATCCGGCAGGCCGTAGTGCTTCTACACGTACTAGATTAACATTCTCGCTGTTTCTTCTGCAGTAGTTCCTTTATCCTTAGCTCGGTAGGGGATGAAATGGCATTCCTTGCTTAGTCGATCTACTACGTTAAGCGTAGCGTCGTATCTATTAGAGTCTGGCAGGCCGGTTACGAAGTCTATCGTAATGTGCTGCTATAGTTTCTTAGGGATCGGAAGTAGCTTTAACAGGCCAGCCAGAAGGCCGTAACGTAGCTTCGCGGCTCGGCACACATAACAGTTAGCTATAAACCAGTAGATCCTCTCGAAAATTCGCAGGAACTAGTAGGTCGTCCTTACTGCTTCTATCGTCTTCTTTGATTCTGCATAGCCGACATCCGTAGAACTATAAACCAGTTAGATAACCTCCGTGGTCAGTTCTTCCAGAACGATCAGTTTCCCTAAGCCGGTTTTTCCGAGCTTCTGCTGCTAATTACGCCGTTCTACCTTCTCGTACAGCGTCTCTTCTTCCGGTAGCGGCCCTATCGTACAGATACCTACCTCTTTCAGTACCTCGGCGTCTACTATTCGTTCTGTTAGCACTTTCTGAAACATGTTCGGGTCTTCTTTCGCGCAGCTAGTCTTTCCTTCTCTTCTCGTTAGCGTATCAGCCTTTCCATTTTAAGCTCCGGGTCGATAAGTAATCTTGAAGTCGAATCCGGACAGGTAAGCGGCCTACCTCGCTTAGCGGCGTAATAGCTTCTGCGTCTTTATAAAGTAGGTCAGCGACTGGTGGTCTGTAAGGACCTGGACCGTGCTCCGTCCAGCTATAAGCTCTAGTTTCTACTCCTCGAAAGCCTAAATAATAGCTAGCAGCTCTTTGTTATAAATAGCGTAGTTCCGTTTAGCATTATTTATAGACTTGCTAAAGAAAGCTACCGGATGGAGAGTCTCGTCGTTGTCAGCGTATTAAGAAATGACCCCTACTGTTACTATGTCGGAAGCGTCCGTTTCTACGTAGATCGTCTTTTCCGGTCGGAAGTGCGCTAGCATAGGCGCTAAGGCCACCGCCTCCTTTAGCTAGTTAAAGGCTTCTGTACACCTCTTATTCTATATGCTAGCGGCCTCCTTCTTTAATGCTTCGTTTAGTAGTCTCGCTATCTTGCTGAAGTTCTTAATAAACCGTCGATAGTAGCTGCAGAATCCGAGAAACGCTCTGATTTGCGTAGTGTTTCCAGATGTTGGTTGCTTCCATTCTGCGACGGCGGCCACTTTCGATAGGTCTATCCGAATTCCTTCTCTTCTGACGATAAGACCGAGGTATTTGACTCTGGTCTAGTAGAACTCGCTCTTCTTCGTGTCTGCGTTTAGTCCGACCTCGCGGAGTCTCTTTAACACCCTCTTAATGTAGTCCGTATGTTGCTCTCTCGTTCCCTTAGTGTAGATAAGAATGTTGTCTAAGTAGATAAACACGAACCGTTCCAGCATGTCTATAAAGGTGTAGTTTATAAAGCGTTGCCACCCAGCCGGCGCGTTAGTAAGTCCGAAAGGCATTACCAGCTATTTGAAATTGCCTATGCGCGTAGCGAATGTCGTAAGATCTTTAGTTTGTCCTTCTTCGTTCCTTAACCGGTAGAACGCTTAGCGGATATCCAGCTTGCTAAACCACTTAGCCTTAGCTACTCGTTATATAGTCTTATCGATTAGAGGCAGCGGATACACATCTCTCTTAGTAACCTTATTAAGGCTACGGTAATCTACACACAGTCGGAGACCGCCTCTGGGTTTCCGTCCGAAAAGAATCGGTAACGTATATTCCGCAGAGCTTGGCGTAATAAACTTCTTTGCCAAGTTTTCTCTAACAAACACTTCTACCTAGTCCAGCTCCGCTAGCGATAAGCGTCTTAGGGGCTCGGTTCTCGGCAGTGCGGCTCCTTCTTTCAGTCGGATCTTGTTGTTGTATTCCGGTCGGTGGAGCAGCAAGAGGTTAGAGTCAGCCTTTAAGAACACGTTAGTGTAACTATAGAGTTCTTTTAGTAATATCTCTAGTAGATCCACTTCTTCTTCCGCAATTATCTTCCGGTAGTCTTTAATATCCTTTATTAAGATAGCATAAATCTCGTTGTCCGACGACCTCGCGAGGGCCGTCAAAGCTTCTGAACTTATTATTCTGATCGTGTCTTAAGGGTCGGACCGATCCCCCGGAGCTACTTCGACAGTCGTAACGTTCGGTTCTACTGCGACCTCGGTGACTGATTTGACAGCGGCGGAGCTGCTGTACGGTGTTCTGAATCCGAGTGTGCCTTTACCTATGTTAATAACTGCTCTCTGGTTCTTTATCTATTTTTGTCCTATAATAATGTTAAACCTTCCGATATCTATAATTCGGAACGTCGCCTCCGTAGTGCGGCCAGCCAGGGTAGTCTTTAGTAGCATATAATGCGTAACACTCTCTGTGTCTTGTCCGTTGTACGCCGAAATCCGTGTTGGTAATGCTAACTCTACTGGGTATCCGTATCCATTTATTAGCTTTTGAACCAATCGGTAGTGGATCTCCGCTCCGATAAGGGCCCCTATGTCGATAAAAGCTCTTAGCTAAAGTGGTTTGCTCGATCCATCGAGGGGGTGGACGGTAATTAGAAGGATAATAGCCGTTTCCGTGTTCACTTCCACTGCCGCTAAGAGCGGATCGTTGCAGCTGTTGATACTCTCTTCTTCTGGTAACATAGTTCTTGTTAGTGCCCTATCGTCTATGCTGGATAGGGGGCCTATCTATCTAGCTGGTCTTTTCCCAGGATTCTTAGTAGCACTCCACCGTCTTCACTGTCTGTATTGTTCGGAGCCGGCTCGATAGCCTGTATAGTCTTTCTTCGCTGCTGCGGCTGCTTTATAACACGATACTCCTGCTTCTGCTTATCTAATGCTTAGTACCTCGTAGCGATATAGCCAGGCTTTCTATACGCGTAACAGGTGGGGACGAACGACGAACGCAGTAACTAATAAGATGGCTGCGGAGGTGCTCTCCGGAAAGGTGCAGGGGGTTGCGTCGCCTACGTTAACAACGGCTTCTGGTTCGATTCGCGTAATTTCGCGTAAGCGCTCAGGTTTCTCGCAGTAACTCTCGCTTAGTGTACGAAGCTCTTAAGGTCTTCGTCTTCTACTAAGGCTATAGCTGCGGCCAGTTCAGGGTTCAGCTTCTGCCTTAGTAGGTGGAGCTGCTTATCTTCCGACACTCGGGCTCTGATCGCATATTTTCTAAACAGTCCGTAGAACTCTTCGAACG
Source organism: Pseudocercospora ulei (assembly GCA_016165855.1). Taxonomy (NCBI): domain Eukaryota; kingdom Fungi; phylum Ascomycota; class Dothideomycetes; order Mycosphaerellales; family Mycosphaerellaceae; genus Pseudocercospora; species Pseudocercospora ulei. Next base: position 928,604 of record JACWNB010000003.1, read on the forward strand.
TCTGCCGGTTCTGGTTGATCTTATCCAGCTGTTCGCGGGCTGTCTTCTTTTAGAAGGGGTCTCCGAAGTGTTGATCCAGCGCTTTAATTGCTTCCTTGGCAGTTACCTCTTCTAGGTCCGCTACTAGCGAAAAAGCTTCGCCTTCTAATCGCGACTCTAGATAGGCTAACCTATCCCCGGCACTGTTTCCGGCGTAGTCTCGGTCTATCTTGTTCTTTATCTTCTTCTTAAACGCTTCCCAGTCTTCGGGGTCTCTACCTCTAAACGCCGGTAGGTCCGGTAGTAATGTTATTAAGGTGCTACCTTAACTGTAGGCCGCCGGCGAGACGGTCTCTACTAGTTCTTCTTAGCGCAGTAGCGGCGACATCGCTGCTTCTATCTTAGCTAACTAAGCCTTTATTGCCTTTAGTTATGCTAGTCGGTTTGCCGCTTGGTTTTCCAGCACGTCTATAATAGTCTCGGCCGATTCCTTCTCGGCTCTTACCGCCTCGATCTCCTCTCTTAACTGTCTCTTTTCTTCTAGGGTTCTGTAAAACAGCTTCTTAATAAGGTCTATGCTGTCGTAGACCTTTCCTACTCCGTTCTCGTTTACGTAATCTTTAAGTTCCTTAAGTGTGCAGTCGTAGATTTTCTTGTATTCGTTTATTCGTTCCTTAATCTCTGTAGTCTCTTCTGCTGTAAAACCTCTAATAATAAACTTATTATCGATAACACTGGAGCGCCTACTCGCTCTGTTAGTCTTTTCTCTTCTGCTTCTGCTTCGGCCTATAACGCCGCTCTCTACTGTTAAGAAGCTCTCTATAGCTATATTACGGTGCTGTTGTTTGGTTTGTATAGTGCGCGTGCGTTATTCGGGTGTCCGGATAGTTTAACGGTCCCTTTCGCGCAGCGCGGTAGTGGTGTAGTAAGTGAGTTCAAGATATAATAATCCGGGCACGCAGATAAGATTCAATACGGCCTTTTTAATAACTGTATCTCGAACTAAGGAGGGAAAGGAATCTATATAGTAGTGGGCGAGAGCTTTGGGGGTAGTGTGCCAAGGCCCGGCTCGGTCCGGAAGGGCCGAGCCGAAATTCCGAGGGTCCACCCCATTGCTCAGTCCCACCCCTTTCTACCGCCGCAACAGGAAACACTACATAAATCAGAGCATTTCTCGGATTCTGCAGCTATTATAGACAGTTCATTAAGGACTTTAGCAAGATAGCGAGACCCCTAAACGAAGTATTGAAGAAGGAGGCCGCTAGCCTATAGAATAAGAAGTGCACAGAAGCTTTTATCCGACTAAAAGAAGCAGTAGCCTCGGCGCCGGTTCTGGCGCACTTCCGACCGGAAAAAACGATCTATCTAGAGACGGACGCTTCCGACACAGTAACTGCAGGGGTCCTTTCTCAGTATAATAACGCCGACGAGACCCTCTATCCAGTGGCTTTCTTTAGCAAGTCTATAAATAATGCTAAGCGGAACTATACTATTTACGATAAAGAACTGTTAGCTATTATTCAGGCTTTCGAGGAGTGGAAACTGGAGCTTATAGCTAGAAAGGGCACAGTCCAGGTCCTTACGGACTACCAGTTACTTACCTACTTTATAAAGATGCAGAAGCTATCGCGGCGCTAAGCCCGGTAGGCTGCCTACTTATCCGGATTCGACTTTAGGATTACCTATCGACCCGGAGCTTAAAATAGAAAGGCTAATGCACTAACGAGAAGAGAAGGAAAGACTAGCCGCGCGAAAAAAGATCCGAACATGTTCTAGAAGGTGTTAACCGAACGGATAGTAGACGCCGAGGTGTTAAAAGAAGCAGGGATCTGTACAGTAGAGCCGGCGACCGAGGAAGAGACTCTCTACGGAAAAGTAGAGCGGCTTAACTAGCAACAGAAGCTCGGCAAAACCGGCTTAGGCAAGCTAATAGTTCCAGAAGAACTGATTACAGAGGTTATCCAGTTAGTCTACGGTTCTAAAGATGTTGGTTACGCTAGCTTAAAGAAGACGATAGAAGCTGTAAGGACGATCTACTAGTTCCCGCGGATCTTCGAGCGGATACACTGGTTTATCGCTAATTGCTACATCTGCTAAGCCGCGAAACTACGTTACGGCCTTCCGCCCGGTCTGTTAAAGCCACTTCCGATCCCTAAGAAACCGTAGCAGCACATTACGATAGACTTCGTAACCGGCCTGCCGGATTCCGATAGACACGATGCTACGCTTAACGTAGTGGATCGGCTAAGCAAAGAACGCTACTTTATCCCCTACCGAGCGAAGGATAAAGGAACTACTGTAGAAGAAACGGCGAGAATGCTAATTCAGTATATATAGAAACACTACGGTCTGCCGGACACTATTACTACGGATAGGGGTCCTTAATTTAGAGCTAATGTATAGAAGGCTATTAACTATGCTCTCGGAATTCGCAGAAAGCTTAGCACAGCTGCTTACCCTTAAACCGACGGTTAGTCTAAAGTGGCTAACCGCGAGATAGAGAAATATCTACGAATCTTCTGCAGTTATTATTAAGCAGAGTAGGTTAAGGTGTTGCCAATAGCCGAATTCTGCGCCAATTCAGCACGATCGGAAGCTACCTCGCTAGTGCCGTTCGAGATAACCTACGGTTATCTTCCGAGAATAAGCTTCCAACCGCCGAACGAACCCAGCTCTTTAGAACCTTCTACATCTACCGCTACCTCGTTGAAGAGAGTCGCCGCAGCCGCGGCAGAAGCGCTTAGATCTTAGATAGAAGAAGCAATCCGTGTAGCAAAGGAGGCGATAGAATCGGCCCAGAAGAAGATAGTAACTCGAGCTAATAGAAAGCGGTCGCTAATAGAATTCGAGGAAGGCCAAAAGGTATAGCTTAATACTCAGAACCTAAGGCTAAAAGGCAACGCCAAGCTTAACCCCCGTTACGCGGGCCCGTTTAAGATCGCAGAAAAGAGGTTACTAGTAACTTATCGACTCTAGCTACCGAATTCGTTCCGGATCTACGATGTCTTTTATTCGGATCTGCTAAGTTGAGACCCTAAAGACGGTCTTCCGGATTAGGGGTTCGCTAAACCCCTGCCGGTCGAGATAGATAGTAAAGAAGAAGAATAGGAGGTAGAAGATATAATAGATATAAGAAAGCTAAGAGGATCTATCGAAGCAAGGATCTTATAGAAAGGATAGCCGGAAGACTATAAATAGTATCCGGCCGAGAACCTCCGGAGTTTGGCGGAACTGCTAAGAGAGTTTTATGTCCGGAACCTAAGGAAGCCGAAGCCTAAGTAGCTCTAAAGCTAATTACTCTGGAATAAGAAGGAAAGCCGCGTCCGCTCTATCGGTGCGGAAGCCAATAAAGACGATCGTAGCAATCGCTTCGCTGGAGTCTTCGACTCGGCTACTACCTACTACTGCTTCGGCGCGACGCTCGCCGACGCCGCTGTACGGCGTCGGCGCCGCCGGCCCTGCGGTAGGTAAGGTCCTTAGTAGAGAAAGAAAAAGATGAAGAGACGGCGCTAAGGACGGATCTATATAGACCTCTGCGAAGGAGCACAGACCGGTTACGCTACAGCTTAGGCAACCGCTAGTTCCGATTAGATAGCACGGATTAGATAGACGCTAAGTAAAGACGTCAGATAGCGACGATAAAAAAAAAGAGAGAGATAGATAAGTAAGCGGTCGAGGTCGACCGCTGGTAAGGGAGGGGGGTGGTGTTGCTGCAGCAGAAAGGGGTGGGACTAAGTAATAGGGTAGACCCTTAGAATTTCGGCTTGGCCCTTCCGGACCGAGACGGACCTTGACACACCACCCCTAAAGCCCTTACCTACCACTACATAGATTCCTTTCCCTCCTTAGTTCGAGATATAGTTATCAAAAAGGCTGTATTAAATTATATCTGCGTGCCCGGATCACTTTTCGTACGGAAACCTGGAGGTAGTCTCCGACTGTACGTAGACTACCGAGGCCTTAATAAGGTCACTAAGAGAGATGTGTATCTGCTGCTGCTAATCGATAAGACTATACAACAAGTGGCTAAAGCTAAGTAGTTTAGCAAGCTGGATATTCGCTAAGCGTTTTACGAGCTAAGGAACGAGAAGGGACAAACGGAAGACCTTACGACATTCGCTACGCGCATAGGCAACTTAAAGTAGTTGGTAATGCCTTTCGGACTTACTAATGCGCCGGCGGTGTGGCAGCGTTTTATAAATTACACCTTTATAGACATGCTAGAACGATTCGTATCTATCTACTTGGACGACATTCTTATCTACACTAATAGAACGAGAGAGCAACACACAGACTACATTAACAGGGTGCTAAAGAGACTCCGCGAGGCCAGATTAAACGCGGACACGAAGAAGAGCGAGTTCTATTAGACCGAAGTCAAATATCTCGGTCTTATTGTCGGAAGAGAAGGAATTCGGATAGACCCCTTAAAGGTCGCCGCTGTTGCGGGATGGAAGCAGCCGAAATCCGGAAACACTAAACAAATCAGAGCGTTTCTCGGATTCTGCAGCTACTATCGACGATTTATTAAGGACTTCAGCAAGATAGCGAGACCTCTAAACGAAGCGTTAAAGAAGGAGGCCGCTGGCCTCTAGAATAAGAAGTGCACAGAGGCTTTTAATCGACTAAAAGAGGCAGTAGCCTTAGCGCTAGTACTAGCACACTTCTAACTGGAAAAGACGATCTATATAGAAACAGACGCTTCCGATACAGTAACAGTAGGGGTCTTTTCTTAATACGCTAACGACGGCGAGACCCTCTATCTGGTGGCCTTCTTTAGCAAGTCTATAACTAAGGCCGAACGGAACTACGCTATCTACAATAAAGAACTGCTAGCTATTATACAGGCTTTCGAGGAGTAGAAGCTGGAGCTTATAGCTAGAAAGAGTACAGTCCAGGTCCTTACAGACTACCAGTTACTAACCTATTTTATAAAGACGCAGAAGCTATTACGCCGCCAAGCTCGGTAGGCCGCCTACTTATCTAGGTTCAACTTTAAGATTACCTATCGACTAGGAGCTCAAAACGGAAAGGCTAACGCACTAACGAGGAGAGAAGGGAAGACTAGCCGCGCGAAGGAAGATCCGAACATGTTCTAGAAGGTGCTAACCGAGCGGATAGTAGACGCCGAGGTGTTGAAAGAGGTAGGGGTCTACGCAGTAGAGCTGGCAACCGAGGAAGAGACTCTCTGCGAAAAAGTAGAGCGGCTTAACTAGCAATAGAAGCTCGGCAAAACCGGCTTAGGGAAGCTAATAGTTCTAGAAGAACTAATTACAGAGGTTATCCAGTTGGTCTACGGTTCTAAGGACGTTGGTTACGCTAGCTTAAAGAAGACGATAGAAGCTGTAAGGACGATCTACGAGTTTCTGCGGATCTTCGAGTAGATACACCGGTTTATCGCCAATTGCTACATCTGCCGAGCTGCGAAGCTACGTTGCGGCCTTCTAGCCGGTCTGTTAAAGCCACTTCCAATCCCCGAGAAACCGTAGCAGCATATTGCGATAGATTTCGTAACCGGCCTGCCGGATTCCGGTAGATATAACGCTACACTTAATATAGTAGATCGACCAAGCAAAGAACGCTACTTTATCCCCTACTAAGCTAAGGATAAAGGAACTACTGCAGAAGAGACGGCGAAAATGCTGATCTAGCACGTATAGAAGCACTATAGCCTGCTGGACACTATTACTACGGATAGGGGTCCTTAATTTACGGCTAATGTATAGAAGGCTATTAACTAAGCTCTCGGAATTCGTAGAAAGCTTAGCACAGCCGCTTACCCCCAAACCAACGGTTAGTCTAAAGTAGCTAACCGCAAGATAGAAAAATATCTACAAATCTTCTACAGTTATTATTAAGCAGAGTAGGTCAAGGTGTTGCCGATAGCCGAATTCTGCACCAATTTAGCACGGTTAGAGGCTACCTTACTGGCACCGTTCGAGATAACTTATAGTTATCTTCCGAGAATAAGCTTCCAACCGCCGAACGAACCCAGCTCTTCGGAACCTTCTATATCCACTGCTACCTCGTCGAAGAGAGTCGCCGCCGCCGCGGCAGAAGCGCTTAGATCTTAGATAGAAGAAGCAATCCGCGTAGCGAAGGAGGCGATAGAATCGGCTTAGAAGGAGATAGTAACTCGAGCTAATAGAAAGCGGTTACCAATAGAATTTAAGGAAGGCTAAAAGGTATAGCTTAACACGCAGAACCTAAGGCTAAAAGGCAACGCCAAGCTCAACCCCCGCTATATAGGTTCGTTCAAGATAGTAGAAAAGAGGTCGCCAGTGACTTATCGGCTCCAGCTACCGAAATCGTTCTGGATCTACGACGTCTTTTATTCGGATCTGCTAAGCCTAGACCCTAAAGACGGCCTTCCGGATTAGGGGTTCGCTAAACCCCCGCCAGTCGAGATAGATAGTAAAGAAGAAGAATAGGAGGTAGAAGATGTAATAGATATAAGAAAGATAAGAGGGTCCGTCGAAGCAAGGATCTCGTAGAAGGGATAGCCGGAAGACTATAAATAGTATCCGGTCGAGAATTTCCAGAACTCGGTGGAGCTGCTAAAGGAGTTTTATACGCGGAATCCGAAGAAGCCAAAGCCTAAGTAGCTCCGAAGCTAATAGCTCCGGAAGAAGAAGATAGACCGCGTCTGCTCTATCGGTACGGAAGCCGATAGAAACGATCGCAACTGGCTTGCTTGGGGTCTTCGGCTCCACTACTACTACCAACTGGTAAACCCGGTCGGATAATGGCTATAAGGCCGAAGACCACTACTGCTTTAACGTAACGGTCGCCGACGCCGCCCTAAACAAGAAGTAAAGCGGCGTCGGTGCCGCCGGCTTTGCAGTAGCGCTTAAGACTATAGTAGAGAAGAAAAAGAGAAGAGATAGCAAGCCGCGGATTGATCTATATAGACCTCTACAGCGGCGCACAGGCCAGCCTCGCTGCAGCTTAGACGGCTGCTAGCTCAGATTAGATAGCTCTTCCGATTAGATAGAAGCCGAAGTAAGAGACATTAGACAGCGACGATGTAAGAAGAAAGAAGATAAAGTAAGGGGATAGTTTCGAAATAGAAGAAAGCGAAGAGGTAACGTCGGAATTATAAAAAAAAAGTAGGGGGGGACAGATAAGTAAGCGGTCGAGGGCGACCGCTGGTAAGGGAGGGGAGTAGTGTTGCAGTAGCAGAAAGGGGTGGGACTAAGTAATAGGGTAGACCCTTGGAATTTCGGCTCGGCCCTTCCGGACTAAGCCGGGCCTTGGCACACTACCCCTAAAGCCCTTACCTACTGCTACATAGATTCCTTTCCTTCTTTAGTTCGAGATATAGTTATCAAAAAGGCCGTATTAAATTATATCTGCGTGCCCGGATCAGCTACATCGAGAAGAACAAGCAGATACCGCCTTACTAGCAGTATACAGTTAGGGTAGCACTTCGATAACGTTACTACCTAATCTACCGGCCTTTAGGGATAGAGACCCTAAAGACTAGGAGGCATTTAAAAAGAAGATAAAGAATGATATAAACTGCGATTATGCTAGAAGCAGTAAAGAGGACAGATTGGCGTACTTAGAATCGCGACTAGAAGGCAAAGCGTTCTTACTAGTAGCGGACCTAGAAGAGGTAACTGCCGACGAAGCGATTAAAGCTCTAGATTAGCGTTTCGGAGACCCCTTCTAAAAGAAGACAGTCTATAAACAGTTAGACAAGATCAACTAGAACCGGCTAACGTTTAAAGAATTCTACAGCCTGTTTAGAAAATATGCTATTAGAGCTAAAGTGTCCGAAGACGAGCAGCTCCAGTTACTAAGGCAGAAGTTGAATCCTATGTTGCAACAGCAGAAAGGGGTGGGACTGAGTAATAGGGTAGACCCTCGGAATTTCGGCTCGGCCCTTCTGCACTGAGCTGGGCCTTGGTACACCACCCCTAAAGCTCTTACTTACTACTACATAGACTCCTTTCCCTCTTTAGTTCAAAATATAGTTATTAAAAAGGCCGTATTGAATTACACTGCGTGCCCGGATTATTATATCTCGAACTCATTTACTACACTAACTCTGCGCTGCGCGAAAGGGACTGTTAAACAATCCGGACACCCGAATAACGCACACGCACTAATACACTAAACCAATAACCCCTAGCACCGTAAGACAGCTATAGAGAGCTTCTTAACAGTAGAGAGCGGCGTTATAGGCCGAAGCAGAAGCAGAAGAGAAAAGACTAACAGAGCGAGTAGGCGCTCCAGCGTTATTAATAATAAGTTCATTATTAGAGGTTTTACAGCGGAAGAGACTGCGGAGATTAAGGAACGAATAACTAAATATAAGAAGATCTACGACTGCACACTCGAGGAACTTAAAGATTACGTAAACGAGAACGGAGTAGGGAAGGTCTACGACGGTATAGACCTTAGTAAGACGCTGTTTTACAGAACCCTTGACGAGAAGAGGCAGTTAAGAGAGGAAAACGAAGCAGTAAGGGCCGAAAAGGAATCGGCAGAAACTATTATCGACGTGCTAGAAAACCAAGCGGCGAATCGACTAGCACAATTAAAGGCAATAAAGGCTTAGTTAGCTAAGATAGAAGCAGCGATGTCGTTAGCACTGCCACTATATTAAGAAGAACAAGCAGAGACCGCCTTACCGGCGGCCTACAGTTAAGGCAGCACCTCGATAACGTTACTACCTGACCTACCGGCGTTTAGAGGCAGAGACCCTAAAGACTAGGAGGCATTTAAGAAGAAGATAAAGAACAAGATAGACCGCGACTATGCAGGAAACAGTGCAGGAGATAGATTAGCCTACCTAGAATCGCGATTAGAAGGTAAAGCTTTTTCGTTAGTAGCGGACCTAGAAGAGGTAACTGCCGAAGAAGCGATCAAAGCGCTGAATTAACGCTTCGGAGACCCCTTCTAAAAGAAGACAGCCTATAAGCAACTAGACAAGATCAACCAGAACTGGCAGACGTTTAAGAAATTCTACAGACTGTTCCGAAAATATGCTATTAGAGCCAGAGTGTCGGAAGATAAGCAGCTCTACCTACTAAGGCAGAAGCTGAACCCCGAACTAGCTGCAGCTATAGCTTCTGTAGAAGACGAAGACCTTAAGAGCTTCGTGCACTAAGCGAGAGTTACTGCTAGAAACCTAAGCGCTTACGCGAAATCGCGCGAATCAAACTAGAAGCCGTCGATAACGCAGACAACGCGACCCCCTGCACCTTTCCGGAGAGCACCTTAGCAGCTATCTTATTCGCCGCGCTCGTCGTTCGTCCCTACCTGCTACGCGTATAGAAAGCCTGGCTACATCGCTACGAGATGCTAAGCTACGGATTAGCAGAAGCAGGAGTATCGATCTACGAAGCAGCAGCTAAGAAAGGCTATTCAAGCTATAGAGCCGGCTTCGAACGACACTGACAGTATAGACAGTAGAGTGCCTCTGCGAGTCTTAGGAAAAGACTAGCTGGACGGATAGGCCCCCTATCCAGCATAGACAATAGGGCACCGGCACGAAGCACGTTGCTAGAAGAAGGAAGTATTATTAGCTGCAGCGATCTGCTCTTAGCAGCGGTAGAAGTAAATACAGAAACAGCTATTATCCTTCTAATTACTGTCCACCCCCTTGATAGCTTAAGCAGACCACTTCAGCTAAGGGCCTTTATCGACACAGGAGCCCTTATCGGAGCTGCGATCCACTATCGATTGGTTTAGAAGCTGATAAACGGATACGGTTACCTAGTGGAACTAGCGTCGCCGACGCGGATTTCGGCATACAACGGACAAGACACAGAGAGTGTTACGCATTATATACTACTAAGGACTACCCTGGCTGGTCGCACTACGGAAGCGACGTTCCGAATTATGGATATCCGAAGGTTTAACATTATTATAGGACAGAAATAGATAAAGAACTAGAAAGCCGTTATTAATATAGGTAAAGGCACGCTCGGGTTTAAAACTAAGCAGAGTGGAGTCGCCGCCGTCGAACCGGTTACTGTCGTCGCCGCAGAACCGAACGCTACGACCATCAAAGCGGTTCCGATAGATCTGTCCGACCCTCCAGACATAATCTGAATAATACGCTCCGAAGCTTTAACGACCCTCGCGAGGTCGCCAGACAATAAGATTTATGCTATCTTAATAAAAGACATCGAAGACTACCGTTAGATAATAGCGGAAGAAGAAGTAGATCTGCTAAAGGTGTTGCCAAAGGAGCTCTATAGCTATACTAACGTATTCTTAAAAGCTGACTCCAACCTCCTTCCGCTCTACCGACTAGAATACGACAACAAGATCCGACTAAAAGAGGGAGCTACGCTGCTAAGAACCGAGCCCCTAAGACGATTGTTACCGGCCGAGCTAGACTAGGTAGAAGTGTTTGTTCAAGAGAATCTGGCGAAGAAGTTTATTACGCCGAGCTTAGCCAAATATACGTTACTAATTCTTTTCGTAAGAAAACCCGGAGGTAGTCTCTAACAATATATAGATTACCGAGGCCTTAACGAGGCTACTAAGAGAGACGTGTACCCGCTGCCGCTAATCGATAAGACTATACAACGAGTAGCTAAAGCTAAGTAGTTTAGCAAGCTGGACATTCGCCAAGCGTTCTACCGATTAAGGAACGAGGAAGGACAAACGGAAGACCTTACAACGTTTGCTACGCGTATAGGCAATTTTAAGTAGTTGGTAATGCCTTTTGGACTTACTAACGCACCGGCAGTGTAGCAACTCTTTATAAACCATACCTTTATAGACATGCTAGAACGGTTCGTGTCTATCTACTTAGACAACATTCTTATCTACACTAATAGAACGAGAGAGCAATACACGGACTACATTAAGAGGGTGCTAAAGAGACTCTGCGAAGTCGGATTGAATGCAGACACAAAGACGAGCGACTTTTATTAGACCGAAGTCAAATACCTCGGTCTTTTCGTTAGAAGAGAAGGGATCCGGATAGACCTCTTAAAAGTCGCCGCCGTCGCGGAATAGAAGCAGCCGAAATCAGGAAACACTATATAAATCAGAGCATTTCTCGGATTCTGCAGCTACTATCGACAGTTTATTAAGGACTTTAGCAAGATAGCAAGACCCCTAAACAAAGCACTAAAGAAGGAGGCCGCTAGCCTATAGAATAAGAAGTGCACGGAAGCTTTTATCCGGCTAAAAGAATCAGTAGCCTTAGCGCCAGTTCTGGCGCACTTCCGACCAGAAAAGACGATCTACGTAGAAACGGACGCTTCCGACACAGTAACAGCGGGGGTCCTTTCTTAATATAGCGATAACGAAACCCTTTATCCAGTGGCTTTCTTTAGCAAGTCTATAAATAAAGCTAAGCGAAACTACGCCATTTACGATAAAGAGCTGTTAACTATTATTTAGGCTTTTGAGGAGTGGAAGCCGGAGCTTATAGCTAAAAAGAGCACAGTCCAGGTTATTACAGACTATCAGTTACTGACCTACTTTATAAAGACGCAGAAGCTATCGCGTCGCTAAGCTCAGTAGGCCGCCTACCTATCCGGGTTTGACTTTAAGATTACCTATCGGCCTAGAGCTTAGAACGGAAAGGCTAATACACTTATAAGAAGAGAGGAGAAGATAAGCCGCGCAAAAGAAGATCCGAACATGTTCCAGAAGGTGTTAACCGAACAGATAGTAGACGCCGAGGTGTTAAAAGAAGCAAGAATCTGCGCAGTAGAGCCGCCGACTGAGGAAGAGACACTCTACGAGAAAGTAGAGCAGCTTAATCAGCAGCAGAAGCTCGGCAAAACTGGTTCAGGGAAGCTAATAGTTCTAGAAGAACTAATTACAGAGGTTATCTAGCTAGTCTACAGTTCTAAGGATGTTGGACACACTGGCTTAAAGAAGACGATAGAAGCAGTAAGGACAATCTACTAGTTTCCGCGAATCTTCGAGCGGATCCACCAGTTTATCGCTAATTGTTACATATGTCGAGCTACGAAGCTACGTTACGGTCTTCTAGCTAGTCTATTAAAGCCACTTCCGATCCCTAAGAAACTTTAGCAGCACATTATAATAGACTTCGTAACCGGCCTTCCGGATTCCGATAGATATAATGCCACCCTTAACGTAGTAGATCGGCTAAGCAAAGAACGTCACTTTATCCTCTGCTAAGCAAAGGACGAAGGCACTACTGCAGAAGAGACAGCGAAAATGCTAATTCAGTATATATAGAAGCACTATAGCCTGCCGGACACTATTACTACGGATAGAGGTCCTTAAGTTACTGCTAATATATAGAAGGCCATTAACTATATACTCGGAATTCGGGGAAAGCTTAGCACAGCCGCTTACCCTTAAACCGACAGTCAATCCGAAGTAGCTAACTGTAAGATAGAGAAATATCTACGAATCTTCTGTAATCCGGGCACGCAGATATGATTCAATACGGCCTTTTTGATGACTATATCTCGAACTAAGGAGGGAAAGGAATCTATGTGGTGGTGGTGGTGGGCTTTCGTAGTGGTGGTGCCAAGGCCCGGCTCGGCCCGTCCGGGCCGAGCCGAAATTCCAAGGGTCCACCCTATTACTCAGTCCTACCCCTTTCCACCACCGCAACACTACCCCCCCCCCCCCCCCCTTACCAGCGGTCGCCCTCGACCGCTTAGTCACCCTATCCATCCGAAAATCTCCGCTTCTTTCTTCCTTTTTTTTTTCGTGTTCTTCTCGAAAATCCCCTCCAACGCGACGTCGCGTCTTCTATCTTCTATTACAACCGGCGTTCTTTTCGTCGCTTTTTCCATTTTCCACATCGTCGGCATCTGAAGTCCTTCACCTAGCGTTTATGTAATCGACGCCATCTGATCTGATCCGCGGTCTTCTAAGCTGCGGCTCGGTTAGTCTGTGCTCCGGCGTAGAGGTCTATATAGATCTTTCCGCGGCTCCATCTTTTCTTCTTCTTCTTTCTCTACTAAAGTCCTTACACACCGCAGGGGCGGCGGCGCTGGCACGCTACGGCGTCGGCGAGCTTCCTGCCGCACTGCCGATAGGTAGTGGCCGCGTCGAAGACCTCCCCGAAGGCGACCGTTACGATCGTTTTCTTCGGCCTCTGCGCCGATAGAGCGGACGCGGCTTTCTTCTTTCTGAACCATCAACTTCGGAGCCACTCAGGCTTCGGCTTCGTTGGATTCTGGACGTAAAACTCTCTTAGTAGCTCCGCCGAGTTCCGCAGGTTCTCGACCAGATACTATTCGTAGTCTTCCGGCTACCCCTTCTACGAGATCCTCGCTTTGATGGACCCCCTTATCTTCTTTACGTCCATTACATCTTCTACCTCCTACTCTTCTTCCTTACTGTCCATCTCGATAGGCGGGGGTTCGGCGAACCCCTGTTCCGGCAGACCGTTCTTAGGGTCCAAGCTTAGCAGATCCGAATAAAAGACATCGTAGATCCGGAACGATTTCGGTAGCTGGAGCCGATAAGTCACCGGTGATTTCTTTTCCACTATCGTAAACGGACCTACGTAGCGCGGATTGAGCTTGACGTTGCCTTTTAGCCTTAGGTTCTTCGTGTAGAGCTATACCTTTTAGCCTTCTTCGAAATCTATCGGTGACCGCTTCTTATTAGCCCGAGTTACTATCTTCTTCTAAGCCGATTCTATCGCGTCTTTCGCCACTTTGATCGCTTCTTCCATCTGAGATCGGAGCGCTTCCGCCGCTGCGGCGGCGACTCTCTTTAACGACATAGTGGTGGTGGAAAGCTCCGGCGAGCCGGCGTCGCTTAGTAGCTGAAAGCTCATCCTCGGAAGATAGCCGTACATTATCTCGAACGGCGCCAGCGACGTTGCTTCTAACTGTGCTGAGTTCGCGCAGAATTCGGCTATTGGCAGCATCTTAACCCACTTTTCTTGATAATGGCTGCAGAAGGTTCGCAGATATCGCTCTATCTCGCGATTAGCTACTTCAGACTGACTGTCGGTCTGCAGGTAAGCGGCTGTGCTGAGCTTTCTACGAATTCCGAGAGCGTAGTTGATAGCTTTCTATACGTCGGCGGTGAATTGAGGACCCCTATCCGTAGTGATAGTGTCCGGCAGGCTATAGTGCTTCTATACGTGTCTAATCAACATCCGTGCGGTCTCTTCTGCAGTAGTTCCTTTATCCTTAGCTCGGCAGGGGATGAAATGGCGCTCTTTGCTTAGTCAGTCCACTACGTTTAGCATAGCGTTATATCTATCGGAGTCCGGCAGGCCGGTTACGAAGTCCATCGTAATGTGTTGCTACAGCTTCTTAGGGATCGGAAGTGGCTTTAGCAGACCGGCCGGAAGACCGTAACGTGGCTTCGCGGCTCGGCACACGTAACAGTTGCCGATAAACCGGTAGATCCGCTCGTAGATTCGTGGAAACTAGTATATCGTCCTTATAGCTTCTATCGTTTTCTTTGATCCTGCGTAACCAACGTCCTTAGAGCTATAGACCAATTGGATGACCTCTGTAACTAGTTCTTCCGGAACTATCAGCTTCCCTGAACCGGTTCTGCCGAGTTTCTGTTGCTGGTTAAGCTGCTCTACCTTTTCGTAGAGAGTCTTTTCTTCAATCGGCGGCTCCATTGGTTCCGGTTCGGTCTGCGGTTCCGTCGCGCAGATCCCCGCTTCCCTTAACACCTCGGCGTCTACTATCCGTTCGGTCAGCACCTTCTAAAGCATGTTCGGATCTTCCTTCGCGCAGCTCGTCTTCCCTTCTCTTCGCGTCAGCGCGTTAGCTTTTCCGTTTTGAGCCCCTGGTCGATAGGTGATCTTGAAATCGAACCCTAATAAGTAGGCGGCCTACCGAGCTTGGCGACGTAAGAGCTTCTGCGTCTTTATAAAGTAGGTCAGCGACTGGTCGTCCGTAAGGACCTGAACCGTGCTCTTTCTAGCTATAAGCTCCGGTTTCCACTCCTCGAAAGCCTGAATAATCGCCAGCAGCTCCTTATCGTAGATGGCGTAATTCTGTTCGGCCTCTGTTATAGACTTGCTAAAGAAAGCCACTAGATAAAGGGTTTCATCGTCTCTGTATTAAGAAAGGACCCCTGCCGTTACTGTATCGGAAGCGTCCGTTTCTACGTAGATCGTCTTTTCCGGTCGGAAGTGTGCCAGGACCGGCGCCGAGGCCACTGCTTCTTTCAGCCGGTTAAAGGCTTCCGTGCACTTCTTATTCTATAGGCCGGCGGCCTCTTTCTTCAACGCTTCGTTTAAGGGTCTTGCTATCTTGCTAAAGTCCTTAATAAGCCTTCGGTAGTAGCTGCAGAATCCGAGAAACGCTCTGATTTGCGTAGTGTTTCCGGATTTCGGCTGCTTCTATTCCGCGACGGCAGCGACCTTTAAGGGGTCTATACGAATTCTATCTCTTCCGACGATAAGACTAAGATATTTGACTTCGGTCTGATAGAACTCGCTCTTCTTCGTGTCCGCGTTCAATCCGACCTCGCGGAGCCTAGTTAGCACCTTCTTAATGTGGTCCGTGTGCTGTTCTTTCGTCCTATTGGTGTAGATAAGGATGTCGTCCAAATAGATAGACACGAACCGTTCCAGCATGTCTATAAAGGTGTGGTTTATAAAGCGTTGCTACACTGCCGGCGCGTTGGTAAGTCCGAAAGGCATTACCAACTACTTGAAATTGCCTATACGCGTCGCGAACGTCGTAAGGTCTTCCGTCTGCCCTTCTTTATTCCTTAGTCGATAGAACGCTTGGCGGATGTCCAGCTTGCTAAACCACTTAGCCTTCGCTACTCTTTGTATAGTTTTGTCGATGAACGGAAGTGGATATATGTCTCGCTTAGTGACCTCGTTAAGGCCTCGATAGTCTACGCAGAGTCGCAGACTACCCCCTAGTTTCCTTACAAAAAGAATCGGTAACGCATATTCGGCAGAACTCGGCGTAATGAACTTCTTCGCCAGATTTTCGCGAACAAACACCTCTACCTGGTCCAGTTCCGCCGGCGACAGTCGTCTTAGGGGCTCGGTTCTTGGCAGCGTAGCCCCCTCTTTCAGTCGGATCTTGTTGTTATATTCCGGTCGATAGAGCGGCAGGAGGTTGGAGTCGGCTTTTAAGAACACGTTAGCGTAACCGTAGAGCTCGTTCGGCAGCACCTCTAGTGGATCTACTTCTTCTTCCGCTATTATCTTCCGGTAGTCTTCGATGTCTTTTATTAAGATAGCGTAAATCTCGTTGTCCAGCGACTTCGCGAGGGTCGTTATAGCTTCTAAACTCATTATTCCGACAGTAACCAGGGGTCCGGAACGATCGGACGGAGCCTCTTTCGCGGACTCCGTAGCTTTCGGCTTAGCGGCGGCGGCGTCCTTTCCGATGGTCCCTGCTCCGCTACCCGGGGTTTTGAATCTGATCGTTCCTTTATCTACGTCGATAATGGCTTTCTGGTTCTTTATCTATTTCTGCCCTATAATAATGTCAAACCTTCCAATGTCTATAATTCGGAACGTCGCTTCCGTAGTGCGACCAGCTAGCGTAGTCCTTAACGGCACGTAGTGCGTAACGTTTTCCGTGTCTTGTCTGTTATATGCCGAAATCCGCGTCGGCGACGCTAGTTCCACTGGATAGCCGTATCCCTTCGTCAGTTTCTGAACCAGTCGGTAGTGGATCGCTGCACCGATAAGAGCTCCAGTGTCGATAAAGGCTTTTAGCTGAAGTGGTTTGCTCGATCCGTTAAGGGGGTAGACAGTGATTAGAAGGATAATAGCTGTTTCCGTGTTCACTTCCACCGCTGCCGAGAGCAGGTCGCTGCAGCTGTTAATGCTTTCTTCTCGTAGCGATTCGCTTCGATTCGGTGCCCTATTGTTAATGCTGGATAGGGGGCCTATCCGTCCAGCTGGTCTTTTCCCATAATTCTTAACTGCACCCTACCGTCTACGCTCTCGGTGTCGTTCGGAGCCGGCTCCATAGCTTGTATGGTCTTTTACAGTGGCTGCGGCGGCTGCGGCTGCTTCATAACGCGATACTCCTGCTTCTGCTGGGCCGTTGCTTGGCATCTCGTGGCGATATAGCCGGGTTTTCCGCACGCGAAACAGGTAGGGACGAACGACGAACGCTGCGAATTAAATGGCTGCTGGGGTGCTCTCCGGAAAGGCGCAGGGGGTCGCGTTGTCTGCGTTATTAACGGCTTCTGGTTCGATTCGCGTAATTTCGCGTAAGCGCTTAGGTTTCTCGCGGTAACTCTCAATCGGTGCACGAAGCTCTTAAGGTCTTCGTCTTCTACAGACGCCATAGCGGCGGCCAGTTCAGGGTTCAGCTTCTGCCTTAGTAGGTGGAGCTGCTCGTCTTCCGCGACTCGGGCCCTAATCGCATATTTTCTGAACAAGCCGTAGAATTCTTCAAACGTCTGCCGGTTCTAATTGATCTTGTCCAGCTGCTTACGGCCCGTCTTCTTTCGGAATGGGTCTCCGAAGCGTTGATCTAGTGCTTTGATCGCTTCCTCGGCGGTCGCCTCTTCTAGGTCCGCCACTAGCGAAAAAGCTTTACCTTCTAATCGCGATTCCAGGTACGCTAATCTATCTCCGGCACTGTTTCCAGCGTGGTCGCGGTCCATCTTATTCTTTATCTTCTTCTTAAACGCTTCCCAGTCTTTAGGGTCCCTGCCTCTAAACGCCGGTGGATCCGGTAGTAACGTTATCAACGTGCCGCCTTAACTGTAGGCCGCTGGTAAGGCGGTCTCCGCGTAGGTTTCTCGCCGCGGTGGCGGCGATGGTCTCGCTGTTTCCATATCAGCTAGCTGATCCTTTAGCGCCTTCAGTTGCGCCAGTCGATTCGACGCTTGGTTTTCTAACATGTCGATGATTGTCTCTGCCGATTCCTTTTCGGCCCTTACCGCTTCGGTTTCTTCTCTTAGTTGTCTGTTCTCTTCCAGCGTTCTGTAGAACAGCGTCTTCATAAGGTCTATACTATCGTAGACCTTTCCTATCCCATTCTCGTTTACATAGTCTTCCAGTTCCTCGATCGTGCAGTCGTAGATCTTCCTATATTCGCTCATTCGTTCCTTAATCTCTGCGGTCTCTTCCGCTGTAAAACCTCTAATAATAATCTCATTATCAATAACACTGGAGCGCCTGTTCGCTCTGTCAATCTTTCTTTTTCTGCAGCGGCCTGTTACGCCGCTCTCTACCGCTAAGAAGCCTTCCATCTTCTTACAGTGCTGGGGGTTGTTGTTGGTGGTAGTGCGCGTGCGTTATTCGGGTTTCCGGATGGTTCAACGGGCCCTTTCGCGCAGCGCGGGGTTGTGGAGAGTGAGTTCGAGATATAATGATCCGGGCACGCAGATATGATTCAATACGGCCTTTTTGATGACTATATCTCGAACTGAGGAGGGAAAGGAATCTATGTAGTGGTGGTGGTGGGCTTTCGTAGTGGTGGTGCCAAGGCCCGGCTCGGCCCGTCCGGGCCGAGCCGAAATTCCAAGGGTCCACCCCATTACTCAGTCCCACCCCTTTCCACTACCGCAACATTCTGCAGCTATTATTAAGGAGAGTAGGTCAAGGTGTTGCCAATAGCCGAATTCTGCGCCAACTCAGCACAGTCCGAGGCTACCTTACTGGTGCCGTTCGAGATAACTTATAGCTATCTTCTGAGAATAAGCTTCTAACCGCTAAACAAACCTAGCTCTTTGGAACCTTCTGTCGCCACTTTGTTAAAGAGAGTAGCCGCTGCAGCGGCAGAGGCGCTTAGATGTTAGATAGAAGAAGCAATTAGGGTAGGGAAAGAATCGATAGAATCGGCCTAGAAGAAGATAGTAACTCGAGCTAATAGAAAGCAGTCGTACATAGAATTCAAAGAAGGACAAAAGGTATAGCTTAACACGCAGAACCTAAGGCTAAAAGGCAACGCTAAGCTTAACCCCCGCTACGTAGGTCTGTTTAAGATAGTAGAAAAGAGGTCGCCGGTAACTTATCGGCTCGAGCTACCGGAGTCGTTCTGGATCTACGATGTTTTCTATTCGGACCTGTTAAGCCTAGACCCTAAAGATAGTCTTCCAGAACAGGGGCTTGCTAAACCCCTACCGATCGAGATAGATAGTAAGGAAGAAGAATAGGAGGTAGAAGATGTATTAGACATAAGAAAGATAAGAGGGTCTATCGAAGCGAGGATCTTATAGAAGGGGTAGCTAGAAGACTATAAATAGTATCCGGTCGAGAACCTCCGGAATTCGGCGGAGCTGTTAAGAGAGTTTTACGTCTGAAGCCTAAAGAAGCCGAGGCCTAAGTAGCTCCGAAGTTAATAGTCTAGAAGAAATAGAAGAAGAAGAAAGGCCGCGTCCGCTCTGTTAGACCAAAAACTAATAGAAACGATCGCAGCGATGCGCTTAGCTGGAGTCCTTAGCTCTACCACTACTACCGCTAGCTTTGTAAGTTAGATAATAGCGGTAAAGCCGAAGACGACGCCACCGTTTCGGCGCACTTTGTAACCGGCTTTGTCTCTGCTAACACTAACTGCCGACTATATCGGACGGATAATAACAGCGAAGAACGAAGCCGACGTAACTAAAGCAGCCTTTACAGTAGCGCTTAAGGCCTTAGTAGAGAAGAAAAAGAAGAAGAAATAGCGCGCTGCAGATAGATCTATATAGACCCTCTGCAGCGGCGTATAGGCTAGCTACGCCGCAGCTTAGATAGCCGTCGGCTTAGATCAGATAGCTCCGATTAGACGGACGCTAGGTAAAGCATTTTAGATAGCGACGATATAAGAAGAAAGAAGAAGTCGAAAGGGTAACGCTTCCGAGTATAGAAGAACCAATAAGGTAACGTCGATTTTAAGAAGGGTTTTGGCGGAAGAGGTCGCAAATCGGACAGAGGAAGAAGACGAAGAAAAATAGAAGAAAAAGAAGAAAAGGTCGAATTAAAAAAAAAAGAGAAGGGACAGATAAGATAAATAAGCGGTCGAGGGCGACCGCTAGTAAGAGAGGGGGGTAGTGTTACGGCGGCAGAAAGGGGTAGGACTAAGTAATAGGGTAGACTCTTAGAATTTGGGCTCGGCCCTTCTGGACCGAGCCGGGCCTTGGCGTGCCCACCTCTAAAGCCCTTACCTACCGCTGTATAGGTTTCTTTCCTTCCTTAGTTCGAGATATAGTTATTAAAACAGCTATATTAAATTATATCTGCGTGCTCGGATTACTACCTACTATTGCAGTAGTAGAAAGGGGTAGGACGGATTAATAGGGTGGACCCTAGAATTCTGGCTTAGCCCTTCTGGACCGAGCTGGGTCTTGGCATACTACCTCTATAAGAGCCTATACCTAATCCGAGCACGTAGATATAACTCAATACAGCTGTTTTAATAACTATATCTCGAACTAAGGAGGGAAAGGAATCTATACAGCAGTGGGTAAGGGCTTTAGGGGTGGGTGCGCCAAGGCCTGGCTCAGTCTGGAAGGGCTAAGCCGAAATTCCAAGGGTTATTACTTAGTCCTACCCCTTTCTGCTGCTGCAACACTACTCCCCTCCCTTACTAGCAGTCGCTCTCGACCGCTTACTTATCTTATCTGCCCCTCTCTCTTTTTTTTTGTCTTCTTCTTCTATCTAATTCGCGGCTCTTTCTGCAGAAACCCTTCTTAAAATCGACGTTACCCCTTCGTTTCTTCCACTTCGAAAACATCGTCTTTTTGTTATGTTCTTTCTCTTCTTACATCGTCGCTATCTGAAGTCCTTTACTTGGCGTCTATTTGATTAGAGCTATCTGATCTGAGCCAACGGCTATCTAAGTTGCGGCGTAGCTAGCCTGTACGCCGCTACAGAGGGTCTATATAGATCTATCTGCGGCAGGCTATCGTTTATTCTTTTTCTTCTCTACTAAGGCCTTAAGCGCTACCGTAAAGCCGCTGTCGCCAGCGCCGTCTACGAAATCGATCGGCTGCAGGCCTTTCTTGTTCGGGGCAGCGTCGGCGACCGTCGCGTCGATGTAGTGGCACTGTCCTCGGCTTTACTGTTATTATCCAACTCGCAAAGCTAGTGGTAGTAGTAGTAGAGCCGAGGACTCTAGCTAAGCGCATCGTTGCGATCGTTTCTATCGGTTTTCGGTCCGATAGAGCAGACGCGGCCCTTCTTCCTCTTCTATCTTTTCCGGAGCTATTAACTTTGGAGCTACCTAGGCCTTAGGTTCTTCGGGTTCTAGACGTAAAACCCTCTTAGCAGCTCTGCCGAATTCCGGAGATTCTCGACCGGATACTATTCGTAGTCTTCCGGCTATCCCTTCTATAAGATCCTTGCTTCGATAGACCCTCTGATCTTTCTTATATCTATTACATCTTCCACCTCCTACTCTTCTTCCTCGCTATCTATCTTAATTAGTAGGGGTTTAGCAAACCCCTGTTCTAGAAGGCCGTCTTTAGGGTCTAGACTTAGCAGATCCAAATAGAAAACATTATAGATCCGGAACGACTTTGGTAGCTAGAGCTAATAAGTTACCGGCGATCTCTTTTCCACTATCGTAAACAGACATAGGTAACGGGGGTTAAGCTTGGCGTTCCCTTTTAGCCTTAGGTTCCGCGTATTAAGCTATACCTTCTAGCCTTCTTCAAATTCTATCAGTAACCGCTTTCTGTTAGCTCGAGTTACTATCTTCTTCTAGGCCGACTCTATCGCTTCTTTCGCTACCCAGATCGCTTCTTCTATCTAAGATTTAAGCGCTTCTACTGCGGCGGCGGCGACTCTCTTTAACGAGGTAGTAATAGAGGGTTCCGAAGAGCTAAGTTCGTTTAGCGGTTGGAAGCTTATTCTCAGAAGATAGCTATAGGTTATCTCGAACGGCGCCAGTAAGGTAGCCTTAGACTGTGCCGAATTAGCACAGAATTCGGCTATTGGCAACACCTTAACCCACTCTTCTTAATAATAACTGTAGAAGATTCGCAGATATTTCTCTATCTTACCGTTAGCTACTTTAGACTGACTGTCGGTCTAAGGGTAAGCGGCTGTGCTGAGCTTTCTGCGAATTCCGAGAACATAGTTAATGGCTTTCTATATATTAGCAGTAAATTAAGGACCCCTATCTGTAGTAATAGTGTCCGGAAGGCTGTAGTGCTTCTATACGTGCTAAATCAGCATTCTCGCTGTCTCTTCTGCAGTAGTTCCTTTATCCTTTGCTCGGTAGGGGATAAAGTAGCGTTCCTTGCTTAAACGATCTACTACGTAAAGGGTAGCATTATATCTATTAGAATCCGGTAGGCCGGTTATAAAATCTATCGTAATATGCTGCTACGGTTTCTTAGGGATTGGAAGTAGCTTTAGTAGACTAGCCGGAAGGCCGTAACGCGGCTTTGCGGCTCTATATACGTAACAATTAGCGATAAACCGGTAAATCCGCTTAAAGATCCGCAGAAACCAGTAGATCGTCCTTACCGCTTCTATCGTCTTCTTTAAGCTAGCGTAGCCAATATCCTTAGAACTATAGACCAGCTAGATAACCTTAGTAATTAGTTCTTCCAGAACTATGAGCTTCCCTAAACCGGTTTTGCCGAGCTTCTGTTGCTGATTAAGCTGCTCCACTTTCTCGTAGAGCGTCTCTTCCTCGGCCGGCGGCTCTATCGCGCAGATCCCTGCTTCTTTCAATACCTCGGCGTCTACTATCCGTTCGGTTAACACCTTCTAGAATATGTTCGGATCTTCTTTCGCGCGGCTAGTCTTCCCCTCTCTCCTCGTTAGTGCATTAGCCTTTCCGTTCTAAGCTCTGAGTCGATAAGTAATCTTAAAGTTAAACCTAGATAGATAAGCGGCTTACCGAGATTGGCAGCGCGATAGCTTCTGCGTCTTTATAAAATAGGTTAGTAACTAATAGTCCGTAAGGGCCTAGACTGTGCTCTTTCTAGCTATAAGCTCTGGCTTCTGTTCCTTAAAAGCCTGGATAATAGCTAACAGCTCTTTATTATAGATAGCGTAGTTCTGCTTAGCCTTATTTATAGACTTGCTCAAGAAAGCTACTAGATAGAGGGTCTCGTCGGCGTTATTATATTAAGAAAGGACCCCTGCAGTTACTGTATTAGAAGCGTCCGTTTCTAGGTAGATTATCTTTTCCAGTCGGAAGTGCGCTAACACTAGCGCTAAGGCTACTGCTTGTTTTAGTTAGTTAAAAGCCTCCGTGCACTTCTCGTTCTATAGGCTAGCGGCCTCCTTCTTTAATGCCTCGTTTAGGGACCTTGGTACCTTGCTAAAGTCCTTAATAAATCGCCGATAGTAGCTGCAGAATCCGAGAAAAGCTCTGATTTGGGTAGTGTTTCCGGACTTCGGCTGCTTCTACTCCGCGACGGCGGCGACCTTTAAGGGGTCTATCCGAATTCCTTCTCTTCCAACGATAAGACCGAGATATTTGACCTCTGTCTAATAGAACCTGCTCTTCTTCGTGTCCGCGTTTAAGCTAACCTTGCAGAGCCTAGTTAACACTTTCTTAATGTAGTCTGTATATTGCTCTCTCGTTCTTTTGGTGTAGATAAGGATGTCGTCTAAGTAAATAGACACGAACCGCTCTAGCATGTCTATAAAGGTATAATTTATAAAACGCTGCTACACTGCTAGCGCGTTAGTAAGGCCGAAAGGCATAACCAACTACTTGAAATTGCCTATACGCGTAGCGAACGTCGTAAGGTCTTCCGTCTGCCCTTCTTTGTTCCTTAATCAGTAGGATGCCTAGCGGATGTCTAGTTTACTAAACCACTTAGCTTTTGCTACTCGTTGTATAGTCTCGTCGATTAGCGGCAGCAGGTATACATCTCTCTTAGTAACCTCGTTAAGGCCTTAGTAATCTACGTATAGTTAGGGACTACCTCCCGGGTTTCTGTATAAACAGAATCGGTAATGTATACTCGGCAGAGCTTAGCATAATAAACTTCTTTACTAGGTTTTCTCGAACAAACACTTCTACTTAGTCCAGTTCGGCTAGCGATAAGCGTCTTAGGGGTTCGGTTCTTGGCAGCGTAGCTCTTTCTTTTAACTGGATCTTGTTGTCGTATTCTGGTCGATAGAGCAGCAGGAGGTTGGAGTCGGCTTTTAAGAACACGTTAGTGTAGCTGTAGAGTTCTTTTGGTAACACCTCTAACTGATCTACTTCTTCTTCCGCTATTATCTTCTAGTAATCTTCGATGTCTTTTATCGAGATAGCATAGATCTTATTCTCTAGCGACTTCGCGAGGGTCGTTAGAGCCTCTAAGCTTATTATTCCTACAGTATCCAGGGGATCGCAACGGTTGGTCGGAACTGCGCTAATAGTCGTAACGTTCGGTTTAGCGGCGACGACGGCGACCGGTTCGATAACGGCGGCTCTGCTCTGCTAGGTTTTAAACCAAAGTATGCCTTTACCTATGTTAATTACGGCTTTCTAGTTCTTTATCTATTTCTGCCCTATAATAATGTCAAACCGCCCGATATCTATAATTCGGAACGTTGCTTTATGTTAGGGGACGCCGTCCAGCCAGGTCCTGGACCTAAGCTAGCCGTCGCCCTAAGGATTGCGACTTAGCGGCGCTAGCACGACCCTACCCTCTGTACAGAGCCACCAACACGACCCTACCCTCTGTACGGAGTTACCAACACGACCCTACCCCTGTACAGAGGGAGAACCCTATAGCCCTGTATAGAGGGGAATTGCCGCCCCTCTAAACGGAGGGAAAACTCTGCACTACTGTATAGAGAGAAACTCCCGACCCTCTATACAGAGTGTAAACCTTGTACCCCTACATAGAGGGAAATCGCTAGCTTGGCTTTGTAGGTACAAATTGTACAGCAGCAGACGACGAAGGAACTGCCTATTAGTTCCTTTATGTAGATACCTAGCCTTAAGTTTCTGAACTAAGATTCTTAACCCCTTATATTAGGAACTAATCTTACTGTCGGTAACTGCAGTAATACAGTAAAGATAGACAGCGACATCCCTAGAGATCCTGCGACCGTGCAGGATTAGATGCACCGCGCGTACGAGGAGCTGCTAGCACATAAGACCCAGCTCGAACAGCAAGTAAGCCACTAGGCTGCGATAATTTCATAACAGGAACAGGAGCTCCGACAGCTTAGGGCGTCCGATTGCGATCCGACCCCTATAACGACGACGAACACGACGGCCTACACCCCGGCCCCTAAGAGCAAACTCCCCGACGTCACTACCTACGATAGTAAGGCCCCGGCCGAGTACCCCTCCTAGGCTGCCTAGATGCGCTCTAAGCTTCTAGTCGACTTAGGAGCATACCCAACCGAGCTAGACAAGGTAGTATACCTCTTTAGGAGGTTAAAGGGCAGGGCGGCAGCACAGATTCTGCCGTACTATAAGACAGCTATTGCTAACCTAGCAATAGCAACTACGACGATGCTCTAGGCAGCTCTTAACAGGAGCTACAAGGACCTAGACCGCAAAAGCCGAGCACTCCTATAGGTCAATACGATAAAGCAAGGACGCAAGACTGTACGAGAGTTCCTCGCAGAATACGACTAGACCCTAGTAGAGGCAGGAGGACTCTAATAGGAGGACAGGGTACAAATTACTACCTTAGAAGTAGGCCTCTCTAAGGAGATTATAACAGGACTAGTAGGCGTAATACGACCAGCCTCGTACGAGGAGTTCTATAATCTCCTTAGGATAGTCTGTTGCAGGGGTAGAAAGAGGTAGGACAGATTGATAGGGTGGACCCTGGATTTCGGCTCGGCCCCTTCCGGGATTTAGGTTCCGGAACGGACCGAGCCGGGCCTTGGCACCACCACCACGAAAGCCCACTACCACTACCACATAGGTTCCTTTCCCTCCTCAATTCGAGATATAGCTATCAAAAAGGCCGTATTGAATCATATCTGCGTGCCCGGATCATTATATCTCGAATTCACTTCAACAACACCCGCGCTGCGCGAAAGGGCCCGTCGAACCATCCGGAAACCCAAATAACGCACGCGCACTAACACCAACATCAACAACAACCCCTAAAGGCACCGTAAGAAGATAGAAGGCTTCTCGACGGTAGAGAGCGGCGTAACAGGCCGCCGCGGAAAGAGAAAGACTGACAGAGCGAGTAGGCGCTCCAGTGTTATTAATAATAAGATCATTATTAGAGGTTTTACGGCGGAAGAGACTGCAGAGATTAAGGAACGAATAAGCGAATACAAGAAGATCTACGACTGCACGATCGAGGAACTGGAAGACTATGTAAACGAGAATAGGATAGGAAAGGTCTACGACGGAATAGACCTTATTAAGACGCTGTTTTACAGAACGCTGGAAGAGAACAGACAACTAAGAGAAGAAACTCAAGCGGTAAGGGCCAAAAAGGAATCGGCAGAGACTATTATCGACGTATTAGAAAACCAAGCGTCGAATCGACTGGCGCAGCTAAAGGCGCTAAAGGATCAACTAGCTAATATGGAAGCAGTGAAGTCGTTGCCGCCACCGCGGCGAGAAACCCACGCAGAGACCGCCTTACCAGCGGCCTATAGTCAGGGTGGCACTACGATAACGCTACTGCCGGACCTACCGGCTTTCGGTAGTAGAGACCCTAAAGCGTAGGAGGCGTTTAAGAAGAAGATCAAGAATAAGATAAGCCGCGATTACGCATTAAGCAGCGAAGAGGATAGATTGGCGTACTTGGAATCGCGATTAGAAGGTAAAGCTTTTTCGCTGGTAGCGGACCTAGAGGAGGTAACCGCTAAGGAAGCGATCAAAGCGTTAGATCAACGCTTCGGAGATCTATTCCGGAAGAAGACGGCCTGTAAGCAGTTAGACAAGATCAATCAGAATCGGCAGACGTTCGAGGAGTTCTACGGATTGTTCAGAAAATATGCTATTAGAGCGAGAGTAGCTAAGGATAAGCAGCTACACTTACTAAGACAGAAACTGAGCCCTAAGCTCGCTGCAGCTATAGCGTCGGTAGAAGACAAAGACCTTCAGAGTTTCGTGCACTAGGCGAGAGTAACAGCAAGAAATCTGAACGCATACGGAAAATCGACGACGCGAGAACCTACTCAGAAGACACCGTCGTTAATGCAGACAACCAGAGCCTACGCACCCTTCCGACGCAGCCCCCAGCCGCCGCACTACGTGCCGCGACCGTCGTTCGCCCCTACGTGCTACGCATGCAGAAAGCCAGGCCACATTGCCACTAGGTGCTAAGCAACGGCACAGCAGAAGCAGGAATATCGAGCAACGAAGCCGGCGCCGCCGCCGCCGAGAAAGACTATACAAGCTATAGAGCCGGCTCAGAACGACACTGACAGCGTAGACAGCAGGGTGCAGTTAAGGATTATAGGAAAAGACCAGCTGGACGGATAGGCCCCCTATCTAGCATTAACAATAGGGCACCGCACCGGAGCGAATCGACACGAGAAGAAAGCATTAACAGCTATAGCGATCCGCTCTCGGCAACCGTAGAAGTAAATGCGGAAACGGCGATCATCCTTCCTATTACGATCCACTCTGTTAAGAAGCGACGCCCACCGCTCTAGCTGAAAGCTTTTATCGATACTGGAGCTCTTATCGGTGCAGCGATCCACTACCGACTAGTCCGGAAGCTGACGAATGGATACGGTTATCCGGTGGAACTGGCGTCGCCGACGAAGATTTCGGCATACAACAGACAAGACACGGAAAGCGTTACGCACTACGTGCCGCTAAAGACTACCCTAGCTGGTCGCACTACGGAAGCGACGTTCCGAATTATGGATATCGGAAGGTTTGACATTATTATAGGGCAGAAATAGATAAAGAACCAGAAAGCTATCGTCGACGTAGATAAAGGAACGATTAGATTCAAAACCCCGGGTAGCGGAGCAGGGACTATCGGAAAGGTCGCCGCCGCCGCTAAGCCGAAAGCTACGGAGTCCGCGAAAGAGGCTCCGTCCGATCGTTCCAGACCCCTGGTTACCGTCGGAATAATGAGTTCAGAAGCTATAACGACCCTCGCGAAGTCGCCGGACAACGAGATTTACGCTATCTTAATAAAAGACATCGAAGACTATAGGAAGATAATGGCGGAAGAAGAAGTAGACCTACTGGAGGTGCTGCCAAACGAACTCTACGGTTACGCTAACGTGTTCTTAAAGGCAGACTCCAACCTCCTGCCGCTCTATCGACCGGAATATAACAACAAGATCCGGCTGAAAGAAGGAGCCGCGCTGCCGAGAACCGAGCCCCTAAGACGACTGTCGCCGGCGGAACTGGACTAGGTAAAGGTGTTCGTTCGCGAAAACCTGGCGAAGAAGTTTATTACGCCGAGTTCTGCCGAATACGCGTTACCGATTCTTTTCGTAAGGAAGCTAGAGGGTGGTCTGCGACTCTGCGTAGACTATCGAGGCCTTAACGAGGTTACTAAGAGAGACGTATACCCGCTGCCGTTAATCGACGAGACCATACAACGAGTAGCTAAAGCTAAATAGTTCAGCAAACTGGACATTCGACAGGCGTTCCACCGACTAAGGAACGAAGAAGGGCAGACGGAAGATCTTACGACGTTTGCTACGCGTATAGGCAGTTTCAAGTAGTTGGTGATGCCTTTCGGACTTACTAACGCGCCGGCAGTGTAGCAGCACTTTATAAACTACACCTTTATAGACATGCTGGAACGGTTCGTGTCTATCTATTTAGACGACATTCTTATCTATACGGATAGAACGAGAGATCAGCACACGGACCACATCAAGAAGGTGCTAACCAGGCTCTGCGAGGTCGGATTGAACGCGGACACGAAGAAGAGTAAGTTCTACCAGACCGAAGTTAAATATCTTGGTCTTATCGTCGGAAGAGATGGAATTCGTATAGACCCCTTAAAGGTCGCCGCCGTCGCGGAATGGAAGCAGCCGAAATCCGGAAACACTACGCAAATCAGAGCGTTTCTCGGATTCTGCAGCTACTACCGAAGGTTTATCAAGGACTTCAGCAAGATAGCAAGACCCTTAAACGAAGCGTTAAAGAAAGAGGCCGCCGGCCTATAGAATAAGAAGTGCACGGAAGCCTTTGACTAGCTAAAAGAAGCAGTGGCCTCGGCGCCGGTCCTGGCACACTTCCGGCCGGAAAAGATGATCTACGTAGAAACGGACGCTTCCGATACAGTAACGGCAGGGGTCCTTTCTTAATACGGAGACGATAAAACCCTTTATCTAGTAGCTTTCTTTAGCAAGTCTATAACGGAGGCCGAACGGAACTACGCCATCTACGATAAGGAGCTGCTAGCGATTATACAGGCGTTCGAGGAGTGGAAGCCAGAGCTTATAGCTAGAAAGAGCACGGTCCAGGTCCTTACAGACTACCAGTCGCTGACCTACTTTATAAAGACGCAGAAGCTCTTACGGCATTAAGCACAGTAGGCCGCCTACTTATCAGGGTTCGATTTCAAGATCACCTATCGACCAGGGGCTTAAAACGGAAAAGCTAACGCGCTGACGCGAAGAGAAGGGAAGATAAGCTGCGCGAAGGAAGATCCGAACATGCTTTAGAAGGTGCTGACCGAACGGATAGTAGACGCCGAGGTGTTAAGGGAAGCGGGGATCTGCGCGACGGAACCGCAGACCGAACCGGAACCAATAGAGCCGCCGATTGAAGAAAAGACTCTCTACGAAAAGGTAGAGCAGCTTAACCAGCAACAGAAACTCGGCAGAACCGGTTCAGGGAAGCTGATAGTTCCGGAAGAACTGGTTACAGAGGTCATCCAATTGGTCTATAGCTCTAAGGACGTTAGTTACGCAGGATCAAAGAAAACGATAGAAGCTATAAGGACGATATACTGGTTTCCACGAATCTACGAGCGGATCTACCGGTTTATCGGCAACTGTTACGTGTGCCGAGCCGCGAAGCTACGTTACGGTCTTCCGGCCGGTCTGCTAAAGCCACTTCCGATCCCTAAGAAGCGGTAGCAACACATTACGATGGACTTTGTAACCGGCCTGCCGGACTCCGATAGATATAACGCTATGCTAAACGTAGTGGACCGACTAAGCAAAGAGCGCCATTTCATCCCCTGCCGAGCTAAGGATAAAGGAACTACTGCAGAAGAGACAGTACGGATGTTGATTCAATACGTATAGAAGCACTATAGCCTGCCGGACACTATCACTACGGATAGGGGTCCTCAATTCACCGCCGACGTATAGAAAGCCATTAACTAAGCTCTCGGAATTCGTAGAAAGCTCAGTACAGCTGCTTACCCGCAGACCGACGGTCAGTCTAAAGTGGCTAATCGCGAGATAGAGGGATATCTGCGAACCTTCTGCGGTCATTATCAAGAAAAGTGGGTTAAGATGCTGCCAATGGCCGAATTCTGCGCGAACTTAGCACGGTTAGAAGCCACCTCGCTAGCGCCGTTCGAGATAACGCACGGCCATCTTCCGAGGATAAGCTTTCAGCCACTAAGCGACGCCGGCTCGCTGGAGCTTTCCACTACCACTACGTCGTTAAAGAGAGTCGCCGCCGCAGCGGCGGAAGCACTCCGATCTCAGATAGAAGAAGCGATCAAAGTGGCGAAAGACGCAATGGAATCAGCTTAGAGGAAGATAGTAACTCGAGCTAATAAGAAGCGGTTACCGACGGAATTCGAGGAAGGTCAAAAGGTCTGGCTCAACACGCGGAACCTAAGGCTAAAAGGGAACGCCAAGCTTAATCCGCGCTACGTAGGTCCGTTCAAGATAATAGAAAAGAGGTCGCCGGTAACCTATTGGCTCCAGCTACTGAAATCGTTCCGGATCTACGACGTTTTCTATTTAGATCTGCTAAGCCTGGACCCTAAGAACGGTCTGCCGGAACAGGGGTTCGCCGAACCCCCGCCTATCGAGATAATGGTAAGGAAGAAGAGTAGGAGGTAGAAGATGTAATGGACGTAAAGAAGATAAGGGGGTCCATCAAAGCGAGGATCTCGTAGAAGGGGTGGCCGGAAGACTACAAATAGTATCCGATCGAGAACCTGCGGAATTCGGCGGAGCTGCTAAGAGAGTTCTACGGACGGAACCCGAAGAAGCCGAAACCCGAATGGCTCCGAAGCTAATCGTTCCGAAAAAAAAAAGAAGAAAGCCGTATCCGCTCTACCGGCGCTGAAGCCGATAAAGACGATCGTAACGGTCGCCTTCGGGGAGGCCTTCGACTCGTCCACCACCTATCGGCAGTGCGGCAGGAAGCTCGCCGACGCCGTGGCGTGCCAGTGCCGCCGCCCCTGCGGTAGGTGAGAACTTTGGTAGAGAAAGAAGAAGAAGAAGAGATAGAGCCGCAGAAAGATCTATATAGACCTCTACGACGACGCACAGACCAGCTACGCCGCAGCTCAGATAACCCGTAGATCAGATCAGATAGCGTCGATCACATGAACGCCAAGTGAAGAACTTTAGACGCCGACGACGTAAGAAATTGAAGAAGCGATAAAGAGAACGTTGTTTTTAATGGAAGACGGAAGAAGTGACGTCAGCGTTGGAGGGGATTTTCGAGAAGAAGACGATAAATCATAAAAAAAAAAGGAAAGCGGAGATTTTCGGATAGATGGGGTGACTAAGCAGTCGAGGGCAACCGCTGGTAAGGGGGGGGGGGGGGGGTAGTGTTGTTGCAGGGGTGGAAAGAGGTGGGACAGATTGATAGGGTGGACCCTGGATTTCGGCTCGGCCCCTTCCAGGATTTAGGTTCCGGAACGGACCGAGCCGGGCCTTGGCACCACCACTATGAAAGCCTACCACCACCACTACATAGGTTCCTTTCCCTCCTCAATTCGAGATATAGTTATCAAAAAGGCTGTATTGAATCATATCTGCGTGCCCGGATCATAGTCGACGACTAATAGCGCAGGCTTAGACGGATAAGCCGCGCCTACGAGATGCAACAGCCCCTCTATTAGCAGCAAGATGCTATAGACTAGGAACTAACGACGACGACGAGAGTAGCGGCAGCCGTTACTATACAGCTAAGGGCCGCTGCTAAAAGGGCACAGTAGGTAGACACGGCTACCCTTAATAAGAGACGAGCAGAAGGGAGCTGCTACAAGTATAGCAAGATAGGCTACACTGTACGGAATTGTAGGATTTTGCTAGTAGAGAGACCTAGGGGACGGCCGAATACTGTAAGAGTAGCAACTGCAGCGCCCTAACACGAGACCTAAGAGTCCCCCTTTGATAACGACGAGTTGGGAAAAGAATAGCCTCTAGGCGAAGGCTTAGCTAGAGGCATGTACGAGATAGATTGCCAAATCAAAGCACTACTTAGCTATCTTTTAAGAGCAACTACATAACGACTATACCGTTTATTGTACGACCTACGCTAAACGGGACCGCTACAGCGCAGACACTAATTAACACAGGATGTTTAGTATACGGAGTAATTAGCGAAGACTTTATACAGAGACACTACATTAAGATAACCCCTACCGTACCTGTACGTATGCTGGGCATTACTAGGCGAGGACTGGATATTACCTATATAGTGAAAGTAATAATAGAGCTGCAAGGACACTATAAGCGGGACTTATATCTCTACGTCGTACAGGACAAGTTAGGGTATAACCTAATATTAGGGAAGCTATAGATAGAGCGCTGGCAGGGCAAGCTAGACATCGGACGAGGATGCCTGTACCTAGCAGCGACAAAGCAGAGGCTCTAAGACTAAGGGAGAGTTCCGTAGGGCGGCTATGCTAAGGCCGAAATCAACACTGCGACTACAGACATTAAGAAGGCATTAGTACCTAAGAAGGCGACGGACGCCTATACGAAGCTCCTAACGGAATACGCAGGATACCTAGACCTTTTTGAGCCAAAATTAGCCTCGAAACTGCCCCTATACTAAGGAGAAGGAATTAACTACGATATCTAGCTAGAGCTACGTCTGGATAGGAGTCTGCCCGAAGTACTTTACGGCCCGCTATACAGCATGTCCTCTAGAGAACTCCTAGTACTGCGCAAGACACTGGACAACCTACTTACTAAAGGCTTTATTCGCGCAAGTATACTATCCGCAGGAGCCCTAGTGTTGTTTGTCTATAAAGAAGGCAAGGCCGGCTTGCGTTTTTGCGTAGACTATAGAGTGTAAGGGGCCCAAGAATCTTGGTTCAGAAACTTGAGGTTAGGTATCTACATAAAGGAACTAATAGGCAGTTCCTTCGTCGTCTGCTGCTGTACGATTTGTACCTACGAAGCCAAGCTAGCAATTTCCCCTTAGTGTAGGGGTGCAAGGTTTACCCTCTATACAGAGGATCGGGAGTTACCTCCTCTATACGGTAGTGCAGAGATTTCCCCCTATTTAGAGGGGCGGTAGCTCCCCTTTGTATAGGACCGTAGTGTTCTCCCTCCGTACAGGAGTAGGGTCCTGTCGGTAGTTCTGTACGGAGGGTGGGGTTGTGCTAGCGCCGCTAAGTCGCAGTCCTTAGGGCGACGGTTAGCTTAGGTCGGGTCTAGGACCTAGGCTAGGCAGCGCCCCCTAACAATACCCCCCCCTTCCCTTCTCGTAGTGCCTCCTCCGTACAGCGGCGTGTTGAAATTACCTAGCTCCTGCCGTTCCTTTGGCAGGTCGCGGCTTCCTATTTCGTCCAGTCGTCCGAGTTATCGTCCCTCGTCGCCTCCCCTAGGTCGCGGTTGCCTCTTGCCATTTTACCTGTTTGTAGTAGCTGCCCTGCTTGCTATTCCCCTTATAGCAGGCAGTTACCTTAAGCCTCTCCCTTCTCTTCCCTTCCCCCTTCTCTCCTCCCCCTACACTGTCTACCGTCTACTATTATCTACTACTGTCTACTATCTACTATCTACTACTACTACTAGCTACTATCCACTACCACTATATCGTCCGCCCCGTCTAGTGGTTCCCTTGTAGTTGCTGGCCCCGCCTCCTCCCCTCGTCCGGCCAGGGTCCCTCCCTATTTCTACCTCTAGTAGTAGGGCCCTTAATTTGACTAGCAGCTACGCTTCCGGTTCGTACAGATTCTCGTCCTCCGTACAGTCTAAGCTAACGTCTTAGGTGCTATGCCTGTAAGCAGTAGGATGCAGCCGGGCTCCCCTTCTACGCCTTCTAGTGTAACCCTGCCTGGGTTACATCCTAGCGGCTAGCTACAGCCTGGGCGTCGTACGTTAACACCCTCCTTATCGCTACCTAGGGCCAGCCCTATGCCCCCTGCCCTAACTCCCCCTAGCCCTTACTTAGCCTATACCGCCTCCTAGGCTTCTGGGCTAGGGTGTGTGCCTCGTATAAGTGGAAGGACAGCTCCTTCTACTGCCCCTACTGCTATCTAGGGGAGGCACGTAGGGGTAGGGGGGTGCCTCTGCTGCCTGGGGCTGGCCCTAGTAGGGGTGGGGGGCCCGGCCGGGCGGGAGGTAGTTAAGATCTTAGATAAGGAGTTAGTTGCTCTAGTCCCCTAGGGTAGTAGCTAGTGAGCTACCCCCCCCCCTAGATAGTGTAAGGAATTTCGGACGGTTTTCTCTTAACTCCTCTTATTTCTACTCCCCCTCCTATCTGTCCCTTGGCTGTTCCTTTCTTCTAGCCCTTATCTCGTACAGTGTCGTACGATGTCGTATTAGCAGAACCCTGTAGTGTCCTACATCGTAATTCTCGATCCTTTAACAACCTAGGTTTGCCCGTAGCTACCCTGTCCTTAGGGTAGATCGTGCCTCCTTCCGCTGTACGGCGCAGTGTTACTGTAACTAGGCAGGGGGATAGTTCTCCTCCTATCTATCTAGTGCAGTTATGTCCTGTAGAGCCTCGTATAGTTCCTACGTAGGCTCTGCCTATCCTCTCTATTTTACTAGGTACTCTGCCTTCCCCCGCTTCCTTCGGCTCTTAAGGATCCCCTCTACTTTATACTCTTCCTAGCCCTCGGTTATAATTGCGGGTAGGCGCGCGTCGTTAGTCGTCTAGTGCAGCAGGGGGTCCGTGTTCGCCGGCTGTACAAGATCTATATAGAAGACTAGATAAATTCCTAGGGGGGTGTTTAGTTATACAGTATATGTCCCTACTAGCCGGACTACTGTAAACTTCCTGTTCCTCTAATCTAGCTTCTTGCTCGGCCGGTCCGTACGGATGTTTCGCTGGTTTAGCTAGACCTTATCCCCTGCCTCGTACCTTAGTGCAGCCTGTCGTCCCTTATTGGCCTGCTCTTCCGCGTTCTGTTAAGCTATAGCCAGGCTCGCCTTTGCCTATTAGTAGGCGTTCGTAATCGTCTGTACGATGGCCTCTCCTTGCTAAATTGGGGATCGTATAGGGCGCGGGGTGTTACTACTTAGGGTCGGTAGGAGCGGGGAATAGTCGTATCTATAGGTCGTAAAGAAGGGGGACAGTCCTGTAGCATTAGCTATACGGCTGTTAATAGCTAGCTCCGCTATAGGGAGAAGTCGGTTCCAGTTCGTCTAGTTATAGTCGACGTATGCTCGGAGGTACGCTTCCAAAGTTGAATTAACCCTCTCCGTCGCCCCGTCTGTCTGCAGGTACTATACGGTTAATAGGCGACGTTCTACCTTTAGCAACTAGCAGACCCTTGCCTAGAGCTGGCTCGTAAACTGTGTCCCCCGGTCTAATACAATTGACCTAGGGAAACCGTGCTTGCTGAACGTCGTCCGTATAAAGGCCTAGGCAGTGTCTTTAGCTGTAATAGAGTCTATTCCCTCTAGTATTACCCCCTTCGTTAACTTGTCCGTAACTACTATAATGTTTCGCCGTCCGTCGCTCTTAGGGAGGTCCGTAATAAAGTCTACTGTTAGATCTTGCTAGGGCCGGTACTGTATCGGCAGGGGCTTTAGTAGCCTATGTTTTAGCTCGCGCTAGGGCTTCGTCCGTCTGTATATATCGCAGTTCTGTACGAAACTGCGAATATCCTTCGCTATCGCCGGCCAGTAGTAGTCCTAGGCGATAATGCTGTACGTCTCCTCGCGCCCTGGGTGCCCGGTAGCTATAGAGTTATGCGCCTGTTGTATTAAGCTCGTACAGAGCTTCTCGTCTGCCAGGACCTAAATCCGATTTCTGAACTTTAGGTTGTTCTCCTCGTCTACTAAGCACTCGGCTGCCGACACCTTAAGATAGAGCTCGGCTAGGAGCTTCTGTTGCCCTCCCTAGATCGCTGTACAGGCCCCTCGGTATACCTCGTCCTTTTCTACTGCCTTTTCCTATGCTTGCAATTAGGGTTCCTATAGGTGTGTCGCCGCTAGGCGGATAGTCTCCTCGCCTAGCTCCCCCTTAAACATCGGGAATGTTCGTAACTTTAGCCGGTCGTCCTCGTACGTCGTTGGCATGTCCTAGTCCTGTCTAGACAGTATATCGGCCCTGCTGTTGTCCTTACCCTTACGATACTGGAGTCTTATGTTAAACCGGCTTAAATATATTGCCTATCGTACGTGCCTCTCGGACAGCTTCTAGGGTTAAGTAAAGTATTCCAGATTCTTGTAGTCTGTTAGGGCGAGGAACTCGGGCACCGAGCGGAGTTCTCTATCCTAGGCTTCGCAACACTGTACGACTGCCAGCAACTCTTTGTCGTAGATAGGGCAGTTGCACTTAGCTAGGGAGTTCTTCTTAGAGAAGTACGCGTATAGGTGTAGGAGTCCGTCCGAGCCTACCTATAACAGGATACCTTTAATGCAGTACTCCGAGGAGTCAGTTTCCAGTATTGTCGTACGCTCTAGGTCGAAGGCGGCGAGCGTTGGTCCTGTAGTAAAGAGCTCCTTTAGCTTGTCGAAGCTCCTATCGCATTCGTCCGTCTATTTAAACTGCTTGTCCTTATACGTTAGCTTAACTAGGGGGCGTACGATCTCCGAGTAGTTCCGTATAAACTGGCAGTAGAAGTTGGCACACCTAAGAAATTCCTGTACGCCCTTAACGTTCGTAGGCGGCTTCTATTGCTTAATAGCATTAATCTTCTTCCTATCTATACTGATGCCTTTCCCTGCCTCGATAATAAAACCTAGGTATTTTATACGTTAGACACCGAATTCGCATTTGTCGATGTTGAGGTACAAGCTAGCCTGCTGCAGTCGGTCTAGCACCTTCTTGACATCTCGTACGTAATCTACGTAGGTGCCGTCTATAAAAACTAGGATTTCGTTAAGGTATGCCGAGCAGATGTCGTCCAGTAACCCTTATAGGGACTTGTTAATATGCCTTTAGAAGGTTGCCAGTGCATTGGCAAGGCCGAAGGGGGTAACAAGCTACTTAAAAAGACCGTATCTCGTACGGAAGGCAGTTATCTATTTATAGCCTTCCTTAATCCGTATCTTATAGAAAGCTAAGACTACGTTAAGCTTAGTAAACTACTTCGCCTTGCTGATCCGTCCGAGAGTCTCCTTAATAAGGGGTAGGGGGTACCGGTCCTTCTTAGTAATCGCGTTAATCCCTCTGTATTCTACGCAGAAACACAATCCAGCCTTCCCCTCCTTGTAGACAAACAGTACCGGGGCTCCTGCAGACGACGTACTGGCCTAAATAAACCCTTTGGCAAGCAGGTCGTCTAGTGTCTTGCGTAGTACTAAGAGTCCTCTTAAGGACATTCTATAAAGCGGTCCGTACGGTACCTCCGGCAGGCCCCTATCTAGACGGGGTTCTAGCTAGATGTTATAGTTAATCCCTTTCCCTCGGTATAGCGGCAGCTTCGAGGCCGACTTCGGCTCGAAGAGGTCCAGGTATCTAGCATACTCCCTTAGGAGCTTCGTACAGGGGTTCGTTACTTCCTTAGATGCTAATGCCTTCTCGATGTCCGCCGTTACCGTATTGATTTCGGCCTTGGCCTTGCTACCTTACGGGATCCTCCCCTGGTCCCGGAGTCTCCGCTTCGTTACTGCTAGGTACAGCCGTCCTTGTCCGACGTCCAGCTTGCCCCTCTAGCGCTCTATTTAAGGCTTCCCTAGTATTAAGTTATACCCTAACTTGTCCTGTACGACATAGAGGTATAAGTCCCGCTCGTAGTGTCCCTATACCTCTATCGTTACTTTTACTATATAGGTAATGTCCGGTCCTCGCCCGGTAATGCCCAGTATGCGTACAGGTACTGTAGGGGTCGTCTTAATCCGATGTCTCTGTACGAAGTCTTCGCTAATTACTCTATACACCAAACATCCCGTATAAATCAATGTCCGCGCCGTTGCAGACCCGTTTAACGTCGGCCGTACAATAAACAGCATCGTTGTTATGTAATTGCTCTTAAAAGATAGCTAAGTAATGCTTTGATTTGGCAGTCTATCTTGCACCTGCCTCTAGCAGAGTCTTCGCTTAGAGGCTACTCTTTTCCCGACTCGTCGTTATCCGAGTAGGACTCCTAATCTTCTCGTTAAGGCGCTGCAGTTGCTACCCTCGCAGTAGTCGGCCGTCCCCTAGGTCTCTCTGCTAGTAGAAGCCCGCAATTCCGTACAGTGTAGCCTATCTTGCTATACCGGTAGCAGCTCCCTTCTGCTCGTCTCTTGTTAAGGGTGGCCGTGTCTACCTATTGCGCCTTTTTGGTAGCGGCCCTTAGCCGTACGGTAGCTGCTGCCGCTACCCTCGTCGTTGTCGGTTCCTAGTCTATAGCGTCTGTCTGTCGCTAGAGGGGTTGTCTTATCTCTTAAGCGCGGCCTATCTGTCTAAGCCTGCACTGCTGGTCGTCGACTATCCTAAGGAGATCGCAGAATTCCTTGTACGTAGCTAGTCGCATTACGCCTACTAGCCCCGTTATAATCTCCTTAGAGAGGCCTACCTCTAAAGAGGTAATTTTTATCCTGTCCTCCTATTAGAGACCTCCTACTTCTGCCAAAGTCTAGTTAAATTCCGCGAGGAATTCTCGTACAGTCTTGCGTCCTTGTTTTATTGTATTAACCTGTAGGAGTGCTTAGCTCTTGCAGCCTAGGTCCTTGTAGCTCTTGTCCAGAGCTGCCTAGAGCATCGTCGTCGTAGCTATTGCTAGGTTGGCAATAGCCGTCTCGTAGTACGGCAGAATTTGTGCTGCCGCCCTGCCCTTTAACCTCCTAAAGAGGTAAACTACCTTGTCTAGCTCGGTTAGGTATGCTCTAGAGTCGACTAGGAGCTTAGAGCGCATCTAGGCAGCCTAGGAGGGGTACTCGGCCGGAGCCTTACTATCGTACGTAGAGACGTCGGGGAGTTTGCTCTTAGGGGTCGGGGTGTAGGTCATTGTGTTCGTTGTCGTCGTAGGGGTCGGATCGCGATCGGATGCCCTAAGCTGTCGTAGCTCCTGTTCCCGTTAGGAAATCATCGCAGCCTAGTAGCTTACTTGTTGTTCGAGCTGCCTCTTGCTTTCCAGCAGCTCCTCGTATACGCAGTGCATATGCCCCTCTATAGCCGTAGTTTCTATAGGGATGTCGCCGTCTATCTTTGTTTTATTACTGCAGTTACCGACAGTAAGATCAGTTCCTAATATAAGGGGCCTAAGAATCTTGGTTTAGAAACTTAAGGTTAGGTATCTATATAAAGGAACTAATAGGCAGTTCCTTCGTCGTCTACTGCTGTACGATTTGTACCTACGAAGCCAAGCTAGCAATTTCCCCTTAGTGTAGGGGTACAAGGTTTACCCTCTGTACAGAGGATCGGGAGTTACCTCCTCTATACGGTAGTGCAGAGATTTCCCCCTATTTGGAGGGGCAGTAGCTCCCCTTTGTGCAGGACCGTAGTGTTCTCCCTCTGTACGGGAGTGGGGTCCTGTCGGTGGTTCCGTACGGAGGGTGGGGTTGTGCTGGCGCCGCTAAGTTGCAGTCCTTAGGGCGACGGTTGGCTTAGGTCGGGTCTAGGACCTGGGCCGGGCGGCGCCCCCTAGCATAGAGGCATTAACGCGATTACTAAGAAGGACCGGTACCCCCTGCCCCTAATTAAGGAGACCCTCGGACGGATTAGCAAGGCAAAGTAGTTTACTAATCTTAACGTAGTCTCGGCCTTCTACAAGATACAGGTTAAGGAAGGCTGTAAATAGATAACCGCCTTCTATACGAGATATAGTCTTTTCGAGTAGCTTGTTACCCCCTTTAGCCTTGCTAACGCACCGGCTACCTTCTGGAGGTACATTAACAGGTCCCTATAAGGGTTACTAGACGACATCCGTTCGGCGTACCTTAATAACATACTAGTATTTACAGACAGCGCCTATGCAGACTATATACAGGACGTTAAGAAGATACTAGATTAACTGCAACAGGCTGGCTTGTACCTCGACATCGACAAATGTAAATTCGGCGTACAACGTACGAAGTACTTAGGGTTTATTATCGAGGTAGGGAAAGGCATTAGCATAGACAGGAAGAAGATTGATGCTATTAAGCAATAGAAGCTGCCTACAAGTGTTAAGGGCGTATAGGAATTCCTTAGTTTTGCCAACTTCTACCGCTAGTTTATACAGAACTACTCGGAGATCGTACGCCCCCTAGTCGAGCTAATATATAAGGACAAGCAGTTTAAGTAGACGGACGCGTGCAATAGAAGCTTTAACAGGCTAAAGGAGCTCTTTACTACAGGACTAACGCTTGCTGCCTTCGATCCAGAACGTACGACGATACTAGAAACCGACTCTTTAGGGTATTGTATAGGAGGTATCCTGTTATAGGTAGGGTTAGACAGACTCCTGCACCTATACGCATACTTCTCTAAGAAGAACTCCCTAGCTAAATACAACTACTCTATCTATAACAAGGAATTGCTAGCAGTCGTACAGTGTTACGAAGTATAGGATAGAGAACCCTGCTCAGTTCCTGAGTTCCTCGCCCTAACCGACTACAAAAACCTCGAGTACTTTACGCAACCCCAGAAGCTGTCTAAGAGGCATGTATAATAGGCGATGTACCTAAGCCGCTTTAATATAAGACTTTAGTACTGTAAGGGCAAGGACAACAGTAGGGCCGATACGCTATCTAGACAGGATTAGGATATACCAACAATATACGATAACGACCGGCTGAAATTACGGACATTCTAGATATTTAAGGAGGAACTAGGCGATGAGACTATCCGCCTAGCAGCGATATATATATAGAAACCCCAGCTACAGGCATAGGAAGAGGCAGTAGAAAAGGACGACGTTTACTAAGGGGCCTATACAGCGATCTAAGGAGGATAGCGAAAGCTCCTAGCAGAGCTTTACCTTAAGGTGTTAGCAGCAGAGTGCACAGTAGACGAGGAGAACAACCTAAAGTTTAGGAATAGGATTTGGGTCCTAGCAGACGAGAAGCTCTATACGAGCTTAATACAACGGGCGCACGATTTAATAGCGACTGGACATCTAGGGCGCGAGGAGACGTACAGTATCGTCGCTAGGGACTACTACTAGCTAGCGATAGCAAAGGACATCCGTAGCTTTATAGAGAACTGCGATGTCTGCAGACGGACAAAGCCCTAGCGTAAGCTAAAGCATAGGCTGCTGAAACCCCTACTAATACCGGACCGGCCCTAGCAAGACCTAACAGTAGACTTTATTACAGACCTCCCTAAGAGCGACGGAGGGCAGAACATTATAGTAGTTACGGATAAGCTAACGAAGGGGGTAATACTAGAAGGAATAGACTCCATTACTGCTAAGGACACTCCTTAGGCATTTATACAGACGACGTTTAGTAAGCACAGATTCCCTAGGTCAATCGTGTCTAATCGAGGTACACAGTTTACGAGCCAGCTCTGGGCTAGGGTATATCAGTTATTAAACGTAGAACGTCGCCATTTAACCGTACAGCACCTGCAGACAGACGGCGCGACAGAGAGGGTCAATTCGACGTTGGAAGCGTACCTCTAAGCGTACGTCGACTACGACTAGACAAACTGGAACCGCCTCCTCCCTATAGCGGAGCTAGCTATTAACAGCTGTACGGCTAACGCTACAGGATTGTCCCCCTTCTTTATAGCCTACGGATACGACTACTCCCTGCTCCTACTAATCCTAAACGGCGCTACCTTACGCCCTGTACGATCCCCAATTTAGCAGAGAGAAGCTATCGCACAGACGATAACGAACGCCTATTAATAGGCGAAAGCGAGTCTAGCTATAGCTTAGCAGAATGTAGAAGAGCAGGCCAACAAGGGACGACAGGCTGCACTAAGGTATAAGGCAGGAGATAAGGGCTAGCTAAACCAGCGCAACATCTGTATAGACCGGCCGAGCAAGAAACTAGATTAGAAGAACCGGAAGTTTACAGTAGTCCGGCTAGTAGGAACATACGCTGTACGACTTAACACTCCCCTAGGGATCTACCTAGTCTTCTATATAGACCTTATACAGCTAGTATATACAGACCCCCTACTGCACTAGACGACGGACGACGCGCGCCCCCTAGCGATTATTACCAAAGGCTAGGAAGAGTATAAGGTAGAAGAAATCCTTAAGAGCCGAAGAAAGTAGAAGAAGATAGAATACCTAGTT
The DNA here is from genome assembly GCA_016165855.1 of Pseudocercospora ulei. NCBI lineage: Eukaryota > Fungi > Ascomycota > Dothideomycetes > Mycosphaerellales > Mycosphaerellaceae > Pseudocercospora > Pseudocercospora ulei. The sequence continues at coordinate 970,784 of JACWNB010000003.1, forward strand.
AAATAGACAGGTTAGGCAGAGCCTATATAGGAACTGTACGAGGCTCTCTAGAAGACACAGGCGCTAGACAAGTAGGAGGAAAGACACCCTAGGAGACGGTTACAGTAACACTGTACCGTATAGGGAGGGACAGATAGCAGCTGCAAGACGGGGCAGCTATAAGTAATATTAGGCGACTGCAGCCTGGACCGGGCAGCTACAAGAGATGTTAGGCAGCTTTAGGCAAGATTAGGCGGCTATAGGCAAGACTAGGAAGCTGCGAAGGGGGAGCAGGAATAAAGGGGGACTGGAGGCATCTATCCCTAGGGATATAAAAGAAGGGACGACACTAAGGAACCTGCAAGAAGTATAGCCTAGGTGCAGGAAGTAGGGAAAGGCAGAAGAATAGGAATAGAGCTAGTACGGGGTAGGGCGGGACCGTACGAGATAACCGGCCTGCCCGAGGCTGTATAGACGACCGCTAGGTAAACGACTACTACCCTACCCTACAGACGATAACGGGCGGGAACACCTACCTAAACCCCTAAGACTGTAGCCAGCGACCGAAGCACTAAACAAAAGGCACAGGATTGCGGATCGCACGTCCTAACTGGACGACGGAGTCCCTGCCCAGATAATAGAGTTGGGGTAAATAGACAGGTAAGGACAGGACAGCTTACCTGTATACAGCGGGAGCCCTACAGAAGCCTATATACGAAGTTCCTCCCCCAAACTAAGGCCTAGGCTGCGACTGTAGAAAATAATAAACCAGACGGAAGCGAGCGCCTCCTATACCTTTATAACTGCTCGTAGGTCCTCCTCCGCCTTAGCTTTAGCATCCTTAAAGGGGTAACCGGAATCGGTTAAGATTAGGTAGAAGCGACCTAGCGCTACCTGCTGCCCCTGCTTATAGGCCCTCCTCCGCTTTAGCTTTAGGATCCAAGTAGACGGGCCCAAGGTTGCAGCAGTATAGAGGGAGGGCATCTAGCGGGCATTGCCGACTAGCAAGTACCTAGACGACAGACGACTTTACAAACAACCGGACGAGTATAGGCGAGCGCTATTTAGAAGAGAAACGCTATAAGCAACTGTGCAATACAAAGGCGTACAGGGACGAGACTACGAGGAGGGAGGGGGGTATTGTTAGGAGACGCTGTCTAGCTAGGTCCTAGACCTAAGCTAGCCGTCGCCCTAATGATTGCGACTTAGTAGCGCTAGCACGACCCTACCCTCTGTACGGAGCCACTAACACGACCCTACCCTCTGTACGGAGTTACTAATACGACCCTACCCCTGTACAGAGGGAGAACCCTATAGCCCTATACAGAGGGGAATTGCCGCCCCTCTAAACGGAGGGAAAACTCTGCACTACTGTATAGAGGGAAACTCCTAACCCTCTGTACGGAGTGTAAACCTTGCACCCCTGTATAGAGGGAAATTGCTAGCTTGGCTTTATAGGTACAAATTGTACAGCAGCAAACGACGAAGGAACTGCCTATTAGTTCCTTTATATAGATACCTAGCCTTAAGTTTCTAAACCAAGATTCTTAAGTCCTTACACTTTAGTCGTTCGGCCAGCTAGGGTAGTCTTTAGCAGCATGTAGTGCGTAACGCTCTCCGTGTCTTGTCCGTTATAAGCCGAAATCCGCGTTAGCGACGCTAATTCCACTAGATAACTATATCCGTCTATTAGTTCCAAACTAATCGATAGTAGATCGCTGCTCTAATAAGAGCTCCTGTGTCGATAAAGGCTTTTAACTAAAGTAGGCAGTGCGAGCTGCTAAGGGGGTAGACAGTAATCGGAAGGATAATAGTAGTCTGTACGTTCACTTCTACCGCCGCTAAGAGCGGATTGTTACAACTGTTAATACTCCCTTCTTCTTCTAGCAATGCAGTTTGTATTAGTACCCTATTGTCTATACTGGATAGGGGGCCTATCCGTCCAGCTAATCTTTTCCTATTATCCTTAATAGCACTCTACCGTCTACGCTATCTGTGTCGTTCGGCGCCGGCTCTATAGCTTGGATAGTCTTCTTTAGTAGCGGTAGCTTCGTAGCACGATATTCTTGCTTCTGCTAAGCCGTCGCTTGGCATCTAGTGGCAATATAGCTAGGCTTTTCGTACGCATAGCAGGTAGGGACGAACGACGAGCGCTGCGAATAGGATAGTTGCTAGGGGCCTCGTCGGAAAGGAGCAGGGGGTCGTATTGTCGGCGCCGACGATAATTTCTAGATCGATTCGCGCGTCGCCGATCTTCTGTATACGTTCAGGTTTCTGGCAGTAACTCTCGCCTAGTGCACGAAGCTCTTAAGGTCTTCGTCTTCTACCGAAGCTATAGCTCCGGCCAGTTTAGGGCTTAACTTCTGCCTTAGTAAGTGTAGCTGCTCGTCTTCGGACACTTTAGCTCTAATAGCATATTTCCTAAACAGACTGTAGAATTCTTTAAACGTTAGCCGGTTCTGGTTAATCTTGTCTAGCTGTTTATAGGCCATCTTCTTTCAGAAGGGGTCCCCGAAACGCTGGTCTAGAGCTTCAATCGCTTGGTTAGCGGTTACCTCTTCTAGGTCCGCTACTAGTAAGAACGCTTCGCCTTCTAGTCGCGATTCTAGGTAGGCCAATCTGTCTTCTTTACTGCTTCTGGCATAATCGCGGTTTATCTTATTCTTTATCTTCTTCTTAAATACCTCCTAGTCTTTAGGGTCTCTACCCCTAAAGGCCAGTAGATTGGGTAGTAGCGTTATCGCAGTGCTATATTGACTGTAGGCCTCTAGTAAGGCAGTTTCCACTTGTTCTTCTTATAGTAGCAGTGGTGCCGACGACGTCGCTGCCTAATTGTCAGCTAGCTAAGCCTTTAGCGCCTTGAGTTGCGCTAATCGATTCGCTACTTAGTTCTCTAACACATCGATAATGGTCTCCGCCGATTCCTTCTCGGCTATTACTGATTCTATTTCCTCTCTTAGCTGCCTGTTCTCTTCTATTTTCTTATAAAACATCTTCTCGATAAAGGTTATAGTGTCGTACACCTTCCTAGCTCTATATTCTGCTAGATATTCTTCGAGTTTATCTAGTGTGCAGGCATATAGCCCCTTGTTGCCTGCTATTCCTTCTTTCGCCTTATCTGTCTCTTCTTCTGTAAGACCTTTAGTAACTGTCTTATTGTCGAGGATGCTAGTGCGCCAATCCCTCGCTCTGTTAGTCTTTCTCTTTCTGCTGCAGCCTGTAACGCTGCCCTCTACCGTTAAGAAGCCTTCTATAGTCTTCTTACAGTGCTAATGTGTTTGGTTTAGTTTGTAGTGTGCGCGTACGTTATTCGGGTAGCCGGATACAGTTTAACGGTCCCTTTCGTATAGCGTAGGGTTGGTGTAGTTAGTAAGTTCGAGATATAATAATCCGAGCACGCAGATATAATTTAATACAGCTGTTTTAATAACTATATCTCGAACTGAGGAGGGAAAGGAATCTATGCAGCGGTAGGTAAGGGCTTTAGGGGTAGGTGCGCCAAGACCTAGCTTAGTCCGGAAGGGCCGAGCCGAAATTCCAAGGGTCTACCCTATTACTTAGTCCTACCCCTTTCTGCCCCTGCAACAACACCTACTACTATATAGATTCCTTCCTTTCCTTACTTTGCGATATAGTTATTAAACAACTGTATCGAATTATATCTACGCGTCGGGATTATTATATCGCAAAGCTACTCTTAACAACACTACGCTGCGCAAAAGGGCCTGTTAAATTGAAATCTAAGTGTACAGATATAATTCAACACGGCTGTTTTAATAACTATATCTCGAACTAAGGAGGGAAAGGAATCTATACAGCGGTAGGTAAGGGCTTTAGGGGTAGTGTGCCAAGGCCTAGCTCGGTCTGGAAGGGCCAAGCCGAAATTCTAAGGGTCTACGCTATTACTTAGTCCTACCCCTTTCTGGTACTGCAATACTACCCCCTCTCTTATTAGTAGTTGCCCTTAACCGCTTACTTATCCCTTTCGCCCCTTCTATCTTATTCTAGCTAATTAGTAATACGGATATAGATGTAGACAGCTAGCAGCTAGGCTTGGCAAGCTAGGCTTAGCGCACACTCAAATACCTGCCTCTCTGCTTGTACGTAGATTCTTCCCTCTCTAGCCTTAGATATAGTTATTAAAGTAGCTGTATTGAATTACATCTACGTGCTTAGATTGTTATATCCAAGGCTTACTTTAACAACACCTGCACTATGCGAAAGAGCCCGTCGAATTATATCTAGGTACTCGATTAATGTACATGCAACTAACCTAGAGTATATACTATATATATACGAAGGAGGCCGTCGAATTATATCCAGTTACTTAATCGTGTATATGTATACTACTCTACCTACTCCCCTAATTAAGAAGAAGAAGAAGAAGAAGGGTTTTAGGGAAGAGAAGTGCCCCCATCGAGAAGAAGAAGAGTTTTAGGGAAGAGAAATGCCCCTATCGAGAAGAAGAAGAGTTTTAGAGAAGAGAAGTGCCCCTATCGAGAAGAAGAAGAGTTTTAAGAGGTTTGAACGATAGGAGCAACAAGAACGAGAGCGACGAGAAGGACAAGAAGAACGAGAAGGTTAAGAAGGACGATATAGGAGCGACGACGACGACAAGAGCACCTAGTAGGACCTAATCCGAGCACGCAGATATAATTCAATACGGCTGTTTTAATAACTATATCTCGAACTAAAGAGGGAAAGGAATCTATGCGGCGGTAGGTAAGGGCTTTAGGGGTAGGTACGCTAAGGCCCGGCTCGGTCCAGAAGGGCCGAGCCGAAATTCTAAGAGTCTACCCTATTACTTAGTCCTACCCCTTTCTGCTGCTGCAACACTACCCCCCTCCCTTATTAGCAGTCGCTCTCGACTGCTTACTTATCCTTTCTTTTCCTTTTTTTTTAATTTGCCTTTCTCTTCTTCTTTTTCTTCTGCTTCCTTGTCTTCTTCTTCCATCCGATTTGCAGCTTCTTCTGCGAAAAATCCTTCTTAAAATTGACGTTACCTCTTTGTTTCCTTCTATCTCGAAAACATTCTTCTTTCGTTATCTTCTTTCTTCTTATATCGTCGCTATCTAAAGTCCTTTACTTAGCATCTATCCGATCAGAGCTATCTGATCTAAGCCTATAGCTATCTAAGCTGCAGCGTAGCTAGCCTGTACGCTGCCGTAGAGGGTCTATATACATCTATCCGCAGCGCGCTATCTCTTCTTCTTTTTCTTCTTTACTAAGGCCTTAAGCGCTACTGCAAAGGCTGCTTTAATAGCGTCGGCTTTGTTCTTCGCTGTTATTATCCGGCCGGCAGGGCCGGACGTTAGCGTTAGCGAAGACGAAGACGGTTACAAAGCGCGCTAAAGCGGTAGCGCCGTCCTCGGCTTCGCTGTTATTATCCAGCCGGCTAAGCCGGTCGGATAGTAGTGGTAGTAGAGCCGAGGACTCTAGCTAAGCGATCGCTGCGATCGTTTCTATCGGTTTTCGTACCAATAGAGCGGACGCGGCCTTTCTTCTTCTTCTATCTCTTCTAGAGCTATTAACTTTAGAGCTACTTAGGCCTCGGCTTCTTCGGATTCTAGACATAAAACTCTCTTATTAGCTCTGCTGAATTTCGGAGATTCTCGACCAGATACTATTTATAGTCTTCTAGCTATCCCTTCTATAAGATCCTCGCTTTAATAGACCCTCTTATCTTTCTTATATCTATTACATCTTCTACCTCCTACTCTTCTTCTTCGCTATCTATCTCGACTGGTAGGAATTTGACGAACCCCTGTTCCGGAAGACCGTCTTTAGGGTCCAGACTTAGCAGATCCGAATAGAAGATATCGTAGATTTGGAACGACTTCGGTAGCTCGAGCCGATAAGTTACCGGCGACCTCTTTTCTACTATCTTAAACGGACCTACGCAGCGGGGGTTAAGCTTGGCGTTGCCTTTTAGCCTTAGGTTCTGCGTGTTAAGCTATACCTTTTGGCCTTCTTCAAATTCTATTGGTAACTGCCTTCTGTTAGCTCGAGTTACTATCTTCTTCTAAGCCGATTCTATCGCCTCTTTCGCTACTTTAATCGCCTCTTCTATCTGAGATTTAAGCGCTTCTGCCGCGGCGGTAGCGACTCTCTTTAACAAAGTAGCAGTAGAAGATTCCGAAGAGCTGGGCTTGTTTAGCAGTTAAAAGCTTATTCTTAGCAGATAGCTATAAGTTATCTCGAACGGCGCCAGCGAGGTAGCCTTAGACAGTGCCGCGTTAGCGCAGAATTCAGCTATCGGCAACACCTTAGCCTATTTATCTTAATAATAGCTGCAGAAGATTCGTAGATATGTTTCTATCTTACAGTTAGCTACTTTAGACTGACTGTCGGTCTAAGGGTAAGCGGCTGTACTAAGCTTTCTGCAGATTCCGAGAACTTGGTTAATAGCCTTCTATACATTAGCGGTAAATTGAGGACCCCTATCCGTAGTAATAGTGTCCGGCAGGCTATAGTGCTTCTATACGTGCTGAATTAGCATCCTCGCTGTCTCTTCTGCTATAGTGCCTTTATTGATTGCTTAATAGGAGATAAAGTAGCGTTCTTTACCTAAACGATCTACTATGCTAAGGGTAGCATTGTATCTATCGGAGTCCGGCAGGCCGGTTACGAAATCTATCGTAATGTGCTGCTACAGTTTCTTAGAGATCGGAAGTGGCTTTAGTAGACCGGCCAGAAGGCCGTAACGCGGCTTCGCAGCTCGACATACGTAACAATTAGCGATAAACCGGTGAATCCGTTCGAAGATCCGCGGAAACTAGTAGACTGTCCTTATAGCTTCTATCGTCTTTTTTAAGCTAGCGTAGCCAACATCCTTAGAACTATAGACTAGCTAAATAACCTCTGTAATTAGTTCTTCCAGAACTATTAGCTTCCCTAAACCGGTTTTGCTGAGCTTCTGTCGTTAGTTAAGCTACTCTACTTTTTCGTAGAGCGTCTCTTCCTTAGTTGCCGGCTCTACTGTGCAGATCCCTACTTCTTTTAATACCTCGGCGTCTACTATCCGCTCGGTTAACACCTTCTAGAACATGTTCGGATCTTCTTTCGTGCGGCTAGTCTTCCCCTCTCTTCTTGTTAGTGTATTAGCCTTTCTGTTCTAAGCTCTGGGTCGATAAGTAATCTTAAAGTCGAACCTAGATAGATAAGTAGCCTACTGAGCCTAACGACGCGAGAGCTTCTATGTCTTTATAAAATAGGTTAGTAACTAATAGTCTGTAAGGACCTGGACCGTGCTCTTTCTAGCTATAAGCTCTGGCTTCTACTCCTCGAAAGCCTAGATAATAGCTAACAGCTCCTTATCGTAGATAGCGTAGTTCTGCTTAGCCTTATTTATAGACTTGCTAAAGAAGGCTACCGGATGTAGGGTCTCGTCGTTATTATTATACTAAGAAAGAACCCCTGCTGTTACTATGTCGGAAGCGTCCGTTTCTAGGTAGATTATCTTTTCTAGTCAGAAGTGCGCCAGCACTAGCGCTAAGGCCACCGCTTCTTTTAGCCGGTTAAAGGCCTCTATGCACTTCTCGCTCTACAGGCCAGCGGCCTTCTTCTTTAGTGCTTTATTTAGCAGTCTTGCTGTCTTGCTAAAGTTATTAATAAATCGACGATAGTAACTGCAGAATCTAAGAAAAGCTCTGAACTAAGTAGTGTTTCTGGACTTCGGCTGCTTCTATTCCGCTACAGCAGCGAACTTTGAAGGGTCTATTCGAATTCCTTCTCTTCCAACAATAAGACTAAGATATTTGACTTTGGTCTAATGGAACTCGCTCTTCTTCGTGTCCGCGTGCCTAGTTAACACTCTCTCGATGTAGTCCGTATATTGCTCTCTCGTTCTATCGGTGTAGACGAGGATATCGTCTAGGTCAATAGACACAAACCGCTCTAGCATGTCTATAAAGGTGTAATTTATAAAACGCTGCTATACCGCTAGCGTATTAGTAAGTCCGAAAGGTATAACTAACTACTTGAAGTTGCTAATACGCGTAGCGAATGTCGTAAGGTCTTCCGTCTGCCCTTCCTCGTTCCTTAGTTAGTAGAACGCTTAGCGAATGTCTAGCTTGCTAAACTACTTAGCTTTTGCTACTTGTTGTACAGTCTTATCGATTAGCGGCAGCGGGTATACATCCCTCTTAGTAACCTTACTAAGGCCTCGGTAGTCTACGTACAGTCGGAGACTACCTCTAGGTTTCTGTACGAACAGGATCGGTAACGTATACTTAGCAGAGCTTAGCGTAATAAACTTCTTTGCTAGGTTTTCTCGAACAAACACTTCTACCTAGTCTAGCTCGGCTAGCGATAAGCGTCTTAGTAGTTCGGCTCTCGGCAGTATAGCTCCTTCTTTTAGTTAGATCTTGTTGTTATATTCTGGTCGGTAGAGCAGCAGGAGGTTAGAGTTAGCTTTTAAGAACACATTAGTATAACTATAGAGTTCTTTCGGTAACACCTCTAGCAGGTCTACTTCTTCTTCCACTATTATTTTCCGGTAATCTTCGATGTCTTTTATCGAGATAGCGTAGATCTTATTCTCTCGCGACTTCGCTAGTGTCGTTATAGCTTCCGAGCTTATTATTCCGACAGTGTCTAGGGGATCAGAACAGTCGGCCGGAGCCGCGTTGCCAGACGTAACATTTAGTTCTGTAGCGACAACAGTAACCGTTCCGATAGCGGCAGGGCCTCTCTGCTAGGTTTTGAACCTAAGTATGCCTTTACCTACGTTAATAACGGCTTTCTGGTTCTTTATCTATTTCTGCCCTATTATAATGTCAAACTGTCTAATGTCTATAATTCGGAACGTTGCTTCTGTAGTGCGACCTGCTAGGGTAGTCTTTAATAGTATATAATGTGTAATACTCTCTGTGTCTTGTCTGTTTTATACCGAAATTAGCGTCGGCGACGCTAACTCTACTAGATAAACGTATCCCTTCGTTAGCTTCTAAAACAGTCGATAGTAAATCGCTGCGCCGATAAGCGCTCCTATGTCGATAAAGGCTTTTAGCTAAAGGGGGCAGTGCGAGCCGTTAAGGGGGTAGACGGTAATTAGAAGGATAATAGCAGTCTCCGTATTTACTTCTACTACCGCTAAGAGCGGATCGTTACAACTGTTAATGCTCTCTTCTTCTTTTAGTAATGCAGTTCGTATCAGTGCCCTATTGTTTATGCTGGGTAGGGGGCCTATCTGTCTAGCTAGTCTTTTCCTAAGATTCTTAATAGCACTCTACTGTCTACGCTATTAGTGTTATTTAGCGCCGGCTTAATAGCTTAGATAGTCTTCCTTAGCGGCGGTGGCTTTATAGCATAGTGATCCGGGCACGCAGATATAATTTAATACGGCCTTTTTAATAACAATATCTCAAACTAAGGAGGGAAAGGAATCTATATAGTGGTGGGTAAGAGCTTTAGAGGTAGTGTGCCAAGGCCCGGCTCAGTCCGGAAGGGCCGAGCCGAAATTCCGAGGGTCTACCCTATTACTCAGTCCCACCCCTTTCTGCCGCTGCAACACCACCCCCCTCCCTTACTAGCGGTCGACCTCGACCGCTTACTTATCTATCTGTCTCTTTTTTTTTAATTCCGTCGTCCTCTCTTCGCTTTCTTCTATTTCGAAACTATCCCCTTTCTTTATCTTCTTTCTTCTTATATCGTCGCTATCTAACGTCTTTACTTGGCGTCTATCTGATCTGTGCCGTCTAATCGGAGCTAGCGGTTACCTAAGCTGCGGTGTAACTAGTCTGTGCTCCGCCGTAGAGGTCTATATAGATTTGTCCGTAGCGCCGTTTCTTCTTCTTCTTTCTCTACTAAGGCCTTTAGCGCTACTGCGAGGCTGCTTTAATAGCGTCGGCTTTGTTCTTCGTCGTTATTATCCTTCCGGCCGAGTCGGCGGATAGCGGTAACAGAGAGCAAAGACGGTCACTAAGCGCACCGACGCGGTGGCGCCGTCCTCGGCCTTACCGCTATTACCCGCCGGTCCTGGCTAGCGGTAGTGGCAGTGGAGCCCAAGACACCGGCTAGCGGATTCTACGATCGTTTCTATCGGCTTCTACGCCGATGGAGCGGACGCAGGTTTTCTTTTTCTTTATTAATTTCCAAGCTACTTAGGCTTTAGCCTCTTCGGATTCTGTATATAAAACTCCTTTAGCAGTTCTACCAAATTCCGGAGATTCTCGATTAAATACTATTTATAATCTTCTAGCTATCCCTTCTACGAGATCCTTGCTTCGATAGATCCTCTTAGTTTTCTTATATCTATTACATCTTCTACCTCCTACTCTTCTTCTTTACCGTCTATCTCGATTGGTAGGGGTTTAGCGAACCCCTAATCCGGAAGGCCGTCTTTAGGGTCCAAACTCAGCAGATCCGAATAAAAGACATCGTAGATCCGGAACTATTTCGGTAGCTGGAGCCGGTAGGTTACTAGCGACCTCTTTTCTACTATCTTAAACGGACCTACGTAGCGGGGGTTAAGCTTGGCGTTACCTCTTAGCCTTAGGTTCCGCGTATTAAGCTGTAAGGGCTTAAGAATCTTGGTTTAGAAACTTAAGGTTAGGTATCTATATAAAGGAACTAATAGGCAGTTCCTTCGTCGTCTGCTACTGTACAATTTGTACCTACGAAGCTAAGCTAGCAATTTCCTTCTATATAGGGGTATAAGGTTTACACTCTATATAGAGGGTCGGGAGTTCTCCCTCTATACAGTAGTACAGGGTTTTCCCTCCGTTTAGAGGGGCGGCAATCCCTCTCTATAAAGGGCTATAGGATTCTCCCTCTGTATAGGAGTAGGGTCGTGTCGGTGATTCTGTATAGAGGGTAGGGTTATACTAGCGCTACTAAGTCGCAGTCCTTAGGGCAACGGCTGGCTTAGGTCTAGGACCTAGGCTAGGCAGCGCCCCCTAACAATACCCCCCCTCCCTTCTTATAGCATTTCTTTCGTACGACAGCGAGTCGTATACCCTTAGCTGTTCCTCTAGTAGGTAGCGCTTTCCTATCTTCGCCTAGGCACTTGCCTGTCGACCTCCCTCTCTACTGTTGCAACCTTAGACTTGTCCTCCTAGATCCTATAGTTAGGGCAGAGGAGCATCCGCAGGCAGGGAAGGCAGGTAGTGCTAGATTGCTTCTAGCTAAACCTAACCGATTCCGTTTGCTAATTTAAGGATGCCGAAGCTAAGGCAGAGGAGGCCTACAAGCGGTTATAAAGGTGTAGGAGGCGCTCGGTCCTGTCTGTTCGTTCCCCTCCTACCCTCTAGCCCTTAGCTGTGCACTCTATATCCTAACTGTACAGTCCGGCGCCGCCGGGCTATCTGGCTCTGTCCCTATCCCTTAGTCGTCGTCCGGAGTTTTACTCCTAGGTAGATGTTCCTACCTCCGTCCGGTCGTCTAGTAGGCCGTCGCCTGTACAGGCCCTAGGTCGTAGTTGCCTCGTTTGCCCTCCCTTATACAGTTGTAGCAGCTGCCCTAGTTGTTATTGCCCTATATAGTGATACGGATGTGGATGTGGACAGCTGGCAGGGCCAGGCTTGGCGCACACTTAAATACCTCCACCTCCGCTTATACGTAGATTCTTCCCTCTCTAGCCTTGGATATAGTTATTAAAGACAGGTATTAACCTTGCGTCTACTGCAGTCAGATCATTATATCCAAGGCTTACTCCAACAACACCCGCACTATGCGAAAGAGCCTGTTGAATTACATCCGGGTACTTGATTAACGTACGTGCAATCAACCCAGAGTGTGTACTGTATATGTACAAAGGAGGCCGTCGAATTATATCCGGTTACTTAATTGTACATATGCATACTACTCTATCCCTCCCCCGATCGAGAAGAAGGTTTTAAAGAGAGAGGTCCATTACAGAGGACATCGAGAAGAAGAGTTTTAGGGAAGAGAGGTACCCCTATCGAGAAGAGAGAGTTTTAAAGAGAGAGAGAGTGCCCCTACAAGAGGGATATTAGGAAGAGAAGTGCCCTACGAGCAGATCGTACGAGTTTTGAAGTTTTGAGATAGGAGAGAGCGACAAGAGCGACGAGAACGACGAGAAGAACGAGAAGGTTAAGAAGGACGATGTAGGAGCGAGAAGGACGAGGAGAGCGAGAGAGCGGCGACGACGAGACGCACCTAGCAGGACCTAGGGCAACGACATTCGTTTTTTCGAGTCCTTAACAGACTATTCTATTCGGACATTCCAATTAAGACGACCGGCAATCAGCACTAGGCAGAGCCCCTAGGCAGAGCCCCCAGGCAGAGCCCCTAGGCAGAGCCCCTAGGCAGAGCCCCTAGGCAGAGCACTAGGCAGAGCACCAGGCAGGCAGCTGCAGACAACAGAGGCACAGCTGCAGGCAACACAGGGCAGACAGAGCTACTGCAGGCAACACACTGTTTAGGAGCATGTTTACAGGTACAGCTGCTACAGGCAGGCACAGCTAGCTCCAGGCACAGCTGCTGCAGACAACCTAGGCACGAGCACCTAGGCACGAGCACCTACAAGAGCACAGAGCAAGAGCACAAGGTACAGCAACTGCAGACAGGCACAGCTGCTACAGACAACAGAGGGCACAGCAGCTACAGACAGGCACAGCTGCTGCAGACAACACAGGCAAAGCAGAGGCAGCACAGTTCAGAGGCACAGCTGCAGGCAGGCAGCTGCAGGCAGGCAGCTGCAGACAACACAGGCACTGCATGTTTAGAAAGGCACTGTATGTTTAGAAAGGCTGCTGCAAACAACATACAGCTGCTGTAGGCAGGCACAGCTGCTGCAGACAGCACAGGCAAGGCAGAGCACCTAGGCAAAGCACAGGCAAAGCGACGGCTCAAGAAGCGACTGTCTAAGAAGCGAGCGACCGTCGAGAAGCGAGCGACCGTCGAGAAGCGAGCGACCGTCGAGAAGCGAGCGACCGTCGAGAAGCGACATACGTAGGCTGCGACCTCTGCGCCCCCAACAACCTCTGCGACCTCCGCGACCTCTGCGGCCTCGACGACCTCCGCGACCTCTGCAACCTCCGAGAACTCTGCGACCTCTGCAGCAAACAAGGCACCAATTAAGGCACCAAAGTAACGGCAAAAAGGCACGAGATCAAGGCACCAATTAAGGCACCAAAGCGACGTCAAAAGGCACGAGATTAAGGCTCAAAACGCACGGAAATTGAAGCTCAAAAGCGACCTCAAAAGCGACCTGTTTTGGAGCGACCTGATTGGCCGATAGCAAAGCTGAATCTGCGATACCTGCGACCTGGTTTGGCACGACGCGACCTGGATTAGCTAATTGCGATTGATTGGCTGATTGCGATTAAGGGCAATCGCTGGTTGGGGAGGGCGGTAGTGATACGGATGTGGATGTAGACAGCTGGCAGGGCCAGGCTTGGCGCACACTCAAATACCTCCACCTCCGCTTGTACGTAGATTCTTCCCTCTCCAGCCTTGGATATAGTTATCAAAGACGGGTATTGACCTTGCGTCTACTGCAGTCAGATCATATAACAGGCAGCTACTACCCTGTATGTAAACCCCTTCCCCTTTCTCTCTCTCTTCTTCTCTTTCTCCTTTTTTCCCCCTATCTACTACCCGTCCGCCTAGCCGTCTGCTACTACTACTATTACTACTATTACTACTACTAGCTACTACTAGCAGCTACTACCGTTATGCTATACATCCCGTCCGGCCGTTCCTGCTGTAGTTCTTTCGTAGTTGCTAGCTCTTCTTCTGCCTGTCCGGCTAGTAGTTTGTATAGGTCCCTATCTTTCGTACGGTCTAAGCTAACGTCTTAGGTGCTATATTAATTAGTAGTAGGGTGTTACTAAGCTACCCTTCTACTTCCTCTAGTGCTGGGGCCCCTGCTAGCTAGGAGGCAATTAAGATTTTGGGTATAGAGTTGGCTGCCTTGGTTCCAGGGGTAGTAGCTAGTAAGCTACCTTAAGGTAGCATATAAAAGCTTTCGGATAGTGTTGCTCTCGTTCCCCTCCTACTTCTACTCTTATTCCTACCTATCTCCTAGCTGTTCTCTTCCTCCTGCCCCCTTCTGTACAGTATAGTACAGTGTAGTGTCGGTAGGATCCCGTCGTGTCCTATGTCTCGATTCCCGATCCTTTAACAACCTGCGTCGCTAGCGGCTGCCCTATACTTAGGGTAGATTGTGCCCCTTTTCGCTGTACAGCGCAGTGTTACTGTAACTAGGTAGGGGGATGGTTCTCCTCCTACCTGTCCAGCGCAGTTGTGTCCTATAGGGCCTTGTACAGTTCCTATATAGGCTCTGCCTATCCTCTCTACTTAACTAGGTACTCTACCCTCTTCCGCTTCCTTTAGCTCTTAAGGATTCCTTCTACCTTATACTCTTCCTAGCCTTTAGTTATAATCGCTAGTAGGCGCGCGTCGTCCGTTATCTAGTACAGCAGGGGGTCCGTGTTCGCTAGTCGTACGAGGTCTATATAGAAGACTAGGTAGATCCCTAGGGGAGTGTTAAGTCGTATAGCGTATGTCCCTACTGGTCGGACTACTGTAAATTTCCGGTTCTTCTAATCTAGCTTCTTGCTCGGCCGGTCTGTACGGATGTTGCGCTGGTTTAGCTAGACCTTATCCCCTACCTCGTACCTTAGTGCAGCCTGCCGTCCCTTATTAGCTTGTTCTTCCGCATTCTGTTAAGCTATAGCCAGACTCGCTTTCGCCTATTAGTAGGCGTTCGTAATCGTCTGTACGATAGCTTCTCCCTGCTGAATTAGGGATTATATAGGGTGTAGGGTAGCGCTACTTAGGGTTAGTAGAAGCAGGGAGTAGTCGTATCCGTAGGTTATAAAGAAGGGGGATAATCCTGTAGCATTAGCTGTATAGCTGTTAATAGCCAGCTCCGCTATAGAGAGAAGGCAGTTCCAGTTTGTCTAGTTATAGTCGACGTAAGCTCGGAGGTACGCTTCTAACGTCAAATTAACCCTCTCCGTCGCACTATCTGTCTATAGGTGCTATACGGTTAACAGGCGATGTTCTACGTTTAGCAACTGACATACCCTTGCCTAGAGCTAGCTTGTAAACTGCGTACCCCAGTTTGATACAATTGACCTAGGGAATCCGTACTTGCTAAACGTCGTCCGAATGAATGCCTAGGCAGTGTCCTTAGCTGTAATAGAGTCTATTCCTTCTAATATTACCCTCTTCGTTAGCTTGTCTATAACTATTATAATGTTCCGCTGTCTGTCGCTCTTAGGGAGGTCTATAATAAAGTCTACTGTTAGGTCTTGCTAGGGCCAGTCTGGGATCGGTAGAGGTTTTAGCAGCCTATACTTCAGTTTACGCTAGGGCTTTGTCCTCCCGTATATATTGCAGTTCTGTACAAACCTGCGAATGTCCTTCGCTATCGCCGGCTAGTAGTAGTCCTTAGTAAGGATGCTGTACGTCTCCTCGCACCCTAGGTGCCCGGTTGCTATAGAATTATACGCCTGTTGTATTAAGCTCGTATAGAGCTTCTCGTCTGCTAGGACCTAAATCCGATTCCTAAACTTTAGGTTGTTCTCCTTATCTACCGAGCATTCTGCTGCTAACACCTTAAGGTAAAGCTCTGCTAGGAGCTTCCGCTGTCCTCCTTAGATCGCTGTATAGGCCCCTCGGTATACGTTGTCCTTTTCTACTGCCTTTTCCTATGCTTGCAGTTAGGGTTCCTATATATATGTTACTGCTAGGCAGATAGTCTCCTGGCCTAGCTCCTCCTTAAACATCTGGAATGTTCGTAACTTTAACCAGTCGTCCTTATACGTCGTTGGCATGTCCTGGTCCTGCCTAGACAGCGCATCGGCCCTACTGTTGTCCTTACCCTTGCGATACTGGAGTCTTATATTAACCGGCTTAGGTACATTGCCTATCGTACGTGTCTTTTAGATAGCTTCTAGGGCTGCGTAAAGTACTCTAGATTCTTGTAGTCGGTTAGGGCGAGGAACTTAAGAACCGAGCGGAGTTCTCTATCCTACGCTTTGCAACACTGTACGACTGCTAGCAATTCCTTGTTGTAGATAGGGTAGTTGTACTTAGCTAGGGAGTTCTTCTTAGAGAAGTATGCATATAGGTGCAGGAGTCCGTCTAAGCCTACCTATAATAAGATGCCTCCTATGCAGTACCCTAAAGAGTCGGTTTCCAGTATCGTCGTACGTTCTGGGTCGAAGGCGGCAAGCGTTAGTCCTGTTGTAAAGAGCTCTTTTAGCCTGTTAAAGCTTCTATTACACTCGTCCGTCTACTTAAACTGCTTGTCCTTGTGTGTTAGCTCGACTAGGGGGTGCACGATCTCCGAGTAGTTCCTTATAAACTAGCGGTAGAAGTTGGCAAACCTAAGAAATTCCTGTACGCCCTTAACATTTATAGGCAGCTTCTATTGCTTAATAGCATTAATCTTCTTCCTATCTATACTAATGCCCTTCTCTGCCTCGATAATAAACCCTAGGTATTTCGTACGCTGTATACCGAATTTACATTTGTCGATGTCGAGGTATAACCCAGCCTGTTACAGTCGATCTAGTACCTTCTTAACGTCCCGTACGTAATCTGCATAGGTACTGTCTGTAAAAACCAGGGTGTCGTCGAGGTACACTAAGCAGATGTCGTCTAGTAACCCTTGCAGGGACCTGTTAATGTACCTCTAGAAGGTTGCCGGTGCGTTGGCAAAGCTAAAGGGGGTAATAAGCTACTCGAAAAGGCTATATCTCGTACGAAAGGCAGTTATCCATTTATAGCCTTCCTTAATCCGTATCTTGTAAAAAGCTAAGACTACATTAAGCTTAGTAAACTACTTTGCCTTGCTAATCCGTCCGAGAGTCTCCTTAATAAGGGGTAGTAGGTACCGGTCCTTCTTAGTGATCGCGTTAATACCCCTATAGTCTATACAGAAACGCAAGCCGGTCTTCCCTTCCTTATAGACAAACAGCACTAGGGCTCCCGTAGACGAGGTACTTGCCTAAATAAAACCTTTAGCAAGTAGGTCGTCCAGTGTCTTGCGCAGTACTAGGAGTTCTTTAGAGAACATTCCGTACAGCGGACTGTACGGTACCTTAGGCAGACTCCTATCTGGACGGGGCTCTAGCTAGATGTTGTAGTTAATCCTTTCTCCTTAGTGTAGCGGCAGTTTGGAGGCCGATTTTGGCTCGAAGAGGTCCAGGTATCCTGCGTATTCCCTTAGGAGCTTCGTATAGGGGTCCGTCGCTTTCTTAGGCGCTAATGCCTTCTTAATGTCCGTAGTCGCAGTGTTGATTTCGGCCTTAGCATTGCTACCCTGCGGAGCCCTCCCTTAGTCTCAGAGCCTCTGCTTTGTCGCGGTACTGACTTCGGCCTTGGCATTGCCACCCTGCAGAGCCCTCCCTTAGTCTCGGAGCCTCTGCTTCGTCGCTGCTAGGTACAGCCGTCCTCGTCTAACATCTAGCTTGCCCTGCTAGCGCTCTATCTATAGCTTCCCTAATATCAGGTTATACCCTAGCTTGTCCTGTACGATATAGAGGTATAAGTCCTGCTTATAGTGTCCCTATAGCTCTATCGTTACTTTTACTATATAGGTAATGTCCGGTCCTCGCCTAGTAATGCCCAACATGCGTACAGGTACAGTAGGGGTCGTCTTAATGTAGTGTCTCTGTACGAATTCTTCGCTAATTACTCTATATCGTAAACATCCTATATTAATCAATGTCCGCGCCGTTGCGGACCTATTTAGCGTAGGCCGTACAATAAACGGCATAGTCGTTATGTAGGTGCTCTTAAAAGATAGCTAAGTAGTGCTTTGATTTGGCAATCTATCTCGTATACGCCTCTAGCAGAGCCTTCGCTTAGAGGCTACTCTTTTCCCGACTCGTCGTCGTCCGAGTAGGACTCCTAATCTTCTTGTTAGGGCGCCGCAGTTGCTACCCTTGCGGTAGTCGGCCGCTCTGCTGGCAAAAGCCCGCAATTCCGTGCAGTGTAGCCTATCTTGCTACACCGGTAGCAGCTCCCTTCTGCCCTTCTCTTGTCTAGAGTAGCTATGTCTACTTACTGTGCCCTTTTAGTAGCGGCCCTTAGCTGTACAGTAACGGCAGCCGCTCCCCTCGTCGTTGTTAGTTCCTAGTCTATAGCGTCTGTCTGCTGCTAGAGGGCTTGTCGCATCTTATAAGCGCAGCTTATCCGTCTAAGCCTGCGCTGTTGGTCGTCGACTATCCTAAGGAGATTACCGAATTCCTCGTACGTAGCTAGTCGCATTATGCCTACTAGTCCTGTTATAATCTCCTTAGAGAAGCCTACCTCTAAGGAGGTAATTTTTATCCTGTCCTCCTATTAGAGTCCTCCTGCCTCTGCTAGAGTCTAGTCGTATTCTATAAGGAATTCTTATACGGTCTTGCGTCCTTGCTTTATCGTATTGACCTGTAGGAGTGCTCGGCTCTCGCGGTCTAGGTCCTTATAGCTCTTGTTAAGAGCTGCCTAGAGCATCGTCGTTGTAGCTATTGCTAGGTTGGCAATAGCCGTCTCGTAGTACGGCAGAATCCGTGCTGCCGCCCTGCCCTTTAGCCTCCTAAAGAGGTACACTACCTTGTCTAGCTCAGTTGGGTATGCTCCTAAGTCGACTAGAAGCTTAGAGCGTATCTAGGCAGCCTAGGAGAGGTACTCGGCCGGAGCCTTACTATTGTAGGTAATAACGTTAGGGAGTTTGCTCTTAGGGGTCGGGGTATAGGCTATTGTGTTCGTCGTCGTAGGGGTCGGATCGCGATCGGACGCCCTAAGCTGTCGTAGCTCCTGTTCCCGTTAGGAAATTATCGCAGCCTAGTGGTCTACTTGCTGCTCGAGCTGCCTCTTGTGTTCTAGCAGCTCCTCGTACGTGCAGTGCATCTGTCCCTGCATAGCCGTAGGGTCTATAGAGATGTCGCCGTCTATCTTCGTTGTATTACTGCAGTTACCAACAGTAAGATCAGTTCCTAATGTAAGGGCTTAAGAATCTTAGTTTAGAAACTTAAGGTTAGGTATCTATATAAAGGAACTAATAGGCAGTTCCTTCGTCGTCTGCTACTGTACAATTTGTACCTACAAAGCTAAGCCAGCAATTTCCTTCTGTATAGGGGTGCAAGGTTTACACTCTATACAAAGGGTCGGGAGTTCTCCCTCTATACAGTAGTATAGAGTTTTCCCTCCGTTTAGAGGGGCAGCAATTCCCCTCTATGTAGGGCTATAGGATTCTTCCTCTGTACAGGAGTAGGGTCGTATCGGTAATTCCGTACAGAGGGTAGGGTCGTGCTGGCGCTGCTAAGTCGCAGTCCTTAGGGCGACGGCTGGCTCAGGTCCAGGACCTGGGCTGGGCGGCGCCCCCTAACATAAGCTATACCTTTTGGCCTTCTTCGAATTCTATCGGTGACCGCTTTCTATCAGCTCGAGTTACTATCTTCTTCTAAGTCGATTCTATCGCCTCCTTTGCTACGCGGATTGCTTCTTCTATCTAAGATCTAAGTGCTTCTACCAGGGCAGCGGCGACTCTCTTTAACGAAGTAGCAGTAGAAGATTCCGAAGAGCCGAGTTCGTTTAGCGGTCAAAAGCTTATCCTTAGAAGATAACTATAAGTTATTTCAAACGGCGCTAGTAAGGTAGCCTCTAACCGTGCTAAGTTTGCGCAGAATTCGGCTATCGGCAACACTTTTACCTACTCTCCTTAATAGTAGCTACAGAAGATTCGTAGATATTTTTCTATCTCGCAGTTAGCCTTTTCGGACTGACCGTCGGTCTAAGGGTAAGCAGCTGTCCTGAGTTTTCTACGAATTCCGAGAGCTTAGTTAATAGCCTTCTATACTTCGGCAGTGAATTAAGGACCCCTATCCGTAGTGATAGTGTCTGGCAGGCTATAGTGTTTCTATACGTGCTAAATCAGCATTCTCGCCGTCTCTTCTGCAGTAGTTCCTTCGTCCTTCGCTCGGCAGGGGATAAAGTGGCGCTCTTTGCTTAGTCGATCTACTACGTTAAGCGTAGCATTATATCTATCGGAATCGGGCAGGCCAGTTACGAAATCCATCGTAATGTGCTGCTACGGTTTCTTAGGGATCGGAAGTAGCTTTAGCAGACCGGCTGGAAGGCCGTAAGGTAGCTTCGCGGCTTGGCATACATAACAGTTAGCGATAAACCGGTAGATCCGCTCGAAGATTCGCAGAAACCAGTAGGTCGTCCTTACAGCTTCTATCGTCTTCTCCGAGCCTGCGTAACTAACGTCTTTGGAACCGTAGATCGACTGGATAGCTTCTGTAATCAGTTCTTCCAGAACTATTAGCTTCCCTAAGCTGGTTTTGCCGAGCTTCTGCTGCTAGTTAAGCCGTTCCAATTTCTCGTAGAGCGTTTCTTCCTCGGTTAGCGGCTCTATCGTACAGATCCCTACCTCTTCTAACACCTCGGCGTCTACTATCCGTTCGGTTAACACCTCTTGAAACATGTTCGGATCTTCTTTTGCGCAGCTAGTCTTTCCTTTTCTTCTCGTTAGTGCATCAGCCTTTCTATTTTAAGCTCCAGGTCGATAGGTAATCTAAAATCGAATCCGGATAAGTAGGCGGCCTACCGAGCTTAGCGGCGTAAGAGCTTCTGCGTCTTTATAAAGTAGGTCAGTGACTGGTAGTCTGTAAGGACCTGGACCGTGCTCTTTCTAGCTATAAGCTCCGGCTTCCACTCCTCGAAAGCCTAAATAATAGCTAACAGCTCTTTATCGTAAATAGCGTAGTTTCTCTCGGCTTTATTTATAGACTTGCTGAAGAAAGCCACTAGATAGAGGGTCTCGTCGTCGTTAGCGTATTAAGAAAGGACCCCTGCGGTTACTGTGTTAGAAGCGTCTGTTTCTATATAGATCGTCTTTTCCGGTCGGAAGTGTGCTAGCACTTGCGCTAAGGCTACCGCCTCCTTTAGTCGGTTAAAAGCTTCTATACACTTCTTATTCTATAGGCCGGCGGCCTCCTTCTTTAATGCCTCGTTCAGGGGTCTCGCTATCTTACTAAAGTCCTTAATAAACTGTTAATAGTAGCTACAGAATCCGAGAAACGCTATAATTTGCGTAGTGTTTCCGGATTTCGGTTGCTTCTATTCTGCGACGGCAGCGACTTTTAAGGGGTCTATCCGAATCCCTTCTCTTCTGACGATAAGGCCGAGGTATTTGACTTCGGTCTAATAAAACTCGCTCTTCTTCGTGTCTGCGTTTAACCCGACCTCGCGGAGCCTAATTAGCACCTTCTCAATATAGTCCATGTGCTGTTCTCTCGTTCTATCGGTGTAGATAAGGATGTTGTCCAAATAGATAGACACGAACTGTTCTAGCATGTCTAGAAAGGTGTAGTTTATAAAGCGTTGCTACACTGCCGGCGCGTTAATAAGTCCGAAAGGCATTACTAACTACTTAAAATTGCCTATGCGCATAGCGAATGTCGTAAGATCTTCGGTTTGTCCTTCCTCGTTCCTTAGTTAGTAGAATGCTTAACGAATATCCAGCTTGCTAAACTACTTGGCCTTCGCTACTCGTTGTATAGTCTCGTCTATTAGCGGCAGCGGATACACATCTCTCTTAGTGACCTTATTAAGGCCTCTGTAATCTACGTACAGTCGGAGGCTGCCTCCGGGCTTTCGTACGAAAAGAATCGGCGACGCATATTCGGCTAAGCTTAGCGTAATAAACTTCTTAGCCAGATTTTCTCGAACAAACACTTCTACCTAGTCTAGCTCGGCCGGCGACAATCGTCTTAGTGACTCGGTTCTTGGCAGCGTAGCTCCCTCTTTTAGTCGGATCTCGTTGTCGTATTCCGGTTAGTAGAGCGGCAAGAGGTTAGAGTCAGCCTTCGAGAACACGTTAGCGTAGCTGTAGAGTTCTTTCGGTAACACCTCTAGCAGATCCACTTCTTCTTCCGCTATTATCTTCCGGTAGTCTTCGATGTCCTTTATTAAGATAGCGTAAATCTCATTGTCCGGCGACCTCGCGAGGGTCGTTAAAGCTTCCGAGCTTATTATTCCGATCGTGTCTGGAGGGTCGGGCCGATCTATTAGAACCTCTTCGATGGTCGTAGCGTTCGATTTCGCGGTAACAACGGTAACCGATCCGGCGGCGACTCCGCTTTGCTGGTTTTTGAACCTGTGAGAGGCTCAAGAATCTTGGTTCAGAAACTTGGGGTCGGGTATCTACATAAAGGAACTGATAGGCAGTTCCTTCGACGTCTGCTCTGTACGATTTGTACCTACGAAGCCAAGCTAGCAATTCCCCCTTTGTGCCGAGGTGCAAGGTTCACCCTCCGTACGGAGGATCGGGAGTTACTTCCTCCGTACGGTGGTGCCGGGTTTCCACCCCCCCCCCCCCCCTAATCCGAGGGGCGGTAGCTTCCCTTTAAGCAGGACCGTAGTGTTCTCCCTCCGTACGGAGGTAGGGTCCTGTCGGTTGCTCCGTACAGAGGGTGGGGTCGTGCTGGCGCCGCTGAGTCGCAGTCCTTAGGGCGACGGTCGGCCTAGGTCGGGTTCAGGACCTGGGCCGGGCGGCGCCCCCTAACAATACCCCCCCCCCCCCTTTCCCTTTCTCGTAGTGCTTCGTCCGTACGGCGGCGTGTCCAAACTACCTAGCTCCTGCTGTTCCTTCGGCAGGTTGTAGCTTCCTATTTCGTCTAGTCGTCCGAGTCGTCGTCCCTCGTCACTTCCCCCTAGGTCGTAGTTGCCTCTTGCTATTTTACCTGTCTGCAGCAGCTGCCTTGCTTGCTATTCCCACTATAGCAGGCAGTCAGCCTAAGCCTTCTCCCTTCTCTTCCCTTCCCCTTTCTCTTTTCCCTATACAACGTCTACTATCTACTACCGTCTACTACCGTCTACTATCCGCTACTACTAGCTACTAACTACCAACTACCAACCAACCACTACTAGCTAACCACTACCAGCCACTATGTCTGCCCCGTCCGGTCCCCTCGTCGCTGCTGGCCCCGCCCCTCCCCCTCGTCCGGCCGGGGTCCCCCCCCACTTTGTCTATGTACGGTAGGGCCCCTAACTTGACCAGCAGCTACTCTTCCGGTTCGTACGGATTCTTATCTTCCGTACGGTCTGATCTGACGTCTTAGGTGCTACACCTGCGAGCAGCAGGATGCGGCCGGGCTCCCCTTCTACCCCTTCTAGTGTAACCCCGCCCGGGTTACACCTAATCGGGTAGCTACAGCCCGGCCGTCGTACGTTAACGCCCTCCTTATCGCCACCTAGGGCCAGCCTTGCGCCCCCTGCCCCAACTCCCCCCGGCCCTTACTTGGCCTATACCGCCTCCTAGGTTTCTGGGCTAGGGTGTGTGCCTCGTGCAAGTGGAAGGATGGCTCCCTCTACTGCCCCTCCCGCCGTCCGGGGGAGGCACGTAGGGGTGGGGGGGTGCCTCTGCTCCCTGGGGGTGGCCCTGGTAGGGGTGGGGGCCCGGCCGGGCCTAAGGTAGTGGAAATCTCAGATAATGAGTAGGGGGTGTTCTGGTCCCGGGGGGGGGGGGGGGGGGGGGGGGGGGGGGGGGGGGGGGGGGGGGGGAGGGGGGGGGAAGGGGGGGGGTGGTGGCCAGTGAGCCACCCCCCCCCTTAGGTAGTGTGAGAAATTTCGGACGGTGTCCTTCCTAGCTCTTCTCATTTCCACTTCCCCTCCTATTTGTCCCTTGGCTGTTCCTTCCCTCCAGCCCTTATCTCGTACAGTGTCGTACGAAGTTGTGTTAGTAGGGTGCTGTAGCGTCCTACGTTGTGGTATTCGATCCTTTAACAACCTAGGTTTGTCTGCGGCTACCCTGTCCTTAGGGTAGATCGTGCCTCCTTCCGCCGTACGGCGCAGTGTTACTGTAGCTGGGCAGGGGAATGGTCCTCCTCCTATCTGTCCAGTGCGGTTGTGTCTTGCAGGGCCTCGTACAGTTCCTATATAGGCTCTGCCTATCCTCTCCATTTTACTAAGTACTCTGTCTTCCTCCGCTTCCTCTGGCTCTTAAGGATTCCCTCTACCTCGTACTCTTCTTGGCCCTTAGTTATAATTGCAGGTGGGCGCCCGTCGTTAGTCGTCTGATGCGGCAAGGGGTCCGTGCTCGCCGGTCGTACGAGGTCTATATAAAAGACTGGGTGAATCCCTGGGGGAGTGTTTAGTCGTACGGCGTGTGTCCCTACCGGCCGGATCACCGTAAACTTCCTGTTTCTCTAATCCAACTTCTTGCTCGGCTGGTCCGTACGGATGTTTCGCTGGTTTAGCTAAACCTTATCCCCTGCCTCGTACCTTAGTGCAGCCTGTCGTCCCTTGTTGGCCTGCTCTTCCGCGTTCTGCTGGGCTAGGGCCAGGCTTGCTTTTGCCTATTGGTAGGCGTTCGTGATCGTCTGTACGATGGCCTCTCCTTGCTGGATTAGGGATCGTACAGGGCGCAGGGTGTTGCTACTTGGGGTCGGTAGGAGCGGGGAATAGTCGTATCTATAGGTTATAAAGAAGGGGGACAGTCCTGTAGCATCGGCCGTACGGCTGTTGATAGCCAGCTCCGCTATTGGGAGGAGGCGGTTCCAGTTCGTCTGGTTATAGTCGACGTACGCTCGGAGGTACGCCTCTAGGGTTAAGTTGGCCCTCTCCGTCGCCCCGTCCGTCTGCGGGTGCTATGCAGTGGACAGGCGACGCTCTACCCTCAGTAACTGGCAGATCCGTGCCCAGAGTTGGCTCGTAAACTGTAACCCCCAGTCTGATACAATTAACCTGGGGAAACCGTGCTTGCTGAACGTCGTCCGGATAAAGGCCCAGGCGGTGTCTTTAGCTGTAGTGGAGTCCATCCCCTCCAGTATTACCCCCTTCGTCAACTTGTCCGTAACCACTATAATGTTTCGCCGTCCGTTACTCTCAGGGAGGTCCGTAATGAAGTCTACGGTTAGGTCTTGCCAGGGTCGATCCGGTATCGGCAGGGGCTTCAGCAGCCTATGCTTCAGCTCGCGCCAGGGCTTCGTTCGTCCGCACACATCGCAGTTCCGTACGAACCTGCGAATGTCCTTCGCTATCGCTGGCCAGTAGTAGTCCCGGGCGATAATGCTGTACGTCTCCTCGCGCCCTGGGTGCCCGGTGGCTATAGAGTTATGTGCTCGTTGTATTAAGCCCGTACGGAGCTTCTCGTCCGCCGGGACCTATATCCGATTTCTGAACTTCAGGTTGTTCTCCTCGTCCACTGAACACTCGGCTGCCGATACCTTTAGGTGGAGCTCGGTTGGGAGTTTCCGTTGCCCTCCCTAGATCGCCGTACGGGCCCCTCGGTATGCCTCGTCCTTTTCCACTGCCTCTTCCCAAGCTTGCAGTTAGGGTTCCTATAGATGTGTCGCCGCCAGGTAGATAGTCTCCCCGCCTGGCTCTTCCTTGAACATCTGGAATGTCCGCGACTTCAGCCGGTCGTCCTCGTACGTCGTTGGCATGTCCTGGTCCTGTCTAGACAGTGCGTCGGCCCTGCTGTTGTCCTTACCCTTGCAGTACTGGAGTCTTATGTTAAACCGGCTTAGGTACATTGCCTATCGTACGTGCCTCTTAGACAGCTTCCGGGGTTAAGTGAAGTATTCCAGGTTCTTGTAGTCCGTTAGGGCGAGGAACTCAGGCACCGAGCGGAGTTCCCTATCCTAGGCTTCGCAACACCGTACGACTGCCAGCAACTCTTTGTCGTAGATAGGGTAGTTGCACTCAGCCGGGGAGTTCTTCTTAGAGAAATACGCGCATAGGTGTAGGAGTCCGTCCGGGCCTACCTGTAACAGGATACCCTTAATGCAGTACCCTAAGGAGTCGGTTTCCAGTATTGTCGTACGCTCCGGGTCAAAGGCGGCGAGCGTTGGTCCTGTAGTGAAGAGCTCTTTTAGCTTGTCGAAGCTCTTATTGCATTCGTCCGACTATTTGAACTGCTTGTCCTTGTACGTCAGCTTAACTAGGGGGCGCACGATCTCCGAGTAGTTCCGTATAAACTGGCGGTAGAAGTTGGCAAACCCAAGGAATTCCCGTACGCCCTTAACGTTTATAGGCGGCTTCTATAGCTTGATAGCATCAATCTTCTTCCTATCTATGCTGATGCCTTTCCCTGCCTCGATAATGAAACCTAGGTATTTCGTACGTTGGACACCGAACTCACACTTGTCGATGTCGAGGTACAAGCCCGCCTGCTGCAGACGGTCCAGCACCTTCTTGACATCCCGTACGTAGTCTGCGTAGGTGCTGTCCGTAAAAACCAGGGTGTCGTCGAGGTATGCCGAGCAGATGTCGTCTAGTAACCCTTGCAGGGACTTGTTGATGTACCTTTGGAAGGTTGCCGGTGCATTGGCAAGGCCAAAGGGGGTGACCAGCCACTTAAAAAGACCGTATCTCGTACGGAAGGCAGTCATCCATTTACAGCCTTCCTTAATCCGTATCTTGTGGAAGGCCGAGACTACGTTAAGCTTAGTGAACTACTTCGCCTTGCTGATCCGTCCGAGGGTCTCCTTAATAAGGGGTAGAGGGTACCGGTCCTTCTTAGTAATCGCGTTAATGCCTCTGTAGTCTACGCAGAAACGCAATCCAGCCTTCCCCTCCTTGTAGACAAACAGTACTAGGGCTCCTGCGGACGACGTACTGGCCCGGATAAACCCTTTAGCAAGCAGGTCGTCCAGCGTCTTGCGCAGTACTAGGAGTTCTCCAGAGGACATCCCGTACAGCGGTCCGTACAGTACCTCCGGCAGGCTCCTATCCGGGCGGGGTTCCAGCTGGATGTTATAGTCAATCCCTTCCCCTCGGTGTAGCGGCAGTTTCGAGGCCGACTTCGGTTCAAAGAGGTCCAGGTACCTAACATACTCCCTTAGGAGCTTCGTACAGGGGTTTGTCGCTTCCTTAGGTGCCAATGCCTTCTCGATGTCCGCCGTTGCTGTGTTGATTTCGGCCTTAGCATTGCCACCTTGCAGGGACCTGCCCTGGTCCCGGATTCTCCGCTTTGTTGCTGCCAGGTACAGCCGTCCTCGTCCGACGTCCAGCTTGCCCTTCTAGCGCTCTATCTAAGGCTTTCCTAGTATTAGGTTATACCCCAACTTGTCCCGTACGACATAGAGGTACGAGTCTTGCTCGTGGTGTCCTTGTACCTCTATTGTTACTTTCACTATGTGGGTAATGTCCGGTCCCCGCCCGGTAATGCCCAGCATGCGTACAGGTACCGTAGGGGCCGTCTTAATCCGATGTCTCTGTACGAAGTCTTCGCTAATCACTCTATACACCAAACATCCCGTGTCGATCAGTGTCCGCGCCGTTGCGGACCCGTTCAATGTCGGCCGTACGATAAACGGCGTCGTCGTTATGTAATTGCTCTTAAAAGATGGCCAAGTAATGCTTTGATTTGGCGGTCTATCTCGCACCCGCCTCTGGCAGAGTCTTCGCTTAGAGGCTACTCTTTTCCCGACTCGTCGTCGTCCGAGTAGGACACCTGATCTTCTCGTTAAGGCGCTGCAGTGGCCACCCTTGCAGTGGTCGGCCGTCCCCCAGGTCTCTCTGCTGGCAGGAGCCCGCAATTCCGTACGGTGTGGCCCATCTTGCTACACCGGTAACAGCTCCCTTCTGCTCGCCTCTTGTTAAGGGTGGCTGTGTCTACCTATTGCGCCTTCTTAGTGGCGGCCCTTGGCCGTACGGTGGCTGCTGCTGCTACCCTCGTCGTCGTCGGTTCCCAGTCTATAGCATCTGTCTGTCGCTGGGGAGGTTGTCTCATCTCCTAAGCACGGCCTATCCGTCCTAGCCTGCGTTGCTGGTCGTCGACTATCCTGAGAAGGTTACAAAATTCCTCGTACGTAGCTGGCCGCATTATACCCACCAGCCCTGTTATAATTTCCTTAGAGAGGCCTACCTCCAGAGAGGTGATTTTCATCCTGTCCTCCTATTAGAGACCCCCTGCTTCTGCCAAAGTCTGGTCAAATTCCGCAAGGAATTCTCGTACGGTTTTGCGTCCTTGTTTTATCGTGTTAACCTGTAGGAGCGCTCGGCTCTCGCGGTCCGGGTCCTTGTAGCTCTTGTCCAGAGCTGCCTAGAGCATCGTCGTCGTAGCTATTGCTAGGTTGGCAATGGCCGTCTCGTAGTACGGCAGAATTCGTGCTGCCGCCCTGCCCTTTAACCTCCTAAAGAGGTAGACTACCTTGTCCAGCTCGGTCGGGTATGCTCCTAAGTCAACTAGGAGCTTGGAGCGCATCTGAGCCGCCCAGGAGGGGTACTCGGCCAGGGCCTTACTATCGTACGTAGAGACGTCGGGGAGTTTGCTCTTAGGGGTCGGGGTAGGGGTTATCGTGTTCGTCGTCGTAGGGGTCGGATCGCGATCGGACGCCCTAAGCTGTCGTAGCTCCTGTTCCTGTTGGGAAATCATCGCAGCCTGGTGGCTTACTTGCTGTTCGAGCTGTCTCTTGCTTTCCAGCAGCTCCTCGTACACGCAGTGCATGTGTCCCTCTATGGCCGTGGGTTCTATAGGGATGTCGCCGTCCATCTTGCTCTATCACCGCGGTCACCGACAGTGAGATCAGTTCCTAATGTAAGAGGCTCAAGAATCTTGGTTCAGAAACTTGGGGTCGGGTATCTACATAAAGGAACTGATAGGCAGTTCCTTCGACGTCTGCTCCGTACGATTTGTACCTACGAAGCCAAGCTAGCAATTCCCCCTTTGTGCCGAGGTGCAAGGTTTACCCTCCGTACGGAGGATCGGGAGTTACCTCCTCCGTACGGTGGTGCCGGGTTTCCACCCCCCCCCCCCCCTAATCCGAGGGGCGGTAGCTTCCCTTTAAGCAGGACCGTAGTGTTCTCCCTCCGTACGGAGGTGGGGTCCTGTCGGTTGCTCCGTACGGAGGGTGGGGTCGTGCTGGCGCCGCTGAGTCGCAGTCCTTAGGGCGACGGTCGGCCCAGGTCGGGTTCAGGACCTGGGCCGGGCGGCGCCCCCTAACAGAACCCTAGCGTGCCTTTACCTACGTCGATAACGGCTTTCTGGTTCTTTATCTATTTCTGTCCTATAATAATGTTAAACCTTCTAATATCTATAATTCGGAACGTCGCTTCCGTGGTGCGACCAGCTAGGGTAGTCTTTAATGGCACATAATGCGTAACACTCTCTGTGTCTTGTCCGTTGTATGCCGAACTTCGCGTCGGCGACGCTAGCTCTACTAGATAACCGTATCCTTTTATTAGTCTCTGAACTAGTCGATAGTGGATCGCGGCTCCGATAAGGGCTCCTATGTCGATAAAAGCTCTTAGCTAAAGTGGTCTGCTTAAGCTATTAAGGGGTTGGACAGTAATTGGAAGGATAATAGCTGTTTCCGTGTTTACTTCCACTGCTGCTAAGAGCGGATTACTGCAGCTGTTAATACTTCCTTCTTCCAGCGGCGTAGTTCGTGTTAGTGCCCTATAGTCCCTGCTGGATAGGGGGCCTATCCTTCTAGCTAGTCTTTTCTTAGGATTCGCAGAAGCACTCTACCGTCTACACTGTCTGCGTCGTTCGGAGCCGGCTCGATAGCTTGTATAGTCTTTCTTAGCAGCTGCTGCTTTATAGCCCGATACTCCTGCTTCTGCTTATCCGTAGCTTGGCATCTCGTAGCGATATAGCTAGGCTTCCTATACGCGTAGCAGGTAGGGACGAACGATAAGCGCGGCGAATAAGATAGCTGCTGCAGTGCTCTCTAGAAAGGTGCAGGGGGTCGTGTTGTCGGCGTCGTTAACGGCTTCTAGTTCGATTTGCGCGATTTTGCGTAAGCGCTTAGGTTTCTAGCAGTAACTCTCGCTCTGTGTACGAAGCTTTCGAGGTCTTCGTCTTCTACCTACGCTATAGCTGCGGCCAGTTTAGGGTTCAGCTTCTGCCTTAGTAGGTAGAGCTGCTTATCTTCTAACACTCTGGCTCTAATAGCATATTTCCGGAATAGTCCGTAGAATTCCTCGAACGTCTGCCGGTTCTAGTTGACCTTGTCTAGCTGTTTACAGGCCGTCTTCTTTCAGAAAGAGTCTCCGAAGCGTTAGTCCAGCGCTTTAATCGCTTCTTCGGCAGTTACCTCTTCTAGGTCTGCTACTAACGAAAAAGCTTTACCTTCTAATCGCGACTCTAGGTATGCCAACCTGTCTTCTTTACTGTTTCCGGCGTAATCGCGGTCTATCTTGTTCTTTATCTTCTTCTTAAATACCTCCTATTCTTTAGGGTCTCCGCCTCCAAACGCTAGTAGGTCTGGTAGTAACGTTATTAAGGTGCTACCTTAACTGTAGGCCGCCGGTAAGGCGGTCTCTGCTTGTTCTTCTCGATGCGGTAGCGGCGCTGACGGCATCGTTGCTTCTATCTTAGCTAACTAAGTCTTTATCGCCTTCAGTTGTGCTAGTCGATTCGCCGCTTAGTTTTCTAGCACGTCGATAATAGTTTCTGCCGAATCCTTCTCAGCTATTACCGCTTCTATTTCGTCTCTTAGTCGCCTGTTCTCTTCTATGTTCCTGTAAAACTTCTTTTCGACGAAGGTAATAATGTCGAACACCTTCTTAGCTCTATGTTCTGTAAGATATTCTCCTATCTTATCCGGCGTACGTGCGTACAGTTCGGCATAGCTCTCTATGCCCTTTCTCGCTTTATCTATCTCTTCTTCTATAAGGCCCTCTGTAGCTATTCTATCGTCGAGGATGCTAGTATGCCTATCCCTTAGTCTGTTAGTCTTTCTCTTTCCGCTGCGGCCTGTAACGCTGCCTTCTACCGTCAAGAAGCTCTCTATAGCTGTCTTACAGTGCTGGGGGGTTGTTAGTTTGGTGTGTATAGTGCGCGTGCGTTATTTGGGTGTCCGGATAGTTCAACAGTCCCTTTCGCGCAGCGCGGAGTTAGTGTAGTAAGTGAGTTCGAGATATAATAATCCGGGCACGCAGATATAATTTAATACAGCCTTTTTAATAACTATATCTCGAACTAAGGAGGGAAAGGAATCTATATAGTAGTAGGTGAGAGCTTTAGGGGTGGTGTGCCAAGGCCAGGCTCGGTCCGGAAGGGCCGAGCCGAAATTCTAAGGGTCTACCCTATTACTTAGTCCCACCCCTTTCTGCCGCCGCAACACATAGTATTCCTGCTTCTGCTAATTCGTTGCTTGGCATCTAGTAGCAATATAACTAGGCTTTCTGTACATGTAGCAAGTAGGGACAAACGGCGAACGCAGTGAATAAGCTGGCTGCTAGCGGCCTCGTTAGAAAGGAGCAGAAGGTCGCGTCGTCTGCGTTAGCGACGACTTCTAGTTTAGTTCGCGTACTGTCGATTTTCTGTACGCGTTTAAGTTTCTGGCAGTAACTCTCGCCTAGTGTACAAAGCTCTTAAGGTCTTCGTCTTCTACTAAAGCTATAGCTCTGGCCAGCTTAGGGTTTAACTTCTGCCTTAGTAGGTATAATTGTTTATCCTCTAACACCTTAGCTCTAATAGTATATTTCCTAAACAGTCTGTAGAATTTTTTAAACGTTAGCCGGTTTTGGTTAATCTTGTCTAGTTGCTTATAGGCCGTCTTCTTTCGGAAAGGGTCTCCGAAGCGCTGGTCTAGGGCTTTAATAGCTTCGTCGGCAGTTACATCTTCTAGGTCTGCTACTAACAAGAACGCTTCGCCTTCTAGTTACGATTCTAGATAGGCCAATTTATCTTCTTTACTGCTTCCGGCATAATCGCGACTTATCTTGTTCCTTATCTTCTTCTTAAAGGCTTCCTAGTCCTTAGGGTCTCTATCCCTAAAGGCCGGTAGATTAGGTAGTAACGTTATCGAGATGCTACCTTAACTGTAGGCCGCTAGTAAGGCAGTTTCTGCTTGTTCTTCTTGTAGTAGCGGCAGTGCTAACGACATCGCTGCTTCTATGTTAGCTAACTAAGCCTTTAGTGTCTTTAGTTGCGCTAGTTGTGTCGCTGCCTAGTTCTCTAGTATATCAGTAATAGTTTCTGCTAATTCCTTCTTAGCTATTACTGCTTCTATCTCCTCTCTTAGCTGCTTGTTCTCTTCTATCTTCTTATAGAACGTCTTTTCGATAAAGGTAATAGTGTCGTATACCTTTCCGGACCTGTGTTCTGCTAGTTGTTCCTCTAGTTCGTTAGCTGTATAGGCGTACAGCTCCTTATAGCCGGCTATGCCCTTCTTCGCTTTATCCGTCTCTTCTTTTTTAAGACCTTTAGTGGCCGTCCTCTTATTAAGGATACTAGCGTACCTATCTCTCGCTCTGTTAGTCTTTCTCTTTCTGCTGCTGATCTGAGCACTTAGATGTAAATCAATACGGCTACTTTGAAAACTATATCCAAGGCTAGAGAGGGAAGAATCTACGTACAAGCGGAGGTGGAGGTATTTGAGTGTGCGCCAAGCCTGGCCCTGCTAGGTGGCCACATCCACATCCGTATTAGCTGCAGCCTGTAACGCTGCCCTCTACTGTTAAGAAGCCCTCTATAGTCTTCTTACAGTGCTAGTATGTTTGGTTTAGGTTTTAGTGTACGCGTACGTTATTTAGGTAGCTAGATGTAGTTGAACGGTCCCTTTCGCGTAGCGCAGGGTTAGTGTAGTTAGTAAGTTCGAGATATAATAATCCGAGTACGTAGATATAATTTAATACAGCTGTTTTAATAACTATATCTCGAACTAAGGAGGGATAGGAATCTATACAGCGGTAAGTAAGGGCTTTAGGGGTAGGTACGCCAAGGCCTAGCTCGATCCAGAAGGGCTAAGCCGAAATTCCAAGGGTCTACCCTATTACTTAGTCCTACCCCTTTCTGCCGCTGTAACAGGACCTAGGGCGACGACATTTGTTTTTCAGATCTTTAACAGACTATTCTATTCGGACATACCAATTAAGACGGCTCTCGCAATCAAGACACAGCTACAGAGCATAAGGCAGAGCCCTAGGCAGAGCACTAGGCAGAGCACTAGCTAAAGCACTAGAGCTGCTGCAGTTAATATAGCTGCTGTAGGCAGGTACAGCTATAGGCAATATAGGTACAGACAACATAGACTGCTATATATAGGGCTGCTGTATAGAGCATAAGATAGAGCATAAGGCAGAGCATAAGGCAGAGCACAAGGCAAAGCACAAGGCAGAGCATAAGGCAGAGCACAAGGCAGAGCACCTAGGCAAGAGTACAGAGCAAGAGCACAGAGCAAGAGCACCTAGGTACAGGTATAGCTACTGCAGATAATAGAGGTACAGCTGCAGACAATACAGGCAAAGTAGAGGCAAGAGCACAAGGTAGCTGCAGACAACAGAGGGCATAGCTATAGGCAATATAAGGCTTCTGCAGGCAATACACTGTTTAGAAGAGCGCGTCTAGAAGTACGTCTAGAAGCACGTCTAGAAGCACGTTCAGAATTTAGAAGCACTGCTATAGGTAGGCACAGCTGCTGCACCTAGCTGCTGTACTACTAGGTAGATCACTAGGCAGAGCACTAGGCAGAGCACTAGACAGACAGCTGCAGACAAAACAGGGCTGCTACAGACAACAGGCAGCTGCAGACAACATATACAGTTTAGAATTTGGAAGCATATGTTTAGAATTAAGCGACCTCTACGACAAACGATCTCTGCGATAAACGACCTCTGCGACAAACGACATCTGCAGCCGCAACCTCCGCGACCTCCGCGACCTCCGCAACCTCCGTAACCTCCGCGACAATCTAAGAATTCTGCAGCCTTAGCAAGGCACTAAATTAAGGCACTAAAGCGACTGCAAAAAGGCACGAGATTAAGGCTTAAAACGTATAGAAATTAAAGCTTAAAAGCAATCTCTAAGCGACTTGTTTAGTGCAACCTAATTAGCTAATAGTAAAGCTAAATCTATAACCTGGTTTAGCACCTGCGACCTGGTCTAGCACCATGGGACCTGGTCTGGCACAATGCGACCTGTTTTGGCACAATGCGATTAATAGGCTGATTGCGATTAATAGGCTAATTGCGATTATAGGCAATCGCTGGTTAGGGAGGGCGGTAGTAATATAGATATAGATATAGACAGCTAGCAGCTAGGCTTGGCAAGCTAGGCTTGGCGTACACTTAAATACCTGCCCCTCCGCTTGTACGTAGATTCTTCCCTCTCTAGCCTTGGATATAGTTATTAAAGTAGCTGTATTGAATTACATCTACGTGCTCAGATTAATTAGGTCTTCTTATTCTTCTGTCTATCCTTCTGCTTCTGCCTCTTTTTCTTCGTCTTTTTCGTCTTCTTTTTCTTTATCTCTTTCTTCTACTCCTTCGTCTTCTTTTTCCGTCTAGTTCGTAGTTCTTTCCGCGAAAATTCTTCTTAAAATTGACATTACCTCTTCTTTTCTTCTATCTTAAAAACATTAACCCTTTTCTCTTCTGCTTCTTCTTTATATTGTCGCTGATCCGAGCGTACAGATATAATTCAATACAGCTGTTTTAATAACTATATCTCGAACTAAGGAGGGAAAGGAATCTATATAGCAGTAGGTAAGGGCTTTAGGGGTAGCATACCAAGGCCCGGCTTGGGCCGAGCCAAAATTCTAAGGGTCCACCCTATTACTTAGTCCTACCCCTTTCTGCCGCTGCAACAAAGAAGGCCGGAAAAGAGCTATATCAAAAAGAAAAAGAATAAAGCGACATAATTGGCTAAGAGAAATAAAGAGACAACGGCATAGACAGAGAAGCACATAAGAAGACGAAATAAGAGGCGCACAGATCAAGGAAATAAGATAAGGTCAAAATAGAAGAGCTAACGTTAAAATAGAAAGGAAAAGATGTAGGATTTAGGCATTCATTAGGCAGAAAGTGGCTATTACACTGCGAAAAAGAGGCAGAAAAAAGAAGATGAGAAGACAGATAGAAAAGAAGCCTATGAAAATAGAATAGAATAGAAGGATATCATGAGCTCAGAAGTTTGGAAGAAATCGAAGATATCGAGCCGGAGGAGATAAGTAAGCCGTCAAGGGCGCCCGCTGGTAAGGGAGGGGGGTAGTGTTGCAGTGGTGGGAAGGGGTCGGACGGAATGATGGCGGAGACCCTGGAATTTCGGCTCGGCCCTTCCGGACCGAGCCGGGCCTCGGCGCACCACCCCTACAAAAGCCCACGACGACTACTACCACATCGATTCCTTCCTTCTGCAGTTCGCGATATCGTCATCACAAGGCCGTATCGAATGATATCTACGCGCTCGGATCAGATCCCGCTGTTTGATCACTCTCTCGCGAACGGACGCAGGAAGGAAATCTATGTCGTGGTCGCGGTGGGCTTTGGTCGCGGTGGCGCGCCAAGGCCCGGCTCGGTCCTTCCCGGAACCGCCCCCCCCCCCAATCCTGGAAGCGGCCGACGGTCCATGGACCCCGATCATTCCGTCCCACCCCTTTCCACCACCGCAACCGGCAGATCGAGCACGAACATTTCTGCCTTCTTCATTCGACCACCAACAACAGCCTTGTCGTTCAGACATGCCGTGTTGATTCCCATGTTGATTGTGCTGAGAAGATTGTGCGATCCGGATGGTGCGGCCAGGCTCATGGTGATGTCCGTTCGAAGTCGGGGATTTTCGTCGTGTGCTGTAGATCGCGTGGCGAAAGAAGAGTCGGTGCTATCTCCGATCCGACGGATGGGTTTGGTGAGATGTACGGGATTGTGTCGGGTGCACAAATAACCTGAGGCTTGAAAGTGGGCCTTGCGGGTGGGGCGGATGGAGCAAGAAACATTTCGGCCTTCGGGATGATGCGATCGCATGTTGAGGTGTTGAGATATGGCGTGTTGATCCACAAGTTGGTTGCGCGAGGAAAATGGGATATGACCGGCTCGTGAGGAGAAAGAATGGAGATTCTTTCCGCCGAGGGCGTCGCCACGTACGTGATCGGAGCGACGACACGGGCGAGAATGCTCCTGCTCCGCCCGCGTACCCCCTCCCCTCCTCCCACACACACATCGTCCAGCGCCCCTACATTGCGATGCTCAGCCTCCCCCCCCCCCCTATCCCCCCTTTCGCGAAGCCACTGACGGCCATCGATTGCCGGCAGGTGCGTGGCCGGGACGAAACATGTCCTGGCGCGACCCCACCCCATGCGCGCCGCAAAACGCACAGCGCAAAAAAAAGATAACAAAGAAAACCCCCCAAAAAAAACACCCCGAACCTGATCCAAGAGGGAGCTCGCCCGATCGAGCCCCCATCAGCCATGTCCAAGAAAAAAAAGGGGGGGGGGGACCCGCTCGAGAATGGCTGATGCGATGACCGAGCTCTGCCTCCGACCGGGGCGGAAGCGGCCACGGCGTGTCGGGTGGTGGGATGCGACGCGGGTTCCGATCAACTGGAGTTGGCGCGAATCAACATCTCCTGCGAAGGGTCATGTCAGCGGCGCCGGGGGGGGCGGGAGACCGTCTTCATCATCTCCGTACAGGGACTCACGCGTGCTAAGGGATCGTCCTGATCGGCGGTGAGGATCGCCGGGCTCTCGAGCCCACTCGGCCCCTTCTCCGTGTATCCTCGATCGGCGAGAGCAGGTCGTTTCGGGGTCAGCAATCTGTTGTGATCTGGGCTATCATCAGAATGGGTTGCGTCTTCCGTCAGGTGACTGCGGCCGTCGTTTTTCCTTTCGAGTAACGCACCGCCGAGAGTTGCACATTTCAGGATGGTCTGAATGAGCTGATTGGGCTTCAAAGGCTTGGAGAGGTACTCGTCCATCTGTGCCTGGATACACTTTTCGCGGTCACCCAGCATGGCATGCGCCGTGAGAGCGATGATGGGGGACCGCGCAAGCTCGTGTTGCTTTTCGTACTCCCGGATCTTGGCGGTCGCCTCGAATCCTCCCATGATGGGCATTTGAACATCCATGAGGACGACATCGAACCGCTTTTTCTTGATCGCTTCGAACGCTTCCAGGCCGTTGTTGGCCACGGTGACCTTGTGGTTGTGCTTGGTCAGTATCTTGACGGCCAGCTTCTGGTTGACCGCGTTGTCTTCGGCCAGCAGGATGTCAAAGGTCCTTGAGTGGTCGGCGGAGATGGGAGCCGCGCGCCCCTCCAGCGCTGGGATCAGGGCGTTGCCCAGGTCGATGGGTAAGCACGGCGTGGTCATGTAGCTCGAGATGCCATTCTCCAGAGCGGTCTTGAAGTTGACCGATATGGCCGGTGCCAACATGACGATGGGGATGTACTTGAAGCGCTCCAGGCTCCGCAATTTCTGAGCTGTTTCACTGCTGTCCACAATCACACAATCGTACTGGTCGTCCAGGCTGAGCTCTGACGGTGGCGTTCGGCCGTTGCCGACCACGCACGGCACGAGGTCGAGTGCCCGGATGCTGTTCGCAATCTGGCCCGAGTGCTCGATGAACCCGTTGTCGACGAACAGGACATTGTGTTTCCGGTATTGCTGGAGTTGTGGCATGACCTTCAGGACATCGGGGTTGCCCAGGCGCACGGCGCAGGTGAAGAAGAAGGTGCTGCCGGAGCCATACGTCGACTCGACCCACATCTTGCCGCGCATCAGCGTGACCAGCCTTCGTGAAATGGACAGTCCAAGACCGGTGCCGCCGAATTTCCGGGTCGTCGATCCGTCTGCCTGTTGGAAGGTGTCGAAGATGAGATCCAGCTTGTTGGAGTGGATGCCGATGCCTGTGTCGGAGACGGCGAACTTGACCACCACCTCGCCCGGGCCACACTGCGCGGTCTCGTCGGAGAAAATCTTGACCCGCACTTCTCCGTGCTCGGTGAATTTGATGGCATTGCCGGCGAGGTTGAGGATGATTTGTCGGAGGCGGAAGCTGTCGCCCACGATGTAGTCGGGCACCGACGAGTCCGTGTCGTAGATCAGGCTGATGTCCCGTTCGTTGGCTCGGACGGCCAGTGACTTCAAGCTGTTGAACACCAGACTCCGGAGGGAGAAGGGCTCCTCTTCCAAGATCATGCGGTTGGCCTCGATCTTGGAGATGTCCAGGATGTCGTCAATGATGGTCAGTAAGCTGTTGGCGAGCGAAAAGACGATGTTGAGCATGTCACGCTGGTTCTGCTCCAGCTCGGTGTCCAGGGTGAGCTGGGTCATTCCGATGATTCCGTTCATCGGGGTTCGGATCTCGTGGGACATGTTGGCCAGGAACTCCGACTTGGTCTTGTTGGCCAGCTCGGCGGCCTCCCTCGCCTGATTGTTCTTCTGGATGCTCTCGCGCAAGTTGAGAACCATCTTGTTGATCTTGTTTTTCAGCTCGTTCATTTCTCCCGAAGCTTCGACGTTGATCATCTTGGTGAAGTCTCCCTTCATGGCCGCGTGCGTGATGTCGGCGAAGGCGCGGACTTGCGAGGTCAGGTTTTGGGCCATGATGTTGACGTCGGTGGTGATCTCCTTCCAGCGTCCCGTGATGCCTTCCACCTCGGCCTGTCCGCCCATCTTGCCGTCGACGCCCACGTCCCGAGCAACACGTTTCACGGCGAGCGACCAAGCATCCAGGCGGGTGACCATGTCGTTGATGGTGTCTTTTAAGGTTTGGATCTCGCCTTGGGCGTGGACTTTGATCCTCTGGCTCATGTCTCCCCGCGCGATGGCCTGCGTCACGTCCGAGATACTTCGCACTTGGCTCGTCAAGTTGTTGGCCATGGTATTTACATTGTTGGTGAGATCTTTCCACGTGCCCTCGACGCCCTGCACCTTGGCTTGACCGCCAAGAACGCCCTTGTTTCCCACTTCTCGCGCGACTCTGCTCACTTCGAAGGCAAAGGTGCTGAGTCGGTCAACCATGGAATTGATCGTGTTCTTCAGCGCCAGGATCTCGCCTTGCACTTCGGCCTCCACTTTCTTGCTCAAGTCACCGCGTGCGACGGCGGTGGTCACCTCGGCGATTTCTCGCACTTGTGTGGTGAGATTCATGGCCATGCCGTTCACGTTTTCGGTCAGGTCCTTCCAGGTGCCTTCGACGCCGTGTACCTGTGCTTGGCCCCCCAGCTTGCCCTCCGTTCCCACTTCTCGTGCCAAATTGGTGACTTCGCTGGAGAACTGGCGAAGCTGGCCCACCATGGAGTTGATGGTCGTCTTGAGCGCCAAGATTTCTCCCTTGCACTGCGCCTTCACCTCCTGTGTGAGGTCGCCGCGCGACACGGCCGTGGTCACCTCGGCGATGTCGCGCACCTGAGCGGTAAGGTTGTTGGCCATGGCGTTGACGTTGACGGTCAAGTCGTTCCACATGCCCTGGACCCCTTCGATTTGTGCCTGGCCGCCGAGGATGCCTTCGGTACCGACATCGCGAGCCACGCGCGTGACTTCGGTGGCGAAGGTTCGCAACTGACCCACCATTTCGTTGATGGTCTGCTGGAGCTGGAGGATCTCACCTTTGGCGGGCCGCTGGATTTTGCGGCTCAGATCGCCTTGAGCAACGGCGGTGGTGACGACTGCGATCTCACGGACTTGATCGGTCAGATTCTGTGCCATGACGTTGACTGCGAGCCATTAGCACGGTCCCGCCCCACATGTGCCTCTGGACCGACCGTTTTGGGTGAGCTCGGCCCAGATGCCGTCGACCCCGGGGACAACCGCCTGACCGCCGAGGCGGCCTTCGGTGCCTACTTGCTTGGCCAGGTGGGTGACTTGGCTGGCAAAGTCTTGCAGCTGGTCCACCATGGTGTTGATGGTCTCCTTGAATCGCGCGATCTCCGGGTCCTTTTCGGTTGCGTGGATCAGGACCTTCTTGCTGAGATCTCCTTTGGCGACAGCGGTGATGATGGTGCCGATCTCGCGGAGCACCTTTTGGTAGGTCTGGTTGATCTGCGCGTTCTTCTCGATTTCGCGCTTCAGCTGCTCGATGGACTGCGAGTTGCCGAGCGTGTTCAGCGCGGCTTGGGTGGCGTTGCGCTGGTCCTGGAGTTGCTGCTTGATGCCATCGATGAAGTCCTTCTGCGTGCGGATCTCTTGCGCTTGCTGGTCGATGTGGTCTCGCAGGACGGTGAATTGCTCCTCGGTGAGCTGGCGCGGCTGAGCCTCGCCCTCGTGCTTGGCGAGAAGGCTGTGCACCCACGAGGCCGAGCGCGGGCGCGGATCGAGCGCGGCAGCCTTGGGGGGAGGTGGATGGTCGGCAGGGAAGGGCGAGGAGTGCGGCTCGTTGGGCGTCATGGGCAGCGAGCTGGGAGCGCCGGCGGCGCGCGCCTCGAGCAGGTGGATGCGTGCGGCGAGGCCGGTCAATTCGCGCTCGAGCGTGCGCTTCTCGACGCTGTCGTCGCCCGGGAGGACGACGGGATAGCCCGGTGCGCCATTCGCATGTGCAACGGCGGAGGCCGCGAGGGAGTCGGGGTCGAACGGGGTGTACTGCTTGGCGAAGCTGGCCAGGATGCTGGCCACGGCCGCCGACGTCTGCTCGTGCGGCATGGCGGCGGGGGCTGCGCGGGGCCTCTGTCGGCTAGGAGGGCATTGCAGCTTGACGTGCTGCTCCTGCGGCGGTGGAGAGGGTGGGCGCTTCGTGGTGGCGGGTGCTGGCGCGTCGACCGACCACGAGCTTGGGCAGCCCGCTCAGTCTCGGCGCGGAGGCTACGGCAGTGCAATGCAGCATGTACGGGGTCGAGGGGTCGATCCTCGGGCGCGGAGCGGGACGCACGCGTGGGGGGATGGCGGCGATGTGGGAGGTTCGGGGCGGGCGGGTGGTGAGTGTGGGTGAGTGAGTGAGTGAGTGGATGGGTGGGTGAGTGTGAGAGAGTGGGTGAGTGAGTGTGGGTGGGTGAATGGGTGCAGGTGCTATGCTGCGCTGTGCGGTGCGGTGCTGTACGGGGCGGTGGTGTGCGGTGCGGTGCGGAGCGGTGGTGCGGCGGTGGTGTGCGGTGGTGGTGCTGTGCTGAGATGCCGCGACGCCGACGCGGACGACGGCCACGCCCACGCCCACGCCCACGCTCGCGGGCTGCAGGCAATCGTCGACGCCGACGCTGCTCTGCCAGTCACCACCCCTGCTCCAGTGCGGTCTGCAGGCGGAGCTCCCTGCACCCTGGCCGTTTCGAAGGAGCCCATGTAAAACGCGCTCCCGCACCGCGCTGCACCCTACCCGCCGCCTCGATGGAAAATGCTTCGACCCCGCGCACAGACAGACAGACACACCGACAGACAGACAGACACACCGACAGACAGACACACAGACACACACACACACACACACACACACAGACACACACACACACAGACACACACACACACACACACACACACACACACACACACACACACACACACACACACACACACACACACACACACACACACACACACACACACACACACATCACCCTCACTCACACCCTCACGCCCCCCCACCCCCACACCCCCCACACACCCACACACCCACCACACCACACACACCCACACCCTCACTCCTCTCACCCACACACGTCTCTCATGACTCCTCCCTCGCTCCACCCCGCATCACATCATTGGCTTCCGACACACTTGGCGTCCTGCCGCGTGAGGTCATGACCGGGCGGCAGGGTCAATGCCCGCCCGGTCTCGAAATGGCCAACCACGTCGGTCCTGGACGGGAGGGGAGCACGGAGCCGTCACGCCACAGGGGGGTGGGTTCTGAAGACAGGG
The DNA here is from genome assembly GCA_016165855.1 of Pseudocercospora ulei. NCBI lineage: Eukaryota > Fungi > Ascomycota > Dothideomycetes > Mycosphaerellales > Mycosphaerellaceae > Pseudocercospora > Pseudocercospora ulei. Next base: position 1,012,188 of record JACWNB010000003.1, read on the forward strand.
TCGGGCGGAGAGCACGAAACGGGATGCGCATCTGATCAGAGGCACGGACAAGCGATAGTGGACGGCTGATATAGGCGGCACCCGAGTCCCATGCGGTCGCCGGTGTGGTCAGGCCCGAGTCCGCTGTGCGCCTCGCTCCAACACCAAAGCAATCCCGGGATCCCCGACCCTGCCGAGGAGCGAGACGCAAAACCTTCTTCCGGCCGCACAGGTCTCCTCGTGTCAAGATCTGCTGACATGACACAAGTGAGAACTTCAGCGAACGTGTATAACGATAACTTTGGTAAGACTGGCTTGCGGCCGCGTATAGTACACTCCAATACTAATCAGTGGTATTTCTCTGAAGGGTATAGATAACAATTAATACACCTTAGTTATCTCTTCTATCTCTGAAGATAGGTAGCACAGCATCGCTAGCTATAGTTATAGCTCCTCCTCTAGTATAACAGTCGTATATATACGTGTTAGGGAATCCCTACCACCAGAGGGTCTCCCGAACAGTAAATAGGCAGTCGCTGTCTAGATAAACCCTATCTGGTTTATATATACCGACAATGTTTTTTTAGTAGGAGGTAGCTAGTCCTAGGTAGGGTGTCGGGAAATCTAGGGACGCTCCTTAGTAGGGCTCTAGCTGTGCGCTAGTAAGCCGTCCGGTCTTTACCTGTCTATTTATCTACCTTCTATCCTTCGTCTAACTATCTCCTATCTTATCGCCCTAACTATGCATCCTGCATCTAACTCGTACAGTCTAGCGGTAGCGGGCTGCCTAGCCGACTATCTTGGCTCTTGCTTAGGAAAGCTTTGTTCTAGATAATATAGTTAGCGTAGGGAATTACTGTCCTCTACCTTAACTCTATTATCTAGACGGAACCTGCTGTTTGTTGCGGCGGCAGAAAGGGGTGGGACTAAGTAATAGGGTGGACCCTTGGAATTTCGGCTCGGCCCTTCCGGACCGAGCCGGGCCTTAGCACACTACCCCTAATGTTGCGGCGGCAGAAAGGGGTGGGACCGAGCGATAGGGCGGACCCTCGGAATTTTGGCTCGGCCCTTCCGGACCGAGCCAGGCCTTGGCACACTACCCCTAAAGCTCTCGCCTACTACTACATAGATTCCTTTCCCTCCTTAGTTCGAGATATAGTTATTAAAAAGGCTGTATTGAATCTTATCTGCGTGCCCAGATTATTATATCTCGAACTTACTCACTACACTACTACCGCGCTGCGAGAAAGGGACCGTTGAACTATCCGGACACCCGAATAACGCACGCGCAACACACAAACCAAACTAAACAACAGCACCGTAAGATAGCTATAGAGAGCTTCTTAACGGTAGAGAGCAGCGTTACAGGCCGAAGCAGAAGCAGAAGAGAAAAGACTAACAGAGCGAGTAGGCGCTCTAGTGTTATCGATAATAAGTTTATTATTAGAGGTTTTATAGCAGAAGAGACTGCAGAGATTAAGGAACGAATAAACGAATACAAGAAAATCTACGACTGTACACTCGAGGAACTTAAAGATTACGTAAACGAGAACGGAGTAGGAAAGGTCTACGACAGCATAGACCTTATTAAGAAGCTGTTTTACAGAACCCTAGAAGAAAAGAGACAGTTAAGAGAGGAAATCGAGGCAGTAAGAGCCGAGAAGGAATCGGCCGAGACCATTATAGATGTGCTGGAAAACCAGGCAGCGAATCGACTGGCGCAGCTAAAGGCGCTAAAGGATCAGCTAGCTGATATAGAAACAGCGAGACCATCGCCGCTACCGCGGCGAGAAACCCACGCAGAGACCGCCTTACTGGCGGCCTATAGTCAAGGTGGCACTACGATAACGCCACTGCCGGACCTACCTGCCTTCGGTAGCGGAGACCCTAAAGCGTAGGAGGCGTTTAAGAAGAAGATCAAGAATAAGATAAGCCGCGATTACGCATCGAGCGGCGAAGAGGATAGATTGGCGTACCTGGAATCGCGACTGGAAGGTAAAGCTTTTTCGCTAGTAGCGGACCTAGAGGAGGTAACCGCTAAGGAAGTGATCAAAGCGTTAGATTAACGCTTCGGAGACCCATTCCGAAAGAAGACAGCCTGTAAGCAGTTGGACAAGATCAACCAGAATCGGCAGACGTTCGAGGAGTTCTACGGATTGTTCAGAAAATATGCTATTAGAGCGAGAGTAGCTAAGGATAAGCAGCTACACTTACTAAGACAGAAACTGAGCCCTAAGCTCGCTGCGGCTATAGCGTCGGTAGAAGACGAAGACCTTCAGAGTTTCGTGCACCAGGCGAGAGTAACAGCAAGAAATCTGAACGCATACGGAAAGTCGACGACGCGAGAACCTACTTAGAAGACACCGTCGTTAATACAGACAACAAGAGCCTACGCACCCTTCCGACGCAGCCCCCAGCCGCACTACGTACCGCGACCGTCGTTCGCCCCTACGTACTACGCATGCGGAAAGCCAGGCCACATCGCCACTAGGTGCTGAGCAACGGCACAGCAGAAGCAGGAATATCGAGCAACGAAGCCGGCGCCGCTGCCGCCGGGAAAGACTATCCAAGCTATCGAACCGGCTCCGAACGACACCAACAGTGTAGACGGCGGGGTCCAGCTAAGAATTATAGGAAAAGATCAGCTGGACGGATAGACCCCCTATCTAGCGTAAAAAACAGGGCATCCCTGCGAAAGGCACTGACGGAACGAGAGAGCATTAACAGTTGTAACGATCCACTGTCGGCGACGGTGGAAGCGAACGCGGAAACAGCCATTATCCTCCCTATTACGATCTACCCTATTGAGAAGTCGCGCCAACCCCTCCAGTTGAAAGCTTTTATCGACACTGGAGCTCTTATCGGCGCGGCGATCCACCATCGGCTAGTCCGGAAGCTGACGAATAGATACGGCTATCCGGTGGAATTAGCGTCGCCGACGAAGATTTCGGCATACAACGGACAAGACACGGAAAGCGTTACGCACTACGTGCCGCTAAAGACTACCTTAGCTGGTCGCACTACGGAAGCGACGTTCCGAATTATAGATATCGGAAGGTTTGACATCATTATAGGGCAGAAATAGATAAAGAACCAGAAAGCCATCGTTAACGTAGATAAAGGAACGATTAGATTCAAAACCCCGGGTAGCAGAGCAGGGACTATCGGAAAGGTCGCCACCGCCGCTGCCGAGCCGAAAGCTACAGAGTCCGCGAAAGAGGCTCCGTCCGATCGTTCCGAACCCCTAGCCACTGTCGGAATAATGAGTTCAGAAGCTATAACGACCCTCGCGAAGTCGCCGGACAACAAGATTTACGCTATCTCAATAAAAGACATCGAAGACCACTAGAAGATAATGGCAGAAGAAGAAGTAAATCCACTAGAGGTGCTGCTAAACGAGCTCTACGGTTACGCTAACGTGTTCTTAAAAGCCAACTCCAACCTCCTGCCGCTCTATCGACCGGAATATAACAACATAATCCGACTGAAAGAGGGGGCTACGCTGCTAAGAACCGAGCCCCTAAGACGACTGTCGCCGGCGGAACTGGACTAGGTAGAGGTGTTCGTTCGCGAAAACCTGGCGAAGAAGTTTATTACGCCGAGTTCTGCCGAATATGCGTTACCGATTCTTTTTGTAAGGAAACTAGGGGGTAGTCTGCGACTCTGCGTAGACTATCGAGGCCTTAACGAGGTTACCAAGAGAGACGTATACCCGCTGCCGCTAATCGACGAGACTATACAACGAGTAGCTAGAGCTAAATGGTTCAGCAAACTGGACATTCGACAGGCGTTCTACTAACTAAGGAACGAAGAAGGGCAGACGGAAGATCTTACGACGTTTGCTACGCGTATAGGCAATTTTAAGTAGCTGGTAATGCCGTTCGGACTTACCAACGCGCCGGCAGTGTAGCAACGCTTTATAAACCACACCTTTATAGACATGCTAGAACGGTTCGTGTCTATCTATTTGGACGACATTCTTATCTATACGGATAGAACGAGAGATCAGCACACGGACCACATTAAGAGGGTGCTGAAAAGACTTAGAGAGGTCGGATTAAACGCGGACACGAAGAAGAGCGAGTTCTACCAAACCGAGGTCAAATATCTCGGTCTTATCGTCGGAAGGAATGGAATTCGGATAGACCCCTTAAAGGTCGCCGCCGTCGCCGAATAGAAGCAGCCGAAGTCTGGAAATACTACGCAAATCAGAGCGTTTCTCGGCTTCTGCAGCTACTATCGACAGTTTATTAAGGACTTTAGCAAGATAGCGAGACCCCTAAACGAGGCGCTGAAGAAAGAGGCCGCCGGCCTATAGAATAAGAGGTGCACAGAAGCCTTTAACCGGCTGAAAGAAGCAGTGGCCTCGGCGCCGGTTCTGGCGCACTTCCGACCGGAAAAGACTGATCTGACTGCAGTAGACGCAAGGTCAATACCCGTCTTTTGATAACTATATCCAAGGCTGGAGAGGGAAGAATCTACGTACAAGCGGAGGTAGAGGTATTTGAGTGTGCGCCAAGCCTAGCCCTGCCAAGCCTAGCTTCCAGCACCTTCCAGCCCTCCACATTCGTATCACTACCGCCCTCCCTAACCAGCGATTGCCCTTAATCGCAATCAATCTATCAATCGCAATCAGCCAATTAGGTCGCACCAATCCAGGTCACAAATTCAGTCGCAGAGGTCGCTTTTCAAGCTCCAATTTCTGAGCCTTTTGCCATCGCTTTCGGCCAATCAGGTGCTCTAAAACAGGTCGCTTTTGAGGTCGCTTTTGAGCTTCAATTTCCGTGCGTTTTGAGTCTCAATCTCGTGCCTTTTTGAGCCTCAATCTCGTGCCTTTTAACGTCGCTTTGGTGCCTTAATTGGTGCCTTGTCAAGGCTGCAGAATTCTCAGAGGTCGCGGCTGCAGAGGTTGTCGGGGCCGCGGAGGTCGCGGAGCTCGCTGAGGTCGTAGAGCTCGGGGTCGCGGAGTCGCAGAGGTCGTCAAGGCCGCGGAGCTCGTAGGGTCGCAGAGGCTTCCAGAGGTCGCAGAGGTCGCAGCCTACGTATGTCGCTTCTCAGACGGTCGCTCGCTTCTCGACGGTCGCTCGCTTCTTAGACGGTCGCTTGCTTCTCGACGGTCGCTCGCTTCTCGACGGTCGCTTCTCGGACGCTCGCCTCGCTTCTCGAGCTGTCGCTTCTTACGCTTCTTAAGCCGTCGCTTCTTAAGCCGTCGCTTCGCCTGTGCTTTGCCTGTGCTTTGCCTGTGCTTTGCCTGTGCTTTGCCTGTATTGTCTACAGCTCTGCCTTGTTTTGTCTGCAGCTGTTGTCTCTGTTATCTGCAGATGTACCTTGTGCTCGTACTCGTTGCTCTGCCTATGTTCTTGCTCTGCCTTGTGCGCTTGCTCTGCCTAGGTGCACTGCTCGTGTCGCTTTGCTGCTTGTGTTGTGCTCTGCCTATATGCCCTGTCTCTGTAGCTGTACTGTCTGCAGTAGCACTGTCTGCACCTGTGTTGTCTGCAATTGCCCTATACTCTGAACGTGCTTCTGAACATATGCCTGCCTAGGTGCTCTGTACAGCAGCTAGGTGCTCGGCCTGGTGCTCTGCCTGGGGACTCTGCCTAGGGGCTCTGCCTAGGGGCTCTGCCTAGGTGCTCGTGCCTTGCTGTACGTCTTGATTGTTAAACTGAACGTGTTGTCTGCAGCAGCTGTGCCTGCCTAGGGGCTCTGCCTAGGGGCTGTGTTGTCGGGTCGGGTGCTAAGCTGGGTGCTCGCTGGTGCTTAGGCTATCGCAATTGTCGGTTGTCTCGTCGCAATTGGCCTTGTCTGAATAGAACGGTCTGTCAAAGATCCGAAAAAACGAATGTCGTCGCCCTAGGTCCTGCTAGGTGCGCTCTCGTCGTCGTCGCTCCCGTCGTCGTCGCTCTCCTTGTCCTTACATTGTCGTCGTCGCTCTCTCGCTCCTCGCTCTCGCTCCTTATCCTTGTTACTCCTACATCGTTCTTCTCGACCTTCTCGTCGCTCTCGTTCTCGTCGCTCTCTCGTCGCTCTTGCTCTTCTTCAAAACTCGCGATCTGCTCGCGTAGGCACTCTCTTTAAAACTGTCTCTCTTTAAAACTCTCTCTCTTCTCGATAGGGGCACTTCTCTTCCCTAAAACTCTCTCTTCTTCTTAATCGGGGGAGGGGGGGGTAGAGTAGTATACATATGTACGATTAAGTAACCGGATATAATTTAACGGCCTCCTTCGTACATCTGCAGTACACACTCTGGGTTGTCGGTTGCACGTACGTTAATCGAGTACCCGGATGTAATTCAACGGGCTCTTTCGCGTAGTGCGGGTGTTGTTGAAGTGAGCCTTGGATATAATGATCTGACTGCAGTAGACGCAAGGTCAATACCCGTCTTTTGATAACTATATCCAAGGCTGGAGAGGGAAGAATCTACGTACAAGCGGAGGTAGAGGTATTTGAGTGTGCGCCAAGCCTAGCCCTGCCAAGCCTAGCTTCCAGCACCTTCCAGCCCTCCACATCCGTATTAAAGACGATCTACGTAGAAACGAACGCTTCCGATACAGTAACGGCAGGGGTCCTTTCTCAATACGGAGACCATGAAACCCTTTATCTAGTGGCTTTCTTTAGCAAGTCCATAACGGAGGCCGAACGGAACTACGCTATCTACGATAAGGAGCTGCTGGCGATTATACAGGCGTTCGAGGAGTGGAAGCCAGAGCTTATAGCTGGAAAGAGCACGGTCCAGGTCCTTACGGACCACCAGTCGCTGACCTACTTTATAAAGACGCAGAAGCTCTTACGACGTTAAGCACGGTAGGCCGCCTACTTATCCGGGTTCGACTTCAAGATTACCTATCGACCCGGGGCTCAAAACGGGAAGGCCGACGCGCTAACGAGAAGGGAAGGAAAAACCAGCTGCGCGAAAGAAGATCCGAACATGTTCCAGAAGGTGTTAACCGAGCGGATAGTAGACGCAGAAGTGTTGAAAGAGGTAGGGGTCTGCGCGGTGGAACCGGCCCCTAAGGAAAAGACTCTCTACGAAAAGGTAGAGCAGCTTAACCAGCAACAGAAGCTCGGCAAAACCGGTTTAGGGAAGCTAATAGTTCCGGAAGAACTGATTACAGAGGTTATCCAGCTAGTCTATAGCTCCAAGGATGTTGGTTACGCAGGGTCAAAGAAGACGATAGAAGCTATAAGGACGATCTACTAGTTTCCGCGGATCTACGAACGGATCCACCAATTTATCGCCAATTGCTACGTATGCCGAGCCGCGAAGCCGTGTTACGGTCTTCCGGCGGGTCTACTAAAGCCACTTCCGATCCCTAAGAAACTGTAGCAACACATTACGATGGACTTCGTAACCGGCCTGCCGGACTCCGATAGATATAACGCTATGCTGAACGTAGTAGACCGGTTGAGCAAAGAGCGCTACTTCATCCCCTGTCGAGCTAGAGACGAAGGAACGACTGCAGAAGAGACCGCGCGGATGCTGATTAGACACGTGTAGAAGCACTATAGCCTGCCGGACACTATTACTACGGATAGGGGTCCTCAATTTACCGCCGACGTATAGAAGGCTATCAATTAAGCTCTCGGAATTCGTAGAAAGCTCAGCACAGCCGCTTACCCGCAGACCGACGGTCAGTCTGAAGTGGCTAATCGCGAGATAGAGCGATATTTGCGAACCTTCTGCGGCTACTATTAAGAAAAGTAGGTCGAGGTGTTGCCAATAGCTAAATTCTGCGCGAACTTAACACAGTTAGAAGCAACGTCGCTGGCGCTGTTCGAGATAACCTACGGTTATCTTCCGAGGCTGAGCTTCCAGCCGCCGAGCGACGCCGGCTCGCCGGAGCTTTCCACTACTACTACATCGTCAAAGAGAGTCGCCGCCGCGGCGGCGGAAGCGCTCCGATCTTAGATAGAAGAAGCGATCAAAGTGGCGAAAGACACGATGGAATCGGCTTAGAAGAAGATAGTAACTCGAACTAATAGAAAGCGGTCGCCGACGGAATTCGAGGAAGGTCAAAAGGTCTGGCTTAATACGCAGAACCTGAAGCTAAAAGGGAACGCCAAGCTCAATCTGCGCTACGTAGGTCCGTGTAAGATAATAGAAAAGAGGTCGCCGGTAACTTATCGGCTCCAGCTGCCAAAGGCGTTCCGGATCTACGACGTTTTCCACTTAGATCTGCTAAGCCTAGACCCTAAGAACGGTCTGCCGGAGCAGGGGTTCGCCGAACCCCCGCTAATTAAGATAGACGGTAAGGAAGAAGAGTAGGAGGTAGAAGACGTAATGGACGTAAAGAAGATAAGGGGGTCTATTAAAGCGAGGATCTTGTAGAAGGGGTGGCCGGAAGACTACGAATAGTATCCGATCGAGAACCTGCGGAATTCGGCGGAGCTGCTAAGAGAGTTTTACGTCCAGAATCCGACGAAGCCGAAGCCTAAGTGGCTCCGAAGTTGATAGTTTAGAAAGAAGAAAGCCGCGTCCGCTCTATCGGCGCGGAGGCCGAAGAAAATGATCGTAGCGGTCGCCTCGGGGAGGTCTTCGACGCGGCTACTACCCACCGCAGGGTCGGCAGGCAGCTCGCCAACGCCGTAGCGTGCCAGCGCCGCCGCCCCTGCGATGTGTAAGGGCTTTAGTAGAGGAGAAAAAGAAGAAGAAGAAATGACGCTGCAGACGGATCTATATAGACCCCTAAGGCGACGCACAGACTAGCTACGCCGCAGCTTAGAAGACCGCGGATCAGATCAGATAGCGTCGATCACATAAACGCCAAGTGAAGGACTTCAGACGCCGACGACGTAAGAAATTGAAGAAGCGATAAAGAGAACGTTGTTTTAATAGAAGACGGGAGAAGTGACGTCGGCGTTAGAGGGGATTTGCGAGAAGAAGACGACGAATCAAAAAAAAAAAAAAACAAGCGGAGATTTTCGGATAGATAGGGTAACTAAGCGGTCGAGGGCGACCGCTGGTAAGGGAGGGGGGTAGTGTTGCAGCGGTGGAAAGAGGTGGGACAGATTGATAGGGTGGACCCTGGATTTTGGCTCGGCCCGGACGGGCCGAGCTGGGCCTTGGCACCACCACTACTACGGAAGCCCACCACCACCACCACATAGATTCCTTTCCCTCTTCAGTTCGAGATATAGTTATCAAAAAGGCCGTATTGAATCATATCTGCGTGCCCGGATCACTTATTAAGAAGCTGTTTTACAGAACCCTAGAAGAAAAGAGACAGTTAAGAGAGGAAATCGAGGCAGTAAGAGCCGAGAAGGAATCGGCTAAGACTATTATAGATGTGCTGGAAAACTAAGCAGCGAACCGACTAGCACAACTAAAGGCAATAAAGACTCAGTTAGCTAAGATAGAAGCAGCGATGTCACCGCTACCGCGCTAAGAAGAACCAGTAGAGACCGTCTCGCTAGTGGCCTACAGTTAAGGCAGCACGCTAATAACGTTACTACCGGATCTACTAGCGTTTAGAGGCAGAGATCCTAAGGATTGGGAAGCATTTAAGAAGAAGATAAAGAACAAGATAGACCGCGACTACGCAGGAAACAGTGCTGGAGATAGATTGGCCTACCTAGAGTCGCGATTAGAAGGCGAAGCTTTTTCGCTAGTAGCGGACCTAGAAGAGGTAACCGCTAAAGAAGCGATCAAAGCGCTGGATCAACGCTTCGGAGACCCCTTCCGGAAGAAGACGGCCTATAAGCAGCTAGATAAGATTAACTAGAACCGACAGACGTTTAAGGACTTCTATAGACTATTCCGAAAATATGCTATTAGGGCCAGAGTAGCAGAAGACGAGCAGCTCTACCTACTAAGGCAGAAGCTAAACCCTGAACTGGCCGCAGCTAGAGCCTCGGTGGAAGACGAAGACCTTGAGAGCTTCGTGCACCGAGCGAGAGTTACCGCGAGAAACTTAAGCGCTTACGCGAAATTACGCGAATCGAACTAGAAGCAGTTGTTAACGTAGGCAACGCGACCCCCTGCACCTTTCCGGAGAGCACCCTAGCAGCTACCTTATCCGTTACTGCGTTCGTCGTTCGTCCCTATATGCTACGTATATAGAAAGCCTGGCTATATCGCTACGAGATGCCAAGCAACGGCCTAACAGAAGCAGGAGTATCGTGTTACGAAGCAGCCGCAGCTGCCGAGAAAGACTATACAGGCTATCGAGCCGGCTCCGAACGATACAGACAGTGTAGACAGTGGAGTGCTACTAAGAATCCTAGGAAAAGACCAGCTAGATGGATAGGCCCCCTATCCAGTATAGACGATAGGGCACTAACAAGAACTACGTTACTGGAAGAAGAGAGTATTAACAGCTGCAACGATCCGCTCTTAGCGGTAGTGGAAGTAAACACGGAAACGGCTATTATCCTTCTAATTACTGTCCACCCCCTCGATAGATCGAGCAAACCACTTTAGCTAAGAGCTTTTATCGATACAGGGGCCCTTATCGGAGCGGCGATCCACTATCGATTGATTTAAAAGCTAATAAAAGGATACGGCTATCCAGTGGAGCTAGCGTCGCCGACACGGATTTCGGCATACAACGGACAGGACACCGAGAGTGTCACGCACTATATGCTATTGAAGACCACCTTAGCAGGTCGCACTACAGAAGCGACGTTCCGAATTATAGATATCGGAAGGTTTAACATTATTATAGGACAGAAATAGATAAAGAACCAGAAAGCCGTTATTAACGTAGGTAAAGGCACCCTTAGATTCAAAAACCAGCAGACCGAAATCGCTGCCGAATCGGTTACAGTCGCCAATGCTAAACCGAACGTTACGACCATCGAAGTAGCTCCGAAGGATAGTTCCGACCCTTAAGACACGATCGGAATAATGAGTTCAGAAGCTTTAACGACCCTCGCGAGGTCGCTAGACAACGAAATTTACACTATCTTAATAAAAGACATCGAAGACCACCGGAAGATAATAGCAGAAGAAGAAGTAGATCTATTAGAGGTGTTACCAAAAGAACTCTATAGCTACACTAATGTGTTCTCGAAAGCAGACTCTAACCTACTGCCGCTCTACCGACCAGAATATAACAACAAGATCCGGTTAAAAGAAGGAGCTGCGCTGCTAAGAACCGAACCCCTAAGACGCTTATCGCTAGCCGAGCTGGACTAGGTAGAAGTGTTTGTTCGAGAGAATCTGGCGAAGAAGTTTATTACGCCAAGCTTAGCAGAATATGCGTTACCGATTCTTTTCGTACAGAAACCCGGGGGTAGTCTCCGACTGTGCGTAGATTACCGTAGCCTTAATAAGGTCACTAAGAGAAATATGTATCCGCTGCCTCTAATCGATAAGACTATACAACGAGTAGCTAAGGCTAAGTGGTTTAGCAAGCTGGATATCTGCCAAGCGTTCTACTAGTTAAGGAACGAAGAAGGACAAACCGAAGATCTTACGACATTCGCTACGCGCATAGGCAATTTCAAATAGCTGGTAATGCCTTTCGGACTCACTAACGCGCCGGCCGTGTAGCAACGCTTTATAAACTATACCTTTATAGACATGCTAGAACAGTTCGTGTCTATCTACTTAGACGACATTCTTATCTATACTAAGGGAACGAGAGAGCAACATACGGACTACATTAAGAGGGTGTTAAAGAGACTCCGCGAGGTCGGACTAAACGCAGACACGAAGAAGAGCGAGTTCTACTAGACCGAAGTTAAATACCTCGGCCTTATCGTCGGAAGAGAAGGAATTCGGATAGACCTATCGAAAGTGGCTGCCGTCGCAGAATGGAAGTAACCAACATCCGGAAACACTACGCAAATCAGAGCGTTCCTCGGATTCTGCAGCTACTATCGACAGTTTATTAAGAACTTTAGCAAGATAGCGAGACTACTAAACGAAGCATTAAAGAAGGAGGCCGCTAGCCTATAGAACGAGAGGTGCACGGAAGCCTTCAACTAGCTAAAGGAGGCAGTGGCCTCAGCGCTAGTACTGGCGCACTTCCGACCGGAAAAGATAATCTACGTAGAAACGGACACTTCCGACACAGTAACAGCAGGGGTCCTTTCTTAATACGCTAACGACGACGAGACTCTCCATCCGGTAGCTTTCTTTAGCAAGCCTATAAATAATGCTAAGAGGAACTACACTATCTATAATAAAGAACTGTTAGCCATTATTCAGGCTTTCGAGGAGTGGAAACCGGAGCTTATAGCTAGACAGAGCACGGTCCAGGTCCTTACGGACTACTAGTCACTAACCTACTTTATAAAGATGCAGAAGCTATTACGCTGCCAGGCTAGGTAGGCCGCCTACTTGTCCGGATTCGACTTTAAGATCACTTATCGACCTGGAGCTTAAAATGGAAAGGCTAATATGCTGACAAGAAAAGAAGGAAAGACTAGCCGCGCGAAAGAAGACCCGAACATGTTTCAGAAAGTGCTAACAGAACGAATAGTAGACACTAAGGTGTTGAAAGAGGTAGGGATCTATACGATAGAGCCGCCGATTAAAGAAGAGACGCTGCACGAGAAAGTGGAACGGCTTAATCAGCAGCAGAAGCTCGGCAAAACCGGCTTAGGGAAACTGATCGTTCTGGAAGAACTAATTACAGATGATCCGGGCACGCAGATATGATTCAATACGGCCTTTTTGATAACTATATCTCGAACTGAGGAGGGAAAGGAACCTATGTAGTGGTGGTGGTAGGCTTTCGTGGTGGTAGTGCCAAGGCCCGGCTCGGTTCGGAAGGGCCGAGCCAAAATCCAGGGTCCACCCTATCAATCTGTCCCTCCCCTTTCCACCGCCGCAACACTACCCCCCTCCCTTACCAGCGGTCGCCCTCGACCGCTTAGTCACTCCATCTATCCGGAAATCTCCACTTTTTTTTTTTTATAATTCGTCGTTTCCTTCTCGAAAATCCCCTCCGACGCCGACGTCGCGTCTTCTATCTTCTATTACAACCGGCGTTCTTTTCGTCGCTTTTTCCATTTTTTACATCGTCGGCATCTGAAGTCCTTCACCTGTCGTTTATGTGATCGACGCCATCTGATCTGATCTACGGGTTATCTGAGCTGCGGCGTGGCTGGTCTGTGCGTCGTCTCGGAGGTCTATATAGATCCGTCTGCAGCGTCGTTTCTTCTTCTTCTTTTTCTCTTCTACCAAAGCCTTCACCTACTACGGGGTCGGCGGTGCTGGCACGCTACGGCGTCGGCAAGCTTCCTGCCGACCGCCGATAGGTAGTGGCTGCGTGGAAGGCCTCGCCGAAGGCGACCGATACGATCGTCTTTATCGGCTTCCGCGCCGGTGGAGCGGACGTAGCTTTCTTCTTTCTTCCGGCATTGTCGACATCAGAGCTACGCTGGTTTCGGCTTTTCCGGGTTCCGTACGTAGAACTCTCTTAGCAGCTCCGCCGAATTCCGAAGGTTTTCGACTGGATACTATTTATAGTCTTCCGGCCAGCCCTTCTACGAGATTCTCGCTTTGATAGACCCCCTTATCTTCTTTACGTCCATTACATCTTCTACCTCCCACTCTTCTTTATTACCGTCTATCTCGATTGCTGGGGGTTCGGCGAACCCCTGTCTCGGTAGGCCGTCCTTAGGGTCCAGGCTTAGCAGATCTAAATGGAAAACGTCGTAGATCCTGAACGCCTTCGGCAGCTCGAGCCGATAAGTCACCGGCGATTTCTTTTCCACTATCGTAAACGGACCTACGTAGCGTAGATTGAGCTTGGCGTTCCCTTTTAGCCTTAGGTTCCGCGTGTTAAGCCAGACCTTTTGACCTTCCTCGAATTCTGTCGGTAACTGCGTCTTATTAGCTCGAGTTACTATCTTCTTCTGAGCTGATTCCATCGCGTCTTTCGCCACTTTAATCGCTTCTTCTATCTGAGATCAGAGCGCTTCCGCCGCTGCAGCAGCGACTCTCTTTAACGACGTAGCGGTGGATGGTTCCGTAGAGCTGGGTTCGCTCGGCGGCTGAAAACTCATCCTCGGAAGATAGCTATGCGTTATCTCGAACGGCGCCAGCGACGTTGCTTCTAACTGTGCTAAGTTCGCGCAAAATTCGGCTATCGGCAACACCTTAACCCAATCTTCTTGATAATGGCCGCAGAAGGTTCGTAGGTATCGCTCTATCTTACGGTTAGCGACTTCAGACTGACTGTCGGTTTGAGGGTGAGCGGCGGTGCTGAGCTTTCTATGAATTCCGAGAGCTTGGTTGATAGCTTTCTACACGTCGGCGGTGAATTAAGGACCCCTATCCGTAGTGATAGTGTCCGGCAGCCTATAGTGCTTCTACACGTGTTGGATTAACATTCTCGCCGTTTCTTCCGTAGTAGTTCCCTTATCCTTAGCTCGACATAGGATGAAATAGCGCTCTTTGCTCAGCCGATCCACCACATTAAGCGTGGCGTTATATCCATCGGAGTCCGGCAGGCCGGTTACGAAATCCATCGTAATATGTTGCTACAGTTTCTCAGGGATCGGAAGTGGTTTTAGCAGACCCGCCGGAAGACCGTAACGTGGCTTCGCGGCTCGGCACACGTAGCAATTGGCGATAAATCGGTGGATCTGTTCGTAGATCCGCGGAAACCAGTAGATCGTCCTTACGGCTTCTATCGTCTTCTTCGAACCGGCGTAGCCAACATCTATGGAGTTATGGACTAGCTGGATGACCTCCGTAATTAGTTCTTCCGGAACTATTAGCTTCCCTAAGCCGGTTTTGCCTAGCTTCTGCTGCTGATTAAGCTGCTCCACCTTCTCGTAGAGAGTCTCTTCCTTAGGGGCCGGGTCCACTGCGCAGACCCCTACCTCTTTTAACACCTCTGCGTCTACTATCTGCTCGGTTAACACCTTCTGAAACATGTTTAGATCTTCCTTCGCACAGCTCGTCTTCCCTTCTCTTTGCGTCAGCGCGTTAGCTTTTCCGTTTTGAGCCCCTGGTCGATAGGTAATCTTGAAATCGAACCCTAATAAGTAGGCGGCCTACTGTGCTTAACGCCGTAAGAGCTTCTGCGTCTTTATAAAGTAGGTCAGCGACTGGTGGTCTGTAAGGACCTGGACCGTGCTCTTTCCGGCTATAAGCTCCGGTTTCTACTCCTCGAAAGCCTGAATGATCGCCAGTAGCTCCTTATCGTAGATGGCGTAGTTCCGTTCGGCCTCCGTTATGGACTTGCTAAAGAAAGCCACTGGATAAAGGGTTTTATCGTCTCCGTATTGAGAAAGTACCCCTGCCGTTACTGTATCGGAAGCGTCCGTTTCTACGTAGATCGTCTTTTCCGGTCGGAAGTGTGCCAGAACTGGCGCAGAGGCTACCGCTTCTTTCAGCCGGTTAAAGGCTTCCGTGCACCTCTTAGTCTATAGGCCGGCGGCCTCTTTCTTTAACGCTTCGTTCAGGGGTCTCGCAATCTTGCTAAAGTCCTTAATAAACCGTCGATAATAGCTACAGAATCCGAGAAACGCTCTGATTTGGGTAGTGTTTCCGGATTTCGGCTGCTTTTATTCCGCTACGGCGGCGACCTTTAAGGGGTCTATCCGGATCCCTTCTCTTCCGACGATAAGACCGAGGTATTTGACTTCAGTCTGATAAAACTCGCTCTTTTTCGTGTCCGCGTTTAATCCGACCTCGCGGAGCCTAGTCAGCACCTTCTTAATGTGGTCCGTGTGCTGTTCTTTCGTCCTATCCGTATAGATAAGAATGTCGTCCAAATAGATAGACACGAACCGTTCCAGCATATCTATAAAGGTGTGGTTTATAAAGCGTTGCTACACTGCTGGCGCGTTGGTAAGTCCAAAAGGCATTACTAACTACTTGAAATTGCCTATACGCGTCGCGAACGTCGTAAGGTCTTCTGTCTGCCCTTCTTCGTTCCTTAGTCGATAGAACGCTTAGCGGATGTCCAGCTTGCTGAACTACTTAGCCTTCGCTACCCGCTGTATAGTTTCATAAATTAGCGGCAGTGGGTATACGTCTCTCTTGGTGACCTCGTTAAGGCCTCGATAGTCTACGCAGAGTCGCAGACTACCCCCTAGTTTCCTTACGAAAAGAATCGGTAACGCATATTCGGCAGAACTCGGCGTAATAAACTTCTTCGCCAGGTTATCGCGAACAAACACCTCTACTTGGTCCAATTCGGCCGGCGACAGTCGTCTTAGGGGCTCAGTTCTTAGCAGTGTAGCCCCCTCTTTTAGTCGGATCCTGTTGTTATATTCCGGTCGATAGAGCGGCAATAGGTTGGAGTCGGCTTTTAAGAAGACGTCAGCGTAACTATAGAGCTCGTTTGGCAGCACCTCTAGTGGATCTACCTCTTCTTCCGCCATTATCTTCCAGTAGTCTTCGATGTCTTTCATCGAGATAGCGTAGATCTCGTTGCTCGGCGACTTCGCGAGGGTCGTTATTGCTTCTGAACTTATTATTCCGACAGTAACCGGGGGTTCGGAACGATCGGACGGAGCCTCTTTCGCGGACTCCGTAGCTTTCGGCTCGGCGGCGGCGGTGGCGACCTTTCCGATAGTCCCTGCTCCGCTACCCGGGGTTTTGAATCTGATCGTTCCTTTATCTACGTCGATAATGGCTTTCTGGTTCTTTATCCATTTCTGACCTATAATAATGTCAAACCTTCCGATATCCATGATTCGGAACGTCGCTTCCGTAGTGCGACCAGCTAGTGTGGTCCTTAACGGCACGTAGTGCGTAACGTTTTCCGTGTCTTGTCCGTTATATGCTGAAATCCGCGTCGGCGACGCTAGTTCCACTGGATAGCCGTATCCCTTCGTCAGTTTCTGAACCAGTCGGTAGTGTATCGCCGCGCCGATAAGAGCTCCAGTGTCGATAAAGGCTTTTAGCTAAAGGGGTTTGCTCGATCCGTCGAGGGGGTGGACAGTAATTAGAAGGATAATAGCTGTTTCCGTGTTCACTTCCACCGCCACCGAGAGCGGGTCGCTGCAGCTGTTAATGCTTTCTTCTCGTAGCGATTCGCTTCGATTCGGTGCCCTATTGTTAATGCTGGATAGGGGGCCTATCCGTCTAGCTGGTCTTTTCCTATGATTCTTAACTGCACCCTACCGTCTACGCTCTCGGTGTCGTTCGGAGCCGGCTCCATAGCTTGTATAGTCTTTCTCGGCGGCGGCTGCTGCTGCGGCTGCTTTATAACATGATACTCCTGCTTCTGCTTATCCGATGCTTGGCATCTCGTAGCGATGTGGCCAGGCTTTCCGCACGCGTAGCACGTAGGGACGAACGACGAACGCTGCGAAATAAATGGCTGCTAGGGGCGTTGTCGGAAGGGCGCAGGGGCTCTTGTCGGCTGCGCCGACGGCGACGGCTTCTGAATCAGTTTACGTGTCGTCGGTTTTCTGTACGCGTTTAAGTTTCTGGCGGTGACTCTCGCCTAGTGTACGAAGCTCTGAAGGTCTTCGTCTTCTACCGACGCCATAGCCGCAGCGAGCTTAGGGCTCAGTTTCTGTCTTAGTAAGTGTAGCTGCTTATCCTTAGCCACTCTCGCTCTAATAGCATATTTTCTGAACAATCCGTAGAACTCCTCGAACGTCTGCCGGTTCTGGTTGATCTTATCTAGCTGCTTACGGGCTGTCTTCTTTCAGAATGGGTCTCCGAAGCGTTGATCCAGCGCTTTAATCGCTTCCTTAGCGGTCACCTCCTCTAGGTCCGCCACCAGCGAAAAAGCTTTACCTTCCAATCGCGATTCCAGGTACGCCAATCTATCTCCGGCGCTGCTTAATGCGTGATCGCGGCTCATCTTATTCTTGATCTTCTTCTTAAACGCCTCCTACGCTTTAGGGTCTCCGCCACTGAAAGCCGGTAGGTCTGGCAGTAGCGTCATCGTAGTGCTACCTTGGCTATAGGCCGCTGGTAAGGCGGTCTCTGCGTGGGTTTCTCGCCGCAGTGGCGGCGACGACTTCGCTGCTTCTATATTAGCTAGTTGATCCTTCAGCGCCTTCAGCTGCACCAGTCGATTCGACGCTTAGTTTTCTAGCACGTCGATAATAGTCTCTGCCGATTCCTTTTCGGCCCTTACTGCTTTAGTTTCTTCTCTTAGTTGTCTGTTCTCTTCCAGCGTTCTATAAAACAGCATCTCGATAAGGTCTATGCCGTCGTAGACCTTCCCTATTCCATTTTCGTTTACATAGTCTTCTAGTTCCTCGATCGTGCAGTCGTGGATCTTCTTGTATTCGCTTATTCGTTCCTTAATCTCTGCGGTCTCTTCCGCTGTAAAACCACTGATAATAATCTCATTATCAATTACACTGGAGCGCCTACTCGCTCGATTAGTCTTTCCTTTTCTGCTTCTGCTGCAGCCTGTAACGCCGCTCTCTACCGTCGAGAAGCCTTCCATCTTCTTACAGTGCCTTAGGGGGGTTGTTGTTGGTGGTAGTGTACGCGTGCGTTATTCGAGCGTCCGGATAGTTCAACGGGCCCTTTCGCGCAGCGCGGGGTGTGTGTGGAGAGTGAGTTCGAGATATAATGATCCGGGCACGCAGATATGATTCAATACGGCCTTTTTGATAACTATATCTCGAACTGAGGAGGGAAAGGAACCTATGTGGTGGTGGTGGTAGGCTTTCGTGGTGGTGGTGCCAAGGCCCGGCTCGGTCCGGAAGGGCCGAGCCGAAATCCAGGGTCCACCCCATCAATCTGTCCCACCCCTTTCCACCGCCGCAACAACAGAGGTTATCTAGCTGGTCTATAGTTCTAAAGATGTTAGTTACGCAGGATCGAAGAAGACGATAGAAGCCGTAAGAACGATCTACTAGTTTCCACGAATCTTCGAGCGGATACATCGGTTTATTACTAACTGTTACGTATGCCAAGCAGCGAAGCCACGTTACGGCCTTCCGGCCGGCCTGTTAAAGCCACTTCCGATTCCCGAGAAACTTTAGCAGCACATTATAATAGACTTCGTAATCGGCCTGCCGGATTCAGATAGATACGACGCTACGCTCAACGTAGTGGATCGACTGAGCAAGGAACGCCATTTCATCCCCTACCGAGCTAAGGATAAAGGAACTACTGCAGAAGAAACGGCGAGAATGCTAATCTAGCACGTATGGAAGCACTACGGCCTGCCGGACACTATTACTACGGATAGGGTCCTTAATTCACCGCCGACGTATAGAAAGCCATTAACCAAGCCCTCGGAATTCGTAGAAAGCTTAGTACGGCCGCTTACCCTTAGACCGACAGCTAGTCTAAAGTGGCTAACTAAGAGATAGAGAAATATCTAAGAATGTTCTACGGCTATTATTAAGCAGAATAGGTTAAGGTGTTGCCGATAGCCGAATTCTGCGCCAATTTTGCACGATTAGAAGCTACATTACTAACGCCGTTCGAGATAACCTACGGTTATCTTCTGAGGATAAGCTTTTAACTGCCAAACGAACCCGGCCCTTTAGAACCTTCTACCGCTACCTCGTCGAAGAGAATCGCCACAGCAGCGGCAGAAGCGCTTAGATCTCAGATAGAAGAAGCGATTAAGGTGGCAAAGGAGGCGATAGAATCGGCTTAGAAAAAGATAGTAACTCGAGCTAATAGAAAGAGGTTACTAATAGAATTTAAGGAAGGCCAAAAGGTATAGCTTAACACGCAGAACCTGAGGCTGAAAGGCAACGCGAAGCTCAACCCTCGTTAAGTAGGTCCGTTTAAGATAGTGGAAAAGAGGTCGCTAGTAACCTACCGGCTCCAGCTGCCGAAATTGTTCCGGATCTACGATGTCTTCTATTCGGACCTGCTAAGCCTAGACCCTAAAGATAGTCTTCCGGATCAGGGGCTCGCTAAACCCCTATCGATCGAAATAGACGGTAAAGAGGAAGAATAGGAGGTAGAAGATGTTATAGATATAAGAAGACGAAGAGGATCTATTAAAGCGAAGATCTTATAGAAAGGATGGCCGGAAGACTATAAATAGTATCCGGTCGAGAACCTCCGGAATTCGGTAGAGCTGCTAAGAGAATTTTACGTACGGAATCCGAGAAAGCCGCGACCCGAGTGGCTAGGAAATTGATAAATCCGGAAGAAGAAGAAAAGCCGCGTCCGCTCTATCGATAAAGAAACCGATAAAGACGATCGTAGCGGTCGCTTCGCCGGAGTCTTCGACTCGGCCACTACCTATCTTCGTATCGGCAGGCAGCTCGCCGACGCCGTAAACCGGCGTCGGCGCCGCCGGCCCTGCGATAGGTAAGGGCTTTAGTAGAGAAAGAAAAAGAAGAAGACGGCGAGAGGCAGATAGATCTATATAGACCTACAAGACGGCGCATAGACCGGTCAAGCCGCAGCTCGGGTGACCGCTGGCTCCGATCAGATAGAACGGATCAGATAGACGACAAGTGAAGACGTCAGATAGTAACGATATAAAAAAAAAATTAAAATTAAAAATAATAATTTTAGAGGAACAGATAACTAAGCGGTCGAGGGCGACCGCTAATAAGGGAGGGGGGTGGTGTTGCGGCGGCAGAAAGGGGTGGGACCGAGCGATAGGGCGGACCCTCGGAATTTCGGCTCGGCCCTTCTGGACTAAGCCAGGCCTTAGCACACTACCCCCAAAGCTCTCGCCTACTACTACATAGATTCCTTTCCCTCCTCAGTTCGAGATATAGTTATCAAAAAGGCCGTATTGAATCTTATCTGCGTGCCCGGATTACCTAAAGCCCTTACCTACTGCCGTATAGATTCCTTTCCTTCTTCAGTTTAAGATTAATACGGGGTGGGTTGGCCTGTGTTATTACTATGCCTTGCCAAGGTTGATATATATGGTATACATTAGTCAAGTTACTTCCGAGTTACTTAACCAGTCCCTTTTGGCTTAAGTGTACTGCGTTACATCACTTAACTCGGAAGTAACTGCTGAAAGTGTACGATAAAAGGCCCGGGTTCAATTCCTAGGGGGCGCATCTTTTAACGGGAGAGTGGAAGCAGCGTTAACGTATGTCCGTTTGTCCACTACTCTGTACAGAATAAAGCAGACCTAGTAAAGGTCCAGCTAGCTGTATGCAGACCTGCTAGGGGGGGGGGGGTTGATTGCGTATGCTGCATAGAGGGGCTGTGCAATAGCATACGTAGCCTGTAAGTAAGCGCAGCTTACGAGGTCGTAAGCCTGTAGCGCAGGGGGTAGTAATACGGAGTAGGTTGGCCCGTGTTATTACTATGCCTTGCCAAGGTTTATATATCTAGTACACATTGGTCAAGTTACTTCCGAGTTACTTAACCAGTCCCTTTTAGCTTAAGTGTACTGCGTTACATTAAAGATATAGTTATTAAAACAGCTGTATTAAATTATATCTGCGTACTTAGATTATTATATCTCGAACTTACTCACTACACTAACTCCGCGCTACGCGAAAGGGTCCGTTAAACTATCCGGTTACCTAAATAACGTATACGTACAACATATACCAAACCAAACACTAGCACTGTAAGACAGCTATAGAGAGCTTCTTAACGGTAGAGGGCGGCGTTACAGGCTGCAGCAGAAAGAGAAAGACTAACAGACTAAGGGATAGGCGTACTAGTATCCTCGACGATAGAGCGGCTACTAAGGGCCTTACGGAAGAAGAGATAGACGAAGCAGAGAAGGGCATAGAGGGCTACGACGAACTGTACGTACGTACGCTGGATAAAATAGGAGAATATCTGGCAGAACATAGAGCCGAGAAGGTGTTCGACATTATTACCTTCGTCGAAAAGAAGTTTTATAGGAACATAGAAGAGAACAGGCGACTAAAAGAAGAAATAGAAGCGGTAATAGCCGAGAAGGAATCAGCAGAAACTATTATCGATATGCTAGAAAACCAAGCGGCGAACCGGCTAGCACAACTAAAGGCGATAAAGACTTAGTTAGCTAACATAGAAGCAGCGATGTCGTCGGCGCTAGAGCAGCCGCCACATCGAGAAGAACAAGTAGAGACTACCTTACCGGCGGCCTACAGTTAAGGCGGCACCTCGATAACGTTACTACCTAACCTACTAGCGTTTAGAGGCAGAGATCCTAAAGACTAGGAAGCCTTTAAGAAGAAGATAAAGAATAAGATAAACTGCGACTACGCCGGAAACAGTAAAGAAGACAGATTGGCCTATCTAGAATCGCGATTAGAAAGAGAAGCCTTCTCGTTAGTAGCGGACCTAGAAGAGGTAACTGCCGACGAAGCAATCAAAGCGCTGGATCAACGCTTTAGAGACCCTTTCCGGAAGAAGACGGCCTGTAAGCAACTGGACAAGATTAACTAAAACTGGCTAATGTTTAAAGAATTCTACGGACTGTTTAGAAAATATGCTATTAGAGCTAAAGTGTCTAAAGGCGAACAGCTCCACTTGCTAAGACAGAAGCTAAACCCTGAACTCGCTAGAGCTATAGCTTTAGTAGAAGATAAAGACCTTAAGAGCTTTGTACAATAAGCGAGAGTTACCGCTAGAAACTTAAACGCGTATAGAAAATCGTCAGCTTACGAATCGATTCAGAAGCAGTCGCTAGCGTCGACGGCGCGTTCCCCTACGGCACCCTTCTAGAGGGGCTCCCAGCAGCTATCTTATTCGCCGCGTTCGTCGTTCGTCCCTACCTGCTACGCGTATAGAAAGTCTGGCTATATCGCTACTAGATGTCCGGCGACGGCCTAACAGAAGCAGAAGTATCGAGCTACGAAGCCACTACCGCTACTAAGAAAGACTATTTAGGCTATCGAGCCGGCGCCGAACGACACCGACAGTGTAGATAGCGGAGTGCTACTAAGGATCTTAGGAAAAGACCAGCTAGACGGATAGGCCCCCTATCTAGTATAGACGATAGGGTACTGCTACAAACTACGTCGCCGGAAGAAGGGAGTATTAACAGTTGTAGCGATCCGCTCTTAGCGGCTGTAGAAGTAAATACGGAAACTGATATTATCCTTCCAATTACTGTCCACCCCCTTAATAGGTCGCATAGCCCCCTTTAGTTAAGGGCCTTTATCGACATAGGAGCGCTTATCGGAGCGGCGATCCACTATCGATTGGTTTAGAAACTAATAAAAGGATACAGTTATCCTATAGAGCTAGCGTCGCCGGCACGAATTTCGGCATACAACAGACAAGACACTAAGAGTGTTACGTATTACGTATGTTAGGGGGCGCCGCCCAGCCTAGGTCCTAGACCTGAGCTAGCCGTTGCCCTAAGGACTGCGACTTAGCGGCACTAGCACGACCCTACCCTCTGTACGGAGTTACCGATACGACCCTACCCCTATACAGAGGGAGAATCCTATAGCCCTACATAGAGGGGAATTGCCGCCCCTCTAAACAGAGGGAAAACTCTGTATTACTATATAGAGGGAAACTCCCGATCCTCTGTACAGAGTATAAACCTTGTATCCCTATACAGAGGGAAATTGCTAGCTTAGCTTTGTAGGTACAAGTTGTATAGCAGCAGACGACGAAGGAACTGCCTATTAGTTCCTTTATATAGATTCCTAACCTTAAGTTTCTAAACTAAGATTCTTAAGCCCTTATATTAGGAACTGATCTTACTGTCGGTAACTGCAGTAATACAACGAAGATAGACGGCGACATCCCTATAGAACCTGCGACTATGCAGGATCAGATGCACTGCGTATACGAGGAGCTGTTAGTATATAAGGCCCAGCTCGAGCAGTAAGTAAGCTACTAGGCTGCGATAATTTCCTAACAGGAACAGGAGCTACGACAGCTTAGGGCGTCCGATTGCGATCTGACCCCTACGACGACGATAAATACGACGGTCTACACCCCGGCCCCTAAGAGCAAACTCCCTAACGTTACTACTTACGATAGTAAGGCTCTGGCCGAGTACCCCTCCTAGGCTGCCCAGATACGCTCTAAGCTTCTAGTCGACTTAGGAGCATACCCGACCGAGCTAGACAAGGTAGTGTACCTCTTTAGGAGGTTAAACGGCAGGGTAGCAGCATGGATTTTGCCGTACTATAAGACGGCTATTGCTAACCTAGCAATAGCAACGACGACGATGCTCTAGGTAGCTCTTAACAGGAGCTATAAGAACCTAGACTGCAAGAGCTAAGCACTCCTACGGGTTAACACGATAAAGCAAGGCCGCAAAACTGTATAGGAGTTCCTTGCGGAATACGACTAGACCCTAGCAAAGGCAGGAGGACTCTAATAGGAGGACAAGGTAAAAATTACTACCTTAGAGGTAGGCCTTTCTAAGGAGATTATAACGGGACTAGTAGGCGTAATGCGACTAGCTACGTACAAGGAATTCTGTAATCTCCTTAGGATAGTCGACGACTAGCAGTGCAGGCTCGGACGGATAAGCTGCGCTTATAAGATGCGACAACCCCTCTAGCAGCAGACGGACGCTATAGACTAGGGACTAACGATAACAAGGGTAGCGGTAGCTGTTACCGTACGGCTAAGGGCCGCTGCTAAAAGGGCATAGTAGGTAGATATAGCTACCCTTAACAAGAGACGAGCAGAAGGGAGCTGCTACTAGTGTAGCAAGATAGACTACACTGTACAGAATTGCAGGCTTTTGCTAGCAGAGAGACCTAGGAGACGGCCGACTACTGCAAGGGTAGCAACTGCAGCGCCCTAACAAGAGAATTAAGAGTCCCCCTCGGATAACAACGAGTTAGGAAAAGAGTAGCCTCTAAGCGAAGGCTCTGCTAGAGGCGTATATAAGATAGATTGCTAAATCAAAGTACTACTTAGCTATCTTTAAAGAGCAACTATATAACGACTACGCCGTTTATCGTACGACCTACGCTAAACAGGACCGCTACAGCACAGACATTAATTAATACAGAATGTTTAGTATACGGAGTAATTAGCAAAGACTTCGTATAGAGACACTGCATTAAGACGACCCCTACTGTACCTGTACGCATGCTGGGCATTACCGGGCGAGGACTGGACATTACCTATATAGTAAAAGTAACAATAGAGCTATAGTAACACTATAAGCAGGACTTATACCTCTATATCGTACAGGACAAGGTAGGTTATAACCTAATATCAGGGAAGCTATAGATAGAGCGCTAGCAGGGCAAGCTAGACGTTAGACGAGGACGGCTGTACCTAGCAGTAACGAAGCAGAGGCTCCGAGACTAAGGGAGGGTTCTGTAGGGCGGCAATGCTAAGACTGAAATCAATACTGCGACTATAGACATTAAGAAGGTATTAGCGCCTAAGAAGGCGACGGACCCCTATACGAAGCTCCTAGCAGAATACGCAGAATACCTAGACATCTTCGAGCTAAAGTCGGCCTCGAAACTGCCCTTACACCGAGGAGAAGGGATTAACTATAACATCTAGCTAGAGCCCCGTCTAGATAGGAGTCTGCTTAAAGTACCGTACGGCCTACTGTACGGTATATCCTCTAGAGAACTCCTAGTACTGCGCAAGACACTGGACGATCTACTTGCTAAGGGTTTTATTTACGCAAGTACCTCGTCTGTAGGAGCCCTAGTGCTGTTTGTCTACAAAGAGGGCAAGGCCAGCTTGCGTTTCTACGTAGACTATAGAGGCATTAACGCGATTACTAAGAAGGACCGGTACCCCCTACCCCTTATTAAGGAGACTCTCGGACGGATTAGTAAGGCAAAGTAGTTTACTAAGCTTAACGTAGTCTCGGCTTTCTATAAGATACGGATTAAGGAAGGCTGTAAATAGATAACTGCCTTCTGTACGAGATATAGTCTTTTCGAGTAGCTTGTTACCCCTTTTAGCCTTGCTAACGTACCGGCAACCTTCTAGAGGTACATTAACAGGTCCCTACAAGGGTTACTAGACGACATCTGTTTAGCGAACCTCGACGATATACTGGTTTTTATAGACGGCACCTATGCAGACTATATGCAGGACGTTAGGAAGGTACTAGATCGACTGCAACAGGCTGGATTGTACCTTAATATCGACAAATGCGAATTCGGTATATACTGTATAAAATACCTAGGGTTTATTATCGAGGCAGGGAAAGGCATTAGTATAGCTAGGAAGAAGATTAATGCTATTAAGCAATAGAAGCCGCCTACAAGTGTTAAGGGTATATAGGAATTCCTTAGGTTTGCTAACTTCTACCGCTAGTTTATACAGAACTACTCGCAGATCGTACGTCCCCTAGTCGAGCTAGCATACAAGGACAAGCAGTTTAAGTAGACGGACGAGTGTAATAGAAGCTTTAACAGGCTAAAGGAGCTCTTTAAAATAGGACTAACGCTTGCTGCCTTCGACCTAGAACGTACGACGATACTAGAAACTAACTCCTTAGGGTACTATATAGAGGGTATCCTATTACAGGTAGGCTCGGACGGACTTCTGCACCTATGCGCGTACTTCTCTAAGAAGAACTCTCTAGCTAAGTGCAACTACCCTATCTATAACAAGTGTAAGGGCTTAAGAATCTTGGTTTAGAAACTTAAGCTTAGGTATCTATATAAAGGAACTAATAGGCAGTTCCTTCGTCGTCTGCTGCTGTACAATTTGTACCTATAAAGCCAAGCTAGCAATTTCCCTCTATATAGAGATGTAAGGTTTACACTCTGTACAGAGGATTGGGAGTTTCCCTCTATATAGTAATACAGAGTTTTCCCTCTGTTTAGAGGGGCGGCAATTCCTCTCTATATAGGGCTATAGGATTCTCCCTCTATATAGGAGTAGGGTCGTGTCGGTAACTCTATATAGAGGGTAGGGTCGTACTGGCGCTGCTAAGTCGCAGTCCTTAGAGCGACGGCTAGCTTAGGTCCAGGACCTAGGCTTGGCGGCGCCCCCTAACAATACCCCCCTCCATTTTTATAGTGCTTCTTTTGTACGACAGTATGTCGTATATCCTTAGCTCCTAGTATTCCTCTAGCGGGTAGCGCTTTCCCGTCTTTGTCTAGGCACTTGCTAGTCGGCACTGCCTGCTAGGTGCCCTCCCTCTATACTGTTGTAACCTTAGCCTTAACTATCTTAATTCTATAACTAAGGCAGAGGAGGACCTACAAGCAGGGAAGGCAGGTAGTACTAGATCGCTTCTACCTAATCTTAACCGATTGCGTTTGCTAATCTAAGAATACTAAAGCTAAGGCAGAGGAGGACCTGTAAGCAGTTACGAAGGTGCAGGAGGTGCGGTCCTGTCTAACCGTTTACCTCCTACCCTATAGCCCTAGCTATGTCCTCTACGTCCTAGCTGTACAGTCTTATAGCGGCGGGCCGTCTAGCTCTGTCCCTATGCCCTAGTCGTCGTCCGGAGTTTAGCTCCTAGGTAGATGTTCCCGCCTCCGTCTGGTCGTTTACAGGGCCGTCGCTAGTCTAGGTACTAGGTCGTAGTTGCCTCGTTTGCCCTCCTTTATACAGTTGTAGCAGCTGCCCTAGTTGTTATTGCCTTATATAGCAGGCAGCTACTACTCTGTATATTAAGCCTTCCCCCCTTCTCTCTCTCTTCTTCTCTTTCTCTTCTATTCCCCTATCTGCTACCCGTTCGCCTAGCCGTCCCCTACTACTACTATTACTACTACTACTACTACTACTACTACTACTACTACTAACTCTACTATTCCGTCTGCCTAGTACTGTCGTAGCTCTCTTGTAGTTGCCGGCCCGTCCTCCTATACCTCTACCTCTAGCTATAGGATGTTTAGCTTAACTAGCAACTCTGCTTCTAGTTCGTATAGTCTTCCTCCTTTGTACAGTCCTAGCTAACGTCTTAGGTGCTATATTAATAAGCAGCAGGATGCTGCTAAGCTGCTCTTCTACTCCTTCTAGTGTTAGGGCCCCTGCCGGCCGGGAGGTAATTAAGATTTCGGGTATAGAGTCGGCTGCCCTAGTCCTAGGGGGGTAGTAGCTAGTAAGCTACCCTAAGGTAGTATATAAAAGCCTTTTAGACAGTATTGTTCTTATCCCTTCTTATTTTTACTCTTATTCTTACCTATCTTATAGCTGTTCCCCTCCTCCTGCCCCCTTTCTGTATAGTGTAGTATAGTGTAGTGTCGGTAGGACCTAGTAGGGTCCTACGTCTTAATTCTCGATCCTTCGGCAACCTAAGTTGCTTGCAGCTGCCCTGTATCTAGGGTAGATTATGCCCCTTCTCGCTATACGGCGTAGTGTTACTGTAACCGGGCAGGAGGATAGTTCTCCTCCTACCTGTCTAGTGCAGTTATGTCCTAGAGGGCCTCGTACAGTTTCTATATAGGCTCTGCCTACCCTCTCTATTTAAATAGGTACTCTACCCTCTTCTTCTTCCTTTAGCTCTTAAGGATCTCTTCTACCTTATACTCTTCTTTACCTTTAGTAATAATCGCTAGAGGGCGCACGTCGTCTATTATCTAGTGTAGTAGGGGGTCTGTGTTTGCTGGCTGTACGAGGTCTATATAGAAGACTGGGTAGATCCCTAAGGAAGTGTTAAGCTGTACGGCGTATGTCCCTACTAGTCGGACTACTATAAACTTCCAGTTCTTCCAATCCAGTTTCTTGCTTAGCCGGTCTATATAGATATTTCGCTAGTTTAGCTAGACCTTATCTCCTGCCTCGTACCTTAGTGCAGCCTGTTGTCCCTTGTTAGCCTGCTCTTCTACATTCTGTTAAGCTATAGCTAGACTCGCTTTCGCCTATTAATAGGCATTCGTAATCGTCTATACAATAGCCTCTCCCTGCTAAATCGGGGATCGTATAGGGCATAGAGTGTTACTACTTAAGGTCAGTAGGAGCAGGGAGTAGTCGTATCTGTAGGCTATAAAGAAGGGGGACAATCCTGTAGCGTTAGCTATACGGCTGTTAATAGCTAGCTCTACTATAGGGAGAAGGCGGTTCTAGTTTGTCTAGTTATAGTCGATGTATGCTTAGAGGTACGCTTCCAACGTCGAATTGACCCTTTCCGTCGCGCCGTCTGTCTATAGATGCTATACAGTTAATAGATAACGTTCTACGTTTAACAACTAGTAGACCCTTGCCTAGAGCTAGCTCGTAAACTGTATACCCTAGTCCGATACAATTGACCTAGGGAATCCGTACTTGCTAAACATCGTCTATATAAATGCCTAAGCAGTGTCTTTAGCTACAATAGAGTCTATTCCTCCTAATATTACCTCCTTCGTTAGCTTGTCTATAACTACTATAATGTTCTGCTGTCTGTCGCTCTTAGGGAGATCTATAATAAAGTCTACTGTTAGGTCTTGCAAGGGCCGGTCCAGTATTAGTAGGGGTTTTAGCAGCCTATACTTTAGTTTACGCTAGGGCTTCTTCTGTCTATAGATATCGCAGTTCTGTACGAATCTGCAGATATCCTTTGCTATCGCCGGCTAGTAGTAGTCCCTAGCGACAATGCTGTACGTCTCCTCGCACCCTAGGTGCCCGGTTGCTATAGAATTATGCGCCTCTTATATTAAGCTTGTACAGAGCTTCTTGTCTGCTAGGACCCAAATCCGATTCCTGAACTTTAGGTTGTTCTCCTTGTCTACTAAGCACTCTGCTGCTAACACCTTAAGGTAAAGCTCTGCTAGGATCTTCCGCTGTCCTCCTTAGATCGCTGTATAGGCCCCTTAGTAAATGTTATCCTTTTCTACTGCCTCTTCCTATATCTATAGTTAGGGTTCCTATAGGTATATTGCTACTAGGCGGATAGTCTCTTCGCCTAGCTCCTCCTTAAACATCTAGAATGTTCGTAATTTTAACCGGTCGCCCTTATACGTCGTTAGCATGTCCTAATCCTGCCTAGATAGTGCATCGGCCCTGCTATTGTCCTTTCCCTTGCAATACTAGAGTCTTATATTAAACTAGCTTAGGTATATCGCCTATCGTACGTGTCTTTTAGAAAGCTTCCGGGGCTGCGTAAAGTACTCGAGGTTCTTGTAGTCGGTTAGGGCGAGGAACTTAGGAACCGAGCAGAGTTCTCTATCCTACGCTTTGTAACATCGTACGACTGCTAGCAATTCCTTATTATAGATAGGGTAGTTGCACTTAGCTAGGGAGTTCTTCTTAGAGAAGTACGCGTATAGGTGCAGGAGTCTGTCCGAGCCTACCTATAACAAGATACCTCCTATGCAGTACCCTAAGGAGTCGGTTTCCAGTATCGTCGTACGTTCTAGGTCGAAGCCGGCAAGCGTTAGTCCTGTAGTAAAGAGCTCCTTTAGCCTGTTAAAGCTCCTATTGCACTTATCCGTCTACTTAAACTGCTTGTCCTTGTATGTTAGCTCGACTAGGGGACATACGATCTCCGAGTAGTTCCGTATAAACTAGCGGTAGAAGTTGGCAAACCTAAGGAATTCCCGTACGCCCTTAACACTTATAGGCGGCTTCTATTGCTTAATAGCATTAATCTTCTTCCTATCTATACTAATGCCTTTCCCTGCCTTAATAATAAACCCTAGGTATTTCGTATACTGTACCCCGAATTTACATTTGTTAATGTCGAGGTATAAGCTAGCCTGTTGCAGTCGATCTAGTATCTCCTTAACGTCCTGTACATAGTCTGTATAGGTGCCGTCTATAAATACTAGTGTATCGTCGAGGTACGCCGAGCAGATGTTGTCTAGTAACCCTTATAGGGACCTGTTAATGTACCTCTAGAAGGTTGCTAGTGCGTTAGCAAGGCTAAAGGGGGTTACAAGCTACTTAAAAAGATTATATCTCGTACGGAAGGCAGTTATCTATTTACAGCCTTCCTTAATCTATATCTTGTAGAAAGCCGAGACTACGTTAAGCTTAGTAAACTACTTTGCCTTGCTAATCCGTCCGAGAGTCTCCTTAATAAGGGGTAGGGGGTACCGGTCCTTTTTAGTAATCGCGTTAATGCCTCTATAGTCTACGTAGAAACGCAAGCCGGCCTTGCCCTCTTTGTAGACAAACAGCACTAGGGCTCCTACAGACGAGGTACTTGCGTAAATAAAACCCTTAGCAAGTAGATCGTCCAGTGTCTTGCGCAGTACTAGGAGTTCTCTAGAGGATATACCGTACAGTAGGCCGTACGGTACTTTAAGCAGACTCCTATCTAGACGGGGCTCTAGCTAGATGTTATAGTTAATCCCTTCTCCTCGGTGTAAGGGCAGTTTCGAGGCCGACTCCGGCTCGAAGAGGTCCAGTTTTTCTGCATATTCCGCTAGGAGCTTCGTATAGGGGTCCGTCGCCTTCTTAGACGCTAATGCCTTCTTAATGTCTGTAGTCGTAGTATTGATTTCGGCCTTAACATTGCCGCCCTACAGAACCCTCCCTTAGTCTTAGAGCCTCTGCTTCGTTACTGCTAGGTACAGCCGTCCTCGTCCAACGTCTAGCTTGCCCTACTAGCGCTCTATCTATAGCTTCCCTAATATTAGGTTATACCCTAACTTGTCCTATACGACATAGAGGTATAAGTCCTGCTTATAGTGTCCCTGCAGCTCTATTATTACTTTTACTATATAGGTAATATCCGGTCCTTGCCTAGTAATGCCTAGTATACGTACAGGTACAGTAGGGGTCGTCTTAATCTAGTGTCTCTATACGAAGTCTTCGCTAATCACTCTGTACACTAAACATCCTATGTTAATTAATGTCCGCACTGTAGCGGTCCTGTTTAGCGTAGGCTATACGATAAACGGCATAGTCGTTATATAGGTACTCTTAAAAGATAGCTAAGTAGTGCTTTAATTTAGCAATCTATCCTGTATACGCCTCTAGTAGAGCCTTCGCTTAGAGGCTACTCTTTTCCCGACTTATTGTTATCTAAAGGGGACTCTTAATTCTCTTGTTAGGGCGCCGCAGTTGCTACCCTTGCGGTAGTCGGCTGTCCTCTAGGTCTCTCTGCTAGCAAAAGCCTGCAATTCCGTATAGTGTAGCCTATCTTGCTATACCTATAGCAGCTCCCTTCTGCTCGTCTCTTATTAAGGGTAGCTATATCTACCTACTGTGCCCTTTTAGCAGCAGCCCTTAGCCGTACAGTAACGGCTGCTGCTACTCCCGTCGTCGTTAGTTCCTAGTCTATAGCATCTGTCTGCTGCTAGAGGGGTTGTCGCATCTTATAAGCGCAGCTTATCCGTCCGAGCCTGCGCTGCTAGTCGTCGACTATCCTAAGGAGATTACAGAATTCCTCGTACGTAGCTAGTCGCATTACGCCTACTAGTCCTGTTATAATCTCCTTAGAGAAGCCTACCTCTAAGGTAGTATTTTTTACCCTGTCCTCCTATTAAAGTCCCCCTGCCTCTGCTAGGGTCTGGTCGTATTCTGCGAGGAACTCTCGTATAGTCTTATGCCCTTGCTTTATCGTATTGACCTATAGGAGTGCTCGGCTCTCGCAGTCTAGGTTCTTATAGCTCCTGTTAAGAGCTGCCTAGAGCATTGTCGTCGTAGCTATTGCTAGGTTAGTAATAGCCGTCTCGTAGTACAGCAGAATCCGTGCTGCTGCCTTGCCCTTTAACCTCCTAAAGAGGTACACTACCTTGTCTAGCTCGGTTGGGTATGCTCCTAAGTCGACTAGAAGCTTAGAGCGTATCTAGGCAGCCTAGGAGGGGTACTCGGCCGGAGCCTTACTATTGTAAGTAGTAACGTCGGGGAGTTTGCTCTTAGGGGCCGGGGTATAGGCTATCGTGTCCGTCGTCGTAGGGGTCGGATCGCAATCGGACGCCCTAAGCTGTCGTAGCTCCTGTTCCTGTTAGGAAATTATCGTAGCCTAGTAGCTTACTTGCTGTTCGAGCTGGGCCTTATATGCTATCAGCTCCTCGTACGCGCAGTGCATCTAATCCTGCACAGTCGCAGGTTCTATAGGGATGTCGCTGTCTATCTTCGCTGTATTACTGCAGTTACTAATAGTAAGATTAGTTCCTAATATAAGGGCTTAAGAATCTTAGTTTAGAATCTTAAGGTTAGGTATCTATATAAAGGAACTAATAGGCAGTTCCTTCGTTATCTACTGCTGTATAATTTATACCTACGAAGCTAAGCCAGCAATTTCCCTCTGTATAGGTATGCAAGGTTTACACTCTATATAGAGGATCGGGAGTTTCCCTCTATATAGCAATGCAGAGTTTTCCCTCCGTTTAGAGGGGCGGCAATTCCCCTCTATATAGGGCTATAGGATTCTCCCTCTGTATAGGAGTAGGGTCGTATCGGTAACTCTGTATAGAGGGTAGGGTCGTGCTAGCGCCGCTAAGTCGCAGTCCTTAGGGCGACGGCTAGCTTAGGTCCAGGACCTGGGCTGGGCAGCACCCCCTAACAACAAGGAATTGCTAGCAGTCGTACAGTGTTGCGAAGCGTAGGATAGAGAACTCTGCTTAGTTCCCGAGTTTCTCGCCCTAGCCGACTACAAGAACCTCGAGTACTTTACGCAGCCCTAGAAGCTTTCTAAAAGACACGTACAATAGGCAATATACCTAAGCTAGTTCAATATAAGACTCTAGTATCGTAAGGGAAAGGACAACAGCAGGGCCGATGCGTTATCCAGACGGGATTAGGATATACTAACGACGTACAAGGACGACCGGTTAAAATTACGAACATTCTAGATATTTAAGGAGGAGCTAGGCGAAGGGACTATCCGCCTAGCAGCGACATATATATATAAACCCTAACTGTAGGCATAGGAAGAGGTGGTAGAAAAGGACGACGTATACCGAGGAGCCCGTACAGCAATCTAAGAAGGACAGCGGAAGCTCCTAGCAGAGCTTTACCTTAAGGTGTCGGCAGCAGAGTGCATAGTAGACGAGGAGAATAACCTAAAGTTTAGGAATCGGATTTAGGTCCTAGCAGACGAGAAGCTCTGTACAAGCTTAATACAACAGGCGTATAATTCTATAGCAACCGGGCACCTAGGGCGCGAGCAGACGTACAGCATCGTCGCTAGGGACTACTACTAGCTAGCGATAGCAAAGGATATCTACAGGTTCGTACAGAACTGCGATATATACAGAAGGACAAAGCCTTAGCGTAAACTAAAGCACAGGCTGCTGAAACCTCTACCAATACTGGACTAGCCCTAGCAAGACCTAACAGTAGACTTTATTACAGACCTCCCTAAGAGCGACGGACAGCAGAACATTATAGTAGTTACGGACAAGCTAACGAAGGGGGTAATACTAGAAGGAATAGACTCTATTACAGCTAAAGACACTGCTTAGGCATTTATACAGACGACGTTTAGCAAGCACGGATTCCCTAGGTTAATTGTATCGGACTAGGGTATACAGTTTACAAGCTAGCTCTAGGCAAGGGTCTGCTAGTTGTTAAATGTAGAACGTCGCCTATTAACTATATAGTACCTATAGACAGACAGCGCGACGGAAAGGGTTAATTCGACGTTAGAAGCGTACCTCTAAGCGTACGTCGACTATAACTAGACAAACTAGAACCGCCTTCTCCCTATAGCGGAGCTAGCTATTAACAGCCGTATAGCTAACGCTATAGGATTGTCCCCCTTCTTTATAGCCTATAGATACGACTACTCCCTGCTCTTACCGACCCTAAGTAGTAACACCCTATGCCCTATACGATCCCTAATTTGGCAAGGAGAGGCTATCGTACAGACGATTACGAATGCCTATTAATAGGCGAAAGCGAGTCTGGCTATAGCTTAACAGAATGCGGAGGAGCAGGCTAACAAGGGACGGCAGGCTGCACTAAGCTACAAGGCAGGGGATAAGGTCTAGCTAAACTAGCGCAATATCTGTATAGACCGGCTAAGCAAGAATTTAGATTAGAAGAACCGGAAGTTTACAGTAGTCCGACTAGTAGGGACATATGCTGTACGACTTAACACTCCCCTAGGGATCTACCTAGTCTTCTATCTAGACTTTGTATAGCTAGTATATACGGACCCCCTACCGCACTAGAAGACAGACGACGCGCGCCTACTAGCGATTATTACTAAAGGCTAGGAAGAGTACGAGATAGAAGGAATCCTTAAGAGCCAAAGGAAGTAGAAGAGGGTAAGTACCTATTTAAATAGAGAGGGTAGGCAGAGCCTACGTAGAAACTACATAGGGCCCTATAGGACATAACTGCGCTAGACAGGTAGGAGGAGAACTATCCCCCTACCCGGCTACAGTAACACTGCGCTATATAGCGAGAAGGGGCATAATCTACCCTAGATACAGGGCAGCCGCCGGCAACTTAGGTTGCCGAAGGATCGACAATTAAGACGTAGGACCCTACTAGGTCCTACCGACACTACACTGTACTACACTATACAGAAAGAGGGCAGGAGGAGGGGAACAGCTATAAGACAGATAAGAATAAGAGTAAGAATAAGAAGGGATAAGAACAACATTGTCCGAAAGGCTTTTATATACTACCTTAGGGTAGCTTACTAGCTACTACCCCCTAGGACTAGGGCAGCCGACTCTATACCCGAAATCTTAATTACCTCCTAGCCGGTAGGGGCCCCAATACTAGAAGGAGTAGAAGAGCAGCTTAGCAGCATCCTGCTGCTTATTAATATAGTACCTAAGACGTTAGCTAGAACTATACAAAGGAGGAAGACTATACGAACTAGAAGCAGAGTTGCTAGTTAAGCTAAACATCCTATAGCTAGAGGTAGAGGTATAGGAGGACAGGCCGGCAACTACAAGAGAGCTATAACAGCACTAGGCGGACAGAATAGTAGAGTTAGTAGTAGTAGTAGTAGTAGTAGTAGTAGTAATAGTAGTAGTAGGGGACGGCTAGGCAGACGGGTAGCAGATAGGGAAATAGAAGAGAAAGAGAAGAAGAGAGAGAGAAGGGGGGAAGGCTTAATATACAGAGTAGTAGCTGCCTAGTATATAAAGCAATAACAACTAGGGCAGCTGCTACAACTAAATAAGGGAGGGCAAACGAGGCAACTACGACCTAGTGCCTAGACAAGCGACGGCCCTGTAAACGACCAGACGGAGGCGGGAACATCTACCTAGGAGCTAAACTCTAGACGACGACTAGGGTACAGGGACAGAGCTAGACGGCCTGCTGCTGCAAGACCGTACAGCTAAAACGCAGAGTATATAGCTAGGGCTATAGGGTAGAAGGTAAATAGTTAGACAGGACCAAGCACCTCCTACACCTTTGTAACTGCTCGCAGGTCCTCCTCTGCCTTAGTTTTAGTATCCTTAAAGTAGTAAATGGAATCGGTTAAGATTAGGTAGAAGCGATCTAGTACTACCTACCTTCCCTACTCGTAGGTCTGCCTCTGCCTTAGTTATAGGATCTAGATAGACAGAGCTAAGGTTGCAACAGTATAGAGAGAGGGTATCTAGCAGGCATTGCCGACTAGCAAGCACCTAGACGAAGACAGGAAAGCGCTACCTGCTAGAGGAACCCTAAGAGCTAAGGGTATACGATATGCCGTCGTACGAAAGAAGCACTATAAGAAGGGAGGGGGGTATTGTTAGGAGGCGCCGCTAAGCCTAGGTCCTAGACCTAAGCCAGCCGTCGCCCTAAGGACTGCGACTTAGCAGCGCTAGCACGACCCTACCCTCTGTATAGAGTTACCGACACGACCCTACTCCTGTATAGAGGGAGAATCTTATAGCCCTATATAGAGGGGAATTGCCGCCCCTCTAAACAGAGAGAAAACTCTGTATTACTATATAGAGAGAAACTCCCAATCCTCTGTACAGAGTGTAAACCTTGTATCCCTATATAGAGGAAAATTACTAGCTTAGCTTCGTAGGTACAAATTGTACAGCAGCAGACGACTGTTAGGGGGCGCCGCCCAGCCTAGGTCCTAGACCCGAGCCAGCCGTCGCCCTAAAGACTGCGACTTAGCAGCGCCAGTACGTCCCTACCCTCTGTACGGAATTACCGATACGATCCTATCCCTGTACAGAGGGAGAATCCTATAGCCCTACATAGAAGAGAATTGCCGCCCCTCTAAACGGAGGGAAAACTCTACACTACTGTACAGAGGGAGAACTCCCAATCCTCTGTATAGAGTGTAAACCTTGCACCCCTATATAGAGGGAAATTGCTAGCTTGGCTTTATAGGTACAAATTGTACAGTAGCAGATAACGAAGGAACTGCCTATTAGTTCCTTTATATAGATACCTAACCTTAAGTTTCTAAACTAAGATTCTTAAGCCCTTACATTAGGAACTAATCTTACTGTTAGTAACTGCAGTAATACAACGAAGATAGACAGCGGCATCTCTATAGACCCTACGGCTATATAGGGATAGATGCACTGCGCGTACGAGGAGCTGCTAGAACACAAGAGGCAGCTCGAGCAGCAAGTAGACTACTAGGCTGCGATAATTTCCTAACGGGAACAGGAGCTACAACAGCTTAGGGCGTCCGATCGCGATCCGACCCCTACGACGACGAACACAATAGCCTACACCCTAACCCCTAAGAGCAAACTCCCCGACGTTACTACCTATAATAGTGAGGCTCCGGCCGAGTACCCCTCCTAGGCTGCCCAGATACGCTCTAAGCTTCTAGTCGACTTAGGAGCATACCCGACTAAGCTAGACAAGGTAGTGTACCTCTTTAGGAGGTTAAAGGGCAGGGCAGCAGCACAGATTCTGCTGTACTACGAAACGGCTATTGCTAACCCAGTAATAGCTACGACGACGATGCTCTAGGCAGCTCTTAATAAGAGCTATAAGGACCTAGACTGCGAGAGCTAAGCACTCCTATAGGTTAATACAATAAAGCAAGGACGCAAGACTGTATATGAATTCCTTG
The DNA here is from genome assembly GCA_016165855.1 of Pseudocercospora ulei. Classification (NCBI taxonomy): domain Eukaryota; kingdom Fungi; phylum Ascomycota; class Dothideomycetes; order Mycosphaerellales; family Mycosphaerellaceae; genus Pseudocercospora; species Pseudocercospora ulei. The sequence continues at coordinate 1,049,705 of JACWNB010000003.1, forward strand.
CAGAATACGACTAGACTCTAGTAGAGGCAGGAGGACTCTAACAGGAGGACAGGATAAAAATTACCTCCTTAGAGGTAGGCCTCTCTAAGGAGATTATAACGGGACTAGTAGGCGTAATGCGACTAGCTATAGACGAGGAATTCTGTAATCTCCTTAGGATAGTCGATAACTAACAGCGTAGGCTCGGATAGATAAGCCGAGCTTATAAGGTACGACAAGCCCTCTAGCAGCAGACGGACGCTATAGACTAGGAACTAACGACGACGAGGGTAGCAGCTGCCGTTACTATACAGCTAAGGGCCGCTACTAAAAGGGCACAGTAGGTAGACATAGCTACCCTAGATAAGAGAAGGGCAGAAGGGAGCTGCTACCGGTATAGCAAGATAGGCTATACTGCACGGAATTGCAGGCTTTTGCTAGCAGAGAGACCTAGGGGACGGCCGACCACTGCAAGGGTAGCAACTGCGGCGCCCTAACAAGAGGATTAGGAGCCCTACTTAGACGACGATAAGTCGGGAAAAGAGTAGCCTCTAAGCGAAGGCTCTGCTAGAGGCGTATACGAGATAGATTGCTAAATCAAAGCACTACTTAGCTATCTTTTAAGAGTACCTATATAACGACTACGTCGTTTATCGTACGGCCTACGCTAAACGGGTCCGCAACGGCGCAGACATTAATTAACACAGGGTGTTTAGTGTACGGAGTAATTAGCGAAGACTTCGTACAGAGACACTATATTAAGACGACCCTACTATACCTGTACGCATGTTGGGAATTACCGGGCGAGGACCGGACATTACCTATATAGTGAAAGTAACGATAGAGCTATAGGGACACTATAAGCAGGACTTATACCTCTATGTCGTACAGGACAAGCTGGGGTATAACCTAATATTAGGGAAGCTATAGATAGAGCGCTAGCAGGGCAAGCTAGATATTGGATAAGGACGGCTATACCTAGCAGCAACGAAGCAGAGGCTCTAAGACTAAGGGAGGGCTCCGCAGGGTAGCAATGCCAAGGCCGAAGTTAGTACTACGACGAAGCAGGGCACCTATGCAGATTACGTACAGGACGTTAAGAAGGTACTGGATCGACTGCAACAGGCTAGGTTGTACCTCGACATCGACAAATGTAAATTCGGTGTACAGCGTACGAAATACCTAGGGTTTATTATCGAGGCAGGGAAGGGCATTAGCATAGATAGGAAGAAGATTAATGCTATTAAGCAATAGAACCTGCCTATAAATGTTAAGGGCGTACAGGAATTTCTTAGGTTTGCCAACTTCTACCGCTAGTTTATAAGGAACTACTCGGAGATCGTACGCCCCCTAGTCGAGCTAATATATAAGGACAAGCAGTTTAAGTAGACGGACGAGTATAATAGAAGCTTTAACAGGCTAAAGGAGCTCTTTACAACGGGACTAACGCTTGCCGCCTTCGACCCGGAACATACGACGATACTAGAAACCGACTTCTTAGAGTACTATATAGGAAGCATCTTGTTACAGGTAGGCTTGGACGGACTCCTGCACCTATACGCGTACTTCTCTAAGAAGAACCCCCTAGCTAAGTGCAACTACCCTATCTACGATAAGGAATTGCTAGCGGTCGTACGGTATTGCAAAGTGTAGGATAGAGAACTCCGCTCGGTTCCTAAGTTCCCTGCCCTAACCAACTACAAGAATCTAGAGTACTTTACGCAGCCCTAGAAGCTATCTAAGAGACACGTACGATAGGCAATATACCTAAGCTGGTTTAATATAAGACTCTAGTATCGCAAGGGTAAGGACAACAGCAGGGCTAATGCGCTGTCTAGGCAGGACTAGGACATGCCAACGACGTACGAGGACGACTAGTAAAAGTTACGAACATTCCAGATATTTAAGGAGGAGCTAGGCGAGGAGACTATCCGCCTAGCAGCGACACATATATAGGAACCCCAACTGCAAGCATAGGAAGAGGCAGTAGAAAAGGACGACGTATACTAAGGGGCCTGTACAGCGATCTAAGGAGGACAGCGGAAGCTCCTAGCAGAGCTCTACCTTAAGGTATTAGCAGCAGAATGCTTAGTAGATAAGGAGAACAACCTAAAATTTAGGAATCGGATTTAGGTCCTAGCAGACGAGAAGCTCTGTACGAGCTTAATACAACAGGCGCATAATTCTATAGCAACCGGGCACCTAGGGCGCGAGGAGACGTACAGCATCGTTACTAGAGACTACTACTAGCTAGCGATAGCGAAGGACATTCGCAGGTTCGTACAGAACTGCGATATATATAGAAGGACAAAGCCCAAGCGTAAACTAAAGCATAGGCTGCTAAAACCTCTACCGATCCTAGACCGGCCCTAGCAAGACCTAACAGTAGACTTTATTATAGACCTCCCTAAGAGCGACGGACGACGGAACATTATAGTAGTTACGGACAAGCTAACGAAGGGGGTAATATTGGAAGGAATAGACTCTATTATAGCTAAGGACACTGCCTAGGCATTTATACGGACGACGTTTAGCAAGTACGGATTCCCTAGGTTAATTGTATTGGACCGGGGTACACAGTTTACGAGCTAGCTCTAGGCAAGGATCTGCTAGTTATTAAACGTAGAACGTCGCCTATTAACCGTATAGCACCCGTAGACGGACGGCGCGACGGAAAGGGTCGATTCGACGTTAGAAGCGCACCTCCGAGCGTATGTTGACTATAATTAGACGAACTGGAACCGCCTTCTCCCTAAAGCAGAGCTAGCTATTAACAGCTGTATAGCTAACGCTACAGGATTGTCCCCCTTCTTTATAGCCTATAGATACGACTACTCCCTAATTCTACCGACCCTAAGTAGCGCTATACTACGCCCTATACGATCCCTAATTTAGTAGGGAGAAGCTATTGTACGGACGATTACGAACGCTTACTAATAGGCGAAAGCGAGTCTAGCTATAGCTTAACAAAATGCGGAAGAGCAGGCTAACAAGGGACGACAGGCTGCACTAAGGTACGAGGCAGGGGATAAGGTCTAGCTAAACCAGCGTAACATCTGTATAGACCGGCCGAGCAAGAAGCTAGATTAGAAGAACTGGAAATTTACAGTAGTCCGACCAGTAGGGACATACGCTGTACGACTTAACACTCCCCTAGGGATCTACCTAGTCTTCTATATATACCTCGTACGGCCAGCGAACACGGACCCCCTACCGTATTAGGTAATAGACGACGCGCGCCTACCAGGGATTATAACTAAGGGCTAGGAATAGTACGAGGTAGAAGGAATCCTTAAGAGCTAAAGGAAGCGGAAGAGGGTAGAGTACCTAGTAAAATAGAGAGGATAGGCAGAGCCTATATAGGAACTATATAAGGCTCTGTAGGACACAACTGCGCTAGACAGGTAGGAGGAGAACCACGTTCCTGCCCGGTCTCGATAACACTGCGCTGTACAGCGAAAAGGGGGGCCCGATCTACCCTAGATACAGGGCAGCCGCTAGCAACTTAGGTCGCCGAAGGATTGAGAACTAAGACATAGGACACTATAGGATCCTACTAATACTATACTATACGACACTGTACAGAAGAAGGGCAGGAGGGAAAGGACAGCTAGGAAACAGGTAGGAAGGAAAGTAGAAGTAGAAGGGGATAAGAGCAGAACCGTCCGAAAATTTCTTATACGACCTAGGATGGGGGGGAGGGTTGGCTTACTAGCCACTACCCTGTAGGACCAGAGCGGCCGACTCCCTATTTGAAATCTTAATTACCTCCTACCTGGCAGGACCCCTACCCGGGCTAGCCCTAGGGAGCAGAGGCACCCCCCTACCCCTATATGCCTCCTCTAGACGGCGGTAGGGGCAGTAGAGGGAGCTATCCTTCCACTTATACAAGGCGCACACCCTAGCCTAGAAGCCAGGGAGGCGGTATAGGCTAAGTAAGCCTTAGAGGGAGTTAGGGCAGGGGGCATAGAGCTGGCCCTAAGTAGCAATAAGAATAGCATTAACGTACGACGCGCGGGCCGTAGCAACCCGCTAAGGTATAACCTAGGCAGGGTTACACTAGAAGGCGTAGAAGGGTAGCTCGGCTGCGTCGTACTGCTCGTTAGTATAGCATCTAGGACGTTAGCCTATACTGTACAGAAGACAGGGACCTGTACGTACTAGAAGCAAAGCTGCTAGTCGAACTAGGCATTCCACTACTAGAGGTAAAAATAGGCAGGGACACTAGCCGGACAGGCAGAAGAAGAGCGAGGGACTACAAGAGAAGAGCCGGAAACTACGAGAGAACTACAGCGGGAACGGCCGGACGGGGTGCGTAGCATAACAGTAATAGCTAGTAGTAGTAACTAGTAGTAGTAGCTAGGTAGACGGTAGACAGTAGACAGTAGACAGTAGTAGACAGTAGATGCTATAGAAGGGGGGTAGCAGGCAGGGAATAGAAGAGAAAGAGGAAAGGGAAAGAGAAGGGGAAGGCTTAATATTTAGGGAGTAACTGCCTGCTATAGGAGGCAATAGCAACAAGGCAGCTGCTACAACTGTATAAAAAGGGAGCAAGGAGGCAACTACGACCTAGTAGGCGACGAGCAGCAGCTATATAGACAACTGGACGGAGATAGGAAATCGCGACCTGCTAAAGGAACACTAGGAGCTAAGGGTGTTCGATACGCTGCTATACAGAAGAGGGACTACGAGAAGGGAGGGGGGTATTGTTAGAGGGTGCCGCCCAGCCTAGGTCCTGGACCTAAGCTAGCTGTCGCCCTGAGGACTGCAACTTAGCAGCGCCAGCACGTCCCTACCCTCGATACGGAATTACCGATACGACCCTACCCCTATACAGAGGGAGAATCCTATAGCCCTATACAGAGGGGAATTGCCGCCCCTCTAAACGGAGGGAAAACTCTGCACTACTATATAGAGAGAGAACTCCCGATCCTCTGTACAGAGTGTAAACCTTGCACCCCTACATAGAGGGAAATTGCTAGCTTAGCTTCGTAGGTACAAATTGTACAGCAGCAGACGACGAAGGAACTGCCTATTAGTTCCTTTATATAAATACCTAACCTTAAGTTTCTAAACCAAGATTCTTAAGCCCTTACAACGATAAAGGAACTGCCTATTAGTTCCTTTATATAGATTCCTAACCTTAAGTTTCTAAACCAAGATTCTTAAGCCCTTACAACGTGCTACTAAGACCTACCCTAGCTGGTCGTACTACGGAAGCGACGTTCCGAATTATAGATATCGGAAGGTTTGACATTATTATAGGACAGAAATAGATAAAGAACTAGAAAGCCGTTATTAACGTAAGCGAAGGCACACTCGGATTCAAAACCCTACAGAGTAGCGTCGCCGCTGTCGAATCGGTTACCGCTATCGCTACAAAAACGAACGTTACAACTACTAGAGCGGTTCTGATAGATCAGTCCGACCCTCTAGACACGATCGGAATAATAAGCTCGGAAGCTTTAACGACCCTTGCGAGATCGCTGGACAATAAGATCTACGCTATCTCGATAAAAGACATTAAGGATTACCGAAAGATAATAGCTAAAGAAGAAGCGGACCTGTTAGAGGTATTGCCAAAGGAGCTCTATAGCTATACTAATGTGTTCTTAAAGGCTAACTCCAACCTCCTGCCGCTCTACCGACCGGAATATAACAACAAGATTTAGCTAAAAGAAGGAGCTACGCTGCCGAGAACCGAGCCCCTAAGACGGCTATCGCCAGCCGAGCTAGACTAAGTAGAGGTGTTTGTTCGAGAAAACCTAGCGAAGAAGTTTATTACGCCGAGCTCTGCTAAGTATACGTTACCGATTCTTTTCGTGCAGAAACCCGGAGGTAGCCTACGACTGTGCGTAGACTACAGAGGCCTTAATAAAGTTACTAAGAGAGATGTATATCCGCTACTGCTAATAGATAAGACTATATAACGAGTAGCTAAAGCTAAGTAGTTTAGCAAGCTGGATATTCGCTAAGCGTTCTACTAACTAAGGAACGAGGAAGGGCAAACAGAAGATCTTACGACATTCGCTACGCGCGTAGGCAACTTCAAGTAGTTAGTAATGCCTTTCGGACTTACCAACGTACCGCCAGTGTAGCAACGCTTTATAAACTACAACTTTATAGACATGCTAGAACGGTTCGTGTCTATCTACTTAGACGACATTCTTATCTACACTAATAGAATAAGAGAACAGTATACAGACCACATCGAGAGGGTGCTAACTAGGCTCCGCAAGGTAGGGCTAAATACGGACACGAAGAAGAGCGAGTTCTATTAAAGCGAGGTAAAATACCTTAGTCCTATCGTCGGAAGAGCCGGAATCCGGATAGACCCTGAAAAGGTCGCCGCTATAGCAGAATGGAAGCAGCCGAAATCCGGAAACACTACCTAAATTAGAGCTTTTCTCGGGTTCTGCAGCTACTATTAGCAATTTATTAAGGACTTTAGCAAGATAGCAAGGCCCCTAAACGAAGTATTAAAGAAGGAGGCCGCTGGCCTATAGAATGAGAAGTGCACAGAGGCTTTTAATCGACTAAAAGAAGCAGTGGTCTCGGCGCCAGTACTGGCGCACTTTCGACTAGAAAAGACGATCTATTTGGAGACAGACGCATCCGATACAGTAACAGCAGGGGTCCTTTCTTAGTATAACGACGCTAACGAGACCCTCTATCCAGTAGCTTTCTTTAGCAAGTCTATAAACGAGGCTAAGCGGAACTACGCTATTTACGACAAAGAGCTGTTATTTATTATTTAGGCTTTCGAGGAGTGGAAACTAGAGCTTATAGCCGAAAAGAGCACGGTCCAGGTCCTTATAGACTATCGGTTACTTACCTACTTTATAAAGACGCAGAAGCTATCGCGCTGTTAAGCCTAGTAGGCCGCCTACTTATCCGGATTCGACTTCAAGATTACCTATCGACCCAGAGCTTAAAATAGAAAGGCTAACGCACTAACGAAGAGAGAAGGGAGGACCAGCCGCGCGAAAGAAGATCCGAATATGTTCCAGAAGGTGTTGACCGAACAGATAGTAGACGCTAAGATGTTAAAAGAAGTAGGGATCTGCACGATAGAACTGCCGACTAAGGAAGAGACGCTCTACGAGAAAGTAAAGCAGCTTAACCAGTAGCAGAAACTCGGCAGAACCGGCTTAGGGAAGCTAATAGTGCTAGAAGAACTAATTACAGAGGTTATCCGGTTAGTCTATAGCTCTAAGGATGTTAGTTACGCTAGCTTAAAGAAGACGATAGAAGCTGTAAGGACGATCTACTAGTTTCTGCGAATCTTCGAGCAGATCTACCGGTTTATCGCTAATTGCTATATCTACTAAGCCGCAAAGCTACGTTACGGCCTTCCAGCCGGTCTGTTAAAGCTACTTCCGATCGCTAAGAAACTATAGCAGTACATTACAATAGATTTCGTAACCGGCCTGCCGGATTCCGATAGATATAATGCTACGCTTAATGTAGCAGATCGACTAAGCAAAGAAAGCTACTTTATCCCCTACTAAGCTAAGGATAAAGGAACTACTGCAGAAGAGACGGCGAGAATGCTAATCCAGCACGTATAGAAGCACTATAGCCTGCCGGACACTATTACTACGGATAGGGGTCCTTAATTTACTGCTAATGTATAAAAGGCTATTAACCAAGCTCTCGGAATTCGTACAAAACCCAGCACAGCCGCTTACCCTTAAACCGACAGTTAGTCTAAAGTGGCTAACTGCGAGATAGAGAAATATCTACGAATCTTCTGCAGTTATTATTAAGCAGAATAGGTTAAGGTATTGCCGATAGCCGAATTCTGCGCCAATTTAGCACAGTTAGAGGCTACCTTACTGGCACCGTTCGAGATAACTTATAGTTATCTTCCGAGAATAAGCTTCCAACTGCTGAACGAACCCAGCTCTTCGGAATCCTCTACCGCGACTTCGTCGAAGAGAGTTGCCGCTGCTACGGCAGAAGCGCTTAGATCTTAGATAGAAGAAGTGGTTAGGGTAGCGAGGGAGGCGATAAAATCGGCTTAGAAGAAGATAGTAACTCGAGCTAATAGGAAGCGGTCGCTAATAGAATTCGAAGAAGGCCAAAAGGTATAGCTTAACACGTAGAACCTAAAGCTAAAAGGCAATGCCAAGCTTAACCCCTGCTACGTAGGTCTGTTTAAGATAGTAGAAAAGAGGTCGCCGGTAACTTATCGGCTCTAGCTACCGAAAGCGTTCCGAATCTACGATGTCTTTTATTCGGATCTGCTAAGCCTGGACCCTAAAGACGGCTTTCCAGAATAGGGGTTCGCCGAACCCCTACTAATCGAGATAGACAGTAAGGAAGAATAGGAGGTATAAGATGTAATAGATATAAGAAAGATAAGAGGGTCTATCGAAGCAAGGATCTCGTAGAAGGGATAGCTAGAAGATTATAAATAGTATCCGGTCGAGAATCTCCGGAACTTGGTAGAGCTGCTAAAGGAGTTTTACACGCAGAATCCGAGGAAACCGAAGCCTAAGTAGCTCCGAAGTTAATAGTTCTAGAAGAAGAAGAAGAGCCGCGTCCGTTCTACTAGTATAGAAGCTAATAAAGACGATCGTAGCGATCGCTTAGCTAGAGTCCTCGGCTCTACTACCACTACCGCTGGCCTGGCTGGCCAGATAATGCCAGTGAAGCCGAGGACGGCGCTACCGCGTCGGCGCGCTTTGTAACAGTCTTTGCTCTCTGTTACTACTATCTACCGGCTTAGCTAGAAGGATAATAACGACGAAGAACGAAGCCGATGCTACTAAAGCAGCCTCGCGGTAGCACTTAAGGCTATAGTAGAGAAGGAAAAGAAGAAGAGATAGCGAGCTGCAGATAGATCTTTATAGACCTCTGTAGGTACACAGGCTAGCCACGCTGCAGCTTAGATAGCTGCCAGCTTAGATCAGATAGACGCCAAAGCGAAAGACGTTAGATAGCGACGATGTAAAAAAGAAGAGACAAATAAGTAAGCGGTCGAGGTCGACCGCTAGTAAGGGAGGGGGGTAGTGTTGCAGCGGCAGAAAGGAGTAGGACTAAGTAATAGGGTAGACCCTTGGAATTTCGGCTCGGTCCTTCTAGACTAAGCCGGGCCTTGGCACACTACCCCTAAAGCCCTTACCTACTACTGCATAGATTCCTTTCCTTCTTTAGCTCGAGATATAGTTATTAAAACAGCTATATTGAATTATATCTACGTGCTCGGATTACTATTGTCAGATACAAGCGCAAGATCCCTAATCTCATAGTTTTCCGGTGCTTTAGTTGCTGTCTAGGGTTATTAAGGACTTAGGTAGATGTTCCAGTCTGTCGTCGTCTGTAGGGGTAAGGTAGTAAGCGTTTACCTAGCGGTCGTCCGTACGGCCTCGGGCGCCCTAGTTATCTCGTACAGCCCTACCTCCCCTAACCTATCTCCTCTATTCCTATTCTTCCTATGTTCCTCTATCTCCTGCAACTGTACTATATCTCTTGCAGGTTCCTAGTATTGTCTATAGCTTTTCCCTTTGCAGCTGTCTAGTCTTGTCTGCAGCTGCCTAATGTCTCTTGCAGCTGCCTAATACCCTTCGCAGCTACCTACCTACAGCTGCCTAATATCCTCTGCAGCTGCCCAGTCCTGTCTATAGCTGCTTAACGTCTCTTACAGCTGCCTAGTCCTGCCTGCAGCTGCCTAATGTCTCCTGTAGCTGTTCCCTATAGTTGCCTAATGTCCCTTAAAGCTGCCTAGTCCTATAGCTACTATCTATCCTATCCTATATAGTACAGTGTTACTGTAACTGGACTAGGTATCTATATAAAGGAACTAATAGGCAATTCCTTCGTCGTCCGCTGCTGTGCAATCAGTATCTATAAAGCTAAGCTAGCAATTTCCCTCTATATAGGGGTATAGGGGTTTCGCTCTATATAGAGAGTTAGGAGTTTCCCTCTATACAGGGATGCAGAGTTTTCCCTATGTATAGAGGGGCGGCTATTTCCCTCTATATAGGGATTTAGGATTCTTCCTTTGTACAGGAGTAAGGTTGTATTAGTAACTCTATATAGAGGGTAGGGTAGTGCTAGCGCCGCTAAGTCGCAATCCTTAGGGCGACGGCTAGCTTAGGTCTAGGACCTAGCTAGATAGCGTCCCCTAACATTACCCCTATCCCTCCTCGTAGTCTCGTCCCTATACGCCGTCGTATCGTACAATTGCTCGTAGCGTTCCCCTTCTAAATAGCGCTTACCTATACTCGTCCGGTTGTCTGTAAAGTCGACTGTTGTCTAGGCACTTACTAGTTAGCAATGCCTGCTAGATGCCCTCCCTCTACGCTGCTGCAACCTTAGGCCTGTCTATTTGGATCCTAAAGCTAAGGCAGAGGAGGACCTGCGAGCAGGGACAGGAGGTAGTGCTAAATTGCTTCTATCTAATCTTAACTAATTCTGGTTACCCCTTTAAGGATGCCGAAGCCGAGGCGGAGGAGGACCTGCGAGCAGTTATAAAGGTATAGGAGGTGCTCGGTCCTATCTGTCTATTTACTTACCTCTTATTTCTTGTCCGTTTATCTCCTACCCTATAGCTCTAGCCGTGCACTCTGCGTCCTATCTGTATAGTCTAGCGGCAGCGGGCTGTCTAGCTCTTTCCTATGCCTTAGTCGCTGTCTAGAGTTTAGCTCCTAGGTAGATGTTCCTGCCTGTTATCGTCTGTAGGGTAAGGTAGTAGTCGTTTACCTAGCAGTCGTCCGTCCGGCCTTAGGCAGGCCGGTTATCTCGTACAGTCCCGCCCTGCCCTGTACTAGCTCTATTCCTGTTCTTCTTCCTTTCCCTACTTCCTGCACCTATGCTATAGTTCTTGCAGGTTCCCTAGTATCGTCTCTTCTTTTATATCCCTAGGGATAGATGTCTCTAATTCTCCCCTATCCCTGTCCTTCCTTTGTAGCTTCCCAGTCTTGCCTATAGCTGCCTAACGTCTCTTGTAGTCCGGTCTAGGCTGTAGTCGCCTAATATTACTTGCAGCTGCCCTGTCTTACAGCTGCTATCTGTCCTACCCTATATAGTGTAGTGTTACTGCGCCCGTTCGCTAGGGTGTCTTTCCTCCTACTTGTCTAGTGCCTGTATCTCCTAGAGAGCCTTGTACAGTTCCTATATAGGCTCTGCCTAACCTGTCTATTTAACTAGGTATTCTATCTCCTTCCGCTTTCTCTAGCTCTTAAGGATTTCCTCTACTTTATACTTCTCCTAGTCTTTAGTAATAATCGCTAGGGGGCGTGCGTTGTCTGTTATCTAGTGTAGGAGGGGGTCTGTATATACTGGCTGTATAAGGTCTATATAGAAGACTAGGTAGATCCCTAGGAGAGTGTTAAGTTGTATAGCGTATGTCTCTACCGGCTAGACTACTGTAAACCTCGGTTCTTCTAATCTAGTTTCTTGCTTAGCCGGTCTATACAGATGTTGCGCTAGTTTAGCCAGACCTTATCTCCTGCCTTGTACCTTAGTGCAGCCTGCTGTCCCTTGTTAGCCTGCTCTTCTGCATTCTGTTAAGCTATAGCTAGACTCGCTTTCGCCTATTAGTAGGCGTTCGTAATCGTCCGTATAATAGTGTTAGGGGGCGCCGCCTAGCCCAGGTCCTAGACCTAAGCCAGCCGTCGCCCTAAGGACTGCGACTTAGCGGCGCAAGCACGACCCTACCCTCTATACGGAGTTACCGATACGACCCTACTCCTGTACAGAGGGAGAATCCTATAGCTCTATATAGAGGGGAATTGCCGCCCCTCTAAACAGAGGGAAAACTCTGCATTACTATATAGAGGGAAACTCCCGATCCTCTATACAGAGTGTAAGCCTTGCATCCCTATATAGAGGGAAATTGCTAGCTTAGCTTTGTAGGTACAAATTGTACAGCAGCAGACGACAAAGGAACTGCCTATTAGTTCCTTTATATAGATACCTAACCTTAAGTTTCTAAACTAGGATTCTTAAGCCTTTATATTAGGAACTAATCTTACTGTTAGTAACTGCAGTAATACAACGAAGATAGACGGCGACATCCCTATAGAACCTGCGACTGTGCAGGATCAGATACACCGTATGTACAAGGAGCTGTTGGCACATAAGGCCTAGCTCGAACAACAAGTAAGCTACTAGGCTGCGACAATGTCCTAACAGGAACAGGAGCTACAACAGCTTAGAGCGTCCGATTGCAATCCGACCCCTATAACAACGACAACGAACACGACAGCCTACACCCCAGCCCCTAAGAGCAAACTCCCTAACGTTACTACTTACGATAGTAAGGCTCTAGCTAAGTACCCCTCCTAGGCTGCCTAGATACGCTCTAAGCTTCTAGTCGACTTAGGAGCATACCCGACCGAGCTAGACAAGGTAGTGTACCTCTTTAGAAGGTTAAAGGGTAGGGCGGCAGCACAGATTCTGCTGTACTACAAGACGGCTATTGCCAACCTAGCAATAGCAACGACAACGATGCTCTAGGCAGCTCTTAATAGGAGCTATAAGGACCTAGACTGCAAGAGCCGAGCACTCCTATAGGTTAATACAATAAAGCAGGGGCGCAAGACTGTACGAGAGTTCCTCGCAGAATACGACCAGACCTTGGCAGAGGCAGGAGGACTCTAATAAGAGGACAGGGTAAAAATTACTACCTTAGAGGTAGGCCTCTTTAAGGAGATTATAATAGGACTAGTAGGCGTAATACGACCAGCTACGTACGAGGAGTTCCGTAATCTCCTTAGGATAGTCGACAACTAGCAGCGTAGGCTTAGACGGATAAGCTGCACTTATAAGATGCGACAACCCCTCTAGCAGTAGACGGATGCTATAGACTAGGAACTAACGACGACGAGAGTAGCGGCAGCCGTTACCGTACAGCTAAGGGCTACTGCTAAAAGGGCACAGTAGGTAGATATAGCTACCCTTAACAAGAGACGAGCAGAAGGGAGCTGCTACAGGTATAGCAAGATAGGCTATACTGTACAGAATTGTAGGCTTTTGCTAGCAGAGAGACCTAGGGGACGGCCGACTACTATAAGGGTAGCAACTGCGGCTCCCTAACAAGAGAATAAAGAGTCCCCTTTAGATAACAATAAGTCGGGAAAAGAGTAGCCTCTAAGCGAAGGCTCTACTAGAGGCGTATACGAGATAGATTGCTAAATTAAAGCACTACTTAGCTATCTTTTAAGAGCAACTACATAACGACTACGCTGTTTATCGTACGGCCTATACTAAACAGGACCGCTACAGTGCAGACATTAATTAATACAGGATGTTTAGTATACAGAGTAATTAGCAAAGACTTCGTATAGAGACACTACATTAAGACAACCCCTACTGTACCTATACGTATGCTAGGCATTACTAGGCGAGGACCGGACATTACCTATATAGTAAAAGTAACGATGGAGCTATAGGGACACTATAAGCAGGACTTATACCTCTATGTCGTATAGGACAAGTTGGGGTATAACCTAATATTAGGGAAGCTATAGATAGAGCGCTAGCAGGGCAAGCTAGACGTTAGACGAGGACGGCTGTACCTAGCAGTAACGAAGCAGAGGCTCCGAGACTAAGGGAGGGTTCTGTAGGGCGGCAATGCTAAGACTGAAATCAATACTGCGACTATAGACATTAAGAAGGTATTAGCGCCTAAGAAGGCGACGGACCCCTATACGAAGCTCCTAGCAGAATATGCAGAATACCTAGACCTCTTCGAGCTAAAGTCGGCCTCGAAACTGCCCCTATACCGAGGAGAAGGAATTAACTATAACATCTAGCTAGAGCCCTGTCTAGATAGAAGTCTGCCTAAAGTACTGTACAGCCTACTGTACGGTATGTCCTCTAGAGAACTCCTAGTACTGCGCAAGACACTGGACGATCTACTTGCTAAGGGTCTTATTTGTATAGGTACCTCGTCTGTAGGAGCCCTAGTATTGTTCGTCTATAAGGAGGGCAAGGCCGGCTTGCGTTTCTGCATAGACTATAGAGGCATTAACGCAATTACTAAGAAGGACCGGTACACCCTACCCCTTATTAAGGAGACTATCGGACGGATTAGCAAGGCAAAGTAGTTTACTAAGCTTAACGTAGTCTCGGCTTTCTATAAGATACGGATTAAGGAAGGCTGTAAATAGATAACTGCCTTCTATACGAGATATAGTCTTTTCGAGTAGCTTGTTACTCTCTTTAGCCTTACCAACGTACCGGCAACCTTCTAGAGGTACATCAACAGGTCCCTATAAGAGTTACTAGACGATATCTGTTCGGTATACCTCGACGACATACTGGTTTTTATAGACGGCACCTATACAGACTATATACAGGACGTTAGGAAGGTACTAGATCGACTGCAACCGGCTAGATTATACCTTAACATCGACAAATGCGAATTCGGTATACACTATACGAAATACCTAGGGTTTATTATTAAAGCAGGGAAAGGCATCAAGATAGATAGGGAGAAGATTAATGCTATTAAGCAATAGAAGCTACCTATAAGTGTTAAGAGCGTACAGGAATTCCTTAGGTTTGCTAACTTCTACCGCTAGTTTATACAGAACTACTTAGAGATCGTACGTCCCCTAGTCGAGCGAACATATAAGCACAAGCAGTTTAAGTAGATATACGAGTGTAACGGAAGCTTTAACAGGCTAAAGGAGCTCTTTACTACAGGACTAACGCTTGCCGCCTTCGACCTGGAACGTATAACGATACTGGAAACTAACTCCCTAGGGTACTATATAGGGAGTATCCTATTCTAGGTAGGCTTGGACGGACTTCTGTACCTATATACGTACTTCTCTAAGAAGAACTCCCTAGCTAAGTGCAACTACCCTATCTACGACAAGGAATTGCTAGCAGTTGTACAGTGTTACGAAGCGTAGGATAGAGAACTCCGCTTGGTTCCCGAGTTCCTTGCCCTAACCGACTATAAGAACCTTAAGTACTTTACGCAGCCCTAGAAGCTTTCTAAAAGACATGTACGATAGGCGATGTACCTAAGCCGGTTCAATATAAGACTCTAGTATCGTAAGGGAAAGGACAATAGCAGGGCCGATATACTATCCAGACAGGATTAGGACATGCCAACGACGTATAAGTGATACGGGGTGGGTTGGCCCGTGTCATTACTATGCCTTGCCAAGGTTCATTTATCTGGTACACATTGGTCAAGTCACTTCCGAGTTACTTAACCAGTCCCTTTTGGCTTAAGTGTACCGCGTTACATCACTTAACTCGGAAGTGACTGCTGAAAGTGTATAATGAAAGGCCCGGGTTCAATTCCCAGGGGGCGCATCTTTCAACGGGAGAGTGGAAGCAGCGTTGACGTATGTCCGTTTGTCCACCACTCCGTACAGAATGAGGCAGACCCGGTAAAGGTCCAGCTGGCTGTGTGCAGACCTGCCGGGGGGGGTTGATTGCGTATGCTGCATGCATAGGGGGGCTGTGCAATGGCATACGTAGCCTGTAAGTAAGCGCAGCTTACGAGGTCGTAAGCCTGTAGCGCAGGGGGTAGTGATACGGGGTGGGTTGGCCCGTGTCATTACTATGCCTTGCCAAGGTTTATATATCTGGTACACATTGGTCAAGTCACTTCCGAGTTACTTGACCAGTCCCTTTTGGCTTAAGTGTACCGCGTTACATCAATAAGGACGACCGGTTAAAATTACGAACATTCTAGATGTTTAAGGCCGAGCTAGGCGAAGAGACTATCCGCCTAGTAGCAACATACCTATAGGAACCCTAACTGTAGACATAGGAAGAGGCAGTAGAAAAGGACGACGTTTACTAAGGGGCCTATACAACAATCTAAAGAGGACAGCGGAAGCTCCTAATAGAGCTTTACCTTAAAGTATTAGTAGCAGAGTGCTCAGTAGACGGGGAGAACAATCTAAAGTTTAGGAATCGGATTTGGGTCCCGGCAGACGAGAAGCTCTATATAAGCTTAATACAACGGGCGTATAGTTCTATAACAACCGGGCACCTAGGGCATAAGGAGACATACAGCATCGTCGCTAGGGACTACTACTAGCCGGCGATAGCAAAGGACATCTGTAGGTTCGTACAGAACTGCAATGTCTGCAGACAGACGAAGCCCTAGCGTAAACTAAAGTATAGGCTGCTAAAACCCCTACTAATACTGGACTAGCCCTAGCAAGACCTAACAGTAGACTTTATTACAGACCTCCCTAAGAGCGACAGACGGCAGAGCATTATAGTAGTTACAGACAAGCTAACGAAGGGGGTAATATTAGAAGGAATAGACTCTATTGCGGCTAAAGACACTGCTTAGGCATTTATACAGACGACGTTTAGTAAGTACAGGTTCCCTAGGTCAATTGTATCGGACTAGGGTACACAGTTTACGAGTTAGCTCTAGGCAAGGGTATGTTAATTGTTAAACGTAGAGTGTCGCCTATCGACCGTATAGCACCTGCAGACGGACGGTATAACGGAGAGGGTTAATTCGACGTTGGAAGCGTACCTCTAAGCATACGTCGACTATAATTAGAAAAACTGGAACCGCCTTCTCCCTTTAGCGGAGCTAGCTATTAACAGCCGTATAGCTAACGCTACAGGATTGTTCTCCTTCTTTATAGCCTACAGATACGACTACTCCTTACTCCTACTGACCCTAAGTAGTAGCACCCTACGCCCTTTACGATTACTAATTTAGTAGGGAGAGGCTATTGTACAGACGATTACGAATACCTATTAATAGGCAAAAGCGAGTCTAGCTAGAGCTTAACAGAGTGCGGAAGAGCAGGCTAACAAGGGACAGCAGGCTGCACTAAGGTACGAGGCAGGAGATAAGGTCTAGCTAAACTAGCGCAATATCCGTACAGACCGGCTGAGCAAGAAACTGGATTGGAAGAACGGGAAATTTACAGTAGTTCGACTAGTAGGGATATACACTATACGACTTAACACTCCCCTAGGGATCTACCTAGTCTTCTATATAGACCTTATACAGCCAGCATATACGGACCCCCTACTGCATTAGACAACGGACGACGCGCGCCTACTAGCGATTATTACTAAGGGCTAGGAAGAGTACGAGATAGAAGGAATCCTTAAGAGCTAAAGGAAGCAGAAGAGGGTAGAGTACCTAGTAAAATAGAGAGGGTAGGCAGAGCCTATATAGGAACCGTACAAGGCCCTACAGGACACAACTACGCTGGACAGGTAGGAGGAGAACTACCCCCCTGCCCAGTTACAGTAACACTGCGCTGTACGGCGAAAAGGGGCACGATCTACCCTAGATATAGGGCAGCTATCGACAACTCGGGTCGCCGAAGGATCGGGAATTAAGACGTAGAACCCTACTGGGTCCTACCGACACTACACTATACTATACTGTACGGAAGGGGGCAGGAGGAAGAGGATAGCTAGGAGACAGGTAGGAATAAGAGTAGAAGTGGGAGAGGAACGGGAGCAACACCGTCTGAGAACTTTTATATACTACCTTAAGGTAGCTTACTAGCTACTACCCCTAGGACTAGGGCAGCCGATTCTACACCCGAAATCTTAATTACCTCCTAGCCGGCAGGGGCCCCAACACTAGAAGGAGTAGAAGGGTAGCTTAGCAACATCCTGCTAATTATTAATATAGTACCTAAGACGTTAGCTAGAACTGTACAAAGGAGGAAGACTGTACGAACTGGAAGCAGAGTTGTTAGTTAAGCGAAACACCCTATAGCTAGAGGTAGAGGTATAGGAGTACGGGCTAGCAAATATAAGAGAACTACGACAGTACTAGGCGAACGGAATAGTAGCGTTAGTAATAGTAGTTATAGTAGTAGTAGTAGTAGTAGTAGTAGTAGTAGTAGTAGTAGTAGTAGTAGTAGTAGTAGTAGTAGTAGTAGTAGTAGTAGTAGTAGTAGTAGTAGTAGTAGTAGTAGTAGTAGTAGTAGTTGTAATAATAGTAGTAGTAGTAGACAGCTAGGCGGACGGGTAGCAGATAGGGGAATAGAAGAGAAAGAGAAGAAGAGAGAGAGAAGGGGGGAAGGCTTAATATACAGGGTAGTAGCTGCCTGCTATATAGGGCAATAGCAACTAGGGCAGCTACTACAACTGTATAAGGGAGGGCAACCGAGGCAACTACGACCTAGTGCCTAGACGTACGACGGCCCTATAGACGACTAGACAGAGGCGGGAATATCTACCTAGGCGCTAAACTCTAAACGATAACTAGGGCATAGGGACAGAGCCAGATAGCCCGCTGCTGCAAGACCGTACAGCTAGGACGTAGAGGATATAGCTAGGGCTATAGGGTAGGAGGTAAACGGTTAGACGGGACTGCACCTCCTGCACCTTCGTAACTGCTTGCAGGTCCTCCTCTGCCTTAGCTTTAGCATCCTTAAAGTAGCAAACGGAATCGGTTAAGATTAGGTAGAAGCGATCTAGCACTGCCTGCCTTCCCTGCTCGCAGGTCCTCCTCTGCCTTAGTTATAGGATTAAGATAGTTAAGGCTAAGGTTGCAACAGCGTAGAGGGAGGGCACCTAGTAGGCAGTGCCGACTAGCAAGCGCCTAGACGAAGATAGAAAAGCGCTACCTGCTAAAGGAACACTAGGAGCTAAGGGTATACGACACGCCGTCGTATAAAAGAAGCACTATAAGAAGGGAGGGGGGTATTGTTAGGAGGCGCCGCCTAGCCTAGGTCCTGGACCTAAGCCAGCCGTCGCCCTAAGGACTGCGACTTAGCAGCGCTAGTACGACCCTACCCTCTATACAGAGTTACTAATACGACCCTACTCCTATACAGAGGGAGAATCCTATAGCCCTATATAGAGGGGAATTGCCGCCCCTCTAAACAGAAGAAAAACTCTGTATTACTGTATAGAGGGAAACTCCTAATCCTCTGTACAGAGTATAAACCTTATATCTCTATACAGAGGGAAACTGCTAGCTTAGCTTCGTAGGTACAAATTGTACAGCAGCAGACGACGAAGGAACTGCCTATTAGTTCCTTTATATAGATACCCAACCTTAAGTTTCTAAACCAAGATTCTAAAGCCCTTACAAATAGCTTCTCCCTACTAAATTAGGGATCGTATGGCATAGGGTAGCGCTGCCTAGGGTCGGTAGGAGCGGGGAGTAGTCGTATCCGTAGGTTATAAAGAAGGGGGACAGTCCTATAGCGTTAGCTATACAGCTATTAATAGCCAGTTCCGCTATAGGGAGGAGGCAGTTCTAGTTTGTCTAGTTGTAGTCGACGTACGCTTAGAGGTACGCTTCTAATGTCGAGTTAACCCTCTCCGTCGCACTGTCTGTCTGCAGATACTATACGGTTAATAGGCGACGTTCTACGTTTAATAACTGGCAGAACCTTGCCTAGAGCTAGCTTGTAAACTGTGTACCCCAGTCCGATACAATTAATCTAGGGAATCTTTACTTGCTAAACGTCGTCTGTATAAATGCCTAAGCAGTGTCCTTAGCTATAGTAGAGCCTATTCCCTCTAGTATTACCCCCTTCGTTAGCTTGTTAGTAACTACTATAATGTTCTGCTGTCCGTCGCTCTTAGAGAGGTCTGTAATAAAGTCTACTGTTAGGTCTTGCTAGGGCTAGTCCGGTATTAATAGAGGTTTTAGCAGCCTATGCTTTAGTTTACGCTAGGGCTTTGTCTGTCTACAGACATCGCAGTTCTATATAAACCTACGGATGTCCTTTGCTATCGCCGGCTAGTAGTAGTCCCTAGCGACGATGCTGTACGTCTCCTCGCGTCCTAGATACCCGGTTGCTATAGAATTATGCATCTATTGTATTAAGCTTGTACAGAGCTTCTCGTCTGCTAGGACCTAAATCCGATTCTTAAACTTAAGGTTGTTCTCCTCGTCTACTGTGCACTCTGCTGCTAACACCTTAAGGTAAAGCTCTGCTAGGAGCTTCTACTGTCCTCCTTAGATTGCTGTACAGGCCCCTTAGTAAACGTTGTCCTTTTCTACTGCCTCTTACTATGTCTACAGTTAGGGTTCCTATAGGTATGTTGCTACTAGGCGGATAGTCTCTTCGCCTAGTTCCTCCTTAAACATCTAGAATGTCTGTAATTTCAGCCAGTCGTTATCGTACATCGTTAGTATATCCTAATCCCGTCTAGATAGCGCGTCGGCCCTGCTATTGTCCTTGCCTTTACGGTACTAGAGTCTTATATTAAAGCAGCTTAAGTACATCGCCTATCGTACGTACCTCTTAGACAGCCTCTAGGGTTGCGTAAAGTACTTGAGGTTCTTGTAGTTAGTTAGGGCGAGGAACTTAGGAACTAAGCAGAGTTCTCTATCCTACGCTTCGCAACACTGTACAACTGCTAGCAATTCCTTGTCGTAGATAGGGTAGTTGCATTTAGCTAGGGAGTTCTTCTTAGAGAAGTATACGTATAGGTGTAGGAGTCCGTCTAAGCCTACCTATAACAAGATACATCCTATACAATACCCTAAGGAGTCGGTTTCTAGTATCGTCGTATGTTCTAGATCGAAGGCAGCAAGCGTTAGTCCTATAGTAAAAAGCTCTTTTAGCCTATTAAAGCTTCTATTACACTCGTCCGTCTACTTAAACTGCTTGTCCTTATGTATTAGCTCGACTAGGGGGCGTACGATCTCCAAGTAGTTCTATATAAACTAGCGGTAGAAGTTGGCAAACCTAAGGAATTCTTGTACGCCCTTAACTTTTGTAGGAGGCTTGTATTGCTTAATAGCATTAATCTTCTTCCTGTCTATGCTAATGCCTTTCCCTACCTTAATAATAAACCCTAAGTATTTTATACATTGTATACCGAATTTACATTTGTCGATGTCGAGGTATAAGCTAGCCTGTTACAGTCGATCTAATACCTTCTTAACGTCCTGTACGTAGTCTATATAGGTGCCGTCTGTAAATACTAGTATATCGTCGAGGTACACAGAGCAGATATCGTCTAGTAGCCCTTGTAGGGACCTGTTAATATATCTCTAGAAGATTGCCGGTATATTAGAAAGGCTAAAGGGAGTAACAAGCTACTCGAAAAGACTATATCTCGTACAGAAGGCGGTTATCTATTTACAGCCTTCCTTAACCTGTATCTTGTAGAAGGCTAAAACTATGTCGAGCTTAGTAAACTATTTTATCTTACTAATCCGTCTAATGGCCTCCTTAATTAGGGGCAGGGGGTACTAGTCCTTCTTGGTAATCGCGTTAATGTCTCTATAGTCTACGTAAAAACGCAAGCCGGCCTTGCCTTCTTTGTAGACAAACAACACTAGGGCTCTTACAGATAATGTACTTGCACAAATAAATCCTTTAGCAAGTAGGTCGTCCAGTGTCTTGCGCAGTACTAGGAGTTCTCTAGAGGACATGCTATACAGCAGGCTGTACAGTACTTTAGGCAGACTCCTATCTAGACAAGGCTCTAGCTAGATGTTGTAGTTAACTCCTTCTCCTAATGCAGAGGCAGTTTCGAGGCTGATTTTAGCTCGAAGAGGTCTAGGTATCCTGCGTATTCCGATAGGAGTTTCGTACAGGGGTCCGTCGCTTTCTTAGGCGCTAATGCCTTCTTAATGTCTGTAGTCGCAGTGATGACCTCGGCGTTAGCGTTAGCTTCGGCCTTAGTATTGCTGCCCTACGGAACTCTCCCTTAATCTCGGAGCCTCTGCTTCGTCGCTGCTAGGTACAGGCGTCCTCGTCTAACGTCTAGCTTGCCCTGCTAGCGCTCTATCTATAGCTTCCCTAGTATTAGGTTATACCCTAACTTGTCCCAAACGACGTAGAGGTATAATTTCTGCTCGTAGTGTCCTTGCAGCTCTATCGTTATTTTCACTATATAGGTAATGTCCAGTCCGCGCCTGGTAATGCCTAGTATACGTACAGGTACAGTAGGGGTTGTCTTAATGTAGTGTCTCTATATAAAGTCTTTGCTAATTACTCTATACACTAAACATCCTGTATTAATTAGCGCCCGCGCTGTAGCGGTCCTGTTCAGCGTAGGTCGTACGATAAACAGCGTAGTCGTTATGTAATTGCTCTTAAAAGATAGCTAAGTAGTGCTTTGATTTGGCAATCTATCTCGTATATACCTCTAGTAGAGCCTTCGCTTAGAGGCTACTCTTTTCCTAACTCGTCGTCGTCCGAGGGGATTTCTTAGGTCTCTTGTTAGGGCGCCGCAGTTGCTACCCTTACGGTAGTCGGCCATCCCCTAGGTCTCTCTGCTAGCAAAAGCCTGCAATTCCGTACAGTATACTCTATCTTGCTATACTAGTAGCAGCTCCCTTCTGCTCGTCTCTTGTTAAGGGTAGCTATGTCTACCTACTGTGCCCTTTTAGCACCGGCCCTTAGCTGTACAGTAACGGCTGCTGCTACTCTCGTCGTCGTCGTTAGTTCCTAGTCTATAGCGTCCTGCTGCCTATAGAGGGGCTGTCGTATCTCGTAGGCGCAGCTTATCTGTCTAAGCCTACGCTGTTAGTCGTCGACTATCCTAGGGAGATTACAGAACACCTCGTACAAGGCTAGTCGCATTACGCCTACTAGTCCTATTATAATCTCCTTACAGAAGCCTATCTCTAAGGTAGTAATTTTTACCCTGTCCTTCTGTTAGAGTCCTCCTGCCTTTGCTAGAGTCTAATCGTATTCTGCAAGGAACTCTTATACAGTCTTGCGTCCTTGCTTTATAGTGTTAACCTATAGGAGTGCTTGGCTTTCGCAGTCTAGGTCCTTATAGCTCCTGTCGAGAGCTTCCTAGAGCATCGTCGTAGTCGCTATTGCTAGGTTAGCAATAGCCGTCTCGTAGTACGGCAGAATTCGTGCTGCTGCCCTGCCCTTTAGCCTTCTAAAGAGGTATACTACCTTGTCTAGCTTAGTCGGGTATGCTCCTAAGTCGACCAGAAGCTTAGAGCGTATCTGGGCAGCCTAGGAGGGGTACTCGGCCAGAGCCTTACTATCGTAGGTAGTAACGTTAGGGAGTTTGCTCTTAGGGGCCGGAGTGTAGGCCGTCGTGTTCGTCGTCGTCGTTATAGGGGTCGGATCGCAATCGGACGCCCTAAGCTGTTGGAGCTCCTGTTCCTGTTAGGAAATTATTATAGCCTAGTGGCTTACTTGCTGCTCGAGCTAGGCCTTGTGTGCTAGCAGCTCCTCGTATATATAGTACATATAATCCTGTATAGCTATAGATTCTATAGGAATGTCCCTGTCTATCTTCGTTGTATTACTGCAGTTACTAACAGTAAGATTAGTTCCTAATATAAGAGCTTAAGAATCTTGGTTTAGAAACTTAAGGATAGGTATCTACATAAAGGAACTAATAGGCATTTCCTTCGTTGTCTACTGCTGTACAATTTGTACCTATAAAGCTAAGCTAGCAATTTCCCTCTTTATAGGGGTATAGGGGTTTTGCTCTATATAGAGGGTTAGGAGTTTCCCTCTGTATAGGGATGCAGAGTTTTCTCTGTATACAAAGGGGCGGCTATTTCCCTCCGTATAGGGACGTAGGATTCTCCCTCTGTACAGGAGTAGGGTCGTATTAGTAACTCTGTACAGAGGGTAGGGTAGTGCTAGCGCCGCTAAGTCGCAATCTTTAGGGCGACGGCTAGCTTAGGTCTAGGACCTAGCTGGACGGCGTCCCCTAATATCTACTCTCTTCTGCTTCTTCCGGCTGTTAAGGACTTCTTCTACCTTATACTCCTCCTAGTCCTTAGTAATAATTGCTAGAGGGCGTACGTCGTCTGTCCTCTAATATAGGAGGGGGTCTTTGTATACTAGCTATACGAGGTCTATATAGAAAACTGGATAGATCCCTAGGGGAGTGTCAAGTCGTATAGCGTATGTCCCTACTAGCCGGACTACTGTAGACTTCCGGTTCTTCTAGTCTAGTTTCTTGCTTAGCCGGTCTATACGAATGTTGCGCTAGTTTAGCTATACCTTATCCCCTGCCTCGTACCTTAGTGCAGTCTGCCGTCCCTTGTTAGCCTGTTCTTCTGCACTCTGTTAGGCTATAGCAAGGCTCGCTTTTGTCTATTAGTAAGCGTTCGTAATCGTCTGTACGATAGCTTCCCCTTGCTAAATTAGGGAGCGTATAGGGCGTAGGGTAGTGCTGCTTAGAGTTGGTAGGAGCAGGGAGTAGTTGTACCTATAGGCTATAAAGAAGGGGGACAGTCCTATAGCGTTAGCTGTACGACTGCTAATAGCTAGCTCTACTATAGAGAGAAGGCAGTTCTAATTTATCTAGTTATAGTTTACGTACGCTTTGTAAGGGCTTAAGAATCTTAGTTTAGAAACTTAAGGCTAGGTATCTATATAAAGGAGCTAATAGGCAGTTCCTTTGTCGTCCGCTGCTGTACAATTTGTACCTACGAAGCTAAGGTTCCTTCGTCGTCTACTGCTGTACAATTTGTACCTACGAAGCTAAGCTAGCAATTTCCTTCTATATAGGGGAGCAGGGTTCCTAACTCTGTATAGAGGGTTAGGAGTTTCTCTCTATTTAGGATGCAGAGTTTTCCCTCTGTTTAGAGGGGCGGCAATTCCCCTCTATATAGGGCTATAGGGTTCCCCCTCTGTATAGGAGTAGGGTCGTGTCGGTAACTCTATACAGAGGGTAGGGTCGTGCTAGCGCCGCTAAGTCGCAGTCCTTAGGGCGACGGCTGGCTTAGGTCTAGGACCTAGGCTGGACAGCGCCTCCTAGCAATACCCTCCTCCCTTCTCGTAGTGCTTTCCTTGTACGACAACGTGTCGTACGGCCTTAGCCCCTAGCGTTCCTCTTGCAGGTATCGCTTTCCCGTCTTTGTCTAGTCGTCTATAGGGCTGTTGCTCGTCCGGGCACTGGGTTGTAGTTGCCTTGTTTGCCCTCCTTTATATAGTTATAGCAGCTGCCCCGGTTGCTATTGCCTTGTATAGCAGGCAGCCAACACCCTATATATTAAGCCTCCCCTCCTAGCTCTCTCTCTTCCTCTCTTTCTCTTCTATTCCCCTGCCTGCTAACCGTCCGCCCGGCCGTCCACTACTACTACAACTACTACTACTATCTAACTACTACTACTAACGCTACTACTATGCTACGCACTCTGTCCGCCCGGTCCCGTCGTAGCTCCCTCGTAGTTGCCGGCCCGTCCTCCTACTGTCCGGCCAGCGTCCCCCTACACTTCTACCTCTAGCTATAGAATGCTTAGCTTAATTAGCAACTCCGCTTCCGGTTCGTACAGGTCTCCTTCTTCTATACAGTCCTAGCTAACGTCTTAGGTGCTATACTAGTAAGCAGTAGGACGCTGCTAAGCTGCCCTTCTACTCCTTCTAGTGTAACTCTGTCTGGATTACGCCCTAGCAGGTCGCTATAGCCTGCCCTTCGTACGTTAACACTATTCTTATAGCTACCTATAGCCAGTCCTATACCGCTTATACTAACTCCCTCTAGGGCTCGTTCGGCCTATACCGCCTGCCTGGCTTCTAGGCCGGCGTATGCGCGTCGTGCAAGTGGAAGGACGGCTCCCTTTACTGCTCCTACCGCTGTCTGGGGGAGGTACATAGGGGGGTGCCTTTGCTCTATAGTGCTAGGCCGGGTAGGGCTCCTACCGGCTAAGAGGTAATTGAGATTTCGGACAGGAAGTCGGCGGCTTTACTGTCGACTGCCCTAGTCCTAGGGGGCAGCGGCCAGTAAGCTACCCTAAGGTAGTGTATAAAGGGTTTCGGACGGTTCCGCTCTTATTCCCTTCTTATTTTTACTCTTATTCCTACCTGTATCCTAGCTGTTCTGTACCTAGGGTAGACCGTACCCTTCTTACTGTACAGCGTAGTGTTACTGTAACTAGGTAGGGGAATGGTTCCCTTCCTACCTATCTAGCGCGGATATGTCCTAGAGGGCCTCGTACAGCTCCTATATAGGCTCTGCCTACCCTCTCTATTTGACTAGGTATTTCGTCCTCTTCTGCTTTCTCCGGCTTTTAAGGATTTCTTCTACCTTATACTCTTCCTAGCCTTTAGTAATAATCGCTAGAGGGCGCGCGTCGTCCGTCGTCTAGTGCAGAAGGGGGTCTGTATATGCCGGCCGTACGAGGTCTATATAGAAGACTAGGTAGATTACTAGGGGAGTGTTAAGTCGTACAGCGTATGTCCCTACTAGTCGGACTACTGTAAACTTCTGGTTCTTCCAATCTAGTTTCTTGCTCGGCCGGTCTATACAGATGTTGCGCTAGTTTAGCTAGACCTTATCTCCTGCCTCGTACCTTAGTGCAGCCTGCCGTCCCTTATTAGCCTGCTCTTCCGCATTCTGTTAAGCTATAGCTAGACTCGCTTTCGCCTATTAAGAGGCGTTCGTAATCGTCTATACGATAGCTTCTCCCTACTAAATTGGGGATCGTATAGGGCATAAGGTAGCGCCGCTTAGGGTTAGTAGGAGCAGGGAGTACTCGTATCTATAGGACATAAAGAAGGAGGACAATCCTGTAGCGTTAGCCGTACGGCTATTAATAGCTAGCTCCGCTATAGGGAGGAGGCGGTTCTAATTCGTCTAGTCGTAGTTAACGTACGCTTAGAGGTACGCTTCTAATGTCGAGTTGACCCTCCCTATAGCGCCGTCCGTCTGCAGGTGCTATACAGTTAATAGGCGGCGTTCTACGTTTAACAACTGGCAGACCCTTGCCTAGAGCTGGCTCGTAAACTGTATACCCCGGTCCGATACGATTAACCTAGGGAATCCGTACTTACTAAACGTCGTCTGTATAAATGCCTAAGTAGTGTTTCTAGCTGTAGTAGAGCCTATTCCCTCTAGTATTACCCCTTTCGTTAGCTTGTCTGTAACTACTATAATGTTCTGCCGTCTATCGCTCTTAGAGAGGTCTGTAATAAAGTCTACTATTAGGTCTTGCTAGGGCCGGTCCAGTATTAGTAGGGGTTTTAGCAGCCTGTGCTTTAGTTTACACTAGGGCTTCGTCCGTCTACAGACATCGCAGTTCTGTATAAACCTACAGATGTCCTTTGCTATCGCCGGCTAGTAGTAGTCCCTAGCAACGATGCTGTACGTCTCCTCGCGCCCTAGATGTCCGGTCGCTATTAAATCGTGCACCTGTTGTATTAAGCTCGTACGGAGCTTCTTATCTGCTAGGACCTAAATCCGATTCCTGAACTTTAGGTTGTTCTCCTCGTCTACTGTACACTCTGCCGCTAATACCTTAAGGCAGAGCTCTGCTAGGAGTTTCCGCTGTCCTCCTGAAATCGCTGTACAGGTACCTCGGTAAACGTTGTCCTTCTCTATTGCCTCTTCCTACACCTATAGCTAGGGTTCCTATATGTATGTCGCTGCTAGGCGGATAGTCTCCTCGCCTAGTTCCTCCTTAAACATCTAGAATGTCCGTAATTTCAGCTAGTCCCTATCGTACATCGTTAGTATATCATAATCTGGTCTAAATAGTGCGTTAGCCCTGCTGTTGTCCTTTCCCTTACGATACTAGAGTCTTATATTAAATCGGCTTAGGTATATCGCCTATTGTACGTGCCTCTTAGACAGCTTCTAGGGTTGCGTAAAATACTCGAGGTTCTTATAGTTGGTTAGGGCGAGGAACTCGGGAACCGAGCAGAGTTCTCTATCCTACGCTTTGTAACACTGTACGACTGCTAGCAATTCCTTGTCGTAGATAGGGTAGTTGCATTCGGCTAGGGAGTTCTTCTTAGAGAAGTACGCGTATAGGTGCAGGAGTCCGTCCGAGCCTATCTATAATAGGATACCTCCTATATAATACTCTAAGGAGTTAGTTTCTAGTATTGTTGTATGTTCCGGATCGAAGGTAGCAAGCGTTAGTCCTGTAGTAAAGAGCTCCTTTAGCCTGTTAAAGCTTCCGTTACACTCGTATATCTACTTAAACTGCTTGTCCTTGTATGTTAGCTCGACTAGGGGGCGTACAATCTCCGAGTAGTTCTGTATAAACTAGCAGTAGAAGTTAGCAAACCTAAGGAATTCTCGTACGTCCTTAACACTTATAGGGAGCTTCTATTGCTTAATAGCATTAATCTTCTTCCTGTCTATACTAATGCCTTTCCCTGCCTCGATAAGAAACTCTAAGTATTCTGTACATTGTATACCGAATTTACATTTGTCGATGTCGAGGTACAAGCTAGCCTGTTACAGTCGATCTAATACCTTCTTAACGTCCTGTACGTAGTCTGTATAGGTGCCGTCTGTAAATACTAGTATATCGTCGAGGTACGTAGAGCAGATATTGTCTAGTAACCCTTATAGGGATCTGTTAATATACCTCTAGAAGGTTGCTAGTGCGTTGGCAAGGCTAAAGGGGGTAACAAGCTACTTAAAAAGACTATATCTCGTACGGAAAGCGGTTATCTATTTACAACCTTCCTTAACCTATATCTTGTAGAAGGCTAAGACTACGTTAAGCTTAGTAAACTACTTCGCCTTGCTAATCCGTCTAAGGGTCTCCTTAATTAGAGGCAGGGAGTACTGATCCTTCTTAGTAATCGCGTTAATGTCTCTATAGTCTATACAAAAACGTAAGCCGGCCTTGCCTTCTTTATAAACAAATAGCACTAGGGCTCCTGCAGGTAATGTACTTGCGCAAATGAAATCTTTAGCAAGTAGGTCGTCCAATGTCTTATGCAGTACTAAGAGTTCTCTAGAGGACATGCTATACAGCAGGCTGTATAGTACTTCGGGCAGACTCCTATCTAGACAGGGCTATAGCTAGATGTCGTAGTTAATTCCTTCTCCTTAGTATAGGGGCAGTTTCGAGGCCGATTTTAGCTTAAAGAGGTCTAAGTATTCTGCGTATTCCGATAGGAGCTTTGTATAGGGGTCCGTCGCCTTCTTAGGCGCTAATACCTTCTTAATGTCTGTAGTCGCAGTGTTGACTTCGGCCTTAGCATTGCCGCCCTGCAGAACTCTCCCTTAGTCTTAGAGCCTCTGCTTCGGCGCTGCTAGATACAGGCGTCCTTGTCTAACGTCCAGCTTGCCCTGCTAGCGCTTTATCTATAGCTTCCCTAATATTAGGTTATACCCTAACTTGTCCTGTACAACGTAGAGGTATAAGCTCTGCTCGTAGTGTCCTTGTAGCTCTATCGTTACTTTTATTATATAGGTAATGTCCGGTCCTCGCCTAGTAATGCCTAGTATGCATACAGGTACAGTAGGGGTCGTCTTAATGTAGTGTCTCTGTACGAAGTCTTCGCTAATTACTCTGTATACTAAACATCCTGTGTTAATTAGCGTCTGCGCTGTAGCGGTCCCGTTTAGTATAGGTCGTACGATAAACGGCGTAGTCGTTATGTAGTTAGTCTTGAAAGATAGCTAAGTAGTACTTTGATTTGGCAATCTATCTTATATATGCCTCTAGCAGAGCCTTTGCTTAGAGGCTATTCTTTTCCCGACTCGTTGTCGTCTAAGGGGAACTCTTAGTTCTCTTGTTAGGACGCTGCAGTTGCTACCCTTATAGTAGTCGGCTGTCCCCTAGGTCTCTCTGCTAGCAAAAGCCTGCAGTTCCGTACAGTATATCCTATCTTGCTATACTGGTAGCAGCTCCCTTCTGCTTGTCTCTTGTTAAGGGTAGCTGTATCTACCTACTGTGCCCTTTTAGCACCGGCCCTTAGCCGTACAGTAACGGCTAACGCTACTCTCGCCGTCGTCGTTAGTTCCTAGTCTATAGCGTCCTACTACCGATAGACAGGCTGCTGTATCTCGTAGGCGCAGCTTATCCGTCTAAGCCTACACTGTTAGTCGTCGACTATTCTAAGAAGATTACAGAACTCCTCGTATAAGGCTAGTTGCATTACGCCTACTAGTCCTGTTATAATCTCCTTAGAGAAGTCTACCTCTAAGGTAGTAATTTTTTACCCTATCCTCCTATTAGAGTCCTCCTGCCTCTGCTAAGGTCTAATCGTATTCTGCGAGGAACTCTCGTACAGTCTTGCGTCCTTGCTTTATAGTATTAATCTGTAGGAGTGCTCGGCTTTCGCAGTCTAGGTCCTTATAGCTCCTGTTAAGAGCTACCTAGAGTATCGTCGTAGTTGCTATTGCTAGGTTGGCAATAGCCGTCTTATAATATAGCAGAATTCGTGCTGCTGCCCTGCCCTATAACCTCCTAAAGAGGTACACTACCTTGTCTAGCTCGGTCGGGTATGCTCCTAAGTTAACTAAAAGCTTAGAGCGTATCTAGGCAGCCTAGGAGGGGTACTCGGCCGGAGCCTTACTATTGTAGGTAGTAACTTTAGGGAGTTTGCTCTTAGGGGCCGGGGTGTAGGCCGTCGTGTTTATCGTCGTCGTCGTAGGGGTCGGGTCGCAACTGGACGCCCTAAGCTGTCGTAGCTCCTGTTCCTGTTAGGAAATCGTCGAGGCCTTATAGCCTATATAGTCTTCGAGCTAGGTCTTGCGTGCCAACAGCTCCTTATCCGCGCAGTGCATCTGATCCTGCACAGTCGCAGGTTCTATAGGAATGTCGCTTTCTATCCTCGTTATATTACTATAGTTACTAACAGTAAGATTAGTTCCTAATATAAGGGCTTAAGAATCTTAGTTTAGAAACTTAAGGCTAGGTATCTATATAAAGGAACTAATAGGCAGTTCCTTCGTCGTCCGCTGCTGTATAATTTGTACCTACGAAGCCAAGCTAGCATCTTCCTTCTATATAGGGGAGCAGGGTTCCTAACTCTGTATAGAGGGTTAGGAGTTTCTCTCTATATAGGATGCAGAGTTTTCTCTCCGTTTAGAGGGACGGCAATTCCCCTCTGTGTAGGGCTATAGGGCTCCCTCTCTATACAGGAGTGGGGTCGTATCGGTAACTCTGTACGAAGGGTAGGGTTATGCTAGCGCCGCTAAGTCGCAGTCCTTAGGGCGACGGCTAGCTTAGGTCTAGGACCTGGGCTGGACGGCGCCCCTTAACACGCTTAGAGGTACGCTTCTAGTATTCAATTAACCCTCTCTGTTGCTCCGCCTGTCTGTAGGTGCTATACGGTCAATAGACGACGTTCTACGTTTAACAATTAGTAGATCCTAGCCTAGAGTTAGCTCGTAAACTGCATACCCTAGTTAGATACAATTAACCTAGGGAATCCGTACTTGCTAAACATCGTCCGTATAAATGCCTAGGCAGTGTCCTTAGCTGCAGTAGAGTCTATTCCCTCTAGTATTACTCTCCTTGTTAGTTTGTCTGTTACTACTATAATGTTTCGTTAACTATCGCTCTTAGGGAGGTCTATAATAAAATCTACTGTTAGGTCTTGCTAAGGCCGGTCCGGTATTGGTAGGGGTTTCAACAGGCTATACTTTAGCTTGCGCTAGGGCTTCGGCTGTCCGTAGATATCGCAGTTCTGTATAAACCTATAGGTTTCCTTCGCTATCGCTAGCCAGTAGTAGTCCCTAGCGACGATGCTATACGTCTCCTTACACCCTGGGTGTCTAGTTGCTATAGAGTCGTACGTCTGTTGTATTAAGCTTATATAGAGCTTCTCGTCTGCAGGGACCCAAATCCGATTCCTAAACTTTAGGTTGTTCTCTCTGTCTACTATGCACTCTGCTGCTAATACCTTAAGGTAGAGTTCTGCAGGGAGCTTCCGCTGCCCTTCTTATGTCGCTATATAGGCTCCTTAGTAGACGTCGTCCTTTTCTACTGCCTCTTCCTATACCTATAGCTAGGGCTCCTATATATGTGTTGCTGCTAGGTAGATAGTGTCTTCGCCTAGTTCCTTCTTAAACATCTGGAATGTCTGTAATCCTAGTCGTTCGTCGTCGTACGTCGCTAGCATGTCTTAGTCTCGTCTAGATAGTGCGTCGGCCCTGCTGTTGTGCTTCCCCTTACGATACTAGAGTCTTATATTAAAGCGGCTTAGATATATCGCCTATTGTACGTATCTTTTAGAGAGTTTCTAGGGTTGCATAAAATACTCGAGATTCTTATAGTCAGTTAGGGCGAGGAATTTAGGAACCGAGCGGAGTTCTCTGTCCTACGCCTTGCAGCACTGTACAACCGCTAGCAATTTCTTGTCGTAGATAGGGTAGTTGCATTCGGCTAGGGAGTTCTTCTTAGAGAAATACGTATTTAGGTATAGAAGGCCGTCTAGACCTACCTGTAAGAGGATACCTCCTATATAGTATCCTAAGGAGTCGGTTTCCAATATTGTTATACGTTCTAGGTTAAAGGCGGTAACCCTTAGTCTTATAGTAAAGAGTTCCTTTAGCTCGTTAAAACTCTTGTTACATTCCTCCGTCTACGCGAACTGCCTGTCCTTGTATATTAGCTTAACTAGGGGCCGTACTATCTCTAAGTAGTTCTGTATAAACTAGCAGTAGAAGTTAGCAAATCTAAGGAATTCCCGTACGCCCTTAACACTCGTAGGGGGCTTCTATCGCCTAATAGTATTAATCTTCTTCCTATCTATACTAATGCCCTTCCCTGCCTTAATAATAAACTCTAGGTATTTTGTATGCTATACACTGAATTTACATTTGTCGATATCGAGGTACAATCTAGCCTGTTGCAGACAGTCTAGCACCTTCTTAACATCTTGTACGTAGTCCTCGTAGGTGCCGTCTGTAAATACTAGGGTGTCGTTAAGGTATGTAGAGCAGATATCGTCTAGAAGTCCTTGCAAAGACCTGTTAATGTACCTCTAGAAGGTTACTAGCGCGTTCGCAAGGCTAAAGGGGGTAATAAGCCACTCGAAAACTCTGTACCTTGTACAGAAAGCGGTTATCCAGTCGCATCCTTCCTTAATCCGAATCTTGTAGAAGGCTAAAACAATGTTAAGCTTAGTAAACTACTTTGCCTTGCTAATCTGTCCGAGGGTCTCCTTAATAAGGGGTAGGGGGTACCGGTCCTTCTTAGTAATTGCGTTAATGCCTCTGTAGTCTATGCAGAAACGCAAGCTAGCCGAGCCTTCCTTATAAACAAACAGTACTAGGGCTCTAGCCAATAATGTACTTGCGCGAATAAAACCTTTAGCAAGTAGGTCGTCTAGTGTCTTGCGTAGCACTAGGAGCTCTCTAGAGGACATGCTATATAGTAGGCTATACAGTACTTTAGGCAGGCTTCTATCTGGACAGGGCTTAAGCTTAATGTCGTAGTCTATTCCTTCTTCTTAGTATAGAGGCAGTTTTGAGGCCGATTCCAGTTCGAAGAGGTCTAGGTATTCTACGTATTCTAATAGGAGCTTCATATAGGGGTCCGTAACTTTCTTAGGTGTTAGAGCCTTCTTATAATAGGTTTAAGAATCTTGGTTTAGAAACTTAAAGCTAGGTATCTATATAAAGGAACTAATAGGCAGTTTCTTCGTCGTCCGCTGCTGTACATTTGTACCTATAAAGCAAGCTAGCAATTTCCCTCTGTATAGGGGTATAGAGATTTCTCTCTATATAGAGTACAGGGGGAGGGGATAACGACTTAGCTAGGTTAGGTCAGGACTCGGTCTGGCTAGGTCTTGCTAGCGCAGCTAAGTCGTACTCCTTAGGACGACGGCCAGTCTAGGTCTGAGACCTAACAGGACGGCGTCCCCTAACAATACTCCCCTCCCCCCTTATAGTAGTCTCTTCGTACAGGCGTAGCATTCCTGAAGTTCCTTGTCATCGTCCGGTTACTATTGTGCAATTAAGCCGTCTAGTAACTATAGCCTTACTTGCTATACTTTATATAGCAAACAGCTAAATATATGTCGGGCCTATTGTTTTCGCTGTCCGGGGTTTCCTTTTTTTTTGGTCCCTCTATCCTTATTCTACTATACTAACTCTCCAGCATCAAATTCGTACAGTCTAGCAGTAGCTGTGTTTCTGGCGCTAGTCTAGTCGTCGTCCTGTACAGAGCTGTACTAGGTAACTGTCCGGAGGGCCAGCTGCACTTCTATTAGCTACCTAGGTGTTCCTGCCTATTGCTGTTTGCAGCTGCCTAACTACGCCTATAGCTGCCCTACCTTCCCCTATCCTATACAGTTAGCGCTCGTTCCAACTTACCGTCCGTCTATCTATCTGTCCTACTGTACGTCCGACTACCTACTACCGTTCTACATCCCTTACTAACCTATTACTGCCTCTACGACGTATTATTAACTAACATGCCCTGCAACTAGCTCGTACGATCCTATAGTAGCGACGCTCTAGCTACCGGCCCTGTCGCTATCCCCCGTCTGGCCGGGATCCTGCTCCGCTTTAAGCTCTTAGAGTGGAATGCCGAGTACGACCGGGAACTGCGCTACCGGTTCGTACAGTGTCTACGCTCTGCCTTTCCTAACTAACGATTGCAGCTGCTTTACCTAGCAGTAGCGAGATGCTGCTCGGCTCCTATTTTACTCCTTTTAGTGCGACCCTGCCTGTATTACGCCCTTCCGCCTCTATACTGCCCAGCCCTTATACGTTAACGCTGTACTAATGTTTGGGGGCGCTGTCCAGCCCAGGCCCTAGTCCTAAGCCAGCCGTCGCCCTAGAGACTGCGACTTAGCGGCGCTAGCACGACCCTACCCTCTGTACAGAGTCTCTAACACAACCCTACTCCTGTACAGAAGGAGAACCCTATAGCTCTATATAAAGGGGAATTGCCGCCCTTCTAAATAGAGGGAAAATTCTGCATTACTATATAGAGGGAAACTCCCGACCCTCTGTATAGAGTGTAAGCCTTGCATCCCTATACAGAGGGAAATTGCTAGCTTAGCTTTGTAGGTACAAACTGTACAGCAGCAGAACACGAAGGAACTGCCTATTAGTTCCTTTATATAGATACCTAGCCTTAAGTTTCTGAACTAAGATTTTTAAGCCTTTACATTAGGAACTAGTCTTACTGTTAGTAACTGCAGTAATATAACGAAGATAGACAGCGACATCCCTTTAGAACCTACGGCTATACAGGATTAGATACACTACGTATACGAGGAGCTGCTCGCATATAAGGCCTAGCTCGAATAGCAAGTAAGCTACTAGGCTGCGATAATTTCCTAACGGGAACAGGAGCTACAACAGCTTAGGGCGTCCGACTGCGATCCGACCCCTACGACGACGACGACGAACACGACGGCCTACACCCCGGCCCCTAAGAGCAAACTCCCTAACGTTACTACTTACGATAGTAAGGCTCCGGCCGAGTACCCCTCCTAGGCTGCCTAGATACGCTCTAAGCTTTTAGTTAACTTAGGAGCATACACGACCGAGCTAGACAAGGTAGTATACCTCTTTAAGAGATTAAAGGGCAGGGCAGCAGTACGGATTCTGCTGTACTACGAGATAGCTATTGCTAACCTGGTAATAGCAACTATAACGATGCTCTAGGCAGCTCTTAATAGGAGCTATAAGGACCTAGACCGCGAGAGCCGAGCACTCCTATAGATTAATACAATAAAGCAAGGACGCAAGACTGTACGAGAGTTCCTTATAGAATACGACTAGATCCTAGCAGAGGCAGGAGGACTCTAATAGGAGGACAGAGTAAAAATTACTACCTTAGAGGTAGGCCTCTCTAAAGAGATTATAACGGGACTAGTAGGCGTAATGCGACTAGCTATATATAAGGAGTTCTGTAATCTCCTTAGGATAGTCGACGACTAACAGCGCAGGCTCGGACAGATAAGCTGCGCCTATAAGATGCGATAACCCCTTTAGCAGCAGCAGAACGCTATAGACTAGGAACCAACGATAACGAGAGTGGCGGCAGCCGTTACCGTACGGCCGAGGGCCGCTGTTAAAAGGGCACAGTAGGTAGATATAGCTACCCTTAATAAGAGACAGGCAGAAGGGAGCTGCTACAGGTGTAGCATAATAGGCTATACTGTACAGAATTGCAGGCTTTTGCTAGCAGAGAGACCTAGGGGACGGCCGACTACTGCAAGGGTAGCAACTGCAGCGCCCTAGTAAGAGAATTAAGAGTCCCCCTTAGACGACAACGAGTCGGGAAAAGAGTAGCCTCTAAGCGAAGACTCTGCTAGAGGCGTATACGAGATAGATTGCTAAATTAAAGCACTACTTAGCTATCTTTTAAGAGCAATTATATAACGACTACGCCGTTTATCGTACGACCTACGCTAAACGGGACCGCTATAGCGTAGACACTAATTAATACAGGATGTTTAGTGTACAGAGTAATTAGCAAAGACTTCGTACAGAGACACTATATTAAGACAACCCCTACCGTACCTATACGTATACTGGGCATTACCAGGCGAGGACCGGACATTACCTATATAATAAAAGTAACGATAGAGCTGCAAGGATGCTACGAGCAGGACTTATACCTTTACGTCGTACAGGACAAGTTAGGGTATAACCTAATATTAGGGAAGCTATAGATAGAGCGCTAGCAGGGCAAGCTGGACGTTGGACAGGGACGGCTGTACCTAGTAGTAACAAAACAGAGACTCCGAGACTAAGGGAGAGTTCTGTAGGGTAGCAATGCTAAGGCCGAAATTAACCCTGCGACTGTAGAAATTAAGAAAGCATTAGCGCCTAAGAAGGCGACGGACCCCTATACAAAGCTCCTATCGGAATACGCAGAATACCTAGACCTCTTTAAGCTAAAGTCGGCCTCGAAACTGCTACTACACTAAGGAGAAGGAATTAACTACAACATCTAGCTAGAGCCCTGTCCGGATAGGAGTCTGCCTAAAGTGTTGTACAGCCCGCTATACGGTATGTCCTCTAGAGAACTCCTAGTACTGTGCAAGACACTAGACGACCTACTTGCCAAAGGTTTTATGTGCGCGAGTACCTCGTCTATAGAAGCCCTAGTGCTGTTTGTCTATAAAGAAGGCAAGGCTAGCTTGCGTTTTTGCGTAGATTACAGAGGCATTAACGCGATTACTAAGAAGGACCAGTACCCCCTGCCCCTTATTAAGGAGACTCTTAGACGGATTAGTAAGGCAAAGTAGTTTACTAAGCTTAACGTAGTTTTAGCCTTCTACAAGATACAGGTTAAGGAAGGCTGTAAATAGACAACTGCTTTCTGTACGAGATACAGTCTTTTCGAATAGCTTGTTACCCCCTTTAGCCTTGCTTACGTACCGGTAACCTTCTAGAGATATATTAACAAGTCCCTATAAGGATTACTAGACGACATCTGTTTAGCGTACCTTAACGATATACTAGTATTTACAGACGACACCTATACAGACTACGTATAGGACGTTAAGAGGGTATTAGATCGACTGCAACAGGCTAGATCGTACCTCGACATCGACAAATGCGAATTCGGTATACAGTATACGAAATACCTAGGGTTTATTATCGAGGTAGGGAAAGGCATTAGTATAGATAGGAAGAAGATTAATGCTATTAAGCAATAGAAGCTGTCTACGAGTGTTAAGGGCGTACAGGAATTTCTTAGGTTTGCCAACTTCTACCGCTAGTTTATACAGAACTACTTAGAGATCTTATACCCCCTAGTCGAGCTAATATACAAGGACAAGCAGTTTACGTAGACGGAAGAGTGCAATAGGAGCTTTAACAGGCTAAAGGAGCTCTTTAATATAGGACTAAGGCTTGCTGCCTTCGACCCAGAATATACGACAATACTGGAAACCGACTCTTTAGGATATTATATAGGAGGTATCCTGTTACAGGTAGGCTTAGACGGACTCCTATACCTATACGCGTACTTCTCTAAAAAGAACTCCCTAGCTAAATACAACTACCCTATCTACGATAAGGAATTGCTAGTAGTTGTACAGTATTGCAAGGTGTAGGATAGAGAACTCCGCTTAGTTCCTAAGTTCCTTGCCTTAACCGACTACAAGAACCTCAAGTACTTTACGCAACCCCGGAAGCTGTCTAAGAGGCACGTACAATAGGCGATATACCTAAGCCGCTTTAGTATAAAACTTTAGTATTATAAGGGAAAGGACAACAGTAGGGCTAATACGCTATCTAGACAGGATTGGGATATGCTAAAGACGTACGATAATAACCGGCTAAAATTACAGACATTCTAGATGTTTAAGGAGGAACCAGGCGAGGAGACTATCCGCCTAGTAGCGACACACCTATAGGAACCCTATCTGCAGATATAGGAAAAGGCAGTAGAAAAGGACGACGTTTACTAAGGGGCCTATACAGCGATCTAAGGAGGACAGCGGAAGCTCCTAGCAGAGCTTTACCTTAAAGTGTTAGTAGCAGAGTGCACAGTAGACAAGGAGAACAACCTAAAGTTCAGGAATCGGATCTGGGTCCTAGCAGACGAGAAGCTCTGTACAAGCTTAATACAACAGGCGCATAATTCTATAGCAACTAGGCACCTAGAGCGTAAGGAGACGTACAGCATCGTCGCTAGGGACTACTACTAGCCGGCGATAGCAAAGGACATCTGTAGGTTCGTACAGAACTGCGATGTCTGCAGACAGACGAAGCCCTAGCGTAAACTAAAGCACAGGCTGCTAAAACCCCTACTAATACTAGACCGGCCCTAGTAAGACCTAACAGTAGACTTTATTACGGACCTCCCTAAGAGCGACGGATGGCAGAACATTATAGTAGTTATAGAGAAGCTAACGAAGGGGTAAATATTAGAGGGAATAGACTCTATTGCAGCTAAAGACACTGCTTAGGCATTTATATAGACGACGTTTAGCAAGTACGGGTTCCCTAGGTCAATTGTATCGGACTAGGATATACAGTTTATAAGTTAGCTCTAGGCAAGGGTATGTTAATTCTTAAACGTAGAACGTCGCCTATTAACCGTATAGCACCTGCAGACGGACGGTGCGACGGAGAGAGTTAATTCGACGTTAACAGCGTACCTCTAAGCATATATCGACTACGACTAGACAAACTGGAACCGCCTCCTCCCTATAGCAGAGCTAGCTATTAATAGCTGTACGGCCAACGCTACCGGATTGTCCCCCTTCTTTATAGCCTACAGATACGACTACTCCCTGCTCCTACCAACCCTAAGCAGCGCTACCTTAAGCTCTGTACGATCCCTAATTTAGTAGGGAGAAGCTATCGTATAGACGATTATAAACGTCTATTAATAGGCGAAAGCGAGTCTAGCTATAGCTTAACAGAACGCAGAAGAGCAGGCTAATAAGGGACGACAGGCTATACTAAGGTACAAGGCAGGAGATAAGGTCTAGTTAAACTAGCGCAACATCTGTATAGACCGGCCGAGCAAGAAACTAGATTGGAAGAACCGGAAGTTTCCAGTAGTTTAACCAGTAGGGACATACGCTATACGACTTATTACTCCCCTAGGGGTTTACCTAGTCTTCTATATAGACCTCGTACAGCTAGCAAACACAGACCCCCTGCTGCACTAGACAACGAACGACGCGCGCCTACTAGTAATTATTACTAAAGGCTAGGAAGAGTACGAGGTAGAAGAAATCTTTAAGAGCTAAAGGAAGCAGAAGAGGGTAGAATACGTAGTTAAATAGAGAGGGTAGGCAGAGCCTACGTAGGAACTATACGAAGCCCTCTAGAACACAACTGCGCTAGACAGGTAGGAGGAGAATTATCCCCCTACCTGTTCGCAGTAACACTGGGCCGTACAGCGAAAAGGGGCATAATCTACCCTAGGTATAGGGCAGCCGCTAGCAACTTAGGTTGTCAAAGGATCGAGAATTAAGACGTAGGACCCTACTGGGTCCTACCGATACTACACTATACAGAAGGGGGCAGGATAAAGGAAACAGCCAGGAGACAGGTAAGAATAAGAGGAGAAATAAGAAGGGAATAAGAGCATCACTGTCCGAAAACCTTTATAAACTACCTTACGGGTAGCTTACTAGCTACTACCCCCTAGGACTAGAGCAGCTAACTCCCTATCCAAAATCTTAATTACCTCCCGGCCGGCAGGAGCCCTACCTAGGCTAACACTATAGGGCAGGGACGGGGTTACACTAGAGGAAGTGGAAGGGCAGCTTAGCAGCATCCTGCTGCTTATTAGTGTAGCACCTAAGACGTTAGCTAGAACTGTACGAAGGAAGGGGACTGTACGAACTGGAAGCAGAGTTGCTAGCTAAGCTAGACATTCTACAGCTAGAGGCAGAAGGGTAGAAGGACAGGCTAGCAACTACAAGAGAGCTACGACGACACTAGGCGGACGGAGTAGTAGCATTAGTAGTAGTAGTTGTAGATAGTAGTAGTAGTTGTGTTAGTAGTAAGTAGGCGGTTATAGTAGTTATAGTAATAGTGGACGGCCGGGCGGACAGGTAGCAGGTAGGGGAATAGAAGAGAAAGAGAGGAAGAGAGAGAGAAGGGGGGAAGGCTTAATATATAGAGTAGTAGCTGCCTGCTATATAAGGCAATAGCAACTAGGGCAGCTGCTATAACTGGATAAAGAAGGGCAAACGAGGCAACTACGACCTAGTGCCTAGACGAGCGACAGCCTTATAGACGACTGGACAGAGGCAGGAACATCTACCTAGGAGCTAAACTCCGGACGACGACCAGGGCATAGGGACAGAGCTAGACAGCCTGCCGCTGCCAGACTGTACAGTTAGGATGCAGAGTGCGCAGCTAGGGCGATAGGGTAGGAGGTAAACAGACAAGGGACAAGAGACAGGTAAATAGACAGACAGGACCGAGCACCTCCTGCACCTTCGTAACTGCTCGCAGGTCCTCCTCCGCCTTAGTTTCGGTATCCTTAAAGTAGCAAACAGAATCGGTTAAGATTAGGTAGAAGCGATCTAGCACTACCTGCCTTCTCTGCTTGCAGGTCCTTCTCTGCCTTCGCTATAGGATCTAGATAGACAGAGACAAGGTTATAGCAGCGTAGACGGAGGGCATCTAGCAGGTATTGCCGACTAGCAAGTGCGTAGACGACAGCTAACTATAGACCTAGAAGAAGACAGGAAAGCGCTACCTGCACGAGGAATGCTATTGTAAGGGCTTAAGAATCTTGGTTCAGAAACTTAAGGTTGGGTATCTATATAAAGGAACTAATAGGCAGTTCCTTCGTCGTCTGCTGCTGTACAATTTGTACCTACGAAGCTAAGCTAGTAATTTCCCTCTATATAGGGATACAAGGCTTACACTCTGTACAGAGGATTGGGAGTTTCCCTCTATACAGTAATGCACAGTTTTCCCTCCGTTTAGAGGGGCGGCAATTCCCCTCTATATAGAGCTATAGGATTCTCCCTCTGTATAGGAGTAGGGTCCTATTGGTAACTCTAGACAGAGGGTAGAGTTGTGCTAGCGCTGCTAAGTCGCAGTCCTTAGGGCGATAGCTGGCTTAGGTCTAGGACCTAGGCTGGGCGGCGCCCCCTAATAATACCCCCCTCCCTTCTTATAATGCTTCTTTCGTATAATAGCGTATCGTATACCCTTAGCTCTTAGGGTTCCTCTAGCAGGTAGCCCTTTCCTGTCTTTGTCTAGGCACTTGCTAGTTAGCAATGTCTGCTAGATGCCCTCCTTTTACACTGTTGCAACCTTGGCCCTGTCTATCTGGATCCTGTAACTAAGGCAGAGGAGGAACTGCAAGCAGGGAAGGTAGGCAGTGCTAGATCGCTTCTACCTAATCTTAACCGATTCTGTTTGCTACTTTAAGGATACCGAAGCTAAGGCGGAGGAGGA
This sequence comes from Pseudocercospora ulei, assembly GCA_016165855.1. Taxonomy (NCBI): domain Eukaryota; kingdom Fungi; phylum Ascomycota; class Dothideomycetes; order Mycosphaerellales; family Mycosphaerellaceae; genus Pseudocercospora; species Pseudocercospora ulei. The sequence goes on from JACWNB010000003.1 coordinate 1,091,105, forward strand.
CCTGCGAGCGGTTACGAAGGTACAGGAGGTGCTTAGTCCTGTCTAACTATTTACCTCCTACCCTATAGCCCTAGCTATATACTCCTCGTCTTAGCTATACAGTCTTGCAGCAGCGGGCCGTCTGGCTCTGTCCCTGTGCCCTAGTCGTCGTCTAGAGTTTAGCTCCTAGGTAGATGTTCCTGCCTCCGTCTAGTCGTCTATAGGGTCGTCGCTTATCCGGGCACTAGGTCGTAGTTGTCTTATTTGCCCTCCCTTATATAGTTGTAGCAGCTGCCCTAGTTGCTATTGCCTTATATAGCAGGCAGCTACTACTCTGTATATTAAGCCTTTCCCTCCTCTCTCTCTCTTCTTCTCTTTCTCTTCTATTCTCCTATCTGCTACCCGTCTGCCTAGCTGTCCACTACTACTACTATTACTACAACTACTACTACTACTACTACTACCAACTACAACTACTACTACTAACGCCACTATTTCGTCCGCCTAGTGCTGTCGTAGCTCTCTTGTAGTTGCCGGCCTGTCCTCCTATACCTCTACCTCTAGCTGTAGGATGTTTAGCTTAACTAGCAACTCCGCTTCCGGTTCGTATAGTCTTCCTCCTTTATACAGTCCTAGCTAACGTCTTAGGTGCTATATTAATAAGCAGCAGGATGCTGCTAAGCTGCTCTTCTACTCCTTCTAGTGTTAGGGCCCCTGCCGGCCGGGAGGTAATTAAGATTTCGGGTATAGAGTCGGCTGCCCTAGTCCTAGGGGGTAGTAGCTAGTAAGCTACCCTAAGGTAGTATATAAAAGCCTTTCGGACAGTATTGTTCTTATCCCTTCTTATTCTTACTCTTATTCTTACCTGTCTTATAGCTGTTCTCCTCTTCCTGCCACCTTTCTATATAGTGTAGTACAGTGTAGTGTTAGTAGGACCCGGTAGGGTCCTACGTCTTAATTCTCGATCCTTCGGCAACCCGAGTTGCCGGCGGCTGCCCTGTATCTAGGGTAGATTATGCCCCTTCTCGCTGTATAGCGCAGTGTTACTGTAACTGGGCAGGGGGATAGTTTTCCTCCTAGCTATCTAGCGCGGTTGTGTCCTATAGGGCCTTATACAGTTCCTACGTAGGCTCTGCCTACCCTCTATATTTAACTAGGTACTCTACCCTTTTCCGCTTCTTTTGGCTCTTAAGGATTCTTTCTACCTCGTACTCTTCCTAGCCTTTAGTAATAATCGCTAGTAGGCGCGCGTCGTCTGTCTTCTAGTACAGTAGGGTGTCTATATATACCGGCTATACAAGGTCTATATAGAAGACTAGGTAGATCCCTAGGGGAGTGTTAAGTCGTATAGTGTATATCCCTACTAGTCGGACTACTATAAACTTCCGGTTCTTCTAATCTAGTTTCTTGCTTAGCCGGTCTATACAGATATTGCGCTGGTTTAGCCAGACCTTATCTCCTGCCTTGTACCTTAGTGCAGCCTGCCGTCCCTTGTTAGCCTGCTCCTCCGCATTCTATTAGGCTATAGCTAGACTCGCTTTTGCCTATTAATAGGCGTTCGTAATTGTCCGTACAATAGCCTCTCCCTGCTAGATTAGGGATCGTACAGGGCGTAGGGTGTTACTACTTAGGGTCAGTAAGAGTAGGGAGTAGTCGTATCTGTAGGCTATAAAGAAGGGGGACAATCCTATAGCGTTAGCCGTACGGCTGTTAATAGCTAGCTCTGCTATAGGGAAAAGGCGGTTCCAGTTTGTCTAATTATAGTCGACGTATACTCGGAGGTACGCTTCTAACGTCGAATTGACCCTCTCTGTCGCACCGTCTATTTGCAGGTGCTATGCAGTTAACAGGCGACGTTCTACGTTTAGCAACTAACATACCCTAGCCTAGAGCTAGCTTGTAAACTGTGTACCCCGGTCCGATACAATTAACCTAGGGAATCCGTACTTGCTAAACGTCGTCTGTATAAATGCCTAAGCAGTGTCTTTAGCTGCAATAGAGTTTATTCCCTCTAATATTACCCCCTTCGTCAGCTTGTCTATAACTACTATAATGTTCTGCCGTCCGTCGCTCTTAGGAAGGTCTGTAATAAAGTCTACTGTTAGGTCTTGCTAAGGCTGGTCCAGTATTAGTAGGGGTTTTAGCAGCTTGTGCTTTAGTTTACGCTAGGGCTTTGTCCTTCTGTATACATCGCAGTTCTGTATAAACCTGCGGATGTCCTTTGCTATCGCCGACTAGTAGTAGTTCCTAGCAACGATACTGTACGTCTCCTTGCGCTCTAGGTGCCCGGTTGCTATAGAATTATATACCTATTATATTAAGCTTATATAGAGCTTCTCGTCTGCTAGGACCTAAATCCGATTCCTAAACTTTAGGTTGTTCTCCTCGTCTACTGTGCACTCTGCTGCTAACACCTTAAGGTAAAGCTCTGCTAGGAGCTTCCGCTGTCCTCCTTAGGTTGCTGTACAGGCCCTTTAGTATATATTGTCCTTTTCAACTGCCTCTTCCTATGCCTGTAGTTAGGGTTCCTATATATATATCGCTGCTAGGCGGATAGTCCCTTTACCTGGCTCCTCCTTAAATATCTGGAATGTTCGTAATTTTAGCTGGTCGTCCTCGTACGTCGTTAGCATATCCTAATCTTGTCTAGATAGCGTATCGGCCCTGCTGTTGTCCTTTCCCTTACAATACTAGAGTCTTATATTAAAGCAGCTTAGGTACATCGCCTATCGTACGTATCTCTTAGACAGCTTCTAGGGTTGTGTAAAGTACTCGAGGTTCTTATAGTCGGTTAGGGCGAGGAACTTAGGAACCGAGCGGAGTTCTCTATCCTACGCTTCGCAACACTGTACGACTGCTAGCAATTCCTTATCGTAGATAGAGTAGTTGCACTTAGCTAGGGAGTTCTTCTTAGAGAAGTACGCAGATAGGTGCAGAAGTCCGTCCGAGCCTACCTGTAACAGGATACCCCCTATATAGTACCCTAAGGAGTTGGTTTCTAGTATCGTCGTACGTTTTAGGTCGAAGGCAGCAAGCGTTGGTCCTATAGTAAAGAGCTCCTTTAGCCTGTTAAAGCTCCTATTACACTCGTCTGTCTACTTAAACTGCTTGTCCTTGTGTGTTAGCTCGACTAGGGGGCGTACGATCTCTAAGTAGTTCTATATAAACTGGCAGTAGAAGTTAGCAAACCCAAGAAATTCCTGTACGCCCTTAACGCTCGTAGGCGGCTTCTATTGCTTAATAGCATTAATCTTCTTCCTATCTATGCTAATGCCCTTCCCTGCCTCGATAATAAACCCTAGGTATTTCGTACGCTGTATACCGAATTTACATTTGTCGATGTCGAGGTATAAGCTAGCCTGTTGCAGTCGATTTAGTACCTTCTTAACGTCCTGTATATAGTCTGTATAAGTGCCGTCTGTAAATACCTGTGTGTCGTCGAGGTACGCCGAGCAGATATCGTCTAGTAAACCTTGTAAGGACCTGTTAATGTACCTCTAGAAGGTTGTTAGTACGTTGGCAAGGCTAAAGGGGGTAACAAGCTACTCGAAAAGACTATATCTCGTACAGAAGGCAGTTATCTATTTACAGCCTTCCTTAATCTGTATTTTGTAGAAAGCCGAAACTACGTTAAGCTTAGTAAACTACTTTGCCTTGCTAATCCGTCTAAGGGTCTCCTTAATAAGGGGCAGGGGGTACCGGTCCTTCTTAGTAATTGCGTTAATGCCTCTGTAGTCTACGCAGAAACGCAAGCTGGCCTTGCCCTCCTTATAGACAAACAGTACTAGGGCTCCTACGGACGAGGTACTTACGCAAATAAAACCTTTAGCAAGTAGATCGTCCAGTGTCTTGCGTAGTACTAGGAGTTCTCTAGAGGACATGCTATATAGTAGGCTGTACAGTACTTCGGGCAGACTCCTATCTAGACAGGGCTTTAGCTAGATGTTATAGTTAATTCCTTCTCCTTAGTATAGGGGCAGTTTCGAGGCCGACTTTGGCTCGAAGAGGTCTAGGTATTCTGCGTATTCCGCTAGGAGCTTCGTATAGGGGTCCGTCGCCTTCTTGGGCGCCAATGCCTCCTTAATGTCTGCAGTTGCAGTGTTGATTTTGGCCTTAGCATTGCCGCCCTACGGAGCCCTCCCTTAGTCTCGGAGCCTCTGCTTCGTTACTGCTAGGTACAGCTGTCTCTATCCAACGTCTAGCTTGCCCTGCTAGTGCTCTATCTATAGTGTCCCTAATATTAGGTTATACCCCAACTTGTCCTATACGATGTAGAGGTATAAGTCCTGCTCGTAGTGTCTCTACAGCTCTATCGTTACTTTTACTATATAGGTAATGTCCAGTCCTCGCCCAGTAATGCCTAGTATACGTACAGGTACGGTAGGGGTCGTCTTAATATAGTGTCTCTATATAAAGTCTTCGCTAATTACTCAATATACTAAATATCCTGTGTTAATTAGGGTCCGCGCTATAGCGGTCCCGTTTAGCGTAGGCTGTACGATAAACGGCGTAGTTATTATGTAATTGCTCTTAAAAGATAGCTAAGTAGTGCTTTAATTTGGCAATCTATCTCGCATACGCCTCTAGCAGAGCCTTTGCTTAAAGACTACTCTTTTCTCAACTCGTCGTTATCTAAGGGGGACTCTTAATTCTCTTGTTAGGGCGCTGCAGTTGCTACCCTTGCAGTAGTCGGCCGTCCCCTAGGTCTCTCTGCTAGCAAAAGCCTGCAATTCCGTACAGTATAGCCTATCTTGCTATTTCTATAGCAGCTCCCTTCTGCTCTTCTCTTATTAAGGGTAGCTATGTCTACCTACTATGCCCTTTTAGCAGCGGCCCTTAGCCGTACAGTAACAGCTGCCGCTACCTTCATTATCGTTAGTTCCTAGTCTATAGTGTCTGTCTGCTACTAGAGGGGTTGTCGCATCTTACAAGCGCAGCTTATCCGTCCGAGCCTGTGCTGCTAGTCGTCGACTATCCTAAGGAGATTACAGAATTCCTTATACGTAGCTCGTCGCACTACGCCTACTAGTCCTGTTATAATCTTCTTAGAGAAGCCTACCTCTAAGATAGTAATTGTAAGGGGCTTAAGAATCTTAGTTCAGAAACTTGAGGTCGGGTATCTACATAAAGGAACTGATAGGCAGTTCCTTCGTCGTCTGCTCCGTACGATTTGTACCTATAAAGCCAAGCCAGCAATTTCCCCTTTGTGCCGGGGTGCAAGGTTTACCCTCCGTACAGAGAATCGGGAGTTACCTCCTCTATACGGCGGTGCCGGGTTTTCCCCAATCCGAGGGGCGGTAGGCCCCCCTTTGTACGGGACTGTAGTGTTCTCCCTCCGTACGGGAGAGGGGTCCTGTTGGTAACTCCGTACAGAGGGTAAGGTCGTGCTGGCGCCGCTGAGTCGCAGTCCTTAGGGCGACGGTCGGCTCGGGTCGGGTTTAGGACCTGGGCTAGGCGGCGCCCCCCTAACAATACCCCCCCCCTCCCTCCTCGTAGTTTTCTTCTGTACGGCGTCGCGCCTAAATCAGCCAGCTCCTGTTGTTTCTTTGGCGGGTTGCGGCTTCCTATTCCGTACGGTCGTCTAAGTCGTCGCCCCTCGCTACTTCCTTTAGGTCGTAGTCGCCTCTTGCTATTTTACCTGTTTGTAGCAGCTGCCTCTAGCCTTCTCCCCTCTTTTCCTTCCCTTACTGTTTACCGTCTATCGTCTATCTACTACCGTCCGCTATCTACTATCTACTATTACTACTACCACTAACTACTAACTACTAACCACCAACTACTACTAGCCACTATCCACTATGTCGTCCGCCCTGTCCGACCGCTCCCCTGTACCTGCGAGCCCCGCCTCCTCCCCTCCTCTAGCTGGGGTTCCTCCCTATTTCGCCCTCTAGGAGTAGGACCCTTAGCTTAACTACTAGCTATGCCTCCGGTTCGTACGGAATCCCGTCTTCTGTACGGTCTGGGCTAACATCTTAGGTGCTATACCCGCGAGCAGCAGGATGCGGCCGGGCTCCCCTTCTACGCCTTCTAGAGTAACCCCTCCTAGGTTATACCTAAGCGGGTAGGCACGGCCCGGCCGTCGTACGTTAATGCCCTCCTTATCGCTACCCGGGGCCAGCTCTGTGCCCCCTGCCCTAACTCCCCCTAGCCTATACTTAGCCTATACCGCCTCCTAGGCTTCTGGGCTGGGGTGTGCGCCTCGTATAAGTAGAAGGATGCCTCCTTCTACTGCCCCTTCCGCTGTCTAGGGGAGGCACGTAGGGGTAGAGGCGTGCCTCCGCCTCCTGGGGCTGGTCCTAGTGGGGCTGGTCCTGGTAGGGGTGGGGCCCTAGCCGGGCCTGAGACAGTGGAGATCTTAGATAATAAGTAGGGTGTTCTGGTCCTCCTAGAGGGGGGGGGGGGGGTGGCCCACTGGCTACCCCCCCCCTTTAGATAATGTGAGAATTTTGGCCGGGTTTCTCTTAACTCGTCTTATTTCCGCTCCCCCCTCCCGTTTGTCTATTGGCTGTTCTTTTCTCCTAGCCTTTATCTCGTACAGTGTCGTACGGTGTCGTGTTAGTAGGGTATCGGTGTCCTACGTCGTAATACTCGATCCTTTAACAACCCAGGTCTGCCCGCGGTTACCCTGTCCTTAGGATAGGTCGTGCCTCCTTCCGCCGTACGGCGCAGTATTACTGTAACTGGGCAGGGGGATGGTTCTCCTCCTATCTGTCCAGTGCGGTCGTGTCTTGCAGAGCCTCGTACAGTTCCTACGTAGGCTCTGCCTATCCTTTCTATTTTACTAAGTACTCTGCCTTCCCCTGCTTCCGCTGGCTCTTAAGGATCCCCTCTAATTCGTACTCTTCCTGGCCCTTAGTTATAATTGCGGGTAGGCGGGCGTCGTTAGTCGTCTGGTGTAGCAGGGGGTCCGTATTCGCCGGTCGTACGAGGTCTACGTAGAAGACTGGATAGATCCCTAGGGGGGTGTTTAGTCGTACGGCATACGTCCCTACCGGCCGGATTACTGTAAACTTCCTATTCTTCCAATCTAGCTTCTTGCTCGGCCAGTCCGTACGGATGTTCTGCTGGTTTAGCCAGACCTTATCTCCTGCCTTGTACCTTGGTGCAGCCTATCGTCCTTTGTTGGCCTGCTCTTCCGCGTTCTGCTAAGCTATAGCCAGGCTCGCCTTTGCCTATTAGTAGGCGTTCGTAATCGTCTGTACAATGGCTTCTCCTTGCTGAATTGGGGATCGTATAAGGCGCGGGGTGTTGTTACTTAGGGTCAGTAGGAGCGGGGAATGGTCGTATCCGTAGGTCGTAAAGAAGGGGGACAGTCCTGTAGCATCGGCCGTACGACTGTTAATAGCTAGCTCCGCTATAGGGAGGAGTCGGTTCCAGTTCGTCTAATTATAATCTACGTACGCTCGGAGGTACGCTTCCAAGGTTAAATTGACCCTCTCTGTCGCCCCGTCTGTCTGTAGGTGCTATGCGGTTGACAGGCGACGTTCTACCTTTAGCAACTGGCAGACCCTTGCCCAGAGCTAGCTCGTAAACTGTGTCCCCCAGTCTGATACGATCGACCTAGGGAAACCGTGCTTGCTGAACGTCGTCCGTATAAAGGCCTAGGCAGTGTCCTCTGCTGCAATAGAGTCCATTCCCTCTAGTATAACCCCCTTCGTTAACTTGTCCGTAACTACTATAATGTTTCGCTGTCCGTCGCTCTTAGGGAGGTCCGTAATGAAGTCTACGGTCAGATCTTGCCAGGGCCGGTCCGGTATCGGCAGGGGCTTCAGCAGCCTATGCTTTAGCTCGCGCTAGGGCTTCGTCCGTCCGTACACATCGCAGTTCCGTACGAACCTGCGAATGTCCTTCGCTATTGCCGGCCAGTAGTAGTCCCGGGCGATAATGCTGTACGTCTCCTCGCGCCCTAGGTGCCTAGTAGCTATAGAGTTATGCGCCTGTTGTATTAAGCTAGTACGGAGCTTCTCGTCTGCTAGGACCTATATTCGGTTCCTAAACTTTAGGTTGTTCTCCTCGTCTACTGAACACTTAGCTGTCGACACCTTAAGATAGAGCTCGGCTAGGAACTTCCGTTGCCCCCCCTAGATCGCTGTACGGGCCCCTCGGTATACCTCGTCCTTTTTTACTGCCTCTTCCTATGCTTGCAGTTAGGGTTCCTATAGGTGTGTCGCCGCTAGGCGGATAGTCTCCCTGTCCGGCTCCCCTTTGAACATCTAGAATGTCTGTAACTTCAGCCGGTCGTCCTCGTACGTCGTAGGCATATCCTGGTCCCGTCTAGATAGTGCATCGGCCCTGCTGTTGTCCTTACCCTTGCGGTACTGGAGTTTTATATTAAACCGGCTTAGGTACATTGCCCATCGTACGTGCCTCTCCGACAGCTTCCAGGGTTGGGTAAAGTACTCTAGGTTCTTGTGGTCTGTTAGGACGAGGAACTCGGGCACTAAGCGGAGTTCTCTATCCTAGGCTTCGCAACACCGTACGACTGCTAGCAACTCTTTGTCGTAGATAGGGTAGTTGCACTCGGCTAGGGAGTTTTTCTTAGAGAAATACGCGCATAGGTGTAGGAGTCCGTCCGAGCCTACCTATAACAGGATACCCCTAATGCAGTACCCCGAGGAGTCAGTTTCCAGTATTGTTATACGCTCCGGGTCGAAGGCGGCAAGCGTTGGTCCTGTAGTAAAGAGCTCCTTTGGCTTGTCGAAGCTTCTGTTGCACTCGTCTGTCCATTTGAACTGCTTGTCTTTGTGCGTTAGCTTAACTAGGGGGCGTACGATCTCCGAGTAGCTCTGTATAAACTAGCGGTAGAAGTTGGCAAACCCAAGGAATTCCCGTACGCCCTTAACGTTCGTAGGCGGCTCCTATAGCTTAATAGCATTAATCTTCTTCTTATCTATACTAATGCCTTTCCCTGCCTCGATAATGAAACCTAGGTATTTCGTACGTTGGACACCGAATTCGCATTTGTCGATGTCGAGGTACAAGCCAGCCTGCTGCAGTCGGTCTAGCACCTTCTTGACATCCCGTACGTAGTCTGCGTAGGTGCCGTCCGTAAAGACTAGGGTGTCGTTAAGGTATGCCGAGCAAATGTCGTCTAGTAACCCTTGCAGGGACTTGTTAATATACCTTTGGAAGGTTGCCGGTGTATTAGCAAGGCCGAAGGGGGTAACTAGCTACTTAAAAAGGCCGTATCTCGTACGGAAGGCAGTTATCTATTTATAGCCTTCCTTAATCCGTATCTTGTAGAAGGCCGAGACTACGTTAAGCTTAGTAAACCACTTCGCCTTGCTGATCCGTCCGAGAGTCTCCTTAATAAGGGGTAGGGGGTACCGGTCCTTCTTAGTAATCGCGTTAATGCCTCTGTAATCTACGCAGAAACGCAATCCGGCCTTCCCCTCCTTATAGACAAACAGTACTGGGGCTCCTGCGGACGACGTACTGGCCCAGATAAACCCTTTGGCAAGCAGGTCGTCCAGCGTCTTGCGCAGTACTAAGAGTTCTCTAGAGGACATCCTGTATAGCGGCCCGTACAGTACCTCCGGCAGGCTCCTATCCGGGCGGGGTTCTAGCTAGATGTTATAGTTAATCCCTTCCCCTCGGTGTAGCGGCAGCTTCGAGGCCGACTTCGGTTCAAAGAGGTCCAGGTACCTAACATACTCTCTTAAGAGCTTCGTACAGGGGTTTGTCGCTTCCTTAAGTGCTAATGCCTTCTCGATGTCCGCCGTTGCTGTGTTGATTTCGGCCTTAGCAGTGCTACCTAGTAGGAACCTCCCCTGGTCCCGGATTCTCCGCTTCGTTGCTACCAGGTACAGCCGTCCTCGTCCGACGTCCAGCTTGCCCTTCTAGCGCTCTATCTAAGGCTTCCCTAGTATCAGGTTATACCCTAACTTGTCCTGTACGACATAGAGGTACGAGTCTTGCTCGTAGTGTCCTTGTACCTCCATTGTTACTTTTACTATGTAGGTAATGTCCGGTCCTCGCCCGGTAATGCCCAGCATGCGTATAGGTACCGTAGGGGTCGTCTTAATCCGATGTCTCTGTACGAAGTCTTCGCTGATTACTCTATACACCAAACATCCTGTGCTAATTAATGTCCGCGCCGTTGCAGACCCGTTCAACGTCGGCCGTACGATAAACGGCGTCGTCGTTATGTAGTTGCTCTTAAAAGATGGCTAAGTAATGCTTTGATTTGGCAGTCTATCTTGCACCCGCCTCTAGCAGAGTCTTCGCTTAGAGGCTACTCTTTTCCCGACTCGTCGTCGTCCGAGTAGGACACCTAATCTTCTCGTTAAGGCGCTGCAGTGGCCACCCTTGCGGTAGTCGGCCGTCCCCTAGGTCTCTCTGCTGGCAGGAGCCTGCAGTTCCGTACGGTATAGCCTATCTTGCTACACCGGTAGCAGCTCCCTTCTGCTCGCCTCTTGTTAAGGGTGGCTGTATCTACCTATTGCGCCTTCTTAGTAGCGGCCCTTGGCTGTACAGTGGCTGCTGCTGCCACCCTCGTCGTCGTCGGTTCCTAGTCTATAGCATCTGTCTGTCGCTAGAGAGGTTGTCTTATCTCCTAAGCACGGCCTATCTGTCCTAGCCTGCGTTGCTGGTCGTCGACTATCCTAAGAAGGTCGCAAAATTCCTCGTACGTAGCTGGCCGCATTACACCTACCAGCCCCGTTATAATTTCCTTAGAGAGGCCTACCTCTAAAGAGGTAATTTTCATCCTGTCTTCCTATTGGAGACCCCCTGCTTCTGCCAAAGTCTGGTTAAATTCCGCGAGGAATTCTCGTACGGTCTTGCGTCCTTGTTTTATCGTGTTGACCCGTAGGAGTGCTCGGCTCTCGCGGTCCGGGTCCTTGTAGCTCTTGTCTAGAGCTGCCCAGAGCATCGTCGTCGTAGCTATTGCCGGGTCGGCAATAGCCGTCTCGTAGTACGGCAGAATTCGTGCTGCCGCCCTGCCCTTCAACCTCCTAAAGAGGTAGACCACCTTGTCCAGCTCGGTCGGGTACGCTCCTAAGTCGACTAGGAGCTTAGAGCGCATCTGAGCCGCCTAGGAGGGGTACTCGGCCGGGGCCTTACCATCGTACGTAGAAACGTCGGGGAGTTTGCTCTTGGGGGTCGGGGTAGGGGTTATCGTGTTCGTCGTCGTAGGGGTCGGATCGCGATCGGACGCCCTAAGCTGTCGTAGCTCCTGTTCCTGTTAGGAAATCATCGCAGCCTAGTGGCTTACTTGCTGTTCGAGCTGCCTCTTGCTTTCCAGCAGCTCCTCGTATACGCAGTGCATATGTCCCTCTATAGCCGTAGGTTCTATAGGGATGTCGCTGTCTATCTTGCTCTATTACCGCAGTCACCGACAGTGAGATCAGTTCCTAATGTAAGGGGCTTAAGAATCTTAGTTCAGAAACTTAAGGTCGGGTATCTACATAAAGGAACTGATAGGCAGTTCCTTCGTCGTCTGCTCTGTACGATTTGTACCTATAAAGCTAAGCTAGCAATTTCCCCTTTGTGCCGGGGTGCAAGGTTCACCCTCCGTACGGAGAATCGGGAGTTACCTCCTCCGTACGGCGGTGCCGGGTTTTCCCTAATCCGAGGGGCGGTAGGCCCCCCTTTGTGCGGGACTGTAGTGTTCTCCCTCCGTACGGGAGAGGGGTCCTGTCGGTAACTCCGTACGGAGGGTAAGGTCGTGCTGGCGCCGCTAAGTCGCAGTCCTTAGGGCGACGGTCGGCTCGGGTCGGGTTTAGGACCTGGGCCGGGCGGCGCCCCCCTAACAGTAATTTTTACCCTGTCCTCCTATTAGAGTCCTCCTGCCTCTGCTAGGGTCTAGTCGTATTCTGTAAGGAACTCTTATACAGTGTTACGCCCTTGCTTTATCGTATTAACCTATAGGAGTGCTCGGCTCTTACAGTCTAGGTCCTTATAGCTCCTGTTAAGAGCTGTCTCGAGTATCGTCGTAGTTGCTATTGCCAGGTTGGCAATAGCCGTCTTGTAGTACAGCAGAATCCGTGCTACCGCCCTGCCCTTTAACCTCCTAAAGAGGTACACTACCTTGTCTAGCTTAGTTAGGTATGCTCCTAAGTCGACTAGAAGCTTAGAGTGCATCTGGGCTGCCTAGGGGGGGTACTCGGCCAGAGTCTTACTATCGTAAGTAGTAACGTTAGGGAGTTTGCTCTTAGGGGCTAGGGTGTAGGCTATCGTGTCCGTCGACGTAGGGGTCGGATCGTAATTGGACGCCCTAAGCTGTCGTAGCTCCTGTTCCCGTTGGGAAATTATCGCAGCCTAGTAGCTTACTTGCTATTCGAGCTAGGCCTTATATACTAGCAGCTCCTCGTATACGCAGTGTATCTAATCCTGTATAGCCGTAGGTTCTAAAGGGATGTCGCTGTCTATCTTCGTTATATTACTACAGTTACCAACAGTAAGACTAGTTCCTAATATCAAGGCTTAAAAATCTTAGTTCAGAAACTTAAGGCTAGGTATCTATATAAAGGAACTAATAGGCAGTTCCTTCGTTGTCTGCTACTGTACAATTTGTACCTACAAAGCTAAGCTAGCAATTTCCCTCTATATAGGGATACAAGGTTTATACTCTATATAGAGGATCGGGAGTTTCCCTCTATATAGTAATATAGAGTTTTCCCTCTGTTTAGAGGGGCGGCAATTCCCCTCTATATAAGGCTATAGGACTCTCCCTCTATATAGGAGTAGGGTCCAATTAGTAACTCCGGACAGAGGGTAGGGTCGTGCTGGCGCTGCTAAGTCGCAGTCCTTAGGGCGACGGCTGGCTTAGGTCCAGGACCTAGGCTAGACAGTGCCCCCTAACAGCTATAAGATAAGGCTATACGACATGTCGTAGTATAGGGGAAGCCCTATAGGAAGAGAGGGGGGTATTGTTAGGGGGCGCTTTCCAGCCTAGGCCCTAGTACTAAGCTAGCCGTCGCCCTAGGGACTGCGACTTAGCAGCGCTAGCACGACCCTACCCTCTGTACAGAGTCTTTAATACGACCCTACTCCTGTATAGAGAGAGAACCCTATAGCCCTATATAAAGGGGAATTGCGGCCCTTTTAAATAGAGGGAAAACTCTGTATTACTATACAGAGGGAAACTCCTAACCCTCTATATAGAGTGTAAGCCTTGCATCCCTATACAGAGGGAAATTGCTAGCTTGGCTTTGTAGGTATAAATTGTACAGTAGCAGACGACGAAGGAGCTGCCTATTAGTTCCTTTATATAGAGACCTTGCCTTAAGTTTCTAAACCAAGATTCTTAAGCCCTTACAACTAATTGCTAGCTATAGCTAGTCCTGCCGTCCCTGTACTAACTCTCCCTAGGGCTCGTTCGCACTATACTGTCTAGCAGGGTTCTAGGTCGGCGCCTATGCTTCCTGTAAGTAGAAGGATAGATCGCTGCAATGCTCTGTACGTTGTCTAGGCGAAGGCCGTAGGGGCGCTAGGGGGCTACTAGTTATCGAGTTAGAGTTAGACAATAAGGACTAGGAGGTCGTTAAGATTTCAGACGACGACGCCCTAGCCCTGTCCGTTATCGAGATCTCGGAAAGCGACGAGCTAGGCCCGTCGTTGTCTACGATCGTAAGATAGCAGGACTAATACTAACTAGTGCCTATACAGCCCCAGGCTATATAGTCCTAGGTAATCTGTACAGTCCCTACGTCCTACCTCTCTCCCCTTCTTAGTCCTACTTCTGTATAGCTGCCTAGCAGTCCTGTCTGCAGCTGCTATCTCTCCTCGCTATACGGCGTACTGCTACTATAACTGATCCGAGTACGCAGATATTATTTAATATAGCTGTTTTAATAACTATATCTCGAACTAAAGAAGGAAAGGAATCTATATAGCGGTAGGTAAGGGCTTTAGGGGTCGTGTGCTAAGGCCCGGCTCGGCCCTCCTGGACCGAGCCGAGATTCTAAGGGTCTACCCTATTACTTAGTTCTACCCCTTTCTGCCGCCGTAACACTACCCCCCTCCCTTACTAGCAGTCGACCTCGACTGCTTACTTATTACTCTTTTTTTTTTAATTCGCTCTTCTTCTTTATTGTCTGCTTCTAATTTATCCTCTTTTTCTTTTATCTGATTTGCTGCTCCTTCTGTAGAAACCCCTTTTAAAATCGTCGTTACCTCTTTGACTTCCTTATCTCGAAAACATCCCCTTTTTCTATCTTCCTTCTTATATTGTCGCTATCGAATGTCTTTTACTTAGCGCTATCTGATCGGAGCTATCTAATCTAAGCTGGCCGCTATCTAAGCTGCGGCTTAGCTGGCCTGTGTATCGCCGTAAAGGTCTATATAGATCTATCTGCAGCGCGCTATTTCTTCTCTTTTTCTTCTCTACTATGGCCTCAAGCGCTACTGCAAAGCCGGCGGCACCGACGCCGCTTTACGAAATCGATCGGCCGCGAGCCTTTCTTGTTCAGGGCAGCGTTGGCGACCGTCGCGTCGAAGCGGTGGTAGGTAGTAGTCGAGTCGAAGACTCTAACTAAGCGCGTTACTACGATCGTTTCTATTAGTTTTCTTACTAATAGAGCAGACGCGGTTTATCTTCTTCTTCCAGAGCCATTAGCTTTGGAGCTATTCAGGCCTTGGCTTCTTCGGATTCTGTGTGTAAAACTCCTTTAGCAGCTCTACCAAATTCTGGAGATTCTCGACCGGATACTATTTATAGTCTTCTGGCTATCCCTTCTACGAGATCTTTGCTTCGACAGACCCTCTTATCTTTCTTATATCTACTATATCTTCTACCTCCTACTCTTCTTCTTTACCGTCTATCTCGATTAGTAGGAGTTTAGTGAACCCCTGTTCTGGAAGACTGTCGTTAGGGTCCAAACTTAGCAGATCTAAATAAAAGACATCGTAGATCTAGAACAATTTCGGTAGCTAGAGCCGATAAGTTACTAGCGACCTCTTTTCTACTATCTTAAACGAGCCTACTTAGCAGGGATTAAGCTTGGCGTTACCTTTTAGCCTTAGGTTTTGCATGTTTAGCTACACCTTTTAGCCCTCTTTGAATTCTATTAGTAACCGCTTTCTATTAGCTCGAGTTACTATCTTCTTCTAAGCCGATTCTGTTGCCTCCTTCGCTATACGGATTGCTTCTTCTATCTAAGATCTAAGCGCTTCTGCTGCAGCGGCGGCGACTCTCTTCGACGAGGTAGCAGTAGATATAGAAGGTTCCGAAAGGCTGGGTTCTTTTGGCGGTTGGAAGCTTATCTTCGGAAGATAGCTATAGGTTATCTCGAATGGCGCTAGCGAGGTAGCCTCTAACTGTGCTAAATTGGCGCAGAATTCGGCTATCGGCAACACCTTAATCTACTCTCCTTAATAGTAGCTGCAGAAGGTTCGTAGATATTTCTCTATCTTACAGTTAGCTACTTCGGACTGGCCGTCGGTCTAAGGGTAGGCAGCTATGCTGAGCTTTCCGCGAATTCCGAGAGCATAGTTAATAGCCTTGTATACATCGGTAGTAAATTAAGGACCCCTATCTGTAGTAATAGTGTCCGGCAGACTATAGTGCTTCTATATATACTAAATTAGCATTCTCGCCGTTTCTTCTATAGTAGTTCCTTTATCCTTCGCTTGGCAGAAGATAAAGTAGCGTTCTTTGCTTAGTTGATCTACTACGTTAAGCATAGCATTATATCTATCGGAGTCCGGCAGGCCGGTTACGAAATCTATCGTAATGTGCTGCTACAGTTTCTCGGGGATCGGAAGTGGCTTTAATAGGCCGGCCGGAAGGCCGTAACGTAGTTTCGCTGCTCGATACACGTAACAGTTAGCGATAAACCGGTGGATCCGTTCGAAGATTTGCGGAAACTAGTAGATCGTCCTGACCGCTTCTATTGTCTTCTTAGAGCCAGTATAGCCAACATCCTTAGAACTATAGACTAGCTGGATAACCTCTGTAATTAGTTCTTCTAGAACTATTAGCTTCCCTAAGTCTGTTTTGCCAAGCTTCTACTGCTAATTAAGCCGTTCTACTTTCTTATAGAGCATCTCTTCTTCTGTCGGCGGCTCTATCGCACAGATCCCTGCTTCTTTTAATACCTCGGCATCTACTATCCGTTCAGTTAACACCTTCTAGAACATGTTCGGATCTTCTTTCGCGCGGCTGGTCTTCCCTTCTCTTCTTGTTAGCGCGTCGGCCTTTCTATTTTGAGCTCTAGGTCGATAGGTAATCTTGAAATCGAACCTAGATAAGTAGACGGCCTACCGAGCTTAGCGACGCGATAGCTTCTGCGTCTTTATAAAATAGGTTAGCGACTAATAGTCCGTAAGGACCTGAACTATGCTCTTTCTAGCTATAAGCTCCGGCTTCCACTCCTCGAAAGCCTGGATAATAGCTAGCAGTTCTTTGTCGTAGATAGCGTAGTTCCGCTTAGCCTCGTTTATAGACTTGCTAAAGAAAGCTACTAGATAGAGGGTCTCGTCGGCATTATTATACTAAGAAAGGACCCCTGCAGTTACTGTATCGGAAGCGTCTGTCTCTAGATAGATCGTCTTTTCTAGTCGGAAGTGCGCCAGAACTAGCGCCGAGCCTACTGCTTCTTTCAGCTGGTTAAAAGCCTCCGTGCACCTCTTATTCTATAGGCTAGCAGCCTCCTTCTTTAATGCTTTGTTTAGGAGTCTCGCTATCTTGCTAAAGTCCTTAAGAAATCGCCGATAGTAGCTGCAGAACCCGAGAAAAGCTCTGATTTAGGTACTGTTTCCGGATTTCGGCTGCTTCCATTCTGCTATAGCGGCAGCCTTTGTAGGGTCTATCCGAATTCCGTCTCTCCTAACGATAAGACCGAGATATTTTACCTCGCTTTAGTAGAATTTGCTCTTCTTTATGTCTGTGTTTAATCTAACCTCGCGGAGCCTAATTAGCACTCTCTTAATGTAGTCCGTATGTTGTTCTCTCGTTCCGTCGGTGTAGATAAGAATATCGTCTAGGTAAATAGACACGAACCATTCTAGCATATCTATAAAGATATAGTTTATAAAATGCTGCTACACCGCCGGCGCGTTAGTAAGTCCGAAAGGCATTACCAACTACTTGAAATTGCCTATGCGCGTAGCGAATGTCGTAAGATCTTCCGTTTGTTCTTCCTCGTTCCTTAGTTGGTAGAATGCTTAACGAATATCCAGCTTGCTAAACCACTTAGCTTTAGCCACTCGCTGTATAGTCTCGTCGATTAGCGGCAGCAGATACACATCTCTTTTAGTAACCTTATTAAGGCCTCGGTAGTCTACGCACAGTTAGAGACTACCTCCGGGTTTCTGTATAAAAAGAATCGGTAACGTATACTCGGCAGAGCTTAGCGTAATAAACTTCTTCGCCAGGTTTTCTTAAACAAACACCTCTACTTAGTCTAGCTCGGCCGACGATAATTGTCTTAGGGGCTCGGTTCTCGGCAGCGTAGCTCCCTCTTTTAATTGGATCTTGTTGTCGTATTCCGGTCGATAAAGCAGTAGGAGGTTAGAGTCGGCTTTTAAGAACACGTCGGTGTATCTATAGAGTTCTTTCGATAACACCTCTAACGGGTCTACTTCTTCTTCCGCTATTACCTTTCGGTAGTCTTTGATGTCTTTTATTAAGATAGCGTAAATCTTATTGTCTATAGACCTCGCGAGGGTCGTTAAAGCTTCCGAGCTTATTATTCCGATCATGTCTGGAGGGTCGGGCCGATCTATCGGAACCTCTTCGACTTATCTGTTCCTATCTTCTTCTTTTTTTTTCGAAGCTATCCCCTTTCTTTATCTTCTTTCTTCTTACATTATCGTTATCTGACGTCTTCACTCGGCGTCCATCTGATTGGAAGAGCTATCTGATCGGGTCCGGCGGTTATCTGAGCTGCAACGTGTCCGGTCTGTGCTCTGCTGCAGGGGTCTATATAGATCTATCTGCTGTGCCGTTTCTTCTTCTTTTTCTTTCTCTACTAAGGCCTTTGGCGCTACCGCGAGGCTGCTTTATTGGCATCGGCTTCGTTCTTCGTCGTTACTATCCTTTCGGCCGAGTCGGCAGATAGCGGTAACAGAGAGCAAAGACCGTTACTAAGCGTGCCGACGCAGTAGCGCCGTCTTCAGCCTTACTGCCTCTATCTACTAGTCCTGGCCAGCGGTGGTAGCAGTGGAGCCTAAGACACCGGCTAGCAGATTCTACGATTGTTTTTATCGGCTTCCGCGCTGATAGAGCGGACGCGGGTTTTCTTCTTCTTCTGGAATAATTAGCTTCGGAGCCACTTAGGCTTCGGCTTCTTCGGGTTTCGGATATAAAATTCTCTTAGCAGCTCCGCCAAATTCCGGAGGTTCTCGACTGGATACTATTTATAGTCTTCCGGCTATCCTTTCTATAAGATCCTTGCTTCGACGGACCCTCTTATCTTTCTTATATCTACTACATCCTCTACCTCCTATTCTTCTTCTTCTTCGTCTATCTCGATTGGTAGGGGTTCAGCGAACCCCTAATCCGGTAAACCGGCTTTAGGGTCTAAGCTTAGCAGATCCGAATAGAAGACATCGTAGATCCGGAACGATTTCGGTAGTTAGAGCCGATAGGTCACCGGCGACCTCTTTTCCACTATCTTGAACGGGCCTACGTAGCAGGGGTTAAGCATGTCGTTACCTCTTAGCCTTAGGTTCCGCGTATTAAGCTATACCTTTTGGCCTTCTTCGAATTCTATCAGTAACCGCTTTCTATTAGCTCGAGTTACTATCTTCTTCTAAGCCGATTCTATTGCCTCTTTCGCTACCTTAATCGCTTCTTCTATCTGAGATCGGAGCGCTTCTGCCGTTGCAGTGGCGACTCTCTTCGACGAAGTGGCAGTAGATAGTTCCAAAGAGCTAGGTTCGTTCAGTAGTTAAAAGCTTATCCTGAGAAGATAACCGTAGGTTATCTCGAACGGCGCTAGTAAGGTAGCTTCCGACCGTGCTGAATTGGCGCAGAATTCGGCTATCGGCAACATCTTAATCTACTCTGCTTAATGATAGCTGTAGAAGATTCGCAGATATTTCTCTATCTCGCGGTTAGCTACTTTAGACTAACTGTCGGTCTGAGGGTGAGCGGCTGTGCTGAGCTTTCTACGAATTCCGAGAGCTTAGTTAATAGCTTTCTATCCGTCGGCGGTGAATTAAGGACCCCTATCCGTTGTAATAGTGTCCGGTAGGCTATAGTGCTTCTATACGTGCTGGATCAGCATTCTCGCCGTCTCTTCTGTAGTAGTTCCTTTATCCTTCGCTCGGCAGGGGATAAAGTAGCGTTCTTTACTTAGCTGATCCACTACGTTAAGCATAGCATTATATCTATCGGAATCCGGTAGGCCGGTTACGAAATCTATCGTAATGTGTTGCTACAGTTTCTTAGGGATCGGAAGTAGCATTAGCAGACCGGCCGGAAGGCCGTAACGTAGCTTCGCGGTTCGGCATACGTAACAGTTAGCGATAAACCGGTAGATCCGCTTGAAGATTCGCGGAAACCAGTAGATCGTCCTTACGGCTTCTATCGTCTTCTTTAAGCCTACGTAGCCGACCTCTTTGGAACCGTGGACCAGCTGGATAACCTCGGTAATTAGCTCTTCCAGAACTATTAGCTTCCCTAAACCGGGTTTACCAAGCTTCTGTTGTTGGTTAAGCCGCTCGATTTTTTTATAGAGAGTCTCTTCCTTGGTCGCCGGTTCCACTGCGCAGACCCCTACCTCTTTCAACACCTTAGCGTCTACTATTCGCTTGGTTAGCACCTTTTGGAACATGTCCGGAGCTTCCTTCGCGCAGCTGGTCTTTCCTTCTCTTCTCGTTAGCGTATTAGCCTTTCCATTTTAAGCTCTAGGTCGATAAGTAATCTTAAGGTCGAATCCGGACAAGTAGGCGGCCTACTGAGCTTGGCGCCGCGATAGCTTCTGCGTCTTTATAAAGTAGGCTAGCGACTGATGGTCTATAAGGACCTGAACCGTGTTCTTTCTAGCTATAAGCTCCGGTTTCCACTTCTTAAAAGCCTAAATAATAGCTAACAGCTCTTCCTTATAGATAGCGTAGTTCCTCTTAGCATTATTTATAGACTTGCTAAAGAAAGCTACTGGATAAAGGGTCTTATCCTCGTTAGCGTATTAAGAAAGGACCCCTGCTGTTACTGTGTCGGAAGCGTCTGTTTCTACATAGATCGTCTTTTCTGGTCGGAAGTGCGCCAGCACTAGCGCTAAGGCTACCGCCTCTTTCAGCCGGTTAAAGGCTTCTGTATACCTCTTATTCTATAGGCCAGCGGCCTCCTTCTTTAACGCTTTGTTTAGGGGTCTCGCTATCTTGCTAAAGTCCTTAATAAACTGCCGATAATAGCTGCAGAATCCGAGAAACGCTCTGATTTGTGTAGTGTTTCCGGATCTCGGCTGCTTCCATTCCGCGATAGCAGCGACTTTTATGGGGTCTATCCGAATCCCTTCTCTTCCGACGATAAGACTAAGGTAGTTGACTTCGGTCTAATAAAACTCGCTCTTCTTCGTGTCCGCGTTCAATCCGACCTCGTAGAGTCTCTTTAACACCCTCTTAATGTAGTCCGTATGTTGCTCTCTTGTTCCTTTAGTATAGATAAGAATGTCGTCTAAGTAGATAGATACGAACTGTTCTAGTATGTCTATAAAAGTGTAGTTTATAAAGCGTTGCTACACTGCCGGTGCGTTAGTAAGTCCGAAAGGTATTATCAACTACTTGAAATTGCCTATACGCATAGCGAATGTCGTAAGGTCTTCCGTCTATCCTTCCTCGTTCCTTAATCGGTAGAACGCTTAGCGAATGTCCAGCTTGCTGAACCACTTAGCTTTAGCTACTCGTTAGATAGTCTTATCTATTAGCAGCAGCGGATACACATCTCTCTTAGTAATTTTATTAAGGCCTCGGTAATCTACGCACAGTCGGAGGCCACCTCCGGGCTTCCTTACGAAAAGAATCGGTAACGTATATTTAGCTAAGCTCGGCTTAATAAACTTCTTCGCTAGGTTTTCTCGAACAAACACTTCTACCTGGTCTAGCTCGGCTAGCGACAGCCTTCTTAGGGGTTCTGTTCTTAGCAGCGTAGCTCCTTCTTTTAACCGGATCTTGTTGTTATATTCCGGTCGGTAGAGCGGTAGTAGGTTGGAGTCTGCTTTCGAGAACACATTAGTGTAACTATAGAGTTCTTTTAGTAACACCTGCAGCGGATCTACTTCTTCTTCCGCTATTATCTTCTAGTGGTCTTCGATGTCCTTTATTAAGATAGCGTAAATCTTGTTGTCCAGCGACATCGCGAGGGTCGTTAAAGCTTCCGAGCTTATTATTCCGATCGTGTCTAGAGGGTCGGGCCGATCTATTGGAACCTCTTCGATAGTCGTAGCGTTCGGTTTCGCGGCTATGACGATGGCCGATTCGGCGGCGACTCCACTCTGCTGGTCTTTGAACCCTAGCGTGCCTTCGCCTACGTCGACGACGGCTCTCTGGTTTTTTATCTACTTCTGTCCTATAATAATGTTAAATCTTCCGATATCTATAATTTAGAACGTCGCTTCCGTAGTGCGACTAGCTAGGGTAGTCTTTAATAGCATATAATACGTAACACTCTCTGTGTCTTGTCCGTTGTATGCCGAAATCCGTGTCGGCGACGCTAGCTCTACCCGGTAACTATATCCTTTTATCAGTTTCTGAACCAATCGATAGTGGATCGCGGCTCCGATAAGGGCTCCTGTGTTAATAAAAGCTCTTAGCTGAAGTAGTCTGCTTAAGCTATTAAGGGGATAGACAGTAATTAGAAGGATAATAGCTGTTTCCGTATTTACTTCCACCGCCGCTAAGAGCGGATCGCTGCAGCTGTTAATACTTCCTTCTTCCAGCGACGTAGTTCTTGTCGGTGCCCTATTGTCCTTGCTAGATACGGGGCCTATCCGTCCAGCTAGTCTTTTCCTAGGATTCTTAGTAGCACTCTACTGTCTACACTGTCGGTGTCGTTCGGAGCCGGCTCGATAGCTTGTATAGTCTTTCTTAGCGGCTGCAGCTGCGGCTGCTTCGTAATACGATACTCCTGCTTCTGCTTATCCGGTGCTTGGCATCTCGTAGCGATGTAACTAGGCTTTCTATACGCGTAGCAGGTAGGGACGAACGACAAACGCAGCGGATAAGATAGCTGCTAAGGTACCCTCCGGAAAGGTGCAGGGGGTCATATCGTCTGCGTTATAGACGGCTTCTGGCTCTGTTCGTGCGGTTTCGCGTAAGCGCTTAGGTTTCTAGCAGTAACTCTCGCTCGGTGCACGAAGCTTTCGAGATCTTCGTCTTCTACCAACGCTATAGCTGCGGCTAGCTCGGGGTTCAGCTTCTGCCTTAGTAGGTAGAGCTGCTTATCTTCTAACACTCTAGCTCTAATTGCATATTTCCGGAACAGTCTGTAGAATTCCTCGAACGTCTGCCGGTTCTAGTTAATCTTGTCTAGCTGTTTACAGGCCGTCTTCTTTCGGAAGGGGTCTCCGAAGCGTTGATCCAGCGCTTTAATCGCTTCTTCACCGGTTACCTCTTCTAGGTCCGCTATTAACGAAAAAGCTTTACCTTCTAATCGCGATTCTAGGTATGCTAACCTGTCTCCTGCACTGTTTCCGGCATAGTCGCAGTCTATCTTGTTCTTTATCTTCTTCTTAAATGCCTCCTAGTCTTTAGGGTCTCTGCCTCTAAACGCCGGTAGATCTAGTAGTAACGTTATTAGAGTGCTACCTTAACTATAGGCTGCCGGTAAGGCAGTCTCTGCTAGTTCTTCTCGATATAGTAGCGCTGACGACATCGCTGCTTCTATCTCGGCTAACTAAGCCTTTATCGCCGTTAGTTGTGCTAGTCGGTTTGCCGCTTGGTTTTCTAGCGTATTAATAATAGTCTCTGCCGAGTCCTTCTTGGCTATTACCGTTTCCATTTCTTCTCTTAGTCTCCTGTTTTCTTCTATGTTCCTATAAAACGTCTTCTTAAGGAGGGTAATAATATCGAACACCTTCTTAGCTCTTTTTTCTGCTAGATTCTCTTCTATTTCCTCTGGCTTGCGTATGTACAGTTCGGTATAGCTCTTTATGCCCCTCTTCGCTTTATCTATCTCTTCTTCTATAAGGCCCTTAGTGGCTATTCCGTCGTTGAGGATGCTAGTACGCCTATCTCTCGGTCTGTCAGTCTTTCTCTTTCCGCTGCGGCCTGTAACACCGCTCTCTACTGTTAAGAAGCTCTCTATAGCTGTCTTACGGTGCTGGGGGTTGTTGGTTTGTTAGATGTGTAGTGCGCGTGCTTTTATTCGGGTGTCCGGATAGTTTAACCCGTCCCTTTCGCGCAGCACGGAGTTGGTATAGTAAGTGAGTTCGAGATATAATAATCCGGGTATACAGATATAATTCAATACGGCCTTTTTGATAACTATATCTCGAACTAAGGAAAGAAAGGAATCTATATAGTGGTAGGTAAGAGCTTTAGGAGTAGTGTGCCAAGGTCCGGCTTAGTCCGGAAGGGCCGAGCCGAAATTCCAAGGGTCTACCCTATTACTTAGTCCTACCCCTTTCTGCTACTGCAACAATTATATCTGCGTGCTCGGATTATTATATCTCGAACTCACTTACTATACTAACTCCGCGCTGCGCGAAAGGGACCGTTAAACTATCCGGACACCTGAATAACGTACGCGCACACTATACTAAACCAAACACTAGTACCGTAAGACAGCTATAGAGAGCTTCTTAACAGTAGAGGGCGGGGTTACAGGCTACAGCGGAAAGAGAAAGACTAACAGACCGAGGGATAGGCGCACTAGCATCCTCAACAATAGAACGACCACTAAGGGCCTTATAGAAGAAGAGACAGATAAAGCGAAGAAAGGAATAGCAGGCTATATAGAGCTGTACGTACGCACGCCGGATAAAATAGGAGAATATCTAACAGAACATAGAGCTAGGAAGGTGTTCGATATTATTATCTTCGTCGAAAAGAAGTTTTCTAGGAATATAGAAGAGAACAGACGACTAAGGGAAGAAATAGAAGCAGTAATAGCCGAGAAGGAATCAGCAGAAACTATTATCGACATGCTAGAAAATTAAGCAGCGAATCGGCTAGCACAACTAACGGCGATAAAGACTTAGTTAGCCGAGATAGAAGCAGCGATGTCGTTGGCGCTACTACATCGAGAAGAACTAGCAGAGACTGCCTTACCGGCAGCCTATAGTTAAGGTAGCATCCTAATAACGTTACTACTAGATCTACCGGCGTTTAGAGGCAGAGACCCTAAAGACTAGGAGGCATTTAAGAAGAAGATAAAGAACAAGATAGACTGCGACTATACCGGAAACAGTGCAGGAGACAGGTTAGCATACCTAGAATCGCGATTAGAAGGTAAAGCTTTTTCGTTAGTAGCAGACCTAGAAGAGGTAACCGCCGACGAAGCAATTAAAGCGCTGGATTAACGCTTTGGAGACCCCTTCTAGAAGAAGACAGCCTGTAAGTAACTAGATAAGATTAACCAAAACCGGCTAACGTTTAAAGAATTCTACGGACTGTTTAGGAAATATGCTATTAGAGCTAAAGTGTCCGAAGGCGAACAGCTCCACTTGCTAAGGCAGAAGCTGAACCCTAAACTCGCTAGAGCTATAGCTTCGGTAGAAGATAAAGACCTTAAGAGCTTCGTGTACCAAACGAGAGTCACTGCTAGAAATCTAAGCACCTACGCAAAATCGGCATTGCGCGAACCGATTTAGAAGCAGTCGGCGCCGACAATACGACTCCCTACACCTTTCCGAAGAATCCCCTAGCAGGTATCTTATTCGCCGCGCTCGTCGTTCGTCCCTACTTGCTACGCGTGCGGAAAGCCTAGCTATATCGCTACCAGATGTCTGGCGACAGCCTAATAGAAGCAGGAGTATCGAGCTACGAAGCTACTACTGCTACCGAGAAAGACTATTTAAGCTATCGAGCCGGCGCCGAACGACACTAACAGTGTAGATAGTAGAGTGCTACTAAGGATCTTAGGAAAAGACTAGCTGGACGGATAGGCACCCTATCTAGCGGAGACAATAGAGCACTGCTAAGGACCGCATCGCTAGAAGAAGGAAGCATTAACAGTTGTAGTAATCCGCTCTTAGCAGCAGTGGAAGTAAACACAGAGACTGCTATTATCCTTCCTATTACGATCTACTGTAAGGGCTTAAGAATCTTAGTTTAGAAACTTAAGGCTAGGTATCTATATAAAGGAACTGATAGGCAGTTCCTTCGTCGTTCGCTGCTGTATAATTTGTACCTATAAAGCTAAGCTAGCAATTTCCCTCTATATAGGGGAGCAAGGTTCCTAACTCTGTATAGAGGGTCGGGAGTTTCCCTCTATATAGGATACAAAGTTTTCCCTCTGTTGAGAGGGGCGGCAATTCCTCTCTATATAGGGCTGTAGGATTCTCCCTCTGTACAGGAGTAGGGTCGTATAGGTAATAGGATTCTCGCTCTATATAGGAGTAGGGTCGTGTTAGTAACCCTATATAGAGGGTAGGGTCGTGCTAGCGCTGCTAAGTTGCAGTCCCTAAGGCGACAGCTGGCTTAGGTCTAGGGCCTAGGCTGGACAGCGCCTCCTAACAATACCCCCCTCCCTTCCTATACTGCCTCCCTTGTATATAACGTATCGTAAAGCTTTATCTTATAGCGTTCCTCCTGCAGGTAGCGCCTTCCCGTCTTCGTCTAGTCGTCTATAGTTAACTGTCGACTAGGCACTTGCTAGTCGGCAATGCCTTCTAGATGCCCTCCCTGTTGTTGCTAGGGCCTTGGGTAGCAGTTGCCCGTTCGTCCTAGGTCTACCCCCTCCCTCTACGCTGCTGTAACCTTAGGCCTGTCTATTTAGATCCTGTAGCTAAAGCAGAGGAGGATCCGTAAGCAGGGAAGGTAGGTAGTGCTAGATCGCTTCTACCTAATCCTAACCTATTCCGTTTGCTACTTTGAGGATACTTAAGCTAAGGCAGAGGAGGACCTGCGAGCGGTTACGAAGGTGCAGGAGGTGCTCGGTCCTGTCTGTCTATTTACCTACCTCTTATCCCTCGTCCGTTTATCTCCTATCCTATAGCTCTAGCTGTACACTCTACGTCCTATCTGTACAATCTAGCGGCAGCAGGCCGTCTAACTCTGTCCCTGTGCCTTAGTCGTCGTCTGGAGTTTAGCTCCTAGGTAGATCTTCCTGCCTGTTATTATCTATAGGGTAAGGTAGTAGTCGTTCGCCTAGTAGTCGTCTGTACAGTCTTAGGTAGGCTGGTTATCTCGTACAGTCCTGCCCTGCCCTATGCTAGCTCTATTCCTGTTCTTCTTCCTTTCCCTCTTCCTTTACCTATACTATGCTTCTTGCAGGTTCTCTAGTGTCGTCTCTTCTTTTATATCCCTAGGGATAGATGTCTCTAAATCCCTCTATTCCTGCCTCCCCTTTGTAGCTTTCTAGTCTTGCCTGCAGCTGCCCGACGTCTCTTGTAGCTCCCTAGTCTAGGCTGTAGCTGCCTAAGATTACTTGCAGCTGCCCCGTCCTGCAGCTGCTATTTTTCCTACCCTGTACAGTACAGTGTTACTGCGACCGTTTACTAGGATGTCTCTCCTCCTACTTATCTAGTGCTCGTATGTCCTAGAGAGCCTCGTACAGTTCCTATATAGGCTCTGCCTAACCTGTCTATTTAACTAGGTATTCTATCTTCTTCTACTCGCTCTAGCTCTTAAGGATCTCTTCTACTTTATACTCCTCCTAGTCTTTAGTAATAATCGCTAGGGGGTAGGCGTCGTCCGTTGTCTAGTATAGAAGGGGGTCTATATATGCCGGCCGTATAAGGTCTATATAGAAGACAGAGTAGATCCCTAGGGGAGTGTTAAGTCGTACAGCGTATGTCCCTACTGGCCGGACTATTGTAAACTTCCGGTTCTTCTAATCTAGTTTCTTGCTCGGCCGGTCTATACAGATATTACGCTGGTTTAGCTAGACCTTATCTCCTGCCTCGTACCTCAGTACAGCCTACTGTCCCTTGTTAGCCTGCTCCTCTGCATTCTGTTAAGCTATAGCTAGACTCGCTTTCGCCTATTAGTAGACATTCGTAATCGTCTGTACGATAGCTTCTCTCTACTAAATTAGGGACTGTACAGGGCGTAAGGTAGCGCTGCTTAGGGTCAGTAGGAGCAGGGAGTGGTCGTATCCGTGGGCTATAAAGAAGAGGGACAATCCTGTAGCGTTAGCCGTATAGCTGTTAATAGCTAGCTCCGCTATAGGGAGGAGGCGGTTCCAGTTTGTCTAGTCGTAGTCGACGTACGCTCGGAGGTACGCTTCCAACGTCGAATTAACCCTCTCTGTCGCGCCGTCCGTCTATAGGTACTATGCAGTTAATAGGCGACTTTCTACGTTTAACAACTGACAAACCCTAGCCCAGAGCTGGCTCGTAAACTGTGTACCCCGATTAGACACGATTGACCTAGGGAATCTGTGCTTGCTAAACGTCGTCTGTATAAATGCCTAAGTAGTAGCCTTAGCCGTAGTAGAGCCTGTTCCCTCTAGTATTACCCCCTTCGTTAGCTTATCGGTAACTACTATAATGTTCCGCTGTCCGTTACTCTTAGGGAGGTCTGTAATAAAGTCTACTGTTAGGTCTTGCTAGGGCCGGTCCAGTATTAGTAAGGGTTTTAGCAGCCTGTACTTTAGTTTACACTAGGGCTTCGTCTGTCTGCAGATATCGTAGTTCTGTACAAACCTATAGATGTCCTTTGCTATTGCCGGCTAGTAGTAGTCCCTAGCGACAATGCTGTACGTCTCCTCGCGCCTAGGTTGCCCGGTTGCTATAGAATTATATGCCTGTTGTATTAAGCTCGTACAGAGCTTCTCGTCTGCTAGGACCTAAATCCGATTCCTGAACTTTAGGTTGTTCTCCTTGTCTACTGTGCACTCTGCTGCTAATACCTTTAAGTAAAGCTCTGCCGGGAGCTTCCGCTGTCCCCCTTGGATCGCTGTATAGGCACCTCTATAGACTTCGTCCTTTTCTACTGCCTCTTCCTATACCTATAGCTGGGGTTCCTATATATGTGTCGCCGCTAGGCGGATAGTCTCCTCGCCTAGTTCTTCCTTAAACATCTAGAATATCTGTAATTTCAGCCGGTCGTTATTATACATTGTTAGTATGTCCTAATCCCGTCTAGATAGTGCGTCGGCCCTGCTATTGTCCTTGCCTTTACAGTACTAGAGTCTTATGTTAAAGCGGCTTAGGTATATTGCCTATTGTACGTATCTCTTAGAGAGCTTCTAGGGTTGCATAAAGTACTCGAGGTTTTTGTAGTCGGTTAGGGCAAGGAACTCGAGAACCGAGCGGAGTTCTCTATCCTACGCCTCGCAACACTATACGACTGCTAGCAATTCCTTGTTGTAGATAGGGTAGTTGCACTTAGCTAGGGAATTCTTATTAGAGAAGTATGTATATAGGTGCAGGAGTCCGTCTAACCCTACCTATAACAGGATACCTCCTATACAATACCCTAAGGAGTCGGTTTCTAGTATTGTCGTACGTTCTAGGCCAAAGGCAGTAAGCGTTAGTCCTGTAGTAAAGAGCTCCTTTAGCCTGTTAAAGCTTCTATTGCACTCGTCCGTCTACTTAAACTGCTTGTCCTTATATGTTAGCTCGACTAGGGGGCGTACGATCTCCGAGTAGTTCTGTATAAACTAGCAGTAGAAGTTAGCAAACCTAAGGAATTCTCGTACCCCCTTAACACTAGTAGGGGGCTTCTATTGCTTAATAGCATTAATCTTCTTCCTGTCTATACTAATTCCTTTCCCTACCTCGATAATAAACCCTAGGTATTTCGTACGCTATATACCGAATTTATATTTATCGATGTCGAGGTACAAGCCAGCCTGTTGCAGTCGATCTAATACCTTCTTAACGTCCTATATATAGTCTGTATAGGTGCCGTCCGTAAATACCAGTATGTTATCGAGGTACGCCGAACAGATGTCGTCTAGTAACCCTTATAGGGATCTGTTAATGTACCTCTAGAAGGTTGCTAATGTATTAGCAAGGCTAAAGGGGGTAACAAGCTACTCGAAAAGACCGTATCTCGTACAGAAGGCAGTTATCTATTTATAGCCTTCCTTAACCTGTATCTTATAGAAAGCTAAGACTACGTTAAGCTTAGTAAACTACTTTGCCTTACTAATCCGTCCGAGGGTCTCCTTAATAAGGGGTAGGGGGTACCGGTCCTTCTTAGTAATCGCGTTAATGCCTCTGTAGTCTATGCAAAAACGCAAGCCGACCTTGCCTTCTTTGTAGACAAACAACACTAGGGCTCCTGCAGATAATGTACTTGCGCAAATAAATCCTTTAGCAAGTAGGTCGTCTAGTGTCTTGCGCAGTACTAGGAGTTCTCTAGAGGACATGCTATACAGCGGACTGTATAGTACTTCAGGCAGACTCCTATCTAGACGGGGCTCTAGCTAGATATTGTAGTTAATTCCTTCTCTTTAGTGTAGGAGCAGATTCGAGGCTAATTTTGGCTCGAAGAGGTCTAGGTATCCTGCGTATTCCGTTAGGAGCTTCGTACAGGGATCTATTACTTTCTTAGGCGCTAATGCTTTCTTAATGTCCGTAGTCGCAGTGTTGACTTTAGCCTTCGCATTGCCGCCCTGCGGGATTCTCCCTTAATCTCGGAGCCTCTGCTTCGTAGCTGCTAGGTACAGGCGCCCTCGTCCGACGTCCAGCTTGCCCCGCTAGCGCTCTATCTATAGCTTCCTTAATATTAGGTTATACCCCAACTTGTCCTATACGACGTAGAGGTGTAAGTCCCGCTCGCAGTGTCCTTGCAGCTCTATCGTTACTTTTACTATATAGGTAATGTTCGGTCCTCGCCTAGTAATGCCTAGTATACGTACAGGTATAGTAGGGGTCGTCTTAATGTAGTATCTCTGTACAAAGTCTTCGCTAATTACTCTGTACACTAAACATCCTGTATTGATTAGTATCTGCGCTGTAGCGGTCCCGTCTAGCGTAGGTCGTACGATAAACGGTATAGTCGTTATATAGTTGCTCTTAAAAGATAGCTAGGTAGTGCTTTGATTTAGCAATCTATCTTGTATATACCTCTAGCTAAGCCTTCGCCTAGAGGCTATTCTTTTCCCGACTCGTCGTTATCGGAAGGGGACTCTTAGGTCTCGTATTAGGGCGCTGCAGTGGCTACCCTTGCAGTGGTCGGCCGTCCTCTAGGTCTCTCTGCTAGCAAAAGCCTGCAATTCTGTACAGTGTAGCCTATCTTGCTATACCTGTAGTAGCTCCCTTCTGCTCGTCTCTTATTAAGGGTAGCCGTATCTACCTACTGTGCCCTTTTAGCAGCGGCCCTCGGCCGTACGGTAACGGCTGCCGCTACTCTTGTCGTCGTTGTAAGTTCCTAGTCTATAGCGTCCTGCTGCCGATAGAGGGGCTGTCGCATCTCGTAGGCGCAGCTTATCCGTCCGAGCTTATGCTATTAGTTATTAACTATTCTAAGGAGATTACAGAACTCCTTATACAAGGCTAGTCGTAATACGCCTACTAGTCCTATTATAATCTCTTTAGAGAGGCCTACCTCTCAGGTAGTAATTTTTACCCTGTCCTCCTATTCGAGTCCTCCTGCCTCTACTAGGGTCTAATCATATTCTGCGAGGAACTCTCGTATAGTCTTGCGTCCTTGTTTTATAGTATTAACCTATAGGAGTGCTCGGCTTTCGCAGTCTTGGTCCTTATAGCTCCTGTTAACGGCTGCCTAGAGCATCGTCGTAGTTGCTATTGCCAGGTTAGCAATAGCCGTCTCGTAGTATAGCAGAATCTGTGCTGCTACCCTGCCCTTTAATCTCCTAAAGAGGTATACTACCTTGTCTAGCTCCGTCGGGTATGCTCCTAAGTCGACTAGAAGCTTAGAGCGTATCTAGGCAGCCTAGGAGGGGTACTCGGCCGGAGCCTTACTATTGTAGGTAGTAATGTTAGGGAGCTTGCTCTTAGGGGCTGGGGTGTAGGCCGTCGTGTTCGTCGTCGTCGTTGTAGGGGTCGGATCGCAGTCGGACGCCCTAAGCTGTCAGAGCTCTTATTCCTGTTAGGAAATTATCGCAGCCTAGTAGCTTACTTGCTGTTCGAGCTAGGTCTTATGTGCCAGCAGCTCCTTGTACACGCAGTGCATCTGATCCTGTACAGTCGCAGGTTCTATAGGGATATCGCTGTCTATCTTCGTTATATTACTGCAGTTACTGATAGTAAGATTAGTTCCTAATGTAAAGGCTTAACAATCTTAGTTTAGAAACTTAAGGCTAGGTATCTATATAAAGGAACTAATAGGCAGTTCCTTCGTCGTTTGCTGCTGTACAATTTGTACCTACAAAGCTAAGCCAGCAATTTCCCTCTATATAGGGGAGCAAGGTTCCTAACTCTGTATAGAGGGTCGGGAGTTTCCCTCTATACAGGATGCAGAGTTTTCCCTCCGTTTAGAGGGGCGGCAATTCCCCTCTATGTAGGGCTATAGGATTCTCCCTCTGTATAGGAGTAGGGTCGTGTCGATAATTGGATTCTCCCTCTGTATAGGAGTAGGGTCGTATTGGTAACCCTGTACAGAGGGTAGGGTCGTGCTAGCGCCGCTAAGTCGCAGTCCCAAGGGCGACATCTGGCTTAGGTCCAGGGCCTAGGCTAGACAGCGCTCCCTAATATCTATCCCCTTAACGGCTTGCACCGACTACTCTAATTAAAGGCCTTTATCGACATAGGAGCTCTTATTGGCGCCGCGATCCACTATTGATTGGTTTAGAAGCTAATAAATGGATATAGTTACCTAGTGGAATTAGCATCGCCGACGCGAATTTCGGCATACAACGGACAAGACACAAAGAGTGTTACGCATTATGTACTATTAAGAACCACCCTAGCTGGCCGCACTACAGAAGCGACGTTCCGAACTATAGATATCGGAAGGTTTAACATTATTATAGGACAGAAATAGATGAAGAACTAGAAAGCCGTTATTAACGTAGGTAAAGGCACACTCAGATTCAAAACCTAGCGGAGTAGCGTCGCCGCCGTCGAATTGGTCACTGCCGTCGCTACGAAACCGAACGTTACAACCACTAAAGCGGTTCCGATGGATCGGTCCGACCCTCTAGACACGATCAGAATCATAGGCTTGGAAGCTTTAACGACCCTCGCGAGATCGCCAGACAATAAGATTTACGCTCTCTCGATAAAAGACATTGAAGATCACCAAAAGATAATAGCCGAAGAAGAAGTGGACCTGTTAGAGGCGTTGCTAAAGGAGCTCTATAGCTATACTGATATATTCTTAAAAGCTAACTCCAACCTCTTGCCGCTCTATCGACCGGAATACGACAACAAGATCCGACTAAAAGAGGGAGCTACACTGCCGAGAACCGAGCCCTAAAGGCGATTATCGCCGGCCGAGCTAGACTAAGTAGAGGTGTTTGTTTAAGAAAACTCAGCGAAGAAGTTTATTACACCGAGCTCTGCTAAGTATACGTTACTGATTCTTTTCGTACAGAAACCCGGAGGTAGTCTCCGACTGTGCGTAGATTACCGTAGCCTTAACGAGGTCACTAAGAGAGACGTGTATCCGCTGCCTTTAATCGACGAGACTATACAGAGGGTAGCGAAGGCTAAGTAGTTTAGCAAGCTGGATATTCGCTAAGCTTTCTATCGATTAAGAAACGAAGAAGGACAAACCGAAGATCTTACGACATTCGCTACGCGCATAGGCAATTTCAAATAGCTAGTAATGCCTTTCGGACTTACCAACGCGCCGGCAGTGTAGCAACGATTTATAAACTACACCTTTATAGACATGCTGGAACGGTTTGTGTCTATCTACCTAGACGACATTCTTATCTACACTAAGGGAACGAGAGAGCAACATACGGACTACATTAAGAGGGTGTTAAAGAGACTCCGCGAGGTCGGATTGAACGCGGATACAAAGAAGAGCAAGTTCTACTAGACCGGAGTTAAATAACTCGGCCTTATCGTCGGAAGAGAAGGAATTCGGATAGACCTATCGAAAGTGGCCGCCGTCGCGGAATAGAAGCAACCGACATCCGGAAACACTACGTAAATCAGAGCGTTTCTCGGATTCTGCAGCTACTATCGACAGTTTATTAAGAGCTTCAGTAAGATAGCGAGACTACTAAACAAAGCATTAAAGAAGGAGGCCGCTAGCCTACAGAACGAGAGGTGCACGGAAGCCTTAAACTAGCTAAAGGAGGCGGTGGCCTTAGCGCCAGTGCTAGCGCACTTCCGACCGGAAAAGACGATCTACGTAGAAATGGACGCTTCCGACACAGTAACAGCAGGGGTCCTTTCTTAATACACTAACGACGACGAGACTCTCTATCCGGTAGCTTTCTTCAGCAAGTCTATAAATAATGCTAAGAGGAACTACGCTATCTATAATAAAGAACTGTTAGCCATTATTCAGGCTTTCGAGGAGTAGAAACCGGAGCTTATAGCTGGACAGAGCACGGTCCAGGTCCTTACGGACTACTAGTTACTGACCTACTTTATAAAGACGCAGAAGCTATTACGCCGCTAGGCTAGGTAGGCTGCCTACTTGTCCGGATTCGACTTCAAGATCACTTATCGACCTGGAGCTTAAAATGGAAAGGCTAATGCGCTGACGAGAAGAGAAGGAAAGACTAGCCGCGCGAAAGAAGACCCGAACATGTTTCAGAAAGTGCTAACAGAACGAATAGTAGACGCCGAGGTGTTAAAAGAGGTAGGGATCTGTACGATAGAGCCGCCGATTAAAGAAGAGACGCTGCACGAGAAAGTGGAACGGCTTAATTAGCAGTAGAAGCTCGGAAAAACCGGCTTAGGGAAACTAATCATTCCAGAAGAACTGATTACAGAGGTTATCCAACTGGTTTATAGTTCTACGGATGTAGGCTACGCAGGATCAAAGAAGACGATAGAAGCAGTAAGGACGACCTACTAGTTTCCGCGAATTTCCGAGAGGATCTACCGGTTTATAGCTAACTGTTATGTGTGCCGAGCTGCGAAGCTACGTTACGGCCTTCCGGCCGGCCTGTTAAAGCTACTTCGATCCCTAAGAAACTATAGCAGCACATTACGATAGACTTCGTAACCGGCCTGCCAGACTCCGATAGATACGACGCCACGCTTAACGTAGTGGATTAACTAAGCAAAGAACGCCATTTTATCCCCTGCTAAGCTAAGGATAAAGGAACTACTGCGGAAGAAACGGCGAGAATGTTGATCTAGTATGTATAGCAGCACTACGGCCTGCCGGATACTATCACTACGGATAGGGGTTCTTAGTTCACCGCAGACGTATAGAAAGCCATTAACCAGGCCCTCGGAATTCGTAGAAAGCTTAGCACGGCCGCTTACCCTTAGACTAACGGCCAGTCTAAAGTAGCTAACCGTAAGATAGAAAAGTATCTACGAATCTTCTGTAGCTATTATTAAGCAGAGTGGATTAAGATGTTGCTAATGGCCGAATTCTGCGCCAATTCAGCACGGTCGGAAGCTACCTTACTGGCGCTGTTTAAGATAACCTACGGCTATCTTCCGAGGATAAGCTTTCAACTACTAAACGAACCTAGCTCTTTAGAACTATCTACCGCTACCTTGTCGAAGAGAATCGCCGCGGCGGCGGCAGAAGCGCTCCGATCTGAGATAGAAGAAGCGATTAAGGTAGCGAAAGAGGCGATAGAATTAGCTTAGAAGAAGATAGTAATTCGAGCTAATAGAAAGAGGTTACTAATGGAATTCGAGGAAGGCCAAAGGGTATAGCTTAACACGCGGAACCTGAGGCTAAAAGGCAACGCGAAGCTCAACCCTCGTTACGTAGGTCCATTCAAGATAATAGAAAAGAGGTCGCTGGTAACATACAGGCTCCAGCTGCCGAAATCGTTCCGGATCTACGATGTCTTTTACTCGGATCTGCTAAGCCTAGACCCTAAAGATAGTCTTCCGGATTAGGGGTTCGCTGAACCCCCGTCGATCGAAATAGACAGTAAAGAAGAAGAATAGCAGGTGGAAGATGTTATAGATGTAAGAAGACGAAGAGGATCTATCGAAGCAAGGATCTTATAGAAAGGATAGCCAGAAGACTATAAATAGTATCCGGTCGAGAACCTCCGGAATTCGGTAGAGCTGCTAAGAGAATTTTACGTTCAAAACCCGAGGAAGCCGAGGCCTGTGTAGCTCGAAAGTCGATAAAGAAGAAGAAAATCCACGTCCGCTCTATCGATGCAGAAGCCGATAGAAACGATCGTAGAATCCGCCGGCTGTTGTCTTAGGCCTTACTACCACCCACCGAGGCTGCGGCAGGAAGCTCGCCGACGCCGTAAAGCGGCGTCAGCGCCGCCAGCCCTGCAGTAGGTAAGGTCCTTAGTAGAGAAAGAAAAAAAAGAAGAAGATAGCGAGCTGTAGAGAGATCTATATAGACCTACGCGATGGCGCACGGACCGGTCACGCCGCAGCTCGGGTAACCGCTGGCTCCGATCAGATAGAACGGATCAGATAGACGCTAAGTAAAGACGTCAGATAGTAACGATGTAAATCTTAAAAAAAAAGGAGAAACAGATAAGTAAGCGGTTAAGAGCGACCGCTGATAAGGGAGGGAGGTGGTGTTGCAGCAGTAGAAAGGGGTAGGACTAAGCAATAGGGTAGACTCTCGAAATTTCGGCTCGGCCCTTCCGGACCGAGCCGGGCCTTAGCACACTACCCCCAAAGCTCTCGCCTACCACTACATAGATTCCTTTCCCTCCTCAGTTCGAGATATAGTGATCAAAAAGGCTGTATTGAATCTTATCTGCGTGCCCGGATCAATAAAGGTGTAATTTATTAAACGCTGCTACCCTGCCGGCGCGTTACCGAGTCGGAAATGTATAGCTAACTACTTAAAGTTGCCTATACGCGTAGCGAATGTTGTAAGGTCTTCTGTCTGCCCTTTCTTATTCCTTAGTTAGTAGAACGCTTAGCGAATGTCCAGCTTGCTAAACTACTTAGCTTTCGCTACTCGTTGTATAGTCTTATCGATTAGCGGCAGCGGGTATACATCTCTCTTAGTAACCTTATTAAGGCCTCGGTAGTCTACGCACAGTCGGAGACGACCTCCGGGTTTCTGTACAAACGGGATTAGTAACGTATACTTAGCAGAGCTTAGCGTAATAAACTTCTTCGCTCGGTTTTCTCGAACAAACACTTCTACTTAGTCCAGCTCGGCTGGCAATAGGCGTCTTAGGGGTTCGGTTCTCGGCAGCGCAGCTCCTTCTTTTAACCGGATCTTGTTGTTATATTCCGGTCGGTAGAGCGGTAGGAGGTTGGAGTCGGCTTTTAAGAACACGTTAGTGTAGCTATAGAGTTCTTTTGGTAACACCTCTAGCGGGTCTACTTCTTTTTCTGCTATTATCTTCTAGTAATCTTTAATGTCTTTTATTCTTTAATGTCTTTTATCGAGATAGCGTAGATCTTATTCTCTAGCGACTTCGCGAGAGTCGTTAGAGCTTCTAAGCTTATTATTCTAACAGTATCTAGGGGATCGGAACGGTTAGTCGGAACCGCGTCAGTGGTCGCGACGTTCGGTTTGGCAGCGACGACAGTAACCGATTCGACGGCAGCGGCGCCGCTCTGCTAGGTTTTGAATCCGAGTGTGCCTTTACCTACGTTAATAATAGCTTTCTAGTTCTTAATCTATTTCTGCCCTATAATAATATTCAACCGTCCGATGTCCATAAATCGGAACGTTGCTTCTGTAGTGCGACTAGCTAGGGTGGTCTTCAATAGCACATAATACGTAACACTCTCTGTATCTTGTCCGTTGTATGCCGAAATTCGCGTCGGCGACGCCAACTCTACTAGATAACTATATCCTTTCGTTAGTTTCTGAACTAGTCGATAGTGGATCGCCGCGGCGAAAAGTGCTTCTATATCGATAAAGGCTTTTAACTAAAGAGGGCGGTGCGAGCCTTTAAGGGGGTAGACAGTAATTAGAGGAATAATAGCGGTCTCTGTGTTCACTTCTACCGCTACTGAGAGCGGATTGTTACAACTGTTAATGCTCTCTTCTTCGTCTAACAATGCAGTTCGTAACAGTGCCCTATTGTTTATGCTAGGTAGGGGGCCTATCTATCTAGCTGGTCTTTTCCTAAGATCCTTAAAGGCACTCTACCGTCTACGCTATCTGTGTCGTTTGGCGCCGGCTCTATAGCTTGGATAGTCTTCCTCGGCGGCGGTAGCTTCGTAGTACGGTATTCCTGCTTCTGCTAATTTGTTGCTTAGCATCTAGTAGCAATGTAGCTAGGCTTTCCGTATATGTAGCAAGTAGGGACGAACTGCGAACGCAGTAAGTAAGATAGCTGCTGGGGACCTCGTCGGAAAGGAGCAGAAGGCCGCGTCGTCTGCGCTAGCGACGGCTTCTGATACGGATGTGGATGTGGACAGCTGGCAGCTAGGCTTGGCAGGGCCAGGCTTGGCGCACACTCAAATACCTCCACCTCCGCTTGTACGTAGATTCTTCCCTCTCCAGCCTTGGATATAGTTATCAAAGACGGGTATTGACCTAGAGTCTACTGCAGTCAGATCATTATATCCAAGGCTCAAACCCAACACCTAACCCGCACTACGCGAAAGAGCCCGTTGAATTACATCCGGGTACTCGATTAACGTACGTGCAACCAACCCAGAGTGTGTACTGCAGACGTACAAAGGAGGCCGTCGAATTATATCCAGTTACTTAATTGTGCGTGTGCATACTACTCTACCCTCCCCCGATCGAGAAGAAGAAGAAGAGAGAGTTTTAGGGAAGAGAAGTGCCCCTATCAAGAAGAGAGAGTTTTAGGGAAGAGAAGTGCCCCTATCGAGAAGAAGAGAGAGTTTTAAAGAAGAGCGAAAGAGCAACGAGAGCGACGAGAAGGACGAGAAGGACGATGTAGGAGCGACGAGGACGAGGAGCGAGAGCGAGGAGCGAGAGCGAGGAGCGAGAGCGAGGAGCGAGAGCGACGACGACGGAGCGACGACGACGAGAGCGCACCTAGCAGGACCTAGGGCGACGACAT
Organism: Pseudocercospora ulei; assembly: GCA_016165855.1. Classification (NCBI taxonomy): domain Eukaryota; kingdom Fungi; phylum Ascomycota; class Dothideomycetes; order Mycosphaerellales; family Mycosphaerellaceae; genus Pseudocercospora; species Pseudocercospora ulei. The sequence continues at coordinate 1,129,122 of JACWNB010000003.1, forward strand.
TCGTTTTTTTGGGTCTTTGACAGACTATTCTATTCGGACAAGGCCAATTAGGACATTCAGCAATTAAGGCCAGCACAAGGCAGAGCACCAAGTACGAGCCCCCAAGCACGAGCGACAAGAGCAGCACGAACGACAAGAGCAGCACGAGCACCTAGGCACTAGCGAGCCCTAAGCACCTAGGCACAGCACCCGGCTTAGCACAAGCAGTACAAGGCAGCTGCCGACAACACAGCTGCAGACAATACAGCTGCAGACAGGCACAGCTACTGCATATAGGCACAACAGGGCAGGCAACACACTGTTCAGGTTCAGAAGCAGCACAGTCCAGAGGCAGAGCACTAGAGGCAGAGCACTAGGCAGAGCACCAGGCAGAGCACTAGGCGCAGCTGCAGGCAGGCACAGCTGCTATAGACAACACAGGCAGCAGAGCACAGGCAAAGCGACTGTCTAAGAAGCGACGGTCGACCGTCGAGAAGCAACCGTCGAGAAGCGACGGTCTAAGAAGCGAGCGACGGCTTAAGAAGCGAGCGACCGTCGAGGAGCGACACGTGTTTGCAAGACGACCTCTGCAAGCTCCGCGACCTCTGCGACTCTGCGACCCCAAGCTCTGCGACCTTAGCGAGCTCCGCAACCTCTGCGACCGTTTGAGAAGCGACGGCTTGAGAAGCGACCGTCGAGAAGCGAGCGACCGTCCGAGAAGCGAGCGACCGTCGAGAAGCGACCGTCTCGAGAAGCGACCGTCTCGAGAAGCGACCGTCGAGAAGCGAGCGACCGTCGAGAAGCAAGCGACCGTCGAGAAGCGAGCGACCGTCGAGAAGCGAGCGACCGTCGAGAAGCGAGCGACCGTCGAGAAGCGAGCGACCGTCGAGAAGCGAGCGACCGTCGAGAAGCGACCGTCTGAGAAGCGACACGTGTTTGCAAGACGACCTCGACGACCTCCGCGACCTCTGCAACCTCCGAGACCTCCGCGACCTCTGCAGCAAACAAGGCAGAACAAGGCACCAAAGCGACGTCAAAAGGCACCAAACAAGGCACCAATCGAGGCCGGAAGCAACGGCAAAACGCACGAGATTGAGGCTCAAAAAGGCACGAGATTGAGGCTCAAAAAGGCACGAGATTAAGGCTCAAAAACGCACGAGATTGAGGCTCCAAACGCACGGAAATTGAAGCTCAAAAGCGACCTCAAAAGCGACCTCAAAAGCGACCTCAAAAGCGACCTGTTTTGGTGCGACCTGATTGGCTGATAGCGAAGCTGAATCTGCGACCCCTACGACCGGGTTTGGAGCGACCTGTTTTGATGCGACCTCTGCGACTGAATTTGCGACCTGGATTGGTGCGACCTGATTGGCTGATTGCGATTGATTGATTGCGATTGAGGGCAATCGCTGGTTGGGGAGGGCGGTAGTGATACGGATGTAGATGTGGACAGCTGGCAGCTAGGCTTGGCAGGGCCAGGCTTGGCGCACACTTAAATACCTCCACCTCCGCTTGTACGTAGATTCTTCCCTCTCCAGCCTTGGATATAGTTATCAAAGACGGGTATTGACCTAGAGTCTACTGCAGTCAGATCAGCTTCTAGTTCAGTTTGCGTGCTGCCAATTTTCCGTACGCGTTTAAGTTTCTAGCAGTAATTCTCGCCTAGTACACGAAGCTCTTAAGGTCTTTGTCTTCTACCGAAGCTATAGCTCCAGCTAGCTTAGGGCTTAACTTCTGCCTTAGTAAGTGTAGCTGCTTACCTTTAGACACTTTAGCTTTAATAGTATCCTTCCTAAACAGTCTGTAGAATTGTTTAAACGTTAGCCGATTGTAGTTAATCTTGTCTAGTTACTTACAGGCCGTCTTCTTTCAGAAGGGGTCTCTAAAGCGTTAGTCTAGGGCTTTGATCGCTTCGTCGGCGGTTACGTCTTCTAGGTCCACTACTAGCGAGAACACTTTACCTTTGTTGCAGCGGCAGAAAGGGGTGGGACTAAGCGATAGGGTGGACCCTTGGAATTTCGGCTCGCCCCTTCAGGACCGAGCCGGGCCTTGGCACGCCACCCCTAAACCCCTTACCTACCGCCGTATAGATTCCTTTCCTTCTTCAGTTCGAGATATAGTTATCAAAAAGGCCGTATTAAATTATATCTGCGTGCCCGGATCATTATATCTCGAACTTACTCACTATACTAACTCCGCACTGCGCGAAAGGATCCGTTGAACTATCCGGCTACCTGAATAACGCACGCGCACAACACATACCAAACCAAACACTAGCACTGTAAGACAGCTATAGAGAGCTTCTTAACAGTAGAGGGCGGCGTTATAGGCCGCAGCGGAAAGAGAAAGACTGACAGACCGAGGGATAGGTACACTAGCATCCTTAACGATAGAACGGCCACTAAGGGCCTTACGGAAGAAGAGATAGACGAAGCGAAGAAGGGCATAGAGGGCTATGCCGAACTGTACGTACGCACGCAGGATAAAATAGAAGAGTATCTAGCAGAACATAGAGCTAAGAAGGTGTTCGACATTATTACCTTTGTCGAAAAGAAGTTTTATAGGAACATAGAAGAGAACAGGCGACTAAGAGAAGAAATAGAAGCGGTAATAGCTAAGAAGGAGTCGGCAGAAACTATTATCGACGTGCTAGAAAACGAAGCAGCGAACCGACTAGTATAACTAAAGGCGATAAAGGCTTAGTTAGCTAACATAGATGTAGCGGCGTCGTCGGCGCTGCCGCTACATCGAGAAGAACAAGCGGAGACCGCCTTACTAGCGGCCTACAGTTAAGGTAGCACCTCGATAACGTTACTACCTAACCTACCGGCGTTTAGAGGCAGAGACCCTAAAGACTAGGAGGCATTTAAGAAAAAGATAAAGAACAAGATAGACTGCGATTATGCCGAAAACAGTAAAGAAGACAGATTGGCCTACCTAGAATCGCGATTGGAAGGTAAAGCTTTTTCGCTAGTAGCAGACCTAGAAGAGGTAACCGCCAAAGAAGCGATTAAAGCGCTAGATCAACGCTTCGGAGATCCCTTCCGAAAGAAGACAGCCTGTAAACAGCTAGACAAGATCAATTAGAACCGGCTAACGTTTAAGGAGTTCTACAGACTGTTCCGAAAATATGCTATTAGAGCTAGAGTGTTAGAAGATAAGCAGCTCCACTTACTAAGGCAGAAGCTGAACCCTAAACTAGCCGCAGCTATAGCTTCGGTAGAAGACGAAGACCTTAAGAACTTCGTGCACTAAGCAAGAGTTACTGCTAGAAGCCTAAGCGCCTACGCGAAATCGGCATCGCACGAAATGAACTAGAAGCTATCGACAGTGCCAACAACACGACCCCCTGCACCTTTCCGAAGAGCCCCCTAGCAGCTATCTTATTCGCCGCGTTCGTCGTTCGTCCCTACCTGCTATATATGCAGAAAGCCTAGCTATATCGCTACGAGATGCTAAGCGACAGCTTAACAAAAGCAGGAATATCGTGCTATAAACAGAGCGGCGTCGCCGCCGCCGAATCGGTCACTGCCGTCGCTGCGGAACCGAGCGTTATAACCACCGAAGCGGTTCCGATTAACCGGTCGGACCCTCTAGACACGCTCGGAATAATAAGCTCGGAAGCTTTAACGACCCTCGCGAAGTCGCTAGAGAATATGATCTACGCTATCTCGATAAAAGACATCGAAGACTACTGGAAGATAATGGCAGAAGAAGAAGTAGATCCGTTAGAGGTGTTGCCAAAGGAGCTCTATAGCTATACTAATGTATTCTTAAAAGCTAACTCCAACCTCTTGCCGCTCTACTAACCGGAATACGACAACAAGATCCGACTAAAAGAGGGAGCTACGCTGCCAAGAACCGAGCCCCTAAGACGATTATCGCCGGCCGAGCTGGACTAAGTAGAGGTGTTTGTTTAAGAAAACCTAGCGAAGAAGTTTATTACGCCGAGCTCTGCCGAGTATACGTTACCGATTCTTTTTATACGAAAACCTAGAGGTAGTCTCCGACTGTGCGTAGACTACCGAGGCCTTAATAAGGTTACTAAGAGAGATATATATCTGCTGCTGCTAATAGATAAGACTATACAACAAGTAGCTAAAGCTAAGTAGTTTAGCAAGCTGGATATTCGCTAGGCGTTCTACCGACTAAGGAACGAGGAAGGGCAAACAGAAGATCTTACGACATTCGCTACGCGTATAGGCAATTTGAAGTAGTTGGTAATGCCTTTCGGACTTACTAACGCACCGGCAGTGTAGCAACGCTTTATAAACTACACCTTTATCGATATGCTAGAACGGTTTGTGTCTATCTACTTGGACGACATTCTTATTTACACTAATAGAACGAGAGAACAGCATACGGACTACGTTAAGAGAATGCTAACAAGGCTCCGCGAGGTCGGGCTAAACGCAGACACGAAGAAGAGCGAGTTCTATTAGACCGAGGTTAAATATCTTAGTCTTATCGTTAGAAGAGAAGGAATTCGGATAGACCCCTTCAAGGTCGCTGCCGTCGCAGAATAGAAGCAGCCGAAATCCGGAAACACTACATAAATTAGAGCGTTTCTCGGATTCTGTAGCTACTATCGACAGTTTATTAAGGACTTTAGCAAGATAGCAAGACCCCTAAACGAAGCATTAAAGAAGGAGGCTACTGGCCTATAGAATAAGAAGTGTACAGAGGCTTTTAATCGACTAAAAGAAGCGGTGGCCTAGGCGCCAGTTCTAGCGCACTTTCGACTAGAAAAGACGATCTACTTAGAGACAGACGCATCCGATACAGTGACAGCAGGGGTCCTTTCTTAGTATAATAACGCCGACGAGACCCTCTATCCAGTGGCTTTCTTTAGCAAATCTATAAATAAGGCTAAGCGGAACTACGCTATTTACAATAAGGAGCTATTAGCTATTATTTAGACTTTCGAGGAGTGGAAACTGGAGCTTATAGCTAGAAAGAGCACAGTCCAGGTCCTTACGGACTATTAGTCACTTACCTACTTTATAAAGATGCAGAAGCTATCGCGCCGTTAAGCCTAGTAGGCTGCTTATTTATCCGGATTCGACTTCAAGATTACCTATCGACCCAGAGCTTAAAATAGAAAGGCTAATACGCTAACGAGAAGAGAAGGAAAGACCAGCCGCGCGAAAGAAGATCCGAACATGTTCCAGAAGGTATTGACCGAACGGATAGTAGACGCTAAGATGTTGAAAGAAGTAGGGATCTGCGCGATAGAACCGCTAACCGAGGAAGAGACACTCTACGAGAAAGTGGAGCAGCTTAACTAGCAGCAGAAACTCGGCAGAACCGGCTTAGGGAAGCTAATAGTTCTGGAAGAACTAATTACAGAGGTTATCTAGCTAGTCTATAGTTCTAAGGATGTCGGTTACCCTAGCTCGAAGAAGATAATAGAAGCTGTAAGGACGATCTACTGGTTTCCGCGAATCTTCGAGCGAATCTACTAGTTTATCGCTAATTGCTACATCTGCCGAGCCGTAAAGCTACGTTACGGCCTTCCGGCCAGTCTGTTAAAGCTACTTCCGATCCCCGAGAAACCGTAGCAGCACATTTCGATAGATTTCGTAACCGGCCTGCCGGATTCCGGTGGATATAATGCTACGCTTAACGTAGTAGATCGACTAAGCAAGGAGCGCTACTTTATCCCCTGCCAAGCGAAGAATAAAGGAACTACTGCAGAAGAGACAGCGAGAATGCTAATCCAGCACGTATAGAAGCACTATAGTCTGCCGGACACTATTACTACAGATAGGGGTCCTCAATTTACTACTAATATATAGAAGGCTATTAACCAAGCTCTTAGAATTTGTGGAAAGCTTAGCACAGCCGCTTACCCTTAAACCGACAGTCAGTCTAAGGTAGCTACCCGCGAGATAGAAAAATATCTACGAATCTTCTATAGTTACTATTAAGGAGAGTGGGTTAAGGTGTTACTAATAGCCGAGTTCCTTGCCAATTTAGCACAGTTAGAAGCCACCTCGCTGGCGCCGTTCGAGATAACCTATAGCTGCCTTCTGAGAATAAGCTTTTAACCGCCGGACGAACCCAGCCCTTCGGAACCTTCTACTACCACTTTGTCGAAGAGAGTCGCCGCCGCTGTAGCAGAAGCTCTCCGATCTCAGATAGAAGAAGCGATTAAGGTAGCGAAAGAAGCAATAGAATCGGCTTAGAAAAAGATAGTAACTCGAGCTAACAGGAAGCGGTCGCTAGTAGAATTTGAAGAAGGTTAAAAGGTATAGCTTAACACGCAGAACCTAAGGCTGAAAGGCAACGCCAAGCTTAACCCCCGCTACGTAGGCCCGTTTAAGATAGTGGAAAAGAGGTCGTCGGTACCTTATCGGCTCCAGCTACCGAAATCGTTCTGGATCTACGACGTCTTTTATTCGGATCTGCGAAGCCTAGACCCTAAAGACGGCCTTCCGGAACAGGGATTTGCCGAACCCCCACTAATCGAGATAAACGGTAAAGAAGAAGAATAGGAGGTGGAAGATGTAATAGATATAAGAAAGCTAAGAGGATCTATCGAAGCAAGGATCTAATAGAAAAGATAGCTAGAAGACTATAAATGGTATCTAGTCGAGAACCTCTAGAACTCGATAGAGCTGCTAAAGGAGTTCTATACGAGGAATCCGAAGAAGCCAAGGCCTAAATAGCTCTGAAGCTAATAGCTCTAAAAGAAGAAGATAAACCGCGTCCGCTCTATTAGTAAGAAAACCGATAGAAACGATCGTAGTAGCGCGCTTAGTCGGAGTCTTCGGCTCCACCACTACTGGCGACCGGCGAAGCCGGTCGGATAATAGCTATAAGGCCGAAGACTACCACCGCTTCGACGCGACGGTCGCCAACGCTGCCCTAAACAAGAAAGGCTCGTAGCCGTTCGATTTCGTAAAGCGGCGTCGGCGCCGCCGGCTTTGCAGTAGCGCTTAAGACTATAATAGAGAAGAAAGAAGAAGAAGAGACAGCAAGCTGCGGACGGATCTATATAGACCTCCGCAGCCGCGTACAGGCCAGCTACGCCGCAGCTTAGATAGCTGCCGGCTTAGATCAGATAGCTTAGATCAGATAGAAGCTAAAGTAAAAGACGTTAGATAGAGACGATATAAGAAGAAAGAAGATAAGGAAGGGGATGTCTTCGAGATAGAAGAAAGCGAAGAGGTAACGTCGGTTTCAAAGAGGGGTTTAATCGAAAGGAACTGCGAATTAAAAAAAAAGAAGCAGAAGAAGAAAAGAGAGAGATAAGTAAGCGGTCGAGGTTGACCGCCGGTGAGGGAGGGGGGTAGTGTTGCAGCGGCAGAAAGGGGTGGGACTAAGCGATAGGGTAGACCCTTGGAATTTCAGCTCCGCCCTTCCAGACTAAGCCGGGCCTTGGCACGCTACCCCTAAAGCCCTTACCTACCGCCGCATAGATTCCTTTTCTTCTATAGTTCGAGATATAGTTATTAAAAAGGCCGTATTGAATTATATCTACGTGCCTGGATTAACCTTCTAGTCGCGCTTCTAAATAGGCTAGCTTGTCTTCTTCGCTGCTTCTAGCATAATCGCGACTTATCTTGTTCCTTATCTTCTTCTTAAAGCCCTCCTAGTCTTTAGGATCTCTGTCCCTAAAGGCCGATAGATTAGGTAGTAACGTTATCGAGGTGCTACCTTAACTGTAGGCTGCAGGTAAGGCAGTTTCCGCTTAGTTTTCTTGTAGTAGCAGCAGTAGCGACGACGTCGCAGCCTCTAAGTCAGCTAACTAAGCCTTTAGCGCCTTTTGTTACGCTAGTCGAGTCGCTGCTTAGTTCTCTAATACATCAATAATAGTATCTGCTGATTCCTTCTTAGCTATTACTGCTTCTATCTCCTCTCTTAGCTGCCTGTTCTCTTCTATTTTCTTGTAAAACTTCTTCTTAATACAGGTAATAGTGTCGTACACCTTCCTAGCCCTATGTTCTGTTAGATATTCTTCGAGTTTATCTAGTGTGCAGGTATACAGCTCCTTATAGCTGGCTATACCCTCCTTTTCTTCGTCTATCGCCTCTTCTATAAGACCTTTAGTAACTGTCTTATCGTCGAGGATGCTAGTGCACTTATCCCTCGCTCTGTTAGTCTTTCTCTTTCTGCTGTAGCCGGTAACGCCGCCCTCTACTGTCGAGAAGCCTTCTATAGCTATCTTACAGTGCTAGTGTTTGGTTTGGGCTGTAGTGTACGTATGCGTTATTCGGGTAGCCGGATGTAGTTTAGTAGGCCCTTTCGCGTAGCGCAGGGTTAGTATAGTTAGTAAGTTCGAGATATAATAATCCAAGCACGCAGATATAATTCAATACTTTTAATAACTATATCTCGAACTAAGGAGGGAAAGGAATCTATACAGCGGTAGGTAAGGGCTTTAGGGATAGGTGCGCTAAGGCCCGGCTCGGTCCGGAAGGGCTAAGCCAAAATTCCAAGGGTCTACCCTATTATCCAGTCCTACCCCTTTCTGCTGCTGTAACACAGTCCTCGCCTGGTAATGCCCAGTATGCGTACGGGTACGGTAGGGGTCGTCTTAATATAGTGTTTCTATACGAAGTTTTCGCTAATTACTCTATACACTAAACATCCTGTATCGATTAGCGTCTACGCAGTAGCGGTTCCGTTTAGCGTAAGTTGTACGATAAACAGCGTAGTCGTTATGTAGTTGCTCTTAAAGATAGCTAAGTAGTGCTTTAATTTAGCAATCTATCTCGTATATGCCTCTAGCTAAGCCTTCGCTTAGAGGCTACTCTTTTCCCAACTTGTCGTCGTCTAAGGGGAACTCTTAGGTCTTAGGTTAGGGTACCGCAGTTGCTACCCTCGCAGTAGTCGGCTGTCCCCTAGGTCTCTCTGCTGGCAAAAGCCTGCAATTCTGTACAGTATGCCCTATCTAGCTACACTAGTAGCAGCTCTCTTCTGCTATCCTTCTGTTAAGGGTAGCTATATCTGCCTACTGCGCCCTCTTAGCGTCGGCCCTTAGCTGTACAGTAACAGCTGCCGCTACTCTCGTTGTCGTCGTTAGTTCCTAGTCTATAGCGTTCTGCTGCCGATAGAGGGGTTGTCGTATCTCGTAGGCGCGGCTTATCTGTCCGAGCCTGCGCTGTTAGTTATCGATTATCCTAAGGAGATTACAGAACGCCTTATACGAGGCCGGCTACATAACGCCTACTAGTCCTGTTATAATCTCCCTAGAGAGTCCAACTTCTAGAGTAGTTACCTTTAACCTATCCTCCTAGCTAAGGCCTCCTGCTTTAGCTAGGGTTTAGTCGTATTCTATAAGGAACTCCTATACAGACTTGCATCCTTGCTTTATAGTATTAAGCTGTACGAGGGCTCGACTCTCGCAGTCTAGGTCCTTATAGCTCCTGTCTAGAGCTGCCTAGAGCATTGTCGTAGTTGCTGTTGCTAGACTAGCAATAGCAGTTTCGTAGTACGGTAGAATTCGTGCTGCTGCCTTGCCCTTTAACCTCCTAAAGAGGTACACTACCTTGTTAAGCTCGGTCGGGTATGCTGCTAAGTCGACTAGAAGCTTGGAGCGCATCTAGGCAGCCTAGGAGGGGTACTCGGCCGGCGCTTTACTATCGTAGGTAATAACGTTAGGGATTTTGCTCTTTGTAACTGTAGTGTAGGCCGTTGTGTTCGTCGTCGTCGTCGTCGTCGTAGGGGTCGGATCGCAATCGGACGCCCTAAGCTGTCGAAGCTCCTGTTCCTGTTAGGAAATCATTAAGGCCTAGTAGCCTACTTGCTGTTCGAGCTAGTTCTTGCGAGCTATTAGCTCCTTATATATACACTGTATATAATCCTGTATAGCTGTAGTTTCTATAGGAGTATCGTTGTCTATCTTCGTTGTATTACTGCAGTTACTAACAGTAAGATCAGTTCCTAATGTAATAGGCTTAAGAATCTTAGTTTAGAAACTTAAGGCTAGGTATCTATATAAAAGAACTAATAGGCAGTTCCTTCGTCGTCCGCTACTGTATATTTTGTACCTACGAAGTAAGCTAGCAAATTCCCTCTATATAGGGGTGCAGAGATTTCCCTCTGTATAGGGGTACAGAGATTTCCCTCTATAAAGGGGTGTAGAGATTTCCCTCTATACAGGGTGTAGGGGGAGGGGATGTCGACTTAGCTAGGCCAGGTTAGGACTCGGTCTGGCTAGGTCTTGCTGGCGCTGCTAAGTTGTACTCCTTAGGACAACGGCTAGTCCAGGTCCGAGACCTGGCAGGACGGCGTCCCCTAACAATAGTATAGAGATAAAGAGAAAGTGGTGCTATCCCGGCCTAGCCTAAGTTATACCTCGGGCTAGGATAGGTCGTATCTCGTACAGGCCAGGATAGGTCGTATCTCGTATAGGCTAGGCTAGGTCGTATCCTGTATAGGCCGAGTTATACTAGCACTGCTAAGTCGTAATCTTTAGGACGACGGCCGGGCGGCTTAGGCCCTAGGCCTAGCAGGACGCAGGACGGCGTCTCCTAACAATACCCCCCTCCTCCCTCGTAGCGGTCCCTCTATACACTGTAGGGCCCGGTCTCGCCCCCAAATTCTGCTTTCCTGTATTGTATTCCAGCAGTTTCTTATCGTCGTCCGGTTACTCGTTATTGCTAGCAATCGTTAGGCGTTCCTATGTGCTAGATTTCCTATTGTCGTCTAGTTATTGTTATTGCTAGCAATCGTTAGGCGCTCTTACATACTAGATTTCCTATTGTCGTCCAGTCCTTTATTATTGTTAGCAATTATTAGGTGTTTTTACCTTGTACGCAATTAAGCCGCCTAGTAACAATAGCCTTACTTGCTATCGCTTACAGGACAGTAAGCTATACAGCATGTAAGTTTGTCGCTCGTCCGGCCTCTGTAGCAAAATAGTATGTCTGTTTGTTGCCTGTCTGGCATTTACAGCCGTTCCTCTATCTATTTAACCCTACCTATCGATCTATTACCCTTCTATCTATCGCATTACCTATCTACTACTATAATAGGTTTAAGAATCTTGGTTTAGAAACTTAAAGCTAGGTATCTATAAAAAGGAACTAATAGGCACTTCCTTCGTCGTCTGCTACTGTACATTTTGTACCTATAAAGCAAGCTAGCAATTTCCCTCTATATAGGGGTACAGAGGTTTCCCTCTATATAGGGGTGCAGAGATTTCCCTCTGTATAGAGGTGCAGAGATTTCCTTCTATATAGGGTACAGAGGGAGGGGATACCGACTCGGCTAGGCTAGATTAGGACTCGGTCTAGCTAGGTCTTGCTAGCGTAGCTAAGTCGTACTCCTTAGGACGACGGCCGGTCTAGGTCCGAGACCTAGTAGGACGGCGTCCCCTAACAATACCCCCCTCCCCCTCCTCGACGCTGCTATATCTCTAAGCCTATTAGCTAGGGTTAAATACCCTATCTCTCCTTTAGTATGCTTTAGTGCCTTAAAGCACTCCTTAAACATATACTTAGCGAAGACGGGTAGTATAGTGTCGCTAGCTATAGGTATAGCCTCTCCTCTAGTATAACAGTTGTATATATATGTGTTAGGGAATTCCTATTACTAGAGGGTCTCCCGAATAGTAAGTAGGCGGTCGCTGTCTAGATAAGCCCTATATAGTCTATATATGTCGACAATGTTTTTTAGTAGGAGGTAGCTGGTCCTAGGTAGAGTGTCGGCTATAGCCTAGTTAACTGTCTCGTACAGTCGCTAGGCTGGACTGTAGGTTAGTAGTGGAAAATCCGGGAACGCTCCTTAGTAGGGCTCTAGCCGTGCGCTAGTAAGCCGTTAGATCTTTACCTGTCTATCTCCTATCTTATCGCCCTAACTATGTATCTCGTATCTAACCTATACAGTCCAGCGGCGGCTGGCTGTCTAGCCGACTATCTTGGCTCTTGCTTAGAAAAGCTTTGTCCTAGATAATATAGTTAGTATAGGGAATTACCGTCCTCTACTCTAACTCCATTATCTAGACGGAAATCGTCGTCGGATACTAGTGTAAGATTTATAATCTCGTAGTTTTTTAGTGCTTTAGTCTCTGTCCGGGGTTATTAAGGACTTAGGTAGATATTCCGGCCTGTCGTCGTCTGCAGGGGTAAGGTAATAGGCGTTTACCTAGCAGTTGTCTGTACAGCCTCGGGCGCCCTAGTTATCTCGTACGGCCCCCCCTCTCCCTCTCTAAACTATCTCCTCTATTCCTATTCTTCCTATGTTCCTCTATTTCCTGTAACTGTACTATAGCTCTTGCAGGTTCCCTAGTATCGTCTCCTCTTTCTTGGCCCCTAGGGGTAGCTGTCCCTAGTTCCTCTCTATTCCTACTCTTCCTCTGCAGCTTCCTAACACTCTCTGTAGCTGCCTGCCTATAGCTACCTAATGTCTCTTGCAGCTGCTTAATGTTTCCTATAGCTGCCTAGTCCTGTCTATAGCTGCCTAACGTCTCTTGTAGCTGCCTATTCCTGCCTGCAGCTGCCTAATGTCCCTTGTAGCTACTTAGTCCTATAGCTGCTATCTGTTCTACCCTATATAGTACAGTGTTACTGTAACTGGTTAACAGGGTGTTTCTCTTCCTACCTATCTAGTACTAATATATCCTAGAGAGCCTCGTACAGTTCCTAAGTAGGCTCTGCCTATATAAGGGTTTAAGAATCTTGGTTTAGAAACTTGAAGCTAGGTATCTATATAAAGGAGCTAATAGGCAGTTCCTTCGTTGTCCGCTACTGTACAATTCGTATCTACGAAGCCAAGCCAGCAATTTCTCTCTATACAGGGGAGCAAGGTTCCTAACTCTATATAGAGGGTCGGGAGTTTCTCTCTATATAGGGTGCAGAGTTTTCCCTCTGTTTAGAAGGGACAGCAATTCCCCTCTATATAGGGCTATAGGATTCTCCCTCTGTACAGGAGTAGGGTCGTGTTGGTAACTCCGTACAGAGGGTAGGGTTGTACTGGCGCCGCTAAGTCGCAGTCCTTAGGGCGACGGTTGGCTTAGGTCTAGGACCTAGGCTGGACAGCGCCCCCTAACAATACCCCCCTCCCTTCTTATAGTGTTTCCTTCGTACGACGACGTGTCGTATAGCCTTAGGTCCGAGCATTCCTCTTGTAGGTAGCGCTTTCCCGTCCTTGTTCGGTCGTCTATAGGGCTGTTGCTCGTCTAGGCATTAGGTCGTAGTTGCCTTGTTCGCCCTCCTTTACGCAGTTATAGCAGTTTCCAAGTTGCTACTGCCTCGTATAGTAGGTAGCCGACACCCTATATATTAAGCGTCCTCCCCTTACTCTACGCTACTGCAACCTTGGGCCTGTCTATTTAGATCCTAAAGCTAAGGCAGAGGAGGATCTGCGAGCAGGGAAAGCAGGTAGTGCTCGATCGCTTCTACCTAATCTTAACCGATTCTAGTTACTACTTTAAGGATGCTAAAGCTAAGGCGGAGGAGGACCTGCGAGCAGTTATAAAGATGTAGGAGGCGCTTGGTCCTGTATAGTCTACTATTTCTACGTTCGCAGTCTCTCTGCCTTTTATCCTGTATAAAGGTAAGCTGTCCTGTCGTTACAGTCCGGCGGCGGCGGGCCGTCCGGCTTTGTCCCTGTGCCTTAGTCGCTGTCCGGGGTTCAGCTTCTAGGTAGATGTTCCTGCCTGTTATCGTCTGTAGGGGGATGTAGTAGTCGTTTACCTAGCGGTCGTCTATCCAGCCTTAGGTAGGCCGGTTATCTCGTACGGTCCTGCTCTACCCTATACTAGCTCTATTCCTATTCTTCTGCCTTTCTCTACTTCCTATACCTATGCTATGCTTCTTGCAGGTTCCCTAGTGTCGTCTCTTCTTTTATATCCCTAGGGATAGATGTCTCTAGTTCCCCTCTATTCCTGCTCCTCCTTTGCAGCTTTCTAGTCTTGCCTACAGCTGCCTAATCCTGTCTGTAGCTGCCTAACCTTTCTTATAGCTGCCTAGTCTAGGCTGCAGTTGCCTAATATTACTTGCAGCTGCCCTATCTTACAGCTGCTATCTGTCCTACCCTGTACAGTACAGTGTTACTGCGACCGTTTACTAGGGTGTCTCTCCTCCTACTTGTCTAATGCCTATATGTCCTAGAGAGCCTTGTACAGTTCCTATATAGGCTCTGCCTAACCTGTCTATCTAACTAGGTATTCTATTATCTTCCGCTTCCTCCGGCTCTTAAGGATTTCTTCTACCTTATACTCTTCCTAGCCTTTAGTAATAATCGCTAAGGGGCGCGCGTCGTCCGTTGTCTAGTGCAGTAGGGGGTCTGTATATGCTGGCTGTACGAGGTCTGTATAGAAAACGAGGTGAATCCCTAGGGGAGTGTTAAGTCGTACAGTGTATGTCCCTACCGGCCGGATTACTGTAAAATTCCAGTTCTTCTAATCCAGTTTCTTACTTAGCCGATCTGTATAGATGTTGCGCTAGTTTAGCTAGACCTTATCTCCTGCCTCGTACCTTAGTGCAGCCTGCCGTCTCTTGTTAGCCTGCTCTTCTGCATTCTGTTAAGCTATAGCTAGACTCGCTTTTGCCTATTAGTAGGCGTTCGTAATCGTCTGTACGATAGCTTCTCCCTACGGAATTAGGGATCGTATAGGGCGTAAGGCAGCGCTGCTTAGGGTCGGTAGGAGCAGGGAGTGTTCGTATCTGTAGGCTATAAAGAAGGGGGACAATCCTGTAGCATTAGCTGTACAGCTGTTAATAGCCAATTCTGCTATAGGGAGGAGGCGGTTCCAGTTTGTCTAGTTATAGATAACGTACGCTTAGAGGTACGCTTCCAATATCGAGTTAACCCTCTCTGTCGCACTGTCCGTCTACAGGTGCTATGCAGTTAATAGGCGACGTTCTACCTTTAACAACTGGCAGATCCTTGCCTAGAGCTAGCTTGTAAACTATGTACCCCGGTCTAATACAATTAACCTAGGAAATCCGTATTTGCTAAACATTGTCTGTATAGATGCCTAAGCAGTGTCCTTAGCTGTAATAGAGTCTATTCCCTCTAGTATAACCCCCCTCGTTAGCTTGTCTATAACTACTACAATGTTCTGCCGTCCGTCGCTCTTAGGGAGGTCTGTAATAAAGTTCACTGTTAGGTCTTTCTAGAGCTAGTCCGGTATTGGTAGAGGTTTTAGTAGCCCGTGCTTTAGTTTACGCTAGGGCTTCGTCCGTCTGCAAACGTCGGAGTTCTATACGAACCTACAGATGTCCTTTGCTATCGCCGGCTAGTAGTAGTCCCTAGCGACGATGCTGTACGTCTCCTCGCGCCCTAGATGTCTGGTTGCTATTAAATCGTATGCCCGTTATATTAAGCTCGTACGGAGCTTCTCGTTTACTAGGACCTAAATCCGATTCCTGAACTTTAGGTTGTTCTCCTCGTCTACTGTGCACTCTGCTGCTAATACCTTAAGGTAGAGCTCTGCTAGGAGCTTCTGCTGTCCTCCTTAGATCGCTGTATAGGCCCCTTAGTAGACTTCGTCCTTCTCTACTGCCTCTTCTTACGCCTATAGCTAGGGTTCCTATATATATGTCGCTGCTAGGCGGATAGTCTCCTTGCCTAGTTCCTCCTTAAACATCTAGAATGTTTGTAATTTTAGCCGGTCGTTATCGTACGTCGTTAGCATGTCCTAATCCTGTCTAGACAGTGCGTCGGCCCTGCTGTTGTCCTTGCCTTTACAGTACTAGAGTCTTATATTAAAGCGGCTTAGGTACATCGCCTATTGCACGTACCTCTTAGACAGCTTCTAGGGTTGCGTAAAGTACTCGAGGTTCTTGTAGTTAGTAAGGGCGAGGAACTCGGGAACCGAGCAGAGTTCTCTATCCTACGCCTTACAACACTGTACAACTGCTAGCAATTCCTTGTTATAGATAGGGTAGTAACATTTAGCTAGGGAGTTCTTCTTAGAGACGTATACGTATAGGTGCAGGAGTCCGTCCGAGCCTACCTATAACAGGATACCTCCTATGCAATACCCTAAGGAGTCGGTTTCCAGTATCGTTATATGTTCCGGATCGAAGGCAGCAAGCGTTAGTCCTGTAGTAAAGAGCTCCTTTAGCCTGTTAAAGCTTCTATTACACTCGTCCGTCTACTTAAACTGTTTGTCCTTGTATGTTAGCTTAACTAGGGGGCGTACAATCTCCGAGTAGTTCTGTATAAACTAACGGTAGAAGTTGGCAAACCTAAGGCATTCTCGTACGCCCTTAACACTTGTAGGAGGCTTCTATTGCTTAATAGCATCAATCTTCTTCCTGTCTATACTAATGCCTTTCCCTGCCTCGATAATAAACCCTAGGTATTTCGTACGCTATACAACGAATTTATATTTGTCGATGTCGAGGTACAATCCAGCCTGTTGCAGTTGATCTAATACCCTCTTAACGTCCTGTACGTAGTCCGTATAGGTGCCGTCTGTAAATACTAGTATATCGTCGAGGTACGCAGAATAGATATCGTCTAGTAGCCCTTATAGGGACCTGTTAATGTACCTCTAGAAGGTTGCCGGTACATTGGCAAGGCTAAAGGGGGTAACAAGCTACTCGAAAAGACGATATCTCGTACAGAAGGTAGTTATCTATTTACAGCCTTCCTTAACCTGTATCTTATAGAATGCCGAGACTACGTTAAGCTTAGTAAACTACTTTCCCTTGCTAATCCGTCTAAGGGTCTCCTTAATAAGGGGCAGGGGGTACCGGTCCTTCTTGGTAATCGCGTTAATGCCTCTATAGTCTACGTAAAAACGCAAGCTGGCCTTGCCTTCTTTATAGACAAACAACACTAGGGCTCTTACAGATAATGTACTTGCGCGAATAAATCCTTTAGCAAGTAGGTCGTCTAGTGTCTTGCGCAGTACTAGGAGTTCTCTAGAGGACATGCTACATAGCAGGCTGTACAGTACTTTAGGCAAACTCCTATCTGGACAGGGCTCTAGCTAGATATTGTAGTTAATTCCTTCTCCTTAGTATAGGGGCAGTTTCGAGGCTGATTTTGGCTCGAAGAGATCTAGGTATCCTGCATATTCTAATAGGAGTTTCGTATAGGGGTCTGTCGCTTTCTTAGTTGCTAATGCCTTCTTAATGTCCGTAGTCGCAGTGTCGACCTCGGCGTTAGCGTTAGCTTCCGCCTTAGCATTGCTGCCCTACAGAACTCTCCCTTAATCTCGGAGCCTCTGCTTCGTCGATGCCAGGTACAGGCGTCCTGGTCCGACGTCTAGCTTGCCCCGCTAGTGCTCTATCTATAGCTTCCCTAGTATTAGGTTATACCCCAACTTATCCTGTATAACGTAGAGGTATAAGTTCTGCTCGTAGTGTCCTTGCAGCTCTATCGTTACTTTTACTATATAGGTAATGTCCGGTTCTCGCCTAGTAATGCCCAGTATGCGTACAGATACAGTAGGGGTCGTCTTAATATAGTATCTCTGTACGAAGTCTTCGCTAATTACTCTGTATACTAAACATCCTGTATTAATTAGCGTCCGCGCCGTAGCGGTCCGGTTTAGCGTAGGTCGTACGATAAACGGCGTAGTCGTTATATAGTTACTCCTAAAAGATAGCTAAGTAGTGCTTTGATTTAGCAATCTATCTTGTATATACCTCTAGCTAAGCCTTCGCCTAGAGGCTATTCTTTTCCTAACTTATTGTCGTCTAAGGGGAATTCTTAGGTTTCTTGTTAGGGCGCTACAGTTGCTACCCTTGCAGTAGTCGGCCGTCTCCTAGGTCTCTCTGCTAGCAAAAGCCTGCAATTTTGTACAGTGTGCCCTATCTTGCTACACTAGTAGCAGCTCCCTTCTGCTCGTCTCTTGTTAAGGGTAGCCGTATCTACCTACTGTGCCCTTTTAGCATCGGCCCTTAGCCGTACAGTAACGGCTGCCGCTACTTACGTTGTCGTCGTTAGTTCCTAGTCTATAGCGTCCTGCTGCCTATAGAGGGGCTATTGCATCTCGTAGGTACAGCTTATCTGTCCGAGCCTACGCTGTTAGTCGTCGACTATCCTAAGGAGATTATAGAACACCTCGTATAAGGCTAGTCGCATTACGCCTACTAGTCCTGTTATAATCTCCTTAGAGAGGCCTACCTCTAAGGTAGTAATTTTTACCCTGTCCTCCTATTAGAGACCTCCTGCCTCTACTAGGGTCTAATTATATTCTGCGAGGAACTCTTATACAGTCTTGCATCCTTGCTTTATAGTGTTGACCTATAGGAGTGCTCGGCTTTTGCAGCCTAGGTCCTTATAGCTCCTGTCGAGAGCTGCCTAGAGCATCGTTATAGTTGCTATTGCTAGGTTGGCAATAGCTGTCTCGTAGTATAGCAGAATCTGTACTGCCGCCCTGCCCTTTAACCTCCTAAAGAGATACACTACCTTGTCTAGCTTAGTCGGGTATGCTCCTAAGTCGACTAGAAGCTTAGAGCGTATCTAGGCAGCCTAGGAGGGGTACTCGGCCGGAGCCTTACTATTGTAGGTAGTAACGTCGGGAAGTTTGCTCTTAGGGACCGCAGTGTAGGCCGTCGTGTTTATCGTCGTCGTTGTAGGGGTCGGGTCGCAACCGGACGCCCTAAGCTGTTATAGCTCCTGTTCCTATTAGGAAATCGTTAAGGCCTAGTAGCCTATATAGTCTTCGAGCTAGGTCTTGCGTGCTAGCAGCTCCTCGTATATGCAGTGCATCTAATCCTGCATAGCTGTAGGTTCTATAGGGATGTCGCCGTCTATCTTTGTTATATTACTACAGTTACTAACAGTAAGATCAGCTCCTAATATAAGGGTTTAAGAATCTTGGTTTAGAAACTTAAAGCTAGGTATCTATATAAAGGAACTAATAGGCAGTTCCTTCGTCGTCCGCTGCTGTACAATTTGTACCTACAAAGCTAAGCCAGCAATTTCCCTCTGTATAGGAGAGCAAGGTTCCTAACTCCGTATAGAGGGTGAAGAGTTTTCCTCTATATAGGGTGCAGAGTCTTCCCTCCGTTTAGAAGGGGCAGCAATTCCCCTCTATATAGGGCTGTAGGATTCTCCCTCCGTACAGGAGTAGGGTTGTGTTAGTAACTCTGTACAGAGGGTAGGGTCGTGCTGGCGCTGCTAAGTCGCAGTCCTTAGGGCGACGGTTGGCTTAGGTCTAGGACCTGGGCTGGACGGCGCCCCCTAACAGCCTACCCTGTCTACTTAACTAGGTATTCTAACCTCTTCTGCCTCTTCTAGCTCTTAAGGATTTCTTCTACCTTATACTCCTCCTAGTCCTTAGTAGTAATTGCTAGGGAGCGTGCGTCGTCCGTCGTCGAATATAGGGGGGGTCTGTATATACTAGCTATACGAGGTCTATATAGAAAACCGGGTAGATCCCTAGGAGAGTGTTAAGTCGTACAGCGTATGTCCCTACTGGCTAGTCTACTGTAAACTTCCGGTTCTTCTAGTCTAGTTTCTTGCTTAGCTAGTCTATACAAATGTTGCGCTAGTTTAGCTATACCTTATCCCCGGCCTCGTACCTTAGTGCAGTCTACCGTCCCTTATTAGCCTGCTCTTCTGTACTCTGTTAGGCTATAGCAAGGCTCACTTTCGCCTATTGGTAAGCATTCGTAATCGTCTGTATAATAGCTTCCTTTTGCTATATTAGGGAACGCATAGGGTATAGGGTAGCACTGCCTAGAGTCGGTAGGAGCAGGGAGTAGTCGTACCTGTAGGCTATAAAGAAGGGGGACAGGCCTATAGCGTCAGCCGTACAGCTGTTAATAGCTAGCTCTGCTATAGGGAGGAGGCGGTTCTAATTCGTCTAGTTATAGTTAACGTACGCCTAGAGGTATGCTTCTAGTATAGAATTAACCCTCTCCGTCGCGCCGTCCGTCTGTAGGTACTATACAGTTAATAGGCGACGTTCTACGTTTAACAATTGGCAGATCCTCGCCTAGAGTTAGCTCGTAAACTACGTCCCCTAGTTAGACACAATTAGCCTAGGGAATCCGTACTTACTAAACGTCGTCCGTATAAATGCCTAGACAGTGTCCTTAGCTGTAGTAGAACTTATTCTCTCTAGTATTACCCCCCTCGTTAGCTTGTCCGTTACTACTATAATGCTGCGCCGTCCGTCGCTCTTAGGGGGGTCCGTAGTAAAATCTACTGTTAGGTCTTGCTAGGGCCGGTCCGGTATCGGTAGGGGTTTTAAAAGGCTGTGCTTTAGTTTACGCTAGGGCTTCGTCCATCTATAGACATCGCAGTTCTATACGAACCTACAGATGTCCTTCGCTATCGCTAGCTAGTAGTAGTCCCTAGCGACGATGCTGTACGTCTCCTCGCGCCCTAGGTGCCTAGTTGCTATTAAGTTATACGCCTGTTGTATTAAGCTCGTATAGAGCTTCTTATCTACAGGGACCCAAATCCAATTCCTAAACTTTAGGTTGTTCTCTCTGTCTACTGTGCACTCTGCTACAGACACCTTAAGGTAGAGCTCTGCTAGGAGCTTCCGCTGTCCTCCTTAGATCGCTATACGGGCTCCTTAGTAGACGCTATTCTTTTCTACTGCCTCTTCCTACGCCTGTAGTTAGGGTTCCTATATGTGTGTTGCCTCTAGGCGGATAGCCTCCTCGCCTAGTTCTTCCTTAAACATCTGTAATTTTAGTCGGTCGTCGTCGTACGTCGTCGGCATGTCCTGGTCTCGTCTGGATAATACGTTGGCTCTGCTGTTGTCCTTTCCTTTCTAGTAATCTGAGCACGTAGATATAATTTAATACAGCTGTTTTAATAACTATATCTCGAACTAAGGGGAGGAATAAATCTATACAGTAGTAGGTAAGGGCTTTAGGGGTAGGTGCGCTAAGGCCTAGCTCGGTCTAGAAGGGCCGAGTCGAAATTCCAAGGGTCTACCCTATTAATTAGTCCTACCCCTTTCTGCTATTGCAACACTACCTCCTTCCCTTACTAGCAGTCGCTCTAAACCGCTTACTTATCTTATCTGCCTCTCTTTTTTTTTGATTCGTCCTTCTTTTCTTCTTTTTCTGTTTTATTCGTTTTCTTCCTCTGTCTGATTCGCGGCTTCTTTCGCCGAAATCCTTCTTAAAGTCGACGTTACCTCTTCGTTTCTTCTACTTCGAAAACATCGTACTTCCGTTATGTTCTTTCTCTTCTTACATCGTCGCTATCTAAAGTCCTTTACTTAGCGTCTATCTGATCGGAGCTATCTAATCTAAGCCGACAGCTATCTAAGCTGCGGCGTAGCTAGCCTGTACGCTGCTGCAGAGGGTCTATATAGATCTATCCGTAGCGCTCTATCTCTTCTTCTTTTTCTTCTCTACTAAGGCCTCAAGCGCTATTGCAAAGCCGCCGTCGCTGGCGCCGTCTACGAAATCGATCGGCTGCGAGCCTTTCTTGTTTAGGGCGGCGTCGACGACTATCGCGTCAAAGCAGTAGCGCTGTCCTCGACTTTACTGTTATTATCCGACCGGCCAAGCCGGCGGTAGTAGTAGTAGAGCCGAGGACTCTAGCTAAGCGATCGTCGCGATTGTTTCTATCGGTTTTTGTACTAACAGAGTAGACGCGACCTTTCTTCTTCTTCTTCTTCCTCTTCCGGAGCTATTAACTTCAGAGCTACTTAGGCCTCGGCTTCTTCGGGTTCCGGACGTAAAACTCTCTTAACAGCTCTGCCGAATTTCGGAGATTCTTAACTAGATACTATTTATAGTCTTCTAGCTATCTCTTCTATAAGATCCTTGCTTCGATAGACCCCCTTATCTTTCTTGTATCTATTATATCTTCTACCTCCTACTTTTCTTCTTTACCGTCTATCTTAATTAGTAGGAGTTTAGCAAAGCCCTGTTCCGAAAGCCCGTCTTTAGGGTCTAGACTTAGCAGATCCAAATGGAAGACATCGTAGATTCGGAATAACTTTGGTAGCTAGAGCCGATAGGTTACCAGCGACCTCTTTTCCGTTATCTTAAATAGACCTACGTAGCGGGGGTTAAGCTTGGCGTTGCCTTTTAGCCTTAGGTTCTGTATATTAAGCTATACCTTTTGGCCTTGTTCGAATTCCATTAGCGATCGCTTTCTATTAGCTTAAGTTACTATCTTCTTCTAAGCCGATTCCATTACCTCCTTCGCTACTATAATCACTTTTTCTATCTAAGATTTGAGCGCTTCTGCCGCGGCGGCGGCGACTCTCTTTAACAAAGTAGCAGTAGAAGATTCGGAAGAGCTAGGCGGTTGAAAGCTTATTCTTGGAAGATAACTATAAGTTATCTCGAACGGCGCTAGCGAGGTAGCCTCGGACTATGCTGAATTGGTGTAGAATTTGGCTATCGGCAACACCTTAGCCTACTCTCCTTAATAATAACTGCAGAAGATTCGTAGATATTTCTCTATCTTACGGTTGGCTACTTTAGACTGGCCGTTAGTCTAAGAGTAAGCAGCTGTACTAAGCTTTCTGCGAATTCCGAGAACTTAGTTAATAGCCTTCTATATATCGGCGGAAATTAAGGACCCCTATTAGTAGTAATAGTGTCCGGCAGGCTATAGTGCTTCTATACGTACTGAATCAGTATCCTTGCTGTCTCTTCTGCAGTAGTGCCTTCGTCTTTTGCTTAACAGGGAATAAAGTAGCGTTATTTGCTTAGCTAATCCACTACGTTAAGGGTGGCATTGTATCTATCGGAATCTGGCAGGCCGGTTACGAAATCTATCGTAATATGCTGCTACGGTTTCTCGGGGATTGGAAGCGGCTTTAGCAGACCGGCCGGAAGGCCGTAGCGGGGCTTCGCGGCTTGATACATGTAACAATTAGCGATAAATCAGTAAATCTGCTCGAAGATCTCTAGAAACCAGTAGACCGTCCTTATAGCTCCTATCGTCTTTTTTGTGCTAGCGTAGCCAACATCCTTAGAACTATAGACTAGCTGGATAACCTCTGTAACTAGTTCTTCTAGAACTATTACCTTCTCTAAACCAGTTTTGCCGAGCTTTTGTTACTAGTTAAGCTGCTCTACATTTTCGTAGAGCGTCTCTTCCTTAGTAGCTAGTTCTATCGCGCAGACCCCTACTTCTTTTAACACCTTAGCGTCTACTATCCGCTTAGTTAACACTTTCTGGAAAATGTTCGGATCTTCTTTCGTGCGGCTAGTCTTTCCCTCTCTTCTCGTTAGTGCATTAGCCTTTCCGTTCTGATCCGGGCACGCAGATATGATTCAATACGGCCTTTTTGATGACTATATCTCGAACTGAGGAGGGAAAGGAATCTATGTGGTGGTGGTGGTGGGCTTTGATGGTGGTGGTGCCAAGGCCCGGCTCGGCCCGACCGGGCCGAGCCGAAATTCCAAGGGTCCACCCTATCACTCAGTCCCACCTCTTTCCACCGCCTCAACACTACCCCCCTCCCTCACCAGCGGTCGCCCTCGACCGCTTAGTCACCTTATCCATCCGAAAATCTCCGCTTTTTTTTTTTTTTTTGATTCGTCGTCTCCTTCTCGAAAAATCCCCTCCAACGCCGACGTCACTTCTTCCGTCTTCTATCAAAAACAACGTTTTCTTCATCGCTTCTTCAATTTTTCACGTCGTCGGTGTCTAAAGTTCTTCACTTAGCGTTTATGTAATCGTCGCTATCTGATCTGAGCTGTCCGATTATCTAAGCTGCGGCTCGGGCGGTCTGTGCTCTGTTTCGGCGGTCTATATAGATCCGTCCGCGGCGCCGTTTCTTCTTCTTCTTTTTCTCTTCCACCAAAGCCTTTACCTACTACGGGGTGAAGCAATTACTTCCCGATGCAACCTTACGATCGTTTTCATCGGCTTTCGCGCCGGTAGAGCGGACGTAGCTTTCTTCGTTTTCTTCCGGAAGGATCGGCTTCAGAGCCATTCCGGCTTCGGCTTCTTCGGGTTCCGCGCGTAAAAATCTCTTAGCAGCTCCGCCGAGTTCCGCAGGTTCTCGACCGGATACCATTCGTAGTCTTCCGGCTACCCCTTCTACGAGATCCTCGCTTTGATGGACCCCCTTATCTTCTTTACGTCCATTACATCTTCTACCTCCCACTCTTCTTCCTTACTGTCCATCTTAACTGGTAGGGGTTCGGCGAAGCCCTGTTCCGGCAGGCCGTTCTTAGGGTCCAGGCTTAGCAGATCCGAATAGAAAACGTCGTAGATCCGGAACGATTTCGGTAGCTGGAGCCGATAAGTCACTAGCGACCTCTTTTCCACTATCGTAAACGGACCTACGTAGCGCGGATTGAGCTTGGCGTTCCCTTTCAGCCTTAGGTTCCGCGTGTTGAGCCAGACCTTTTGACCTTCTTCGAATTCTATTGGCGACCGGCTTCTATTAGTTCGAGTTACTATCTTCTTCTAAGCCGTCTCCATCGCTTATTTCGCCACTTTGATCGCTTCTTCCATCTGAGATCGTAGCGCTTCTGCCGCTGCAGCGGCGACTCTCTTCGACGACGTGGCGGTAGATGGTTCCGCGGAGCTGGGTTCGTTTGGCGGCTGAAAGCTCATCCTCGGAAGATGGCCGTGCGTTATCTCGAACGGCGCCAGCGAGGTGGCCTTAGACGGTGCCGAGTTAGCGCAGAACTCGGCTATCGGCAACACCTTAACCCATTCTTCTTGATAGTAGCTGCAGAAGGTTCGCAGATATCGCTCTATCTCGCGATTAGCCACTTCAGACTGACCGTTAGTCTGCGGGTAAGCAGCTGTGCTGAGCTTTCTACTAATTCCGAGAACTCGGTTAATAGCTTTCTATACGTCGGCGGTGAATTGAGGACCCCTATCCGTAGTAATAGTGTCCGGCAGGCTATAGTGCTTCTACATGTGTTGGATCAACATTCTCGCCGTTTCTTCCGCAGTAGTTCCTTCATCTTTAGCTCGACAGGGGATGAAGTGGCGTTCTTTGCTTAGCCGATCCACTACATTAAGCGTAGCGTCGTAGCCGTTCGAGTCCGGCAGTCCGGTTACGAAATCCATCGTAATGTGCTGCTACGGCTTCTCGGAGATCGGAAGTGGCTTTAGCAGACCGGCCGGAAGACCGTAACGTGGTTTCGCGGCTCTGCATACGTGGCAATTGGCGATAAATCGGTGGATCCGTTCGTAGATCCGCGGAAACTAGTAGATCGTCCTTATGGCTTCTATCGTCTTCTTTAAGCCGGCGTGGCCAACATCTATAGAGTTATGGACCAGTTGGACGACCTCAGTAATTAGTTCTTCCGGAACTATTAGCTTTCCGGAGCCTGTTCTGCCGAGCTTCTGTTGTTGATTGAGCCGTTCTACCTTCTCGTAGAGCGTCTCTTCCTTAGGGGCCGGTTCTACTGCGCAGACCCCTACCTCTTTTCACACCTCTGCGTCTACTATCCGCTCGGTCAACACCTTCTGGAACATGTTCGGATCTTCTTTCGCGCGGCTGGTCTTTCCATCTCTTCTCGTCAGCGCGTCAGCCTTTCTGTTTTGAGCCCCTGGTCGATAGGTAATCTTGAAATCGAACCCGGATAAGTAGGCGGCCCACCGTGCTTGACGTCGTAAGAGCTTCTGCGTCTTTATAAAGTAGGTCAGCGATTGGTAGTCTGTAAGGACCTGAACTGTGCTCTTTCCAGCTATAAGCTCCGGTTTCCACTCCTCGAAAGCCTGAATAATCGCCAGCAGCTCTTTATCGTAGATGGCGTAGTTTCGCTTAGCCTCGCTTATTAACTTGCTAAAGAAAGCGACTGGATAGAGGGTTTCGTCGTTACTATATTGAGAAAGGACCCCTGCCGTTACTGTGTCGGAAGCGTCCGTTTCTACGTAGATCGTCTTTTCCGGTCGGAAGTGCGCCAGAACCGGCGCCGAGGCCACTGCCTCTTTTAGCCGTACGAAAGCTTCCGTGCACTTCTTATTCTATAGGCCAGCGGCCTCTTTCTTCAGCGCCTCGTTTAGGGGTCTCGCTATCTTGCTGAAGTCCTTAATAAACCGTCGATAGTAACTGCAGAATCCGAGAAACGCTCTGATCTGTGTAGTGTTTCCAGATTTCGGCTGCTTCTATTCTGCGACGGCGGCGACCTTTAAGGGGTCTATACGAATTCCGTTTCTTCCGACGATAAGACCGAGATACTTGACCTCCGTTTAATAGAACTCGCTCTTCTTCGTGTCCGCGTTCAGTCCGACCTCGCGGAGCCTAGTTAGCACCTTCTTAATGTAGTCTGTGTGTTGCTCTCTCGTTCCTTCGGTATAGATAAGGATGTCGTCCAAGTAGATAGACACGAACCGTTCCAGCATGTCCATAAAGGTGTGGTTTATAAAGCGTTGCTATACTGCCGGCGCGTTGGTGAGTCCGAAAGGCATCACCAACTACTTGAAATTGCCTATACGCGTCGCGAACGTCGTAAGATCTTCTGTTTGTCCTTCCTCGTTTCTTAATCGATAGAACGCTTAGCGGATGTCCAGCTTGCTGAACTACTTAGCCTTTGCTACGCGCTGGATGGTCTCGTCGATCAGCGGCAGCGGGTATACGTCTCTCTTAGTGACCTCGTTAAGGCTGCAATAGTCTACGCAGAGTCGCAGACTACCCCCTGGTTTCCTTACGAAAAGAATCGGTAACGCGTACTCGGCAGAACTCGGTATAACAAACTTCTTCGCCAGATTTTCGCGAACAAACACCTCTACTTAGTCCAGTTCGGCCGGTGACAGCCGTCTTAGGGGCTCGGTTCTTGGCAGCGTAGCTCCCTCTTTCAGTCGGATCTTATTGTTATATTCCGGTCGATAGAGCGGCAGGAGGTTGGAGTCGGCTTTTAAGAAGACGTCAGCGTAACCGTAGAGCTCGTTTG
Source organism: Pseudocercospora ulei (assembly GCA_016165855.1). NCBI lineage: Eukaryota > Fungi > Ascomycota > Dothideomycetes > Mycosphaerellales > Mycosphaerellaceae > Pseudocercospora > Pseudocercospora ulei. The sequence continues at coordinate 1,155,809 of JACWNB010000003.1, forward strand.
GCAGCACCTCCAGTAGATCCACTTCTTCTTCCGCCATTATCTTCCGGTAGTCTTCGATGTCCTTTATAGAGATAGCGTAGATCTTATTGTCCGGCGACTTCGCAAGGGTCGTTATAGCTTCTGAACTTATTATTCCGACGGTGACCAGGGGTTCGGAACGATTGGACGGAGCCTCTTTCGCGGACTCCGTAGCTTTCGGCTCGGCGGCGGCGGTGGCGACCTTTCCGATAGTCCCTGCTCCGCTACCCGGGGTTTTGAATCTAATCGTTCCTTTATCTACGTCGATAATGGCTTTCTGGTTCTTTATCTATTTCTGCCCTATAATAATGTCAAATCTTCCGATATCCATAATTCGGAACGTCGCTTCCGTAGTGCGACCAGCTAGGGTAGTCTTTAGCGGCACGTAGTGCGTAACGCTTTCCGTGTCTTGTCCGTTGTATGCCGAGATCTTCGTCGGCGACGCCAGTTCCACTGGATAGCCGTATCCCTTCGTCAGCTTCTGAACCAGTCAGTGGTGGATCGCCGCGCCAATAAGGGCTCCGGTGTCGATAAAAGCTTTTAACTGGAGGGGTTGGCGCGACTTCTTAACAGGGTGGATCGTAATAGGAAAGATGATCGCCGTTTCCGTGTTCACTTCTACGGCTGCCGAGAGCGGATCGCTGCAGCTGTTAATGCTTTCTTTTCTCGGCGATTCGCTTCGATTCGGTGCCCTATTGTCAATGCTGGATAGGGGGCCTATCCGTCCAGCTGGTCTTTTCCTATAATTCTTAGCTGCACCCCGCCGTCTACGCCGTTAGCATCGTTCGGAGCCGGCTCGATGGCTTGAATAGTCTTTCTCGGCGGCTGCGGCTGCGGCTGCTTTATAACGCGATACTCTTGCTTCTGCTTATCCGATGCTTGGCATCTCGTGGCGATATAGCCGGGTTTTCCACACGCGAAACAGGTGGGGACGAACGACGGTCGCGGCAAGTAAGGCGGCTGGGGGCCGCGTCGGAAGGGCGCAGGGGCTCTCGTCGGCTGCGCCGACGGCGACGGCTTCTGAATCAGTTTACGCGTCGTCGGTTTTCCGTACGCGTTTAAGTTTCTGGCGGTGACTCTCGTTCGGTGCACGAAGCTCTTAAGGTCTTCGTCTTCTATAGACGCTATAGCGGCGGCCAGTCTAGGGTTCAGCTTCTGCCTTAATAGGTGGAGCTGCTCGTCTTCTGCTACTCGGGCCCTGATCGCATATTTTCTGAACAATCTGTAGAATTCTTTAAACGTCTGCCGGTTCTGATTGATCTTGTCCAGCTGCTTACAGGCTGTCTTCTTCCTAAAGGGGTCTCCGAAGCGCTGGTCCAGCGCTTTAACGGCTCCGTCGGCGGTTACTTCTTCCAGGTCCGCCACTAGCGAAAAAGCTTCACCTTCTAGTCGCGATTCCAGGTACGCCAACCTATCCTCTTCGCTGCTCGATGCGTGATCGCGGCTTATCTTATTCTTGATCTTCTTCTTAAACGCCTCCTACGCTTTAGGGTCTCCGCTACCGAAAGCAGGTAGGTCCGGCAGTGGCGTCATCGTAGTGCCACCTTAACTATAGGCCGCCGGCGAGGTGGTTTCTACGTAGGTTTCTCGCCGCGGTGGCGGCGACGATCTCGCTGTTTCTATATTAGCTAGCTGATCCTTTAGCGCCTTCAGTTGCGCCAGTCGATTCGCCGCCTGGTTTTCTAACACTTCGATGATCGTCTCTGCCGATTCCTTCTCGGCCCTTACCGCTTTAGTCTCTTCTCTTAGTTGTCTGTTTTCTTCCAGTGTTTTGTAGAACAGCGTCTCGATGAGGTCTATACCGTCGTAGACCTTCCCTATTCCATTCTCGTTTACGTAGTCTTCCAGTTCCTCGATCGTGCAGTCGTGGATCTTCTTGTATTTACTTATTCGTTCCTTAATCTCTGCGGTCTCTTCCGCCGTAAAACCTCTAATAACGATCTTATCATCAACTACACTGGAGCGTCTGCTCGCTCTGTCAGTCTTTCCTCTTCTGCTTCTGCTGCGGCCTGTAACGCTGCTCTCTACCGCTGAGAAGCCTTCCATCTTCTTACGGTGCCTTGGGGGGGGTTGTTAGTGGTGGTGCGCGTGCGTTATTCGGGTTTCCGGATGGTTCAACGGGCCCTTTCGCGCAGCGCGGGGTGTAGTGTGGAGAGTGAGTTCGAAATATAATGATCCGGGCACGCAGATATGATTCAATACGGCCTTTTTGATAACTATATCTCGAACTGAGGAGGGAAAGGAATCTATGTGGTGGTGGTGGTGGGCTTTGAGGGTGGTGGTGCCAAGGCCCGGCTCGGCCCGACCGGGCCGAGCCGAAATCCAGGGTCCACCCCATCGATCTGTCCCACCTCTTTCCACCGCCGCAACACGTTCTAAGCTCCAGGTCGATAAGTAATCCTAAATTCCAACCCGGATAGATAAGCGGCCTACCGAGCTTGGCGGCGTGAGAGCTTCTACGTCTTTATAAAGTAGGTTAACAATTGGTAGTCCGTAGGGACCTGGACCGTGCTCTTTCCAGCTATAAGCTCCGGCTTCCACTCCTCGAAAGCCTGGATAATAGCTAACAGCTCCTTATCGTAGATAGCGTAGTTCCGCTTAGCCTTATTTATAGACTTGCTAAAGAATGCTGCCGGGTAGAGGGCCTCGCTATCGTTATCGTATTAAGAGAGAACCCCTAAAGTTACTGTGTCTAAAGTATCCGTTTCTAGGTAGATTATCTTTTCCGGTTAGAAGTGCGCCAACACTAGTGCCGAGGCTACCGCTTCTTTTAGTTAGTTAAAAGCCTCTATACACTTCTTATTCTATAGGCCAGCGGCCCCCTTCTTTAATACCTCGTTTAGGGGTCTTGCTATCTTGCTAAAGTCCTTAATGAATTGTCGATAGTAGCTGCAGAATCCGAGAAAAGCTCTAATTGAGGTAGTGTTTCTGGACTTCGGCTGCTTCTATTCCGCTACAGCGGCGACCTTTAAGGGATCTATCCGAATTCCTTTTCTTCTGACGATAAGACCGAGATATTTGACCTTAGTCTAATAGAACTCGCTCTTCTTCGTGTCCGCGTTTAAGCTAACCTTGCAGAGCCTAATTAACACTCTCTTAATGTAGTCCGTATGCTGCTCCCTTGTTCTATTAGTATAGATAAGGATATCGTCTAAGTAAATAGACACGAACCGTTCCAGTATGTCTATAAAGGTGTAATTTATCAAACGCTGCTACACCGCCGGCACGTTGGTAAGTCTAAAAGGCATAACTGACTACTTAAGGTTGCCTATACGCGTAGCGAAGGTCGTAAGGTCTTCTGTCTGTCCTTCTTCGTTCCTTAGTCGATAGAACGCATAGCAAATGTCTAGCTTGCTAAACCACTTAGCTTTAGCTACTTGTTGTATAGTCTTATCGATTAGCAGCAGCGGATACACATCTCTCTTAGTAACCTTATTAACGCCTCGGTAGTCTACGCACAGTCGGAGACTACCTCCGGGTTTCTGTACAAACAGGATTAGTAATGTATACTCGGCAGAGCTCGGCGTAATAAACTTCTTCGCCAGGTTTTCTCGAACAAACACTTCTACTTAGTCTAACTCGGCCAGCGATAGGCGTCTTAGGGGTTCGGTTCTCGGCAGCGCGGCCCCTTCTTTCAATCGGATCTTATTGTCGTATTCCAGTCGGTAGAGCGGCAGGAGGTTAGAGTCGGCTTTCGACAACACGTTAGCGTAGCTATAGAGTTCTTCTAGTAACACCTCTAGCAGGTCTACTTCTTCTTCTGCTATTATCTTCTAGTAATCTTTAATGTCTTTTATCGAGATAGCGTAGATCTTATTCTCTAGCGACTTCGCGAGAGTCGTTAGAGCCTCTAAGCTTATTATTCCGACAGTATCCAGGGGATCGGGACGATTGGCCGGAACCGCGTTAATACCTACGGCTTTCGGTTCTGCGGCGATAACGGGGACCGATCCGACGGCGGCGGCTTCGCTCTACTGGGTTTTAAATCTGAGTGTGCCTTTACCTACGTTAATAATAGCTTTCTGGTTCTTTATCTATTTCTGCCCTATAATAATGTTACACCGTCCGATGCCTATAATTCGGAACGTCGCTTCGGTCGTTCGGCCGGCTAGGGTGGTCCTTAGCGGCATGTAGTGCGTAACGCTCTCCGTGTCTTGTCCGTTGTATGCCGAAATTCGCGTCGGCGACGCTAACTCTACTAGATAACTGTATCCCTTTGTTAGCTTCTAAACCAGTCGATAGTAAATCGCCGCGCCGATAAGCGCCCCTGTATCGATAAAGGCTTTTAGCTAAAGCGGGCGGTGCGAGCCGTTAATGGGGTGGACGGTAATTAGAAGGATAATAGCGATCTCTGTGTTTACTTCTACTGCCGCTAAGAGCGGATCGCTACAAATGTTAATACTGCCTTGTTCTTCTAGCGATGCGGTTCGCAGCAGTGCCCTATTGTTTATGCTAGGTATAGGGCCTATCCGTCTAGCTGGTCCTTTCCTAGGATCCTTAATAGCACTCTACTGTCTACGCTATTAGTGTCGTTCGGCGCTGGCTCTATAGCTTAGATAGTCTTCCTTAGCAGCGGTGGCTTCGTATTACGGTATTCCTGCTTCTGCTAATTCGTAGCTTGGTATCTAGTAGCGATATAGCTAGGCTTTCCGTACGCGTAGCAGGTGGGGACGAACGGCGAACGCGGTTAATAGGGTAGCTGCTAGGGGCCTCGTGGAAAGGGGGTAGAGGCTCGCGTCGTCGGCGCCAGTAACGATCTCTAATTCGGTTTACGCGACGCCGATTTTCCGTACGCGTTTAAGTTTCTAGCAGTAGCTCTCGCCTAATATACGAAGCTCTTAAGGTCTTTGTCTTCTACCAAAGCTATAGCTCCGGCCAGTTTAGGGCTTAACTTCTGCCTTAGTAAGTGTAGCTGCTTATCCTCGGACACTTTAGCTCTAATAGCATATTTCCTAAACAGTCTGTAGAAATCCTTAAACGTTAGCCGGTTCTGATTAATCTTGTCCAGTTGCTTACAGGCCGTCTTCTTTTGGAAAGGGTCTCTGAAGTGTTAGTCTAGGGCTTTGATCGCTTCGTCGGCGGTCACGTCTTCTAGGTCTGCTACTAGCGAGAACGCTTTACCTTCTAATCGCGCCTCTAGATAGGCCAGTCTGTCTTCTTTACTGCTTGCTGCGTAATCGCGGCTTATTTTATTCCCTATCTTCTTCTTAAAAGCTTCTTAGGCCTTAGGGTCTCTGCCTCTAAAGGCAGGTAGATTAGGTAGTAACGTTACCGAAGTGCTACCTTAACTGTAGGCTGCTAGTAAGGCGGTTTCTGCTTAGCCTTCTCGTAGTAGCGGCAGCGCCGACGACGTTGCTGCCTCTAAGTCAGCTAACTAAGCCTTTAGCACCTTTAGTTGCGCAAGTCGAGTCGCTGCTTAGTTCTCTAATACATCAATAATCGTCTCTGCTAATTCCTTCTCGGCTATTACTGCTTCTATCTCCTCTCTTAGCTACCTGTTCTCTTCTATTTTCTTATAAAACTTCTTCTCGATAAAGGTAATAGTATCGTACATCTTTCTAGCCCTATGTTCTGTTAGATATTCTTCGAGTTTATCTCGTGTGCAGGCATACAGCTCCTTGTAGCTAGCTATGCCCTCCTTTTCTTCGTCCGTCTCCTCTTCCGTAAGACCTTTAGTAACTGTCTTATTGTCGAGGATGCTAGTACGCCTATCCCGCGCTCTGTTAGTCTTTCTCTTTCTGCTGCAGCCGGTAACGCTGCCCTCTACTGTCAAGAAGCCTTCTATAGCTATCTTACAGTGCTAGTGTTTGGTTTGGGTTGTAGTTTGTACATACGTTATTTAGGTAGCCGGATGTAGCTTAACGGGCCCTTTCGCGTAGCGTAGGGTTAGTGTAGTTGGTAAGTTCAAGATATAATAATCTAAGCACGTAGATATAATTTAATACGCCTGTTTTAATAACTATATCTCGAACTAAGGAGGGAAAGGAATCTATACGGCGGTAGGTAAGAGCTTTAGGGGTGTTAAGGGTGGAGCTAAGTGGTCGGAAAGGGTTAATGTAAAAGTCGAAGTAAGTAGGAGGGGCTGGAAGAAACAAGGTCTAAAGGAGGGGATGTCCAAGTTAATATAGAGAGGGAAGCTAAAGTCTAAAGTAAGGAGTATAAAAACTAAGTGTTAGAAGGAAGGGCTAAAGTCTGGAGTGTAAAAGCTAAGTTGGATGCACAAGACGAGCTATAGACAAGAAGAAGAGAAAGATTAGGCAGGCGGCAGCAGGTTCTTATATCCCCCTGCCCTAGCTAGTTGTTTGCGTGTTTGCTAGTAACTCTCTTACTAAACTCTGTTTCTTTGTTCTGCAAACAAATTTAGTTCCTAGACCCGCTTTTTCCAAAGGTTCCAGAACTAAGCTAGGAGTTTTTGGATTATAGGATAATTTGCCTTTTACTCTCTTAGAGGCTTCTTGCTCTATCTAGTAGTTGTTGGCCTATAGTCTGTAAATCTTAATAGTTCTAGTTAGGTCCTAGATGCTGTTTTTTTCCGTTTTATATCTGTTGACCGTGTTTTCCGTTTTATATCTGTTAACTAGAACAGTAAGCCCCCTTAATATAGCGGAGTTCCTACAAAGTCTTAGTAGTTCGTACAAAGTCTTAGTAGTTCGAGATACTAGGGGTAAGTCTGCTTATTTCTAGGAGCAGGCCTAATGTTACGGTTAATGTTCTATTAGTAAGCAGAATCTAGTTCTCTTTAGCTGTACTGGGTTTCTAGGCGGTAGTCTCTAGAGTCTAAGAGGTTTTGACAGTAGAAGGCTTCAATCTTGTCCTTATTAAAGATAATGTTTCTAAGGCGTTCCTAAGTAGTGTCCTAGTCTTCGTAGCTTTGCTATTAAACTTTGTACTTTGTCTATCTATTAATTACTTAACAGTCTGTAATTTTGCGTATATAGTATTCTCCTTCTTTATCTTTGTCGCCGTCTTCTATAGGGAGAATGCGGGTTCGTTCTTAGTCTTGCAATTGGATTAGGAAGGGATCTCCTTCTTTAGGTCTTAGTCGAACAGGATAGAAGATGTCGTAGATTTCCTAGTCTTCCGGTAGTTAGAGGCGGTATATATACAAGCTGATCTTCTCTATAATAGGGAAGGGGCCTAGTTTTTTCCAATTGAGTTTGCGAGAAGGTCTTCCTATAACAATGTTCTTAGAGTCTAGGTACACTCTGTCTCCTACTTAATAGTCTAGAGCTAGTTGTCGTTTTCGATTAGCTTGTTCTTTGTAGATAGCCTAGGCGTAAGTTATCTCTTCTTGGACTTCCTAATAGATCTAGGAGAGGTGCGTTGCCTATTCGTCTGCATCGACTTCGTCTAGGTCGTTAGGTCGCAGTAGTAGGTCTTAAGGTTCTATTCCTGTTCGGGGGTAGTAGCCTCTAGTAGTATAGAAGGAGGAGTGTCCTGTTGTCTCTAACTCCTAGTTGCGAGCTAAGAATTCTACTGTCAGGATGTGTTTTGGCTAGTCCTTCTAGTAGTAATCGATAAAGCAACGTAGCGTCTGTTCGAACAGGGCATTCGCAATCTCTATTTGTCTATCTGTTTCTAGGTAGTAGGACGTTAAGATGTAGTAGTTAATATTTAGCAGCTTGCAAAGGTATTTCCAGAACTTAGCAATAAACTAAGAGCCTCTGTTAGAGGTAATGCTGTCCAGAAGGCCTACGTAACGCCAGAAGTATTCGTAAAAGAGTCGAGCGGTTTCCTTGGAAGTTATGCTCTAGCAGGGTACTACAAAGCGGTCCTTAGAGTGCCGAGCTACTACCACAAAGACGTTCTTTGCCTTAACACCTACCTAAGTAGTCCCTTAAGGGAGACAGGTAACAAAGTCTATTGTAATGTGTTTCTAAGGGTGCTTAGGGGCTAGGAGAGGCTTTAGCAATCCGTATAGACGTTGTCGGTCGTGTTTGGCTGCCTTGCAGATAGGACAGTTGTTTCTATATCTGCAGACGTGCTTCTACATCGACGGCTACTAGTAGTAGCAGGAAGTAAGCTTGTAAAGCTTCGATCGTCCTAGGTAGCCTCCTACGGCTAAGTTGTAAACTGTCTTAAGGATGTAGGGTCGTATTAAATCGTCTGCACCTTTAGGAACAAAAAGACGAGATCGGAAGTAAACTAGTCTATCCCTAAGTTCGCATTCTAAGAGAGAAAAGCCAGGTAAGGTACGCTAACCTATTTTAAGGGCTTGGATCAGTCCTTAAGCCTGTTCGTCTAATTCGTAAGCTTCTCTAATTATTGGGAGCAGTTCTCTAGGGTGGTTTGCTTCTTTAGTCAATTCTTTATCGTTCGGTTCGTTGTCGAATGTAACAGAGCCTTCAATTTTATAATCGTTAGTGTTAATAGTTTTGATATCTAGTTTGCTTTCTAAATCGTTTTTCTCTAGGAAGGCAGGTGCAAGGTACAGTGCAAAAGATATAGCGATTGATAGTATACCTTCCTTTAAGTAGATCTTTAGGTCTTTGCTTAGGTTATAAGCCTTTAGGATAGTTTAGTTACACATTGCCTAGCCTTCTCTTCTGTCTACTAGATAGATTCTAGGCATCCGGGTAAGGGTATTAGCCCTAGAATTAAGTAATCTAGCCACGTATTAAATAACAAACTTAAACCTTAAGAGGAATTCGCTCTAGCAGGCTTGTCTGCGATTAAGGATTTTGCTCTTTATAAAATAAATTAAGTTCTTGTAGTCTGAACTGACTTAGGTCGGGTAGGCTGTACCTTCGAGTTCTAGGCGCTACTCTTTAAATGCTTTAACGATTGCAAGGAGCTCTTTGTCGTAAATCTCGTAATTGCATTTAGTAGGTAGTATCTTCTTTAACAAGTAAGCTACTAGGAGCTATAGCTAGTTAGGCGACTTTCGTTAAAGGAGGACTGGTCTAATAGCTCTGTTAGAGGCGTCTGTTTCTACGCAGGTTTCTAAGTTAAAGTTAAAGTGTTAAAGGATTGGGTCTCTAGTAAATCGTTGCTATAGGAGGTTAAATGCGTATTAGCAGGAGTTAGTCCAGTCAAACTTGGCCTCCTTCTTTGTTAGCGTAGTTAGTAGCTTTACTATTAAGCTAAAGCCCTAAATAAAACGACAGTAGAAGTTGGCAAACCTAAGGAAGCCTTGCACTTCTTTAACAGTCTTTAGGATCTTCCAGTCTAGGATTGCTTAGATCTTTGCTAGGTCTATACAGATGCCTTTGTCTAAGATAATAAGGCTAAGGAACTAAACTTCTTATTAGTAAAATTCGCACTTGTTAATGTCCAGATGCAAGCCTGCTTCTTCTAGTTTCGCTAGTACCTTTCGGACGTGTTTCTAATGTTCTTCTAGTGTTGTGCTATAGACTAGGATGTTATCAATATAAGCAGTAATAAATTGGTCTAAGTACTCTCTTAGTATATCGTTTATATATTCTTAAAAAGTGCTAGGTGTATTGTATATTCTAAAGGGCATTACTAGGGATTCAAACAGGACGTACCAGGTTCTAAAGGCTGTTAACTATTCTTGTCCTTTAGCTATCCGAATCTTGTTAAAGGCCGCAATTATATTAAGCTTAGTAAACTATTTTGCTTTTAAGAGGCGTTCTAGTGTTTCTTAGATTAGAGGGATCGGATAACGGTTCTTCTTAGAGATAGCGTTAAGGTTGCGGTAGTTAACACAGAAGCGTAGCCCTCCGCTGGGTTTCTTAACAAACATAATAGGGCTAGCGGCAGGGGAGCGACTAGATCGAAGAAAGCCTTTCTAAAGGTTTTGTTATAGGAACTTTTGCAGGACTTAGAGTTCTTTGCAGGACATTTAATAAAGAGGTCTAAAAGGGGGTAACTGGCCTTCTTCCAGTTCAATCTTATAGTCGAAGGTCAGTGCAGAGGTAGCTTGTTAGCTTCTTTAACTGACTATACACTAAGGAAATTATAGTATTCTGTTAGTAATTTTGTCTCTAGGTTAGTAGCCTCTCGGTTTTTGCTAAACTTAGCAAGGGCTTTCTTAATGTCTTCTATTAACGCAGCAAAGATTTAAGCTCCTTTTTCCTTTGCAGCTGTATAGAAAGCAGCTATAGATACTTAGAGAATCGAATCTTTTGTGCTATTCGTAGGAGTAAGCTAAGTTAAAGTGTAGCAATAGTTTCGGCAATTTGCTAAGTTTATATCGAGGCTTCTAGTGTCCTAGTTAATCTGTAGATTATAGAGCTTTAGCTAAGGCAATCCTAGGATTATTTTCTGGTTAGGCAGAGGTATAACAAAGCAAGAGAGGTGTTCTTAGTAGTTGTTCCTAAGTTGAAGTTTAATATAGGCAATCTAAGTTATACCTCCTACAGAGGCCTCGCTACTGTTAAACATCTTTAAGGGTCTAGGGTATCCTAGGTTCTAAGTAGGGATTCCTAAGAAGTTAGCAAGTCCAGGGTTAATAAAACTCTTGCTAGTTGCGCCGCAGTCGATTATCGTAAGTACTAAGTATATAGAATTCTTCTTAGTGTAGATTTTTGCTATAACTACAAAGGGAGGACAAGTTAACTTATCCTCTGCCTTAGTACAAAATTGCACTACAGAAGAAGAGATTGCACGATATCGATCTAAATGCTTACCTATTAGGCGTCTTGTTAACAGGCCTAAGCGTTTCCCTAGTCCTTGCTGTTGTCCTTTAGTGCTAGGGCGGCTGTAGAGAATCCGAGAGGGGTGCCTGCCTTGTTGCAGCGATTAACTAGAGTTAGGCAGTTAATTGCAATGTAGTTTAGCTCCCTATAGTATATATAGAGACGTTGGTTGCAGCAACGCTGCTTTTCTTCTTGTATAAGTCGACTGTCTTAAAGCTTAGCTAAACTAAGGTCTATAGGTTCGCTGTTAACAGGAGGAAGTCGTAGGGCTAAAGGAGGATTAGATTAGTTTTAGGTAAAGGTAGGAAGAGTTGTAACAGGACGCTAGCTCGTACAGTTGTTAAGTAGGTTGCTGCATGTCTTAATAATGTTTAAGAACAGGTTTCGACGACTGTCGAGGCGTTGGCAGAGGGTAACTAGTTCGTAAAATAACAGAGATTCGTGCTCTTAGTCCTCTAGTTTAGTAAAAAGTTCAGTGCTTAGGCCAGCAACCAAAGCCGACTTTTAGGCTTCTGTGTCGTACTCGTAGTATCCGATTTCCCGTAGAAATTGTACGTAGTAGTTAGAGAATAACTTGTTGGTTTACTTAAGGGTTCGGATTAACTGCTAGGCCGTAGACTTGCAGTATAGGTTACTAAAGGCCGAGTCGAGAGCGGTAAGTAAGGTAGTAACGTCTAGACAAGTAACTTGTAGTGTCTTTAGGTTAAACTAGTGTAAGACCTGTTGCAGTACCTTGCTAGCAAGGAGGGAGAACGCGTACGAGACCTTCTGTTGTTCCTGATACGGATGTGGATGTGGACAGCTGGCAGCTAGGCTTGGCAGGGCCAGGCTTGGCGCACACTCAAATACCTCTACCTCCGCTTGTACGTAGATTCTTCCCTCTCCAGCCTTGGATATAGTTATTAAAGACGGGTATTGACCTAGAGTCTACTGCAGTCAGATCATTATATCCAAGGCTCACTTTAACAACACCCGCACTACGCGAAAGAGCCCGTTGAATTACATCCGGGTACTCGATTAACGTACGTGCAACCGACAACCCAGAGTGTGTACTGCAGATGTACGAAGGAGGCCGTTAAATTATATCCGGTTACTTAATCGTGCATGTGCATACTACTCTACCCCCCCCCTCCCCCGATCGAGAAGAAGAGTTTTAAAGAGAGAGGTCCATTACAGAGGACATCGAGAAGAAGAGTTTTAGGGAAGAGAAGTGCCCCTATCGAGAAGAGAGAGAGTTTTGAAGAGAGAGAGTGCCCCTACGAGAGGGATATTAGGAAGAGAAGTGCCCTACGAGCAGATCGTACGAGTTTTGAAGTTTTAAGATAGGACGAGAAGGATGTAGGAGCGACAAGGACGAGAGCGAGAGAGCGACGGGAGCGACGACGACAGAGCGACGGCGACGAGAGCGCACCTAGCAGGACCTAGGGCGACGACATTCGTTTTTTTTCGGGTCTTTAACAGACCATTCTATTCGGACAAGGCCTATCGAGACAGTTCAGCAATCGGCAATACGAGCAGCACGAGCGATACGAGCAGCACAAGCGACACCAGCGAAGCAACTCGGCCAACAGACATTTAGCAATCGAGGCGTACGGCCAGCACAAGGCAGAGCACAAGTCAGAGCACAAGGCCGAGCACCAGCTGCAGAGCACTAGCTGCAGAGCACCAGCTGCAGAGCATCTAGGCCGAGCAAGAGCACCTAGGCCGAGCAAGAGCACTGAGCAAGAGCACTAAGCAGGCAGAGCACAAGGCACGAGCAAGCAGGCAGAGCACTAGACAAAGCACAGGCAAAGCACAGGCAAAGCGACGGTCGAGAAGCGAGCGACCGTCGAGAAGCGAGCGACGGCTTAAGAAGCAAGCGACCGTTTGAGAAGCGACGGCTCGAGAAGCGACTGTCGAGAAGCGACTGTCGAGAAGCGACTGTCGAGAAGCGACCGTCGAGAACAAGAAGCGACGGCTTAAGAAGCGACTGGCGACGGCTTGAAAAGCGACGGCTTAAGAAGCGACCGTCCGAGAAGCGAGCAACCGTCCAAGAAGCGAGCGACCGCCAAGAAGCGAGCAACCGTCCGAGAAGCAAGCGACCGTCGAGAAGTGACCGTCTGAGAAGCGACCGTCTAAGAAGCGACCGTCTGAGAAGCGACCGTCTGAGAAGCGACATACGTAGGCTGCGACCTCCGCGACCCCGACGACCTCTAAGACCTCTGCGACTGTTTAAGAAGCGACGGCTTAAGAAGCGAGCGACCGTCGAGAAGCGAGCGACTGTCAAGAAGCGACGGCTTGAGAAGCGACGGCTTGAGAAGCGACGGCTCGAGAAGCGACGGCTCAAGAAGCGACGGCTCGAGAAGCGACATATGTTTGCAAGGCAACCTCTGCGACCTCGACAACTCTGCGACCTCCGCAGCCTCTGCGACAAGCGACCTCTCCGACCCTATAACCTCCGCGACCTCCGAGACCTCTGCGAGCTCCGCGACCTCTGCGAGCTCTATGACCTCCGTGACCTCCGAGACCTCTGCGACCGTCGAGAAGCGACCGTCGAGAAGTGACATACGTAGGCTGCGGCCTCGACGACCTCCGCGACAATCTGAGAATTTCGCAGCCTTGGCAAGGCACCAAACAAGGCAGCAAACAAGGCACCAATTGAGGCCGAAAGCGACGGCAAAAAGGCACGAGATTGAGGCTCAAAACGTACGGAAATTGAAGCTCAAAAGCAACCTCAAAAGCGACCTGTTTTGGAGCGACCTGATTGGCCGATAGCGAAGCTGAATTTGCGACCCCTGCGACCTGGTTTGGCTGATTGCGATTGATGGGTTGATTGCGATTGAGGGCAATCGCTGGTTGGGGAGGGCGGTAGTAATACGGATGTGGATGTGGACAGCTGGCAGCTAGGCTTGGCAGGGCCAGGCTTGGCGCACACTCAAATACCTCCACCTCCGCTTGTACGTAGATTCTTCCCTCTCCAGCCTTGGATATAGTTATCAAAGACGGGTATTGACCTTGCGTCTACTGCAGTCAGATCAGTTCTTTTAAGAAGTGGTCCGCGTTAGCTAAGAGTTTAATTAACAATTGTAGTCGAAATTTATTAAACTTGTCCTTATCTCTATAGAATGGTTCTAGGTTAGCTACTCTCTTGCTAGTAGGTTCTCTAGTAGTGTTCAGTGTCCTTAGGTTTAGAGCTTCCTATAATTGTCCTTGTATCTAGGCTTTCTTAATTGTAAGATTAGCAATCTTTCGTTCTATCTCTTGTACTTGGTCCTTGCTATCTAATAGCATTGCTTCTAGGCTATTAATGTGTTAGTTAAGTTCCTTCACTTGTTTAATGCCTATATAGACAATGTTCGTTGCTGTAAAGAAGACTTAGAGGGCAAGATTAGAATCGTTGTTTATTAGGTTAATAATTCCTTCTGCTAATAGGTCTAGTTGTAAGTATTCTTTAAAGGGGACCTCTTCTCGTAGGGTATAGAAGACTATATTAATAGTCTGATGTTCTGTAGATAGCTCGTAATGTTAAGGGTAGAGCTAAGTAGTCGGAAAGGGTTAATGTAAAAGTTAAAGTAAGTAGGAGGGGCTGGAAGAAACAAGGTCTAAAGGAGGGGATATAAAAGTTGATATAGAAAGGGAAGCTAAAGTCTAAAGTAAGGAGTATAAAATCTGAGTATTAGAAGGAAGGGCTAAAGTCTAGAGTGTAAAAGCTGAACTAGATACACAAGACGAGCTATAAACAAGAAGAAGAGAAAGATTAGGTAGGCGGTAGCAGGTTCTTATATCCCCCAGCCCTAGCTAGTTGTTTGCGTGTTTGCTAGTAACTTTCTTACTAAACTCTGTTTCTTTGTTCTGCAAACAAATTTATTTCCTAGACCCGCTTTTTCCAAAGGTTCCAGAACTAAGCTAGGAGTGTTTGCATTGCGGGATAATTTGCCTTTTACTCTCTTAGAGTCTTCTTGCTCTATCTAGTAGTTGTTGGCCTGTAGTCTGTAAATCTTAATAGTTCTGGTTAGGTCCTAGATGCTGTTGTTTTCCGTTTTATATCTGTTGACCGTGTTTTCCGTTTCACATCTGTTGACTGTAACAAGGGGTGGGTGCGCCAAGGCCCGGCTTGGTCCGGAAGGGCCGAGCCGAAATTCCAAGGGTCTACCCTATTACTTAGTCCCACCCCTTTCTGCTGCTGCAGCAAACAGAACCTTTAGAAAGGCGTTATTCGATCCAGTCGCTCCCCTGCCGCCAGCCCTGTTATGTTTGTTAAGAAGCCCGGCGGAGGGCTACGCTTCTGTGTTAACTACTGCAACCTTAACGCTATCTCCAAGAAGAACTGTTATCCGATCCCTTTTATCTAAGAAATACTAGAACGACTCTGAAAAGCAAAATAGTTTCCTAAGCTTAATATAATTGTAGCCTTTAACAAGATTCGGATAGCTAAAGGACAAGAATAGTTAACAGCCTTTAGAACCTGGTACGGCCTGT
Organism: Pseudocercospora ulei; assembly: GCA_016165855.1. NCBI lineage: Eukaryota > Fungi > Ascomycota > Dothideomycetes > Mycosphaerellales > Mycosphaerellaceae > Pseudocercospora > Pseudocercospora ulei. The sequence continues at coordinate 1,170,886 of JACWNB010000003.1, forward strand.
TCTAATCCCTAGTAATGCCCTTTAGAATGTGCAATGCACCTAGCACTTTTTAAGAATATATAAACGATATACTAAGAGAGTCCTTAGACTAATTTGTTACCGCTTACATTAACGACATCCTAGTCTACAGCACAACACTAAAAAATATTAGGAATACGTCGGAAAGGTACTGGCAAAACTGGCAGAAGCAGGCTTGCATCTAGACATTAACAAGTGCAAATTTTACTAACAAGAAGTTCAGTTCCTTAGCCTTATTATCTTAGACAAAGGCATCTGCATAGACCTAGCAAAGATTCAAGCAATCCTAGACTAGAAGATCCCAAAGACTGTTAAAGAATTGCAAGGCTTCCTTAGGTTTGCAAACTTCTACCGTCGTTTTATTTAGGGCTTTAGCTTAATAGTAAAGCTACTAACTGCTCTAACAAAGAAAGAGGCTAAGTTTAACTAGACTGACTCTTGCTAACACGCATTTGACCTCCTACAGCAACGATTTACTAAAGACCTAATCCTTTAACACTTTGACTTTAATTTGGAAACCTATATAGAAACAGACGCCTCTAACAGAGCTATTAGAGCAGTCCTCCTTTAACGAAAGTCGCCTAACTAGCTATAGCTCCTAGTAGCCTACCTTTTAAAGAAGATGCTACCTGCCGAATGCAATTACGAGATCTACAACAAAGAGTTCCTTGCAATCTTTAAAGCATTTAAAGAGTAGCACCTAGAACTCGAAGGTGCAGCCTACCCGACCTAAGTTAGTTCAGACTACAAGAACTTAATTTATTTTATAAACAGCAAAATCCTTAATCGTAGACAAGCCCTCTAGAGCGAATTCCTCCTAAGGTTTAACTTTGTTATTTAATATACACCTGGATTACTTAATTTAAGGGCTAATGCCCTTACCTAGATACCTGGAATCTATCTAGTAGACAGAAGAGAAGGCTAGGCAATGTGTAACAAAACTATCCTAAAGGCTTATAACCTAAGCAAAGACCTAAAGACCTACCTAAAAGAAAGTACACTATTAATCGCTGCCTCTTTTGCCCTATATCTCGTACCTGCCTTCCTAGAGGATAACGATTTAGAAAGCGAACTCGACAACAAAACTATTAACACCGAAGACTCTAAAATTAAAGACTCTGTTACCTCTAACAACGAACTGAACAATAAAGAATCGACTAAAGAAGCAAAGTAACCTAGAGAGCTGCTCCTAATAATTAGAGAAGCTTACGAATTAGACGAACAGGCTTAAGGACTGATCCAAGCCCTTAAAATAGGTTAGCGTACCTTCTCCAGCTTTTCTCTCTTAGAATATAAACTTAGGAATAGACTGGTTTACTTCTAATCTCGTCTTTTTGTTCCTAAAGGTATAGACGATTTGATACAATCCTATATCCTTAGGACAGTTTACAACTTAGCAGCAGGAGGCTCCCTAGGACAATCGAAGTTTTACAAGCTTACTTCCCGCTATTACTGGTAGCTATCGATGTAGAAGTACGTCCGCAGATATAGAAAAAACTGTCCTATCTGCAAGGCAGCCAAACACGACCGACAACGTCTATAAGGATTGCTAAAGCCTCTCCTAGCCCCCGAACACCCTTAGAAACACATTACGATAGACTTTGTTACCTGTCTCCCTTGAAGGACTACTTAGGCAGGTGTTAAGGCAAAGAACGTCTTTATAGTTGTAGATCGACACTCTAAGGATCGCTTTGTAGTACCTTGCTAGAGCATAACTTCCAAGGAAACCGCTCGACTCTTTTACGAATACGTCTAGCATTATATAGGCCTTCCTAACAGCATTACCTCTAACAGAGGCTCGCAGTTTATTGCTAAGTTCTAGTAACGCCTTTGCGAGCTTCTAAACATTAATTACTATATCTTAACGTCTTACTACCTAGAAACAGATAGACAAACAGAGATTGCGAATGCCCTGTTTGAACAGACGCTACATTGCTTTATCGATTACTACTAGACGGACTAGCTAAAACACATCCTGACAGTAGAATTCTTAGCTTGCAACTAGGAGTTAGAGACAACGGGACACTCCCCCTTCTACGCTACTAGAGGCTACTACCCCTAAACAGGAATAGAACCTTAAGACCTACTACCGCGACCTAACGACCTAGACGAAGTCAATGTAGACGACTAGGCAACACATCTCTTCTAGATCTATTAAGAAGTTTAAGAGGAAATAACCTACGCCTAGGCTATCTAAGAAGAACAAGCTAATCGAAGACGACAACCAGCTCCTAACTATTAAGTAGGAGACAGAGTGTACCTAGATTCTAAGAACATTGTTATAGGAAGATCTTCTCGCAAACTTAATTAGAAAAAATTAGGCCCCTTCCCTATTATAAAGAAGATTAGCTCGCACGCTTACTGCCTCTAACTGCTAGAAGAATAGGAAATACACGACGTCTTCTATCCTGTCCGACTAAGACCTAAGGAAGGAGATCCCTTCCTAATTTAATTGTAAGACTAAGAACGAACCCGCATCCTCCCTATAGAAGACGACAGCGAAGATAAAGAAGAAGAATACTATATACGCAAAATTACAGACTGTTAAGTAATTAATAGATAGACAAAGTACAAGGTCTAATAGCAAAGCTACAAAGACTAGGATACTACTTAGGAACCCCTTAGAAACATTATCTTCGACAAGGACAAGATTAAAGCCTTCTACTGTTAAAACCTCTTAGACTCTAGAGACTACCGCCTAGAAACCCGGTATAGCTAAAGAGAACTAGACTCTGCTTACTAATAGAATATTAACCGTAACATTAGGCCTGCTCCTAGGAGTAAGCAGACTTACCCTTAGTATCTTAAACTACTAAGGCTTCGTAGGAACTTAGCTATATTAAGGGGGGCTACTGTTACGGTTAACAGATATCAAAGAGAAAACAACAGCACCTAGGGCCTAACTAGAACTATTGAGATTTACAGACTACAGGCCAACAACTACTAGATAGAGCAAGAAGGCTCTAAGAGAGTAAAAGGTGACTTAACCCGCGCTGCAAACACTCCTAGCTTAGTTCTAGAACCTTTAGAAAAAGCGGGTCTAGGAAATAAATTTGTTTGCAGAACAAAGAAACAGACTTTGGTAAGAAAGTTACTAGCAAACACGCAAACAACTAGCTAGGGCTGGGGGATATAAGAACCTGCTGTTGCCCTCCTAATCTTTCGCTTCTTCTTGTTTATAGCTCGTCTTGTATATTAATTCAGCTTTTACACCTTAGACCCTAGTCCTTCCTTCCTTTACTTGGTTTTTACATTCCTTACTTTAGACTTTAGCTTCCCCCCTAATACTAACTCTTATATCCCTTCCTCTAGACTTTGTTTTCTCTAGCTCCTCCTACCTACTTTGACTTTTACATCGACCTCTTCCGACTACTTAGCTTCCCCCTTAACACGTTCTTAAAGGGGAGAATAGAAGCAGTATAACTTGTTCTGTTGTCTACTATTCTATATATATAAGGCAGACCTAGTAAAGGTCTAGTGTTAGGGGACGCTGTCCTACTAGGTCTCGGACCTGGACCGACCGTCGTCCTAAGGAGTACGACTTAGCTGCACTAGCAAGACCTAGCTAGACCGAGCCCTAACCCGGCCTAGCTAAGTCGGCATCTCCTCCCCCTACATCCTGTTTAGAGGGAATTCTCTATACCCCTATATAGAGGGAAATCTCTGCATCCCTGTACAGAGGGAAATCTCTGCACCCTGTACAGAGGGAAATTGCTGGCTTGCTTCGTAGGTACAAAATATACAGTAGCGGACGACGAAGGAACTGCCTATTAGTTCCTTTATATAGATACCTAGCTTCAGGTTTCTAAACTAAGATTCTTGAACCTATTACATCTAGCTAGCTGTGTGCAGACCTGCTAGGGGGGGTTAATTGCGTACACTGTATAGGGAGGCTATGCGATAGCGTACGTAGCCTGTAAGTAAGAGTAGCTTACGAGGTCGTAAGCCTGTAGAGCGAGGGGTAGTAATACAGAGTGGTTGGTCCAGGTTATTACTGTTGCAGCGGCAGAAAGGGGTAGGACCGCGTAATAGGGTGGACCCTCGGAATTTCAGCTCGGCCCTTCCGGACCGAGCCGGGCCTTAGCACACCACCCCTAAGGCTCTCGCCTACTACTATATAGATTCCTTTCCCTCCTTAGTTCGAGATATAGTTATTAAAAAGGCCGTATTGAATTATATCTGCGTGCCCGGATTATTATATCTCGAACTTACTTACTACACTAACTCCGCACTACGCGAAAGGGACCGTTAAACTATCCGGACACCCGAATAACGCACGCGCACCAAAAACACTAAACCAACAACCCCCAGCACTGTAAGACAGTTATAGAGAGCTTCTTAACGGTAGAGAGCAGCGTTACTGGCCGCAGCGGAAAGAAAAAGACTGACAGACCGAGGGATAGGCGTACCAGTATCCTCGACGATAAAATAGCCACTAAGGGCCTTACAGAAGAAGAGATAGATAAAGCGAAGAGGGGCATAGAGAGCTATGCCGAACTGTACGCACGCGAGCTAGAGGAAATAGAAGAGTATCTGGCAGAAAATAGAGCTAAGAAGGTGTTCGACATTATCACCTTCGTCGAGAAGAAGTTTTATAGGAACACAGAAGAAAACAGGAGACTAAGAGAAGAAATAGAAACGGTAATAGCCGAGAAGAAATCGGCAGAGACCATTATCGATGTGTTAGAAAATTAAGCAGCAAACCGACTAGCACAACTAAAGGCGAATGATGTGGCGCGGTACACTTGAGCCAAAAGGGACTGGTCAAGTAACTCGGAAGTGACCTGACCAATGTGTACCAGATATATGAACCTTGGCAAGGCATAGTAATGACACGGGCCAACCCACCCCGTATTAGCGAAAAAGGCTTCGTTAGCTAAGATAGAAGCAGCGATGTCGTCGGCGCCGCTACTATATCGAGAAGAACAAGCAGAGACCGCCTTACCGGCAGCCTATAGTTAAGGCGGCACCTTAATAACGTTACTACCGGATCTACTAGCGTTTAGAGACGGAGACCCTAAAGAATAAGAGGCATTTAAGAAGAAGATAAAGAACAAGATAGACTGCGACTATGCAGGAAACAGTGCCGGGGATAGATTAGCCTACCTGGAATCGCGATTAGAAGGTAAAGCTTTTTCGCTAGTAGCGGACCTAGAAGAGGTAACCGCCGAAGAAGCGATTAAAGCGCTGGATTAACGCTTCGGAGACCCCTTCCGAAAGAAGACGGCCCGTAAACAGCTAGACAAGATTAACCAGAACCGGCAGACGTTCAAGGAATTTTATGGACTGTTCCGAAAATATGCTATTAGAGCTAGAGTGTCAGAAGATAAGCAGCTTAACCTACTAAGGCAGAAGCTGAACCCTGAACTAGCTGCAGCTATAGCTTCTATAGAAGACGAAGACCTTAAGAGCTTTATGCACTAAGCGAGAGTTACCGCTAGAAACCTAAGCGCTTATGCGAAGTCGCGCGAATCGAACTAGAAGCCGTCGATAACGTAGACAACGAGACCTCCTGCACCTTTCCGGAGAGCACCTTAGCAGCCGTCGTATTCGCCGCGTTCGTCGTTCGTCCCCACCTGCTACGCGTATAGAAAGCCTGGCTACATCGCTACGAGATGCCAAGCGACGGATAAGCAGAAGCAGGAGTATCGAGCTACGACGCAGCAGCCGAGAAAGGCTATCCAAGCTATAGAGCCGGCTCCGAACGACACCGACAGTGCGGATTGTTGCAGCGGCAGAAAGGGGTAGGACCGAGCGATAGGGCGGACCCTCGGAATTTCGGCTCGGCCCTTCCGGACCGAGCCGGGCCTTGGCACACCACCCCCAAAGCTCTCGCCTACTACTATATAGATTCCTTTCCCTCCTTAGTTCGAGATGTAGTTATTAAAAAGGCTGTATTGAATCTTATCTGCGTGCCCGGATTATTATATCTCGAACTCACTTACTACACTACTACCGCGCTGCGCGAAAGGGACCGTTGAACTATCCGGACACCCGAATAACGCACGCGCACTACACAAACCAAACAACAGCACCGTAAGATAGCTATAGAGAGCTTCTTAACGGTAGAGAGCGGCGTTACAGGCCGAAGCAGAAGCAGAAGAGAAAAGACTAACAGAGCGAGTAGGCGCTCTAGTGTTATCGATAATGAGTTTATTATCGGAGGTTTTACAGCGGAAGAGACTGCAGAGATTAAGGAACGAATAAACGAATACAAGAAAATCTACGACTGTACACTCGAGGAACTTAAAGATTACGTAAACGAGAACGGAGTAGGAAAGGTCTACGACGGCATGGACCTTATTAAGAAGCTGTTTTACAGAACCCTAGAAAAAAAGAGATAGTTAAGAGAGGAAATCGAGGCGGTAAGAGCCGAGAAGGAATTGGCCGAGACTATTATAGACGTGCTAGAAAACCAAGCGGCAAACCGACTAGTACAACTAAAGGCGATAAAGGCTTAGTTAGCTAAGATGGAAGCAGCGATGTCGCCGCTACCGCGCTAAGAAGAGCCAGTAGAGACCGTCTCGCTAGCGGCCTACAGTTAAGGTAGCACCTTAATAACATTACTACCGGACCTACCGGCGCTTAGAGGCGGAGACCCCGAAGACTGGGAAGCGTTTAAGAAGAAGATAAAGAACAAGATAGACCGAGACTACGCCGGAAACAGTGCCGGGGATAGGTTGGCCTACCTAGAGTCGCGATTAGAAGGCGAAACTTTTTCGCTAGTAGCGGACCTAGAAGAGGTAACTGCCGAGGAAGCGATCTAAGTGCTGGATTAACGCTTCGGAGACCCCTTCCGAAAGAAGACGGCCCGCAAACAGCTAGATAAGATCAACTAGAACCGGCAGACGTTCGAAGAGTTCTACGGACTGTTTAGAAAATATGCGATTAGAGCCTAAGTGTCGGAAGATGAGCAGCTCTACCTACTAAGGCAGAAGCTAAACCCTAAACTAGCCGCAGCTATAGCCTCGGTAGAAGACAAAGACCTTAAGAGCTTCGTGCACCGAGCGAGAGTTACCGCGAGGAACCTGAGCGCCTACGCGAAATTACGCGAATCGAACTAGAAGCTGTTGTTGACACAGGCGACGCGACCCCCTGCACCTTTCCGGAGAGCACCTCCGCAGCTATCTTATCAGTTACCGCGTTCGTCGTTCGTTCCTATATGCTATACGTGTAGAAAGCCTAGCTATATCGCTACGAGATGCCAAGCAACAGCCTAACAGAAGCAGGAGTATCGTGTTACGAAGTAGCCGCAGCCGCCGAGAAAGACTATACAGGCTATCGAGCCGGCTCCGAACGATACAGACAGTGTAGACGGTGGAGTGCTACTGAGAATCCTGGGAAAAGATCAGCTAGATAGATAGGCCCCCTATCCAGTATAGACGATAGGGCACTAACAAGAACTACGTTACCGGAAGAAGAGAGTATTAACAGCTGCAACGATCCGCTCTCGGCGGCGGTGGAAGTGAACACGGAAACGGCCATTATCCTTCTAATTACCGTCCACCCCCTCGATAAATCGAGCAAACCACTTTAGCTAAGAGCTTTTATCGATATAGGGGCCCTTATTAGAGCGGCGATCCACTATCGATTAATTCAAAAGCTAATAAAAGGATACGGCTATCTAGTAGAGCTAGCGTCGCCGACATGGATTTCGGCATATAACGGACAGGACACCGAGAGTGTTACGCACTATATGCCATTAAAGACCACCTTGGCAGGTCGCACTACAGAAGCGACGTTCCGAATTATAGATATCGGAAGGTTTAACATTATTATAAGACAGAAATAGATAAAGAACCAGAAAGCCGTTATTAACGTAGGTAAAGGCACCCTTGGATTCAAAACCCAGCAGACCGAAATCGCCGCCAAATCGGTTACAGTCGCCAACGCTAAACCGAACGTTACGACTATCGAAGTGGCTCCGAAGGATAGTTCCGACCCTTAAGACACGATCGGAATAAGAAGTTCAGAAGCTTTAACGACCCTCGCGAGGTCGCCAGACAACGAAATTTACGCTATCTTAATAAAAGACATCGAAGACTACCGGAAGATAATATCGGAAGAAGAAGTGGATCTATTAGAGGTGTTACCGAAAGAACTCTCTAGCTACACTAATGTGTTCTCGAAAGCAGACTCCAACCTACTGCTGCTCTACCGACCGGAATATAACAACAAGATCTGGTTAAAAGAAGGAGCCGCGCTGCCAAGAACCGAACCCCTAAGACGCTTATCGCCGGCCGAGCTGGACCAGGTAGAAGTGTTTGTTCGAGAGAATCTGGCGAAGAAGTTTATTACGCTAAGCTTAGCAGAATATGCGTTACCAATTCTTTTCGTACGGAAACCCGGAGGTAGTCTCCGACTGTGCGTAGATTACCGTAGCCTTAATAAGGTTATTAAGAGAGATGTGTATCCGCTGCCTCTAATCGATAAGACTATACAACGAGTAGCTAAGGCTAAGTGGTTTAGTAAGCTGGATATCCGCTAAGCGTTCTACCGGTTAAGGAACGAAGAAGGACAAACCGAAGATCTTACAACATTCGCTACGCGTATAGGCAATTTTAAATAGCTGGTAATGCCTTTCGGACTCACTAACGCGCCGGCCGTGTAGCAACGCTTTATAAACTATACCTTTATAGACATGCTAGAACAGTTCGTATCTATCTACTTAGACGACATTCTTATCTATACTAAGGGAACGAGAGAGCAACATACGGACTACATTAAGAGGGTGTTAAAGAGACTCCGCGAGGTCGGACTAAACGCAGACACGAAGAAGAGCGAGTTCTACTAGACCGAAGTTAAATACCTCGGCCTTATCGTCGGAAGAGAAGGAATTCGGATAGACCTATCGAAAGTGGCTGCCGTCGCAGAATGGAAGTAACCAACATCCGGAAACACTACGCAAATCAGATCGTTTCTCGGATTCTGCAGCTACTATCGACGGTTTATTAAGAACTTTAGCAAGATAGCGAGACTACTGAACGAAGCATTAAAGGAGGCCGCTAGCCTATAGAACGAGAGGTGCACAGAAGCCTTCAACTAGCTAAAGGAGGCGGTAGCCTTAGCGCCAGTACTAGCGCACTTCCGACCGGAAAAGAGGATCTACGTAGAAACGGACGCTTCCGACACAGTAACAGCAGGGGTCCTTTCTTAATACGCTGACGACGACGAGACTCTCCATCCGGTGGCTTTCTTTAGCAAGTCTATAAATAATGCTAAGCGGAACTACGCTATTTATAACAAAGAGCTGCTAGCTATTATTCAGGCTTTTAAGGAGTAGAAACCAGAGCTTATAGCTAGACGGAGCACGGTCTAGGTCCTTACGGACCACCAGTTACTGACCTACTTTTTAAAGACGTAGAAGCTATTACAGCGCCAGGCCTAGTAGGCTACCTACTTATCCGGATTCGATTTTAAGATTACCTATCGGCCAGGAGCTCAAAATGGAAAGGCTAGTGCGCTAACGAGAAGAGAAGGAAAGACCAGCTGCGCGAAAGAAGATCCGAACATGTTTCAGAAAGTGCTAACAGAACGAATAGTAGACGCCGAGGTGTTAAAAGAGGTAGGGATCTGTGCGATAGAGCCGCCGATTAAAGAAGAGACGCTGTACGAGAAAGTAGAACTGCTTAATTAGCAGCAGAAGCTCGGCAAAACCGGCTTAGGGAAACTAATCGTTCCGGAAGAACTGATTACAGAGGTTATCTAGCTGGTCTATAGCTCTACGGATGTTGGTTACGCAGGATCGAAGAAGACGATAGAAGCAATAAGGACGACCTACTGGTTTCCGCGAATCTTTGAGCGGATACATCGGTTTATAGCTAACTGTTATGTGTGCCGAGCTGCGAAGCTACGTTACGGCCTTCCGGCCGGCCTGTTAAAGCCACTTCCGATCTCTAAGAAACTATAGCAGCATAATACGATGGACTTCGTAACCGGCCTGCCAGACTCCGATAGATACGACGCTACGCTTAACGTAGTAGATCGACTAAGCAAAAAACGCTATTTCATCCCCTACCGAGCTAAGGATAAAGGAACTACTACAGAAGAAACGGCGAGAATGTTGATCCAGTATATATAGAAGCACTACGGCCTGCCGGATACTATTACTACGGATAGGGGTCCTCAGTTTACTGCAGACGTATAGAAAGCCATTAACTAGGCCCTCGGAATTCGTAGAAAGCTTAGCACGGCCGCTTACCCTTAGACTAACAGCTAGTCTAAAGTAGCTAACTGTAAGATAGAAAAGTATCTGCGAATCTTCTGTAGCTATTATTAAGCAGAGTGGATTAAGATGTTGCCGATAGCCGAATTCTGCGCCAATTCAGCACGGTTGGAAGCCACCTTACTAGCGCCGTTTAAGATAACCTACAGCTATCTTCCGAGGATAAGCTTTTAACTACCGAACGAACCCAGCTCTTTAGAACTATCCACCGCTACCTCGTCGAAGAGAATCGCCGCAGCGGCGGCAGAAGCGCTCCGATCTCAGATAGAAGAAGCGATTAAGGTAGCGAAAGAGGCGATAGAATCAGCTTAGAAGAAGATAGTAACTCGAGCTAATAGAAAGAGGTTACCGATAGAATTCGAGGAAGGCCAAAGGGTATAGCTCAATACGCGGAAGCTAAGGCTAAAGGGCAACGCGAAGCTCAACCCTCGTTACGTAGGTCCGTTTAAGATAATAGAAAAGAGGTCGCCGGTAACATACAGGCTCCAGCTGCCGAAATCGTTCCGGATCTACGATGTCTTTTACTCGGATCTGCTAAGCCTAGACCCTAAAGATAGTCTTCCGGATCAGGGGTTCGCTGAACCCCTGTCGATCGAAATAGACAGTAAAGAAGAAGAATAGGAGGTGGAAGATGTTATAGATGTAAGAAGACGAAGAGGATCCATTGAAGCGAGGATCTTATAGAAAGGATAGCTAGAAGACTATAAATAGTATCCGGTCGAGAACCTCCGGAATTCGGTAGAGCTGCTAAGAGAATTTTATGTACGGAATCCAAGAAAGCCGCGACCCGAGTGGCTAGGAAATTGATAAATCCGGAAGAAGAAGAAAAGCCGCGTCCGCTCCATCGATAAAGAAACCGATAAAGACGATCGTAGCGGTCGCTTCGCTGGAGTCTTCGACTTAGCTACTACCTATCTTCGCATCGGCAGGCAGCTCGCCGACGCCGGTTTACGGCGTCGGCGCCGCCGGCCCTGCGATAGGTAAGGGTTTTAGTAGAGAAAGAAAAATAAGAAGACGGCGAGAGGCAGATAGATCTATATAGACCTACAAGACGGCGTATAGACCGGTCAAGCCGCAGCTCGGGTGACCGCTGGCTCCGATCAGATGGAACGGATCAGATAGACGACAAGTAAAGATGTTAGATAGTAACGATGTAAAAAAATAATAATAATAATAATAATTTTGGAGGAACAGATAACTAAGCGGTCGAGGGCGACTGCTGATAAGGGAGGGGGGTGGTGTTGCGGCGGCAGAAAGGGGTGGGACCGAGCGATAGGGCGGACCCTTGGAATTTCGGCTTGGCCCTTCTGGACCGAGCCGAGCCTTAGCACACTACCCCCAAAGCTCTCGCCTACCACTATATAGATTCCTTTCCCTCCTTAGTTCGAGATATAGTTATCAAAAAGGCCGTATTGAATCTTATCTGCGTGCCCGGATTACGGATAGTGGAGTGCTACTGTGAATCCTAGGAAAAGACTAGCTGGACGGATAGGCCCCCTATCTAGTATAGACTATAGGGCACTAGAGCGATCCGCGCTACCGGAGTATAGAAGCATTAACAGTTGTAGCGGTCCGCTCTTAGCGGCGGTGGAAGTGAATACAGAGACAGCTATTATCCTTCTAATTACTGTCTACCCCCTCGATAGCTTAAGCAGACCACTTTAGATAAGAGCTTTTATCGACACAGGAGCCCTTATTAGAGCCGCGATCTACTATCGACTAGTTCAGAAACTGATAAAAGGATACGGTTATCCGGTTAAGCTAGCGTTGCCGACGAGAATTTCGGTATACGACGGACAAGACACTAAGAGTGTTACGCATTATATGCTATTAAAGACTACCCTAGCTGGTCTCACTACGGAAGCGACGTTCCGAATTATAGATATCGGAAGGCTTAACATTATTATAGGACAGAAATAGATAAAGAACCAAAAAGCTGTCGTCGACGTAGGCGAAGGCACGCTAGGGTTTAAAGACCAGCAGAGTAGAGTCGCTGCCGAATCGGCCACCGTCGTCGCCGCGGAACCGAACGTTACGACTACCGAACCGGTTCCGAGGGACCGGTCCGACCCTCTAAACACGATTGGAATAATAAGCTCGGAGGCTTTAACGACCCTCGTAAGGTCGCCGGACAATAAGATTTACGCTATCTCGATATAAGACATCGAAGACTACTGGAAGATAATAGCGGAAGAAGAAGTAGATCTACTAGAGGTATTGCCAAAGAAACTCTACAGCTACGCTAACGTGTTCTTAAAGGCTGACTCCAATCTCCTGCCACTCTACCGACCGGAATATAACAACAAGATCCAGTTAAAAGAAACAGCCGCGTTGCCGAGAACCGAGCCCCTAAGACGATTGTCGCCGGCTGAGCTAGACTAGGTAGAAGTGTTTGTTTAAGAGAGTCTAGCGAAGAAGTTTATTACGCTAAGCTTAGCTATGTATACGTCGCCGATTCTTTTCGTACAGAAACCCGGAGGTAGCCTCCGACTGTGCGTATATTACAGAGGCCTTAATAAGGTTACTAAGAGATACGTATATCCGCTGCCTCTAATCGATAAGACTATACAGAGGGTGGCGAAGGCTAAGTGGTTCAGCAAGTTAGATATTCGCCAAGCTTTCTATTAACTAAGAAACGAAGAAGGACAAACCGAAGATCTTACAACGTTCGCTATGCGTATAGGCAATTTCAAGTAGTTGGTAATGCCTTTCGGACTTACTAACGCGCCGGCAGTGTAGCAATGCTTTATAAACTACACCTTTATAGACATGCTGGAACGGTTTGTGTCTATCTACTTGGACGACATCCTTATTTCCACTAAAGGAACGAGAGAGCAATATACGGACTACATCGAGAAAGTGTTAACTAGGCTCCGCGAGGTTAGCTTAAACGCAGACACAAAGAAGAGCGAGTTCTACTAGACCGAAGTCAAATATCTCGGTCTTATCGTCGGAAGAGAAGAAATTCGGATAGACCTATCGAAAGTCGCCGCCGTCGCGGAATAGAAGCAGCCGAGATCTGGAAACACTACGCAAATCAGAGCGTTTCTCAGATTCTGCAGCTACTATCGACAGTTTATTAAGGACTTTAGCAAGATAGCGAGACCCCTGAGCGAAGCGCTAAAGAAAGAGGCCGCTGGCCTATAGAATAAGAGGTATACAGAAGCCTTTAACTGGCTAAAGGAGGCAGTAGCCTCAGCGCTAGTGCTAGTACACTTCCGACTAGAAAAGACGATCTATGTAGAAACGGAAACTTCCGACATAGTAACAGCAGGGGTCCTTTCCCAGTACGCTAATAACGACGAGACCCTCTATCCAGTGGCTTTCTTTAGCAAGTCTATAAATAATGCTAAGCAGAACTACGCTATCTACGATAAAGAACTATTGGCTATTATACAGGCGTTCGAAGAGTGGAAGCCGGAGCTTATAGCTAGAAAGAGCACAGTCCAGGTCCTTACAGATTACTAGTCACTTACCTATTTTATAAAGACGTAGAAGCTGTCGCGGCGCTAAGCTCGGTAGGCCGCCTACTTGTCCGGATTCGACTTTAAGATTACTTACCGACCTGGAGCTTAGAATGGAAAGGCTAATACACTAACGAGAAGAGAAGGAAAGACTAGCTGCGTAAAAGAAGATCTAAACATGTTTCAGAAGGTGTTGACCGAACGAATAGTAGATGCCGAGGTGTTAAAAGAGGTAAGGATCTATGCGATAGAGCCGCCAACCAAGGAAGAAACGCTCTACGAGAAAGTGGAACGGCTTAACTAGCAGCAGAAGCTTAACAAAACCGGCTTAGGGAAGCTAATCGTTCTGGAAGAACTGGTTACAGAGGTTATCCAGCTGGTTTATAGTTCTAAAGACGTCGGCTACGCAGGATCGAAAAAGACGATAGAAGCAATAAGGACGACCTACTGGTTTCCGCGAATTTTCGAGCGGATCTACCGGTTTATTACTAACTGTTACGTATGCCGAGCTGTGAAGCTACGTTATAGCCTTCTAGCCGGTCTGTTAAAGCCACTTCCGATCCCTAAGAAACCGTAGCAGCACATTACGATGGATTTCGTAACCGGCCTGCCGGATTACGATAGATATAATGCTACGCTTAACGTAGTAGATCGACTAAGCAAGGAGCGCCACTTCATCCCCTGTAGAGCTAAGGATAAAGGAACTACTGCGGAAGAAACGGCGAGAATGCTAATACAGTACGTATAGAAGCACTACGGCCTGCCGGACACTATCACTACGGATAGGGGTCCTCAATTTACTGCTGATGTATAGAAAGCCATTAACCAAGCTCTCGGAATTCGTGGAAAGCTTAGCACGGCCGCTTACCCTCAAACAGACAGTCAGTCTAAAGTAGCGAACCGAGAGATAGAAAAATATCTGCGAATCTTCTGCAGCTATTATTAAGCAGAGTGGGTTAAGGTGTTGCCTATAGCCGAATTCTGCGCCAACTTAGCACGGTTAGAGGCCACCTTACTGGCACCGTTTAAGATAACCTATAGCTATCTTCCGAGGATAAGCTTTCAACTGCTAAGCGAACCCAGCTCTTTAGAACCGTCTATATCTACCGCTACCTCGTTGAAGAGAGTCGCTGCGGCCGCGGCAGAAGCGCTTAGATCTTAGATAGAAGAAGCAATCCGCGTAGCAAAGGAGGCGATAGAATCGGCTCAGAAGAAGATAGTGACTCGAGCTAATAGAAAGCGGTTACTAATAGAATTCAAAGAAGGCCAAAAGGTATAGCTTAACACGTGGAACCTAAGGCTAAGAGGCAACGCTAAGCTTAACTCCCGTTACGTAGGTCCGTTCAAGATAGTAGAAAAGAGGTTCTCGGTAACTTATCGGCTCTAACTACCGAAAACGTTCCGAATCTACAATGTCTTCTATTTGGACCTACTAAGTTTAGACCCTAAAGACGGCCTTCCAGAACAAGGGTTCGCCGAACCCCTACCAATCGAGATAGACGAAGAAGAAGAAGAGGAGGAAGTGGAGGATGTAGTAAATATAAGAAAGCAGAGAGAATCTATCGAAGCGAGGATCTTATAGAAAGGATGGCCGGAAGACTATAAATAGTATCCGGCCGAGAACCTCCGGAATTCGGCGGAGCTGCTAAGAGAGTTTTATGTCCAGAACCCGAGGAAGCCGAAGCCTAAGTGGCTCCGAAGCTAATTATTCCAAAAAAAAGGAGGAACAGATAAGTAAGCAGTCGAGGGCGACCGCTAGTAAGGGAGGGGGGTAGTGTTGCGGCAGCAGAAAGGGGTGGGACTAAGTAATAGGGTGGACCCTCGGAATTTCAGCTCGGCCCTTCTGGACCAAGCCGGGCCTTGGCACACTACCCCTAAGGCTCTCGCCTACTACTACATAGATTCCTTTCCCTCTTTAGTTCGAGATATAGTTATCAAAAAGGCCGTATTGAATTATATCTGCGTGCCTGGATCAATTACCAAGCCTTGCCTAAGGTTTATATATCTAGTACACATTAGTTAAGTCACTTCTGAGTTACTTAATCAGTCCCTTTTGGCTTAAGTATACTGCGTTACATTAGGTTATAGAGTGCGCATACGTTATTCGGGTAACTGGATGTAATTCGACGGCCCCTTTTGCGCAGCGCGGTGTTCGTGTAGTGTTACAGTCAACAGATGTGAAACGGAAAACACGGTTAACAGATGTAAAACGGAAAACAACAGCATCTAGGACCTAACTAGAACTATTAAGATTTACAGACTATAGGCCAACAACTACTAGATAGAGCAAGAAGACTCTAAGAGAGTAAAAGGCGCCTTATCCTGCGATGCAAACACTCCTAGCTTAGTTCTAGAACCTTTGGAAAAAGCAGGTCTAGGAAATAAATTTGTTTGCAGAACAAAGAAACAGAGTTTAGTAAGAAAGTTACTAGCAAACATACAAACAACTAGCTAGGGCAGGGGGATATAAGAACCTGCTGCCGCCTACCTAATCTTTCTCTTCTTCTTGTTTATAGCTCGTCTTGTGTATCTAATTCAGCTTTTACACTTTAGACTTTAGTCCTTCCTCCTAGCACTTAGTTTTTACACTCCTTACTTTAGACTTTAGCTTCCCTTTCTATACTAACTTTTATATCCCCTCCTTTAGACTTTGTTTCTTCTAGCCCCTCCTACTTACTTCGACTTTTACACCGACCCTTTCCGACTACGCAGCTCTACCCTTAACATTACGAGCTTTTAACCAAACACTAGACTATTAACATAGTCTTCTACACCCTACGAGAAGAGGTCCCCTTTAAGGAATACTTACAACTGGACCTATTAGCAGAAGGAATTATTAACCTAATAAACAACGATCCTAACCTTGCCCTCCGAGTCTTCTTTACAGCAACGAACATCGTCTATATAGGCATTAAACAAGTAAAGGAACTCAACCAATACATTAATAGCTTAGAAGCAATACTATTAGATTGCAAGGATTAGCTATAAGAGATAGAACGAAAGATAGCTAATCTAACACTTAAGAAAGCCTAGACATAAGGACAATTGCAGGAAGCTCTAAACCTAAGGACACAGAACACTACTAGAGAACCTACTAGCAAGAAAGTAGCTAACCTAGAACTATTCTATAGAGACAAGGACAAGTTTGATAAATTCCGACTACAATTGTTAATTAAACTCTTAGCTAATGCAGACTACTTCCTGAACGAACAACAGAAGGTCTCGTACGCGTTCTCTCTCCTTGCTAGCAAGGTATTGCAACAGGTCTTACACTGGTTTAACCCAAAGACACTACAAGTTACTTGTCTAGAAGTTACTACCTTGCTTACTGCTCTCGACTCGGCCTTTAGTAACCTATACCGTAAGTCTACGGCCTAACAGTTAATCCGAACTCTTAAGTAAACTAACAAGTTATTCTCGGACTACTACGCATAATTCTTATAGGAAATCGGATACTGCGAGTACGATATAGAAGCCTAATAGTCGGCTTTGGTTGCTGGCCTAAGCACTAAACTTCTTACTAAACTAGAAGACTAGGAGCATAAATCTTTGTTATTTTACGAACTAGTTACCCTCTGCCAACGCCTCGACAGTCGTCGAAACCTGTTCTTAAACATTATTAAGGTACACGGCAACCTACTTAACAACTGTACGAGCTAGCATCCTGTTACGACTCTTCTAACCTTTACCTAAAACTAACCTAATCCTCCCTTAGCCCTACGACTTCCTCCTGTTAACGGCGAACCTATAGACATTAGTTTAGCTAAGCTTTAAGACAGTCGACTTATACAAGAAGAAAAGCAGCGTTACTGTAACCAACGTCTCTATATATACTATAGGGAGCTAAACTACATTGCGATCAACTGCCTAACTCTAGTTAATTGCTGCAATAAGGCAGGCACCCCTTTCAGATTCTCTATAGCCGCCCTAGCACTAAAGGACAACAGCAAGGACTAGGGAAACGCTTAGGCCTATTAACAAGATGCCTAACAGGCAAGCATTTAGATCGACATCGTACAATCTCTTCTTCTATAGTGTAATTCTGTACTAAAGCAGAGGATAAGTTAACTTGTCCTCCCTTTGTAGTTATAGCAAAAATCTACACTAAGAAGAATTCCCTATACTTAGTACTTACGATAATCGACTGCAGCGCAACTAGCAAGAGTTTTATTAACCCTAGACTTGCTAACTCCTTAGGAATCCCTACTTAGAACTTAAGATACTCTAGACCCTTAAAGATGTTTAGCGGCAGCGAGGCCTCTATAGGAGGTATAACTTAGATTGCCTATGTTAAACTTTAACTTAGGAACGACTACAAAGAATACCTCTCTTGCTTTGTTATACCTCTGCCTAACTAGAAAATGATCCTAGGATTGCTTTAGCTAAAGCTCTATAACCTACAGATTAACTAGGATACTAGAAGCCTCGATTAAAACTTAGAACATTGCCGAAACTATTGCTACACTTTAACTTAGCTTACTCCTGCGAACAGTACAAAAGATTCGATCCTCTAAGTATCCGCAGCTGCTTTCTACCTAGCTACAAAGGAAAAAGGAGCTTAAATCTTTGCTACGTTAATAGAAGATATTGAGAAAGCTCTTGCTAAGTTTGACAAAAAACGAGAAGCTACTAACCTAGAGACAAAAGCACTAACAGAATGCTACGATTTCCTTAGTATACAGTTAGTTAAAGAAGCTAACAAGCTACCTCCGTACCGACCTTATAACTACAAGATTAAACTAGAAGAAGGCTAGTTACCCCCTTTTAGACCTCTCTATTAAATGTCCTATAAGGAACTCTAAGTCCTGCAAAAGTTCCTATAACAAAATCTTTAGAAAGGCTTTATTCGATCTAATCGCTCCCCTGCCGCTAGCCCTGTTATATTTGTTAAGAAACCCGCCAGAGGGCTACGCTTCTGTATTAACTACCGCAACCTTAACGCTATCTCTAAGAAGAACCGTTATCTAATCCCTCTAATCTAAGAAACACTAGAACGCCTCTCGAAAGCAAAATAGTTTACTAAGCTTAATGTAATTGCGGCCTTTAACAAGATTTGGATATCTAAAGGATAAGAATAGTTAACAGCCTTGAGAACCCAGTACAGCCTGTTTAAATCCCTAGTAATGCTCTTTAGAATGTGCAATATACCTAGCACTTTTTAAGAATATATAAACGACATACTAAGAGAGTACTTACACCAATTCGTTACCGCTTACATTAACGACATCCTAGTCTACAGTACAACACTGGAAGAGCATTAGAAACACGTCCAAAAGGTACTGGCAAAACTGGAAGAAGCAGGCTTGCATCTAGACATTAACAAGTGCGAATTTTACTAATAAGAAGTTCAGTTCCTTAGCCTTATTATCTTAGACAAAGGTATCTGTATAGATCTAGCAAAGATTTAAGCAATCCTGGACTAGAAGATCCTAAAGACTGTTAAAGAAGTGCAAGGCTTCCTTAGGTTTGCCAACTTCTACTGTCGTTTTATTTAGGGCTTTAGCTTAATAGTAAAGCTACTAACTACGCTAACAAAGAAGGAGGCCAAGTTTGACTGGAATAACTCCTGCTAATACGTATTTAACCTCCTATAGCAACGATTTACTAGAGACCCAATCCTTTAATACTTTAACTTTAACTTAGAAACCTGCGTAGAAACAGATGCCTCTAACGGAGCTATTAGAGCAGTCCTCCTTTAACGAAAGTCGCCTAACTAGCTATAGCTCCTAGTAGCTTACCTTTTAAAGAAGATGCTACCTCCCGAATACAATTACGAGATTTACGACAAAGAGCTCCTTGCAATCGTTAAAGTATTTAAAGAGTAGCGCCTAAAACTCAAAGGTGCAGCCTACCCGACCTAAGTCAGTTTAGACTAAAAGAACTTAATTCATTTTATAAAGAGCAAAATCCTTAATCGCAGACAAGCGTGCTAGAGCGAATTCCTTTTAAGGTGAAACTTTGTTATTCAATACGTGCCTAGATTACTTCATTCTAGGGCTAATGCCCTTACCTAGATGCCTAGAATCTATCTAGTAGACAGAAGAGAAGGCTAGGCAATGTGTAACTAAACTATCCTAAAGGCTTACAACCTAAGCAAAGACCTAGAGATCTACTTAAAGGAAGGTATACTATTAATCGTTGCATCTTTTGCCCTATACCTTATACCTGCTTTCCTAGAGGATAACGATTTAGAAAGCGAACCAGACAACGAAACTATTAACACTGAATATTCTGAAATTAAAGGCTCTATTAACTCTAGCAACAAACCGAACGATAAAGAATTAACTAAAGAAGCAAACTACCCTAGAGAACTGCTCCTAATAATTAGAGAAGCTTACAAATTAGACGAACAAGCTTAAGGACTGATCCAAGCCCTTAAAATAGGTCAGCGTACCTTCCCTGGCTTTTCTCTCTTAGAATACGAACTTAGGGATAGACTGGTTTACTTCCAATCTCGTCTTTTTGTTCCTAAAGGTGCAGACGATTTAATACGACCCTATATCCTTAGGACAGTTTACAACTTAGCAGCAGGAGGCTACCTAGGACGATCGAAGCTTTACAAGCTTACTTCCCGCTACTACTAGTAGCCGTTGATGTAGAAGCACGTCTACAGATACAGAAATAACTGTCCTATCTGTAAGGCAGCCAAACACGACCGACAACGTCTATACGGATTGCTAAAGCCTCTCCTAGCCCCTAAGCACCCTTAGAAACACATTACAATAGACTTTGTTACCTGTCTCCCTTAAGGGACTACTTAGGTAGGTGTTAAGGCAAAGAACGTCTTTGTAGTAGTAGCTCGGCACTCTAAGGACCGCTTTGTAGTACCCTGCTAGAGCATAACTTCCAAGGAAACCGCTCGACTCTTTTACGAATACTTCTGGCGTTACGTAGGCCTTCTGGACAGCATTACCTCTAACAGAGGCTCTTAGTTTATTGCTAAGTTCTGGAAATACCTTTGCAAGCTGCTAAATATTAACTACTACATCTTAACGTCCTACTACCTAGAAACAGATAGACAAATAGAGATTGCGAATGCCCTGTTCGAACAGACGCTACGTTGCTTTATCGATTACTACTAGAAGGACTAGCCAAAACACATCCTGACAGTAGAATTCTTAGCTCGCAACTAGGAGTTAGAGACAACAGGACACTCCTCCTTCTATACTACTAGAGGCTACTACCCCCGAACAGGAATAGAACCTTAAGACCTACTACTGCGACCTAACGACCTAGACGAAGTCGATGCAGACGAATAGGCAACGCACCTCTTCTAGATCTATTAGGAAGTCCAAGAAGAGATAACTTACACCTAGGCTATCTACGAAGAACAAGCTAATCAAAAACGACAACTAGCTCTAGACTATTAAGTAGGAGACAGAGTGTACCTAGACTCTAAGAACATTGTTACAGGAAGACCTTCTCGCAAACTTAATAAGAAAAAACGAGGCCCCTTCCCTATTATAGAAAAGATCAGCTCGCACGCATACTGCCTCCAACTGCCGGAAGACTAGGAAATCTACGATGTCTTCTATCCTGTTCGACTAAGACCTAAAGAAGGAGATTCCTTGCTAATCTAATTGCAAGACTAAGAACGAACCCGCATTCTCCCTGCAGAAGACAATAGTAAAGACGAAGAAGGAGAATACTATATACGCAAAATTACAGACTGTTAAGTAATTAATAGACAGACAAAGTACAAAGTTTAATAGCAAAGCTACGAAGACTAGGACACTACTTAGGAACCTCTTAGAAATATTATCTTCGACAAGGACAAGATTAAAGCCTTCTACTGTCAAAACCTCTTAGACTCCAGAGACTACCGCCTAGAAACCCGGTACAGCCAAAGAGAACTAGATTCTGCTTACTAATAGAATATTAACTGTAATATTAGGCCTGCTCCTAGGAATAAGCAGACTTACCCCTAGTATCTTAAACTACTAAGTCTTCGTAGGAACTCCGCTATATTAAGGGGGGCTACTATTACGGTTAACAGATATAAAATGGAAAACACAGTTAACAGATGTAAAACGGAAAACAACAGCATCTAGGACCTAACTAGAACTATTAAGATTTACAGACTATAGGCCAACAACTACTAGATAGAGCAAGAAGACTCTAAGAGAGTAAAAGGCGACTTATCCTGCGATGCAAACACTCCTAGCTTAGTTCTAGAACCTTTGGAAAAAGCTGATCTAGGCAGGCAGATATAATTCAATACGGCCTTTTTAATAACTATATCTCAAACTAAAGAAGGAAAGAAATCTATACGGCAGTAGGTAAGGGCTTTAGGGGTAGTGTGCCAAGGCCCGGCTCGGTCTAGAAGGGCCGAGCCGAAATTCCGAGGGTCTACCCTATTACTTAGTCCTACCCCTTTCTGCTGCTGCAACACTACCCCCCTCCCTTACTAGCAGTCGACCTCGACTACTTACTTATCTCTCTTTTTTTTTAATTCCTTCTACAGAAACCCCTCTTTGAAACCGACATTACCTGTAAGGGCTTAAGAATCTTAGTTTAGAAACTTAAGGCTAGGTATCTATATAAAGGAACTAATAGGTAGTTCCTTCGTCGCTCGCTGCCGTACAATTTGTACCTACGAAGCCAAGCTAGCAATTTCCCTCTATATAGAGGAGCAAGGTTCCTAACTCTATATAGAGGGTCGGGAGTTTCCCTCTATACAGGATGCAGAGTTTTCCCTCTGTTTAGAGGGGCAGCAATTCCCCTCTATATAGGGCTGTAGGATTCTCCCTCTATATAGGAGTAGGGTCGTATTAGTAATAGGATTCTCTCTCTATATAGGAGTAGGGTCGTATTAGTAACTCTGTATAGAGGGTAGGGTCGTGCTAGCGCTGCTAAGTCGCAGTCCCTAGGGCGACAGCTAGCTTAGGTCTAGGGCCTAGACTAGACAGCGCCCCCTAATAATACCCCCCTCCCTTCCTGTAGTGCTTCCCTTATATACGACGTATTATATAGCTTTATCTTATAGCGTTCCTCCTATAGGTAGCGCCTTCCTGTCTTCGTCTAGTCGTCTATAGTTAATTGTCGACTAGGCACTTGCTAGTCGGCAATGCCTGCTAGATGCCCTCCCTGTTGTTGCTAGGGCTTTAGGTAGTAGTTGCCCGTTCGTCCTAGGTCTACCCCCTCCCTCTACGCTACTGCAACCTTAGGCCTGTCTATTTAGATCCTGTAGCTAAAGCGGAAGAGGACCTACAAGCAGGGAAGGCAGGTAGTACTAGATCGCTTCTACCTAATCTTAACCTATTCCGTTTGCTACTTTAAGGATGCTAAAGCTAAGGCAGAGGAGGACCTGCGAGCAGTTACGAAGGTGTAGGAGGTGCTCGGTCCTGTCTGCCTATTTACCTGCCTCCTATCCTTCGTCCGTTTATCTCCTATCCTATAGCTCTAGCCGTGCACTCTGCGTCCTATCCGTATAGTCTAGTAGTAGTAGGCCGTCTAACTCTGTCCCTCTGCCTTGATTGTCGTCCGGAGTTTAGCTCCTAGTTAGATCTTCCTGCCCGTTATCGTCTGTAGGGTAAGGTAGTAGTCGTTCCCCTAGCAGTTGTCTGTACAGTCTCGGGTAGGCTGGTTATCTCGTACAGGCCTGCCTTGCCCTATGCTAGCTCTATTCCTGTTCTTCTTCCTTTCCCTCTTCCTGTACCTATACTATACTTCTTATAGGTTCCTTAGTGTCGTCTCTTCTTTTATATCCCTAGGGATAGATATCTCTAATTCTCTCTATTCCTACCTCCCCTTTGCAGCTTCCTAGTCTTGCCTGCAGCTGCCCGACGTCTCTTGTAGCTGCCTAGTCTAGGCTGTAGCTGCCTAACATTACTTGCAGCTGCCTCGTCCTGTAGCTGCTATTTTTCCTACCCTATATAGTACAGTGTTACTGCGACCGTTTACTAGGGTGTCTCTCCTCCTACTTGTCTAGTGCTTATGTGTCCTAGAGAGCCTCGTACAGTTCCTATATAGGCTCTGCCTAACCTGTCTATTTGACTAGGTATTCTATCTTCTTCTGCTTGCTCTAGCTCTTGAGGATCTCTTCTACTTTATACTCCTCCTAGTCTTTAGTAATAATCGCTAGGGGGCGGGCGTCGTCCGTTGTATAGTGTAGAAGGGGGTCTGTATATACTGGCTGTACGAGGTCTATATAGAGGACAGGGTAGATCCCTAGGGGAGTGTTAAGTCGTACTGCATATGTCCCTACCGGCCGGACTACTATAAACTTCTAGTTCTTCTAATCTAGTCTCTTGCTTAGCCGGTCTATACAGATGTTACGCTAGTTTAGCTAGATCTTATCTCCTGCCTCGTACCTTAGTACAGCCTGCTGTCCCTTGTTAGCCTGCTCCTCTGCATTCTGTTAAGCTATAGCTAGACTCGCTTTCGCCTATTGGTAGGCATTCGTAATCGTCTGTACGATAGCTTCTCCCTGCTAAATTGGGGATCGTATAGGGCGTACGGTAGCGCTACTGAGGGTTGGTAGGAGCAGGGAGTAGTCGTATCTGTAGGCTATAAAGAAGGGGGACAATCCTGTAGCGCTAGCTGTACAGCTATTAATAGCTAGCTCCGCTATAGGGAGGAGGCGGTTCTAGTTTGTCTAGTTATAGTCGACGTACGCTTAGAGGTATGCTTCTAATGTCGAGTTAACCCTCTCCGTCGCGCTGTCCGTCTGCAGGTGCTATACAGTTAATAGGCGACGTTCTACGTTTAGCAACTGGCAGATCCTTGCCTAGAGCTAGCTCGTAAACTGTGTACCTCTGTCCGATACGATTAACCTAGGGAATCTGTGCTTGCTGAACGTTGTCTATATAAACGCCTAAGCAGTGTCCTTAGCTGTAATAGAGTCTATTCCCTCTAGTATAACCCCCCTCGTTAGCTTGTCTATAACTACTATAATGTTCTGCCGTCTGTCGCTTTTAGGGAGGTCTGTAATGAAGTCTACTGTTAGGTCCTGCTAGGGCCGGTCTAGTATTGGTAGGGATTTCAGCAGCCTGTAATACGGATATAGACAGCTAGCAGCCAGGCTTGGCAGGGCCAGGCTTGGCAGCTGCACACTCAAATACCTCTACCTCCGCTTGTACGTAGATTCTTCCCTCTCTAGCCTTGGATATAGTTATTAAAGACGGGTATTGACCTTGCGTCTACTGCAGTCAGATCATTATATCCAAGGCTCACTTTAACAATACCCGCACTACGCGAAAGAGCCCGTTAAATTACATCCGGGTACTCGAATAACGTACGTGCAACCGACAACCCAGAGTGTGTACTACAGATGTACGAAGGAGGCCGTTAAATTACATCCGGTTACTTAATCGTATATATGCATACTACTCTACCCCCCCTCCCCCGATCGAGAAGAAGAAGAGAGAGTTTTAGGAAAGAGAAGTGCCCCCATCGAGAAGAGAGAGAATTTTCAAGAAGAGAGAGTTTTAAAGAAGAGCGAGAGAGCGACGAGAGCGAGAGAGCGACGAGAGCGACGAGAAGGACGATATAGGAGCGACGAGCACGAGAGCGAGAGCGAGGAGCGAGAGCGACGACGATGAGAGTGCACCTAGCGGGACCTAGGGCGACGACATTCGTTTTTTTTAGGTCTTTAACAGACTATTCTATTCGGACAAGGCCTATCGAGACAGTTCAGCAAGGCAAAGCGACACCAGCCTATCGAGACGTTCAGTACGGCCAGAAGCAAGCAAGCAAAGCAAAGCAATACAAGCAGCAAAGCGACACAAGCAGCAAAGCTAGCAGTTAATACAGCTACTGTAGACAACAGAGACACAGCTGTAGACAAGGCAGAGCCCCTAGGCAGAGCCCCTAGGCAGAGCCCTAGGCAGGCAGCTGCAGACAACAGAGGCACAGCTATAGGCACAAGCACAAGGCAGCTGCAGACAACAGGCAGCTACAGACAATACACACTGTTTAGGTTCAGAAGCAGCACAGTTCAGAGGCATAGCTGTAGGCAGGTGCAGCTGCCGCAGACAATACAGGCAGAGCACAGGCAAAGCAAGAGCACTAAGGCAGCTGCAGACAACAGGTACGAGCACCTAGGCACGAGCACCTAGGTACGAGCACCCAGCTACAACAAACACCTAGGCAAGAGCACAGAGCAAGAGCACAGAGCAAGAGCACCTAGGCAGAGGCACAGCAGCTACAGACAGGCACAGCTACTACAGACACTAGAGGCACAGCTGCAGACAACACAGGCAGAGCATCAGGCGGCTGTAGACAATAGAGGGCATAGCTGCAGGCAATACAGAGCAGCTACAGGCAGAGCAAGAGCTGCAGACAACAGGCAGCTGCAGACAAGACAGGACGGCTGCAGGCAATACACAATCTCGTACGTTTAGCAATCGGCACAGTCGGCAGCAACACGTACAGTTCAGCAATCAAAGTACGAGAAATACGAGCAGCCTAAGCAAGCACTAGCGAGCCCTAAGCACTAGCGAGCCCTAAGCACCAGCGAGCCCTAAGCACTAGCAAGCACCCAAGCACTAGCAAGCACCTAAGCATAAGCGACACGAGCAGCAAAGCAACACAGCACTAGGCTTAGCACTAGGCACAGCTGCTGCGGACAATACAGACAAAGCATAGGCAAAGCACAGGCAAAGCGACGGCTCGAGAAGCGACGGCTTAAGACTGTCTAAGAAGCGACTGTCGAGAAGCGACATACGTAGGCTGCGACCTCTGCGACCTCTGGAAGCCTCTGCGCCCCCAACAACCTCTGCGACCTCCGCGGCCTCGACGACCTCTGCAACCTCTATAACCTCTGCAGCCTACGCGACCTTTGGCGACCTCTGCGACCCCCTGCAAGCCCTGCGAGCTTCGAGACCTTCAGCAATCGAGACAAGCGACATCCACCAAGCGAGCCACCAAACGAGGCACCAAAGCGATGGCAAAAAGGCACGAGATTAAGGCTCAAAAAGGCACGAGATTAAGGCTCAAAAAGGCACGAGATTGAGACTTAAAACGCACGGAAATTGAAGCTTAAAAGCGACCTCAAAAGCGACCTTAAAAGCGACCTTAAAAGCGACCTTAAAAGCGACCTTAAAAGCGACCTTAAAAGCGACCTTAAAAGCGACCTTAAAAACGACCTGTTTTGGAGCGACCTGATTGGCCAAAAGCAATGGCAAAGTGCACTGAAATTGAAGCTGAATTTGCGACACCTGCAACCTGGTTTGGCACGACGCGACCTGGTTTAGCTAATTGCGATTGAGGGCAATCGCTAGTTAGGGAGGGCAGTAGTAATACGGATGTGGACAGCTAGCAGCCAGGCTTGACAGGGCCAGGCTTGGCAGCTGCACACTCAAATACCTCTACCTCCGCTTATACATAGATTCTTCCCTCTCCAGCCTTGGATATAGTTATTAAAGACGGGTATTGACCTTGCGTCTACTGCAGTCAGATCAGCCTGTGCTTTAGTTTACGCTAGGGCTTCGTCTATCTGCAGATATCGCAGTTCTGTACGAACCTACAGATGTCCTTTGCTATCGCCAGCTAGTAGTAGTCCCTAGCGACGATGCTGTACGTCTCCTTGCGCCCTAGATGTTCGGTTGCTATAGAATCGTACGTCCGTTGTATTAAGCTCGTATAGAGCTTCTTGTCCGCTAGGACCTAAATCCGATTCCTGAACTTTAGGTTGTTCTCCTCGTCTTCTGTGCACTCTGCTGCTAATACCTTAAGGTAAAGCTCTGCTAGGAGCTTCCGCTGTCCCCCTTAGATTGCTGTATAGGCACCTCTATAGACTTCGTCCTTTTCTACTGCCTCTTCCTATGCCTATAGCTAGGGTTCCTAGATATGTGTCGCTGCTAGGCGGATAGTCTCCTTGCCTAGCTCTTCCTTAAACATCTGGAATGTCTGTAATTTTAGCCGGTCGTTATCGTACGTCGTTGGCATATCCTAATCCCGTCTAGATAGCGCATCGGGCCTGCTGTTGTCCTTGCCTTTACAGTACTAGAGTCCTATATTAAAGCGGCTTAGGTACATTGCCTATTGTACGTGTCTCTTAGAAAGCTTCCGGGGTTGCGTAAAGTACTCGAGGTTCTTATAGTCGGTTAGGGCGAGGAACTTAGGAACTAAGCGGAGTTCTCTATCCTATACCTCGCAATACTGTACAACTGCTAGCGATTCCTTATTGTAGATAGGGTAGTTGCACTTAGCTAGGGAGTTCTTCTTAGAGAAGTACGTATATAGGTACAGGGGTCCGTCTAACCCTACCTGTAATAGGATACCTCCTATGCAATACCCTAAGGAGTCGGTTTCCAGTATCGTCGTACGTTCTAGGTCGAAGATAGCAAGCGTTAGTCCTGTAGTAAAGAGCTCCTTTAGCCTGTTAAAGCTTCTATTGCACTCGTCCGTCTACTTAAACTGCTTGTCCTTGTATGTTAGCTCGACTAGGGGACATACGATACTAGGGGGCATACGATCTCCGAGTAGTTCTGTATAAACTAGCAGTAGAAGTTGGCAAACCTAAGGAATTCTTATACCTCCTTAATACTAGTAGGGGGCTTCTATTGCTTAATAGCATTAATCTTCTTCCCGTCTATGCTAATACCTTTCCCTGCCTTAATAATAAGCCCTAGGTATTTTATACGCTGTATATCGAATTTACATTTGTCGATGTCGAGGTACAAGCCAGCCTGTTGCAGTCGATCTAGTACCTTCTTAACATCCTGTATATAGTCTGCATAGGTGCTATCTGTAAATACTAGTATGTTATCGAGGTACGCTGAACAGATGTCGTCTAGTAACCCTTATAGGGATCTGTCAATATACCTCTAGAAGGTTGCCGGTGCGTTAGTAAGACTAAAGGGGGTAACAAGCTACTCGAAAAGACTGTATCTCGTACAGAAGGTAGTTATTTATTTACAGCCTTCCTGAACCTGTATCTTATAGAAAGCCGAGACTACGTTAAGCTTAGTAAACTACTTTGCCTTACTGATCCGTCCGAGGGTCTCCTTAATAAGGGGCAGGGGGTACCGGTCCTTCTTGGTAATCGCGTTAATGCCTCTGTAGTCTACGTAAAAACGCAAGCTGGCCTTGCCTTCTTTATAGACAAACAACACTAGGGCTCCTGTAGACAATGTACTTGCGCAAATAAATCCTTTAGCAAGTAGGTCGTCTAGTGTCTTGCGCAGTACTAGGAGTTCTCTAGAGGACATGCTATACAGCAGGCTGTACGGTACTTTAGGCAGACTCCTATCTAGACAAGGCTCTAGCTAGATGTCGTAGTTAATTCCTTCTCCTTAGTATAGGGGCAGTTTCGAGGCTGATTTTGGCTCGAAGAGGTCTAGGTATCCTACGTATTCCGTTAGGAGCTTCGTATAAGGTTCCGTTGCTTTCTTAGGTACTAATACTTTCTTAATGTCCGTAGTCGCAGTGTTGACTTCGGCCTTCGCATTGCCGCCCTGCGAGATTCTCCCTTAATCTCGGAGCCTCTGCTTCGTTACTGCTAGGTACAGGCGCCCTTATCCGACGTCCAGCTTGCCCCGCTAGCGCTCTATCTATAGCTTCCCTAATATTAGGTTATACCCTAACTGGTCCTATACGACGTAGAGGTATAAGTCCTGCTCGTAGTGTCCTTGCAGCTCTATTGTTACTTTTACTATATAGGTAATGTCCAGTCCTCGCCCGGTAATACCCAGTATGCGTACAGGTACAGTAGGGGTCGTCTTAATGTAGTGTCTCTATACGAAGTCTTCGCTAATTACTCCGTACACCAAACATCCTATGTTAATTAGTGTCCGCGCCGTAGCGGTCCTGTTTAGCGTAGGTCGTACGATAAACAGCGTAGTCGTTATATAGTTGCTCTTAAAAGATAGCTAAGTAGTGCTTTGATTTAGCAATCTATCTCGTATATGCCTCTAGCTAAGCCTTTGCCTAGAGGCTATTCTTTTCCCGACTCGTCGTTATCTAAGGGGGACTCTTAGGTCTCGTGTTAGGGCGCTGCAGTTGCTACCCTTGCAGTGGTCGGCCGTCCCCTAGGTCTCTCTACTAGCAAAAGTCCGCAATTCCGTACAGTATAGCCTCCCTTGCTATATCTATAGCAGCTCCCTTCTGCTTGTCTCTTGTTAAGGGTAGCTGTATCTACCTACTGTGACCTTTTAGCAGCGGCCCTCGGCCGTACGGTAACGGCTGCCGCTACTCTCGTTATCGTCGTTAGTTCCTAGTCTATAGCGTCCTGCTGCCAATAGAGGGGCTGTCGTATCTTGTAGGTGCAGCTTATCCGTCCGAGCCTATACTGTTAGTCGTTAACTATCCTAAGGAGATTGCAGAATACCTTGTACGAGGCTAGTCGCATTACGCCTACTAGTCCTGTTATAATCTCCTTAGAGAGGCCTATCTCTAAGGTAGTAATTTTTACCCTGTCCTCCTATTAGAGTCCTCCTGCCTCTGCTAGTGTTGCGGCGGTGGAAAGGGGTAGGACTAAGTAATAGGGTAGACCCTCGGAATTTCGGCTCGGCCCTTCCGGACCGAGCCGGGCCTTGGCACGCCACCACCCCCCCAAAGGTCTCGTCCACCACTACATAGATTCTTTTCCCTCCTTAGTTCGAGATATAGTTATTAAAAAGGCCGTATTGAATTATATCTGCGTGCCCGGATTATTATATCTCGAACTCACCCCCCTACACTACTACCGCGCTGCGCGAAAGGGACCGTTAAATCATCCGAACCCCCGAATAACGCATGCGCACCAACACCAAACCGATCAACCCCAGCACTGTAAGAAAGCTATAGAGAGCTTCTTAGCGGTAGAGAGCGGCGTTACAGGCCGAAGCAGAAGCAGAAGAGAAAAGACAGACAGAGCGAGCAGGCGCTCTAGTGTTATCGATAATAAGTTTATTATCGGAGGTTTTACAGCGGAAGAGACTGCAGAGATTAAGTAACGAATAAGCGAATACAAGAAAATCTACGACTGCACGCTCGAGGAACTTAAGGATTACGTAAACGAGAACGGAGTAGGAAAGGTCTACGACAGCATAGACCTTATTAAGAAGCTGTTTTACAGAACCCTAGAAGAAAAGAGACAGTTAAGAGAGGAAGTAGAGACGGTAAGGGCCGAGAAGGAATCGGCTGAGACTATTATAGATGTACTGGAAAACCAAGCGGCAAACCAACTGGCACAACTAAAGGAAATAAAGACTCAGCTAGCTAAGATAGAGAGAGCGACGTCGCCGCTACTGCATCGAGAAGAACAAGCAGAGACCGCCTTACCGGCGGCCTACAGTTAAGGCGGCACGTTAATAACGTTATTACCGGATCTACCAGCGTTTAGAGGCGGAGATCCTAAAGATTAGAAGGCATTTAAGAAGAAGATAAAGAACAAGATAGATAGAGACTATGCCGGAAACAGCGCCGGAGATAGATTGGCCTACCTGGAGTCGCGATTAGAAGGAGAAGCTTTTTCGCTAGTAGCAGACCTAGAAGAGGTAACCACTAAAGAAGCGATTAAGGCACTGGATCAACGCTTCGGAGACCCCTTCCGGAAGAAGACGGCACGCGAACAGATAGATAAGATTAACCAGAACCGGCAGACGTTCGAAGAGTTCTACGGACTATTTAGGAAATATGCAATTAGGGCCCGAGTAGCAGAAGATAAGCAGCTCCACCTACTAAGGCAGAAGCTAAACCCTAAACTGGCAGCAGCTATAGCGTCGGTAGAAGACGAAGACCTTAAGAGCTTCGTGCACCGAGCGAGAGTCACTGCGCGGAACCTGAGCGCGTACGCGAAGTTACGCGAATCGAACTAGAAGCCGTTAATAACGCAGACAACGAGACACCCTGCACCTTTCCGGAGAGCACCTCCGCAGCAATCTTATCAGCCACCGCGTTCGTCGTTCGTCCCTACCTGCTACGCGTGTAGAAAGCCTAGCTACATCGCTACGAGATGCCAAGCATTAGATAAGCAGAAGCAGGAATATCGTGTTATAAAGCAGCAGCAGCCGCAGCCACCGCTACCGAGAAAGACTATACAAGCTATAGAGCCGGCTCCGAACGACACCGACAGCGTAGACGGTGGAGTGCTACTAAGAATCCTAGAAAAAGATCAGCTAGAAGGATAGGCCCCCTATCTAGCGTAGACAACAGGGCACTAACACGAACCACATTACAGAAAGGAAGTATTAACAGCTGCAGCGATCCGCTCTCGGCAGCGGTGGAAGTGAACACGGAAACAGCTATTATCCTTCCAATTACTGTCTACCCTCTTAACGGATCGAGCGAACCACTTTAGCTAAGAGCTTTTATCGACACGGGGGCCCTTATCGGAGCGGCTATCCACTATCGATTGGTTCAAAAGATAATAAAAGGATATAGCTATCTAGTGGAGCTAGCGTCGCCGACACGAATTTCGGCATACAACGGACAAGACACGGAGAGTGTTACGCACTATGTGCCATTAAAGACCACCTTAGCAGGTCGCACTACGGAGGCGACGTTCCGAATTATGGATATCGGAAGGTTCGATATTATTATAGGGCAGAAATAGATAAAGAACCAGGGAGCAATTATTGACGTAGGTAAAGGCACACTTGGATTCAGAACACTATACAGCGGCTCCGCCGCCTTCAAATCAGTTACCGAGGTCGAAGTAGAACCGAACGTTACGACCATCGAATTGGCTCTGGAGGATCGGCCTGACCCTTAAGACACGATCGGAATAATAAGTTCGGAAGCTCTAACGACCCTCGCGAGGTCGCTAGACAACGAGATTTACGCTATCTTAATAAAAGACATCGAAGACTACCGGAAGATAATAGCGGAAGAAGAAGCGGATCTATTAGAGGTGTTACTGAAAGAACTCTATAGTTACACTAACGTGTTCTTAAAGGCTGACTCCAACCTCTTGCCGCTCTACCGACCGGAATACGACAACAAGATCAGGCTAAAAGAAGGAGCCGTGCTGCCGAGAACCGAACCCCTAAGACGCTTATCGCCGGCTAAGCTAGACCAGGTAGAAGTGTTCGTTCGAGAGAATCTGGCGAAGAAGTTCATTACGCCAAGCTTAGCAGAATATGCGTCGCCGATTCTTTTCGTACGGAAACCCAGAGGTGGTCTCCGACTGTGCGTAGATTACCGTAGCCTCAATAAGGTTACTAAGAGAGATGTGTATCTACTGCCGCTAATAGACGAGACTATACAGAGGGTGGCGAAGGCTAAGTAGTTTAGCAAGCTGGATATTCGTTAAGCGTTCTACCAATTAAGGAACGAGGAAGGACAAACGGAAGACCTTACGACATTTGCTACGCGTATAGGTAATTTCAGGTAGCTAGTAATGCCTTTCGGACTCACTAACGCGCCGGCTGTATAGCAACGTTTTATAAACCACACTTTTATAGACATGCTGGAACGGTTCGTTTCAACCTACTTGGACGACATTCTGATCT
Source organism: Pseudocercospora ulei (assembly GCA_016165855.1). Taxonomy (NCBI): domain Eukaryota; kingdom Fungi; phylum Ascomycota; class Dothideomycetes; order Mycosphaerellales; family Mycosphaerellaceae; genus Pseudocercospora; species Pseudocercospora ulei. The sequence goes on from JACWNB010000003.1 coordinate 1,203,972, forward strand.
ACACTAAAGGAACGAGAGAGCAACATACGGACTACATTAAGAGGGTGTTGAAGAGACTCCGCGAGGTCGGATTAAACGCGGATACAAAGAAGAGCGAGTTCTATTAGACCGAAGTCAAATATCTCGGTCTTATTGTCGGAAGAGAAGGAATTAGGATAGACCCGTCGAAAGTGGCCGCTGTTGCAGAATGGAAGCAACCGACATCCGGAAACACTACGCAAATCAGAGCATTTCTCGGATTCTGCTGCTACTATCGACGGTTTATTAAGGACTTTAGCAAGATAGCGAGACCACTGAATAAGGCGTTAAAGAAGGAGGCCGCTGGCCTATAGAATAAGAAGTGTACGGAAGCTTTGAACTAACTAAAGGAGGCAGTAGCCTTAGCGCCGGTACTAGCGCACTTCCGACCGGAAAAGATGATCTACGTAGAGACGGACGCTTCCGACACAGTGACGGCAGGGGTCCTTTCCCAATACGCTAACGACGACAAGACCCTCCATCCGGTAGCTTTCTTTAGCAAGTCTATAAATAATGCTAAGCGGAACTACGCTATATATAATAAAGAACTGTTGGCTATTATTCAGGCTTTCGAGGAGTGGAAACCGGAGCTTATAGCTAGGCAGAGCACGATCCAGGTCCTCACGGACCACCAGTCACTGATCTACTTTATAAAGACGCAGAAGCTATTAAGGCGTTAAGTACGGTAGGCCGCCTACCTATCCGGATTCGATTTTAAGATCACCTATCGACTAGGAGCTCAAAATGGAAAGGCAGACGCGTTAACGAGAAGAGAAGGAAAGACCAGCCGCGCGAAAGAAGATCCGAACATGTTTTAGAAGGTGCTAGCGGAACGAATAGTAGACGCCGAGGTGTTAAAAGAGGTAGGGATCTGTGCGATAGAGTCGCCGATTGAAGAAGAGACGCTGTACGAGAAAGTGGAACGGCTTAATTAGCAGCAGAAGCTCAGCAAAACCGGCTTAGGGAAACTGATCGTTCCGGAAGAACTGATTACAGAGGTTATCTAGCTAGTCTATAGCTCTACAGACGTTAGTTACGCAGGATCGAAGAAGACGATAGAAGCAATAAGGACGACCTACTAGTTTCCGCGAATCTTCGAGCGGATACATCGGTTTATTACTAACTGTTATGTATACCGAGCAGCGAAGCCACGTTACGGCCTTCCGGCTGGCCTGCTGAAGCCACTTCCGATCCCCGAGAAACTATAGCAGCACATTACGATAGATTTCGTAACCGGCCTGCCGGATTCAGATAGATATAACGCTACGCTCAATGTAGTAGATCGACTGAGCAAAGAACGCTATTTCATCCCCTGCCGAGCTAAGGATAAAGGAACTACTACAGAAGAAACAGCGAGAATGTTAATCCAGCACGTATGGAAGCACTACGGGCTGCCGGACACTATCACTACGGATAGGGGTCCTCAATTCACCGCAGACGTATGGAAAGCTATTAACCAAGCCCTTGGAATTCGTAGAAAGCTCAGCACGGCCGCTCACCCTTAGACCGACGGACAGTCTAAAGTGGCTAACCGTAAGATGGAAAAGTATCTACAAATCTTCTGCAGCTATTATTAAGAAGGATAGGTTAAGATGTTGCCGATAGCTGAATTCTGCGCCAACGCTGCACAATCAGAAGCCACCTTACTGTCGCCGTTTAAGATAACACACGGTTATCTTCCGAGGATAAGCTTTTAACCGCCGAACGAACCCAGCTCTTTAGAACCCTCTACCGCTACCTCGTCGAAGAGAATCGCCGCGGCGGCGGCAGAAGCGCTCCGATCTCAGATAGAAGAAGCGATTAAGGTAGCAAAAGAAGCGATAGAATCGGCTCAGAAGAAGATAGTAACTCGAGCTAATAGAAATAGGTCACCGATAGAATTCGAGGAAGGCCAAAAGGTATAGCTTAACACGCGGAACCTAAGGCTAAAAGGCAACGCGAAGCTCAACCCTCGTTACGTAGGTCCGTTCAAGATAATGGAAAAGAGGTCGCTAGTGACCTACTAGCTCTAGCTGCCGAAATCGTTCCGGATCTACGATGTCTTTTATTCGGATCTGCTAAGCCTAGACCCTAAAGATGGTCTTCCGAATTAGGGGTTCGCCGAACCCCTGTCGATCGAAATAGACGGTAAAGAAGAAGAGTAGGAGGTGGAAGACGTTATAGATATAAGAAGACGAAGGGGATCCATCGGAGCGAGGATCTTATAGAAAGGATAGCCGGAAGACTATAAATGGTATCCGGTCGAGAACCTCCGGAATTCGGCGGAGGTGCTAAGAGAATTTTACGTTCGAAACCCGAGGAAGCCGAGGCCTGTATAGCTCGAAAGTCGATAAAGAAGAAGGATATCTACGTCCGCTCTATTAACGCGGAAGCCGATGGAAACGATCGTAGAATCCTCTGGCCGGTGTCTTGGGCCTTACTACTACTACTACCGCTGGCCAGGACCGGCGGATAGAGCAGTAAGGCCAAGAACGGCGCCACTGTAGCGGCCCGCCTCGTAACCGTCTTTGCTCTCTGTTACCGCTATCCGCCGAAAGGATAGTAACGACGAAGAACGAAGCGGCCGCCATTAAGGGAGTCTTGCGGTAGCGCCGAAGGCCTTAGTAGAAAAAGAAAAAGAAGAAGATAAAGAGCTACGGACGGATCTATATAGACCTCTACAGCAAAGTACGGACCGGTCACGCCGCAGCTCTAGTAACCGCTGGCTCCGATCAGATAGCTCCGATCAGATGGAACGGATCAGATAGACGCTAAGTGAAGACTTCAGATAGTAACGATATAAAAAAAAAAAAGAGAGGAGGAACGTATAAGTAAGCAGTCGAGGGCGACCGCTAATAAGGGAGGGGGTGGTGTTACGGCGGTGGAAAGGGGTGGGACTAAGTAATAGGGTAGACCCTCGGAATTTCGGCTTAGCCCTTCCGGACCGAGCCGGGCCTTGGCATGCCACCACCCCCCCAAAGGTCTCGTCCACCACTACATAGATTCCTTTCCCTCCTTGGTTCGAGATATAGTTATCAAAAAGGCCGTATTAAACTATATCTGCGTGCCCGGATTAGCTAGGGTCTGATTATATTCTGCGAGGAACTCTCGTATAGTCTTACGTCCTTGTTTTATAGTTTTAAGCTATAGGAGTGCTCGGCTTTTGTAGTCTAGGTCCTTATAGCTCCTGTTAAGATCTACCTAGAGCATCGTCGTAGTTGCTATTGCCGGGTTAGCAATAGCTGTCTCGTAGTACAGCAGAATCTGTACTGCCTCCCTGCCCTTTAATTTCCTAAAGAGGTACACTACCTTGTCTAGCTTAGTTGGGTATGCTCCTAAGTCGACTAGAAGCTTAGAGCATATCTAGGCAGCCTAGGAGGGGTACTCGGCTAGAGCCTTACTATCGTAGGTAGTAACGTTAGGGAGTTTGCTCTTAGGGGCTAGGGTGTGGGCCGTTGTGTTCGTCGTCGTCGTTGTAGGGGTTAGATTGCGATCGGATGCCCTAAGCTGTTAGAGCTCCTGTTCCTATTAGGAAATTATCGCAGCCTAGTAGCTTACTTGCTGTTCGAGCTGGGTCTTATATGCTAGCAGCTTCTTGTACGCGCAGTGCATCTAATCCTATACGGTCGCAGGTTCTATAGGGATGTCGCTGTCTATCTTCGTTGTATTACTGCAGTTACCGACAGGAAGATTAGTTCCTAATATAAGGGCTTAAGAATCTTAGTTTAGAAACTTAAGGCTAGGTATCTATATAAAGGAACTAATAGGCAGTTTCTTCGTCGTTCGCTGCTGTACAATTTGGACCTACAAAGCTAAGCTAGCAATTTCCCTCTATGTAGGGGAGCAAGGTTCCTAGCTCTATATAGAGGGTTAGGAGTTTCCCTCTGTACAGGATGCAGAGTTTTCCCTCTGTTTAGAGGGGTGGAAATTCCCCTCTGTATAGAGCTGTAGAATTCTCCCTCTGTATAGGAGTAGGGTTGTGTTGGTAATAGGATTCTCCCTCTATATAGGAGTAGGGTCGTATTAGTAACCCTGTACAGAGGGTAGGGTCGTGCTAGCGCTGCTAAGTCGCAGTCCCTAGGGCGACGGCTGGCTTAGGTCCAGGGCCTAGGCTAGACGGCGCCTCCTAACATTACCTCTTCGCTTTCTTCTATCTCGAAAACTGATGTGGCGCGGTACACTTAAGCCAAAAGGGACTGGTCAAGTAACTCGGAAGTGACTTGACCAATGTGTACCAGATATATGAACCTTAGCAAGGCATAGTAATGACACGGGCCAACCCACCCCGTATCACTACCCCCTGCGCTACAGGCTTACGACCTCGTAAGCTGCGCTTACTTACAGGCTACGTATGCTATTGCACAGCCCCCCTATGCAGCATACGCAATCAACCCCCCCCCGGCAGGTCTGCACACAGCCAGCTGGACCTTTACCAGGTTTGCCTTATTCTGTACGGAGTAGTAGACAAACGGACATACGTCAACGCTGCTTCCACTTGATACAGGGTGGGTTGGCCCGTGTCATTACTATGCCTTGCCAAGGTTTATATATCTGGTACACATTGGTCAAGTCACTTCCGAGCTACTTGACCAGTCCCTTTTGGCTTAAGTGTACTGCGTTACATCACTTAACTCGGAAGTAACTGCTGAAAGTGTACGATGAAAGGCCCGGGTTAAATTCCCAGGGGGCGCATCTTTTAACGGGAGAGTGGAAGCAGCATTAACGTATGTCCGTTTGTCCACCACTCCGTACAGAATAAGGCAGACCCGGTAAAGGTCCAGCTGGCTGTGTGCAGACCTGCCGGGGGGGGGTTGATTGCGTATGCTGCATGCATAGGGGGGCTGTGCAATAGCATATATAGCCTGTAAGTAAGCGCAGCTTACGAGGTCGTAAGCCTGTAGCGCAGGGGGTAGTAATACGGGGTGGGTTGGCCCGTGTCATTACTATGCCTTGCTAAGGTTCATATATCTGGTACACATTAGTCAAGTCACTTCCGAGTTACTTGACCAGTCCCTTTTGGCTTAAGTGTACCGCGTTACATCACCACTCTCCTGTTGAAAGATGCGCCCCCTGGGAATTGAACCCGGGCCTTTCATCGTACACTTTCAGCAGTTACTTCTGAGTTAAGTGATGTGGCGCGGTACACTTAAGCCAAAAGGGACTGGTCAAGTAACTCGGAAGTGACTTGACTAATGTGTACCAGATATATGAACCTTGGCAAGGCATAGTAATAACACGGGCCAACCTACCCCGTATCAAAAACATCCCCTTTCTTTATCTTCTTTCTTTTTACATTGTCGCTATCTAACGCCTTTTACTTCGGCTTCTATCTAATTAGAGCTATCTGATCTAAGCTGGCAGCTATCTAAGCTGCAGCGTAGCTGGTCTGTACGCTGCTGCAGAGGTCTATATAGATCTATCCGCGGCTCGCTATCTCTTCTTCTTTTTCTTCTCTACTATAGCTTCGAGCCCTATTGTAGTAGCAGAAAGGGGTGGGACTAAGTAATAGGGTAGACCCTTGGAATTTCGGCTCGGCCCTTCCGGACCGAGCCGGGCCTTGGCATACTACCCCTAAAGCCCTTACCTACTGCTGCATAGATTCCTTTCCTTCTTTAGTTCGAGATATAGTTATTAAAACAGCTGTATTAAATTATATCTACGTGCTCGGATTATTATATCTCGAACTCACTTACTATACTAACTCCGCGCTGCGCGAAAGGGCCTGTTAGACTATCCGGCTACCTAAATAACGTATGCGCACACTATATACCAAACCAAACACTAGCACTATAACACAGCTATAGAGAGCTTCTTAACGGTAAAGGGCGGCGTTACAGGCTGCAGCGGAAAGAGAAAGACTAACAGACTAAGGGATAGGCGCACTAGCATCCTTAACAATAGAACGGCCACTAAGGGCCTTACGGAAGAAGAGATAGACGAAGCGAAGAAGGGCATAGAGGGCTATGCCGAACTGTACGCACATACGCTAGATAAAATAGAAGAGTATCTAGCAGAACATAGAGCTAAGAAGGTGTTCGACATTATTACCTTCGTCGAAAAGAAGTTTTATAGGAACATAGAATAAAACAGGCGACTAAGAGAAGAAATAGAAGCAGTAATAGCCGAGAAGGAATCAGCAGAAACTATTATCGACGTGCTAGAAAATCAAGCGGCGAATTAGCTAGCATATCTAAAGGCGATAAAGGCTTAGTTAGCTAACATAGATGCAGCGGCGTCGTCGGCGCCGCCGCTACATCGAGAAGAACAAGCGGAGACCGCCTTACCGGCAGCCTACAGTTAAGGTAGCACCTCGATAACGTTACTACCTAACCTACTAGGGTTTAGAGGCAGAGACCCTAGAGACTAGGAGGCATTTAAAAAAAGATAAAGAACAAGATAGACCGCGATTATGCTGGAAAAAGTAAAGAAGACAGGTTGGCCTACCTAGAATCGCGATTGGAAGGTAAAGCTTTTTCGCTAGTAGCAGACCTAGAAGAGGTAACCGCCAACGAAGCAATTAAAGCGCTAGATTAACGCTTCGGAGACCCCTTCCGAAAGAAGACAGCCTGTAAACAGCTGGACAAGATCAATTAGAACCGGCTAACGTTTAAGGAATTCTACAGACTGTTCCGAAAATATGCTATTAGAGCTAGAGTGTTAGAAGATAAGCAGCTCTACTTACTAAGGCAGAAGCTAAACCCTGAACTGGCCGGAGCTATAGCTTTAGTGGAAGATAAAGACCTAGAGAGCTTCGTGCACTAAGCGAGAGTTACTGCCAGAAATCTGAGCGCCTACGCGAAATCGGCATTGCGCGAACCGATTCAGAAGCAGTCGGCGCTGACAACACGATCCCCTGCTCCTTTCCGCCGAGGCCCTACCTAGTAGACATCTTATTCGCCGCGCTCGTTGTTCGTACCCACTTGCTATACGTGCGGAAAGCCTGGCTATATCGCTACTAGATGTCCGGCGACAGCCTAACAGAAGTAGGAGTATCGGGCTACGAAACCCCTACTGCTACTAAGGAAGACTATTCAAGCTATCAAGCCGGCGCCGAACGACACCGACAGTGTGGATAGTAGAGTGCTACTAAGGATCTTAGGAAAAGACTAGCTGGACGGATAGGCCCCCTATCCAGTATAGACAATAGGGCACTGCTATAGACTGCATCGCTAAAAGAAGGAAGCATTAACAGTTGTAGCGATCCGCTCTTAGCAGTAGTAGAAGTAAATACGGAGACTGCTATTATCCTTCCGATTACAGTCTACCCCCTTAACAGCTCGCACTGACCACTCCAATTAAAGGCCTTTATCGACACAGGAGCTCTTATTAGCGCCGCGATCCACTATCGACTAGTCTAGAAACTAATAAACGGATATAGTTATCTAGTGGAATTGGCATTACCGACGCAAATTTTGGTATATAACGGACAAGACACTGTGAGTGTTACGCATTACGTGCTATTAAGAACCACCCTAGCTGGTCGTACTACGGAAGCGACGTTCCGAATTATAGATATCGGAAGGTTTGACATTATTATAGGACAGAAATAGATAAAGAACCAAAAAGCTGTTATTGACGTAGGTAAGGGCACACTCAGATTCAAAACCCTGCAGAGTAGCGTCACTGCTGCTGCTGTAGAACTGAGCGTTACAACCACCGGAGCGGTTCCGATCAACCGGCCCGACCCTCTAGACACGCTCGGAATAATAAGCTCGGAAGCCTTAACAACCCTTGCGAGGTCGCTAGACAATAAGATTTATGCTAACTTAATAAAAGAGATAGAAGACTACCGGAAGATAATAGCGGAAGAAGAAGTAGACCCGTTAGAGGTATTACTAAAAGAACTCTATAGATACACTAACGTATTCTTAAAAGCCGACTCTAACCTCCTGCCGCTCTACCGACTAGAATACGACAACAAGATCTAATTAAAAGAAGGAGCTATGCTGCCGAGAACCGAGCCCCTAAGACGGCTGTCGCCGGCCGAGCTAGACTAAGTAGAGGTGTTTGTTCGAGAAAACCTAGCAAAGAAGTTTATTATGCCGAGCTCTGCCGAGTATACGTTACCGATTCTTTTTGTACGGAAACCCGGAGGTAGTCTCCGACTGTACGTAGACTACTAAGGCCTTAATAAGGTTACGAAGAGAGATGTGTATCCGCTGCTGCTAATCGATAAGACTATACAACGAGTAGCTAAAGCTAAGTAGTTCAGCAAGCTAGATATTCGCTAAGCGTTCTACCAACTAAGGAACGAGGAAGGGCAAACAGAAGATCTTACGACATTCGCTACGCGTATAGGCAATTTTAAGTAGTTGGTAATACCTTTCGGACTTACTAACGCACCAGCAGTATAGCAACGCCTTATAAACTACACCTTTATAGATATGCTAGAACGGTTCGTATCTATCTACTTAGACGACATTCTTATCTACACTAATAGAACGAGAGAACAGCATACGGACTACATTAAGAAGGTGCTAACTAGGCTCTGCAAGGTCGGATTAAACGCGGACACGAAGAAGAGCGAGTTCTATTAGACTAAGGTTAAATATCTCGGTCTTATCGTCGGAAGAGAAGGAATTCGGATGGACCCCTTAAAGGTCGCCGCTGTCGCGGAATAGAAGCAGCCGAAATCCGGAAACACTACACAAATCAGAGCGTTTCTCAGATTCTGCAGCTACTATCGACAGTTTATTAAGGACTTTAGCAAGATAGCGAGACCCCTAAACGAAGCATTAAAAAAGGAGGCCGCTGGCCTATAGAATAAGAAGTGCACAGAGGCTTTTAATCGACTAAAAGAAGCGGTGGCCTCGGCGCTAGTGCTAGCGCACTTTTGACCAGAAAAGACGATCTACTTAGAGACAGACGCATCCGATATAGTGACAGCAGGGGTCCTTTCTTAGTATAATAACACCGACGAGACCCTCTATCTAGTAGCTTTCTTTAGCAAATCTATAAATAAGGCTAAGCAGAACTACGCTATTTACAATAAAGAGCTGTTGGCTATTATTTAGGCTTTCGAGGAGTGGAAACCGGAGCTTATAGCTAGAAAGAGCACGGTCTAGGTCCTTACGGACTATTAGTTACTGACCTACTTTATAAAGACGCAGAAGCTGTTACGCCGCTAAGCTCGGTAGGCCGCTTATCTATCCGGATTCGATTTTAAGATAACCTATCGACCCGGAGCTTAAAATAGAAAGGCCGACGCACTAACGAGAAGAGAAGGGAAGACTAGCCGCGCGAAAGAAGATCTGAACATGTTCCAGAAGGTGTTGACCAAACGGATAGTAGATGCCGAGATGTTAAAAGAAGCAGGAATCTGCGCGATAGGGCAGCTAACTAAGGAAGAGACGCTCTATAAGAAAGTGGAGCAGCTTAATTAGCAGCAGAAACTCGGTAGAACCAGCTTAGGGTGATCCGGGCACGCAGATAAGATTCAATACGGCCTTTTTGATAACTATATCTCGAACTAAGGAGGGAAAGGAATCTATGTAGTAGTAGGCGAGAGCTTTGGGAGTAGTGTGCCAAGGCCCGGCTCGGTCCGGAAGGGCCGAGCCGAAATTCCGAGGGTCCACCCTATTGCTCAGTCCTACCCCTTTCTACCGCTGCAACACCACCCCCCTCCCTTATTAGCAGTCGCCCTGGACCGCTTACTTATCTGTTCCTCCTTTTTTTTTTAAGATTTACATCGTTACTATCTAACGTCTTCACTTGGCGTCTATCTGATCCGTTCCATCTGATCGGAGCCAGCGGTAGTGGTAGTAAGGCCCAAGACAACGGCCGGCGGGTTCTACGATCGTTTCTATCGGCTTCCGCGTCGATGGAGCGGACGTGGATTTTCTTCTCCTTTATCGACTTTCGAGCTACACAGGCCTCGGCTTCCTCGGGTTTCGAACGTAAAATTCTCTTAGCAGCTCCACCGAATTCCGGAGGTTCTCGGCTGGATACTATTCGTAGTCTTCTAGCTATCCTTTCTATAAGATCCTCGCTTCGATAGATCCTCTTCGTTTTCTTATATCGATTACGTCTTCTACCTCCTACTCTTCTTCTTCGCTGTTTATCTCTACCGATGGGGGTTCAGCGAACCCCTGTTCCGGAAGGCCGTCTTTAGGGTCTAAACTCAACAGGTCTAAATAGAAGACATCGTAGATCCGGAACAATTTCGGCAGCTAGAGCCAGTAGGTTACTGGCGACCTCTTTTCCACTATCTTAAACGGACCTACGTAACGAGGGTTAAGCTTCGCGTTGCCTTTTAGCCTTAGGTTCCGCATGTTAAGCTATACCTTTTGGCCTTTCTCGAATTCTATCAGTAACCTCTTTCTATTAGCTCGAGTTACTATCTTCTTCTAAGCTGATTCTATCGCCTCTTTCGCTACCTTAATCGCTTCTTCTATCTAAGATCGGAGCGCTTCTGCCGCCGCCGCGGCGATTCTTTTCGACGAAGTAGTAGTAGAAGGTTCTAAAGAGCTGGGTTCGTTCAGCGGCTAAAAGCTTATCCTCGGAAGATAACCGTATATTGTCTTAAACAGCGCCAGTAAAGTAGCTTCCGACCGTGCTAAATTGGCGCAGAATTTGGCTATCGGCAACATCTTTATCTACTCTTCTTGATAATAGCTGCAGAAGATTCGTAGATACTTTTCTATCTTACAGTTGGCCACTTTAGACTAACTGTCGGTCTGAGGATAAGCGGCCGTGCTGAGCTTTCTACGAATTCCAAGGGCTTAGTTAATAGCTTTCTATACGTCGGCGGTAAATTAAGGGCCCCTATCCGTAGTGATAGTATCCGGCAGGCCGTAGTGCTTCTATACGTGCTGGATTAACATTCTCGCCGTTTTTTCTGCAGTAGTTCCTTTATCCTTAGCTTAGCAGGGGATAAAATAGCGTTCCTTGCTTAGCCGATCTACTACGTTAAGCGTAGCGTCGTATCTATCTGAATCGGGCAGGCCGGTTACGAAGTCTATTGTAATATGCTGCTATAGTTTCTTAGGGATCGGAAGTAGCTTTAACAGGCCGGCCGGAAGGCTGTAACGCGGCTTCGCTGCTCGGCATACGTAACAGTTAGTAATAAACCGATATATCCGCTCGAAGATTCGCGGAAACTAGTCGGTCGTCCTTATTGCTTCTATCGTCTTCTTCGATCCTGCGTAACCAACATCCGTAGAGCTATAGACTAGCTGGATAACCTCTGTAATCAGTTCTTCCAGAACAATTAGTTTCCCTAAGCCGGTTTTGCTGAGCTTCTGCTGCTAATTAAGCAGTTCTACTTTCTCGTGCAGCGTCTCTTCTTTAATCGGCGGCTCTATCGTACAGATCCCTACCTCTTTCAACACCTCGGCGTCTACTATTCGTTCTGTTAGCACTTTCTGAAACATGTTCGGATCTTCTTTCGCGCAGCTGGTCTTTCCTTCTCTTCTCGTTAGCGCATTAGCCTTTCCATTTTAAGCTCCTGGTCGATAGGTAATCTTAAAATCAAATCCAGATAAGTAGGCGGCCTACCGGGCCTAGCGCCGTAATAGCTTCTGCGTCTTTAAAAAGTAGGTCAGTAACTGGTGGTCCGTAAGGACCTGGACCGTGCTCCGTCTAGCTATAAGCTCTAGTTTCCACTCCTCGAAAGCCTGAATAATAGCCAGCAGCTCTTTGTTATAAATGGCGTAGTTCCGCTTAGCATTATTTATAGACTTGCTAAAGAAAGCTACTGGATAGAGAGTCTCGTCGTCGTTAGCGTATTGAGAAAGGACCCCTGCTGTTACTGTGTCGGAAGCGTCCGTTTCTACGTAGATCGTCTTTTCCGGTCGGAAATGCGCTAGCACTGGCGCTAAGGCTACTGCTTCCTTTAGTTAGTTGAAAGCTTCTGTACACTTCTCGTTTTATAGGCTAGCAGCCTCCTTCTCTAACGCCTTATTTAGGAGTCTCGCTATCTTACTAAAGTCCTTAATAAACCGTCGATAGTAGCTGCAGAATCCGAGGAACGCTCTGATTTGCGTAGTGTTTCCGGATGTCGGTTGCTTCTATTCCGCGATAGCGGCCACTTTCGATAGGTCTATCCGAGTTCCTTCTCTTCCGACGATAAGGCTAAGGTATTTGACTTCGGTCTAGTAGAACTCGCTCTTCCTCGTGTCCGCGTTTAATCCGACCTTGCGGAGTCTCTTTAACACCCTCTTAATGTAGTCCGTGTATTGCTCTCTCGTTCCTTCGGTGTAGATTAGAATGTTATCTAAGTAGATAGAAACGAACCGTTCTAGCATGTCTATAAAGGTGTAGTTTATAAAGCGTTGCTACATAGCCGGCGCGTTAGTGAGTCCGAAAGGCATTACTAGCTACTTAAAATTACCTATACGCGTAGCGAATGTCGTAAGGTCTTCCGTTTGTCCTTCCTCGTTCCTTAACCGATAGAACGCTTAGCGAATATCCAGCTTGCTGAACCATTTAGCCTTTGCTACCCTTTGTATAGTCTTATCGATTAGAGGCAGCGGATACACATCTCTCTTAGTGACCTTATTAAGGCTACGGTAATCTACGTATAGTCGGAGACTACCTCCGGGTTTCCGCACGAAAAGAATCGGTAACGCATATTCTGCTAAGCTTGGCGTAATAAACTTCTTCGCCAGATTCTCTCAAACAAACACTTCTACCTAGTCTAGCTCGGCCGGCGATAAGCGTCTTAGGGGTTCGGTTCTTGGCAGCGCAGCTCCTTCTTTTAACCAGATCTTGTTGTTATATTCTGGTCGGTAGAGCGGCAGTAGGTTAGAGTCTGCTTTCGAGAACACATTAGTGTAGCTATAGAGTTCTTTTGGTAACACCTCTAATAGATCTACTTCTTCTTCTGCTATTATCTTCCGGTGGTCTTCGATGTCTTTTATTAAGATAGTGTAAATTTCGTTGTCTAGCGACCTCGCGAGGGTCGTTAAAGCTTCTGAACTCATTATTCCGATCGTATCTTAAGGGTCGGAACTATCCTTCGGAGCTACTTCGATAGTCGTAACGTTCGGTTTGGCGTTGGCGACTGTAACCGATTCGGCGGCAATTTCGGTCTGCTGGTTTTTAAATCCAAGGGTGCCTTTACCTACGTTAATAACGGCTTTCTGGTTCTTTATCTATTTCTGTCCTATAATAATGTTAAACCTTCCGATATCTATAATTCGGAACGTCGCTTCTGTAGTGCGACCTGCCAAGGTGGTCTTTAATGGCATATAGTACGTAACACTCTCGGTGTCCTGTCCGTTGTATGCCAAAATCCGTATCGGTAACGCTAGCTCCACTGGATAGCTGTATCCTTTTATTAGCTTTTGAATCAATCGATAGTGGATCGCCGCTCCGATAAGGGCCCCTGTGTCGATAAAAGCTCTTAGCTAAAGTGGTTTGCTCGATCTATCGAGGGGGTGGACGGTGATTAGAAGGATAATAGCCGTTTCCGTGTTCACTTCCACCGCTACCGAGAGCAGATCGTTGCAGCTGTTGATACTCTCTTCTTCCAGTAACGTAGTTCTTGTTAGTGCCCTATCGTCTATACTAGATAGGGGGCCTATCTATCTAGCTGGTCTTTTCCCAGGATTCTTAGTAGCACTCTACCGTCTACACTGTCTGTATCGTTCGGATCCGGCTCGATAGCCTGTATAGTCTTTCTCAGCGGCTGCGGCTACTTCGTAACATGATACTCCTGCTTCTGTTGGGCCGTTGCTTGGCATCTCGTAGCGATATAGCCAGGCTTTCTATACGCGTAGCATATAGGGACGAACGACGAACGCGGTAACGGATAAGGTAGCTGCTAGGGTGCTCTCCGGAAAGGTGCAGGGGGTCGCGTTGCCTGCGTTAATAACGGCTTCTAGTTTGATTTGCGTAATTTCGCATAAGCACTCAGATTTCTCGCAGTAACTCTCGCTCGGTGTACGAAGCTCTTAAGGTCTTCGTCTTCTACCGACGCTATAGCCGCAGCCAATTCGGGGTTCAGCTTCTGCCTTAATAGGTAGAGCTACTTATCTTCTGACACTCTGGCCCTAATAGTATATTTTCGGAATAGCCTGTAGAATTCCTTAAACGTCTGTCGGTTCTGGTTAATCTTGTCTAGCTGCTTACAGGCCGTCTTCTTCTAGAAGGGGTCTCCGAAGCATTAATCCAGCGCTTTGATCGCTTCTTTCGCAGTTACCTCTTCCAGGTCTGCTACTAGCGAAAAAGCTTCGCCTTCTAATCGTTACTCTAGGTAGGCTAATCTATCTCTAGTACTGTTTCCGGCGTAGTCGCAGTCTATCTTGTTCTTTATCTTCTTCTTAAATGCTTCCCAATCCTTAGGATCTCTGCCTCTAAACGCTAGTAGATCCGGTAGTAACGTTATTAGCGTGCTGCCTTAACTGTAGGCCGCCGGCGAGATGGTCTCTACTGGTTCTTCTTAGCGCAGTGGCGGCGACATCGCTGCTTCTATCTCAGCTAACTGAGTCTTTATCGCCTTTAGTTGTGCTAGTCGGTTCGCCGCTTGGTTTTCCAGCACATCTATAATAGTCTCGGCGGATTCCTTCTCAGCTCTTACCGCCTCGATTTCCTCTCTTAACTGTCTCTTTTCTTCTAGGGTTCTGTAAAACAGCTTCTTAATAAGGTCTATGCTGTCGTAGACCTTTCCTACTCCGTTCTCGTTTACGTAATCTTTAAGTTCCTCGAGTGTGCAGTCGTAGATTTTCTTGTATTCGTTTATCCGTTCCTTAATCTCTGCAGTCTCTTCCGCTGTAAAACCTCTGATAATGAACTTATTATCGATGACACTAGAGCGCCTACTCGCTCTGTTAGTCTTTTCTCTTCTGCTTCTGCTTCGGCCTATAACGCTGCTCTCTACCATTAAGAAGCTCTCTATAGCTATCTTACGGTGCTGTTGTTTGGTTTGGTTTGTGTGTTGCGCGTGCGTTATTCGGGTGTCCAGATAGTTTAACAGTCCCTTTCGCGCAGCGCAGTAGTAGTGTAGTAATTGAGTTCGAGATATAATAATCCGGGCACGCAGATAAGATTCAATACGGCCTTTTTAATAACTATATCTCGAACTGAGGAGGGAAAGGAATCTATGTAGTAGTAGGCGAGAGCTTTAGGGGTGGTGTGCCAAGGCCCGGCTCAGTCCGGAAGGGCCGAGCCGAAATTCCGAGGGTCCACCCTATTGCTTAGTCCCACCCCTTTCTACCGCTGCAACATAGGGAAGCTAATAGTTCTGGAAGAACTAATTACAGAGGTTATGCAGCTAGTCTATAGTTCTAAGAATGTCGGTTACGCCGGCTCGATAAAGATAATAGAAGCTATAAGGACGATCTACTAGTTTCCGCGAATCTTTGAGCGGATCCACCGGTTTATCGCTAATTGCTACATCTGCCGAGCTGCGAAGCTACGTTACGGCCTTCCGGCCGGTCTGTCAAAGCTACTTCCGATCCCCGAGAAACTGTAGCAGCACATTACTATAGATTTCGTAACCGGCCTGCCGGATTCCGATAGATATAATGCTACGCTTAATGTAGTAGATCGACTAAGCAAAGAACACTACTTTATCCCCTGCTAAGCTAAGGATAAAGGAACTACTGCAGAAGACACAGCAAGAATACTGATCCAGTACGTATAGAAGCACTATAGCCTGCCGGACACTATTACTACAGATAGGGGTCCTTAATTTACTGCTAATGTATAGAAGGCCTTTAACTAAGCTCTCGGAATTCGTAGAAAACTTAGCACAGCCGCTTACCCTTAAACTGACAGTTAGTCTAAAGTAGCTAACTGCGAGATAGAAAAATATCTATAAATCTTCTGTAGTTACTATTAAGGAGAGTAGGTCAAGGTGTTGCCGATAGCCGAATTCTGCGCCAATTTAGCACGGTTAGAAGCTACCTCGCTGGCACCGTTCGAGATAACCTATAGTTACCTTCTAAGAATAAGCTTTTAACCGCTAAACGAACCCAGCCCTTCGGAACCTTCTACTACCACTTCGTCGAAGAGGGTCGCCGCCGCTGCGGCAGAAGCTCTCCGATCTCAGATAGAAGAAGCGGTTAGGGTAGCAAAGGAGGTGATAAAATCGTCTTAGAAAAAGATAGTAACTCGAGCTAATAGGAAGCGGTCGCTAATAGAATTCGAAGAAGGACAAAAGGTATAGCTTAACACGCGGAACCTAAGGCTGAAAGGCAACGCCAAGCTCAACCCCTGCTACGTAGGTCCGTTTAAGATAGTAGAAAAGAGGTCGCTAGTAACTTATCGGCTCTAGCTACTGAAATCGTTCTAGATCTACAACATCTTCTATTTAGACCTGTTAAGTTTGGACCCTAGAGACAGTCTTCCAGATTAGGGGTTCGCTTAACCCTTGCCGGTCGAGATAGATAGTAAAGAAGAAGAATAGGAGGTAGAAGATGTAATAGATATAAGAAAGATAAGAGGGTCTATCGAAGCAAGGATCTCGTAGAAGGGATAGCCGGAAGATTATAAATAGTATCCAGTCGAGAATCTCCGGAATTCTGTAGAGCTGCTAAAGGAGTTGTATATGCAGAACTAGAGGAAGCCAAAGCCGGAGTGGCTCCGAAGCTAATAGCTACGGAAGAAGAAGAAGAGCCGCGTCCGCTCTACCGGTATAGAAGCTAATAAAGACGATCGTAGCGATCGCTTAGCTGGAGTCCTCGGCTCCACTACTACTACCGCTGGCCTGGCCGGCTAGATAATAGCGGTAAAGCCGAGGACGGTGCCACCGCGTCGGCGCGCTTTGTAACGGTCTTTGCTCTCTGTTACTACTATTCACTGGCTTAGCCGGAAGGACAATAATAACAAGGAACGAAGCTAACGCCACCAAAGCGGCCTCGCGGTAGCACTTAGGGCTATAGTAGAGAAGGAAAAGAAGAAGAGATAGCGAGCCGCAGATAGATCTATATAGACCTCTGCAGGCGCACAGGCTAGCTACGCCGCAGCTTAGATAGCTGCCAGCTTAGATCAGATAGACGCCGAAGCGAAAGACGTTAGATAGCGACAATGTAAAAAAAAAAAGAGACAAATAAGTAAGCGGTTAAGGTCGACCGCTAGTAAGGGAGGGGAGTAGTGTTGCAGCGGCAGAAAGGGGTGGGACTGAGTAATAGGGTAGATCCTTGGAATTTCGGCTCGGCCCTTCTGGACCGAGCCGGGCCTTGGCACACCACCCCTAAAGCCCTTACCTACTGATGTATAGATTCCTTTCCTTCTTTAGTTCGAGATATAGTTATTAAAACAGCCGTATTGAATTATATCTGCGTGCTCGGATTAAGCCCTACCGTAAAGCCGCTTTATTAGTGTTGTTTTTGTTCTTCGCTGTTATTATCCGACCTGGCTAGTCTAGTAGCTAATAATAGCGAGGGCGAAGAACGAAGACTCCTACGAAGCGCGCTAGCGGTAGTGCCGTCTTCGGCCTTATAGCTATTATCCGACCGGCTTCGTTAGTCGGCAGTAGTAGTAGAGGCGAAGACCCTAAGCAAACGCATCGTCGCGATTGTTTCTATCGGCTTCTGTATTAATAGAGCGGACGCGTCTTTTCTTCTTCTTCCAGAACTATTAGCTTCGGAGCCACTTAGGCTTTAGCTTCCTCGGATTCTGCGTATAAAACTCTATTAGCAGCTCTACCGAATTCTAGGGATTCTCGACTGGATACTATTTATAGTCTTCCGGCTATCCCTTCTACGAGATCCTTGCTTCGATAGACCCTCTTATCTTTCTTATATCTATTACATCTTCTACCTCCTGTTCTTCTTCTTTACTATCTATCTCGACTATTGGGGGTTCAGCGAACCCCTAATCCGGAAGACTGTCTCTAGGGTCCAAACTTAACAGGTCCGAATAAAAGACGTCGTAGATGTAGAACGATTTCGGTAGCTGGAGCCGATAAGTTACTAGCGACCTCTTTTCTACGATCTTAAACGGACCTACGTAGCGGAGGTTAAGCTTGGCGTTGCCTTTTAGCCTTAGGTTCCGCGTGTTGAGCTATATCTTTTGGCCTTCCTTAAATTCTATTAGTAACCGCTTTCTATTAGCTCGAGTTACTATCTTCTTCTAAGCCGATTCTATCGCCTCCTTCGCTACGCGGACTGCTTCTTCTATCTAAAATCTAAGCGCTTCTGCCGCGGCGGCGGCGACTCTCTTCGACGAGGTGGCGGTAGATGTAAAAGGTTCCGAAGAGCTGGGTTCGTTCGGCAGTTGGAAGCTTATTCTTGGAAGATAGCTATAAGTTATCTTGAACAGCGCCAGTAAGGTAGCTTCTAACCGTGCTGAATTGGCGCAGAATTCGGCTATCGGCAACACCTTAACCTACTCTGCTTAATAATAACTGCAGAAGATTCGTAGATATTTCTCTATCTCGCGGTTAGCCACTTTAGACTAACCGTCGGTTTGAGGGTAAGCGGCTGTGCTGAGCTTTCTACAAATTCCGAGAGCTTGGTTAATGGCCTTCTATATATTAGCAGTAAATTAAGGACCCCTATCCGTAGTAATAGTGTCCGGCAGGCTATAGTGCTTCTATACATACTGGATTAGCATTCTCGCTGTCTCTTCCGTAGTAGTTCCTTTATCCTTAGCTCGGCAGGGGATAAAGTAGCATTCTTTGCTTAGTCGATCTACTACGTTAAGCGTAGCATTATATCTATCGGAATCCGGCAGGCCGGTTACAAAATCCATCGTAGTATGCTGCTACAGTTTCTGGGAGATCGGAAGTGGCGTTAATAGACCGGCCGGAAGGCTGTAACGTAGCTTCGTGGCTTAGCAGATATAGCAATTAGCAATAAACCGGTAGATCCGCTCGAAGATTCGCGGAAACTAGTAGATCGTCCTTACAGCTTCTATCGTCTTCTTTAAGCTAGCGTAACCGACATCCTTAGAACTATAGACTAACTGGATAACCTCTGTAATTAGTTCTTCTAGAACTATTAGCTTCCCTAAGCCGGTTCTGCCGAGCTTCTGCTGCTGACTAAGTCGTTCTACTTTCTTGTAGAGCGTCTCTTCTTCTGTTAGCAGTTCTATCGCGCAAATCCCTGCTTCTTTCAACACCTTGGCGTCTACTATCCGTTCGGTTAACACCTTCTGGAACATATTCGGATCTTCTTTTATGCGGCTAGTCTTTCCTTCTCTTCTCGTTAGCATATTAGCCTTTCTATTTTAAGCTCCGGGTCGGTAGGTAATCTTGAAGCCGAATCCGGATAAGTAGGCGGCCTACTGGGCTTAACAGCGCGATAGCTTCTGCATCTTTATAAAGTAGGTAAGTGACTGATAGTCCGTAAGGACCTAGACTGTGCTCTTTCCGGCTATAAGCTCTAGTTTCCACTCCTCGAAAGCCTGAATAATAGCTAACAGTTCTTTGTCGTAAATAGCGTAGTTCCGCTTAGCCTCGTTTATAGACTTGGTAAAGAAAGCTACTGGATAGAGAGTTTCATAGTCGCTATATTAAGAAAGTGATACGGATGTGGATGTGGACAGCTGGCAGCTATGCTTGGCAGGGCCAGGCTTGGCGCACACTCAAATACCTCCACCTCCGCTTGTACGTAGATTCTTCCCTCTCCAGCCTTGGATATAGTTATTAAAGACGGGTATTAACCTTGCGTCTACTGCAGTCAGATCATTATATCCAAGGCTCACTTCAACAACACCTGCACTACGCGAAAGAGCCCGTTGAATTACATCCGGGTACTCGATTAACGTACGTGCAATTAACCTAGAGTGTATACTGTATACGTACAAAGGAGGCCGTCGAATTATATCCGGTTACTTAATTGTGCGTATGCATACTACTCTACCCTCCCCCGATCGAGAAGAAGAAGAAGAGTTTTAGGGAAGAGAAGTGCCCCTATTAAGAAGAGAGAGTTTTGAAGAGAGAGAGAGAGAAGAGTTTTAGGAAGAGAAGTGCCCCCGCGAGCAGATCGCGCAAGCTCTGAAGTTTTAGGAGAGATTTGGACGACGAGAGCGACGAGAAGGTCGAGAAGGTCGAGAAGGACGATATAGGAGCGACGACGACGGGAGCGACGACGACAAGAGCGCACCTAGCAGGACCTAGGGCGACGACATTCGTTTTTTTCGGGTCTTTAACAGACTATTCTATTCGGACAAGGCCAATTGGGACATTCAGCAATCGAGACATACAGCAATTGGCACGAGCGACAAGAGCACAAGGCAGAGCATAAGGCACAGCTGCTGCAGACAGGCACAGTAGCTGCAGACAACACAGGCAGAGCAAAAGCTGCAGACAACAGGCAGCTACAGACAAAACAGGGCTGCTGCGGACAATATAGGCACAGCTGCTGCAGACAGGCACAGCTGCTGCAGACAACAGAGGTACAGCTGCAGACAACATAGGCAAAGCACAGGCAAAGCGACGGCTCGAGAAGCGACGGGTCGAGAAGCGACGGTCGAGAAGCGAGCGACCGTCTAAGAAGCGACGGCTCGAGAAGCGACCGTCGAGAAGCGACCGTCGAGAAGCGACCGTCGAGAAGCGACCGTCGAGAAGCGACCGTCGAGAAGCGACCGTCGAGAAGCGACCGTCGAGAAGCGACCGTCGAGAAGCGACCGTCGAGAAGCGACCGTCGAGAAGCGACCGTCGAGAAGCGACCGTCGAGAAGCGACCGTCGAGAAGCGACCGTCGAGAAGCGACCGTCGAGAAGCGACCGTCGAGAAGCGACCGTCGAGAAGCGACCGTCGAGAAGCGACCGTCGAGAAGCGACCGTCGAGAAGCGACCGTCGAGTCGAGAACCGTCGAGAAGCGACCGTCGAGAAGCGACCGTCGAGAAGCGACCGTCGAGAAGCGACCGTCGAGAAGCGACCGTCGAGAAGCGACCGTCGAGAGAAGCGACCGTCGAGAAGCGACCGTCGAGAAGCGACCGTCGAGAAGCGACCGTCGAGAAGCGACCGTCGAGAAGCGACCGTCGAGAAGCGACCGTCGAGAATCGACCGTCGAGAAGCGACCGTCGAGAAGCGACCGTCGAGAAGCGACCGTCGAGAAGCGACCGTCGAGAAGCGACCGTCGAGAAGCGACCGTCGAGAAGCGACCGTCGAGAAGCGACCGTCGAGAAGCGACCGTCGAGAAGCGACCGTCGAGAAGCGACCGTCGAGAAGCGACACGTGTTTGCAAGACGACCTCTGCAAGCTCCGCGACCTCTGCGACTCTGCGACCCCGAGCTCTGCGACCTCAGCGAGCTCCGCGACCTCTGCGACCGTTTGAGAAGCGACGGCTTGAGAAGCGACGGCTTAAGAAGCGACATGTGTTTGCAAGACAACCTCTGCGACCTCCGCGGCCTTAACGACCTCCGCGACCTCCGCGGCCCCGACGACCTCTGCAGCCGCAACCTCTGCGAATTCTGCAGCCTTGGCAAGGCACCAAACAAGGCACCAAACCGACGGCAAAAAGGCACGAGATTGAGGCTCAAAAAGCACGGAAATTGAAGCTTAAAAGCGACCTCAAAAGCGACCTTAGAAGCGACCTGTTTTGGAGCGACCTAATTGGCCGATGGCAAAGCTGAATCTGCGATACCTGCGACCTGGTTTGACTCGATACCTGCGACCTGGTTTGGCACGACGCGACCTGGTTTAGCTAATTGCGATTGATTAGCTAATTGCGATTGATAGATTGATTGCGATTGAGGGCAATCGCTGGTTGGGGAGGGCGGTAGTGATACGGATGTAGATGTGGACAGCTGGCAGCTATGCTTGGCAGGGCCAGGCTTGGCGCACACTCAAATACCTCCACCTCCGCTTGTACGTAGATTCTTCCCTCTCCAGCCTTGGATATAGTTATCAAAGACGGGTATTGACCTTGCGTCTACTGCAGTCAGATCAGAAAGGACCCCTGCGGTTACCGTATCGGAAGCGTCCGTCTCTAGATAGATCGTCTTTTCCAGTCGGAAGTGCGCTAGAACTGGCGCCGAGGCCACTGCTTCTTTTAGTCTGTTAAAAGCCTCTGTGCACCTCTTATTCTATAGGCCAGCGGCCTCCTTCTTTAATGCTTCGTTCAGGGGTCTCGCTATTTTGCTTAAGTCCTTAATAAACCGTCGATAGTAGCTGCAGAATCTAAGAAACGCTCTGATTTGTATAGTGTTTCCGGATTTCGGCTGCTTCTATTCTGCGACGGCGGCGGCCTTTAAGGGGTCTATCCGACTTCCTTCTCTTCTAACGATAAAACCGAGATATTTGACCTCGGTCTAATAGAACTCGCTCTTCTTTGTGTCTGCGTTTAGCCCGACCTCGCAGAGCCTTATTAGCACTCTCTTAATGTAGTCCGTATAGTGTTCTCTCGTTCTATCGGTGTAGATAAGAATGTTGTCTAAGTAGATAGATATAAACTGTTCCAGCATGTCTATAAAGGTATAGTTTATAAAGCGTTGCTATACTGCCGGTGCGTTAGTAAGTCCAAAAGGCATTACCAACTACTTGAAATTGCCTTTACGCGTAGCGAATGTCGTAAGATCTTCTATTTGCCCTTCCTTGTTCCTTAGTCGGTAGAACGCTTAGCGAATATCTAGCTTGCTAAACTACTTGGCTTTAGCTACCTGCTGTATAGTCTCGTCTATTAGCAGCAGCGGATATACATCTCTCTTAGTAACCTTATTAAGGCCTCGGTAGTCTACGTACAGTCGGAGACTACCTCTAGGTTTCCGTACGAAAAGAATCGGTAACGCATACTCGGCAGAGCTTAGTGTAATAAACTTCTTCGCTAGGTTTTCTCGAACAAACACCTCTACTTAGTCCAGCTCGGCCGGCGATAATTGTCTTAAGGACTCGGTTCTCGGCAGCGTAGCTCCCTCTTTTAGTCGGATCTTGTTGTCGTATTCCGGTCGATAGAGCAGCAAGAGGTTGGAGTTAGCTTTTAAGAATATATTAGTATAGCTATAGAGCTCCTTTGGCAACACCTCTAACAGGTCTACTTCTTCTTCTGCTATCATCTTCCAGTAGTCTTCGATGTCTTTTATCGAGATAGCGTAGATCTTATTCTCCGGCGACTTCGCAAGGGTCGTTAAAGCTTCCGAGCTTATTATTCTAAGCGTGTCTAGAGGGTCGGACCGGTTAATCGGAACCTTGAGTGGTTATAACGCTCGGTTCTGCAGCGACGGCGGTGACCGATTCGGCAGCGGCGACGCTGCTCTGCTAAGTTTTGAATCTGAGTGTTCCTTTACCTACGTTAATAACGGCTTTCTGGTTCTTTATCTATTTCTGCCCTATAATAATGTGAAACCTTCCAATATCTATAATTCGGAACGTCGCTTCTGTAGTGCGACCAGCTAGGGTAGTCCTTAATGGCACATAATGCATAACACTCTTAGTGTCTTGTCCGTTATATGCTGAAATTCGCGTCGGCAACGCCAACTCTACTAGATAACTGTATCCTTTTATTAGTTTCTGAACTAATCGATAGTGGACCGCCGCTCCGATAAGCGCTCCTATGTCGATAAAGGCTCTTAACTAAAGGGGGCTGTATAAGCTATCGAGGAGGTAGACAGTAATTAGAAGGATAATATCTGTTTCTGTATTTACTTCTACTGCCGCCAAGAGCGGATCGCTACAGCTGTTAATACTTCCTTCTTCTGGCGACGTAGTTTTCAGCAGTGCCCTATTGTCTATACTGGATAGGGGGCCTATCCGTTTAGCTGGTCTTTTCCTAGGATCTTTAATAGTACTCTACCGTCGACGCTGTCGGTGTCGTTCGGTGCTAGCTCTAGGGCTTGGATAGTCTTCCTTAGTAGCGGTAGCTTAGCAGCGCAATACTCCTGCTTCTGTTAAGCCGTCGCTTGGCATCTAGTAGCGATATAGCCAGGCTTTCCGTACGCGTAGCAGGTAGGGACGAACGATGATCGCAGTGAATAAGATAGCTGCTAGGGGCTCTTCGGAAAGGTGCAGGGGGTCGTGTTGTTAGCGTCGTCGATAGCTTCTAGTTCGATTCGCGCGATGCCGATTTCGCGTAGGCGCTTAGGTTTTTAGTAGTGACTCTCGCTTAGTGCACGAAGTTCTTAAGATCTTCGTCTTCTACTAAGGCTATAGCTGCAGCTAGTTCAGCGTTTAGCTTCTGCCTTAGTAAGTGTAGCTGCTTATCTTCTAACACTCTAGCTCTAATAGCATATTTTCGGAACAGTCCGTAGAACTCCTTAAACGTTAGCCGGTTCTAATTGATCTTGTCTAGCTGTTTACAGGCTGTCTTCTTTCGGAAGGGGTCTCCGAAGCGTTAATCTAGCGCTTTGATCGCTTCTTCGGCAGTTATCTCTTCTAGGTCTGCTACTAGCGAAAAAGCTTTACCTTCTAATCGCAATTCTAGGTAGGCCAATCTGTCTTCTTTACTGTTTTCGGCATAATCGCAGTCTATCTTGTTCTTTATCTTTTTCTTAAATGCCTCCTAGTCTTTAGGGTCTCCGCCTCTAAACGCTAGTAGGTTAGGTAGTAACGTTATCGAGGTGCTACCTTAACTGTAGGCCGCCAGTAAGGCGGTCTCCGCTTGTTCTTCTCGATGTAGCAGCAGCGCCGACGACGCCTCTGCATCTATGTTAGCTAACTAAGCCTTTATTACCATTAGTTATTCTAGTCGGTTCGCCGCTTGGTTTTCTAGCACGTCGATAATAGTTTCTGCTGACTCCTTCTCGGCTATTACCGCTTCTATTTCTTCTCTTAGTCGCCTGTTCTCTTCTATGTTCCTATAAAACTTCTTTTCGACAAAGGTAATAATGTTGAACACCTTCTTAGCTCTATGTTCTGCTAGATACTCTTCTATTTTATCCGGCGTGCGTACGTACAGTTCGGTATAGCCCTCTATGCCCTTCTTCGCTTCGTCTATCTCTTCTTCTATAAGGCTCTTAGTAGCTGTTCCGTTATCTAGGATGCTGGTACGCCTATCCCTCAGTCTGTTAGTCTTTCTCTTTCTGCTACAGCCTGTAACGCCGCCCTCTACCGTTAAGAAGCTCTCTATAGCTGTCTTACAGTGCTAGTGTTTTGGTTTAGTGTGTGTTGTGCGCGTACGTTATTCGGGTAGCCGAATAGTTTAACAGACCCTTTCGCGCAGCGCAGAGTTAGTGTAGTAAGTGAGGTCGAGATATAATAATCCGGGCACGCAGATATAATTCTATACAGCCTTTTTAATAACTATATCTCGAACTTAAGAAGGAAAGGAATCTATGCGGCGGTAGGTAAGGGCTTTAGGGGTAGTGTGCTAAGGCCCGGCTCGGTCCGGAAGGGCCGAGCCGAAATTCCGAGGGTCTACCCTATTACTTAGTCCTACCCCTTTCTGCTGCCGCAACAAAAGCGGATCTAGGAAATGAATTTGTTTGCAGAATAAAGAAACAGAGTTTAGTAAGAAAGTTACTAGCAAACACACAAACAACTAGCTAGGGCAGGGGGATATAAGAACCTGCTGCCGCCTACCTAATCTTTCTCTTCTTCTTGTTTATAGCTCGTCTTGTGCATCTATTTTAGCTTTTACACTTCAGACTTTAGCCCTTCCTCCTAACACTTAGTTTTTACACTCCTTACTTTAGACTTTAGCTTCCCTTTCTATACTAACTTTTACATCCCCTCCTTTAGACTTTGTTTCTTCCAGCTCCTCCTACTTACTTCGACTTTTACACCGACCCTTTCCGACTACGCAGCTCCACCCTTAACATGTAGTTAGTAAGTTCAAGATTTAATAATCCGAGCACGCAGATATAATCCAATACGGCTGTTTTAATAACTATATCTCGAACTGAAGAGGGAAAGGAATCTATATATACGCGGATGTGAGCTTTCGTAGGGGTGGCGCCAAGACCCGGCTCGGTCCGGAAGGGCCGAGCCGAAATTCCAAGGGTCTACCCTGTTGCAGCGGTGGAAAGGGGTGGGACTGAGTAATAGGGTAGACCCTCGGAATTTCGGCTCGGCCCTTCTGGACCGAGCCGGGCCTTGGCACGCCACCCCCAAAGCTCTCGCCCACTACCACATAGATTCCTTTCCCTCCTCAGTTCGAGATATAGTTATTAAAAAGGCTATATTGAATTATATCTGCGTGCCCGGATTATTATATCTCGAACTCACCTCCTTACACTACTACTGCGCTGCGCGAAAGGGACTGTTGAACTATCCGGACCCCCGAATAACGCACGCGCACTACACTAAACTAAACACCAGCACCGTAAGATAGCTATAGAGGGCTTCTTAACAGTAGAGAG
Organism: Pseudocercospora ulei; assembly: GCA_016165855.1. Classification (NCBI taxonomy): domain Eukaryota; kingdom Fungi; phylum Ascomycota; class Dothideomycetes; order Mycosphaerellales; family Mycosphaerellaceae; genus Pseudocercospora; species Pseudocercospora ulei. The sequence continues at coordinate 1,230,095 of JACWNB010000003.1, forward strand.
CGGCGTTACAGGCCGAAGCAGAAGCAGAAGAGAAAAGACTAACAGAGCGAGCAGGCGCTCCAGTGTTATCGATAATAAGTTCATTATCGGAGGTTTTACAGCGGAAGAGACCGCAGAGATTAAGGAACGAATAAGCGAATACAAGAAAATCTACGACTGCACGCTCGAGGAACTTAAGGATTACGTAAACGAGAACGGAGTAGGAAAGGTCTACGACAGCATAGACCTTATTAAGAAGCTGTTTTACAGAACCCTAGAAGAAAAGAGACAGTTAAGAGAGGAAATTAAAACAGTAAGAGCCGAGAAGGAATCGGCCGAGACTATTATAGATGTGCTGGAAAACCAAGCAGCGAACCGACTAGCACAACTAAAGGAAATAAAGACTTAGCTAGCTAAGATAGAGAGAGCGACGGCGCCGCTACCGCATCGAGAAGAACAAGCAGAGACCGCCTTACTAGCGGCCTGCAGTTAAGGCGGCACGTTAATAACGTTATTACCGGATCTACCGGCGTTTAGAAGCGGAGATTAGGAAGATTAGGAGGCATTTAAGAAGAAGATAAAGAACAAGATAGATAGAGACTATGCCGGAAACAGCGCCGGAGATAGACTAGCGTACCTAGAATCGCGATTAGAAGGAGAAGCTTTTTCGCTAGTAGCGGACCTAGAAGAGGTAACCGCCGAGGAAGCGATCAAAGCACTGGATCAACGCTTCGGAGACCCCTTCCGGAAGAAGACGGCACGCGAACAGATAGATAAGATCAACCAGAACCGGCAGACGTTAGAAGAGTTCTACGGACTATTTAGGAGATATACGATTAGGGCCAGAGTGGCGGAAGATAAACAGCTCTACCTACTAAGGCAGAAGCTGAAACCTAAACTGGCAGCAGCTATAGCGTCGGTAGAAGACGAAGACCTTAAGAGCTTCGTGCACCGAGCGAGAGTCACCGCGCGGAACCTAAGCGCTTACGCGAAATTACGCGAATCGAACCAGAAGCCGTTAATAACGCAGGCGACGAGACCCCCTGCGCCTTTCCGGAGAGCGCCTCTGCAGCTATCTTACGAGTCACTGCGTTCGTCGTTCGTCCCTACCTGCTACGCGTATAGAAAGCCTGGCTATATCGCTACGAGATGCCAAGCATTAGATAAGCAGAAGCAGGAGTATCGTGTTATAAAGCAGCTGCAGCTACCGAGAAAGACTATACAAGCTATAGAGCCGGCTCCGAACGACACCGACAGCGTAGACAGTGGAGTGCTACTGCAAATACTGGGAAAAGACCAGCTGGACGGATAGGCCCCCTATCTAGCATAGACAACAGGGCACTAACACGAACTACGTTAACGAAAGGAAGCATCAACAGCTGCAGCGATCCGCTCTTAGCGGCAGTGGAAGTGAACACGGAAACCGCTATTATCCTCCTAATTACTGTCTACCCCCTCGATAGATCGAGCAAACCACTCTAGCTGAAAGCTTTTATCGACACAGGGGCCCTTATCGGAGCGGCGATCCATTATCGACTGGTTCAAAAGATAATAAAGGGATATAGCTATCTAGTAGAGATAGCATCCCCGACACGGATTTCGGCATATAACGGACAAGACACTGAGAGTGTTACGCACTATATGCCACTAAAGACCACCCTGGCAGGTCGCACCACAGAAGCGACGTTCCGAATTATGGATATCGGAAGATTTGACATTATTATAGGGCAGAAATAGATAAAGAACCAGAGAGCAGTTATTGACGTAGGTAAAGGCACACTCGGATTCAGAACACTATACAGCGGCTCCGCCGCCGTCAAATCAGTCACCGAATCGGTTATAGTGGCCAACGCCAAACCGAACGTTACGACAGTCGAAGCGGCTCCGGTGGATCGGCCCGACCCTTAAGACACGATCGGAATAATAAGTTCAGAAGCTCTGACGACCCTCGCGAGGTCGCCAGATAACCAGATTTACGCTATCTTAATAAAAGACATCGAAGACTACCGGAAGATAATAGCGGAAGAAGAAGTGGATCCATTAGAGGTGTTACCGAAGGAACTCTATAGCTACACTAACGTGTTCTTAAAGGCTGACTCCAACCTCTTACCGCTCTACCGACCGGAATATAACAACAAGATCCGGTTAAAAGAAGGAGCTGCACTGCCGAGAACCGAGCCCTTAAGAAGACTATCGCCGGCCGAGCTAGACCAGGTAGAAGTGTTTGTTAGAGAAAACTTAGCGAAGAAGTTTATTACGCCAAGCTTAGCAGAATATGCGTCGCCGATTGTTTTCGTACGGAAACCAGGAGGCGGTCTCCGACTGTACGTAGATTACAGAGGCCTTAATAAGGTCACTAAGAGAGATGTGTATCTGCTGCCTCTAATCGATAAGACTATACAACGAGTGGCTAAGGCTAAGTAGTTCAGCAAGCTGGATATTCGCTAAGCATTCTATTGTTTAAGGAACGAAGAAGGACAGACGGAAGACCTTACGACATTCGCTACGCGCATAGGCAATTTTAAGTAGCTAGTGATGCCTTTCGGACTCACTAACGCGCCGGCAGTGTAGCAACGCTTTATAAACCACACCTTTATAGATATGCTGGAACGGTTCGTGTTAATCTACTTAGACGACATTCTGATCTATACTAAAGGAACGAGAGAACAACATACGGACTACATTAAGAGGGTGTTAAAGAGACTCTGCGAGGCCGGATTAAACGCAGACACAAAGAAGAGCGAGTTCTACTAGACCGAAGTCAAATACCTCGGTCTTATTGTTAGAAGAGAAGGAATTCGGATGGATCCTTTAAAGGTCGCTGCGGTCGCGGAATAGAAGCAACCGACATCCGGAAACACTACGCAAATCAGAGCGTTTCTCGGATTCTGCAGCTACTATCGACGGTTTATTAAGGACTTTAGCAAGATAGCGAGACTACTAAATAAGGCGTTGAAGAAGGAGGCCGCCGGCCTATAGAATGAAAAGTGTACGGAAGCTTTTAACCGACTAAAGGAGGCGGTGGCATCAGCGCTAGTGCTAGCACACTTCCGACCAGAAAAGACGATCTACGTAGAAACGGACGCTTCCGACACAGTAACGGCAGGGGTCCTTTCTTAATACGCTAACGACGACGAGACTCTCCACCTAGTGGCTTTCTTTAGCAAGTCTATAAATAATGCTAAGCGGAACTACGCTATATATAATAAAGAACTGTTGGCCATTATACAGGCGTTCGAAGAGTAGAAACCGGAGCTTATAGCTGGACAGAGCACGATCCAGGTCCTTACGGTCTACCAGTCGTTGACCTACTTTATAAAGACGCAGAAGCTATTACGCCGCCAAGCACGGTAGGCTGCCTACCTGTCCGGATTCGATTTTAAGATTACCTATCGACTAGGAGCTCAAAATAGAAAGGCAGACGCGTTAACTAGAAAAGAAGGAAAGACTAGCTGCGCGAAAGAAGATCCGAACATGTTTCAGAAGGTGCTAACAGAACGAATAGTAGACGCTGAGGTGTTAAAAGAGGTAGGAATCTGTACGATAGAGCTGCCGATTGAAGAAGAGACGCTGCACGAGAAAGTGGAACGGCTTAATTAGCAGCAGAAGCTCGGTAGAACCGGCTTAGGGAAACTGATCGTTCCGGAAGAACTAATTACAGAGGTTATCCAGCTGGTCTATAGCTCTACGGACGTTGGTTACGCAGGATCGAAGAAGACGATAGAAGCAATAAAGACGACCTACTAGTTTCCGCGAATCTTCGAGCGGATACATCGGTTTATTACTAACTGTTATGTATGCCGAGCAGCGAAGCCACGTTACGGCCTTCCGGCCGGCCTGCTGAAGCCACTTCCGATCCCCGAGAAACTATAGCAGCACATTACGATAGATTTCGTAACCGGCCTGCCGGATTCAGATAGATATAACGCTACGCTCAATGTAGTAGATCGACTGAGCAAAGAACGCTATTTCATCCCCTGCCAAGCTAATAATAAAGGAACTACTGTAGAAGAAACGGCGAGAATGTTGATCTAGTACGTATGGAAGCACTACGGGCTGCCGGACACTATTACTACGGATAGGGGTCCTCAATTCACCTTAGACGTATAGAAAGCTATTAACCAAGCCCTTAGAATTCGTGGAAAGCTCAGTACAGCCGCTTACCCTCAGACCGACAGACAGTCTAAAGTGATCCGAGCGCGCAGATAAGGTTCAATACAGCTGTTTTAATAACTATATCTCGAACTGAGGAGGGAAAGGAATTTATATAGTGTTGGTAGTGGGCTTTCGTAGTAGTGGTGCCAAGGCCCGGCTCGGCCCGGAAGGGCTGAGCCAAAATTCCAAGGGTCTACCCTATTACTCAGTCCCACTCCTTTCTGCCGCTGTAACACTACCCCCCTCCCTTACCAGCGGTCGCCCTCGACCGCTTAGTTACCCCATCCATCCAAAAATCTCTGCTTTTTTTTTTTTTGATTCGTCGTCTCCTTCTCGAAAAATCCCCTCCAACGCCGACGTTACTTCTTCCGTCTTCTATTAAAAACAACGTTCTTTTTATCGCTTCTTCAATTTCTTACGTCGTCGGCGTCTGAAGTCCTTCACTTGGCGTCTATCTAATCCGTGCGCCTGATCCGTGCTATCTGATCTGAGCCGTAGGTTATCTGGGCTGCGGCGTGGCTGGTCTGTGCGTCGCCTTAGGGATCTATATAGATCCGTCCGCAGCGTCGTTTCTTCTTCTTCTTTTTCTTTTCTACCAAAGCCTTTACCTACTACAGGGTTGGCGGCGCTGGCACGCTACGGCGTCGGCGAGCTGCCTGCCGACCCTGCGGTGGGTGGTGGCCGAGTCGAAGGCCTCCCCGAAGGCGACCGTTACGATCGTCTTTATCGGCTTCCGCGCCAGTGGAGCGGACGCGGCTTTCTTCTTTTATCTCTTTCGGAGGTCGTCAGTTTCGGAGCTATCCTGGTTTCGGCTTTTCCGGGTTCCGCATATAGAACTCTCTTAGCAGCTCCGCCGAATTCCGGAGGTTTTCGACCGGATACTATTTATAGTCTTCCGGCCACCCCTTCTACGAGATCCTTGCTATGATGGACCCCCTTATCTTCTTTACGTCCATTACATCTTCTACCTCCCACTCTTCTTCCTTACCGTCCATCTCGATAGGCGGGGGTTCGGCGAACCCCTGTTCCGGTAGACCGTTCTTAGGGTCCAGGCTTAGCAGATCTGAATGGAAAACGTCGTAGATCCGGAACGATTTCGGTAGCTGGAGCCGATAGGTCACCGGCGACCTCTTTTCTATTATCTTAAACGGGCCTACGTAGCGCGGATTGAGCTTGGCGTTCCCTTTTAGCCTTAGGTTCCGCGTGCTGAGCCAGACCTTTTGACCTTCCTCGAATTCCGTCGGTAACCGCTTCTTATTAGCTCGAGTTACTATCTTCTTCTGAGCTGATTCCATCGCGTCTTTCGCCACTTTAATCGCTTCTTCTATCTGAGATCGGAGTGCTTCCGCCGCTGCAGCGGCGATTCTCTTTAACGACGTAGCAGTGGATAGTTCCGTAGAGCTGGGTTCGTTTGGTAGCTGAAAGCTTATCCTCGGAAGATAGCTATGCGTTATCTCGAACGGCGCTAGCGACGTTGCTTCTGACTGTGCTAAGTTCGCGCAGAATTCAGCTATTGGCAGCATCTCAACCTACTTTTCTTAATAATAGCTGCAGAAGGTTCGTAGATATCGCTCTATCTCTTAGTTAGCCACTTTAGACTGACTGTCGGTCTGCGGGTGAGCGGCTGTGCTGAGCTTTCTACGAATTCCGAGAGCTTAGTTGATGGCTTTCTATACGTCGGCGGTGAATTGAGGACCCCTGCCCGTAGTAATAGTGTCCGGCAGGCTATAGTGCTTCTATACGTGTTGAATCAACATCCGTGCTGTCTCTTCTGCAGTAGTTCCTTTATCCTTAGCTCAGTAGGGGATGAAATAGCGCTCTTTGCTTAGTCGATCCACTACGTTCAGCGTAGCGTCGTATCTATCTGATTCCGGTAGGCCGGTTACGAAGTCTATCGTAATGTGTTGCTACGGTTTCTCGGGGATCGGAAGCGGTTTTAGCAGACCCGCTGGAAGACCGTAACGTAGCTTCGCGGCTCGGCACACGTAACAGTTGCCGATAAATCGGTGGATCCGTTCGTAGATCTGCGGAAACCAGTAGATCGTCCTTACGGCTTCTATCATCTTCTTCGAACCGGCGTAGCCAACATCTATAGAGTTATGGACTAGCTGGATAACCTCCGTAATTAGTTCTTCCGGAACTATTAGCTTCCCTGAGCCGGTTTTGCCTAGCTTCTGCTGCTAATTAAGCTGCTCTACCTTCTCGTAAAGAGTCTCTTCCTTAGGGGCCGGGTCTACTGCGCAGACCCCTACCTCTTTCAACACCTCTGCGTCTACTATCCGCTCGGTCAACACCTTTTGGAACATGTTCGGATCTTCTTTCGCGCGGCTGGTCTTTCCTTCCCTTCTCGTCAGCGCGTTAGCCTTTCCATTTTGAGCTCCTGGTCGATAGGTAATCTTAAAATCGAACCCTAATAAGTAGGCGGCCTACTGTGCTTAACGCCGTAAGAGCTTCTGCGTCTTTATAAAGTAGGTCAGCGACTGGTGGTCCGAGAGGACCTGGACCGTGCTCTTTCCAGCTATAAGCTCTGGTTTCCACTCCTCGAAAGCCTGAATAATCGCCAGCAGCTCCTTATCGTAGATAGCGTAGTTCCGTTCGGCCTCCGTTATGGACTTGCTGAAGAAAGCCACTAGATAAAGGGTTTTATCGTCTCCGTATTAAGAAAGGACCCCTGCCGTTACTGTATCGGAAGCGTCCGTTTCTACGTAGATCGTCTTTTCCAGTCGGAAGTGCGCCAGAACCGGTGCTGAAGCTACTGCCTCTTTCAGCCGTACGAAAGCTTCCGTGCACTTCTCATTCTATAGGCCGGCGACCTCTTTCTTTAGCGCTTCGTTCAGGGGTCTCGCTATCTTGCTGAAGTCCTTAATAAACCGTCGATAGTAGCTGCAGAATCCGAGAAACGCCCTGATCTGCGTAGTGTTTCCGGATTTCGGTTGCTTCTATTCCGCTACGGCAGCGACCTTTAAGGGGTCTATCCGGATCCCTTCTCTTCTGACGATAAGACCGAGGTATTTAACCTCAGTCTGATAAAACTCGCTCTTTTTCGTGTCCGCGTTTAATCCGACCTCTCTAAGTCTTTTCAGCACCCTCTTAATGTGGTCCGTATGCTGATCTCTCGTTCTATCTGTGTAGATAAGAATGTCGTCTAAATAGATGGACACGAACCGTTCTAGCATGTCTATAAAGGTGTGGTTTATAAAGCGTTGCCACACTGCCGGCGCGTTAGTGAGTCTGAAAGGCATTACCAACTACTTGAAATTGCCTATACGCGTCGCGAACGTCGTAAGGTCTTCTGTCTGCCCTTCTTCGTTCCTTAGTCGGTAGAACGCCTGTCGAATGTCCAGTTTGCTGAACCATTTAGCTTTAGCTACTCGTTGTATAGTCTCGTCGATTAGCGGCAGCGGGTATACGTCTCTCTTAGTAACCTCGTTAAGGCCTCGATAGTCTACGTAGAGTCGCAGACTATCCCCTAGTTTCCTTACGAAAAGAATCGGTAACGCATATTCGGCAGAACTCGGCGTAATAAACTTCTTCGCTAGGTTTTCGCGAACGAACACCTCTACCTGGTCCAGTTCGGCCGGAGATAAGCGTCTTAGGGGCTCGGTTCTCGGCAGCGCGGCTCCTTCTTTCAGTCGGATCTTGTTGTTATATTCCGGTCGATAGAGCGGCAGGAGGTTGGAGTCGGCTTTCGAGAACACGTTAGCGTAACCGTAGAGCTCGTTTGGCAGCACCTCTAGTGGATCCACTTCTTCTTCCGCTATTATCTTCTGGTAGTCTTCGATGTCTTTCATTAAGATAGCGTAAATCTCGTTGTCCAGCGACTTCGCAAGGGTCGTTATAGCTTCTGAACTCATTATTCCGACGGTAACCGGGGATTCGGAACGATCGGACGGGGCCTCTGATCTCGCTGTCGCAGCTACGGCCGATCCGGCAGTGACGGCGCCGTTACCTTGGGTCTTGAATCTGATTGTTCCTTTATCTACGTCAACTATCGCTTTCTGGTTCTTTATCCATTTCTGCCCTATAATGATGTCAAACCTTCCGATATCCATAATCCGGAACGTTGCTTCCGTAGTTCGACCAGCCAGGGTAGTCTTCAGCGGCACGTAGTGCGTGACGCTTTCCGTGTCTTGTCCGTTGTATGCCGAAATCTTCGTCGGCGACGCCAGTTCCACCGGATAACCGTATCTATTCGTCAGCTTCCGGACCAGTCGGTAGTGGATCGCTGCACCGATAAGAGCTCCAGTATCAATGAAAGCTTTCAGCTGGAGCGGTGGGCGTTGCTTCTTAACAGGGTAGATCGTAATAGGAAGGATGATCGCCGTTTCCGTATTCACTTCTACGGCTGCCGAGAGCGGATCGCTATAGCTGTTGATGCTTTCTTCTCGTGTCGATTCGCTCCAGTGCGGTGCCCTATTGTCAATGCTGGATAGGGGGCCTATCCGTCTAGCTGGTCTTTTCCTATAATTCCTAACTGCACCCCGCCGTCTACGCTATCAGTTTCGTTCTAAGCCGGCTCTATAGCTTGTATGGTCTTTCTCGGTGTCTGCGGCTACTGCTGCGGCTGCTTTATAACACGATACTCCTGCTTCTGCTGGGCCGTTGCTTGGCATCTCGTAGCGATATAGCCGGGTTTTCCGTACGCGAAACAGGTGGGGACGAACGACGAACGCTGTAACTGATAAGGTAGCTGCTGTAGTGCTCTCCGGAAAGGCGCAGGGGGTCGTGTAGTCTGCGTTATCAACGGCTTCTAGTTCGATTCGCGTAATTTCGCGTAAGCGCTTAAGTTTCTCGCGGTGACTCTCGCTCTGTGCACGAAGCTCTTAAGGTCTTCGTCTTCTACAGACGCTATAGCGGCGGCCAGTTCAGGGCTCAGCTTCTGCCTTAGTAGGTAGAGCTGCTTATCTTCCGCTACTCGGGCCCTAATCGCATATTTTCTGAACAAACTGTAGAATTCCTCGAACGTCTGCCGGTTCTGGTTGATCTTGTCTAGTTGCTTACAGGCCGTCTTCTTCCGGAACGGGTCTCCGAAGCGTTGATCTAACGCTTTGATCGCTTCCTCGGCGGTCGCCTCTTCTAGCTCCGCTACTAGCGAAAAAGCTTTACCTTCCAATCGCGATTCCAGGTACGCCAATCTGTCTCCGGCGCTGTTTCTAGCCTAGTCTCGATCTATCTTGTTCTTTATCTTCTTCTTAAATGCTTCCTAATCCTTAGGATCTCCGTCTCTAAACACTAGTAGATCCGGTAGTGACGTCATCAACGTGCCGCCTTAACTGTAGGCCGCTGGTAAGGCGGTCTCTGCGTGGGTTTCTCGCCGCAGTGGCGGCGATGGTCTCGCTGTTTCCATATCAGCTAGCTGATCCTTTAGCGCCTTCAGTTGTGTTGCGGCGGTGGAAAGGGGTGGGACAGATTGATAGGGTGGACCCTGGATTTCGGCTCGGCCCTTCAGGACCGAGCCGGGCCTTGGCACCACCACTACGAAAGCCTACCACCACTACCACATAGGTTCCTTTCCCTCCTCAGTTCGAGATATAGTCATCAAAAAGGCCGTATTGAATCATATCTGCGTGCCCGGATTATTATATCTCGAACTCACTCTCCACACACACCCCGCGCTGCGCGAAAGGGCCCGTTAAACCATCCGGACGCTCGAATAACGCACGCGCATACACCACCAACAACAACCCCCTAAGGCACCGTAAGAAGATAGAAGGCTTCTCGACGGTAGAGAGCGGCGTTACAGGCCGTAGCAGAAGCAGAAAAGGAAAGACTGATCGAGCGAGTAGGCGCTCCAGTGTAATTAATAATAAGATTATTATCAGTGGTTTTACGGCGGAAGAGACTGCAGAGATTAAGGAACGAATAAGCGAATACAAGAAGATCCACGACTGTACGATCGAGGAACTGGAAGACTATGTAAACGAGAATGGAATAGGGAAGGTCTACGACGGCATAGACCTTATCGAGATGCTGTTTTATAGAACGCTGGAAGAGAACAGACAACTAAGAGAAGAAACTAAAGCGGTAAGGGCCGAAAAGGAATCGGCAGAGACTATTATCGACATGTTAGAAAACCAAGCGTCGAATCGACTAGCGCAACTGAAGGCGCTAAAGGATCAACTGGCTAATATGGAAGCAGCAAAGTCGCCGCCACCGCGTCGAGAAGAACAAGCAGAGACCGCCTTACCAGCGGCCTATAGTCAAGGTAGCACTACGATAACGCCACTGCTGGACCTACCGGCTTTCGGTAGCGGAGACCCTAAAGCGTAGGAGGCGTTTAAGAAGAAGATTAAGAATAAGATAAGCCGCGACTACGCATTAAGCAGCGCCGGAGATAGATTGGCGTACCTGGAATCGCGATTGGAAGGTGAAGCTTTTTCGCTAGTGGCGGACCTGGAAGAGGTAACCGCTAAAGAAGCAATCAAAGCACTAGACCAACGCTTCGGAGATCCATTCCGAAAGAAGACGGCCTGTAAGCAGCTGGACAAGATCAACCAGAACCGGCAGACGTTCGAGGAGTTCTACGGACTGTTTAGAAAATATGCTATTAGAGCGAGAGTGGCGGAAGATGAGCAGCTGCACTTACTAAGACAGAAACTGAGCCCTGAACTGACGATAGCTATGGCCTCAGTAGAAGACGAAGACCTTTAAAGCTTCGTGCACTAGGCGAGAGTTACTGCCAGAAACTTGAACGCGTACGGAAAACCGACGACACGTAAACTAATTTAGAAGCCGTCGCCGTCGGCGCAGCCGACGAGAGCCCCTGCGCCCTTCCGACAACGCCCCTAGCAGCCATTTAATTCACAGCGCTCGTCGTTCGTCCCTACCTGCTACGCGTGTAGCAAGCCTGGCTACATTGCTACGAGATGCCAAGCATCGGATAAGCAGAAGCAGGAGTATCGTGTTATAAAGCAGCCGCAGCAGCAGCCGCCGCCGAGAAAGACTATACAAGCTATAGAGCCGGCTCCGAACGACACTGAGAGCGTAGACGGTAGGGTGCAGTTAAGAATTATAGGAAAAGACCAGCTGGACGGATAGGCCCCCTATCCAGCATTAACAATAGGGCACCGAATCGAAGCGAATCGCTACGAGAAGAAAGCATTAACAGCTGCAGCGACCCGCTCTCGGCGGCGGTGGAAGTGAACACGGAAACAGCTATTATCCTTCTAATCACTGTCCACCCCCTCGACGGATCGAGCAAACCCCTTTAGCTAAAAGCCTTTATCGACACCGGAGCTCTTATCGGCGCGGCGATACACTACCGACTGGTTTAGAAACTGACGAAGGGATACGGCTATCCAGTGGAACTAGCGTCGCCGACGCAGATTTCGGCATATAACAGACAAGACACAGAAAACGTTACGCACTACGTGCCGTTAAGGACCACACTGGCTGGTCGCACCACGGAAGCGACGTTCCGAATCATGGATATCGGAAGGTTTGACATCATTATAGGGCAGAAATAGATAAAGAACCAGAAAGCCATCGTCGACGTAGATAAAGGAACGATCAGATTCAAAACCCCGGGTAGCGGAGCAGGGACCATCAGAAAGGTCGCTGCCGCCGCTAAGCCGAAAGCCACGGAGTCCGCGAAAGAGGCTCCGTCCGATCGTTCCGGACCCCTAGTCACCGTCGGAATAATAAGTTTAGAAGCCATAACGACCCTCGCGAAGTCGCCGGACAATAAGATCTACGACATCTCTATAAAGGACATCGAAGACTACAGGAAGATAATAGCGGAAGAAGAAGTAGATCCACTAAAGGTGCTGCCAAACAAGCTCTATAGTTACGCTAACGTCTTCTTAAAAGCTGACTCCAACCTCCTACCGCTCTATCGACCGGAATATAACAATAAGATCCGACTGAAAGAAGGAGCCGCGCTGCCGAGAACCGAGCCCCTAAGACGCTTATCTCCGGCTAAACTGGACTAGGTAGAAGTGTTCGTTCGCGAAAATCTGGCGAAGAAGTTTATTACGCCGAGTTCTGCCGAATACGCGTTACCGATTCTTTTCGTAAGGAAACCAGGGGGTAGTCTGCGACTCTGCGTAGACTATCGAGGCCTTAACGAGGTCACTAAGCGAGACGTATATCCACTGCCGTTAATCGACGAAACCATACAGCGCGTAGCAAAGGCTAAGTAGTTCAGCAAGCTGGACATCCGCTAAGCGTTCTATCGACTAAGAAACGAAGAAGGGCAAACAGAAGACCTTACGACGTTCGCGACGCGTATAGGCAATTTCAAGTAGTTGGTGATGCCTTTCGGACTTACCAACGTGCCGGCAGTGTAGCAACGCTTTATAAACCACACTTTTATGGACATGCTAGAGCAGTTCGTGTCTATCTATTTGGACGACATTCTTATCTATACGGACGGAACGAGAGATTAGCATACGGACTATATCAAAAAGGTGCTAACTAGGCTCCGCGAGGTCGGATTAAACGCGGACACGAAAAAGAGCGAGTTTTATTAGACTGAAGTCAAATACCTCGGTCTTATCGTCGGAAGAGAAGGGATCCGGATAGACCCCTTAAAGGTCGCCGCTATAGCGGAATAGAAGCAGCCGAAATCCGGAAACACTACCCAAATCAGAGCGGTTCTCGGATTCTGCAGCTATTATCGACGGTTTATCAAGGACTTTAGCAAGATCGCGAGACCCCTAAACGAAGCGTTAAAGAAAGAGGCCGCCGGCCTATAGAATGAGAAGTGCACGGAAGCCTTTAACTGGCTAAAAGAAGCGGTAGCCTCTGCGCCAGTTCTAGCACACTTCCGACCGGAAAAGACAATCTACGTAGAAACGGACGCTTCCGATACAGTAACGGCAGGGGTCCTTTCTTAATACGCTGACGACGACAAAACGCTCTATCCGGTGGCTTTCTTCAGCAAATCTATAACGGAAGCTAAGAGGAACTATGCGATCTACGATAAAGAACTGCTAGCGATTATTCAGGCTTTCGAGGAGTGGAAACCGGAGCTTATAGCTGGAAAGAGCACGGTCCAGGTCCTTACGGACCACCAGTCGCTGACCTACTTTATAAAGACGCAGAAGCTCTTACGGCGTCAAGCACGGTAGGCCGCCTACTTATTAGGGTTCGATTTCAAGATTACCTATCGACCAGGGGCTCAAAACGGAAAAGCTAACGCGCTGACGCGAAGAGAAGGGAAGACGAGCCGCGCGAAGGAAGATCCGAACATGTTTCAGAAGGTGTTAACCGAGCGGATAGTAGACGCAGAGGTGTTAAAAGAGGTAGGGGTCTGCGCAGTGGACCCGGCCCCTAAGGAAGAGACTCTCTATGAGAAGGTAGAGCAGCTTAATCAGCAGCAGAAGCTAGGCAAAACCGGCTTAGGGAAGCTGATAGTTCCGGAAGAACTAATTACAGAGGTCATCTAGCTGGTCCATAACTCTATAGATGTTGGCTACGCCGGTTCGAAGAAGACGATAGAAGCCGTAAGGACGATCTACTGGTTTCCGCGGATCTACGAACGTATCCACCGATTTATCGCCAATTGCTACGTATGCCGAGCCGCGAAGCTACGTTACGGTCTTCCGGCGGGTCTGCTGAAACCACTTCCGATCCCTAAGAAACCGTAGCAACACATTACAATAGACTTCGTGACCGGCCTACCGGAATCAGATAGATATAACGCTACGCTGAACGTAGTAGATCGACTGAGCAAAGAGCGCCATTTCATCCCCTGCTAAGCTAAGGATAAAGGAACTACTGCGGAAGAGACAGCACGGATGTTGATTCAACACGTGTGGAAGCACTATAGCCTGCTGGACACTATTACTACGGATAGGGGTCCTCAATTCACCGCCGACGTATAGAAAGCCATTAACCAAGCTCTCGGAATTCGTAGAAAGCTCAGCATAGCAGCTTACCCGCAGACCGACAGTTAGTCTAAAGTGGCTAATCGCGAGATAGAGCGATATCTGCGAACCTTCTGCAGCTATTATTAAGAAAAGTAGGTTAAGATGCTGCCAATAGCTGAATTCTGCGCGAACTTAGCACGGTCAGAAGCAACGTCGCTGGCGCCGTTCAAGATAACGCATAGCTATCTTCCGAGAATGAGCTTCCATCCGCCGAGCGACACCGGCTCGCCGGAGCTTTCCACTACTACGTCGTCAAAGAGAGTCGCCGCTGCGGCGGCAGAAACGCTACGATCTTAGATGGAAGAAGCGATTAAAGTGGCGAAAGACGCGATGGAATCAGCTTAGAAGAAGATAGTAACTCGAGCTAATAAGAAGCGGTCACTGACGGAATTCGAGGAAGGCCAAAAGGTATAGCTTAACACGAAGAACCTAAGGCTGAAAGGCAACGCCAAGCTGAATCTACGCTACGTAGGTCCGTTCAAGATAGTGGAAAAGAGGTCGCCAGTGACCTACCGGCTCCAGCTGCCGAAATCGTTCCGTATCTACGACGTTTTCCATTCGGATCTGCTAAGCCTAGACCCTAAGGACGGCCTTCCGGAACAGGGGTTCGCCGAACCCCTAGCAATCGAGATAGACGGTGATAAAGAAGAGTGGGAGGTAGAAGATGTAATGGACGTAAAGAAGATAAGGGGGTCCATTAAAGCGAGAATCTCGTAGAAGGGCTGGCCGGAAGACTATAAATAGTATCCAGTCGAAAACCTCCGGAATTTGGCGGAGCTGCTAAGAGAGTTCTACGTACGGAACCCGGAAAAGCCGAAACCAGCGTGGCTCTGATGTCGACAATGCCGGAAGAAAGAAGAAAGCTACGTCCGCTCCACCGGCGCGGAAGCCGATAAAGACGATTGTGTCGGTCGCCTTCGGCGAGGCCTTCGACGCGGCTACCACCTATCGGCGGTCGGCAGGAAGCTCGCCGACGCCGTAGCGTGCCAGCGCCGCCGACCCCGTAGTGGGTAAAGGCTTTGGTAGAAGAGAAAAAGAAGAAAAAGAAACGACGCCGCAGACGGATCTATATAGACCTCCGAGACGGCGTACAGACCAGCCACGCTGCAGCTCAGATGACCCGTAGATCAGATCAGATAGCGTCGATTACATAAACGACAGGTGAAGGACTTCAGATGCTAACAATGTAAAAAATGGAAAAAGCGACGAAAAGAACGCCGGTTGTGATGGAAGATAGAAGACGCGACGTCGGCGTCGGAGGGGATTTTCGAGAAGGAAACGACGAATCATAAAAAAAAAAAAAAAAGAGGAGATTTCCGGATAGATGGAGTAACTAAGCGGTCGAGGGCGACCGCTGGTAAGGGAGGGGGGTAGTGTTGCGGCGGTGGAAAGGGGTGGGACAGATTAATGGGGTGGACCCTGGATTTCGGCTCGGCCCTTCCAGACCGAGCCAGGCCTTGGCACCACCACTACGAAAGCCCACCACCACCACTATATAGGTTCCTTTCCCTCCTCAGTTCGAGATATAGTCATCAAAAAGGCCGTATTGAATCATATCTGCATGCCCAGATCAAGTTGCGCCAGTCGATTTGACGCTTGGTTTTCTAACACGTCGAAAATAGTCTCTGCCGATTCCTTTTCGGCCCTTACCGCTTTAGTTTCTTCTCTTAGTTGTCTGTTCTCTTCTAGCGTTCTGTAAAACAGCGTCTTAATAAGGTCTATTCCGTCGTAGACCTTTCCTATCCTATTCTCGTTTACATAGTCTTCCAGTTCCTCGATCGTGCAGTCGTGGATCTTCTTGTATTCGCTCATTTGTTCCTTAATCTCTGCGGTCTCTTCCGCTGTAAAACCTCTAATAATGATCTTATTATTAATGACACTGGAGCGCCTACTCGCTCTGTTAGTCTTTCCTTTTCTGCTTCTGCTGCGGCCTGTAACGCCGCTCTCTACTGCTGAGAAGCCTTCCATCTTCTTACAGTGCCTTGGGTAGTTGTTGTTAATGTTGGTATTGGTGCGCGTGCGTTACTCGGGTTTCCGGATAGTTCGACAGGCCCTTTCGCGCAGCGCGGGGTTTGTGTAGAGAGTGAGTTCGAGATATAATAATCCGGGCACGCAGATATGATTCAATACGGCCTTTTTGATGACTATATCTTGAACTAAGGAGGGAAAGGAATCTATGTAGTGGTGGTAGTGGGCTTTCGTAGTGGTAGTGCTAAGGCCCGGCTCGGCCCGGATGGGCCGAGCCGAAATCCAGGGTCTACCCTATTAATCTGTCCTACCTCTTTCCACTGCCGCAACACTACCCCCCTCCCTCACCAGCGGTCGCCCTCGACCGCTTAGTTACCCTATCCATCCGAAAATCTCCGCTTTTTTTTTTTTTTTGATTCGTCGTCTCCTTCTCGAAAAATCCCCTCCAACGCCGACGTTACTTCTTCCGTCTTCTATCAAAAACAACGTTCTTTTCATCGCTTCTTCAATTTCTTACGTCGTCGGCGTCTAAAGTCCTTTACTTAGCGTCTATCTAATCCGTGCGCCTAATCCGTGCTATCTGATCTGAGCCGTAGGTTATCTGAGCTGCGGCGTAGCTGGTCTGTGCGTCGCCTCAGGGGTCTATATAGATCCGTCCGCAGCGTCGTTTCTTCTTCTTCTTTTTCTTTTCTACCAAAGCCTTTACCTACTACGGGGTCGGCGGCGCTGGCACGCTACAGCGTCGGCGAGCTGCCTGCCGACCCTGCGGTAGGTAGTGGCCAAGTCGAAGGCCTCCCCGAAGGCGACCGTTACGATCGTCTTTATCGGCTTCGGCGCCGGTAGAGCGGACGCGGCTTTCTTCTTTTATCTCTTTCGGAGGTCGTCAGTTTCGGAGCCATCCTGGTTTCGGCTTCTTCAGGTTCCGCACGTAGAACTCTCTAAGCAGCTCTGCCGAATTCCGCAGGTTCTCGATCGGATACCAATTATAGTCTTCCGGCCACCCCTTCTACAAGATCCTCGCTTTAATGGACCCCCTCGTTTTCTTTACGTCCATTACGTCTTCTACCTCCCACTCTTCTTTATTACCGTCCATCTCGACCGGCAGGGGTTCGGCGAAGCCCTGCTCCGGAAGGCCGTCCTTAGGGTCCAGGCTTAGTAGATCCGAATAAAAGACATCGTAGATTCGGAACGATTTCGGTAGCTGGAGCCGATAAGTCACCGGCGACCTCTTTTCCATTATCTTAAACGGACCTACGTAGCGTAGATTGAGCTTGGCGTTGCCTTTTAGCCTCAGGTTTCGCGTGTTAAGCTAGACCTTTTGACCTTCCTCGAATTCCGTCGGCGACCGCTTTCTATTAGTTCGAGCTACTATCTTCTTCTAAGCCGATTCCATCGCTTCTTTCGCTACTTTAATCGCTTCTTCCATCTGAGATCGGAGCGCTTCCGCCGCTGCGGCGGCGACTCTCTCTAACGACGTAGTAGTGGTAGAAAGCTCCAGCGAGCCGGCGTCGCTTGGCGGATGGAAGCTTAGCCTCGGAAGATAACCGTAGGTTATCTCGAACGGCGCCAGCGACGTTGCTTCTAACCGTGCTGAGTTCGCGCAGAATTCAGCTATTGGCAGCATCTCAACCCACTTTTCTTAATAATGGCCGCAGAAGGTTCGCAGATATCGCTCTATCTCGCGATTAGCCACTTCAGACTAACTGTCGGTCTGCGGGTAAGCGGCTGTGCTGAGCTTTCTACGAATTCCGAGAGCTTGATTAATAGCCTTCTATACGTCGGCGGTGAATTGAGGACCCCTATCCGTAGTAATAGTGTCCGGCAGGCTATAGTGCTTCCATACGTGTCTAATCAGCATCTGCGCGGTTTCTTCCGCGGTCGTTCCTTCGTCTCTGGCTCGACAGGGGATGAAGTGGCGCTCTTTGCTTAACCGGTCCACTACGTTCAGCGTAGCGTTATATCTATCGGAGTCCGGCAGGCCGGTTACGAAGTCTATCGTAATGTGTTGCCACGGTTTCTCGGGGATCGGAAGTGGCTTTAGTAGACCGGCCGGAAGACCGTAACGTAGCTTCGCAGCTTGGCATACGTAGCAATTAGCGATAAATCGGTGGATCCGTTCGTAGATCCGCGGAAACCAGTAGATCGTCCTTACGGCTTCTATCGTCTTCTTCGAGCCAGCGTAACCAACGTCCTTCGAGCTATGGACTAGCTGGATAACCTCTGTAATCAGTTCTTCTGGAACTATCAGCTTCCCCGAGCCTGTTCTGCCGAGCTTCTGCCGCTTATTGAGCCGTTCTACCTTCTCGTAGAGCGTCTCTTCTTCGATCGGCGGCTCTATCGGTTCCAGTTCGATCTGCAGTTCCGCCGCGCAGATCCCCGCTTCCTTTAACACCTTGGCGTCTACCATCCGTCCGGTCAGCACCTTCTGAAACATGTTCGGATCTTCCTTCGCGCGGCTCGTCTTTCCTTCTCTTCGCGTTAGCGCGTCAGCCTTTCCGTTTTGAGCCCCTAGTCGATAGGTAATCTTAAAGTCGAACCCTAATAAGTAGGCGGCCTACCGAGCTTGGCGACGTAAGAGCTTCTGCGTCTTTATAAAGTAGATCAGCGATTGGTGGTCCGTAAGGACCTGAACCGTGCTCTTTCCAGCTATAAGCTCCGGTTTCCACTCCTCGAAAGCCTGAATAATCGCTAGCAGCTCCTTATCGTAGATAGCATAGTTCCGCTTAGCTTCTGTTATGGATTTGCTAAAGAAGGCCACTAGGTAAAGGTTCTCGCCATCGTCAGCGTATTGAGAAAGGACCCCTGCCGTTACTGTATCGGAAGCGTCCGTTTCTATGTAGATCGTCTTTTCTAGTCGGAAGTGCGCCAGAACCGGCGCCAAGGCTACTGCTTCTTTTAGCCGGTTAAAGGCTTCCGTGCACCTCTTATTCTATAGGCCGGCGGCCTCTTTCTTTAGCACTTCGTTTAGGGGTCTCGCTATCTTGCTGAAGTCCTTAATAAATCGTCGATAGTAGCTGCAGAATCCGAGAAACGCCCTGATCTGCGTAGTGTTTCCGGATTTCGGTTGCTTCCATTCCGCTACAGCGGAGACCTTTAAGGGGTCTATCCGGATCCCTTCTCTTCCGACGATAAGACCGAGGTATTTGACTTCAGTCTAATAAAACTCGCTCTTTTTCGTGTCCGCGTTCAATCCGACCTCGCGGAGCCTAGTTAGCACCTTCTTGATGTGGTCCGTATGCTGTTCTTTCGTCCTATCGGTGTAAATAAGGATGTCGTCTAAGTAGACGGACACGAACCGTTCTAGCATATCCATAAAGGTGTGGTTTATAAAGCGTTGCTATACTGCCGGCGCGTTGGTGAGTCCGAACGGCATTACCAGCCACTTAAAATTGCCTATACGCGTAGCAAACGTCGTAAGATCTTCCGTCTGCCCTTCTTCGTTCCTTAGTCGGTAGAACGCCTGTCGAATGTCCAGTTTGCTGAACTATTTAGCTTTAGCTACTCGTTGTATAGTCTCGTCGATCAGCAGCAGCGGGTATACGTCTCTCTTAGTGACCTTATTAAGGCCTCGATAGTCTACGCAGAGTCGCAGACTACCCCCTAGTTTCCTTACGAAAAGAATCGGTAACGCGTATTCGGCAGAACTCGGCGTAATAAACTTCTTCGCCAGGTTTTCGCGAACGAACACCTCTACCTAGTCCAGTTCCGCCGGCGACAGTCGTCTTAGGGGCTCGGTTCTCGGCAGCGCGGCTCCTTCTTTTAGCCGGATCTTGTTGTTATATTCTAGTCGGTAGAGTGGCAAGAGGTTGGAGTCGGCTTTTAAGAACACATTAGCGTAACCGTAGAGCTCGTTTGGCAGCACCTCCAGTAGATCCACTTCTTCTTCCGCTATTATCTTCCAGTAGTCTTCGATGTCTTTTATTAAGATAGCGTAAATCTCGTTGTCCGGCGACTTCGCGAGGGTCGTTATAGCTTCTAAACTTATTATTCCGACGGTAACCGGGGGTTCGGAACGATCGGACGGAGCCTCTTTCGCGGACTCCGTAGCTTTCAGGTTGGCGGCGACGGTGGCGACCTTTCCGATGGTCCCTGCTCTGCTACCCGGGGTTTTGAATCTGATCGTTCCTTTATCTACGTCAACGATAGCTTTCTGGTTCTTTATCCATTTCTGCCCTATAATAATGTCAAACCTTCCGATATCCATAATTCGGAACGTCGCTTCCGTAGTTCGACCAGCTAGTGTGGTCCTTAGCGGCACGTAATGCGTGACGTTTTCTGTGTCTTGTCCGTTATATGCCGAAATCTTCGTCGGCGACGCCAGTTCCACCGGATAGCCGTATCTATTTGTCAGCTTCTAAGCCAGCCGATAGTGGATCGCTGCGCCAATAAGAGCTCCGATGTCGATAAAGGCTTTTAGCTAAAGTGGTTTGCTCAATCCGTTAAGGGGGTAGACAGTAATTAGAAGGATAATGGCTGTTTCCGTGTTCACTTCCACCGCCGCCGAGAGCGGATCGCTGCAGCTGTTAATGCTTTCTTCTCGTAGCGATTCGCTTCGATTCGGTGCCCTATTGTCAATGCTGGATAGGGGGCCTATCCGTCTAGCTGGTCTTTTCCTATAATTCTTAACTGTACCCTACCGTCTACGCTCTCGGTGTCGTTCGGAGCCGGCTCCATAGCTTGTATAGTCTTTCTCGGCGGCGGCTGCTGCTGCGGCTGCTTTATAACACGATACTCCTGCTTCTGCTAGGCTGTTGCTTGGCATCTCGTAGCGATATAGCCGGGTTTTCCGTACGCGAAACAGGTGGGTACGAACGACGAACGCTGCGGATTAAATAGCTGCTGGAGTGCTTTCCGGAAAGGCGTAGGGGGTCGTGTAGCCTGCGGCGACGGCTTCTGAATCGATTCGCGTAATTTCGCGTAAGCGCTCAAGTTTCTCGCAGTGACTCTCGCTCAGTGCACGAAGCTCTTAAGGTCTTCGTCTTCTACAGACGCTATAGCGGCGGCCAGTTCAGGGTTCAGCTTCTGCCTTAGTAGGTAGAGCTGCTCGTCTTCCGCCACTCGGGCCCTAATCGCATATTTTCTGAACAAACCGTAGAATTCCTCGAACGTCTGCCGGTTCTGGTTGATCTTGTCCAGCTGCTTACGGGCCGTCTTCTTCCGGAATGGGTCTCCGAAGCGTTGATCTAGCGCTTTGATCGCTTCCTTAGCGGTTACCTCTTCCAGGTCCGCTACTAGCGAAAAAGCTTCACCTTCTAATCGCGATTCTAGGTACGCCAATCTGTCTCCGGCGCTGTTTCCAGCCTGGTCTCGATCTATCTTGTTCTTTATTTTCTTCTTAAATGCTTCCCAATCCTTAGGATCTCCGCCTCTAAACACCAGTGGATCCGGTAGTAACGTTATTAACGTGCCGCCTTAACTGTAGGCTGCCGGTAAGTTGGTCTCTGCTTGTTCTTCTCGACGCGGTAGCGGCGACTTTGCTGCTTCTATATCAGCTATCTGATTCTTTAGCGCCTTTAGCTGCGCTAGTCGATTCGCCGCCTGGTTTTCCAGCATATCTATAATAGTCTCGGCCGATTCCTTTTCGGCCCTTACCGCTTCAGTTTCTTCTCTTAGTTGTCTGTTCTCTTCCAGCGTTCTGTAGAACAGCGTCTTAATAAGGTCTATACTATCGTAGACCTTTCCTATCCTATTCTCGTTTACATAGTCTTCCAGTTCCTCGATCGTGCAGTCGTAGATCTTCTTGTATTCGCTTATTCGTTCCTTAATCTCTGTAGTCTCTTCCGCCGTAAAACCTCTAATAATGATCTTATTATTAATAACACTGGAGCGCCTACTCGCTCTGTTAGTCTTTCCTTTTCTGCTTCTGCTGCGGCCTGTAACGCCGCTCTCTACCGCTAAGAAGCCTTCTATCTTCTTACGGTGCCTTGGGTGGTTGTTGTTAATGTTAGTGTTAGTACGCGTGCGTTATTCGGGTTTCCGGATAGTTCGACGGGCCCTTTCGCGCAGCGCGGGTGTTGTTGAAGTGAGTTCGAGATATAATGATCCGGGCACGCAGATATGATTCAATACGGCCTTTTTGATAACTATATCTCGAACTGAGGAGGGAAAGGAATCTATGTGGTGGTGGTGGTGGGCTTTCGTAGTGGTGGTGCCAAGGCCCGGCTCGGCCCGGAAGGGCCGAGCCGAAATTCTAAGGGTCCACCCTATTACTCAGTCCCACCCCTTTCTGCCGCCGTAACATAAAGTAGCTAACTGTAAGATAGAAAAGTATCTACGAATCTTCTGCGGCTATTATTAAGAAGGATAGGTTAAGATGTTGCCGATAGCCGAATTCTGCGCCAACTCTGCACGATTAGAAGCTACCTTACTAGCGCCGTTTAAGATAACATACGGTTATCTTCTGAGGATAAGCTTTTAACCGCCGAACGAGCCCAGCTCTTTAGAACCTTCTACTACCACTTCGTCGAAGAGAATCGCTGCAGCGGCGGCAGAAGCGCTCCGATCTTAGATAGAAGAAGCGATCAAGGTAGCGAAGCAGGCGATAGAATTAGCTTAGAAGAAGATAGTAACTCGAGCTAATAGAAAGAGGTTACTAACGGAATTCGAGGAAGGCCAAAAGGTATAGCTTAACACGCGGAACCTAAGGCTAAAGGGCAACGCGAAGCTTAACCCTCGTTACGTAGGTCCGTTTAAGATAATAGAAAAGAGGTCGCCGGTAACCTACTGGCTCTAGCTGCCGAAACCGTTCCGGATCTACAATGTCTTTTATTCGGATCTGCTAAGCCTAGACCCTAAAGATAGTCTTCCGGATTAGGGGTTCGCCGAACCCCTATCGATCGAAATAGACAGAGAAGAAGAAGAATAGGAAGTTGAAGACGTTATAGACATAAGAAGACAAAGGGGATCCATCGAAGCGAGGATCTTATAGAAAGGATAGCTAGAAGACTATAAATAGTATCCGGCCGAGAACCTGCGGAATTCGGCGGAGCTGCTAAGAGAATTTTACGCCCGGAACCCGAAGAAGCTGAGACCTAAGTGGCTCGACGGTTGAAAAGAAGGCCAAGTCCGCTCTATCGGCACAGAAGCCAAAGAAAACGATCGTAACGGTCGCTTTGCTAGAGTCTTCGGATCGGCCACTACCTATCTTCGCATCGGCAGGAAGCTCGCCGATGATCTGACTGCAGTAGACGCAAGGTCAATACCCGTCTTTTGATAACTATATCCAAGGCTGGAGAGGGAAGAATCTACGTACAAGCGGAGGTGGAGGTATTTAAGTGTGCGCCAAGCCTGGCCCTGCCAAGCCTAGCTGCCAGCTGTCTACATCTACATCCGTATCACTACCGCCCTCCCCAACCAGCGATTGCCCTCAATCGCAATCAGCCAATCCATCGCAATCAGCCCATTAATCGCAATCAGCTAAACCAGGTCGCGTCGTGCCAAACCAGGTCGCAGGTATCGAGTCAAACCAGGTCGCATTATAGTCGCATCAAAATAGATCGTAGGGTTCGCAGATTCAGCTTTGCTATCGGCCAATCAGGTCGCTCCAAAACAGGTCGCTTTTGAGGTCGCTTTTGAGCTTCAATTTCCGTGTGTTTTGAGTCTCAATCTCGTGCCTTTTTAAGTCTCAATCTCGTGCCTTTTTTGCTGTTGCTTTGGTGCCTCAATTTCGTGCGTTTTGCCGTCGCTTTGGTGCCTTGTTTGGTGCCTTGTTTGGTGCCTTGTTTGGTGCCTTGTTTGCTGCAGAGGTCGCGGAGGTCGTCGAGGCCGCGGAGGTCGTCGGGGCCGCGGAGGTCGTCGGGGTCGCGGCTGCAGATGTCGTTTGTCGCAGAGGTCGTAGAGGTCGCAGAGATCGCAGAGATCGCAGCCTACGTATGTCGCTTCTCGACGGTCGCTCGCTTCTCAGACGCTCGCCTCGCTTCTCGAGCCGTCGCTTCTTAAGCCGTTACCTGTCGCTTCTCGTTCTCAGACGGTCGCTTCTCAGACGGTCGCTTCTCGACGGTTGCTTCTCGACGGTCGCTCGCTTCTCGGACGGTCGCTCGCTTCTCGAACCGTCGCTCGCTTCTCGACGGTCGCTTCTCGGACGGTCGCTTCTCAGACGGTCGCTTCTCGAGCTGTCGCTTCTCAAGCCGTCGCTTCTTAAGCCGTCGCTTCTCAAACGGTCGCAGAGGTCTCGGAGGTCGCGGAGGTTCTTAGAGGTCGCGGAGGTCGCAGAGGTCGCCAAAGGTCGCGTAGGCTGCAGAGGTCTCGGAGGTTACGGAAGGTCGTAAAGGCTTGTAGAGGTCGCTTTGCAAACACCTACTGCTTCTGAACTGTCGCTTCTCAGACGGTCGCTTCTCGACGGTCGCTTCTCGACGGTCGCTTCTCGACGGTCGCTTCTCGACGGTCGCTTCTCGACGGTCGCTTCTCGACAGTCGCTCGCTTCTCAAGCCGTCGCTCGCTTCTCAGACCGTCGCTTGCTTGTCGACGGTCGCTTCTTAGACAGTCGCTTTGCCTGTGCTTTGCCTGGTGCTCTGCCTGGTGCTCTGCCTGGAGCTCGTGCCTGGGTGCTCGTGCCTAGGTGCTCGTGCCTGGTGCTCTGCCTAGTGCTCTGCCTGGTGCTCTGCCCGGTGCTCTGCCTGGTGCTCTGCCTGGTGATCTGCCTGGTGCTTTGCCTAGTGTTCTGCCTAGGCTGGCCGTACGCCTCGATTGCGAAAGGTCTGTTGGCCGAGTTGCTTCTGGTCGTACTAAACGTCTCGATAGGCCGGTGTCGCTTTGCCTTGCTGAACTGTACCTATTGCCGGTCGAGCTGCTTGTGTCGTATGTCTTGTCCTCGATTGCTAAACTGCCGGTTGCTTCGCTGGTGTCGCTTGTGCTGCTCGTGTCGCTCGTGCTGCTCGTGTTGCCGATTGCTAAACTGTCTCGATAGGCCTTGTCCGAATAGAACGGTCTGTCAAAGACCCGAAAAAAAACGAATGTCGTCGCCCTAGGTCCTGCTAGGTGCGCTCTCGTCGTCGTCGCTCCGTCGTCGTCTCTCTTACTCCTCGCTCTCGCTCCTCGTCCTCGTCGCTCCTATATCGTCCTTCTCGACCTTCTCGTTCTTCTCGTCCTTCTTAAAACTTCAAAACTCGTACGATCTGCTCGTAGGGGCACTCTCTTCCCTAAAACTCTCTCTTTTTCTCGATAGGGGCACCTCTCTTCCCTAAAACTCTTCTTCTCGATGTCCTCTGTAATGGACCTCTCTCTTCAAAACTCTTCTTCTCGATCGGGGGAGGGATAGAGTAGTATGCATATGTACAATTAAGTAACCGGATATAAATCAACGGCCTCCTTCGTACATATACAGTACATACTCTGGGTTGGTTGCACGTACGTTAATCGAGTACCCGGATGTAATTCAACGGGCTCTTTCGCGTAGTGCGGGTTAGGTGTTGGGTTTAAGCCTTGGATATAATGATCTGACTGCAGTAGACGCAAGGTCAATACCCGTCTTTTAATAACTATATCCAAGGCTGGAGAGGGAAGAATCTACGTACAAGCGGAGGTGGAGGTATTTGAGTGTGCGCCAAGCCTGGCCCTGCCAAGCCTAGCTGCCAGCTGTCTACATCCACATCCGTATCAGCCGACGCCGTAAATCGGCGCCGACGCCTCCAGCCCTGCGGTAGGTAAGGTCTTTAGTGGAGAAAAAAAAAAGAAGAAGATAGCGAGCCGCAGTTGGATCTATATAGACCTACGCGATGGCGTACGGACCGGTTACGCCGCAGCTCTGGTGACCGCTAGCTCCGATTAGATGGCTACGATCAGATAGAGCGGATCAGATAGACGCCAAGTGAAGACGTCAGATAGCGACGATAAAAAAAAAGAGAGGAGGAACGGATAAGTAAGCGGTCGAGGGCGACCGCTAATAAGGGAGGGGGGTGGTGTTGCGGCGGTGGAAAGGGGTAGGACTGAGTGATGGGGTGGACCCTCGGAATTTCGGCTCGGCCCTTCCGGACCGAGCCGGGCCTTGGCACGCCACCCCCAAAGCTCTCGCCCACCACCACATAGATTCCTTTCCCTCCTCAGTTCGAGATATAGTTATTAAAAAGGCCGTATTGAATCATATCTGCGTGCCCGGATCACACCCCATTACTTAGTCCCACCACTTTCCGTCGCTGCAACAAAAAGGAATCTATATGCGCGCGGGTGTAAGCTCTCGTAGGGGCAGTGTGCCAAGACCCGGCTCAGTCCGGAAGGGCCGAGCCGAAATTCCAAGGGTCCACCCTATTGCTTAATCCCACCACTTTCCGTCGCTGCAACAGATCCTATACCGATCCTTGGACATATGCCTAGGGCCCAACAGCCGACATAAGGCAAGGACGGCAGACTAGAGGCCAGAGGAAGC
Organism: Pseudocercospora ulei; assembly: GCA_016165855.1. Lineage (NCBI taxonomy): Eukaryota > Fungi > Ascomycota > Dothideomycetes > Mycosphaerellales > Mycosphaerellaceae > Pseudocercospora > Pseudocercospora ulei. The sequence goes on from JACWNB010000003.1 coordinate 1,256,429, forward strand.
CCCTAAGGGCTCGCTGCACTGCCTACGTATAGAGGGCAGCCGTAACGCAGGCCTGCACGAAGACGAGTTAATAACGAGGAACTCCGGTTAGGCAGCTAAGGACATCTGCCTTAGGGAGGGGAGGTAGTTGTTATAGAATAGCCGGAAGCAGTAGCGGGAGCAAAAGGTGCTCTAGCGACACAGCTGCGAGGCCAAGGGATAGCCTGTTGCTAAGGACGGCTTGCGCCGCTCCGGCGCACACAAAAAACACAAAAAGGCACGTAGGAGGGAGTTATTAAAGGGCACTTGTTAGTTCAAACGTAATACTAGTGCTTAGTATTAGGTGTCCTATACGCTGCTACAAACCTAACCCTATAACACAATTATAGTAGTATTAGGTGGAGTCTTGCTAATGTCAGTCTTTCTCTTCTATCTGGTGACCGTAACAGTCGGGGAAGCTAAAAGCGGTAAGACGGCTCTACCCGCTTCCGGTCTCCCGATATTCCCTCTTACACCTAATATAGGGAATGGATGGATTCTGTACAGGGTTCCCACACAAACCAACCATAACGATTGTATCGTTGATCGCCTTGAACATGAATCATTGGTTGTGCGAGTTGGTTGTGCCAAGGAAATTCTGCCATCCTTATGGCACTGCCAACCCAATGGTCACATACGTGAGTTACGGTCCTCAAGCCAGATCTGCATTACATCGTCGGGCAAGCTTGCTCGGGTTGTCAATGTCGTAGCCACCTGTCCGACAGTCCCGGTGATCGTAGCGACCGCAGTCATGTGTTGTGTTGTGACGAGCACCGATCCAACGCCAGTTATACCAGCGCGGCGCCGTCGTGCGGCTCACTGCATCAGCCCACGCTGCTGCGGCGTTGCCGATTGAACCTTGGTGTTCTGGGGGTGGGATGCGGGAGATGGTGTATTTTGTGTTTTGGTTGAGGAATCGGTCCGCCATGGAGCCGATTTGGCGGTGGACTTGAAGATCCTATGCTGCAGGAGGTATCGTGTGAGGGCTTGTATAAAGCTGTCAGTCGGTGAGATTGCTGGAAAAGGGCATGAAAACTCACGTCCAGCTGTAACGGCGGGCATGGCTGGCATGGCCAAGTACAGCATCGTGCGAAGCGCTCGTGGTTATATTCGGCATTGGCTCGTGGGTAGCGCGGTATATTATTGACAATTCCCCACTGGCCACCAGTCACCATCCGATATGGTCTAGTGGCTAGGATTTCTCGCTCTCACACCGGGTCACGGTCAAGTGCCGAGGAGGCCGGGGTTCAATTCCCCGTGTCGGAAAGTTCTTTTGTCCTGCCCATCCAAGCAGGACTTGTACCTTTTGCCATGCACGCTTCAGCGGAAAGTTCCTCTGGTGTCCCCGTCTAGGAAGAACTCTGCTTTTTTGCCATGCACGCTGCAGCTCCCCCTATCTCCAACCTTGCGGCTGTGTCAGCAAGCGATATTGGAGTGCTAACGCTAGGCACGATCGCTTTTACGTTATATGCAGCCCTTGTGGGCAATGCACAGTGAGTCTGGCCCACCAGATGCTCGAGCGCCGATGCTGGGGATTGGTGCCAAGACAGAGCGTTTCGCCAACAACTCATCAAGCACAACTCACGGCGATAAGCCGTAGGGAGATTGATAGACTGATCCTCTGCTCTGAGCAAGCCGCGTTTAAGACGGTCTCCGCGATCAAGCTCGACGCGCTCCGTCAACCAGCGCTTTCTCTAGCGTGCCCGCGAGAACGCGGCGATGCCTTGGAGAGCATGCATAAGCGAAGTGCGGGATATGCCGGGTGGTCGGAGTGATATGCTGGCGTAGTCCGTAGACTCACTCGATCTAGATGGACGTGGTTGATGTTTGACAATGCCTCGGTTGGTTTCTCCAAATAGACATGTGCAGTCCCAGTCGCCCGTGCCGGCGAACACCCGAACCACGCTCTTGGTTTGGTGTGCACTACCTCCGAGCCACTAAGCTGGTGCGGCCTACATGACGGCCACCAGGTCTTCTGCCGACAGGGCGAGCCTGCGTCCTCCAGCTTTGCAGGCCCATCCCGAGCACTCCCCGTGCCCCCAGCCTCACTCTCCCTTTCACATTGAACCCCCCCGGCCCCACTCGCCCTTCCACGCCGACCGGCCTGCGGACACGCACGAGCGGTCGACCGGCAAAGGTGGCCACCAACCATTTGTGCTGACCGATCCGGTGGCATTCCGCTACCTGGAAGAGGACTCATCCACCCACGTCCTGCAACGGAGGCGAGAGCTGCGCGGCTACGAGTGTTACATTGTAGAACAATGGACCACATCACGTGTTCATCCCACCTTTGTCATCACCAACTATACTGGCGACGACACGGATGTCGTGGTCGTCGACGTTCTCAGTGTGCCTACCGATGAGCATGCCTGGTCGCCCCGGCTGCGGGTGTACTTCAGAGCACTGAATCAATACCACGCTCGAAGAAGGGAAACCCCGCTGGGCGTGCTCATGGTCACCAACCTCTCGGGCTTTCCATCCTCACTCGCCATCATCCCCGTGCCAGACGGTGACGTGCGCAGACATCGCTTTGACTTCTTCGTCAACGAGGATCTCAAGCGGCTGGGATGTTCTGGCCGCGTCGGCTTGACCTTGGCCCAGCCGGCGGCGTCGACGGTGGCCAAGTTTCACCAGCTATACCGGACAAGCGACAAGAACGACATCTACAAGTCGGTCGTGGAACTGATCAAGCTCTGCCAAAGCGCGCTCGTGCTGTTCGACCAGCTGGAGATCGACTATTCCGACGGCCTCCTTTGCGACGTCACGGAACGGGCGATCAATGACTGGTGGGCGGAGATTGGCAGCGACCACTACAACGTCGAGCCACATGATGGCATCCTGGGACCGACGACGGTGGCGGGTCTGCTGGGACTGCTCATGGGCGCGCGGAACCGTCTGCACGCGATGAACGCTCCCGTGTCGAAGGATGCATTTGATGTTGAGGGCATGAAACGAGGCATCGGGGCGTTTCAGAAACAGCAACGCATCCCGCGCACGCGCCGGCTGGACCGACGAACTCTGGACCGACTTCACAAAGCGTCTCAAAAAGCTGCCGAGAAGGAACGATGGGCTGTGCCCAAGGCGGTCAAGTCGACTGTCGCGGAGCTGAGTGGGAGAGGAGGAGAAATGATCGGAGATCTTGTGGGGAGGCGTGATCGCGCGGGCATCGCCGAAGTCGAGACGGTGGACATGGATCGCTTCGTGCAGCTGGTTTACGGCGACGGAGCTCGATGGCTGTGGTTGGGCAAGCCGATGAAGAAGTCCAAAGTGGCAGACGGTGCTGCTCGCGTTCCTCGCGACGTACACGAAGCACCCGCTTTGCACAAAGGTCTTGTGTTCAAGTCCGACGAGCATGGTGGCTATACTTGGACCACGCACAGGAAGAGCAGCTTGAACGGGATGCCGGTGGAAGGTGGAAGGAAGAAGGAACAAGAAGATCCAGACCAAATCATGCACAGTGCTGTCGACGAGAGGGATGGATTGATGGAGGAGTGTGGGGTTCGGCCTTCGCTGGACGCAACACGATCGACCATGTTCACGCGGGCGAGCACGTTGAAGGACAAGCCAAAAGCCGGGTTGGAGAAAGTCAAGGGTGCGGTCGGCTTCCGCGGCCACAAGCGCAAGCCATCTGTCGACGAAGCAGCACCAAGGTCAGGTGGGGAAAAGGCGGGCAGGCGACCTCTTCTCATCAGGTCGCACACCAGTCCGCTCAGCAGTCCATCCAGCCCCGAGCTCGGCAGCAGGCAAGACGTGGATGGATTGACGCCACGAACAGAAGAGCAGAGCAATGGGTTACAGGTTGTTCGTGCCGGCAGCCGGCCCACTGCTGGTGACTCACGATCACTCATGGCGGCCTCAAGCAGCCGGCTCGTGTCCCACGAGAGCTTCCCAGCAGAAGGTTCGCACAAGGAAAACCGCCACGTGCCGAGTGAGCAGCGCCAGAGAACAGGCAGTCAAGAAGAGAGCACGGGAGGGTCCGCGTCTGCCGACGGCTCCATGGCCGGCTCCATCTACCATGGGATGGACCTGAACGAAGCACTGCCGAGAGTTCCGGGCACCACCGAAGCCGGACCGTCGACGCTGCTGAAGCGAACTGCCTCGTACTCGCAGTACGTGGAGGCGGAGCTGCAATGTGACCACGGCGGACTGGCACCACGCCATCTGAGCTTCAGCTTGGCCGAGGAGAGCGTGCTCACGTGGGATTCGATCGGGCAGGAGGAGGAGGAGGAGGAGGAGGCTCACCATCCGTCCCCGTCCGCTCGAGCACAACTGGCGGAGCAGCAGGACCGGGCGGCGCACGCCAAGCGCCTGCGCCGCGTGATGACGGGTTTGCAGTGCCAGACGGCCACATGGACGTGGAAGGCACTCGAGCAGCTTCAGGAGATGCTGGAACGGCTCGACCACGGCCAGGACACGCTGGACGGCCTGCACCGACCGCGCTCGAGACGGGTGAGGGAGCTGCACGGCCGCTCGGGCGCGGTGCAGCGCCAGGAGAGAGAAGGCGTGGAAGAGGGCGTGAAGGAGATGGAGACGCGGGCGGCGCGGCTGGAGTACGAGATCGACGGGCTCCGAGGCAAGGTGGAAGACGTCGAGGCCGGCGTGGCGGAGTTCGAGAAGAGTGTGGGGCGGGTGGAAGGGCGAGTGGGGGAGCTGGAAAGGGAGGCGGAGAAGGGCGGGCGATGTGCAGTGCAGTAACTGATCGTCACCTCGTGGTGCAGTCATAGCAACCGAGTGGTGCCGTAATTAACAGTCACCGAGTGGTGCCGTAATCAATCGTAACCTCGTGGTGCAGCAATAGGAATCCGGGATGCTGCTTAGTCATGGCGGCTGGGAAGTGAAAAGCGGCCGCCCACACGCGCGCCCGCACACACCACACACACCCGCACACGCAGACACACGCGCCCACCCGCGCCAGAGAACTGCGGCGGGAGCACGACACAACCACCGGCCCGCTGCTTCCGCGGCGTCCGCGCCGAGCGGCTTCCGCGCCGACGCGATGCGGCTCCGGCTGCGCATCGAGCGCAACGAGCTGCCGGCGGTGCGGGTGCTGTGGACCGTCGACGCCACGGAGGCGTCGCACACGGTGGCGCAGTGGCTGGCGCGCGTGGCCGAGCGGTTCCCGCTGGAGGGCGGCTCGTGGGGGCTGGACGACTACGCCGTCAGCGTGGCCGGCTACGAGGCCACGCACTACGCCGAGCTGGGCCGCACCTTCCGCGACGAGGACGAGGTGGTCGTCCAGCCGCTGGGCTTCGCCGACCTGCGCCGCCGCACCCTGGCCGGCCGCGCCCAGATCGCCCCCGACGGCCGCCGCCTGCTGGACGGCGTCCCGTTCGGCCGCCCGCTGCTGAAGCGGCCCCGTCGGCCCGAGCTGCGCATCCCGCCGCGCAAGCGCCCGCGGCGGGGCGAGGGGTCGGCCCTGGCCGCCGTCGGGCCGGATGCGGGGGGCGACGGCGACGGCAGGGACGACGACGGGGACGACGCCGACGACGACGACGACGACGGGGACGACGCCGACGACGACGACGGCGACGGGCGCTGGGACGAGGGCGGCGCGGAGGAGAGCGAGGAGGACGAATCGGGCGGCGGCGGCGGCAGCGGCAGTATGAGCAGCAGCGGCAGCGACGGTGCCGGCGACGGCGACAGCGACAGCGACAGTGACGGCGGCAGTCCGAGCAGCAGCGACCCAGACTCAGACCCAGACCCCGACCCGGACCCCGACCCCGACCCCGACCCGCCCAGCGAGCCCTCGTGGGATGGCGTGGAAGATGCCCGGCCCGTCTCCCGCGCCGCCGGGCCGACCCCGCCCGGCCAAGGCTCCAGCCTGACGCGGGAACGAAATGCTCGGCGGCGCGACACGAAGCGGTTGAAGTATCTGAAGGAGCTCGGCGCACTGCCGCCGCACGCCGCACTGAGAGACCTGCACGCCTACCGGCAAGCCATTGCCGCCCCGACCGCCGCCGAGCCGCACCCGCGGCTGGAACCCGCGGCCACCGCCGGCGCCATCGACATGGACGCGCTCGCCACCACGACGCGTGGCAATGCCGACGACGACGACGACGACGACGACGACGCGCCGCCGGACGAAGAGCCCGTCCGCCGGCCCGCCGAGCGTGCCGTCGCCATCAGCAACGGTACAGTCACCGAGGCAGCGCCGAACCGGAATGCCGGCCCAGCTAACGCGAATCCTCGCTTGAGCGACGAGACTCAGGCGGCCACACCGGCCCGACGCGCTCGCCTCGATCTCGGGGGCATGAATCGCCTGGTCTTCGGCTCTCTCGGCCTCTGCACGCCCAAGACGCAAGCGGATCGCGACGCGCTCCAGAAGAAGCTCGCCGCTCGGCCGCAGACGTCGGCTCCTGCCAAGCCAGCTGTACCGCCCCACGCCGACGCGGCAGCAGACGACCACGATCCCGACGCGTGGCGCGACAGGGTCATCCTGACGGCGGTCGAATGTCTGGACGAAGGCGTGGAGCTCAGCGCCCCCGACTTTCCATTTCAACAGCGATGGGACCCCCAGTATCAGCACGCCGGCCATCGGCCTGCGAGCGGCGCCCAGTCGAAGCGGAGCAGGAAACGAAAAGCGTCCGCGCCGGCCCGTGGCAGTCGTGGAGATGGCGTCGAGACCTACGACCCGCGCCACAACGACCGCGACGTCGGCGTTGTTCTGAACTATGACGAATCGGAAGACGACGACGACTCTGACGGCTCATACTGGGAAGAAGGCGCCCTTCTCGACGACCGACACGATTCCGAAGCCGATGCAGGCCCAACCCATGGCTTACCATCCCTGCCCGAGGATACCGCACTGCTGGCTCCGCTTTCCGAGACTGATGCCCAGGAGGGCGACTTGGTGGTGTTCGAGGAGCTCTCGGTGTCTGCGGCGACTGCGTGGGCTCCTACCATGGTCACGAAGCTCGCGACGCTCAACGCCAAGACGGATCAGGGCTGGACCATCACCAGGGCCCCCGATCGTCCCAAAGAGTTCGATGCGAAGGGCAAGCGCGTGTACCAAAAGTTCGAGATGGAGGACTTTAGCGATGACGACGAGGACCAACAGCCCAGACCGGTGCGATGGGAAGAGCTGCAGGGCGTCCGGCTGCTGAAGCGAGCGGGTATGTAGGAGGCTAGTTCATCCCGACGACAATCCATGCCATCGGGTCCGCATCGGCCTCTTGTCCATCGAACCATTCCCATCGGACCGGGCTTTGTCCGGTCGTCCACAGTCGCTTCACCACCTCCTTGTTCCCCGTGCACAACGCGTCGTCCACATACACAAGACCCCGGGAGGCTGTGTATATCTGCACGCTCGTCGGCGCAGACACCGGGCGCTTCCAAGCACCCAGTCAACAAGCAGCCACACGTCCCGACAGTCAACAAGCAGCCACACGTCCCACTGAAGCACCAGGCCTGCCATACCCTGACCCGGGTGCCGGTCCAACCCCAGACATGCAACCATCATCACCACCTCCACCGCCCACTCCTGTGGTGAAAAGCTTTCCATCCCATCGACGCACGGCAGTGTACGCCAACATCTTGTACACGGCGCCCACCACGGCCCACGCGGGCATGGACCAGACCACCGCCGTGCCGACCATTCGGCCACCGGTGCACACGCCTCCCCGTAGCCGCGTGCACCCCGGAGTCGGGCCACTGATCTCGCTCGCCGAAGCACAGGCGTCACGAACGATCACGCATCGAGGCGTCCTGGACCCCAGCCGCCCCACGGCAACACCACCACCACCACCGCCGCCACCACCACCACCACCAGCAGCCATGCGCCACCCGGCGGCACCCAATTACCAGCCATCGGCAGGCGCGGTCCACGCGGCCCGAGTCGCCATGGCTCGGCCACTGCGCGACTTGATGATCTCCGGCCGGCCCAGTGAACGGGCAGCGCCCCAAGTGAACAGGTCCGCCTGATTCACTTCGCGCACAAAGCCCCATCGTGCCGGCCGGCTTCTTCGTCATGATCCACGCTTCGCTTTGTCGCGTCAAACGACGAGCGCGTGTGACAATGCTTTTTTGCCTCGAGACCAGACAAAGAAGCACGTCACCAGGCACCCGCTGCGAAGGCATTTATTGCCGCGTGTCGTCGCCATTCGGGGGAGCATACGTCGTTCGCTGGTCGCTCGGGAGTGGTCTGCGATCCAAGACTCCTGCAACACGGTAGCCGGGGTCAGTGGTCTTGACGAACAAGGAAGAAGAAGAAGAAGAAGAAGGAGGAGGAGGAGGAGGGACAAATCACCGCCGCAAACATGCCTGAGACCAGCCACCACTCTCGCTCGAGGGGGATGCCGAAGAACGGTCAGGAACATCATGCCCCTGGTGGGCAATCTTCCCCGGCGACGTCGAGCAACGACTCCCCCCGTCCCACAGTGCCTTCCGGTGGCACGGGTCTCTCATCAGAACCACCGCCGCTGTGGCAACGAGAAGGCTTCTCGTCGCAACACTCGCTCGACCGATTCATGGTGGCCAATCAAGCACGGCTGGAGCGACACATGTGGCACAACGTGCAGTCTCGCCCGCAGCCGCTCTCCCAGTCGCGCCCGGTCCACACCTTCGCCGAACCTTCACAACTCCATCGTCGACCGTCCAAAGCCCAGCGCATCTTCGACCACGTGGTCGGCACGGCCATCGACAAGACGGTGGGATTCGTCGAGGACGCATTCCTCTCGCCCGGCCCTCCCGCGGACTCGTACCCGAACGCCCTGCCGCCGCGACGTCGCCACCTCACCATCTCCTCCCCCGACCAGCAGGGCGCCGCTCTGCAGAGAAACGTGCTGGCCGCCACCCAAGGTTTCGACGGCACCCGCGTCACCCACACCAACCTCGGCCGCACGCTGATCCCGCTCGACCACGCCCGTGCCCGCGAGGCCCGCGCGCGCGCCGGGTGGCAGGAAGGCAACTTCGTCGTGGACGGCGACGGCCTGGCCCGCCCGCGCGTGAAGACGTCGAGGGAGGTGGTGACGGGGATGCAGAAGGGCACGGTGGCGTACGTGGGCGGCGACCGGCGGGACTTCGCCGCCGACGCCGCCGCCGGTCGGCTGGCGCCCCGGCACTTCGCCGAGAAGAACCGCGAATCCAAATTCTTCCAGGGCCGCCCCCACGAGCAGCCGCCGCCGCCGCCGCAGGCAACGAAGAAGAAGCCCGCCCCGCTCTCTCGGTCAGTAGCACCTCCTCCTCGCCCTCCTCCCCCCCTCCAGCCCTCATCCGCTAACCCTCCCCCCGCCGCGCCAGGCCGCACCCAGCCCCGCGTCCCCGTCCCACACACCACCATCACCATCACCCCCGCCGCCCCCGTCCACTCCCCCCCGCCCCCGCCGCCCCCGCAACAACGCGTCCCGTCAATCTGGGGGCGCCTTCATCGACGCAGGCACGAATGACCCCGACGCCGCGCCCCCGCCACCCGTGCCCGAGCCCTCCCGCGACCGCCGCACAACCCACGCCCCGCGCCGTCCCCGCACCCCGCGCCCCGGCCGCAGCCACCCCGCGGGCCACGGCGACTGGCCGTGGTGATGTGGCACTCTCCGGCCGCGCGAGGGGGGGGGGGTTTTGTGTGTGTGTTTCGGCGGCAATGTCTATGTATGCATGTATGTACATACCGACCTGCGTACACTGAGGTCTTCTTTCCTGTCGAGCGGGGAGGGGGGGGGGGGGGGGGGGGGGGTTCCCCCGCCGTTCACCGGGCGTGCTTTCCATTCCATGTGCGGGCTTGCTTTCACCCCCGTGCCGGGGCATCGTCGGCTGCTTCGGATGCGTGGTGTTCGTCGCGGGCAGGCGTCGTCTTCGACCGGCGGGCTTTTCTCTCGACGCGCCGAAGATGGGGCCGCGTGGCGTGTGCGGCATCAGAACCAGTCGGCGCCGCGCGTGCCGGCCCCCGTCGTCGTCGTGCGCGGCGCGCCGCCGCCGTCGACGTCCGTGCCGAACTGCCGCACGAGCTGGTCCCAGGTGGCCCAGTCCAGGTCGCCGGATGTGTCCATGATGCGGCGGTCCGGAGAGGGGTCGAGCGGGTCGAGCGGGTCGGGGTCCAGAGCGCGGTCGGGTGCGGGGATCGATTGGGGCGGGTCATCGGGCGGGGTGGTGTTCGGGGTGGGGTGCGTGTGATTCATGCCATCCACGTGCCTGTCGCTGAAGTCGAGGTGGCGGGTCGCGGCGCTGAAGTCGAGGTGATGGGTTGTTGGACCGAAGAAGTTCGGGCCGAAGGGCGTGGGAGGTGGCATGCCGGGGTGTGCGGTGGGGACCGCAGCGGTCGGGTCGGATGACGGGAGGACGGAGCGGCGGGATGGATCGGGCGTGTGGCCGTTCGCGGTCGGTGCGGGGGCCATGTTCCGACCGCGCTCGGTCGGTCGAGGGGGGTGGAGCCGGGGGCCTGCAAGACCGCCACGTCTTGGGTGGTCAGGACGTTGGCTCGCGCCAGCGCCTGTTCGACGGCAAAGCGATAGCGGCCCAGCAGGACCGCTTGGTCGTCGCCCAGCCGGACGAGGCAGTCGGCCGCCGACAGGCTGGTCACGGCGGCATAGTAGATGGCGAACACAAGGCATTCCAGGCCTCTCGACAGCTTTTCGACGCCGGAGGCTGAGGCGGCATCGAGGAGGGCGGGCTCGAGGCTGGGCGTGTGCAGCACCTTGACCAGGGGATCGACGCGGTCTTTGTAGATGTCCCAGTAGTGCCGGATCTGTGCCGGCCGCGGGTGGAGGGCGACGAGGGGCGCGGTGCGGGAGGCGAAGCCGAAGACGAAGGCGTGGTGGGTGCTGACCTGGCCCTGGCCCTGCCCCCCGCCTGCGCCCTCGCCCTCGTCGCCGGACGGGTTCAGGGTGGCCTTCAGGTCCTCGACCTCGGTGCTCAGGTTGGCCCAGAAGGAGCTGTTGATGTAGCGCGACTTGCCCTCGTCCACCACCAGCCGGCCACAGGTGCGCGAGTGCAGTGGGTGCACGGGTGCCGCCTGTCGCATTTCACCTTGCGCTTTCGACACCTCACGCACGATCGGGCATTCAACGTCCCCGTCACCGCCTGGCCCATCTCCGCCCGCCCCGCCGCCACTCCTCGTCGCCCCCGCCCCGCCGCCACTCCTCACTGCCCCCGTCTCGGTCGACGGCGGCAGCCGTGGGAGGACGTCGCTCGGTGCCGGCAAGGCGCTGGGGTTCGACGGCCGAGGGTTCGCATCGGCCCCTGACCGGCTGCCGGCCCCGTTCGACGCCGGCGAATCCGATGTCCCTGTACCATCGGCCATGGTCGGGGACCAGAGTCTCGTTCGGGGATCATGTCCGTGATATGTCCCCGTCTCGGCTCAGCCCAGCTCTCCTCGTTTACATTGGACGGCTGATTCGTACTACCCTGCTGACAAGCGATCCCACCCACCCCCCCCAGAAGAAGTGGAGATGAGAATGTCTAATCGTTGATGAGCTAAACAAATCTACCGTAGTTGGTCAACCGTCTTTCTCTTCTTACTAGTGAGTTGCTGAATGGTTAGATGCTAGCAAGTCATCTTTATCTCGTCAACCATGATTGACAGGGAAAACTGACGAGTTAACTCGTCAGCTTTCTTTTCGGCCAACTAGACTGGGTTATCTGCCGTGCTCCTCTTCTCCAATAGTTGATGGCAGCACCAATGATCGGCAGCGCAATGGGACAACTATGTACATATTCTCATTGGAGGTGCTCTCGACCGAGTCAATGTGATTGTCATTGACACTTGTGTTGCCACCATCCCGCTTCGTCGAAGGCTCCAGCTTCCACACCCGCCGCGGTCTGTGCCATGTTCCGCCAGGCGACAGGCTCTGCCCACACCCGCTGTTCCTCCGCCGACATCGATATCGTTAAAAAGTGGCCTTCTTGACAGCCCCGTGCGGACCTTCTTAACAGCCTGGTGCGGACCTTCTTAACAGCCTGGTGCGGATCTTCTTAACAAGAAGCTTCCCCTCCGTACGGTTGTTTCCCCTCAGTACCAGGACGAGGCTTCACTTGGCGCCGACGGCGGATCGGGCATACTTGGCGCCGAGACGAGACAGGGGCCTCGGCCCGGTCTTATCATGGCCATGCCCGCCTTTATCATCTGCCGGAGCTGCTGGCTACGGGTCGATCTGTCCTGTGCCATCGTCGTCGTTCGTCTCATCGTCGTCGTCCATCTCGTCATCGTCGTCCATCATGGGCAGCGCAGAGTCAACGCCGCAACTGCCCGCTCGGACCGTCTCGCGCCGGCAACGGCGAGTCCAACGCGACTCCACACCGCCCACCACCGCCTCGGATGAGAAGTCTGACGCCCTTCGAATCGATCACGCCCGGGATGGAGCGGAAGTGGCGGGCTTCATCTTGGAACCGGGCCATTCCGACCATGTCGATGCCACGCGGGTCCAGCACTTTGTCAAGGAGGTGCTCAAGGACTCCAAGAACCGCCTGGGCTTGAACGCGCTGTCTGCCAACAATCCCGCATCGATCTTGGAGAGGCCGTCGACGTTGGTGCGAGACACGCAGTATTTCAACGTGCGGATCCCACATGAGGGTGCTCCGGTATGTGATTGCCGCCCCGCGCGCGGCGTTGGTGACGCTGACAGCAGCCAGGTCACGAACCAGCGAAGCAGCGGCCGATGCTGGATCTTTGCCGCCTGCAATGTCTTTCGAATCGCCATTCAGCGCAAGTACAACATCCAGAGCTTCGAGCTGTCACAGGCATATCTGTTCTTCTGGGACAAGGTCGAAAAGGCAAACTACTACCTGGAGTCGATCCTTGACACCGTCCATGAGGATGTGGACAGTAGGCTGGTCAGCGCTCTCTCGGCAAGCCCCGTCGGTGATGGCGGACAGTGGGACATGATCGTCAACTTGGTCAGCAAGTACGGCATCGTCCCACAGACTCTCTACCCCGACAGCTGGAACGCGCGGAACAGCTCGGTCATGGACCGTATTCTGACCACCAAGCTGAGGGAGGACGGGCTGAGATTGCGAGCTCTCAAGCGCCATGCTTCGGCGGAGAAGATGGCGGCGGCCAAGGAGCAGATGATGCAGGACGTGGTTCGCATCCTCACCCTCTGCCTCGGTCCGCCTCCAGCGGCGGACGAGAAGTTTGCGTGGGAATTCTACGACGGCACCAACACGTTCAAGACGGTGTCCTTGACACCCATCGAGTTTGCCGACACGACACACGTCAAGAAGTTCGTGTCTCTGGTCAACGACCCTCGCAACCCCTACAATCGGCTTCTGACGGTCGACCACCTCGGCAATGTCTGGGACGGCCGACCGATCACGTACGTCAACGTGGACACGTTCGTCATCAAGGAAGCTTGCGTCAAAATGCTCAAGAAAGGCCTCCCCATCTTCTTCGGCTCCGACGTGGGCAAGCAGTCCGACTCGCGGGCGGGCATCATGGACACCGAACTGGTCGACTACGAGCTCGGCTTCGACATCAAGCTGGGACTGACCAAAGCCGAGAGGCTGCTCACGGGCGAGAGTGCCATGACCCACGCCATGGTGCTGACCGCGGTGCACGTGGATGAAGACAACCGGCCCGTCCGCTGGAGGGTGGAGAACAGCTGGTCCCAGACGGCTGGGACGGACGGCTACTTCGTCATGTCCGATGCCTGGATGGACCAGTACTGCTACCAGGCGGTGGTGGACCCGGCCTTGCTGGATCAGGGCGTTCGGGACATCCTGCAGCAGGAGCCCACGGTGCTGCCGCTCTGGGGTCAGTGTCTCTCGCCCGTGCCGCCGTGCTCCGACATGGCGAAGACACGGCGAATGTTGTGCTGACGTGTCTCGCAGATCCGATGGGCGCGCTGGCTTAGACGAGTGGTTGGAAGCAGACGAGTGGTTGGAAGCGAACGTGTTCCCACGACCCGACCGAATCACGAGTGCCACCGAAGTACCAGTGCCACCGAATTACGAGTGCCACCGAATGACGAGTGCCACCGAATTACGAGTGCCATCAGTGCAAAACCCCCCACTCCCGCTTCCCCCCTCCCCCTGCCAAAATGTTCCTTGCTTCAAGCTTTGCCACCGACTCGGTCGTCGAAAAGGCGTTGCATGAAAGATTGCTTGCGCTGTCATCACGTGGTGATGACAGCGCCGCCGCACGGCCGAGCTCGTCCCCGTCGCCGTGCGTGGGCGAGGTTCTCGATCGTTCGCAGCTGGGGGCCGACCTTGGGGCTGATCCGAGCCGAGCGGCGTGAGGCGTTGAAGCTGCTTGCGGTCTGCCCCCTCGACCCCCGTCCCGAGCACGGCTGGCCACCGAATTCCTCACGCCGCATCATCTCACCATCAACCCATATCATATCAACCTCTATCAAAACGTGAGGTGGTGTAACGGTGCGTATCATGTGCGGATTGCTTGCGGTCTTGCTTGGCTCTGCCGCCAGCCACGGTCCGGCTCGGGCCGCTTCGGTCCGGCGCGGGCGGGGACTCGGGCCGCTTTCGCGCGAGAGAAAAGTCGATCGGAGGAAGGGACGAGGGAGATGCGCTTTCTCTGTCAACCGGCTTTCCCTCTTTTTTTCTCGCATCAATATCCATCGCCATCGCCATCGCCATCGCCGTCGCTCTTCTCCTCCTCCATCGCTCTCCTCCCTCTCCTCCTCCACCTCCTCCTCCACCGCTCTTCTCTTCTCCTCCCCCTCGTCGCCATCCCGCTCCCTCGCTTCATCCCACCCGTCGCCGCCGCTTCATCGTCACCTCCACCACGTGATCTCGACGACGGCGTGCTGGTCCTGAAGCGCATCCCGCCACCATGCGCCGGGCCTTGCAGAGGTGCTCGCTGGCACTCAGGTCGCTTCATCCATCACGCGCCGCACAGCCGCAATGCTTCCGCCGAATCGACGCCGCCACATTCGCCGTGTCGCGATCCGCGCCGGCCATCCGCAGCTTCCACCGATCCTGCATTCATCGACAGGAGCAGAACGCCGACGAAGACGCCGCCGCCGCCGCCGCACCCGCACCCGCCACCCGATTCGATGAACTGGGCTCCCGAGGCATCATCCACGCCAACGTCGTGCGCGCCCTCACAGACGGCATGGGCCTCGAGACCATGACGGAAGTGCAGCAGAAGACCATCAACGAGGCACTGAAGGGGCGGGACGTGATTGCACAGGCCAAGACCGGGACCGGAAAGACACTGGCCTTCTTGCTTCCCATCCTCCAGCGCATCATCGATGTCGACCCGGATCTTGCCATCCGCCAGCGCAACGGTGTCCGTGGGCAGCGAACCACCGCCGACGACATTCGTGCGCTCGTCATCTCGCCCACCAGAGAACTGGCCGAGCAGATTGCCGAAGAGGCGAAGAAGCTGACCAGGAACACCGGCATCATCGTTCAGACCGCCGTGGGTGGTACCCAGAAGAGCGCCGGTCTGCGCGCCATTCAGCGCGACGGCTGTCACCTGCTGGTGGCGACTCCCGGGCGTTTAAAGGATCTGCTGACCGATCCCTATTCCAAGGTCGAGGCCCCAGATCTTTCCGCCCTCGTCTTCGATGAGGCCGACAGGCTTCTCGACCAAGGCTTCTGGCCCCACATCCAGGAGATCATGCGTCTTCTCCCCACTCGCGCCGAGAAGGATCGCCAGACGCTCATGTTCTCCGCCACCGTGCCCAGGGAAGTGGTGGGCATCGTGCGCGAGACGCTGAAGCCCGATTTCAACTTCGTCAAGTGCGTCAGAGACGACGAAGAGCCCACACACGCCCGAATCCCCCAAAAGTCGGTCCTCTTGACCGGTCTCGAGAACTGCATCCCCTCCCTCATCGAGCTTTGCCAGCGTGCCGTGGACGACGCCAAGAAGCCAGGTGGCAGGCCGTTGAAGGCGATTGTCTACTTCAACAGCACGGCCGAGGTCACCCTGGCGGCAACCGCCCTCATGGCACTTTCGGGAGCCCAACCCACCGACGGATTTGGCGGTCGCAGTCACCCATGGCATCCCGCTCGCGTTCTGGAGATTCACGGCAAGCTTTCGCAACAGGCCAGAACGAGAGCCGCGGACAGCTTCCGGAACAGTGAGTCCGGCATTCTCCTCTCTTCGGATGTCACGGCGCGGGGCATGGATTTCCCCAACGTCACCCACGTCATCCAGGTCGGTCTCCCCACCAGCCGCGAGCAGTACATCCATCGTATCGGACGCACCGGTCGGGCGGGAAAGGAGGGCGAAGGTTGGATATTCCTCAACCCGGTCGAGGCCGACGAGGCACGCGATCGCCTCCGGGACTTGCCACTCGTCAAAGACGACACTCTCTCCATCCCGACAATGGACCTGACGCAGCCCGCGGACGTTCCTGTCGGCGCGGGACGGGTGCTCAGCATGTACCAGCAAGCGATCAAGCAAGTACCGATGGACGAGAAATCCAGGGTCTATCTCGCACAACTGGGTGTCTATAGCTGGTACCCTCGCAAGCAGCAGCTCGCCGATATGATGAACCGCCTTTCACGATTCGGCTGGGGCCTGTCGACGCCCCCCAGAGTTTCGCTCGCCACCGCCCAGAAACTCAGGATGGACGGCGTGGACGGTCTCAACATCGGTGGCGGCCGCAGCGAAAATGGTGGTGCCCGGGATGGTGGCAGATTCGGCGGAGGTGGGGGTCGCGGTGATTACGACCGCCAGGACCGTCAGCCGGGACGACGAGGTGGATATGACCGACCGTCTCGGGGACGAGATGGATATGACCGGCCGTCTCGCGGACGAGATGGGTACGACCGACCGTCTCGAGGACCAGGTGGATACGACCGACCGTCTCGCGGACCAGGTGGATACGACCGACCGTCTCGCGGACCAGGTGGTTCTTCTGATCGCCGCCAGGGCGGGCGAAGTGGGTACGACCGAAGAGAACGGGCCGCACCCAAGGATGCTTTCTCATTCTAGACATCGGTTGCCTGAGGGTCGGAGGTGTGTTTCGAGTAATGACGATGCAAAAAGAACCCCCATTTGGATGCATGGCGGACGGCGTCTGGCGAAGAGATGACGAGGCACGATCTCCCCTTCTGGCTCGAGTGGGAGGACCTGGCCTACCGGGCACACTGTGTAAAAGGACCGTGGCACTGTAGCATGTACGACACCCATTATTGAAACGTCTCCCATCTGCACCCCCCCCAACCCATATCTTTTGCACACATTTCCCCGCGCGACTGGACAACCCCGTGGCCCCATCTCGTTGCCTCCGGCGCACCCTTCCCCCGCCCCGCCAGTCATTTATATAAATGCATCGCCCGGCGAGACGGAACGTGGTTGGGGGGGCGGGGGGATATTATTTTCGGCGGACAAATCTCCCCCCGCAAACCGATCCCACCTCGACCTCTCTCTACCTACCACAACAACAAACCCCGCGGACGACGGCCCCCCGGCGAACGGGATTCCCGGGACGGATTCGACTCGGTCGAATCGACGTGTGCGGGTGGAGAACTTCACCCGCGAGCCAAGCTTGGTGTAGGAGCAGGGGGGGTGCGCGTGTGTGTGTGTCGGCCGGAGAGAAGGAGAAGAAGAAGGAGAAGGAGGAGGAGGAGGAGGAGGAGGAGGAGAAGAAAAGGATGGAAAGACGGCCAAACATCCGACCGACGACATTGTGCCTGGGCGAGCCGACCCTTAACTCCCCCCCCCCCAACCCTGGAAGAACTGCTCATCATTATCAACATCGATATCGTCATCATCGTCGTCGTCGTCGTCGTCGTCATGGTCATCATCGTCACGCTCACCCTTGATCGCCGGTGCGGCTAGGGATGGAACAGCCTGGTCTTCCAGCGACTCCACTTGGGCGTCGCGGGCGGGGGCGGCGGAGGGGCGGGGGTCGCGGGGTTCGGCGGGCGGGGCTCCGGGCGACGCGGCAGGCTGATGCGATCGACGGCGCGGGCGCCGTGGCGGGGTGCGGCGCGGGGACGCGGGCGGGTGGCGGGCGCGGCGACGGCGGCGGTCTGGGACGGACGGGAGCAGGGCGGACGCGGGGCGGGCGGGCGTGCGGCGGTGTCGTCGTCGACGTCGTGGGGGCTGTCGGTTCTCCGCGACGGGCGCCGCGGGGACGCGGGGCGCGCGAGGACGGGGTCGGGCCAGGGTCGGCCCGCGCAGCACAGCGCGGCGGCGTCGAGGCCGCCCTCGGCGGTCAGGATGTCGCGGATGCGGTCGCGCACGTCGACGGCGGTGGGCCGCAGGGTGGCGTTCTGCGCCATCATGCGCCGCACCAGCGCCAGCAGCGCCGGCACGCCGCGGTAGATGCCGGCGCCGTGCCGGAGGCTCTCGTCCTCGAGCATCACGATCCAGGTCGCGATGCGGTCGGGTTCGGAGTGGAAGGAGGTGTCGGGTCGGGGTTTGTGCTTCCGCGCCGCCCCCCCGCCGGGGGGGCGCGAGGAGCGGTGCTTCACGAAATCGTTGGTTTTGCCGTGCAGCATGAAGGTGAGGATGTCGAGGAAGACGCAGGCGAGGGACCAGATGTCGCCCATTTCGGGGGCGGCGCGGGGGAGGTCGGTGAGGGTGTCGGGATCGATGGTCGTCGGGCCGTGCAGGAGCAAGGGTTGGGATGCGGGCGAGCCGGGCGCGGAGGGGATGGTCGGGGAGGGAAGGGAGCGGGTGACGCGCGAGAAGTTGCGCATCGATCGGGGAGACGGCGGGTCGAGGTCGAGCGAGAGCGAAAAGATCGTCGGGGGCGGTGTGGTGAGGCTGTCGGCACGTCCCTTCCACGAGCGCGGGGTGGTCGGAGCGCCGATGGTGGCGGCACATATGCTGCTGCTGCGCGTGCTGCCGCCACTCGACGATCCGCTCGTCGAGTGGCGGCTGACGGTCGAGACGGACATGGCACTCCTCTTCTTCAACTTGCTCAAAGCGTTCATGCTGCTCACGGGTGGCGGCGTGGACCGCCACGTCACCGGCCGTCGGGACAGGTTGGATTCTGGCGCGGCATAGTCATAGGCCTCGGTCTTGGGCGACTTCTTCCCCCGCTGCAGGGTGGGGAGCGATCCGACGTCGGCAAAGGCGATCTTGTTCTCTTTCGTGATCCAGATGTTGGACGGGCGGATTTGCGTGTGCGGCACGCCTCGATGATGCAGGGATGCCAGGGCATCGGCCAGACAGTGCATCCATTCGCACAAGAGAAGGGGTCTCCGGGCGGCGGGCACCCGCAAGAACTGGGTGGGGGTGCGGTGGTCGATGAAGGTGCCGAGGGAGTGTTCGGCGACGAAATCGGAGACGACGAATCCCGCCTGGCCGCTGGTGTAGGAGGCCCAGCAGCGGGCGACGTGCTCGTGGGTGAGCTCTTGGGCTTTCTGGACATCGCGCAGCCACTTGTCGTGGTGCGACTCGCCGGTGTCCGGGTCCTTCAGGACGAACTTGCGGCGCATGTACACCTCATCGGGCCGACCGGGAAAATGGACTCGGTGGTAGGGCTGCAGGCAGACGGCGGGCGGCAAGGTGTTGACGTGCTCCATGGGGATGTGCTCCGTCTGCCCGTATTCGATGTGGGCGCCGGGGTGCAGCTCTCGGAGCAGGTAGACGAACTGCATGTCGTAGAACTTCCGGTTCAGGGCGTGGTCGTTGTCGGAGGAGAGCTCGAGACTGGCGACGTTGTCGAGGGGAAGGGGCAGGTCGTCGTCGTCCCACGAGTCGTCGATGCAGCCAAAGATCTGGTCGGGGACCCCGATTTCGGCCAAAATGAGGAACAACCGCTTGGCGCGGCGCAGGATCCATTCGATATACGTATCGTCGGTCAGGCCGTCGCCGAAGGCCAACGGGCGGTCGAGAAAGGCGCGTTCCTCGCCCCGCAGCTGGGAGAGGACGAAGGAGCGGGTGACTTTGGCGTGGATCCGGGCGTCGGTCCACCACAGCTGCTTCAGGCCCGCGTGAGGGGTGACGAGCGAGTGGCCTCCGTAGCCGTAGATATATGCGTTCAGCGCAATCGTCGCCGCCGTCGGCGCGACTTGGGCGAAGTTGCGCGAGGCCATTGCACCGTCGTCGAGGGGCCGCGAGGCCGTCGCTGATGCTGATGCCGGTGACGATGCGGATGCGGATGCGGATGCGGATGCGAATGCCGGTGCGGACGCGGACGCGGATGCCGATGCGAGTGGTGTTAGTTTGGCACGACACTGGTCGGGCAGGCTTTGTTTAGCACAACATTGGTCGGGCGGGCTTGAGTGGGCACGACATCGGTCGGGCAGGACTTGTTCAGCAGCAGGGGGAGAGACGGGGAGATGGAGGAGACGGAGGAGACGGGGCCGACGGGGGGAGATGGAGGAGACGGAGGCGAAGGAGGAGACGGAGGCGAGGGAGGCGATGGAGGAGAGGGAGTCGGACAAGAGCACCAGACCCTCCCACCAGACCCTCTCCCACCAACCACCCACGACGGCGCAACGGGGCCCAGCATGGCCCATTCAGTCGCAGCGCGCGGCGGCGGTCGGTTTACTGTATTTGGTCGCACCTTGTCCCACCCCATTCATTCCACATCCATAACCGATGCGTGGCGTGTCGCCCGCCGGGGACCACGCGAGCGGAGCGGGCAGACCCTAGCGGCCGTGGCACCCGCGCCGCGCCGAGCTGGGGGTGGCGCACAGGGCCACCCCCGCCCGGGTCACACACTTCACCACGATCGGCAGCAACGTGCCACACATCGCCCAAGCCGGTCCGGCGGCCCTTCGTCTCCCGCGCCCGGCGGCGTGGAGGTGAGGGGGGGGCGGAGGGGCGGAGGACGACGGCGACGACGACGGCGACGACGACGACGACCTGGCGCGGACTGTTCTGGACCCGATCGACCGAGTTGGATCGATCTCGCCCGGCTGTCTCGGAGGCCTGCACGGCGGGCGCGAAAACGAGTGGACGGATCAGATGGGGAACAGACGCCGCCTCCCCGGGTGGGTGCTCTCCGCTCTCCTCTCGTATACATCTCGCACCCACACCCTCACACCCTTCACTCACTCACCCACGCACACACACATCTCACGCCATGCCCCGCCCCGCCGCCCCACCCACGTCTCTCGGGCGTGCGGGAACTCCCCCGCCCCCCTCCCCCGCGCCCGCAGTCCGCCACGCGAGCGGCGCATCGCCGGCGGCTCGGGGGCGGACTCGAGCCGAGTGCGGGTGGCGAAACGACGGGGGCGGAAAGGAACAAGCCATCCCATCCCATCCCATCCCCATCCCCATCCATCCCATCCATCGTCTCGGGAAGCCTTCAAATCCCGCGTTCCTTCCCTGCGAGCTGGCGCGCCCGCTCCCCCCCCCACCCCCCCCTCTGCCATGCCATGCCATGCGCCATCGTCGCCTGCATCGGACATGACCCGCGGCGGAGAAGGCCAGCCCCCCTCCCCCGCCGCGGGGCGAAATGCCACACGGCGCCTTCCCCCCAGCCCCGGGAACCCGCATCCCCCCCCATTCCCCCGCGCCTCCCGCCTCCCCGGGCCTGCTGGCACGGGGGCTCTCGGGCTGGGCCACGCGCCTGCCATGCCATGCCTGCCTGCCTGCCTGCCTGCGCTCTTCTCGAACCCAAAATTCTCTGCGCAGACGATGAGGGTGAGACGGGAGAGAGAGAGAGAGAGAGAGAGAGGGGGAGGGAGGGAGAGCTTCCGCGTCGTGTCTCCATGATTTCCCCCTCCCCCTTCCATCCCACAATCCCGCTATGCGTACAGAGAGAAATGTCGAGATGAGATATATATATATATATATATATATATATAGTGACACATGGTTAACGATCGATAAAATAATCTATCCCAAAAATCTCCCACTCCATGCATGCACACGCAGCGCCCCCCCCCACCCCGGCACGATGATCGGATCCATCACGCAGTCGCGTCCTGTTGCCGGGGAGGGGGGAGTGACGGGTCTTTCTCTCTCTCTCTCTCTCTCTCTCTCTCTCGGCAGGGCAGGGCAGGGCAGGGCAGGGCAGAAAGCTTCCGACGGCAGAGGAATTCGACCACGGCCCCCGGCGCCCGTGCGTCGTCCCTCTCTCTACCCCCCCCCCCAAAAAAAAAGAAACCAACGAGACACACACACACACACACACACACACACACGCACGCACGCACGCACAACACGGCGATGCAAGCTCGGGAGAACAGGGAAACCGGCGGGAACGGGTGGGAGGTGGGGCGTGGACGGGGAAGGGGGGACAATGAGGGGTAAGAAGAAGGAGAAGAAGAAGAAGAAGAAGGAGGAAAAGAAAGAAAGAAAAAGGAAAAACAAAAAAATAAACAAGAAAAAAAAGAAAAAAAAGAGAACCCCCCCCCCCCCCCCCCACACCCCCCACATCGATGGTCGCAGAAATGAACATCGGAAGGTCGTGACGTTGGTTGGGACGGAAACAGGAACGGGGGACAAAGGAGGGGCTGTGGTTGGTCCGGTCATGTGCCAAGCGTTCAAAGCAGCTAACGCGCCGTCGTGAAGATTCGTTCTGGCCCATGACCCGGGGTGTGATGGGGTGGGGGCGGTGTGGAGATGGAAGGTTTGGAGGTGGAAGGTTCGGGGCGTGAGGCGTGCTGCTTCGCGCTCACCCCTCACCCCTCCAGAGTCGCACGGGCGTTGCACCGCGTTGCACCAGGCACGGCATACGCCATGGTTGCAGGGGGGCACCGCCACCGGTGGCAGAAGCTCTCCTCGCCACTCTCTCGCGGTCGTAGTAGTAGTGGCGTGGTTGAGCCACCACTAAAACACTGCCGCAAGCCCGCTCTTGCTGTGCCGTTTGCTGAACCTCTTTTTGCTCCCTTTGACGCTTTCCTCCTCCGTGTTCCTGCGTAATGTGTGGCGGAGGGCGTGTCGCTCACTCACCATCGGTCCGCTCAGAGGCGTGGCTGCGTCGCCCCCGACCGAATCGGCCGCACTGGGCAGCGTGGAGGGGGTGAGGTCGTTCAGCATGCTGTCGCCCGCGTATGGGCTGGTCATGGATGTTGCGAGAGCGACTTCCCGCGCTTGCTCCACCGCATCCATCCATTCTTGTGTCGAGTACTTGCTGCCGGCAGGATCGGAAGTGGTTGCGCGGGGATCCTCAAAGGTGTAGTGTTTGTCTCGCTGTGGAACGGGGGGGAAGGAGGGGAGAGGGGAGGCGGCAATTAGTATGAGACGCCAACGCGGGTGTCGGGGAGGGGGGAGCGGCGGCGGTGTGAACCTACAGTGTCGATCGTCCAGTACGTCAATCCTTTCGAATCGACGCAGCTCTGGCATGTCGAGGCGCGCGCGGCGAGGTTGATCTCCATTTTCGCCTTCTTCTCATTTCCACCGGCGGCCGCAACCACAAGCCGGGCGTGGGATGTGATCAAGACCAGCCGTTCTCGCCTCTTGGTGGTGTTGCTGCTGAAGAATCGTGAAAACTTGGGCTTCTCCGAAGGCGTCTGCGGCTCTCCACCCTTGGAGTTCGGGCTGCTGGATCGCGGTGCAGGCGTGACGACCAAGTTGCCGAGCTTCAGGATGCGCTCGTTGTTGTTGGTCAGGACGGGTGACCATTCGATGTCCAACTGACTCGGGGGCGGTCGCTCGGTCACGTTCTGCAGCTGCGGCCTTCGCGGTGGGGCGGCGGGTTGCGGTGCCGGCTGATGCAGGCCTTGGGCGGCGGCGGCGGTGGCGGCGGCCATGTGGGCGAGTGGGTTGTTGCGACTCCCGTGGTTTTTGCTCACACCATTCAGCTTGATGGGCTCCGCGGGAGGAGGTATGTAGGGTTTTAGCCTCGGCGCCTTCTGTCGCCAGAGACTTTTGCCCCACGGGACGCCGTCGAAGAAGTGGTGGGTTTTGATGTGCTCGATGGGTAATCGACTGGTGGGCTCCAGGACCAGCAGCCTCGCGACCAGATCCCTCGCGACGTCGGGGAAGGCATCGGGGAAGGTGTAGTCCAGAGCGAGGATCTTCTGGAAGGTCAAGTACTCGTTGGCGGCCTTGAAGGGTGGTCGCCCCGCCAGGAGCTGATACAGGATGCAGCCGAAGGCCCACAGATCGGAAGCTTTGCACGCATTCTTGTCACGCAACAGCTCCGGGCTCACGTACTCGGCCGTGCCGACGAAGGAGACGGCGCGGTCGGTGTCCGGGCCACCGGATGGACTCCCGGCCGAATGAGCGGCGTCAATCGTGCCGGCGGCCGCCGCGTTCGGGTCCGGCAAGATTTTGGCGGTGCCGAAGTCGGTAATCTTGACGTGCATGTCACGATCGAGCAGGACATTCTCGGGTTTCAGATCGCGGTGGATGACGCCCCGGCTATGCATGTACGATATACTATCCAATATCTCGGCGCCGTAAAACCGGGTGCATTCCATGTCGAACGAGCCCATCTTCTTCAACACACCCAAGAGCTCGCCGCCGGAGGCCAGATCCAAGACGAAGTAGAGCGAGCGCTCGTCCTGGAAGGTGTAGTACAGCCGGACGATGCCGGGATGCTCGGTCAGCCGGTTGAGCGTGTCCCGCTCGATGTTGACGTACTTGACCTTCTTCTCTTTGATGATGTGTCGCTTGTCCAGGACCTTGATGGCGTACTCCTTCAGATTCTGCCGGTCGGTGGCGGCCAGCACGGTGGAATATGAGCCTTCGCCCAGCGTGCGCCCGAAATTGAAGTCTTTGACGCCCTTTTTGATGACGCGGGTGCGCTCGTGGCCCGACGCATCCGTCTCCCGCCGCGTGCCCACCGCGGCGCCTCGCTCATCCCACTCGTCCCGCGACCGAGGCATCGACGACGAGCCCGTGTCCGACTGGTCGGCGCCGTCGTGCCCTCCCGTCGAGGCCGATCCCCCGGTCGGCGCGCGCGCGCGTTTGGAGTTCCGCCTCGGGGGCAGCGGCCCATTGCCGCCGTTCAGCGGCGTGCCCGGCTGCCGGTACGACCGGCTCGCTCCTCTCTGCGGGATGGCGGCTCCCATGACCTGCCTCACGGACCCCGAGCCGCTCCTCGCCAAGCCACCCGTGCTCCCGTCAGACGAGGCGAAATCGTCTCGGTAGCGATAGGCGCTCCGTGCAGACATGCCGGAGCTCTGGCTCGAGTTCTGCTGGCTGTACATGCCGCTGGCCGGCCTCCCGGCGAGGGTGTGGGGGGTGGGATTGTGGTAGGGTGGGTGATTGTACGGCGGCGGGTGCTGCGGCGGAAACGGAGCGGCCGGGTGGGCCAACTGCATGCTCGCCCGATGGCGCAGGCGGGGATTCGGCGGGGGCGAGCGGTCGCGGGGCGGCTGGCCCTGTGGCGGTGCGGGCGGCGCCAGCTCCGGCGGCGGGGCATGGTACTGGTACTCGTCCGGATTGAAGCCCAGGCCGCGCGGGCTGCTGTCGGTCTCGTGGGGAAGCGCGGGCAGCAGGGTGTGCGGGCGGCTGGAGGCTGTGACGGTGCTCTCGGAGGAATGCGACGACGGCGGCGGCGGTCTGTTGGGCGGCGGTGGCGACGCAGGGGTGGGCGGCGGCGGCGACGGCGGGGTGGGCGAGGTGGGCGAGGTGGTGGCGTCGTCCGGGTTGGCGATTCGCAGGCCGCCCAGCGATCGGGATAGACTGAGGTCGCCGGCGCTCATGATGATGATGACGATGATGATGAATGATGATGATGATGATGATGATGACGACGACGATGATGATGATGATGATGCTGCTGCTGCTGCTGCTGATGGCGATGACGACGACGATGATGATGGCGATGACGACGATGATGATGGCGATGATGATTATGCCTGCCGGGAGTCGATGCGGCGGCGTGGGCAGGCGCGAGGGCGGAGCATGAGGTGTGGCAGGCGGGAGGGGGGGTGTTCGTTCGCAGTGTTCTCGGTGGTTGGTGGTTGGTGGTGCTGGGGGCGGGGGCTGGGGCTGGTGCCGGGGCCGGCTGGGTGTGGGTGGAGGGTGCGGGCGCGGGCGCGGGCGCGGGCGTGGGCGTGGGTGTGGCGGCGCCGATCAACACGCAAATTTGCCTGCACCGACATGGCCTGCGCCTATATCTACATGCGCCTACACGGCCTCCGGCGGGGCGTGTATAGCGTGCCCCGCACCTTCGACCTTCGCCCTTCGACCTTCCACCCACCGAGACAGCGTCCCACCGCGCCTAGATGGCCTCCTGCCGGGCAGAGATCACGCGCCACGGCCCCGCCATCCCACCGATATGGCGTCCCATGGCACCCGGGTGGCCGCCCACTGCACGTGTGTGGATGGCCGCCCGCGGCAGCTGTCCAGCGTCGCAGCAGCCGTCCCGCCGCCCACTGCGCCTGCATGGCTCCCGCCTCCCACTGCCCGCCCGGCTCAGGTGATGGGATGGGCGGAAGGCGGAAACAGCGGTGCGGGAAACGGCGGCCGGTGCAGGAGGCGGGCGCTGGCTCATCCATCCGCCCGTGCCCTTCTGCCACCAGCAGTGCCGTCTGCCCGCGCCCACCCTCCACCGTCTGCCGCCGTCCACGCCCGCGCAGCACTTGTCGGCGGCGATGCTGCACGGCGCCCCCTCACGCATCCACCTGACCTCGGCCGACACGGCCGAATTCGACCGGCGGTCGCGCCCCCCGCTGCCGCTGCCGCTGCCCGGGCCTGGCCGCCGCCGCGTCGCCGCCGGGCCTGCCCGGCCCGCCCGCAGCGGCGTCGTGCCCGCCCACCTCAACCACGGCCGCCAGCGCGCCCACGCCTGCGCTGCTCACGCCGTCGTCGGCGTCGTCGGCGTCGTCGGCGTCGTCGGCGTCGTCGGCACGCGCGGCCCGTCGCCCAGTCGGCCGCACGTCCCAGCCGCATGCCCCAGCCACATGCCGCCGTCGCCCGTCGCCCGCCCCCGCCGCGCGGCAGCGGGGGACGAGCTCCACGCACCGCCCCCCCGCGCCACATCCGGTCCAGGCGCGTGGCCCGGCGAGTCTCTCGCGCCGCGGTCCGCCCGCTCGCCGCGGGCCGCCCGTGCGCCGCCACGACCCCTGCATCCGCCGCTCGATCCTGCCGCCGACGTCTTCGTGCCGCGCACCAGATTTGCTTCCGCCACCAGCGCCTCCGCACGTGTCCGCGACGAGGACGGGGCTCGGGGGGACGGCGTGGGCGGCGGTGCCGCGGTCGTCGCCGTCAGCACCGCGCCATCATGTCCGTCCACGGCACGGGCGCCGCGTCCGCATCCTGGTCGCACCGCCTCCTCTCACCTGTCGCGCGACGCGGCGGCTCGAGCACGCCGCAGCAGCCGCACGCACGAGCAGAATCAGGCGGCATCGCGTGGCGGAGCGGCCGCCGAGCGCGGCGCTGCCGTCAAACAGCCGTCCGCTGCTTTTGCCGCCAGACGTGGCAGTGGTTCGCAGCGCCCCGTTATCTTTCCCCGCCGCGAGAGCTCGAGACGGAGCACTGCCGTCTTTCATCCCACGCGTCGCACTTCTGGCGCCGTGTCTGCCTTTTCCAGTCTTTCCGCCGCGAGCATATCCCTTCTTGATGTGCCCCGGGACATCGACAGCGGTCGTCAGATGCCGCGCTCGATCTCGTCGGCACTGTCCACAACCAGCAGCCGCTCCACTCCCAATCTGCTCTCGACGCCGCGAGACACGGCCCCGGCAGCACATGCGCGACGCAACTCCGACGAGTGGCAGCAGACAAGCAGGCGTGCATCCGCCGCCGCCGCAGCATTTGACAGCTGGAACGTGCTGCGACACCATCATCTGCCTCCCGTGACTGCTCGCAGCCCAGCCGTCGAGCCCGGATCAGCTCTTGATCATCTGCTGAACAATCCGGTTTCACCGCTCGACCAACTGACGCACAGGCTCAGTCGTATGGCCAGCAACCGTCCAAGGTCGGTGGGTCGCTCGTTCGAACCCGCCCCGGGCAGCCCCCCGAGGATCTCGCTGCTGTGCGGCGATCCATTCAGGCAACACTCTTCTCCTGAGCCTCCCTCATTTGTCCCAGAGTTGGACCCCGACCAGACGTCCTCGCCTGAGCACGAGCTAGCTCAGAGAAGGCGAGACTCTGTCATGAGCGTTGTGTCGGCCGAAGAAGATCCTGTGGCGCTCAGTCTCGCCCTCCCGTCGGGTCCCGCTCTGCCGTCATCGCCAGGAATCAGCGATCCCCCAATTCTTGGCGCGACTCCGGGATATTGTGACTTGCCCACCCCTCCTGCCGCCTCGGGCCACGGGGACTCTGCGGTTCACCGGGCCGCATCGTCTTCTCACAGAGCCGCATCGTCTTCTCACAGAGCCGCATCGTCTTCTCATAGAGCCGCATCCTCTCACCACCAGCA
The DNA here is from genome assembly GCA_016165855.1 of Pseudocercospora ulei. Classification (NCBI taxonomy): domain Eukaryota; kingdom Fungi; phylum Ascomycota; class Dothideomycetes; order Mycosphaerellales; family Mycosphaerellaceae; genus Pseudocercospora; species Pseudocercospora ulei. The sequence goes on from JACWNB010000003.1 coordinate 1,284,508, forward strand.
CCAGATGACTCCATCCCATGTTCCGCCCAACACACCCGCAACCGCACTCCGTGCGAGAGCCATCAGCCCTCGCTCCTCAGCCAGCATCTCGTCGCCCGTCCAAGGCTCGGAATGGATGTCAAGCGGCACTCCTCCGATGCCACGTCCGTCCACGACTCCACGGATGACGGTCTACAACGATTCACGGCCAGCGGAACAGCAACCTCAGACCCCCGCACACATGGCACGCTCCACCGCCCACCGTCGAGCTCGTGCGAGCACGGCCTCGTCCCATGGTTCTCGCGCATCCAAAACTGCATTTCATGGCAGCCCGTCGGCCATATCCGAACGAAGCATCCAATCGAGCTCCAATCAACATACATATCGTCCCGCTCCGCCTCCACCTCCACCCCGCGAGCAGGTCGAGCATCGCGCCGAGAACCATGTTCACGCGGCGTTGGATGAGGTGGACGGCGACCGTCAGGTGTTTGTGAGCAGACTCGGGGACGACGGGGGTCTGGATGTCACGCCGCCGGCCGAGGGGAGGTTCGAGAGATTCATGTCGTCACCGTCTCGCCGCAGGTGATGACAGCAGTCGGCGTCCGGTGGGGTGAGATTTTCTGGGAGTAGCGATTCGGTGTGTATTGCATGCATGGCAGCTTGGGATGCAGAATGGGATGCACGGCAGCTTTGGGATGCAGGCTTGGACGCGTGGCAGCTTTGGATGCAGCTTTGGATGCGTGGCAGCTTTGGATGGAGACATGGCACAGCGTGTGTCGCCCGTCGTCGGTGGCGCCAACATAGATTTCCGCCGTGTATGACTATGCCGTCTGGATCCGGTCAGCTTGCGCCTCTCCATTGCATCTCATCGGGCACCGTCACGATCGTGGATTGTGCTCCTGCGGCTGCCATGTCGGCTGCTGCATCGGCGACGTCGGGGGAGGGATGAAGAAGACGCACGACAGCCGACAGAGGGATGAAGAAGAAGCACGAAAGCCGACGGGACGGGCGGACGGACGGACGGACGGACGGACGGACTCGGGTCGAGGCGGCCGGCGCCGAACGCTTCCGGCGGCCAAGCAGGCACTTGCATCCTTCACTTCCACTCCGCACCTCCTCCCCGCCGACATGCAGCAGGCGTCGGACATGCAGGCGCCGGCGGAGGGGATTTCGTCGTGCGAGAGCAGCCACCGCACCTTGTGCGCCGCCGCCGACGCGGCGGCGGCGCGCACGGCGGGGCTGCTGCACAGCCTGGCGTCCGGGGCGGGCGCGTGGCCGGCGACGACGGAGAGCATGGACGAGTGGGAGAAGGCCAACCCGTACTGTCCGCCGCCGCCGAGGCCCAACCCGCCCCGCAGCGCGAGCCGGCGCGGCGAGCACTCGAGCCGCTTCCACATGACGTGCCAGGCGCGCGGCCTCGAGCCGGAATTCAGCTACCGAGAGTCGGCCCGCGGCTGCTTCCACGTCACGCTGCACATCGACGGCAAGCTGCTGGACTCGATCGGGCCGTACGCGTCCAAGAAGGACGCCAAGGAGGAGATGTGCTTGCTCGCCATGGACAAGATCGACGCCTTCGGCGAGCCCAAGAAGCGCGGTGCGGCGGTGCTGGAAGACGACGGCCTGGCGCCCGTGCCGGACGGTCTGCGCGCCGAGCGCTGGATCAACCACGTCTACGGCAAGCCTTCCCGGCGGCGGCGCGCGCGCGCGGTGAAAGACGCACCTGGGACCCCCCCCCGGCCGTGCTGACCAAAGGCGCAGACTACCTCCAGCTCCACCGGCTGGGCCCGCCCGTGTTCGACGAAAGCGGCGTGCACCCCGCCGCCGGCCCGTTCCGCTGCACCCTGACCATGCCCGGCGGGCCCTCGACCGCCTTCGGCAGCGAGCTCGGTCCTTTTAGGAAGAAAGTCGACGCCAAGCTGGCCGCGGCCCAGCAAGCGACCCAGTGGCTCCGCGCGCGCGGCCTGGTCCCCGCCGCGCCGGGCGGCGGCCAGCCGTGCAAAAAACCCAAGACCACCCACGACCCCCTCCCCGCCCCTCCGCACACCACCGCCCCCACCCCGCCGCCTCCCCCCAGCCTCGCCCGCGCCCCCAGCGCCGGCGCCGAGGGCGTCATGGAGCGCTGCAGCCGCCTGGTCGACCAGCTGGGCTTCTCCTCGCTCCCGACCTTCGAGTTCCGCCCCCTGCCGGACTCCTTCTTCGCCTGCCACGCCCTCTTCCACCCCCAGGACGCCCACGCCGAGCCCCGCGTCGCCGGCCCCGTCGGCGCCGTCCACCACGTCTACGGCAAGAAGGAGGCCCGCCGCGCCTGCCGCGACCACGTCGTCACCCTGCTCGAGGCCATCCTGCGCGACCGCAAGGGCCTGCCCCACTTCGCCCGCCGCGATCCCGACCAGTCCCCGTCGTCTTCCTCCTCGTCGTGATGCGCCCGCGTCGCGCTCTTCTCCAGCCTGTGCGCGCCCGGGATTGGTGGGTTCGGCCGGAGCGACGGCTGTGACAGCGACTGGGGTGGGCGGTTGGGGGGAGGGGGCGCGCGGGGAGGAGGGACAGGCACGGGGACAGGCCGTGGGCACGGATGATCAGAGAGCACTAACCTGGAGAGAGAACTTATTCCTGATGATCACCGACAACGCGCACAGCTCACCACGATGATGATGATGATGATGATGATGATGATGATGATGATGATGATGATGATGATGATGATGATGATGATGATGATGACGACGTTGGAGAGAGTCCTCGAGACCACGGGATGGCAAACGAGAATGCCGAACAGATTGACCGCACGTCACGTTTCCGGTCTACCAACTGAACCGCCCCGCGGCCGTTGCAGCAGGCGTCGACGCGTGCGTCTACCAGCGGCGATTGCCCTCGTCACCATAGCCTGAATTGCCCGCGTCACCGTAGCCGGAAGAACCACCGGCGTAACCTCCGCGACCGCCGGAGCCCTCGTCATTGCTCACGCGACCGGGCATCTCGTCGCGTCGCCCATATCCGTCGTCGTCGTTGCCTCCGTGTCCATATTCGCCTCCGCCAAAAGAGTCGCCGCGGTCGTCGTGCCGCTCGTGCCGGCCGTAGCCATCACCTCCACCATAGCTCTGCTGCTGGCTGTAGCGGGCAGACTCAGCACGACTCCGGGAGGGCGAGCGGTTCTCTTGACGTGCGTAGTCATCGGAAGACTGAGAGTACTCGTCCCGTGCATAGTCACCGGCAGACTGAGAGTACTCGTCACGTCGATCCGACTGGTGGCCGCCATGACCGCCGCCGGAATGGCGCTTGTATTCGCCCGAGTCGCGTCTCTTCCTGGAGCCGGAGCGACGGCGCTCACGGCTGCCGCTGCCGCGACGACCATACTGGCGTTCCTCCCGCTCTTCACGCTCCTGTTCGCGACGCTTCTCCTCCTTCTTGCGCTGCTTCTTCATCTTCTTCTCATAATCGTCCTCGTCGTTGCTGTCGTCATTATCATCGCTGTCTTTGTCTTTGTGACGATATCTAGTGTCTGAATGGCCGCCGTACTGTTGGCCGGAGCTGCCGTATTGCTGTGCCGACATTTCCTGGGTGTAAGAACCTCCAGGCTGATCGAAGCGACGCTCAGTGCGCTGTTCGTAGCCACCGCCATAGGTGGGCTGAGTCTCGGTGCGCTGTTCGTAGCCACCGCCATAGGTGGGCTGAGTCTCGATGCGCTGTTCGTGGCCATCGCCATAGGTTGGCTGCGTCTCGGTGCGCTGTTCGAAACCGGAGCCGGTACGGCCTGAGAGTCCGTCTTGCTCGTAGCGCTGGTATCGCTCTTCGCGTCCACCTGTAAGTCAGTCAGCATGGGATATCGGGTTGAGGTCGGGCTACCAGTGTTGCACTTACCCGAAGAGTATTGTGTCTGCGACATCTGTGCTCGACCGTACTGCTCCTGCTGGCCATATCCCCCTGGGACGTGACCGGTTTCGGTGATTTGAGACGTGTATGAGTCGCCATCATTGTTGAAGCCACCGCCAGAATACCTCTTCTTCTCGGCCTTGTCGCCGCCAAACGCGCCGCCCAGCAGACCGCCTCCAACAGCACCAGCAAGTCCGCCGACGATAGAGCCGAAGGCGCCGCCGCCCACTGCATCGCCCACCGCATCGCTAATCTGGCTCTGCATCTTACTTGGCCGACCTCCACCGGCACCAGAGCTCTGGCTAGTCTTCATGTTGGGCAGACCGAGAGGCTTGCCACAGCCGTGACCGCCATCGTGCACGCCTTCCTTGTGATTCCTGCCTTGCTCGACTCCGTCTCGGCTCAGCTTATCTCGGAGATCATCGCGTTCGCCGTCGGACTTCTCCGTCCACCACTGCTCGATGACCTGGAACATCAGGTGCCGGCCATCGCTAGCACCGTCCTCGCCGTAGTCGCGGAGCGCTGGGTGGTGGAAGACGCCATTAATGATTCGGTCGTTCGTTCGGTGAATGTCGATGTTATCGTCATCCCAGCAAGCGACAATCTGCGGCACCACCCACTTCAGCACCTGGCTGGCAACCTTGCCGGCCGGTTCGTTGAGGATGTTGGAGAAGTGGTCCTTTGACAGCATGGAGTGGGTTGGATCGCTGCAGCCATCGTCCTGGAACACATTGTGCTGCTGAGCCTTGCTGGATTGGATGATTTCGGAGGAACCAGTGCGTAGCTCATTCTTGATCTGATTCACGACTGGAACCACAAATGGAGCCATCAGCGAGAAAACAAAGATGGAGAGCTGGTCCTGAAGCTGTTCGATCAAGTCAGGCAGCACGGGAATCTGCTCGACGGCCTCGCTGATGCTCTTCATGAGATTGTCGTGGAACTCGAAAAGGGGATAGATCTGCCTCTGGATCTCCTCGACCTGCTGCGTGAAGGCTTCGGGCTCCTTGGGGGTGATGTGCATGTTCTGCATTTGTTGTGCTTGGGCGCTGATCTTGAGCTGCTCCGCCTTGCCCTTCTGGTCGGTGTCGCCGAGGATGCCTGGCGGGAGCTTGTCTAGAAGATCCTGCAGAAGAGAGGTATCGGCGTTCTGGGATTGCTGAAGTGTGCCTTCAAGCTCGTCGAGCTCGTATTGTGTTGACTTGTCGGTGAATTCTCCCATGACCGAGTGCAGGAAGTCGACTCCTCCGAAGGTGCCGGTGGTGATGGGGTAAACAGGATGGCGAGCCCCGGGAAGCTCAATTTGCGTGCGACGGCCAACGTGGGGGAATACGTCGCGTTCGCCAAGCTCGATCAATGCCAGCTCGGTGTAGTTGCTGTGAGCGCTAAAGTCCTCGAGGCAGTGACAAGCAGTACCAAGCAGACGAAGGGCCTCACAGAAGTCACGCTTGTCGTCGCTCTGCTTGTAGCGGCGACCGAGCTCAATGCATCGGCGGAACAGATCACGCACCATCGCAGCAGATGTCGTGATGCCTTGGTCTTCCGACGCGATGTATTGCTTCAGGCCCGTCCGCTCGTCAATGCTCAGCTCGCGTGCCTCGTCGATCGGGCCACGGAGCCGGCGATCATACTGGCGGGCATCTTGATTATCGGCGTAATCCTTCGGGTTGTCGATGTGCTTTTGAGACATCAAGTCAGCCGCGTCGAAAGTGGCGAGGGAGCAACGAGCGTATTACCTCTTCGGGCCGGTAGCAGCCCAGACGCTCTTTGGTGACCTCGAACTCGGCTGTGCCATAGCCAAAGCTCATGAAGCCGAGAATCCACAACAAAAGGCGGATGGCTTCAGCAGACACGTACTTGACGGTGCCCACGTCGACCGCTTGACTGTAATCACGCAGCCAGTTGCCGAAGTACGTGCGCTTCACGTCGAGCTTGGAGAACTTTTTGCCGCCAAACGCACGGGCGGTGAGGATGGTGAGGAGTGTGTCTTCGATATCCCCATGGCGCCAGTTCTGGCCTTCGATCTTGCTGAGGCTTCCGATGTTGCCGGCGCCAAACGCGTGTGCGTGGCCGGCGTACAGCAGAACGAGGACGGCGACGAGCGGCAGCCAGCTGCTGAGCCTGGGTGCCATAGTGGCGTGGTGCTGTCGGTGGGGTTGGCGGTGGTGGGGGCGGTGGCGGTAGTGGTGATGGTGGTGGTGATGGTGGGGGTGTTGGTGGGTGGTTGGTGGTTGGTGGTTGGTGGTTGGTGGTTGGTGGGTGGTTGGATGGTGCATGTTTTCGGTCGGGCCGACATCGCAGGCGGGGCAGGCGCGGGGCGGGGGCACTTCCCAGCTATGCCAGTCGCACTTACCCCGCCAGTCCAGCGTCCTTCCTTCTGTCACGGCCCGGCTGTCGTCGGTCCTTCCTTCCTTCTGTCGTCGGCCCTTCCTTCCTTCTGTCGTGGTCCGGCTTTCGTCGGTCCTTCCTCCGTTTTCGAGCCAACGCGACAATGGGCGACGCCGGCGCCTGTCCGCCGCTGACACGTGATTCGGTGCAGACGGCGCGCCAGCGCATCCAGCCCTACATCCACCAGACCCCCACCATCACCTGCGAAACGCTGAGCCGCATCGCCTGCACACCGCAGGCCGGCAGAGAGGGCGGGCTCCAGCCCGGCGGTGCAGTGCAGCCGCCGGGCAGCGCCCGCCCCCGGGTCAAGCTGTTCTTCAAGTGCGAGAACCAGCAGCGCATCGGCGCTTTCAAGGCCCGCGGCGCGTTTCACGCCCTGGGCCGTCTCATCGACGCCGAAGGCATCGAAAATGTCCGCCGCACCGGCGTCGTGACCCACAGCAGCGGTAGGCCGAGCCGGTGACCGCGTCGTGCGCTCGGGGCGCATCGGAGCCGCCAGTCCTGACCCACCCGACGCAGGCAACCACGCCCAGGCTCTTGCTCTGGCGGCCAGAACACACCGCGTGCCCGCGCACATCGTCATGCCCGCCATCAGCACTCCCTCCAAGATCGCCGGCACCCGCTCCCACGGCGCCAACGTCATTCTCTCGGGCTCCACGTCCGACGAGCGCGAAGCCGTCGTCGCGGACGTCATCAGGCGCACGGGCGCGCGTCTGGTCCCGCCCTACGACCATCCCGACATCATCCTGGGCCAGGGCACCCAGGCGCTCGAGCTCGAAGAACAGGCCCGCCAGCTCATGGCCGAGGACGGCACCCTCAGTGTGCACCCGCGCAAGAACACCCTGGATGCCATCGTCGCCCCCGTGGGCGGCGGCGGCATGTTGTCCGGAATCTGCACCGCCATGTACGGCACGGGCATCCGTGTCTTTGGCGCAGAGCCCAATTTCCAGGGCGCCAACGACGCCGAATTGGGCCTCCAGCAGGGCCACAGGATCGACAAAGTCAAGACGCTGACCATCGCCGATGGCCTGCGCACTCCGCTGGGCGAAATCCCCTGGCGCATCCTTTCCCACCCGGACAAGTTGAGGGCGGTGTTTAGTGTGAGTGAAGAACAGATCAAAGCTGCGTTGAAACTGGCCATGGAGCGCGCGAAAGTGTTTATTGAGCCGTCCGCGGCCACGCCGCTGGCGGTGGTGTTGTACAACGAAGAGTTCCGGGAGTTGTTGGAGCGGGAGGCGGGGCCAGACGGGTGGAATTTGGGCATTGTGTTTAGCGGGGGCAACACGACGGTGGAGGCTATTGCGAAGTTGTTTGCGCCCAACGACGCCGAGTCTGCGCAGCAGGTGGGCATCGCTGGGGCGCCCGGCGCGAGCATTGCTGAGAATGTGGCGGGCTAAAGAAGCAATAACTGTTCCTCACTCCCATCACCCATACCACACCGACCCTCCGAGCCGCCCCGGCCATGTACTCCCAATCTCTCCCCACCTGACATCGGAGAAGGTCACACTCGTGCCCGGATTCTCCTTCACAATCCACTCCGGATCACCCTCGGTCTCGTTGCAAGGGCCATTCCCACCCGCGTCCAGCCAATTCATGAACCCCCGATGGGAATTCCAGATGCAGAAGATCGGCACCATGCCGCGCCCCAGCGCCTCGCCCATCTGCGCCATGCCGCCCAAGCCCAGGAACGCCGAAGCATTCGTCGCCGCGCAGTAGCCGTCGGTGACGACCGACTCGGGCAGCAGCGGGCCGCCGCCGTCCAGCGGCCGTTGGGCGCCGCCGTCGGGGACGACGGATGCGTTCTGGAGATAGAACCTCTTGACCTGGGCCAGCCGTCCGCGCGGGGCGACAAACTGGGTGAGCACGGTGAAGGGCCGGCGGGTGTCGAGGGTCTTGTGCGGGCCGTAGAAGCCCTCCCGGCCGCGGGCGTAGGGGTTGTATCCGCAGCCGTTGGCGGCGCAGCGGGTCCGACACGCCCCGCCGTCGTCTCCCGCACACTCCCGCTCCCCACCGCCGTCGTGTCGACAGGGGTGTAGCGCCATCGCGGTGGCGCGGGCGTTCGCTTCCCAGACGTCGAGTTCCGCGCAACACGCGCCGGCGCCGCGGGGGTTCGCGACGCCGTCGATCCACGGCGACGCCGGGCAGCCGGCATCGCAGTACCCGGTGCCGTATGCGGCGCCGGCCGGGTTGAGGTCGGGCCTGCGACCGCCCGTGGGGTCCATGGCGGAGAAGAACAGGGCGCCGTTCTGGCCGCACGGGAGGTTGGAGGCGTCGACCGTGAAGCTGAACTCTTGGTTGAGGAGCCGCAGGGACACGTAGTCCTGCGAGCCCGCGTCCAGGAGGTAGACGCGAGGGAGGGACGGCATGGCCGCGCCCCCGACGTCCAGCCACTGCCGGAGCGTGACGGAGCCGCCGTGCACGAACACGCCGTGCTCTTCGTAGTCGGCAACGCCGTCGACGGCACAATTGGCCGCGCAGGCTTCGGCCGTGGGGCAGATGGTGGCGTTGAGCCCGCCGCTGGTGGCGTTCACGCACGACTGCCCGGTGGACGTGTCGTTGATTTTACGATACAGCGCGTCAAGAACCAATGTCGTGTGTTGCGCGATGCATCCTTCGGCCTTGCTGCATTTCTGGGTGGGAAATTCGGGATGGCGTTCTGCAGTTGGGCCACGGCGTTGTCCGTACACGAGAGCGATGGCTAGCAGGATGGGCAAGGTAGCTAGCTGCATCCTGGCGGTCATGCCAGGGAGTTGACATGTTTGATAGAAAGTAGAACGTTCGACGTCGATGTCAGGGGCAAGGATCGAGAGCCATGGTACAGTAGAGGCGTGGTGCAAGCTTGGTTGGAGAATAACTACTGATAGCTAGTGAACTCACTAAGCCTATTATGCTACCATTATATCAACCCGAATTAACTACGTTTGTTGAATATTTCAGTTATAGAAAACTAATTTGCAAGTAGAGTACCCGCACATTTAACTACCAAAGGCCCGAAGTCTCTTTAAAAGTTTAGGTCTAAGACTTGAAATTACTGTTGAAGACTTTAAAGTAACCATTTTCTATCTGAGTTGGGCGGCGGGTTTGGCGAGCTTTCTGTCCAACTTGACGGGCGACCAGATCGCTCGCGGCAATCGGTCTCGTACACGGAATGTTGTATATACACAAGGGGAGTGACCGCCTCTCTCGCCGCCTCCTCGCTCCAATCTCACTCCGGAATTGCTCGGAATGGCCTGTACTTCAGCTCCTCGTTCGGCCACGCATGCTGTACAATGTGTAGTGCCGGCCTTATATATGATTGGCAGCTGCGTCTCAGTACGCTGCCGTCATGCAGCTCTCAGATGCACCAAGATCGATGTCTCTTGCCGACAGCGGAGCACGGCAGGCTCACTCTTCTCAGGCTCGTCGACCCAGGCTCGTACTCTAGCCAATGCTTCACTGCAGTGAATGAGCTCTGCGCGGCGAACGTCTCATGACTCCCATGGGCTTCCTTGGTGAGCTCAAGCATCCCGACCCCAGAGCTTCTTGCGTTCGCTACGAGCCTCCCGAGCCTCCCTTTTCCGTGGTCCCCATTTGGCTTTGATAGCATCGATCTTCGCTGCAGCCTGTTCAGCACGCTCCGGCGCTGTCACGCACAGGCTGACGAAGAACTGTGAGCATTTGAACTTTGCCGCTAAGCGCACGCGACTCCAGTACACCGGATCCTCCGTTCGTAACCGTCTAATCTCATCAATCTCTGCTTGTGTGAGATGATATTGCTTTTCGTACACCGGCCGTACAGGCTTGAGGTTTTTGGCATTGATCTGTGAAGCGTGCCGTTGTGCTGCTATTCGAGCCAGAATGGATTGAGGTTCCTTCTCCGAATTCGGTTTCGCGGTCAATGCTTCATCGTAGAGCTTTCTTCGCGGATCTGACTGTGGCAGGAATTTGGCTGGAGTGTGATATACATTGGGCGCGCTAGGCGGCGGATTGAAGATGATGTGGTCGGTCGTTTCGGTGGTGGCGGGTGCAAAAGTTGGATCCTGCTTCACGCGCAGAAGCTTTCGTGTTCGTCGATATGAAGCGGTATTACGCTTGCATGCTCTGCATACAAAATGCGATGCATCTGCCGAGAAGAGAGACGGCCGCGTGAAGGGGGCGAGAAAGGACATGGCGATGGATGTGATGTGGTCGTGTCCTGTCGATATCGAACCTGGCAAGCTAACTATTCATTGCGTCCGTCCAAGGTCCAAGCTGCACCTCCGCGGCCAGAATGCTTACATAACCACCGGGACCAAATCGACCTCACGACTGTCTGTCTACTTTCTACTACCCTACATGCGAGGAACGGCTTCCCAACAGGCACTCTTTGCAAACCTCCTGGTGAATAAGCAACTCTCACCGAGCTCCATGAGAAAGATGGCTATGCCGACGTACAAGTCTTGACAGATGCCACTGGTCTACCCATAGGCCGACGACGATCTTTCCTGAACACATTCCATTGGTGAAAGTATAAGCCTCGACCGCGCGCCTGCCTGTGCTGGAGCTTCACGGTCCTCGCCATATCACCTGGTCCCGGTTGACGCGTAAGAATTCTTCAGATTATTTTCACGGGTAGCGTGTTGTACCGGACAGAACCTCGGCTCACGAACTCGGGCTTGGCGGTCTGGGGGTACGAGACTATCGCATTGTGCTTCAACAAATGGGTGCCGAGCTGGCTCTTTCCCGTGGCAGATATGTGCACACACGGGCCATCATCAGTGACCGGATGGTGTTTCTGTCGATGCTATGGACAACACTGCAAGTCACTCTGGCCCGTCACCAACCTTGACCCCATCATCCGTGACAAAAAATTCCAACATGCAACTTCTCGTTCTCAACTTCTGTACAGTCTGCTCATCTACACCCCATATATTGACGAAACACTCGAATTTGCCCCTGTCAATCACCGGTTGTCTCATGGCCGTCTCACGCACGATTTCCTCGAGAGATAGCCCGTGTGCTAGGGAGCGGACCGGTGCTCGACGCACCACGAGCCTGAGAGTTGAGAGGCTGGGCCACGGTGGGGGTAGAGATGGTCGAATGGATTGAGCATCGGGAAGACCAAGGATGTTTGAAGAAGCGTTGTTGCAGTTCTTCGGGCGAGGGTTGTGGCCGCGCGATGTGAAGATGACTGGTGCCGAGAGTATTTTCGATGCGTTCTTCAATGCTCCTGCGAGCTGGACATAGCGTGTCGGTGGTTGCCGGGGTCGGGCCTCCTCGGGCCTGAATGATGCTTGCAGAGCCGCGTCTTCTGCGTCCGCGCGTGCTTGCCAGTAGAATGCCGAGGCGGAGTCGAGAGCTATGAAATTGAGAGCGCGATCGAAAGAATGGTGTTTTGTAGGATCGAAGAGATATGCTGGAAGACTGTTGAGCGTGGCAATCGTTGCAGCCAGTGTTTGTGGGTAAAGAACGTGAACGTGCTTCAGGCTATCGATCAGCGTTTCGTCCAGATCTGTGGCATCTATGGGGTCTTTCTTGGTGTGCGTGACGATTGCTTTCCGCATCTGCTGAGCTAGACGAGTGACAGAGAAATGCTTGTCTGCATCGATGAAGACTACGGCCGCTTGTCTGCCTCCGAGGTGGAAAGGTAAGACGGCTGTCGCGATCAGGTGGTACAAGAGCTGGGTTTTGCCGCTGCCTGGACGCTGTGACATTATCTCGATGATGGGTGCCGCGCCTTGTATTCTGCTGGTCAAGCGTTGGGCTTCGGTCATGGTGCGAAGAAGGGTGTCCAGTTGTGGCAAATCGAAGTAGGATTGTTCAAATCCATCTTGTAGTCTCGGTGTGTTTAGGATCTGCAAGTGTATTAGTGAGGATGTTGGGGCATCACACTTCTCCACATACTTCATCGAAGCCCACTTCTCCAACCTCCGCCAGCAACCTCTTCCCCAGATCTTCTGCACTCATATTTGCTTACTGTTCTCACCCGTTTTCGATCTCAAGCCGTCCCTTGCATCGATTATGCGCTGAGCTGGCCACAAGGGTCTGCCTCGACAGCTTTCCTCGCGCTCCTGGACGAAATGCCGCCACTGATCGAAGCTTTTCACGCCTCTTCTATAACGGACAAAATCAACACACTTCCCAATGGCAAGCCACGAAAGCCGCCGATCACGGATCTTGCAAAATGTGAGCTCAAAGAATTGATCCAGTACAACTGCGACCTCGATGGCCCGAAGAACGATCCGGCGAGTAAAGTCGTTTGCCAGCCGGTGTTGAGGCTGTTCAGGCAGTACGTCTGCGATGTCATCGATCCTGGGACCGAATGATTCGTGTTGCTGATGCCACGTGCAGATGTGCAAACGGAGCAACCATAGAGACCACTGCCTGGGAGGACAGACTCGACGGGAGGAGCCAGGACGTGAAGAAGTGAGGTGAAGCGAGGCTGCAGGCAACACGTGATCAAGTGTGGAAAATGCAAGGCAGATGAGGAGGAAAAGGCAGGCACTAATCGTTGTTCATGATAGAGAAGTGGCGAAATGCCACGCCATGGATCCGCCCGGAGCACAGGTCCGCCAGCGCCACGCTCAAGGATTCGTATGATTTCACACAGCCATATGCCGTGCTTCGCTTCCCAAACTGAAAGCCTCATGCCCGCAGACCTCCCTGCTGCTTCCTCCAGTGACTAAGATCGTGATTGACCACCACACCTTCTGGCATGCCGAGGTCCAGACCATGATTTGCATTCGTGACTCCATCCAGCTCCATCGCTTCGTCGGCCCCCCCGATCTCCCGAAGCACGTCCGCAAATGTGTCCTCCTTTGGCTTTAAGCCTTGTTTCCGTGGTCTTGCAGGTCCCCGAGCCTTACCTTCGCCGCTCAGTACACTGCTTCTTCTCTTCTCCGCATGCATCGCGCAGGCCTTTGCTGAAGCCGCCAGTTTTCTGAGCGCTTGCTCTGCCAACATGCCTTCTTCCGTCGCCTTTTCGCGCATCTTTCGCGCGTCCTTCTCCCGTTCCAGAAATACTGGTGTCTGCTTCCACGCGTGATGGGGAGGCAGGCCAGGGAAATGGCCGGGTATCCATTTGGGTGGCTTCTGCTCGATTAACGGTTGAAGTAGTGTCGAAAAGTCGGGCGCTGATGGAGGCGCTGGGTCTGGCTCTGGTATGGCGGGATATGAGATATCTTCCGGGAGCTCGAGTGACAGCTGTGGTTCCAGCAGAGATGCTGTGTGCGTGTTCGGTGTGCGCGACAGAGCTGAGGCAAAGTCTAGGGCCGTCGGATTGTTTCTCCTGTTGGTATGCATAGATGTTCGCACCTGCTTCAGGAATTCTAGCATGTACTCCTCCACCTGTCCGCGGAACATCTCAAGCGCAGAGGCTTGGACCGAGTCGTAGCCTGCCATCACTAACGCAGAAGTGATGCTTTTGAGTATCTGTCCCTGGACGAAAACAGGATCTGGCGGCGCTGGTTCAATGTCTTTCGGTCGCTGTTGTACATGTCGGATCTGATGATGGACGCGTCGTTTCTTCTGAGGCGCATCGTTTATTGCATCGTGAGGTCGCTTCATGCCAGCGACAGGCGCCGGTTCGGACGCCATGGTTTGCCGGCCTAAACTCGAAATCAGGTAGCCGCCGACACTGCGCTACATATCCATCATTCCTGACGCAATCCAGAGTCCAGAAATATAGAGCTCGAGCCGAAGCTTCGTCCAAGTGTATTGTATAGAAGGAATAACGTATATGACCACTGAGCTGTACAGACCACTGAGCGGTACAAAGTTTTCTTGGCACGACCAACTTGCACATTGTTGCAAAACCCTATATCTCGGTCATGGCACCGAGCCTTGTACGGTTCGATCCGAGATGAGGTCTTAGCCGTTTCACTACTCTCAGCTTTTAATATATATATAGCACGCTCTTTAGACAGTAGACAGATACACACTTATTCGATTACAGTTACTGTCACTACATCGAGGTTTTTTGTAAGGCCCTGTTACAGTCAACAGATAGAAGAGAAAGACTTACACTAATAAGACCCTACCTAACACTACCAGAGTTGACAGACTGCACCTTAACAACTATAGGTCTAATTAAGAAGAGTCTCTACGCGTTGGAAGTGCTACGATCTATTCTATAAGCACAGCTAGTCAAGTTCTAGAAGCTCCTAGAACTATGATCCGAGCACGCAGATATGATTCAATACGGCTGTTTTAATAACTATATCTCGAACTGAAGAGGGAAAGGAATCTATGTAATAGTGTGTAAGGGCTTTAGGGGTAGTGTGCTAAGGCCCGGCTCGGTCTTGAAGGGCCGAGCCGAAATTCCAAGGATCTACCCTATTACTTAGTCCTACCCCTTTCTGCTACCGTAACACTACCCCCCTCCCTTACTAGCGGTCGCCCTCGACCGCTTACTTATCTCGCCTGCCTTTGGCTCTCACTTTTTTTTTTTTGATTCGTCCTTCTTTTCTTTCTTTTCTGTCTCTTCGTTTTCTTCCCCTTCTGATTTGCAGCTCTTTCCGCAGAAAATCTTCCTTAAAACTGACGTTACCTTATCGTTTCTTCTACCTCGAAAACACCGTTCCTTCGTTATCTTCTTTCTTCTCTTACATCGTCGCTATCTGAAGTCCTTTACTTGCCGCCTATCTAATCGGAGCTATCTGATCTAAGCCAGTAGTTATCTAAGCTGCAGCGTAGCTAGCCTGTGCGCTAATGCAGTGGATCTATATAGGTCTATCCCTAGCGCGCTATCTCTTCTTCTTTTTCTTCTCTATGTTACGGTCAATAGATGTAAAATGGAAAACACGGTCACTAGAGATAAAACGGAAAACAACAGCATCCAGGGCCTAACTAGAACTATCAAGATTCACAGACTACAGGCCAACAACTACTGGATAGAAGAATGATCCGGGGTGGTGTGCCCGGGTCACTGCTATGCCTTGCCAAGGTTTATAATCTGGTACACATTGATCAAGTCACTTCCGAGTTACTTGATCAGTCCCTTTTGGCTCAAGTGTACCGCGCCGCATTACTTGACTCGGAAGTAACTGCTGAAACTGTACGTGAAAGGCCTGGGTTCAATTCCCAGGGGGCGCATCTTTCAACGCCGAGTGGAAGCAGCGTTAACGTATGTCCGTTTGTCCACCACTCCGTACAAATGAGGCAGACCCGGTAAAGGTCCAGCTGGCTGTGTGCAGACCTGCCGGGGGGGGTTGATTGCGCACGATTCACAGGGGGGCTGTGCATAAGGTGCGTAGCCTGTAAGCAAGCGCAGCTTACGAGGTCGTAAGCCTGTAGCGCAGGGGGTGGTGATCCGGGGTAGTGTGCCCGGGTCACTGCTATGCCTTGCCAAGGTTTATAATCTGGTACACATTGATCAAGTCACTTCCGAGTTACTTGATCAGTCCCTTTTGGCTCAAGTGTACCGCGCCGCATTAAAGAAGACTCCTAGAGAGTAAAAGGCGAATTATCTTGCAATGCAAACACTCCTTGCTTAGTTCTGGAACCTTTGGAAAAAGCGGGTCTAGGAAATAAATCTGTTTGCAGAACAAAGAAACAGAGTTTAATAAGAAAGTTACTAGCAAACACTTAGCAAACAACTAGCTAGGGCAGGGGGATATAAGAACCTGCTGCCGCCCCCCTGATCTTTCTCTTCTTCTTGTTTATAGCTCGTCTTGTGCATTAATTTAGCTTTTACACCTTAGACTCCAGCCCTTCCCTTCTTTACTTAGTTTTTATACCCCTTACTTTAGACTCTAGCCTTCCCCTCCAATATTAACTTTTACATCCCTTCTTTTAAACTTTGTTTTATCCAACTCCTCTTACTTACTTCGACTTTTATATCGACCTCTTCCGACCTCTTAGCTCCCCCCTTAACATTACGAGCTATCTACTAAACACTAGACTATTAACATAGTCTTCTACACACTACAAGAAGAGGTCCCCTTTAAAGAATACTTATAACTAGACCTATTAGCAGAAGGAATTATTAACCTAATAAACAACGATCCTGATCCGGGCACGCAGATATGATTCAATACGGCCTTTTTGATAACTATATCTCGAACTGAGGAGGGAAAGGAATCTATGTAGTGGTGGGCGAGAGCTTTAGGGGTGGCGTGCCAAGGCCCGGCTCGGTCCGGAAGGGCCGAGCCGAAATTCCAAGGGTCCACTCTATTACTTAGTCCCACCCCTTTCTGCCGCTGCAACACTACCCCCCTCCCTTATCAGCGGTCGCCCTCGACCGCTTACTTATGTGTTCGTCCTCTTTTCTCTTTTTTTTTTTTTGACATCGTCACTATCTAGCGTCTTTACTTGTCGTCTATCTGATCCGTTCTATCTGATCAGAGCCATCTGATCGGAGCTAGCAGTCACTAGAGCTGCAGCGTAACCGGTCTGTACGCTACCGTATAGATCTATATAGATCTATCTGCGGCTCCTTATCTTCTTCTTTTTCTTTCTCTACTAAGGCCTTTAGCGTTACCGCGAGACTCCCTTAATGGCGGCCTCTTCGTTCTTCGTCGTTACTATCCTTTCGGCGGATAGCGGTAACGGAGAGCAAAGACGGTTACGAGGCGGGCCGCTACGGTAGCGCCGTTCTTGGCCTTACTGCTCCATCTGCCGGTCCTAGCCAGCGGTGGTAGTGGTGGTGATAAGGCCTAAGACACCGGCCAGAGGATTCTACGATCGTTTCTATTGGCTTCCGCGTCGATGGAGCGGACGTAGATATCCTTCTTCTTTATCGGCTTTCGAGCTATACAGGTCTCGGCTTCCTCGGGTTTTTAACGTAAAATTCTCTTAGCACCTCCTCTGAATTCCGAAGGTTCTCGACCAAATACTATTTATAGTCTTCCGGCTATCCTTTCTATAAGATCCTCGCTTCGATGGATCCTCTTTGTTTTCTTATATCAATTACGTCTTCTACCTCCTACTCTTCTTCTTCTCCTTCTATTTCGATTAGTAGGGGTTTATCGAACCCCTAATCCGGAAGACCATCTTCAGGGTCTAGGCTTAGCAGATCCGAGTGAAAGACATCGTAGATCCGGAACGATTTCGGCAGCTAGAGCCGGTAGGTTACCGGCGACCTCTTTTCTATTATCTTAAACGGACCTACGTAACGAGGGTTGAGCTTCGCGTTGCCTTTCAGCCTTAGGTTCTGCGTGTTGAGCTATACCTTTTGGCCTTCCTCGAATTCCATCGGTGACCTCTTTCTATTAGCTCGAGTTACTATCTTTTTCTAAGCTGATTCTATCACTTCTTTCGCTACCTTAATTGCTTCTTCCATCTGGGATCGGAGCGCTTCTGCCGCCGCCGCGGCTATTCTCTTTGACGAGGTGGCGGTAGAGAGTTCTAAAGAGCTAGGTTCGTTTAGTAGTTAAAAGCTTATCCTTAGAAGATAACTATATGTTATCTTAAACGGCGCCAGTAAGGTGGCTTCCGACTGTGCTAAATTGGCGCAGAATTCGGCTATCGGCAACACCTTAACCCATCCCTCTTAATAATGGCCGCAGAAGATTCGTAGATACTTTTCTATCTTACGGTTGGCTACTTTAGACTGTCCGTCGGTCTAAGGGTAAGCGGCCGTGCTGAGCTTTCTACGAATTCTAAGGGCTTAGTTAATGGCTTTCTATACGTCTGCGGTGAATTAAGGACCCCTATCCGTAGTGATAGTGTCTGGCAGCCCGTAGTGCTTCTATACGTACTGGATCAACATTCTCGCCGTTTCTTCTGCAGTAGTTCCTTTATCCTTAGCTCGACAGGGGATGAAATAGCGCTCTTTGCTTAGCCGATCCACTACATTGAGCGTAGCGTTATATCTATCGGAGTCCGGCAGGCCGGTTACGAAATCTATCCTAATGTGCTGCTATAGTTTCTCGGGGATCGGAAGTGGCTTCAGCAGGCCGGCCGGAAGGCCGTAACGTAGTTTCGCTGCTCGGCATACGTAACAGTTAGTTATAAACCGGTGGATCTTCTCGAAAATTCGCGGGAACTAGTAGGTCGTCCTTACTGCTTCTATTGTCTTTTTCGATCCTGCGTAACCAACATCCGTAGAGCTATAGACTAGCTTAATAACCTCGGTAATCAGTTCTTCCGGAACGATTAGTTTCCCTAAGCCGGTTTTGCTAAGCTTCTGCTGCTAATTAAGCCGTTCCACTTTCTCGTACAGCGTCTCTTCTTTAATCAGCGGCTCTACCGTACAGATCCCTACCTCTTTCAACACCTCGGCGTCTACTATTCGTTCTGTTAGCACCTTCTGAAACATGTTCGGATCTTCCTTCGCTCGGCTAGTCTTTCCTTCTCTTCTCGTCAGCGTATCAGCCTTTCTATTTTAAGCTCCAGGTCGATAAGTGATCTTAAAGTCGAACCCGGATAAGTAGGCTGCCTACTGGGCTTGGCGGTGTAATAGCTTCTGCGTCTTTATAAAGTAGGTTAGTAACTGGTGGTCCGTAAGGACCTGGATCGTGCTCTGTCTAGCTATAGGCTCCGGTTTCCACTCTTTAAAGGCCTGAATAATGGCTAGCAGTTCTTTATTATAGATAGCGTAGTTCCGTTTAGTATTATTTATAGACTTGCTGAAGAAAGCCACTAGAAAGAGCGTTTCGTCGTCGTTAGCGTATTGAGAAAGGACCCCTGCTGTTACTGTGTCGGAAGCGTCTGTCTCTACGTAGATCGTCTTTTCCAGTCTAAAGTACGCTAGCACTGGCGCTAAGGCCACCGCCTCCTTTAGTCGGTTAAAAGCTTCTGTACACTTCTTATTCTATAGGCTAGCGGCCTCCTTTTTCAACGCCTCGTTTAGTAGTCTCGCTATCTTGCTAAAGTCCTTAATAAACTGTCGATAGTAGCTGCAGAATCCGAGAAACGCTCTTATTTGCGTAGTGTTTCCGGATGTCGGTTGCTTCCATTCCGCGACGGCGGCCACTTTCGACAGGTCTATCCTAATTCCTTCTCTTCCGACGATAAGACCGAGATATTTGACTTCGGTCTGGTAGAACTCGCTCTTCTTCGTGTCTGCGTTTAATCCTGCCTCGCAGAGTCTTTTTAACACCCTCTCGATGTAGTCTGTGTGTTGTTCTCTCGTTCCTTCGGTGTAGATTAGAATGTCGTCTAAGTAGATTAACACGAACCGTTCTAGCATATCTATAAAGGTGTGGTTTATAAAGCGTTGCTATACTGCCGGGGCGTTGGTAAGTCCGAAAGGCATTACTAACTACTTGAAATTGCCTATGCGCGTAGCGAATGTTGTAAGGTCTTCCGTTTGTCCTTCCTCGTTCCTTAGCCGATAGAACGCTTAGCGAATATCCAGCTTGCTAAACTACTTAGCCCTAGCTACTCGTTGTATAGTCTTATTAATTAGAGGCAGCGGATACACATCTCTCTTAGTGACCTTATTAAGGCCCTAGTAATCTACACACAGTCGGAGACCGCCTCCGGGTTTCCGCACGAAAAGAATCGGCGACGTATATTCTGCTAAGCTTGGCGTAATGAACTTCTTCGCTAGATTCTCTCGAACAAACACTTCTACCTAGTCTAGCTCGGCCGGCGATAAGCGTCTTAGGGGTTCCGTTCTCAGCAGCGCGGCCCCTTCTTTTAGCCGGATCTTGTTGTTATATTCCGGTCGGTAAAGCGGCAGGAGGTTGGAGTCAGCCTTTAAGAACACGTTAGTGTAACTATAGAGTTCTTTCGGTAACACCTCTAATAGATCTACCTCTTCTTCCGCTATTATCTTCCGGTAGTCTTTAATGTCTTTTATTAAGATAGCATAAATCTCGTTGTCTGGCGACCTTGCAAGGGTCGTTAAAGCTTCTGAACTTATTATTCCGATCGTGTCTTAAGGGTCGGACCGATCCTTCGGAACCTCTTCGATGGTCGTAACGTTCGGTTCTACTGCGACCTCGGTGACTGATTTGACGGCGGCGGAGCCGCTGTATAGTGTTCTGAATCCGAGTGTGCCTTTACCTACGTTAATAATTGCTCCCTAGTTCTTTATCTATTTCTGCCCTATAATAATGTCAAACCTTCCAATATCTATAATTCGGAACGTCGCTTCTGTAGTGCGACCTGCCAAGGTGGTCCTTAATAGCATATAATGCGTAACACTCTCTGTGTCTTGTCCGTTGTACGCCGAAATCTGTGTCGGCGACGCTAGCTCCACTAGATAGCTGTATCCTTTTATTAGCTTTTGAACCAATCGATAGTGGATAGCCGCTCCGATAAGGGCCCCCGTATCGATAAAAGCTCTTAGCTAAAGTGGTTTGCTCGATCTATCGAGGGGGTGGACGGTGATTAGAAGGATAATAGCTGTTTCCGTGTTTACTTCTACCGCCGCTAAGAGCGGATCGCTGCAGCTGTTTATGCTCTTATCTTTCTGTAACGTAGTTCTTGTTGGTGCCCTGTTTTCCATACTGGATAGGGGGCCTATCCTTCTAGCTGGTCTTTTCCTAGGATTCGCAGTAGCACTCTACTGTCTACACTGTCGGTCTCGTTTAGAGCCGGCTCTATAGCTTGTATAGTCTTTCTTAGTAGCTGCAGCTGCGGCTGCTTTATACCACTTTATTCCTGCTTCTGCTTATCTGATGCTTGGCATCTCGTAGCGATATAGCCAGGCTTTCTATACGCGTAACAGGTAGGGACGAACGACGAACGCGGTGACTAATAAGGTGGCTGCTGGGGTGCTCTCCGGAAAGGCGTAGGGGGTCTCGTTGTCTGCGTTATTAACTGCTTCTGGTTCGATTCGCATAACTTCGCGTAAGCGCTTAGGTTTCTCGCAGTAACTCTCGCTCGGTGCACGAAGCTCTTAAGGTCTTTATCTTCTACCGAGGCTATTGCTGCGGCCAGTTTAGGGTTCAGCTTCTGTCTTAATAGATAGAGCTGCTTATCTTCTGCTACTCGGGCCCTAATCGCATATTTTCTAAACAATCTGTAGAACTCCTCGAACGTCTGCCGGTTCTAGTTGATCTTGTCCAGCTGCTTACAGGCCGTCTTCTTCCGGAAGGGGTCTCCGAAGCGTTAATCCAGTGCTTTAATCGCTTCTTTAGCGGTTACCTCTTCTAGGTCCGCTACTAGCGAAAAAGCTTGACCTTCTAATCGCGATTCCAGGTACGCCAATCTGTCTCCGGCGCTGTTTCCGGCATAGTCTCGACCTATCTTGTTCTTTATCTTCTTCTTAAATGCTTCCCAATCCTTAGGATCTCCGCCTCTAAACGCCGGTAGATCTGGTAGTAACGTTATTAACGTGCCGCCTTAACTGTAGGCTGCCGGTAAGGCGGTCTCTGCTTGTTCTTCTCGATGCGGTAGCGGCGCCGACGACATCGCTGCTTCTATCTTATCTCGCTAAGCCTTTATCGCTTTCAATTGTGCTAGTCGGTTCGCTGCTTAGTTTTCCAGCATATCTATAATGGTCTCGGCCGATTCCTTCTTAGCTCTTACCGTCTCTACTTCCTCTCTTAACTCTCTCTTTTCTTCTAGAGTTCTATAAAACAGCTTCTTAATAAGGTCTATGCTGTCGTAGACCTTTCCTACTCCGTTCTCGTTTACGTAATCCTTAAGTTCCTCGAGCGTATAGTCGTGGATTTTCTTGTATTCGCTTATTCGTTCCTTAATCTCTGCGGTCTCTTCCGCTGTAAAACCTCCGATAATAAACTTATTATCGATAACACTAGAGCGCCTGCTCGCTCTGTCTGTCTTTTCTCTTCTGCTTCTGCTTCGGCCTGTAACGCCGCTCTCTACTGCTAAGAAACTCTTTATAGCTTTCTTACGGTACTGGGGTTGTTTGGTTTGGTGTTGGTGCGCGTGCGTTATTCGGGGGTCCGGATGATTTAACGGTCCCTTTCGCGCAGCGCAGTGTTGGTATAGGGAGTGAGTTCGAGATATAATAATCTGGGCACGCAGATATAATTTAATACGGCCTTTTTAATAACTATATCTCGAACTAAGGAGGGAAAGGAATCTATGTAGTAGTAGGCGAGAGCTTTAGGGGTAGCGTGCCAAGGCCCGGCTCGGTCCGGAAGGGCCGAGCCGAAATTCCAAGGGTCCACCCTATCACTCAGTCCCACCCCTTTCTGCCGCCGCAACATCTATAAATAAGGCTAAGCGGAACTACACTATTTACGATAAAGAGCTATTAGCTATTATTTAGGCTTCCGAGGAGTGGAAACGAGAGCTTCTAGCTAGAAAGAGCACGGTCCAGGTCCTTACAGACTATCAGTTACTGACCTACCTTATAAAGACGTAGAAGCTATCGCGCCGCCAAGCCTAGTAGGCCGCCTACTTATCCGGATTCGACTTTAAGATTACCTATCGACCCAGAGCTTAAAATAGAAAGGCTAATACGCTAACGAGAAGAGAAGGGAAGACTAGCTGCGCGAAAGAAGATCCAAACATGTTCTAGAAGGTGTTAACCGAACGGATAGTAGACGCCAAGGTGTTGAAAGAAGTAGGGATCTGCGCGATAGAACCGCCGACTGAGGAAGAGACACTCTATAAGAAAGTAGAGCAGCTTAATCGGCAGCAGAAACTTGGTAGAACCGGCTTAGGGAAGCTAACAGTTCTGGAAGAACTAATTACAGAGGTTATCCAGTCGGTCTATAGGTCTAAAGATGTTAGCTACGCTGGCTCAAAGAAGACGATAGAAGCTGTAAGGACGGTTTACTGGTTTCTGCGAATCTTCGAGCGGATCTACTAGTTTATCGCTAATTGCTACATCTGCCAAGCCGCGAAGCTACATTACGGCCTTCTAGCCGGTCTGTTAAAGCCACTTCCGATCCCTAAGAAACCGTAGCAGCATATTACGATAGATTTTGTAACCGGCCTGCCGGATTCCGATAGATATAATGCTACGCTTAATGTAGTAGATCGACTAAGCAAAGAACGCTACTTTATTCCCTACTAAGCTAAGGATAAAGGAACTACTGCTAAACAGACGGCGAGGATGCTAATTCAGCATATATAGAAGCACTATAGCCTGCCGGACACTATCACTAGGGATAGGGGTCCTCAATTCACTGCCGATGTATAGAAAGCTATTAACTAAGTTCTTAGAATCTGCGGAAAGCTTAGCATAGCCGCTTACCCTTAGACCGACGGCTAGTCTAAAGTAGCTAACTGTAAGATAGAGAAATATCTGCGAATCTTCTGCAGTTATTATTAAGCAGAGTAGGTTAAGGTATTGCCGATAGCCGAATTCTGCGCCAATTCAGCACAGTTAGAGGCTACCTTACTGGCGCCGTTCGAGATAACTTATAGTTATCTTCCGAGAATAAGCTTCTAACCGCCGAACGAACCTAGCTCTTCGGAATCCTTTACCGCTACTTCGTTAAAGAGAGTTGCCGCTACTGCAGCAGAAGCGCTTAGATCTTAGATAGAAGAAGCGGTTAGAGTAGCAAAGGAGGCGATAGAATCGGCTTAGAAGAAGATAGTAACTCGAGCTAATAGGAAGCGGTCGCTGATAGAATTCGAAGAAGGCCAAAAGGTATAGCTTAACATGCAGAACCTAAGGCTAAAAGGCAACGCCAAGCTTAACCCCCGCTACGTAGGTCTATTTAAGATAGTAGAAAAGAGGTCGCCGGTAACTTATTAGCTCCAGCTACCGAAATTGTTCCGGATCTACGATGTCTTTCATTCGGATCTGCTAAGCCTAGACCCTAAAGACGGCCTTCTGGAACAGGGGTTCGCCGAACCCTAACTAATCGAGATAGACAGTAAAGAAGAAAAATAGGAGGTGGAAGACGTAATAGATATAAGAAAGATAAGAGGGTCTATCGAAGCAAGGATCTCGTAGAAGGGATAGCTAGAAGATTATAAATAGTATCCGGTCGAGCATCTCCGGAATTCGGTAGAGCTGCTAAAGGAGTTGTATACGCGGAATTAGAAGGAGCCAAAGCCTAAGTGGCTCCGAAGCTAGTAGCTACAGAAGAAGAAGAAGAGCCGCATCCGCTCTATTGGTATAGAAGCTAATAAAGACGATCGTAGCGATCGCTTAGCTAGAGTCCTCGGCTCTACCACTACTACCGCTGGCCTGGCCGGGCGGATAATAGCAGTAAGGCCGAGGACGGCGCTACTGCGTTAGCGCGCTTTGCAACGGTCTTTGCTCTCTGTTACTACTATGTACCGGCTTGGCCAGAGGGATAATAACGACGAAGAACGAAGCTAACGCAAACAAAGCAGCCTTGCAGTGGCACCCGAGGCTATAGTAGAGAAGAAAAAGAAGAAGAGATAACGAGCTGCGGATAGATCTGTATAGACCTCCGCAGCAACATACAGGCTAGCTACGCCGGAGCTCAGATAGCTGCCAGCTTAGATCAGATAGCTCCGATCAGATAGACGCCGAGTAAAAGACGTTAGATAGCGACGATGTAAGAAGAAAGAAGATAAAGAAAAGGGATGCTTTCGAGATAGAAGAAAGCGAAGAGGTAACGTCGGTTTAAAAAAAAAAGAGATAAGTAAGCGGTCGAGGTCGACCGCTAGTAAGGGAGGGGGGTAGTGTTGCAGCGGCAGAAAGGGGTAGGACTAAGTAATAGGGTGGACCCTTGGAATCTCGGCTCGGCCCTTCCGGACTAAGCAAGGCCTTAGTACACTACCCCTAAAGCCTTTACCTACTGCTGTATAGATTTCTTTCCTTCTTCAGTTCGAGATATAGTTATTAAAACAGCCGTATTGAATTATATCTGCGTGCTCGGATCAAAAGGCTGTCCGGACCTACCTGTAAGAGAATACCTCCTATGCTATACCCTAAGGAGTCGGTTTCTAGTATCGTCGTACGTTCCAGATCGAAGGCAGCAAGCGTTAGTCTTGTAGTAAAGAGCTCCTTTAGCCTGTTAAAGCTTCTATTACACTCGTCTGTCTACTTAAACTGTTTGTCCTTATATGTTAGCTCGACTAGGGAGCGTACTATCTCCGAGTAGTTCTGTATAAACTGGCAGTAGAAATTGGCAAACCTAAGGAATTCTTGTATGCTCTTAACACTCGTAGGGGACTTCTATTGCTTAATAGCGTCAATCTTTTTCCTGTCTATACTAATGCCCTTCCCTGCCTCGATAATAAACCCTAGGTACTTCGTACGTTGTACACCGAATTTACATTTGTCGATGTCGAGGTACAATCCAGCCTGTTGCAGACGGTTCAGCACTTTCTTAACGTCTCGTACGTAGTCCTCGCAGGTGCCGTCTATAAATACTAGGGTGTCGTTAAGGTATACAGAGCAGATGTCGTCTAGAAGTCCTTGCAACGACCTGTTAATGTACCTCTAGAAAGTCGCCAGCGCGTTCGCAAGACTAAAGAGGGTAACAAGCTACTCGAAAAGCCCGTACCTCGTACAGAAAGCGGTTATCCACTTGCATCCTTCCTTTAATCTATATCTTGTAAAAGGCTAAGACAACGTCGAGCTTCGTAAACTACTTCGCCTTGCTGATCCGTCCGAGGGTCTCCTTAATAAGCAATAGGGGGTACCGGTCCTTCTCAGTAATCGCGTTAATGCCTCTATAGTCTACGTAGAAACGCAAGCTGGCCGAGCCTTCCTTATAAACAAACAACACTAGGGCTCTGGCCGATAATATGCTTGCGCGAATAAACCCTTTAGCAAGTAGGTCGTCTAGTGTCTTGCGCAGTACTAGGAGTTCTCTAGAGGACATGCTATACAGTGGGCCGTACAGTACTTTAGGGAGGCTCCTATCCAGACAGGGCTCTAGCTAGATATCGTAGTCAATTTATTCTCCTTAGTATAGGAGCAGTTTCGAGGCCGATTTTGGTTCGAAGAGGTCTAGGTATTCCCCGATAGGAGCTTCGTACAGGGGTCCGTCGCTTTCTTAGACGCTAAGGCCTTCTTAATGTCCGTAGTCGCAGTGTTGACCTCGGTGTTAGCGTTAGCTTCGGCTTTGGCATTGCCGCCCTGCGGAACTCTCCCTTAGTCTCGGAGCCTCTGCTTTGTCGCTGCCAAGTACAGGCGTCCTTATCCGACGTCTAGCTTGCCCTGCTAGCGCTCTATCTATAGCTTCCCTAATATTAGGTTATACCCCAACTTGTCCTGTACGACGTAGAGGTATAAGTCCTGCTTATAGTGTCCTTGCAGCTCTATCGTTACTTTCACTATATAGCTAATGTCCAGTCCTCGTCCGGTAATGCCTAGTATGCGTACGGGTACGGTAGGGGTCGTCTTAATGTAGTGTTTTTATACAAAGTCTTCGCTAATTACTCTGTATACTAAACACCCTGTATCGATTAGCATCTGCGTAGTGGCAGTCCTGTTTAACGTAGGTCGTACGATAAACGGCGTAGTCGTTATGTAGTTGCTCTTAAAAGATAGCTAAGTAGTGCTTTGATTTGGCAATCTATCTCGTACATACCTCTAGCAGAGCCTTCGCTTAGAGGCTACTCTTTTCCCGACTCGTCGTCGTCTAAGGGGAACTCTTGTTAGGGCACTGCAGTTGCTACCCTTGCAGTGGTCGGCCGTTCTCCAGGTCTCTCTGCTAGCAAAAGCCTGCAATTCCGTACAGTGTGCCCTATCTGGCTATACCGGTAGCAGCTCCCTTCTGCTCGTCTTTTCTTAATAGTAGCTATGTCCGCCTACTACGCCCTCTTAGCGCTAGCCCTTAGCTGTACAGTAACGGCTGCCGCTACTCTCGTCGTCGTCGTTGGTTCCTAGTCTATAGCATCCTGCTACCGATAGAGGGGCTGTCGTATCTCGTAGGCGCGGCTTATCCGTCTAAGCCTGCGCTGTTAGTCGTAGATTATTCTAAGGAGATTACAGAACACCTTGTACAAGGCTGGCTGTATTATGCCTACTAGTCCTATTATAATCTCCTTAGAGAGGCCTATCTCTAAGGTAGTAATTTTTACCCTGTCCTCCTTTTAGAGTCCTCCTGCCTCTGCCTGGGTCTAGTCGTACTCTGCAAGGAACTCTCGTACAGTCTTACGTCCTTGCTTTATAGCGTTAACCTATAGGAGGGCTCGGCTTTTGCAGTCTAGGTCCTTATAGCTCCTGTCGAGAGCTGCCTAAAGCATCGTCGTAGTTGCTATTGCTAGGTTAGCAATAGCCGTTTCGTAGCACGGCAGAATTCGTGCTACCGCCTTACCCTTTAACCTCCTAAAGAGATACACTACCTTGTCTAGCTCGGTTAGGTATGCTCCTAAGTCGACTAGAAGCTTAGAGCGCATCTAGGCAGCCTAGGAGGGGTACTCGGCCAATGCCTTACTATCGTAGGTAGTAACATTAGGGAGTTTGCTCTTTGTAACTTTATTGTAGGCCGTCGTGTTTGTCGTCGTAGGGGTCGGGTCGCAACCGGACGCCCTAAGCTGTTAGGGCTCCTGTTCTCGTTAGGAAATTATCGCAGCCTAGTAGCTTACTTGCTGTTCGAGCTGCTTCTTGTATGCTAGCAGCTCCTCGTACGCGCAGTGCATCTAATCCTGCATAGTCGCAGGTTCTATAGGGATGTCGCTGTCTATCTTCGTTATATTACTGCAGTTACCGACAGTAAGATTAGTTCCTAATATAAGGGCTTAAGAATCTTAGTTTAGAAACTTAAGGCTAGGTATCTATATAAAGGAACTAATAGGCAGTTCCTTCGTCGTGCGCTGCTGTACAACTTGTACCTACGAAGCCAAGCTAGCAATTTTCCTCTATATAGGGATACAAGGTTTATACTCCGTACAGAGGGTCGGGAGTTTCCTTCTTTATAGTAATGCAGAGTTTTCCCTCTGTTTAGAGGGGCGACAATTCTCCTCTATATAGGGCTATAGGATTCTCCCTCTGTACAGGGTAGGGTTGTATTAGTAACTCTGTACAGAGTGTAGGGTCGTGCTGGCGCTGCTAAGTCGCAATCCTTAGGGCGACGGCTAGCCCAGGTCTAGGACCTGGCTGGACGGGCAGATATAGCTAGTATAGTACGCTTAACGAAGAGTACCTTCTACTCCTTTAACATTCCGTCCCTAGATTTCATCCTAGGTAGGCTATAGAGGAGGGAGTAGAGGATCGTTATAGAGAGCGCCAGCGACTACTAGATCTATAGTAACAGTAACAGGAGTTCTATAGTATATATACAGACTATAGGAGAGTTCGCAGGGAACCTGCTAGAGTCCTTACTAGTCTATATAGTCCGCTTAAGGACTGCAGAGGGGACTTAAAGTTTACTAGAAGCTTAGGGTCCCCTACCTTAGAAGGCAGAAGGCCCCTTTAGGGAGGAGGTCCCCCCTACTAAGTTAGATAGCTTCGGCAATATGTTTATAATAGGTAAAGAGCCAGGCCCTAAGCTGCCTATAGACGCAGAGCACGCGGTTAACTTAGTCCTAGAAAAAAAGCTTATATTCTGCCCCTTCTATTACTAATTAGGGCAAGAACTTAGAGAGCTCTAGGATTATCTAGCGAAGGCCTTAGAGAAAGACTAGATCTAGCCTAGCATAAGTAAGGCTAGAGTATCTATCCTGTTCGTCCCTAAGAAGGAGAGTACGCTACGTCTTTACGTCGACTACGAGAGCCTAAACGAAGTAACTGTTAAGAACTGGCAGCCCCTCCTACTTATTAGCGAGACGCTAGACTGCCTTAGAGGTAACGTATAGTTTACGTCTTTAGACCTAAAGGACGCTTACTACTAGGTACGCATTAAGCAGGACGACAAGTAGAAGACTGCGTTCTGCACCTGTTACAGCTACTTCGAGTATAAGGTAATACCATTTAGCCTAACGAACGCTCTAGCAATGTTCTAGGCATATATTAATCGGACCTTAGCAAGGCTCGTAGACATCTGTTATATAGTGTACTTGGACGATATCTTAGTCTATAGCAGGACCTAGGAGAACTATATACAGGACGTAAGCGCAGTCCTAGAGCAGCTTTAGCAGTTCGTCCTATATACGAACCTAAAGAAGTGCAAGTTTTGGCATAAGGAAGTGAAGTTCCTAGGGTTTATCGAAGACAATAGACGCTATTAGAACAGTCTACTAGTTTCCGCGAATTTACGAGCGAATCCACCGGTTTATTGCTAACTGCTACGCGTGCTAAGCAGCGAAGCTACGCTACGGCCTTCCGGCTAGTCTACTAAAGCTACTGCCGATTCCTAAGAACCTGTAGCAGCATATTACAATAGATTTCGTAACTATTCTACTGGATTCCGATAGATACAACGCTACAATTAATGTAGTAGATCGGTTAAGTAAAGAACGCTACTTTATCCCCTATTAAGCAAAGGATAAAGCCACTACAGCAGAAGAGACCGCAAGGATGCTAATTCAGTACGTGTAGAAGTATTATAGCCTACTAGACACTATTACTACGGATAGGGGCTTAATTTACTGCTAATATATAGAAGGCTATTAACTAAGTTCTCAGAATCTATAGAAAGCTTAGCACAGCCGCTTACCCTTAGACAGACAGTCAATCGGAAGTAGCTAACCGTGTTACAGCGGCAGAAAGGGGTGGGACTAAGTAATAGGGTAGACCCTTGGAATTTCGGCTCGGCCCTTCCAGACTAAGCCGGGCCTTAGCATGCTACCCCTAAAGCCCTCGCCTACTACTAAATAGATTCCTTTCCCTCCTTAGTTCGAGATATAGTTATTAAACAGCTGTATAAAACTATATCTACGCGCTTAGATTATTATATCTCGAACTTGTTAACTATACTAACTCTGCGCTGTGCGAAAGGGCCCGTTAAACTATATCCAGCTACCTAAATAACGCACACGCACACTATAACCTAAACTAAACACATTAGTACTGTAAGAAGGCTATAGAAGACTTTTCGACAGTAGAGGGCAGCGTTACCTGCTGCAGCGGAAAGAGAAAGACTAACAGAGCAAAGGACGGGCGCGCTAGCATCCTAGACAATAGGATAGTTATTAAAGGTCTTATAGAGGAAGAGACGGACGAAGCGAAGAAGGGTATAGCTAGCTATAAGGAGCTGTACGCCTGTACGCCTAACGAACTCGAGGAACACCTAGCAGAACATAGGTCTAGAAAGGTATACTAATCCGAGCACGCAGATATAATTTAATACAGCTGTTTTGATAACTATATCTCGAACTAAGGAAGGAAAGGAATCTATGTAGCAGTAGGTGAGGGCTTTAGGGGTAGTGTGCCAAGGCCCGGCTCGATCTGGAAGGGCCGAGCCGAAATTCCAAGGGTCTACCCTATTACTTAGTCCTACCCCTTTCTGCTACCGTAACACTACCCCCCTCCCTTACTAGCGGTCGACCTCGACCGCTTACTTATCTCTCTCTTTTTTTTTTGATTCGCCCTCTTCTTTATCTTCTGCTTCCGCTTCCTTATCTTTCTCTCGTCTGATTCGCAGCTCCTTCTGCGGAAACCCCTTTTGAAAACAACGTTACCTCTTTATTTCTTCTATCTCGAAAACATTCTCTTTCTTTATCTTCTTTCTTCTTATATCGTCGCTATCTAAAGTCCTTTACTTGCCGTCTATCTAATCGGAGCTATCTAATCTAAGCTAGCAGCCTCTAAGCTGCAGCGTAGCTAGCCTGTACGCTGCTGCAGAGGTCTATATAGATCTATCCGCAGCGCGCTATCTCTTCTTCTTTTTCTTCTCTACTAAGGCCTTAAGCGCTATCGCAAAGCCGCCTTGTTGGCTTCGGCTTCCTCGGGTTCCGGACGTAAAACTCTCTTAGCAGCTCTACCAAATTCCGGAGATTCTCGACTGGATACTATTTATAGTTTTCCGGCTATCCCTTCTATAAGATCCTTGCCTTAATAGACCCTCTTATCTTTCTTATATCTACTATATCTTCCACCTCCTACTCTTCTTCTTTACTGTCTATCTTAATTAGCAGGGGCTTAGCGAACCCCTGTTCCGGAAGGCTGTCTTTAGGGTCTAAACTTAGCAGATCCAAATAGAAGACGTTGTAGATCCGGAACGACTTCGGTAGCTAGAGCCGATAAGTTACCGGCGACCTCTTTTCTACTATCTTAAATAGACCTACGTAGCAGGGGTTAAGCTTGGCGTTGCCTTTTAGCCTTAGGTTCCGCGTGTTTAGCTACACCTTTTAGCCTTCTTCGAATTCTATTAGTGACTGCTTTCTATTAGCTCGAGTTACTATCTTCTTCTAAGCCGATTCTATCGCCTCCTTTGCTACCCTAACCGCTTCTTCTATCTAAGCTCTAAGCGCTTCTGCCGCAGCGGCGGCGACTCTCTTTAATAAAGTGGCAGTAGAAGGTTTTAAAGAGCTGGGTTCGTTCAGCGGTTGGAAGCTTATCCTTAGAAGATAACTATAAGTTACCTCGAACGGCGCTAGTAAGGTAGCCTCTAAGCGTACTGAATTGGCGCAGAATTCGGCTATTGGCAACACCTTAACCCACTCTGCTTAATAATAACTGCAGAAGATTCGTAGATATTTTTCTATCTTACGGTTGGCTACTTCGGATTGACCGTCGGTCTAAGGGTAAGCGGCTGTGCTAAGCTTTCCGTAAATTCTGAGAACTTGGTTAATAGTCTTCTATACATTAGCAGTGAATTAAGGACCCCTATCCGTAGTAATAGTGTCCAGCAGACTATAGTGCTTCCATATATGCCGAATTAGCATTCTCGCCGTCTCTTCTGCAGTAGTTCCTTTATCCTTCGCTTAGTAGGGGATAAAGTAGCGTTCTTTGCTTAGTCGGTCTACTACATTAAGTATAGCATTATATCTATCGGAATCCGGCAGGCCGGTTACGAAATCTATTATAATGTACTGCTACAGTTTCTCGGGGATCGGAAGTGGCCTTAATAAACCGGCCGGAAGACTATAACGTAGTTTCGCTGCTCGATATACGTAACAGTTAGCAATAAATCAGTGGATCTGCTCGAAGATTCGCGGAAACCAGTAGACCGTCCTTACGGCCTCTATTGTCTTCTTTAAGCTAGCATAGCTAACATCCTTAGAACTATAGACTAACTAGATAACCTTAGTAATTAGTTCTTCTGGAACTATTAGCTTCCCTAAGCCGGTTTTGCCGAGTTTCTGCTGCTAATTAAGCCGTTCTACTTTCTCGTAGAGCGTCTCTTCCTTAGTTAGTGGTTCTATTGTGCAGATCCCTACTTCCTTTAATACCTTAGTGTCTACTATCCGTTCGGTCAACACCTTCTGGAACATGTTCGGATCTTCTTTCGCGTAGCTAGTCTTCCCTTCTCTTCTCGTTAGTGCGTTGGCTTTTCTATTTTGAGCTCTAGGTCGATAGTTACTCTTAAAGTCGAATCCGGATAAGTAGGCGGCCTACTAGGCTTGGCGGCGCGATAGCTTCTGCGTCTTTATAGAGTAGGTTAGTAACTGGTAGTCTGTAAGGACCTAGACTGTGCTCTTTCTAGCTATAAGCTCTAGCTTCCACTCCTCGAAAGCCTGGATAATAGCTAGCAGCTCCTTGTCGTAGATAGCGTAGTTCCGCTTAGCTTTATTTATAGACTTGCTAAAGAAAGCTACTAGATAGAGGGTCTCGTCAGCGTTATTATACTAAGAAAGGACCCCTGCAGTTACTGTATCGGATGCGTCTGTCTTAAGATAGATTATCTTTTCTAGTCGGAAGTGCGCTAGCACTAGCGCCGAGGCCACCGCTTCTTTTAGCCGATTGAAAGCCTCTGTGCACTTCTCATTCTATAGGCCGGCAGCCTCCTTCTTTAATGCCTTATTTAGTAGTCTTGCTATTTGACTGAAGTCCTTAATAAACTGTCGGTAGTAGCTGCAGAATCCGAGAAACGCTCTAATTTGGGTAGTGTTTCCGGATTTCGGCTGCTTCTATTCCGCGACAGTAGCGACCTTTAAGGGGTCTATCTGAATTCCTTCTCTTCTAACGATAAGGCCGAGATATTTGACCTCGGTCTAATAGAACTCGCTCTTCTTCGTGTCCGCGTTTACTCCGACCTTGCAGAGCCTCGTTAGCACTCTCTCGATATAGTCCGTATACTGCTCTCTCGTTCTATTAGTGTAGATAAGAATGTCGTCTAGGTAGATAGACACGAACCGTTCTAGCATGTCTATAAAGGTGTAGTTTATAAAGCATTGCTATACAGCCAGTGCGTTGGTAAGTCCGAAAGGCATTACTAACTACTTGAAATTGCCTATGCGCGTAGCGAATGTTGTAAGATCTTCCGTTTGTCCTTCCTCGTTCCTTAGTCGGTAGAACGCTTAGCGAATATCCAGCTTGCTAAACTACTTAGCTTTGGCCACTCGCTGTATAGTCTCGTCGATTAGCGGCAGCGGATACACGTCTCTCTTAGTAACCTTATTAAGGCCTCGGTAGTCTACGTACAGTTAGAGACTACCTCTAGGTTTCTGTACGAAAAGAATCGGTAACGCATACTCGACAGAGCTCAGCGTAAGAAACTTCTTCGCCAGGTTTTCTTAAACAAACACCTCTACTTAGTCCAGCTCGGCTAGCGATAATCGTCTTAGGGGTTCGGTTCTCGGCAGCGTAGCTCCCTCTTTTAATCAGATCTTGTTGTCGTATTCCGGTCGATAGAGCGGCAAGAGGTTAGAGTTAGCTTTTAAGAACACATTAGTATAGCTATAGAGTTCTTTCGGTAACACCTCTAACGGGTCTACTTCCTCTTCTGCTATTATCTTTCGGTAGTCTTCGATGTCTTTTATCGAGATAGCGTAGATCTTATTGCCTAGCGACCTCGCGAGGGTCGTTAAAGCTTCTAAGCTTATTATTCCGATTATGTCTAGAGGGTCGGACCGATCGATCGGAACCGCTCTAATGGTTGTAACGTTCGGTTTCGCGGCGACGGCGGTAACCGATTCGGCAGCGACAACGCCGCCTTGCTAAGTTTTGAATCCGAGTCTGCCTTTACCTATATTAATAACAGCTTTCTGGTTCTTTATCTATTTCTGCCCTATAATAATATCAAACCTTCCGATATCTATAATTCGGAACGTCGCTTCTGTAGTGCAACCAGCTAGGGTGGTTCTTAATAGCACATAATGCATAACACTCTTAGTGTCTTGTCCGTTGTATGCCGAAATTCGCGTTAGCGACGCTAGCTCTATAGGATAACTGTATCCTTTTATTAGTTTCTAAACCAATCGATAGTGGATCGCCGCTCCGATAAGCGCTTATGTGTCGATAAAGGCTCTTAGCTAAAGGGGGCTATGCGAGCTATCGAGGGGGTAGACAGTAATTAGAAGGATAATAGCGGTTTCTGTATTTACTTCCACTGCTGCCGAGAGCAGGTCGTTACAACTGTTAATACTCCCTTCTTCTAGTAATGTGGATCGCGTCGGTGCCCTATTGTCGTTGCTAGATAGGGGGCCTATCCGTCCAGCTGGTCTTTTCCTAGGATTCTTAATAGCACTCTACTGTCTACACTGTCGGTGTCGTTCGGTGCCGGCTCTATAGCTTGGATAGTCTTCCTTAGTGATCCGGGCACGCAGATATGATTTAATACGGCTTTTTAATAACTATATCTCGAACTAAGGAGGGAAAGGAATCTATGTAGTAGTGGGTAAGAGCTTTAGGGGTGGTTTGCCAAGGCCCGGCTCGGTCCGGAAGGGCCGAGCCGAAATTCCAAGGGTCTACCCTATTACTTAGTCCTATCCCTTTCTGCCGCTGCAACACTACCCCCCTCCCTTACTAGCGGTTGACCTCGACCGCTTACTTATCTCTTTCTCTCCCTTTTTTTTTTGATTCCGCTATTACCTCTTCGCTTTCTTCTATTTCGAAACTATCTCCTTTTTTTTATCTTCTTTCTTCTTACATCGTCGCTATCTGACTTCTTTACTTGGCGTCTATCTGATCCGTGCTATCTGATTAGAGCTAGCGGTTACCTAAGCTGCGGCGTAACTAGTCTGTGCGCCGCTGCAGAGGTCTATATAGATCTATCTGTAGCTCGCTATCTTCTTCTTCTTCTTTCTCTACTAAAGACCTTACCTACTGCAGGGCCGGCGGCGCCGACGCCGCTGCACAGCGTCAGCGAGCTTCCTGCCGAAGCGGTAGTAGGTAGTGGCTAAGTCGAAGACTCTAGCGAAGTAACTGCTACGATCGTCTTTATCGGCTTCTGCACTAATAGAGCAGACGCGGTTTTTCTTCTTCTTCTAGAATAATTAACTTCGGAGCCACTTAGGCTTCGACTTCCTCGGGTTCCAGACATAAAATTCTCTTAGCAGCTCTACTAAATTTCTGAGGTTCTCGGCTGGATACTATTTATAGTCTTCCGGCTATCCTTTCTATAAGATCCTCGCTTCGATAGATCCTCTTAGCTTTCTTATATCTATTACATCTTCTACCTCCTGTTCTTCTTCTTTACTATCTATCTCGACTGGCAGGGGTTTAGCGAACCCCTAATCTAGAAGACTGTCTTTAGGGTCTAAACTTAACAGATCCGAATAAAAGACATCGTAGATCTGGAATGATTTCGGTAGCTAGATCCGATAAGTTACTAGCGACCTCTTTTCTACTATCTTAAACGGACCTACGTAGCAGGGGTCAAGCTTGGCGTTGCCTTTCAGTCTTAGGTTCTGCGTGTTAAGCTATACCTTTTAGCCTTCTTCGAATTCTATTGGTAACCGCTCTATTAGCTCTAGTTACTACATTCTTCTAAGCCGATTCTATTGCCTCTTTCGCTACCTTAATTGCTTCTTCTATCTGAGATCGGAGAGCTTCTGCTGCGGCGGCGGCAACTCTCTTCGACGAAGTGGTAGTAGGAGGTTTCGAAGGGCTAGGTTCGTTCAGCAGTTGGAAGCTTATTCTCGGAAGATAACCGTAAGTTATCTTAAACGGCGCGAGCGAGGTAGCTTCCGACTGTGCTGAACTGGCGCAGAATTTGGCTATCGGCAACATCTTAATCCACTCTGCTTAATAATAACTGTAGAAGATTCGTAGATATTTCTCTATTTCGCGGTTAGCTACTTTAGACTAGCCGTCGGTCTAAGGGTAAGCTGCTGTACTGAGCTTTCCGCGAATTCCGAGAGCTTGGTTAATGGCCTTCTATACGTTAGCGGTAAATTAAGGACCCCTATCTATAGTAATAGTGTCCGGCAGACCGTAGTGCTTCTATATATGCTGAATTAGTATTCTCGCCGTTTCTTCTACAGTAGTTCCTTTATCCTTAGCTCGGCAGGAGATAAAGTAGCGTTCTTTGCTTAGTCGATCTACTACATTAAGCGTAGCGTTATATCCACTAGAGTCCGGCAGGCCGGTTACGAAATCTATCGTAATATGCTGCTACGGTTTCTTAGGGATTGGAAGTAGCTTCAACAGACCGGCCGGAAGGCCGTAACGTAGCTTCGCGACTTGGCATACGTAACAATTAGCAATAAACCGGTAGATCCGCTCGAAGATTCGCGGAAACTAGTAGACCGTCCTTACGGCTTCTATTGTCTTCTTAGAGCTAGTATAGCCAACATCCGTAGAGCTATAGACTAGCTGGAAGACCTCTGTAATTAGTTCTTCTGGAACTATTAGCTTCCCTAAGCCTGTTTTGCCGAGCTTCTGTTGCTAGTTAAGCTGCTCCACTTTTTCGTAGAGAGTCTCTTCCTCGGTCGCCTGCTCTACTGCGCAGATCCCTACCTCTTTTAATACCTCGGCGTCTACTATCCGTTCTGTTAACACCTTCTAGAACATGTTCGGATCTTCTTTTGTTAAGGGGGAAGCTAAGAGGTCGGAGGAGGTCGATGTAAAAGTCGAAGTAAGTAGGAGGAGTTGGATAAAACAAAGTTTAAAAAGAGGGATGTAAAAGTTAATGTTGGAGGGGGAGGCTAAAGTCTAAAGTAAGGGATGTAAAAACTAAGTAAAGAAGGGAAGGACTGGAGTCTAAGGTGTAAAAGCTAAATTAATGCACAAGACGAGCTATAAACAAGAAGAAGAGAAAGATTAGGGGGGCGGCAGCAGGTTCTTATATCCCCCTGCGCTAGCTGGTTGTTTGCTAAGTGTTTGCTAGTAACTTTCTTATTAAACTCTGTTTCTTTGTTCTGCAAACAGATTTATTTCCTAGACCCGCTTTTTCTAAAGGTTCTAGAACTAAGACAGGAGTGTTTGCATTGCGAGATAATTCGCCTTTTACTCTCTGGGAGTCTTCTTCTATCTAGTGGTTGTTAGCCTGTAGTCTGTAAATCTTGATAGTTCTGGTTGGGCCCTAGATGCTGTTGTTTTCCGTTTTACCTCTAGTAACTGTGTTTTCCGTTTTATATCTGTTGACCGTAACAGTAGCCCCCCTTAATATAGCAGAGTTCCTACGAAGCCTTAATAGTTCGAGATACTAGGGGTAAGTCTGCTTATTCCTAGGAGCAGGCCTAATGTTACGGTCAATATTCTATTAGTAATCAGAATCCAGTTCTCTTTAGCTGTACCGGGTTTCTAGGCAGTAGTCTCTGGAGTCTAAGAGGTTTTAACGGTAGAAGGCTTCAATCTTGTCCTTGCCGAAGATAATGTTTCTAAGGGGTTCCTAAGTAGTGTCCTAGTCTTCGTAGCTTTGCTATTGAACTTTGAACTTTGTCTGTCTATTAATTACTTAACAGTCTGTAATTTTGCGTACATAGTATTCTCCTTCTTCGTTGTTGCAGCGGCAGAAAGGGGTGGGACTGAGTAATAGGGTGGACCCTTGGAATTTTGGCTCGGCCCTTCCGGACCCAGCCGGGCCTTGGCACGCTACCCCTAAAGCTCTCGCCTACTACTACATAGATTCCTTTCCCTCCTTAGTTCGAGATATAGTTATCAAAAAGGCCGTATTAAATTATATCTGCGTGCCCAGATTATTATATCTCGAACTCACTCCCTATACCAACACCGCGCTGCGCGAAAGGGACCGTTGAATCATCCGGACCCCCGAATAACGCACGCGCACCAACACGCCAAACCAAACAACCCCAGTACCGTAAGAAAGCTATAGAGAGTTTCTTAGCGGTAGAGAGCGGCGTTACAGGCCGAAGCAGAAGCAGAAGAGAAAAGACAGACAGAGCGAGCAGGCGCTCCAGTGTTATCGATAATAAGTTTATTATTAGAGGTCTTACAGCGGAAGAGACTGCAGAGATTAAGGAACGAATAAGCGAATATAAGAAAATCCACGACTGCACGCTCGAGGAACTTAAGGATTACGTAAACGAGAACGGAGTAGGAAAGGTCTATAACAGCATAGACCTTATTAAGAAGCTGTTTTACAGAACCCTAGAAGAAAAGAGACAGTTAAGAGAGGAAGTAGAGACGGTAAGAGCCGAGAAGGAATCGGCCGAGACTATTATAGATATACTGGAAAACTAAGCAGCGAACCGACTAGCACAATTAAAAGCGATAAAGGCTTAGCTAGATAAGATAGAAGCAGCGATGTCGTCGGCGCCGCTACTGCATCGAGAAGAACAAGCAGAGACCGCCTTACCGGCAGCCTACAGTTAAGGCGGCACGTTAATAACGTTACTACCGGATCTACCGGCGTTTAGAGGCGGAGATCCTAAGGATTGGGAAGCATTTAAGAAGAGGATAAAGAACAAGATAGGTCGAGACTATACCGGAAACAGCGCCGGAGATAGATTAGCGTACCTAGAATCGCGATTAGAAGGTAAAGCTTTTTCGCTAGTGGCGGACCTGGAAGAGGTAACTGCTAAAGAAGCGATCAAAGCGCTGGATCAACGCTTTGGAGACCCCTTCCAGAAGAAGACGGCCTGTAAGCAGCTAGACAAGATCAACTAGAACCGGCAGACGTTCGAGGAGTTCTACGGATTATTTAGAAAATATGCGATTAGGGCCCGAGTGGCAGAAGATAAGCAGCTCCACCTACTAAGGCAGAAGCTAAACCCTGAACTGGCCGCCGCTATAGCGTCTGTAGAAGACGAAGACCTTAAGAGCTTCGTGTACTAAGCGAGAGTTACTGCGAGAAATTTGAGCGCTTATGCGAAATTACGCGAATCGAACTAGAAGCCGTTAATAACGCAGACAACGAGACTCCCTGCGCCTTTCCGGAGAGCACCCCAGCAGCCACCTTATTAGTTACCGCGTTCTTCGTTCGTCCCTCCCTGTTATGCGTGTAGAAAGCCTAGCTATATTGCTACGAGATGCCAAGCAACGGCCTAGCAGAAGCAGGAGTATCGCGTTATAAAGCAGCCGCAGCCGCAGCTACTGAGAAAGACTATACAAGCTATAGAGCCGGCTCCGAACGACATCGACAGTGTAGACGGTAGAGTGCTACTGCGAATCCTAGGAAAAGACTAGCTGGAAGGATAGGCCCCCTATCCAGCGTAGAAAACAGGGCACCAACAAGAACCACGTTACAGAAAGATAAGAGCATTAACAGCTGCAGCGATTCGCTCTTAGCGGCGGTGGAAGTAAACACGGAAACAGCCATTATTCTTCTGATTACCGTCTACCCCCTCGATGGATTAAGCAAACCACTTTAGCTAAGAGCTTTTATCGACACAGGGGCCCTTATTGGAGCGGCTATCCACTATCGATTGGTTCAAAAGCTGATAAAAGGATACGGCTATCCAGTGGAGCTAGCGTTGCCGACACGGATTTCGGCGTGCAACGGACAAGACACAGAGAGTGTTACGCATTATATGCCATTAAGGACCACCTTGGCAGGTCGCACTACGGAAGCGACGTTCCGAATTATAGATATTGGAAGGTTTGACATTATTATAGGGCAGCAATAGATAAAGAACTAGGGAGCAATTATTAACGTAGGTAAAGGCACACTCGGATTCAGAACACCAGACAGCGGCTCCGCCGCCGTCAAATCAGTTACTAAGGTCGCAGTAGAACCGAACGTTACAACTATCGAAGAGGTTCCGAAGGATCGGTCCGACCCTTAAGGCACGATCGGAATAATGAGTTCAGAAGCTTTAACGACCCTCGCGAGGTCGCTAGACAACGAGATTTATGCCATCTTAATAAAAGACATCGAAGACTACCGGAAGATAATGGCGGAAGAAGAAGTGGATCTATTAGAGGTGTTACCGAAAGAACTCTATAGTTACACTAACGTGTTCTTAAAGGCTGACTCTAACCTCTTGCCGCTCTACCGACCGGAATATAACAACAAGATTCGGCTAAAAGAAGGGGCCGCACTGCCGAGAACGGAACCCCTAAGACGCTTATCGCCGGCCGAGCTGGACTAGGTAGAAGTGTTTGTTCCAGAGAATCTAGCGAAGAAGTTTATTACGCCAAGCTTAGCAGAATATACGTCGCCGATTCTTTTCGTACGGAAACCCGGAGGCGGTCTCCGACTGTATGTGGATTACCGGGGCCTTAATAAGGTCACTAAGAGAGATGTGTATCCGCTGCCTCTAATTAATAAGACTATACAACGAGTAGCTAAGGCTAAGTGGTTCAGCAAGCTAGATATTCGCTAAGCGTTCTATCGGTTAAGGAACGAGGAAGGACAAACGGAAGATCTTACGACATTCGCTATGCGCATAGGCAATTTCAAGTAGTTGGTAATGCCTTTCGGACTTACCAACGCGCCGGCAGTGTAGCAACGCTTTATAAACCACACCTTTATAGATATGCTGGAACGGTTCGTGTTAATCTACTTAGACGACATTCTGATCTACACCGAAGGAACGAGAGAGCAACATACGGACTACATTAAGAGAGTGTTAAAGAGACTCCGCGAGGCAGGATTAAACGCAGACACGAAGAAGAGCGAGTTCTATTAGACCGAAGTCAAATATCTCGGTCTTATCGTTGGAAGAGAAGGAATTCGGATAGACCTGTCGAAAGTGGCCGCCGTCGCAGAATAGAAGCAACCGACATCTGGAAACACTACGCAAATAAGAGCGTTTCTCGGATTCTGCAGCTAATATCGACGGTTTATTAAGGACTTTAGCAAGATAGCGAGACTACTGAACGAGGCGTTGAAAAAGGAGGCAGCTGGTCTATAGAATAAGAGGTGTACGGAAGCTTTTAACTAACTAAAGGAGGCGGTAGCCTTAGCGCCAGTGCTAGCGCACTTCCGACCAGAAAAGACGATCTACGTAGAGACAGACGCTTCCGACACAGTAACAGCAGGGGTCCTTTCTTAATACGCTAACGACGGCGAGACTCTCTATCCGGTGGCTTTCTTTAGCAAGTCTATAAATAATGCTAAACGGAACTACGCTATCTATAATAAAGAACTGCTAGCTATTATTCAGGCCTTTAAAGAGTGGAAACCGGAGCTTATAGCTGGACAGAGCACAATCTAGGTCCTTACGGACTACCAGTCACTAACCTACTTTATAAAGACGCAGAAGCTGTTACGGCGCCAAGCCCGGTAGGCTGCCTACTTATCCGGGTTCGACTTCAAGATTACTTATCGACCTGGAGCTTAAAATGGAAAGGCTGATGCGCTAACGAGAAGAGAAGGAAAGACTAGCAGAGCGAAAGAAGATCTAAATATGTTTCAGAAGGTGCTAACAGAACGAATAGTAGACGCTGAGGTGTTGAAAGAGGTAGGGATCTATACGATGGAGCCGCCGATTAAAGAAGAGACACTGAACAAGAAAGTGGAACGGCTTAATTAGCAGCGAAGCTAGGCAAAACCGGCTTAGGGAAACTGATCGTTCTGGAAGAACTGATTGCAGAGGTTATCCAGCTAGTCTATAGCTCTACGGACGTTAGTTACGCAGGATCGAAGAAGACAATAGAAGCAATAAGGACGACCTACTAGTTTCCGCGAATCTTCGAGCGGATACATCAGTTTATTACTAACTGTTACGTGTGCCGAGCAGCGAAGCCACGTTACGGCCCTCCGGCCGGCCTGCTAAAGCCACTTCCGATCCCCGAGAAACTATAGCAGCACATTACGATAGACTTCGTAACCGGCCTGCCGGATTCCGATAGGTACGATGCCACGCTTAATGTAGTAGATCGACTAAGCAAGGAACGTTATTTCATCCCCTGCCGAGCTAAGGATAAAGGAACTACTGCAGAAGAAACGGCGAGAATGTTAATCCAGTATGTATAGAAGCACTACGGGCTGCCGGACACTATCACTACAGATAGGGGTCCTTAATTCACTGCAGACGTATAGAAAGCCATTAACTAAGCCCTTGGAATTCGTAGAAAGCTCAGTACGGCCGCTTACCCTTAGACCGACGGACAGTCTAAAGTGGCCAACCGTAAGATAGAAAAGTATCTACGAATCTTCTGCGGCCATTATTAAGAAGGATGGGTTAAGGTATTGCCGATAGCCGAATTCTGCGCCAATTTAGCACAGTCGGAAGCCACCTTACTAGTGCCGTTTAAGATAACATATAGTTATCTTCTAAGGATAAGCTTTCAGCCGCTAAACGAACTTAGCTCTTTAGAACCCTTTACTACCACTTCGTCGAAGAGAATCGCTGCGGCGGCGGCAGAAGCGCTACGATCTCAGATAGAAGAAGCGATCAAGGTAGCGAAAGAAGCGATAGAATCAGCTTAGAAGAAGATAGTAACTCGAGCCAATAAAAAGAGGTTACCGATAGAATTCGAGGAAGGCCAAAAGGTATAGCTTAACACGCGGAACCTAAGGCTAAAAGGCAACGCGAAGCTCAACCCTCGTTACGTAGGTCCGTTTAAGATAATGGAAAAGAGGTCGCCGGTGACCTACCGGCTCCAGCTGCCAAAATCGTTCCGGATCTACGATGTCTTTCATTTAGATCTGCTAAGCCTAGACCCTAAAGATAGTCTTCCGGATTAGGGGTTCGCCGAACCCCTACTAATCGAAATAGACGGAAAAGAAGAAGAATAGGAAGTTGAAGATGTTATAGATATAAGAAGACAAAGGGGATCTATCGAAGCGAGGATCTTATAGAAAGGATAGCCAGAAGACTATAAATAGTATCCGGCCGAGAACCTACAGAATTCGGCGGAGCTGCTAAGAGAATTTTACGCCCGGAACCTGAAGAAGCCGAGACCTGAGTGGCTTAACGGTTGAAAAGAAGGCCAAGTCTGCTCCATCGGTACGGAAGCCGAAGAAAACGATCGTAACGGTCGCTTCGCCAGAGTCTTCTGATCGGCCACTACCTATCTTCGCATTGGCAGGAAGCTCGCCGACGCTATAAATCGGCGCCGACGCCTCCAGCCCTGCAGTAGGTAAGGTCTTTAGTAGAGAAAGAAAAAAGAAGAAGATAAGGAGCTGCAGATAGATCTATATAGATCTATACGGTAGCGTACGGACCGGTTACGCCGCAGCTCTAGTGACCGCTGGCTCCGATCAGATGGCTCCGATCAGATGGAACGGATCAGATAGACGCCAGGTGAAGACGCCAGATAGTGACGATATAAAAAAAAAAAAAAAAAAAAAAAGAAAAGAGGACGAACAGATAAGTAAGCGGTCGAGGGCGACCGCTGATAAGGGAGGGGGGTAGTGTTGCGGCGGCAGAAAGGGGTAGGACTAAGTAATAGGGTAGACCCTTGGAATTTCGGCTCAGCCCTTCCGGACCGAGCCGGGCCTTAGCACGCCACCCCTAAAGCTCTCGTCCACCACTACATAGATCCCTTTCCCTCCTCAGTTCGAGATATAATTATCAAAAAGGCTGTATTAAATCATATCTGCGTGCCCAGATTATTCGTCTTCGTCGTCGTCTTCTGTAGGGAGAATGCGGGTTCGTTCTTAGTCTTGCAATTAGATTAGGAAGGGGTCTCCTTCTTTAGGTATTAGTCGAACAGGATAGAAGACGTCGTAGATTTCCCAGTCTTCCAGCAGTTAGAGACAGTATACGTACGAGCTAATCTTCTCTATAATAGGGAAGGGGCCTAGTTTTTTCCAATCGAGTTTGCGAGAAGGTCTTCCTATAACAATGTTCTTAGAGTCTAGGTACACTCTGTCTCCTACTTAATAGTCTAGGGCTGGTTGTCGTTTTCGGTTAGCTTGTTCTTCGTAGATAGCCTAGGCGTAAGTTATTTCTTCTTAGACTTCCTAATAGATCTAGGAGAGGTGCGTTGCCTAGTCGTCTGTATCGACTTCGTCTGGGTCGTCGGGTCGCAGTAGTAGGTCTTAAGGCTCTATTCCTGTTCGGGAGTAGTAGCCTCTAGTAGTGTAGAAGGGTAAGTGTCCTGTTATTTCTAACTCCCAGTTGCGTGCCGAGAATTCTACTGTTAGGATATGTTTTGGCTAGTCCTTTTAGTAGTAATCGATAAAGCAATGTAGCGTCTGTTTAAACAGTGCATTCGCAATTTCCATTTAACTATCTGTTTCTAGGTAGTAGGACGTTAAGATGTAGTGATCGATATTCAAAAGCTTGTAGAGGCGTTTCTAGAACTTAGTAATAAACTAAGAGCCTCTGTTAGAGGTAATGCTGTCTAGAAGGCCTACGTAACGCCAGACGTATTCGTAAAAGAGTCGAGCGGTTTCCTTAGAAGTTATACTCTAGTAGAGTACTATAAAGCGGTCCTTAGAGTGTCGGTCCATAACTACAAAGACGTTCTTTGCCTTAACGCCTGCCTAAGTAGTCCCTTAAGGGAGACAGGTAACAAAGTCTATTGTAATGTGTTTCTACAGGTGCTCGGGGGCTGGGAGAGGCTTTAGCAATCCTTGTAGACGTTGTCGGTCGTGTTTCGCTGCCTTGTAGATAGGACAGTTGTTTCTATATCTGCGGACGTGCTGAGGCCTCGCTGCCGTTAAACATCTTTAAGGGTCTAGGGTATTTCAAGTTCTAAGTAGGGATTCCTAAGGAGTTAACAAGTCTAGGGTTAATAAAACTCTTGCTAGTTGCGCTGCAGTCGATTATCGTAAGTACTAAGTATATAGAACTCTTCTTAGTGTAGATATTTGCTATAACTAC
The DNA here is from genome assembly GCA_016165855.1 of Pseudocercospora ulei. NCBI lineage: Eukaryota > Fungi > Ascomycota > Dothideomycetes > Mycosphaerellales > Mycosphaerellaceae > Pseudocercospora > Pseudocercospora ulei. The sequence goes on from JACWNB010000003.1 coordinate 1,329,334, forward strand.
AAAGGGAGGACAAGTTAACTTATCCTCTGCCTTAGTACAGAATTGCACTGCAGAAGAAGAGATTGCACGATATCGATCTAAATGCTTGCCTGTTAGGCGTCTTGTTAACAGGCCTAGGCGTTTCCCTAGTCCTTGTTGTTGTCCTTTAGTGCCAGGGCGGCTGCAGAGAATCCGAGAGGGGTGCCTGCCTTGTTGCGGCGATTAACTAGATTTGGGCAGTTAATTGCGATGTAGTTTAGCTCCCTATAGTATATGCAGAGACGTTGGTTGCGGCGACGCTGCTTTTCTTCTTGTGTAAGTCTACTATCTTAAAGCTTGGCTGAACTGAGGTCTATAGGTTCGCCGTTAACAGGAGGAAGTCGTAGAGCTAAGGGAGGATTAGGTTGGTTTTAGGTAAAGGTAGGAAGAGTCGTAACCGGACGCTAGCTCGTACAGTTGTTAAGTAGGTTGCCTCGTGCCTTAATAATGTTTAAGAACAGGTTTCGACGACTGTCGAGGCGTTGGCAGAGGGTAACCAGTTCGTAAAATAATAAAGATTTATGCTCTTAGTCCTCTAGTTTAGTAAGAAGTTCAGTGCTTAGGCCAGCAACCAAAGCCGACTTTTGGGCTTCTATATCGTATTCGCAGTAACCGATTTCCCGTAAGAATTGTGTGTAGTAGTCAGAGAATAGCTTGTTGGTTTGCTTAAGGGTTCGGATTAGCTGCTAGGCCGTAGACTTGCGGTATAGGTTGCCAAAGGCCGAGTCGAGAGCGGTAAGCAAGGTAGTAACATTTAGACAAGTAACTTGTAGTGTCTTTGGGTCAAACCAGTATAAGACCTATTGCAGTGCCTTAGTAGCAAGGAGGGAGAACGCGTACGAGACCTTCTATTGTTCGTTTAGGAAGTGGTCTACGTTAGCTAAGAGTTTGATTGACAACCGTAGTCGAAATTTATCAAACTTGTCTTTGTCTCTATAAAATTGTTCTAGGTTAGCTACTCTCTTGCTAGTAGGTTCTCTAGTAGTGTTCTGTGTCTATAGGTTTAAAGCTTCCTGCAACTGTCCTTATATCTAAGCTTTCTTAATTGTAAGATTAGCAATCTTTCGTTCTATCTCTTATACCTTATCCTTGCTATCTAATAGCATTGCTTCTAGGCTATTGATGTATTGGTTAAGTTCCTTTACTTGTTCAATGCCTGTGCGGACGATGTTCGTTACTATAAAGAAGACTCGGACAGCAAGGTTGGGATCGTTGTTTATTAGGTTAATAATTCCTTCTGCTAATAGGTCCAGTTGTAAGTATTCCTTAAAGGGGACCTCTTCTCGTAGGGTGTAGAAAACTATATTAATAGTCTAGTGTTTAGTTAATAGCTCGTAATATTAAGGGGGAAGCTAAGAGGTCGGAGGAGGTCGATGTAAAAGTCGAAGTAAGTAGGAGGAGTTATATAAAACAAAGTTTAAAAGGAGGGATGTAAAAGTTAATATTAGAGGGGGAGGCTAAAGTCTAAAGTAAGGAATGTAAAAACTAAGTAAAGAAGGGAAGGGCTGGAGTCTAAGGTGTAAAAGCTGAATTAATGCATAAGACGAGCTATAAACAAGAAGAAGAGAAAGATTAGGGGGGCGGCAGCAGGTTCTTATATCCCCCTGCACTGGCTGGTTGTTTGCTAAGTGTTTGCTAGTAACTTTCTTATTAAACTCTGTTTCTTTGTTCTGCAAACAGATTTATTTCCTAGACCCGCTTTTTCTAAAGGTTCTAGAACTGAGCCAGGAGTGTTTGCATCGCGAGATGATTCGCCTTTTACTCTCTGGGAGTCTTCTTCTATCTAGTGGTTGTTGGCCTGTAGTCTGTAAATCTTAATAGTTCTGGTTAGGCCCTAGATGCTATTGTTTTCCGTTTTACCTCTGGTGACCGTGTTTTCCGTTTTACATCTGTTAACCGTAACATCTTTCGCGCAGCTGGTCTTTCCTTCTCTTCTCGTTAGCGTATTAGCCTTTCCATTATAAGCTCTAGGTTAATAGGTAATCTTAAAGTCGAATCCGGATAAGTAGGCGGCCTACCGAGCTTGGCAGCGTAATAGCTTCTGCGTCTTTATAAAGTAGGTGAGCGACTGGTGGTCCTACGGACCTGGACTGTGCTCTTTCTAGCTATAAGCTCCGGCTTCTACTCTTCGAACGCCTGTATAATAGCTAACAGTTCTTTATCGTAAATAGCGTAGTTCCGTTTAGCCTTATTTATAGACCTGCTAAAGAAAGCCACCGGATGGAGGGTCTTATCCTCGTTGCATTGAGAGGGGACCCCTGCTGTTACTGTGTCGGAAGCGTCTGTCTCTAGATAGATCGTCTTTTCTGGTCGGAAGTGCGCTAGAACTAGCGCCGAGGCTACTGCTTCTTTCAGCTAGTTAAAAGCTTCCGTGCACCTCTTATTCTATAGGCTAGCGGCCTCCTTCTTTAATGCTTTGTTTAGGGGTCTCGCTATCTTGCTAAAGGCCTTAATAAATCGCTGATAGTAGCTGCAGAATCCGAGAAACGCTCTGATTTGTGTAGTGTTTCCGGATTTTGGCTGCTTCTATTCCGCTACAGCGGCGACTTTTAAGGGATCTATCCGAATTCCTTCTCTTCCGACGATAAGACCGAGATATTTGACTTCGGTCTAATAGAACTAGCTCTTCTTCGTGTCTGCGTTTAATCCGACCTCGCAGAGTCTCTTTAGCACCCTCTTAATGTAGTCCGTGTATTGCTCTCTCGTTCTATTAGTGTAGATAAGAATGTTGTCTAAGTAGATAGACACAAACCGTTCTAGCATGTCTATAAAGATGTGGTTTATAAAGTGTTGCTACACCGCTAGTGCGTTAGTAAGTCCGAAAGGCATTACTAGCTACTTGAAATTGCCTATACGCGTAGCGAATGTCGTAAGATCTTCTGTTTGCCCTTTCTCGTTCCTTAATTAGTAGAATGCTTAGCGAATATCTAGCTTGCTAAATTACTTAGCTTTAGCCACTCGTTGTATAGTCTCGTCGATTAGTGGCAGCGGATATACGTCTCTCTTAGTAACCTCGTTAAGGCCTCGGTAGTCTACGTATAGTTAGAGACTACCTCCGGGTTTCCTTATCAAAAGAATCGGTAACGCATATTCAGCTAAGCTCGGCGTAATAAACTTCTTCGCCAGATTCTCTCGAACAAACACTTCTACCTAGTCTAGCTTAGCTGGCGACAATCGTCTTAGGGGCTCGGTTCTTAGCAGCGTAGCTCCCTCTTTTAGTCGGATCTTGTTGTCGTATTCCAGTCGGTAGAGCGGCAAGAGGTTGGAGTCAGCCTTCAAGAACACGTTAGCGTAGCTGTAGAGTTCTTTGGGTAACATCTCTAGCGGATTCACTTCTTCTTCCGCTATTATCTTCTGGTAGTCTTCGATGTCCTTTATTAAGATAGCGTAAATCTCATTGTCTGTCGACCTTGCAAGGGTCGTTAAAGCTTCCGAGCTTATTATTCCGATCGTGTCCGGAGGGTCGGGCCGATCTCTCTAAACCGCTTCGATAGCCGTAGCGTTCGATTTCGCGGCGACGACGGTAACCGATTTGGCGGCGACTCCGCTCTGCTGGTTTTTGAACCCTAGCGTGCCTTTACCTACGTCGATAACTGCTCTCTGGTTCTTTATCTATTTCTGCCCTATAATAATGTCAAACCTTCTTATATCTATAATTCGGAACGTCGCTTCCATAGTGCGACCAGCCAGTGTGGTCCTTAATAGCACATAGTGCGTAACACTTTCCGTGTCCTGTCCGTTGTACGCCGAAATTCTCGTCGGCAACGCTAATTCTACCGGATAGCCGTATCCCTTTACTAGCTTCTAAACTCACCGATAGTGGATCGCTGCTCCGATAAGAGCTCTGGTATCGATAAAAGCTTTTAGCTAGAGCAGTAGGTGTAACTTCTTAACAGGGTAGATCGTAATAGGAAGGATAATAGCTGTTTCCGTATTTACTTCTACTGCCGCCGAGAGCGGATCGCTACAGCTGTTAATACTTCCTTCTTCTGGCGACGTAGTTCGTATTAGTGCCCTATTGTCTATGCTGGATAGGGGGCCTATCCGTCCAGCTGGTCTTTTCCTAAGATTCGCAGAGGCACTCTACTATCCACACTGTCGGTGTCTTTCGGAGCCGGCTTAATGGCTTGGATAGTCTTTCTCGGCTGCTGCTGCTTCGTAGCTCGATACTCCTGCTTCTCCTAATCCGTAGCTTGGCATCTCGTAGCGATATAGCTAGACTTTCTATACGCGTAGCAGGTAGAGACGAACGACGAGCGCGGCGAATAAGATAGCTGCTAAGGTGCTCTCTAGAAAGGTGCAGGGGGTCGCGTTGTCTGCGTTATTGACAGCTTCTAGTTTGGTTCGCGCGATTTCGCGTAAGCGCTTAGGTTTCTAGCAGTGACTCTCGCTCGGTGCACGAAGCTCTCGAGGTCTTCGTCTTCTACAGAAGCTATAGCTGCGGCCAGTCCAGGGTTTATCTTCTGCCTTAGTAGGTAGAGCTGCTTATCTTCCGACACTCTAGCTCTAATAGCATATTTTCTGAACAGTCTGTAGAACTCCTTAAACGTCTGCCGGTTCTGGTTGATCTTATCCAGTTGCTTACGGACTGTCTTCCTTTAGAATAGATCTCCGAAGCGTTAATCTAGCGCTTTAATCGCTTCTTTGGCGGTTACCTCTTCTAGGTCCGCTACTAACGAAAATGCTTTACTTTCCAGTCGCGATTCCAGGTATGCCAAACTGTCTTCTTTACTGTTTCCAGCGTAATCGCGATCTATCTTGTTCTTTATCTTTTTCTTAAACACTTCCTAGTCTTTAGGGTCTCTGCCCCTAAACGCTAGTAGGTTAGGTAGTAACGTTGTCGATGTACCGCCTTAACTGTAGGCCGCTAGTAAGGCGGTTTCTGCTTGTTCTTCTCGATGTAGTAGCGGCGCCGACAATATCGGTGCTTCTATCTTAGCTAACTCAGTCTTTATCGCCTTCAGTTGTGCTAGTTAGTTTGCCGCTCAGTTTTCCAGCATATCTATAATAGTCTCTGCCGATTCCTTTTCGGCCTTTACTGCTTCGTTTTCCTCTCTTAACTGCCTCTTCTTGTCCAGGGTTCTGTAAAACAGCGTCTTAATAAGGTCTATGCCGTCGTAGACCTTCCCTACTCTGTTCTCGTTTACGTAATCTTTAAGTTCCTCGAGTGTGCAGTCGTAGATCTTTTTGTATTCGGTTATTTGTACCTTAATCTCCGCGGTCTCTTCCGCTGTAAAACCTCTAATAATAAACTTATTATTAATAACACTGGAGCGCCTACTCGCTCTGTTAGTCTTTTCTCTTCTGCTTCGGCTTCGGCCTGTAATGCTGCTCTCTACCGTTAAGAAGCTCTCTATAGCTGTCTTACGGTGCTAGTGTTTGGTGTTTTTGGTGCGCGTGCGTTAATCGGGTGTCCGGATAGTTTAACAGTCCCTTTCGCGCAGCGCAGAGTTAGTGTAGTAAGTGAGTTCGAGATATAATAATCCGGGCACGCAGATACGGTTCAATACGGCCTTTTCAATAACTATATCCCGAACTAAGGAGGGAAAGGAATCTATATAGTGGTAGGTAAGAGCTTTAGGGGTGGCTTGCCAAGGCCCGGCTCGGTCCGGAAGGGCCGAGCCGAAATTCCGAGGGTCTACCCTATTACTTAGTCCTATCCCTTTCTGCCGCTACAACACTTAGTAGCAGTGGATTAGCGGCGTAATACTCCTGCTTCTGTTAAGCCGTCGCTTGGTATCTAGTAGCGATATAGCTAGCTTTTCTGCACGCGTAGCAGGTAGGGACGAAAGACGAGTGCAGCGAATAAGATAGCTGCTAGGTGGGGGCTCGTCAGAAAGGAGCAGGGGGTCGTGTTGTTAGCGCTGACTGCTTCTAAATCGGTTCGCGCGATGCCGATTTCGCGTAGGCGCTCAGGTTTCTAGCAGTAACTCTCGCTCGGTACACGAAGCTCTCGAGGTCTTCGTCTTCTACCGAAGCTATAGCTATAGCCAGTTCAGGGTTTAGCTTCTGCCTTAGTAAGTGTAACTGCTTATCTTCTAACACTTTGGCTCTAATAGTATATTTTCTGAGCAGTCCGTAGAACTCCTAAAACGTTAGCTGGTTCTAGTTGATCTTATCTAGTTGCTTACAGGCCGTTTTCTTTCGGAAGAGGTCTCTAAAGCGTTATTCCAGCGCTTTAATTGCTTCTTCGGCGGTTACCTCTTCTAGGTCCGCTACTAACAAAAAAGCTTTACCTTCCAATCGCAATTCTAGGTAGGCCAATCTGTCTTCTTTACTGTTTCCGGCATAATCGCGGTCTATTTTGTTCTTTATCTTTTTCTTAAATGCCTCCTAGTCTTTAGGGTCTCTGCCCCTAAACGCTAGTAGGTTAGGTAGTAACGTTATCGAGGTGCTACCTTGACTATAGACTGCTAGTAAAGCGGTCTCTGCTTGTTCTTCTCGATGTAGTAGCAGCGCTGATAACATCGCTGCTGCTATGTTAGCTAACTAAGCCTTTATCGCCTTTAGTTGTGCTAGTCGATTCGCTGCCTAGTTTTCTAGTACATCGATAATAGTTTCTGCCGATTCCTTTTCAGCTATTACCGCTTCTATCTCCTCTCTTAGCCTCCTGTTCTCTTCTATGTTTTTATAAAACTTCTTTTCGATAAAGGTAATAGTGTCGAACCCCTTCCTAGCTCTATGTTCTGCTAGATATTCTTCTATTTTATCTAGCGTACGTGCGTACAGCTCCGTATAGCCTGCTATACCCTTCTTCGCTTTATCTGTCTCTTCTTCTATAAGGCCCTTAGTAGCCGTTCTATTGTTGAGGATACTGGTGCGCCTATCCCTCGCTCTGTTAGTCTTTCTCTTCCCGCTACGGCCTGTAACGCCGCCCTCTACCGTTAACAGAGTTTTCCCTCCGTTTAGAGGGGCGACAGTTCCCCTCTGTATAGGGCTATAGGATTCTCTCTCTATATAGGAGTAGGGTCGTGTCGGTAACTCCGTATAGAGGGTAGGGTCGTACTAGCACTGCTAAGTCGCAGTCCTTAGGGCGACAGCTGGCTTAGGTCTAGGACCTAGGCTGGACGGCGCTCCCTAACAATACCCCCCTCCCTTCTTATAGTGCTTCTTTCGTACGGCAGCGTATTGTACACCCTTAGTTCTTAGGGTTCCTCTAGTAGGTAGCGCTTTCCCGTCTTCGTCTAGGTCTATAGTCGGCTGTCGTCTAGGCACTTGCCAGTCGGCAATGCCTGCTAGATACCCTCCCTCTACGCTGTTGCAACCTTAGCCCTATCTATCTGGATCCTGTAGCTAAGGCAGAGTAGGACCTGCAAGTAGGGAAGGCAGGTAGTGCTAGATCGCTTCTACCTAATCTTAACCGATTCCGTTTGCTACTTTAAGGATACCGAAGCTAAGGCGGAGGAGGATCTGTAAGCAGTTACGAAGGTGTAGGAGGTGCTCGGTCCTGTCTATCTATTTACCTCCTACCCTATAGCCTTAGCTATGTACTCTGCGTCCTAGCTATATAGTCTAGCGGCGGCGGGCTGTCTGGCTCTGTCCCTAGGCCCTAGTCGTTGTCTAGAGTCTAGCTCCTAGGTAGATGTTCCCGCCTCTGTCCAGTCGTCTATAGAGCCGTCGCTCGTCTAGGCACTAGATCGTAGTTGCCTCGTTTGCCCTCCTCTATAAGGTTGTAGCAGCTGCCCTAGTTGCTATTGCCTTATATAGCAGGTAGCTACTACCCTATATATTAAGCCTTCCCTCTTTCTCTCTCTCTTCCTCTCTTTCTCTTCTATTCCCCTATCTACTACCTGTCCGCCTAGCCGTCTACTACTACTACAACTACTATAACTACTACTACTACTATCTACAACTACTACTACCAACGCTACTACTCCGTCCGCCCGGTGCCGTCGTAGCTCTCTTGTAGTTGCCGGCCTGTCCTCCTATACCTCTACCTCTAGCTATAGGATGCTTAGCTTAGCTAGCAACTCCGCTTCCGGTTCGTACAGTCTTCCTCCTTCGTATAGTCCTAGCTGACGTCTTAGGTGCGATATTAATAAGCAGCAGGATGCTGCTAAGCTGCCCTAGTCCTAGGGGGTAGCGGCTAGTAAGCTACCCTAAGGTAGTATATAAAAGTTTTCAGACAGTATTGCTCTTATCCCCTTCTTATTTTTACCTATCTTACCTGTCTCCTAGCTGTCCTCTTCCTCCTGCCCCCCCTTCCGTACAGTATAGTACAGTGCAGTGTCGGTAGGACCCGGTAGGGTCCTATATTTTAATTCCCGATCCTTCGGCAGCCTGAGTTGCTAGCAGCTGCCCTGTATATATTTAGGGTAGATCGTGCCCCTTTTCGCTGTACGGCGTAGTGTTACTACGACCGGGCAGGGGGTGGTTCTCCTCCTACCTGTCCAGCGCGGTTGTATCCTAGAGGGCCTCGTATAGTTCCTACGTAGGCTCTGCCTACCCTCTCTATTTAACTAGGTATTCTACCCTCTTCTGCTTCCTTTAGCTCTTAAGGATTTCTTCTACCTTATACTCTTCTTAGCCTTTAGTAATAATCGCTGGTAGGCGCGCGTCGTCTGTCGTCTAGTACGGCAGGGGGTCTGTGTTTGCTGGCCGTACGAGGTCTATACAGAAGACTAGGTAAATCTCTAGGGGAGTGTTAAGTCGTACAGCGTATGTCCCTACTAGTCGAACTACTGTAAACTTTCGGTTCTTCTAATACAGTTTCTTGCTTAGCCAGTCTATATAGATGTTGCACTAGTTTAGCCAGACCTTATCTCCTGCCTCGTACCTTAGTGCCGCTTAACGTCCCTTATTAGCCTGCTCTTCCGCATTCTGTTAAGCTATAGCTAGGCTCGCTTTTGCCTATTGATAGGCGTTTGTAATCGTCTGTACAATGGCCTCCCCCTACTAAATTAGGGATTGTATAGGGCGTAAGGTAGCACTGCTTAGGGTTAGTAGGAGCAGGGAGTAGTCGTATCTATAGGCTATAAAGAAAGGGGACAATCCTGTAGCATTAGCCGTACGGCTGTTAATAGCTAGCTCCGCTATAGGGAGGAGGCGATTCCAGTTTGTCTAGTCGTAGTCGACGTACGCTTAGAGGTACGCTTCCAACGTCGTATTGACCCTCTCTGTCGCACCGTCCGTCTACAGGTGCTATACAGTTAATAGGCGACGCTCTACGTTTAACAACTAACATACCCTTGCCTAGAGCTAACTCGTAAACTGTGTACCCCGGTCCGATACGATTAACCTAGGGAACCCGTACTTGCTAAACGTCGTCTGTATAAATGCCTAAGTAGTGTCCTCGGCCGTAATAGAGTCTATTCCCTCTAGTACAACCCCCCTCGTTAGCTTGTCTGTAACTACTATAATGCTCTGCTGTCCGTCGCTCTTAGGGAGGTCTGTAATAAAGTCTAATATTAGGTCTTGCTAGGGCCGGTCCGGTATTAGTAGGGGTTTTAGCAGTCTATGCTTTAGTTTATGCTAGGGCTTTATCTATCTGCAGACATCGCAGTTCTGTAAAAACCTACAGATGTCCTTGGCTATCGCCGGCTAGTAGTAGTCCCTAGCGACGATGCTGTACGTCTCCTCGCGCCTAGGGTGCCTAGTTGCTATAGAATTATGCGCCTATTGTATTAAGCTCGTACAGAGCTTCTCGTCTGCTAGGACCTAAATCCGATTCCTGAACTTTAGGTTGTTCTCCTCGTCTACTATACACTCTGCTGCTAACACCTTAAGGTAAAGCTCTGCTAGGAGCTTCCGCTGTCCTCCTTAAATCGCTGTACAGGCCCCTTAGTAAACGTCGTCCTTTTCTACTGCCTCTTCCTATGCCTACAGTTAGGATTCCTATAGGTATGTCGCTACTAGGTAGATAGTCTCCTCGCCTAGTTCCTCCTTAAATATCTGAAATGTCCGTAATTTTAGCCAGTTATTATCGTATGTCGTTGGCATGTTCTAGTCCCGTCTAGATAGCGTATCGGCCCTGCTATTGTCCTTTCCTTTGCGATACTAGAGTCTTATATTAAATCGGCTTAGGTACATCGCCTATCGTACGTGTCTCTTAGAAAGCTTCCGGGGTTGCGTAAAGTACTCTAGGTTCTTATAGTTAGTTAGGGTAAGGAACTTAGGCACTAAGCGGAGTTCTCTATCCTATGCCTCGCAATACTATACGACTGCTAGCAATTCCTTGTCGTAGATAGGGTAGTTACATTTAGCTAGGGAGTTCTTCTTAGAGAAGTATACGTATAGGTGCAGAAGACTGTCCGAGCCTACCTGTAACAGGATACCCCCTATATAGTACCCTAAGGAGTCGGTTTCCAGTATTGTCGTACGTTCTAGGTCAAAGGCGGCAAGCGTTAGTCCTGTAGTAAAGAGCTCCTTTAGCCTGTTAAAGCTCCTATTGCACTCGTCCGTCTACTTAAACTGCTTGTCCTTATAGGTTAGCTTAACTAGGGGACGCACGATCTCCGAGTAGTTCTGTATAAACTGGTAGTAGAAGTTGGCAAACCTAAGGAATTCCTGTATGCCCTTAATGCTCGTAGGCAGCTTCTATTGCTTAATAGCATTAATCTTCTTTCTCTCTATGCTAATACCTTTCCCTACCTCGATAATAAACTCTAGGTATTTTATACGCTATATACCGAATTCGCATTTGTCGATGTCGAGGTACAATCCAGCCTATTGCAGTCGATCTAATACCTTCTTAACGTCCTGCGCGTAGTCTGTATAGGTGCCGTCCGTAAAAACCAGTATATCGTCGAGGTACGCTAAACAGATGTCGTCTAGTAACTCTTGCAGAGACCTGTTAATGTACCTCTAGAAGGTTGCCAATGTGTTGGCAAGGCTAAAAGGGGTAACAAGCTATTCGAAAAGACTATACCTCGTATAGAAAGCGGTTATCTATTTACAGCCCTCCTTAACCTGTATCTTGTAGAAGGCCGAGATTACGTTAAGCTTAGTAAATTACTTTACCTCGCTAATCCGTCCGAGGGTCTCCTTAATAAGGGGTAGGGGGTACCGGTCCTTCTTAGTAATCGCGTTAATGCCTCTGTAGTCTACGCAAAAACGCAAGCCGGCCTTGCCTTCTTTATAGACAAACAGCACTAGGGCTCCTACAGACGAGGTACTTGCGCAAATAAAACCTTTAGTAAGTAGGTCGTCTAGTGTCTTGCGTAGTACTAGGAGTTCTCTAGAGGATATACTATATAGCGGACCGTACAGTACTTCAGGCAGGCTCCTATCTAGACAGGGCTCTAGCTAGATGTCGTAGTCAATTCCTTCCCCTTAGTATAGTGGCAGTTTCGAGGCCGACTTTAGCTCGAAGAGGTCCAGGTATTCTGCGTATTCCGCTAGGAGCTTTGTATAGAGGTCCGTTGCTTTCTTAGGCGCTAATACCTTCTTAATATCCGTAGTCGTAGTGTTAATCTCGGCCTCAGCATTGCCGCCCTGCAGAACTCTCCCCTAGTCTCGGAGCCTCTGCTTTGTTACTGCTAGGTACAGCCGTCCTCGTCCAACGTCTAGCTTGCCCTGCTAGCGCTCTATCTATAGCTTCTCTTATATTAGGTTATACCCTAACTTATCCTGTACGACGTAGAGGTATAAGTCCTGCTCGTAGTGTCCTTGCAGCTCTATCGTCACTTTTACTATATAGGTAATGTCCAGTCCTTGCCTAGTAATGCCCAGCATACGTATAGGTACAGTAGGGGTCGTCTTAACATAGTGTCTCTGTACGAAGTCTTCGCTAATTACTCTGTACACTAAACATCCTGTGTTAATTAGTGTCTGTGCTATAGCAGTTCTGTTTAGCGTAGGTCGTACGATAAACAGCGTAGTCGTTATGTAATTGCTCTTAAAAGATAGCTAAGTAGTGCTTTGATTTAGCAACTATCTCGTATACGCCTCTAGCAGAGCCTTCGCTTAGAGGCTACTCTTTTCCCGACTCGTTGTCGTCTAAGGGGGACTCTTAATTCTCTTGTTAGGGCACTGCAGTTGCTACCCTTGCAATAGTCGGCCGTCCTCTAGGTCTCTCTGCTAGCAAAAGGCTGCAATTCTGTACAGTGTAGCCTATCTTGCTATACCTGTAGCAGCTCCCTTCTGCTCGTCTCTTGTTAAGGGTAGCTATATCTACCTACTGTGCCCTTTTAGCAGCGGCCCTTAGCTGTACGGTAGCAGCTGCCGCTACCCTCGTCGTCGTCGTTAGTTCCTAGTCTATAGTATCCTGCTGCCGCTAAAGGGGCTGTCGTATCTCGTAGGTACGGCTTATCTGTCCAAGCCTACGCTGTTAGTCGTCGACTATCCTAAGGAGATTACAGAACTCCTTGTACGTAGCTGGTCGCATTACGCCTACTAGTCCTGTTATAATCTCCTTAGAGAAGCCTACCTCTAAGGTAGTAATTTTTACCCTGTCCTCCTATTAGAGTCCTCCTGCCTCTGCTAGGATCTAGTCGTATTCCGCGAGGAACTCTTATACGGTCTTACGTCCTTGCTTTATTGTATTAACCTATAGGAGTCCTCGGCTGTTGCGGTCTAGGTCCTTGTAGCTCCTGTTAAGAGCTGCCTAGAGCATCGTCGTAGTTGCTATTGCTAGGTTAGCAATAGCCGTCTCGTAGTATAGCAGAATCTGTGCTGCCGCCCTGCCCTTTAACCTCCTAAAGAGGTATACTACCTTGTCTAGCTCGGTCGGGTATGCTCCTAAGTTGACTAGAAGCTTAGAGCGTATCTAGGCAGCCTAGGAGGGGTACTCGGCTAGAGCCTTACTATCGTAAGTAGTAACGTTAGGGAGTTTGCTCTTAGGGGCCAGGGTGTAGGCCGTCGTGTTCGTCGCCGTTGTCGTCGTCGTAGGGGTCGGATCGCAATCAGACGCCCTAAGCTGTCGTAGCTCCTGTTCCCGCTGGGAAATTATTGCAGCCTAGTAGCTTACTTACTGTTCGAGCTGCCTCTTATATGCTAGCAGCTCCCTGTACGCGCAGTGCATCTAATCCTATATAGCCGCAGGATCTATAGGGATGTCGCTGTCTATCTTCGTTGTATTACTGCAGTTACCGACAGTAAGATTAGTTCTCTATATAAAGGCTTAAGAATCTTAGTTTAGAAACTTAAGGTTAGGTATCTATATAAAGGAACTAATAGGCAGTTCCTTCGTTGTCTGCTGCTGTACAATTTGTACCTACGAAGCCAAGCTAGCAATTTCCCTCTATATAGGGGTGCAAGGTTTACACTCTGTATAGAGGATCGGGAGTTTCCCTCTATATAGTAGTGCAGAGTTTTCCCTCTGTTTAGAGGGGCGGCAATTCCCCTCTATATAGGGCTATAGGATTCTCCCTCTGTACAGGAGTAGGGTCGTATCGGTAACTCCGTACAGAGGGTAGGGTCGTACTGGCGCTGCTAAGTCGCAGTCCTTAGGGCGACAGCTGGCTTAGGTCCAGGACCTGGGCTGGACGGCGCCCCCTAACAGCGATATAGCTAGGCTTTCTGTACGTATAGCAAGTAGGGACGCACGGCGAACGCGGTAAATAAGATAACTGCTAGGGTCCTCGTTAGAAAGGAGCAGAAGGTCCCATCGTCTGCACTAGCAACGACTTCTAGTTCGGTTCGCATGCTGCCTATTTTCTGTACGCGTTTAAGTTTCTAGCGGTAACTCTTGCTTAGTGTACGAAGCTTTCTAGGTCTTCGTCTTGTACTAAGGCTATAGCTCCGGCTAGTTTAGGGTTTAACTTCTGCCTTAGTAAGTGTAACTGTTTATCCTTAGACACTTTAGCTCTAATAGTATATCTCCTAAACAGTCTGTAAAATCCCTTAAACGTTAGCTAGTTTTGGCTAATCTTATCTAGTTGTTCGTATACTATCTTCTTATAGAAAGGGTCTCCGAAGCGTTAGTCTAGGGCTTTAATAGCTTCGTCGGCGGTTACATCTTCTAGGTCTGCTACTAGCGAGAACGCTTTACCTTCTAGTCGCGCCTCTAGATAGGCTAGTTTGTCTTCTTCGCTGCTTGCTGCGTAGTTGCGACTTATCCTGTTTCTTATCTTCTTCTTAAAGGCTTCCTAGGCCTTAGGGTCCCTATCCCTAAAGGCCAGTAGGTTGGTTATTAACGTTATCGAGGTGCTACCTTAACTGTAGGCAGCAGTTAAGGCAGTTTCTGCTTGGTCTTCTCTTAGTAACAGCAGTGCCAACGACATCGCTGCTTCTATGTTAGCTAACTAAGCCCTTAGCGTTTTCAGTTGCGCTAGTCGTGTCGCTGCGTAGTTCTCTAACACCTCGATAATGGTCTCTGCCGATTCCTTCTCGGCTATTACTGCTTCTATCTCTTCTCTTAGCTGCTTGTTCTTTTCTATCTTCTTATAAAACGTCTTCTCGATAAAGGTAATAGTGTCGTATACCTTTAAGGACCTGTGTTCTGCTAGGTGTTCCTCGATTTCGTCGGGTGTGCAGGCGTATAGCTCCTTATAGCCGGCTACGCCCTTCTCTGCTTCGTCTGTCTCTTCTTCTGTAAGACCTTTAGTAGCCGTCCTATTATTAATAATGCTGGCGCGCCTATCCCTTACTCTGTTAGTCTTTCTCTTCCTGCTGCAGCTAGTAACGCTGCCTTCTACTGTCGAGAAGCCTTCTATAGCCTTCTTATAGTGCTAATGTGTTTGGTTTAGGTTGTAGTGTGCGCGTGCGTTATTCGGGTAGCCGGATATAGTTTAACAGTCCCTTTCGCGCAGCGTAGGGTTAGTGTAGTTAGTAAGTTCGAGATATAATAATCTGAGTGTACAGATATAATTTAATACGGCTGTTTTAATAACTATATCTCGAACTAAGGAGGGAAAGGAATCTATGTAGTAGTGGGTAAGGGCCTTAAGGGTAGTGTGCTAAGGCCCGGCTCGGTCCGGAAGGGCCGAGCCAAAATTCCAAGGGTCTACCCTATTACTTAGTCCCATCCCTTTCTGCTACTGTAACAAGGCACACTTAGGTTCAAAACCTAGCAGAACGGCACTGCTGCTGTCGAAACGGTTACTGTCGTCGCTGCTAAACCAAACGTTATAACTACTAACGCGGTTCCATCCGACTGTTCCGATCCCCTGGATACCGTTAGAGAAATAAGCTTAGAAGCCTTAACGACTTTCGCGAAGTCGCTAGAGAATAAGATCTACGCTATCTCGATAGAAGACATTAAAGATTACCGAAAGATAATGGCAGAAGAAGAAGTAGTAGACCTGCTAAAGATGTTACCAAAAGAACTCTATAGCTACGCTAACGTGTTCTTAAAAGCCGACTCTAACCTCCTGCTGCTCTATCAACTGGAATATAATAACAAGATCTGACTTAAAGAAGGAGCCGCGCTACCGAGAACCGAACTACTAAGACGACTATCGCCGGCTAAGCTGGACTAAGTAGAAGTGTTTGCTCGAGAAAACCTAGCGAAGAAGTTTATTACGCTAAGCTCCCCTAAGTATACGTTGCCGATCCTTTTTGTACAGAAGCCCGGAGGTAGCCTCTAACTGTGCGTAGACTACAGAGGCTTTAATAAGGTTACTAAGAGAGACGTATACCTGCTGCCACTAATCGATAAGACTATACAACGAGTAGCAAAAGCTAAGTAGTTTAGCAAGCTAGACATTCGATAAGCGTTCTACTAACTAAGAAACAAGGAAGGGCAGACGGAAGACCTTACGACGTTCGCTACGCATATAGGCAACTTTAAGTAGCTAGTTATGCCTTTCGGCCTTACTAACGCGCTAGCTGTATAGCAGCGTTTTATAAATTACATCTTTATAGACATACTAGAGCGGTTCGTGTCTATTTTCTTAGACGACATCCTTATATACACCGATAGAACGAGAGAGCAACATACAGACTACATCAAGAGAGAGCTAACTAGGCTCTGCGAGGTCGGGTTAAACGCGGATACGAAAAAGAGCGAGTTCTATTAGACCGAAGTCAAATATCTCGGTCTTATTATTAGAAGAGAAGGAATTCGGATAGACCCCTTAAAGGTCGCTGCTATAGCAGAATAGAAGCAGCCGAAGTCCAGAAACACTACCTAGATTAGAGCTTTTCTCGGTTTCTGCAGTTACTATTAACGATTTATTAAGGACTTTAGTAAGATAGCAAGACCCCTAAATAAGGCATTAAAGAAGGAGGCGGCTAGCCTATAGAACGAGAAGTGTACGGAGGCTTTTAACTGGCTAAAAGAAGTAGTAGCCTCGGCGCTAGTGGTAGCGTACTTCCGACTGGAAAAGACGATCTACCTAGAAACGGACGCTTCCAACATAGTAACAGTAGGGGTCCTTTCTTAATACGACGACGAGGGCGAGACCCTCTATCCGGTAGCCTTCTTTAGCAAGTCTATAAAGAAGGCTAAGCAGAACTACGCTATCTACAACAAGGAGCTGTTAGCTATTATCTAAGCTTTCGAGGAGTAGAAGCTGGAGCTTATAGCTAGAAAGAGCACGGTCCAGGTCCTTACAGACTATTAGTCGTTAACCTACTTTATAAAGATATAGAAACTCTCGCGCCGCTAGGCTCGGTAGGCTAGCTACTTATCCGGATTCGACTTTAAGATTACTTATTGACCCAGAGCTTAAAATAGAAAGCCTAACGCGCTAACAAAAAGAGAAGGGAAGACTAGCTACGCAAAGGAAGATCTAAATATATTCCAGAAGGTGTTAACTAAGCCGATAGTAGACGCCGAGGTGTTGAAAGAAGTAGGTATCTGCGCAGTAGAGCCGGCGACCGAGGAAGAGATGCTTTATAAAAAAGTAGAGCAGCTTAACTAGCAATAGAAGCTTAGTAAAACCGGTTTAGGGAAGTTAATAGTTCTAGAAGAACTAATTACAGAGGTTATCCAGCTAGTCTATAGTTCTAAGGATGTTGGCTATGCTAGCATAAAGAAGACGATAGAGGCTGTAAGGACAGTCTACTGGTTTCCGCGGATCTTCGAGCGGATCCACCGGTTTATCGCCAATTGCTACGTATATCGAGCTACGAAGCTGCGCTACGGCCTTCCAGCCGGTCTACTAAAGCTACTGCCGATCTCTAAGAAACTGTAGCAGCACATTACGATAGATTTCGTAACCGGCCTGCCGGATGCCGATAGATACAATGCTGCCCTTAACGTAGTAGATCGGTTAAGCAAGGAACGCTACTTTATCCCCTGTTAAGCAAAGGACGAAGGCACTACTATAGAAGAGACAGCGAGGATGCTGATTCAGCACGTATAGAAGCACTATAGCCTGCCGGACACTATTACTATAGATAGGGGTCCTTAATTTACTGCTAATATAAAGAAGGCTATTAACTAAGTTCTCGGAATTTGCGGAAGGCTTAGCACAGCTGCTTACCCTTAGACCGACGGTTAGTCTAAAGTAGCTAACTGTAAGATAGAGAAATATCTACGAATCTTCTGCAGTTATTATTAAGAAGAATAGGTTAAGGTGTTGCCAATAGCCGAATTCTGTGCTAACGCGGCACTGTCTAAGTCTACCTCGCTAGCGCCGTTCGAGATAACTTATAGCTATCTTCCGAGAATAAGCTTTCAACCGCCGAGTAGAACCGGCCCTTCGGAACCTTCTACCTTATCGAAGAGGGTTGCCGCCGCCGCGGCAGAAGCGCTTAAATCTCAGATAAAAGAAGCGATTAGGGTAGCGAAAGAGGCGATAGAATCGGCTTAGAAGAGGATAGTAACTCGAGCTAATAGAAAGCGGTCGCTAATAGAATTTGAAGAAGGCTAAAAGGTATAGCTTAATACGCGGAACCTAAGGCTAAAAGGAAACGCCAAGCTTAACTCCTACTACGTAGGTCCGTTTACGATAGTAGAAAAGAGGTCGCTAGTAACTTATTAGCTCTAGCTACCGAAGTCGTTCCGAGTCTACGATGTTTTCTATTTAGATCTGTTGAGTCTGGACCCTAAAGACGATCTTCCAGGACAGGGGTTTACTAAACCCCTCCTAATCGAGATAGACAGTAAAGAAGAAGAATAGGAGGTAGAAGATATAATAGATAGAAAAAAGATAAGGGGGTCCATCGAAGCAAGGATCTTATAGAAGGGGTAGCCGGAAGACTATAAATAGTATCTAGTCGAGAATCTCCGAAATTTGGCAGAGCTACTAAGAGAGTTTTATATCCAGAACCTAAAGAAGCTAAGACCTAAGTAGCTCCAAAGCTAATAGCTCTAGAAGAGATAGAAGAAGAAGAAAGACTACGTCCGCTCTTTTAGTGCGAAAACCGATAGAAACGATCGCAGCAGTACACTTAGCTAGAGTCCTCGATTACACCGTTACTGTCCGCCGGCTTTGTCGGTCGGATAATAACAGTAAGACCGAGGACGGCGCCACCGCTTCGGCGCACTTTGTAACCGTCTAGCTAACGCAACCAAAGCAGCTTTGCAGTAGCGCTTAAGGCCTTTAGTAAGGAAGAAAAAGAAGAAGAGATAGCGCGCTACAGACGGATCTATATAGACCCTCTGCAGCAGCGCACAGGCTAGTTACGCCGCAGCTTAGATAGCTGTCGGCTTAGGTCAGATAGCTCTAATTAGATAGAGGCTAAGTAAACGACTTCAGATAGCGCTAATGTAAGAAAAGAAGAAGATAACGAAAGAACATCATTTTCGAGATAGAAGGAATAAAGAGGTAACGTCAATTTTAAGAAGAATTTTCGTAGAAGAAGCCGCGAACCGGACGGAAGAAGAAGACAAAGAAGTGGAAGAAAAAGAAGAAAAGAAGGATAAGCGAAAAAAAAAGAAAGAGAGGCAAAGGACATAAATAGATAGAAAAAGGAGGGGGTCTAATTAGCCGGAATAAGATAAAGGAGGCAGAAGGGATAAGTAAGCGGTCGAGGGCGACTGCTAAAAAGGGAGGGAGGTAGTGTTACGGCAGCAGAAAGGGGTAGGACTAAGTAATAGAGTAGACCCTTGGAATTTCGGCTCGGCCCTTCCGGACTAAGCCGGGCCTTAGCATGCCACCCCTAAAGCCCTTACCTACCGCCACATAGATTCTTTTCCCTCCTTGGTTCGAGATATAGTTATTAAAACAGCCGTATTGAATTATATCTGCGCGCTCAGATTATAGACAAGATTAGCTAAAACTAGCTAACGTTTAAGGAATTTTACAGACTGTTTAGGAAATACGCTATTAAAGCTAAAGTGTCTAAGGATAAACAGCTACACTTACTAAGACAGAAGTTGAACCCTAAACTGGCCGGAGCTATAGCTTTAGTAGAAGACGAAGACCTTAAAGGCTTCGTGTACTAGGCGAGAGTTACTGCTAGAAATTTGACTGTATACGGAAGATCGGCAGTACGCGAACAGAATTAGAGATCGTCGTTAACGTAGACAACGCGACCCTCTGCCCTCTTCCGACGAAGCCCCTAGCAGCTATCTTATTTACTGCGTTTGCCGTTCGTCCCTACTTGTTACGTATATAGAAAACCCGGTTATATCGCTACCAGATGCTAAGCGACGACTTAGCAGAAGCAGGAATACTATACTACGAAGCCGACGCAGCCGAAAAAGAGCATCTAAGCTATAGAGCCGGCGCTGAACGACACGGACAGGATAGACGGGGGGGTGCTATTAAGAATCTTAGGAAAAGACTAGCTAGACGGATAGGCCCCCTACCTAGTATAAACAATAGGGCACTGCTACGAACCGCATCGCTAGAAGAAGAAGGGAGTATTAACAGCTGTAACGATCCGCTCTCGGCGGCAGTAGAAGTGAATACAGAGACCGCTATTATCCTTCTAATTACGATCTACTCTCTCGAAAGCTTGCGCCGCCTACTTTAATTAAAAGCCTTTATCGACATAGGAGCACTTATTGGCGCGGCGATCCACTATCGACTAGTTTAGAAACTAACGAAGAGATAAAGCTACCCAGTAGAGCTAGCGTCGCTGACGCGAATTTCGGCGTATAACGGACAAGACACGGAGAGCGTTACGCATTATATGCCGTTAAAGACTACCCTAGCTAGTCGCACTACAGAAGCAACGTTCCGAATTATAGACATCAAATAGTTTAACATTATTATCGAACAGGAATAGATAAAGAACCAGAAAGCCGTTATTAACGTAGATAAAGATATACTAAGGTTTAAAACCTAGCAGAATAGCACTGCCGCTATCGAATTAGTTACCGTTGTTACTGCAAAACCAAACGTCGCGGCTACTACCGCAGTTCCGGCCGACCGTTCTGATCCTCTAGATACAGTCAGAATAATAAGCTCGGAAGCCCTAACGACTCTTGCAAAGTTGCCGGAGAATAAGATCTATGCTATCTCGATAAAAGATATCGAAGACTACCGAAAGATAATAGCAGAAGAAGAAGTAGACCCGCTATAAGTGTTACTAAAAGAACTCTATAGCTACGCTAACGTGTTCTTATAAGCCGACTCTAACCTCCTGCCGCTCTATCGACCAGAATACAATAACAAGATCCGACTGAAAGAAGGAGCCGCGCTGCTAAGAACCGAACCCCTAAGACGACTATCGCTAGCCGAGCTAGACTAAGTAGAAGTGTTTGTTCGAGAAAACCTAGCGAAGCTTACTAAGCTTCTATTGCTGGTTAAGCTGCTCTACTTTTTTATAAAGCATCTCTTCCTCGGTCGCCGGCTCTACTGCGCAGATACCTACTTCTTTCAACACCTCGGCGTCTAATATCGGCCTAGTTAACACCTTCTGGAATATGTTTAGATCTTCCTTTGCGTAGCTAGTCTTCCCTTCTCTTCTCGTTAGCGCGTTAGCCTTTCTATTTTAAGCTCTGGGCCGATAAGTAATCTTAAAGTCGAATCCGGATAAGTAGCTAGCCTACCGAGCCTAGCGGCGCGAGAGTTTCTACATCTTTATAAAGTAGGTTAACGACTAATAGTCTGTAAGGACCTGGACCGTGCTCTTTCTAGCTACAAGCTCCAGCTTCTACTCCTCGAAAGCTTAGATAATAGCTAACAGCTCCTTGTTATAGATAGCGTAGTTCTGCTTAGCCTTATTTATAGACTTGCTAAAGAAGGCTACCGGATAGAGGGTCTCGCCCTCGTCGTCGTATTAATAGAAAAGAAGAAGAGCTACGTCCCTTCTATTAGTAAGAGAAAGCTAAAGAGACGATCGTAGTGGCGCGCTTAGTAGTAGTCGTTAACGCTGTCTATAGAGCCGAATAGCTTAGCTAGACAGGTTCTGTAGATAAAGTCGACGAAAGCCCCCTTTCCCTAGTGTCGCTCAAGCCTTAGTAACAAGAAATTAGAGGGTAGCGTCTGGACCTATATAGAGCTATAGCTTAGATCAGATAGCTCTATTTAGATAGCTCGAATTATATAGCAAGGGTTACATAGCACGAGTTAGAAAGACGCTAAGTAAAGGACTTTAGATAACGACGATATAAGAAAGAAGCAGACGAGAAAAGGACAATGTTTTTAAGATAGAAGAAAAGAAGAAGTAACGTCGATTTTAAGAAGAATTTTCGTAGAAAGAGCTGCGAACTAGACAGAAAAAGAAGACGAAAAAGTGGAAGAAAAAGATAAAGAAAAAGATAACGAAAAAGAGGAAGAAAAGAAGGCAGAAGCAGAAGGATAGATAGAAGAATAAGAAAGCCTAATTAGCTAGAACAAGATAGAAGGGACGGAAGAGATAAGTAAGCAGTCGAGGGCGACTGCTAATAAGGGGCATTACCAGACGAGGACCGGACATTACCTATAAAGTAAAAGTAACGATAGAGCTGCAAGGACACTACGAGTAGGACTTATACCTCTACGTCGTATAGGAAAAGTTAGGGTATAACCTAATATTAGGGAAGCTATAGATAGAGAGCTAGCAGGGCAAGCTAGACGTTGGACGAGGACGCCTGTACCTGGCAGCGACGAAGCAGAGGCTCCGAGACTAAGGGAGAGTTCTGTAGGGCAGCAACGCTAAGGCCAAAACTAACGCTAACGCCGAGGTTAACACTACGACTACAGATATTAAGAAAGCTTTAGCGCCTAAGAAATCGACGGACCCCTGTACGAAGCTCCTATTAGAATATACAGAATACCTAGACCTCTTCGAGCCAAAATCGGCCTCGAAACTACCTCTACACTAAGGAGAAGGGATTAACTACAATATCTAGCTAGAGCCCCGTCCGGATAGGAGCCTGCCCGAAGTACTGTACAGCCTACTGTATAGTATACCCTCTAGAGAACTCCTAGTACTACGCAAGACACTAGACGACCTACTTGCTAAAGGTTTTATTTGCGTAAGTACATTATCTGAAGGAGCCCTAGTGCTGTTTGTCTATAAGCAAGGCTCGGCCGGCTTGCGTTTTTGCATAGACTACAGGAGCATTAACGCAATTACTAAGAAAGACCGGTACCCCCTGCCCCTTATTAAGGAGACCCTTAGACGGATTAGCAAGACAAAGTAGTTTACCAAGCTTAACGTAGTCTCGGCCTTCTACAAGATACGGGTTAAGGAAGGCTGTAAATAGATAACCGCCTTCTATACGAGATATAGTCTTTTCGAGTAGCTTGTTACCCCCTTTAGCCTTGCCAACGTACTAGCAACCTTCTAGAGGTACATTAACAGGTTCCTGTAAGGGCTACTAGACGACATCTGCTCTGCGTACCTCGATAATATACTAGTGTTTATAGACAGGACCTACGAAGACTACGTACAGGATGTTAAGAAAGTGCTAGACTGTTTGCAACAGGCTGGATTGTACCTCGACATCGACAAATATAAATTCGGGATACAGCGTACGAAATACCTAGGGCTTATTATTAAGGCAGGGAAAGGCATTAGTATAGACTGGAAGAAGATCGATGCTATTAAGCAGTAGAAGCCCCCTACGAGTGTTAAGGGCGTACGAGAATTCCTTAGGTTTGCCAACTTCTACTGCCAGTTTATACGGAACTACTCGGAGATCGTACGCCCCCTAGTCGAGCTAACATATAAGGATAAACAGTTTAAGTAGACGGACGAGTGTAAAGGAAGCTTTAACAGGCTAAAGGAGCTCTTTACTATAGGACCAACGCTCGCTGCCTTCGATCTAGAACGTACGACGATACTGGAAACCGACTCCTTAGGGTACTGTATAGGAGGTATCTTGTCGTAGGTAGGCCCGGACAGGCTCCTACACCTATACGCGTACTTCTCTAAGAAGAACTCTCTAGCTAAGTGCAACTACCCTATCTACAACAAGGAATTGCTAGCAGTTATACAGTGTTACAAGGCATAGGATAGAGAACTCTACTCGGTTCCTAAGTTCCTCGCCCTAACCGACTATAAGAACCTCGAGTACTTTACGCAACCCCGGAAGCTTTCTAAGAGACACGTACGATACGCGATATACCTAAGCCGATTTAATATAAGACTCTAGTATCGTAAGGGAAAGGACAACAGCAGGGCTAACGTACTATCTAGACGGGATCAAGATATACTAGCGACGTACGACGACGACCGACTGAAATTACGAACGTTCTAGATATTTAAGGAAGAACTAGACGAGGAGACTATCCGCCTAGCAGCAACACACATATAGGAACCCTAGCTACAAGCATAGGAAGAAGCAGTAGAAAAGGACGACGTATACCGAGGGGTCTATACAGCGATCTAAGGAGGACAGCGGAAGCTCCTAGCAGAGCTCTACCTTAAGGTGCTAGCAGCAGAGTGCATAGTAGACGAGGAGAACAACCTAAAGTTCAGGAACCGGATTTAGGTCCTAGCAGACAAGAAGCTCTGTACGAGCTTAATACAACAGGCGTATAATTCTATAGCAACCGGGTATCTAGAGTGTAAGGGCTTAAGAATCTTAGTTTAGAAACTTAAGGCTAGGTATCTATATAAAGGAACTAATAGGCAGTTCTTTCGTCGTTAGCTACTGTACAATTTGTACCTACGAAGCCAAGCTAGCAATTTCCCTCTATATAGGGGTGTAGGAGTTTCGCTCTATACAGAGGTTTAGGAGTTTCTTTCTATATAGGGATGCAGAGTTTTCCCTACGTATTGATCCGGGCACGCAGATATAATTCAATACGGCCTTTTTAATAACTATATCTCGAACTAAGGAGGGAAAGAAGTCTATATAGTAGTGGGTAAGGGCTTTAGGGGTAGTATGCCAAGGCCCGGCTCGGTCCAGAAGGGCCGAGCCAAAATTCTAAGGGTCTACCCTATTACTTAGTCCCACCCCTTTCTGCCGCCGCAACACTACCCCCCTCTCTTACTAGCAGTCGCCCTCGACCGCTGACTTATCTATCTCTTTTTTTTTATATTATCGCTAACTAACGTCTTTACTTCAGTGTCTATCTAGTCGGAGCTATCTGATCTGTGCTGGCAGCTATCTAAGCTGCGGCGAGGCTGGCCTGTGCGCCGCCGCAGAGGTCTATATAGATCTATCCGCGGCTCGCTATCTTCTTCTTCTTTTTCTTCTTTACTATAGCCTTTGGCGCTACCGCGAGGCTGCTTTAGTTGCATCGGCTTCGTTCTTTTCCGTTATTATTCGTCCAGCCAAGCCGGCGGATAGTAGTAACAGAGAGCAAAGACCGTTACAAAGCGCGCTAACGGTGGCGCCGTCTTCGGCCTTCTAGCTATTATCCGACCAGCCTTGCCGGTTGGCGGTAGTAGTGGTAGAGCCTAAGACCCCGGCTAGCGACTTCTACGATCGTTTCTATTAGCTTCTGCGCTAGTAGAGCGGACGCAGGTTTTCTTCTTCTTTATTAACTTCCGAGCCACTTAGGCTTCGGCTTCCTCGGGTTCCGGACGTAAAACTCTCTTAGTAGCTCCGCCAAATTCCGGAGATTCTCGACTGGATACCATTTATAGTCTTCTGGCTATCCTTTCTACGAGATCCTTGCTTCGACGGACCCTCTTATTTTTCTTATATCTACTATATCCTCTACCTCCTAATCTTCTTCTTTACCGTCTATCTCGATTGGTGGGGGTTCGGCGAACCCCTGTTCCGGAAGGCCGTCGTCAGGGTCCAAGCTCAGCAGATCCGAATAAAAGACACTGTAGATCCGGAATAACCTCAGTAGCTGGAGCCGATAAGTTACCGGCGACCTCTTTTCTATTATCTTAAACAGACCTACGTAGCGGGAGTTAAGCTTGGCGTTGCCTTTTAGCCTTAGGCTCCGCGTGTTAAGCTATACCTTTTAGCCTTCTTCGAATTCTATTAGTAACCGCTTTCTATTAGCTCGAGTTACTATCTTCTTCTAAGCCGATTCTATCGCCTCTTTCGCTACCCTAATCGCTTCTTCTATCTAAGATTTAAGCGCTTCGACCGCAGCAGCGGCGACTCTCTTTAACGAAGTAGCAGTAGAAGATTCCAAAGAGCTAGATTCGTTCGGCGGTTGAAAGCTTATTCTCGGAAGATAGCTACAAGTTATCTCGAACGGCGCCAGTAAGGTAGCCTCGGACTGTGCCGAATTGGCGCAGAATTCGGCTATCGGCAACACCTTAACCCACTCTGCTTAATAATAACTGCAGAAGATTCGTAGGTATTTTTCTATCTTACAGTTAGCTACTTCGGACTGACTGTCCGTCTAAGGGTAAGCGGCCGTGCTAAGCTTTCCTAGATTCCGAGAACTTAGTTGATAGCCTTCTATACATTAGCAGTGAATTAAGGACCCCTATCCGTAGTAATAATGTCTGGAAGGCTATAGTGCTTCTATATATGCTGAATTAGCATTCGCGCCGTCTCTTCTGTAGTGGTTCCTTTATCCTTAGCTCGGCAGGGGATAAAGTGGCGTTCTTTGCTTAGTCGATCTACTACATTAAGTATAGCATTATATCTATCGGAATCCGGCAAGCCGGTTACGAAATCTATCGTAATATGCTGCTACAGTTTCTCAGGGATTGGAAGTAGCTTTAACAGACCGGCCGGAAGGCCGTAACGTAGCTTCGCGGCTCGGCAGACGTAGCAATTGGCGATAAACCGGTAGGTCTGCTCGAAGATTTGCGGAAACCAGTAGATCGTCCTTACGACTTCTATCGTCTTCTTCGAGCCTGCGTAACCGACATCCTTGGAACTATAAACCAACTGGATAACCTCTGTAATTAGTTCTTCTGGAATTATTAGCTTCCCTAAGCCTGTTCTGCCGAGTTTCTGCTGTTAATTAAGCTGCTCCACTTTCTCGTAGAGTGTCTCTTCCTCGGTTAGCAGTTCTATTGTGCAGATCCTTACTTCTTTTAACACCTTAGCGTCTACTATCCGTTCGGCTAACACCTTTTGGAACATGTTCGGATCTTCTTTCGCGCGGCTAGTCTTTCCTTCCCTTCTCGTTAGCGCATCGGCTTTTCCGTTTTAAGCTCCGGGTCGATAGGTAATCTTGAAGTCGAATCTGGATAGATAGGCGGCCTACTGAGCTTGGCGGCGTAATAGCTTTTGCGTCTTTATAAAGTAGGTTAGTAACTGATAGTCTGTAAGGACTTAGACCGTGCTCTTTCTATCTATAAGTTCCAGCTTCCACTCCTCGAAAGCTTGAATAATAGCTAATAGTTCTTTATTGTAAATTGCGTAGTTCCGCTTAGCCTTATTTATAGACTTGCTAAAGAAAGCCACTAGATAGAGGGTTTCATCGTCTCTATATTGAGAAAGGACTCCGGCGGTTACTGTATCGGCAGCGTCCGTCTTAAGATAGATCGTTTTTTCCAGTCGGAAGTGCGCTAGAACCGGCGCTGAGGCCACTGCTTCTTTTAGTTAGATAAAAGCTTCTGTGCACTTCTTATTCTATAGGCCAGCGGTCTCCTTCTTTAATGCTTCGTTTAGGGGTCTCGCTATCTTGCTAAAGTCCTTAATAAATCGCCGATAGTAGCTGCAGAATCCGAGAAACGCTCTGATTTGTGTAGTGTTTCCGGATTTCGGCTGCTTCTATTCCGCGACGGCGGCGACCTTTAAGGGGTCTATCCGAATTCCTTCTCTTCTGACGATAAGACCGAGATATTTAACCTCGGTCTAATAGAACTGGCTCTTCTTTGTGTCTGCGTTTAATCCGACCTTACAGAGCCTAGTTAGCACCTTTTCAATGTGGTCCGTATGCTGCTCTCTCGTTCTATTAGTGTAAATAAGAATGTTGTCTAAGTAGATAGATACAAACCGCTCTGGCATGTCTATAAAGGTGTGGTTTATAAAGCGTTGCTACACTGCTAGTGCATTAGTAAGTCCGAAAGGCATTACCAACTACTTGAAATTGCCTATGCGCGTAGCGAATGTCGTAAGATCTTCTGTTTGTCCTTCCTTATTCCTTAGTCGGTAAAACGCTTAACGAATATCCAGCTTACTAAACTACTTAGCTTTAGCTATTCGTTATATAGTCTTATCGATTAGCAGCAGCAGATATACATCTTTCTTAGTAACCTTATTAAGGCTACGGTAGTCTACGCACAGTCGGAGACTACCTTTGGGTTTCTGTACGAAAAGGATCGGTAATGCACACTCGGCGGAGCTCAGTGTAATAAACTTCTTCGCTAGGTTTTCTCGAACAAACACCTCTACTTAGTCCAGCTCGGCCGGCGACAATTGTCTTAGGGGCTCGGTTCTTAGCAGCGTAGCTCCCTCTTTTAGTCGGATCTTGTTGTTATATTCCGGTCGGTAGAGCGGCAGGAGGTTGGAGTCGGCTTTTGAGAACACGTTAGTGTAGCTGTAGACCTCTTTCGGTAACACCTCTAGCGGATCCACTTCTTCTTCTGCTATTATCTTCTAGTAGTCTTCGATGTCCTTTATTAAGATAGCGTAAATCTTATTGCCTAGCGACCTCGCGAGGGTCGTTAAAGCTTCTAAGCTTATTATTCCGATCGTGTCTAGAGGGTCGGACCGATCTATCGGAACCGCTTCGATAGTCGTAACATTCGGTTTCGCGGCGACGGCGGTAACCGATTCGGCGGCGACTCCGCTCTGCTGGTTTTTGAACCCTAGCGTACCTTTACCTACGTCGATAACGGCTTTCTAGTTCTTTATTTATTTCTGCCCTATAATAATGTCGAACTGTCCGATGTCTATAATTCGGAACGTAGCTTCCGTAGTCCGACTAGCTAGTATAGTCCTTAATAGTATATAGTGCGTAACACTTTCCGTGTCCTGTCCGTTGTACGCCGAAATTCGCGTTGGCAACGCTAACTCTACCGGATAGCCGTATCCCTTTATTAGTTTCTAAACCAACCGATAGTGGATCGCTGCTCCAATAAGAGCTCTAGTATCGATAAAAGCTTTCAGCTAGAGCAGTGGGCGTAACTTCTTAATAGGGTGGATCGTAATAGGAAGGATAATAGCGGTCTCCGTATTTACTTATACTGCCGCTAAGAGTAGATCGTTACAACTGTTAATGCTTCCTTCTTCTAGTAGCACAGATCGCGCTAGTGCCCTATTGTCTATGCTAGATAGGGGGCCTATCCGTCCAGCTAGTCTTTTCCTAAGATCCTTAGTAGCACTCTACTATCTATACTGTTAGTGTCGTTCGGAGCCGGCTTAATAGCTTGGACAGTCTTTCTCAGCGGCTGCGGCTTTATAGCACGATATTCCTGCTTCTGCTAGGCCGTCGCCGGACATCTGGTAGCGATATAGCCAGGCTTTCCGCACGCGTAGCAGGTAGGGACGAACGACGAACGCGGCGAATAAGATAGCTGCTAGGCGGGGCCTCGTCGGAAAGGTATAGGGGATCGTATTGTTAGCGTCGTCGATAGTTTCTAGTACGATTCGCGCGATGCTGATTTCGCGTAAGTACTCAGGTTTCTAGCGGTTACTCTCGCTCGGTGCACGAAGCTCTCGAGGTCTTTATCTTCTACCGAAGCTATAGCTGCAGCCAGTTTAGGGTTTAACTTCTGTCTTAGCAAGTAAAGCTGCTTATCTTCTAACACTCTAGCTCTAATAGCATATTTTCTGAACAGTCTATAGAACTCCTTAAACGTCTGCCGGTTCTGGTTGATCTTATCCAGTTGCTTACAGGCTGTCTTCTTTCGGAAGGGGTCTCCGAAGCATTGGTCCAGCGCTTTAATTGCTTCTTCGGCGGTTACCTCTTCTAGGTCCGCTACTAGCGAAAAAGCTTTACCTTCTAATCGCGATTCTAGGTAGGCCAATCTATCTCCTGCACTGCTTCCGGCGTAATCGCAGTCTATCTTGTTCTTTATCTTTTTCTTAAATGCCTCCCAGTCCTTAGGGTCTCCGCCTCTAAACGCCGGTAGGTTAGGTAGTAACGTTACCGAGGTGCCGCCTTAACTGTAGGCCGCCGGTAAGGCAGTCTCTGCTTGTTCTTCTTAATATAGTAGGAGCGCCGACGATATCGCTGCTTCTATCTTAGCTAACTAAGTCGTTATTGCCTTTAGTTGTGCTAGTCGATTCGCTGCTTAGTTTTCTAGCATATCGATAATCGTCTCTGCCGATTCCTTCTCAGCCCTTACTGCTTCGTTTTCCTCTCTTAACTGCCTCTTCTCTTCTAGGGTTCTTTAAAACAGCGTCTTAATGTTAGGGGGCGCCGCCTAGCCTAGGTCCTAGACCTAAGCCAGCCGTCGCCCTAAGGACTGCGACTTAGCAGCGCCAGCACGACCCTACCCTCTGTATAAAGTTACCGATACGACCCTACTCCTGTACAGAGGGAGAATCCTATAGCCCTATATAGAGGGGAATTGCCGCTCCTCTAAACAGAGGGAAAACTCTGCACTACTATATAGAAGGAAACTCCCGATCCTCTATATAGAGTGTAAACCTTGCACCCCTATATAGAGGGAAATCGCTAGCTTGGCTTCGTAGGTACAAATTGTACAGCAGCAGACAACGAAGGAACTGCCTATTAGTTCCTTTATATAGATACCTAACCTTAAGTTTCTAAACTAAGATTCTTAAGCCCTTATATTAGGAACTAATCTTACTGTTAGTAACTACAGTAATACAACAAAGATAGACAGCAACATCCCTATAGAACCTACGGCTATGCAGGATTAGATGCACTGCGCGTACAAGGAGCTGCTAGCACACAAGAGGCAGCTCAAACAGCAAGTAAGCTACTAGGCTGCGATAATTTCCTAACAGGAACAGGAGCTACGACAGCTTAGGGCGTCCGATTGCAATCCGACCCCTACGACGACGACGACGACAACGAACACAACGGCCTACACCCCGGCCCCTAAGAGCAAACTCCCTAACGTTACTACTTACGATAGTAAGGCTCTGGCCGAGTACCCCTCCTAGGCTGCCTAGATACGCTCTAAGCTTCTAGTCGACTTAGGAGCATACCCGACTAAGCTAGACAAGGTAGTGTACCTCTTTAGGAGGTTAAAGGGCAGGGCAGCAGCACGGATTCTGCCGTACTAGAAGACGGCTATTGCTAACCTAGCAATAGCAACTACGACGATGCTTTAGGCAGCTCTTAACAGGAGCTACAAGGACCTAGACTGCAAGAGCCGAGCACTCCTACAGGTTAACACAATAAACCAAGGCTGTAAGACTATACGAGAGTTCCTCGCAGAATACGACCAGACCCTAGCAAAGGCAGGAGGACTCTAATAGGAGGACAGGGTAAAAATTACTAACTTAAAGATAGGCCTCTCTAAGGAGATTATAACAGGACTAGTAGGCGCAATGCGACCGGCTACGTACGAGGAATTCTGTAATCTCCTTAGGATAGTCGACAACTAGCAGCGTAGGCTTAGACGGATAAGCTGCGCTTATAAGATGCGACAACCCCTCTAGCAGCAGACAGACGCTATAGACAAGGAACTAACGACGACGAGAGTAGCGGCAGCCGTTACCGTACAGCTAAGGGCTGCTACTAAAAGGGTATAGTAGGTAGATATAGCTACCCTTAACAAGAGACAAGCAGAAGGGAGCTGCTACAGGTATAGCAAGATAGGCTATACTGCACGGAATTACAGGCTTTTGCCAGCAGAGAGACCTAGGGGACAGCCGACTAATGTAAGGGTAGCAACTGCGGCGCCCTAATAAGAGAATTAAGAGTCCCTCTCGGACGACAACGAGTCGGGAAAAGAGTAGCCTCTAAGCGAAGGCTCTACTAGAGGCGTATACGAGATAGATTGCCAAATCAAAGCACTACTTAGCTATCTTTTAAGAGCAATTACATAACGACTACACTGTTTATCGTACGACCTACGCTAAACGGGACCGCTATAGCGCGGACACTAATTAATACAGGATGTTTAGTGTACGGAGTAATTAGCGCAGACTTCGTACAGAAACACTATATCGAGACGACCCCTATAGTACCTGTACGTATACTAGGCATTACTGGGCGAGGACTGGACATTACCTATATAGTAAAAGTAATAATAGAGCTGCAGGGACACTACGAGCAGGACTTATACCTCTATATCGTACAGGACAAGTTAGGGTATAACCTAATATTAGGGAAGCTATAGATAGAGCGCTAGCGGGGCAAGCTAGACGTTAGACGAGGACAGCTGTACCTGGCAGTAACGAAGTAGAGGCTCCGAGACCAAGGGAGGGTTCCGCAGGGCGGCAATGCCCAGGCCGAAATCAACACTGCGACCGCGGACATTAAGAAGGTATTAGCGCCTAAGAAGGCGACGGACCCCTGTACGAAGCTCCTAGCAGAACACGCAGAATACCTAGACCTCTTCGAGCCGGAGTCGGCCTCGAAACTGCTACTATACTAAGGAGAAGGAATTAACTACGATATCTAGCTAGAGCCCTGTCTAGATAGGAATCTGCCTAAAGTGCCGTATAGCTTACTGTACAGTATGTCCTCTAGAGAACTCCCAATACTGCGCAAGACACTAGACGATCTACTTGCTAAAGGTTTTATTCGCGCAAGTACCTTGTCCGCAGGAGCCCTAGTACTGTTTGTCTATAAGGAGGGCAAGGCCGGCTTGCGTTTCTGCGTAGACTACAGAAGCATTAACGCGATAACCAAGAAGGACCGGTACCCCCTACCCCTTATTAAGGAGACTCTCGGACGGATTAGCAAGGCAAAGTAGTTTACTAAGCTTAACGTAGTCTTAGCTTTCTACAAGATACGGATTAAGGAAGGCTGTAAATAGATAACTGCCTTCTATACGAGATGGAGTCTTTTCGAGTAGCTTATTACCCCCTTTAGCCTTGCTAACGCACTAGTAACCTTCTAGAGGTACATTAACAGGTCCCTATAAGGGTTACTAGACGATATCTGTTCGGCGTACCTTAACGACATACTGGTTTTTATAGACGGCACCTATGCAGACTACGTACAGGACGTTAAGAAGGTACTAGATCGACTGCAACAGGCTGGCTTATACCTCGACATCGACAAATGTAAATTCAGTATATAACGTACGAAATACCTAGGGTTTATTATTAAGGTAGGGAAAGGCATTAGCATAGACAGGAAGAAGACTAATGCTATTAAGCAATAGAAGCCGCCTACAAGTGTTAAGGGCGTACAGGAATTCCTTAGGTTTGCTAACTTCTACTGCTAGTTTATACAGAACTACTCGGAGATCGTACGCTCCCTAGTCGAGCTAACATATAAGGACAAGCAGTTTAAGTAGACAGACGAGTGTAATAGAAGCTTTAACAGGCTAAAGGAGCTCTTTACAACAGGACCAACGCTTACTGCCTTTAATCCAGAATGTACGACGATACTAGAAACTAACTCCTTAGGGTACTATATAGAGGGTATCCTGTTATAGGTAAGCTCGGACGGACTTCTGCATCTATATACGTACTTCTCTAAGAAGAACTCCCTAGCTAAGTGCAACTACCCTATCTACGACAAGGAATTGCTAGCAGTCGTACAGTATTACGAAGTGTAGGATAGAGAACTCTGCTCGGTTCCCGAGTTCCTTGCTCTAACTAACTACAAGAACCTCGAGTACTTTACGCAACCCCAGAAGCTGTCTAAGAGACACGTACAATAGGCGATGTACCTAAGCCGATTTAATATAAGGCTCTAGTATCGTAAGGAAAAGGACAATAGTAGAGCCGATGCGCTATCTAGATAGGATTAGGATATGCTAACGACGTACGAGGACGACCGGCTAAGATTATAGACATTCTAGATGTTTAAGGAGGAGCTAGGCGAAGGGACTATCCGCCTAGCAGCGACACATATATAGAAACCCTAACTGTAGGTATAGGAAGAGGCAGTAGAAAAGGACGACGTTTACCGAGGGGCCTGTACAGCGATCTAAGGAGGACAGCGGAAGCTCCCAGCAGAGCTTTACCTTAAGGTGTCAGCAGTAGAGTGCACAGTAGACGAGGAGAACAACCTAAAGTTTAGGAATCGGATTTAGGTCCTAGCAGACGAGAAGCTCTATACGAGCTTAATACAACAGGCGCATAATTCTATAGCAACTAGGCACCTAGGACACAAGGAGACGTATAGTATCGTCGCTAGGGACTACTACTAACTGGCGATAGCAAAGGACATCCGCAGGTTTATACAGAACTGCGATGTCTGCAGACGGACGAAGCCGTAGCGTAAACTAAAGCATAGGTTGCTGAAACCCCTACTAATACCGGACCGGTCCTAGCAAGACCTAACAGTAGACTTTATTACAGACCTCCCTAAAAGCGACGGACGGCGGAACATTATAGTAGTTACAGACAAGCTAACGAAGGGGGTAATATTAGAAGGAATAGACTCTATTGCGGCTAAAGACACTGCTTAGGCATTTATACAGACGACGTTTAGCAAGCACAGGTTCCCTAGGTCAATTGTATCGGAGTAGGGTACATAGTTTACAAGTTAGCTCTAGGCAAGGGTATATTAATTGTTCAACGTAGAGCGTTGCCTATTAACCGTATAGCACCTATAGACGGACGGCGCAACGGAGAGGGTTAATTCGACGTTGGAAGCGTATCTCTAAGCATACGTTGACTACAACTAGACAAACTGGAATCGCCTCCTCCCTATAGCGGAGCTAGCTATTAACAGCTATATAGCTAACGCTACAGGATTGTCCCCCTTCTTTATAGCCTACAGATACGACTACTCCCTGCTCCTACCGACCCCGAGCAGCGCTACCCTACGCTCTATACGATCCCTAATTTAGTAAGGAGAGGCTATCGTATAGACGATTACGAACGCCTATTAATAGGCAAAAGCGAGTCTAGCTATAGCTTAACAGAATGCAGAGAAGCAGGCCAACAAGGGACGACAGGCTGCACTAAGGTACAAGGCAGGAGATAAGGTCTAGTTAAACTAGCGCAACATCCGTATAGACCGGCCGAGCAAGAAACTAGATTAGAAGAACCGGAAGTTTACAGTAGTCTAACTAGTAGGGACATACGCTGTACGACTCGACACTCTCCTAGGGATCTACCTAGTCTTCTATATAGACCTCGTACAGCTAGTATATACAGACCCCCTAATGCACTAGACGACAGACGACGCGCGCCTACTAGCGATTATTACTAAAGGCTGGGAAGAATACGAGGTAGAAGGAATCCTTAAGAGCCGAAGGAAGCGGAAGAGGGCAGAGTACCTAGTTAAATAGAGAGGGTAGGCAGAGCCTATATAGAAACTGTACGAGGCCCTGCAGGACACAACTGCACTAGACAGGTAGGAGGAGAACTATCCCCCTACCTAGTTACAGTAATACTGCGCCGTATAGCGAGAAGGGGCACGATCTACCCTAGATACAGGGCAGCCGCCGGCAACTTAGGCTGCCGAAGGATCGGGAATTAAGACGTAGGACCCTACCGGATCCTACCGACACTACACTGTACTACACTATACGGAAGGGGGCAGGAGGAAGGGAACAGCTAGGAGACAGGTAGGAATAAGAGTGGAAGTAGGAGGGGAACGAGAGCAACACTGTCCGAAAGCTTTTATATACTACCTTAGGGTAGCTTACTGGCTACTACCCCCTAGGACTAGGGCAGCCGACTCTATACCCGAAATCTTAATTACCTCCCGGCCGGCAGGGGCCCCAACACTAGAAGGAGTAGAAGAGCAGCTTAGCAGCATTCTGCTGCTTATTAATATAGTACCTAAGACGTTAGCTAGGACTGTACGAAGTAGGAAGACTATACGAACCGGAAGCGGAGTTGCTAGCTAAGCTGAACATCCTATAGCTAGAGGTGGAGGTGTAGGAGGACAGGCCGGCAACTACAAGAGAGTTACGACAGCACTAGGCGGACGGAATAGTAGCGTTAGTAGTAGTAGTTGTAGTTAGTAGTAGTAGTAGTTATAGTAATTGTAGTAGTAGTAGACGGCTAGGCGGACAGGTAGCAGATAGAGGAATAGAAGAGAAAGAGAAGAAGAGAGAGAGAAGGGGGGAAGGGTTAATATACAGAGTAGTAGCTGCCTGCTATGTAAGGCAATAGCAACTAGGGCAGCTGCTACAACTGTATAAGGGAGGGCAAACGAGGCAACTACGACCTAGTGCCTAGACGAGCGACGGCCCTATAGACGACCGGACGGAGGCTGGAACATCTACCTAGGAGCTAAACTCCGGACAGCGACAAGGGCACAGGGACAGAGCTAGACGGCCCGCTGCCGCCAGACCGTATAGCTAGGACGCAGAGTATATAGCTAGGGCTATAGGGTAGGAGGTAAATAGACAGACAGGACTAAGCACCTCCTACACCTTTATAACCGCTTGCACGTCCTCCTCCGCCTTAGCTTCGGTATCCTTAAAGTAGCAAACGGAATCGGTTAAGATTAGGTAGAAGCGATCTAGTACTACCTGCCTTCCCTGCTAGCAGGTCCTCCTCTGCCTTAGCTACAGGATCTAGACAGATAGGGCTAAGGTTGCAACAGCGTAGAGGGAGGGCATCTAGTAGGCATTGCCGACTAGCAAGTACCTGGACGAAGACAGGAAAGCGCTACCTACTAGAGGAACCCTAAGAGCTAAGGGTATACGACACGCCGTCGTACGAAAGAAGCACTATAAGAAGGGAGGGGGGTACTGTTAGGGGGCGCCGTCCAGCCTAGGTCCTAGACCTAAGCTAGCCGTTGCCCTAAGGACTGCGACTTAGCAGCGCTAGCACGACCCTACCCTCTATATAGAGTTACCAATACGACCCTACTCCTGTATAGAGGGAGAATCCTATAGCCTTATATAGAGGAGAATTGCCGCTCCTCTAAACGGAGGGAAAACTCTGCACTACTATACAGAGAAACTCCCAATCCTCTGTACAGAGTGTAAACCTTATACCCCTGCATAGTGGGAAATTGCTAGCTTAGCTTTATAGGTACAAATTGTACAGCAGCAGACAACGAAGGAACTGCCTATTAGTTCCTTTATATAGATACCTAACCTTAAGTTTCTAAACTAAGATTCTTAAGCCCTTACACTTAATAAGGTCTATGCCGTCGTAGACCTTCTCTATTCCGTTCTCGTTTACGTAGTCTTTAAGTTCCTCGAGCGTACAATCGTAGATCTTCTTATATTTAGTTATTCGTTCCTTAATCTCCGCGGTTTCTTCTGCTGTAGAACCTCTAATAATAAACTTATTATTAATAACGCTAGAGCGCCTACTCGCTCTGTTAGTCTTTTCTCTCCTGCTTCTGCTGCGGCCTATAACGCCGCCTTCTACTGTTAAGAAGCTCTCTATAGCTGTCTTCCGGTGCTAGGAGTTGTTGGTTTGGTGTATGTATGCGCGTGCGTTATTCGGGTTGCCGGATAGTTTAACGGGCCCTTTCGCGTAGCGCAGAGTTAGTGTAGTAAGTGAGTTCGAGATATAATAATCCAGGCACGCAGATATAATTTAATACGGCCTTTTTAATAACTATATCTCGAACTAAGGAGGAAAAGGGGTCTATGTAGTGGTAGGTAAGGGCTTTAGGGGTGGTGTGCCAAGGCCCGGCTCGGTCCGGAAGGGCCGAGCCGAAATTCCAAGGGTCTACCCTATTACTTAGTCCTACCCCTTTCTGCCGCTGCAACACGTATAGAGGGGCGGCTATTTCCCTCTATATAGGGACGTAGGATTCTCCCTCTATATAGCAGTAGGGTCGTATTAGTAACGCTGTACAGAGAGTAGGGTTATGCTAGCGCCGCTAAGTTGCAATCCTTAGGGCGACAGCTAGCTTAGGTCTAGGACCTAGCTGGACGGCGTCCCCTAACATTACCCCCCTCTCTCCTTATAGTCTCGTCCCTATACGCTGTCGTATCGCACAATTGCTCGTAGCGTTCCCTTTCCAAATAGCGCTCGCCTATACCCGTCCGGTTGTCTGTAAAGTCGACTGTCGTCTAGACACTTGCTAGTCGGCAATGTCCGCTAGATGCTCTCCCTCTACGCTGCTGCAACCCTAGGCCTGTCTATTTGGATCCCGAAGCTAAAGCAGAGGAGGGCCTGTAAGCAGGGGCAGCAGGTAGTGCTAGATTGCTTCTACCTAATCTTAACCGATTCTGGTTACCCCTTTACGGATGCCGAAGCTAAGGCTAAGGAGGACCTACGAGCAGTTATAAAGGTGCGGGAGGCGCTCGGTTCCGTCTAGTTTATTATTTTCTACAGTCGCATCCTAGGCCTTAGTTTAGGGCAGGAACTTCGTATATAGGCTTCTGTAGGGCTCCTGCCGTATGCAGGTAAGCTGTCCTGTCCTTACCTGTCTATTTACCCTTACTCTATTATCTAGACAGGAACCCCGTCCTCCGGTCTAGGCGTACGATCTGCAATCCTATGCCTTTTGTTTAGTGCTTCGGTCGCCGGCTATAGTCTTAGGAGTTTAGGTAGGTGTTCCCGCCTGTTATCGTCTGTAGGGTAAGGTAGTAGTCGTTTACCTAGCGGTCGTCTATACAGCCTCGGGCGGGCCAGTTATCTCGTACAGTCCTACCCTACCCCGTACTAGCTCTATTTCTATTCTTCTACCTTTCCCTACTTCCTGTACCTATGCTATACTTCTTATAGGTTCCCTAGTGTCGTCTCTTCTTTTATATCCCTAGGGATAGATGTCTCTAGTTCCTCTCTATTCCTGCTCCTCCTTTGCAGCTTCCTAGTCTTGCCTATAGCTGCCTAACATCTCTTGTAGCTGCCCGGTCTAGGCTGCAGTCGCCTAATCTTACTTGCAGCTGCCCTATCTTGCAGCTACTATCTGTCCTACCCTGTATAGTACAGTGTTACTGCGACTGTTTACTAGGGTGTCTCTCCTCCTACCTGTCTAGTGCCTGTATGTCCTAGAGAGCCTTATACAGTTCCTATGTAGGCTCTGCCTAACCTGTCTATTTAACTAGGTATTCTATCTTCTTCTGCTTCCTCTAGCTCTTAAGGATTTCTTCTACCTTATACTCTTCCTAGCCTTTAGTAATAATCGCTAGGGGGCGCGCGTCGTCCGTCGTCTAGTGCAGCAGGAGGTCCGCGTATACTGGCTGTACGAGGTCTATATAGAAAACCGGGTAAATCCCTAGAGGAGTGTTAAGCCGTGCAGCGTGTGTTCTTACCGGCTAGATTACTGTAAACTTCCGGTTCTTCCAATCTAGTTTCTTGCTCGGCCAGTCTGTACAGATGTTGCGCTAGTTTAGCTAGACCTTATCTCCTACCTTATACCTTAGTGCAGCCTACCGTCCCTTGTTAGCCTGCTCTTCCGCATTCTGTTAAGCTATAGCTAGACTCGCTTTCGCCTATTGCTAGACGTTCGTAATCGTCTGTACGATAGCTTCTCCCTGCTAAATTAGGGATCGTATAGGGCGTAGGGTAGCGCCGCTTAGGGTCGGTAGGAGCAGGGAGTACTCGTATCCGTAGGTTATAAAGAAGAGGGACAGTCCTGTAGCGTCCGCTGTACAGCTATTAGTAGCTAGTCCCGCTAAAGGGAGGAGGCGGTTCCAGTTTGTCTAGTCGTAGTCGACGTACGCTTAGAGGTACGCTTCCAACGTTAAATTAACCCTCTCTGTCGCGCCGTCCGTCTGCGGGTGCTATACGGTTAATAGGCGACGTTCTACGTTTAACAACTGGCAGACCCTTGCCTAGAGCTAGCTCGTAAACTGTGTACCCTAGTCCGATACAATTAACTTAGGGAATCCGTACTTGCTAAACGTTGTCCGTATAAATGCCTAAGCAGTGTCCTTAGCTATAGTAGAGCCTATTGCCTCTAGTATTACCCCCTTCGTTAGCTTGTCAGTAACTACTATAATGTTCTGCTGTCCGTCGCTCTTAGGGAGGTCTGTAATAAAGTCTACTGCTAGGTCCTGCTAGGGCCGGTCCGGTATTAGTAGGGGTATCAGCAGCCTGTGCTTTAGTCTACGCTAGGGCTTCGTCCGTCTGTAGACATCGCAGTTCTATACGAACCTATAGATGTCCTTTGCTATCGCCAGCTAGTAGTAGGCCCTAGCGACGATGCTGTACATCTCCTTGCACCCTAGATGCCCGGTTGCTATAGACTTAAACGCCTGTTGTATTAAGCTTATATAGAGCTTCTCGTCTGCTAGGACCCAAATCCGATTCCTAAACTTAAGGTTGTTCTCCTCGTCTACTGTGCACTCTGCTGCTAACACCTTAAGGCGAAGCTCTGCTAGGAGCTTCCCCTGTCTCCCTTGGATCGCTATATAGGCACCTCGGTAGACTTCGTTCTTTTCTACTGCCTCTTCTTATACCTATAGCTAGGGTTCCTATATATATGTCGCCGCTAGACGGATAGTCTCCTTGCCTAGTTCCTCCTTAAACATCTAGAATGTCCGTAATTTTAGCTAGTCGTTATCGTACGTCGTTGACATGTCTTAATCTCGTCTAGATAGTGCGTTAGCCCTGCTGTTGTCCTTTCCCTTGCGATACTAGAGTCTTATATTCAATCGGCTTAGGTACATCGCCTATCGTACGTGTCTCTTAGAAAGCTTCTAGGATTGCGTAAAGTACTTAAGGTTCTTGTAGTCGGTTAGAGCGAGGAACTTAAGAACCGAGCAGAGTTCTCTATCCTATGCCTCGTAACGCCGTGCGACTTCTAGCAATTCCTTATCGTAGATAGGGTAGTTGCATTTAGCAAGGGAGTTCTTCTTAGAGAAGTATATATATAGGTATAGGAGTCCGTCTAACCCTACCTATAACAGGATACCTCCTATACAATACCCTAAGGAGTCAGTTTCTAGTATCGTCGTACGTTCCGGATCGAAGGCAGCAAGCGTTAGTCCTATTGTAAAGAGCTCCTTTAGCCTGTTAAAGCTTCCTTTACACTCGTCCGTCTACTTAAACTGCTTGTCCTTATATGTTAGCTCGACTAGGGGTCGTACGATCTCTAAGTAGTTCCGTATAAACTGGCAGTAGAAGTTGGCAAACCTAAGGAATTCTCGTACGCCCTTAATACTTATAGGGGGCTTCTATTGCTTAATAGCATTAATCTTCTTCCTGTCTATACTAATGCCTTTCCCTACCTTAATAATAAACGCTAAGTGTTTCGTACATTGTACACCGAATTTACATTTGTCGATGTCGAGGTACAAGCTAGCCTGTTGCAGTCGATCTAATACCTTCTTAACGTCCTGTACGTAGTCTGTATAGGTGCCGTCCGTAAATACTAGTATGTCGTCGAGGTATGCAGAGCAGATGTCGTCTAGTAACCCTTATAGGGACCTGTTAATATACCTCTAGAAGGTTACCGGTACGTTGGCAAAGCTAAAGGGGGTAACAAGCTACTCGAAAAGACTATATCTCGTACGGAAGGCAGTTATCTATTTACAGCCTTCCTTAACCTATGTCTTATAGAAGGCCGAGACTAAGTTAAGCTTAGTAAACTACTTTGCCTTGCTAATCCGTCCGAGGGTCTCCTTAATTAGGGGCAGGGGGTACCGGTCTCAGGTTCTGGGTATAAAACTCTCTTAGCAGCTCTGCTAAATTTCGGGGATTCTCGACCGGATACTATTTATAGTCTTCCGGACACCCCTTCTATAAGATCCTTGCTTTAATAGACCCCCTTATCTTCCTTATATCTATTATATCTTCCACCTCCTACTCTTCTTCTTTACCGTCTATCTCGATTAGTAGGGGTTTAGTAAACCCCTGTTCTAGAAGACTGTCTCTAGGGTCTAGACTTAACAGATCCGAATAGAAAACACTGTAGATTTGGAACGACTTTAGTAGCTAAAACCGATAAGTTACTAGCGACCTCCTTTCTACTATCGTAAACGGACCTACGTAGCAGGGGTTAAGCTTAGCGTTTCCTTTTAGCCTTAGGTTCTGCGTATTAAGCTATACCTTTCGGCCTTCTTTAAATTCTATCGGTAACCGCTTTCTATTAGCTCGAGTTACTATCTTCTTCTAAGCCGATTCTATCGCCTCTTTCGCTACCCTAATCGCTTCTTCTATCTAAGATTTAAGCGCTTCTGCCGCAGCGGCGGCGACTCTCTTTAACGAAGTAGCAGTAGAAAATTCCGAAGAGCTGGATTCGTTCGGCAGTTGAAAGCTTATTCTCGGAAGATAGCTATAGGTTATCTCGAACGGCGCCAGTAAGGTAGCCTCGGACTGTGCCGAATTGGCGCAGAATTCGGCTATCGGCAACACCTTAACCTACCCTTCTTAATAATAGCTGCAGAAGATTCGTAAATATTTTTCTATCTTACAGTTAGCTACTTTAGACTAGCTGTCGGTCTAAGGGTAAGCAGCTATGCTAAGCTTTCTGCGAATTCCAAGAACTTAGTTAATAGCCTTCTATATATTAGCGGTAAATTAAGGATCCCTATCTGTAGTAATAGTGTCCGGCAGGCTATAGTGCTTCTATATGTACTAAATTAGCATCCTGGCTGTCTCTTCTGCAGTAGTACCTTCGTCCTTTGCTTAATAGGGGATAAAGTAGTGTTCCTTACTTAACGATCTACTACGTTAAGGGTGGCATTGTATCTATCGGAATGCAGTAGGCCGGTTACGAAATCTATTGTAATGTGCTGCTACGGTTTCTTAGGGATCGGCAGTAGCTTTAGTAGATCGGCTAGAAGACCGTAGCGCAGCTTCTCGGCTTAACACGCGTAACAATTAGCGATAAACTAGTAAGTCTGCTCGAAGATCCGCGGAAACTAGTAGACCGTCCTTACAGCTTCTATCGTCTTCTTTGTACTAGCGTAGCCAACATCCTTAGAACCGTAGACTAGCTAGATAACCTCTATAATTAGTTCTTCCAGAACTATTAGCTTCCCTAAACTGGTTTTGCCAAGCTTCTGTTGCTAGTTAAGCTGCTCTACTTTTTTATAGAGCATCTCTTCCTCGTTTGCCGGCTCTACTGCGCAGATTCCTACTTCCTTTAACACCTTAGCGTCTACTATCTGCTTAGTTAACACCTTCTAGAACATGTTCGGATCTTCTTTCGCGTAGCTAGTATTCCCCTCTCTTCTTGTTAGCGTATTAGCCTTTCTATTTTGAGCTCCGGGTCAATAAGTAATCTTAAAGTCGAATCCGGATAAGTAGGCGGCCTACTAAACCTGGCGGCGCGAGAGCTTCTATGTCTTTATAAAGTAGGTTAACGACTGATAGTCTGTAAGGACCTAGACTGTGCTCTTTCTAGCTATAAGCTCCAGCTTCTACTTCTTAAAAGCCTGGATAATAGCTAATAGCTCCTTGTTATAGATAGTGTAGTTCCGCTTAGCCTTATTTATAGACTTGCTAAAGAAGGCCACAAGATAGAGGGTCTCGCCGTCGTCGTCGTATTAAGAAAGAACCCCTGCTGTTACTGTATCGGAAGCGTCCGTTTCTAGGTAGATTGTCTTTTCCGGTCGGAAGTGCGCTAGCACTAGCGCTAAGGCCACTGCTTCTTTTAGCTAGTTAAAAGTCTCTGTACACTTCTCGTTCTATAGGTTAGCGGCCTCCTTCTTTATTACCTCGTTTAGGGGTCTCGCTATCTTGCTAAAGTCCTTAATAAATCGACAATAGTAACTATAGAACCTGAGAAAGGCTCTGATTTAGGTAGTGTTTCCGGACTTCGGCTGTTTCTATTCCGCTACGGCGGCGACCTTTAAGAGGTCTATTCGAATGCCTTCTCTTCTGACAATAAGACCGAGGTATTTAACTTCGGTCTGATAGAACTCGCTCTTTTTCGTATCTGCGTTTAACCCGACCTCGCAGAGCCTAGTTAGCACTCTCTCGATGTGGTCCGTATGTTGCTCTCTCGTTCTATCGGTGTATATAAGGATGTCGTCTAAGTAAATAGACACAAACTGCTCTAGCATGTCTATAAAGGTGTAATTTATAAAACACTGCTATACAGCTAGCGCGTAAGTAAGTCCGAAAGGTATAACTAGCTACTTAAAGTTGCCTATATGCGTAGCGAACGTCGTAAGGTCTTCTGTCTGTCCTTCCTCGTTTCTTAGCTAGTAGAACGCTTAGCAAATGTCTAGCTTGCTAAAACACTTAGCTTTTGCTACTCGTTATATAGTCTTATCGATTAGCGGCAGCAGGTATACATCTCTCTTAGTAACCTTGTTAAGGCCTTAGTAGTCTACGTATAGTTAGAGGCCTCCTCCGGGTTTCTGTACGAAAAGGATCGGCAATGGATACTCGGCGGAGCTCGGCGTAATAAACTTCTTCGCTAGGTTTTCTCGAACAAACACTTCTACTTAGTCTAGCTTAGCCAGCGATGCTCGTCTTAGGGGTTCGGTTCTCGGCAGCGCGGCACCTTCTTTTAGTCTGATCTTGCTATTGTATTCCAGTCGATAGAGCGGTAGGAGGTTGGAGTCGGCTTTTAAGAACATGTTAGCGTAGCTATAGAGATCTTTCGGTAATACCTCTAGCGGGTCTAC
This sequence comes from Pseudocercospora ulei, assembly GCA_016165855.1. Lineage (NCBI taxonomy): Eukaryota > Fungi > Ascomycota > Dothideomycetes > Mycosphaerellales > Mycosphaerellaceae > Pseudocercospora > Pseudocercospora ulei. Next base: position 1,372,873 of record JACWNB010000003.1, read on the forward strand.
TTTGTCTTCTGCTATTATCTCTCAGTAATCTTCGATGTCTTTTATCGGGATAGCGTAGATCTTATTCTCTAGCGACTTCGCAAGAGTCGTTAGAGCTTCTAAGCTTATTATTCCGACGGTATCTAGGGGATCGGAACAGTCGGCCAGAACCGCGTTAGTAGCCGCGACGTTTAGTTTGGCAGTAGCGATAGTAACCGATTCGATAGCGGCAGTGCCGTTTTGCTAGGTTCTGAACCCTAATATGTCTTTATCTACGTTAATAACGGCTTTCTGGTTCTTTATCTGTTTCTGCTTAATAATAATGTCAAACCGTTTGATGTCTATAATTCGGAACGTTGCTTCTGTAGTGCGACTAGCTAGGGTGGTCTTTAACGGCATATAATACGTAACGCTCTCTATGTCTTGTCTATTATATGCCGAAATTTGCGTTGGCGACACTAGCTCGACTGGATAGCTATATCCCTTCGTTAGTTTCTGAACCAATTGATAGTGAATCGCCGCGCCGATAAGTGCTCCTATGTCGATAAAGGCTTCTAACTAAAGGGGACGGTGTAAGCCCTTAAGGGGATAGACAGTAATTAGAAGGATAATAGCGGTCTCTGTATTTACTTTACTACCGCTGAGAGCGGGTTATTACAGCTGTTAATGCTCTCTTATTCTTCTAGCAATGCGGTTCGTAGTAGTGCCCTATTGTTTATACTAGGTAGGGGGCCTATCCGTCTAGCTAGTCTTTTCCTAAGATTCTTAATAGCACCCTACTGTCTACACTGTCTGTGTCGTTCGGCGCTAACTCTATAGCTTAGATAGTCTTCCTTAGCAGAGGCGGCTTCGTAGTACGGTATTCCTGCTTCTGCTAAGCCGTCGCCTAGTATCTAGTAGCGATATAGCTAGGCTTTCTGTACGCGTAGCAAGTAGGGACGAACGGCGAACGCGGTAAATAAGGTAGCTGCTAGGGGCCTCGTCGGAAAGGAGCAGAAGGTCGCGTCGTCTACGCCAGCGACGACTCCTAGTTTGGTTCGCGTACTGCCGATTTTCCGTATATGTTTAAGTTTCTAGCAGTAACTCTAGCTTAGTGCACGAAGTTTTCCAGGTCTTCGTCTTCTACTAAGGCTATAGCTCCGGCTGGTTTAGGGTTCAACTTCTGCCTTAGTAAGTGTAACTGTTTATCCTTAGATACTTTAGCTCTTATTTTCTAAACAGTCTGTAAAATTCCTGTAAGGGCTTAAGAATCTTGGTTTACAACCTTAAGGCTAGGTATCTATATAAAGAAACTAATAGGCAGTTCCTTCGTCGTCTGCTGCTGTACAATTTGTACCTACGAAGTCAAGCTAGCAATTTCCCTCTATATAGGGGTACAAGGTTTACACTCTGTACAGAGGGCTAGAAGTTTCCCTCTGTATAGTAGTGCAGAGTTTTCCCTCTGTTTAGAGGGGCGACAATTCCTCTCTATATAGGGCTATAGGGTTCTCCCTCTATACAGGAGTAGGGTCCTGTCGGTAACTCCGTAAAGAGGGTAGGGTCGTGCTAGCGCCGCTAAGTCGCAGTCCTTAGGGCGACAGCTAGCTTAGGTCCAGGACCTAGGCTAGGCGGCGCCCCCTAACAATACCCCCCTCCCTTCTCGTAGTGCTTCTTTCGTACGATAGCGTATCGTACCTCCTTAGCTCCTAGTGTTCCTTATATAGATAGCGCTTTCCTGTCTCCGTCCGGGTCTATAGTTAGCTGTCGTCTAGGCACTTGCTAGTCGGCAATGCCTGCTAAATGCCCTCCCTCTACGCTGTTGCAACCTTAGCCCTGTCTATCTAGATCCTCTAGCTAAGGCAGAGGAGGACCTACGAGCAGGGAAGGCAGGTAGTGCTAGATCGCTTCTACCTAATCTTAACTAATTCCGTTTGCTACTTTAAGGATACCGAAGCTAAGGCAGAGGAGGAACTGTAAGCAGTTACGAAGGTGCAGGAGGTGCTCGGTCCCGTCTCTCTATTTACCTCCTACCCTATAGCCCTAGCCGTATACTCCGCGTCCTAGCTGTACGGTCTGGCGGCGGCGGGCCGTCTGGCTCTATCCCTATGCCCTAGTCGTTATCTAGAGTTTAGCTCCTAGGCAGATGTTCCTGCCTCCGTCTAGTCGTCTATAGGGCCGTCGCTCGTCTAGGCACTAGGTCGTAGTTGCCTCGTTTGCCCTTCCTTATACAGTTGTAGCAGCTGCCCTAGTTGCTATTGCCTTATATAGCAGGCAGCTACTACCCTATATATTAAGCCTTCCCCCCTTCTCTCTCTCTTTCTCTCTTTCTCTTCTATTCCCCTATCTGCTACCTGTCCGCCTAGCCGTCCACTACTACTACAACTACTATAACTACTACTATAACTACTACAACTGTCTATAACTACTACTACTACCAACGCTACTACTTTGTCTGCCTAGTGCCGTCGTAGCTCTCTTGTAGTTGCTAGCCCGTCCTCCTACACTTCTACCTCTAGCTATAGGATGCTTAGCTTAGCTAGCAACTCCGCTTCCGGTTCGTATAGTCTTCCTCCTTCGTATAGTCCTAGCTAAAGTCTTAGGTGCTACGCCAATAAGCAGCAGGATGCTGCTAAGCTGCCCTTCTACTCCTTCTAGTATAGCCCCGTCCCTACTCTAGGGTGTTGGCCTAGGTAGGGCCCCTGCTGGCTAGGAGATAATTAAGATTTCGGATATAGAGTCGGCTGCCCTAGTCCTAGGGGGTAGCAGCTAGTAAGCTACCCTAAGGTAGTATATAAAAGTTTTTCAGACAGTGTTGCTCTCGTTCCCCTCCTACTTCTATTCTTATTCCTACCTGTCTTATAGCTGTTCTCTTCCTCCTGCCCCCTTCTGTACAGTGTAGTACGGTACAGTGTCGGTAGGACCCGGTAGGGTCCTACGTCTTAATTCCTAATCCTTCGGCAACCCGAGTTGCCGGCAGCTACTCTGTATATATCTAGGGTAGATCGTGCCCCTTTTCGCCGTACGGCGCAGTGTTACTGTAACTGGGCAGGGGGGTGGTTCTCCTCCTATCTGTCTAGCCCAGTTGTGTCCTAGAAGGCCTCGTACAGTTCCTATATAGGCTCTGTCTACCCTCTCTATTTAACTAGATACTCTACTCTCTTCTGCTTCCTTTAGCTCTTAAGGATTTCTTCTACCTCGTACTCTTCTTCGCCTTCAGTTATAATCGCTAGGGGGTACGCGTCGTCTATCGTCTAGTGCAGCAGGGAGTCCGTGTTTGCTAGCTGTACGAGGTCTATATAGAAGACTAGGTAAATCCCTAGGGGAGTGTTAAGTCGTACAGCGTATGTCCCTACTGGTCGAACTACTGTAAACTTCCAGTTCTTCCAATACAGTTTCTTGCTTAGCCGGTCTATACAGATGTTGCACTAGTTTAGCTAGACCTTATCTCCTGCCTTATACCTTAGTGCCGCCTGCTGTCCCTTGTTAGCCTGCTCTTCCACATTCTGTTAAGCTATAGCTAGACTCGCTTTCGCCTATTAATAGGCGTTCGTAATCGTCTGTACGATAGCCTCTCCCTACTAAATTAGGGATTGTATAGGGCGTAAGGTAGTGCCGCTTAGGGTTAGTAGGAGCAGGGAGTGGTTGTATCTGTAGGCTATAAAGAAAGGGGACAATCCTGTAGCGTCCGCCGTACAGCTATTAATAGCCAGCTCTGCTATAGGGAGGAGGCGATTCCAGTTTGTCTAGTCGTAGTCGACGTACGCTTAGAGGTACGCTTCCAACGTCAAATTAACCCTCTCTGTTGCGCCGTCTGTCTGCAGGTGCTATATAGTTAATAGGCGACGCTCTACGTTTAACAACTAGCAGACCCTTGCCTAGAGCTAGCTTATAAACTGTGTACTCTAGCCTAATACAATTAACCTAGGGAATCCGTGCTTGCTAAACGTCGTCTGTATAAATGCCTAGGCAGTGTCCTTAGCTATAATAGAATCTATTCCTTCTAGTATTACCCCCTTCGTTAGCTTATCTGTAACTACTATAATGTTCCGCTGTCCGTCGCTCTTAGGGAGATCTGTAATAAAGTCTACTATTAGGTCTTGCTAGGGCCGGTCCAGTATTAGTAGGGGTTTCAGCAGCCTATACTTTAGTTTACGCTAGGGCTTCGTCCTTCTGCAGATATCGCAGTTCTGCACAAACCTACGGATGTCCTTTGCTATCGCCAGCTAGTAGTAGTCCCTAGCGACGATACTGTACGTCTCCTCGCGCCCTAGGTACCTAGTTGCTATAGAATTATGCGCCTATTGTATTAAGCTTATACAAAGCTTCTCGTCTGCTAGGACCTAAATCCGATTGCTAAACCTTAGGTTGTTCTCCTTGTCTACTGTGCACTCTGCTGCTAACACCTTAAGGTAAAGCTCTGCTAGGAGCTTCCGCTGTCCTCCTTAGATCGCTATATAGGCCCCTTAGTAAACGTCGTCCTTTTCTACTGCCTCTTCCTATACCTACAGTTAGGGTTCCTATAGGTGTGTTACTACTAGGCGGATAGTTTCCTCGCCTAGTTCCTCCTTAAACATCTGAAATGTCCGTAATTTTAGCCAGTCGTTATTGTACGTCGTTAGCATGTCTTAGCCTCGTCTGGATAGCGCGTCGGCCCTGCTGTTGTCCTTTCCCTTACAATACTAGAGTCTTATATTAAAGCGGCTTAGGTACATCGCCTATCGTACATGCCTCTTAGACAGCTTCCGGGGTTGCGTAAAGTGCTCGAGGTTCTTGTAGTCGGTTGTGGCGAGGAACTTAGGAACTAAGCAGAGTTCTCTATCCTATACCTTGCAATACTGTACGACTGCTAGCAATTCCTTATTATAGATAGGGTAGTTGCATTTAGCTAGGGAGTTCTTCTTAGAGAAGTATGCGTATAGGTGCAGGAGTCCGTCTAAGCCTACCTATAACAGGATACCTCCTATACAATACCCTAAAGAGTTAGTTTCCAGTATTATCGTACGTTCTAGGTCGAAGGCAGCAAGCGTTAGTCTTGTAGTAAAGAGCTCCTTTAGCCTGTTAAAGCTCCTATTGAACTCGTCTATCTACTTAAACTGCTTGTCCTTGTATGTTAGCTCGACTAGGGGGCGTACGATCTCTAAGTAATTCTGTATAAACTGGTAGTAGAAGTTGGCAAACCTAAGGAATTCCTATACGCCCTTAACACTTGTAGGTAGCTTCTATTGCTTAATAGCATTAATCTTTTTCCCGTCCATGCTAATGCCTTTCCCTGCCTCGATAATAAACCCTAAGTACTTCGTACATTATATGCCAAATTTACATTTATCGATGTCGAGGTACAAGCTAGCCTGTTGCAGTCAATCTAGTACCTTCTTAACGTCCTGTACGTAGTCTGTATAGGTACCGTCCGTAAATATCAACATGTTATTAAGGTACGCCGAGCAGATGTCGTCTAGTAACCCTTATAGGGACCTGTTAATGTACCTCTAGAAGGTTGCCGGTGCATTAGCAAGGCTAAAGGGGGTAACAAGCCATCCGAAAAGAATATATCTCGTACAGAAAGCGGTTATCTATTTACAGCCCTCCTTAACCTGTATCTTGTAGAAGGCCGAGACTACGTCGAGCTTAGTAAACTACTTTGCCTTGCTAATCCGTCCAAGGGTCTCCTTAATAAGGGGCAGGGGGTACCGGTCCTTCTTAGTAATCGCGTTAATGCCTCTATAGTCTACGCAAAAACGCAAGCCGGCCTTGCCTTCTTTGTAGACAAACAGTACTAGGGCTCCTACGGACGAGGTACTTGCGCGAATAAAACTTTTAGTAAGCAGGTCGTCTAGTGTCTTGCGCAGTACTAGGAGTTCTCTAGAGGACATACTGTACAGCGGACTGTACGGTACTTTAGGCAGGCTCCTATCTGGACAGGGCTCTAGCTAGATGTCGTAGTCAATTCCTTCCCCTCGGTGTAGTAGCAGTTTCGAGGCCGACTTTGGCTCGAAGAGGTCTAGGTATTCTGCGTATTCCGCTAGGAGCTTTGTATAGAGGTCCGTTGCTTTCTTAGGCGCTAATACCTTCTTGATATCCGTAGTCGTAGTGTTAATTTCGGCCTTAGCTGTTGCAGCGGCAGAAAGGGGTGGGACTAAGTAATGGGGTGGACCCTTGGAATTTCGGCTCGGCCCTTCCGGACCGAGCCGGGCCTTGGCACGCCACCCCTAAAGCTCTCGCCCACTACTACATAGATTCCTTTCCCTCCTTAGTTCGAGATATAGTTATTAAAAAGGCCGTATTAAATTATATCTGCGTGCCTGGACTATTATATCTCGAACTTACTCCCTACACCAACACCGCGCTACGCGAAAGGGACCGTTAAATTATCCGGACCCCCGAATAATGCACGCGCACTAACACACTAAACCAAACAACCCTAGTACCGTAAGAAAGCTATAGAGAGTTTCTTAGCGGTAGAGAGCGGCGTTACAGGCTGAAGCAGAAGCAGAAGAGAAAAGACAGACAGAGCGAGCAGGCGCTCCAGTGTTATCGATAATAAGTTTATTATTGAAGGTTTTACAGCAGAAGAGACCGTAGAGATTAAGGAACAAATAAGCGAATACAAGAAAATCTACGACTGCACGCTCGAGGAACTTAAGGATTACGTAAACGAGAACAGAGTAGGAAAGGTCTACAACAGCATAGACCTTATTAAGAAGCTGTTTTACAGAACCTTAGAAGAAAAGAGACAGTTAAGAGAGGAGGTAGAGATAGTAAGAGCCGAGAAGGAATCGGCTAAGACTATTATAGATATGCTGGAAAACCAAGCGGCGAACTGACTGGCACAATTAAGAGCGATAAAGGCTTAGCTAGATAAGATGGAAGCAGCGATGTCGTCGGCGCCGCTACCGCATCGAGAAGAACAAGCAGAGACCGCCTTACCGGCGGCCTACAGTTAAGGCGGCACGTTAATAACGTTACTACCGGATCTACTAGCGTTTAGAGGCGGAGATCCTAAGGATTAGGAAGCATTTAAGAAGAAGATAAAGAACAAGATAGGTCGAGACTATGCCGGAAACAGCGCCGGAGATAGATTAGCCTACCTAGAATCGCGATTAGAAGGTGAAGCTTTTTCGCTAGTAGCGGACCTAGAAGAGGTAACCGCTAAAGAAGCGATTAAAGCGCTGGATTAACGCTCCGGAGACCCCTTCCGGAAGAAGACGGCCCGTAAGTAGCTGGACAAGATCAACCAGAACCGGCAGACGTTTAAGGAGTTCTACGGATTGTTTAGAAAATATGCGATTAGGGCCCGAGTAGCAGAAGATAAGCAGCTCTATCTATTAAGACAGAAGCTGAACCCTAAACTGGCCGCAGCAATAGCCTCGGTGGAAGATGAAGACCTTAAGAGCTTCGTGCACCGAGCGAGAGTTACTGCGAGAAACCTAAGCGCTTACGCGAAGTTACGCGAATTGAACCAGAAGCAGTTAATAACGCAGACAACGAGACCCCCTGCGCCTTTCCGGAGAGCACCCCAGCAGCCACCTTATCAGTCACCGCGTTCGTCGTTCGTCCCCACCTGTTACGTATATAGAAAGCCTGGCTATATCGCTACGAGATGCCAAGCATTAGATAAGCAGAAGCAGGAATATAGTGTTATAAAGCAGCCGCAGCTGCAGCTACCGAGAAAGACTATACAAGCTATAGAGCCGGCTCCGAACGAGACCGACAGTGTAGACAGTAGAGTGCTACTGCGAATCCTAGGAAAAGACCAGCTGGAAGGATAGGCCCCCTATCCAGCGTAGAAAACAGGGCACTAACAAGAACTACGTTACAGAAAGATAAGAGCATCAACAGCTGCAGCGATCCGCTCTTAGCGGCGGTGGAAGTAAACACGGAAACAGCTATTATCCTTCTAATCACCGTCCACCCCCTCGATGGATCGAGCAAACCACTTTAGCTAAGAGCTTTTATCGATACAGGGGCCCTTATCGGAGCGGCTATCCACTATCGATTGGTTTAAAAGCTAATAAAAGGATACGGCTATCCAGTAGAGCTAGCGTCGCCGACACGGATTTCGACGTACAACAGACAAGACACAGAGAGTGTTACGCATTATATGCTATTAAGGACCCCCTTGGCAGGTCGCACTACAGAAGCGACGTTCTGAATTATAGATATCGGAAGGTTTGACATTATTATAGGGCAGAAATGGATAAAGAACCAGGGAGCAATTATTGACGTAGGTAAAGGCACACTCGGATTCAGAACACTATACAGCGGCTCGGCCGCCGTCAAATCAGTTACCGAGGTCGCAGTAGAACCGAACGTTACAACTATCGAAGAGGTTCCGAAGGATCGGTCCGACCCTTAAGACACGATCGGAATAATAAGTTCAGAAGCTTTAACGATCCTCGCGAGGTCGCTAGACAATAAGATTTATGCTATCTTAATAAAAGACATCGAAGACTACCGGAAGATAATGGCAGAAGAAGAAGTAGATCTATTAGAGGTATTACTAAAAGAACTCTATAGTTACACTAACGTGTTCTTAAAGGCTAACTCCAACCTCCTGCCGCTCTACCGACTGGAATATAACAACAAGATCCGGCTAAAAGAAGGGGCCGCGCTGCCGAGAACGGAACCCCTAAGACGCTTATCGCCGGCCGAGCTAGACTAGGTAGAAGTGTTTGTTCGAGAGAATCTAGCGAAGAAGTTCATTACGCTAAGCTTAGCAGAATATGCGTCGCCGATTCTTTTCAGAAGGAAACCCAGAGGCAGTCTCCGACTGTGTGTGGATTACCGGGGCCTTAATAAGGTTACTAAGAGAGATGTGTATCCGCTGCCTCTAATCGATAAGACTATACAACGAGTAGCTAAGGCTAAGTGGTTCAGCAAGCTGGATATTCGCCAAGCGTTCTATCGGTTAAGGAACGAGGAAGGACAAACGGAAGACCTTACGACATTCGCTACGCGCATAGGCAATTTCAAGTGGTTAGTAATACCTTTCGGACTTACTAACGCGCCGGCAGTGTAGCAACGCTTTATAAACCACATCTTTATAGATATGCTAGAACGGTTCGTGTCAATCTACTTAGACGACATTCTGATCTACACCGAAGGAACGAGAGAACAACACACGGACTACATCGAGAGGGTGTTGAAAAGACTCCGTAAGGCAGGATTAAACGCGGACACAAAGAAGAGCGAGTTCTACCAGACCGAAGTCAAATATCTCGGTCTTATCGTCGGAAGAGAAGGAATTAGGATAGACCCGTCGAAAGTGGCCGCCGTCGCAGAATAGAAGCAACCGACATCCGGAAACACTACGCAAATAAGAGCGTTTCTCAGATTCTGCAGCTACTATCGACAGTTTATTAAGGACTTCAGCAAGATAGCGAGACCACTGAACGAGGCGTTGAAAAAGGAGGCAGCTAGTCTATAGAATAAGAGGTGTACGGAAGCTTTTAACTAACTAAAGGAGGCGGTAGCCTTAGCGCCAGTGCTAGCGCACTTCCGACCGGAAAAGACGATCTACGTAGAGACGGACGCTTCCGACATAGTAACGGCAGGGGTCCTTTCTTAATACGCTAACGACGGCGAGACTCTCTATCTGGTAGCTTTCTTTAGCAAGTCTATAAATGATGCTGAACGAAACTACGCTATCTATAATAAAGAACTGCTAGCCATTATTCAGGCCTTCGAAGAGTGGAAACCGGAGCTTATAGCTAGACAGAGCACGATCCAGGTCCTTACAGACTACCAGTTACTGACCTACTTTATAAAGACGCAGAAGCTGTTACAGTGCTAAGCCCGGGAGGCTGCCTACTTATCCGGGTTCGACTTTAAGATCACTTATCGACCTGGAGCTCAAAATGGAAAGGCTAATGCGCTGACGAGAAGAGAAGGAAAGACCAGCAGAGCAAAAGAAGATCCGAATATGTTTTAGAAGGTGCTAACAGAACGAATAGTAGACGCCGAGGTGTTGAAAGAGGTAGGGATCTGTGCGATAGAGCCGCCGATTAAAGAAGAAACACTAAACAAGAAAGTGGAACGGCTTAATCAGCAGCAGAAGCTAGGCAAAACCGGCTTAGGGAAACTGATCGTTCTGGAAGAACTGATTACAGAGGTTATCCAGCTGGTCTATAGCTCTACGGATGTTAGTTACGCAGGATCGAAGAAGACGATAGAAGCAATAAGGACGACCTACTGGTTTCCGCGAATCTTCGAGCAGATACATCGGTTCATTACTAACTGTTACGTATACTGAGCAGCGAAGCTACGTTACGGCCTTCCGGCCGGCCTGCTGAAGCTACTTCCGATCCCCGAGAAACTACAGCAGCACATTACGATGGACTTCGTAACCGGCCTGCCGGATTCCGATAAGTACAATGCCACGCTTAATGTAGTAGATCGACTAAGCAAGGAACGTTATTTCATCCCCTGCCGAGCTAAGGATAAAGGAACTACTGCGGAAGAAACGGCGAGAATGTTGATACAACACGTATAGAAGCACTATAGGCTGCCGGACACTATTACTACGGATAGGGGTCCCCAATTTACTGCAGACGTATAGAAAGCCATCAACCAAGCCCTCGGAATTCGTAGAAAGCTCAGCACGGCCGCTTACTCTTAGACTGACGGACAGTCGGAAGTAGCCAACCGTAAGATGGAAAAGTATCTAAGAATCTTCTGCAGCTATTATTAAGCAGAATAGGTTAAGGTGTTGCCGATGGCCGAATTCTGCGCAAACTCTGCACAATCGGAAGCCACCTTACTAACGCCGTTCGAGATAACTTACGGCTGTCTTCCGAGGATAAGCTTTTAACTACTGAACGAACCTAGCTCTTTAGAACTCTCTACCGCCACCTCGTCGAAGAGAATAGCCGCGGCGGCGGCAGAAGCGCTCCGATCCCAGATAGAAGAAGCGATCAAGGTAGCAAAAGAAGCGATAGAATCAGCTTAGAAAAAGATAGTAGCTCGAGCTAATAGAAAGAGGTCACTAATAGAATTCGAGGAAGGCCAAAAGGTATAGCTCAACACGCGGAACCTAAGGCTGAAAGGCAACGCGAAGCTCAACCCTCGTTACGTAGGTCCGTTTAAGATAATAGAAAAGAGGTCGCTAGTAACCTACTGGCTCCAGCTGCCGAAATCGTTCCGGATCTACGATGTCTTTCACTCGGATCTGCTAAGCCTAGACCCTGAAGATAGTCTTCCGGATTAGGGGTTCGATAAACCCCTACTAGATAAAATAGAAGGAGAAGAAGAAGAGTGGGAGGTAGAAGACGTAATTGATATAAGAAAACAAAGAGGATCCATCGAAGCGAGGATCTTATAGAAAGGATAGCCGGAAGACTATAAATAGTATCCGGTCGAGAACCTCCGGAATTCAGCGGAGGTGCTAAGAGAATTTTACGTTAAAAACCTGAGGAAGCCGAGGCCTGTGTAGCTCGAAAGCCGATAAAGAAGAAGGATATCTACGTCCGCTCTATCGATGCAGAAGCCGATAGAAACAATCGTAGAATCCTCTAGCCGGTGTCTTGGGCCTTACTACTACTACTACCGCTAGCTAGGACCGGCGGATAGAGCGGTAAGGCTAAGAACGGCGCCACTGTAGCGGCCCGCCTCGTAACCGTCTTTGCTCTCCGTTACCGCTATCCGCCGAAAGGATGGTAACGACGAAGAACGAAGAGGCTGCCATTAAGGGGGTCTCGCAGTAACGCAGAAGGCCTTAGAAGAGAAAGAAAAAGAAGAAGATAAGGAGCCGCAGATGGATCTATATAGATCTATACAGTGGCGTACAGACTGGTTACGCCGCAGCTCTAGTGACCGCTGGCTCCGATCAGATAGCTCCGATCAGATAGAACGGATCAGATAGACGCCAAGTAAAGACGCCAGATAGTAACGATATAAAAAAAAAAAAAGAAAAGAGGACGAACAGATAAGTAAGCGGTTAAGGGCGACCGCTGATAAGGGAGGGGGGTGGTGTTGCAGCGGCAGAAAGGGGTGGGACTAAGTAATAGGGTGGACCCTTGGAATTTCAGCTCGGCCCTTCCGGACCGAGCCGGGCCTTGGCACGCTACCCCTAAAGCTCTCGTCCACTACTATATAGTTTCCTTTCCCTCCTTAGTTCGAGATATAGTTATCAAAAAGGCCGTATTGAATCATATCTGCGTGCCCGGATTATTAGTATTGCCGCCCTATAGAACTCTCCCTTAGTCTTAGAGCCTCTGCTTCGTTACTACTAGGTATAGCCGTCCTCGTCCAACGTCTAGCTTGCCCTACTAGCGCTCTATCTATAGCTTTCCTAATATTAGGTTATACCCTACCTTGTCCTGTACAACGTAGAGGTATAAGTCCTGCTCGTAGTGTCCTTGCAGCTCTATCGTTACTTTTACTATATAGGTAATGTCCAGTCCTCGCCCAGTAATGCCTAGCATACGTATAGGTACGGTAGGGGTCGTCTTAATATAGTGTCTCTATACGAAGTCTTCGCTAATTACTCTGTACACTAAACATCCTGTGTTAATTAGTGTCTGCGCTGTAGCGGTCCCGTTTAGCGTAGATCGTACGATAAACAGCGTAGTCGTTATGTAATTGCTTTTAAAAGATAGCTAAGTAGTGCTTTGATTTGGCAATCTATCTCCTATATGCCTCTAGTAGAGCCTTCGCTTAGAGGCTACTCTTTTCCCGACTCGTTGTCGTCCAAGGGGGACTCTTAATTCTCTTATTAGGGCGCCGCAGTTGCTACCCTTGCAGTAGTCGGCCGTCCCCTAGGTCTTTCTCCTAACAAAAGCCTGCAATTCTGTACAGTATATCCTATCTTGCTATACCTGTAGCAGCTCCCTTCTGCTCGTCTCTTATTAAGGGTAGCTATGTCTACCTACTGTGCCCTTTTGGCAGCGGCCCTTAGATGTACGGTAACGGCTGCTGCTACTCTCGTCGTCGTTAGTTCTTAGTCTATAGCGTCCTGCTGCTACTAGAGGTGTTGTTGTATCTCGTAGGCGCAGCTTATCTGTCCGAGCCTGCGCTATTAGTTATCGACTATCCTAAGGAGATTACAGAACTCCTTATACGTAGCTAGTTGCATTACGCCTACTAGTCCTATTATAATCTCCTTAGAGAAGCCTATCTCTAAGGTAGTAATTTTTACCCTGTCCTCCTATTAGTAATCCGGGCACGCAGATAAGATTCAATACGGCCTTTTTGATAACTATATCTCGAACTAAGGAGGGAAAGGAATCTATGTAGTAGTAGGCAAGAGCTTTGGGGGTAGTGTGCCAAGGCCCAGCTCGGTCCGGAAGGGCCGAGCCGAAATTCTGCAGGTCCGCCCTATCGCTCGGTCCCACCCCTTTCTGCCGCTGCAACACCACCCCCCTCCCTTATTAGCGGTCGCCCTCGACCGCTTAGTTATCTGTTCCTCCAAAATTTAATTTAATTTTTTTTTTTACATTGTTACTATCTAACGTCTTTACTTGTCGTCTATCTGATCCGTTCTATCTGATCAGAGCCAGCGGTCACCCGAGCTGCGGCTTGACCGGTCTATGCACCGTCTCGTGGGTCTATATAGATCTATCTGCCTCTCGCCGTCTTCTTCTTTTTCTTTCTCTACCAAAGCCTTTAGCGCTACTGCGAGGCTGCTTTGATCGCGGCCGCTTCGTTCTTCGTCGTTACTATCCTTTCGGCGGATAGCGGTAACGGAGAGCAAAGACGGTTACAAGGTAGGCCGACGCGGTGGCGCCGTTCTTGGCCTTACCGCTCTATCCGCCGGTCCTGGCTAGCGGTAGTGGTAGTAAGGCCTAAGACAACGGCCGGCGGATTCTACGATTGTTTCTATCGGCTTCTACGTCGATAGAGCGGACGTAGATTTTCTTCTTCTTTATCGACTTTCGAGCTATACAGGCCTTAGCTTCCTCAGGTTTCGAACGTAAAATTCTCTTAGTAGCTCTACCGAATTCCGGAGGTTCTCGGCCGGATACCATTTATAGTCTTCCGGCTATCCTTTCTATAAGATCCTCGCTTCGATAGATCCTCTTCGTCTTCTTACATCTATAACATCTTCTACCTCCTATTCTTCTTCTTCGCCTTCTATTTCAATTAGTGGGGGTTTATCGAACCCCTGATCCAGAAGACTATCTTTAGGATCTAGGCTTAACAGATCCAAATGGAAGACATCGTAGATCCAGAATGATTTCGGCAGCTGGAGCTAGTAGGTTACCGGCGACCTCTTTTCTACTACCTTAAACGGGCCTACGTAACGAGGGTTGAGCTTCGCGTTGCCTTTTAGCCTCAGGTTCCGCGTGTTGAGCTATACCTTTTAGCCTTTCTCGAATTCTATTAGTGACCTCTTTCTATTAGCTCGAGTTACTATCTTCTTCTAAGCTAATTCCATCGCCTCTTTCGCTACCTTAATCGCTTCTTCTATCTAAGATTAGAGCGCTTCTGCCGCCGCTGCGGCGATTCTCTTCGACGAAGTAGTAGTAGAAGGTTCTAAAGAGCTGGGTTCGTTCGGCCGGCTAAAAGCTTATCCTTAGAAGATAATTGTGTGTTATCTTAAACGGCGCTAGTAAAGTAGCTTCCGACTGTGCTGAATTGGCGCAGAATTCGGCTATTGGCAACATCTTAATCCACTCTTCTTAATAATAGCTGCAGAAGATTCGTAGATACTTTTCTATCTTACAGTTGGCTACTTTAGACTGACTGTCGGTCTGAGGGTAAGCGGCCGTGCTGAGCTTTCTACGAATTCCAAGGGCTTAGTTGATGGCTTTCTATACGTCGGCGGTGAATTAAGGACCCCTATCCGTAGTAATAGTATCCGGCAGGCCGTAGTGCTTCTATACGTACTGGATTAACATTCTCGCCGTTTCTTCCGCAGTAGTTCCTTTATCCTTAGCTCGGCAGGGGATGAAATAGCGTTCCTTGCTTAGTCGATCTACTACGTTGAGCGTAGCGTCGTATCTATCTAAATCCGGCAGGCCGGTTACGAAGTCTATTGTAATGTGCTGCTATAGTTTCTTAGGGATCGGAAGTGGCTTTAACAGGCCGGCCGGAAGGCCGTAACGCAGCTTCGCTGCTCGGCATACGTAACAGTTAGTAATAAACCGATGTATCCGCTCGAAGATTCGCGGAAACTAGTAGGTCGTCCTTATTGCTTCTATCGTCTTCTTCGATCCTGCGTAACTAACGTCTGTAGAGCTATAGACTAGCTAGATAACCTCTGTAACTCGTTCTTCCGGAACGATCAGTTTCCCTAAGCCGGTTTTGCCTAGCTTCTGCTGCTGATTAAGCCGTTCCACTTTCTCGTTAAGTGTTTCTTCTTTAATCAGCGGCTCTATCGCACAGATCCCTACCTCTTTCAACACCTTAGTGTCTACTATTCGTTCTGTTAGCACTTTCTGAAACATGTTCGGATCTTCTTTCGCGCAGCTGGTCTTTCCTTCTCTTCTCGTCAGTGCATTAGCCTTTCCATTTTAAGCTCCTGGTCGATAGGTAATCTTAAAATCGAATCCGGATAAGTAGGCGGCCTACCTAGCCTAGCGCCGTAATAGCTTCTACGTCTTTATAAAGTAGGTCAGTAACTGGTGGTCCGTAAGGACCTGGACCGTGCTCCGTCTAGCTATAAGCTCTAGTTTCCACTCCTCGAAAGCCTAAATAATAGCTAGCAGCTCTTTGTTATAAATAGCGTAGTTCCGCTTAGCATTATTTATAGACTTGCTAAAGAAAGCCACTGGATAGAGAGTCTCGTCGTCGTTAGCGTATTGGGAAAGGACCCCTGCTGTCACTGTATCGGAAGCGTCCGCTTCTGCGTAGATTGTCTTTTCTAGTCGGAAGTGCGCTAGCACTAGCGCTAAGGCCACCGCTTCCTTTAGTTAGTTAAAAGCTTCCGTACACTTCTCGTTCTATAGGCCAGCGGCCTTCTTCTTTAACGCCTTATTTAGGGGTCTCGCTATCTTACTGAAGTCCTTAATAAACCGTCGATAGTAGCTGCAGAATCTAAGGAACGCTCTGATTTGCGTAGTGTTTCCGGATGTCGGTTGCTTCTATTCCGCGACAGCGGCCACTTTCGATAGGTCTATCCGAATTCCTTCTCTTCTAACGATAAGGCCGAGGTATTTAACTTCGGTCTGGTAGAACTCGCTCTTCTTCGTGTCCGCGTTTAATCCGACCTCGCGGAGTCTCTTTAACACACTCTTAATGTATTCCGTGTGTTGCTCTCTCGTTCCCTTAGTATAGATAAGAATATCGTCTAGGTAGATAGACACAAACTGTTCCAGTATGTCTATAAAGGTGTGGTTTATAAATCGTTGCTACACTGCCGGCGCGTTGGTAAGTCCGAAAGGCATTACCAGCTATTTGAAATTGCCTATACGCGTAGCGAATGTCGTAAGATCTTCGGTTTGTCCTTCTTCGTTTCTTAATTAATGGAAAGCTTAGCGAATATCCAGCTTGCTAAACCACTTAGCCTTCGCCACCCTCTATATAGTCTCGTTGATTAAAGGCAGCGGATACACGTCTCTCTTAATGACCTCGTTAAGGCCTCGGTAATCTACGTATAGTTAGAGACTACCCCCAGGTTTCTGTACGAAAAGGATCGGCGATGCATATTCTGCTAAGCTTGGCATAATGAACTTCTTCGCCAAGTTTTCTCTAACAAACACTTCTACCTAGTCCAGCTCCGCTAGCGACAGTCTTCTTAAGGGCTCGGTTCTCGGCAGCTTAGCTCCTTCTTTTAGCTGGATCTTGTTGTTATATTCCAGTTGGTAGAGCGGCAAGAGGTTAGAGTCAGCCTTTAAGAACACGTTAGTGTAAGTATGGGGTTCTTTCGGTAACACCTCCAGTAGATCTACTTCTTCTTCCGCTATTATCTTCCGGTAGTCTTTAATATCCTTTATTAAGATAGCATAAATCTCGTTGTCCGACGACCTCGCAAGGGTCGTTAAAGCTTCTGAACTTATTATTCCGATCGTGTCTTAAGGGTCGGAACTATCCTTTAGAGCTACTTCGATGGTCGTAACGTTCGGTTTGGCGTTGGCGACTGTGACCGATTCGGCGGCGATTTCGGTCTGCTGGTTTTTGAATCTAAGGGTGCCTTTACCTACGTTAATAACGGCTTTTTAGTTCTTTATCTATTTCTGTCCTATAATGTTAAACCTTCCGATATCCATAATTCGGAACGTCGCTTCTGTAGTGCGACCTGCTAAGGTGGTCTTTAATGGCATATAGTGCGTAACACTCTCAGTGTCCTGTCCGTTGTATGCCGAAATCCGTGTCGGCGACGCCAGCTCCACTGGATAGCTGTATTCTTTTATCAGCTTTTGAATTAATCGATAGTGGATCGCCGCTCCGATAAGGGCCCCCGTGTCGATAAAAGCTCTTAGCTAGAGTGGTTTGCTCGATCTATCGAGGGGGTGGACGGTAATTAGAAGAATAATAGCCGTTTCTGTGTTTACTTCTACCGCTGCCGAGAGCGGATCGTTGCAGCTGTTGATACTCTCTTCTTCCGGTAACGTGGTTCTTGTTGGTGCCCTATCGTCTATACTGGATAGGGGGCCTATCCATCTAGCTAGTCTTTTCCTAGGATTCTTAGTAGCACTCTACCGTCCACACTGTCTGTATCGTTCGGAGCCGGCTCGATAGCCTGTATAGTCTTTCTTAGCGGCTGCGGTTGCTTCGTAACACGATACTCCTGCTTCTATTAGGCCGTTGCTTGGCATCTCGTAGCGATATAGCCAGGCTTTCTATACGCGTAGCATATAGGGACGAACGACGAACGCGGTGACTAATAAGATGGCTGCGGAGGTGCTCTCCGGAAAGGTGTAGGGGGTCGCGTTACCTACGTTAACAACAGCTTCTAGTTCGATTCGCGTAATTTCGCGTAAGCGCTTACGTTTCTCGCGGTGACTCTCGCTTAGTGCACGAAGCTCTTAAGGTCTTCGTCTTCTACCGAGGCTATAGCTGCGGCCAGTTCAGGGTTTAGCTTCTGCCTTAGTAGGTAGAGCTGCTTATCTTCCGACACTTAGGCTCTAATCGCATATTTTCTGAACAGTCCGTAGAACTCTTCGAACGTCTGCCGGTTCTAGTTAATCTTATCTAGCTGTTCGCGGGCCGTCTTCTTTTAGAAGGGGTCTCCGAAGCGTTGATCTAGCGCTTTAATCGCTTCCTTAGCGGTTACCTCTTCCAGGTCTGCTACTAGCGAAAAAGCTTCGCCTTCTAATCGCGACTCTAGGTAGGCCAACCTATCTCCGGCACTGTTTCCGGCGTAGTCTCGGTCTATCTTGTTCTTTATCTTCTTCTTAAACGCTTCCTAGTCTTCGGGGTCTCTGTCTCTAAACGCCGGTAGATCCGGTAGTAACGTTATTAGCATGCCGCCTTAACTGTAGGCCGCCGGCGAGACGGTCTCTACTGGTTCTTCTTAGCGCGGTAGTAGCGACATTGCTGCTTCTATCTCAGCTAACTGAGTCTTTATCGCCTTTAGTTGTGCTAGTCGGTTCGCTGCTTAGTTTTCCAGCATATCTATAATAGTCTCGGCCGATTCCTTCTTAGCTCTTACCGCCTCGATTTCCTCTCTTAACTGTCTCTTTTCTTCTAGGGTTCTGTAAAACAGCTTCTTAATAAGGTCTATGCTGTCGTAGACCTTTCCTACTCCGTTCTCGTTTACGTAATCTTTAAGTTCCTCGAGTGTGCAGTCGTGGATTTTCTTGTATTCGTTTATTCGTTCCTTAATCTCTGCAGTCTCTTCTGCTGTAAAACCTCTAATAATAAACTCATTATCGATAACACTAGAGCGCCTACTCGCTCTGTTAGTCTTTTCTCTTCTGCTTCTGCTTCAGTCTGTAACGCCGCTCTCTACCGTTAAGAAGCTCTCTATAGCTATCTTACGGTGCTGTTGTTTGGTTTAGTTTGTGTGTTGCGCGTACGTTATTCGGGTGTCCGGATGGTTCAACAGTCCCTTTCGCGCAGCGCAGTAGTAGTGTAGTGAGTAAGTTCGAGATGTAATAATCTGGGCACGCAGATAAGATTTAATACAGCCTTTTTGATAACTATATCTCGAACTAAGGAGGGAAAGGAATCTATATAGTGGTAGGCGAGAGCTTTGGGGGTGGTGTGCCAAGGCCCGGCTCGGTCCGGAAGGGCCGAGCCGAAATTCCGAGGGTCCGCCCTATCGCTCGGTCCTACCCCTTTCTGCCGCTGCAACACCGTTACTTCCGAGTTACTTGACCAGTCCCTTTTGGCTTAAGTGTACCGCGTTACATCACTTAACTCAGAAGTAACTGCTGAAAGTGTACGATAAAAGGCCCGGGTTCAATTCCTAGGGGGCGCATCTTTTAACAGGAGAGTGGAAGCAGCGTTAACATATGTCCGTTTGTCTACTACTCAGTATAGAATAAAGCAGACCCGGTAAAGGTCCAGCTAGGTGTATGCAGACCTGCCGGGGGGGTGTTGATTGCGTATGCTGTATAGGGGAGCTGTGCAATAGTATACGTAGCCTGTAAGTAAGCGCAGCTTACGAGGTCGTAAGCCTGAAGCGCAGGGGGTAGTAATACAGGGTGGGTTGGCCTGTGTCATTACTATGCCTTGCCAAGGTTTATATATCTGGTACACATTGGTCAAGTCACTTCTGAGTTACTTAACTAGTCCCTTTTGGCTTAATTGTACCGCGTTATATCAATTAGAGTCCTCCTGTCTCTGCTAGGATCTGGTCGTATTCTATAAGGAACTCTCGTACGGTCTTGCGTCCTTGCTTTATCGTATTAACCTGTAGGAGTGCTCGGCTTTCGCAGTCTAGGTTTTTATAGCTCCTGTTAAGAGCTGTCTAGAGCATCGTTGTAGTTGCTATTGCTAGGTTGGCAATAGCCGTCTTGTAGTACAGCAGAATCCGTACTGCCGCCCTGCCCTTTAACCTCCTAAAGAGGTATACTACCTTGTTTAGCTCGGTCGGGTATGCTCCTAAGTCGACTAGAAGCTTAGAGCGCATCTAGGCAGCCTAGGAGGGGTACTCGGCTAGAGCCTTACTATCGTAGGTAGTAACGTCAGGGAGTTTGCTCTTAGGGGCTGGGGTGTAGGCCGTTGTGTTCGTCGTCGTCGTTGTCGTAGGAGTCGGATTGCAATCGGACGCCCTAAGCTGTCGTAGCTCCTGTTCCAGTTGGGAAATTATCGCAGCCTAGTAGCTTACTTGCTGTTCGAGCTGCCTCTTGTGTGCTAGCAGCCCCTCGTACGCGCAGTGTATCTAATCCTGTATAGCTGCAGGATCTATAGGGATGTCGCCGTCTATCTTCGTTGTATTACTGCAGTTACCGACAGTAAGATTAGTTCCTAATAGAAGGGCTTAAGAATCTTAGTTTAGAAACTTAAGGCTAGGTATCTATATAAAGGAACTGATAGGCAGTTCCTTCGTCGTCTGCTGCTGTACAATTTGTACCTACGAAGCCAAGCTAGCAATTTCCCTCTATGCAGGGGTGCAAGGTTTACACTCTGTACAGAGGGCCGGGAGTTTCCCTCTGTACAGTAGTGCAGAGTTTTCCCTCTGTTTAGAGGATTCCCCTCTGTATAGGGCTATAGGGTTCTCCCTCTATATAGGAGTAGGGTCCTGTTGGTAACTCCGTACAGAGGGTAGGGTCGTGCTGGCGCCGCTAAGTCGCAGTCCTTAGGGCGACGGCTGGCTTAGGTCCAGGACCTGTGCTGGGCGGCGCCCCCTAACAATTCCTTAAACGTTAGCCGGTTTTGGCTGCTCTTGTCCAGTTGTTCGCGTACCGTCTTCTTGCAGAATGGGTCTACGAAGAGTTAGTCTAGGGCTTTAATAGCTCTGTCGGCAGTTATATCTTCTAGGTCTGCTACTAGCGAGAACGCTTTACCTTCTAGTCGCGCCTCTAGATAGGCTAGTCCGTCTTCTTCGCTGCTTGCCGCGTAGTCGCGACTTATCTTGTTCCTTATCTTCTTCTTAAATGCTTCCTAGGCCTTAGGATCCCTGCCTCTAAAGGCTAGTAGGTTAGGTAATAACGTTATCGAAGTGCTACCTTAACTGTAGGCAGCAGGTAAGGCAGTTTCTGCTTAGTCTTCTTATAGTAGCAGCAGTGTCTATAACGTCGCTGCCGCTATGTTAGCTAA
The DNA here is from genome assembly GCA_016165855.1 of Pseudocercospora ulei. Taxonomy (NCBI): domain Eukaryota; kingdom Fungi; phylum Ascomycota; class Dothideomycetes; order Mycosphaerellales; family Mycosphaerellaceae; genus Pseudocercospora; species Pseudocercospora ulei. Next base: position 1,393,915 of record JACWNB010000003.1, read on the forward strand.
CTAAGCCTCTAGCGTTTTCAGTTATGCTAGTCGTGTCGCTGCTTAGTTCTCTAATACCTTAATAATAGTGTCTGCCGATTCCTTTTCGGCTATTACTGCCTTTATCTCCTCTCTTAACTGCTTGTTCTCTTCTTTGTTCTTGTAAAACGTATTCTCGATAAAGGTAATAGTATCTTATACCTTTCTAGACCCGTGTTCCGCTAGGTGTTCCTCGAGTTGGTTAGCTGTGCAGGCGTACAGCTCTTTATAGCCGGCTATACCTTCCTTCGCTTCGTCTGTCTCTTCTTCTATAAGACCTTTAATAACTGTCTTATTATCTAGGATGCTAGCGCGCCTATCCTTTGCTCTGTTAGTCTTTCTCTTCCTGCTGTAGCTAGTAACGCCGCTCTCTCTCGTTAAGAAGCCCTCTATAGCCTTCTTACTGTACTAATTGGTTTGGTTTGCATTGTAGTATGCGCGTACGTTATTTAGGTAACCGGATGTAGTTTAACAGGCTCTTTTACGTAGCGCAGGGTTAGTGTAGTTAGTATGTTCGAGATATAATAATCCGAGCGCGCAGATATAATTCAATACGGCTGTTTTAATAACTATATCTCGAACTAGGGAGGGAAAGGAATCTATGTAGTAGTAGGTAAGGGCTTTAGGGGTAGCATGCTAAGGCGCGGCTTAGTCCGGAAGGGTTAAGCTGAAATTCTAAGGGTCTACCCTATTACTTAGTCCTACCCCTTTCTGCCGCTGTAACAGGTTTAGCTAACTAGATATATAGACGAAATCGACGTCGGCCCCTTTTCCGCAGTGTCGCTTAAGCCTTAGTAAGAAGAAATCGGAAGGTCGTATCTGTATCTATCTAGAGCTATAGCTCGGATTAGATAGCTCGGATTAGATAGCTCTAATTATATAGCTCGGATTAGATAGCTCAGATTATATACTGCGGATCAGATAGAGGCTAAGTAAAAGACTTCGGACGACAACGATATAAGAAAGAAGCAGGCGAGAAAAGGATAATGTTTTTAAGATCGAAGAAAAGAAGAAGTAACGTCAATTTTAAGAAGAATTTTCGCAGAAAGGGCTATGAACTAGACAGAAAAAGAAGACGATTTGATTGATTCGTTTTTCTTTTCTTCTTTTTCTTCTGATTCTTCGTCTTCTTCTTCCGTCCAATTCGCGGCTTCTTCTGCGGAAATCGTTCTTAAAATCGACATTACCTCTTCGTTTCTTCGATCTCGAAAACATCGTTCTTTCGTCGTCTTCTTTCTCCTTATACTGTCGCTATCTGAAGTCCTTTACTTGGCGTCTATCTAATTGGAGCTATTAGACCTAAGCCGACAGCTATCTAAGCTGCAGTGTAACTAGCCTGTGCGCTGCTGTAGGGGGTCTATATAGATCTATCCGTAGTGCGCTATCTCTTCTTCTTTTTCTTCTTTACTAAGGCCTTAAGCGCTACCGCAAAGCCGCTTTGTGTAAGAGGCTTAAGAATCTTAGTTCAAACTTAAGGTTAGGTATCTATATAAAGGAACTAATAGGCAGTTCCTTCGTCGTCTACTGCTGTACGATTTGTACCTACGAAGCTAAGCTAGCAATTTCCCCTTTATGTAGTAGTGCAAGGTTCACCCTCTGTACAGAGGATTAGGAGTTACCTCCTCTGTACAGTAGTGCAGAGTTTTCCTTCTATTTAGAGGGGCGGTAGTTCCCCTTTATGCAGGACTGTAGTGTTCTCCCTCTATATAGAAGTGGGGTCCTATTAGTAGTTCCGTATAGAGGGTAGGGTCGTGCTAGCGCCGCTAAGTCGCAGTCCTTAAGGCAACAGTTAGCTTAGGTCGGGTCTAGGACCTAGGCCGGGCAGCGCCCCCTAACAATACCCCCCCCCTTCCCTTCTCGTAGTGCCTCTTCTGTACAGCGGCGTGTTGAAATTACCTAGCTCCTGCTGTTCCTTTAGCAGGTCGCAGCTTCCTATTTTGTCCGGTTGTCTAAGTCGTTGTCCCTCGTCGCCCCCCGGGTCGTAGTTGCCTCTTGCTATTTTACCTATTTGTAGCAGCTGCCCTGCTTGCTATTCCCCTTATAGTAGGCAGTTACTTTAAGCCTCTCCCTTCTCTTTCCTTCCCCCTTCTCTTCTCCCCCTATACCGTCTACCGTCTACTACTATCTACTACTGTCTACTATCTACTATCTACTACTACTACTAGCTACTATCTACTATCTACTACTAGCTACTAACTACTATCTACTACTACTATGTCGTCCGCCCTGTCCGGTAGCTCCCTTGTAGTTGCTGGCCCCTCCTCCTCCTCTCGTCCGGCTAGGGTCCCCCCCTATTTCTACCTCTAGCAGTAGGGCCCTTAATTTGACTAGCAGCTACGCTTCCGGTTCGTACAGATTCTCGTCTTCTGTACGGTCTAAGCTAACGTCTTAGGTGCTATACCTACGAGCAGCAGGATGCGGCCAGGCTCCCCTACTACGCCTTCTAGTGTAACCCTGCCTAGGTTACACTCTAGCAGCTAGCTACAGCCCGGGCATCGTACGTTAACGCCCTCCTTATCGCTACCTAGGGCTAGCCCTGTGCCCCTTGCCCTAACTCCCCCTCGCCTTTACTTAGCCTATACCGCCTCCTAGGCTTCTGGGCTAGGGTGTGTGCCTTGTATAAGTAGAAGGATAGCTCCTTCTACTGCCCCTACCGCCGTCTAGGGGAGGCATATAGGGGTAGGGGGGTGCCTCTGCTTCCTGGGGCTGGCCCTAGTAGGGGTGGGGGCCCGGCCAGGCGGGAGGTAGTTAAGATCTTAGATAAGGAGTCGGTTGCTCTAGTCCCCTAGGGTGGTAGCTAGTGAGCTACCCGCCCCCCCCCCCCTCCCAGATAGTATAAGAATTTTCGGGACAGTCCTCTCCTAACTCCTCTTATTTCTACTCTCTCTCCTATCTGTCCCCTAGCTGTTCCTTTCTTCCGGCCCTTATCTTGTACAGTGTCGTACAATGTCGTGTTAGCAGGATCCTATAGTGTCCTATGTCGTAATTCTCGATCCTTTAACAACCTAGGTTTGCCTACAGCTACCCTGTCCTTAGGGTAGATCGTGCCTCCTTCCGCCGTACGGCGCAGTGTTACTGTAACTGGGCAGGGGGATGGTTCTCCTCCTATCTATCTAGTGCAGTTGTGTCCTGTAGAGCCTCGTATAGTTCCTACGTAGGCTCTGCCTATCCTCTCTATTTTACTAGGTACTCTGCCTTCCCCTGCTTCCTTCGGCTCTTAAGGATACCTTCTACTTTATACTCTCTCTAGCCCTCGGTTATAATTGCGGGTAGGCGCGCGTCGTCAGTCGTTTGGTACAGTAGGGGGTCCGTATTCGCCGGCTATACAAGGTCTACGTAGAAGACTAGATAAATCCCTAGGGGAGTGTTTAGTTATACAGTATATGTCCCTACCGGCCGGACTACTATAAACTTCCTGTTCCTCTAATCTAGCTTCTTGCTTAGCCGGTCTATACGGATGTTTCGCTAGTTTAGCTAGACCTTATCCCCTGCCTCGTACCTTAGTGCAGCCTGTCGTCCCTTATTGGCCTGCTCTTCCGCGTTCTGTTAAGCTATAGCTAGGCTCGCCTTTGCCTATTAGTAGGCATTTATAATCGTCCGTACGATGGCCTCTCCTTGCTAAATTAGGGATTGTACAGGGCGCAGGGTGTTACTACTTAGGGTCGGTAGGAGCGGGGAATAGTCGTATCTATAGGTCGCGAAGAAGGGGGACAGTCCTGTAGTATTAGCTGTACAGCTATTAATAGCTAGCTCTGCTATAGGGAGGAGTCGGTTCCAGTTCGTCTAGTTATAGTCGACGTACGCTCGGAGGTACGCTTCCAAAGTTGAATTAACCCTCTCTGTCGCTTCGTCTGTCTGCAGGTACTATACAGTTAACAGGCGACGTTCTACCTTTAGCAACTAGCAGACCCTTGCCTAGAGCTGGTTCGTAAACTGTGTCCCCCGGTCTAATACAATTAACCTAGGGAAACCGTGCTTGCTAAACGTCGTCTATATAAAGGCCTAGGCAGTGTCTTTAGCCGTAATAGAGTCTATTCCCTCTAGTATTACCCCCTTCGTTAACTTGTCTATAACTACTATAATGTTTCGCCGTCTGTCGCTCTTAGGGAGGTCTGTAATAAAGTCTACTGTTAGATCTTGCTAGGGCCGGTCCGGTATCGGTAGGGGCTTTAGCAGCCTATGCTTTAGCTCGCGCTAGAGCTTCGTCTGTCCGTATACATCGCAGTTCTGTACAAACCTGCGAATGTCCTTCGCTATCGCCGGCCAGTAGTAGTCCTAGGCGATAATGCTGTACGTCTCCTCGCGCCCTAGGTGCCCGGTAGCTATAGAGTTATGCGCCCGTTGTATTAAGCTCGTACAGAGCTTCTCGTCTGCCAGGACCCAAATCCAATTCCTGAACTTTAGGTTGTTCTCCTCGTCTACTGAGCACTCTACTGCCGACACCTTAAGATAGAGCTCGGCTAGGAGCTTCCGTTGCCCTCCTTAGATCGCTGTACAGGCCCCTCGGTATACCTCGTCCTTTTCTACTGCCTCTTCCTATACTTGCAGTTGGGGTTCCTATAGGTGTGTCGCCGCTAGGTAGATAGTCTCCTCGCCTAGCTCCTTCTTAAACATCTGGAATGTTCGTAACTTTAGCCGGTCGTCCTCGTACGTCGTTGGCATGTCCTAGTCCTGTCTAGACAGTGCATCGGCCCTGCTGTTGTCCTTACCCTTGCGATACTAGAGTCTTATATTGAACCAGCTTAGGTATATTGCCTATTGTACGTGCCTCTCGGACAGCTTCCGGGGTTAAGTAAAGTACTCCAGATTCTTGTAGTCTATTAAGGCGAGGAACTCGGGCACCGAGCGGAGTTCTCTATCCTATGCTTTGCAATACCGTACGACTGCTAGCAACTCTTTGTCGTAGATAGGGTAGTTGCACTTAGCTAGGGAGTTCTTCTTAGAGAAATACGCGTATAGGTGTAGGAGTCTGTCTAAGCCTACCTGTAACAGGATACCTCTAATGCAGTACCCTAAGGAGTTAGTTTCCAGTATTGTCGTATACTCCGGGTCGAAGGCGGCAAGCGTTAGTCCTATAGTAAAGAGCTCTTTTAGCTTGTCGAAGCTCCTATCGCATTCGTCCGTCTATTTAAACTGCTTGTCCTTGTGCATTAGCTTAACTAGGGGGCGTACGATCTCCGAGTAGTTCTGTATAAACTAGCGGTAGAAGTTGGCAAACCCAAGAAATTCCTGTACGCCCTTAACGTTCGTAGGCAGCTTCTATTGCTTAATAGCATTAATCTTCTTTCTATCTATACTGATGCCTTTCCCTGCCTTAATAATAAAACCTAGGTATTTCGTATACTGGACACCGAATTCGCATTTGTCGATGTCGAGGTACCTACAAGCCAGCCTGCTGCAGTCGGTCTAGCACCTTCTTAACGTCCTGTACGTAATCTGCGTAGGTGCCGTCTGTAAAAACTAGGGTGTCGTCGAGGTATGCCGAGCAGATGTCGTCTAGTAACCCTTATAGGGACTTGTTAATGTACCTTTAGAAGGTTGCCGGTGCGTTGGCGAGGCCGAAGGGGGTAACAAGCTACTTAAAAAGACCGTATCTCGTATAGAAGGCAGTTATCTATTTACAGCCTTCCTTAATCAGTATCTTATAGAAGGCTGAGACTACGTTTGATACAGGGTGGGTTGGCCCGTGTCATTACTATGCCTTGCCAAGGTTCATATATCTGGTACACATTGGTCAAGTCACTTCCGAGTTACTTAACCAGTCCCTTTTGGCTTAAGTGTACCGCGCCACATCACTTAACTCGGAAGTGATTGCTGAAAGTGTACGATGAAAGGCCCGGGTTCAATTCCCAGGGGGCGCATCTTTCAACTGGCGAGTGGAAGCAGCGTTGACGTATGTCCGTTTGTCCACCACTCCGTACAGAATAAGGCAGACCCGGTAAAGGTCCAGCTGGCTGTGTGCAGACCTGCCGGGGGGGGGTTGATTGCGTATACGGCATAGGGGGGCTGTGCAAATCGCATACGTGGCCTGTAAGTAAGTGCAGCTTACGAGGTCGTAAGCCTGTAGCGCAGGGGGTAGTGATACGGGGTGGGTTGGCCCGTGTCATTACTATGCCTTGCCAAGGTTTATATATCTGGTACACATTGGTCAAGTCACTTCCGAGTTACTTGACCAGTCCTTTTTGGCTCAAGTGTACCGCGCCACATCAACGTTAAGCTTGGTAAACCACTTCGCCTTGCTGATCTGTCCGAGAGTCTCCTTAATAAGGGGTAGGGGGTACCGGTCCTTCTTAGTAATCGCGTTAATACCTCTATAGTCTATACAGAAACGCAATCCGGCCTTCCCCTCCTTATAGACAAACAGTACTAGGGCTCCCGCGGACGACGTACTGGCCCGAATAAACCCTTTGGCAAGCAGGTCGTCCAATGTCTTACGTAGTACTAATAGTTCTCTAGAGGACATTCTATACAGTAGTCCGTACAGTACCTCTGGCAGGCCCCTATCTAGACAGGGTTCTAGCTAGATGTTATAGTTAATCCCTTCCCCTCGGTGTAGCGGCAGCTTCGAGGCCGACTTTGGCTCAAAGAGGTCCAGGTATCTAGCATACTCCCTTAGGAGCTTTGTACAGGGGTTCGTTGCTTTCTTAGGTGCTAATGCCTTCTCGATGTCCGCCGTTGCTATGTTGATTTCGGCCTTAGCATTGTTACCTTGCGGGATCCTCCCCTAGTCTCGGAGTCTCTGCTTCGTTACTGCCAGGTATAGCCGTCCTCGTCCGACGTCTAGCTTGCCCCTCTAGCGCTCTATCTAAGGCTTCCCTAGTATTAGGTTATACCCCAACTTGTCCTGTACGATATAGAGGTATAAGTCCTGCTTATAGTGTCTCTATACCTCTATCGTTACTTTTACTATATAGGTAATGTCCGGTCCTCGCCCGGTAATGCCCAACATGCGTACAGGTACCGTAGGGGTCGTCTTAATCCGATGTCTCTATACGAAGTCTTCGCTAATTACTCTATATACTAAACATCCTGTGTTAATTAATGTCCGCGCCGTTGCGGACCCGTTTAACGTTAGCCGTACGATAAACGGCGTCGTCGTTATGTAATTGCTCTTAAAAGATAGCTAAGTAATGCTTTGATTTGGCAGTCTATCTCGCACCCGCCTCTGGCAGAGCCTTCGCTTAGAGGCTACTCTTTTCCCGACTCGTCGTTATCTAAGTAGGACTCCTAATCTTCTCGTTAAGGCGCCGTAGTTGCTACCCTCGCGGTGGTCGGCCGTCCCCTAGGTCTCTCTACTAGCAGAAGCCTGCAATTCCGTACAGTGTGGCCTATCTTGCTATACTAGTAGCAGCTCCCTTCTGCTCGTCTCTTGTTAAGGGTAGCCGTATCTACCTATTGCGCCTTTTTGGTAGCAGCCCTTGGCTGTACAGTAACTGCTGCCGCTACCCTCGTCGTCGTCGGTTCCTAGTCTATAGCTTCCGTCTGTCGCTAGAGGGGTTGTCTTATCTCCTAAGTGCAGCCTATCCGTCCAAGCCTGCGCTGCTAGTCGTTGACTATCCTAAGGAGATCGCAGAATTCCTCGTACGTAGCTGGTCGCATTACGCCTACTAGCCCCGTTATAATCTCCTTAGAGAGGCCTACCTCTAAAGAGGTAATTTTTATCCTGTCCTCCTATTAGAGATCTCCTGCTTCTGCTAAAGTCTAGTCAAATTCTGCAAGGAATTCTCGTACAGTCTTGCGTCCTTGTTTTATCGTGTTGACCTGTAGGAGTGCTTAGCTCTTGCGGTCCGGGTCCTTATAGCTCTTGTCTAGAGCTGCCTAGAGCATCGTCGTCGTAGCTATTGCTAGGTTGGCAATAGCCGTCTCGTAGTACAGCAGAATTCGTGCTGCCGCCCTGCCCTTTAACCTCCTAAAGAGGTAAACTACCTTGTCCAGCTTAGTCGGGTATGCTCCTAAGTCGACCAGAAGCTTGGAGCGTATCTGGGCAGCCTAGGAGGGGTACTCGGCCGGAGCCTTACTATCGTACGTAGAGACGTTAGGGAGTTTGCTTTTAGGAGTTAGGGTGTAGGCTATTATGTTCGTCGTCGTCGTAGGGGTCGGATCGCGATCGGACGCCCTAAGCTGTCGTAGCTCCTGTTCCCGTTGGGAAATCATCGCAGCCTAGTAGCTTACTTGTTGCTCGAGCTGCCTCTTGCTTTCTAGCAGCTCCTCGTACACGCAGTGCATATGCCCCTCTATAGCTGTAGTTTCTATAGGGATGTCGCCGTCTATCTTTGTTTTATTACTGCAGTTACCGACAGTAAGATTAGTTCCTAATATAAGAGGCTTAAGAATCTTAGTTTAGAAACTTAAGGTTGGGTATCTACATAAAGGAACTAATAGGCAGTTCCTTTGTCGTCTGCTGCTATACGATTTGTACCTACGAAGCCAAGCTAGCAATTTCCCCTTTGTATAGGGGTATAAGGTTCACCCTCTATACAGAGGATTGGGAGTTACCTCCTCTGTACGGTAGTGCAGAGTTTTCCTTCTATTTAGAGGGGCGGTAGTTCCCCTTTGTGCAGGACCGTAGTGTTCTCCCTCCGTACAGGAGTAGGGTCCTGTTAGTAGTTCCGTACGGAGGGTAGGGTCGTGCTGGCGCCGCTAAGTCGCAGTCCTTAGGGCGACGGTTAGCTTAGGTCGGGTCCAGGACCTGGGCTGGGCGGCGGCCCCTAACACTTTGATAGCGACGGCTTCGCCTTCGCTGTTATTATCCGTCTGGCAGGACTAGCGGTTAGTGTTGGCAAAGACGAAGACTGTTACAAAGTGCACTAAAGCGGTAGCGCCGTCCTCGACTTTACTGTTATTATCTAACCCGCAAAGCCGGCGGACGGTAGTAGTGGTGGTGTAGCCGAGGACTCTAGCTAAGCGCACTGCCGCGATCGTTTCTATTAGTTTTCGTACCAATAGAGCAGACGCAGCCTTTCTTCTTCTTCTATCTCTTCTAGAGCGATTAACTTCGGAGCTACTTAGGCCTCGGCTTCTTTGGGTTCCAGACATAAAACTCTCTTAACAGCTCTGCCGAATTTCGGAGATTCTTAACCGGATACTATTTATAATCTTCTAGCTATCCCGTTTATAAGATCCTCGCTTCGATAGACCCTCTTATCTTTCTTATATCTACTATATCTTCTATCTCTTACTCTTCTTCTTTACTATCTATCTCGATTAGTAGGGGTTTAGCGAACCCCTGTTCCAGAAGACTGTCTTTAGGGTCCAGACTTAACAGATCCGAATAGAAAACACTGTAGATTTGGAACGACTTCAGTAGCTAGAACCGATAAGTTACTAACGACCTCTTTTCCACTATCGTAAACGGACCTATATAGCAGGAGTTAAGCTTGGCGTTTTCTTTTAGCCTTAGGTTCTGCGTATTAAGCTATACCTTTTGACCTTCTTCGAATTCTATCGGTAACCGCTTTCTATTAGCTCGAGTTACTATCTTCTTCTAAGCCGATTCCATTGCCTCTTTCGCTACCCTAATCGCTTCTTCTATCCAAGATTTAAGCGCTTCTGCCGTAGCGGCGGCGACTCTCTTTAACGAAGTAGCAGTAGAAGATTCCGAAGAGCTGGTTTCGTTTAGCGGTTGAAAGCTTATTCTCGGAAGATGGCTATAAGTTATCTCAAACGGCGCTAGCGAGGTAGCCTCGGACAGCGCTGCGTTAGCGCAGAATTCGGCTATTAGCAACACCTTAACCTATTCTTCTTAATAATAGCTGCAGAAGATTCGTAGATATTTCTCTATCTTGCAGTTAGCTACTTTATATTAGCCGTTGGTTTAAGGGTAAGCAGCTATGCTAAGTTTTCTGCGAATTCCGAGAACTTAGTTAATAGCCTTCTATACATCCGCAGTAAATTAAGGACCCCTATCCGTAGTAATAGTGTCCAGCAGGCTATAGTGCTTCTATACGTGCTAAATTAGCATCCTCGCTGTCTCTTCTGTAGTAGTGCCTTCGTCTTTTGCTCTATAGGGGATAAAGTAGCGTTCCTTGCTTAACTGATCTACTACGTTAAGGGTAGCATTGTATCTATCGGAATCCGGCAGGCCAGTTACGAAATCTATTGTAATGTGCTGCTACGGTTTCTCAGGGATCGGCAGTAGCTTTAGTAGACCGGCCGGAAGGCTGTAACGCGGCTTCGCGGCTCGACATATGTAACAATTAGCGATAAACCTGTAGATCCGTTCGAAGATCCTTGGAAACTAGTAGACCGTCCTTACAGCTTCTATCGTCTTCTTTGTGCTAGTGTAACCAACATCCTTAGAACTATAGACCAGCTAGATAACATCTGTAATTAGTTCTTCTAGAACTATTAGCTTCCCTAAACTGGTTTTACCGAGCTTCTCTTGCTAGTTAAGCTGCTCTACCTTTTCGTAGAGCGTCTCTTCCTCGGTCGCTAGCTCTACTGCGCAGATTACTGCTTCTTTCAACACCTCGGCGTCTACTATCCGCTTAGTTAACACCTTCTGGAACATGTTCGGATCTTCTTTCGCGCGGCTAGTCTTCTCCTCTCTTCTTATTAGCGCATTAGCCTTTCTATTTTAAGCTCCAGGTCGATAAATATTCTTAAAGTCGAGCCTAGATAAATAGACAGCCTACCGAGCCTAGCAGTGCAAGAGCTTCTGCATCTTTATAAAGTAGGTTAACGACTAATAGTTCGTAAGGACCTGGACTATACTCTTTCCAGCTATAAGCTCCGGCTTCTGCTCCTCGAAAGCTTAGATAATAGCTAACAGCTCCTTGTTGTAGATAGCGTAGTTCTGCTTAGCCTTTTTTATAGACTTGCTAAAGAAGGCTACTAGATAGAAGGTCTCGCTGTCGTCGTCGTATTAAGAAAGGACCCCTACGGTTACTATGTCGGAAGCGTCCGTTTCTAGGTAGATTGTCTTTTCTGGTCAGAAGTGCGCTAGCACTAGCGCCGAGGCTACTGCTTCTTTTAGTTAGTTAAAAGCCTCTGTGCACTTCTTATTCTATAGGCTAGCGGCCTCCTTCTTTAATACCTCGTTTAGGGGTCTTGCTATCTTGCTAAAGTCCTTAATAAATCGACGATAGTAACTGCAGAATCTGAGAAAGACTCTAATTTAGGTAGTATTTCCGGACTTCGGCTGTTTCTATTCCGCTATAGGAGCGACCTTTAAGGGGTCTATCCGAATTCCTTCTCTTCTGACAATAAGACCGAGGTATTTGACTTCAGTCTAATAGAACTCGCTCTTTTTCGTATCTGCGTTTAGGCCGACCTCCCGGAGCCTGATTGGCACTCCCTCGATATAGTCCGTATACTGCTCTCTCGTTCTATCGGTGTATATAAGGATGTCGTCTAAGTAAATAGACACGAACCGCTCCAGCATGTCTATAAAGGTACAATTTATACAACGCTGCTACACTGCCGGCGCGTTAGTAAGTCCGAAAGGTATAACTAGCTACTTAAAGTTGCCTATATGCGTAGCGAACGTCGTAAGGTCTTCTGTCTGTCCTTCCTCGTTTCTTAGCTAGTAGAACGCTTAGCGAATGTCTAGCTTGCTAAACTACTTAGCTTTCGCCACTTATTGTATAGTCTTATCGATTAGCGGCAGTAGGTATACATCTCTCTTAGTAACCTTATTAAGGCCTCTGTAGTCTGCGTACAGTCGGAGACTACCTCTAGGTTTCTGTACAAAAAGGATCGGCGACATATACTCGGCAGACCTTAGCGTAATAAACTTCTTTGCTAGGTTTTCTCGAACAAACACTTCTACTTAGTCTAGCTCGGCCAGAGATAATCGTTTTAGGAGTTGGATTCTCCGTAGCGTAGCTCCTTCTTTTAACCTGATCTTATTGTTATATTCCGGTCGGTAGAGCAGCAGGAGGTTGGAGTCGGCTTTTAAGAACACGTTAGTGTAGTTGTAGAGTTCTTTTGGTAACACCTCTAGCAGGTCTACTTCTTCTTCCGCTATTATCTTCTAGTAATCTTCGATGTCTTTTATCGAGATAGCGTAGATCTTATTCTCTAGCGACTTCGCAAGAGTCGTTAGGGCTTCTGAGCTTTTTATTCCGACGGTATCTAGGGGATCGGAACGGTCAGCCAGAACCGCGTTAACGGACGTAACAATTAGTTTGGCGGCGACGACAGTGACTGTTTCGATAGCAGCAGGGCCACTCTGCTAGGTTTTGAACCCGAGTGTGCCTTCGCCTACGTCAATAACGGCTTTCTAGTTCTTTATCTATTTCTGCCCTATAATAATGTTAAACCGTCCAATGTCTATAATTCGGAACGTCGCTTCTGTAGTGGGACCAGCTAGGGTGGTCTTTAACGGCATATAATGTGTAACGCTCTCCGTGTCTTGTCCGTTGTATGCCGAAATTCGCGTCGGCAACGCTAACTCTACTGGATAACTATATCCTTTCGTCAGTTTCTGAATTAGTTAATAGTGGATCGCTGCGCCGATAAGTGCTCCTGTGTCGATAAAGGCTTTTAACTAAAGTAGGCAGTGCGAGCAGTTAAGGGAGTAGACAGTAATTAGAAGGATAATCGCAGTCTCTGTATTTACTTCCACTACTGCTAAGAGCGGATCGTTACAACTGTTAATACTCTCTTCTTCTTCTAGCGATGCGGTTCGTATTAGTGCCCCATTGTTTATGCTAGGTAAGGGGCCTATCCGTCTAGCTAGTGTTTTCCTAAGATCCTTAATAGCACCCTACTGTCTACGCTATCGGTGTCGTTCGGCGCCGGCTCTATAGCTTAGATAGTCTTCCTTAGCAGCAGCGGCTTCGTAGTACGGTATTCCTGCTTCTGCTAGGTCGTCGCTTAGTATCTAGTAGCAATATAGCTAGGCTTTCTGCACGCGTAGCAAGTAGGGACGAACGGCGAACGCAGTAAATAAGATGGCTGTTAGGGGCCTTGTCTAAAAGGAGCAGAAGGTCGCGTTGTCTGCGCTATCGACTACTTCTAGTTCGGTTCGCGTACTGTCGATTTTCCGTACGCGTTGAAGTTTCTGGCGGTAACTCTTACCTAGTACACGAAGCTTTTAAGGTCTTCGTCTTCTACCGAAGCTATAGTTCCAGCTAGTTTAGGGTTCAACTTCTGCCTTAGTAAGTGTAACTGTTCGTCCTTAGACACTTTAGCTCTAATAGCATATTTCCTAAACAGTCTGTAGAATTCTTTAAACATTAGCCGGGTTTGGTTAATCTTGTCTAGTTGCTTATAGGCCGTCTTCCTTTAGAAGAGGTCTCCGAAGCGTTAGTCTAGGGCTTTAATTGCTTCGTTAGCGGTTACATCTTCCAGGTCTGCTACTATCGAGAACGCTTTACCTTCTAGTCGCGCTTCTAGATAGGCCAGTTTGTCTTCTTCGCTGCTTCCGGTATAATCGCGACTTATCTTGTTCCTTATCTTCTTCTTAAAGGCTTCCTAGGCCTTAGGGTCTCTACCCCTAAAGGCTAGTAGATTAAGTAGTAACGTTATCGAGGTGCTACCTTAAATATAGGCGGCAGGTAAGGCAGTTTCTGCTTAGTCTTCTCGTAGTAGCAGCAGTGCCGACGACATCGCTGCCTCTATGTTAGCTAACTAAGCCCTTAGCGTTTTCAGTTGCGCTAGTCGTGTCGCTGCTTATTTCTCTAACATCTTAATAATAGTCCCCGCCGATTCCTTCTCGGCTATTACTGCTTCTATCTCCTCCCTTAGCTGCTTGTTCTCTTCTATCTTCTTATAGAACGTCTTCTCGATAAAGGTAATATTGTCGTACACCTTTCTAGACCTATGTTCTGCTAGGTGTTCCTTAAGTTCGTCGGCTGTACAGGCGTACAGCTCCTTATAGCCGGCTATGCCCTTCTTTGCTTCGTCCGTTTCTTCTTCTATAAGACCTTTAGTGGCCGTCCTATCGTTAAGGATGCTAGCGCGTCTATCCCTCGCTCTGTTAGTCTTTCTCTTTCCTCTGCAGCCAGTAACGCTGCCTTCTACTGTTAAGAAGCCCTCTATCGTCTTCTTAAAGTGCTAGTGTTTCGGTTTGGGTTTTGGTGTGCGCGTGCGTTGTTTAGATAGCCGGATATAGCTTAACGGTCCCTTTCGCGCAGTGCAGGGTTAGTGTAGTTAGTAAGTTCGAGATATAATAATCCGAGTACGTAGATATAATTTAATACAGCTGTTTTAATAACTAGATCTCGAACTAAAGAGGGACAGGAATCTATACAGCAGTGGGTAAGGGCTTTAGGGGTGGGCACGCCAAGGCCCGGCTCGGTCCGGAAGGGCCGAGCCGAAATTCTAAGGGTCTACCCTATCACTTAGTGCTACCCCTTTCTGCTGCTGTAACAGTCTAAATAGAAAACGTCGTAGATTCGGAACGACTTCGGTAGCTAGAGCTAATACGTTACTAGCGACCTCTTTTCTACTATCGTAAATGGACCAACGTAGCAGGAGTTAAGCTTGGCGTTGCCTTTTAGCCTTAGGTTCCGCGTGTTAAGCTATACCTTTTGGCCTTCTTTGAATTCTATTAGTGACCGCTTTCTATTAGCTCGAGTTACTATCTTCTTCTAAGTCGATTCCATTGCCTCCTTCGCTACCCGGATCGCTTCTTCTATCTAAGACTTAAGCGCTTCTGCCGCAGCAGCAGCGACTCTCTTTAACGAAGTGGCAGTAGAAGATTCCAAAGAGCTGGGTTTGTCTGGCAGTTAAAAGCTTATTCTTAGAAGATAGCTATAAGTTATCTCGAACGGCCCTAGTAAGATAGCCTCGGACTGTACTACATTAGCGCAGAATTCGGCTATCGGCAACACCTTAACCTACTCTTCTTAATAATAACTGTAGAAGATTTGTAGATATTTCTCTATCTTACGGTTAGCTACTTTAGACTGACTGTTGGTCTAAGGTTAAGCAGCTGTGCTAAGCTTTCTGCGAATTCCGAGAACTTAGTTAATGGCCTTCTATATATTAGTAGTAAATTAAGGACCTCTATCCGTAGTAATAGTGTCCGGCAGGCCGTAGTGCTTCTATACGTGCTAAATTAGCATCTTCGCTGTCTCTTCCGCAGTACTGCCTTCGTCCTTTGCTTAACAGGAGATAAAATAGCATTCCTTGCTTAACCGATCTACTATGTTGAGGGTGGCATTGTATCTATCGGAGTCCGACAGGCCGGTTACGAAATCTATCGTAATGTACTGCTGCAGTTTCTTAGGGATCGGCAGTAGCCTTAGTAGACTGACCGGAAGGCCGTAACGCGGCTTCGCGGCTCGGCATACGTAACAATTGGCAATAAACCGGGGAATCTGCTTAAAGATCTGCGGAAACTAGTAGACTATCCTTACAGCCTCTATCGTCTTCTTTGTGCTAGTGTAACCAATATCTTTAGAACTATAGACCAGCTATATAACTTCTGTAATTAGTTCTTCTGGAACTATTAGCTTCCCTAAACCGGTTTTGCCGAGCTTCTGTTGCTAGTTAAGCTGCTCTACTTTTTTGTAGAGCGTCTCTTTCTCGGTCGCCGGCTTTACTGCGCAGATCCCTACCTCTTTTAACACCTCGGCGTTGACTATCCGCTTGTTTAACATCTTCTAGAACATGTTTGGATCTTCTTTTCTGTAGCTGGTCTTCCCCTCTCTTCTTGTTAGCACGTTAGCCTTTCTATTTTAAGCTCCTAGTCGATAAGTAATCTTAAAGTTGAACCTGGATAAATAGGCGGCCTACTAGGCTTAGCGACGCAAGAGCTTCTGCGTCTTTATAAAGTAGATTAACGACTGATAGTCTGTAAGGACCTGGACCGTGCTCTTTCTAGCTATAAGCTCCGGCTTCTACTCCTCGAAAGCTTAGATAATAGCTAATAGCTCCTTATCGTAGATAGCGTAGTTCCGCTTAGCCTTATTTATAGACTTGCTAAAGAAGGCTACTAGATAGAGGGTCTCGCCGTCGTCGTCGTAATAAGAAAGGACCCCTACAGTTACTGTGTCGGAAGCATCCTTCTCTAGGTAGATTGTCTTTTCCAGTCGGAAGTGCGCTAGCACTAGCGCTAAGGCTACCGCTTCTTTTAGTCGGTTAAAAGCCTCTGTGTACTTTTCGTTCTATAGGCCAGCGGCCTCCTTCTTTAATACCTTATTTAGGAGTCTTGCTATCTTGCTAAAGTCCTTAATAAATCGACGATAGTAACTGCAGAACCCGAGAAAAGCTCTAATTTAGGTAGTGTTTCCGGACTTCGGCTGTTTCCATTCCGCTACGGCAGCGACCTTTAAAGAGTCTATCCAGATATCTTTTCTTCTAACAATAAGACTAAGATATTTGACTTCGGTCTAATAGAACTTACTCTTCTTTATGTCCGCGTTTAACCCTACCTTGCGGAACCTAGTCAACACTCTCTTGATGTAGTCTGTGTGTTGCTCTCTCGTTCTCTTAGTGTATATAAGGATGTCGTCTAAGTAAATAGACACGAACCGCTCTAGTATATCTATAAAGGTGTAATTTATAAAACGCTGCTACACTGCCGGCGCGTTAGTAAGTCCGAAAGGCATAACTAGCTACTTGAAGTTGCCTATACGCGTAGCGAACGTCGTAAGGTCTTCCGTCTGCCCCTCCTCGTTACTTAGTTAGTAGAACGCCTAGCAAATATCTAGCTTGCTAAACTACTTAGCTTTTGCTACTCGTTGTATAGTCTTATCTATTAGCGGCAGCAGGTATACGTCTCTCTTAGTAACCTTATTAAGGCCTCTGTAGTCTATACATAGTCGGAGACTACCTCCGGGTTTCTGTACGAAAAGGATCGGCGACGCATACTTGGCGGAGCTTAGTGTAATAAACTTCTTCGCTAGGTTTTCTCGAACAAACACTTCTACTTAGTCTAGCTCGGCCGGAGATAGGCGTCTTAGGGGTTCGGTTCTTAGCAGCGCAGCTCCTTCTTTTAGTCGGATCTTGTTATCGTATTCTGGTCGATAGAGCGGCAGGAGGTTAGAGTCGGCTTTTAAGAACACGTTAGTGTAGCTATAGAGTTCTTTTAGTAACACCTCTAGCGGGTCTACTTCTTCTTCCGCTATTATCTTTCAGTAATCTTCGATGTCTTTTATCGAGATAGCGTAGATCTTATTCTTTAGCGACTTTGCGAGAGTCGTTAGGGCTTCTAAGCTTATTATTCCGACAGTATCTAGGGGATCGGAACGGTTGGGCAGAGCCGTGCTAACGGCCGTAACGTCCGGTTTCGCAGTAACGACGGTGACCAATTCGACGGCGGCAGTGCCGTTCTGCTAGGTTTTGAACCCTAGTATGCCTTTACCTATATTAATAACGGCTCTCTAGTTCTTTATCTATTTTTGCCATGAAATAATGTCAAACCGTCCAATGTCTATAATTCGGAGCGTTGCTTCTGTAGTGCGACTAGCTAGGGTGGTCCTTAACAGCATATAATGCGTAACGCTCTCTGTGTCTTGTCTGTTGTATACTGAAATTGGCGTCGGTGACGCTAGCTCGACTAGATAGCTATATCCCTTCGTTAGTTTCTTAACTAGTCGATAGTGGATCGCCGTGCCGATAAGCGCTCCTGTATCGATAAAGGTTTTTAGTTAAAAAGGGCATTGTAAGCTCTTAAGGGGGTAGACAGTAATTAGAAGGATAATAGCGGTCTCTGTATTTACTTCTACTGCCGCCGAGAGCAGATTATTACAGCTGTTAATACTCTCTTCCTCTTCCAGCGATGCGGTTCGTAGCAGTGCCCTATTGTTTATGCTAGGTAGGGGGCCTATCCGTCCAGCTAATCCTTTCCTAAGATCCTTAACAGTACTCTAGCGTCTACGCTGTCGGTGTCGTTTGGCGCAGGCTCTATAGCTTAGATAGTCTTTCTCGGCAGTGGCTTCGTAGTACGGTATTCCTGCTTCTGCTAAGCTGTCGCCTAGTATCTAGTAGCGATATAGCTAGGCTTTCCGTACGCGTAGCAAGTAGGGACGAACGGCGAACGCGGTGAATAAGGTAGCTGCTAGGGGCCTCGTCGGAAAGGAGCAGAAGGTCGCGTCGTCTACGCTAGCGACGACTTCTAGTTCGGTTCGCGTACTGCCAATTTTCCGTATATGTTTAAGTTTCAAGCAGTAACTCTCGCTTAGTGCACGAAGCTTTCCAGGTCTTCGTCTTCTACTAAGGCTATAGCTCCGGCCAGTTTAGGGTTCAACTTCTGCCTTAGTAGGTGTAACTGTTTATCCTCGGATACTTTAGCTCTAATAGTATATTTCCTAAACAGTCCGTAAAATTCCTTAAACGTTAGCCGGTTTTGGCTGCTCTTGTCCAGTTGTTCGTGTGCCGGCTTCTTGCAGAAAGGGTCTCTAAAGCGTTAGTCCAGAGCACTAATAGCTTCATCGGTAGTTATATCTTCTAGGTCTGCTACTAGCGAGAACGCTTTACCTTCTAGTCGCGCCTCTAGATAGGCTAGTCTGTCTTCTTCGCTGCTTGCTGCGTAGTTGCGACTTATCTTGTTCCTTATTTTCTTCTGAAAGGCTTCCTAGGCCTTGGGGTCCCTACCCCTAAAGGCTAGTAGGTCTGGTAGTAACGTTATCGAAGTGCTACCTTAACTATAGGCGGCAGGTAAGGCAGTTTCTGCTTGGTCTTCTCGTAGTAGCGGCAGTAGCAACGATATCGCTGCTTCTATGCTAGCTAACTAAGCCCTTAGCGTTTTTAGTTGCGCTAGTTATGTCGCCGCTTAGTTCTCTAACACCTCGATAATAGTCTCTGCCGATTCCTTCTTAGCGGTTACTGCTTCTATCTCTTCTTTTAGCTGCTTGTTCTCTTCTGTCTTCTTGTAGAACGTCTTCTTAATAAAGGTAATAGTATCGTATACCTTTCCGGACCCGTGTTCCGCTAGGTGTTCCTCGAGTTCGTCGGGTGTGTAGGCGTACAGCTCCTTATAGCCGGCTATACCTTCCTTTGCTTCGTCCGTCTCTTCTTCTATAAGACCTTTAATAACTGTCTTATTATCTAGGATGCTAGCGCGCCTATCCTTTGCTCTGTTAGTCTTTCTCTTCCCGCTACAGCTAGTAACGCCGCTCTCTCTCGTTAAGAAGCCCTCTATAGCCTTCTTACTGTACTAATTGGTTTGGTTTGTGTTGTAGTATGCGCGTGCGTTATTCGGGTAGCCGGATGTAGTTTAACAGTCCCTTTCGCGCAGCGCAGGGTTAGTGTAGTTAGTAAGTTTAAGATATAATAATCTGAGCGTATAGATATAATTCAATACAGCTGTTTTAATAACTATATCTTAAACTAAGGAGGGAAAGGAATCTATATAGTAGTAGGTAAGGGCTTTAGGGGTAGTGTGCCAAGGCCCGGCTCGGTCTAGAAGGGCCGACTCGAAATTCCAAGGGTCTACCCTATTACTTAGTCCCACCCCTTTCTGCCACTGTAACACTATATGTATAGGCAACTTTAAGTAGCTGGTTATACCTTTCGGACTTACTAACGCACCGGCAGTGTAGCAGCGTTTTATAAATTACATCTTTATAGATATGCTAGAGCGGTTTGTGTCTATATTCTTAGACGATATCCTTATCTATACCAATAGAACGAGAGAGCAACATACGGACTACATTGCAAGAGTGCTAACTAGGCTCTGCGAGGTCGGGTTAAACACAGATACGAAAAAGAGCGAGTTCTATCGGACTGAAGTCAAATATCTCGGTCTTATTGTCGGAAGAGAAGGCATTCGAATAGAGCCCTTAAAGGTCGCCGCTGTAGCGGAATAGAAACAGCCGAAGTCTAGAAACACTAAGCCGCTTTAATAGCGTCGGCTTCGTCTTCGCCGTTATTATCCGTCTGGCAGGACCAGCGGTTAGTGTTCGCAAAGGCGAAGACTGTTACAAAGTGCGCCGACGCAGTGGCGCCGTCCTCGACTTTACTGTTATTATCTAACTCGCAAAGCCGGCGGACGGTAACAGTGTAGCCGAGGACTCTAGCTAAGCGTACCGTCGCGATCGTTTCTATTAGTAGTCAGTACTAATAGAGCAGAGGCAGCCTTTCTTCTTCTTCTATCTAGCTATTAGCTTCGGAGCTATCTAGATCTCGGCTTCTTCGAGTTCCGGACATAAAACTCTCTTAACATCTCTGCCGAATTTCGGAGATTCTTAACCGGATACTATTTATGGTCTTCTGGCTACCCCTTCTATAAGATCCTTGCTTCGATAGACCCCCTTATCTTTCTTATATCTATTATATCTTCTACCTCCTACTCTTCTTCCTTACCGTCTATCTCGATTAGTAGGTGTTTAGTAAACCCCTGCTTTAGAAGACCGTCTTTAGGGTCCAGACTTAACAGATCTAAATAGAAAACATCGTAGATTCGGAACGACTTTAGTAGCTAGAGCCGATAAGTTACTGGCGACCTCTTTTCTACGATCGTAAACGGACCTACGTAGCGGAGGTTAAGCTTAGCGTTTCGTTTTAGCCTAAGGTTCCGTATATTAAGCTATACCTTTTGGCCTTCTTCGAATTCTATTAGCGACTGCTTTCTATTAGCTCGAGTTACTATCTTCTTCTAAGCCGATTCTATTGCCTCTTTCGCTACCCTAATCGCTTCTTCTATTTAAGATTTAAGCGCTTCTGCCGCGGCGGCGGCCACTCTCTTTAACAAAGTAGCGGTAGAAGATTCCGAAGAGCAGGGCTTGTTTGGCAGTTAGAAACTTATTCTTAGAAGATAGCCGCGAGTTATCTCGAACAGCGCTAGTAAGGTGGCCTCGGACTGTGCCGAATTGGCGCAGAATTCGGCTATTAGCAACATCTTAACCTACTCTTCTTAATAATAGCTGCAAAAGATTCGTAGATATTTCTCTATCTTACGGTTAGCTACTTTAGGCTGGCTGTCGGTCTAAGGGTAAGCGGCTGTACTAAGCTTTCTGCGAATTCCGAGAACTTAGTTAATAGCCTTCTATACATTAGCAGTAAATTAAGGACCCCTATCTGTAGTAATAGTGTCCGGCAGGCCGTAGTGCTTCTATATATGCTAAATCAGCATCCTCGCTGTCTTTTCTGCAGTAGTGCCTTCGTCCTTTGCTTAACAGGGGATAAAGTAGCGTTCCTTGCTTAACCGATCTACTACGTTAAGGGTAGCATTGTATCTATCGGAATCCGACAGGCCGGTTACGAAATCTATTGTAATGTGCTGCTACGGTTTCTTAGGGATTAGCAGTAGCCTTAGTAGACTGGCTAGGAGGCCGTAGCGCGGCTTCGCGGCTCGATACGCGTAATAATTAGCGATAAACCAGTGAATCTGCTCGAAGATCCGCAGAAACTAGTAGACCGTTCTTACAGCCTCTATCGTCTTCTTTGTGCTAGCGTAGCCAACATCCTTAGAACTATAGACTAGCAGGATAACCTTTATAATTAGTTCTTCTAGAACTATTAGCTTCCCTAAACTGGGTTTATCGAGCTTCTTTTGCTAGTTAGGCTGCTCTACTTTTTTGTAGAGCGTCTCTTCTTCGGTCGCTAGCTCTACTGCGCAGATCCCTACTTCTTTAAGCACCTCGGTATCTACTATCCGCTCAGTTAACATCTTTTGGAACATGTGCGGATCTTCTTTCGCGCAGCTAGTCTTCCCCTCTTTTCTCGTTAGAGTATTAGCTTTTCTATTTTAAGCTCCGGGTTAATAAGTAATCTTAAAGTCGAATCCGGATAAATAGGCGGTCTACTAAGCTTGGCGGCGCGAGAGCTTCTGCGTCTTTATAAAGTAGGTTAACGACTAATAGTCTGTAAGGACCTGGACCGTGCTCTTTCTAGCTATAAGCTCCGGCTTCCACTCCTCGAAAGCTTGGATAATAGCTAACAGCTCCTTGTAGTAGATAGCGTAGTTCCGCTTAGCCTTTTTTATAGACTTGCTAAAGAAGGCTACTAGATAGAGGGTCTCGCCGTTGTCGTCGTATTAAGAAAGGACCCCTGCAGTTACTGTGTCGGAAGCGTCCGTCTCTAGGTAGATCGTCTTTTCCGGTCGGAAGTGCACTAGTACTAGCGCTAAGGCTACCCCTTCTTTTAGCTAGTTAAAAGCCTCTATGCACTTCTTATTCTATAGGCTAGCCGCTTCCTTCTTTAATGCCTTATTTAGGGGTCTTGCTATCTTGCTAAAGCCTTAATAAATCGACGATAGTAACTATAGAATCCGAGAAAGGCTCTAAATTAGGTAGTGTTTCCGGACTTCGGCTGTTTCCATTCCGCTACGGCGGCGACCTTTAAGGGGTCTATCTAAATACCTTCTCTTCCAACGATAAGACTGAGATATTTGACTTCGGTCTAGTAGAACTCGCTCTTCTTCGTGTCCGCGTTTAACCCTACCTCGCGGAGCCTAGTTAACACTCTCTCGATGTAGTCTGTCTATTGCTCTCTTGTTCTATTAGTGTATATAAGGATGTCGTCTAAGTAAATAGATACGAACCGCTCCAGCATGTCTATAAAGATGTAATTTATAAAACGCTGCTACACTGCCGGTGCGTTAGTAAGCCTGAAAGGCATAACTAGCTACTTGAAGTTGCCTATGCGCGTAACGACCGTTGTAAGGCCTTCTGTCTGCCCCTCCTCGTTCCTTAGTTAGTAGAACGCTTAGCGAATGTCCAGCTTGCTAAACTACTTAGCTTTCGCTACTCGTTGTATAGTCTTATCTATTAGCGGCAGTAGGTATACGTCTCTCTTAGTAACCTTATTGAGGCCTTTGTAGTCTACGTACAGTCGGAGACCACCTCAGGGTTTCTGTACGAAAAGGATCGGCGACGCCTACTGGGCGAAGCTTAGTGTAATAAACTTCTTTGCCAGGTTTTCTCGAACAAACACTTCTACTTAGTCTAGCTCGGCCGGCGATAGGCGTCTTAGGGGTTTAGTTCTCGGCAGCGCGGCTCCTTCTTTTAGTCGGATCTTGTTGTCGTATTCTAGTCGATAGAGCTGTAGGAGGTTAGAGTCGGCTTTTAAGAACACGTTAACGTAGCTATAGAGTTCTTTTAGTAATACCTCTAGCAGGTCTACTTCTTCTTCTGCTATTATCTTCCGGTAATCTTCGTTGTCTTTTATCGAGATAGTATAGATCTTATTCTCTAGCGACTTCGCGAGAGTCGTTAGGGCTTCTAAGCTTATTATTCTAACAGTATCTAGGAGATCGGATCGGTCGGCCGGAACCGCTTTAACGGACGTAACGTTTGGTTTCGTAGCGACGACATTAACCAATTCTAAGGCGGCGGCGCCGCTCTGCTAGGTTTTAAACCTAAGTGTGCCTTTACCTACGCTAATAACAGCTTTCTAGTTCTTTATCTATTTCTGCCCTATAATAATGTCAAACCGTCCAATGTCTATAATTCCGAACGTTGCTTCTGTAGTGCGACTAGCTAGAGTAGTCTTTAGCGGCACGTAATGCGTAACGCTCTCCGTGTCTTGTTTATTCAGTAAGTAGGATAGCTGCTGGGGGCCTCGTCGGAAAGGAGCAGAAGGTCGCGTCGTCTGCGCTAGTAACGACTTCTAGTTCGGTTCGCGTGCTGCCGATTTTCCGTACGCGTTCAAGTTTCTAGCGGTAACTCTCGCTTAGTATACGAAGCTTTTAAGGTCTTCGTCTTCTACCGAAGCTATAGCTCTAGCCAGTTCGGGGTTTAACTTCTGTCTTAGTAAGTGTAACTGTTCGTCTTTGGACACTTTAGCTCTAATAGCATATTTTCTAAACAGTCCGTAAAATTCCTTGAACATTAGGCCTTTTTGGCTGATCTTGTCTAGTTGTTTGCATACTGTCTTCTTGCAGAAAGGGTCTCCGAAGCGTTGGTCTAGGGCTTTAATAGCTTCGTCGGCAGTTACATCTTCTAGGTCCGCTACTAGCAAGAACGCTTTACCTTCTAGTCTTGCCTCTAGATAGGCCAGTTTGTCTTCTTTGTTGCTTTTAGCATAATCGCGACTTATCTTGTTCCTTATCTTCTTCTTAAAGGCTTCCTAGGCCTTAAGGTCCCTATCCTTAAAGGCTAGTAGATTAGGTAGTAACATTATCGGAATGCTACCTTAACTATAGGCGGCAGGTAAGGCAGCTTCTGCTTAGTCTTCTCGTAGTAGCAGTAGTGCCGACGACATCGCTGCTTCTATATTAGCTAACTAAGCCCTTAGCGTTTTTAGTTACGCTAGTCGTGTCGCCGCTTAGTTCTCTAACACCTCGATAATAGTCTCTGCCGATTCCTTCTCGGCTATTACTGCTTCTATCCCTTCTCTTAGCTGCTTGTTCTCTTCTATCTTCTTGTAAAACATCTTCTCGATAAAGGTAATAGTGTTGTATACCTTTCCGGACCTGTGTTCTGCTAGATATTCCTCGAGTTCGTTAGGTGTGCAGGCGTACAGCTCCTTATAGCTAGCTACGCCCTTCTTTGCTTCGTCTGTCTCTTCTTCTGTAAGACCTTTAGTAGCCGTCCTATTATTAATAATGCTGGCGCGCGTATCCCTTACTCTTTTAGTCTTTCTCTTCCTGCTATAGCTAGTAACGCTGCCTTCTACTATTAAGAAGCCTTCTATAGCCTTCTTATAGTGCTAGTGTATTTGGTTTAGGTTGTAGTATACGCGTGCGTTATTCGGGTAGCTGGATATAGTTTAACAGGCCCTTTCGCGCAGTGCAGGGTTAGTGTAGTTAGTAAGTTCGAGATATAATAATCTAAGCGTATAGATATAATTCAATACAGCTGTTTTAATAACTATATCTCGAACTAAGGAGGGAAAGGAATCTATATAGTAGTAGGTAAGGGCTTTAGGGGGTAGTGTGCCAAGGCCCGGCTCGGTCCGGAAGGGCCAAGCCGAAATTCCAAGGATCTACCCTATTACTTAGTCCTACCTCTTTCTGCTACTGTAACACGAGGCTACCTTACTAGCGCTGTTCGAGATAACTTATAGCTATCTTCCGAGAATAAGCTTTCAAACGCTGAACGAGCCTAGCTCTTCGGAATCTTCTACCGCTACTTTGTTAAAGAGAGTCGCCGCTGCTACAGCAGAAGCGCTTAAATCTTAGATAGAAGAAGCGATTAGGGTAGCGAAAGAGGCAATAGAATCGGCTTAGAAGAAGATAGTAACTCGAGCTAATAGAAAGTAGTTACTAATAGAATTCGAAGAAGGCTAGAAGGTATAGTTTAATATACAGAACCTAAGGCTAAAAGTGTAAGGGCTTAAGAATCTTGGTTTAGAAACTTAAGGTTGGGTATCTATATAAAGGAACTAATAGGCAGTTCCTTCGTTATCTGCTGCTGTACAATTTGTACCTACGAAGCCAAGCTAGCAATTTCCCTCTATATAGGGGTATAAGGTTTATACTCTGTACAGAGGATCGGGAGTTTCCCTCTATATAGTAGTGCAGAGTTTTCCCTCCGTTTAGAGGGGCGACAATTTCCCTCTATGTAGGGCTATAGGATTCTCCCTCTGTACGGGAGTAGGGTCGTATCGGTAACTCCGTACAGAGGGTAGGGTCGTACTGGCGCTGCTAAGTCGCAGTCCTTAGGGCGATAGCTGGCTTAGGTCTAGGACCTAGGCTGGACGGCGCCCCCTAACAATACCCCCCTCCCTTCTCGTAGTGCTTCTTTCGTATAGCAGCGTGTCGTACACTCTTAGTTCTTAGGGTTCCTCTAGCAGGTAGTGCTTTCCTGTCTTCGTCTAGGTCTATAGTCGGCTATCGTCTAGGCACTTGCTAGTCGGCAATGCCTGCTAGATGCCCTCCCTCTATGCTGTTGCAACCCTAGCCCTATCTATCTAGATCCTATAGCTAAGGCAGAGGAGGATCTACGAGTAGGGAAGGCAGGTAGTGCTAGATCGCTTCTACCTAATGTTAACTGATTCTATTTGCTACTTTAAGGATGCTAAAGCTAAGGCAGAGGAGGACCTGCGAGCGGTTACGAAGGTGCAGGAGGTGCTCGGTCCTGTCTGTCTATTTACCTCCTACCCTATAGCCCTAGCTGTATACTCTGCGTCCTAGCCGTACAGTCTAGCAGCAGCGGGCCGTCTAACTCTGTCCCTGGGCCCTAGTCGTCGTCCGGAGTTTAGCTCCTAGGTAGATGTTCCTGCCTCTGTCTAGTTATCTATAGGGCCGTCGCTCGTCCAGGCACTAGGTCGTAGTTGCCTCGTTTGCCCTCCCCTATATAGTTGTAGCAGCTGCCCTAGTTGCTATTGCCTTATATAGCAGGTAGCTACTACCCTATATATTAAGCCTTCCCCCCTTCTCTCTCTCTTCCTCTCTTTCTCTTCTATTCCCCTACCTGCTACCTGTCTGCCCGGCCGTTTACTACTACTACAACTACTACAACTACTACTACTACTACTATCTACAAGTACTACTACTAACGCTACTACTCCGTCCGCCAGGTGCCGTCGTAGCTCTCTTGTAGTTGCCGGCCTGTCCTCCTATACCTCTACCTCTAGCTATAGGATGCTTAGCTTAGCTAGCAACTCCGCTTCCAGTTCGTACAGTCTTCCTCCTTCGTATAGTCCTAGCTAACGTCTTAGATGCTATATTAATAGGCAGCAGGATGCTGCTAAGCTGCCCTAGTCCTAGGGGGTAGCGGCTAGTAAGCTACCCTAAGGTAGTATATAAAAGTTTTCGGACAGTGTTGCTCTTATCTCCTTCTTATTTTTACCTATCTGACCTGTCTCCTAGCTGTCCTCTTCCTCCTGCCCCCCCTTCCGTACAGTGTAGTACAGTGCAGTGTCGTTAGGACCTAGTAGGGTCCTACGTCTTAATTCCCGATCCTTCGGCAGCCTAAGTTGCTGGCGGCTGCCCTATATATATCTAGGGTAGATCGTGCCCCTTTTTGCCGTACAGCGCAGTATTACTGCAACCGGGCAGAGGGGTGGTTCTCTTCCTACCTGTCCAGCGCAGTTGTGTCCTAGAGGGCCTTGTATAGTTCCTACGTAGGCTCTGCCTACCCTCTCTATTTAACTAGATATTCTACCCTCTTCTGCTTCCTTTAGCTCTTAAGGATTTCTTCTACCTCGTACTCTTCTTAGCCTTTAGTAATAATCACTAGTAGGCGCGCGTCGTCCGTCGTCTAGTACGACAGTAGGTCTGTATTTGCTAGCTGTACGAGGTCTATATAGAAGACTAGGTAAATCCCTAGGAGAGTGTTAATTCGTACAGTATATGTCCCTACTAGTCGAACTACTGTAAACTTCCGGTTCTTCTAATCTAGTTTCTTGCTTAGCTAGTCTATACAGATATTGCGCTAGTTTAGCTAGACCTTATCTCCTGCCTTGTAATCCGGGCACGCAGATATAATTCAATACAGCCTTTTTAATAACTATAGCTCGAACTAAGGAGGGAAAGGAATCTATATAGTGGTAGGTAAGAGCTTTAGGGGTGGTGTGCCAAGGCCCGGCTTGGTCCAAAAGGGCCGAGCCGAAATTCCAAGGGTCTACCCTATTACTTAGTCCTACCCCTTTCTGCTACTGCAACACCACCCCCCTCCCTTACTAGCGGTCGCCCTCGATCGCTTACTTATCTGTTCCTATCTTCTTTTTTTTTCGAAGCTATCCCCTTTCTTCGTCTTCTTTCTTCTTATATTATCGTTATCTAACGTCTTTACTTAGCGTCTATCTAATCGGAAGAGCTATCTGATCGGGTCCGGCGGTTATCTAAGCTGCGACGTGTCCGGTCTGTGCTCCGCTGCGGGGGTCTATATAGATCTATCCGCTGCGCCGTTTCTTCTTCTTTTTCTTTCTCTACTAAGGCCTTTGGCGCTACCGCAAGGCTGCTTTGATAGCATCAGCTTCGTTCTTCGTCGTTACTATCCTTTCGGCCGAGTCGGCGGATAGCGGTAATAGAGAGCAAAGACCGTTACTAAGCGCGCTATCGCAGTAGCGCCGTCTTCAGCCTTACCGCCTCTATCCGCCGGTCCTGGCCAGTGGTAGTAGCGGTAGAGCCCAAGACACCGGCTAGCGGATTCTACGATCGTTTCTATCGGCTTCTGCGCCGATAGAGCGGACGCAGGTTTTCTTCTTCTTCTAGAATAATCAGCTTCGGAGCTACTTAGGCTTCGGCTTCTTCAGGTTTCGGACATATAATTCTCTTAGCAGCTCCGCCGAATTCCGGAGGTTCTCGACCGGATACTATTTATAGTCTTCCGGCTATCCTTTCTACGAGATCCTTGCTTCGACGGACCCTCTTATCTTTCTTATGTCTACTACATCCTCCACCTCCCATTCTTCTTCTTCTTCGTCTATCTCGATTAGTAGGGGTTTAGCGAACCCCTGATCCGGTAGACCGTCTTTAGGGTCTAAGCTTAGCAGATCCGAATAGAAGACATCGTAGATCCGGAACGATTTCAGTAGTTGGAGCCGATAGGTTACCGGCGACCTCTTTTCTACTATCTTAAACAGGCCTACGTAGCGGGGGTTAAGCTTGGCGTTGCCTCTTAGCCTTAGGTTCCGTGTATTAAGCTATATCTTTTGGCCTTCTTCGAATTCTATTAGTAACCGCTTTCTATTAGCTCGAGTTACTACCTTCTTCTAAGCCGATTCTATCGCCTCTTTCGCTACCTTGATCGCTTCTTCTATCTAAGATCGGAGCGCTTCTGCCGCTGCAGTGGCGACTCTCTTCGACAAAGTGGCGGTAGATAGTTCTAAAGAGCTGGGTTCGTTTAGTAATTAAAAGCTTATCCTTAGAAGATAACTGTAGGTTATCTCGAACGGCGCTAGTAAGGTAGCTTCCGACTGTGCTGAATTGGCGCAGAATTCGGCTATCGGCAACATCTTAATCCACTCTGCTTAATAATAGCTGCAGAAGATTCGCAGATATTTCTCTATCTCGCGGTTAGCTACTTTAGACTAACTGTCGGTCTAAGGGTAAGCGGCCGTGCTAAGCTTTCTACGAATTCCGAGAGCTTAGTTAATAGCTTTCTATACGTCGGCAGTGAATTAAGGACCCCTATCCGTTGTAATAGTGTCCGGTAGGCTATAGTGCTTCTATACGTACTGGATCAGCATTCTCGCTGTCTCTTCTACAGTAGTTCCTTTATCCTTCGCTCGGCAGGGGATAAAGTAGCGTTCTTTGCTTAGCCGATCTACTACGTTAAGCGTAGCATTATATCTATCGGAATCCGGTAGGCCGGTTACGAAATCTATCGTAATATGTTGCTACAGTTTCTTAGGGATCGGAAGTAGCTTCAGCAGACCGGCCGGAAAGCCGTAACGTAGCTTCGCGGTTCGGTATACGTAACAGTTAGCGATAAACCGGTGGATCCGCTCGAAGATTCGCGGAAACTAGTAGATCGTCCTTACGGCTTCTATCGTCTTCTTTAAGCCTGCGTAGCCGACCTCTTTGAAACCGTAGACCAGCTGGATAACCTCGGTAATTAGCTCTTCCAGAACTATTAGCTTCCCTAAACCGGTTTTACTAAGCTTCTGTTGTTGGTTAAGCCGCTCGATTTTTTCGTAGAGAGTCTCTTCCTTAGTCGCCGGTTCTACTGCGCAGACCCCTACCTCTTTCAACACCTCGGCGTCTACTATTCGCTCGGTTAGCACCTTTTGGATCGTCCTTACGGCTTCTATCGTCTTCTTTAAGCCTGCGTAGCCGACCTCTTTGAAACCGTAGACCAGCTGGATAACCTCGGTAATTAGCTCTTCCAGAACTATTAGCTTCCCTGAACCGGTTTTACTAAGCTTCTGTTGTTGGTTAAGCCGCTCGATTTTTTCGTAGAGAGTCTCTTCCTGAGTCGCCGGTTCTACTGCGCAGACCCCTACCTCTTTCAACACCTCGGCGTCTACTATTCGCTCGGTTAGCACCTTTTGGAACATATTCGGATCTTCCTTCGCGTAGCTAGTCTTTCCTTCTCTTCTTATTAGCGTATTGGCCTTTCCATTTTAAGCTCTAGGTTGATAAGTAATCTTAAAGTCGAATCCGGACAAGTAGGTGGCCTACTAAGCTTAGCGCTGCGATAGCTTCTGCATCTTTATAAAGTAGGTTAGCGACCAATGGTCAGTAAGGATCTGAACCGTGTTCTTTCTGGCTATAAGCTCCGGTTTCCACTCCTTAAAAGCCTAAATAATAGCTAACAGCTCTTTATTATAGACAGCGTAGTTCCTCTTAGCATTATTTATAGACTTGCTAAAGAAAGCTACTAGATAAAGGGTCTTATCGTCGTCGGCGTATTAAGAAAGGACCCCTGCTGTTACTGTGTCGGAAGCGTCCGTTTCTACATAGATCGTCTTTTCTGGTCGGAAGTGTGCTAGCACTAGCGCTGAGGCTACCGCCTCTTTTAGCCAGTTAAAGGCTTCTGTGCACCTCTTATTCTATAGGCTAGCGGCCTCCTTCTTTAACGCTTCGTTCAGGGGTCTCGCTATCTTGCTAAAGTCCTTAATAAACCGCTAATAATAGCTGCAGAATCCCAGAAACGCTCTGATTTGTGTAGTGTTTCCGGATTTCGGCTGCTTCTATTCTGCGACGGCAGCGACTTTTAAGGGGTCTATCCAAATCCCTTCTCTTCCGACGATAAGACCAAGGTATTTAACTTCGGTCTAATAAAACTCGCTCTTCTTCGTGTCCGCGTTTTATCCGACCTTGCAGAGTCTCTTTAACACCCTCTTAATGTAGTCCGTATGTTGCTCTCTCGTTCCCTTAGTATAGATAAGAATGTTGTCTAAGTAGATAGACACGAACCGTTCTAGTATATCTATAAAAGTGTAGTTTATAAAGCGCTGCCACACTGCCAGTGCGTTGGTAAGTCCGAAAGGCATTACCAACTACTTGAAATTGCCTATACGCGTAGCGAATGTCGTAAGGTCCTCCGTTTATCCTTCCTTATTCCTTAATTAGTAGAACGCTTAGCGAATGTCTAGCTTGCTAAACTACTTAGCCTTAGCTACTCGTTAGATAGTCTCGTCTATTAGCGGCAGCGGATACACATCTCTCTTAGTAACCTTATTAAGGCCTCGGTAATCTACGTACAGTCGGAGGCTACCTCCGGGCTTCCTTACGAAAAGAATCGGTAACGTATATTCAGCTAAGCTCGGCTTAATAAACTTCTTCGCTAGGTTCTCTCAAACAAACACTTCTACCTAGTCTAGCTCGGCTGGCGACAGCCTTCTTAGGGGTTCTGTTCTTGGCAGCGTAGCTCCTTCTTTTAGCCGGATCTTGTTGTTATATTCTGGTCGGTAGAGCAGTAGTAAGTTAGAGTCTGCTTTCGAGAACATATTAGTGTAACTATAGAGTTCTTTTGGTAATACCTCTAGCGGATCCACTTCTTCTTCTTCTGCTATTATCTTCTAGTAGTCTTCGATGTCCTTTATTAAGATAGCGTAAATCTCATTGTCTAGCGACCTCGCGAGGGTCGTTAAAGCTTCCGAGCTTATTATTCCGATCGTGTCTAGAGGGTCGGGCCGATCTATCGGAACCTCTTCGATAGTCGTAGCGTTCGGTTTCGCAGCTACGAAGATAGCCGATTCGGCAGCGACTCCACTCTGCTAGTTGATCCGAGCGCGCAGATAAGGTTCAATACGGCTGTTTTGATAACTATATCTCGAACTGAGGAGGGAAAGGAACCTATGTAGTAGTGGTGGTGGGCTTTCGTAGTGGTAGTGCCAAGGCCCGGCTCGGTCCGTTCCAGAACCTAAATCCCGGAAGGGGCCGAGCCGAAATCCAGGGTCCACCCTATCAACCTGTCCTACCTCTTTCCACCGCCGCAACACTACCCCCCTCCATCACTAGCGGTCGCCCTCGACCGCTTAGTCATTCCATCTATCCGAAAATCTCTACTTTTTTCTCTTTTTTTTTTTTTTTTTAATTTATCTCCTTTCCAAAACCCCTTCCAACGCCGACGTCGCCTCTTCTATCTTCTATCGCAACTGGCGTTCTTTTCGTCGCTTCTTCCATTTCTTACATTGTCGGCATCTAAAGTCCTTCACTTGGCGTTTATGTAATCGACGCCAACTGATCTAATCCGCGGTCTTCTGAGCTGCGGCGTGGCTGGTCTGTGCGCCGGCATAGAGGTCTATATAGATCTTTCCGTAGCGCCGTTTTTCTTCTTCTTTTTCTCTTCTACCAAAGCCCTTACCTACCGCAGGGTCGGCGGCGCTGGCACGCTACGGCGTCGGCGAGCTTCCTGCCGAACCGGTAGTGGGTAGTGGCCAAGTCGAAGGCCTCCCTAAGGCGACCGTTACGATCGTCTTTATCAGCTTCCGCGCTGGTAGAGCGGGCGCGGCTTTCTTCTTCTTCCGGAACGATCAGCTTCGGAGCTATTCGGGTTTCGGCTTCTTCGGGTTCCGTACGTAGAACTCTCTTAGCAGCTCCGCCGAATTCCAGAGGTTCTCGATCAGATACCATTTATAGTCTTCCGGCCACCCCTTCTACGAGATCTTTGCTTTGATGGACCCCCTTATCTTCTTTACGTCCATTACATCTTCTACCTCCTACTCTTCTTCTTTACTGTCTATCTTGATTAACGGGGGTTCGGCGAACCCCTGTTCCGGAAGGCCGTCCTTAGGGTCCAAACTCAGCAGATCTAAATGGAAAACGTCGTAGATCCGGAACGATTTCGGTAGCTAGAGCCAATAAGTTACCAGCGATCTCTTTTCCACTATCGTAAACGGACCCACGTAGCGCGGATTGAGCTTGGCGTTGCCTTTCAGCCTTAGGTCTCGCGTATTAAGCTAGACCTTTTGACCTTCCTCGAATTCTATCGGCGACCGCTTTCTATTAGTTCGAGTTACTATCTTCTTCTAAGCCGATTCCATCGCTTCTTTCGCTACTTTAACTGCTTCTTCTATCCGAGATCGGAGGCTTCCGCCGCCGCAGCGGCGACTCTCTTTAACGACGTAGCGGTAGATGGTTCCGTAGAGCTGGGTTCGTTTGGCGGCTGAAAGCTTATCCTCGGAAGATAGCTATGCGTTATCTCGAACGGCGCCAGCGAGGTTGCTTCTGACTGTGCTAAGTTCGCGCAGAATTCAGCTATTGGCAGCATCTCAACCTACTTTTCTTAATAATAGCCGCAGAAGGTTCGCAGATATCGTTCCATCTCGCAGTTAGCTACTTTAGACTGTCCGTCGGTCTGCAGGTAAGCGGCTGTGCTGAGCTTTCTACGAATTCCGAGGGCTTGGTTAATAGCTTTCTATACGTCGGCAGTAAATTGAGGACCCCTATCTGTAGTGATAGTGTCCGGCAGGCCATAGTGCTTCTACACGTGTTGAATTAACATCCGTGCTGTCTCTTCCGTAGTAGTTCCTTTATCCTTAGCTCGGCAGGGGATGAAATGGCGCTCTTTGCTCAGTTAATCTACTACGTTTAGCATAGCGTCGTAACTATCCGAATTTGGCAGGCCGGTTACGAAATCCATTATAATGTGCTGCTATAGCTTCTTAGGGATCGGAAGCGGCTTCAATAGACCCGCTAGAAGACCGTAACGTAGCTTCGCGGCTCGGCACACGTAGCAATTGGCGATAAATCAGTAGTGATCCGAGCGCGCAGATAAGGTTCAATACGGCTGTTTTGATAACTATCTCTCGAACTGAGGAGGGAAAGGAATCTATGTGGTGGTGGTGGTGGGCTTTGATGGTGGTGGTGCCAAGGCCCGGCTCGGCCCGGACGGACCGAGCCGAAATTCCAGGGTCCACCCCATCAATCTGTCCCACCTCTTTCTACCACCGCAACACTACCCCCCCCCCTCACCAGCGGTCGCCCTCGACTGCTTAGTCATCCCATATATCCTAAAAATCTCCACTGTTTTTTTTTTTTTTTTTTTCGATAGTGATGTCACCTTTTCCTTCTCTTATCGCTTCTTGAATCTCTTACGTTATCAACATCTAAAGTCCTTCACTTGGTCGTTTATGTGATGGACGCGCCTGATCCGTGCCATCTGATCTGAGCCGTGGGTCACCTGAGCTGCGGCGTGGCTGGTCTGTGCGTCGTCGCGGAGGTCTATATAGATCTTTCCGCGGCGCCGTTTTTCTTCCTCTTTTTCTCTTCCACCAAAGCCTTCACCTACTACGCGGGCGGCGGCGCTGCCGGCCGACGTAGTGGTCCCTGAAGCAATCACTTCCAGCACGATCGTTTTTATCGGCTTCCGGCCGGTGGAGCGGACGTGTCTCCATTGCCGGCATCAGAGCTACGATGGCTTCGGCTTTTCTGGGTTCCGCGCGTAGAACTCTTTCAGCAGCTCCGCCGAATTCCGCAGGTTTTCAACCGGATACCATTTATAGTCTTCTGGCCACCCCTTCTACGAGATCCTCGCTTTAATAGACCCCCTTATCTTTTTTATGTCTATTACGTCTTCTACCTCCTACTCTTCCTTATTACCTTCCATCTCGACTGGTGGGGGCTCGGCGAAGCCCTGCTCCGGAAGGCTGTCCTTAGGGTCCAGGCTCAGCAGATCTGAATGGAAAACGTCGTAGATCCGGAACGCCTTCGGCAGCTCGAGCCGATAAGTCACCGGCGACCTCTTTTCTATTATCTTAAATGGACCTACGTAGCGTGGGTTAAGCTTCGCGTTTCCTTTCAGCCTTAGGTTTCGTGTATTGAGCTATACCTTTTGGCCTTTTTCGAATTCTATTGGTGACCGCTTTCTATTAGCTCGAGTCACTATCTTCTTCTAAGCCGATTCCATCGCTTCTTTTGCCACCTTGATCGCTTCTTCCATCTGAGATTGTAGCGCTTCTGCCGTTGTAGCAGCGACTCTCTTTGACAATGTAGCGGTAGAAAGCCCCTGCGAGTCTGCGTCGCTCGGCGGCTGAAAGCTCATTCTCGGAAGATAGCCGTATGTTATCTCGAACGGCGCCAGCGACGTTGCTTCCGACCGTGTCGAGTTAGCGCAGAACTCAGCTATCGGCAACACCTTAACCCATTCTTCTTAATGGCGGCTGCAGAAGGTTCGCAGGTATCGCTCTATCTCGCGATTAGCCACTTTAGACTAACCGTCGATTTAAGGGTAAGCGGCGGTGCTGAGCTTTCTACGAATTCCGAGAGCTTGGTTGACGGCTTTCTATACGTCGGCGGTGAATTGAGGACCCCTATCCGTAGTGATAGTGTCCGGCAGCCCATAGTGCTTCCATACGTGCTTAATTAGCATTCTCGCTGTTTCTTCCGCATTGGTTCCTTCGTCTCTCGCTCGACAGGGGATAAAGTGGCGTTCTTTGCTCAATCGGTCCACTACGTTCAGCGTGGCGTTATATCCATCGGAATCCGGCAGGCCGGTTACGAAATCCATCGTAATGTGCTGCTACGGCTTCTCGGGGATCGGAAGCGGCTTTAGTAAGCCTGCCGGAAGGCCGTGACGTGGCTTCGCCGCTCTGCATACGTGGCAATTGGCGATAAATCGATAGATCCGTTTGTAGATCCGTGGAAACCAGTAGACCGTCCTTATGGCTTCCATCGTCTTCTTTAAGCCGGCGTGGCCAACGTCCATAGAGCTATAGACCAGCTGGATAACCTCCGTAATTAGTTCTTCTGGAACTATCATCTTCCCTAAGCCGGTCTTGCCGAGCTTCTGTTGTTGATTAAGCTGTTTCACCTTTTCGTAGAGAGTTTCTTCCTTAGGGGCCGGTTCCACTGCGCAGACCCCTACCTCTTTCAATACCTCTGCGTCTACCATCCGCTCGGTCAACACCTTCTGGAACATATTCGGATCTTCTTTCGCTCGGCTAGTCTTCCCCTCTCTTCTCGTCAGCGCGTCGGCCTTTCCGTTTTGAGCCCCTGGTCGATAGGTAATCTTAAAATCGAACCCTAATAGGTAGGCGGCCTACCGTGCTTGACGTCGTAAGAGCTTCTGCGTCTTTATAAAGTAGGTCAGCGACTAGTGGTCCGTAAGGACCTGGACCGTGCTCTTTCCAGCTATAAGCTCCGGTTTCCACTCCTCGAAAGCCTGAATGATCGCTAGCAGCTCCTTATTATAGATGGCGTAGTTCCGTTCAGCTTCCGTTATGGATTTGCTAAAGAAGGCCACTAGGTAAAGGGTCTCGCCATCGTTAGCGTATTGAGAAAGGACCCCTGCCGTCACTGTGTCGGAAGCGTCCGTTTCTACGTAGATCGTCTTTTCCGGTCGGAAGTGCGCCAGAATCGGCGCCGAGGCCACTGCCTCTTTCAGCCGCACGAAAGCTTCCGTGCACTTCTTATTCTATATGCCGGCGGCCTCTTTCTTTAGCGCCTCGTTCAGGGGTCTTGCTATCTTGCTGAAGTCCTTAATAAACCGTCGATAGTAGCTGCAGAAGCCGAGAAACGCTCTGATTTGCGTAGTGTTTCCAGACTTCGGTTGCTTCCATTCGGCGACGGCGGCGACTTTCGACAGGTCTATCCGAATTCCATCCCTTCCGACGATAAGGCCGAGATATTTAACCTCAGTTTGATAGAACTCGCTCTTCTTCGTGTCCGCGTTTAGTCCTACCTCGCGGAGCCTCTTTAGCACTTTCTTAATGTGGTCTGTGTGTTGCTCTCTCGTTCTATCTGTATAGATAAGGATGTCGTCCAGGTAGATAGACACAAACCGTTCTAGCATGTCCATAAAGGTGTGATTCATAAAGTGTTGCTATACCGCCGGCGCGTTGGTGAGTCCGAAAGGCATCACCAACTACTTAAAATTGCCCATACGCGTCGCGAACGTTATAAGGTCTTCTGTTTGCCCTTCTTCGTTTCTCAATCGATAGAACGCTTGGCGGATGTCCAGCTTGCTGAACCATTTAGCCTTTGCCACTCTTTGGATAGTTTCGTCAATCAACGGCAGTGGATATACGTCTCTTTTGGTGACCTCATTAAGGCCTCGATAGTCTACGCAGAGTCGCAGACCATCTCCTGGTTTCCTTACGAAAAGAATCGGTAACGCATATTCGGCAGAACTCGGCGTAATGAACTTCTTCGCCAGGTTTTCACGAACAAACACCTCCACTTAGTCCAATTCGGCCGGCGACAGTCGTCTTAGGGGCTCGGTTCTTGGCAATGTGGCCCCTTCTTTCAACCTGATCTTGTTATTATATTCCGGTCGATAGAGCGGCAGGAGGTTGGAGTCGGCCTTCGAGAAAACGTTAGCGTAACTATGGAGTTCTTTCGGTAGCACCTCCAGCGGATCCACTTCTTCTTCCGCTATTATCTTCCTATAGTCTTCGATGTCTTTTATCGAGATAGCGTAAATCTCGTTGTCCGGCGACTTCGCGAGGGTCGTTATAGCTTCTGAACTCATCATTCCGACAGTAACCGGGGGTTCGTAACGATCGGACGGAGCCTCTTTCGCAGACTCCGTGGCTTTCGGCTTGGCGACGACGGTGGCGACCTTTCCGATGGTCCCTGCTCCGCTACCCAGGGTTTTGAACCTGATAGTTCCTTTATCTACGTCAACGATGGCTTTGTGGTTCTTTATCCATTTCTGCCCTATAATAATGTCAAACCTTCCGATATCTATAATTCGGAACGTCGCCTCTGTAGTGCGACCAGCTAGTGTGGTCCTTAGCGGCACGTAGTGCATGACGCTTTCCGTGTCTTGTCCATTGTACGCCGAAATCCGCGTCGGCGACGCCAGTTCCACTGGATAACTGTATCCATTCGTCAGCTTCCAGACCAGTCGGTGGTGGATCGCCGCGCCGATGAGAGCTCCGGTGTCGATAAAAGCTTTCAGCTAAAGCGGTTTGCTCGATCCGTTAAGGGGGTGGACAGTAATTGGAAGGATAATAGCTGTTTCCGTGTTCACTTCCACCGCCGCCGAGAGCGGATCGCTGCAGCTGTTAATGCTTTCTTCTCGTGGCGATTCGCTTCGATTCGGTGCCCTATTGTTAATGCTGGATAGGGGGCCTATCCGTCTAGCTGGTCTTTTCCTATGATTCTTAGCTGCACGCCGCCGTCTACGCTGTCGGTGTCGTTTAGGGCTGGCTCTATAGCTTGTATAGTCTTCCTCGGTGGTTGCTGCGGCTGCGGCTGCCTTATAACACGATAGTCCTGCTTCTGCTTGTCTAATGCTTGGCATCTCGTGGCGATGTGGCCAGGCTTGCCACACGCGAAACAGGTAGGGACGAACGACGAGCGCTGTAACTGATAAGGTGGCTGCTGTAGCGCTCTCCGGAAAGGCGCGGGGGGTCGTATAGTCTGCGTTATTAGCGGCTTCTGGTTCGATTCGCGTGATTTCGCGTAAGCGCTTAAGTTTCTTGCAGTGACTCTCGCTTGGTGGACGAAGCTCTTAAGGCCTTCGTCTTCTACAGACGCTATAGCGGCGGCCAGCTCAGGACTCAGCTTCTGCCTTAATAGGTAGAGCTGCTCATCTTCCGCTACTCGGGCCCTGATCGCATATTTTCTGAACAAACCGTAGAATTCCTTAAACGTCTGCCGGTTCTGGTTGATCTTATCCAGCTGCTTACGGGCTGTCTTCTTTCGGAATGGGTCTCTAAAGCGTTGATCTAACGCTTTGATCGCTTCTTCGGCGGTCACCTCTTCTAGGTCCGCTACTAACGAAAAAGCTTCACCTTCTAGTCGCGCCTCTAAATAGGCCAATCTGTCTTCTTCGCTGCTTGATGCGTAATCGCGGTTTATCTTATTCTTGATCTTCTTCTTGAACACCTCCTACGCTTCGGAGTCTCCGCTACCGAAAACCGGTGGATCCGGTAATGACATTATCAACGTGCTACCTTAACTGTAGGCCGCTGGCGAGGTGGTTTCTACTTGGGTTTCTCGCCGCGGTAGCGGCGACGATCTCGCTGCTTCCATATCAGCTAGTTGATCCTTTAGCGCCTTCAGCTGCACTATTCGATTCGCCGCTTGGTGTTCCAACACTTCGACGATAGTCTCTGCCGATTCCTTCTCGGCCCTTACCGTCTCTACTTCCTCTCTTAGCTGTCTGTTTTCTTCCAGTGTCCTGTAGAACAGCGTCTTAATAAGGTCTATACCGTCGTAGACCTTCCCTATTCCGTTCTCGTTTACGTAGTCTTCCAGTTCCTCGATCGTGCAGTCGTGGATCTTCTTGTATTCCTTTATTCGTTCCTTAATCTCTGCAGTCTCTTCAGCCGTAAAACCTCTGATAACGACCTTATCTTTAACTACGCTGGAGCGTCTGCTTGCTCTGTTAGTCTTTCCTTTTCTGCTTCTGCTGCGGCCTATAACGCCGCTCTCTACCGCTAAGAAGTCTTCCATCTTCTTACAGTGCCTGGGGTTGGTTGTTGTTGGTGTGTTGGTGGGTGCGCGTGCGTTATTCGGGTTTCCGGATGGTTCAACGGGCCCTTTCGCGCAGCGCGGGGTTGTGGAGAGTGAGTTCGAGAGATAATGATCCGAGCGCGCAGATGAGGTTCAATACGGCTGTTTTGATAACTATCTCTCGAACTGAGGAGGGAAAGGAATCTATGTAGTGGTAGTGGTGGGCTTTGATAGTGGTGGTACCAAGGCCCGGCTCGGCCCGGACGGGCCGAGCCGAAATTCCAGGGTCCACCCCATCAATCTGTCCCACCTCTTTCTACCACTGCAACAAGTAGATCCGTTCGTAGATCCGCAGAAACCAGTAGATCGTCCTTACGACTTCTATCGTCTTCTTCGAGCCGGCGTAACCAACGTCCTTCAAGCTATAGACCAGCTGGATAACCTCTGTAATCAGTTCTTCTGGAACTATTAGCTTCCCCGAGCCTGTTCTGCTAAGCTTCTGCCGCTTATTGAGCCGTTCCACCTTCTCGTAGAGCGTCTCTTCTTCGATCGGCGGCTCTATCGGTTCCGGTTCAGTCTGCAGTTCCGCCGCGCAGATCCCCGCTTCCTTTAACACCTCAGCGTCTACTATCCGTCCGGTTAGCACCTTCTGAAACATGTTTAGATCTTCCTTCGCGCAGCTCGTCTTCCCTTCTCTTCGCGTTAGCGCGTTAGCCTTTCCGTTTTGAGCCCCTAGTCGATAGGTAATCTTAAAGTCGAACCCTAATAAGTAGGCAGCCTACCGAGCTTAGCGACGTAAGAGCTTCTGGGTCTTTATAAAGTAGATTAGCGATTGGTGGTCCGTAAGGACCTGAACCGTGCTCTTTCTAGCTATAAGCTCCAGTTTCCACTCCTCGAACGCCTGTATAATAGCCAGCAGCTCTTTATCGTAGATTGCGTAGTTCCGTTCGGCCTCCGTTATGGACTTGCTAAAGAAAGCTACTAGATAAAGGGTTTCATCGTCTCTATATTGAGAAAGGACCCCTGCCGTAACTGTGTCGGAAGCGTCCGTTTCTACGTAGATCATCTTTTCCGGTCGGAAGTGTGCCAGGACTGGCGCTGAAGCTACTGCTTCTTTTAGCTAGTTAAACGCTTCCGTACACCTCTTATTCTAGAGGCCGGCGGCCTCTTTCTTTAACGCTTCGTTTAGGGGTCTCGAGATCTTGCTAAAGTCCTTAATAAACTGTCGATAGTAGCTGCAGAATCCGAGAAACGCCCTGATCTGCGTAGTGTTTCCGGATTTCGGT
Organism: Pseudocercospora ulei; assembly: GCA_016165855.1. Classification (NCBI taxonomy): domain Eukaryota; kingdom Fungi; phylum Ascomycota; class Dothideomycetes; order Mycosphaerellales; family Mycosphaerellaceae; genus Pseudocercospora; species Pseudocercospora ulei. Next base: position 1,434,238 of record JACWNB010000003.1, read on the forward strand.
TGCTTCCATTCCGCTACAGTAGCGACCTTTAATAGGTCTATACGAATTCCGTCTCTTCCGACGATAAGACCGAGATACTTGACCTCGGTTTAATAGAACTCGCTCTTCTTCGTATCCGCGTTCGATCCGACCTCGCAGAGTCTCTTTAGCACCCTCTCGATGTAGTCCGTGTGCTGATCTCTCGTTCTATCCGTGTAGATAAGAATGTCGTCCAAATAGATAGACACGAACCGTTCCAGCATGTCTATAAAAGTGTAGTTTATAAAGCGTTGCTATACAGCCGGTGCGTTGGTAAGTCCGAAAGGCATCACTAACTACTTGAAATTACCTATATGCGTAGCGAATGTTGTAAGGTCTTCCGTTTGTCCTTCTTCGTTCCTTAATCGATAGAACGCTTGGCGGATGTCCAGCTTGCTGAACTACTTAGCCTTCGCTACGCGCTATATAGTCTCGTCTATTAGCGGCAGTGGGTATACGTCTCTCTTAGTGACCTCGTTAAGGCCTCGATAGTCTACGCAGAGTCGCAGACTACCCCCTGGTTTCCTTACGAAAAGAATCGGTAACGCATATTCGGCAGAACTCGGCGTAATAAACTTCTTCGCCAGATTTTCGCGAACGAACACCTCTACCTGGTCCAGTTCGGCCAGAGATAAGCGTCTTAGGGGCTCGGTTCTCGGCAGCGCGGCTCCTTCTTTCAGCCGGATCTTGTTGTTATATTCCGGTCGATGGAGCGGCAATAGGTTGGAGTCAGCTTTTGAGAAGACGTTAGCGTAACCGTAAAGCTCGTTTGGCAGCACCTCTAAAGGATCTACTTCTTCTTCCGCCATTATCTTCCTATAGTCCTCGATGTCTTTTATTAAAATAGCGTAAATCTCGTTGTCCGGCGACCTCGCGAGGGTCGTCAAAGCTTCTGAACTTATCATTCCGATCGTGCCTTAAGGGTTAGGCCGATCCATCGGAGCCGCTTCGGTCGTCGTAACGTTCGGTTTAGCGTTGGCTACTGTGGCCGATTCGGTAACTGATTTGCCGGCGGCTAAGCCGCTGATCGGTTTTCTGAATCCGAGCGTGCCTTCTCCTACGTTAATAATCGCTCTCTGGTTCTTTATCTATTTCTGCCCTATAATGATGTCAAACCTTCCTACATCTATAATTCGGAACGTCGCTTCCGTAGTTCGACCAGCTAGTGTAGTCTTTAATGGCACGTAGTGCGTGACACTCTCCGTGTCTTGTCCGTTGTATGCCGAAATCTTCGTTAGCGATGCCAGCTCCACCAGATAGCTGTATCTATTCGTTAGCTTCCGGACCAGCCGATGGTGGATCGCTGCACCGATAAGAGCTCCAGTATCGATGAAAGCTTTTAGCTGGAGCGGTAGGCGTTGCTTCTTAACCGGGTAGACCGTAATAGGAAGGATAATAGCCGTTTCCGTATTCACTTCTACAGCCGCTGAGAGCAGGTCGTTACAGCTGTTGATGCTCTTTTCTCGCGGCGATTCGTTTCTATTCGGTGCCCTTCTATCAATGCTAGGTGGGGGGTCTATCCGTCCAGCTGGTCTTTTCCTGTAATTCTTAACTAAACCCCTCCGTCTACGCTGTTAGTGTCGTTCGGAGCCGGCTCTATAGCTTGTATAGTCTTTCTTAGTGGCTGCGGCTGCTTTATAACACGATACTCCTGCTTCTGCTTATCCGATGCTTGGCATCTCGTAGCTATGTAGCCAGGCTTGCTATACGCGTAGCAGGTAGGGACGAACGACGAACGCTGCGAATTAAATGGCTGCTAGGGGCGTTGTCGGAAGGGCGCAGGGGCTCTTGTCGGCTGCGCCGGCGGCGACGGCTTCTGAATCAGTTTACGTGTCGTCGGTTTTCCGTACGCGTTCAAGTTTCTAGCGGTGACTCTCGCCTAGTGCACGAAGCTCTAAAAGTCTTCGTCTTCTACCGACGCTATAGCTGCAGCGAGCTCAGGGCTCAGTTTCTGTCTTAGTAAGTGTAGCTGCTTATCCTTAGCTACTCTCGCTCGGATAGTATATTTCCTGAACAGCCTGTAAAATTATTCAAATGTTAGCCAATTCTGACTGATCTTATCTAGCTGCTTACAGGCCGTCTTCTTCCTAAAGGGGTCTCCGAAACGCTGGTCCAGCGCCTTAATAGCTTCGTCGGCGGTTACTTCTTCTAGGTCCGCTACTAGCGAAAAAGCTTCACCTTCTAATCGCGATTCCAGGTACGCCAATCTATCCTCTTCGCTGCTCGATACGTAATCGCGGCTTATCTTATTCCTGATCTTCTTCTTAAACGCCTCCTACGCTTTAGGGTCTCCGCCACCGAAGGCAGGTGGGTCCAGTAGTAGCGTTATTGTAGTGCTACCTTGACTATAGGCCGCCAGTAAGGCGGTCTCCGCGTGGGTTTCTCGATGCGGTGGCGGCGACTTTGCTGCTTCTATATCAGCTATTTGATGCTTTAGCGCCTTTAGCTGCGCCAATCGATTCGCCGCCTAGTTTTCTAACACGTCGATAATAGTTTCTGCCGATTCCTTCTCGGCCCTTACCGCTTTAGTTTCTTCTCTTAGTTGTCTGTTCTCTTCTAGCGTTCTGTGGAACAGCGTCTTAATAAGGTCTATACTATTGTAGACCTTTCCTATCCTATTCTCGTTTACATAGTCTTCTAGTTCCTCGATCGTGCAGTCGTAGATCTTCTTGTATTTGCTTATTTGTTCCTTAATCTCTGCAGTCTCTTCCGCTGTAAAATCGCTAATAATGATCTTATTATTAATGACACTAGAGCGCCTACTCGCTCTGTTAGTCTTTCTCTTTCCGCAGCGGCCTGTTACGCCGCTGTCTACCGTCGAGAAGCCTTCCATCTTCTTACGGTGCCGATGTTTGGTTTGGTTGTGTGGGTGCACGTGCGTTATTCGAGCGTCCGGATGGTTCGACGGGCCCTTTCGCGCAGCGCGGGGTGTATAGAGAGTAAGTTCGAGATATAATGATCCGAGCGCGCAGATAAGGTTCAATACGGCTGTTTTGATAACTATATCTCGAACTGAGGAGGGAAAGGAACCTATGTGGTGGTGGTAGTGGGCTTTCGTAGTGGTGGTGCCAAGGCCCGGCTCGGTCCGTTCCGGAACCTAAGTCCCGGAAGGGGCCGAGCCGAAATCCAGGGTCCACCCTATTAACCTGTCCCACCTCTTTCCACCGCCGCAACACTAGTCTTTGAACCCTAGCGTGCCTTCGCCTACGTCGACGACGGCTCTCTGGTTCTTTATCTATTTCTGTCCTATAATAATGTTAAACCTTCCAATATCTATAATTCGGAACGTCGCTTCCGTAGTGCGACTAGCTAGGATAGTCTTTAATAGCACATAATGCATAACACTCTCAGTGTCCTGTCCGTTATACGCTAAAATTCTCGTCGGCGATGCTAGTTCTACTAGGTAACTATACCCGTTTATTAGCTTCTAAACCAATCGATAGTGGATCGCTGCGCCGATAAGGGCTCCTGTGTTAATAAAAGCTCTTAGCTAAAGTGGTCTTCTCGAGCTATCGAGGGGGTGGACAGTAATTGGAAGGATAATAGCTGTTTCTATGTTTACTTCCACTGCCGCTAAAAGCGGATCGCTGCAGCTGTTAATACTTCCTCCTTCTAGCGATATAGTTTGTATCGGTGCCCTATTGTCTATGCTGGATAGGGGGCCTATCCTTCCAGCTGGTCTTTTCCTAGGATTCTCAGTAGCACTCTACTGTCTATACTGTCTGCGTCGTTCGGAGCCGGCTCGATAGCTTCTATAGTCTTTCTCAGCAGCTGTTGCTTCGTAGTATGATACTCCTGCTTCTGCTAATCTGTCGCTTAGCATCTCGTAGCGATATAGCCAGGCTTTCTATACGCGTAGCAGGTAGGGACGAACGACGAACGCTGTAAATAAGATAGCTGCTAAGGTGCCCTCTGGAAAGGTGCAGGGGGTCGTGTTATCTGCATCGTCGATAGCTTCTAGTTTGATTCGCGCGATTTCGCGTAAGCGCTTAGATTTCTAGCGGTAACTCTCGCTCTGTGCACGAAGCTTTCGAGGTCTTCGTCTTCTACCGACGCTATAGCTGCGGCTAATTCGGGGTTTAGCTTCTGTCTTAATAGGTAAAGCTGCTTATCTTCTGACACTCTGGCTCTAATAGCATATTTTTGGAATAGTCCGTAGAACTCCTTAAACGTCTGCCGGTTCTAGTTGATCTTGTCTAGTTGCTTACAGGCTGTCTTCTTCTGGAAGGGGTCTCTAAAGCGCTAATCCAGCGCTTTAATCGCTTCTTCGGCAGTTAACTCTTCTAGGTCTGCTACTAACGAATATGCTTTACCTTCTAGTCGCGATTCCAGGTATGCTAACCTGTCTCCTGCACTGTTTCCGGTATAGTCTCGATCTATCTTGTTCTTTATCTTTTTCTTAAACGCCTCCTAGTCCTTAGGGTCTCCTCCTCTAAACGCCGGTAGATCCGGTAGTAACGTTATCGAGGTGCTACCTTGACTGTAGGCCGCTAGTAAGGCGGTCTCTGCTTGTTCTTCTTAGTGTAGTAGCGACGACGTCGCTGCTTCTATCTTAGCTAGCTAAGTCTTTATTGCCTTTAGTTGCGCTAGTCGATTCGCCGCTTAGTTTTCTAACACGTCGATAATAGTTTCTGCCGAATCCTTCTTAGCTATCCTCGCGTCTATTTTATCTCTTAGTCGCCTGTTCTCTTCCATGTTCCGGTAAAACTTCTTTTCAACGAAGGTAATAATGTCGAACACCTTCTTAGCTCCGTTTTCTGCCAGATATTCTTCTATTTTATCCGGCTTGCGTACGTACAGTTCGGCATAGCTCTCTATGCCCTTTCTCGCTTTGTCTATCTCTTCTTCTGTAAGGCCCTTAGTGGCTATTCTATCGTCGAGGATGCTAATACACCTATCCCTCGGTCTGTTAGTCTTTCTCTTTCCGCTGCGGCCTGTAACGCCGCTCTCTACCGTTAAGAAGCTCTCTATAGCTGTCTTACAGTGCTGGGGGTTGTTGGTTTGTTGTGTATATAGTGCGTGTGCGTTATTCGGGTGTCCGGATAGTTTAACGGTCCCTTTCGCGTAGCGCAGAGTTGGTGTAGTAAGTGAGTTCGAGATATAATAATCCGGGTACGCAGATATAATTTAATACAGCCTTTTTAATAACTATATCTCGAACTAAGGAGGGAAAGGAATCTATGTAGTGGTGGGTAAGAGCTTTAGGGGTGGTGTGCCAAGGCCCGGCTCGGTCCGGAAGGGCCGAGCCGAAATTCCGAGGGTCTACCCTATTACTTAGTCCTACCCCTTTCTGCCACTGCAACACCTTGTACCTTAGTACCGCCTGCTGTCCCTTATTAGCCTGCTCTTCCGCATTCTGTTAAGCTATAGCTAGGCTCGCTTTCGCCTATTAATAGGCGTTCGTAATCGTCTGTACAATATCCTCTCCCTGCTAAATTTGGGATCGTACAGGGCGTAAGGTAGCGCTGCTTAGGGTCGGTAGGAGCAGGGAGTAGTCGTATCTGTAGGCTATAAAGAAAGGGGACAATCCTGTAGCGTTAGCCGTACAGCTGTTAATAGCCAGCTCTGCTATAAGGAGGAGGCGATTCCAGTTTGTCTAGTCGTAGTCGACGTACGCTTAGAGGTACGCTTCTAACGTCGAATTGACCCTCTCCGTCACGCCGTCCGTCTGCGGGTACTATGCGGTTAATAAGCGATGCTCTACGTTCAACAACTAACATACCCTTGCCTAGAGCTAACTCGTAAACTGTGTACCCCGGTCTAATACGATCAACCTAGGGAATCTGTACTTGCTGAACGTCGTCTGTATAAATGCCTAGGCAGTGTCCTTAGCTGTAATAGAGTCTATTCCTTCTAGTATTACCCCCTGCGTTAGCTTGTCCGTAACTACTATAATGTTCCGCCGTCCGTCGCTCTTAGGGAGATCCGTAATAAAGTCTACTGTTAGGTCTTGCTAGGGCCGGTCTAGTATTAGTAGGGGTTTTAGCAGCCTATACTTTAATTTATGCTAGAGCTTCGTCCTTCTGCAGATATCGCAGTTCTGTATAAACCTATAGATGTCCTTTGCTATCGCCGGCTAGTAGTAGTCCCTAGCAACGATGCTGTACGTCTCCTCGCGCCTAGGGTGCCTAGTTGCTATAGAATTATACGCCTGTTGTATTAAGCTCGTACAGAGCTTCTCGTCTGCTAGGACCTAAATCCGATTCCTAAACTTTAGGTTGTTCTCCTTGTCTACTGTGCACTTTGCTGCTAACACCTTAAGGTAAAGCTCTGCTAGGAGCTTCTGCTGTCCTCCTTAGATCCCTGTATAGGCCCCTTAGTAAACGTCGTCCTTTTCTACTGCCTCTTTCTATACCTGCAGTTAGGGTTCCTATAGGTATATCGCTGCTAGGCGGATAGTCTCCTCGCCTAGTTCCTCCTTAAACATCTAAAATGTCCGTAATTTTAGCCAGTCGTTATCGTATGTCGTTAGTATGTCCTGGTCCTGTCTAGATAGCGCATCGGCCCTGCTGTTGTCCTTTCCCTTGCGATACTAGAGTCCTATATTGAATCGGCTTAGGTATATCGCCTATTATACGTGTCTCTTAGAAAGCTTCTAGGGTTGCGTAAAGTACTCTAGGTTCTTATAGTTACTTAGGGTAAGGAACTCGGGAACCGAGCAGAGTTCTCTATCCTACACCTTACAACACTGTACGACTGCTAGCAATTCCTTGTCGTAGATAGGGTAGTTGCATTTAGCTAGGGAGTTCTTCTTAGAGAAGTATGCGTATAGGTACAGAAGACCGTCCGAGCCTACCTGTAACAGGATACCCCCTATATAGTACCCTAAGGAGTCGGTTTCTAGTATCGTCGTATGTTCTAGGTCGAAGGCGGCAAGCGTTGGTCCTGTAGTAAAGAGCTCCTTTAGCCTGTTAAAGCTCCTATTGCACTCGTCCGTCTACTTAGACTGCTTGTCCTTATAGGTCAGCTCGACTAGGGGACATACGATCTCTAAGTAGTTCTGTATAAACTAGCGGTAGAAGTTAGCAAACCTAAGGAATTCCTGTACGCCCTTAACGCTTATAGGCGGCTTCTATTGCTTAATAGCATTAATCTTCTTCCTATCTATACTAATGCCTTTCCCTGCCTCGATAATAAACCCTAGGTATTTCGTACGCTGTATACCGAATTCGCATTTGTCGATGTCGAGGTACAATCTAGCCTGTTGCAGTCGATCTAATACCTTGTTAACGTCCTATACGTAGTCTGTATAGGTGCTGTCTGTAAAAACTAGTATATCGTCGAGGTACGCCGAACAGATATCGTCTAGTAACCCTTGCAGGGACCTGTTAATGTACCTCTAGAAGGTTGCCGGTACGTTAGCAATAATGTGACGCGGTACACTTAAGCCAAAAGGGACTGGTCAAGTAACTCGGAAGTGACTTGACCAATGTGTACCAGATATATAAACCTTGGCAAGGCATAGTAATAACACGGGCCCACCCACCCCGTATCAAGCAAGGCTAAAGGGGGTAACAAGCTATTCGAAAAGACTATACCTTGTACAGAAAGCGGTTATCTATTTACAGCCTTCCTTAACTAGTATCTTGTAGAAGGCCGAGACTACGTTAAGCTTAGTAAACTACTTTGCCTTACTGATCCGTCTAAGGGTGTCCTTAATAAGGGGTAGAGGGTACTGGTCCTTCTTAGTAATCGCGTTAATGCCTCTATAGTCTATACAAAAACGCAAGCCGGCCTTGCCTTCTTTATAAACAAACAGTACCGGGGCCCCTACAGATAATGTACTTGCGCGAATAAAACCTTTAGCAAGTAGGTCGTCTAGTGTCTTACGTAGTATTAAGAGTTCTCTAGAGGATATACCGGACAGCGGACTATACAGTACTTTAGGCAGGCTCCTATCTGGACGGGGCTCTAGCTAGATGTTGTAGTTAATTCCTTCCCCTTAGTATAGGGGCAGTTTCGAGGCCGACTTTGGCTCGAAGAGGTCCAGGTATTCTGCGTATTCTGCTAGGAGCTTTGTATAGGGGTCCATTGCTTTCTTAGGCGCTAATGCCTTCTTAATGTCTATAGTCGCAGTGTTGATTTCAGCCTTAGCATTGCCGCCCAGCGGAACTCTCCCTTAGTCTCGGAGCCTCTGCTTCGTTACTGCTAGGTACAGCCGTCCTTGTCCAACGTCTAGCTTGTCCTACTAGCAATCTATCTATAGCTTCCCTAATATTAGGTTATACCCTAACTTGTCCTGTACGACGTAGAGGTATAAGTCCTGCTCGTAGTGTCCTTACAGCTCTATCGTTACTTTTACTATATAGGTAATGTCCGGTCCTCGCCCAGTAATGCCTAGTATATATACAGGTACGGTAGGGGTCGTCTTAATATAGTGTCTTTGTACGAAGTCTTCGCTGATTACTCTGTATACTAAACATCCTGTGTTAATTAGTGTCCGCGCTATAGCGGTCCCGTTTAGCGTAGGTCGTACGATAAACGGTGTAGTCGTTATATAGTTGCTCTTAAAAGATAGCTAAGTAGTACTTTGATTTGGCAATCTATCTCGTATACGCCTCTAGCAGAGCCTTCGCTTAGAGGCTACTCTTTTCCCGACTCGTTGTCGTCTAAGGGGGACTCTTAATTCTCTTATTAGGGCGCCGCAGTTGCTATCCTTGCGGTAGTTGGCCGTCCCCTAGGTCTCTCTGCTAGCAAAAGCCTGCAATTCCGTACAGTATAGCCTATCTTGCTACACCTATAGCAGCTCCCTTCTGCTCGTCTCTTATTAAGGGTAGCTATATCTACCTACTGTGCCCTTTTAGTAGCGGCCCTTAGCTGTACGGTAACAGCTGCCGCTACCCTCGTCGTCGTTATTAGTTCCTAGTCTATAGTATCCTGCTGCTGCTAGAGGGGCTGTTGCATCTCGTAGGCGCAGCTTATCTGTCCGAGCCTGCACTGTTGGTCGTTAACTATCCTAAGGAGATTACAGAACTCCTTGTATATAGCTAGTCGCATTACGCCTACTAGTCCTGTTATAATCTTCTTAGAGAAGCCTACCTCTAAGGTAGTAATTTTTACCCTGTCCTCCTATTAGAGTCCTCCTGCCTCTGCTAGGGTCTAGTCGTATTCTGCGAGGAACTTTCGTACAGTCTTGCGTCCTTGCTTTATCGTATTAACCTATAGGAGTACTTAGCTCTTGCAGTCTAGGTCCTTGTAGCTCCTGTTAAGAGCTACCTAGAGCATCGTCGTAGTTGCTATTGCCGGGTTAGCAATAGCTGTCTCGTAGTACAGCAGAATCCGTGCTGCCGCCCTGCTCTTTAACCTCCTAAAAAGGTATACTACCTTGTCTAGCTCGGTTGGGTATGCTCCTAAGTCGACTAGAAGCTTAGAACGTATCTGGGCAGCCTAGGAGGGATACTCGACCGGAGCCTTACTATCGTAAGTAGTAACGTCGGGGAGTTTGCTCTTAGGGGCTAGGGTGTAGGCCGTCGTCGTCGTAGGGGTCGGATCGCAATCGGACGTCCTAAGCTGTCGTAGCTCCTGTTCTGTAAGGGGCCTAAGAATCTTAGTCTAGAAACTTAAGGTTGGGTATCTACATAAAGGAACTGATAGGCAGTTCCTTCGTCGTCTGCTGCTGTATAATTTGTACCTACGAAGCCAAGCTAGCAATTCCCCCCTTTATATAGGGGTGCAAGGTTCACCCTCTGTATAGAGGATCGGGAGTTACCTCCTCTGTACAGTGGTGCATAGTTTTCCCTCTTATTTAGAGGGGCGGTTGCTCCCCTTTGTGCAGGACCGTAGTGTTCTCTCTCTGTACAGGAGTGGGGTCCTGTCGGTAGTTCTGTACGGAGGGTAGGGTCGTGCTGGCGCCGCTAAGTCGCAGTCCTTAGGGCGACGGTTAGCTTAGGTCGGGTCCAGGACCTGGGCTAGGCGGCGCCCCCTAACAATATCCCCCCCCCTTCCCTTCTCGTAGTGCCTCTTCTGTACGGCAGCATGTTGAAATTATCTAGCTCCTGCTGTTCCTTTGGCAGGTCGCTGCTTCCTATTTCGTCTAGTCGTCCGAGTCGTCGTCCCCCGTCGCTTCCCCCCCTCGGTCGCGGTTGCCTCTTAACATTTTACCTGTTTGTAGCGGCTGCCCTGCCTGCTATTTCCCTTATAGTAGGCAGTTACCCCTAAGCCTCTCCCTTCTCTTCCCTCCCCCCTTCTCTCCTCCCTCTATACTGTCTACCGTCTACTACTATCTACTACTGTCCACTATCTACTATCTACTACTACTACTAGCTACTATCTACTACTACTACTAGCTACTATCTACTACTAGCTACTACCTACTATCTACTACTATGTCGTCCCCCCTGTCTAGGGGCTCTCTTATAGTTGCTGGCCCTGCCTCCCCCCCTCGTCCGGCTGGGGTCCCCGCCTATTTCTACCTCTAGTAGTAGGGCCCTTAATTTAACTAGCAGCTACGCTTCTGGTTCGTACGGACCCTCGTCTCCTGTACGGTCTAAGCTAACGTCTTAGGTACTATACCTGCGAGCAGCAGGATGCGGCCGGGCTCCCCTTCTACGCCTTCTAGTGTAACCCTGTCCAGGTTACACCCTAGCGGCTGGCTACAGCCTGGGCGTCGTACGTTAACGCCCTCCTTATCGCTACCTAGGGCTAGCCCTGTGCCCCCTGCCCTAACTCCCCCTAGCCTTTACTTGGCCTATACCGTCTTCTAGGCTTCTAGGCTAGGGTGTGTGCCTCGTGCAAGTGGAAGGATAGCTCCTTCTACTGCCCCTACTGCTAGCTAGGGGAGGTACGTAGGGGTAGGGGGGTGCCTCTGCTGCCTAGGGCTGGCCCTAGCGGGGGTAGGGGCCTGGCCGGGCAGGAGGTAGTTAAGATCTTAGATAAGGAGACTGCTCTGGTCCCCTAGGGTAGTGGCTAGTAAGCTACCCCCCCCCCCCCCCCCAGATAGTATAAGGAATTTCAGACGGTTTTCTTTTAACTCCTCTTATTTCTACTCCCCCTCCTATTTGTCCCTTGGCTGTTCCTTTCTTCCAGTCCTTATCCCGTACAGTATCGTACGATGTCGTGTCGGCGGGACCCTATAGTGTTCCCTGTCGTAATTCTCGATCCTTTAACAACCTAGGTTCGCCTACAGCTACCCTGTCCTTAGGGTAGATCGTGCCTCCTTCCGCCGTACAGCGTAGTGTTACTGTAACTAGGCAGGGGGACGGTTCTCCTCCTATTTGTCCAGTGCAGTTGTGTCCTGCAGAGCCTTGTATAGTTCCTACGTAGGCTCTGCCTATCCTCTCTATTTTACTAGGTACTCTGCCTTCCCCTGCTTCCTTCGACTCCTAAGGATCCCCTCTACTTTATACTCTTCCTGGCCCTTAGTTACGATTGCGGGAGGGCGCGCATCGTTAGTCGTCTAGTGCAGCAGGGGGTCCGTATTCGCCGGTCGTACAAGATCTACGTAGAAGACTAGGTAAATTCCTAGGGGGGTGTTTAGTCGTATAGCGTATGTCCCTACCGGCTGGACTACTGTAAACTTCCTGTTCCTCTAATCTAGCTTTTTGCTCGGCCGGTCCGTACGGATGTTTCGCTGGTTTAGCTAGACCTTATCCCCTGCCTCGTACCTTAGTGCAGCCTGTCGTCCCTTGTTGGCCTGCTCTTCCGCGTTCTGTTAGGCTATAGCTAGGCTCGCCTTTGCCTATTAGTAGGCGTTCGTAATCGTCTGTACGATAGCCTCTCCTTGCTAAATTAGGGATCGTACGGGGCGCAGGGTGTTACTACTTAGAGTTAGTAGGAGCGGGGAATAGTCGTATCTATAGGTCGTAAAGAAGGGGGACAGTCCTATAGCATTAGCCGTACAGCTGTTAATAGCTAGCTCCGCTATAGGGAGAAGTCGGTTCCAGTTCGTCTAGTTATAGTCGACGTACGCTCGGAGGTACGCTTCCAAAGTTGAATTGACCCTCTCCGTCGCCCCGTCTGTCTGTAGGTGCTATACGGTTAACAGGCGGCGTTCTACCTTTAGCAACTGGCATACCCTTGCCTAGAGCTGGCTCGTAAACTGTGTCCCCTAGTCTAATACAATTGATCTAGGGAAACCGTGCTTGCTAAACGTCGTACGTATAAAGGCCTAGGCAGTGTCTTTAGCCGTAATAGAGTCTATTCCCTCTAGTATTACCCCCTTCGTTAACTTGTCCGTAACTACTATAATGTTTCGCCGTCCGTCGCTCTTAGGGAGGTCCGTAGTAAAGTCTACTATAAGGTCTTGCTAGGGCCTGTCCGGTATCGGCAGGGGCTTCAGCAGCCTATGCTTTAGCTCGCGCTAGGGCTTCGTCCGTCCGCATACATCGCAGTTCTGTACGAACCTGCGAATGTCCTTCGCTATCGCCGGCCAGTAGTAGTCCCAGGCGATAATGCTGTACGTCTCCTTACGCCCTAGGTGCCCGGTAGTTACAGAGTTATGCGCCCGTTGTATTAAGCTCGTACAGAGCTTCTCGTCTGCCGGGACCTATGTCCGATTTCTAAACTTTAGGTTGTTCTCCTCGTCTACTAAGCACTCGGCTGCCGACGCCTTAAGGCGGAGCTCGGCTAGGAGCTTCCGTTGCCCTCCCTAGATCGCCGTAAAGGCCCCTTAGTATACCTCGTCCTTTTCTACTGCCTCTTCCTATGCTTGTAGTTAAGGTTCCTATAGGTATGTCCCCGCTAGGCGGGTAGTCTCCTTACCTGGTTCCTCTTTAAACATCTGGAATGTTCGAGACTTTAGCCGGTCGTCCTCGTACGTCGTTGGCATGTCCTGGCCCCGTCTGGACAGTGCATCGGCCCTGCTGTTGTCCTTACCCTTGCGATACTAGAGTCTTATATTAAACCGGCTTAGGTACATTGCCTATCATACGTGCCTCTTAGACAGCTTCCGGGGTTAAGTAAAGTACTCTAGGTTCTTGTAGTCCGTTAGGACGAGGAACTCGGGCACCGAGCGGAGTTCCCTATCCTAGGCTTCGCAGCACCGTACGACTGCTAGCAACTCTTTGTCGTAGATAGGGTAGTTGCATTTAGCTAGGGAGTTCTTCTTAGAGAAATACGCGTATAGGTATAGGAGTCCGTCCGAACCTACCTGTAACAGGATACCTCTAATGCAGTACCCCGAGGAGTTAGTTTCTAGTATCGTCGTACGCTCCGGGTCGAAGGCGGCGAGCGTTGGTCCTGTATTAAAGAGCTCCTTTAGCTTGTCGAAGCTCCTGTCGCATTCGTCCGTCTATTTGAACTGCTTGTCCTTGTGCGTTAGCTTAACTATAGGGCGTACGATCTCCGAGTAGTTCCGTATAAACTAGCGGTAGAAGTTGGCAAACCTAAGAAATTCCTGTACGCCCTTAACGTTTATAGGCGGCTTCTATTGCTTAATAGCATCGATCTTCTCCCTATCTATACTAATGCCTTTTCCTGCCTCGATAATAAAACCTAGGTATTTTGTACGTTGGACACTAAATTCACATTTGTCGATGTCAAGGTACAAGCCAGCCTGCTGTAGTCGGTCCAGCACCTTCTTGACATCCTGTACGTAATCTGTGTAGGTGCCGTCTGTAAAAACCAGGGTGTCGTCGAGGTACGCCGAGCAGATGTCGTCTAGTAACCCTTATAGGGACTTGTTAATGTACCTTTAGAAGGTTGCCGGTGCATTAGCAAGGCCGAAGGGGGTAACAAGCTACTTAAAAAGGCCGTATCTCGTACGGAAGGCAGTTATCTATTTACAGCCTTCCTTAATCCGTATCTTGTAGAAGGCTAAGACTACATTAAGCTTAGTAAACCACTTCGCCTTGCTAATCCGTCCGAGAGTCTCCTTAATAAGGGGTAGGGGGTACTGGTCCTTCTTAGTAATCGCGTTAATGCCTCTGTAGTCTACGCAGAAGCGCAATCCGGCCTTCCCTTCCTTATAGACAAACAGTACTAGGGCCCCCGCGGACGACGTACTGGCCTAAATAAACCCTTTAGCAAGCAGGTCGTCCAGGGTTTTGCGCAATACTAGGAGTTCTCTGGAGGACATCCTATACAGCGGTCTATGCAGTACCTCCGGCAGGCTCCTATCTAGGCGGGGTTCTAGCTGGATGTTATAGTCAATCCCTTCCCCTCGGTATAGCGGCAGCATCGAGGCCGACTTCGGCTCGAAGAGGTCTAGGTATCCAGTATACTCCCTTAGGAGCTTCGTACAGGGGTCCGTTACTTCCTTAGGTGCTAATGCTTTCTCGATGTCCGCCGTTGCTGTCTTGATTTCGGCCTTAGCATTGCCACTTTGCGAGATCTTCCCCTAGTCCCGATTCTCCGCTTTGTTACTGCCAGGTACAGCCGTCCTCGTCCGACGTCCAGCTTGCCCCTCTAGCGCTCTATCTAAGGCTTTCCTAGTATTAGGTTATACCCTAATTTGTCCTGTACGACATAGAGGTATAAGTCCTGCTTATAGTGCCCCTGTACCTCTATCGTTACCTTTACTATATAGGTAATGTCCGGTCCTTGCCTGGTAATGCCCAGCATGCGTACAGGTACCGTAGGGGTCGTCCTAATCCGATGTCTCTGTACGAAGTCTTCGCTAATTACTCTATACACTAAACATCCTGTGTTAATCAATGTCCGCGCTGTTGCGGACCCGTTCAACGTTAGCCGTACGATAAACGGCGTCGTCGTTATGTAATTGCTCTTAAAAGATAGCTAAGTAATGCTTTGATTTAGCAGTCTATCTCGCACCCGCCTCTAGCAGAGTCTTCGCTTAGAGGCTACTCTTTTCCCGACTCGTCGTCGTCTAAGTAGGACCCCTGATCTTCTCGTTAAGGCGCCGCAGTTGCTACCCTTACGATGGCCGGCCGTCCCCTAGGTCTCTCTGCTAGCAGAAGCCCGCAATTTCGTACGGCGTAGCCTATCTTGCTATACTGGTAGCAGCTCCCTTCTGCTCGTCTCTTATTAAGGGTGGCCGTGTCTACCTATTGCGCCCTCTTAGTAGCGGCCCTTAGCTATACAGTAGCTGCTGCCGCCACCCTCATCGTCGTCGGTTCCCAGTCTATAGCGTCCGTCTGTCGCTAGAGGGGTTGTCTTATCTCCTAAGTGCGGCCTATCCGTCCAAGCCTGCACTGCTAGTCGTCGACTATCCTAAGGAGGTTATAGAATTCCTCGTACGTAGCCGGTCGCATTACGCCTACTAGCCCGGTTATAATTTCCTTAGAGAGGCCCACCTCTAAAGAGGTAATTTTTATCCTATCCTCCTATTAGAGACCTCCTGCTTCTGCCAAAGTCTAGTCAAATTCCGCGAGGAATTCTCGTACGGTCTTGCGTCCTTGTTTTATCGTGTTAACCTATAGGAGTGCTCGGCTCTCGCGGTCCGGGTCCTTGTAGCTCTTGTCTAGAGCTGCCTAGAGCATCGTCGTCGTAGCTATTGCCAGGTTGGCAATGGCCGTCTCGTAGTACGGCAGAATTCGTGCTGCCGCCCTGCCCTTTAACCTCCTAAAGAGGTAAACCACCTTGTCTAGCTCGGTTAGGTATGCTCCTAAGTCGACTAGGAGCTTAGAGCGCATCTAGGCAGCCTAGGAGGGGTATTCGGCCGGGGCCTTACTATCGTACGTAGAGACGTTAGAGAGTTTGCTCTTAGGGGTCGGGGTATGGGTTATTGTGTTCGTCGTCGTCGTAGGGGTCGGATCGCGATCGGACGCCCCAAGCTGTCGTAGCTCCTGTTCCCGCTAGGAAATTAACGCAGCCTAGTGGCTTACTTGCTGCTCGAGCTGCCTCTTGCTTTCCAGCAGCTCCTCGTACACGCAGTGCATATGTCCCTCTATGGCCGTAGGTTCTATAGGGATGTCGCCGTCTATCTTTGTTTTATTACCGCGGTTACCGACAGTAAGATCAGTTCCTAATATAAGGGGCCCAAGAATCTTAGTCTAGAAACTTAAGGTTAGGTATCTATATAAAGGAACTGATAGGCAGTTCCTTCGTCGTCTGCTGCCGTACGATTTGTACCTACGAAGCTAAGCTAGCAATTCCCCCCTTTGTGCAGGGGTGCAAGGTTCACCCTCCGTACAGAGGATCAGGAGTTACCTCCTCTGTACGGTAGTGCATAGTTTTCCCTCTTATTTAGAGGGGCGGTTGCTCCCCTTTGTGCAGGACCGTAGTGTTCTCCCTCTGTATAGGAGTAGGGTCCTGTCGGTAGTTCCGTACGGAGGGTAGGGTCGTGCTGGCGCTGCTAAGTCGCAGTCCTTAGGGCGACAGTTGGCTTAGGTCGGGTCCAGGACCTGGGCCAGGCGGCGCCCCCTAACATGTTCCTATTAGGAAATTATCGTAGCCTAGTAGCTTACTTGCTGTTCGAGCTGCCTCTTGTGTGCTAGCAGCTCCTCGTACGCGCAGTGTATCTGATCCTGTATAGCTGTAGGATCTATAGGGATGTCGCCGTCTATCTTCGTTATATTACTGCAGTTACCGACAGTAAGATAAGTTCCTAATGTAAGGGCTTAAGAATCTTAGTTTAGAAACTTAAGGCTAGGTATCTATATAAAGGAACTAATAGGCAGTTTCTTCGTTGTCTGCTGCTGTACAATTTGTACCTATAAAGCTAAGCTAGCAATTTCCCTCTATATAGGGGTGCAAGGTTTATACTCTATATAGAGGATCGGGAGTTTCCCTCTATACAGTAGTGTAGAGTTTTCCCTCTGTTTAGAGGGGCGACAATTCCCCTCTGTATAGGGCTATAGAATTCTCCCTCTATATAGGAGTAGGGTCGTATCAGTAACTCCGTACAGAGGGTAGGGTCGTGCTAGCGCTGCTAAGTCGCAGTCCTTAGGGCGACGGCTGGCTTAGGTCCAGGACCTAGGCTGGACGGCGCCCCCTAACAAAAAGGAAACGCTAAGCTTAACTTTCGCTATATAGGTCCGTTTACAGTAGTAGAAAAGAGGTCGCTAGTAACTTATCGGCTCTAGCTCCCGAAGTCGTTCCGAATCTACGACGTTTTCTATTCGGATCTGCTAAGTCTAGACCCTAAAGACAGTCTTCCAGAACAGGGGTTTGCCAAACCCCTACTAATCGAGATAGACAGGGAAGAAGAAGAGTAGGAGGTAGAAGATATAATAGATATAAAGAAGATAAGGGGGTCTATTGAAGCAAGGATCTTATAGAAGGGGTAGCTAGAAGACTATAAATAGTATCTAGTCGAGAATCTCTGAAATTCGGCAGAGCTACTAAGAGAGTTTTATATCTAGAACCCGAAGAAGCCGAGACCTAAGTAGCTCTAAAGTTAATAGCCCTAGAAGAGATAGAAGAGGAAAAATAAAGCTGCGTCCGCTCTATTAGTGCGAAAACCGATAGAAACGATCGCGACAGTGTACTTTAGTCCCCGATTACACTGTTACTGTCGGCCAGCTTTGCTAGTTAGATAATAATAGTAAAGTTGAGGACGGCGCTACTGCTTTAGCGCGACGCTCGCTAACGCTGCCTACGAAAGAGAAAGGCTCGCGGCCGATCGATTTTATAGACAAGGTCAGCGACGCTGGCTTCGTAGTAGCGCCGGAGGCCTATAGTAAGGAAGAAAAAGAAGAAGAGATAGCGCACTGCAGATAGATCTATATAGACTCTCTGCAGCGGCGCACAGACTAGTTACGCTGCAGCTTAAATAGCTGTTAGCTTAGATCAGATAGCTCTGATTAGATAGACGCCAAGTAAACGACTTTAGATAGCAACGATATAAGAAAAGAAGAAGATAACGAAAGGACAATGTTTTCGAGATAGAAGGGATAAAGAGGTAACGTCGATTTTAAGAAGAGTTTTGGTAGAAGAAGCCGCGAACCGGATGGAAGAAGAAGATAAAGAAGTGGAAGAAAAAGAAGAAAACAAAGACGAGCAAAAAAAAAGAGAGAGGCAAAGGAGATAAATAGATAGAAGAAGGAGGGGGTCTCATTGGCCAGATTAAGATAAATGGGGCAAAAGGGATAAGTAAGCGGTCGAGGGCGACTACTAATAAGGGAGGGGGGTAGTGTTATAGCAGCAGAAAGAGGTAGGACTAAGTAATAGGGTAGACCTTTAGAATTTTGGCTTAGCCCTTCTGGACCGAGCCGGGCCTTAGTATACTATCCCTAAAGCCCTTACCTACCACTATATAGATTCCTTTCCCTCCTTAGTTCGAGATATAGTTATTAAAACAGCCGTATTGAATTATATCTATGCGCTCGGATTATCTAGCACCTTTACTTAGATCGCGTACTTCTGGAATTGTCTATAAAACTCTTCGAATAATAGCTAGAACTAGTTAACTTTGTTAAGTTGTTTATAGGCCGTCTGCTTACAGAAGTAATCGGCAAAGCGCTAATCTAAGGCTTCGAGAGCTTCGGCAGCGGTAGCCTCTTCTAAGTCCGCTACTAGCGTAAACGCCTTACTATCTAGCTGTAATTAAAGGTATACTAACCTGTCCTCTTTGCTGTTGTTGGTATAATTACAGTTTATCTTATTTATAATCTTTATCTTAAAAACTTCCTATATCTCTGGATTTCTGCTACTAAAGACCTATAGGTTAGGTAATAACGTTATTAAGATGCTACCTTAACTGTAGGCGGCAGGAGAGGCGCTCTTATTTTGATCTTCTCGTAGCAGCAGCAGCAGCGCCGTCGACAACGTTAGCGCTGCTATATTAGCTAGCTAGGCCCTTAATACATTTAGTTAAGCTAATCGTGTCGCTACCTAATTCTCTAGCACTTCGATAGTAGTCTCCGCTAATGCTCTCTCGGCTGTTACCGCTTCTACTTCCTCTCTTAGTTGTCTATTCTCTTCTACTTAACTATAAAATACCTTCTTAATAAAAGTTATAGTGTTGTAGATCTTCTCGACCCTGTATTCCGTTACGTGCTCCTCGAGCTTATTAGGTGTGCAGGCGTACAGCTCCTTGTAGTTAGCTATTCGCTCCTTTACCTCGCTTGTCTCTTCTACTATAAGGCCCTCTATAGCTGTGCCCTTATCTATAGCGCTAGTGCGCCTATCTCTCTTCTTGTCTATCTTTCTTCTACTCCTGCTTCGGCTAGTAATGCCGCCTTCTACCTGATCCGAGCGCGCAGATATAATTCAATACAGCTGTTTTGATAACTATATCTCGAACTAAGGAGGGAAAGGAATCTATGCAGCGGTAGGTAAGGGCTTTAGGGGTGGGCACGCTAAGGCCTGGCTTAGTCTAGAAGAGCCGAGCCGAAATTCCAAGGATCTACCCTATTACTTAGTCCCACCCCTTTCTACCGTCGTAGCAGTACCCCCCTCCCTTACTAGCGGTCGCCCTCGACCGCTTACTTATCTCTTCTGCCTCTCTTTTTTTTTTAATTCGTCTTTCTTTTCTTCTTTTTCTTCTGCTTCTTCGTCTTCTTCTTCCGTCCGATTCGCGGCTTCTTCTGCGGAAATCCTTCTTAAAATCGACGTTACCTCTTTGTTTCTTCTATCTCGAAAACATCGTTCTTTCGTCGTCGTCTTTCTCCTTATACTGTCGCTATCTAAAGTCCTTTACTTAGCGTCTATCTAATCGGAGCTAACTAACCTAAGCTAACAGCTATCTAAGCTGTAGCGTAACTGGCCTATACGCTGCTATAGAGGGTCTATATAGATCTATCCGTAGCGCGCTATCTCTTCTTCTTTTTCTTCTTTACTAAGGCCTTAAGCGCTACTGCAAAGCCGCTTTAATAGCGTCGGCTTTGCCTTTGCTGTTATTATCCGTCCGGCAGGACCGGCAGTTAGTATTGGCGAAGGCAAAGACTGTTACAAAGCGCGCCGAAGCAGTGGCGCCGTCCTCGACTTTACTGTTATTATCTAACCTGTAGAGCCGGTGGACGGTAGTAGTGGTAGTGTAGCCGAGGACTCTAGCTAAGCGTACTGCTGCGATCGTTTCTATCGGTTTTCGTACCAATAGAGCAGACGCAGCCTTTCTTCTTCTTCTATCTCTTCTAGAGCCGTCAACTTCGGAGCTACTTAGGCCTCGGCTTCTTCGGGTTCTGGACATAAAACTCTCTTAATAGCTTCGCCGAATTTTGAAGATTCTCGATTGGATACTATTTATAATCTTCTAGCTATCCCTTTTATAAGATCCTCGCTTCGATAGACCCTCTTATCTTTCTTATATCTACTACATCTTCTACCTCCTACTCTTCTTCTTTGCTATCTATCTCGATTAGTAGGGGTTTAGCGAACCCCTGCTCTAGAAGACCGTCCTTAGGGTCTAGACTTAGCAGATCCGAATAGAAGACATCGTAGATTTAGAACGACTTTGGTAGCTAGAGCCGATAAGTTACCGGCGACCTCTTTTCTACTATTGCGAACAGACCTACGTAGTAGGGGTTAAGCTTGGCATTTCCTTTTAGCCTAAGGTTCCGTATATTAAGCTATACCTTTTGGCCTTCTTCGAATTCTATTGGCGACCGCTTTCTATTAGCTCGAGTTACTATCTTCTTCTAAGCCGACTCTATCGCCTCTTTCGCTACCCTAATCGCTTCTTCTATCTAAGATTTAAGGGCTTCTGCTATAGCGGCAGCGACTCTCTTCGACAAAGTAGCAGTAGAAGATTCTGAGGAGCTAGGTTCGTCCAGCGGTTAAAAACTTATTCTTAGAAGATAGCTATAAGTTATCTCGAACGGCGCTAGCAAGGTAGCCTTGTACTGTGCTAAATTGGCGCAGAATTCGGCTATCGGCAACACTTTAACCTACTCTCCTTAATAATAACTACAGAAGATTCGTAGATATTTCCCTATCTTACAGTTAGCTACTTTAGACTAACTGTCGGTCTAAGGGTAAGCGGCTGTGCTAAGCTTTCTGCGAATTCCGAGAGCTTAGTTAATAGCCTTCTATATATTAGCGGTAAATTAAGGACCCCTATCCGTAGTAATAGTGTCTAGCAGGCTATAGTGCTTTTATATATGCTAAATCAGCATCCTCGCTGTCTCTTCTGCAGTAGTGCCTTTATCCTTTGCTTAGTAGGGAATAAAGTAGCGTTTCTTGCTTAACTGATCTACTACGTTAAGGGTAGTATTGTATCTATCTGAATCCGGCATTCCGGTTACGAAATCTATCGTAATGTGCTGCTACGGTTTCTCGGGGATTGGCAGTAGCTTTAGTAGACTAGCTAGAAGGCCGTAACGCGGCTTCGCGGCTCGATATACGTAACAATTAGCGATAAACCAGTGATTCCGCTCGAAGATCTGCGGAAACTAGTAGACTATCCTTATAGCTTCTATCGTCTTCTTTGTGCTAGCGTAGCTAATATCCTTAGAACTATAGACTAGCTAGATAACCTCTGTAATTAGTTCTTCCAGAACTATTGGCTTCCCTAAACTGGTTTTGCCGAGCTTTTGTTGCTAGTTAAGCCGCTCTACCTTCTCGTAGAGCGTCTCTTCCTTAGTCGCCGGTTCTATCGCACAGATCCCTACTTCTTTTAACACCTCGGTGTCTACTATCTGCTCGGTTAACGCCCTCTGGAATATGTTCGGATCTTCTTTCGCGCAGCTAGTCTTCCCCTCTCTTTCGTTAGTGTATTAGCCTTTCCGTTTTAAGCTCCGGGTCGATAAGTAATCTTAAAGTCGAACCTAGATAGATAGGCGGCCTACTAAGCCTAGCGGCGTAAGAGCTTCTACGTCTTTATAAAGTAGGTTAACGACTAATAGTCTGTAAGGACCTGGACTGTGCTCTTTCTAGCTATAAGCTCCAGCTTCTACTCCTCGAAAGCTTAGATAATAGTTAATAGCTCCTTGTCGTAGATAGCGTAGTTCCGCTTAGCCTCGTTTATAAACTTACTAAAGAAGACTACTAGGTAGAGGGTCCTGCTGTCGTCGCTGTATTAAGAAAGGACCCCTGCTGTTACTGTGTCGGAAGCCTCTGTTTCTAGGTAGATTGTCTTTTCCAGCCGGAAGTGCGCTAGCACTAGTACCAAAACTACTGCTTCTTTTAGCTGATTCAAAGTCTCTGTACACTTCTCGTTCTATAGGCCAGCCACCTCCTTCTTTAACGCCTTATTAAGGGGTCTTGCTATCTTGCTAAAGTCCTTAATAAATCATTAATAGTAACTGAAGAACCTAAGAAAAGCTCTGATCTAGGTAGTGTTTCTGGACTTCGGCTGCTTCTATTCCGCTATAGTAGCGACCTTTAAGGGGTCTATCCGAATACCTTCTCTTCTAACGATCAGACTAAGTTGTTTAACTTTAGTCTAATAGAACTCGCTCTTCTTCGTGTCTTTGTTCAATCCTACCTTATAGAGCCTAGTTAGCACTCTCTCGATGTAGTCTGTATGCTGCTCTCTTGTTCTATTAGTATAGATAAGGATGTCGTCTAAGTAAATAGACACAAACTGCTCTAGCATATCTATAAAGGTATAGTTTATAAAGCGTTGCTATATAGCCGGCGCGTTAGTAAGTGCGAAAGGCATAACTAGCTACTTGAAGTTGCCTATGTGCGTAGCGAACGTCGTAAGATCTTCCGTCTGTCCTTCCTCGTTCCTTAGTTAGTAGAACGCTTAGCGAATGTCCAGCTTGCTGAACTACTTAGCTTTCGCTACTCGTTGTATAGTCTTGTCGATTAACGGCAGCGGGTATACATCTCTCTTAGTAACCTTATTAAGGCCTCTATATCTACGCACAGTCGGAGACTACCCCCGGGTTTCTATACGAAAAGGATTAGCAACGCATACTTAGCCGAGCTAGGCGTAATAAACTTCTTTGCTAGGTTTTCTCGAACAAACACTTCTACTTAGTCTAGCTCGGCCGGCGATAGGCGTCTTAGGGGTTCGGTTCTCGGCAGCGCAGCTCCTTCTTTCAGCCGGATCTTGTTATCGTATTCCGGTTAATAGAGTAGCAGGAGATTGGAGTCGGCTTTTAAGAATACGTTAGCGTATCTATAGAGTTCTTTTGGTAACACCTCTAGCAGGTCTACTTCTTCTTCTGCTATTATCTTTCGGTGATCTTCGATGTCTTTTATCGAGATAGTGTAGATCTTATGCTCTAGCGACTTCGCGAGAGTCGTTAGGGCTTCTGAGCTAATTATTCTAATAGTTTCTAGAGGATCGGAACGGTCGGACGGAACCGCATTAACAGCCGTAACGTCTGGTTTCTCGGCGATAACAGTGACCGATTCGACGGCAGCAGTGCCGCCCTGCTAGGTTCTAAACCCTAGCGTACCTTTACCTACGTTAATAACAGCTTTCTAGTTTTTTATCTATTTCTGTCCTATAATAATGTCAAACTGTCTAATGTCTATAATTCGGAACGTTGCTTCTATAGTGCGACCAGCTAGGGTAGTCTTTAACGGCACACAATGTATAACGCTTTCTGTATCTTGTCCGTTGTATGCCAAAATCCGCGTTAGCGACACTAGCTCGACTAGATAGCTATATCCCTTTATCAGTTTCTGAACTAGTCGATAGTGAATCGCTGCGCCCATAAGCGCTCCTGTGTCGATAAAGGCTTTCAATTAAAGGGGGCAGTATAAGCCTTTAAGGGGGTAGACGGTAATTAGAAGGATAATAGCAGTCTCTGTATTTACTTCCACTGCCGCTAAGAGCGGATCGTTACAACTGTTAATACTCTCTTCTTCTTCTGGCGATGCGGTTCGTAGCAGTGCCCTGTTGTTTATACTAGGTAGGGGGTCTATCCGCCTAGCTGGTCTTTTCCTAAGATTCTTAATAGCACTCTACCGTCTACGCTATCGGTGTCGTTCGGCGCCGGCTCTATAGCTTGGATAGTCTTCCTCGGCTGCGGCGGCTTCGTAGTGCAGTATTCTTGCTTCTGCTAAGTCGTCGCATAGCATATAGTAGCGATATAGCTAGGCTTTCTATACGCGTAGCAAGTAGGGACGAACGGCGAACGCAGTAAATAAGAGGGCTGCTAGGGGCCTCGTCTAAAAGGAGCAGAAGGTCGCATCGTCTGCACTAGCGACGACTTCTAATTCGGTTTGCGCGATGCCGATTTTCCGTACGCGTTCAAATTTCTGGCAGTAACTCTCGCCTAGTGCACGAAGCTCTTAAGGTCTTCGTCTTCTACTGAAGCTATAGCTCCGGCTAGTTTAGGGTTTAACTTCTGTCTTAGTAAGTGTAACTGTTTATCCTTAGACACTTTAGCCCTAATAGCATATTTCCTAAACAGTCCGTAAAATTCCTTAAACGTTAGCCAGTTTTGGCTAATCTTGTCTAGTTGTTCGTATACTATCTTCTTGCAGAAAGGGTCTCTAAAGCCCTGGTCCAGGACTCTAATAGCTCCGTCGGCAGTTACATGTTCTAGGTCCGCTACTCGCGAGAACGCTTCGCCTTCCAGTCGCGCTTCTAGATAGGCCAGTTTGTCTTCTTCGCTGCTTCCGGCATAATCGCGACTTATTTTGTTCCTTATTTTCTTCTTAAAGGCTTCCTAGGCCTTAGGGTCTCTATCTATAAAGGCTGGTAGATTAGGTAGTAACGTTATTGAAGTGCTACCTTAACTGTAGGCGGCAGGTAAGGCAGTTTCTGCTTAGTCTTCTCGTAGTAGTAGCGGTACTAACGACATCGCTGCCTCTATGTTAGCTAACTAAGCCCTTAGCGTTTTCAGTTGCGCTAATTATATCGCCGCTTAGTTCTCTAATACCTCGATAATAGTCTCTGCCGATTCCTTCTTAGCTATTACCGCTTCTATTTCCTCTTTTCGCTGCTTGTTCTCTTCTATTTTCTTGTGAAACGTCTTCTCGATAAAGGTAATAGTGTCGTACACCTTTCCGGACCTGTGTTCTGCTAGGTGTTCCTCGAGTTCGTCGGCTATATAGGCGTACAGCTCCTTATAGCCGGCTATGCCCTTCTTCGCTTTGTCTGTCTCTTCTTCTATAAGACCTTTAGTAGCCGTCCTCTTATTAAGGATGCTAGCGCGCCTATCCCTTACTCTGTTAGTCTTTCTCTTTCTGCTGTAGCCAGTAACGCCGCCTTCTACTGTCGAGAAGCCCTCTATAGTCTTCTTACAGTACTAGTGTTTAGCTTGGGTTTTTTAGTGTGCGTATGCGTTATTCGGGTGGCCGGATGTAGTTTAACGGTGTTGCGGCGGCAGAAAGGGGTGGGACTAAGGAATGGGGTAGACCCTTGGAATTTCGGCTCGGCCCTTCCGGACCGAGCCAGGCCTTGGCACGCCACCCCTAAAGCTCTCGCCCACCACTACATAGATTCCTTTCCCTCCTCAGTTCGAGATATAGTTATTAAAAAGGCCGTATTGAATTATATCTGCGTGCCCGGATTATTATATCTCGAACTCACTCCCTACAACAACACCGCGCTACGCGAAAGGGACTGTTGAATCATCCGGACCCCCGAATAACGTACGTGCACCAACACACCAAACCAAACAGCCCAGTACCGTAAGAAAGCTATAGAGAGTTTCTTAGCGGTAGAGAGCGGCGTTACAGGCCGAAGCAGAAGCAGAAGAGAAAAGACAGACAGAGCTAGCAGGCGCTCTAGTGTCATCGATAATAAGTTTATTATTAGAGGTTTTACAGCGGAAGAGACCGCAGAGATTAAGGAACGAATAAGCGAATACAAGAAAATCTACGACTGTACGCTTAAGGAACTTAAGGATTACGTAAACGAGAACGGAGTAGGAAAGGTCTACGACAGCATAGACCTTATTAAGAAGCTGTTTTACAGAACCCTAGAAGAAAAGAGACAGTTAAGAGAGGAAGTAGAAACGGTAAGAGCCGAGAAGGAATCGGCCGAGACTATTATAGATGTGCTAGAAAACCAAGCGGCGAACCGACTAGCACAATTAAAAGCGATAAAGGCTTAGCTAGATAAGATGGAAGCAGCGATGTCGTCGGCGCCGCTACCGCATCGAGAAGAACAAGCAGAGACCGCCTTACCGGCGGCCTACAGTTAAGGCAGCACGTTAATAACGTTACTACCGGATCTACTAGCGTTTAGAGGCGGAGATCCTAAGGATTGGGAAGCATTTAAGAAGAAGATAAAGAATAAGATAGATCGAGACTATGCCGGAAACAGTGCCGGAGATAGATTGGCGTACCTAGAATCGCGATTAGAAGGAGAAGCTTTTTCGCTAGTAGCAGACCTAGAAGAGGTAACCGCCGAGGAAGCGATCAAAGCACTAGATCAACGTTTCGGAGACCCCTTCCGAAAGAAGACGGCCTGTAAGCAGCTGGATAAGATCAACTAGAACCGACAGGTGTTTAAGGAATTCTACAGGCTATTCCGAAAATATGCGATTAGGGCCCGAGTAGCAGAAGATAAGCAGCTCTATCTATTAAGACAGAAGCTAAACCCTAAACTGGCCGCAGCAATGGCCTCGGTAGAGGATAAAGACCTTAAGAGCTTCGTGCACTAAGCGAGAGTTACTGCGAGAAATTTGAGCGCTTACGCGAAATTACGCGAATCGAACCAGAAGCCGTTAATAACGCAGACAACGAGACCCCCTGCGCCTTTCCGGACAGCACCCCAGCAGCCACCTTATCAGTTACCGCGTTCGTCGTTCGTCCCTACCTGTTACGCGTATAGAAAGCCTGGCTATATCACTACGAGATGCCAAGCAACGGCCTAGCAGAAGCAGGAGTATCGTGTTATAAAGCAGCCGCAGCCACCGAGAAAGACTATACAAGCTATAGAGCCGGCTCCGAACGATACCGACAGCGTAGACGGTGGAGTGCTACTGCGAATTCTAGGAAAAGACCAGCTGGAAGGATAGGCCCCCTATCCAGCGTAGAAAACAGGGCACTAACAAGAGCTACGTTACAGAAAGATAAGAGCATTAACAGCTGCAGCGATCCGCTCTTAGCGGCGGTGGAAGTAAACACGGAAACAGCTATTATCCTTCCAATTACCGTCCACCCCCTCGATAGGTCGAGCAAACCACTTTAGCTAAGAGCTTTTATCGACACAGGGGCCCTTATCGGAGCGGCTATCTACTATCGATTGGTTCAAAAGCTGATAAAAGGATACGGCTATCCAGTAGAGCTAGCGTCGCCGATACGGATTTCGGCGTACAACGGACAAGACACAGAGAGTGTTACGCATTATATGCTATTAAGGACTACCTTAGCAGGTCGCACTACGGAAGCGACGTTCCGAATTATGGATATCGAAAGGTTTGACATTATTATAGGGCAGAAATAGATAAAGAACTAGGGAGCAATTATTAACGTAGGTAAAGGCACACTCGGATTCAGAACACTATACAGCGGCTCCGCCGCCGTCAAATCAGTCACCGAGGTCGCAGTGGAACCGAACGTTACGACTACCGAAGAGGTTCCGAAGGATCGGTCCGACCCTTAAGACACGATCGGAATAATAAGTTCAGAAGCTTTGACGACCCTCGCGAGGTCGCTAGACAACGAGATTTATGCTATCTTAATAAAAGACATCGAAGACTACCAGAAGATAATAGCGGAAGAAGAAGTGGATCTATTAGAGGTATTACCGAAAGAACTCTATAGTTACACTAACGTATTCTTAAAGGCTAACTCCAACCTCCTGCCGCTTTACTGACCGGAATATAACAACAAGATCCGGCTAAAAGAAGGGGCCGCGCTGCCGAGAACGGAACCCCTAAGACGCTTATCGCCAGCCGAGCTGGACTAGGTAGAAGTGTTTGTTTAAGAGAATCTAGCGAAGAAGTTCATTACGCCAAGCTTAGCAGAATATGCGTCGCCGATTCTTTTCGTACGGAAACCCGGAGGCGGTCTCTGACTATATGTGGATTACCGGGGCCTTAATAAGGTTACTAAGAGAGATGTGTATCCGCTGCCTCTAATCGATAAGACTATACAACGAGTAGCTAAGGCTAAGTGGTTTAGCAAGCTGGATATTTGCTAAGCGTTCTATCGGTTAAGGAACGAGGAAGGACAAACGGAAGACCTTACGACATTCGCTACATGCATAGGCGATTTCAAGTAGTTGGTAATGCCTTTCGGACTTACTAACGCGCCGGCAGTGTAGCAACGCTTTATAAAGCACACCTTTATAGATATGCTAGAACGGTTCGTATTAATCTACTTAGACGACATTCTGATCTACACCGAAGGAACGAGAGAACAACATACGGACTACATCGAGAGGGTGTTAAAAAGACTCCGCGAGGCAGGATTAAATACAGACACGAAGAAGAGCGAGTTCTACCAGACCGAAGTCAAATATCTCGGTCTTATCGTCGGAAGAGAAGGAATTCGGATAGACCCGTTGAAAGTGGCCGCTATCGCGGAATAGAAGCAACCGACATCCGGAAACACTACGCAAATCAGAGCGTTTTTCGGATTCTGCAGCTACTATCGACGGTTTATTAAGGACTTTAGCAAGATAGCGAGACTACTAAATAAGGCGTTAAAGAAGGAGGCCGCTAGCCTATAGAATAAGAAGTGTACGGAAGCTTTCAACCGACTAAAGGAGGCGGTGGCCTTAGCGCCAGTGCTAGCGCACTTCAGACCGGAAAAGACGATCTACGTAGAGACAGACGCTTCCGACACAGTAACAGCAGGGGTCCTTTCTTAATACGCTGACAACGACGAAACGCTCCATCCGGTAGCTTTCTTTAGCAAGTCTATAAATAATGCTAAACGGAACTACGCTATCTATAATAAAGAACTGCTAGCTATTATTCAGGCCTTTAAAGAGTGGAAACCGGAGCTTATAGCTAGATAGAGCACGATCCAGGTCCTTACGGACTACCAGTTACTAACCTACTTTATAAAGACGCAGAAGCTATTACGCTGCTAAGCCCGGTAGGCAGCCTACTTATCCGGGTTCGACTTTAAGATCACTTATCGACCTGGAGCTCGAAATAGAAAGGCTAATGCGCTAACGAGAAGAGAAGGAAAGACTAGCCGAGCGAAGGAAGATCCGAACATGTTTCAGAAGGTGCTGACAGAACGAATAGTAGACGCCGAGGTGTTGAAAGAGGTAGGGATCTGTGCAGCAGAGCCGCTGATTGAAGAAGAGACGCTGCACGAGAAAGTGGAACGGCTTAATTAGCAGCAGAAGCTTGGCAAAACCGGCTTAGGGAAACTGATCGTTCCAGAAGAACTAATTACCGAGGTTATCAAGCTGGTCTATAGCTCTACGGATGTTGGTTACGCAGGATCGAAAAAGACGATAGAAGCAGTAAGGACGACCTACTGGTTTCCGCGAATTTTCGAGAAGATCCACCGGTTTATAACTAACTGTTACGTGTGCCGAGCAGCGAAACTACGTTACGGCCTTCCGGCCGGCCTGCTGAAGCCACTTCCGATCCCTGAGAAACTATAGCAGCATATTACGATGGATTTCGTAACTAGCCTGCCGGACTCCGATAGATATAACGCTACGCTCAATGTAGTGGATCGGCTAAGCAAAGAGCGCTATTTCATCCCCTGTCGAGCTAAGGATAAAGGAACTACTGCAGAAGAAACGGCGAGAATGTTGATACAATACGTATAGAAGCACTATAGGCTGCCGGACACTATTACTACGGATAGGGGTCCTTAATTCACTGCAGACGTATAGAAAGCTATCCACCAAGCCCTCGGAATTCGTAGAAAGCTCAGCACGGCCGCTTACCCTTAGACCGACAGACAGTCGGAAGTAGCTAACTGTAAGATAGAAAAGTATCTAAGAATCTTCTGCGGCTATTATTAAGCAGAATAGGTTAAGGTCTTGCCGATGGCCGAATTCTGCGCAAACTCTGCATAATCGGAAGCCACCTTACTAGCGCCGTTCGAGATAACTTACAGCTATCTTCCGAGGATAAGCTTTTAGCCGCCAAACGAACTTAGCTCTTTAGAACCCTCTACTACCACTTCGTCGAAGAGAATAGCCGCGGCGGCCGGCAGAAGCGCTCCGATCCCAGATAGAAGAAGCGATTAAGGTAGCGAAAGAAGCGATAGAATCAGCTTAGAAAAAGATAGTAACTCGAGCTAATAGAAAGAGGTCACCAATAGAATTCGAGCAAGGCCAAAAGGTATAGCTCAACACGCGGAACCTGAGGCTAAAAGGCAACGCGAAGCTTAACCCTCGTTACGTAGGTCCGTTTAAGATAATAGAAAAGAGGTCGCCGGTAACCTACCGGCTCCAGCTGCCGAAATCGTTCCGGATCTACGATGTTTTTCACTCGGATCTGCTAAGCCTAGACCCTAAAGATAGTCTTCCGGATTAGGGGTTCGATAAACCCCTACTAATCGAAATAGAAGGAGAAGAAGAAGAGTAGGAGGTAGAAGACGTAATTAATATAAGAAAACAAAGAGGATCTATCGAAGCGAGGATCTTATAGAAAGGATAGCCGGAAGACTATAAATAGTATCCGGTCGAGAACCTCCGGAATTCAGAAGAGGTGCTAAGAGAATTTTACGTTAAAAACCCGAGGAAGCCGAGGCCTGTATAGCTCGAAAGCCGATAAAGAAGAAGGATATCTACGTCCGCTCTATCGACGCAGAAGCCGATAGAAACGATCGTAGAATCCTCCGGCCGGTGTCTTAGGCCTTACTACCTCCACTACCGCTGGCCAGGACCGGCGGATAGAGCGGTAAGGCCAAGAACGGCGCCACCGTAGCGGCCCGCCTCGTAACTATCTTTGCTCTCCGTTACCGCTATCCGCCGAAAGGATAGTAACGACGAAGAACGAAGAGGCCGCTATTAAGGGGGTCTCGCAGTAACGCCGAAGGCCTTAGTAGAGAAGGAAAAAGAAGAAGATAAGGAGCCGCAGATAGATCTATATAGATCTATGCAGTGGCGTACGGACCGGTTACGCTGCAGCTCTAGTGACCGCTGGCTCCGATCAGATAGCTCCGATCAGATGGAACGGATCAGATGGACGCCAAGTAAAGACGCCAGATAGTAACAATGTAAAAAAAAAAAGAAAAGAAAAGAGGACGAACAGATAAGTAAGCGGTCGAGGGCGACTGCTGATAAGGGAGGGGGGTGGTGTTGCGGCGGCAGAAAGGGGTGGGACTAAGTAATAGGGTGGACCCTTAGAATTTCATCTCGGCCCTTCCGGACCGAGCCGGGCCTTAGCACGCTACCCCTAAAGCTCTCGCCCACCACTACCTAGATTCCTTTCCCTCCTTAGTTCGAGATATAGTTATCAAAAAGGCCGTATTGAATCATATCTGCGTGCCCAGATCAAACAGTCTCTTTCGCGCAGCGTAGGGTTGGTGTAGTTAGTAAGTTCGAGATATAATAATCCGAGCACGCAGATGTAATTTAATACAGCTGTTTTAATAACTATATCTCGAACTAAGGAGGGAAAGGAATCTATACGGCGGTAGGTAAGGGCTTTAGGGGTGGCATACCAAGGCCCGGCTCAGTCCGGAAGGGCCGAGCCGAAATTCTAAGGGTCTACTCTATTACTCTGTCCTACTCCTTTCTGCCGCTATAACATCTTTAACGAAGTAGTAGTAGAAGATTCCGAAGAGCTGGGCTCGTTCAGCAGTTGAAAGCTTATTCTTAGAAGATAGCCGCGAGTTATCACAAACAGCGCCAGTAAGGTAGCCTTAGACTGTGCCGAATTGGTGCAGAATTCGGCTATCGGCAACACCTTAATCTACTCTTCTTAATAATAGCTGCAAAAGATTCGTAAGTATTTCTCTATCTTACGGTTAGCCACTTTAGACTAGCCGTCGGTCTAAGGTTAAGCAGCTGTGCTAAGCTTTCTGCGAATTCCGAGAACTTAGTTAATAGCCTTCTATACATTAGCGGTAAATTAAGGACCCCTATCTGTAGTAATAGTGTCCAGCAGGCCGTAGTGCTTCTATACGTGCTAAATTAGTATCTTCGCTGTCTCTTCTGTAGTAGTGCCTTCGTTATTTGCTTAATAGGGGATAAAGTAGCGTTCCTTGCTTAACCGATCCACTACGTTAAGGGTAGCATTGTATCTATCGGAGTCCGGCAGGCCGGTTACGAGATCTATTGTAATGTGCTACTACAGTTTCTTAGGGATCGGCAGTAGCCTTAGTAGACCGGCCGGAAGGCCGTAACGCGGCTTCGCAGCTTAGCATACGTAACAATTAGCGATAAACCGGTAAATCCGCTTAAAGATCTGCGGAAACTAGTAGACCGTCCTTATAGCTTCTATTGTCTGCTTTATGCTAGCGTAGCCAACATCCTTAGAACTATAGACTAGCTGGATAACCTCTGTAATTAGTTCTTCTAGAACTATTAGCTTCCCTAAACCGGTTTTGCCGAGCTTTTGTTACTGGTTAAGCTGCTCTACCTTCTCGTAGAGTGTCTCTTCCTCGGTCGCCGGTTCTATCGCGCAGCCCCCTACTTCTTTTAACACCTCGGCGTCTACTATCCGCTCGGTTAACACCTTCTGGAACATGTTTAGATCTTCTTTTGCGCGGCTAGTCTTCCCCTCTCTTCTCGTTAGCGTATTAGCCTTTCCGTTTTAAGCTCTAGGTTAATAAGTAATCTTAAAGTCGAACCCAGATAGATAGGCGGCCTACCGAGCCTAGCAGTGCGAGAGATTCTGCATCTTTATAGAGTAGGTCAACGACTAATAGTCCGTAAGGACCTGGACTATGCTCTTTCTAGCTATAAGCTCCGGCTTGTACTCCTCGAAAGCTTAGATAATAGCTAACAGCTCCTTATTAATACGGATATAGAGGGCTGGAAGGTGCTAGAAGGTAGTAGGCTTGGCAGGACCAGGCTTGGCACATACTCAAATACCTCCCTCTGCTTGTACGTAGATTCTTCCCTCTCTAGCCTTGCATATAGTTTTTAAAGTAGCCGTATTGAATTATCTACGTGCTCAGATTATTATATCCAAGGCTTAAACCTAATAACCAGCCTGCACTACGCGAAAGAGCCCGTTAAATTACATCCGGGTACTCGATTAACGTACGTGCAACCTGTTGCGGCAGTGGAAATGGGTGGGACTGAGTAATAGGGTAGACCCTCGGAATTTCGGCTCGGCCCTTCCGGACCGAGCCGGGCCTTAGCACGCCACCCCCCCAAAGGTCTCGTCTACTACTACATAGATTCCTTTCCCTCCTTAGTTCGAGATATAGTTATCAAAAAGGCCGTATTGAATTATATCTGCGTGCCCGGATTATTATATCTCGGACTCACCCCCCTACACTACTACTGCGCTGCGCGAAAGGGACCGTTGAACCATCCGGACCCCCGAATAACGCACGCGCACAAACCAAACTAAACACTAGCACCGTAAGATAGCTATAGAGAGCTTCTTAACAGTAGAAGGCGGCGTTACAGGCCGCAGCGGAAAGAGAAAGAATAATAGACCGAGGGATAGGCGTATTAGCATCCTCGACGACGGAATAGCCACTAAGGGCCTTACGGAAGAAGAGATAGATAAAGCGAAGAGGGGCATAGAGAGCTATGCCAAGTTGTACGCAAGCACGCTGGAAGAAATAGAAGAGCATCTAGCAGAGAATAGAGCTAAGAAGGTGTTCGACATTATTACCTTTATCGAGAAGAAGTTTTATAGAAACACAGAAGAGAACAGGAGATTAAGAGAGGAAATTGAGACAGTAAGAGCCAAGAAGGAATCGGCCGAGACTATTATAGATATGCTAGAGAACCAAGCGGCGAACTAACTAGCATAACTAAAGGAAATAAAGACTCAGCTAGCTAAGATGGAGAGAGCGACGTCGCCGCTACCACATTGAGAAGAACAAGCAGAGACCGCCTTACCGGCAGCCTACAGTTAAGGCGGCACGTTAATAACGTTACTACCGGATCTACCGGCGTTTAGAGGCGGAGATCCTAAGGATTGGGAAGTATTTAAGAAAAAGATAAAGAACAAGATAGACCGAGACTATGCCGGAAATAGCGCAGGAGATAGATTGGCGTACCTAGAGTCGCGATTGGAAGGAGAAGCTTTTTCGCTAGTAGCAGACCTAGAAGAGGCAACCGCTAAAGAAGCGATCAAGGCACTGGATCAACGCTTCGGAGACCCCTTCTGGAAGAAGACGGCACGCGAACAGATAGATAAGATCAAACAGAACCGGCAGACGTTCGAAGAGTTCTACGGACTATTTAGGAAATATGCGATCAGGGCCCGAGTAGCAGAAGATAAGCAGCTCTACCTACTAAGGCAGAAGCTGAACCCTGAACTGGCAACAGCTATAGCGTCGGTAGAAGACGAAGATCTTGAGAGCTTCGTGCACAGAGCGAGAGTCACTGCGCGGAACCTAAGCGCGTACGCGAAGTTACGCGAATCGAACCAGAAGCAGTTAATAACGCAGACAACGAGACACCCTGCACTTTTCCGGAGAGCACCTCCGCAGCAATCTTATTAGCTACTGCGTTCGTCGTTCGTCCCCACCTGCTACGCGTGTAGAAAGCCTGGCTACATCGCTACGAGATGCCAAGTATCAGATAAGCAGAAGCAGGAATATCGCGTTATAAAGCAGCAGCGGCCGCAGCCGCAGCTACCGAGAAAGACTATACAAGCTATGGAGCCGGCTCCGAACGACACCGACAGCGTGGACGGTAGAGTGCTACTGCGAATCCTAGGAAAAGACCAGCTGGAAGGATAGGCCCCCTATCCAGCGTAGAAAACAGGGCACTAACAAGAACTACGTCACAGAAAGATAAGAGCATCAACAGCTGCAGCGATCCGCTCTTAGCGGCGGTGGAAGTAAACACGGAAACAGCTATTATCCTTCTAATTGCTGTCCACTCCCTTAACGGATCGAGCAAACCACTTTAGCTAAGAGCTTTTATCGACACAGGGGCCCTTATCGGAGCGGCTATCCACTATCGATTGGTTCAAAAGCTGATAAAAGGATATAGCTATCCAGTAGAGCTATCGTCGCTAACACGGATTTCGGCGTACAACGGACAAGACACTAAGAGTGTTACGCATTATATGCTATTAAGGACCACCTTGGCAGGTCGCACTACGGAAGCGACGTTCCGAATTATAGATATCGGAAGGTTTAACATTATTATAGGGCAGAAATAGATAAAGAACCAGGGAGCAATTATTGACGTAGGTAAAGGCACGCTCGGATTCAGAACACTATACAGCGGCCCCGCTGCTGTCAAATCAGTCACTGAACCGGCCACAGTAGCCAACGCCAAACCGAACGTCACGACTATCGAAGTGGCTCCGAAGGGTCGGTTCGACCCTTAAGGCACGATCGGAATAATAAGTTCAGAAGCTTTGACGACCCTCGCGAGGTCGTCGGACAACGAGGTTTATGCCATCTTAGTAAAGGATATCGAAGACTACTGGAAGATAGTAGGAGAAGAAGAAGTGGATCTATTAGAGGTGTTACTGAAAGAACTCTATAGTTACACTAACGTGTTCTTAAAGGCTGACTCCAACCTCTTGCCGCTCTACCGACCGGAATACGACAACAAGATCCGGTTGAAAGAAGGAGCCGCGCTGCCGAGAACGGAACCCCTAAGACGGCTATCGCTGGCCGAGCTAGACTAGGTAGAAGAGTTTGTTAGAGAAAACTTAGCGAAGAAGTTCATTACGCTAAGCTTAGCAGAATATGCGTTACCGATTCTTTTCGTGCGGAAACCCGGAGGTAGTCTCTAACTGTACGTAGATTATAGGGGCCTTAATAAGGTTACTAAGAGAGACGTGTATCCACTGCCGCTAATAGATAAGACTATACAGCGTATAGCGAAGGCTAAGTAGTTTAGCAAGCTGGACATTCGCTAAGCGTTCTACCGATTAAGGAACGAGGAAGGACAAACGGAAGACCTTATAACATTCGCTACGCGTATAGGCAATTTCAAGTAGTTAGTAATGCCTTCCGGACTTACTAACGCGCCGGCAGTGTGGCAACGCTTTATAAACTACACCTTTATAGACATGCTAGAACAGTTCGTATCTATTTACTTAGACGATATCCTTATTTACACTAAGGGAACTAGAGAGCAATATACAGACTACGTTAAGAGAGTGTTAAAGAGGCTCTGCAAGGTCGGATTGAACGCAGACACGAAGAAGAGCGAGTTCTATCAAACCGAGGTCAAGTATCTCGGTCTTATCGTCGGAAGAGATGGAATTCGTATAGACCCCTTAAAGGTCGCCGCCGTTGCGGAATAGAAGCAGCCGAAATCCGGAAACACTACACAGATCAGAGCGTTTCTCGGATTCTGCAGCTACTATCGAAGGTTTGTCAAGGACTTTAGCAGGATAGCAAGACCCCTAAATAAGGCGTTAAAGAAGGAGGCCGCTAGCCTATAGAATAAGAGGTATACAGAAGCTTTTAACCGACTAAAGGAGGCGGTAGCCTTAGCACTAGTGCTAGCGCACTTCAGACCGGAAAAGACGATCTACCTAGAGACAGACGCTTCTGACACAGTAACAGCAGGGGTCCTTTCTCAATACGCTAACGACGACGAGACTCTCTATCCGGTGGCTTTCTTTAGCAAGTCTATAAATAATGCTAAGCGGAACTACGCTATATATAATAAAGAACTATTGGCTATTATACAGGCGTTCGAAGAGTGGAAACCGGAGCTTATAGCTAGACAGAGCACGATCCAGGTCCTTACGGACCACCAGTCGTTAACCTACTTTATAAAGACTTAGAAGCTACTACGCCGCCAAGCACAGTAGGCTGCCTAACTGTCCAGATTCGATTTTAAGACTACCTATCGACCTGGAGCTTAAAATAGAAAGGCAGACGCGTTAACAAGAAGAGAATGGAAGACCAGCTGCGCGAAAGAAGATCCGAACATGTTTTAGAAGGTGCTAACAGAACAAATAGTAGACGCCGAGGTGTTAAAAGAAGTAGGGATCTGTGCAATAGAGCCACCGATTAAAGAAGAGACGCTCTACAAGAGAGTGGAACGGCTTAATTAGCAGCAGAAGCTCGGCAAAACCGGCTAAGGGAAACTGATCGTTCCGGAAGAACTGATTACAGAGGTTATACAGCTGGTCCATAGATCTACGGATGTAGGCTACGCAGGATCAAAGAAGACGAGGGAAGCAGTAAGGACGACCTACTAGTTCCCGCGAATTTTCGAGAGGATCCACCGGTTTATTACTAAATACCACGTGTGCCGAGCAGCGAAGCCACGTTACGGCCTTCCGGCCGGCTTGTTAAAGCCACTTCCGATCCCTAAGAAACTATAGCAGCACATTACGATAGACTTCGTAACCGGCCTGCCGGATTCAGATAGATATAACACTACGCTTAATGTAGTGGATCGACTAAGCAAAGAGCGCCATTTTATCCCCTGCTAAGCTAAGGATAAAGGAACTACAGCGGAAGAAACGACGAGAATGTTGATCCAGTACGTATAGAAGCACTACGGGCTGCCGGACACTATTACTACGGATAGGGATCCTTAATTTACAGCAGACGTATAGAAAGCTATCAACCAAGCCCTCGGAATTCGTAGAAAGCTTAGCACGGCTGCTTACCATTAGACAGACGGACAGTCGGAAGTAGCCAACTGTAAGATAGAAAAGTATCTAAGAATCTTCTGCGGCTATTATTAAGAAGGATAGGTTAAGGTGTTGCCGATAGCCGAATTCTGCGCCAATTTAGCACAGTCGGAAGCCACCTTACTAGCGCCGTTTAAGATAATATATAGTTACCTTCTGAGGATAAGCTTTCAACTACCAAACGAACCCGGCCCTTCAGAACCCTCTACTACTACCTCGTCGAAGAGAATCGCTGCGGCAGCGGCAGAAGCGCTCCGATCTTAGATAGAGGAAGCGATTAAGGTAGCGAAAGAAGCGATGGAATCAGCTTAGAAGAAGATAGTAACTCGAGCTAATAGAAAGAGGTCACCGATAGAATTCGAGCAAGGCCAAAAGGTATAGCTTAACACACGGAACCTAAGGCTAAAAGGCAACGCGAAGCTCAACCCTCGTTACGTAGGCCCGTTTAAGATAATAGAAAAGAGGTCGCCGGTGACCTACCGGCTCTAGCTGCCGAAATCGTTCCGGATCTACGATGTCTTTTATTTGGACCTGCTAAGCCTAGACCCTAAAGATAGTCTTCCGGATTAGGGGTTCGCCAAACCCCTGTCGATCGAAATAGACGGAGAAGAAGAAGAATAGGAAGTTGAAGATGTTATAGACGTAAGAAGACGAAGGGGATCCATCGAAGCGAGGATCTTATAGAAAGGATGGCCGGAAGACTATAAATAGTATCCGGCCGAGAACCTACGGAATTCGGCGGAGCTGCTAAGAGAGTTTTACGTCCGGAACCTGAAGAAACCGCGGCCTAAGTGGCTATAAAGCTAGCGCATTAGGAAGAAAA
Organism: Pseudocercospora ulei; assembly: GCA_016165855.1. Taxonomy (NCBI): domain Eukaryota; kingdom Fungi; phylum Ascomycota; class Dothideomycetes; order Mycosphaerellales; family Mycosphaerellaceae; genus Pseudocercospora; species Pseudocercospora ulei. The sequence goes on from JACWNB010000003.1 coordinate 1,472,389, forward strand.
AGAAGAACCGCGTCCGCCCTATCGATATAGATATCGGTAAAAACGATCGAGATCAGCGAGCCTGGCCACCGCCCTTATTAGCATCGTCCTTATCAGTCGGCTTCGCCGAAAGGATAACGACGTCGAGATCGGGACGGAACTACCGGTTCCGGTGCTTTTGGTAACGCTAGTTCGTCTGGAAACGAAACTGACGCCGCTAGCCCTACGGTAGCTGAGGTCCTTAGTAGAGAAAGAAAAAGAAGAAAATAGAGAGAAGCAGACGGATCTATATAGACCTATACGATAGCGTACGGACCGGTTACGCCGCAGCTCTAGTAACCGCTAGCTCCGATCAGATAGCTCCGATTAGATAGAACGGATTAGATAGACGCCAAGTGAAGACGCCAGATAGTAACGATATAAAAAAAAAGAAAAAAGGAAAAGAGGACGAACAGATAAGTAAGCGGTCGATGTTAAGGGGGAGGCTAAGAGGTCGGAAGAGGTCGATGTAAAAGTTGAAGTAAGTAAGAGGAGTTGGATAAAACAAAGTCGGAGAGAAGGGATGTAAAAGTTGATGTTAGAGGGGAAGGCTAAAGTCTGGAGTAAGGAGTGTAAAAACTAAGTAAAGAGGGGAAGGGCTAGAGTCTAAGGTGTAAAAGCTAAATTAATGCACAAGACAAGCTATAAACAAGAAGAAGAGAAAGATTAAGGGGGCGGCAGCAGGTTCTTATATCCTCCTGCTCTAGCTAGTTGTTTGCTAAGTGTTTGCTAGTAACTTTCTTATTAAACTCTGTTTCTTTGTTCTGCAAACAGATTTATTTCCTAGACCCGCTTTTTCCAAAGGTTCCAGAACTGAGCTAGGAGTGTTTGCATCGCGAGATGATTCGCCTTTTACTCTCTAGGAGTCTTCTTCTATCTAGTAGTTGTTGGCTTGTAGTCTGTAAATCTTAATAGTTCTAGTTGGGCCCTAGATGCTGTTGTTTTCCGTTTTACCTCTAGTGGCCGTATTTTCCATTTTATATCTGTTGACCGTAACAGTAGCCCCCCTTAATATAGCGGAGTTCCTACAAAGCCTTAGTAGTTCGAGATACCGGGGGTAAGTCTGCTTATTCCTAGGAGCAGGCCTAATGTTACAGTCAATATTCTATTAGTAAGCAGAATCTAGTTCTCTTTAGCTGTACCGGGTTTCTAGGCGGTAGTCTCTAGAGTCTAAGAGGTTTTAACAGTAGAAGGCTTCAATCTTGTCCTTGTCGAAGATAATGTTTCTAAGAGGTTCCTAAGTAGTGTCCTAGTCTTCGTAACTTTGCTATTGAACTTTGTACTTTGTTTGTCTATCAATTACTTAACAGTCTGTAATTTTGCATACGTAGTATTCTCCTTCTTCGTCTTCGTCGTCGTCTTCTGCAGGGAGAATGCGGGTTCGTTCTTAGTCTTGCAATTGGATTAGGAAGGGGTCTCCTTCTTTAGGTCTTAGTCGAATAGGATAGAAGACGTCGTAGATTTCCTAGTCTTCCGGCAGCTAGAGGCGGTATGCGTGCGAGCTAATCTTCTCTATAATAGGGAAGGGGCCTAGTTTTTTCCAATCGAGTTTGCGAGAAGGTCTTCCTGTAACAATGTTCTTTAAGTCCAGGTACACTCTGTCTCCTACTTAATAGTCTGGGGCTAGTTGTCGCTTTCGGTTAGCTTGTTCTTTATAGATAGCCTAGGCGTAAGTTATTTCTTCTTGGACTTCCTAATAGATCTGGGAGAGGTGCGTTGCCCAGTCGTCTGCATCGACTTCGTCTAGGTCGTTAGGTCGCGGTAGTAGGTCTTAAGGTTCCATTCCTGTTCGGGGGTAGTAGCCTCTAGTAGTGTAGAAGGGTAAGTGTCCTGTTGTCTCTAACTCCCAGTTGCGTGCTGAGAATTCTACTATTAGGATATGTTTTGGCTAGTCCCTTTAGTAGTAATCAATAAAGCAACGTAGTGTCTGTTCGAACAGCGCATTCGCAATTTCCGTTTGACTATCTGTTTCTGGGTAGTAGGACGTTAAGATGTAGTAATCGATGTTCAAAAGCTTGCAGAGGCGTTTCCAGAACTTAGCAATAAACTGAGAGCCTCTGTCAGAGGTAATGCTGTCCGGAAGGCCTACGTAACGCCAGGCGTATTCGTAAAAGAGTCGAGCGGTTTCCTTAGAAGTTATGCTCTAGCAGGGTACTACAAAGCGGTCCTTAGAGTGTCGGTCTACAGCTACAAAGACGTTCTTTGCCTTAACGCCTGCCTAAGTGGTCCCTTAAGGGAGACAGGTAACAAAGTCTATTGTAATGTGTTTCTACAGGTGCTTAGGGGCCGGGAGAGGCTTTAGCAATCCTTATAGACGTTGTTAGTCGTGTTTAGCTGCCTTGCAGATAGGACAGTTGTTTCCATATCTTCGGACGTGCTTCTACATTAACGGCTACTAGTAGTAGCAGGAAGTAAGCTTGTAAAGCTTCGATTGTCCTAGGTGGCCTCCTGCTGCTAAGTTGTAAACTGTCCTAAGGATGTATAGTCGTATTAAATCGCCTACACCTTTAGGAACAAAAAGACGAGATCGAAAGTAAACCAGTCTATCCCTAAGTTCGCATTCTAAGAGAGAAAAGCCAGGGAAGGTACGCTGACCTATTTCGAGGGCCTGGATCAGTCCTTAAGCCTGTTCGTCCGATTCGTAAGCTTCTCTAATTATTAGGAGCAGCTCTCTAGGTTGATTTGCTTCTTTAGTTGATTTATTATCGTCCTGTTCGTTGTTAGAGGTAACAGAGCCTTTAGTTTCGGAGTCTTCGGTGTCAAATGTTTCGTTGTCTGGTTCGCTTTCTAAATCGTCGTCCTCTAGGAAGGCAGGTGCTAGACACAGAGCGAAAGAGACAGCGATTGATAGCGTACCTTCTTTTAGGTAGGTCTTTAGGTCTTTGCTTAGGTTATAGGCCTTTAGGATAGTTTGGTCGCACATTGTCTAGCCTTCTTTTCGGTCCACTAGATAGGTTCTAGGCATCCGGGTAAGGGCATTAGCCCTTGAATTAAGAGATCTAGGCGCGTATTAAATAACAAAGTTGAACCTTAAAAGGAATTCGCTCTAGCGGGCTTGTCTACGATTAAGGATTTTGCTCTTTATAAAATGAATTAGCTTCTTGTAGTCTAAACTAACTTAGGTCGGGTAAGCTGCACCTTCGAGTTCTGGTCGCCACTCTTTGAATGCTTTAACGATTGCAAGGAGCTCTTTGTCGTATATCTCGTAATTGCATTCGGCAGATAGCATCTTCTTTAACAGGTAAGCTACTAGGAGCTATAGCTGGTCGGGCGATTTTCGTTAAAGGAGAACTGCTCTAATAGCTCCGTTAGAGGCGTTTGTTTCTACGCGGGTTTCTAAGTTAAAGTCAAAGTGTTAAAGGATTGGATCTTTAGTAAATCGTTATCGTAGGAGGTTAAATGCGTGTTGGCAGGAGTTAGTCCAGTTAAACTTGGCTTCTTTCTTTGTTAGAGCAGTTAGTAGCTTTACTATTAAGCTAAAACCCTAAATAAAACGACGGTAGAAGTTAGCGAACCTAAGGAAGCCTTGCACTTCTTTAACAGTCTTTAGGATCTTCTAGTCCAGGATTGCTTGAATCTTTGCTAGGTCTATACGGATGCCTTTGTCTAAGATAATTAGGCCAAGGAATTGAACTTCTTGTTAGTAAAATTTACACTTGTTAATGTCTAGATGCAAGCCTGCTTCTGCCAGTTTCGCCAGTACCTTTCGGACGTATTCCTAATGTTCTTTCAGTATAGTGCTGTAGACCAGGATGTCGTTAATGAAAGCGGTAACAAATTGGTCCAAGTACTCTCTTAGTATATCGTTTATGTATTCTTAAAAAGTGCTAGGTGCATTGTATATTCTAAAGGGCATTACTAGGGATTCGAACAGGCCGTACCGGGTTCTAAAGGCGGTTAACTATTCTTATCCTTTAGCTATCCGAATCTTGTTAAAGGCTGCAGTTACATCGAGCTTAGTAAACTATTTTGCTTTCGAGAGGCGTTCTAGTGTTTCTTAGATTAGAGGGATCGGATACCGGTTCTTCTTAGAGATAGCGTTAAGGTTGCGGTAGTTAATACAGAAGCGTAGCCCTCTACTAGGCTTCTTAACAAACATAACAGGGCTAGCGGCAGGTAAGCGACTAGAGCGAATAAAGCCTTTCTAAAGGTTTTGTTGCAGAAACTTTTGCAGGACTTGGAGTTCTTCGTAGGACATTTGGTAGAGAGGTCCGAAAGGGGGCGTCTGACCTTCTTCCAGTTCAATCTTGTAATCGTAAGGTCGGTAAGGAGGTAGCTTGTTAGCTTCTTTAACCGACTATATACTAAGGAAGTCGTAGTATTCGGTTAGTACTTTTGTCTCTAGATTAGTAGCTTTTCGGTTTTCGTCGAACTTAGCAAGGGCTTTCTCGATGTCTTCTATTAACATAGCAAAGATTTGAGCTCCTTTTTCCTTTGCAGCTATATAGAAAGCAGCTACAGATACTTAGAGGATCGAATCTTTTGTGCTGTTCGCAGGAGTAAGCTAAGTTAAAGTGTAGCAATAGTTTCGGCAGTGTTCTAAGTTTATATCGAGGCTTCCAGTGTCCTAGTTAATCTGTAGGTTGTAGCGCTTTAGCTAAGGCAATCCTAGGATTATTTTCTAGTTAGGTAGAGGTGTAACAAAGCAAAAGAGGTGTTCTTCGTAGTTGTTCCTAAGTTGAAGTTTGACGTAGGCAATCTAAGTTATACCTCTAGCGGAGGCCTCGCTGCCGTTAAACATCTTTAAGGGTCTGGGGTATTTCAGGTTCTAAGTAGGGATTCCTAAGGAGTTAACAAGTCCAGGGTTAATAAAACTCTTGCCAGTTACGCCGCAGTCGATTATCGTAAGTACTAAGTGTATAGAATTCTTCTTAGTGTAGATATTTGCTGTAACTACAAAGGGAGGACAAGTTAACTTATCCTCTGCCTTAGTACAGAATTGCACTGTAGAAGAAGAGATTGCACGATGTCGATCTAAATGCTTGCCTGTTAGGCGTCTTGTTGACAGGCCTAAGCGTTTCTCTAGTCCTTGTTGTTGTCCTTTAGTGCTAGGGCGGCTATAGAGAATCCGAGAGGAGTGCCTGCCTTGTTGCGGCGATTGACTAGAGTTAGGCAGTTAATTGCGATGTAGTTTAGCTCTCTACAGTACATGCAAAGACGTTGGTTGCGGCGACGCTGCTTTTCTTCTTGTATAAGTCGACTATCTTGAAGCTTAGCTGAACTAAGGTCTATAGGTTCGCCGTTAACAGGAGGAAGTCGTAGGGCCAAGGGGGGATTAGGTTGGTTTTGGGTAAAGATAGGAAGAGTCGTAACCGGACGCTAGTTCGTACGGTTGTTAAGTAGGTTGCTGCGTACCTTAATAATGTTTAAGAACAGGTTTCGACGACTGTCGAGGCGTTAGCAGAGGGTAACTAGTTCGTAGAATAACAAAGATTCGTGCTCTTAGTCCTCCAGTTTGGTAAGAAGTTCAGTGCTTAGACCAGCAACCAAAGCCGACTTTTGGGCTTCTATATCGTATTCGCAGTATCCGATTTCCTGTAAGAATTGTGCGTAGTAGTTAGAGAATAGCTTGTTAGTTTGCTTAAGGGTTCGGATCAGCTGCTAGGCCGTAGATTTGCAGTATAGGTTACTAAAGGCTGAGTCAAGAGTAGTAAGCAAGGTAGTAACGTCGGGACAAGTAACTCGTAGTGTCTTTGGGTCAAACTAGTGTAAGACCTGTTGCAGTGCCTTGCCAGTAAGGAGGGAGAACGCATACGAGACCTTCTGTTGTTCGTTTAGGAAGTAGTCCACGTTGGCTAAGAGCTTGATTGACAATCGTAGTCGAAATTCATTAAACTTGTCCTTCTCTCTATAGAATAGTTCTAGGTTAGCTACTCTCTTGCTAGTAGGTTCTCTAGTAGTGTTCTGTGTCCTTAGGTTTAGAGCTTCCTGCAATTGTCCTTGTGTCTAAGCTTTCTTAATAGTAAGATTAGCAATCTTTCGTTCTATCTCTTATACCTAATCCTTGCTATCTAACAGCATTGCTTCTAGGCTATTAATGTGTTGGTTAAGTTCCTTTACTTGTTTAATGCCTGTGCGGACGATGTTCGTTGCTGTAAAAAAGACTTAGAGGGCAAGGTTAGGATCGTTGTTTATTAGGTTAATAATTCCTTCTGCTAAAAGGTCTAGTTATAAGTATTCTTTAAAGGGGACCTCTTCTCGTAGTATGTAGAAGACTATGTTAATAGTCTAGTGTTTGGTTAATAGCTTGTAATGTTAAGGGGGAGGCTAAGAGGTCGGAAGAGGTCGATATAAAAGTTGAAGTAAGTAAGAGGAGTTGGATAAAACAAAGTCGGAGAGAAGGGATGTAAAAGTTAATATTGGAGGGGAAGGCTAAAGTCTGGAGTAAGGGGTGTAAAAACTAAGTAAAGAGGGGAAGGGCTAGAGTCTAAGGTGTAAAAGCTGAATTAATGCACAAGACGAGCTATAAACAAGAAGAAGAGAAAGATTAAGGGGGCGGCAGTAGGTTCTTATATCTTCCTGCCCTAGCTAGTTGTTTGCTAAGTGTTTGCTAATAACTTTCTTATTAAACTCTGTTTCTTTGTTCTGCAAACAGATTTATTTCCTAGACCCGTTTTTTCCAAAGGTTCCAGAACTAAGCTAGGAGTGTTTGCATCGCGAGATAATTCGCCTTTTACTCTCTAGGAGTCTTCTTCTATCTAGTGGTTGTTAGCTTGTAGTCTGTAAATCTTGATAGTTCTGGTTAGGCCCTAGATGCTGTTGTTTTCCGTTTTACCTCTAGTGGCCGTGTTTTCCATTTTACATCTGTTGACCGTAACAGTCGAGGGCGACCGCTAATAAGGGAGGGGGGTGGTGTTGCAGCGGTGGAAAGGGGTGGGACTGAGTAATAGGGTGGACCCTCGGAATTTCGGCTCGGCCCTTCCGGACCGAGCCGGGCCTTGGCACGCCACCCCCCTAAAGGTCTCGTCCACTACTATATAGATTCTTTTCCCTCCTTAGTTCGAGATATAGTTATTAAAAAGGCCGTATTGAATCATATCTGCGTGCCCGGATCACAACCAACCTAGAGTGTGTACTGTATACATACAAAGGAGGCAGTCGAATTACATCCGGTTACTTAATTGTGCATATATATACTACTCTACCCCCCCCTCCCCCGATTAAGAAGAAGAGAGAGTTTTAGGGAAGAGAAGTGCCCCTATCGAGAAGAGAGAGAGTTTTAGGGAAGAGAAGTGCCCCTATCGAGAAGAGAGAGAGTTTTAAAGAGAGAGAGTGCCCCTACAAGAGGGATATTAGGAAGAGAAGTGCCCTACGAGCAGATCGTACGAGTTTTAAAGTTTTAAGACAGGACGAGAAGGACGAGAAAGACGATGTAGGAGCGAGAGCGAGGAGCGAGAGCGACGACGACAAGACGTACCTAGCAGGACCTAGGGCGACGACATTCGTTTTTTCAGGTCTTTAACAGACTATTCTATTTAGACATACCAATTAAGACGACCAGCAATCAGCACCAGCCTAAGCACTAGCGAGCCTAGAGCACCCAGCTGCAGAGCACCTAGCTGCAGAGCAAGAGCAGCAGGCACAGCACTAGGCAAAGCAATCGAGGCAAAGTGACGTATACGGCACAAAGTGACCAAAAGCGACAAGAGCAGCATAAGCGACATACTTAGTACAAGCGATACAATAAGGCAAAGCAATACGGTTAGCAGGCAAGCAACATTGTCGGCACAAGGCATAGTACGAGGCACAAGCAGAGGCAAGGCACAAGGCAGAGCACAAGGCAAGAGCAGCAGGCACAACATAAGGCAATACAGGGCAGCTACAGACAACACAGAGCTGCTGCAGACAACATAGGGCTGCTGTATACAGGGCTGCTGTACAGAGCACAAGGCAGAGCACAAGGCAGGCATAGCTGCAGGCAACACAGAGCTGCTATAGACAATACAGGCAAAGTACAGGCAGAGCGACGGCTTAAGGAGCGACGCAGTTCAGAAGCGATATATGCTTGCAAAGCGACCCTACGACCTCTGCGACCTCCGCGACCTCTGCAGTAGCACGAGCGACCAGAGCAGCACGAGCGACCAGAGCAGCACGAGCGACCAGAGCAGCACGAGCGACAAGAGCAGCACGAGCAACAAGAGCAGCACGAGCGACAAGAGCACTAGCGAGCCCTAAGCACCAGCGAGCCCCAAGCACTAGCGAGCCCCAAGCACCAGCGAGCCCTAAGCACCAGCGCAGGTAGACAGCTGCTGCAGACAATAGGCAGACAGCTGCTACAGACAACAGGCAGACAGCTGCTACAGACAACAGGCAGACAGCTGCTGCAGACAACAGGCAGCTGCAGACAACACACACTGTTCAGGTTTAGAAGAGCACGTTCAGAGCAGTAGCTGCAGGCAGGCACAGCTACAGACAACACAGGGCTAATGCTGCATACAACAAAGGGCCAATGCTGCATACAACAAAGGGCTGCTGCATGCAATATACAGAGCTGCTACAGACAACATAGGTACAGCAGCTGCAGACAAGGCAGAGCTGCAGAGCAGGCACAGCTGCTGTAGACAGCACAGGCAAAGCAGAGACGGGGCACATAGGCACGAGCACCTAGGCACGAGCACCTAGGCACAGAGCACAAGGCAGAGCTACAGACAACACAGCTGCAGGCAAGCACCAGCTACAGAGCACCAGCTGTGCAGAGCACCTAGGCAGAGCAAGAGCTACAGACGACACGGAGCTGTTGCAGACAACATAGGCCTGCTGCAGACAACAGAGGTACAGCAGCTATAGGCTAGTACAGCTGCTACAGACAGGCAAAGCACAGGCAAAGCGACGGCTTAAGAAGCGACGGCTTAAGAAGCAATAGCTTAAGAAGCAACGGCTCGAGAAGCGACTGTCCGAGAAGCAAGCGACTGTCGAGAAGGGACCGTCGAGAAGCGACATATATAGGCAGCGACCTCTGCGACAAACAGCCTTTGCGACCCTGCGACCTCCGCGACCTCCGCGACCTCTACGACCTCTGCGACCTCCGCGACTGTCTAAGAAGCAACCGTCTAAGAAGCGACCGTCTAAGAAGCGACCGTCGAAAAGCGACATACGTAGACTGCGACCCCTACGACGGCCTTAGCACTGCGACCCCGACGACCTCCGCGACCTCTGCGACAATCTGAGAATTCTGCAGCCTTGGCAAGGCACCAAACAAGGCACCAATCGAGGCCAAAAGCGACGGCAAAACGCACGAAGTTAAGGCACCAAAGCGACGTTAAAAAAAAGGCACGAGATTAAGGCTTAAAACGGCACGAGATTGAGACTCAAAACGCACGGAAATTGAAGCTTAAAAGCGACCTTAAAAGCGAGCTTGAAATGCGACCTCTGCGACCTGGTCTGGCACAACGACCTGGTCTGGCACCTGCGACCTGGTCTGGCACAATGCGACCTGGTTTAGCACAATGCGACCTAGTTTGGCACGACGCGACCTGGTTTGGCTAATTGCGATTGATAGACGGTGTAGGCTGATAGTGATTAAGGGCAATCGCTAGTTAGGGAGGGCGGTAGTAATACGGATGTAGAGGGCTAGAAGGTGCTAGAAGGTGGCAGGCTTGGCAGGACTAGGCTTGGCACACACTCAAATACCTCCCTCTGCTTGTACGTAGATTCTTCCCTCTCTAGCCTTGGATATAGTTTTCAAAGTAGCCGTATTGAATTATCTACGTGCTCAGATCACTTATCGTAGATAGCGTAGTTCCGCTTAGCCTTATTTATAGACTTGCTAAAGAAGGCTACCAGATAGAGGGTCTCGCTATCGTCTTCGTATTAAGAAAGGACCCCTACTGTTACTATGTTGGAAGCGTCTGTTTCTAGATAGATTGTCTTTTCCGGCTAGCAGTGCACTAGCACTAGCGCCAAAACTACCGCTTCTTTTAGCCGATTAAAAGCCTCCGTACACTTCTCGTTCTATAGGCCAGCCGCCTCCTTCTTTAATGCCTTATTTAGGGGTCTTGCTATCTTGCTAAAGTCCTTAATAAATCGTTAATAGTAACTAAAGAACCTAAGAAAAGCTCTGATCTAGGTAGTGTTTCTGGACTTCGGCTGCTTCTATTCTGCTACAGCAGCGACCTTTAAGGGGTCTATCCGAATTCCTTCTCTTTCGACAATAAGACTGAGATATTTAACTTCAGTCTAATAGAACTCGCTCTTCTTCGTATCCGCATTCAACCCGACCTTGCAGAGCCTAGTTAGTACTCTTACTATGTAGTCTGTATATTGCTCTCTCGTTCTTTTAGTGTAGATAAGGATGTCGTCTAAGTAAATAGATACAAACCGCTCTAGCATATCTATAAAGGTATAGTTTATAAAGCGTTGCTATATAGCCGGCGCGTTAGTAAGGCCGAAAGGCATAACGAGCTACTTGAAGTTGCCTATACGCGTAGCGAACGTCGTAAGGTCTTCTGTCTGCCCTTCCTCGTTCCTTAGTTAGTAGAACGCTTAGCGAATATCTAGCTTGCTAAACTACTTAGCTTTCGCTACTTATTATATAGTCTTATCGATTAGCGGCAGCGGGTATACATCTCTCTTAGTAACCTTATTAAGGCCTCTGTAGTCTACGTACAGTCGGAGACTACCTCCGGGTTTCTATACGAAAAGGATCGGCGACGCATACTCGGCCGAGCTTAGTGTAATAAACTTCTTTGCTAGGTTTTCTTAAACAAACACTTCTACTTAGTCTAGTTTAGCTAGCGATAGGCGCCTTAGGGGTTCGGTTCTCGACAGCGCAGCTTCTTCTTTCAGTCGGATCTTGTTATCGTATTCTGGTCGATAGAGCAGCAGGAGGTTAGAGTCGGCTTTTAAGAACACGTTAGCGTAGCTATAGAGTTCTTTTGGTAATACCTCTAGTAGGTCTACTTCTTCTTCCGCTATTATCTTTTAGTAATCTTCGATGTCTTTTATTAAGATAGCGTAGATCTTATTCTCCGGCGACTTCGCAAGAGTCGTTAGGGCTTCTAAGCTTATTATTCTAACAGTATCTAGGGGATTGGAACGGTCGGCCGGAACCGCGTTAACAGACGTAACGTTTGGTTTAGCAGCGACTACTGTAACCGATTCGACGGCAGCAGTGCTGCTCTGCTAGGTTTTGAATCCGAGTGTGCCTTTACCTATGCTAATAACGGCTTTCTGGTTCTTTATCTATTTCTGCCCTATAATAATGTTAAACCGTCCGATGTCTATAATTCGGAACGTTGCTTCTGTAGTGCGACTAGCTAGGGTAGTCTTTAATAGCACATAATGTGTAACACTCTCCGTGTCTTGTCCGTTGTATGCCGAAATTCGCGTTAGCGACGCTAACTCTACTGGATAGCTATATCCCTTTGTTAGTTTCTAAACTAGTCGATAGTAGATCGCCGCGCTAATAAGCGCTCCTATGTCGATAAAGGCTTTTAATTAAAGGGGGCAGTGTAAGCCTCCAAGGGGGTAGACAGTAATTGGAAGGATAATATCGGTCTCTGTATTTACCTCTACTGCCGCCGAGAGCGGGTCGTTACAGCTGTTAATGCTCTCTCCTTCTTCTAGCGATGCAGTTCGTAGCGGTGCCCTATTGTTTATGCTAGGTAGGGGGCCTATCCGTCTAGCTAGTCTTTTCCTAAGATTCTTAATAGCACTCTACCGTCTACACTATTAGTATCGTTCAGCGCCGGCTCTATAGCTTAGATAGTCTTCCTCGGCTGCGGCGGCTTCGTATCGCGGTATTCTTGCTTCTGCTAAGTCGTCGCCTAGTATCTAGTAGCGATGTAGCCAGGCTTTCTATACGTGTAACAAGTAGGGACGAACGGCAAGCGCAGTAGATAGGATAGCTGCTAGGGGCCTCGTTGGAAGGGAGCGGAGGGTCACGTCGCCTGCGCTAATAACGATCTCTGATTGGGTTTACGCAACACCGATTTTCCGTATACGTTTAAGTTTCTAGCGGTAACTCTCGCCTAGTGCACGAAGCTTTTAAGGTCTTTATCTTCTACCGAAGCTATAGCTCTGGCCAGTTTAGGGTTCAACTTCTGCCTTAGTAAGTGTAACTGTTTATCCTTAGACACTTTAGCTCTAATAGCATATTTCCTAAACAGTCTGTAAAATTCCTTAAACGTTAGCCGGTTTTGGCTGATCTTGTCCAGTTGTTCGCAGGCTGTCTTTTTGCGGAAAGGGTCTCTGAAGCGTTAGTCTAAGGCTTTAATAGCTTTGTCGGCGGTTACATCTTCTAGGTCTGCTACTAGTAAGAACGCTTTACCTTCTAGTCGCGCCTTTAGATAGGCTAGTCTGTCTTCTTCGCTGCTTGCTGCATAATCGCAGCTTATCTTGTTCCTTATCTTCTTCTTAAAGGCTTCCTAGGTCTTAGAGTCTCTACTCCTAAAGGCCGGTAGATTAGGTAGTAACATTATCGGAGTGCTACCTTAACTGTAGGCAGTAGGTAAGGCAGTTTCTGCTTAGTCTTCTTATAGTAGCGGCAGTGCTAACGACATCGCTGCTTCTATATTAGCTAACTGATCCGGGCACGCAGATAAGATTCAATACGGCCTTTTTGATAACTATATCTCGAACTGAGGAGGGAAAGGAATCTATGTAGTGGTAGGCGAGAGCTTTGGGGGTGGTGTGCTAAGGCCTGGCTCGGTCCGGAAGGGCCGAGCCGAAATTCCGAGGGTCCACCCTATTGCTCAGTCCTACCCCTTTCTACCGCCGCAACACTACCCCCCTCCCTTATTAGCAGTCGCCCTCGACCGCTTACTTATCTGTTCCTCCTTTTTTTTTAAGATTTATATCGTTACTATCTGACGTCTTTACTTAGCGTCTATCTAATCCGTTCTATCTAATCGGAGCCAGTAGTCACCCGAGCTGCGGCGTAACCAGTCCGTGCGCCCTTGCGTAGGTCTATATAGATCTATCTACGGCTCGCTATCTTCTTCTTTTTTTCTTTCTCTACTAAGGACCTTACCTACCGCAGGGCTGGCGGCGTCGACGCCGCTTTACGGCGTCGACGAGCTTCCTGCCGCAGCTGCAGTAGGTAGTAGCTGCGTCGAAGACTCCGGCAAAGCGGCCGCTACGATCGTCTTTATCGGTTTCTGCATCGATGGAGCGGACGCGGCTTTTCTTCTTAGCCGTCGAGCCACTTAGGCCTCGGCTTCTTCAGGTTCCGTACGTAAAATTCTCTTAGCAGCTCCACCGAATTCCGGAGGTTCTCGACCGGATACCATTTATAGTCTTCCGGCCATCCTTTCTATAAGATCCTCGCTTCGATAGATCCTCTTCGTCTTCTTATATCTATAATATCTTCCACCTCCTATTCTTCTTCTTTACTATCTATTTCGATCGACGGGGGTTTAGCGAACCCCTGATCCGGAAGACTATCTTTAGGGTCTAGGCTTAGCAGATCCGAGTGAAAGACATCGTAGATCCGGAACGATTTCGGTAGCTGGAGCCTGTATGTTACCGGCGACCTCTTTTCTATTATCTTGAACGGACCTATGTAACGAGGGTTGAGCTTCGCGTTGCCTTTTAGCCTTAGGTTCCGCGTATTAAGCTATACCTTTTGGCCTTCCTTAAATTCTATCGGTAACCTCTTTCTATTAGCTCGAGTTACTATCTTTTTCTAAGCCGATTCTATCGCCTCCTTTGCTACCCTAATCGCTTCTTCTATCTAAGATCTAAGCGCTTCTACCGCTGCTGTAGCTATTCTCTTCGACGAGGTAGCGGTGGAAGGTTCTAAAGAGCTGGGTTCGTTCGGCGGCTAAAAGCTTATCCTCGGAAGATAACCGTGTGTTATCTTAAACGGCGCCAGTAAAGTGGCTTCCGACCGTGCTGAATTGGCGCAGAATTCGGCCATCGGCAACATCTTAATCCACTCTTCTTAATAATAGCTGCAGAAGATTCGTAGATACTTTTCTATCTTACAGCTAGCTACTTTAGACTGACTGTCGGTCTGAGGGTAAGCGGCCGTGCTGAGCTTTCTACGAATTCCAAGGGCTTAGTTAATGGCTTTCTATACGTCGGCAGTAAATTGAGGACCCCTATCTGTAGTAATAGTATCCAGCAGGCTGTAGTGCTTCTATACGTGCTGGATCAACATTCTCGCCGTTTCTTCTACAGTAGTTCCTTTATCCTTAGCTCGGCAGGGGATGAAATAGCGTTCCTTGCTTAGTCGATCTACTACGTTAAGCGTAGCGTTATATCTATCTAAATCCGGCAGGCCGGTTACGAAGTCTATTGTAATGTGCTGCTATAGTTTCTTAGGGATCGGAAGTGGCTTCAACAGGCCGGCTGGAAGGCCGTAACGCGGCTTCGCGGCTCGGTACATATAACAGTTAGCTATAAACCGGTGGATCCTCTCGAAAATTCGCGGGAACTAGTAGGTCGTCCTTACTGCTTCTATCGTCTTCTTTGATCCTACGTGGCCTACATCCGTAGAACTATAAACCAGTTAGATAACCTCCGTAATCAGTTCTTCCGGAACGATCAGTTTCCCTAAGCCGGTTTTTCCGAGCTTCTGCTGCTATTTAAGCCGTTCCACCTTCTCGTACAGCGTCTCTTCTTCTAGTAGCGGCCCAATTAGATCCCTACCTCTTTCAGCACCTCGGCGTCTACTATTCGTTCTGTTAGCACTTTCTGAAACATGTTCGGATCTTCTTTCGCGCAGCTAGTCTTTCCTTCTCTTCTCGTTAGCGCATTAGTCTTTCTATTTTGAGCTCTGGATCGATAAGTAATCTTAAAGTCAAATCCGGACAGGTAAGCGGCCTACCTCGCTTGGCGGCGTAATAGCTTCTACGTCTTTATAAAGTAGGTCAGCGACTGGTAGTCTGTAAGGACCTGGACCGTGCTCCGTCTAGCTATAAGCTCTGGTTTCCACTCCTCGAAAGCCTGAATAATAGCTAGCAGCTCTTTGTTATAAATAGCATAGTTCCGTTTAGCATTATTTATAGACTTGCTAAAGAAAGCTACCAGATAGAGAGTCTCGTCGTCGTCAGCGTATTAAGAAAGGACCCCTGCTGTTACTGTGTCGGAAGCGTCCGTTTCTATATAGATTATCTTTTCCAGTCGGAAGTGCGCTAGCATAGGCGCTGAGGCTACCGCCTCCTTTAGCTAGTTAAAGGCTTCCGTGCACCTCTTATTCTATATGCCAGCAGCCTCCTTCTTTAATGCTTCGTTTAGTAGTCTCGCTATCTTGCTAAAGTTCTTAATAAACCGTCGATAGTAGCTGCAGAGTCCGAGAAACGCTCTGATTTGCATAGTGTTTCCAGATGTTGGTTGCTTCTATTCCGCGACGGCGGCCACTTTCGATAGGTCTATCCGAATTCCTTCTCTTCTAACGATAAGACCGAGGTATTTAACTTCGGTCTAGTAGAACTCGCTCTTCTTCGTGTCTGCGTTTAGTCCGACCTCGCGGAGTCTCTTTAACACCCTCTTAATGTAGTCTGTGTGTTGCTCTCTCGTTCCCTTAGTGTAGATAAGAATGTCGTCTAAGTAGAAAGACACGAACCGTTCTAGCATATCTATAAAGGTGTAGTTTATAAAGCGTTGCTATACAGCCGGCGCGTTGGTGAGTCTGAAAGGCATTACCAGCTATTTGAAATTGCCTATGCGCGTAGCGAATGTCGTAAGATCTTCGGTTTGTCCTTCTTCGTTCCTTAACTAGTAGAACGCTTAGCGGATATCTAGCTTGCTGAACTACTTAGCCTTAGCTACTCGTTGTATAGTCTTATCGATTAGAGGCAGCGGATACACGTCTCTCTTAGTAACCTTATTAAGGCTACGGTAATCTATATACAGTCAGAGACCGCCTCCGGGTTTCCGCACGAAAAGAATCGGTAACGCATATTCCGCAGAGCTTAGCGTAATGAACTTCTTCGCCAAGTTTTCTCTAACAAACACTTCTACCTAGTCTAGCTCCGCTGGCGATAAGCATCTTAGGGGCTCGGTTCTCGGCAGTGCGGCTCCTTCTTTCAGTCGGATCTTATTGTCGTATTCCGGTCGGTAGAGCGGCAAGAGGTTGGAGTTAGCCTTTAAGAACACGTTAGTGTAACTATAGAGTTCTTTCAGTAACACCTCTAGTAGATCTACTTCTTCTTCCGCTATTATCTTCTAGTAGTCTTTAATATCCTTTATTAAGATAGCATAAATTTCGTTGTCTAGCGACCTCGCGAGGCTCGTTAAAGCTTCTGAACTCATTATTCCGATCGTGTCTTAAGGGTCGGAACTATCCTTCGGAGCTACTTCGATAGTCGTAACGTTCGGTTTGGCGTTGGCGACTGTGACCGATTCGGCGGCGATTTCGGTCTGCTGGTTTTTGAATCCAAGGGTGCCTTTACCTACGTTAATAACGGCTTTCTGGTTCTTTATCTATTTCTGTCCTATAATAATGTCAAACCTTCCGATATCTATAATTCGGAACGTCGCTTCTGTAGTGCGACCTGCTAAGGTGGTCTTTAATAGCATATAGTGCGTAACACTCTCAGTGTCCTGTCCGTTGTATGCCGAAACCCGTGTCGGCGACGCTAGCTCTACTGGATAGCCGTATCCTTTTATCAGCTTTGGAATCAATCGATAGTGGATCGCCGCTCCGATAAGGGCCCCCGTATCGATAAAAGCTCTTAGCTAAAGTGGTTTGCTCAATCTATCGAGGGGGTGAACAGTAATTAGAAGGATAATAGCCGTTTCCGTGTTGACTTCTACCGCTGCTAAGAGCGGATCGTTGCAGCTGTTAATACTCTCTTCTTCCAGTAACGTAGTTCTTGTTAGTGCCCTATCGTCTATACTGGATAGGGGGCCTATCTATCTAGCTGGTCTTTTCCCAGGATTCTTAGTAGCACTCTACCGTCCACACTGTCTGTATCGTTGGGAGCCGGCTCGATAGCCTGTATAGTCTTTCTTAGCGGCTGCGGCTGCTTCGTAACACGATACTCCTGCTTCTGTTAGGCCGTTACTTAGTATCTCGTAGCGATATAGCTAGGCTTTCTACATGCGTAGCATATAGGGACGAACGACGAACGCGGTGACGGATAAGGTAGCTGCTGGGGTGCTCTCCGGAAAGGTACAGGGGGTCGCGTGCTGCGTTAATAACGGCTTCTAGTTCGATTCGCGTAATTTCGCGTAAGCGCTTAGATTTCTCGCAGTAACTCTCGCTCGGTGCACGAAGCTCTTAAGGTCTTCGTCTTCTACCGAGGCTATAGCTGCGGCCAGTTCAGGGTTCAGCTTCTGCCTTAGTAGGTAGAGCTGCTTATCTTCCGACACTCGGGCTCTAATCGCATATTTTCTAAACAGTCCGTAGAACTCTTCGAACGTCTGCTAGTTCTGGTTGATCTTATCTAGCTGTTTGCAGGCCGTCTTCTTTTAGAAGGGGTCTCCGAAGCGTTAATCCAGCGCTTTGATCGCTTCCTCTGCGGTTACCTCTTCTAGGTCCGCTACTAGCGAAAAAGCTTCGCCTTCTAATCGTGACTCTAGGTAGGCCAACCTATCCCCGGCACTGTTTCCGGCGTAGTCTCGGTCTATCTTGTTCTTTATCTTCTTCTTAAACGCTTCCTAGTCTTTAGGGTCTCCGCCTCTAAGCGCTAGTAGGTCCGGTAGTAATGTTATTAAGGTGCTACCTTAACTGTAGGCTGCCGGCGAGACAGTCTCTACTAGTTCTTCTTAGTGCAGTAGCGGCGATACCGCTGCTTCTATCTTAGCTAACTGAGCCTTTATCGCCTTTAGTTGTGCTAGTCGGTTTGCCGCTTAGTTTCCTAGTACGTCTATAATAGTCTTAGCCTGTTGCGGCGGCAGAAAGGGGTGGGACTAAGTGATAGGGTGGACCCTTGGAATTTCGGCTCGGCCCTTCCGGACCGAGCCGGGCCTTGGCACGCCACCCCTAAAGCTCTCGCCCACCACTACATAGATTCCTTTCCCTCCTTAGTTCGAGATATAGTTATCAAAAAGGCCGTATTAAATCATATCTGCGTGCCCGGATTATTATATCTCGAACTCACTCCCTACACCAACACCGCGCTGCGCGAAAGGGACCGTTAAATTATCCGGACCCCCGAATAACGCACGCGCACCAACATACCAAACTAAACAACCCTAGTACCGTAAGAAAGCTATAGAGAGTTTCTTAGCGGTAGAGAGCGGCGTTATAGGCCGAAGCAGAAGCAGAAGAGAAAAGACAGACAGAGCGAGCAGGCGCTCCAGTGTTATCGATAATAAGTTTATTATTAGAGGTTTTACAGCGGAAGAGACCGCAGAGATTAAGGAACGAATAAGCGAATATAAGAAAATCTACGACTGCACGCTCGAGGAACTTAAGGATTACGTAAACGAGAACGGAGTAGGAAAGGTCTACGACAGCATAGACCTTATTAAGAAGCTGTTTTACAGAACCCTAGAAGAAAAGAGACAGTTAAGAGAGGAAGTAAAGACAGTAAGAGCTAAGAAGGAATCGGCCGAGACTATTATAGATGTGCTGGAAAACCAAGCAGCGAACCGACTAGCACAATTAAAAGCAATAAAGGCTCAGCTAGATAAGATGGAAGCAGCGATGTCGTCGGCGCCGCTACCGCATCGAGAAGAACAAGCAGAGACCGCCTTACCGGCGGCCTACAGTTAAGGCGGCACGTTGATAACGTTATTACCAGATCTACCGGCGTTTAGAGGCAGAGATCCTAAGGATTAGGAAGCATTTAAGAAGAAGATAAAGAACAAGATAGATCGAGACTATACCAGAAACAGTGCCGGAGATAGATTGGCGTACCTGGAATCGCGATTAGAAGGAGAAGCTTTTTCGCTAGTAGCGGACCTAGAAGAGGTAACTGCCGAGGAAGCGATTAAAGCACTAGATCAACGCTTCGGAGACCCCTTCCGAAAGAAGACGGCCTGTAAGCAGCTAGATAAGATCAACCAGAACTGACAGATGTTCGAGGAATTCTACAGGCTATTCCGAAAATATGCGATTAGGGCCCAAGTGGCAGAAGATAAGCAGCTCTATCTATTAAGACAGAAGCTGAACCCTGAACTGGCCGCAGCAATTGTTACGGCAGCAGAAAGGGGTGGGACTAAGTAATGGGGTGGACCCTTGGAATTTCGGCTCAGCCCAGAAGGGCCGAGCCGGGCCTTGGCACCACCACTACGAAAGCCTACCACTACTACCACATAGATTCCTTTCCCTCCTTAGTTCGAGATATAGTTATCAAAAAGGCTGTATTAAATTATATCTGCGTGCCCGGATTATTATATCTCGAACTCACTCTCTATACAAACCCCGCGCTGCGCGAAAGGGCCCGTCGAACTATCCGGACGCTCGAATAACGCACGTGCATACATACACCAAAACGACAACCCCCAAGGCACTGTAAGAAGATAGAAGGCTTCTCGACGGTAGAGAGCGGCGTTATAGGCCGCAGCAGAAGCAGAAAAGGAAAGACTGACAGAGCAAGTAGGCGGTCTAGTGTAATTAATAACGAGATCATTATTAGCGGTTTTACAGCGGAAGAGACCGCTAAGGTCAAGGAACGAAAAGCCGAATATAAGAAGATCTATGACTATACGATCGAGGAACTGGAAGACTATGTAAACGAGAATAGGATAGGAAAGGTCTACGATAGTATAGACCTTATCAAGACGCTGTTCTACAGAACGCTGGAAGAGAACAGACAGCTAAGAGAGGAAGTAGAGACGGTAAGAGCCGAGAAGGAATCGGCCGAGACCATTATAGATATGCTGGAAAACCAAGCGGCGAACCGACTAGCACAGTTAAAAGCGATAAAGACTTAGCTAGAGGAGAAGGAAGCAGCGAGGTCGTCGGCGCTGCCACCGCGTCGAGAAGAACAAGCAGAGACCGCCTTACCGGCGGCCTACAGTTAAGGCGGCACGTTAATAACGTTACTACCGGATCTACCGGCGTTTAGAGGCAGAGATCCTAAGGATTAGGAAGCATTTAAGAAGAAGATAAAGAACAAGATAGATCGAGACTATGCCGGAAACAGCGCCGGAGATAG
This sequence comes from Pseudocercospora ulei, assembly GCA_016165855.1. Classification (NCBI taxonomy): domain Eukaryota; kingdom Fungi; phylum Ascomycota; class Dothideomycetes; order Mycosphaerellales; family Mycosphaerellaceae; genus Pseudocercospora; species Pseudocercospora ulei. The sequence continues at coordinate 1,492,401 of JACWNB010000003.1, forward strand.
ATTGGCGTACCTGGAATCGCGATTAGAAGGTAAAGCTTTTTCGCTAGTAGCGGACCTGGAAGAGGTAACCGCTAAAGAAGCGATTAAAGCGCTAGATCAACGCTTCGGAGACCCATTCCGGAAGAAGACGGCCTGTAAGCAGTTGGACAAGATTAACCAGAACCGGCAGACGTTCGAGGAGTTCTACGGTTTGTTCAGAAAATATACGATTAGGGCCCGAGTAGCGGAAGATAAGCAGCTCCACCTACTAAGGCAGAAGCTGAACCCTAAACTGGCTGCCGCTATAGCGTCTGTAGAAGACGAAGACCTTAAGAGCTTCGTGCACAGAGCGAGAGTCACCGCGAGAAACTTAAGCGCTTACGCAAAATTACGCGAATCGAACCAGAAGCTGTTAATAACGCAGACTATACGACCCCCTACGCCTTTCCAGAGAGCACCCCAGCAGCCACCTTATTAGTTACAGCGCTCGTCGTTCGTCCCCACCTGCTACGCGTGTAGAAAGCCCGGCTATATTGCTACGAGATGCCAAGCAACGGCCTAGCAGAAGCAGGAGTATCGTGTTATAAAGCAGCCGCAGCCGCAGCTACTAAGAAAGACTATACAAGCTATGGAGCCGGCTCCGAACGATACTGACAGCGTAGACGGTGGAGTGCTACTGCGAATCCTGGGAAAAGACCAGCTAGAAGGATAGGCCCCCTATCCAGCATAGAAGACAGGGCACTAACAAGAGCTATGTTACAGAGAGACGAGAGCATTAACAGCTGCAGCGATCCGCTCTTAGCGGCAGTGGAAGTAAACACGGAAACAGCTATTATCCTTCTAATCACTGTCTACCCCCTTAACGGATCGAGCAAACTACTTTAGCTAAGAGCTTTTATCGATACAGGGGCCCTTATTAGAGCAGCTATCCACTATCGATTGGTTCAAAGGCTAATAAAAGGATACGGCTATCTGGTGGAGATGGCGTCGCCGACGCGGATTTCGGCATATAACGGACAAGACACGGAAAACGTTACGCACTACATGCTATTAAGGACTACACTAGCTGGTCGAACTACGGAAGCAACGTTCCGGATTATGGATCTCGGACGGTTTGACATTATTATAGAGCAGAAATAGATAAAGAACTAGAAGACGGTCATTAACGTAGAAGAAGGCACGATAGGGTTCAAAACCCTAGGCAACAGCACCGCCGCCGCCGAACCGACCGCCGCCACTGCAGCCGAATCGAAAGCCGCGGCTGCCAATGTAACCCCGTCCGACCGCCCCGAACCCCTAGTTACCGTCGGAATAATAAGTTCGGAAGCTATAACGACCCTCGCGAGGTCGCTAGACAATAAGATCTACGCTATCTCTATAAAGGACATCGAAGACTACAGGAAGATAATAGTGGAAGAAGAAGTAGACCTACTGGAGGTGTTGCCAAACGAGCTCTACGGTTACGCTAACGTGTTCTTAAGAGCCGACTCCAACCTCCTGCCGCTCTACCGGCCGGAATACGACAACAAGATCCGACTAAAAGAGGGAGCTACGCTGCCAAGAACCGAGCCCCTAAGACGACTGTCGCCGGCGGAACTGGACTAGGTAGAGGTGTTCGTTCGCGAAAATCTGGCGAAGAAGTTTATTACGCTGAGTTCTGCCAAATATACGTTACCGATTCTTTTCGTAAGGAAACTAGGGGGTGGTCTGCGACTCTGCGTAGACTATTAAGGCCTTAACGAGGTCACTAAGAGGGACGTATATCCACTGCCGCTAATAGATAAGACTATACAGCGCGTAGCAAAGGCTAAGTAGTTTAGCAAGCTGGACATCCGCTAAGCGTTCTATCGACTAAGAAACGAGGAAGGGCAAACAGAAGACCTTACGACATTCGCTACGCGTATAGGCAATTTCAAGTAGCTGGTAATGCCCTTCGGACTTACCAATGCGCCGGCGGTGTAGCAACGCTTAATAAACCACATCTTTATAGACATGCTAGAACGGTTCGTATCCGTCTACTTAGACGACATCCTTATCTATACCGATAGGACGAGAGAACAGCACACGGACCACATTAAGAAGGTGCTGACTAGGCTCCGCGAGGTCGGATTGAATGCGGATACGAAGAAGAGCGAGTTCTATCAAACCGAGGTCAAGTAACTCGGTCTTATCGTCGGAAGAGATAGAATTCGTATAGACCCCTTAAAGGTCGCTACTGTAGCGGAATGGAAGCAGCCGAAATCTGGAAACACTACCTAAATCAGAGCGTTTCTCGGATTCTGCAGCTACTATCGACGGTTTATTAAGGACTTCAGCAAGATAGCAAGACCCCTAAATAAGGCATTGAAAAAGGAGGCCGCTGGCCTATAGAACGAGAAGTGCACGGAAGCCTTTAACTGGCTAAAAGAAGCGGTGGCCTCTGCGCTAGTTCTGGCACACTTCCGGCCGGAAAAGACGATCTACGTAGAAACGGACGCTTCCGATATAGTAACGGCAGGGGTCCTTTCTTAATACGCTAACGATAGCGAGACCCTCTATCCGGTAGCCTTCTTTAGCAAATCTATAACTAAGGCTAAGCGAAACTACGCGATCTACGATAAGGAACTGCTGGCTATTATACAGGCGTTCGAGGAGTGGAAGCCAGAGCTTATAGCTAGACAGAGCACGATCCAGGTCCTTACAGACCATTAGTCGCTGACCTACTTTATAAAGACGCAGAAGCTCTTACAGCGTTAGACACGGTAGGCCGCCTACTTATCCGGGTTCGACTTCAAGATTACCTATCGACCCAGAGCTTAAAACGGAAAGGCTAACGCACTAACGAGAAGGGAAGGAAAGACCAGCCGCGCGAAGGAAGATCTGAACATGTTTCAGAAGGTGTTAACTGAACGGATAGTAGACGCGGAGGTGTTGAAAGAGGTAGGGGTCTGCGCGGTAGAACCGGCTAGTAAGGAAGAAACTCTCTACGAGAAGGTGGAGCAGCTTAACTAGCAACAGAAGCTCGGCAAAACCGGTTTAGGGAAGATAATAGTTCTGGAAGAACTAATTACAGAGGTTATCCAACTGGTCTATAGCTCCGTAGATGTTGGCTACGCAGGCGCGAAGAAGACGATGCAGGCAGTAAGGACGATCTACTGGTTTCCGCGAATATTCGAGCGAATCCACCGATTTATCGCCAACTGCTACGTGTGCCGATCGGCGAAGCCGCGTTACGGCTTTCCAGCAGGCTTATTGAAGCCACTGCCAATCCCCGAGAAACTATAGCAGCACATTACGATGGATTTCGTAACCGGCCTGCCGGACTCCGATAGATATAACGCTACGCTTAATGTAGTAGATCGGCTAAGCAAAGAGCGCTATTTTATCCCCTGTCGAGCTAAGGATAAAGGAACTACTGCAGAAGAAACGGCGAGAATGTTAATCCAACACGTATAGAAGCACTATAGGCTGCCGGACACTATCACTACGGATAGGGGTCCTCAATTTACAGCCGATGTATAGAAAGCCATCAACTAAGCCCTCGGAATTCGTAGAAAGCTTAGCACAGCCGCTTACCCTCAAACTAACAGTCAGTCTAAAGTGGCTAACCGCGAGATAGAACGATATCTACGAACCTTCTGCGGCTACTATTAAGAAGAATGGGTTAAAGTGTTGCCGATGGCCGAGTTCTGCGCTAACTCGGCACTGTCTAAAGCTACCTCGCTGGCGCCGTTCGAGATAACGCATAGCTATCTTCTGAGGATGAGCTTCCAGCCCCTAAACAAACCCAGCTCTGTAGAACTATCCACCGCTACGTCGTCAAAGAGAGTCGCCGCTGCCGCGGCTAAAGCACTTAAGGCTTAAATGGAAGAAGCTATTAAGGTAGCGAGGAAAGCGATAAAATCGACTTAGAAGAAGATAGTAACTTAAGCTAATAGAAAAAGGTTACTACTAGAATTCGAGGAAGGCCAAAAGGTATAGCTTAACACGCGAAACCTGAGGCTAAAAGGCAACGCCAAGCTCAATCCACGCTACGTAGGTCCGTTTAAGATAATAGAAAAGAGGTCGCCAGTAACCTATCGGCTCCAGCTACCGAAATCGTTCCGGATCTACGATGTCTTCTATTCGGACCTGTTGAGCTTAGACCCTAAAGACGGCCTGCCGGAACAGGGGTTAGCCGAACCCCCGCCTATCGAGATAGACGGTAAGGAAGAAGAGTAGGAGGTAGAAGATGTAATAGACGTAAAGAAGATAAGGGGGTCCATTAAAGCGAGGATCTCGTAGAAGGGGTGGCCGGAAGACTACGAATAGTATCCGATCGAGAACCTGCGGAATTCGGCGGAGCTGCTAAGAGAGTTCTACGGGCGGAACCCGAAAAAGCCGAAACCCGAATAGCTCCGAAGCTAATCGTTCCGGAAGAAGAAGAAAGCTGCGTCCGCTCCACCTGTTACGGCGGCAGAAAGGGGTGGGACTAAATAATAGAGTGGACCCTTGGAATTTCGGCTCGGCCCTTCTGGGCCGAGCTGGGCCTTGGCACTACTACTACGAAAGCCCACCACCACCACTATATAGACTCCTTTCCCTCCTTAGTTCGAGATATAGTTATCAAAAAGGCCGTATTGAATTATATCTGCGTACCCGGATCATTATATCTCGAACTTACTCTCTACACAAACCCCCGCGCTGCGCGAAAGGGCCCGTCGAACTATCCGGACGCTCGAATAACGCACGCGCACACACACACCAAAACAACAACCCCTAAGGCACCGTAAGAAGATAGAAGGCTTCTCGACGATAGAGAGCGGCGTAACAGGCCGCCGTAGAAAGAGAAAGACTAACAGAGCGAGCAGGCGCTCCAGTGTTATTAATAATAAGATCATTATTAGCGGTTTTACAGCGGAAGAGACCGCAGAGGTCAAGGAACGAATAGCCGAATATAAGAAGATCCACGACTGTACGCTCGAGGAACTGGAAGACTATGTAAACGAGAATAGAATAGGGAAGGTCTACGACGGCATAGACCTTATCGAGATGCTGTTTTACAGAACGCTGGAAGAGAACAGACAACTAAGAGAAGAAACTAAAGCGGTAAGGGCCGAAAAGGAATCAGCAGAGACTATTATCGACGTATTAGAAAACCAGGCGGCGAATCGACTAGCGCAACTGAAGGCGCTAAAGGATCAGCTAGCTAATATAGAAACAGCGAGACCATCGCCGCTACCGCGGCAAGAAACCTATGCAGAAACCGCTTTACCGGCAGCCTACAGTTAAGGTAGTACTATAATAACGCTACTACCTAACCTACCTGCCTTTGGTAGCGGAGACCCTAAAGCGTAGGAGGCGTTTAAGAAGAAGATCAAGAATAAGATAAGCTGCGACTACGTATTAAGCAGCGAAGGAGACAGACTAGCCTATCTAGAGGCGCGACTAGAAGGCGAAGCGTTCTCGCTGGTGTCGGACCTAGAAGAAGTGACCGCCGACGAAGCTATTAAAGCGCTGGATTAGCGTTTCGGAGACCCCTTCTGGAAGAAGACGGCCCGCGAACAACTAGACAAGATCAGTCAGAATCGGCTAACATTTAAAGAATTTTACGGGCTGTTTAGGAAATATGCTATCAGAGCGAGAGTAGCTAAAGATAAGCAGCTACACTTACTAAGACAGAAACTGAGTCCTAAGCTCGCTACGGCCATAGCGTCGGTAGAAGACGAAGACCTTTAGAGCTTCGTGCACTAGGCGAGAGTAACAGCAAGAAACCTGAACGCATATAGAAAACCGACGACACGTAAACCGACTTAGAAGCCGTCGCTGTCGGCGTAGGGAACCAGAACCCCTCCACTCTTCCGACAACGCGCTCAGCAGCCATTTAATCCGCAGCGCTCGTCGTTCGTCCCTACCTGTTACGCGTATAGAAAGCCTGGCTACATCGCCACGAGATGCCAAGCATCGGATAAGCAGAAGCAGGAATATCGTATTATAAAGCAGCCGCAGCCACCGAGAAAGACTATACAAGCTATAGAGCCGGCCCCGAACGACACCGAGAGCGTAGACGGTAGGGTGCAGTTAAGGATTATAGGAAAAGACCAGCTAGACGGATAGGCCCCCTATCCAGCATTAACAATAGGGCACTGCACCAGAGCGAATCGACACGAGAAGAAAGCATTAACAGCTGCAACGATCCACTGTCGGCTGCGGTAGAAACGAACACGGAAACAGCTATTATCCTTCCTATTATAGTCCACCCTGTTAAGAAGCAACGCCCACCGCTCCAGCTAAAAGCTTTTATCGATACTAGAGCTCTTATCGGTGCAGCGATCTACCATCGGCTGGTCCGGAAGCTGACGAATGGATACGGCTATCCGGTAGAACTGGCGTCGCTGACGAAGATTTCGGCATACAACGGACAAGACACGGAAAACGTTACGCACTACGTGCCGTTAAGGACTACACTAGCTAGTCGAACTACGGAAGCAACGTTCCGGATTATAGATCTCGGACGATTTGACATCATTATAGAGCAGAAATAGATAAAGAACCAGAAGACTATTATTAACGTAGATAAAGGCACAATAGGATTCAAAACCCTAGGTAGCGGAGCAGGGACTATCGGATCGCCCCGAATCCCTAGTCACTGTCGGAATAATAAGTTCAGAAGCTATAACGACCCTCGCGAAGTCGCTAGACAATAAGATTTACGCTATCTCTATAAAGGACATCGAAGACTACAGGAAGATAATAGCGGAAGAAGAAGTGGATCTACTAGAGGTGCTGCCAAACGAGCTCTATAGTTACGCTAACGTCTTCTCAAAAGCCGACTCCAACCTATTGCCGCTCTATCGACTAGAATATAACAACAGGATCCGACTGAAAGAGGGAGCTACGCTGCCAAGAACCGAGCCCCTAAGACGACTGTCGCCAGCGGAACTGGACCAGGTAGAGGTGTTCGTTCGCGAAAACCTAGCGAAGAAGTTTATTACGCCGAGTTCTGCCGAATATACGTTACCGATTCTTTTCGTAAGAAAACCAGGGGGTAGTCTGCGACTCTACGTAGACTATCGAGGCCTTAACGAGGTCACCAAGAGAGACGTATATCTACTGCCGCTAATAGATAAGACTATATAGCGCGTAGCAAAGGCTAAGTAGTTCAGCAAGCTGGACATCCGCTAAGCGTTCTATCGACTAAGAAACGAGGAAGGGCAAACAGAAGATCTTACGACGTTCGCTACGCGTATAGGCAATTTTAAGTAGCTGGTAATGCCGTTCGGACTTACCAACGCGCCGGCGGTGTAGCAACGCTTTATAAACCACTCCTTTATAGACATGCTAGAGCGGTTTGTGTCTATCTACTTAGACGACATCCTTATCTACACAGATAGAACGAGAGAGCAACATACGGACTATATCGAGAAGGTGCTAACCAGGCTCTGCGAGGTCGGATTAAACGCAGACACGAAGAAGAGCGAGTTGCGGAATGGAAGCAGCCGAAATCCGGAAACACTACCTAAATCAGAGCGTTTCTCGGATTCTGCAGCTACTATCGACGGTTTATTAAGGACTTTAGTAGGATAGCAAGACCCCTAAACGAAGCGTTAAAGAAAGACGCCGCCGGCCTATAGAACGAGAAGTGCACAGAAGCCTTTAACCGGCTAAAAGAAGCAGTGGCCTCGGCGCCGGTTCTGGCGCACTTCTGACCGGAAAAGACAATCTATGTAGAAACGGACGCTTCCGACACGGTTACGGCAGGGGTCCTTTCTTAATACGCTAACGATAACGAGACCCTTCACCTAGTGGCCTTCTTCAGCAAATCTATAACGGAAGCTAAGCGGAACTACGCAATCTACGATAAGGAACTGCTAGCTATTATTCAAGCCTTTAAAGAGTGGAAACCGGAGCTTATAGCTGGACAGAGCACGATCCAGGTCCTTACGGACCACCAGTCACTAACCTACTTTATAAAGACGCAGAAGCTATTACGCCGCTAAGCCCGGTAGGCAGCCTACTTATCCGGGTTCGATTTCAAGATTACCTATCGACCCGGAGCTCAAAACGGAAAGGCTAACGCGCTGATACAAAGAGAAGGGAAGACCAGCTGCGCGAAGGAAGATCCGAACATGTTTCAGAAGGTGTTAACGGAACAGATAGTAGACGCCGAGGTGTTGAAGGAAGCAGGGATCTGCGTAGTAGAACCGGCCCCTAAGGAAGAGACTCTCTACGAGAAGGTAGAGCAGCTTAACCAGCAACAGAAGCTTAGCAAAACCGGTTTAGGGAAGATGATAGTTCCGGAAGAGCTAATTACAGAGGTCATCCAGCTGATCTATAACTCTATAGATGTTGGCTACGCTGGAGCGAAGAAAACGATGCAGGCTGTAAGAACGATCTACTAGTTTCCGCGGATCTACGAGCGGATCCACCGGTTTATCGCCAATTGCTACGCGTGCCGAGCCGCGAAGCCACGTTACGGTCTTCCGGCGGGTCTATTAAAGCTGTTGCAGCGGTGGAAAGAGGTAGGACAGGTTGATGGGGTGGACCCTGGATTTCGGCTCGGCCCCTTCTGGGATTTAGGTTCCGGAACGGACCGAGCCGGGCCTTGGCACTACCACTACGAAAGCCTACCACCACTACTACATAGGTTCCTTTCCCTCCTTAGTTTGAGATATAGTTATCAAAAAGGCCGTATTGAATTATATCTGCGTGCCCGGATTATTATATCTCGAACTCACTCTCTACACAAACCCCGCGCTGCGCGAAAGGGCCCGTCGAACTATCTGGAAACCCGAATAACGCACGTGCACCAACACCAACATTAACAACAACCCCTAAAGGCACTGTAAGAAGATAGAAGGCTTCTCAGCGGTAGAGAGCAGCGTAACAGGCCGCCGCGGAAAGAGAAAGACTGACAGAGCGAGTAGGCGCTCCAGTGTTATTAATAATAAGATTATTATAAGCGGTTTTACGGCGGAAGAGACTGCAGAGATTAAGGAACGAATAAGCGAATACAAGAAGATCCACGACTGCACGCTCGAGGAACTGGAAGACTATATAAACGAGAATAGAATAGGAAAGGTCTACAACGGTATAGACCTCATTAAGACGCTGTTCTACAGAACGCTGGAAGAGAACAGACAGCTAAGAGAGGAAGTAGAGACGGTGAGAGCCGAGAAGGAATCGGCAGAGACTATTATCGACGTGTTAGAAAACCAGGCGGCGAATCGACTAGCGCAGCTAAAGGCGCTAAAGCATCAAATAGCTAATATAGAAGCAGCAAAGTCGACGCCACTGCGTCGAGAAGAACAAGCGGAGACCGCCTTACCGCAGGCCTATAGTTAGGGTAGCACTACGATAACGCTACGGCCAGACCCACCGGCTTTCGGTAGCAGAGACCCTAAGGCGTAGGAGGCGTTCAAGAAGAAGATCCAGAATAAGATAAGCTGCGATTACGCATCGAGCAGCGAAGAGGATAGATTGGCGTACCTAGAATTGCAGTTAGAAGGTAAAGCTTTTTCGCTAGTAGCGGACCTAGAAGAGGTAACCGCTAAAGAAGCGATTAAAGCGCTAGATTAACGCTTCGGAGACCCATTCCGAAAGAAGACAGCCCGTAAGCAGCTGGACAAGATCAACCAGAACCGGCAGACGTTCGAGGAGTTCTACGGACTGTTTAGAAAATATGCGATTAGGGCCCGGGTAGCGGAAGATAAGCAGCTTCACCTATTAAGGCAGAAGCTGAACCCTGAACTGGCCGCTGCTATAGCGTCTGTAGAAGACGAAGACCTTAAGAGCTTTGTGCACTAGGCGAGAGTCACTGCCAGAAACCTGAACGCATACGGAAAATCGACGACATGTAAGCCGGCTCAGAAGCCGCCGCCGTCGCTGCCGAGAACCAGAGCCCCCGTCCTATACCGACAACGCCCCCAGCAGCCATTTAATTCGCAGCGTTCGTCGTTCGCCCCTACGTGCTACGCATGCGGAAAGCCTAGCTATATCGCAACGAGATGCCAAGCAACGGCCTAGCAGAAGCAGGAGTATCGCGCTATAAAGCAGCCGCAGCTGCAGCCGCCAAGAAAGACTATTCAAGCCATCGAATCGGCGCCGAACGATACTAACAGTGTAGACGGTAGGGTGCAGTTAAGGATTATAGGAAAAGACCAGCTAGACGGATAGGCCCCCTATCTAGCACTGACAATAGGGCACCGCACCGGAGCGAATCGACAAGAGAAGAAAGCATCAACAGCTGCAGCGATCCGCTCTTAGCGGCGGTGGAAGTGAACACGGAAACAGCCATTATCCTTCTAATTACTGTCTACCCTCTTAACGAGTCGCGCCAATCCCTCTAGCTGAAAGCTTTTATCGATACTGGAGCTCTTATCGGTGCGGCGATCCACTATCAGTTAGTTCAGAAACTAATAAAGGGATACGGCTGTCCGGTGGAACTAGCGTCGCCGACACAGATTTCGGCGTACAACGGACAAGACACGGAGAGTGTTACGCACTATGTGCTATTAAGGACCACCTTAGCAGGTCGCACTACGGAAGCAACGTTCCGAATTATAGATATCGGAAGGTTTGACATTATTATAGGGCAGAAATGGATGAAGAACCAGAAAGCTATAGTCGACGTAGATAAAGGAACGATCAGATTCAAAACACTAGGTAGCGGAGCAGGGACTATCGGAAAGGTCGCCACCGCCGCCGCCGAGCCGAAAGCTACAGAGCCCGCGAAAGAGGCTCCGTCCGATCGTTCCGAACCCCTAGTCACCGTCGGAATAATAAGTTTAGAAGCTATAACGACCCTCGCGAAGTCGCTAGACAATAAGATCTACGCTATCTCGATAAAAGACATCGAAGACTATAGGAAGATAATGGCGGAAGAAGAAGTAGACCTACTGGATGTGTTGCCAAACGAGCGCTACGGTTACGCTAACATGTTCTTAAGAGCCGACTCCAACCTCCTGCTGCTCTACCGGCCGGAATACGACAACAAGATCCGATTAAAAGAGGGAGCTACGCTGCTAAGAACCGAGCCCCTAAGACGACTGTCGCCGGCGGAACTGGACTAGGTAGAGGTGTTCGTTCGTAAAAATCTGGCGAAGAAGTTTATTACGCCGAGTTCTGCCGAATATGCGTTACCGATTCTTTTCGTAAGGAAACTAGGGGGTAGTCTGCGACTCTGCGTAGACTATCGAGGCCTTAACGAGGTCACTAAGAGAGACGTATACCCGCTGCCGCTGATCGACGAGACTATACAACGAGTAGCTAAAGCTAAATAGTTTAGCAAACTGGACATTCGACAGGCGTTCTACCGACTAAGGAACGAAGAAGGGCAGACGGAAGATCTTACGACGTTTGCTACGCGTATAGGCAATTTTAAGTAGTTGGTAATGCCTTTCGGCCTTACCAACGCGCCGGCAGTGTAGCAACGCTTTATAAACCACACCTTTATAGACATGCTGGAACGGTTCGTGTCCGTCTACTTAGACGACATCCTTATCTACACCAATAGGACAAAAGAACAGCACACGGACCACATCAAGAAGGTGCTAACTAGGCTCCGCGAGGTCGGACTGAACGCGGACACGAAGAAGAGCGAGTTCTATTAGACCGAAGTCAAATATCTCGGTCTTATCGTCAGAAGAAACGGAATTCGTATAGACCCCTTAAAGGTCGCCGCAGTCGCGGAATAGAAGCAGCCGAAATCTGGAAACACTACGCAGATCAGAGCGTTTCTCGGATTCTGCAGCTACTATCGAAGGTTTATAAAGGACTTTAGCAAGATAGCAAGACCCCTAAACGAAGCATTAAAGAAAGAGGCCGCCGGCCTATAGAATAAGAGGTGCACGAAAGCCTTTAACCGGCTGAAAGAAGCAGTAGCCTCGGCGCCGGTTCTGGCGCACTTCCGACCGGAAAAGACGATCTACGTAGAAACGGACGCTTCCGATACAGTAACGGCAGGGGTCCTTTCTCAATACAGAGACGATAAAACCCTTTATCCAGTAGCTTTCTTTAGCAAGTCTATAACGGAGGCCGAACGGAACTACGCAATCTACGATAAAGAACTGCTAGCTATTATTCAGGCTTTTAAGGAGTGGAAACCGGAGCTTATAGCTAGAAAGAGCACAGTTCAGGTCCTTACGGACCACCAATCGCTAGTCTACTTTATAAAGACGCAGAAGCTCTTACGTCGCTAAGCTCGGTAGGCCGCCTACTTATTAGGGTTCGATTTCAAGATTACTTATCGACCAGGGGCTTAAAACGGAAAGGCTGACGCGCTAACGAGAAGAGAAGGAAAGACCAGCCGTGCGAAAGAAGATCCGAACATGTTCCAGAAGGTATTGACCGAGCGGATAGTAGATGCCGAGGTGTTGAAAGAAGCGGGGATCTGCACAGTAGAGCTAGCCTCTAAGGAAGAAACTCTCTACGAGAAGGTGGAGCAGCTTAATCAGCAGCAGAAGCTAGGCAAAACCAGATTAGGAAAGCTGATAGTTCCGGAAGAACTGGTTACGGAGGTCATCCAACTAGTCCATAGCTCTAAGGACGTTGGTTACGCCGGCTCGAAGAAGACGATAGAAGCTATAAGGACGATCTACTGGTTTCCGCAGATCTACGAACGGATCTACCGATTTATCGCCAATTGCTACGTGTACCGAGCCGCGAAGCTACGTTACGGTCTTCCAGCGGGTCTACTAAAGCCACTTCCGATCCCCGAGAAGCCGTAGCAGCACATTACAATAGACTTCGTAACCGGCCTGCCGGACTCCGATGGATATAACGCTACGCTGAACGTAGTGGACCGACTAAGCAAGGAACGCCACTTCATCCCCTGCCGAGCGAGAGACGAAGGAACCACTACGGAAGAGACCGCGCAGATGCTGATTAGACACGTGTAGAAGCACTATAGACTGCCGGACACTATCACTACGGATAGGGGTCCTTAATTTACTGCCGACGTATAGAAAGCTATTAACCAAGCTCTCGGAATTCGTAGAAAGCTTAGCACAGCCGCTTACCCGCAGACCGACAGCCAGTCTAAAGTAGCTAACCGAGAGATAGAGCGATATCTACGAACCTTCTGCAGCTATCACTAGGAAGAATAGGTTAATGTGTTGCCGATAGCCGAGTTCTGCGCCAACTCGGCACCGTCTAAGGCCACCTCGCTAGCGCTGTTTGAAATAACGCATAGCTATCTTCCGAGAATGAGTTTCCAACTGCCGAACGAACCCAGCTCCGTAGAACCATCCACCGCTACGTCGTTAAAGAGAGTCGCCGCCGCCGCGGCTAAAGCACTTAGGGCTCAGATAGAAGAAGCCATTAAGGTAGCGAAAGAAGTAATGGAATCGGCTTAGAAGAAGATAGTAGCTCGAGCTAACAGAAAGCGGACGCTAATAGAATTCGAGGAAGGCCAAAAGGTATAGCTTAATACGCGAGACCTAAGGCTGAAAGGGAACGCCAAGCTCAATCCGCGCTACGTAGGTCCGTTTAAGATAATAGAAAAGAGGTCGCCAGTGACTTATTGGCTCCAGCTACCGAAATCGTTCCAGATCTACGATGTCTTTTATTTGGATCTGCTAAGCTTAGACCCTAAGAACGGTCTGCCGGAACAGGGGTTCGCCGAACCCCCGCCGGTCGAGATAGACGGTAAAGAAGAAGAGTAGGAGGTAGAAGATGTAATGGACGTAAAGAAGATAAGGGGGTCCATTAAAGCGAGGATCTCGTAGAAGGGGTGGCCAGAAGACTACGAATAGTATCCGGTCGAAAACCTGCGGAACTCGGCGGAGCTGCTAAGAGAGTTTTACGTCCGGAATCCGACGAAGCCAAAGCCTGAGTGGCTCCGAAGTTGACGGTTCGGAAAGAAGAAAGCCGCGTCCGCTCCACCGACGCGGTGCTGATAAAGACGATCGTAACGGTCGCCTTCGGGGAGGCCTTCGACTCGGCCACTACCCACCACCGGATCGGCAGGCAGCTTGCCGACGCCGTAGCGTGCCAGCGCCGCCGACCCCGTAATAGGTAAAGGCTTTGGTAGAAGAGAAAAAGAAGAAGAAGAAACGACGCCGAGGACGGATCTATATAGACCTCCGGGGCGACGCACAGACCAGCTACGCCGCAGCTCAGATAGCCCGCGGATCAGATCAGATAGCGTCGATTACATAAACGCTAAGTAAAGGACTTCAGGCGCCGACGACGTAAGAAATTAAAGAAACAATAAAGAGGACGTTGTTTTTAATAGAAGACGGAAGAGATAACATCGACGTTAGAGGGGATTTTCAAAAAAAAAAAAAAAAAAAGTAGAGATTTTCGGATAGGTGGAATGACTAAGCGGTCGAGGGCGACCGCTAGTAAGGGAGGGGGGTAGTGTTGCGGCAGTGGAAAGAGGTAGGACAGGTTAATAGGGTGGACCCTGGATTTCGGCTTGGCCCCTTCCGGGATTTAGGTTCCGGAACGGACCGAGCCGGGCCTTGGCACCACTACCACGAAAGCCCACCACCACCACCACATAGGTTCCTTTCCCTCCTCAGTTCGAGATATAGTTATTAAAAAGGCCGTATTGAATCATATCTGCGTACCCGGATCAAAAGCCACTTCCGATCCCCGAGAAGCCGTAGCAGCACATTACAATGGATTTCGTAACCGCCCTGCCGAATTCAGATAGTTACGACGCTACGCTTAACGTAGTAGATAGGCTAAGCAAAGAGCGCCACTTTATCCCCTACCGAGCGAGAGACGATAGAACCACTGCAGAAGAGACAGCGCGGATGTTGATTCAATACGTATAGAAGCACTATAGCCTGCCGGACACTATTACTACGGATAGGGGTCCTCAATTCACCGCCGACGTATAGAAAGCTATCAACCAAGCTCTCGGAATTCGTAGAAAGCTCAGCACAGCCGCTTACCCGCAGACCGACAGTTAGTCTAAAGTGGCTAACCGAGAGATAGAGCGATATCTGCGAACCTTCTGCAGCCATTACTAAGAAGAATAGGTTAAGGTGTTGCCGATAGCCGAGTTCTGCGCCAACTCGGCACTGTCTAAAGCCACCTCGCTGGCGCCGTTCGAGATAACCTACGGTTATCTTCCGAGGCTAAGTTTCTATCCGCCGAGCGACGCCGGCTCGCCGGAGCTTTCCACTACTACGTCGTTAAAGAGAGTCGCCGCCGCGGCGGCGGAAGCGCTCCGATCTTAGATAGAAGAAGCGATTAAAGTAGCGAAAGAAGCGATAGAATCGACTTAGAAGAAGATAGTAACTCGAGCTAATAAGAAGCGGTTACTGATAGAATTCAAGCAAGGCCAAAAAGTATGGCTCAACACGCGAAACCTAAGGCTAAAAGGCAACGCCAAGCTCAATCCGCGCTACGTAGGTCCGTTTACGATAGTGGAAAAGAGATCGCCGGTAACTTATCGGCTCTAGCTACCGAAATCGTTCCGGATCTACGACGTTTTCCATTTAGATCTGCTAAGCTTAGACCCTAAAAACGGTCTGCTACGACAAGGGTTCGCCAAACCCCCGCTAATCGAGATAGACGGTAAGGAAGAAGAGTAGGAGGTAGAAGATGTAATAGACGTAAAGAAGATAAGGGGGTCCATTAAAGCGAAGATCTCGTAGAAGGGGTAGCCGGAAGACTACGAATAGTATCCGATCGAGAACCTGCGAAATTCGGCGGAGCTGCTAAGAGAGTTCTACAGGCGGAACCCGAAAAAGCCGAAACCTAAATAGCTCCGAAGCTGATCGTTCCGGAAGAAGAAGAAAGCCGCGTCCGCTCTACCAGCGCGGAAGCCGATAAAGACGATCGTAACAGTCGCCTCGGGGAGGTCTTCGACTCGGCCACTACCTACTACTGGTTCGGCAGGAAGCTCGCTAACGCCGTAGCGTGCCAGCGCCGCCGACCCTGTAGTAGGTAAAGGCTTTAGTAGAAGAGAAAAAGAAGAAGAAAAACGGCGCTACGGAAAGATCTATATAGACCTCTGCGCCGGCGCACAGACCAGCTACGCCGCAGCTCAGATAACCTACGGTTCAGATCAGATAGCACAGATTATATAAACGCTAAGTGAAGGACTTTAGACGCCGACGATGTAAGAAACTAAAGAAGTGATAAAAAGAATGTTGTTTTTGATGGAAGACGGAAGAGGTAACATCGGCGTTGGAGGGGATTTTCGAGAAGGAGACGACGAATAATAATAAAAAAAAAAAAAAAAAAAAAGATTTTCGGATAGATGGAATGACTAAGCGGTCGAGGGCGACCGCTAGTGAGGGAGGGGGGTGGTGTTACAGCGGCAGAAAGGGGTGGGACTGAATAATAGGGTGGACCCTTAGAATTTCGGCTCGGCCCTTCTAGGCCGAGCCGGGCCTTGGCACTACCACTACGAAAGCCCACTACCACCACTACATAGATTCCTTTCCCTCCTTACTTCGAGATATAGTTATCAAAAAGGCTGTATTAAATCATATCTGCGTGCCCGGATTAGCAATAGCCTCGGTAGAAGATAAAGACCTTAAGAGCTTCGTGCACCGAGCGAGAGTTACTGCGAGAAATTTGAGCGCTTACGCGAAATTACGCGAATCGAACCAGAAGCTGTTAATAACGCAGACAACGAGACCCCCTGCGACTTTCCGGAGAGCACCCCAGCAGCCACCTTATCAGTTACAGCGTTCGTCGTTCGTCCCCACCTGTTACGCGTATAGAAAGCCTGGCTATATCGCTACAAGATGCCAAGCAACGGCCTAGTAGAAGCAGGAGTATCGTGTTATAAAGCAGCCGCAGCCGCAGCTACTAAGAAAGACTATACAAGCTATAGAGCTGGCTCCGAACGACACCGACAGCGTAGACAGTAGAGTGCTACTGCGAATCCTAGGAAAAGACTAGCTAGAAGGATAGGCCCCCTATCCAGCGTAGAAGACAGGGCACTAACAAGAGCTACGTTACAGAAAGATAAGAGCATCAACAGCTGCAGCGATCCGCTCTCAGCGGCGGTGGAAGTAAACACGGAAACAGCTATTATCCTTCTAATCACTGTCCACCCCCTTAACGGATCGAGCAAACCACTTTAGCTAAGAGCTTTTATCGACACGGGGGCCCTTATCGGAGCGGCTATCCACTATCGATTAGTTCAAAAGCTAATAAAAGGATACGGCTATCCAGTAGAGCTAGCGTCGCCGACGCGGATTTCGGCGTACAACGGACAAGACACAGAGAGTGTTACGCATTATATGCTATTAAGGACTACCTTAGCAGGTCGCACTACGGAAGCGACGTTCCGAATTATAGATATCGGAAGGTTTGACATTATTATAGGGCAGAAATAGATAAAGAACCAGGGAGCAATTATTAACGTAGGTAAAGGCACACTCGGATTCAGAACACTATACAGCGGCTCCGCCGCCGTCAAATCAGTTACCGAGGTCGCAGTGGAACCGAACGTTACGACTATCGAAGAGGTTCCGAAGGATCGGTCCGACCCTTAAGACACGATCGGAATAATAAGTTCAGAAGCTTTAACAACCCTCGCGAGGTCGCCAGACAACGAGATTTACGCTATCTTAATAAAAGACATCGAAGACTACTGGAAGATAATAGCGGAAGAAGAAGTGGATCTATTAGAGGTGTTACTAAAAGAACTCTATAGTTACACTAACGTGTTCTTAAAGGCTAACTCCAACCTCTTGCCGCTCTACCGACCGGAATATAACAACAAGATCTAACTGAAAGAAGGAGCCGTGCTGCCGAGAACCGAACCCCTAAGACGCTTATCTCCGGCTAAGCTGGACTAGGTAGAAGTGTTTGTTAGAGAAAACTTAGCAAAGAAGTTCATTACGCCAAGCTTAGCGGAATATGCGTTACCGATTCTTTTCGTACAGAAACCCGGAGGTAGTCTCTGACTGTGTGTAGACTACCGAGGCCTTAATAAGGTCACTAAGAGAGATGTGTATCCGCTGCCTCTAATCGATAAGACTATACAACGAGTGGCTAAGGCTAAGTAGTTCAGCAAGCTGGATATTCGCCAAGCATTCTATCGATTAAGGAACGAAGAAGGACAAACGAAAGACCTTACGACATTCGCTACACGTATAGGTAATTTCAAGTAGTTGGTAATGCCTTTCGGACTTACCAATGCGCCGGCTATGTAGCAACGCTTTATAAACTACACTTTTATAGACATGCTAGAACAGTTCGTTTTAATCTACTTAGACGACATTCTAATCTACACCAAAGGAACGAGAGAGCAACACACGGACTACATCGAGAGGGTGTTGAAAAGACTCTGCAAGGCAGGATTAAACACGGACACGAAGAAGAGCGAGTTCTAGCAGACTGAAGTCAAATATCTTGGTCTTATCGTCGGAAGAGAAGGAATTAGGATGGACCTGTCGAAAGTAGCCGCCGTCGCGGAATGGAAGCAACCGACATCCAGAAACACTACGCAAATAAGAGCGTTTCTCGGATTCTGCAGCTACTATCGATAGTTTATTAAGGACTTTAGCAAGATAGCGAGACTACTAAACGAGGCGTTAAGAAAGGAGGCAGCTAGTCTATAGAATAAGAGGTATACGGAAGCTTTTAACCGACTAAAGGAGGCGGTAGCCTTAGCGCCAGTACTAGCGCACTTCCGACCGGAAAAGATAATCTACATAGAGACGGACGCTTCCGACACAGTAACAGCAGGGGTTCTTTCTTAATACGCTAACGACGGCAAGACTCTCCATCTAGTGGCTTTCTTTAGCAAGTCTATAAATAATGCTAAACGGAACTACGCTATCTATAATAAAGAACTGCTAGCTATTATTCAGGCCTTCGAAGAGTGGAAACTGGAGCTTATAGCTGGACAGAGCACGATCCAGGTCCTTACGGACCACTAGTCACTGACCTACTTTATAAAGATACAGAAGCTGTTACGGCGCTAAGCCCGGTAGGCTGCCTACTTATCCGGGTTCGACTTTAAGATCACTTATCGACCTAGAGCTCAAAATGGAAAGGCTAATGCGCTAACGAGAAGAGAAGGAAAGACCAGCAGAGCGAAAGAACACCGAATATGTTTCAGAAGGTGCTGACAGAACGAATAGTAGACGCTAAGGTGTTGAAAGAGGTAGGGATCTGTGCGATAGAGCCGCCGATTAAAGAAGAGACACTAAACGAGAAAGTGGAACGGCTTAATCAGCAGCAGAAGCTAGGCAAAACCGGCTTAGGGAAACTGATTATTCTAGAAGAACTGATTATAGAGGTTATCCAGCTGGTCTATAGCTCTACGGACGTTGGTTACGCAGGATCGAAGAAGACGATAGAAGCAATAAGGACGACCTACTAGTTTCCGCGAATCTTCGAGCGGATACATTGGTTTATTACTAACTGTTACGTATGCCGAGCAGCGAAGCTATGTTACGGCCTTCCGGCCGGCCTGCTAAAGCCACTTCCGATCCTAGAGAAACTATAGCAGCATATTACGATAGACTTCGTAACCGGCCTGCCGGATTCCGATAGGTACGATACTACGCTTAATGTAATAGATCGACTGAGCAAGGAACGTTATTTCATCCCCTGCCGAGCTAAGGATAAAGGAACTACTGCAGAAGAAACGGCGAGAATGTTGATACAACACGTATAGAAGCACTATAGGCTGCCGGACACTATTACTACGGATAGGGGTCCTCAATTTACCGCAGACGTATAGAAAGCTATCAACTAAGCCCTCGGAATTCGTAGAAAGCTTAGCACGGCCGCTTACCCTTAGACTAACAGACAGTTAGAAGTAGCCAACCGTAAGATGGAAAAGTATCTAAGAATCTTCTGCAGCCATTATTAAGAAGGATGGGTTAAGGTGTTGCCGATAGCCGAATTCTGCGCCAATTCAGCACGGTCGGAAGCTACCTTACTAGCGCTGTTTAAGATAACATATAGTTATCTTCCGAGGATAAGCTTTCAGCCGCTAAATAAACTCAGCTCTTTAGAACCCTCTACTACCACTTCGTCGAAGAGAATCGCCGCAGCGGCGGCAGAAGCGCTACGATCTTAGATAGAAGAAGCGATCAAGGTGGCAAAAGAAGCGATGGAATCAGCTTAGAAGAAGATAGTAACTCGAGCTAATAAAAAGAGGTTACTAATAGAATTCGAGGAGGGCCAAAAGGTATAGCTCAACACGCGGAACCTAAGGCTAAAAGGCAACGCGAAGCTCAACCCTCGTTACGTAGGTCCGTTTAAGATAATAGAAAAGAGGTCGCCGGTAACCTACCGGCTCCAGCTGCCAAAATCGTTCCAGATCCACGATGTCTTTTACTCGGATCTGCTAAGCCTAGACCCTGAAGATAGTCTTCCGGATCAGGGGTTCGACGAACCCCTACCAATTGAAATAGAAGGAGAAGAAGAAGAGTAGGAGGTAGAAGATGTAATTAATATAAGAAAACAAAGAGGATCTATCGAAGCGAGGATCTTATAGAAAGGATAGCCGGAAGACTATAAATAGTATCCGGTCGAGAACCTCCGGAATTCAGCGGAGGTGCTAAGAGAATTTTACGTTAAAAACCTGAGGAAGCCGAGGCCTGTGTAGCTCGAAAGCCGATAAAGAAGAAGGATATCCACGTCCGCTCTATCGACGCGGAAGCCGATGGAAACGATCGTAGAATCCTCTGGCCGGTGTCTTGGGCCTTACTACCACTACCGCTGGCCAGGACCAGCGGATAGAGCGGTAAGGCTAAGAACGGCGCCACCGTAGCGGCCCGCCTCGTAACCGTCTTTGCTCTCCGTTACCGCTATCCGCCGAAAGGATAGTAACGACGAAGAACGAAGAGGCCGCCATTAAGGGAGTCTTACAGTAACGCCGAAGGCCTTAGTAGAGAAAGAAAAAGAAGAAGATAAGGAGCCGCAGATAGATCTATATAGATCTATACAGTGGTGCACGGACTAGTTACGCCGCAGCTCTAGTAACCGCTGGCTCCGATCAGATGGCTCCGATCAGATAGAACGGATCAGATAGACGCTAAGTGAAGACGCCAGATAGTAACAATGTAAATTAAAAAAAAAAAAAAAAAAAAAAAAAAGAGAAAAGAGGACGAACAGATAAGTAAGCGGTTAAGGGCGACCGCTAATAAGGGAGGGGGGTAGTGTTGCGGCAGCAGAAAGGGGTGGGACTAAGTAATAGGATGGACCCTTAGAATTTCGGCTCGGCCCTTCCGGACCGAGCCGGGCCTTGGCACGCCACCCCTAAAGCTCTCGCCCACCACTATATAGATTCCTTTCCCTCCTCAGTTCGAGATATAGTTATTAAAAAGGCCGTATTGAATCATATCTGCGTGCCCGGATCATAGCCGATTCCTTCTCGGCTCTTACCGCCTCGATTTCCTCTCTTAACTGTCTCTTTTCTTCTAGGGTTCTGTAAAACAGCTTCTTAATAAGGTCTATGCTGTCGTAGACCTTTCCTACTCCGTTCTCGTTTACGTAATCTTTAAGTTCCTCGAGTGTGCAGTCGTAGATTTTCTTGTATTCGTTTATTCGTTCCTTAATCTCTGCAGTCTCTTCCGCTGTAAGACCTCCAATAATAAACTTATTATCGATAACACTGGAGCGCCTACTCGCTCTGTTAGTCTTTTCTCTTCTGCTTCTGCTTCAGTCTGTAACGCCGCTCTCTACCGTTAAGAAGCTCTCTATAGCTATCTTACAGTGCTGTTGTTTGGTTTGTGTAGTGCGCGTGCGTTATTTGGGTGTCTAGATAGTTTAACGGTCCCTTTCGCGCAGCGCGGTAGTAGTGTAGTAAGTGAGTTTGAGATATAATAATCCGGGCACGCAGATAAGATTTAATACAGCCTTTTTGATAACTATATCTCGAACTAAGGAGGGAAAGGAATCTATGTAGTGGTGGGCAAGAGCTTTGGGGGTGGTGTGCCAAGGCCCGGCTCGGTCCGGAAGGGCCGAGCCGAAATTCCGAGGGTCCACCCTATTGCTTAGTCCCACCCCTTTCTACCGCTGCAACACTAACTAAGCCCTTAGCGTTTTCAGTTACGCTAGTCGTATTGCTGCTTAGTTCTCTAATACCTCGATAATAGTCTCTGCCGATTCCTTCTTAGCTATTACCGCTTCTATCTCTTCTCTTAGCTGCTTGTTCTCTTCTATCTTCTTGTAAAACGTCTTCTCGATAAAGGTAATAGTGTCGTATACCTTTCCGGACCTGTGTTCCGCTAGATGTTCCTTAAGTTCGTCGGGTGTGTAGGCGTATAGCTCCTTATAGCCGGCTACGCCCTTCTTTGCTTCGTCTGTCTCTTCTTCTGTAAGATCTTTAGTAGCTGTCCTATTATTAAGGATGCTAGTGCGCCTATCCCTCGCTCTGTTAGTCTTTCTCTTCCCGCTATAGCCGGTAACGCCGCCTTCTACTATCGAGAAGCCTTCTATAGCCTTCTTACAGTGCTAATGTGTTTAGTTTAGGTTGTAGTATATGCGTGCATTATTCAGGTAGCTGGATGTAGTTTAATGGGCCCTTTCGCGCAGCGTAGAGTTAGTGTAGTTAGTAAGTTTGAGATATAATAATCCGAGCGTGTAGATATAATTTAATACAGCTATTTTGATAACTATATCTTAAACTAAGGAGGGAAAGGAATCTATACGGCGGTGGGTAAGGGCTTTAGGAGTGGGCACGCCAAGGCTCGGCTCGGTCCGGAAGGGCCGAGCTGAAATTCCAAGGGTCCACCCTATCACTTAGTCCCACCCCTTTCTGCCGTTGTAACACTACCGTTAAGAAGCTCTCTATAGCCTTCTTACAGTGCTGGTTAGTTTAGTTTAGGTTGTAGTGTACGCGTACGGTATTCGGGTATCTAGATATAATTTGACAGGCCCTTTTGCGCAGCGTAGGGGTTTTATAGTTAATAAGTTTGAGATATAATAATCCGAGCACGCAGATATAATTCAATACAGCTGTTTTGATAACTATATCTCGAACTAAGGAGGGAAAGGAATCTATACGGCGGTAGGTGAGGGCTTTAGGGGTAGCGTGCCAAGGCCCGGCTCAGTCCGGAAGGGCCGAGCCGAAATTCCAAGGGTCCACCCTATCGCTTAGTCCTACCCCTTTCTGCCGCCGTAACAGGTAGTAGACTGGAATAGTAGTAGTCCCTGGATTTAGGTTCTGGGGTGGGCCGCCCTGACTTAGCAACAACTGCTATACCAAAAGGTGGCTTCACTACCACTACATAGATTTTTTCCTCTTTAGTTCGAGATATAGTTATCAAACGAGGTGTACTGAACGATATCTATACTCTCAAATCAATTATAATAATTCGAAGTACCTCGGCAATTGATTTGGGAGCACACATAAAAGCGGCATAACTGCTAGTTAACTAGTCAGTTAGTAGAAGTCGACATGGTTCAACACAATTCTCATCTCCACGTCCATCTTACCTATGCATGTGACAAAAACAAGCTATGAGATAGGACAAGGCAAGATGGGTGCAATAGAAGCGCTGTACATCTTCGACGAGCACAAGTACGTAAGTAAGAGCTTTCAGCGTTTCCATCGTATGCTCTGGCTGACACGAGTGCAGCACTCTACTCTTCGACCACGTATACACTGGACGACCAGCTGCCTCTTCGACAGTCCTCCCTCTCTACCTGCAACATGAACTGCCACGAACCAGCGTCATGCATCTGCCCTCCACGAACCCGCCTACCGTTCTCTTCTCCGTGATACATGACAACCTGCTGTTCCTATCGCCAGCATCTAGCGATGCCGAACCTTTGGTGGTACTCGAATTCCTGCATAGGGTCGCCGATGCTCTAGAAGAATTTCTAGGGAGTCCATTGCTCGCGACCAAGCTGTCAGCCAACTATGATATTGTCGCACAGATCATAGCCGAGGTGGCTGACTCCGGAATCATTTGTCAGGGAGATGCCAATGCTCTAAGAGACGTCGTGGAGACAGGACCAGGTGTGCTGAAGAACCTGCTGGGGAACGTTGGCCTACCTGGTGCAAGTCCGGCTTTTGGTCCAGCTGGAGGTCTGTCAAGAACACTGCAGCCCGCTCAGAGCGCACAAGGCTCAGCAATACCATGGCGGCGGAGTAATGTTAAACATACGAGCAATGAACTGTACGTGGACGTAGTGGAGTCACTTTCGGTGACCATAGCTCCTTCTGGACGACCACTATCGGCCTTCTCGAATGGCAGCATTGCTTTCACGTCCAAGGTCAGTGGAGTGCCAGACGTCCTTTTAAGTCTCTCAACGGGCGGCAAAGGTGCAGGTATGGGCACAAGAGGAGAGCAGTTGCGCAACGTCATGGAGCGTGTGGTGTTCCACCCTTGTGTGAGGCTGAGCAGATGGAAGAGCGAAAGTGTGCTCTCGTTCGTGCCGCCAGATGGACGCTTTGCATTGTGCGGCTACGAGACGAACTTGCTCGGGCCTGAGATGAACTTCACGACTTCGAAATCATCCTCAACCAAGCTTGACCTCCCAGCAACGATAGATATTACAACCGGCCTTGGTTCGGCTGGCGCCGACTTCGAAGTCCGCGTCAAACAGTCGTCAACGGGAACTTCAGCTGCCGCTGCCTCTCTACAGTCTCACCTCAGCTCATCGGGTCCTTCTGGCGGCTCGGCTTTCAAAGCCCCAGCAGGCTCCTCCAGGGCTCCTGCCTTAGAAGACGTCGCTGTTCACATTCCACTCCCGTCTGCCGTTCGTAACTTGAGCGACATACGCCCAACTCGTGGTGAGGCACTGTTTAATCCGACTGATGGTAGCGTCGAATGGAGAATATCACCCAAGGACTTTGGCCCTGGCGGTGCAGTACTCAGATGTACTGTTCAAGGGCCAATATTGGACAACAACGAGGATGCAACCTCTGGTATCGTCAACGGCATGACGGCTACGACTTATGACTATGACGAACAACCCGGCGCCCACCCTTCCAAGCAAGGCAACGCTAATGGGTCAAACGGTGGCGCAGTGCAGAGGAATTGTGAGCTGATGCCGAGCTCTGCTACTTTGAGCTTCAGCGTCAAAGGTTGGCTAGCAAGTGGGTTGAAGGTGGAGAGTCTGCTCCTTGATCACAAGAAAAGCCGCGGACTTGGAGCAGAGGTCAAGCCATACAAGGGTGTGAAGTACCTTACTGTTAGCAGGAAAGGCGTGGAACTCAGATGCTAGCCTGAAATTGAAAACGAGTAAATCGATCTTGCGGCGATCGTTCACGTTCATACCTGACTCGATGTCGTGACGCTGGTCGTCATGGTTGGGCTGTGGAAAAGTCCATGTAGGTCCACCAAGCCTCGCGCTGATAACTATTCGGAAGCGCATGCGAAAGCTCCGAGCTTCGACTTGAATCTCAAAGTGACCAGTTGCCTACTTTCCTCCTCCATCCATCCACTCAACAATCACCATCACCATCAACATGTCTACTCGCGCTCCAACACCCGACTTCCCCTCCCAGATTCCATTATCAGAAGCCATCTCCGACCAGCGTAAAGACTACGACTGTACTCCCTGCCGACTGATGGGCTCCGCAACATTTGTCGGTTTAGGCGCATACACTTACCACTCCGGCATGAAGCAGATGCGAGATCTCAAGGTGCAGCAGGAGATTTTGAACAGTGGGAGTCGGTTTGGGTTGGGTGCGAGGAAAGCGGCGATTTTGGGGATGAGTTTGGGGTGCGCTGGATTGGGGATGTATAGGCTCGTTAATTGAGTGCGGAGAGAGGAGGGAAAGGACGGGGAAGCAATGGAGGGTGCTATGGACTGTGACGACCCCGATGGCTTATCTGAAAGGAGGTATCGCTTTGACCGGGGACATGGGACTCGTCAGTGACAAAATGTCCCTGGCAGAACAGCGGATATCACAGAGTGATGAGGAGGGCGAAGGACTTGCGTGGTAGCATCAGGATGGCTTGCGGTTGCTGCAATAGGTGGAGCTGGGACAACAGAAGCTGTGCACTGATCACGCTCCTGAATCGAGGCATGAAGGCAGTGGTCTCGGTCCAGTAAGCACGGTATAATCACGGCGAGGTCAAGTGAGAACACAGCATCAATGGGACATATATTTGCGGGCATTCTGGCAGATGCCACGATATCGCACGCCTGGCCCCTGTGATAAGGCTTGGAATATTCTCCTGACCTCAGCAGAGATGACTGTGGCCCCTGGGGCCTTCCTCTACGACGCAGCAACCTTGACCGTGTGAGAAAGCCGTAAGAGCCTTGAGACAGCAGAGACTACAAGATGCTCTGAGACTTCGGAACATCCAGACTAATCAGAACACCTGGAAACCCTGGAAACCCAAAACTGTTGAGGACATGCAATGCAAACTGGCGGAACAATACAATCGCCCTCGGTCAATCGGATAAGTTACGACTGCCCGTTCCCACGCCTGCATCCAGACGTGAGGTCATCGGCAGGTCTTGTTGGAACGTTCGGAACGTTAAGGTTCGCACACTCAGATTTCGCACATAGAAAAGTGACAGGTAGTTAGATAGACAGTAGACACACACTCATTCAATTCCGTACTAGCAGTCACTGTCACTCGAGGTTGTCACCTATCACAACAGGTTATAAGCCCGGCGCACACAGCAGCGCCTTCAGACACCTCCGAATTGCTCGGCCTTGAAGCAATTCCTTCATCCACCAGCACTCCAGTGCCAGCTACAGCTGTCAAGCGTGGATAGTATAGACTCACCCAACATCAACAGGCCTAGGTCTAACAAAATCCTTACGAGAGACTCCTCGTTTTCTGCCTAGAAGAGCATGCTTCTCGGCGCTCTATCTAAAGAGGACCTTGAGGACTACGTCTTTAGCGACAACCTACATTACGTCTATCGAGAAGCCCATTCAACAATCAAGCGAGTTCGACGAAGATTTCAAACTCCGTATGCGCGCTTTCTGTAAGCACGACGTCCGGGCCTACGCTATCATTATCAGCCGAGTCGATCCCTCAATCCGACCTGATTTCGGCGGCGTACAGCAGCAGAAGACCCGCACGTGAGCTATACTGGGCAATAACATCTACGTACGCACCGTCGCTGTCGATCGATATCAACACAGCGGTTCTCAACCTATAGAACATTAGGATCAACAACAACGACACGCTTAAGTACTGCGAATACTTCCAGTACCACCTCCGCTGATACAATCTCGTGTCCGCCGGCAGACTGGAAAGGATCGGCAAAATCATACACGACGCCTCGAAAGACCAGCTTACGCTGATCTTTGTGATATATACAGTGTATTCGATGGTTAATGGCCAGAATTCCGGCAGCAAGCCGGACTCAATCATAAAGCAACGAGCCTTAGTGATAATGACCTTGTTGGCTGATTCGGCCGTGCCGTTTTGTTTAGGCGTGTATGCAGCTGAGGTGTCCATTTGTGTGCCTCTTGATCGGTTGAACGACTGGACAGGACAGTGCTGTTGATAAGTTCTGTGCCGAGATCTGAGAATGTCCGACGAGGAATCTTGCCATACTGAGTGCTCATTGGTTTAGACCAGTAAGCGTGCTCAGTGGTGGATTCGGCCTTGATGGTCAGAAGAATGGACCAGCGTTTACGCGATCAAGAGGCACGCAAATGGACACCTTAGCCGCATACACGCCTGAAAAGGTCATCATCACCAAGGCTCGCTGCTTTATGATTGAGTTCGGCTCACCGCCGGAATTCTGGCCATTAACCATCAAATAACGTATATGACCATTAGTTACGCTGTATAACTATATCACCAACTGCTTAGTGAATATCCGTACTGGAAAGGTGCCACACCTCCGTTTCCTTTAGGGCCTCGCGTCAACACCGCTCGCGTCAGCACAAGATGAAGAAGACAAGATCGACCTGACTCGCCCCCGACATTTCGGCTGCAAAGCCTACATTCCTAAGCAGCCGTCTACAACATCTAAGTTCGCCGAGCGAGCTGATATCGGATGGTTCGTCGGCTTTCAGGGCTAATCTAAGACAAGCTATCTCGGCAGACCAGTGCTTAAGTACTCACCACACGTTCAGTTCGACAAGAACCCGTTGTTTCAAGACGCGATTCAGGCTCCACCAGCCTATCTCTACCCTCAGATACAGTTCAACCACGACAGTGAACAGCATTCATACTACTACGTCAGCGCTCAGCCCAAGCCTATCGTTCAGTCACACACTGAACCTCTACACGCTGACTCATCTGCTGATTACACTGATCCACCTGTCAATCAATCAGCGCCACCGCACAGTTACACTGATCAACCAGCTGACCACCAGTCAGCACCTGTGATGAAATGGTAGCTGGGTTTTCCCACTAGACCAACTGGCTAGAAAAAAGGCACCTTGCACCGGGTTGGAAACCCGCGTGCAGCCCAGCTACATGAATCTCCAGCACCACATGACCCGCAGCCATATGACTGCCACCCCGCAGGTGACCAGCACTCTTACAGTACCACTGTACGGCAATTCAATGGAAGACGCCGATAACCAGGGACGCGTTAATCCGCCAACCTAAGGTATAAGGACGTGGTCGGCTACATGACTAAGCTTGGCTTCAACCGCGCTGCCAACGACGCTTGTCTATTTACGGCCAATTACGGCCAGCTTCTTGTTAGTTAACTACTTATCGTCCACGTGGACGACTTTCAGATCTCCGCGAGCACTCAGTCACAGCTCGACACCTTCATTAACAACATAAAGAAGCGGTACCCCATCAAGCTCATCGACACGGACCCTGTTCTTGGTATTCAAACCATCACATCTACGTCCAGTACTTCTCGCACGTCCAGCACGTCCACGTCCATCAAACTCGTCCAGAGCCACTACGTCACAGAGAAGCTGGAATTACCGTCCGAGGTAGGTGGTATGGTGAAGTCAGGTTCACAAAACACTTCTCTCACCCCGTCGAGATCCACTCGGGTCCAATCAAATCACAGAGACAGGCCGCCAGCGATTTCGAGACTATACACAAGATGGATATTCAAACGTCAGGTCCTCTCACAAAGACGGTGCGTGGTTCTGCAGCATAATGCACCAAATCGGTGGGGTATCTTCATCGATCAGCTCCTCGTCCGCCAATGCAGCGCAAACAATGTACCTCTCTATCCGTGCCCGTGCCCATTTCACACCACGCTCCCGACGTCACCTTGCACCGCCTCGACGCCCAGAAGATCTGCGCCGGAGCTCAGACCACGGCTCGCTCAGACATGCCTCCGCTTCCCGGCTCGGCCGGTGCCGCAGCCATCCTTACAATCGCTGCCATCGTTGATCCCCGAGATGTCGAAAAAGTCGGAGTAGGGCAATTTTCGCTTGCTGCCGGACGCCGTTCCGAGATTGAAGTTCGAGCTGGGGGTGTTGCTTCCATTGTTGTTGCGTCTGTTGTGGTTTGAGTGGCGGGTGCCGCGCGTCGGTCGCTGGATCCTTCGCACGGCTTCCGTGCCAGATGGGTTCGAAGCGGGAGTGAAGGCTTGAATGGCAGGTGCGGAGCCATCCCAGTCCATGTCGCCGTTTGTATCTTTGTCGTGGTTCGAAGAGGGGTACGGGTGGTTCGACTCGAAGGTGAAGACGGCAGATGACAGCGTTCTGTGCGCAGTGTGAGATTGGGGAGGCTCAGATACGACACGTCGTGCTGTGGGGGAGTTCTCTTGGGGCAATTCGCTGCTCGATACGGGGAGGAGTGGCTTTCTTTGCACCTCTGGGCTCGCGCTACGCTCGGTAGCCTTGTCGTCTTCCTTGACAGTCGTACTGCCTGCATCGTCCTCGTCTTCGTCTGCGGTGTTGCCGGCGGCCTGCCGTGCCGGATCTGTGTCCAGACGCTCGGTCGCCCAGCGCCTCACTCTCCATCCTTCGCCATCCATGAGCCCCAGATTCTCCTTGTCCAGAAATGCCAGCAGGTCGTCCAGGGCATCTTGATACCCGCCCGCTCGTGCACTGCTTTGACTGGCCACGGCGTTCCTGTAGAGATCGGTGACGCTCCTAGCAGCGTTCCTGAAGTCTGCGGCCAGATCATGTTCGCCTCGCTGGCGGGGCAGCGAGGTGGAGAGATGGCGCATGGAGTCCATGGCGTGTGGGCACGCAGTCGTCCGTGCAATGGAGAGGGGGAGGGGCGTGTCCGGGGTGTCTGCAGGGCACTTCTTTGATGCGGGTGCTGCCCGGTGCGGAGCGGACTCCTGCGGGCTGCTGTGTAATTAATGTGGCAGCGGCGGCGCCAGTCGAGTTGTGCGTTGGTGTAACAGGCAAAGAGTGGTGTAACAGGCAAAGAGTAGTTGGCTGTAGTAGTTGGCTGTGATCAAGGAGGGTCACGGGGGCTGGTGGTGGAGGAGCGTTGTAGCTTTGCTTTGTCGTCCTCCATCCTTGTTGGTGGCCGCCTCTCCAACGTGACGTGGGGCAGGCAGTCAGGCAGAGGCAGTCGTCACTGTTCACCTCCTCACTCCCCAACAGCCATGCGATGTGATGGATGCGTGTCGATGACTGTCGCCCGACGCATCATCACACGGCCGCTGCCCTCTCCGCCTGCCCTCCTCGGCCTCTTGGAGCATTCGCCGCAAACAGCATGGCTTCCGTCACATCCCTCGACCAGGACATGCGCAACTTGCGCCTATCACGCTATACTCCCCAGGCAGCGAACGAGGCGCGCGCGTGGATAGAACGCATGCTGGGCGAGGACTTGCCCTCTGCCGATCTGCTGGAGGCACTGAAAGACGGCGTCGCACTGTGCAAGCTCGCGAACCTGGCAGTGCAAGGCACGGCCGGCTCGATCAAGTTCAAGGCGAGCCAAATGCCCTTCATCCAGATGGAGAACATCAGCCATTTCTTAAAAGCTTGCGAAATGCCGCCGCTGAACATGCCAGCTCACGATCGATTCCTTACTGTCGATTTGTTCGAGCAGAAGGACCCAGCACAGGTGCTACAGTGCTTAGGCGCATTCAGCCGACAGGCCCACGTCCTCAATCCAGCCAGATTCTCGACCACCATTGGGCCACGAAAGTCGGGAGCAGCGGTGTCGCCCGCGACTCCAGGAGGAAACCACATGAATGGCGGCAGTTTTCGACGCAGACCCACTCCGACGAATCCATCCGCCGCCATGCCTTCAGCTACTCGTGCAATGAGTCCTGCGTTGACTGGAGGCTCGAGCAGTTCGCAGCAGTCGGCAACAAAATCGCCTGCCGGGCCAGTTAGTAGCTGGAGCAACCGAGCCGACGAGAACAAGACTACGCCAGCCTGGAACATTCATCAATATGGGTATATGGGTGGTGCTTCACAGGGCAATCAAGGGATCAATTTTGGTGCGAGGCGGCAGATTACTAGTCAAGGACCTGCAGTGCCATCGCTGGCCGAGAAGCAGAAATTACGAAAGCAGAAAGAGGAAGAAGAGGGGCGAGCGCGACAGCAGGCGGCTGACGATCGAGAGCGGCGGGCGAGAGAAGTGCAGGAAGCAGAGGCAAGGGCGAGACTGGATGAGGAACGCAGATGGGAAGAGGAGACCAAGCGAAACCGGGAGCAAGAAAGGCAGCTTCTGGAGCAGCAGAAGCGTGAATGGGAAGAGCAAGAGCAGAAGTGGAAGGAAGAGGAGGAGATTCGTAGGCATGAAGAGGCTGAGCTACAAGCTCAAATGAGCGTAAGCAAACCACCCGAGAAAGCTCGAGTGTTGAGCTCGAGCATTCTCCGCGGACAGACGCTCTCGCAGTGGAAGAAAGAGCAAGCAGTGCTGTCCGCAGTCACCGATGGCTCTCCCGAGTCTGCAGAGACGCCAGAACAACGAAGAGTCAAAGAGCTTGAACAGCAGCTTGGAGAGGCACGAGAACGAGAACGTCAGTATCAGGCTGAACGCAAAGAGCGATTACGCAAAGGCACGAGCGAGTCTGGGTCACGACCTGGCACAGCAGAGACTCCCCGGCCCGGCAGTGCTCAGCAGAGCGATGTCAGCTGGGCTGGCGATGAAAGGGAGTTTCTGCGAAAGTCAGACCCACCCGCTTCGCGACGTGCGCAAGTCGGCGCACCATGCCTGTCGCCCACGAAACCAGAACCTCTTCCAAGTCTGCCATCACGAGCACCGCCTGACCCAGCTGCCGAAATTCCGCCTCCGTCTTTACCAACGAGAGTGCAGCCATCGCCATTCACAAGACCTCTTCCTACACCACGACATGATCCACAACCCGAGCCCGAAGCTTTCGAGCACGAGCACCGTCAGCCGAACCGAACCGAGACGTTCTTGTCTACCGATCCCGCACCTGTCGCCAGCGGACCGCGCATCTCATCGTCACAAGAAGCCGGCGACACCTCGCTCGAGCAGCAACGACTGCGAGACTCTCGCGTCGCTTCTCAGCAACCGACCAAGGCCGGCGGCTGGGCCAGCAAGTCTCTCCTCGAGCGTGAAATGGAACGCGAACGCGAGAGGCAAAGGGAGTGGGAGACGAACCAGCACGCAACCCAGAGCGCTCCGCGAGATGCAAACGAGGGGACTCGGGCGGGCCAGAGCTGGGATGTCAATCAGTACGGTTACATGGGAGGTGATTCGATGAACCAAGGCTCGAGCGTGGGCAGCGGCATCAACATCGGAGGGCGCAGACCGATTATCGGGCCTCGACCGCAGAAGTAGACAGGCACGGCTTCTGTGAACAATTGATAGCATCGCGGCGTTTCCGCCGCGGAATGAATCGCGTGCATCGGAAGTCACCGCGTCGAGAACGGGACGGCCGGCGGATGTTTGTGAAGCGAAGCACAATCGAGGGGAGGGAGCGTCTCTCAAGACTTCCGGGAATGTGTCGTTGGGGATGATGTCGGCGGGATCGTCCCCCGCCGGCTCACCTGGTGACAACAGCGCTAGCTAGTTCTGCTTCGCCTTCGACCCCCACTCCCGGTCGCCAGCTCGGGTCATGCGTTCGTCGGGCGGTGAGGGCGAATTTCTCTCGCCACGAGCGACCAAGCGTTTCGCCGTCGTCGGAGAGAGAGCTTCGTGCTCTGTGTTCGGAACAAGCCAGTTCGCCCGCTGAACCACAGGTGTCGAAGGGCAAGCACACGCCGGCCCGGCTATCTGCTGGTAGCTCTCGCTGTTCTCCTGTCAAGGCCATTGACATGATGGCCTCGCTCCCCCTGGCACGGTTTCCATGCCTTCACGGCAGTCGACCGTGCCGTGCTCAGTCTCCTGGCCCGCCTCGGGCTCGGAGTGAGGCTGCTGTCGCACTCCCATCATCACGGTCGGTACTCATGCGATGGTCACGTCAACCCCTGCCCGACGGTCCAGCCGGCGGCCCTCTCACTCCCGGCGGCGGACTCATTCCCGGCCCGGCGGCCGGACTCGGTCCTCCCGGGGCGAAATTCGGCGGCATGCCGTTGGGCGGCGGGAAGGGCAGGTTTCCGTGCGGGGAGCTCGCGTTCGCGGGGGGAAACGGAGGCATTCCGCCCGGCAGAGGATTGAATCCCGGCGGAAAGCCAGCCGGGTGCGCGGGAAACCCGGGAGGAAGAGGAGGCATCCCTCGACCCCCGGGAGGCATCGGCGGGAAACCGGGGGGGAGCGGCGGCATCCCTACGAGCGCCGTGAGTCAGTATGTCTGTCGGAGATGGCATCGGCGCGCCCCCCCCCCCCCGTCGGTCTGTCCTGCGCGTCGCTCACTCACCCGGCGGTAGCTGCCCCGGCATGGGCGGAAAGCCGGGCGGCATCCCAGGAGGCGGTGGCCCCGAGAAGCCCGGTGGGCCGGCGCCAGGTAAGTGTGGCTGCATCGGCATGCTCTGCCCTTCGGCGGCGTACGACGACGTGATGCCGTCGATGACGGCTTGGGCTTTTTCGTGGCCGATCTGCTGGTAGTAGTCGACGACATTGCGGAGGTGGTTGCGCCCGCTGTTGTGCGCTTTCCGCACGCTCATGGAGTCGTGGGTGAGGTAGACGTCGCAGTAGTCGCAGAAGAACTTGGGCATGGTGAAGGCGGGGTGACGAGGCGAGGGTGGTGGCGGGGTTGGGTTGTGGGTGGTGGGTGGTGGTGGTGGTGGTGGCGGCTTCCCGTCCACCTCCCGCGCGAAGCCTTGCACAGCGGACACGACGCACCCATCTGCAATGCCGAGCACCTCTCCCGGCGCCCGCGACGCGCCGACCGCCTTCTGCCACATCCGACCCGGCGCGCCCACGGAGTCGCTGCAAGCAACGGCGGTGTTCGTGTACCGATTCACACGCTACGTGGCGTACATCTCGGGCAAGCAGCTGAACATCCTGAACGCCCCCCACACGCTGGTTCAGGCGCTCACGTTCACGCACGAACTGGCCGCCATCGCCGCCGACAAGGACTCGGGCAAGATCAGTGTTGCGGGCAGGCACGAGGCCTGGGTGCTGGAGCCGCGGACGGCGGGCTGGACGAAAGTGTGGTGGCAGAAGGCATTCACGCTGAGAGGGGCCGCGCATGGGGAAGGTGCGAGCTGGCTGAGCTGGGGAAGCGGCGGAGAATTGCTGGTGGCGGGGCATCGCGCCTTGCAGTTGTTCTCTACTGCTCCCGCCTCGCGCAGTGCATCGCCGCCGTCTGCCGTCGATGGAGGCACCGGCCAGGGACGGGCGGCGCTGTGGTCCAGGCCAGTCGCGTCTCCGGTTCGGCAGGCCGGCTTGAGCCCCAGCGCATCGTTGATCGCGACCTGTTCGCAGTATGATAGGCTCGTGAAGATATGGCGCCGGCTGTCCTTCGAGGAAGGCTTGTTCGACTACACATACCTGCCCCACCCCGGCGCAGTCACCCACCTGCAATGGCGGCCCGGGGACGACAGCGCCGAGGAGCGTGGCATGCGTGGCATGGGCCGGAGACTTGACGAGCAGCCCGAGGTGCTTTACACCGTCGCCAACGATGGTGTGTTTCGTGTCTGGCGCACGGGCGGCGCCCACGACCTGGACATACTGGTCCTGCATACATCCATCGACATGGTTGCCGCCATCCCGCACTCGCCGAGCGTGACGCCAGAGGGCGTGTCTGCGACCGCAAGGCCTGCTCGATTTGCCGTCACCATACCTGCAGGCCAGTTCTCGGCGGCCATCAATGCTGCTATCGGCATGCCCATCCACGGCAACATGAGCCACGCCAAGGAGTTCTTGAAGGAACTGGGCTCCAAGCACCTGGATGTCATCATTGCCTTTGATGGACAGGGCAGAATGTCTGCTTGGGGCGTGCAGAGCATCGGTCACAAGCGACGGCTGGACACCCCGACGCACGTGCAACCATATCACATCGCACACGCTGAAGGTCTCTCCATGCACCATTCCACCACCACCCCGGCCATTTCTACCTGCTGGTTCCAGGATGACAAGTTTCATCTGCTGTCGCATGCGATTCGCGGCAGTGGCGAAGGCAGTGGCGAAGGCAGTGGCGAAATATCTTGGTCGCAAGCTGCGGTCGAGACCTTCTTCTCTCCATCTGCGCCTGGTGCAGACAGGCTCGTTCGTGCAAGCATCTGGAAAGCTGCCACCATCTCGGAATGGGCAGCGTCTCAATCACAACCGAAGCTCAACGATCGCTCCATCTCCACCCAACATGATGACCACGTCGTGTACGCAATCCCTGCCGCCATGCCGTTCAAACCCAGCCAGAATTGCATCGTCAGCATCACGGAAACCGGAGTCGTGGCCTGCAATCTGACCAGCCATGGCCAAGACTACGAGCAGACGGTTGCGTTTGAAACGGGCATCGAGAACGTGGCTATCTTCACCGCGAGCTCGGAATTTGCCGCCATCGTCCCCAACGATTTGAAGTCGCTTGCCATCCTGGACCTCACGGATGGCTACCTGGAGCATGAACAGCAATTGGAAGACAAAGCAGAACATCTGCAGTGCTTTACCCCCGCTCCACGACACAATTATCTGGCGGTAGGTTATGGAACCCACGTCGACATTCTTGCTCAGGGGCGGTACGATGGGCGTGTCTGGCAGACCGTGAAGCGCGTCTCCATCGCCGGGCTCGGATTACGACTTGATCACATCGCCTGGCGCGCGAACGGTGGCCTCGTTCTTGCTGCGGGCAACGCACTTTTCATCGCCGGCTCCGAAGTTGAGCCCAAGCAGCTCGACACCGCGGCTCAGCGACGACTCGGTGTCGACATCGAGCGAGAGCACCTTCAGCTGCCTCTGCTCGCAACATGGCTCAAGAAGCCTTTGCCTGTATGGCATCCGTTGATGTTGGCTGATATCATATGCCATGGTCACTACGCAGTCGCGGCAACTTTGATCACACAATTGACTCGCAAGCTGAAGTTCTATAGCGAGGGCGATGACTTGTCGCTGACACTCGATGAGGACCCCGAGTATATCCTGCAAGAGTCTCGCGTGTCTCGCGTGGCACTTGACCACAACACTGTCGCCGATCTCAGGGAACAGCTGCTCGAGAAACAGCTCCCGCTGATCACCAGAGTGGAGCAGCAACGGCTCGGGCATGTCATCGACACCTGGCTTTACCTCCACGACCACGTCAACGGCCTCGACACTAACGCGCTTCGCTACTTGTTCGAATGGAAGCTGCAGCTCCTCCAGCATGACGGTCCTCTGGCCAACGGCACATCACAGCCTGATGGTGTGCACCACGAATTCGTGCCTCAAATGCATTGGCGCGAGATCACGTTCGCGTATCACAGCGCAACGCAACAGCCACTACTGAACATCCTGATCCTACATCACGACAACAAGATGACTTGGCATGCTGCACGATTGTTGGGTGTGACGTGCTGGCTTCGAGGTCGTGCCGCGCTGGAAAGTGTCTTCGAGCAGCTGGGACAAACGTCATATCGATCATCTCAGCCTCCAGACCCTGTCAACGCATCCATCTACTACCTTGCGTTGCACCGGAAGCTGACCCTGATTGCGCTGTGGCGGATCGCAAGCTGGCATCGCGAGCAGAGGACCACATCCAACTTCCTCAAGCGCGATTTCAATCAGGCCGAAGCAAAGACGGCAGCGAAAAAGAACGCGTACGCGCTCATGGGCAAAAGGCGGTTCCATTACGCCGCCGCCTTCTTCCTCCTCGCCGACGATCCTGCCTCGGCCATCAACTTACTTGCCGGCCAGTGCGAAGACATCGGCCTGGCCATCGCCGTCGCACGACTCTACTGTGGCGATGGTTCGCAGACCTTGTGGACACTGCTGGTGGATCGACTCATCCCGCAAGCGAGGAAAGACGGTGACCGGTGGCTCCTGAGCTGGTGTCACTCCGTCACGGGCGCCACGAGACGGGCGGCAGAGAACCTGGTCGAGCCACGGGACGGAGTGCGCAGATGGACACAAGACGACCCCGCCGCCATGCCTCTGTACCAGCAGCTGCGCAGCGAGACCAGCGAGCACGAGTACGCTGCCGTGCTGCGAGCCGCCCGGACATTCCGGAAGAAGGGCGAGTGGCTGCTCGCTCTTGACCTGGTCCGCGGCTGGAAGTTCCAGCCCGTGGCACAGCCGGTACCACATGGATCTGCGCCCGTGGCGAACGGCGTGAGCATCGGTTTCCACCACCACCACCACCACCACCACCTGCCCGCCCGTACCACTTCTCCGCAAGCCGAAAAGCCTTCCGAGCCGGCCTCTTTCCTCGACAGCTTCGCAGAGCCCACGCCGCTTCGGCCCGTGGACGACCACGCCGCCCGCGAAGCCCACGCCGCCGCGCTCGGGGCCAAGCTCCCCGCGAAGAACCCCTCGGCCGCCACGCCCGCGCCACCACGCGCGGAACGGACAACCCCCGAGCCCACCCGGTTCCACGAGCCCGATGCGAATTCCTTGCTGGACGCCTTCGGCTTCTGACGAGCCACACCTCTCACCCGCAACGTACCTCCTCCGCACGCTCTCCCCGTCCCCACGTCGCGACGTCGCATTTCTCGCGCCAAGGCTTCGCTCCCTCGCCCGGCCGGAGTCGCCCCGTAGATGGCTGGCTCTGCGGACGGCGCGGCAAGCCTCGCGGCCGGGAGAGGAGGCCACGTGGTTCCGAACGGGCGGAGACGGCGTCGAGGGGGGGGGGGGGGGGGGATGGCGCGTCGGGGGGCGGGGTGTGGGTGAGTGGTGGGAAGGACGGTTCAGTCACGAGCGGGCACGGGGTGGTCTGGATGGCGTCGGCGAATGAGTGCGTTTCGTTTGTGTCATTGGTCTCATGTTCGATCGCGACGGCTCATTTACATCTTGACCTCCGCGGCCGGACGCATCTCCATCATGTCCACGCCCTTCAGGATCTCGCTCTTCTTCGGCATCTGGCCTCTGCGCATGAGCTCGGCCGCCTGGATCATGTATGGATCCTTCATCATGGTCGCAACCGCGACGACCTCCTCGTGGCGGGTATAGTATGCAATGAAGCTTTGCTTGCCTTGGCTGACGTCCGTGTTGCCCTGGATGACGACGTCGTCGAAGCCGTTTGGCGTGTGGCCGCAGTATCGCAGTTGCGCTCCGAGCGCCGACCAAAAGACGGGAATGAAGGGCTTTGGTTTGGAGTGGGGATCGACGATGCTGCGCGCCACGCTTCGTCCGGCGTTCTGTGCGACATTCCAGTGCTCGATCCGAACGGGCTTGCCGTTCCCATCGGGTCCGTGGTAGGGGTAGGTGGCAATGTCACCAATGGCCCAGACGTCCTTCTGGCCTTTGACGGCGAAAGACTCGTCGACTGCGATCGACCGGTCCTTCTCGAGACGCACCCCACTGTTGGCGAGATAACCCGTCGATGGGCGGACACCGACACCGAGCACGACCAGATCGGCTTCGAGCTTCGTGCCATCTTTGAGGACGACGGCGCCGATCGCACCATCCTTCCCCGCCTCGCCCTTCTCGACCGATGCCCCCATCTTGAACTTGACCCCATTCTTCTCCAGCAGCTTCCGGAAGATGCTGCCAACTTTGGCGCCCATGATACGCTCCATGGGCTCACTCTCCATGCCAACGATGGTCACGTGGTGCTTCTGGCCGGCGAGTGCGTTGCCGGCTTCCATGCCAATGAAGGAGCTGCCGACCACGACCACCTTCTTGCCGCCACACTCGCCTGCTGCCTTGAGGATCTGCTGCACGTGAGGCACGGTTCGGAGAAGGAAGACGTTCTGCAGGTCGCCCTTGAGGCCGTCGAGAGGAAGTTGGTTGGGAGTTCCGCCGGACGCGAGGATCAGCTTGGAGTAGCCGAACTCTCTGCCGCTCTGGGTCTTGACCCTCTTCCCAGCAAAGTCTACACCGGTCACGGTATCGGTCACGACGTCGACGCCGCTGTTGGCGTAGTCTTGGGGAGTGCGCAGAGCCAGCTGAGACGCATCACCGATCAGCGCTTTGCTCAGCTTGGTCCTGTCGATGGGCGGGTGAGGCTCGTCGGCAATGGTGACGATGGTGCCGGGGAAGCCGGCAGCTCGGAGGCCGTCGACGGCACCAAACGCACCGCTGCCGCGACCGACGATGACGACGCGGTCCGCGCCGCGTGCTGGGCACTTGAAGTGCGGCTGGCGGCCGTTGGCCTTGATCTGCTCCGCGGTGGCATCGATGTACACCGCACCGTCCTTCTGCACGAGGTCGAACTTGCGGAGCGGATGGGGAGCCGGAGCATCTTCGATGTCGCCCGTGCTGACGTTGAAGCACGCTCCGTGCCACGGACAAGTCAGGCGGCCATCGGGAGTGAGGACGCCCTTGGCCAAGGGAGCGCCGTAATGCGTGCATCTGGGGGAGAGCGCGTGCACCTGACCGTGGACTTTGGCCAGCAACACTTTGCCGTCTGGCACCCCTTCCACGTCTGCCTCCTGCATCTGGCCGTTCTGGAGGTCGATGCGGGCCAGGCCCTGCAGCTTGAACCGGCTGGCCATGGCGCGCAGGGAGGTGGCGAATGCTCTGGGGCGTGGTGGGGCGTGGAGGAGGAGATGTGGGGAGTGGAGGAGAAGCGGGGAGCGGAGGAGCAGTGCAGGGAGAAGTGCAGGGAGGGACGACGGGCGTGGCAAGAACATGAACGGTCGCCGTCCCCGTCCCCCACACGCGCCTCCATACATGTCCGCACATACAACATCCAATGCCCCGCCAGCCGAGCTGAGTGGCCGCGGGGAGTGGGATGGACCGAGGTCCGATCCAATCAGGCTTGCGCCATTTCTCAGCGCTGAATGCCCGCGTCAGATGCACCTTCCCTCCTTCCACTGCCCCTGCCTCTTTCGACCAACCAACCCTCAGCTCTCCTCCGCGCCTGCCGCCCGCCCGTCGCTTCCTGCCTGAGCTTCCATCAACGCCTGCTACCGAGCTTCTTCCAGCGCCGACGACAGCCGGCCGGTCTGCATGGCTTTCTCCATCCATCCGCCGCTTTCTCCATCCATCCGCCGCCGCTGCCTCAGCCCCCACCCCGAGGCTCTCCCGTCTGGACCCCCAAGGCGCGAAAGGCGCGCCGACGCTGATACCGAGCATTTCCGCACGGCCACACATATCAATCATCGGTGGCCACATATATCAATAATCATTGGCGGCCACACATCTCAGTCATGGGCGGCCACATATATCGATCATGGGCGGCCACACATATCACTCATTGGCCCGTCCGACGTTGCAGCCCCGACACATCCACATCTGAAGCATCCTTCGCCACATGCGGCTGCCTGATGACCAAAGTACGCCTGTTGGAGCCTTCACCAACTGCCTCGCTGCAAACGGTATGACTTTGGTGCTCGAGACATGGCTCCGCCGCGGCCTCCACGCAGACTGCTCCCGAACTTCTCCCTTTGTGTCCGGCCATTGTCCCGTTTCAACTCGAATCGAACATCCCTCGGTGCGTCGAGCTTTCCTTCTACGGCCAGTGCTGCATACCAACAAAGGAGCTTGACGCCAATCTCGAAAAGCCCGGCTCATGTCGATGCGGAAGGCCTGGGGGCCCAGGTGCGTCGGGGCACAGGCACATGTCAGCAAAATGAAAGACGATCGGGGAGGATACTTAGACGTCCCTCTCCTCGCTCGTCGGTTATGACGCCGCCGCTGTAGCCGTTGCACCGCTGATATGCCGTCCATTCCACTAACCCCGCTTCTTGCCGGAGCTGCGACAGCGCTGACGGCTGCACAATGGCGATCTCAGTCGATATATCAAGTGGTCACCGATCGCTTCGCGCTCACCAACGGCTCGACCGCGCAGGCATGCGACTGGGGCAACTACTGTGGAGGAACGTGGCAAGGCCTGGCCAACAAGCTCGACTATATACAGGGCATGGGCTTCACGGCAGTTTGGATAAGCCCGGTGGTCAAAAACGTGGCCCACACACCTTACGGCAACCCGTATCATGGTTACTGGGCACAAGATATTTACTCGCTCAATTCCGCCTTTGGCACAGCTGCAGACCTCAAAGCACTCTCGGCTGCTCTTCACGCCAGAGGAATGTACTTGATGGTTGATGTTGTAACAAATCACATGGCATACAGCGGAGCCCCAGCGAGTGTCAAGTACGACACTCTGCTGCCCTTCAACGACGCCAAGTATTATCATCCTTATTGCCCGCTTGACTATAGCAGTGCCACAAGCACACAGAATTGCTGGATGGGAGATACTGTCGTATCGCTACCAGATCTGCGTACCGAAGATACGGCCGTGCAGAATGGCTTCAATCGGTGGATCGCGCAGCTCGTAGCCAACTACAGTATCGACGGTCT
The DNA here is from genome assembly GCA_016165855.1 of Pseudocercospora ulei. Classification (NCBI taxonomy): domain Eukaryota; kingdom Fungi; phylum Ascomycota; class Dothideomycetes; order Mycosphaerellales; family Mycosphaerellaceae; genus Pseudocercospora; species Pseudocercospora ulei. The sequence goes on from JACWNB010000003.1 coordinate 1,533,821, forward strand.
GCGACTCGACAGCGCCATGCAAGTCAACAAGGGGTTTTGGCCCAGTTTCATTGGAGCAAGTGGGGTATACGCGGTGGGTGAAGTGCTGGATGGGAATCCGTCCACCCTTTGCGCGTGGCAGAACTACATGCCAGGCACTCTAAACTATCCCAACTTCTTCTGGCTGAATCGCGCCTTCGCATCCACTTCGGCTACTATGACCGAGATCGCCAACAACATCCAGTGGCTGAGTTCGACTTGCACCGACGTGACTCTGCTTGGTAACTTCCTCGAGAACCACGACAACCCACGATTCCCGACCATCACGACCGACGTGGGCTTGACGCAGAACGCGGTGGCACTGACAATTCTCAACGATGGCATTCCCATCATCTACTACGGACAAGAGCAAGGCTTTAAAGGGCATGTCGATCCATACAACAGAGAGCCGCTCTGGACCTCGACGTACAATACGACATCTGTCATGTACACGTTCATCGCGAAAGTCAACGCTGCCAGGAATCTCGCCGTTCGCAAAGACAATACCTACGCTGCCACAAAGTCCAAGGTGGTCTACTCGGACACCAAGATTATGGCCACCTGGAAGCAGGGTCTCTTGTCGGTCTTCACAAACGCTGGCGCTGCTGGCAGTGCATCTGCAATCGTCCCTGCAGCTGAGACTGGCCTCACCAGATACACCAGTTACACCGACCTGCTCACGTGCAATGTTCTTTCCACCGACGAGAATGGAGCCCTTGAAATTGTCATCAAGTATGGCGCTCCACTCGTGCTCTTCCAGACGTCCGCGCTTTGGGGTAGCGACGCATGTGCTTCGACCAATACGGCACAAGCTCGAGCGAAACGTGCAGCTTCTCCATCCGCATTCACTTCCTCGGCCATCAAGTCTGCGACATGTGCGCCGTCATCTGCCACCCAGATCCGCTCCTCGACCATTTCGCCGTCGGCTGCCACGACCCGCTCAACAGCCGCGACCACTTTGCCTCCAGCCGAGCCCAGAGCGGCAACAAGCACGGCAGCGTCGTCGTGTGCCCTTCCCAGCCGCGTCGCCGTCACTTTCAACCACAACGTGACAACGGCCGGGCGCGAGAGCATCCGAATCGCCGGCTCCATCTCCCAACTCGGTCAATGGAACACTTCCCAAGCCGCAACCATGTCGCCCGTCACCTACACCACCTCGAACCCCATCTGGAACGCGACCATCCTTCTCCCGCCAGACATGTCCTTCGAATACAAGTTCGTCAAGATCGGAACCCACGGCCGCGTGTCGTGGGAGTCGGGCTCCAACCGCAACTTCACCACGCCTGCATCCTGTCCTTCCACGGCAATTCTGGACAGCACTTGGCAATGAGAGCGTTTGCAGGCGATCGATTCCAGCTGGGGGGGGGGGGGCATGCATGTACCGAACGGCCTCCAATCGTGTAGATCCCGCGCCGAAAAATCCACCGCCTTCTTCCTTTTTGACCCTTGGCTGTGGTGCCCGCCTGTGCGGGCTCTTTCGCCCACGCCATCCGTCAACCCCCCCGTGCGCGCCGCCTTCGCCTCCCGCGACGAGCGAGCCGTCTCTGCCTCGGTTGCCGACGGGCGGCACAGCGACGTCGAATCCCACTCCCGGCCCACACTCCACCGCCGCCGCCGCCGAAAGTCTGAGCCCGAAAGTTCCCGGCTCCTGCGATGCGACGCGAGAAAAAAGGATCGGGGGTGATGGGGGGGGGGGGGGGGAAATCCATGCATGCACTTCGGAATGGTGTCGTCACCTTCGTTCCGAAGCCGGCCAGCCGGGCGGCGTGATGCTGCTGTCCCATCCATCCGGAGCGCCATGCGGGAGAAAAACACACACACACACACACACACCGATCCCCGTGCATCGGAACCGCTGCCTCGATTCAAAAGGGGAGCAGTTCTCCGGTGAGCTGCCAGTGAGTCATCTTGTAGACGAACATGGCCGCAGCCTCGGCCTTCTCCTTGCCCTCCAGGCGCGGCGTGGTGCGCACGCCAATGGTGCACCACTCGAAGGTGTACTCTCTCTCCTTCACCCCCTCTACCTCTGCGACCTTCTTCTTTGGCTCACGATTCGGCCGCGGCCGCGAAGGTGATTTTTTGACGGGCTCGGCGTTTCGAAGCGGAGCGGCATCGTCGTTGTGGGAGATCTCGAACAGATTTGGTCGGACCTCGGCGTCTTCGTCGACTTCCATTTCGTCGTCCGAGTTGATGTCGAACATGCGGAAGGTGGACGGGGCGTCGCCCAGTCGGTTGTGTGGGATGGCGACGAGGTCGTCGATCTTGACGCGCTTCAATGCGCGCTCGATGGTATCCTTCGGCCCCGCATCCTTCCTCATAGCTTTGAGCTGCTCGTCCACTTCTTTGAAATTGCGCAGCTTCGTCATCCTGCGGTCCGCATTGGGCTGGCGTGGTGCGGGCTGTGGTGTCCAAAATCGTCTTGGTGTCGCGGACCGTGCCATCGAGCGGCGCATGACGTCCCGGATTCGGCGTGGCTGACGTGCAGGCGTTGGCTCTGGAACGGCGACAGTCTCTTCGGTAGGCTCGGTGTACTCGGTGATGGTTGCAAGACTGCGCTCCGCTATGCGGGCCTGTGCATTGGTGTCGACTTCTGCCTGGGTGGGCTGCACGCTCTTTGGGGTCTGAAGGGCGGTGATGCTTGGAATTTCTGGCTCCGGCTCCGGCTCTGGTGCCGGCCGCTTGCGTGATGCTGGCAACGTTCCGGCTTTCTGTCGCTCAGTTGGGGGTTCTGGAGTGGATGTCGGCGTCAAGGTATTGCGTGCTGAGAATGGAGTGGCCAGAGTCCGGAACAGCGATCCAAGAAAATGTGCGCGGTGATGAGGTGTCTCTTTCTGTGGTGTGTCGGTTTGAGGTGGCTCGATGGCCACTGGAGTGCCTTCAAGGAGGTTGCTCGGCGAGAATTCGACGTTGCTCAACTCTGGTTGTGCGGATATTGTGGCGACTGTCGAGGCGACTTTCGATGACTGGGTCGCTGTAGGTGTCTGTGAAGCCAGTTCGGCCTTGCGGGCGTTTTCTTCCTGCTGCATTTTGAAGAGTCGTTCTGCCAGAAAGCTGTCTCTCAGCCGGCTTGGAGTTGCTGTCGCGCGCTTTGACAGTTCGTGGTTTCGCAGTTCGAGGTCGCGGTATTCGTCCTCGAGGTCGCGGATTCGCGCTTGCAAGTGCTGTTCGCGGTCGTAGAAGGCGGAAATCACCGCGTCTTTTTGAGACTGAGTCAGCTCTTGGATGTATGCGCGGTCGCCGGCAGCAATGCGCTTAATCGCATCAATGGCGCTGAAAGAAAGCGCTTTCTTGGATAATGCTTTCTTGCGTGTGCTTGCTTTGGAGATGCCATCTTTGGCTGTTTTTGACAATAAGCAAATGAATAAACATGCATGTGAAATGTGTATTGTAAATGTGGGGCGACCAACCACTTCTCTGCTCCTCAGGCGCGACGGAAGATGCGCGGGACGAGGCGATTCTGGTGCTGCGTCGAGGTGCGCTGGCCGCTGGTCGAGCTTTCTTGGGTGCCATTGTGCGGGTGTCGGCGGTGTGTGGCAGCGGGGGCTGGTGTTGGGCGGTGTCTGGGCGGTGTCTGGGCAGTGTTGGGCGGTGTCTGGGCAGTGTTGGGCGGTGTCTGGGCAGTGTTGGGCGGTGTCTGGGCAGTGTTGGGCGGTGTCTGGGCAGTGTTGGGCGGTGTCTGGGCAGTGTTGGGCGGTGTCTGGCAGTGCTGGGGGATCTCTGGCAGTGTTGAGCGGTGTTGGATGGTGCTGTTTGAGGTTCGCTGTCAATATAGGCCGCAATGATGTATAACTCATAACTCACAATCAAATGTGCAAGGTTCGCGGTCATTAAGTCACCATCGGATTGTGTGAAGTTCGCGGTCAATACGCCACAATCAGATGTGTGAGTTTGGAGCAACAAGTTGGAGTGAAAGCGACGCGGAGCTTGGACGTGCTCGCGTTTACGCGTTGTGATGGCAGGTACGCAGGAGAAAGCACATACAGTATGATGATGACTAGTTCGACGTAAATATAAGCTTAACTCCGAGGATATTCGAGGATATGTATGTACATCGTTCCGTATGTACTGACTGTACTATCCGCCATGACTCAACCACCACGCAAGACCCGCGGGCATATGGTCTTTCAGCATCTCCGGTCTCATGACGCGTAATACGGCTTCGGGAAATCAATGCTTGTGTGCTTGCAGATCACAGGCCTGTCGGTCGGCTCCTGGTGGTTGAAGATGTTGCCATCGAAGCTCATGGTTGTTCAAATGCAATTAGTTAATTGAATCTACTGTCGGTTACGTCAAGCTCATCACTCAATCCTCATCCATGCCCATTCAATCATAGCCCAGCCTCTACTTTGAGCCTCCAAACCAGCTTGAGATGCCACTCTTGGTTTTGTCGGCTCCCTGTGATCAATGTCAGCGTGCTGTCAAGCTTCAGGACATCATTCTTCCTGCTTCGCTCCTCATTCGGCGTGGTGGTCGCCGCCAGCCGATTCGCGTCACTTACCTCGGTGACCTTTTGGTCGAACTGATCGATTGCTTGGTTTGCACGGGCAGAAGCATCCTTTGCAGTGCTGCTCAGCTGGGCAGCAGCGTCCTTGCGGTATTGCTCGAGCTGGCCCTCGACTCGAGCAGCTTCGCCTTTTGCGTCACGGTAGAGCCGATTCACCTTGCTCTGCGCCTCCTGGGCGTATGCCTCTGCGTCTTTCTTGACCTGCGTGCCCGAGCTGGAAAGATTCGACTGGACTTCGCTGGACAGATGGGAGGCGTCGGCTAGGGTCGGTTAGCTTTGCGATGCGGCTCCAGAGTCCATGCGATGTGACTGACCCTCAGCCTTCTTGCGGGCGACCGTTGGGTCCCCGCCGGCCTGGTAGAAGTAGTAGCCGGCGCCCGCGAGAAGCGCGGCACCACCGAACGTGACGACGCGGTTCGACATGACTGCGTGTCGGTGAGCTGCGTCGTGAGAAGCGCGGGGCGAGATGGAAGGGTATGGTGGATTCGGGAAGGGTATGATGGATTCGGGAAGGGTATGATGGGTTTGGGAAGGGTATGATGGGGTTGGGAAGGGTATGATGGGTTTGGGAAGGGTATGATGGATTCGGGAAGCGTATGGAGTCGGTGAGTGCCCATCTCGCCGTTGCTCCTCCCCACCAAAGCAGAAGCAGAGCTGTGGCGTGACGTAGCCATGAGCCACACCGAGGGGACTGTGGTACTTGACGGGAAGCGTGAAGCCCGGCAGATATATTGAGTCAAACAACTTAACTACCCAGTTACTCCACCGCGTCTCGCCCCCACCGACAAGCCTCCGCTGACGATGTCGGCGCCGACGACCGACTCGCCCCCAAGCTCGTCCGCCGAGCCGCCTGCCGTCCAGCCGCAGCCAGCGCGCAGAGGCGTCCCTTCGGTGGGCGAGCCGCTGGTGGACGCCGGCGCCGCCCGCCCGATCAGGCAGCTGCAGCAACACAGGTGACGCTCCTTTCACCTGCCTTTCATGTGCCTGCCTTCGCCGCTGCGGCCTGGTATATTTACCCCACGCACCGGCCATGTCCGAGCCGTCGTCCTCCGCGACGCCGCTCCCGAGCCCTCCCCCGCCCACGCAAGCGCACACCATCGTCCTTGTCGACCGCACCATATCCCCGGCGCCTTCGTGGCAAGGCGAGACTCCTGCTGAACCGAGTGACAGTGACAACCCGGCCGGGCCCGTCGCTGGCACGCTCTACGAGCGGCTGGCCAATTCCTCCACGGGTCTCAGGCAGGCAGGTCGCCAGGTATACAACAAGCAGAAGTATGCCCGGTACGGCCAGGACCGCTATCAGGTGGAGGAGGCCTCGCCGCGGCGAGGCACCGATGAGACTGGCGGGAGTGGCGCATCGGGAGCGTCGGACCAGGAGACGTCCACGGCGATGGAAAAGGGCGACAGCTATCTGGGACGGGCACAGAGCAACCTCGAACGGGCTCAGTCGCGGCTTCGGTCCAAAGCCAAGGGCGTCTACAAGCGGAAGAAGAACCTGGGCAGGGGCGATCAGGAGGACGCAGTCATTGACATTCTCTGCGAGAACCAGCGCGGCATGTTCTTCTTCGGCGTTCCGAAGTACTCTTCGGCTTCTCTGTTGCCGAGCGATCCGAAGCCGTGGCAGAACGGGCAGTTCAGGACGAGCCCAGTCGACATTCGCAATGCCCAAGTTCCCGACCCAAGCTGGGAGTGGGCCTGGAAGAGCTGGTATGTCGACATGAGCCGAGACGTGGACGAGGAGGGCTGGGAGTACAGCTTTGCCTTTATCGGTCGCGGCGGTGCCACTTTCGCCTGGCACGGTAACCACCCATGGTTCCACAGCTTCGTGCGGAGGAGGAGGTGGCTCCGGATGCGGAAGCGCAAGAGCCAGTTGCATAGAACGCAAGAACCCGCTCACGAGCTAACGTCCGACTATTTCACCATCCATCCGAGAACGATACGATCCGCAGATGTGCTCGGCCGAAATGCATCGGGCACACTGGTTAGTCACGTGGCCCAAGGGGAGCCCGTCGTGGATGTCGAGAAAATAGACATTTTGAACATCGCGGATCTGCTGCTGGCTGTCCGCAAGTCAACACTCGATCGAGAGAAGCTCGTCGCGGTACGCAAATTCACCGACCAGGCTGGCGAAGAGCTGTGCTATCTCCCTGAGCGCGTGGAAGAGATCATGGGCATGCTCATCTTCCAATCTTCCAGACGCCAGCTGTTGAGTGACCTCATATCCCGGCACCAGCAGTTGCGAGCGGAGCAGGACGATTCGGCCGAGCGTGGACATGGCGAAGATCTGCAACTCCAGCAGGAGCATGATCGCAAGGCACGGCATGCTGGCAACCTGCGCAAGGCGATTCATGTAGCCGAGGAGCAGGTCAAGAAACTTGAGTACTGGTCGGATATTCGAGGAATCGCTGGTTCTGCAGGCGATCGGGAGGGCGACCACATCGAGCCGAGCTTCAAGAACCAGCAGCCTGCCAGTGCCGGCACACCGAGCCTCTCCAACGGCAAAGGCAAATCTCCGATCGCAGAGTACGACCGCACGAAAGATGGCGACTCGCGCTCGACGAGCAGAAAGAGTTACTCTTGGTTCGACACCGAATCGAAGGCAACCAAGAGCTCAAAGGGTAAAAAAAGCATCCTCGAGGAAGATACAGAACCCGAGCGCTTTGTACTTGCTCCAGAAGAGCAAGATTCCTCACAGTCCAAAGGGCAAGCCCGTGCCACCACTCTCGATGGTGTCGCCGAACCTGCTACGGAAGACCAGGACACTGTTGAGGAACTGATATTGCCCCATGCGGGCGCTCGCGGCGTCGGCAGACGTAGCGCCCAGGTCGTCGAACCAGTTGCGCTTGACTCTATCAGTGAGCACAGTCCCACCCAGTTCCAATCACGGTTGCCGTCTCCGAGTGTCCAGCCTCTCGGAGATGATCACGGAAGCGCGCAGGCCGGCTAGCAAGTCTAGACGGCAACGAGTGTGATAATGACGACAGGGGCGAAGATGGCCAAGCCGACGGGACCAAAAGTCCGGTCGACAGACCAAAAGTCCGGTTGACAGAGAGACAAGCCAGTCTCCGGATTCAATCCGCAAACTTATGGTGCAGATGCGATCGCCTAAGATCTGGATCGACCACGCTCTTGGCGGATTGTTGCTACCCTAGCGAAGCATCAACATTTCTTTCTTCGGCTGTCAATCTGGCATGGTGATATCATGGGTTGGTCCTAGCGAGGGCGTTTCACGGCAAGCAAAAGATGTGCGGCGGGAAGGCAGAACAGTCGAGGGAAAGTTGAAGCATGACCGCGGCGGCAGTACATGGAGTGCATGGTTTCCTGTTTACATGACCATAGTGCATAATCGATTCGGTTTCCTACAGGCCCTTCGTGGCGCCCTGATGCCTGGTGCCACGTACTGCCCGCCCTCCCTTCCTGCGCCCCCAGGCATGAACGGCGCAACAAGTCTGCCCCAAGGCTGGTCCCGCGACGCGCTGCGCCGACTGCTCGCGACAATGAGTTGCAATGCTATTGTGCTCTCTCTGCACTGGCTCGTGCTGGAAACGTGGCTGGCTGGCACTTCTCACTCGGGTGGACGCACGGACGCCGTTGTCGAAATTCACGCCGCCCTCCATCCACCCGCTCCTCACAGCACATCGACGGCGCGAAGAGTGTTTGCTGCCGCGTAGCAGATGTGTGCTGTCGGCGAGGTTCGGGCGGTCATCTGGCCATGCTTCTGCCCGGGTTGGCCCACGCCATCACCAATGCCACGGGCATGACGTGTGACGCACAATAGCAGCCATTCAAGCTATTCACGGGGGAACAATCGACCATTGTCCCTATTGTACGCGGTCCAACTGACAATGGCCGGTCGTCTGACAATACGTGGGTCGCCGTCGGAACATCCATAAGTATTTGGCTCGTTTCCCTCTGCTTCCTGTTTCTTCCCTCGACATAGCCAGCCAGCAGCACGCTCAAGCACAGCGACACATACCACACCACACCACACCACACCACACCAGCTCGCACCAGCTCACACCAGCTCGTACCAGCTCACACCAGACCGCTGCAGGCATCCAAGCTTCCGACACACGGCACACGGCTACCTCACCCACTGGCACTTCAAGCCCACCACAACACCAGAGAGTTCAGCATCATCAGCGTGAAGTGCATCGGTCACCTTTCAAGCACAGCGAGAAAGCAGAGCAAGACAAGCACACATCTCTTTATTCCACAGCAGAACAAGTGCATCACGACTGTTCTCGCTCAATCCCTACTTCTACCAACATCGACAGTCTTCTCTCAACCCCAGAGGCTGCCCAGCAAACCATGACTTCCTCCTCCACCGCCACCACCACCACCGTCGGCACTCCAGCCACCCTCTGGAAGTGCAGCGACCGTCTCTGCAACACGGGTCAGACCTACAAGCCTCGCGCTTCCGAAGGCAGGAAGGTGGTCTCGGACTTCTTTGGCCGCAACAAGAACGCCACCAAGGCCATCGACGACGACGTCTGGCACTGGCAGTGCCGCAAGGGCTACCAACGCGCCAAGTACGCAGCAGACAAGGCGGCCAAGGAAGGCGACTTCGCCAAGCAAAAGGACTTCTACATGTCCCACCTGCGCGATCAGTTGATCCGCATCAAGCTCTGGCGTCCCGCGGCCACCTTCACCGTCCAGCTGTCCAAGCCGGCCAAGGCGAGGCTGGACAGCTACCACAGCATCCTTCGCCGCAACGGCAACGACGTGCAAGCCGCCGCCGACCAAAGCGCCGCCGCCCACGCGTCTGGCAGGTCCAGCGCGGCTCTCTTTTCCGCCCTCGCCAAGGGCCTCAAGCCCGACCACGCCGAGCACATCGACACCCACTTCGCCGGCGGCGGCGCGGCCACCGCCGACTTCATCCTCGATACCATCCTCCCATGGATCGAGCAAGAGTTCGCCGCCGGCCGCATGACGCTGATGCCGCCCATCGAGTTCCTCATCAGCGACCCGGCGCCCGGCGAGGTCAGCACGGACCCGGCCACCAACTACGACCGCTGGGCGGCTCACGTGGACGGCACCGACTACGCCGCCCCCGTCGCCTCCGCCACCACCGGCCAGAAGCGCGCGGCCGAGGGAGACGCCTCCTCCTCCTCCTACTCCTCCTCCGAGCAGGTGAGGCCCGCCAAGCGGGCCCGCCTCGTGCTCAAACTCACCCCGCGCCGCCCGCCCATCAAGCTGTCGCTCAAGAAGCCGGCGCCGGCGCGCCCGCCCATCATGCTCTCGCTCAAGAAGCGAGCGCCCGCCCCGCCGCCCCCCACCACGCCCGTCTCCTTCCGAGACCCCTTCGCCGCGGAGCGTGAGCGCGACCGCGACCGCGACCGCGACCGCGAACGCGACCGCGACCAGCGCGCCGCGCGTGAGCTGCTGGCCCTCAACACCACCCCCTCACCCGCGCCGCGCCTCCGCCTCCGCCTGGCCCGCCCTCCCGCCCCCGGCCCCGCCCCGCTGCCGCTCTACCGCCCCCCGCCGCCCCCCGTGCCCGCCCATCTCCTGGGCAGACCCCTGCGGCCCGCCGTCACGCCCCGCGCCCCGCGCCAAACTGACCCCGACCCCGACCCCGACGACACCGACCCCGACCCCCGCGGGCCCATCATCACCCGCGGCATGGTCTACGCCGGCGCGAAGCGCAAGCGTCCTCGCGAGGACTGAGCTTGGTGCTCTGGGGGACGGGGTGGTTGTTTCTGTACATAGTCATATTCCGCTTCTCCGAATGCATTTGAGGTTCGGCATGAATCACGTGGTGCGTGTGTGGTTTTTTTTTTCCCTCTCCCTTCTTCTTCTTCTTCTTCTTCTTCTTCTTCTTCTTCTTCTTCTCCCGTCTCCTCCTCTCACGTCCTTGGGTTGCAAGCCACATCACTGGCTTGCCTGAGATCTCACGCGATAAAAAAAAAGCTTTTCCACACACTCTCCGCTGCTGCTGCTGTGGCGCGAGGAGGCTGCGCACGGTCACGGAAAGAAAAACCTTGCTTCACGTGTTGTTGTTTTCCCCCGCTGTCGCGCTTCCACACCGCGTGTGCTTTGAGCGCGGGACGCGCGGGACGGGAGTGATGGGCGGGAAGGAAATGATGGGGGGGGGGGGGGGCGTGAGTGCGTGGTGTGACGCGAGGGGCAGGTGGTGAGACGTGATGTGTGAAGTTTCATGTGGAAGGAGGGGAGGAGACTTTCTCTGGGAGAGAATTCGGAAGACAAGCACGGTGATGATCAGGACCAAAAAAAAAACGACCGTTCCGTGTCATTTGGGAGCTGTGCGGCGACAGGTCATCGAGGGTGATAGCCGGCGGCGAGCATACCAGGCTCCACCGCTCAGATCCGTGGGATCTGCACCACCCCACAGTCCGCTGTACATCTCGCATATGGTGTGGCCAGAGGAATGAATCGAAGCTCGTCGGTTCGCGACGCCCCGCTGCTGCGAAGCCTCTCACGTCCAAGCCCGTACCTCGTTCCACCGTGGCATGGGCGGAGCGGTACCTCTGGTGATCTGCACCCGAGAGTTCACCTGGGTGGGCCCTTCTTCTTGAAGACCTTGGCTCACGTGAATCTCACGAGCGTGTGATGCACTTCAACGCGTTCGGCTTGCGCGCGCCGCGTCCTCTTCGAAGACGTGTCTGCCCATGCGTGTGTGGTTGAGATGGCTTCCTTGCTTCCGCGGGGCATCGTGCGTGAGGGGATGCGACTGCTGCTCGAGCGTGAGGCTGCGACACGATCGGGCGTGTGTCTCGACGTGACAGACTTCGGCGGGAATGCAGCTAGCCATCGAGAAGCTGCAGGAGGATCTCCGGAAGAGGCGCGAGGCCCTGCTGGTTGATGGCCGAGACGGGCACCGAGTGTAATGTTCGCCGCCAAGCGTTCTCTTTCCCGCTCGGGTGCCCGTCCTCGCCAGCTTGCACGCGCTTCAGATAAGCGCGCAGCTGGGCAAAGTTGGCCTGTGTTTCCGGCAAGTCGGCCTTGGTGGCAACCACGAGCCACGGTTTGCTGCTGATGGGCGCAAGTGTCAGCGGTGGAAGGTGGCGAGCTGGTGCAGGATCAAGGACGATCGTGGCACCGGCTTCCGGCTCCGGCTCGGGCGCGAAAGGCCGGTATGCGTGGTCGGGCTCGATCTCGGCTTCTCGCGGGTGTGTCCGCTCGGTGTCGGCGTTGAGCTCTCGTTCGCGCAGGTGTTCGTAAGCGCGCACTTCCTGCCACAGGCCTTTCAGTGCGTCGACGGCGTCTCGCGCGGCCAAGTCCAGCACGAAGGCAAGGACTGCGGCGCGCTCGATGTGGCGGAGAAAGCCGAGTCCCAGCCCCCGATCAAGATGCGCGCCGTCGATCAAGCCTGGGATGTCGGCGATGGTGAGGTTGGGCCGGGGCTCTCGCCGTCGCGGGTTGGTGTCGAGCGCGGGCCGGCCCGTGTAGTCGTCCAGGACCAAGGTGCCGATGTTCGGAGTCAGGGTGGTGAAGGGCCAATGGCCGACTCGGGTTCGGGAATTGGTCAGGGCGCGCAGGAGCGTGGACTTGCCCGCGTTGGGCAGTCCAACCAGGGCGACATCGGCAAGCAGCTTCAGCTCAAGCTGGAGGTCCAGGCGCATTCCGTCGTGGCCTTTGGTTGCGTACTGGGGCTTGGGCACGGATTTGGTGACGAAGTGAGGATTGCCGAGTCCGCCCAGGGCGCCGGCGGCCACCAGGACCGGCGTGGGCGTGGGCTGGTCGAGATCCAGGCGCAGGGGCGGCGGCGGCTGCGCGGACGCCCGACCGCCGCTGCTCGGCAAAGGCGGCAGATCGGCCGAGGTGAAGTGTGTGCGCAGGGCGCCCGGGTACAGCAGCCAGCGGTCTGGTCGCCACGCGCCCGGCGCAGGCGGCGGTCGGCCGTCACCGCCCGGGCCGACGCTGCGGAGGTCGGCGTCGCGGGGGTCGTGGCGCCGGATCTCTCGCACGACGGTGCCGACGGGGACGGTGATCAGCAGGTCGTCGCCTCGGGCGCCGCCCTTCAGACTGCCCTGGCCGTTCTGCCCGCGCCCGGCCTTCAGATGGCGGCGCCGCGCCACTTTGTGCAGGCTGGTTTCGCCGCGCACCGCCTGGATGTACACGCTGCCGCCGGCGCCGCCGTCGCCGCCGTTCGGTGGCCCGTCGGCGATGTACTTCTCGCGGCGGAAGGAGATGCAGCCGTGCCCGCCCGCGCCCGCGGACACGCTCAGGGCACACGCGTCGGTAAACGGGGCGGACGAGTAGTCGGCCGGCGGGGGGCTCGGGGGCGGGGGGCTCGGCGGGCTCGGCGGCGGCGGGCTCGGCGGCGGCGGGCTCGGCGGGCGGCTGCAGCTACTGCGGCGGCGGCGGCGGCGGCGGCAGCGCAGGCGCGTCGGCGGCCAGGAGGCGGCCCGCGGGGTGTGGCGGCAGCCCGCCGAGGCTGCTCTGAGGGCGAACATGACACGCGAGATGCCGGCGGCGGCGACGGGCTCAGGCCATGTGCGAGCCGTCGAACCGGAGCGCGCCGTTGTGCTCGTGGGCCCAGCCGAGGCATCTCGGGCGGCGCCCCGCGAGAAGACGATCGGCGCCGGCGCGTGCTGGGATGCGGCATGGCCATGACTTGGAGCACGCTGCCCCCGAGCATAAGAAGATCCCATGGCGACCACTGCGTCCGGCCGCGAGCGCAGCCGTCTGTCCTGCTGCTAATCCCGTCTGCCCCCTCCTGTCCCCGCGCCCCGCCACCCCCCCTCCCCACCGCCATCCCCCCCAACCGCCATGGCGGGCAGGCTCCTCGCTCCCGCCCTCGCCGGCGCCCTGCTGTTCGCGCTGACCGCATCGCCGGACCGCGTGCGGGCGCCTCTGCTCGCGCAGCTCCAGCAGTACGTGTCCGTGGAGAATATCCAACGCACCGTCACCGCGCTGAAATGGCTCCTGGCCGTGGGCGTGATCCAAGACCTCAACCGGCGCTTGACCGAGCTGGCACAGAACAACTTCCGGCTGCGATCGGAGAAGCACCGCTACCACTGGCCCACCGAGGTCGCCGTCATCACCGGCGCAAACGGCGGGTTTGGCAGCCTCATGTCCAAAGACCTCGCGGCGCGGGGCGTGCACATCATGGCTCTCGATATCCACGACGAACCGAACCCGACCTTCCGAGCGTACCCCAAGATCCACTACTTCAAGTGCGACGTGACCGACCGTCAGGCCGTCGCAGATGTCGCCGCCCAGATCAGGCAGCGGTTTGGCGATCCGGCCATCCTGATCAACAACGCCGGCATCTCCAGCGAGGGGCCCATCCTCGAGCAGTCGGAGACGGCGCTGAAGAGGGTGTTCGGCATCAACATCATTTCCCACTACTACACCGTGCAGGAATTCCTTCCCGCCATGGCCAAGAAGAAGAAGGGGCATGTCGTCACGATTGCCTCCATGGCATCCTTCGCCACCACGGCAGGACTGGTTCCATACAGCAACACCAAGGTCGCTGCGCTTGGCTTCCATGAAGGTCTGGTCCAGGAGGCACGCGTCTTCCTCAACGCTCCCGAAGTCAAGTTCTCCGTCGTACACCCATCCTTCGCCGCAACGCCCATGGTTGCGCCATTCAAGGCGCAGCTCGAGGCCGGCGGCGCGAGAGTCATCACCGCCGAGAGCGTCGCAGATGCCGTCGTCAAGCAGATCTTGAGCTGCAGGGGCAAGCAGATCGTCATCGCAGGAAACCTTGGAATCGCAGTCTGGCTCCGATCGTTCCCGCTGTGGTTACCTCTGGGCATCTTCCAGCTTGCCGACCGGAGGACCAAGGTACTCCAGAGTCACTGTCTGAAGGCATGAGAGCTCCTGCTGATCCGTCTTTCTTTTGTTTTTCGACAGGCCGCATACGACAGGATATTGCCCCGCGTGTCGACCAGGAAGTGATTCAAGCGTTGCGTCGACCAGGAAGTGATTCGGGCGTTGCGTCGACCAGCAAGAGGGAGTCTTGCGTTTCTATCATGGTTCATGTCAGCAGAACGGCAGTCCTAGGAAGTATCAGACAGTCACACATACCGTAGAATAATCGATAGACTCTGCAACGGTGCATGCGAGTTGGAGTTGGCTGCCGGAGGGAGTCTCGTTCATCACTGTCCCCCATGCTCAACGGCATCGGTGCCCCACGCAGCCACCGAACCCTTCCCCCACCCCCCCACCGTCGCCTGTGCCTGTGCCCCGCGTGCGGAGAGCGAGTTCCTAACCACCACTCTTCGTCTCGTCGGGCCTCAGCGTGCGCACCACCACATCCACCAGCATCTGCTGCTCCTCCGCCGTGAACCGCTCCTCCACATTCTCCAGCAGCGGCTGCAACATCTCCACGCACGTCGGCGCGTGGTTGTAGATCATCAGCATCTCGGGCTCGGTCAGGCACTTCATGTCCTGCACGCGCTCCAGCTCGCGGTCGACGAGCTCGCGCTCGGCGTCGGTGGGGGCCTGGAGGAACCGCGGCCGCCACTCGTGCTGCAGCGCGTGGTGGATGACGTGCTCGGCGTCGAGGACGAAGGCGTGGAAGGCGCGCGTGCGGTTGGCGTCGCCGCGGTAGGCCGAGGGGTTCTTGGCGTAGGGGTATTTGTCCGACGACAGTTCGCGCTCGGTGCGGTCGAGCATGCGGAGGAAGTTCTTGGGGCGCGACGACGCGACGTCGCCGTGCTTGGCGCCGACCGCGTGCGCCTGCGCGTCTTCCGAGGCGTGCTGGGCGCGCTTGCGCTGCACCCAGTCGAGCACGTCGGCGTTGGAGAGAGGGTGGTCGCCGGCGTCGAGGACCTTCATGGCGGCGGCGGCGGCGGCGGCGCTGGCGGCGGTGGCGGTGGCGGTGGCCAGCGAGGTGGAGTGTTGATGACGGCCGCGGGGGCGTTGGCCGTCTGGGGCATCGTGGTGGCGGCGATTCGATGGTTCTTGGCGTCGGCCGCGTTCCGACATGCATTGGCCCAGCCACACGCTGCGACCAACACATTCCGCCGACGGCGGGGAGAAGAGCACGGCGCATGGCAAACCACGCGCCCGACAACAGCGTGTGGAGGGCGATGGACTACCGGCCGCCTCGAGGCCGGTGCAACTACAAGACGTCGATCCTGTCGTCGTGCCCGTGTCTGCGCTTCATGCTGCATCCCGTCAAGGCCAGTCTACCCCGTGCGCGGAAACAAGCCGCGGCCAGCCATCGCTGATGGCTTCGCACCAGGCCGCCACCAGCTTCGACTGCGACGGCTGCAACCATCACGCATCCTTCCACAGCCTCGAGAACAGCGCCGAGGACGCCGTGCTCACCAAGTGGTCCGAACAAGAGCGTCTGGGCAACGATGGCAAGAAGCGTCGCCGCGTCGCAGAGACGCCGGCCACCGACCGCCGCATCCTGCACCTTTCAGACGACCATGGCCCAGTGACGACGAAGACGACGACGACGACTGCCACCCGCCCGAGGACGGGCAAACAGCGGGTCGCCAACGCAGCACCAGGCTCCTCCCGACGAGACCCGCGATGACCGATGCCCCCCCCCCCCCCCCCACCCAAGTCCCGCGCGAAGAGCAGCACACCTGTTTCTTTTTCCCTCCACCCCAGCAGCGCCGCTCTTCCCCATCTTTCCATCCCCTCATCCAGCATACCCAACGCCCCAGCGCCCGACCACAGCACAGCACGGCACGGCGCGGCACTTGGGTGCCGGCCCAGACTGATCCACAATCAACCACGCCTGGCATTGCTTGGCATAAAGCTTGGCTGTAACATCATCCCACCATCCGTGACCCCTCCAACTTCACCTGTCCCGCCCGCCCGCTCCAACATGGTCGCGACATCGTCCTTCCCCGCCCGTTGCCATCGCGTGCGCAGCACGATCGCGCCGGGAGCCTATATGGCATCGAGATGGGAACAGGCCGGGCTGTGCCACGGCTGAATTGGGGCCCAAGGCGTGGAGGAGGGGCGCAAGGGATGTGCAGGAAAGCCTCGGGGGGGGGGGGGGGGGGGGGGGGAAGGGTGGAGGGGGGAACGTGTCCACTTCTTCGTCCCCGTCGAAGCGTTCTTGTTGTCTGCGCGCAGTATCCGTAGCAATTCAACGTCGGTTTCGTGTGTTTGGCTCCGTCTTGCCACATGGCGTTCACCTCTTCCACGCATCGTGCTGTGGCCATGCGCCTGCTGTGCTGGTGGCGGGTGGCGGCCACCAGGCGGAGGAAGCGTGCGGCAGCCCGGCCGCGCCGCGCCGCGCCGCTGCCACGCGCCAGAGCGACACCGCTCACCTGCGAGATCTCGCTCACCCGTCGCGGATCTCGCGGGATTGATGCGACGAACGAAAGGCTGCAGAAACTGCTGCTGCTCACGCTGATCACGAAGACAAGGGCGGTCGGTGTCAAGGAAGTCAGAAGGCAGTTGGGAGGACGGTGAGATGGAGATGATGAAATGGTGATGATGAGATGAAGACATGATGAGATGATGACACGGTGAGATAATGATGATGAGATGATGATGATGAGATGAAGACGATGAATGGTGATGATGAGATGAAGATGATGTGATGAAGACGACGGGATAAAGACGATGAGTGATGATGATGAGATGATGATGATGTGATGAAGATGATGTAATGAATACCATGAGATAGCTACCAAAGGCACGCGAGAGCACTACCACCACCACCAAGCTAGCCTGTATAAAACCAATGAAGCAAACCCCTGGACCCGCGAGCAGCGAAGCATGACTATCATACCAAAACCAGAAAAGGATGCCGTCGACGAGATGCAGCTCAGATGTGCAGTTTGGCAGTGTCGAAAGAAGCCGGAAGCCGGAAGTGCCGAATGAATGTGTTGCTGGAAGAGTGCCGAAAGAAGCCGGAAGTGCTGAAGGTGTTGCCGAAAGAAGCCGAAGTGCCGAAGTGTCCCGAAGTATCCAAGTGTCCCGAAGTATCCAAGGAATAGTGTCGCCGGTAGGATGCATCATACTCATATCGCCATCCACACCTCTCCCAAAGTCCCCCCGGCTCGACCGCCGCACAGAGACACACCGATCATAGCTGAGCAGCTTGTTTGCAAAGAGCTGGCCTGCCCCTCAGCAGTTGACCTGAGCCAGCTCCCATGAACCAGCCGAAGCTGGCGGCCTCTCCGACTGTAGTCACATTACTCAAAGCCAAAGGGCAATGATTCGTGTCAGCCCTTGGCGCATAACAAGATATGATCAGTGTGTCTCCTCTAGCGACGGCCCCGGTGTCTCGACGACGTGGACCTGTACACCTGGGAACACGTGGGTTCCCTTGCTCTTAGAACAGCCCCACCGATGGCTGTGTCAGCACCGCGGCCTGACTCGTGTACCTGCCCTGAATGCCCTCCGCCCCATCACGCTGTCATGCCTTCGCTTCGCTGCCCGCGGGATGTCTGTGTGCCAATGTGCTCTCGCTCTTGCCCTTGCCATGTGCCTCTCGCTGCCTGTACGCTGCCGTTGGTGGGTGGATGGATGGAAATCGATGGACGTTGGTGGGTGGATGGACGCTGGTGGGTGGATGGATGTTGGTGGGTGGATGGATGTTGGTGGGTGGATGGATGTTGGTGGGTGGATGGATGTTGG
Source organism: Pseudocercospora ulei (assembly GCA_016165855.1). NCBI lineage: Eukaryota > Fungi > Ascomycota > Dothideomycetes > Mycosphaerellales > Mycosphaerellaceae > Pseudocercospora > Pseudocercospora ulei. Next base: position 1,551,870 of record JACWNB010000003.1, read on the forward strand.
ATGGATGGATGTTGGATGGATGGAGGTCGATGGAGGTTGGTGGATGGATGTTGGATGGATGGAGGTCGATGGATGTTGATGGATGGAGGTCGATGGATGTTGGTGGATGGATGGATGTTGGATGGATGGAGGTCGATGGAGGTTGGTGGATGGATGGAGGTCGATGGAGGTTGGTGGATGGATGAAGGTCGATGGATGTTGGTGGATGGATGGAGGTCGATGGATGTTGGTGGATGGATGGAGGTCGATGGATGTTGGTGGATGGATGGAGGTCGATGGAGGTTGGTGGATGGATGGAGGTCGATGGAGGTTGGTGGATGGATGGAGGTCGATGGATGGAGGTCGATGGAGGTTGGTGGATGGATGGAAGTCGATGGATGGATGGAGGTCGATGGATGGAGGTCGATGGAGGTTGGTGAATGGATGGAGGTCAATGGAGGTTGGATGGATGGAGCTCGATGGAGGTTGGTGGATGGATGGACGTTGGTGGATGGATGTTGGATGAGGTTGAGTAAGCCTTGGTGGAAAGGGTCAGCATGTGTGCAATATGAAGATGAGGGACCTGCCTTGGTGATGATGAGTGAGGTTGGGTAAGTGCAATGAGGTTGAGTGAGGTTGGGTAGGGTCAGTGAGGTTGAGTAAGGTTGAGTAAGGTCAGTGAGGTTGAGTGGGGCCAGTGAGGTTGAGTGGAGCCAGTGAGGTTGAGTGGTGTGGATGAAGTTTGATGTGAAGGTCGGTAAAGTTTGATGAGGTTGATGAGGATTGATGAATGTTGATGAGGATTGATGAATGTTGATGAGGATTGATGGATGTTGATGAGGATTGGTGCAAGTAGAAGGAGCTGGATGATGTTGGTTGATGTTGTGTGGATGTGGAATGAAAGAAAGACGGTTTGGAGAGGGTGGGAGACAGGTATATATGCTGCCTGAGAAGCACGGACCATTCTGCCTCAGGGCGGTGAGAGATCAGACTGAGGGCTACGCGCGCAGTCTCGAGACCGCACCCAGCGAGCCAATAGCAATGCAGCATTTGCGCGATTTAAAGCGCCGAAAACGCGCAGCAGGCTGCGATGTGGTGCCTGGGGCACCACATCGCAGCTTTCTGCGTGCCCCAGGCAGCAAAGGACCCCGAGAATGGGTGCCCCAGGCAGCCAGCGGAGGGGAGGAGCAGGCGCGCTGGGGGGAGGGCGGCGCGAAGGGGAGGCGGCGGCGGCCACGGCGGCCATGGCGGCGGCTGTAGGGGCAGCAGACGGTGCCTGTCTATAGGGAGAGGTCGAAGATGATGGCGATAGCCGTAAGGACAGTCGTCGCAGTGAGCTGGCAGCATGATTTCGAGCGCGTGCGAGCTGTGCGCGCACCCGGCGATCTGTCTTGGTGACCCAGAGAGTCAGTGATGAGACACGAGCAGAGGAATGGAGACAGAGATTGTACCAAATGACAGAGGATATCCTATTGTACCTACTGAGGCTTCGACACCGCGATAACAAGAGCGCCAGCGCTATCCTCCATGGTATGAGACTCCTCTACGCTCCCAGCAGGCGCCGCGTGAGTCTGACGGGCCTGAAGCAAGGTGCTCTCGAGTCGAATCACACACAGGCCTTGGAGTCCTTGGGTACCATCACGCGTTCACAAATGCGGTAGCTGACTTCATCGCGGTTGAGCCACCCGCAGGCTGTTACGCGCTCTTCACGCAGCTCCATGTCTGCAGTTTTGCTGTGAGCGGCATTGCCTCAATGGCTCGTTATGCTGGCATGGCACTCACTCGCCTTGGGGAGCGCGCTCCAGGCGCATATTCAGGCGCTGAGCCTGGACGACGAACTCCAAGCTGTCCCGAGTCACGCTCCAGTCTATCAAGTTCTTCGTTCGCAGCAGGCGGCACATCATCTACAGCGGCACCTCATGCCCAGGCCATGGAGCCTTGCAACACGAGCTCACAGTGGCAGCGGCAGTGGCACCAGCACCGGCGGTGTCGAGGTCCGAATGCGCTGGTTCGCGCGATGCAAGGCGTACCCAGACTGTTCCTGCTCATACCAGATCTCTGTGTCGCCAGACTTCAAGCTTACTGATGGCTTCTGACGCAGCAGAGAGCCAGCCGCTGCCGCAGCCCTCATCCTCTACACTGCTACCGCGCTCTCTTCATGTGATCTGCTCTTACGGCCTTCATATGCACTACACTCGGAGCAGCTGCACACGCATGTACTCGATCGCGAGGCTTGGTCAAGAGGAGGCGAAGCGTCATGGTAGTCTCCGTTGGGACAAGGAATCGAAGACATCATAGCACGTCTCGAGAAAAGCATTGACCAAGCGTATGGGAAGTGATGCATCACGATCATACGCAAAGGATCTGTAGCAGAAGGAGGACGTGAAGTCAGAGATACCCCCTGCACGAACAAGGGATGGTATACCGATACGAGATAATGCCCCCTGGCAGAGACTGGGGTGAAGCTTAGAGGATGGGGCATATCAGGTCACCAGGCTCTTGGCAGGATCTTAACCGCTGCGAGAAATGAACATGGTTCACAAGGTGCGACAGCTCGTCACACATCGCAGTCAGCAGCCCAGAACATGGGCCGCGTCTGCGAGACTGCAGTTGTTCATACGGCATTTCAGAAAGGCCAGCTGAACTGGACGGTCGTGTGCTGACGCATCTGCAATGCTACACGGAGCGAGATATTCTCGTAGTTCTGATTGAAGAGCGCGGGCATACGTCGCAGCATCTTCTTCACGTTGTCTCCCCGACGCCACCGTCATGGGTTGTGGCCATGCATGGAACGAAAAGATGGTGCTGAATCGAGACCAAAGTCGGGCCGGCGGCGGCATTCCTCTGCGCCCGCAAAAGCCAATGGATCTCAGGTTTGTAAGTCCTTGTCGCTGCTTTGACTGCCAGTCACGTGTCGCTGCTGTGATTGCCAGTCACGTGTCGCTGCTGTGATTGCTAGTTACGTTCCGCTGCTTGGATTGCTAGTCACGTGTCGCTGCTGTGATTGCCAGTCACGTGTCACTGCAATGAACTGCCAGTCACGTGTCGCTGCTCTCATTGCCAGTCACGTGTCGCATCTAGCTTTGTCGTACGTGTAGCTGCTGTCTGTACGTGTCGCTTCTGAATATGCGCTTCTCAACGTGCGCTTCTGGACGTGCGCAATATCGTTCGTATCGACGGGTCGCTTCTGAACTGGCTGTATGTAGCTTTGCCTCGCACTGAACGTATAGCCTGACTGGCCGGACTGAACGTGTCGCTTCTGAACACGCGCCACGCTTCTGAACCTGCGCCAACGTATCGCTTTGCCTTGCTGGACTGTACCGCTGCTGGCCGTATTGCTAGGACCTCGATTGCGAGAGCGTGCCGCGTCACCTGTTGCCTCTCGATAGGCCGAGAAATTTCTGCTACGGACATGGTACTGCTAACCTAATGGTCATATACGTTAACCTGAATGCTGTGAAGGTTTACTATTGCTGTATGAATATCGATGGTCAATAATGGCGCGTGCGTTGTTGCTGTGTGCTGGTACAGCTGTCGAGCTGTCTTCCGCTTCATTCGGAAGTTGGGTCGTATAGAGGGATGTATCCGGCTGCTAATGATGGCGTAGGCTTAGATGTTATGCCTACGAAAGGAGTGTACTCGTGCAAGGAAATCGACTTCGTTTTCACCAGGATTTCTAGTTGGTTCTTCGATGGTTATAAAGCATAGGTCATTATCGAAGACATAGTTATAGCTTAAGGCTATAGTGGTACAGAGCGCCTAGGAGCACGTCCTTCTAGGCGGTGAAAGAAGATCTTTTTGTAAGGATTTCCAGGGTAGACGGTTGGTCGAACGAGTTCATAGTAATAGCTGTTGTTGAAGCTAAGGTGTCAGCTGTTGATGGAGCTAACTAAACTGTTATGGTGAACAGAAGCCGTACACGGTCATAACAGAAATCTTCTGTCCGCCAGCCTTCAGTGTCGACTGAATGGTTTTTTTTTCGGCCGAGACTGTCGACAGGCTTCGTGATCTTTCTTGCACATATATATATATATATATATAACTATAACTACAGATACATGTATTGAAGGGGCTCGTCATCGAACCCTCCGAAAAACCCCAGCACTGATCTCCTGCGAGCAGTTAGCCTGACGAACGAGTGCCGTCTCTCTCTCGATGTTTTCCGCAACGCGTGGCTGTTCGGGCAAAAGAAACTCCGGCTGCCAGACCAGACCAGATTTCCTGCTCGTGACGAGGGAGATGCTGACAAGAGTTGTGCGGGTCGATTCAAGCGGGTGGTGACAGTGCTTGCGGCGTGGGAGTGCAATGGCTCGGACGGACGGATGAGCGACGGAGAAAAAAAAACGCCGGACGACGAAGGGGTTCAATCGCCAAAGACCACCCGCTGCGTGAAAGCGAGATTGAAGAGCGGACGGGGACAAGATCTGAAAATCGCGGGATCATCACAGATGGTCGAATGTCACGCCCAGGTTCTGCCAGGCCGGCTGAAGATGCTTCTGGGATGTGAAAAAGTCCAGCCCAGCACCCCCCAAAAATGATGGCAAGAGTTGCAAGGGTGTGGTGGATATACCACCACCCTCCAAAGAGCGACTCAGAATAATGCATGCATTTCTTTCCGGCCCAATGCAGATATCAAAACAGCAGGGAGGTTATGTACAAATCGAAATTCGTGACAGGGCCATTACGTACACGGACATGACTGCCCCACAGGCAGCGCTAGAGCGGCGGGCGCCTCGCCGATGCAGAAGATGAAGGCGATGGCTGTCGACTGTAATACAGGTCGAACACCTGGCCAACAGTATCGGAGGAGTTCCGGAGCAACGGGGGTCGGAACACGGGCGCCCGCTCGATTCGTGCCTCTGGCATGCGAAGATGATCCGTCGTCATTAGTATCGCCGTATCCACAGTCTCCGATGAAGGTTCGCTGAAGAACGGTGGGCGAGATTTATTCGTAGCCGGCACCTCGTTGCCAAGGACTCGGACTTGCTCCTTGCTGCCGAAAACGACTGTTTTGTCCGCCGGCGCTGTATGGGCTGGCGGTTGCGCTTCGGTCGTACGGTGGCAGGTGCCGCGCACTGCTGTTCTCGCTCGCCGGATATGCCGGGGTATGCGCACTCATGGGACTACGTGGTGGGGCGTACCCAAGCCCACCGGCCTGGGCCTCCTTCTGCCGCTCAGCGCTGCTGCCGCCCGACCAACTGTCATCATCGTCCTCGATGCGTGATCCGCTCTTGTTTCCATTGAAGCCGTGCTTGGACTCGCCGCGGGCCGTAGCTCCCAGAGCATCGAGCTCCGTGTTCAGCTGCGTCTGTGACTTGATAAAGCTGCCACGGTCGTCACGCATCGGTTGGTAGCGTGTGTCGGGATCCTTGGCAGTGATTGCGATGACCGATGCGACGAGCACTATGAGGAGTAAGATGGTGGAGAAGGCGGCGTTGTAGATGAAGAAGATGACACCCATCACACCCGTGACAATGCCCTGCGAAGATATCAGATGCTGTTGTGATGGAGTCGCATCACTTGAATCTTACCGGTTGACCAAACATGTCAGAGAAGACCAAGAGGAAAACGGCACTCAAAAAGTTGATGACACAGATGGCGATGTTGAAAGCGTTCGTCTTCTTATCCATGTATGGGCGTAGTACGCAGACGGTGATCAGGAAGCAGGCCTCGATGATAACGAGGGCGACCGCCTGAGTGATGCCGCTGCCTTGCGCGGTGCCGATGAAGAGACCCTTGATCAGGATGTATACCATCCACGGCAGGATGAAGTAGTAGGCGGTGGCCTTGAATTGGACGTAGAGAAAGCCCCATTTGTTCAGGGAGACTGGGTCGGAGTAGAGGATGTAGGCAGGGTTCTTGTGCATCGCAATGCTGCGGCGGGCGAGGCGGATGACCTTGCTTGATGCCCAGATAAGGATGGCCAGCATAGAGAAGATGGTGAAGACTGCCAGGACAACGATGGCCCCCGAGTCGCGCCTCGTGAGCTCCCAGAAACACAGCACAGCCATTTGTGGGTAGCCGATGAGGACAATGCGAAAAAGAATACCCTTGAGCACCGTCGTCCAACCATTGCGGAAGTCCTGAAACTTCTCGCCCTTCATGCGGCCGCCCTTGACCAGCAGTTCGCAGATGCCTTTGAAAATGCACACTCCCATGACCACGAAGATGACGAAGATCAGGAAGAAGACGTAGCCAGTCATGAAAATGTTGGATGGTTCAATACCAGCTCGGAAGCCCACACGCTCGATGCCCTGGACGGTGACTGAAGTGGAAGTGTCGGTACCCTGCGATCCGGCGTTGGTTCGCTTGAGGATGATGTTGTGCAGTTGCTCGGCGGCACGAGTGGCGAGGCGCGCGTAGTCGTCGATGCTCCGCTTCTGGACGCGGACCGAGGCAGAACTCAGGTTCGACAATATCGTAGTTGGAGTTCCACCCGTGGCCCGCTGATACCAGGTCGCCAATTGCTGCAGGAATCCCACGCGGATGATACCCATGCTCCACTGCATGTTCTGGGTCCAGGAAGCGACGATGGGAGGCAGAGTCACAGCAGTCATGCCGATGAATGCCTGCGACTGAAAGTATCCGAACAGTGCCATGGCATTGGCAGCGACGTGGGCAGCAGTGTTGGAATGTCCGAGCCCCGATGTGATGGCGGAGGAGACGAGAGCGAGACCACAGAGAGCGGCGAGCGCCCACGCCACGCCCTTCTGGTCGACGGTCTTGCCATTTGACAACTCTGCCTCGACACAGGCCGCCGAGGTTCCGGTGTTGCTGGAGTTGAAGTAGACCTGCACTTTGGCATCCAGATCAGGTACAGTGTACGCAATGCCTGATCCGGGATTAGCATTGCTCTCGTGCACATATCATGGCCCATGTCCCCGCCTGCGTACCTGGTACCTTTTTCAACGATGCTGCTGGGATGTCGGCATTGCTGTTCAGGTTGATCTGGCCCTCGTTCATGGGGCACAGTCCCTGGAAGTCGTCGGAATCGCACGGATTAATGACTGTTTTGTACACCGAGAGCCCGTACGCCAGCACCACCAGCTCGATAGTAACGTTTCCGGTGATACTGCTAACACCCACGACATCGAATGCCAGAGACCGGTTATTAGGCGTGAAGATGACGTCGAAGAGTGTGGCGGAAAAGTTGTTGTTGGCCTGACAGGGGTTCAGCGAAGTCGAGGTCAGCATGCGCTCGGCGCATGTGAGCGGCGACAGCGCCAAGAAGGCCGAAACCAGCGACGGCACTGAGGGCCTCATGGCGGCGCGTGCTCTGGTTGTGTTGTCGGGGTGGGTTTTTGGTGTCGACTGTTATGCGCGCCGGGTTGGCCCGGCGGCTCTGAGCGAGGGAGGGCGTCGTCAGCGCGACGGGAGCGGCGGCGGCGGCGGCGGCGGTGGCGGCGGTGGCGGGAGGAGTCGAGCGGGCTGTGCGGGGCGCGGCGATGGCAGCGGCGCGGGCAGAGCGAGAGCGGGCGGTGGTGGTGCTGGTGAGGAGGGGACGGCAGGCAGAGGCGGGACGATTGGCGCGTTTGCGGAGCGGTGGCCCAGGGCTCTTGGCCGCCGCACGACACACGCGGCACGCAGCGAACGGAGGATGTGGCGCGGTGCGGAAGGGGAATGCAGACTCTGCACGCGCGTGGTGGTGGCGGGTGAAGGTGGCGGCGGGTGAAGGCGACGAGCAGCGTCGATGGCTTTGGTCGGTGGCCGCCGGCGTCGTCAGCGTCGCGTGGTGCTGCCTGGGAAGGTGCGACCGTGAGGCCTGGGCAGCTGCGACCGTGAGGCTTGGGGCTTGGGGAGGTGCGACCGCCGCGAGGCTGCGCACGCGGAATGAAACAGCTTCGGTCCAATCCGCGGGCCGAGTCCCCTTTCTTGGCACTGCCAAGCGGGACGGTGTCGCCACGAGTCGTGGAGTGGCTCAGTGCGGTGGGGGGCTGGGAATGTTGGGAATAGGACCAGACGACGGCGGACTCACCGCGCAGACCGTTTCCGCACACCACCGTATGCATGTACGTGAGTGCGCGTCGGCCCGCCTCCTGGATTGGTCTCGCCGGCCGTACACCGTACAGTTCTTTGCAGCGCACGGCTCAAGCAAACCCGCATCGGTTCGGCGTACGCGTAATCGTCAGGGTTCCTGCACTTGCTCTACGCGGTACAACATCACTGCGGCGAAAGAGGGAGATCGGTGGTCCACGTCGTTCACGCTTGGACGAGCGTGTGCGGGGGGAGCAAAGCAGCGACACGTGACTGGCAATCAAAGCAGCGACAGCGACTGGCAATCAAAGCAGCGACAGCGACTGGCAATCAAAGCAGCGACAGCGACTGGCAATCAAAGCAGCGACAGCGACGCGTACGGCTGGCAGCGACGCGTACGGCGGGCAGTGTAGCGATTAAGGGGCAGTGTGAGGGCAATCGCTGGTTAGGGAGGCCGGTAGTGATACGGAGGTGTCCGCTTGTACGTAGATTCTTTCCTCTTTAGTCTTCGATAGTTATAACTAGTTAGTAACTAATCAATGGCGGGTATTGACCTCGCGTCTACCCAAGTCAGACCAGGCACAACAAATTATGAAGCTATTCACAGTATAGTTAATGCTCAATTCTGATGCCTGTATCAGATCAAGCAGGTACTTCTACCCTATCGTGACATGTGCGGGCGTTGTGACCAGTGTTGCCGTATATGCTACACTGACGTAAAGCTGGTAGTGCCCTTTCTATAGCACCACCACCCTGTTGATTCATCGACATGTTCTGAACCAAGGACCCAACTGCAGCTACCTAGTCTGCTGTAGTCCTGTACTCTAGTACACCACCTGTCTAGATACGCCTTTGTTCGCGATTTGTGCTTAGTTATTGCTTTTAGTTGCCGTTCTAGCTCGTAGATCCCGGCAGTCTGAAGAGCAACTTGGTGTAGTATCAGCTTAGTACAAGCTGAACCTACGCGTTGATAGTTCCTAGAATCTTCTCTAACAATCCTTTCCTTCTATCAAGGCCATTTTAAGCCGATCTAAACGCATTTTGAACGCGTTTAGAATCCTTCTGTGAATCTTTCTGCCTGGTTTTTGCCAACGGACTGTCTACCTCGTATGGTGGGTAGTTTGTCTACTAGATTTGTCATTGTACAGACCCTAGGTCGAGAATGCATTAAACAATTGATGCGGAGGTGCGCTGCTCACCCACCCTGATCACGAGGGGCAGGACAGGTGGCCTTGCCACCCACCTGTTGACAATATCACCCATTGACTTTCAGGGCCATGTGTACGGTCAGCCCGACACAGACGCGGCAACACGGAAGCGGTGGTTCATTCTTTTGACACGCAAGGCTGAATCGACCACTCAACACACACACACAGATCATTCATTCCCTCCAGTCACTGTCACTCCGCTGAGGTCGTTACACACACATACCGATCACAAAAATTTCCGCGGCCGGAACTGTTTCAGGATGCTACCGATGCTGCCTACGGGATCACGATACGAGAGTCATGAATGTCCACGATCCATCATCGCGACATTCGGTCCTCGCGGGATGCCTCCTCAATCGCGATCTGAATCGCTGTCGCGCGGGGCGTGCGCGTGCGCAGAGTCCGATGCGCGGCGTGTTCCGGCCGCGCGGTGGTGCTCAGTCGGTTCTTTCCCAAACTTCTTGTCGAGGAGTGATGAGTCGAAGAGAGGTCCCGTCTGGGCTGGACTCGAGGCGGGCGCGGTCTTGGCTTTCTTGGGGGGAGAAGGTTTCCGGGTGGCGGGAGGTTCGGAGTCGCTGTCGCTGTCGCTGTCGCCGCTGCCGGAGTCGGAATCGGTCTCCGCGCTGCTGCTATCGGAGGAGCCGCTTTCGCTGCGGGAGCTGTCGGAAGAGGATCCGGATGAGGAAGAGGCGTTGGTGCGGGCTTTCCTCTTTCGCTTCCGCCGGGCGTCGGCTTGAATCTGGGAGATGGCTTGGCCGTTCGGGGCGGTCTCGATGACTTTGGTCGCTCTTGGGATGTTGGCTGGTGCGGCGGCGTCAGGTGTTGATGTCGATGATGGGGTCGGGGCGGGTAAGCGTTCCGCAAAAAGCTCGTTGTTCAGGCCTTCGAGCAGAATGGCTTCGGCACGCTTGCCACGTTCATGCTCCTGCGCGATCTCCATGAGCTTCTGGTCGCCGTACTGTGACCTTCCTGCGCCGGATTCTTCGTAGCGCTCAATCGAGCGTTGCAAAGCCTCATAGTAGGCACGTCGCCGTGCGGCTGCTGATGCAAACGACATAGCCTCCGCGTCCTCGTTCTCGCTGGCCCAGATAGCTTCGAGTACGCCTTCTGCCTGCTCTGCTATGCGTTGTCGCGCTTGCCCTTTCAGGCCTTTGATGTACTGAACCACTGCTGGTGTATGCTTCGCCGGGATTCGATAAATGTTGAACAGGTTTCGAAAAAGGTCGTTTTGCTTGTTCTTATTGAATTTCCAATTGCCGTTGTCGGTGTGGTACTGCTGCAGGTACTCCACGTAGTCGGGAATGTTTCTCGTCGTTCCGTCAGAGTCTTCTTCCGCCTTGGAGTCCTTGCCCTCGGCTTTAGCAGACTTGGATTTCTTTGGCTTCTTTGGCTTCTTCCTGTCCTTCTTGCCCTTCTCAGATGGCGAGTCGGGCTGTGGGGCCAGTCGGTCAGAGATGCTGTTCTTTTCAACGCCCTGTTCCGCTTTCCAGGCCTTGAAGAAATTGTGAGCTGATTCGCCGTCCTGTACTTTTGTATCTGGAGTAAAAGATACTGATTTACGCAAGGACGCTGGTTGAGCATGAACGGGCGGGCCAGTCTTGGGCGGTCTATTGGCACATGTCAGTATGCCTCGATGCGTGTGACATGCTATCATGCGACGCTGACACCGCATGATGGCAGAATCGTCGAAGGAAGGTCGCCACTCACTCGTCGTCTTCAAAAACTATTCGTTTCGGGGTCTGGTTGGGCGCTCGAAAGACGCCTGTGGGTGCTGGAAGGCTTGATCGCGTGGATTGCTCTGGCACAGCATCGCTTGCCGCCTGACCATAGGCTTGTTTCCGCGGATACGGCTTGCTGTACGTTGCCTCGGCGGGTGCGGATTTCGATCTTTTGGCCGGCGTTTCCGGTACTTCTTGATCTAGAGACCGCTTCTTGAAATTGGTACTTGCTGTGCCATGTTCACCAGCATGGTCGTTCTTGGTCGGCGTCGATGTCTGGTCGCCCGCAGAGTCTTTTGCGTACTTCAATTTCAGTCCAATTCGCTTCCAAGCCGGCACTCTTGGTGCAGCATCTGTTGCCGCCATCGTCGGGTCCAGAAAGCCGTGGATGGTCGATGCGGCACGTGGTCGACTGAGGTCCCGCATCAAGCAAAGTGAAGTGAGCGGACAGCCCATACTAGATTTTTGGACAAGCGCCATGCCGATTAAGGCATGTAAGGCACCAAGAAGGCCCGAGCGCGAGCTATCTCCAGAGTCGATACTCTCCTCCACCACCGAACAAGAACACGTCACTGCCATCGCCCATATCGCCGCCATCGCCCGTATCACCGCCATCGCCCATAATCTGCCTGCCGTCCTTCCGCCCATACAACTGCCCACTGAAGCCGCCATCTCCCTGATCACTTCATCGACTCGGCGAGAACACCGCCACCATGTCTGGCGAGTAGCCTCCGGATGGCGGCATCGAGTGTGCGAGGTGCAGCTGCTAACAATGCACACTGCAGGGAGCGCTGGCTTTGACAGACACATCACCATCTTCTCTGACCAAGGCCGCCTGTATCAAGTTGGTTCGTACCATGGGATGTCGGGTGTGGCAGCTGGTGGAGACAGACTCTGATGGGAGAGTGCGATAGAATATGCATTCAAGGCTATCACCGCAGCGAACATCACATCCGTCGGCGTACGGGGCAAGTCCTGCGCAGTCGTCATCTCGCAGAAGAAGGTGCCGGTATGTGTGCCATGTCATTGCCGATGCATAGTCAAGATGGAATACTGACCGTGAGTGGGTGTGTTAGGACAAGCTCATCGACCCTTCCTCTGTCTCATACGTATACAAACTCTCTCCGTCAGTAGGATGCGTCATGACCGGCTCGATAGCAGACGCGAGAGCTTCGGTGAACCGCGCGAGAGGAGAGGCGGCAGAGTTCCGGTACAAGTTTGGCTACGAGATGCCATGTGATGTGCTAGCCAAGCGCATTGCCAACATCTCGCAGGTCTACACGCAGCGAGTGAGTGACGACGTGAAGGAAGTATCAGACGGGTACTGACCGCGTGCAGGCTTACATGAGACCGCTGGGTGTCGCAACCACTCTCATCTCGTTAGATTCTGAGCATGGTCCGCAGCTGTACAAGTGCGATCCTGCAGGCTACTATGTTGGATACAAGGCGACTGCATCGGGACCGAAGGCGCAAGAAGCTCTCAACTTGCTCGAGAAAAAGCTCAAGAACAAGGAATGTGCCGAAGGCGGCTGGGATGACGTGGTCGAGCTCGCAATCACAACATTGAGCACCGTGCTCAGCGTGGATTTCAAGAAGGGCGAATTGGAGATTGGTATCGTGGGCGCTCCACGAAAAGACGGCAACGAGGGCAACGACCCGATCTTCCGCACTCTGACGGAAGACGAGATTGATGAGCGGCTGCAAGCGATTGCAGAGAAGGACTAAGCCATACCGCGGTGCGTTCAGCGCATCTCTCAACATGACGCGGCACTCACGGCTTTCGCGCAAGAACATCGCCCTCGTAACAGTAACGACGTATGCGAAATGGCTGTGGAAGACAGAAGCATGCCCGGTCGCTCATGTCCGTGAGCTAGCAGTGCGCCGCAGCCGTCTCTGATTCGCCGACTAAAAATTCCCACACGATACCTCAGCTACGAGCCATCTGCCAGCTTCGATCCGCCTCATCAAGGTTCTCTTGTGCAGAGCCGAATGCACTTGAGGCGCTATGCTGTACCAAGCCGTCCTCACGTGGTCATTGGACCCCGAATAAATTCCACGATATGCTGAGACCACTCGGCACGCACCCTCCACCTTCACGTGCATACGCCCAGAGGAACCGAGCATTGCCGCACTCCTGACAGCTGCTTCCGGTCAAGCTTGACTGCATCCATAGCGAGCTGTACAGCATGTCTTAGCGATGGCAAGTGACGATGGTGGGGCCAGTAACATGTGTCCCATCGCGCCGCACCTTATTTCAGCATCGTACCGTTTCTTGCCACTTTAGCCCTATTCCGCACACCAACGCCTCGTGATGGATCTAATGAGCCTGCCTGAAGCCCGTACCATGATACCTGACCTGTACCCATCAGCCACGACCTCCTCACCTCAACTCCCTACAGGTAACGTCTGGCTTTCAATCCGAGCTATGGCTTACCAAGCTGTCCTAGCGTACTGCGAACCACACCGTTGACGTTCCCCTGCCCTTTGCGAGCAGCTCCACAACCTTGATGCACGAGCCCTCTGCGCAGGGACGGAACACGCACGGCACCTCTGTCAAGTTCTAGACCTAGTCGAGCGGTCGTCGTCTGGGGTTGCATTTTCACAGATGCGTGGCCCAGCACGCCACGATCCGCGGTGTGACAGGCATGGACTAGGGAGTTCGGTATTCCTGGACATCGCAATGGTGTGCCAGCTCTTGATAAGGATGGCTGCTCACGCCGGCCAATGTTTTGCCAGTGGCATCCGGCGAGCAGTCACTCCTGGAATTCAGCCACCAGTCCATTCCTTCTAGCATTTTGGCGTTTCATCGGACTTGCACTTACTGCATGACTGCATCGAGCGTCATGGCGGACGGCCGTCGGTCATGACCTGACCAAAGCTTTCGAGGCCGCTCGGCTAACGGTGACTCAGTGAACACGGCGCGTGCTATGCGAGTCGCAGAGATCATGCAAGACTTCAAAAACATCCAGACACACATCATCAGTGTCATCCGCGCCAACGCACCGGCGGAAGAGGACCACGAAGAAGGCTTCCACGTCTTTCGGCAAAGCGTCGCGGCAGCACAACAACTCCTGGCGCGGCCCTTCGCCAGCCAAGCTGGCGGCACCGGTGGCGACGAAGAGCAGGCCAAATCACACCTCCAGAGGTACGCATCGATCACCCGAAGCGAAGCAAAGCGTCCTGAACCCCCGCGTGGTAGAATCATTCTCGATGCGTGTGTGAGACGGTTCACGGCGCAGAAAATCTATCTCCGAGCAACAGCGGCGGCACGATGGGCCCACTCTCGCCACGCCATCCTGCAAGGAGCCCGGCCGCACGCCGAACATGCTGCTGCACTTCAGCAGATCCGGCATACTTTGCGCAGCGTAAGTGTCCCCCGCCCCACGTGGTGGTTGGGGGTTCCGAGCCTTCGCTTGTCAAGCAGGTCCAAGCAGCTCTCTTGGAGACACTTTGCTGAACGAGGGGGTTGTGTCGGACAGGAATTGGCGTCCATCACCGACGGCCGAGTCGAAGCTGCTCTGCGCCAAGCCGACAGCGACGCCGGGAAATACATCGACGAGGATCCGTCGCTGGCCGCCATCCAGCGCGTGGTGGGCAGAGACCGGGGTTGACCGGTCACCACCAGTACATCCATCCATCCATACATACATACATAGCGCTGCCGAGCAAGCCGGTCTCGACTTCCGATCGGGACAACACGCGTGAGTGGAACTCTCTGTAGCAAATTGAATCCCGAGTCGTCTCGTCTTCCTCTGCTGTGAAAGCCTCCCCGCATGTGATGCGTCCGTGCGGGGGAGGGGGAGGGGGAGGGGGTGAGAATCACGCTTGCCTATTCCCGGTGACCAGCGATTCGGCCCACGATTCGACCAACGGCACGGAGTCGGGGAGACGGGTGACGTGCGCGTGGCGTTCCAGGTCGGCTTGGCGGGCGCAGGAATTAGGTGCAGAGGGGGAGCAGGGGGGAATGAGAGGCCGGAGCCTGTTGGCTGGGTAGTGAGTTGGTCGTAGCAGCAATCGTCCGTCGACGGGCGACGGGGCGATTGCGCTTGTGGCATGGGGTGCTGCGGTTGGGGATGATAGACTTGGTGGCGAGGGGGATGGACGGGACATGACTCGATAGTTAAGTGGTCGTCATGGCACATAACTACATAGGGAAGTGGTCGTCATGGTACATGGCTAGATAGTTCAGTGGTAGTGTGGTACATAACTACACAGTTAGTTAAGTGGTAGTCGTGGGACATATGGTGAACCGTGATTTTCATTGGAAGGTGATGGAGAGAGAGGGTGCGCACGCCTGAGGCACGCGCGCCCGAGGGTTTGGCGCGGAACATGGGCAAATTCAGCATCTTCGCCGACATTGCATTTGTGCTTGGCGGCCAGGCATGGCGAAGAAGGTGCGACTTCTGCAACGGGCGATCTGTTGCCCGACGACGGACATATATATATCAAGAATCACTGACGATGCGCAGGAGCGAGCAGCCGGGCCCGTGGCGGACGCAGCCGCGAGGAAGGCCGGCAGAGGAGCGTCGCCCACGGCCCCGACGCAGCAGCAGCAGCAGCAGAAGAAGAACAAGAAGCTGAGTGTTGCGGAGAAAGTGACCCAGTCCTCGCCCATCCAGCACATGACCGTCTCGCTGTACCTGGCCCTCTCGCCGTGCGCGCACCGCCACCCGGTCGAGGGCCTCTGCGCCGAACACCTGTCCCCGCATCTGCTGTCCTACTTCCCGCCGCTGCTGGGCGTGCTGCTCGGCTTCGACAACGCGCGGCTGTCGGCATCGCCGGACGGCGCGGCCGACGAGCCCGCGGCGGGGGTGCTCGCCGCCAGCGTCAACGAATACGCCGTGTCGTTCGTCTGGCTCACGTGCGACGTGGTCGTCTTTCGGCCCTCGCCGGGCACGTACCTCGAAGGCGAGATCAACGTGCAGAACGAAGGGCTGCTGGGCCTGATCTGCTACAACTACTTCAACGTCTCGATTCCGCGCGAGAAGCTGCCGGCGGATTGGCGGTGGGACGGCACGGCGTGGCAGGATGCAGCCGGCACGCTGGACCGCAAGATGGTCTGCAAGGTCGACGACTTTGAACCCAGTGCGCAAGGAGGCATTTCCATTTCGGGAACGCTGCTGGGGCTGTAGAGTTGCTCCCGCGCAAAATGCGAAGCACGACGCGCATGTAGGCGTCGTGTTGCTGCTGCTGTTGTTGTTCTGGCTGCTGCATATCCATCCGCACTCTCGAGCATCCTCCCACGCGCACCCTGTTCCGAAGCGCTCGGTGCCGGGGGATCTGGTGCGAGACACGCGCGGAACCCTATGTCCCATCCTTGCCCGTCGCAACCCCGCCGAGCGCGCTTCGACCGACTTCTGCGGCGTCGGTTGCTGAAGTCCCAGCCAATCCTCGCCGCGACCAGACCACATCAGGATGATCAGACGCACCCACAAACCCGCCAGATCCCGCAACCCGATCGCCGGGACAGTTCCTCCCAGCGAAGATCAAGGTCGAAGCGCCCAGCCACCCGTGGACGCAGGAGGAACCGCCGTTGGGGGAGGGGGCGGGGGGGGGGGGGTTCTCGCACGCAATCCTTCCCGCGCAAGCTGCTGAGCAGCAGCACATCCTTCCGACACGCGCGAATCAGGAGGGACGGAAGGTCTTCCCAGTGCTGACCCGACGCGCACGGTATGAGACAGAGGAGTGTGGTGAGACGTAGCCTCGTGGACGGGACGGGTCGATAGAGAACCCATGAGAATAATATAACATGTCACAACTATCGCTCGTGTTAGACCGAAGTGGCGGACATGGCGGGAGAGGCCGCCGCCCCCCCCCCCCTCGCTTGGCACGAGGCGCGAGGCGTGAGGCGTGAGGCGCAGCGCTCGATTCAGACTTGGGTCTGGTCAGTCAGTCCGTGGCCGTGCACTTCACGTCGTGATGCTGTCTTCGTCCAGTGTATGCGGCCACCCGGAGCCATCGAACGTTGCATGTGCACTGCGGTCAAACATTTCGTCGCCCGTGTGGCGGCATGTACCTAACTAACTAACATGTACACGCCTCCAAAGGATTCCAACGGAAGATCCTCTGGATGGGGCTCGATCAATCACCGAAAAAACCCCCTGCACATGAGCAAGCCTCCTGACAACCCGAGATATCGGGCCGGCATTGTGGGCGCGAATAGTTGTGGCACTGCAGAAGTCGCGGCACAGGGCCTGCTCACACAAACGGAAACTGGACGGGCATGCAACGGGAGGCTGGTCGTACGGCAGTATGTAATCAGTAAGCTCACCCGTCAGCAGAACCTCGTGATATGTGACGAGGGGGTAGCAGGACACTGAACTCAGCAGTCAAAGTCGCCCAAGATGCGGGCTTTCGAAGCGGGTGGCTGGATTCCCTATGCTCCAAGAGCGGAGTATGAACGAAGCGTGGTGCTCCTCCTCCTCCGCTGACATCCCAAGACCATAACGTGACTAGAAGAAAGGCGAAGAAAGGCAATGCCGATATGCCCATCAGAGGACCTCATCTTCGAGGAACTTGTACGCGAACTTGAAGTCAGCCTTGCGGCGATTCATCCTGCGGTATATGGTCAGCTTCTGCGCGCAATGCAGGATGCGAGTGGACTCTTGTCTTACCAAGTAGATTCGTAGTCGAAGAAACGATACGTTCCCTGCTCGAATTCTTCCGTGATGTTCTTGGGCTCTTCGTGCCGCTGAAACCAGGTCTGGTACTGCTTGTGAAACCGCCAGGACTGACTCTTAAGAGCCTTCGCGGCAAGGTACTGCTGATATGTTCCTTGTCTGTAGTAGAAGGCGTAGAACAGGCTGTCGGTGTCGATCCGACTATACAGCCTCGGGTCGTCGAAGATCGGCAGCGGTTCTTGGGGATAACTTGGAGACGTCAAAGCGTATGGCTGTGATGCCTTGTAGTGATTGGGCTTCTCCGAGTCCATCGGTGCAGGACAATTGAGACGTGATGCATTGATCATACTGAGATCAAACGGCTGGTCGGAATTTCCTCGTTGCTTGATGTCCTCGAAAGAGTCGAGGAGGTCTGCGAGGGAGGAGGGCAGGTGGTATATGCATTCTTCTTCGTCGTCGTCTTCTGCCGACGCAGCGTGCGAAAGAGCAACGCCTGCTATGCCAGAGTCTGGGCTCGGTGGTGGAGGTACTTTACTTGACCAGGGAGGGGGCACCGGTCGCGCCTGGGTGACATGCGGCGAAGGCTTGACGGACGACGGCTTCGATGCAGCAGCGACTTCTGGTTCTGGGGCTTTCGGCTCGTCTTTGGGCGCCGGAGGGGGTTGCTTTTGCGGTTCGGGAGCTTTCACGGGCTGTGGTTCTGAGGGCTGCGCGAGTGAAGCTGATGCAGGCTGTGCTACCGACACAAACAGTGATGCCGTCTCGCTCATCGTCTTCGAAGCTCCAGGTGGCGGCGGCAGAGGCGCGATGCCGACTCCATTCTTATCGCTCGCCGCCGCGGCGGCTGCGGCAGAAGCATACTTCAGCGGTTGTCCGGTAGGTATTGTGGGCAATGGAGCTGGCTTCATCGATTCCACGGGCTTGCCATTGACGTTGCTCGGTATGCCCGCATGCAAGGATGACAGTGCAGGCAAAGGCGTCTTGAGTTGTACACTAGGTCGTCTCGCAATGCCTGACGATTCCGAGGCAGATTTCGTCTTCGCTGGTCTGCCCGGGGCGGATTCTGTGTCCGGAGGATCGTCCTGTATGCTCTGTGCGTCCTGACTTGACACCTTGTCGTCGTTGTTCGCCAGTCCGTACAACTCCTCGTCTTCCTCCAGATTGAGGTCATCATATATGCTGTCGTCCTCCATGAAGTCCACTTCTTGGTTCTGCTCCACATAGTACTTGATGCCGTCTTCGATATCTTTCACCTGGTCGACCTCCACACTCCCGTTCTCCAGCGATCGTAGTAAGACTTCCAGTTTGCCTTGGTGCCACTTATGTCGATCCACCGTTCGCTCTAATTCTGCCACACGATCAGCCTTGCCGTTGTCCTTCTTGGACTTCTTGACCGTCGCTTGCAATGCTTCTGACTCGGCCTCCAGCGCTTCAATCTGTCGCCCCAGCTCATCCACCATGTCGGAGACGAAATTGCACGTTTCCATCTTTTCCTTCTCCTTGGGGTCCAGCTTGGCGGCGGCATTCAGGCCTTCCTTGGAGAAAGCTTTGGTCTTCATTTCCTTCTCGACCGCCTTGAACTTCTCCATTTGCTACACACGCGTCAGCAAGCACACTCGTCTTCCGCACCACTACGCGCAATGGCCATACCGTCTCGATGAGCTTTCGATGGTCCAGCAGCGGCTTCTTGTCCTTGATGTCATTCTGGCTGGCCCAACCCTTGATCTTGTCGCGACTTCGCTGCAGCTTCTTGATCTCCTTCTTCAACGAGTCCTCCAACTTCTCCTTCTGCGAGGGATTGGTCGAGTTGGAGAGCTTCTCATAAATGCCCTGGAAGGTTTCGACCCCTTCGGCCACCTTCTTGAACTCCCTGCGACGCATCAGTATGGCGGCGAGAACGAGAAGACGCGCGGACGCGAAGCCTACTTGTCGATCTCCTGCTGGAGTTTGCGTGCGGCCATGTCGCCGTCGGTGCGCGCGGTGCGGCGCGGCCGTGTGCGGGCGGGCGGCTCAGCGTGCAGTCGCCGGTGGTGCTACGCGGAGGCGGCTCAGCGTGAAGTCGCCGGTGGTGCTACGTGGAGGCAGGTCAGCAATTGGCCAATGGACGACGACGGGGCGGCGGCGGCGGTCGGGGCGGCGATGGATGGCGGCGGTGGCGGCGGCGGCGGCAAAGGCATATGTTGTAGCGATGGCAGCGGCGTTGCGCAGGTGAATGTGCAAAGATAGTGTGCGTTGTCGCGCTGCTGGTGGGCCAAGCTGGAGAGGTGTATTAGGCGACAGGCAATGCGGGCCCCGGGTTGCGCTTGCCTTGAGCTGGGTTGCGCTTTCCTTAAGCTGGGTTGCGCTTGCCTTGCTGCAGCCGTGTCAGGCGAGGGTCCCACCACTTTGTGCAGGCCACAATTCTGTGTGCCTTCCGCGGTTGGAATCGAGGTCGGATTACAACTATATCATCGAGAGTGACGACGTAACGAGTCTACGTATAAATAGTTGCGACGTAGCCTACGTATAGTTACGACACACACCAACCCCGTATCAGATCCATCATCCGCACGCACCTCAGCAGCCGCAGCGTCTGGACCGAGCTTCTCCCCCCCACCGCACGTTGCTGGCCATGAAGAGTGAGTTCCGCCCCCGCCGTTTCTTCTGTCCATATACCACGTGTCGGTCTGATCTCTGGCTCAAGCCGTCATCCAGCGCGTCAAGTCCGCTTCGGTGACTGTAGATGGCCGCAAGGTCTCGGAGATTGGGAGAGGAATACTCGTCTTGGCTGGCATTGCCCAGGATGACACCGCAAAGGAGTGTGAATCCATGGCCGCGAAGGTTTTGAAGGTCAAACTGTGGGACGACGATCAAGGCGGCAAATGGAAGAAGAACGTCCAAGAGATCGATGGAGAGGTTCTTTGTGGTAAGCCTTCCTTCCCGAGTCGCGCCGTCCACGTCGGTTGGCAACACACCGGCAATGGGCATTTTGGCGCGGCGGCGGTGGCGGCGGCGGTGTTCTGACCTCACTTCTCAGTATCCCAGTTCACGCTGTACGCGACGACCAGGAAGGGCAACAAGCCAGACTTCCACAGATCGGCACCGGCGGCTAGAGCCAAGGAGCTCTACGACGCGTTCTTTGCACAGGTTCGGAAGCTGTATCGGGAAGATCGCGTCAAGGACGGCATTTTCCAGGCCATGATGGATGTCGCGCTTGTCAACGATGGACCGGTGAGTGATGAGATGCCCGCAACACCGTGCATCGGACTGGATTTCACTAGCGTGGATGAGCAAGTCAGCACCGCCAGCCTGCTTCCCACATTGCTTTGACAGGAGAGACACTGATGAAAAGACAGGTCACCATCGAAATCGAAACGAATCCGCCTGAGATGAAGAATCCATCTGGACTGCCGGACCTGCAAGAAGTCGAGCCAATCAGCAGGCGGGCGAAGCAAACTTTCGAGTACCCAGCATCACTATTGGAATGAAGCAGCGAAATCGACCGCCTTGACCTTGACCACCTGGACGCACAGTACGCTCTGTGGAAGCCAGGCGCAGAACCCTGGTGAGGTGGTGTCGAACAAGGCTCGTGCTCACGCACAAAGGCCGAATCGAGTTCCTAATCGCACTCCACTTCACTAATCGTACTCAACCTCGGGCAATCAGAGTACCGAGAGAGACACCAATTTGACGCGGCAATGGGTCTTGGCATGCATGATCTGGCCATTCAGCTGTTCTGCAGCTGTCATATCGTGATCGGGGTCCTCCTCACGCTCCGACCTATGCTCACCTTCCAACGCCATCCACTGCATTCATTCCGATGCAACCCGCCAACCAGAGCCTATTGCTCCGCAACAAAGACACCACGGTATCGGATCTTGCCCTCGTTGAGCTTGTCCATTGCTTCATTGATCGACTTCTCGTTCATTGGGAACTTCTCGATGATGGGCTCAATCTTGTGCCTGGAGTCTATGTCAGTGCTGTGAACCAGCCACGTGGAAAGTCGGACACA
The DNA here is from genome assembly GCA_016165855.1 of Pseudocercospora ulei. Lineage (NCBI taxonomy): Eukaryota > Fungi > Ascomycota > Dothideomycetes > Mycosphaerellales > Mycosphaerellaceae > Pseudocercospora > Pseudocercospora ulei. The sequence continues at coordinate 1,573,360 of JACWNB010000003.1, forward strand.
CGTACAGAGCGGCAAACTCGAGCATGCGATTTTGGATGTATCGTGAAGCCACGACAGAGCCCTGCACAGTCAAGCCGTTTGCCAGCAGCGCCATGTATGGGATGGAGAAGCTGCCTTCGTCCACGGACAATGGATGGATCGTAGCACCGGGAGCGAGAGCGCCCATGAGCTTGTTCCAGTCTGGCTGAACGGAAGTGGTCACCAGCAGGCGGTCGAGTGGTCGCGATGGCTTGATCTCCTCAACGTCCTTGGTAGCGATGAACTCGCTGGCCCCGAGCTTCAGCGCCTCGTCCTTTTTCCCGGCGGAGCCAGAAAGAACGACCACGTTGCAGCCCATCTTCGCCGCGAACTGGATGGCAAGGTGACCCAGACCACCCACTCCCATGACGCCCACCGTCTCGGTGGGCCGGGCATTGTACGCATGGAGCGCATTGAACACCGTCGCCCCGCCGCACTGCCGAACCCGTCAGCACACACATGGCACCGCACATTCCCCCCGATCGCCCGCACTCACCATCAGCGGCGCCGCCACCTCGTCACTCAACCCCTCCGGGATCTTAAACACAAACGCCTCCCTCCACACCGCATGACTCGCGAAGCTCCCCTGATCCCGATCCGCGTAGGCGTACAGCGCCCGTTCGGCACAGTACGTCTCATTCCCGCTCCAACACTGCCGGCAATGTCCGCAGCTGTCGTGTTCGTACCCCCACCCCACCCGATCTCCCACCTGGAGGTGCGTGACGCCCGGCCCCGTCGCCTCCACCACCCCGACCCCTTCGTGTCCCAACGCCATGTCCGACGTCCGGTAGTGCAGGTCCGTGCCGCACAGCCCGGACGCCGTGACCTTGAGCAGCACCTGGTCGCCGCGGAGCTCGCCCTTCTCGCTCGACGCCCGGTACACCTTCCCATCCGGCGCGCCTTTGTAGACGGTGAAGCCGACCATTTCTATTTTCTTGTTCTTCTTGTTGTTGCTGCTGTTGTTGTCGTTGTGATTGCTGCTGCCGCTGCTGCTGCTGAATGAGATTGTGTCGTTCCGCAGCACCCCCGGACGGCGGCGGCGGCGTGCAGTCGGGTGTGAGTGTGAACGTGAGCGTGGGCGTGAGCGTGAGTGCGAGTGGGAGAGTTCTTCGAGATCGAGAAGACAACGTGTTCGCCCCCCATCCCGCCTCTCCCCCTCACGTCCTTCACTCGGTTATATATGCATTACATATGACGAGTGATAACGCCATCTCCCACCCGGGCCCTTCCTGTCCCCGCAGTGACGTTGACAGCCCCTCCCCATGCTCGCGGGGCGGGGCGGGCGTCGGAAAGGTTCGGTTTTTTTTTTGCTTTCCGTTTTGTGGCCGGGGCTGGCCGTGGCGAGTCGTGACAAATGCCACTCGAACGAGAAACGAGACCCGAGACCCCGCTCGCTCGTGAACTCGTCATGTCACGCACAAGGGGGGGGGGGGGGGGGGGGGGTTGGATGCAGTTCCCCGCAAGTTCGCTCCATCGGGCAGGCTGAGTGATGGACCTGAGCTGAGCTGGGGGGAAGGAGGGGGGTGGTGGCCAATCTCGACTCACAGGACAACGAGTTCCGTAAGCCGGTGGAGGATGGAGCGGACGGCGGTGAGATGAGATGATGTGATGTGGTGTGTGGTGCGGAAAGCCGACGGGGGCGGGGGCCGGGGCCGGGGCCGGGGCCGGGCTGCTGACATATTCTCGCGGGCGGGATCGAGCGATCGACGGACGGGACGGGGACGCAAGTTCATCCTTGGGGGGGAAAAAAGAAAAGAAAAGCTGACAAAAGCAGACGGGCCAGGCCACACCAGAAAAAACGGGATGGGACGGGACGTGAGATGTGATGTGTTGCATTTTTTGAGGAAATTTCAAATCACACGCACCCACGCGCGCGCGACCCCACACGCCCAATTTTTACCCCCCTGACCCGGCTGTGATGATGTATGTGCGTGGCGGTGGTCATGGCTGACGATGCAAGATCATGATGCTCCTCCTCCTCCACCTCCTCCTCCCAGAGCGGGCCGATCGGGGGAGGTTTTGTTCGGCCGGGGGAGGATTGAATCTCCACGGCCTGGTGGCACGCGACGAAAATCTCTCTCAACAACAAGACAACAATCCAACCGACAGATGCCCGGACTCATCCACCCCCAGAACGTCGGCGCGGGGCTGCTGCTGCTACCGACGGGCGCCGTTCGGCTCGCGCAGTTTTTGCTGGTTGTTCTGCATGATGACCTTGAAGCCGTTCTTCAGCGCTCGCATGTCGGGATAACGGTTGCCCTGCAGTTCGAAGCCTTGCGGGATGACCTTGACGGGCCAGGGGATGACGTCCGCTTCGCGGCCGGCCTTGAAGCAGAGCTGGAAATAGCCGGGGTACTTGGGGTAGAGGCAGAAGGCGTACATGGACCGTCGCGGGTTGGCCTCGGTGTAGGTGGTCAGCCATTGCTCTGCGAAGAAATCATGTTAGTGAGCGCGCATGGTTAGGGGAGGGGGGGGGGGGGTCAGAGAAATGGGGCGGTGTCGGCAGATACTGACTGGTTGCGTCCAGCGTGCCGGTCTGGTAACGCTCGTCGTTGGTCATCTCGTCGACCTTCTTGGCCATGGCTTGCACGTGGAAGACGATGAGTTCGTCGAGGTCAGAGTACGTGTACTTCCCACCGACCTTCAACGTCTTGCCGACACTGAATTCGTTCTCCTTGTCGAGCTCGAGGACATCGATGTGCTGGTAGACATCTTCGGCGACCTTCCAGGTCACGGCCAGGTGGTCTTGTCCCTTGGACGACGGTCGGATGATACAGTCGCCACGGCCTTGCGTCTTCAGAGCCTCGACGGCTTGGATGGAGTTGAAGGGTCGGAACAGTCGATGCTTGATGACACGCTGGTGTCGTGCCTGGCCCTGCTCGGCGGCCTTCTTGGCCTCCTTCTTGTCCTGTTCCTCCTGCTGCTCGTCCCATTCGTCCACTCCGTGATCGAACACGCGGCGGAACGGCTTCCTCATCTCTTCCTCGCGCAGGGTCAATTGAGCCGTGAACTTCTTCCGCTCGATGAATGTGAGCTTGGCTTGGATGACTTGGTGCTGCGTCCACATTTGCCGTGGCTCGATGCGATGGGCGGCCATCTCTTCGGGATACTCGGTCTCCGATATGCCACCGTCAACACCACAGTCGAGCTTGACTTCGATGTGGTCGGGGAAGGTTCGCTTGACGGACACCGGGACGATCATGCCTTCTTGCAGCGAGTCGCGAGTCTCGCCCGTGAGTTGGGTGAAGAGCTCGTCCGTGGTCAACCAGTTATAGTTCCTCCGCAGCTCTTCGTACGGGTTCTGGAGTTCGGCTCGGATGGTCTCCAGAGTCGCGCGTTTCTTTTGCTGGAAGTTGACTTCCAGCTGTTCGGCGTACTGCTCCAGCACGAGGTCGTTGACCTTGTCGGTCACCTCTTCCTTGACGAGCTTGCGGACCACGGCACTGGGACCGTTCTCGTCCTGTTCCGTCTTGATATCCTCCTCGTCGAGTTCGAGGGCATCGGCCGCCATCTTGCGTGCGATGTCGTAATCTTCCGGGTGGATTCTGGTGTTGTCCAGATAGTCGGCTTCGTGGTCGTCCTCCCACGTGACGTAGAGGAAACTGGCGCAGTTGTGCCACACTTTGGGTCCCACGGCTTGTCGCCGGCTCACTTCGCCCACTCCGACGAGATCGGTACGGTTGGTGACCTCGCCCCCGTTGGCGGCAACGGCCTTGATCAAGTTGTCCGCTTTGCGAGGTCCCAGGCCACAGACGAACGGCAGTAAGTTTTGGGTGTGAGGATCGTTCACGGCTTCGTTCACGTCGACGCCGACCAGGTTGACGATGTCGACCAGGGCGGTCTCCAGGTAGCGTCGCAGCTTGTCTTCGGGCAGGAGGTTCTGGTTCGGGTCGAATGTGATGGAGACGATGTCCCTCTTGAGCGCCGCGTACTCCTTCAGCGCGTTCTGCATATAGTGTGCGATGGCGACACAGTAGCGAGACAGTGACGGAAGGCTGGGGTGATCCAGCTTGGCACGGGGGGAATCCATGTAGAGTCGAGCGACTTCGTCCTGAGGGATGACGACCTCGAGAGGATCGGACACTTCCCGGTCTTCTTCCGGGTCCTCGTACGGTGCACCGCGTAAATCGTACGTCTTGACGATCTCCTTCACATCCTGGTACAAGCGGTAGGCTTCCGTCGACAGACCGGACACGGCGATGACGTCTGGTTTCCTCCGTTCCACGATTTCGACCAAGGTCGCGACGTCTTTGGCTTCCGGGATGGATTTGGCCTCGTTGCCCGGGCGAAGGTCAACGAATTTGCCGTTCTCGAGAACCCTGCCGTCTTCGTTGACATACGTCCAGCAGATGGCATCCTGGCGGGCGCCGGCGCCATTGGACAGGGCCAGCACCCGAGCGCACGTGCCCAGCTCCATGCCCTTGGGCTTGTAGGGAGCTTGGTCGAGTTTGGTGATGAAGGCGTCGCGACAATAGCCGGCGATCTTGTTCTCACACTCGTTCTTGAGGTTGTCTTTGACGCCTTTGGCAATGGTCTTGTGCATCTTCTTCATGGCGAGGTCCATGACCTCTCGCCGGAGCTCGTTCCACGCATCGGCGACTTGTGAAAAGTTGTCGGACAGAGTGGCGGCCTCGAGATCTTTCTTGATCTGTTTCTCGCCTTTCAGGCTGACGCGGACCTCGACCAGGCCGTCCGCTTCCGCCTTCAGCATGCGAAGATAGAGTTCCGGCTTTTCCACCAGGAAGTTCCGCACTTCTTGGTTGCGGAGGTATTTGAACTCGTAGTTGGGGTGGTCCTCGGGGATTTGCTTCAAGCCTTTCTCCGTGCGGTGGCAGTCGAAGACCAAGTTACGGTAGTAGAGCTGCCTCATGTGGCGGCGCATTCGCGGACTGGTGACAATCTCCTCGACCATCATCGACTTGGCCGCGGTCAGGATGGATTCGGAGGTGGGGTAGTCGGGATCGCGCACGAGTTCGTCGGCCAGGTCGACGGGCGTTCGCTCGGGATCGTCGGGGTATGTGTGGCCGACGTTCTCGGCGTTCATGGCGATTGTGTCGGCGGTGATGCCGATCGATCGCACCAGATGATATGCGGGTCCTTGACGGACCTTGTCCCACAGGCCGCGGGTACCACCGGATCGCTTGAAGGTGCCGTTCTTTTCCGCCTCGGAAATGGACAGATGTTGGAGCTGGATGGAGTACTGGAAGTTCAAGTAGTCCTGGATATCTTGAAGATCGTCCAGTTGGGCAGCCAGAGGGATGAGTTCGTCGAAGAGCCGGTCGTCGAAGTCGGGCTCGATTTCCTTCAGCATGTCCACGTTCCGCCGAATCGCTTCCCGCCTCTCGGCGAAGGCACGGTACTTCAGATCTTGGTCGTAGACGTCCCACAAATCGGTCTGGTTGAGAAGCTTCTCGGCTTTGACGGCGAGGGCTCCGTCGTGGGAGATGACGTGTTCGGAATGGATGAGATAGTCCTTGCGATTCTGGAAGATGAATGCGGGCTCGAAGTCCTCGACGTTCATAAAGTGCAAGACGTGCCTCACAGCGGTCTCGAAGGGTTCTTTGAGCTTGGGATCCAGGCGTTTGCGGGGAAACAGGATGCTGGCGATCCAGGCGGCTTCTTCGGCATTGCGGACGGCCCATTGCTCTTCGGACAGACCCGACAAGTCGTTGTAGGGCGCGCGGGCGAGCTGGAAGCGTTCGGGCACGTCGATGCTGCGAATCTCGTTGTCGCGCTCGGTCAGCATGCGCTCCTGGAGCTGAGACGGCTCAAAGACATCCTTGAGTTCCAGAGGCTTCTCGGGATCGACGCCGTCGTCGTTCAGCTGGGCCTCGGCTTCCAGGGCCCACGAGTACTCGTTGCCGTCGCCGAAGGCACCCATCATGTCTTCCAGCTCGGCCTCGCCCAGGCCGGAGTCCTTCAGGTTGTTCATGTCGGGCAGATTGCCTCGGCGCGGGGCACGGACGCCCAGGTCTTCGTCGACCTGGCCGCCTTCCTCGTCGGGAAACTCGTCTTGCTCGATGAAGTCGTCCATCTCGTCGCCGGCGAAGGCACGGCCGCGGACGGCGGAGTCGGCGTCGCCATCCTCTTCGTCGGAAAAGATGTCCTCGACGGCGCGGGACTCGCTGACGGCGCGGTTCTCGCGGTGTCCGCGCTTCAGGCGCTTGAACTTGGATTCTGCCTCGCGGCGGTCGCCGGGCACGCTCAGGCCGATCAGGTCCAGGTCTTCCTCGTCCAGACGGTCCATTTCCTCGCGCTCTTCGCGCCGCCGCTTCTTGCGCTCGCGCTTGCGGGCGTGGTGGGCGTCGCCGCTCTCGTCTTCGTCCTCGTCGACGATGAAGCCTTCGCGCACCGCCCGCGCCGCCTCTTCGTCGTCGTCATCTTCCTCCTCGCTGGAGTCGACCAGACCCGCGCCGTGGGCCGCCGCCTTGTGCTTGCGCGGGGCAGACTCACCGGTGGCGTCGTCAAACTCCGCCCCCTCGTCGTCGTCGTCGTCCTCTTCCTCCGAGCCCACGTCGGCGGTGGTGTCGAAGAAGTCGGCCATGAGCGAAACGCGGCGTGTGGGTGGCGCGGAAGGCGCGAGGGAGGGACAACGGATCAGCGAGCATCCGCCCGTCGCGTGCCGCCTCAGGCACCGCCCCGGTTAGGGACAGGATAACGATGACTCAGCGACTCACTAGTTAACTAGTCCGGTGTGTTCCTGTCCGGCCCAGGCCCAGGTCCTCTCCTCTCCCGCCTCCTGACTCAGCAATAGCCCAGCGTTCCTCTCCAGCCCCCCTCCAGCGCCCCGTTTCTTCCTCGCCAGCCCCCGTTTCCTCCTCTCCAGCCGCCTCCCCAGCCCAGCCCGCTGCAGCCGCTCCAGCCTCCAGCCTCCAGCCTCTCCAGCCCGGCCGAGATCTCCTGCTGCCCGCCCCCACGCCGCCCCCCCCCGTCGCCCCCCCCCCCCCCCCCTCCCCCTCCCCCGCCCCCCCTCCTCCTCCCGTCCGCTCCGCCGGCCGGCACCTCGCCGACCCGGACACGCCCCCATGCGCCCGCCTGTGCCGCCACACTAGTGATACCGTCCACACGAGCGATACCGTCCACCCTGGCGATACCCTCCACCCTAGTGCCACCTCCACACCAGTTGTCCCTTCCACCCGCCGCCCGCCCCATTGCCATATTCCTATGAGCTGCCGGGGCCTCGCCCGCCGCCTCCCACCTGCGCCTTGTCCTGCCGGGGCCTCGCCCGCCGCCCGCCCCCTGCGCCTTCTCCTGCGCCCGCCCCCCGCCCGCCCCCCGCCATGAGCTCCGACCAGTTCAAGGCGCGGACGATGAAGCGCAAGAACGTCAAAGGCCTCGCGCTCAGCGCGCCGGCCAAGCCCGCGGCGCCGTCGGACGAAGATGCGCCGCTGGCGGGCGCGGCGGCCGGCGGCGGCCCTCGGGCCGACACGCTCGAGATCGGCGTCGAGTTCCGCCCCGACTGGCGCAGCGAAGACCTGGAGACGGTCAAGGAGCTGGGCTCGGGCAACGGCGGCACCGTCAGCAAGGTGCGCCACAAGGGCTGGAACATGGTCATGGCCCGCAAGATCATCCACGTCGAGGCCAAGAAGGAGGTCCGCAAGCGCATCGTGCGCGAGCTGCAGATCATGCACGAGTGCAACTCGCCCTACATCGTCTCCTTCTACGGCGCCTTCATGAACGAGTCCAACGACGTGACCATGTGCATGGAGTACATGGATGTCGGGTAAGTCCGCCGCCGCCGCCGCCCCGCCCCCTCCCTCCGCCCCGCTGACCGCCGCACCCAGCTCGCTCGACAGCATCTCCAAGAACTTCGGTCCCGTGCGCGTCGATGTGCTGGGCAAGATTGCCGAGGCCATCCTCGGCGGCCTGAAGTACCTCTATCTGGCCCACCGCATCATGCACCGCGACATCAAGCCCTCCAACGTCCTCGTCAACAGCCGCGGCCAGATCAAGCTGTGTGACTTCGGCGTTTCGTCGGAGCTGGAGAACAGTGTTGCCGACACCTTCGTCGGCACCGGAACGTACATGGCCCCCGAGCGCATCCAGGGCAGCCCCTACTCGGTCAAGAGCGATGTCTGGAGCGTGGGCCTGACCTTGATGGAGCTGGCCATCGGGAAGTTCCCGTTCAGCGTGTCGACCGACGACGGCGACGAGGAGGAGGCCGCCGGCCCGCAAGGCATCCTCGACCTGCTGCAGCAGATTGTGCTGGAGCCCGCACCCAAGCTGCCCAAGAGCGACGCCTTCCCGTCCATCCTGGACGACGTCATTGCCAAGTGTCTGATGAAGAATCCCGAAGAGCGCCCGACACCCCAGGAGCTCTACGACACCGATCCCTTCTTGCAGGCCGCGAAGCGCACCCCCGTCGACCTCGAACAATGGGCCGTCCGCATGATGGAGAGGCACAACCGAAAAAGCCACTTGGCCACGCAGCTGTCGCCGTCCACGCGTGCCCTGTTGCGCGGCGAAGAGACGGCGAGCCAGACTTCCAGCTCCTCCTCCAACGCCAGTCAGCACTCCTCCAACACCAGTCAGCAGACGCCCACCCTGGGCGACATCCCCATCTCGTCCGTCTCTTCGGCTGCCGCCGCGGCCTCCTCCGGCGCCATCGATCGCCCCTACCCCATCCGCACAAGCAGTGCCAATCGCGCCCAGCAGCCAATCAATTTGCCCATACGGCAGGCCAGACCGCAAAGACCTGAAACCGCCGGAAGCGACCGCAGTGACGCTTACCGGCGGCCAGCGCCTGGCTATGTGCAATGAGTCCGTGCGCAAGAGCTGCAACAAACACAAATCGCCCCGGAGATTCGATGCCATTCCCTTCGCTGGCGCTTGTCTTGGGGGGAGGCGGGGGAGGAGGGGGGGGGGCACCTCGGGTAGACGCGATACACCACCTCGCCCGAGTCGCACGCTTCAGACCTCATGGGCTCACAGTCACATGCATGGTGGGGCAATTTCTCCGAGACAAGAGCCAATGGAGTCGGTACGTGTTCGACGGAGACGCCCGGCGCAGATCCCCAAGCCACGCGAGGCATGCGCATGACCCCTCCCCCGCTTCCCCCGTCGCAAGCGGAAAACCCAAGGATGCATGGCTGCATCAGGCATCTATGCGGCGCACGCTGCCGTGACGAGCTGCGGTAGAAAGACTGGCAACGTGGAGAAAGAACTGCCACATGGCCGCTCCCCGCCTCCCCCCTCCTTGCACATCAGCAGCTGCTTTGTGTGACGCGCTTCGCGGGGTTGGGCAACTGTCTCTGCCGCCCCCCCTCCGCCCTCCATCCCGATGGAATACCAGAATGGCGGTGACGATATTTCGGTCGACGAGGCGCGCTATCATCATCTCTATCTCTCTCCACCTTGGTACCGCCTGGGAAGAATCATGCTGGCTGCGAATGTCGTCGACGGAACAGAACGAAACACAGGCCGCGGATCAAAAAAAAAACCAAAAAAAGAGAACCCCAGGCGTTTTATTTCTTCCCCCCCCCCCCCCAAAAAAAATCCAAAAAATATTTTTCCCTCCTCCATCTTCACCCAACAACGCCCGCTGTCACACATCCACCCCTCCTCTCCCCGTTCCCGTCCCCGCGTGTCCGCCATGCTCGCCCGCCCGCTTTGTCCCCGGATGCACGAATGGTCGCGCACGCGCACGCAATCCCCCCCCCCCCCCCCCCCCCCCCCCCCCTTCGGGACCCCATCTGCCGCCCGTCCCCCGCGCCTCGCGCCTCGTGCCTCGTCCCGCCGCGCCGTGCTGTGCGCAGCGGACCACGTTCGCGGGCACACACACACACACACACACCGGTTCGGTTTTCGCTGCGGTGCTCACCCCCCCCCCCCCCCTCGCTCCCCGCCTACCAGCAGCCGTGCCTCGGGCCCCGCCGCGCCACCTCCACCTGGCTCCCCGCTGGCGCCGCGCTTTCGGCCGTCGCGCCGCTCGCGGCGTCGTCTCGGGGCGCCAGTCCTGTTGTTGTTGTTGTTGTTGTTGTTGTTTTTTTTTCGGGGGCATACACTAAAAAAAAAAAAAAAAAAAAAACCCGTGGCCGCGTTCCCGGCTGTGACGCCGTCGAGGCGCGGCGCGGCGCGGCGTGTTCGTTCGGTTCGGTTCGGTTCGCGGTGCCCGAACGTGCGCGTGCCATCGCGGGCCATCGCGGGCTGCGGCTGCGGCTGCGGCTGCGGCCACACACGCACAGCCTGAACCCCCCCCCCCCCCCCCCCCCCCCCCCCCCCTTCACAGCCTGGACCTTCCCCGGCGGGGTTTTGCGGACAGGGGCGCGCCGGGCGGGCCCTGTGACGACGCCACGCGCGCATCTGAGCACCGCATGCACGCGCGCGTGGCGGCCGGCAAGTGAAGGAAGGGGGGGGGGGCGTGCATCGGGTGGGGGTCGCTCACAAGATTCTCAGCCGGGGGGGGGGGGGCATAGCATACAGGCGCGCTGACGCGCACGGCAGGTGAAGAGCCGTGGGCGGGCGAAGCCTCATACCATGCAGCAGCAACATCAACAACAACATCCCCCCTCTCGCTCCGCCCTGCTGTAAACTCCTTCCTTCCTTCCCTCCACACACACACACACACACACACACACCCAAACCGCTCCCGCCCAAAAAACAAGAACTCCCCATGCGAATCCCCAGCACCATCCTGCACACGGCGCTGCTCTGCGGCGCGGCGGCTCTCGCCGCGAGCGGGGCGGAGTGGCGGGGCCGGCGGATCTACCAGGTGATGACGGACCGGTTCGCGCGGGGGGGGGAAGGGTGGACGACGACGACGACGGCGGCGGCGGCGGCGTGCGCGGCGGCGGCGGGGGAGTGGTGCGGGGGCACGTGGGCGGGGCTGGCGGGGCGGCTGGACTACATCGCGGACATGGGGTTCGACGCGGTGTGGATTTCGCCGGTGACGCGGCAGCTGCGCGGCCGCACCGTCGACGGCGCCGCCTACCATGCCTACTGGCAGACGGACATCGAGTCGCTCGAGAGTCGGTTTGGGACCGAGCGGGATTTGAAGGGCCTGGCGGCCGAGTTGCATGCGAGGGGGATGGTGGGTTTGAGGATTTTTTTTTTGTTCTGTTCGGTTCTGTGATTTTTGGGGAGGGGGGGCGGGGACGCTGACGCGGAAGGGTGTAGTTTCTCATGGTCGACGTCGTGGTGAACCACTTCGCGTGGGCGGGCGCGCCGGAGAGCGTGGAGTATGGCACGTTTGTGCCGTTTGGTTCGCGGGAGGACTTTCATCCGTACTGCGTGAACCGGTACGATGCGAATGATACGGTAAGTGAAGGATTCGTTCGGCGGCGGAAAAGCTGGGGCTGCTGACCACACCGCCGCGCGCGCAGACCAACCTCGAACAGTGCTGGATGGGGTCGACGAGCGTGCCGCTGCCGGACCTGCGGACGGAGGACGCGGGGGTGCAGAGCCGGTGGAACGCGTGGGCGGCGCGGATGGTGTCGGAGTACGGCATCGACGGCTGGCGGATCGACTCGGTCATGGAGGTCAACCCGGGCTTCTGGCCGTCGTTCCAGAGCGCCGCCGGGGTCTACTCCCTGGGCGAGGCGTACCACGCCGACAGCGAGGTCGTCTGCCGCTACCAAGACTATCTCCCGGGAGTTTTCAACTATCCCATGTACGTACCCCCCCCTCGCCCTTGGCTCGATGTGGCTTCAGGAACCCGGACAAGTGCCGGGGCCGGGGGCTGCGAGAATCCGAATGGCTGACCGCATCTCATCTGCAGGTACTTCCCCCTCGTCGCCGCCTTCTCTAGCGCCTCCGGCAGCATGTCCGACCTGGCGGACATGATCAACGTCATCGGCGCCGGCGGCGCGTGCGCCGACCCTTCTCTGCTCGGCACATTCTCCGAGAACCATGACCAGGTATGTATGTCAGGGGGTCTCTCACACTCACTCACTCACACACACACACAGCCCCGCTTCGCCTCGCTCACCCGCGACCTGTCGCGGGCCAAGAACGTGCTGACGTTCACGCTGCTGGGCGACGGGATCCCCGTGGTGTACCAGGGCCAGGAGCAGCACCTGCGCGGGGGGGCGACGCCGGCGAACCGCGAGGCGCTGTGGCTGACGGGGTACGACCGCGGGGCGCCGCTGTACGGGGTGGTGCGGCGGCTGAACGCGGTGCGGGCGCTCGCGACGGCGCGCGACGGCGGCTACCTGACCGCGGCCAACCGGCCCGTGTACAGCGACGGCCACGCGCTGGCGATGCGCAAGGGCGACGTGCTGACCGTGCTCACCAACGTGGGCGCGGCCGCGCGCGGCCAGGCGCCGCTGCGCCTGCCGGCCACCGGCTATCCCGCCGGCACGCGGCTGACGGAGCTGAACGGCTGCACGCCGCATGTCGTCGGCGAGAACGGCACGCTGGCGGTCCCCATGGCCCGCGGCTTGCCCCGGGTTTTTTTCCCGACCGCTGACTTGGGCAGTGGGCTTTGTGGGGTGAGTGGGAGGGAGGAGAAGAGGGAGACGTGGAAGACGAGGAGTGTGGGGTGGAGAGGGTAGGGGGAGGAAAGGGGGCGGTGGGTGGTTACAAGTCTTGTGGTTGTTGTTTTCTTTTTCCTTCTTCCCCTGTGCTGGGGAGAGTGCATGAGGATATACCAGCAATACGGCCATCAGAGCGAGCACATGAACGTGGGTGCGTGTGCGTCCTCCCTCCCTCGTGCTAGCCGTCCTTCCCAGGAGCATTCGTGGCAGCCAGACTGGCGATCTTCGGTGCGAGCTTGGCCTTCTCAGCCGGCTTGGTGCGCCGTCTCTTAGTCGGGGCATAGACGTCGTTGAAGTTCATGGCGATGGCCAGGAACCTCATGTCGGTGTCGGGCTGGTAGGCGAGGTCGCCGAGCAAGATGTCGACCTTGGTCTTGAAGTCGAGCTCGAGGCTGTGGAGCCGTTGGCGGAGGGCCTCGAGCATGTTCGGCTCGCCGCCGTCCACGCCCTGGCCCGGAAGAGGCAGGAGGGGCGGCGGCACGGGAAAATCGGTTTCACGTTCGCGGAGTCGGGAGCGGGTGTGGGAGGGAGGAGGAAATTCGGACGAGTCTTCGTCGGCTTCGGTGACGCCCCACCGACCGGCGCGGGTTCGCGTTTCGATCTTGGCGGCCATGTCCTGTCGGCGGGTGAATTCGGCGACGCTGTACGAGTACAGGCTGTCCAGGGCGTCGCGATACGCGAGCATCAACTTGAAGAGGTCGTGCAGCTGCGCGGTGAACTCGAGCCCAACCATGCCGGACGCACCCAGCAGTCCCTTCCGCGTGATGTCGCGAAGATACTCGGCGTGGGCATCGATCAGGGTGTCCAGCGTGGCGTCCGGCTTGCGGATGTTCCTCTGAAGATCCGCCCATCCCTTCTCGATGACCTCAAAGAGCACGTAGTACTGCAGCTGATCGATGAAGTGGATCATCTCGGCCAACCGCCCTCTCACCAGCTTCCAGTCCGCGCCGAGCTGGTCCCCCACTGCTGCCAGCACGCCTCGCGCGCCCGTCTGCAGCCGTCGCCAGGTCGAAGACAAGGCGAACTCGACTCGTTTGACGCGCCACAGGAAGTTAAACACCTTGAGGTATTGCCGTCCGGCCCACGGCGTGACGATCACGTCCAGGGGCGCATCGACGCGGTACTCCAGGGTAAACACGTCCCATCCGATCTCGCCGTGGCTGAGCTCCAGCATGCGTGCGTCTAACCGCCTAAGAACATCGGCATCGTCGTGCTGGGCGTTGGAGTTTCGGATGGCATGCTCCAGCTGCGCGGTCAGAGTATGCCGGTACTGGCTATTCGCCGGCCGATCCAAGTTCTGCGCCAGAGACTCCATGAGGAGCGCCACAAAGTCACCCTGGCCGAGCAAGAGGTATCGTTTCATCGCGCGGAGGTGCGAAGACAGTGCGAATTTCGATTCGAGCAGGGTCATCAAGCGCGCCATGACGGTCTTGTAGGCCTCGTCGATGCGCGAAGACAAGGTGGCGGTGTCGGCGTACTTGAGCTCCCGCGATGCGGACTTGCTGTACGACTCGACCCACGCACCATCGCCGCAGGCGTAGCGGATGAAATTCAACGACTTGCCGATCAGGTACACCCGCTGGGCGAACTCCGGCGTGGCGATGGACGGGATCATGCTCTCGTACAGGCGATATTTGTCCTGCCACACGCTGGTGGCGCCGCCGTCCTCGTAGTCGTGGTTCTCCAAGACGAAGAACTCGCGGTGCGGGTCTTCGAGCTCGCCGTTGTAGATCCAGGCCTGCAGCATGTGGTAGAAGGGCCGGGTGATCTGGGGCAGCAGTCGCTCGGCAAAGGCGTGGACGAAGGGATCGCCGTGCTGGGACGAGAAGTTGTGGATGCGCGTGATGAGCTCGCCGCCTTTCTGGCCTCGCACGGCCTCGACCATGGCGCTCATGAGCCGCAGCCCCAGTGTGGCGTCGCGCGTCCAGACCACGCAGCGCTTGAGCGTCACCCCCGCCTTCGCCAGCCCCCCGCCGCGGGCGGTGGCGTCGTCCGGCTGCGCCAGCGCCCGGCGGATCTGGCCCTCCAGCGTGGCGACGAGGCTCAGATACGAGCGCAGCTCGAGCGCAATGGCCGACCGCAGGCTCTGGCCGACCAGCCCTCCTTCCTGCGACTCCACAAACCCCGCCAGCGATTTGTACAGCAGCGCCGGCTCGGCCAGCCGGTGCAGCAGCGCCATCACCGGCACGGGCAGAGTCGCGGGCAGTCGCAAGGACGAGTCGTCGGCAAAGGGCAGGTGCGTTGATGACAGGCCTTGCAGCGTGAAGGGCAGATCGCGCAAAATCGCCGCTTCCGAGGGCTCGAGGGCGTCTGTGGCGGTCCGCCGGGGCCGCGCATTCGGCGGCGGCGTGCTGGCGGCGGTGCTCTCCGCCGGCGCTCTGGGAAGGCCATTCCTGGCCAACGCCTCGTCACACCCTCTGCTCCCGTGCTCGTCACCGCCGGCCGTGCTCTGCTCGCCGGCGGCTTCGGTCCTCTGCCCGTCCCGCGCGGCCTCGGCGTCCGACCGCTCGTCGGCGGGCTCTGGCTCCGCGAGGGCGCAGCCGCGGGCGCGTCCGCGTTCGCTCAGCTGCAGCAGAAACGACAGGATGAGGGATTTGCTGTTCAGCACCGGCTGCGCGAGCAAGCGCGCGTGCAGCTGGCCGAACGCCGCGGCCGGCTCGGGGCTGGCGTGGTCGCGCAGCAGCCGGGCGCGGATGCGGTCGGCGGCGGGGGCGGCGTCATCGGGCGGCAGCGGGGCGGTGGCGGCGGGGCTGAGGAGGGCGTGGGTGAAGGCGTTGGCCTCTTCCCACCGCCGGTCGGCGGCATCGTCGTCCTCGCCCGGCTGCTGCGGAGGCACCAGCCGCTCCAGCAACGACTGCACGGCGCTGTCGATGCGGTCTTGGGTGCTTTTGGACATGCTGGCGGCGGCCGCGCATGGTGGTGCTCATCGCGCGGACGTCCAGCGGTGCGCGGTGGCCAGGTGGTTTCCCCAGCACGCGCTGGGGAAACCCGCGGGGCTACACGACACCACTAGTTGACTGCCCACACCCGCCGGAATGATGCGGACCATCGGACTCCACAACCACCGCAACGACAGGGACCATCGGCACGGCCGCGGGCTGAAGGTGCAATTACTGCTTAGGCTCAATTGTATCGTAGCAGTCGCCTGTGATGCTGTCCAGGCGCTTTCTCCAGAATGCAACCGAGACCACTCGTGTTCTCTTTCTAACGCCCGCCCGTCCGCCCTCCTCCCACCAGTCGTGACGTGACCGGGCAACCAAACGCAGCTCAAGTGGATACACACGAATGCCATGTACAGGGTCAAAAAAGTTACCAATGGTCCCGCCGCTTCACCGCCCATGCTGAAGTTTCGCCCACGGCCGCCCTGCATGGCCGTGCCCACCAACATATGGTGAGGAATCCGACATGTTCAGGTATCGTGAAGGAGATTCGATGCTCGGCACAACTCCCTCGTGAGACCGGTCGAGGATATCAGAAGGCTCCTAGCTGCTGTGCGTGTCAGCCTACCCCCGTGAAGCGTGAAGCGTGAACCGTGAACCGTGAACCGTGAACACCCGGCACGTCGCATGGCCCTCTTACCTCCTCTGTATCTGGCCCTGCGACATCTGACCGGGTTGTGCCATGCCAGGGCCAGCTTGGCCCATCGCCATTCCATACGGGTTTGCGTAATGCGCCGTGTCGGCAGCTATTTGCTGCATCGCCATCCCGGAAATCCCTTGGGCTTGCGACACGGGACAGTCCTTGTGCGCCAGCAAGAGCGTCTTGAGACTGACAATCTCTTCGCGCAGTTGAGTCACCGTCGCCGCCAGCGCGTCGTTCTCCGTGCTGAAGATCTCGACCTTCTGCTGCAGGTTCGCCAACCATTGCTTCTTGCGTTGACGGCACTTCAACGCCGCCACACTACGCTTTCTGTCAGCATGTCGTCCGCTTCGTGCACCCGATCACGTCCTCACCGATTCCGTTCCAGGAAGTTCTTGCGCTTCTCTTCGTCCGTCATCTTCTTGCCCTTCTCGTCATGCTCGTCGTCGCCTTCGGGGCTGCCATCCACGTCCTCGGGCTCTTCCGACATGGCAGCACCGGCGCTGTTGCGGCCCTTCTTGTTCGCCGGTCCCTTGGCAGCAGTCTCGTCGGCTCTTCTCTTGCCATTGGCACCTTTGCCAGCGGCACCCTTCTTTCCTCGAGTACCGCGCGCGTTGGACTTGCTGTCTTCTTCCGAGTATTGGTCGTGTCCATCCGTGCTTCCTGACATATTGCTGCCGATGCTCGCTTTGTTGGTGCCACGACCGTCTGGCGCGGTTTGCTGGTAGCCAGGTTGCGAGGGTGCCATGGTGTAGTTTTGCGCGTTTCGTTGCTGCCCGCCGGCTTGAGCCAACATGAACAAGCCATTCGCAGCTTCGTTGCTCTGATGGGAGCCGAACGGATCGTGACTGTCTTGCTGCGCGGTAGCATTCGGGTTGTATGGCTTGCTGTCGAGGTCGGGCTGAATGTTCGGGTTTTGCTGCGCTTGGCTCGTCGCCGGGTGGGAGCCAATGTAGCTGTTGGCTTGTGTCTGCGCGCGAGCCGTCATGGCGGTTCGGTGAAAGTCGAGCGTGCCGGGTGTAGCTCCACCGCTCTGGAGTTGGCTGTATAGTGCTTGAGAGTTGGGCGATGGCTGCGGGAACATCGACCCGCCGCCACCAGGTGTCAATCCAGAGCGGAGCGACGACTCGTTGGGAGTCGGGAAGCTACCAGAGAAGTGGTGGTCGCTGTTGAAGTAGTCGTTCGAACCCGTCGGACCAGTCAGCATAGCAGGACTGAGCGGGCCTTGACGAAGAGAATTGGCCCAGCTGGGCGTGGCGCCAGGAAGGAGTGACGCTGGCGATGTCAGGCTGGTCACGCCTGGCAGCTGCGTCTTACCTGGCGTTTCGGCAGGATTGCCGAATGCGTTCTCGAATGGGTTCGGCTCTTTGGAGAGGTGACTGGTGCCTCCGAAGTAATCGCCGTCGCCGTTCTGTGGGGGTTTGGGTGGGGGAGCGAGCGGAGCATTGGTGGGTGCGGCGGTGTTCTCTTTATCGTCGGCGTCGTCTGGCTGCTTGATGGTGGGCACAGATGTCTCTGGGGTGGAGTTAGCACGATGGACGTGTGTCGAGTCGCCAGGCGCGGTGTCGACTTGCCTGGCTTGGATTCGCCTTCCTTCTTCAGCGCATCTGTCGCCAGCATCAGCAAGAGTAATGCGCACGGATACGGGGGTCGGACATCTGCTTCGTGGACATAAGAGGTACTACAACACCATGTGCGCGACCCAGGCGGCGGCGCAATGCCATGATGTGGGAGGCAACGACATACCTGGGTTCTGCAACGACGTGCGGGTCGATCGCGGCGACGATGTTTGGCTCTTGTTGGCATTAAGATGTGGTGACTGCGTTGCCGACGACCGCCTTGCGACAGTGGCCATAGCGGACGGAGGTGGAAGTGAACAATACGTCACTTTTGTGATGATGTAGTGGGTGTTTCTGGGCGGGTCGTCTTGCTTTTCTACACCACTTCTCCTCTACACCACTCGCGGGTGCGTACAATGCTCCTCGCCACCACTGTCAGGTGCGTACAACGCTCCTCGCCACTGCCAACATGTCAGCAAAGGGCCTGCGGTTGAGCAGCCAGCATCAATTCGACGTCGACGTCGACGCGTTGCGGCGTAGCCTTCGTCGGGATGCACGAAAGCACTCGAACGGGGGCTCCCTCCGCACATAACAACACCGCCACTGTCGCAGACTATGCAGCGACACGGTTGACGCCAGCGCGACGACGGCAGGCGACAGGAGCACTCGATATGGATGGCAACATACCTTGTGCCGTCGGCCGCCGGGTGTCGTTGGGGGACAGCGACAGGCCTGCGGGATGGGATTTGATCCTGCTTCTGTTGACGGCGTGACGCAATGCGCAGTGCGCCTCCGATTGCAAGCAAGAAAGGCGCAGGGCTTGCAGAACGACACGTGTTGGCGATGATCAGTCGCTCAATCTCCGCCTTCCTTCGGTACGACCCCAACGTGACCGCGCTCGCGAGATTCCGTATGCCGTATGCCGTATACCGCCGTGTCGAGCGAGAAGGTGCAATGACGAAAACGCTGACGTAGCGGAGGAGGCTGCCACTTCTTAAGACAGTTGCTTGCAAATCTTGCACGCCTAGCCGTTCCAGGCCCGTGCGCCATCATCCTCGGCACTGGCGCGGAGGCGGAGACCAGTGGTCGATGGCGGTTCTGCAACGGCAACAACACCACCACCACCGCCGCCGCCAACGGAGCGCTCCCTGTGCCTTTCCTGACGCCTGCCCTCGCAAGGGCGAACGCTGTCCACGTCCTGTCTTTTCCGACGCCTCCCGTTGTGACTCACGACCGACATTGGGAGCAGATAATGCATCTTACCCACACGCACACGTGATTCGTACCAACGGACGGCACGCGGCGCCACCGGCTCCATCGCCATCGCCATCGCCATCGCCATCGGAACCGTCTCAGCGTGTTGGTGCCTTAGTTCGGGCCTCAGAACCCCTGCAGCATTCGTTTCCTGCACAACAGCCACTCTCACGCTTCAGTTCTGCTTGTCTCTCACCCTGTCAGAGACGACATTTGCGACTTGGCTATAGTTAGTTATCTGACTAATCTGCAGGGTCGAGAAAAAATCATGTCATACTATGGACCAGCTTCCCGGCCTGTCGTCGCCGAGATTTGAGCGCGGGCGAGCACGGCAAGCAACAGAGTTCTGCTCTCATGCACGCCGGAGACCGGTCTGTGAGGCAGCCTGTCTCCGGCTCTTACTATCTGTATCTTCACCGACCGTTGACTTCAGGTCAACGGCGCAGCTCTTCGGCCGCTTGATCCGATTGGACCAACTGCATATCTATCTGCCGAGCATTGGCGTCGAACACGCCTCGATCCACGTGTAGTCACAGCGACGTGGTCGTCATCTCCTGCTGCAGGACTATTGCCATTCAGTCGCGATCGTGGAGGTGGCTTCTATGAGATGCTGATATACGCGAACTGTCCTGCGCAAGTCGCTATTGCGCAGACACGCCCAAGCATGAGCAGTGAAAGGGTCCGTCCGTGCAATGCCTCTCTCGTGCGTGTGTGAAGTGTATGTTCATCGCGACGAGAACGGATGAAGACGCACCCAACATCCAACATGCGCTCACATGCTCAAGAATCGATGCCCCAACTGTGTCTGTGCACACGCATGTGCGGTTGCCATTGCTGCCCGCGCGGGGGCAAATGAAGCTGCGACTTCGGCCAACCTGTGAAGTCACTACAACTGCTCGGCCTCACGTTTTGCCCACCGACAGGAACACGCCACCGCGTCCGTGCAGCACAACAGCCCACGGACATTTGCTGCACTCCGAATCCGAATCCCACCCGCCAGCTGCAACGCCATGGCGAAAGGAGGCGGCGGCGGCGAGAACAGCAAGAAGGCGCAAGGCCAGGCCCGTAAAGCAGAGGCGGCGCAAGGAAAAAAGGACGCGGAGAGCGCAAAGAAGGCTGCAGCAGAGGCAAAGCTGTGGGAGAAGGGTTCCAAGGACAGCAGCAAAGCGTAAGCGGACAACGCAAGACCAACAAGCACCAAAGCCACAGAGAAAAAGTCCCACGCTGACAGCATCCGGCACACAGAGACGCCGCCGCCGCCAAAGCAGCAGAAGCCGCGCGCAAGAAGGCCGAAAAGGACGCCCTGCGGGCCGAAGAAGAGGCCTCGTTGCCCAGCAAAGGCGGCAAAGGCAAAGCCGCCCCGGCCAGGAAGTCCCGCGGCCTCGACCTCTCGGGCCTCGACGCTCCCGCGTCCAAGAAGGAACTCGCCCTCAACGCCACGGGGATCGACAACGCCCTGGACGCGCTGTCCCTCGCCTCCGCCACCCCGGACAAGATCGACCGGCATCCCGAACGCCGGTTCAAGGCCGCCTACGCCGCCTTCGAGGAGCGGCGCCTGGACGAGATGAAGGACGACAAGGGCTTGCGCAGGCAGCAGAAGATCGACCAGATCCGGAAGGAGTTCGACAAGCACCCGGACAACCCCTTCAACCAGCTCGCCGGCGCCTACAACATGACCAAGGACGACATGCGCGAGTTGCGGGCCACCGACACCGCCAAGAAGGAGCACTTGCTCACCACCGCGCAATGAGAAATGAACGCCCCGCGCTCCACGCGCCGTCTCACACCGATGACGACGGCCGGCACCCGAGAGGAAGAGGCGGGCTGGGGGCGTCGCGATGCGTGATGTTGGCGAGATCCTGTCTGGCGGGACCGCACGCGGCCTGGATCTTCTTCGACCGTGCCGGAGAGGGTCAGACGACGGCTCTCGCGAAGCCTACGCTGTGATGCATGACGACCTCGGGCGACGAAAGCTGCTGGCTCGAGCCGGAGAGCTGCGAGCCGCATCACTTGTGACGCCTTTTTTTCAGCAGGTGGGGGCGAATGTTGAAGCGTTCAGCGACTCGCTTGGAATCACAGGCATTCGATTCTGGTGCACCGGACTCTGTGTCTGCCTCGTGCGTGCGAATGGGCTCACAGCCGTTGATACGCATCAGGATCATATGCTCCAATGGCAAGTTGGACCGCCACCGCACGCTCGATCGCTGTGGAACGGACCCGTCCATCTTTCTCCCCCATCTACCATCCTGCTTGATACCATCGCACCTTGTTCTCGCTGCCACTGCTCCTCCTCGTGATTCGGCCGCCTGCTCGGAACCCGAACCCCCGAGCCGTGAGATTTTGTTTTGGCGTCTCTCACCCCATCCTCCCTCCTTGTTCCTGGTGAACTGTCTTCTCATCCTCGTCGCGCGGCCGTGCAGCCCCGATCTGCCGCGTCGCGATGGGTGCCACAGCTTCTCCCATGGGCACGCCGTCACTGTTCACCGTGTCATTCACTCTCGGACAGTTGCGACGGCATCAGCCGCACCAAGAAGCCGATACGTTCCCGATATTTCGGATGCTTTGTTTGCCTCTGCTTGCTTTGCTCGCATCTTGCGTCCTTCCGTGTCTCGGGAGTAGACTGCATCTGCTGCGGCTTTCTTTGCCTCTTTTCGTCGTCTGACACGTGCGTTGGTTTGAGATCAGATCGTCGAGACAGATACCTGGTTTGGTAAGGATCGTTCGGCGCCTTGTGGCTCCGTTCGTCTTTGTCGAGATCTTCACTCTTTCATCATCGCCATAGTGATCATCGGGTGCGTAGATACTCAAGTGTGCTCGAGCTGTTCGGTCATGACGGCAGCGTTCTGTTTGCGGTGAGATGACTAAAGCTTGATAGATATGTCGTAGTGATCCAGCACGAGGGCGATCGTTGTGAGGATGGCCATGTAGCTCACGAGCACTATCATCGCTGGAACTTCAGCCATGAAAATGGTAGGCATCGTCATGTTAACCAGGCCAGTCAGAAGGTTGGCGACCAAGAAGATGGCTAGCCCGTTCCGGTTATAGGCCGCCATGACTTTGCTCGTGGCTTCTTGAATACGCTGGCGTTCTTCGTCCTTGGTCTTGGCATTGTAAAGGTTGGGGAACAGCAGGGTCTCGATGAGGCAAAACAGCAACAGCTGTGCGGTGTTGAATGAGCACACCCAACAGACGTACGCCAGATTTGCCATTCGCCGGGAGACGAATAGTCGTGGACCATATCTCCACATCGCCCACAGAGCGAAGACAAACCACAGCCCTGACCAGGCCGCAAGCCGTTGAAGGGTTCGCTTTGGCCATTCTGGCTTCAGCCGAGGCACTTCCATGGGTGGGGATGTTGGCTTGGGCTTCTCGTCTTCCTTCTCTGCCTCTCCAAGCACTGAGGCTAGCCAATCTGCGTCTTGGTCCATGGAGTCCTTGGGAGCAAGAGGATTCTTCTCCGGCGGAGGGTCGCGAGGCAGGATGTTCTGGCCAATGCCCATTCCTGCAATGAAAATGGCAAGGTACCCAACGAAGGAGAAGACGCCTTCTCTGTTTTGGGACAGCCAGTCACCGGGCTTTCTTTCGGATAGGATGATGTACGCCTTCATGTCTGGGACGCAGTACAGGATAAGCTCATAGCCGATTGCCAGCGCGAAGGCGAGGATATTGTACGGTAGGCAATTTAATAGTGGCTGGAGGATGGCCAGAGCTGGAGAAAGCAGGGCGAGGGTGAAGAAGAAGTTCCAGTGCACACCATACTCGCTGACATGCTCGGCATAGTCCAACCCTTTGACGCTGGCCAGACGGACGAAGCCAAGGATGAGCAGAGGAAGGGAGTGGCGCATAGCCTGTCTCAACCGCGCGGTGATGGAACGAGTATTGTTGATCTGCTCCTTTAACGGTTGACGAGCAGCGACAATCCCAGCAGCGAAGACGAATGAGCCAACACCCAGGTCCATGAGAGACGTCCCAAAGGACTCGGTCTTGGCAAATCTGCGAGGGAACACTGGAAAGTCAACAGCCAGGATGCTTGCGCATGTGATGATCATCATAGCTCCACGGTAGGCTGTGATGAAAGGCTTGACTGGCAGAGGATCCTTTTCCTCTTCCTTGAGATGCTCGTCATCCGCTTTGCCAGCACGTTTTGCAGCCTTGGCGACCTCAGCGGTGGGTTGCAGAAAGGCAGCCACAGCTGGAAGGATGAGCAAGCCGTTCAGAATTTGCGGTCCATCAGCATAGACGGTGGTTGCGAAGAGGATGGCGCAGCACTGAATCAGGAAGTCGGTGAAGGCAGCAGCGATGGTGTAGGGCCTGAAGAATTTCTGTCGAGTCTGGAGCATCGCCCACAGGAAAGCGGCGGCCTGCATATCACGTTAGCACGCGCGAACAACAGGTGCCGCAGGTGGTCGTACGGGAGCTACCAAAGTGACATGATGAATTTCCCAGACATCACCGCCGCCGAGAAAAGACACCGCGGCCTCCTTTTGGGCCTTGTATTCCGGTGTCATGGTAGCAGACGATTCGGGACGAAGAGAAACCCGAAAGCGAGATGAGAGTAAGGAAGAGAGACGCAGACATATGTTGGAGTTAGTACAGTAGTTAACTACCAACTATAACACTAAATTCCTTGGGATTTTTTGTTTGGATCGGCTGCGTCCGCTGCCGTGGAAAAAGGTTGCGTCCCGCTGCCGTGCCAGGATGGGTGCCGAGATTGTGTGTGGCCTGGCTGGGCGGACCTCACTTCTCCTCCCTCGTTCACTGTTTGCTGGCAGGCGTTTCGAGTGCATCCAGTGCATCGAGATGCATGGTGCAAAGCTGGGCCGGCCTCGGCGTTTATGGCCCGTTTGAGCACATCATAGGTCTGCGATCATCGCTGTAAGGCAGGTGAAGATTTTTGAAGCACATGCTCACAGCAGCGTAGTAGCAGCCATGATGCAGCGCGAACGGCCAGCCCCGGCCTTGTGTGCATCATGCGAGGTATGGTGTGTGTGAAGGAAGGTGGGAAAGGGGAGAGTGGAGGGATGCAATGCGCAATGCATGTGCCCGCGCGCGCCTTCCTCCTGCGCCAGTGTGCCTTCCTGCGCCAGCGTGCCTTCCTCCTGCGCCAGCGTGCCTTCCTCCTGCGCCAGCGTGCCTTCCGCCTTCACCAAGCAAACGCCCGTGCTCAACCATCAACAAACACATGCAAGCACGGTGGAGGGCTCGCACAACACCGAGTCGCTTAACATTAAGCACAAGCCCATATTCCCTCGAGACTATCTGCGAACCCCATTCACCATTCACCATCCACCATCCCACCATCCACCATCCCACCATCCACCATCCACCAAATGCACTCGCCACAGTAGTCGCAATGCCACTCCTCCCGCTTGACCCCAACCGCCAAACTCCCACTATGACCCTTCGCAAACCCCCTTCCAACTCCAGCGACACCTCGTACACGCACAAGACAGCCGACAATTTCGCCGCTTCTTCAAAACAGACCGCGTCTGAAGCGCCGCCACCGCCATGTGAGCGATTTCTCGCTCCGACTCATTCGTCTGCAGCAAAAGCCACCTCACCAGGCGTCCGCACCAGCAGACCTCAGCCGCGCTCGCCGACATACATCGCCATGGAGTCACAGGCTCCACGTTACAGCGATGCACTCAACGCCCTTCCACCCGCAGCCTCCAAGTGGACCGAGCGCGTGGTCCGCCGCATGATGTCCCAAGAAAAGGTCGCCAAAGACGCGTCAGATTCGCCACCCAGCACTGCCGGCGCAGATGCGCCAACGCCGCCACCTGCGCCATCTACCGCGAAGCCTTTGCCGTCTCGACCTGTCGCGTCATTGACGTCCACTCTCAGTCCTTCGAAGCATAGTCGCACTTTGGTGGATGCCATTGAGAAACCTCTGCAGATCTCACAGCACGGCGTACATCGAGACTGGCCTGCGCTGACACCACGCTCTGTCAGCACACCCGAACCCAAGTCGGTCAGCATTAGCCGTGATCTGAACTCAACCCCTAGCGGCATTCCGCGCAAGATCTCCAGCGCTCAATCCGTGGCTCGCACATCTACCGAATTCGCGAAAATGCTGGAACAGCGCCATTTCAGAAACAGCAATGCTTCTGCCCTCACCCAGCACTCCTCGGAGCCGTCCTTTGTCAGCGCCGAAGAGCCGGCCAATGCAGAGCATGCTCTGGAGGATGCTTCTGTGAGTCTGCCCTCACTTGCCAGCGCCGCCCGACATGGGCCCAGTACACCTCAGCCCTCTTCACTGCAGCAGTCTTCAGGATATCCTGTGCGCAAGCAGTCGCTGGGCAATCGACTGAGCAACGGAAGCTTGAGTCAACCAAATCGAGCCTCGAGTATCCGCTATCCCACGTACAACTCGCCTCTCGCGCAATCTCGCGGTCCCAGCCCGTCTCCTGCCAGCTTCTCTCGTCCCAGACCAGGTAGTGGCACTTGCGCCTCTCGACTGCCTTCTGCCTCCAACCGCACTCCAACGGCCGAGGAGAGCGTTTTGAAGCAGCGTACGGCTTCTCGAATACCAATTCCAGACCCCAAGAAGGCGACATTGGTCGACATTCGGACCCCGCAGCCGACCACCGGCAGCGAACTGAGCCCATCATTTGGCGCGAGACGACTGATTTCCCCAAATGCTCTTGCAATTCTAGACCAAGGCACCAAGAGACGTTTACAGCGCGCCAACACTGATGCCAGTACTGCAAGCACGACTTCCTCGTCAACTCGAATCCTCAATATTAGTTATGGCACCGAAGAGATGCATGGCAACAGAAGCAAAAGCAATTCTCCAGCAGACACCTTTGGCCCAAGCTCGTCGGATGAAGAGGTCACAACTCCTACTGTTCAGCCCTATGGCTTCGGAGTCGGTGCCGGTGCCAAGTCCAGTAATTCAGCAGAGGACCAATTCGACATTACTCCGAGTGATCTGGATTTCCCCAGACTACGAAGAGCTCCACCCTCCAAGAGTCCCTTCACTGGACCACTTCAGACGATTCATTCTCAAGCAACTCTGGCCATGCCTCGACAGGAGGACTCTCCAACACGGACCGGCATCTCTGCTGCACCGGATTCTTTTGCGAAGCATGCTCG
This sequence comes from Pseudocercospora ulei, assembly GCA_016165855.1. Taxonomy (NCBI): domain Eukaryota; kingdom Fungi; phylum Ascomycota; class Dothideomycetes; order Mycosphaerellales; family Mycosphaerellaceae; genus Pseudocercospora; species Pseudocercospora ulei. The sequence goes on from JACWNB010000003.1 coordinate 1,599,338, forward strand.
ACGCCTAGATCAATTCGAATCAACCCGTACGAGCGCTAACAGGAACCATAGCCGCAATCAGAGCACAGATGGAGCAGGAGCGCATGATGCATCCAATCAATTGCTCGAAGATGCCAAGAACGAAGATGCCCTTTATCAACAAGATGGTACGCTAGGTCTTGACAGAGAGACTAAGAGCCACCTCACCCAGACCTTGTCGCAGCTGGAAGGTCGCTGTGATCCACAGAAGGAGTATTTCGACCATGGCAAGCTTGAGCAAATATTTGGGCAACTTGTGCCAGGCATGAATCAGATGCCAAAGCACAATAGCCTCATGAATGACGCCTCTGCCGCAGCGCGATTTGTGGAGGATAGATCTCGTGAGAGCGCTGCCGAACATGAGGTCCAAGACACGGAGCCTGGCCATTCGCATAGCAAATCCGATAGCCCTGAAAATGCTATTGCAGATGCCGCCGACGAGACATGCCAGACACCCGCCATCAGTAAGTGGTCCGACAGTACACCCTCGGCACAAGGCAACTCGACCGAGCTTTCGCGTAAGGAACAGCAACGATCTATTGGATATCCTTCCACCTCCCGGATGTCTGGTATTCGCACCACTACGCACAACCGGTTTGCATCACGTCGCGAATCTGATGTTGACAGCCGCAACTCAGCCCCCGCCCATGGTCCTGCGAAGCCTCGTCGAGGCAGTCCTGTAGCTGATGGCAGTGTCAAACGGGGCATAGATGCCATCAGGTCCGTTCAGGGAGATGGATTTGCCCGCATGACTGCCTCGGCAAGCTCGAAAATGACGCTCAGATCAGCTGGCTCGGTAGGTCGTGGCCTGAGAAAATTAGAAGACACTCCTCGAGGCCGCGACAGCCTCGTCGTCTCCACGAGAACAGCATCAGTTTCTGCGATCGCCACGGCGAAGGTGAGGCCTCCTCCTAGCCTTTGCTCCCCTCCAAGTGCAGCATCTAAATTGCCCCAGCCAGTACGATCACGCTCAAAGAGTCGCACTGTCCTCGACAAGATCAATGGGTTCTTCACACACAAGCGAGAAAAGAAGCCCGACGACTCCGATCCGCCCCCAGTGCCTCGGATCGATTTTGGCAAGACGTCGTGTCGTACCATCACTCGCTGCGAAGCAACGGGCGTAGTGCACTCTCAACCTCAACGCACACCAAGAGCCGCGACTCCACCATTGGCGACACTTCCCGAAACATCGTTACGACCCGAGACCCGCAGCACTTCTCGTGCCACGAACAGCAGCGACAAGTCCCTGACGAGCACGTTACCACTTGACGGGGAATGCGAGGGGAAGGTCGTCACGCTTGTCGATAAGCTGTTTAGTAAGGCTAGACTGGAGAGGTCGGACAAGCGCAAACAGCGCCTTATCAACTTCGCGCAGGTATGTCGCTGTACTGGGGAGAGCATCCCGCCGGCACGATGACTGACGCGTGGACAGGTACTTCATGACTCTCTGGTGAACGTCAAAGAGGCGCAGGTGGCATCCGAGAAGGCTCGCGTGGCGGCTGAACAAGCCGAGATGTCCTACCTCAAGACGCAGAAGGGCATTGAGATGATCTCGAGGCTCGCGTCATCCCTGGTTCAGAGCACTGTGCGACGTTAGAGACGAAGCACGAGACACATCCATTTGTTTTGCCAGCCCTGCTCCCCACGGCAGCTGGTATATTCCGCGATGTTTGTAGAAACGAGAGTTCGACTGAAGGAGAAAAGGGCACGCACGGGATTGTCCGGGTTGGTACGCATGAGGTATGAATATGAGCATGATTGCACGAGACATGGGTACAGGACGGCAATGCACTGTACAGTAGTCTCTCACAACAAGGAATGGGATAATGCTGGCCGTTTGGACGCCGAACTTTGCGTCTGCTCGCGGACGACGAGAACGTCTCCGCATGTAGTTAGTTAACTAAGCTACAACCCTAATCCTAATCCTAACCCTGACCCTGACCCTGACCCTGACCCTGACCCTGGAGCTCCACTGCCTGGGTGTGAATCGACCATTTGCTCCGTCTGACAACTGCGCATTTTGGCTGTACAGGACACGGCAGCACGAGAGACAGAAGTTCTCGCCGAACCAAGGAAACCGAGTTCACGGACTTGACTTTTGCCTCCTCCCAGAATCTCCCAGAAGCCGCCTGGCCCACTTTACCACGCTGTTGGTCCAGGTTGTATGCTCGAACGGTTGAAGCAGAGGTTGAAGCACAATGACGAAGCCTGATGCAGCTTCTGCCAGGTTTCGCACCACATTCTTTGCCAGCTGTGCACCAGAGACGGACAAAACAGGGTAAAAAGATGCAACAGCAAGTCGAATCAGATGCCCCCCCTCCACATTAGCCAGCCCACACGCAGCGATCGCGATCATGGAGTACATTTTGGGCCTGGGCATGGCCCTCCCGATTGCATCATCCACCGCCATATCGGTCGTGACGGGCGTGGCACAGGGTGTCTCGGAGCAGCAGAAGCGAAATGCAGACGCCTCCAACCAGACGCGGATGCTCAAGTTCCACGTCGACGTCGGGGTCGACGCGGCACAGCGAAAGGGCCGGGGCGGCGCCGAGCTGCGCGACACGATGCTGACTCTGCGCCACGGCAAGGTGTGGGTGGAGCGGAGGAGTGCGGCGACGAGGCAGCCCGAGGCGGCCGGCCACCATCCCTTCACCGGCTTTTACCTCGAGTATCCCGACGACGCCCGCGGCTTCTGCAGGGGGCTGGTCAGCACCATCAGCGTCGACCCCCCCATGCTGAACTGGATCTACGTCGACAAAGACACCCACGAGGTCAAGTACGCGGCGAGGTCGGGCAGCATCATGCACCACGTGGGCGACTACGACTGGACCACGGACGCGCACGAAGACAGCTGCATCACTCTCGATGGGTTCGAAGGCTTCGTGGCGGTGCAAGAGGACCAGGACGAGGCGGACGGCGCGTGGGCGCTCTACTTTGACATGGACGACGATGGGCTGAAGAGCAAGAAGAAGGGCCGGAGGACTGTCGAGGTGCATCTCCAGCGAAGGATCATTGTCGGGCAAGAGTTGAACAAGTGGGGGCTCAAAGAGGAGGGCAATATTGGGTTCAAGAAGACCCGCGAGGTGTGAAGGAAGCCCGCGGATGCGGACGGAGAAGCATGGCCCGTCGGCGTGTCTTGTGGTCTGCGGTGATGATCAGACAGCGTGGAGGGAGGGAGGCATGGTGGGCCATGGAGGAGGGAGGGAGGGGGGGAGGGCATGGTAGGCCGTGGAGGAGGGAGTGAGGGGGGGCGTGGCCGGCCGGGCGCCGCGTGAGGGAGGGTTTGGCATGGCCGGCGTGTGGGCGATCAGCAGCGTCTGTGTCTTGCTGCCGTGGCCTGTACTTATTATTCGATTCCTTCACTGGCCTCCGCTGCCTGCCGCACTCCGCACTCGGCACTCCGCCGTGCCGCCCGCTGCTTCTCGCGGTGTTCGGAAGGTGAGCGTCGCCGGTGGCAAAGAAAGCGAAGCCTCCGCGACTTCTTCATCCCTGCCGCCCCACGTCATCCCTCATTCTTCGCGTCGTGACAAAAACCTTCCTTCCGGACTTGCGGCCTGCGACCTGCGCCTTGCGACTTGCGACTGTGTTTCGGCCACGTTACGTACCACCGGCCGGCCAACCAGCGACACGGCGGCAGCGGAAGGCTGCTGCTCGTTGACCGGCGCCGGCGCGCACATGTGAACGCGCGCGCACAAAAGCCCGGGGCGCCTGGCGGCCAGCAGAGGGACTGGAGACTTGCTCGTCTTGCCGCCGCACACGCACCCGCACACGCACCCGCACGCCCTCCCTTCCCTCCCTTGCCTCCCCTTCCCCCGTGCCACATCCCCCTCCCTCCTGCCCTTTGCACGCATGGCTGTGGCTTCGCCCGCGGCGGGCAGCCTCCCTCCCCTTGAGGCAATCGAGGACGATTTGGCATTCAACGCCGTTCTCATCGAGAGCCTCGATCCGCACGACCAGGACTATCACCATCGACTGGCCGAACTGGAGGCGGATCGGACAACGCTTGAAGGCCTGCTTGGTCTTCATCACTCGCACGGCATCCAGCACGGCAGTAGCCCATGGCGACCCCTCCACGGCTTGGACGCCGCGTCTGACGACCCTGGAAAGCGTGACGCGTGGTGGCAGGCCGCGATGGACGGCAGACCGCCCAGCAACCAGAGCAGCAACGGCAGCATGGCGGCTGACCCGTTCGTCCACAATCCACCCGGCCACGATCCGCCTTCCAACGGCATCAAGCGTACACGCCCAGGTTCGTCGTATCCTGCACATCACGAGCACGCGTCCAAGCGCCCAACGCCGGACCCCCCCGCACATGCAGGCGCTCCTCCCCCAGTATCAGCATCCTCGACAGGCTCGCCGCTCGAGCACGAGCGCGCACGTAGGCGTCGTCAGCAGCTCGAAGCGGCCCAAAGAAGACAGCAAGCGGCGCTCCAGCAACACCTGATCTCTCAGCAACATGCCGCTCTCGCTCGCCAGGCCAGCCAACCTGGTTGGCCGCACGCTTTCCCGCCTTCCTCACGACCTGCAGTCCAGACTACCTTGAACTTCGACGGTAGCTACCAACGACCTCCTCCTCAGCTCCTGATGACCAGGTCGGAACAGTCATCGCCTACGCGCCAGCCCTTTCAATCTTCCCTGGCCGCTTCCCCCCTACCGGGTCATTTTCGCATCGAGGCACACCCTTCTCCGTCCCGAACGCAGCAGCGATCCCAGCGACCCCGCCAGCCGACGGCTGTTGTGGACCTTACCCAGAGCGACGGTGAGGACGACCCAGACGATCCAGACGATGACCTGCAGGTAATCGGTCATTCGCTATTTCCGCCTCACAATCATCGCCCGCCAGCACGCCAACTTCGATCCCCTCCACAGCTGACATCACATCTGCCCCCGCTACATTACCGTGTTCCGGGAAGCGTTCCTTCCAGCGATCCTGCGTACCCACACGGAAACGGCTCTCAGATGCCTCACGGAAATGCATACAACAATCCTGGTCTGTACAATCAAGTCGCCAACGGCATTCGTAGTGGCCTTCAGACTTTGACAGGAGGCACACAGCAGCTCGGCAACCTCTTACTCGGATTGAATGATGTGCAACTGCTCAACCTGGATGATGACGATGATGACGAAGATGACGACGGTTTAGCATATATTGGTCATCGCCAGATCCCAGTGCACAGCAATTACGCCGGGCAAGAATCTCTGTATCGCCAACGCTACGATGCCTATGCTGCCTATGATCCTTCCAAGTCCAGGGAGGAACTCGAAGCATTACTGGCCAATATTCGCCCCGACGAGGATATGCCTGCGCACCTTCGGGTGCAAACACCCGAGGACATGTCTGTGAGCTTGCACAAGTATCAGGAACTTGGCCTCACGTGGTTGCAGAAGCAAGAAGAGGGCTCCAACCAAGGAGGAATTCTCGCAGATGACATGGGCCTTGGCAAAACCATCCAAATGCTCTCGCTCATCGTAACTCGAAAGTCCGAGGACCCTCGCTGCAAGACCACCCTCATCATTGCACCTGTCGCGCTCATGAGACAGTGGAGGTCGGAAATCCGAAAGAAGCTCAAGCCCGGTCGATTTCAGCTCACAGTCTTCACTCATCACGGAACGAGAAAGGCGAAAGATTTCAATGAGCTCCGCACCTTTGACGTGGTGTTGACAACCTATGGCACGATAGCATCCGAGCTGAAGAAGGTGGAGAAGTTTGCACTGAGGCAAAAGGCCAACCCGAGTGTTCAGATTCAGCCATTGCCGGCAGAAAAGACGATATTTCTCGGTCCGCAGGCTCGCTGGTACCGCGTTATTCTGGACGAGGCGCAATGCATCAAGAACCGCAATACACAAACGTCCAAAGGTGCTTGCCAGCTCAATGCCAAGTATCGCTTCTGCGTCACTGGTACTCCAATGATGAACAATGTTGAGGAGTTCTTCACGCTCATCGACTTCCTTCGCATCAAGCCTTATTGTCGCTGGGACAATTTCCGCATCGACTTCGCCACGCCACTTCGCTCGCCCGATGACACAGTGCGACAGCAGGCCATGCAAAAACTGCAGGTGCTTTGCAGGTCGATCATGCTTCGTCGCACCAAGAAAAGCACATTCGAGGGGAAGCCTATACTCAATTTGCCCGAGCGCACAACGGAAGCGGTCCATCCTGTCTTCTCTCCAGACGAGATGGATTTCTACAAAGCCCTGGAGACCAAGTCCGCTTTGACCTTCAACCGCTACCTCAGAGCCAATACCGTCGGTCGCGAGTACTCTGCCATCCTGGTGCTTCTCCTCCGTCTGCGCCAAGCTTGCTGCCATCCACACCTGATTAAGGATTTCGGAGTCGCTGCCGCGGCTGACATGAGCGAGGATCAAATGCTGGAATTCGCTCGGCAGCTTGCTGAGCCTGTGGTCGAGCGAATCAAGGCCGCGAATGGCTCATTCGAATGCCCCGTGTGCTACGATGTCACCGCCAACCCTGCGATCTTTATCCCGTGCGGTCACGACACATGCTCCGAATGCTTCGCCAAGATTGCTGACCCTGCCATGGCGATCCACAACGGCGATGAGCGCGGGAAAGCTCGGTGCCCCAACTGCCGCGGTGCCATCGACGCGCAGCATCTGACCGACTTCAACAGCTTCAAAAAGATCCACATGCCCGAATTGCTGACGGCCGAGGAACGAGCTGCGATGGATGAGGTCCACGAAGAGATCGACGGCGACGATGACAGTGAGACTGATAGCGATAGCGAGGAGGACGAAAAGGTTGAGGATGAGACTCTCGACGGCTTCATCGTCGATGATGATGAGGACGTTGAGGAAGGGAACGGGTTCGACTCCGATGACCTCGACCGCCAGCCATCGAAGAGTAAGAAGCGAGTGGTGATTGATGACGAAACGGACTCTGACGATCTGGATGCCAAGTCGACGAAGGTCAGGAGCGAAGTCAAGGATGAGCTACTGGAAGGAATTGCCGGTCCTTCTGCTGCTGTGCCTGCTCACGGTCAGAAGAAGCCTCTTGTCGAGAAATCCAAGGGCAAGGGCCAAGCCCGGGACAAGGGCGAGGGCAAGAAGAAGGGAAAGAAGAAGCCTGCCATCACGCTTGCGGAGCTGAAGAAGCAGGCTTCTCGTAAGAAGGGCGCCAAGAAGAAATATCTACGGCGGCTGCGTAAGGAATGGGTTTCCTCGGCAAAGGTCGAGAAGACCATGGAAATCCTCGAAGGTATCATGAAAAACCAGGAAGGGGAGAAGGTCTTGATTTTCAGTCAATGGACCTCGCTGCTCGACCTTCTGGAGATTCCGATCGACGAGCAGAAGTATGGCTATCGACGCTACGATGGAAGCATGACCGCTGGGATGCGTGGTGACGCCGTCGATGACTTCTCTGACCCACAAAAGAACATCCGCATCATGCTCGTATCGCTGAAGGCTGGCAATGCCGGCCTGAACCTCAACATGGCCAGCCAGGTCATTATTCTCGACCCGTTCTGGAACCCATTCATCGAGGAGCAGGCCGTCGACCGTGCCCATCGCATCGGCCAAACGCGCCCGGTCAAGGTCCATCGCATCCTCATCCAGCAGACCGTCGAGGACCGCATCATCGAGCTGCAGGAGCGCAAGGCCGCCCTCATCTCCGAGGCACTGGACGAGCAGCAATCCCAGCAGCTCGGCCGTCTCGGTGTCCGGGAGCTGGCATACTTGTTCGGCGTCACCACCGATCCCACCCAAGACCCTCTGGCCGAGGCACGTCAACACTCGCGCTAGGCTCTGCGCTCCCTCATCCATCCACGAACCCCTACGCTTTTGGGTTTTTTTACACGATCGACTTCCCAGCGTATGCCTCACTCGCCACGGCGCATTCGCCCTGCTTTCTCACCCGGCGTCCACGCGCCCGGACGCCGCACACATTTGCCGGGAAGGGTGGAAAAACGGAGGGGTTCGGTGTGACCACCTGCCAGTTTTTCTTTTTCCCCGTCCGGCGTTCAAAAACCGGCGAATTCTTTCTTTTCTTTTTTGGAATAGCATGAGACCACGAACCCCCAGTACTCAACCCCCCCCACCTCCCCCCCTGGATCATACATAGCACGTCGTTGTGAAGGCTTGGGCCGTTAGATGTAGCTCGCTATGCGATGAATGAATGCCTTGAAGAACGTTTTTTTCCATGTTCTTTCTCTCGCGGGACATCACGACGCTTGCGCTGACGCTGGAGCTGGTATCGCACGTCCTGCGCCCCCCACCCCCCGGTGAAACTTTGGATATTTCGAGAAAAGAATCACACGAACGTTGCACTTGTCTCCGAGCGACGAGACAGAGATCCGCGCTGCTCTCTGCACGGCCGGGCGGGCGGGCGGGCGGCGGTGTCGCAGCGTGCGGGTCCGTGTCGGATTCGGGGCCGTGATGGTGAGCGAAGGGGATCGCGGGCGGATGGATGTTGTGAGAGTGCTGGGCATGCCGAGAGGATCGGTCATGTGGGGTAGGTAGGAGGAAGGAAGGAAGGCGGGTGTGCTGTGTGCAGAAGCTTCTTCGTTGCTCAAGATATCACGCCGTTGATCTCAGATCCGGCCATCGTCAGGTGTCGAGTCGTGTCGAAGCGCTGTGGGAGGAGGGGAGGCGGTCAGCGGGCCGGTCGTGCCTGCCCGCAGCCTGCGCTCGATTCATGTCTGCTGTGCTGGGCTGGCAAGCTCACGGCTGGCGAGTGTCGCTAGTTCGGTCACAGGCACGGATTGTGTAGTGTGATGTTGGGCGTGCTGAGCATCCATACAAACCCCAGCTTCCATCAGGACAACGAATGTCGGCTTCGGACCAGCGGCATCGAGGTATGCTTCCAACTCGTCGGTGTCGTCAATCTGCCAGTTGTCTTCAGTTCCGTCAGCGTTCTTAACGATGCCTTTCACCTGTGAGACTCTGGCTGCACCAGCCTTGCTCGTTGCGGCTTTGTGAAGAACAGCGATGCTTTTTGTCGTCAGCTTTCCCAGCCACATCTTGGGGTGACTGGCGACAACGCTGGAACGGGTTGCGAGCCTGAAATAGCAAGTTATCGGTTGTGCAACGACTTCTGGTTCAGCTGGAGGGCGGAGCAATGGTGCTGCGAGAGCTGGGTCCAGATCGAATCCGATATCGCCCGTCGGTTGTGCTAGGCGAGTGATGAAGCTGCCATTGGCCTGGTTCGGGCCGCCGCCGCGCGGAAGTTCCCGTGCGTTGGCCGCCTCGACCGCGACTTTGGATCGTGGTCTGCCTCCTTTCCATGCCGGACCAGGGCCAGGGCCATAATGCGTGTTCTGAACCGGATCGCGGAAGCCGTGCTTGTTCTTGTCTTCTTTGAAGCGCTTCATCGCATTGCTACAGAGCAGATCGATGGACTTGGATTTCTTAGGATCGTGCTCGTTGACTGCTGACTGCAAGACTGGGTCTGTAGCGTACCAGCTTTGCTTCAGCGCTTGCCACTCGTCTTCTCCACTGACGAGCCGCGACTCGAAGTTGGCAGCAGCCAGAATCTTGTAGAAGGCGCGTCGAAGAGTCTTGCTGTGGGCCGGATTGATGCCCAGGATGTTATTGGCGTCGGCCACGGAAATCTGCTTGTCCGCAACTCGCATGCGTTTCGTCACATCTGCCATGATGCACTCGAGGGCGATGTCCTTCTGGTCTTGATCAGGCTGTAGTGGATGCGCTAGACAGAAGTCAGCACCCTCATGTTGAATGTAATCACATGGCGAAACTGAATGCCATGCTCTCGGGGCAACGTACTCATCGCAACCAGGTGCACATTCTCTCGAATCCACTTCCGCTTGCTTTCCTCCCAGACGCCGTCTGCGCATTGTGTCTTCTTCATGATGCATAACTCTTCGCATATCGCCTGATAGTCCTTTCGCATTGCTTGATACATGTCATTTGTGAGGTGCAGGATGGCCTTGCACTCGTCCAGACTGGTCTCCGAGTTGTATCTGGGAGCAGTACCAGGCGCATCCGCAGGCAAGTGGCCGTATCCTCGGATTCGACGCCGGCGCCTCTTGGTAAGCATTTTCTGGTCCGAGTCGAGTTGAAGTTCGAATAAGCGCTGCTGCCGTCGCGCCAGCTCCTCCGGTCCTAGGGGGATGGCCAGAGGAATGTCCTCGTCGACTGGTCCTGGCTCCGTGTCTGCGGCAGCTGCAGCCTGCAATTGCGCATGAAGATCAGAACCTGCCTCGTACCCTGCTGCACTGACTCTCCTGCGCTTTGTGGCCGGCTTCTCTGGGCCAGGCTCTCGGTAGCCTCGATCGTATCTGAGTCGCAAGCCATTCTGCTTCCATATTCGGTTGAACTCGTGTGCCTTCAGGTCCCATCCATCGTGAGCCAGAGTGGCCCTGATGTCTTTCTGGTTGATGTTCTGCTCCCACAGCTGCTGCATGCGGGTGGATATGCTTGCTTCGTCTTCGGACGGCAGCGTCCTTGCATGGGCTGGGAAGCCCCATATCGAGAACTGGCGAAGAAACGCTCGTTTGCATGGGATATTACTGAGGTCGAGTTTGAGGCTATCGGCAAAGTACTTGATGATCTCGGCCGCGCTCTTCTGCTCTGTGACATACAGCCGGTAGCAGATGTCTGCTGGGACCGTCAGCGCAAGCTTCACGAGCTGAGATCGCTGTCGCCTGCCTTTCTTATCGGCCCAGTCATACTGAGGCGGACGTCCCACGCGCTTCGCTGCTTCTGCCATCGCAGCAACAACGGCCGGCAACAGTATACTCGGGTTGTTGCGCGCCTTGTCAAAATGTCGCGCCGTAGCAGCTACAGCATGTTGGAGAACCGAAAAGAGCGAAACTATAACTAACCTAACGTATATAACCATTAGCTTGGCAGAACCATTAGGATAGCACAATTTTCTTGGCACTATCAACTTGTCAATCAACATACAATGTCTTAACAACAAGGCATTCCATTGTCTAATTAAGAAGGCAGAATTGTTCTTGCTCTATCTGCCTATCGGACAGGCAGAATTTGAACTCTTAAACGCGCTGCTGAGTTCTTTAATGTCCCTTGTTTAATGTTAAGCTCTCAATACTACAGAACTAAATATCGGCCTAATAGCTTCTTGAAACAAAATAAACTTATCAAGACCAAAGAGCAGACAACTATTTAATATATTCTTGATCTAGTTTTGTGAGGTTTTGCGCTACGGCTTTGTGAAGTAGCCAATTGTTGCAGTGTGTTACGGTAGTGGAAGGGGTAGTGGATGGACAGGGTAGACCCTGGATTTCGGCTCGGCCCCTTCCGGGATATAGGTTCTGGAACGGACCGAGCCGGGCCTTGGCACACTACACCACGAAAGCCTACCACTACTACTACATACAGTCTTCCCTCCTTAGTTCAGGTTTATAATCTAGTATACAATAATTAAGTTACTTCCAAGTTACTTAATCAATCCTAATCTGAACGTGTAGATATAATTCGATAGGGCTTGTTAATAACTATATTACAAAGTAAGGAAAGGAAGGATTCTATATAGTAGTGGACGTAGGCTCTCGTAGGGGTAGTGTGCCAAGACCCGGCTCAGTCCGGAAGGGCCGAGCCGAAATTCTAGGGTCTACCCTATTAGTCTATCCTACCCCTTTCTACTACTGCAATACTACTCTCCTCCCTTACTAGCGGTCGCCCTCGACTGCTTACTTATCTATCTATATCTTTCTTTTCTTCTAAACTTCTTAGCCAATTATATCCTTCTATTCTATTCTATTTTGATAGGCTTCCTTTCTGTCTATCTTCTTATCTTCTTTTCTGCCCTTATTTTTGCAGTGTAGCAGCTTCTTTCTGCCTAATTTTCTGTTGTAGATGCCTAAATCTTATATCTTTTTTGTTACAGCTGTTACGGCGGCAGAAAGGGGTGGGACAGATTAATAGGGTGGACCCTGGATTTCGGCTCGGCCCCTTCCGGGATTTAGGTTCCGGAACGGACCGAGCCAGGCCTTAGCACTACCACCTCTACGGAAGCCCACTACTACCACTATATAGATTCCTTTCCCTCCTTAGTTTGAGATATAGTTATTAAAACAGCCGTATTGAACCTTATCTGCGCGCTCGGATCATTATATCTCGAACTCACTCTCTACACTAACCCTGCGCTGCGCGAAAGGGCCCGTCGAACTGTCTGGAAACCCGAATAACGCACGCGTACCTAACACACACACACACACACCAAAACAACAACCCCCAAAGGCACTGTAAGAAGATGGAAGGCTTCTTAGCGGTAGAGAGCGGCGTAACAGGCCGCTGCAGAAAGAGAAAGACTAACAGAGCGAGTAGGCGCTCCAGTGTCATTAATAATAAGATTATTATTAGCGGTTTTACAGTGGAAGAGACTGCAGAGATTAAGGAAAGAATAAGCGAATACAAGAAGATCCACGACTGCACGATCGAGGAACTGGAAGACTATGTAAACAAGAATAGGATAGGAAAGGTCTACGATAGTATAGACCTTATTAAGACGCTGTTCTACAGAACGCTAGAAGAGAACAGACAACTAAGAGAAGAAACTAAAGCGGTAAGGGCCGAGAAGGAATCGGCAGAAATTATTATCGACGTGTTAGAAAACTAGGTAGCAAACCGATTGGCGCAGCTAAAGGCGCTGAAGAATCAAATAGCTAATATAGAAGCAGCGAAGTTGCCGCTACTGCGGCAAGAAGCCTACGTAGAGACCGCCTTACCGGCAGCCTATAGTTAAGGTAGCACTACGATAATGTTAGGGGCGCGCCGTCCGGCCTAGGCCCTGAACCCGACCTAAGCCGACCGTCGCCCTAAGGACTGCGACTTAGCGGCGCTAGCACGACCCCTCCCTCTATACAGAACCGCCGACAGGACCCTACTCCCGTACGGAGGGAGAACACTATGGTCCTGCATAAAGGGGAGCTACTGCCCCTCTAAACGGGGGTGAACTATACACTACTATACAGAGGAGGTAACTCCCGACCCTCTGTACGGAGGGTAAACCTAGCATCCCTATATAAGGGGGAAATTGCTAGCTTGGCTTCGTAGGTACAAATCGTACAGCAGCAGACGACGAAGGAACTGCCTATTAGTTCCTTTATGTAGATACCCGACCTTAAGTTTCTAAATTAAGATTCTTAAGCCCCCTTACATTAGGAACTAATCTTACTGTCGGTAACTGCGGTAATAGAACAAAGATAGACGGCGACATCCCTATAGAACCTACGGCTATAGAGGGATATATGCACTGCGTATACGAGGAGCTGCTGGAAAGCAAGAGGCAGCTCAAACAACAAGTAAGCCACTAGGCTGCAATAATTTCCTAACAGGAACAGGAGCTACGACAGCTTAGAGCGTCCGATCGCGATCCGACCCCTACGACGACGACGAACACTATAACCTACACCCCGACCCCTAAGAGCAAACTCCCCGACGTCTCTACGTACGATAGTAAGGCTCTGGCCGAGTATCCCTCCTAGGCAGCTTAGATGCACTCTAAGCTCCTAGTCGACTTAGGAGCATACCCGACCGAGCTAGACAAGGTAGTCTACCTCTTTAGGAGGTTAAAGGGCAGGGCGGCAGCACGGATTCTGCCGTACTACGAGACAGCTATCGCCAACCTAGCGATAGCTACGACAACGATGCTCTAGGCAGCTCTAGACAAGAGCTACAAGGACCCGGACTGCGAGAGCCGAGCACTCCTACAGGTCAATACGATAAAACAAGGACGCAAGACTGTACAAGAATTCCTCGCAGAATTTAACCAGACTTTGGCAGAAGCAGGGAGTCTCTAATAGGAGGACAGGATAAAGATTACCTCTTTAGAGGTAGGCCTCTCTAAGGAGATTATAACGGGGCTAGTAGGTGTAATGCGGCCAGCTACGTATAAGGAATTCTGCGACCTTCTTAGGATAGTCGACGACTAGCAACGCAGGCTAGGACGGATAGGCCGCGCTTAGGAGATAAGACAACCCCCCTAGCAATAGACAGACGCTATAGACTAGGAACCGACGACAATAAGGGTGGCAGCAGCAGCTACTGTACGGCTAAGGGCCGCTACCAAAAAGGCGCAATAGGTAGATACAGCTACCCTTAACAAGAGGCGAGCAGAAGGGAGCTGCTACCGGTATAGCAAGATAGGCTACACTGTACGGAATTGCGGGCTTCTGCTAGCAGAGAGGCCTAGGGGACGATCGACTACTGCAAGGGTAGCAACCGCAGCGCCTTAACAAAAAGATCAGGTGTCCTACTCGGACGACGACGAGTTAGGAAAAGAGTAGCCTCTAAGCGAAGACTCTACTAGAGGCAGGTGCGAGATAGACTGCCAAATCAAAGTATTACTTAGCTATCTTTTAAGAGCAATTACATAACGACGACGCTGTTTATCGTACGGCCGACGTTAAACAGGTCCGCAACGGCGCGGACATTGATTAATACAGAATGTTTAGTATATAGAGTAATTAGCGAGGACTTCGTACAGAGACATCGGATTAAGACGACCCCTACGGTACCTGTACGCATGCTGGGCATTACCGGGCGAGGACCGGACATTACCTATATAGTGAAAGTAACAATAGAGGTACAGGGACACTACGAGCAAGACTTATACCTCTATGTCGTATAGGACAAGTTAGGGTATAACCTAATACTAGGAAAGCCTTAGATAGAGCGCTAGAGGGGCAAGCTAGACGTCGGACGAGGACGGCTGTACCTAGCAGCAACGAAGCGGAGGATCCGGGACTAGGGGAGGTTCCTACAAGATGGCAATACTAAGGCCGAAATTAACACAGCAACGGCGGATATCGAGAAGGTATTAGCACCTAAAGAGGCGACAAACCCCTATACGAAGCTCCTAAGAGAGTATATTAGGTACCTGGACCTCTTTAAACCAAAGTCGGCCTCGAAGCTACTGCTATACCGAGGGGAAGGGATTAATTATAACATCTAGCTAGAACCCTGTCTAGATAGGGGCCTGCCGGAGGTACTGTACGGACCGCTGTACAGAATGTCCTCTAGAGAACTCTTAGTACTGTGCAAGACGCTGGACGACCTGCTTGCCAAAGGGTTTATTCGGGCTAGTACGTCGTCTACGGGAGCCCTAGTACTGTTTGTCTATAAGGAGGGGAAGGCCGGATTGCGTTTCTGCGTAGACTACAGAGGCATTAATGCGATTACTAAGAAGGACCGGTACCCTCTACCCCTTATTAAGGAGACCCTTAGGCGGATCAGCAAGGTAAAGTAGTTTACTAAGCTTGACATAGTCTCGGCCTTCTACAAGATACGGATTAAGGAAGGCTGTAAATAGATAATAGCCTTCTATACGAGATATAGCCTTTTTAAGTAGCTTGTTACCTCCTTCGGCCTTGCTAATACACCGGCAACCTTCTAAAGGTACATTAACAAGTCCCTACAAGGGTTACTAGACGACATCTGCTCGGCATACCTCGACGACACCCTGGTTTTTACAGACGGCACCTACGCAGATTACGTACGAGATGTTAAGAAGGTGCTAGACCGACTGCAGCAGGCAGGCTTGTACCTCGACATCGACAAATGCGAATTTAGCGTCTAATGTACGAAATACCTAGGTTTCATTATTAAGGCAGGGAAAGGCATTAGTATAGACAGGAAGAAGATTAATGCTATTAAGCAATAGAAGCTACCTACGAACGTTAAGGGCGTACAGGAATTTCTTGGGTTTGCCAACTTCTACTGCTAGTTTATACAGAGCTACTCGGAGATCGTACGCCCCCTAGTTAAGCTAACGTACAAAGACAAGCAGTTTAAATAGACGGAAGAATGTAATAGGAGCTTCGACAAGCTAAAGGAACTCTTTACTACAGGACCAACGCTCGCTGCCTTCGACCCGGAGCGTACGACAATACTAGAAACTAACTCCTCGGGGTACTGCATTAAGGGTATCCTGTTACAGGTAGGCTCGGACGGACTCCTATACCTATATGCGTATTTCTCTAAGAAGAACTCCCTAGCCGAGTGCAACTACCCTATCTACAATAAAGAGTTACTAGCAGTTGTACGGTGTTGCGAAGCCTAGGATAGAGAACTCCGCTCGGTGCCTAAGTTCCTCGCCCTAACGGACTACAAGAACCTAGAATACTTTACTTAACCCCGGAAGCTGTCTAAGAGGCACGTACGATAGGCAATGTACCTAAGCTGGTTTAATATAAGACTCTAGTACTGCAAGGGTAAGGATAACAGCAGGACCGATGCACTGTCTAGACAGGACTAGGACATGCTAACGACGTACGAAGACGACCGGCTAAAGTTACGAACATTCTAGATGTTTAAGGGGGAGCCAGACGGGGAGACTATCTGCCTAGCGGCGACATACCTATAGGAACCCTAACTACAAGCATAGGAAGAGGCAGTGGAAAAGGACGAGGTATACCGAGGGGCCTGTACAGCGATCTAGGGAGGACAACGGAAGCTTCCAGCTAAGCTCTATCTTAAGGTGTCGATAGCCGAGTGTTTAGTAGACGAGGAGAACAACCTAAAGTTCAGGAACCGGATATAGGTCCTAGCAGACAAGAAGCTCTGTATAAGCTTAATACAACAGGCGCATAACTCTATAGCTACCGGGCACCTAGGGCGCGAGGAGACATACAGCATTATCGCCCGGGACTACTACTAGCCGGCGATAGCAAAGGACATTCGCAGGTTCGTACGGAACTGCAATGTATACGGACGAACGAAGCCCTAGCGCGAGCTAAAGTATAGGCTGCTAAAGCCCCTTCCGATACCGGACCGGCCCTAGCAAGATCTAATAGTAGACTTTATTACGGACCTCCCTAAGAGCGACGGACGGCAAAACATTATAGTAGTTACGGACAAGTTAACGAAGGGGGTAATACTAGAGGGAATAGACTCTATTACAGCTAAGGACACCGCCTAGGCCTTTATACGGACGACGTTTAGCAAGTACGGTTTCCCTAGGTTAATTGTATTAGACTAGGGGACACAGTTTACAAGCCAACTCTAGGCAAGGATCTGCTAGTTGCTAAAGGTAGAACGTCGTCTGTTAACCGCATAGCACCTATAAACAGACGGGGCGACGGAGAGGGTCAATTCAACTTTGGAAGCGTACCTCCGAGCGTACGTAGACTATAACTAGACGAACTGGAACCGACTCCTCC
This sequence comes from Pseudocercospora ulei, assembly GCA_016165855.1. Taxonomy (NCBI): domain Eukaryota; kingdom Fungi; phylum Ascomycota; class Dothideomycetes; order Mycosphaerellales; family Mycosphaerellaceae; genus Pseudocercospora; species Pseudocercospora ulei. Next base: position 1,616,455 of record JACWNB010000003.1, read on the forward strand.
CTATAGCGGAGCTGGCTATTAACAGCTGTATAGCCGATGCTACAGGACTGTCCCCCTTCTTTATAACCTACAGATACGACTACTCCCTGCTCCTACCGACCCTAAGTAGTAACGCCCTACGCCCCGTACGATCCCCAATCCAGCAAGGAGAGGCTATCGTACAGACGATTACGAACGCCTACTAATAGGCAAAGGCGAGCCTAGCTATAGCCTAGCAGAATGCGGAAGAGCAGGCCAATAAGGGACGACAGGCTGCACCAAGGTACGAGGCAGGGGATAAGGTCTAGCTAAACTAGCGAAACATCTGTACGGACTAGCTAAGCAAGAAGCTAGATTAGAAGAACAGGAAGTTTACGGTAGTGCGGCCGGTAGGGACATACGCTATACGACTAAACACTCCTCTAGAGATCTACCTAGTCTTTTACGTAGACCTCGTACAGCCAGCGAACACGGACCCCCTACTGCACTAGACGACTAACGACGCGCGCCTACCCGCAATTATAACCGAGGGCTAGGAAGAGTACGAAGTAGAGGGGATCCTTAAGGGTCGGAGGAAGCAGGGGAAGGCAGAGTACTTAGTGAAATAGAGAGGATAGGCAGAGCCTACATAGGAACCGTACGAGGCTCTGCAAGACACAACCGCACTAGACAGGTAGGAGGAGAACTATCCCCCTACCTAGTTACAGTAACACTGCGCTATACGACAGAAGGAGGCACGATCTACCCTAAGGATAGAGTAGCTATAGGCAGACTAGGGTTGTTAAAGGATCGAGCATTACGATATAGGACACTACAGGCCCCGCTAACACGACATCGTACAACACTGTACGAAATAAAGGCTGGAAGAAAGGAACAGCTAAGGGACGAATAGGAGGGGAAGTAGAAACGGAAGGAGTTAAAAGAAAACTGTCCGAAATTCCTTACGCTACCTAGGGGGGGGGGGGTAGCTTATAGGCCACCCCCTAGAGGAACTAGAGCTACCTACTTATTATCCGAGATCTCTACTACCTTAGGCCCGGCCGGGCCCCCGGCCCTACCAGGACTAGCCCTAGGGAGCGGAGGCACCCCCCTACCCCTACCCCTACGTGCCTCCCCTAGACAGCAGAAGGGACAGTAGAGGGAGCTATCCTTCTACTTATACGAGGCATACACCCTAGCCTAGAAGCCTAGGAGGCGGTATAGGCTAAATGTAGGCTAGGGGGAGTTGGGGCAGGGGGCACAGAGCTAGCCCTAGGTAGCGATAAGGAGGGCATTAACGTACGACAGCCGGGCCGTGCCTACCCGCTTAGGTATAACCTGGACAGGGTCACTCTAGAAGACGTAGAAGGGGAGCCCGGCCGCATCCTGCTGCTCGCAGGTGTAGTACCTAAGATGTTAGCCTAGACTATACGGAAGACGGGATTCCGTACAAACTGGAGGAGTAGCTGCTAGTTAAGTTAAGGGTCCTACTCCTAGAGGGCGAAGTAGGGGGGGACCCTAGGCAGAGGAGGGGAGGAGGCAGCTACAGAGGAGCCATCGGACAGGGCGGACGACATAGTAGATAGTAGCTAGTTGGTAGTTAGTAGTTAGTAGTTAGTAGTTAGTAGCAGGTAGTGTTAGTAATAGTAGATAGTAGATAGTAGACAGTAGTAGATAGACGGTAGACAGTAGACGGTGTAAGGGAAGGAAAAGAAAGGAAAAGGCTAGAGCTAACTGCCTGCTATAAGGGAAATAGTAAACAAGGCAGCTGCTACAAACAGGTAAAATAGCAAGAGGCAACTACGACCTAAGGGAAGTAGCAAGGGGCGACGACTTAGACGTCTAGAGGGAATAGGAAGCCGCAACCCGCTAAAGAAACAACAGGAGCTGGTTGACTTAGGCGCAACGCTGTATAGAAGGAACACTATAAGAAGGGAAGGGGGGGGTATTGTTAGGGGCGCGCCGTCCGGCCTAGGCCCTAAACCCGACCTAAGCCGACTGTCGCCCTAAGGACTGCGACTTAGCGGCGCTAGTACGACCCCTCCCTCTATACAGAACTGCCGACAGGACCCTACTCCTGTACAGAGGGAGAACACTACGGTCCTATATAAAGGGGAGCTACCGCCCCTCTAAACGGGGGTAAACTATGCACTACTATACAGAGGAGGTAACTCCCGACCCTCTGTACAGAGGGTAAACCTAGCACCCCTGCATAAGGGGGAAATTGCTGGCTTAGCTTCGTAGGTACAAATCGTACAGCAGCAGACGACGAAGGAACTGCCTATTAGTTCCTTTATATAGATACCCGACCTTAAGTTTCTAAATCAAGATTCTTGAGCCCCCTTACAGATAACGCCACTACCGGACCTACCTGCTTTTAGTAGCGGAGACCCTAAAGCGTAGGAGGCATTTAAGAAGAAGATCAAGAATAAGATAAGCCGCGACTACGCATCGAGCAGCAAAGAGGATAGATTGGCGTACCTGGAATCGCGATTAGAAGGTAAAGCTTTTTCGCTAGTAGCGGACCTAGAAGAAGTAACCGCCGACGAAGCTATTAAGGCGCTGGACTAGCGTTTTGGAGACCCCTTCTAGAAGAAGACGGCCTGCGAACAACTGGACAAGATCAGTTAGAATCGGCTAACATTTAAAGAATTTTACAGGCTGTTTAGGAAATATACTATTAGAGCAAGAGTAGCTAAGGATAAGCAGCTACACTTACTAAGACAGAAACTGAGCCCTAAGCTCGCTGCGGCTATAGCGTCGGTAGAAGACGAAGACCTACAGAGCTTCGTGCACTAGGCGAGAGTTACCGCTAGAAACTTAAACACGTACAGAAAACCGACGACACGTAAACTGATTTAGAAGCCGTCGCCGTCGGCGCAGCCGACAAGAGCCCCTGCGCCTTTTCGACAAACCCCCTAGCAGTCGTCGTATTCGCAGCGTTCGTTGTTCGTCCCTACCTGCTACGCGTACGGAAAGCCTGGCTACATCGCTACGAGATGCTAAGCAACGGCCTAGCAGAAGCAGGAGTATCGTGTTATAAAGCAGCAGCAGCCGCAGCCACCGAGAAAGACTATACAAGCTATAGAGCCGGCTCTGAACGACACTAACAGCGTAGACGGCGGGGTTCAGCTAAGGATTATAGGAAAAGACTAGCTGGACGGATAGGCCCCCTACCTAGCATTAACAATAGGGCACCGAATCGAAGCATATCGCTACGAGAAGAAAGCATTAACAGCTGCAGCGATCCGCTCTCGGCAGCCGTAGAGGTAAATACGGAAACGGCGATTATCCTTCCTATTACGATCCACCCTGTTAAGAAGCAACGCTAACTGCTCTAGCTAAAAGCCTTTATCGACACTGGAGCTCTTATAGGCGCGGCGATCCACCACCGACTGGTTCAGAAACTAACAAAGGGATACAGCTATCCGGTAGAGTTAGCGTCGCCGACGAAGATTTCGGCATACAACGGACAAGACACGGAAAGTGTTACGCACTACGTGCTGCTAAAGACTACCTTAGCTGGCCGAACTACGGAAGCGACGTTCCGGATTATAGATATAGGAAGGTTTGACATTATTATAGGGCAGAAATAGATAAAGAACCAGAAAGCTATCGTCGACGTAGATAAAGGAACAATCAGATTCAAAACCCTAGGCAACAGCACCGCCGCCGCCAAACCGACTGCCGCCACTGTAGCCGAATCGAAAGTAGCGACTGCTATTGTAACCCAGTCCGACCGTTCCGAACCCCTGGCTACTGTCAGAATAGTAAGCTTAGAAGCCCTAATGACCCTCGCGAAATCGACGGACAGTAAGATCTACGCTATATCTATAAAGGACATCGAGGACTACCGGAAGATAATAGCGGAAGAGGAAGTAGATCTACTAGAGGTGCTGCCAAACGAGCTCTACAGTTACGCTAACTGATCCGGGCACGCAGATATGATTCAATACGGCCTTTTTGATAACTATATCTCGAACTGAAGAGGGAAAGGAATCCATGTGGTGGTGGTGGTGGGCTTTGATGGTGGTGGTGCCAAGGCCCGGCTCGGCCCGGACGGGCCGAGCCGAAATTCCAGGGTCCACCCTATCAATCTGTCCCACCTCTTTCCACTACCGCAACACTACCCCCCCCCCTCACCAGCGGTCGCCCTCGACCGCTTAGTCAGTCCGTCCATCGGGAAATCTCCACCCCCTTTTTTTTTTTTTTTTTTTTTTTTGAAAATTCTCTTCAAAGTCGATGTTACCTCATCCTTCTTCCATCGAAAATAACGTCCTCTTCATCTCTTTTTCCACTTCTTACGTCATCGGCATCCGAAGTCCTTCACTTGACGTTCATGTGATCGGTGCGCCTGATCCGTGCTATCTGATCTGCGCCGTGGGTTATCTGAGCTGCGGCGTGGCTGGTCTGTGCGTCGTTTCGGAGGTCTATATAGATCCGTCTACGGCTCCGTTTCTTTTTCTTCTTCTTCTTCCTTATCCTACAAAGTCATCGCCGCCGGCGCGGTCGGCGGCGCTGACGCGCTACGGGGTCGGCGAGGTGCCGGCCGCTGCACGTGCGGCGGCCTCGAAGACCTCCCGGAAGGCGACGATCGTCTTCATCGGCTTCTTCGCCGGTGGAGCGGACGCTGCTATCTTCTTTTTCTTCTTCTTTCGGAGCATTTAGTTTCGGAGCTATTCCGGCTTCGGCTTTTCTGGGTTCCGCGCGTAGAACTCTTTCAACAGCTCCGTCGAATTCCGGAGATTCTCGACCGGATACCATTCGTAGTCTTCCGGCCACCCCTTCTACGAGATCCTCGCTTTGATGGACCCCCTTATCTTCTTTACGTCCACTACATCTTCTACCTCCCACTCTTCTTCATCACCGTCTATCTTAACTGGTGGGGGTTCAGCGAACCCCTGTTCCGGAAGGCCGTCCTTAGGGTCCAGGCTTAGCAGATCTGAATGGAAAACATCGTGGATCCGGAACGCCTTCGGCAGCTCGAGTCGATAGTTCACCGGCGACCTCTTTTCTATTATTTTGAACGGACCTACGTAGCGTAGGTTGAGCTTCGCGTTTCCTTTTAGCCTTAGGTTTCGCGTGTTAAGCCAGACCTTTTGGCCTTCCTCGAATTCCGTCAGTAACCGCTTTCTATTAGCTCGAGTCACTATCTTCTTCTGAGCCGATTCCATCGCTTCTTTCGCCACTTTGACCGCTTCTTCCATCTGAGATCGGAGCGCTTCTGCCGCCGCGACGGCGACTCTCTTCGACGACGTAGCGGTGGGTAGTTCCGCGGAGCTGGGTTCGTTTGGCGGCTGAAAACTCATTCTCGGAAGACATCCGTAAGTTATTTCGAACGGCGCCAGCGACGTTGCTTCTGACCGTGTTGAGTTTGCGCAGAATTCGGCCATTGGCAACACCTTAACCCACTTTTCTTGATAATAGCCGCAGAAGATCCGTAGATATTTTTCTATCTTACAGTTGGCTACTTCCGATTGACCGTCGGTCTGAGGATAAGCAGCCGTGCTAAGCTTTCCGTGTATTCCGAGCGTCTGATTGATAGCCTTCTATACGTCGGCGGTGAACTGAGGACCCCTATCCGTAGTGATAGTGTCCGGTAGGCTATAGTGCTTCTATACGTGTTGAATCAACATCTGTGCGGTCTCTTCTGCAGTGGTTCCTTCGTCTCTCGCTCGGCAGGGGATGAAGTGTCGCTCTTTGCTCAGCCTATCCACTACGTTCAGCGTGGCGTCGTAGCCGTCCGACTCCGGCAGGCCGGTTACGAAGTCCATCGTAATGTGCTGCTACAGTTTCTCGGGGATCGTAAGCGGCTTCAGTAGACCAGCCGGAAGACCGTAACGTGGCTTTGCTGTTCGACACACGTAACAGTTGGTAATAAACCGGTGGATTCGCTCGTAGATCCGCGGAAACCAGTAGATCGTTCTTACGGCCTGCATCGTCTTCTTCGCTCCAGCATAGCCAACATCCATAGAGCCGTAGACCAGCTGGATGACCTCGGTGATTAGTTCTTCTGGAACTATCATCTTCCCTAAACCGGTTTTGCCGAGCTTCTGTTGTTGATTAAGCCGTTCCACCTTTTCGTAGAGAGTTTCTTCCTTAGGGGCTTGTTCCACCGCGCAGACCCCTACCTCTTTCAACACTTCTGCGTCTACTATTCGCTCGGTCAGCACCTTCTGGAACATATTCGGATCTTCTTTCGCGCGGCTAGTCTTCCCTTCTCTTCTTGTCAGCGCGTCAGCCTTTCCGTTTTGAGCTCCTGGTCGATATGCTATCTTGAAGTCGAACCCTAACAAGTAGGCAGCCTACCGTGCTTAACGACGTAAGAGCTTCTGCGTCTTTATAAAGTAGGTCAGTAACTGGTGGTCCGTAAGAACCTGGACCGTGCTCTTTCCAGCTATAAGCTCCGGTTTCCACTCCTCGAAAGCCTGAATAATCGCCAGCAGCTCTTTATCGTAGATCGCGTAGTTCCGCTTAGCTTCGCTCATTGACTTGCTAAAGAAGGCGACTGGATGGAGGGTTTCGTCGTCACTATATTGAGAAAGGACTCCGGCCGTCACTGTGTCGGAAGCGTCCGTTTCTATATAGATCGTCCTCTCTGGACGGAAGTGCGCCAGCACTAGTGCAGAGGCCACTGCTTCTTTTAGCCGGTTAAAGGCTTCCATGCACCTCTCATTCCATAGGCCGGCGGCCTCTTTCTTCAGTGCCTCGTTCAGGGGTCTCGCTATCTTGCTAAAGTCCTTGATAAACCGTCGGTAGTAGCTGCAGAAACCGAGAAACGCTCTGATTTGTGTGGTGTTTCCGGATTTCGGCTGCTTCAACTCTGCGACGGCGGCGACCTTTGATGGGTCTATCCGAATTCCATCTCTTCCGACGATAAGACCGAGATATTTAACTTCAGTCTGATAAAACTCGCTCTTTTTCGTGTCCGCGTTCAATCCGACCTCGCGGAGCCTGGTCAGCACCTTCTTGATGTGGTCCGTGTGCTGTTCTCTCGTTCCTTCGGTGTAGATAAGGATGTCGTCCAAGTAAATGGACACGAACCGTTCTAACATGTCTATAAACGTGTGGTTTATGAAGCGTTGCCACACTGCCGGCGCGTTGGTAAGTCCGAAAGGCATCACCAACCACTTGAAATTGCCTATACGCGTCGCGAACGTCGTAAGGTCTTCCGTTTGTCCTTCTTCGTTCCGCAATCGATGAAATGCTTGGCGGATGTCCAGCTTGCTGAACCACTTAGCCTTCGCCACTCTTTGGATGGTCTCGTCGATTAACGGCAGTGGGTATACGTCTCTTTTGGTAACCTTATTGAGGCCTCGATAGTCCACGCAGAGCCGCAGCCTACCCCCTGGTTTCCGTACGAAAAGGATCGGTAACGCATACTCGGCTGAACTCAGCGTAATAAACTTCTTTGCCAAATTTTCGCGAACAAACACCTCCACTTGGTCCAGTTCGGCCGGCGACAGTCTTCTTAGGGGCTCGGTTCTTGGCAACGTAGCTCCCTCTTTCAGTCGGATCTTGTTGTCGTATTCCGGCCGGTAGAGCGGCAATAGGTTGGAGTCGGCTTTGGAGAAAACGTTAGCGTAACCATGGAGCTCGTTCGGCAGCACCTCCAGTGGATCCACCTTATCTTCCGCTATTATCTTCCGGTGGTCTTCGATGTCTTTTATTAAGATAGCGTAAATCTCGTTGTCCGGTGACCTCGCGAGGGTCGATAGAGCTTCCGAGCTTATCATTCCTATCGTGCCTTGAAGGTCAGGCCGATCCATCGAAGCCGTCTCGACCTTCGTAACGTTCGGTTTCGCGTTGACCACTGTAACCGGTTTGATGGCGGCTGAACCGCTGATCTGTTTTCTGAATCCGATTGTGCCTTCTCCTACGTCAATAATCGCTCCCTGGTTCTTCATCCATTTTTGCCCTATAATGATGTCAAACCTTCCGATATCCATGATTCGGAACGTCGCTTCCGTGGTGCGACCGGCCAATGTGGTCCTTAATGGCACGTAGTGCGTAACACTCTCTGTGTCTTGTCCGTTGTAGGCCGAGATCCGTGTCGGCGACGCCAGTTCCACCGGATAGCCGTATCCATTCATCAGCTTCTGAACCAGCCGATGGTGGATCGCCGCGCCAATAAGAGCTCCTGTGTCGATGAAAGCTTTCAGCTGAAGTGGTTTGCTCGATCTGTTAAGGGGGTGGACAGTAATTAGGAGGATAATAGCTGTTTCCGTATTCACTTCCACCGCAGCCGATAGCGGATCGCTGCAACTGTTGATGCTTTCTTCTCGTGCCGTTCGCGAGGGTGCCCTATCGTTCAAGCTGGATGGGGGGTCTATCCGTCCAGCTGATCTTTTCCCATGATTCTTAACTGCACCCCACCGTCTACACTGTCAGTATCGTTCGGCGCCGGTTCGATGGCTTGGATAGTCTTTCTCGGCGGCTGCGGCTGCGGCTGCTTTATAACACGATACTTCTGCTTATCCGATGCTTGGCAGCTCGCAGCGATGTGGCCAGGCTTTCCGCACGCGAAACAGATGGGGACGAACGACGAGCGCTGTGACTGATAAGGTAACTGCTGGGGCGCTCTCCGGAAAGGCGCCGGGGGTCGTGTTGTCTGCGCCGACGGCGACGGCTTCTAAGCCGATTCGCGTGCTTTCGCGTAGGCGTTCAAGTTTCTTCCTGTGACTCTCGCTCGGTGCACGAAGCTCTCAAGGTCTTCATCTTCCACCGAGGCCATAGCTGCCGCGAGCTCAGGGCTCAGTTTCTGTCTTAGTAGGTGGAGCTGCTTATCTTCCGCTACCCTCGCTCTGATAGCATATTTTCTGAACAATCCGTAGAACTCCTCGAACGTCTGCCGGTTCTGGTTGATCTTGTCCAACTGTTTACAGGCCGTCTTCTTTCGGAATGGATCTCCGAAGCGTTGATCTAGCGCTTTGATCGCTTCTTCGGCGGTTACCTCTTCCAGGTCCGCCACTAGCGAAAAAGCTTCACCTTCTAATCGCGACTCTAGGTACGCCAATCTGTCTCCGTCGCTGTTCAACGCGTAATCGCGGCTTATCTTATTCTTGATCTTCTTCTTAAACTCTTCCCAATCTTCGGGGTCTCCGCCCTTAAATGCCGGTGGGTCCGGTAATAACGTCATCAACGTGCTACCTTGACTGTAGGCCGCCGGCGAGGTGGTTTCTACTTGGGTTTCTCGCCGCAGTGGCGGCGACGATCTTGCTGCTTCTATATCAGCCAGTTGATCCTTTAGCGCCTTCAGCTGCGCTATTCGATTCGCCGCTTGGTGTTCCAACACTTCGACGATAGTCTCTGCCGATTCCTTCTCGGCCTTTACCGCCTCTACTTCCTCTCTTAACTGTCTCTTTTCTTCCAGCGTTCTGAAAAACAGCGTCTTAATAAGGTCTATGCTATCGTAGACCTTCCTTATTCCGTTTTCGTTTACGTGGTCTTCCAATTCCTCGATCGTGCAGTCGTGGATCTTCCTATACTTAGCTATTCGTTCCTTGAAATCAGCGGTCTCTTCCTTAGTGAAGCCGCTAATAACGATCTCATCGTCAATGACACTGGAGCGCCTACTCGCTCTGTCAGTCTTTCCTTTCCTACTTCTGCTGCGGCCTGTAACGCCGCTCTCTACCGCTAAGAAGCCTTCCATCTTCTTACGGTGCCTTGGGGTTGTTGTTGTTAGGTGGGTGCGCGTGCGTTATTCGGGTTTCCGGATGGTTCAACGGGCCCTTTCGCGCAGCGCGGGGTGTGGTGTGGAGAGCGAGTTCGAGATATAATGATCCGGGCACGCAGATATGATTCAATACGGCCTTTTTGATAACTATATCTCGAACTGAAGAGGGAAAGGAATCCATGTGGTGGTGGTGGTGGGCTTTGATGGTGGTGGTGCCAAGGCCCGGCTCGGCCCGTCCGGGCCGAGCCGAAATTCCAGGGTCCACCCCATCAATCTGTCCTACCTCTTTCCACCACCGCAACACTAACGTCTTCTTAAAAGCCGACTCCAACCTATTGCCGCTCTATCGACTAGAATATAACAACAAGATCCGACTAAAAGAGGGGGCTACGCTGCCAAGAACCGAGCCCCTAAGACGACTGTCGCCGGCGGAACTGGACTAGGTAGAGGTGTTCGTTCGCGAAAACCTAGCGAAGAAGTTTATTACACCGAGTTCTGCCGAATACGCGTTACCGATTCTTTTTGTACGGAAGCCCGGAGGTGGTCTCCAACTGTATGTAGACTATCGAGGCCTTAACGAGGTCACTAAGAGAGACGTATACCTGCTGCCGCTAATAGATAAGACTATACAGCACGTAGCGAAGGCTAAGTGGTTTAGCAAGCTGGACATCCGCTAAGCGTTCTATCGACTAAGGAACGAGGAAGGGCAAACAGAAGATCTTACGACGTTCGCTACGCGTATAGGCAATTTTAAGTAGCTAGTAATGCCTTTCAGACTCACTAACGCGCCGGCGGTATAGCAACGCTTTATAAACCACTCCTTTATAGACATGCTAGAGCGGTTCGTGTCTATCTATTTGGACGACATTCTTATCTATACAGACGGAACGAGAGATCAGCACACGGACTACGTCGAGAGGGTGCTAAGGAGACTCCGCGAAGTAGGATTAAACGCGGATACGAAGAAGAGCGAGTTCTACCAAACCGAGGTTAAATATCTCGGTCTTATCGTCAGAAGGGATGGAATTCGTATAGACCCCTTAAAGGTCGCTGCCGTCGCAGAATAGAAGCAGCCGAAATCCGGAAACACTACGCAAATCAGAGCGTTTCTCGGCTTCTGCAGCTACTATCGACGGTTTATTAAGGACTTTAGCAAGATAGCGAGACCCCTAAACGAGGCGCTAAAGAAAGAAGAAGCTGGCCTATAGAATAAGAAGTGTACGGAAGCCTTTAACCGGCTGAAAGAAGCAGTGGCTTCGGCGCCGGTTCTAGCGCACTTCCGACCGGAAAAGACAATCTACGTAGAAACGGACGCTTCCGATACTGTAACGGCAGGGGTCCTTTCTCAATATAGCGACGACGAAACCCTCTATCCAGTAGCTTTCTTTAGCAAGTCTATAAATAATGCTAAACGAAACTACGCAATCTATAATAAAGAGCTGCTAGCTATTATTTAGGCCTTCGAGGAGTGGAAGCCAGAGCTTATAGCTGGAAAGAGCACGGTCCAGGTCCTTACGGACCATTAGTCGCTGACTTACTTTATAAAGACGCAGAAGCTTTTACGACGTTAAGCACGGTAGGCTGCCTACTTATCCGGGTTCGACTTTAAGATTACCTATCGACTAGAGGCTTAAAACGGAAAGGCTAACGCGCTAACGCGAAGGGAAGGAAAAACTAGCTGTACGAAAGAAGACCCGAACATGTTCCAGAAGGTGTTGACCGAACGGATAGTAGACGCAGAGGTACTAAAAGAGGTAGGGGTCTGCGCAGTGGAGCCGGCCCCTAAGGAAGAAACTCTCTACGAAAAGGTAAAGCAGCTTAACTAGCAACAGAAACTCGGCAAAACCGGTTCAGGGAAGCTGATAGTTCCGGAAGAACTAATTACTAAGGTCGTCCAACTGGTCTATAGCTCTAAGGACGTTGGTTACGCCGGCTCGAGAAAGACAATAGAAGCTGTAAGGACGATCTACTGGTTTCTGCAGATCTACAAAAGGATCTACCGATTTATTGCCAATTGCTACGTATGCCGAGCCGTAAAGCTACGTTACGGCCTTCCGGCCGGTCTGCTAAAGCCACTTCCGATCCCTAAGAGACTGTAGCAACACATTACGATAGACTTCGTAACCGGCCTGCCGGACTCCGATAGATATAACGCTACGCTGAACGTAGTAGATAGGCTAAGCAAAGAGCGCCACTTCATCCCCTGCCGAGCGAGAGACGAAGGAACCACTACAGAAGAGACAGCGCGGATGTTGATTCAACACGTATAGAAGCACTATAGCCTGCTAGACACTATTACTACAGATAGGGGTTCTTAATTCACTACTAACGTATAGAAAGCCGTTAACCAAGCTCTCGGAATTCGTAGAAAGCTCAGCACCGCCGCTTACCCTTAAACTGACAGTCAGTCTGAAGTGGCTAATCGAGAGATAGAGCGATATCTACGAACCTTCTGCAGCTATTATTAAGAAAAGTAGGTAGAGGTATTGCCAATAGCCGAATTCTGCACGAACTTAGTACAGTTAGAAACAACGTCGCTAGCGCCGTTCGAGATAACCTACAGTTATCTTCCGAGATTAAGCTTCTATCCGCTAAGCGACGCCGGCTTGCCGGAGCTTTCCACTGCTACGTCGTTAAAGAGAGTCGCTGCCGCGGCAGCAGAAGCGCTCCGATCTTAGATAGAAGAAGCCATTAAGGTGGCGAAGAAAGCGATAGAATCAACTTAGGAGAAGATAGTAACTTAGGCTAATAGAAAAAGGTCACTAATAGAATTCGAGGAAGGCTAAAAGGTATAGCTTAACACACAAAACCTGAGGATAAAAGGCAACGCCAAGCTCAATCCACGCTATGTAGGTCCGTTTAAGATAATAGAAAAGAGGTCACCGGTAACCTATCGGCTCCAGCTACCAAAATCGTTCCGGATCTACGACGTATTCCATTCGGACCTGTTAAGCTTGGACCCTAAAGACGGCCTGCCGGAACAGGGGTTCGCCAAACCCCTGCCTATCGAGATAGACAGTAAGGAAGAAGAGTAGGAGGTAGAAGATGTAATAGACGTAAAGAAGATAAGGGGGTCTATCAAAGCGAGGATCTCGTAGAAGGGGTGGCCGGAAGACTACGAATAGTACCCGATCGAAAACCTGCGGAATTCGGCGGAGCTACTAAGAGAGTTCTACGTGCAGAACCCGGAAAAGCCGAAACCAGCGTAGCTCTAATGTCGACGATGCAGAAGAAAGAAGAAAGCCGCGTCCGCTCTATCGGCGCAGAGGCCGAAGAAAATGATCGTAACGGTCGCCTTTAGGGAGGTCTTCGATGCGGCCACTACCTACCGCCGGTTTGGCCGCTAGCTCGCTAACGCTGTAGCGTGCCAGCGCCGCCGACCCTGTAGTAGGTAAAGGCTTTGGTAGAGAAAGAAGAAGAAGAAGAGATAGAGCTACGGAAAGATCTATATAGACCTTCTGCACTGGCGCACAGACCAGCCAAGCCGCAGCTTAGATAACCTACAGCTCAGATCAGATGGCACAGATCAGGCGCACTGATTACATAAACGCTAAGTAAATAACTTCAGATGCCGATAATATAAGAAATTTAAGAAGCGATAAAGAGAACGTTGTTTTTAATAAAAGACGGAAGAGGTAACATTACTATCGGGGGGGGATCTTTAAGAAAGAGACGATAAATCAAAAAAAAAAGAGAAGAGAGAAGATTTTCAGATAGATAAGGTAACTAAGCGGTCGAGGGCGACCGCTAGTAAGGGAGGGGGGTAGTGTTACAGCGGCAGAAAGGGGTGGGACAGATTAATAGGGTGGACCCTGGATTTCGGCTCGGCCCCTTCTGGGATTTAGGTTCCGGAACGGACCGAGCCGGGCCTTAGCACTACTACCTCTACGGAAGCCTACTACTACCACTATATAGATTCCTTTCCCTCCTTAGTTCGAGATATAGTTATTAAAACAGCCGTATTAAACCTTATCTGCACGCTCGGATTAACAGCAGTAGAAAGGGGTAGGACTAAGTAATAGGGTAGACCCTTGGAATTTTGGCTCGGCCCTTCCGGACCGAGCCGGGCCTTGGCGTACCCACCCCTAAAGCCCTTACCTACCACTATATAGACTCCTCTCCCTCCTTAGTTCGAGGTATAGTTATCAAAACAGCTGTATTAAATTATATCTATACGCTTAGATTATTATATCTCGAACTTACTAACTAGACTAACCCTGCGCTGCGCAAAAGGGTCTATTAAACTGCATCCAGCTATCCAAATAACGTACACATATACTACAACCTAAACTAAACACATTAGCACTGTAAGAAGACTATAGAAGGCTTCTCGACAGTAGAGAGCAGCGTTACTAGCTATAGCAGGAAGAGAAAGACTAACAGAGCAAGGGATAGGCGCGCTAGCATCCTAGACGATAGGACGGTTACTAAAGGTCTTACAGAAGAAGAGACAGATAAAGCAAAGGAGGGTATAGCCAGCTATAAGGAGCTGTACGTCTGCACACCTAACAAACTCGAGGAACACCTAGTAGAACACAGGTCGAGAAAGGTATACGATATTATTACCTTTATCGAGAAGACGTTCTATAAGAAAATAGAAGAGAACAAGCAGCTAAAAGAGGAGATTAATCCGAGCGCGCAGATATAATTCAATACGGCTGTTTTAATAACTATATCTTGAACTAAAGAAGGAAAGGAATCTATGCAGCGGTAGGTAAGTGATCTGAGCACGTAGATAATTTAATACGGCTACTTTGAAAACTATATCCAAGGCTAGAGAGGGAAGAATCTACGTACAAGCGGAGGTAGAGGTATTTGAGTGTGCGCCAAGCCTGGCCCTGCCAAGCCTAGCTTCCAGCACCTTCCAGCCCTCTATATCCGTATCAGTAAGGGCTTTAGAGGTAGTGTGCCAAGGCCTAGCTCGGTCTAGCAGGGCTGAGCCAAAATTCTAAGGGTCCACCCTATCGCTTAGTCCTACCCCTTTCTGCCGCTGCAACACTACCCCCCTCCCTCGCTAGCGGTTGACCTCGACCGGTTACTTATCCTTCTCTCTCTTCTTCTTTTTTTTTAGACGTTACCTCTTCGCTTTCTTCTATCTCGAAAGCATCCCTTTTCTTTATCTTCTTTCTTCTTATATCGTCGCTATCTAACGTTCTTTACTCGGCGTCTACCTAATTAGAGCTATCTGATCTGAGCTAGCAGCTATCTAAGCTCCAGCGTAGCTGTCCTATGTTACGGCGGCAGAAAGGGGTAGGACTAAGTAATAGGGTAGACCCTTGGAATTTCGGCTCGGCCCTTCCCGGCTAAGCCGGGCCTTGGCGCCACTACTACGAAAGACTACCACCACCACTACATAGACTCCTTTCCCTCCTCAGTTCGAGATATAGTTATCAAAAAGGCTGTATTGAATCATATCTGCGTGCCCGGATTATTATATCTCAAACTTAGTCTCTACACAAACCCTGCGCTGCGCGAAAGGGCCCGTCGAACCATCCGGAAACCCGAATAACGCACGCGCACTTACACTAACAAACCGAACAACAACCCAGTACCGTAAGGCAGCTATAGAAGGCTTCTTAACGGTAGAAAGCAGTGTTATAGGCCGCAGCAGAAGCAGGAAAGGAAAGACTAACAGAGCGAGTAGGCGCTCTAGCGTAATTAATAATAAGATTATTATTAGCGGTTTCACAGCGGAAGAGACTGCAGAGGTCAAGGAACGAATAGCCGAATATAGGAAGATCTACGACTGTACGCTCGAGGAACTAGAAGACTATATAAATAAGAATAGAATAGGGAAGGTCTACGACAGCATAGACCTTATCGAGACACTGTTTTACAGAACGCTAGAAGAAAACAGACAGCTAAGAGAGGAAGTAGAGACGGTAAGAGCCGAGAAGGAATTGGCCGAGACTATTATAGACGTGCTAGAAAACCAAGCGGCGAACCGACTGGCACAGTTAAAAGCGATAAAGGCTTAGCTAGAGGAGAAGGAAGCAGCGAGGTCGTCGGCGCTGCTACTGCGTCGAGAAGAACAAGCAGAGACCGCCTTACTAGCGGCCTATAGTTAAGGCAGTACGTTAATAACGTTACTACCGGATCTACCGGCGTTTAGAGGCGGAGATCCTAAGGATTGGGAAGCATTTAAGAAGAAGATAAAGAACAAGATAGATCGAGACTATGCCGGAAACAGCGCCGGAGATAGGTTGGCGTACCTAGAATCGCGATTAGAAGGTAAAGCTTTTTCGCTAGTAGCAGACCTAGAAGAGGTAACCGCTAAAGAAGCGATTAAAGCGCTAGATCAACGCTTTAGAGACCCCTTTAGGAAGAAGACGGCCTGTAAGCAGCTAGACAAGATTAACCAGAACCGGTAGACGTTCGAGGAGTTCTACGGATTGTTTAGGAAATATGCGATTAGGGCCCGAGTAGCAGAAGATAAGCAGCTCCACCTACTAAGGCAGAAGCTGAACCCTGAACTGGCCGCCGCTATAGCGTCTATAGAAGACGAAGACCTTAAGAGCTTCGTGCACCGAGCGAGAGTTACTGCGAGAAACCTAAACGCGTACGGAAAACCGACGACATGCGAATCGGTTTAGAAGCCGTCGCCGTCGCTGCAGGGAACCAGAGCCCCTGTCCTATACCGACAACGCCCCCAGAAGCCATTTAATTTGCAGCGTTCGTCGTTCGTCCCCACCTGCTACGCGTGTAGCAAGCCTGGCTATATTGCTATAAGATGCCAAGCAACGGCCCAGCAGAAGCAGGAGTATCGTGTTATAAAGCAGCCGCAGCAGCAGCCGCAGCCACTGAGAAAGATGTTACGGCGGCAGAAAAGGGTGGGACTGGATAATAGGGTAGACCCTTAGAATTTCGGCTCGGCCCTTCCCGGCTAAGCCGGGCCTTGGCACCACCACTACGAAAGCCTACTACTACTACCACATAGACTCCTTTCCCTCCTTAGTTCGAGATATAGTTATCAAAAAGGCCGTATTGAATTATATCTGCGTGCCCGGATTATTATATCTTGAACTCGCTCTCTACACTACACCCCTACGCTCTGCGAAAGGGCCCGTTAAACTATCCGGAAACCCGAATAACGCACGCGCACCCACACACACCAAACAACCAGGCACTGTAAGAAGATAGAAGGCTTCTCAGCAGTAGAGAGCGGCGTAACAGGCCGCCGCGGAAAGAGAAAGACTAACAGAGCGAGTAGGCGCTCTAGTGTTATTAATAATAAGATTATTATTAGCGGTTTTACAGCAGAAGAGACTGCAGAGATTAAGGAACGAATAAGCGAATATAAGAAAATCCACGACTGCACGATCGAGGAACTGGAAGACTATGTAAACGAGAATAGAATAGGGAAGGTCTACGACGGCATAGACCTTATCGAGATGCTGTTTTACAGAACGCTGGAAGAGAACAGACAACTAAGAGAAGAAACTAAGACAGTAAGGGCCGAGAAGGAATCAGCAGAAACTATTATCGACGTGTTAGAGAACCAGGCGGCGAATAGACTAGCGCAACTAAAGGCGCTAAAGGATCAACTAGCTAATATAGAAGCAGCAAAGTCGTCGCCGCTACCGAGACGAGAAACCTATACGGAGACCGCCTTACTAGCGGCCTATAGTTAAGGTGGCACTACGATAACGCTACTGCCGGACCTACCTGCTTTCGGTAGCGGAGACCCTAAAGCGTAGGAGGCATTTAAGAAGAAGATTAAGAATAAGATAAGCTGCGATTACGCATTAAGCAGCGAAGAGGATAGATTGGCGTACCTGGAATCGCGATTAGAAGGTAAAGCTTTTTCGCTAGTGGCAGACCTAGAAGAAGTAACCGCCGACGAAGCTATTAAAGCGCTGGATCAGCGTTTCGGAGACCCCTTCTGGAAGAAGACGGCCTGCGAACAACTGGACAAGATTAGTCAGAATCGGCTAACATTTAAAGAATTTTACGGGCTGTTTAGGAAATATGCTATTAGAGTAAGAGTAGCTAAGGATAAGCAGCTACACTTACTAAAACAGAAACTGAGCCCTGAGCTCGCTGCGGCTATAGCGTCGGTAGAAGACGAAGACCTTTAGAGCTTCGTGCACTAGGCGAGAGTAACAGCAAGAAACCTAAACGCGTACAGAAAACCGACGACACGCAAACTGATTCAGAAGCCATTGCCGTCGGCGCAGACAGTTAGAGTCCCTGCGCCTTTCCGACGAACCCCCTAGCAGTCGTCGTACTCACTACGATCGGCGTTCGTCCCTACCTGTTTCGCGTACGGAAAACCCGGCTATATTGCTACAAGATACCAAGCAACGGCCTAGCAGAAGCAGGAGTATCGCGCTATAAAGCAGCGGCAGCCGCAGCCACCGAGAAAGACTATTTAAGCCATCGAACTAGCGCCAAACGATACTGATAGTGTAGACGGGGGGGTGCAATTAAGGATTATAGGAAAAGACTAGCTGGACGGATAGGTCCCCTACCCAGCATTGACAATAGGGCACCGAATCGACGTAAATCGCTACGAGAAGAAAGCATTAATAGCTGCAGCGACCCGCTCTTGGCAGCGGTGGAAGTGAACATAGAAACGGCGATTATCCTTCCTATTACGATCTACCCTGTTAAGAAATCGCGCTAACTCCTCCAGTTGAAAGCTTTTATCGACACTAGAGCTCTTATCGGCGCGGCGATCCACTACCGACTGGTTCAGAAACTAACGAAGGGATACGGCTATCCAGTAGAAATGGCGTCGCTAACGCGGATTTCGGCGTACAACGGACAAGACACAGAGAGTGTTACGCACTATGTGCTATTAAGGACCACCTTAGCAGGTCGCACTACGGAAGCGACGTTCCGAATTATAGATATCGGAAGGTTTGACATTATTATAGGGCAGAAATAGATAAAGAACTAGGGAGCGATTATTAACGTAGGAGAAGGCACACTCGGATTCAGAAAACTAATTAGCGGCTTAGCCGCTGTCAAATCAGTTACCGAATCGGTTACAGTAGCCAACGCCAAACCGAACGTTACGACGATCGAAGCGGCTCCGATAGATCGGTCCGAACCCCCGGTTACCGTTAGAATAATAAGTTCAGAAGCTATAACGACCCTCGCGAAGTCGCTGGACAATAAGATCTACGCTATCTCTATAAAAGACATCGAAGACTACTGGAAGATAATAGCGGAAGAAAAAGTGGATCTACTAGAGGTGCTGCTAAACGAGCTCTATAGTTACGCTAACGTCTTCTTAAAAGCCGACTCCAACCTATTACTGCTCTATCGACTGGAATATAACAACAAGATCCGACTGAAAGAGGGGGCTACGCTGCCAAGAACCGAGCCCCTAAGACGACTGTCGCCGGCGGAACTAGACCAGGTAGAGGCGTTCGTTCGCAAAAATCTAGCGAAGAAGTTTATTACGCCGAGTTCTGCCGAATATACGTTACCGATTCTTTTCGTAAGGAAACTAGGGGGTAGTCTGCCACTTTGCGTAGACTATCGAGGCCTTAACAAGGTCACTAAGAGAGACGTATACCCGCTGCCGCTGATCGACGAGACTATACAACGAGTGGCTAAAGCTAAATAGTTCAGCAAACTGGACATTCGACAGGCGTTCTACCGACTAAGGAATAAAGAAGGGAAGACGGAAGACCTTACGACGTTCGCGACGCGTATAGGCAACTTTAAGTAGTTGGTAATACCGTTCGGGCTCACTAACGCGCTAGCTGTATAGCAATGCTTTATAAACCACACCTTTATAGATATGCTAGAACGGTTTGTGTCAATCTACTTAGACGACATTCTTATCTACACTAAGGGAACGAGAGAACAACATACGGACTATATCGAGAGAGTGTTAAAGAGGCTCCGCGAGGTCGGATTAAACGCAGACACGAAGAAGAGCGAGTTCTATCAAACCGAGGTCAAGTATCTTAGTCTTATCGTCGGAAGAGACGGAATTCGTATAGACCCCTTAAAGGTCGCCGCCGTCGCCGAATAGAAGCAGCCGAAGTCTGGGAATACTACGCAAATCAGGGCGTTTCTCAGCTTCTGCAGCTACTATCGACGGTTTATTAAGGACTTCAGCAAGATAGCGAGACCCCTAAACGAGGCGTTAAAGAAGGAGGCCGCCGGCCTATAGAACGAGAAGTGCACGGAAGCCTTTAACCGGCTAAAAGAAGCGGTGGCCTCTGCGCCAGTTCTAGCACACTTCCGGCCGGAAAAGACGATCTACGTAGAAACGGACGCTTCTAATACAGTAACGGCCAGAGTCCTTTCTTAATACGCTAACAACGGCGAGACCCTTTACCCAGTGGCTTTCTTTAGCAAGTCTATAACGGAAGCCAAACGGAACTACGCCATCTATAATAAAGAACTGCTAGCCATTATTCAGGCCTTTAAAGAGTGGAAACTGGAGCTTATAGCTAGACAGAGCACGATCCAGGTCCTTACGGACCACCAGTTACTAACCTACTTTATAAAGACGCAGAAGCCATTACGCCGCCAAGCACGGTAGGCTGCCTACTTATCCAGGTTCGATTTCAAGATTACCTATTAACTAGGGGCTTAAAACGGAAAGGCTAACGCGCTAACGCGAAAAGAAGGGAAGACCAGCTGCGCGAAAGAAGATCCGAACATGTTCTAGAAGGTGTTAACCGAGCGGATAGTAGACGCAGAGGTGTTAAAAGAGGTAGGGGTCTGCGCAGTGGAACCGGCCCCTAAGGAAGAGACGCTCTACGAGAAGGTGGAACGGCTTAATTAGAAGCAGAAGCTCGGCAAAACAGGTTCGGGGAAGCTAATAGTTCTGGAAGAACTAATTACTAAGGTCATCCAACTAGTCCATAGCTCTAAGGATGTTAGTTACGCCGGCTCGAAGAAGACGATAGAAGCTGTAAGGACAATCTACTAGTTTCCGCAGATCTACGAACGGATCCACCAATTTATCGCCAATTGCTACGTGTGCCGAGCCGCAAAGCTACGTTACGGCCTTCTGGCGGGCCTACTAAAGCCGCTTCCGATCCCCGAGAAGCCGTAGCAGCACATTACGATAGATTTCGTAACCGGCCTGCCGGATTCCAATAGATGCGATGCCACCCTTAACGTAGTGGATAGGCTAAGCAAAGAACAACACTTCATCCTATGCCGAGCAAGAGACGAAGGAACTACTGCGGAAGAAACCGCGCAGATGTTGATCCAATACGTATAGAAGCACTATAGCTTGCTAGACACTATTACTACAGATAGGGGTCCTCAATTCACTGCCGACGTATAGAAAGCTATTAACTAAGCTCTCGGAATTCGTAAAAAGCTCAGCACTGCCGCTTACCCTCAAACCAACAGCTAGTCTAAAGTGGCCAACCGTAAGATAGAGCGATACCTACAAACCTTCTGCAGCCATTATTAAGAAAAGTGGGTCGAGGTGTTGCTAATAGCCGAATTCTGCGCCAACTTAGCACAGTTAGAAGCAACGTCGCTGGCGCCGTTCGAGATAACCTACAGTTATCTTCCGAGGCTAAGTTTCCAGCCGCCGAGCGACGCCGGCTCGCCAGAGCTTTCCACTACCACTACGTCGTTAAAGAGAGTCGCCGCCGCGGCGGCAGGGGCGCTCCGATCTCAGATAGAAGAAGCGATCAAAGTGGCGAAGAAGCGATAGAATCGGCTTAGAAGAAGATAGTAACTCGAGCTAATAGAAAAAGGTTACTACTAGAATTCGAGGAAGGCTAAAAGGTATAGCTTAACACGCAAAACCTAAGGCTAAAAGGCAACGCCAAGCTCAATCTACGCTACGTAGGTCCGTTCAAGATAATAGAAAAGAGGTCGCTAGTAACCTACCGGCCCCAGCTGCCGAAATCGTTCCGGATCTACGATGTTTTCTATTTGGACCTGCTAAGCCTGGACCCTAAGGACGGCCTTCCGGAACAGGGGTTCGCCGAACCCCTGCCAATCGAGATAGACGGTAAGGAAGAAGAGTAGGAGGTAGAAGATGTAATAGACGTAAAGAAAATAAGGGGGTCTATTAAAGCGAGGATCTTGTAGAAGGGGTAGCCGGAAGACTATAAATAGTATCCGGTTAAGAACCTCCGGAATTTGGCGGAGCTGCTTAGAGAGTTCTATGTGCAGAACCCGAAGAAGCCGAAACCCGGATAGCTCCAAGACTAACGACCTCCGAAAGAGATAGAAGAAAAAGGCGAAGCCGCGTCCGCTCTATCGGCGCAGTAGCCGGAGAAAACGATCGTAGCGGTCGCCTTAGGGAGGTCTTCGACGCGGCCACTACCTACTACTGGTTCGGCAGGCAGCTCGCCGACGCTGTAGCGTGCCAGCGCCGCCGACACTGTAGTAGGTAAAGGCTTTAGTAAAAGAGAAAAAGAAGAAGAAAAACGACGCTACGGACGGATCTATAT
This sequence comes from Pseudocercospora ulei, assembly GCA_016165855.1. Taxonomy (NCBI): domain Eukaryota; kingdom Fungi; phylum Ascomycota; class Dothideomycetes; order Mycosphaerellales; family Mycosphaerellaceae; genus Pseudocercospora; species Pseudocercospora ulei. The sequence continues at coordinate 1,638,481 of JACWNB010000003.1, forward strand.
AGACCTCCGAGACGACGCACAGACTAGCTATGCCGCAGCTCAGATAACCTACGGTTTAGATCAGATAGCACGGATCAGGCGCACGGATCAGATAGACGCCAAGTAAAGGACTTCGGACGCCGACAATGTAAGAAATTGAAGAAGCGATAAAGAGAACGTTGTTTTTGATAGAAGACAGAAGAGGTAACATCGGCGTTAGAGGGGATTTTCGAGAAGGAGACGACGATCAAAAAAAAAAAAAGTAGAGATTTTCGGATAGATAGGGTGACTAAGCGGTCGAGGGCGACCGCTAGTAAGGGAGGGGGGTGGTGTTACGGCGGCAGAAAGGGGTGGGACTGGATAATAGGGTGGACCCTTAGAATTTCGGCTCGGCCCTTCTAGGCCGAGCCGGGCCTTGGCACTACTACTACGAAAGCCTACTACCACCACTACATAGACTCCTTTCCCTCCTTAGTTCGAGATATAGTTATCAAAAAGGCTGTATTAAATTATATCTGCGTGCCTGGATTAAAAGACTATTCAAGCTATCGAACCGGCGCCGAACAATACTAACAGTGTGGACAGGGGGGTGCAATTAAGGATTATAGGAAAAGACTATCTGGACGGATAGACCCCCTATCCAGCGTAAAAAACAGGGCATCCCTGCGAAAGGCACTAATAGAACGAGAGAGCATCAACAGTTGTAACGATCTACTGTCGGCGATAGTGGAAGCGAACACGGAAACAGCTATTATCCTTCCTATCAAGATCTACCCTGTTAAGGAGCAGCGCCCACTGCTCCAGTTGAAGGCTTTTATCAATACCGGAGCTCTTATCGGAGCAGCGATCCACTATTAGTTAGTTCAGAAACTGATAAAGGGATACGGTTATCCAGTAGAATTAGCGTCGCCGACGAGGATTTCGGCATACAACGGACAAGACACGGAAAACGTAACGCACTACGTGCCATTAAGGACTACACTAGCTGGTCGCACTACGGAAGCAACGTTCCGGATTATGGATCTCGGAAGGTTCGACATTATTATAGGGCAGAAATAGATAAAGAACCAGAAGACTATTATTAACGTAGATAAAGGTACGATAGGATTCAAAACCCCAGGTAACGGAGTAAGGACTATCAGAACGGCCGCCGCTGCCGAGCCGAAAGCCGCGGAGTCCGCGAAAGAAGCCCTGTCCGACCGTTCCGAACCCCTGGTCGCCGTTGGAATAATAAGTTTAGAAGCTATAACGACCCTCGCAAAGTCGCCGGACAATAAGATCTACGCTATCTTAATAAAAGACATCGAAGACTACTGGAAGATAATAGCGGAAGAAGAAGCGGACCCGTTAGAGGTGCTGCTGGCGGAGCTCTATAATTACGCTAACGTGTTCTTAAAGGCCGACTCTAACCTCCTGCCGCTCTACTGGCCGGAATACGACAACAAGATCCGACTAAAAGAGGGAGCTACGCTGCCAAGAACCGAGCCCCTAAGACGACTGTCGCCGGCGAAACTGGACTAGGTAGAGGTGTTCGTTTGCAAAAATCTGGCGAAGAAGTTTATTACGCTAAGTTCTGCTAAATACGCGTTACCGATTCTTTTCGTAAGGAAACTAGGGGGTAGTCTGCGACTCTATATAGACTATCGAGGCCTTAACGAGGTTACCAAGAGAGACGTATATCCACTGCTGCTAATAGATAAGACTATACAGCGTATAGCGAAGGCTAAGTAGTTTAGCAAGCTGGACATCCGCCAAGCGTTTCACTAATTAAGGAACGAGGAAGGACAGACGGAAGACCTTACGACATTCGCTATGCGTATAGGCAACTTTAAGTGGCTAGTAATGCTATTCGGACTTACTAACGCGCCGGCAGTGTAGCAACGCTTTATAAACCACACCTTTATAGACATGCTAGAGCGGTTCGTGTCTATCTATTTAGACAACATTCTTATCTATACGGACAGAACGAGAGATCAGCATACGGACTACATCGAGAAGGAGCTAACTAGGCTCCGCGAGGTCGGATTAAACGCAGATACAAAGAAGAGCGAGTTCTATTAGACTAAGGTCAAATACCTCGGTCTTATCGTTAGAAGAAAAGGGATCCGGATGGACCCCTTAAAGGTCGCCGCTGTAGCGGAATGGAAGCAACCGAAATCCGGAAACACTACGCAGATCAGAGCGTTTCTCAGATTCTGCAGCTACTACCGACAGTTTATTAAGGACTTTAGCAGGATAGCAAGACCCCTAAACGAAGCGTTAAAGAAAGAGGCCGCCAGCCTATAGAACGAGAAGTGCACAGAAGCCTTTAACCGGCTGAAAGAAGCAGTGGCCTCGGCGCCAGTTCTGGCACACTTCCGACTGGGAAAGACGATCTATGTAGAAACAGACGCTTCCGACACAGTTACAGTAGGGGTCCTTTCTTAATACGCCGACGACGAAGAGACCCTCTATCTAGTAGCTTTCTTTAGCAAGTCTATAACGGAGGCCGAACGGAACTACACTATCTATAATAAAGAACTGCTAGCCATTATTCAGGCCTTTAAAGAGTGGAAACCGGAGCTTATAGCTAGAAAGAGCACGGTCTAGGTCCTTACGGACTACTAGTCGCTAACCTACTTTATAAAGATGCAGAAGCGCTTACGACGTTAAGCACGGTAGGCTGCCTACTTATCCGGGTTCGACTTCAAGATTACCTATCGACCTGGAGCTTAAAACGGAAAGGCTAACGCACTAACGAGAAGAGAAGGAAAGACCAGCCGCGCAAAAGAAGATCCGAACATGTTCCAGAAGGTGTTGACCGAGCGGATAGTAGACGCAGAGGTGTTGAAAGAGGTAGGGGTCTGCGCGGTGGAACCGGCCCCTAAGGAAAAGACTCTGTACGAAAAGGTGGAGCAGCTTAACTAGCAACAGAAACTTGGCAAAACCGGTTCAGGGAGGCTAATAGTTCTAGAAGAACTAATTACAGAGGTTATCCAGCTGGTCTATAGCTCCGTAGATGTAGGCTACGCAGGCGCGAAGAAGATAATACAGGCGGTAAGAATAATCTACTAGTTTCCGCGAATATTCGAGCGAATCCACCGATTTATCGCTAACTGCTACGTGTGCCGAGCAGCGAAACCGCGTTACGGTCTTCCGGCCGGTCTGCTAAAGCTACTTCCGATCCCTAAGAAACTGTAGCAACACATTACGATAGACTTCGTAACCGGCCTGCCGGACTTAGATAGATATAACGCTACGCTGAACGTAGTAGACCGACTAAGCAAGGAACGCTACTTCATCCCCTGCCGAGCGAGAGACGAAGGAACTACTGCAGAAGAGACAGCGCGGATGTTAATTCAATACGTATAGAAGCACTATAGCCTGCCGGACACTATTACTACGGATAGGGGTCCTCAATTCACTGCCGACGTATAGAAAGCCATCAACCAAGCTCTCGGAATTCGTAGAAAGCTCAGCACCGCCGCTTACCCTTAAACTAACAGTCAGTCTAAAGTGGCTAATCGCGAGATAGAGCGATATCTGCGAACCTTCTGCAGCTATTATTAAGAAAAGTAGGTCGAGGTGTTGCCAATAGCTAAATTCTGCGCCAACTCAGCACGATCTAAAGCTACGTCGCTAGCGCCGTTCGAGATAACGCACAGCTATCTTCCGAGGATAAGCTTTTAGCCGCCGAACGAACCTAGCTCTACAGAACTATCCACCGCTACGTCGTTAAAGAGAGTCGCCGCCGCGGTAGCAGAAGCGCTACGATCTCAGATAGAAGAAGCGATTAAGGTAGCGAAAGACGCGATAGAATCGGCTTAGAAGAAGATAGTAACTCGAGCTAATAAGAAGCGGTTACTAATAGAATTCGAGGAAGGCCAAAGGGTATAGCTTAACACGAAGAACCTAAGGCTAAAAGGCAACGCCAAGCTGAATCCACGCTACGTAGGTCCGTTTACGATAGTGGAAAAGAGGTCGCTGGTAACTTATCGGCTCTAGCTACCGAAATCGTTCCGAATCTACGATGTCTTCCATTTGGACCTGTTAAGCCTGGACCCTAAGGACAGTCTGCTAGAGCAGGGGTTCGACGAACCCCTGCCAATCGAGATAGACGGTAAGGAAGAAGAATAGGAGGTAGAAGACGTAATGGACGTAAAAAAGATAAGGGGATCTATTAAAGCGAGGATCTCGTAGAAGGGGTGGCCGGAAGACTATAAATAGTATCCAGTCGAAAACCTCCGGAATTCGGCAGAGCTGCTAAGAGAGTTCTACGTGCGGAACCCGGAAAAGCTGAAACTAGCGTGGCTCTAATGTCGACAATACAGAAGAAAGAAGAAGAAAGCCGCGTCCGCTCTACCGGCGCGGAAGCCGATAAAGACGATCGTAACGGTCGCCCTAGGGAGGCCTTCGACGCAGCCACTACCTACCGGCAGTGCGGCAGGAAGCTCGCCGACGCCGTGGCGTGCTAGCGCTGCCGACCCTGCAGTAGCTAAGGGCTTTGGTAGAAGAGAAAAAGAAGAAGAAAAACGGCGCTGCGGAAAGATCTATATAGACCCCTGCACCGGCGCATAGACCAGCTACGCCGCAGCTCAGAAGACCGCGGATCAGATCAGATAGCGTCGATTATATAAACGCTAAGTAAAGGACTTTAGACGCCGACAATGTAAGAAATTAAAGAAGCGATAAAGAGAACATTGTTTTTAATAGAAGACGGAAGAGGTAACATCAACGTTGGAGGGGATTTTCGAGAAGGAGACGACGAATTAAAAAAAAAAAAGAGAAAAGAAGAAGTAAAGATTTTCGGATAGATAGGGTAGCTAAGCGGTTAAGGGCGACCGCTGGTAAGGGAGGGGGGTGGTGTTACAGCGGCAGAAAGGGGTGGGACTAAGTAATAGGGTGGACGCTTGGAATTTCGGCTCGGCCCTTCCTAGCCGAGCCGGGCCTTGGCACTACTACTACGAAAGACTACTACTACTACTACATAGACTCCTTCCCCTCCTTAGTTCGAGATATAGTTATCAAAAAGGCCGTATTAAATTATATCTGCGTGCCCAGATCAGCCTGTACGCCGCTGTAGAGGTCTATATAGATCTATCTACAGCTTGTTATCTCTTCTTCTTTTTCTTCTCTACTATAGCCTCGGGTGCTACTGCAAGGCTGCTTTGTTTGTGTCGGCTTCGTTTTTCGTCGTTATTATCCTTCTAGCCAAGCCAGTAGATTGTAGTAACGGAGAGCAAAGACCCTAACCAAACGCGCTAGCTGTTGCAGGGGCAGAAAGGGGTGGGACTAAGTAATAGGGTAGACCCTCGGAATTTCGGCTCGGCCCTTCTAGACCGAGCCGGGCCTTGGCACACTACCCCCAAAGCTCTTACCTACTACTATATAGATTCCTTTCCCTTCTTAGTTCGAGAGATAGTTATTAAAAAGGCCGTATTGAATCTTATCTGCGTGCCCAGATTATTATCTCTTAAACTTACTTACTACACTATCCCTACGCTATGCGAAAGGGAGCGTTAAACTATCCGGACACCCGAATAACGTACGCGCACTACACAAACCAAACCAAACACTAGCACCGTAAGATAGCTATAGAGAGCTTCTTAACAGTAGAGAGCAGCGTTACAGGCCGAAGCAGAAGCAGAAGAGAAAAGACTAACAGAGCGTGTTGCAGCGGCAGAAAGGGGTGGGACTAAGTAATAGGGTAGACCCTCGGAATTTCGGCTCGGCCCTTCCAGACCGAGCCGGGCCTTGGCATACTACCCCTAAAGCTCTTACCTACTACTACATAGATTCCTTCCCCTCCTTAGTTTAAGATATAGTTATTAAAAAGGCCGTATTGAATCTTATCTGCGTACCTAGACTATTATATCTCGAACTCACTTACTACACTATCCCTGCGCTACGCGAAAGGGACTGTTAAACTATCCGGATACCTGAATAACGTACGCGCACTACACAAACCAAACCAAACACTAGCACTGTAAGACAGCTATAGAGAGCTTCTTAACAGTAGAGAGCGGCGTTACAGGCCGAAGCAGAAGCAGAAGAGAAAAGACTAACAGAGCGAGTAGGCGCTTTAGTGTTATTAATAATAAGTTTATTGATAGAGGTTTTATAGCAGAAGAGACTGCAGAGATTAAGGAACGAATAACCGAATACAAGAAGATCTATAACTGCACACTTAAGGAACTTAAGGATTACGTAAACGAGAACGGAGTAGGGAAGGTCTACGACAGTATAGACCTTATTAAGAAGCTGTTTTATAGAACCCTAGAAGAGAAGAGACAGTTAAGAGGAGAAATCGAAGCAGTAAGAAATGAGAAGGAATCGGCTAAGACTATTATAGATGTGCTGGAAAACTAAGCGGCAAACCGACTAGTACAACTAAAGGCAATAGAGACTTAGTTAGCTAAGATAGAAGCTGCGATGTCGTCGGCGCTGCTACCGCATTAAGAAGAACAAGCAGAGACCGCCTCGCCGGCGGCCTACAGTTAAGGCGGCACTTTAATAACATTACTACCGGACCTACTAGCGTTTAGAGGCAGAGACCCTAAAGACTAGGAAGCGTTTAAGAAGAAGATAAAGAACAAGATAGACCGAGATTACGCCGGAAACAGTGCCAGAGATAGATTGGCCTACCTAGAATCGCGATTAGAAGGTAAAGCTTTTTCGCTAGTAGCAGACCTAGAAGAGGTAACCGCTAAAGAAGCGATTAAAGCGCTAGATCAACGCTTCGGAGACCCCTTCTGGAAGAAGACGGCCTGTAAGTAGCTAGACAAGATTAACCAGAACCGGCAGACGTTTAAGGAATTCTACGGACTATTCCAAAAATATACTATTAGAGCTAGAGTGTCGGAAGATAAGCAGCTCTACCTATTAAGGCAGAAGCTGAACCCCGAATTGGCTGCAGCTATAGCGTCGGTAGAAGACGAAGACCTCGAAAGCTTCGTACACAGAGCGAGAGTTACTGCTAGAAACCTAAGCGCTTACGCGAAATTGCGCAAATCGAACTAGAAGCTGTCGATAATACAGGCAACGCGACCCCCTGCACCTTTCTGGAGAGCACCTCTGCAGCTATCTTATTAGTTACCGCGTTCGTCGTTCGTCCCTACTTGCTACGCGTATAGAAAGCCTGGCTATATCGCTACGAGATGCCAAGCAACGGCCTAGTAGAAGTAGGAGTATCGTGTTACGAAGCAGCTGCAGCCGCTAAGAAAGACTATACAAGCTATCGAGCCGGCTTCGAACGACACTAACAGCGTAGACAGTAGAGTACTACTGCGAATCCTAGGAAAAGACCAGCTAGACGGATAGGCCCCCTATCTAGCGAGAACAATAGGGCACTAATATAAACTACGTTACTAGAGAAAGGAAGCATCAACAGCTGCAGCGATCCGCTCTCGGCGGCAGTAGAAGTAAACACAGAAACAGCTATTATCCTTCCAATTACTGTCTACCCCCTCGACGGCTCGAGCAAACCACTTTGGCTAAGAGCTTTTATCGACACAGGAGCCCTTAATCCGGGTACGCAGATATGATTCAATACGGCCTTTTTGGTGACTCTATCTCGAACTAAGGAGGGAAAGGAGTCTATGTAGTAGTGGTGGTAGTCTTTCGTAGTGGTGGTGCTAAGGCCCGGCTCGGCCGGGAAGGGCCAAGCCAAAATTCCAAGGGTCCACCCTATTACTTAGTCCCACCCCTTTCTGCTGCCGTAACACCACCCCCCTCCCTTACCAGCAGTCGCCCTCGACCGCTTAGTTACTCTATCTATCCGAAAATCTTCACTTCTTCCTTTCTCTTTTTTTTTTGATTCGTCGTCTCCTTCTCGAAAATCCCCTCCAACGCCGATGTTACCTCTTCCGTCTTCTATTAAAAATAGCGTTCTCTTTATTGCTTCTTCAATTTCTTACGTCGTCGGCATCTAAAGTCCTTCACTTAGCCTTTATATAATTGACGCTATCTGATCTGATCCGCGGTCTTCTGAGCTGCGGCTTAGCTAGTCTGTGCGTCGCCTCGGAGGTCTATATAGATCCGTCTGCAGCGTCGTTTTTCTTCTTCTTTTTTCTCTTCTACTAAAGCCTTTACCCACTACGCCGGTAGGTGGTGGCCGCATCGAAGACCTCCCCGAGGCGACTGTTGCGATCGTCTTTATCGGCTTCCGCGCCGGTAGAGCGGACGCGGCTTTCTTCTTTCCGAACTATTAACTTCGGAGCCACTTAGGCTTCGGCTTCCTCGGGTTCCGTATGTAGAATTCTTCTAGCAGCTCCACCGAATTCCGCAGGTTCTCGATCGGATACTATTTGTAGTCTTCCGGCCACCCCTTCTACAAGATCTTCGCTTTAATGGACCCCCTTATCTTCTTTACGTCCATTACATCTTCTACCTCCTACTCTTCTTCCTTACCGTCCATTTCGATTGGCAGGAGTTCGGCGAACCCCTGTTCTGGAAGGCCGTCCTTAGGGTCCAGGCTTAGCAGATCTAAATGGAAAACGTCGTAGATCCGGAACGCCTTTAGCAGCTAGAGCTGATAAGTTACCGGCGATCTCTTTTCCACTATCTTAAACGGACCTACGTAGCGTAGGTTAAGCTTCGCGTTGCCTTTCAGCCTTAGGTTTCGTGTGTTAAGCCAGACCTTTTGACCTTCCTCGAATTCTATCGGCGACCGCTTTCTATTAGTTCGAGTTACTATCTTCTTCTAAGCCGATTCTATCGCTTCTTTCGCTACTTTAATCGCTTCTTCTATCTAAGATTGGAGCGCTTCTGCCGCCGCGGCAGCGACTCTCTTTAACGACGTAGTAGTGGAAAGCTCTAGCAAGCCGGCGTCGCTCGGCGGCTGGAAGCTTAGCCTTAGAAGATAACTGTAGGTTATCTCGAACAGCGCTAGCGACGTAGCCTTAGACAGTGCCGAGTTGGCGCAGAACTCGGCCATCGGCAACACCTTAACCTATTCCTCTTAATAGTGGCCGCAGAAGGTTCGCAGACATCGTTCGATCTCGCAGTTAGCTACTTTAGACTGACCGTTAGTTTGAGGGTAAGCAGCTGTGCTAAGCTTTCTACGAATTCCGAGGGCTTAGTTGATGGCTTTCTATACGTCGGCTGTGAATTGAGGACCCCTATCCGTAGTAATAGTGTCCAGCAAGCTATAGTGCTTCTATACGTGTTGGATTAACATCCGCGCGGTTTCTTCCGTAGTAGTTCCTTCGTCTCTCGCTTGGCAGGGGATAAAGTAGCGTTCCTTGCTTAGTCAGTCTACTACGTTCAGCGTAGCGTTATATCTATCGGAGTCCGGCAGGCCGGTTACGAAGTCTATCGTAATGTGTTGCTACGGTTTCTTAGGGATCGGAAGTGGCTTTAGCAGACCGGCCGGAAGACCGTAACGCGGCTTCGCAGCTCGGCATACGTAGCAATTGGCGATAAATTGGTGGATCCGTTCGTAGATCCGCGGAAACTAGTAGATCGTCCTTATAGCTTCTATCGTCTTCTTCGAGCCGGCGTAACCTACATCTACAGAGCTATAGACTAGCTGGATAACCTCTGTAATTAGTTCTTCCGGAACTATCAGCCTCCCTGAACCGGTTTTGCCGAGTTTCTATTGCTAGTTAAGCTGCTCCACCTTTTCGTAGAGAGTCTTTTCCTTAGCGGCCGATTCTACTACGCAGACCCCTACCTCTTTTAACACCTCTACGTCTACTATCCGCTCGATCAACACCTTCTAAAACATGTTTAGATCTTCCTTCGCGCAGCTGGTCTTCCCTTCTCTTCTCGTTAACGCGTTAGCCTTTCCATTTTAAGCTCTGGGTCAATAAGTGATCTTAAAGTCGAACCCGGATAAGTAGGCAGTCTACCGTGCTTAACGTCGTAAGAGCTTCTGCGTCTTTATAAAGTAGGTCAGCGACTAGTGGTCCGTAAGGACCTGGATTGTGCTCTGTCTAGCTATAAGCTCCGGTTTCCACTCTTTAAAGGCCTAAATAATAGCTAGCAGTTCTTTATTATAGATAGCGTAGTTCCGTTCGGCCTCCGTTATAGACTTGCTAAAGAAAGCTACCGGATAGAGGGTCTCTTCGTCGTCAGCGTATTAAGAAAGGACCCCTGCCGTAACTGTGTCGGAAGCGTCCGTTTCTACGTAGATCGTCTTTTCCAGCCGGAAGTGCGCTAGAACCGGCGCTGAAGCTACTGCTTCTTTTAGTCGGTTAAAAGCTTCTGTGCACTTCTCGTTCTATAGGCCAGCGGCCTCTTTCTTTAGTGCTTTGTTTAGGGGTCTCGCGATCTTGCTAAAGTCCTTAATAAACTGTCGATAGTAGCTGCAGAATCCGAGAAACGCTCTAATCTGCGTAGTGTTTCCGGATTTCGGCTGTTTCCATTCCGCGACGGCGGCGACCTTTAAGGGGTCTATCCGAATTCTATCTCTTCCAACGATAAGGCCGAGATACTTAACCTCGGTCTAATAGAACTCGCTCTTCTTTGTGTCTATGTTCAATCCTACTTCGCAGAGTCTCTTCAGTACCCTCTCGACGTAGTCTATATGCTAATCTCTCGTTCCGTCCGTATAGATAAGAATGTCGTCCAAATAGATAGATACGAACCGCTCTAGCATGTCTATAAAAGTGTGGTTTATAAAGCGTTGCTATACTGCCGGCGCGTTAGTAAGTCCAAAAGGCATTACTAACCACTTGAAATTGCCTATGCGCGTAGCGAATGTCGTAAGGTCTTCCGTTTGTCCTTCTTCGTTCCTTAATCAATAGAATGCTTGGCGAATATCCAGCTTGCTAAACCACTTAGCCTTAGCTACTCGTTGTATAGTTTCATCGATCAGAGGTAGCGGATACACATCTCTCTTAGTGACCTCGTTAAGGCCTCGATAGTCTACGCAGAGTCGCAGACTGCCCCCTAGTTTCCTTACGAAAAGAATCGGTAAAGCATATTCGGCAGAACTCGGCGTAATAAACTTCTTCGCCAGATTTTCGCGAACGAACACCTCTACCTAGTCTAGTTCCGCCTGCGACAGTCGTCTTAGGGGCTCGGTTCTTGGCAGCGTAGCTCCCTCTTTCAGTCGGATCTTGTTGTCGTATTCTGGTCGATAGAGCGGCAATAGGTTAGAGTCGGCTTTTAAGAAGACGTTAGCGTAACTATAGAGCTCGTTTGGCAGCACCTCTAGTGGATCTACTTCTTCTTCCGCTATTATCTTCCAGTAGTCTTCGATGTCTTTTATTAAGATAGCGTAGATCTTATTGTCCGGCGACTTCGCGAGGGTCGTTATAGCTTCTAAACTTATTATTCCGATAGCGACCAGGGGTTCGGAACGGTCGGACGGGGCTTCTTTCGCGGACTCCGCGGCTTTCGGCTCGGCGGCGGCGGCCGTTCCAATGGTTCTTGCTCTGTTACCTAGGGTTTTAAATTCTATCGTGCCTTTATCTACGTTAATAATAGTCTTCTGGTTCTTTATCCATTTCTGCCCTATAATAATGTCGAACCTTCTGAGATCCATGATCCGGAACGTTGCTTCCGTAGTGCGACCAGCCAGTGTAGTCCTTAATAGCACGTAGTGCGTTACGTTTTCCGAGTCTTGTCCGTTGTATGCCGAAATCCTCGTTAGCGACGCTAATTCCACTGGATAACCGTATCCCTTTATCAGTTTCTAAACCAACCGATAGTGGATCGCTGCTCCGATAAGAGCTCCGGTATTAATAAAAGTCTTTAACTAGAGCGGTGGGCGCCGCTCCTTAACAGGGTGGATCTTAATAGGAAGGATAATAGCTGTTTCCGTGTTCGCTTCCTCCGTCGCCGACAGTGGATCGTTACAACTGTTGATACTCTCTCTCTGTTAGTGCCTTTCGCAGGGATGCCGTGTTTTTTACGCTAGATAGGGGGTCTATCCGTCTAGCTGGTCTTTTCCTATAATCCTTAATTGCACCCCCCCGTCCACACTGTCAGTATCGTTTGGCGCCGGTTCGATGGCTTAAATAGTCTTTCTCGGTGGCTGCGGCTACGGCTGCTTTATAGCACGATACTCCTGCTTCTGCTTATCCGATGCTTGGCATCTCGTAGCGATGTAGCCAGGCTTCCTACACGCGTAGCAGGTAGGGACGAACGCCGATCGTAGTAAATACGACGACTGCTAGGGGGTTCGTCGGAAAGGTGCAGGGGGTCGTGTAGTCTGCGTTATTAACGGCTTCTGGTTCGACTCGCGTAATTTCGCGTAAGCACTTAAGTTTCTCGCAGTAACTCTCGCTCTGTGCACGAAGCTCTTAAGGTCTTCGTCTTCTACAGACGCTATAGCGGCGGCCAATTCAGGGTTCAGCTTCTGCCTTAGTAGGTAGAGCTGCTTATCTTCCTCTACTCGGGCCCTAATCGCATATTTTCTGAACAAACTGTAGAACTCCTCGAACGTCTGCCGGTTCTGATTGATCTTGTCTAGCTGCTTACGGGCTGTCTTCTTTTAGAATAGGTCTCCGAAGCGTTGATCTAGCGCTTTAATCGCTTCCTTAGCAGTTACCTCTTCTAGGTCCGCTACGAGCGAAAAAGCTTCACCTTCTAATCGCGATTCCAGGTACGCCAATCTATCTCCGGCGCTGTTTCCGGCATAGTCTCGATCTATCTTGTTCTTTATCTTTTTCTTAAACGCTTCCCAATCCTTAGGATCTCTGCCTCTAAACGCCGGTGGATCCGGTAGTAACGTTATTAATGTGCCGCCTTAACTGTAGGCTGCTAGTAAGGATGTCTCTGCTTGGGTTTCTCGCCGCAGTGGCGGCGATAGTCTCGCTGTTTCTATATCAGCTAGCTGATCCTTTAGCGTCTTTAGTTGCGCTAGTCGATTTGCTGCCTAGTTTTCTAACACGTCGATAATAGTCTCTGCCGATTCCTTTTCGGCCCTTACCGCTTTAGTTTCTTCTCTTAGTTGTCTGTTCTCTTCCAGCGTTCTGTAAAACAGCATCTTGATAAGGTCTATGCCGTTGTAGACCTTCCCTATTCCATTCTCGTTTACATAGTCTTCCAGTTCCTCGAGCGTACAGTCGTAGATCTTCCTATATTCGGCTATTCGTTCCTTGACCTCCGCAGTCTCTTCCGCTGTGAAACCGCTAATAATAATCTTATTATTAATTACACTGGAGCGCCTACTCGCTCTGTTAGTCTTTCCTTTCCTACTTCTGCTCCGGCCTATAACGCCGCTCTCTAACGTCGAGAAGCCTTCTATCTTCTTACAGTGCCTTAGGGGTTCGTTTTGGTGTGTGTGTGCGCGTGCGTTATTCGAGCGTCCGGATAGTTCGACAGGCCCTTTCGCGCAGCGCGGGGTTTGTGTAGACAGTGAGTTCAAGATATAATAATCTGGGCACGCAGATATAATTCAATACAGCCTTTTTAATAACTATATCTCAAACTGAGGAGGGAAAGGAGTCTATGTAGTGGTGGTGGTGGTCTTTCGTAGTAGTAGTGCCAAGGCCCGGCTCGGCCGGGAAGGGCCGAGCCGAAATTCCAAGGGTCTACCCTATCACTTAGTCCCACCCCTTTCTGCCGCCGTAACAGCCCTTATCGGCGCGGCAATCTACTATCGATTGGTTCAAAAGCTAATAAACGGATACGGCTATCTAGTAGAGTTGGCATTGCCGACACGGATTTCGGCATACAACGGACAAGACACTAGGAGTGTTACGCACTATGTGCTATTAAAGACTACCCTAGCAGGTCGCACTACAGAAGCGACGTTCCGAATTATAGATATCGGAAGGTTTGATATTATTATAGGACAGAAATAGATAAAGAACCAGAAAGCCGTTATTAACGTAGGTAAAGGCACCCTTAGATTCAAAAACCAGCAGACCGGAATCGCCGCCGAATCGGTTACAGTCGCCAACGCTACACCGAACGTTACGACTATCGAAGTGGTTCCGAAGGATCGGTCCGACCCTTAAGACACGATCAGAATAATAAGCTTAGAAGCTTTAACGACCCTCGCGAGGTCGTCGGACAACGAGGTTTATGCTATCTTAATAAAGGATATCGAAGACTACTGGAAGATAATAGCGGAAGAAGAAGTAGATCTACTAGAGGTGTTACCAAAAGAACTCTATAGTTACACTAACGTGTTCTCGAAGGCTAACTCTAACCTCTTGCCGCTCTACCGACCGGAATATATTAACAAGATCCGGCTAAAAGAAGGAGCTAAGCTGCTAAGAACCGAGCCCTTAAGAAGACTGTCGCTAGCAGAGCTAGACTAGGTAGAAGTGTTTGTTAGAGAAAACTTGGCGAAGAAGTTTATTACGCTAAGCTTAGCAGAATATGCGTTACCAATTCTTTTTATACAGAAACCCGGAGGTAGTCCCCGACTGTACGTAGATTACCGTAGCCTTAATAAGGTTACTAAGAGAGATGTGTATCCGCTGCCTCTAATCGATAAGACTATACAAAGGGTAGCAAAGGCTAAGTAGTTTAGCGAGCTGGATATTTGCCAAGCGTTCTACTAGTTAAGGAACGAGGAAGGACAAACGGAAGATCTTACGACATTCGCTACGCGTATAGGCAATTTTAAGTAGTTGGTAATGCCTTTCGGACTTACTAACGCGCCGGCTATGTAGCAACGCTTTATAAACTATACCTTTATAGACATACTAGAACGGTTCGTATCTATTTACTTAGACGATATTCTTATCTATACTAAGGGAACAAGAGAGCAACATACGGACTACATTAAGAGGGTGTTAAAGAGACTCCGTAAGGTCGGATTAAACGCAGACACAAAGAAGAGCAAGTTCTATTAGACTAAAGTCAAATACCTCGGTCTTATTGTAGGAAGAAAAGGAATTCAGATAGACCTATTAAAAGTGGCTGCCGTCGCAGAATGGAAGCAACCGACATCTGGAAACACTACGTAAATCAGAGCGTTTCTCGGATTCTGCAGCTACTATCGACGGTTTATTAAGAACTTCAGTAAGATAGCGAGACTACTGAACGAAGCATTAAAGAAGGAGGCTACTAGCCTATAGAACGAGAGGTGCACAGAAGCCTTTAACTAGCTAAAAGAAGCAGTAACGTCGGCGCTGGTTCTGGCACACTTCCGACCAGAAAAGACGATTTACGTAGAAACGGACGCTTCCGACACAGTAACAGCAGGGGTCCTTTCTCAATACGCTAACGACGACGAGACTCTCTATCCGGTAGCTTTCTTTAGCAAGTCTATAAATAATGCTAAGCGGAACTACGCTATCTACAATAAAGAACTGTTGGCTATTATACAGGCGTTCGAAGAGTGGAAACCGGAGCTTATAGCTAGATAGAGCACGATCTAGGTCCTTACAGACCACCAGTCGCTGACCTACTTTATAAAGACGCAGAAGCTATTACGCCACTAAGCTAGGTAGGCCGCTTACCTGTCCGGATTCGACTTTAAGATCACTTATCGACCTAGAGCTCAAAATGGAAAGGCTAATGCGCTAACGAGAAGAGAGGAAAAGACCAGCTGCGCGAAAGAAGATCCAAACATGTTTTAGAAAGTGCTAACAGAACGAGTAGTAGACGCTAAGGTGTTGAAAGAGGTAGGGATCTGTACGATAGGGCCGCTACCTAAAGAAGAGACACTGTACGAGAAAGTGGAACAGCTTAATTAGCAGCAGAAGCTCGGAAAAACAGGCTTAGGCAAGCTAATATTTCTAGAAGAACTTATTACAGAGGTTATCTTGTTGATCTATAGTTCTAAAGAAGTTAGTTACGCAGGCTCGAAGAAGACGATAGAAGCTGTAAGAACGACCTACTGGTTTCCGCGAATCTTCGAGCGGATACACCGGTTTATTACTAACTGTTACGTATGCCGAGCTGCGAAGCTACGTTACGGCCTTCCGGCCGGCCTACTAAAGCCACTTCTGATCTCTAAGAAACTTAATCCGGGCATGCAGATATAATTCAATACGGCCTTTTTGATAACTATATCTCGAACTGAGGAGGGAAAGGAATCTATATAGTAGTAGGCGAGAGCTTTGGGGGGTGGCGTGCCAAGGCCCGGCTTGGTCCGGAAGGGCCGAGCCGAAATTCTGAGGGTCCACCCTATTACTTAGTCCCACCCCTTTCCACTGCCGCAACACCACCCCCCTCCCTTATTAGCAGTCGCCCTTAACCGCTTACTTATCTGTTCGTCCTCCTTTTTTTTTTTTTTAATTTATATCGTTACTATCTGACGTCTTTACTTAGCGTCCATCTGATCCGTTCTATCTGATCGGAGCCAGCGGTTACTAGAGCTGCGGCGTAACCAGTCCGTGCTTTGCCGTAGAGGTCTATATAGATCTATCTGTAGCTCTTTATCTTCTTCTTCTTCTTTCTCTACTAAGGCCTTTGGCGCTACCGCGAGACCCCCTTAATAGCGGCCGCTTCGTTCTTCGTTGTTACTATCCTTTCGGCGGATAGCGGTAACAGAGAGCAACGACGGTTACGAGGCAGGCCGCTACAGTAGCGCCGTTCTTGGCCTTACCGCTCTATCCGCCGGTCCTAGCTAGCAGTAGTAGTAGTAGTAAGGCCAAGACAACGGCCGGTGGACTCTACGATCGTCTCTATCGGCTTCTGTACTGATAGAGCGGACGTAGTCCTTTTCAACTGTCGAGCTACTTAGGCCTCGGCTTCTTCGGGTTTCGGGCGTAAAATTCTCTTAGCACCTCTGCTAAATTCCGGAGGTTCTCGACCGGATACCATTTATAGTCTTCCGGCTATCCTTTCTATAAGATCCTCGCTTCGATAGATCCTTTTCGTCTTCTTATATCTATAACATCTTCGACTTCCCATTCTTCTTCTTTACCGTCTATCTCTACTAGTGGGGGTTTAGTGAACCCTTGCTCTAGAAGGCTGTCTTCCGGGTCTAAGCTTAGCAGGTCCGAATGAAACACATCGTAGATCCAGAACGATTTCGGCAGCTGGAGCCGGTAGGTTACCGGCGACCTCTTTTCTATTATCTTAAACGGACCTACGTAACGAGGGTTAAGCTTCGCGTTGCCTTTTAGCCTTAGGTTCCGCGTATTGAGCTATACCTTTTGGCCTTCCTCAAATTCTATTGGTAACCTCTTTCTATTAGCTCGAGTTACTATCTTCTTCTAAGCCAATTCCATCGCTTCTTTCGCTACCTTAATCGCTTCTTCTATCTGAGATCGTAGCGCTTCTGCTGCCGCCGCGGCGATTCTCTTTAACGAAGTGGTAGTAGAAGGTTCTAAAGAGCTGAGTTCGTTTGGCAGCTAAAAGCTTATCCTCGGAAGATAACTATATGTTATCTTCAACGGCGCCAGTAAGGTAGCTTCCGACCTTGCTAAATTGGCGCAGAATTCGGCTATCGGTAACACCTTAACCTATCCTTCTTAATAATGGCTGCAGAAGATTCTTAGGTATTTTTCTATCTTACGATTAGCTACTTTAGACTGGCCGTCGGTCTAAGGGTAAGCGGCCGTGCTGAGTTTTCTACGAATTCCAAGGGCCTGGTTGATGGCTTTCTATACTTCTGCAGTGAATTGAGGACCCCTATCCGTAGTAATAGTGTCCAGCAGCCTATAGTGCTTCTACACGTGCTAGATCAACATTCTCGCTGTTTCTTCTGCAGTAGTTCCTTTATCCTTAGCTTAGCAGGGGATGAAATAGCGCTCTTTGCTTAGTCGATCTACTACATTAAGTGTAGCGTTATATCTATCTGAATCCGGCAGGCCGGTTACGAAGTCTATTGTAATGTGCTGCTATAGTTTCTCGGGGATCGGAAGTGGCTTTAACAAGCCGGCTGGAAGGCCGTAACGTAGCTTCGCTGCTCGGCACACGTAGCAGTTAGTGATAAACCGGTGGATCCTCTCGAAAATTCGCGGGAACCAGTAGGTCGTCCTTACTGCTTCTATTGTCTTCTTTGATCCTGCGTAGCCTACGTCCGTAGAACTATGCACTAGCTGGATAACCTCTGTAATCAGTTCTTCTAGAACGATTAGCTTCCCTAAGCCTGTTTTGCCGAGCTTCTGCTGCTAATTAAGCCGTTCCACTTTTTCGTGCAGCGTCTCTTCTTTAATCGGCGGCTCTATCGCATAGATCCCTACTTCTTTCAATACCTTGGCGTCTACTATTCGTTCTGTTAGCACTTTCTGAAACATGTTCGGATCTTCTTTCGCTCGGCTGGTCTTTCCTTCTCTTCTCGTTAGCGCATTAGGCTTTCTATTTTGAGCTCCAGGTCGATAGGTAATCTTAAAATCGAATCCGGACAGGTAGGCAGCCTACCGGGCTTGGCGGCGTAATAGCTTCTGCGTCTTTATAAAGTAGGTCAACGACTGGTGGTCCGTAAGGACCTGGATCGTGCTCTGCCTAGCTATAAGCTCCGGTTTCCACTCTTCGAACGCCTAAATAATAGCTAGCAGCTCTTTATTATATGTAGCATAGTTCCGTTTAGCATTATTTATAGACTTGCTAAAGAAAGCTACTAGATAGAGAGTTTCTTTATTATTAGCGTACTGCGAAAGGACCCCTGCTGTTACTGTGTCGGAAGCGTCCGTCTCTACGTAGATCGTCTTTTCCGGTCGGAAGTGCGCTAGCACTGGCGCTAAGGCCACCGCCTTCTTTAGTCGGTTAAAAGCTTCCGTACACCTCTCGTTCTATAGACTAGCGGCCTCCTTCTTTAACGCCTTATTCAGTGGTCTTGCTATCTTACTAAAGTCTTTAATAAATCGTCGATAGTAGCTGCAGAACCCGAGAAACGCTCTGATTTGCGTAGTGTTTCCGGATGTCGGTTGCTTCTATTCTGCGACGGCGGCCACTTTCGACAGGTCTATCTGAATTCCTTCTCTTACAACGATAAGACCGAGGTATTTAACTTCGGTCTAATAGAACTCGCTCTTCTTCGTGTCTGCGTTCAATCCGACCTCGTAGAGTCTCTTTAACACTCTCTCGATGTAGTCTGTATGTTGTTCTCTCGTTCCCTTAGTATAGATAAGAATGTCGTCTAAGTAGATAGATACAAAACGTTCTAGCATGTCTATAAAAGTGTGGTTTATAAAGCGTTGCTGTAAGGGGGCCCAAGGATCTTGGTTCAGAAGCTTAAGGTTAGGTATCTACATAAAGGAACTGATAGGCAGTTCCTTCGTCGTCTGCTCTGTACGATTTGTACCTACGAGGCCAAGCCAGCAATTTCCCCTTTGTGCTAGGGTGCAAGGTTCACTCTCTATATAGAGGGTTAGGAGTTACCTCCTCTGTACGGTAGTGCAGGATTCCCCCTCCCCCCCCCTAACCTAAGGGGCGGTAGTTCCCCTTTGTGTAGGACCGTAGTGTTCTCCCTCTGTACAGGAGTGGGGTCCTGTCGGTAGCTCCGTACAGAGGGTAGGGTCGTGCTAGCGCCGCTAAGTCGCAATCCTTAGGGCAACGGTCGGCTTAGGTCGGGTTTAGGACCTAGGCCGGGCGGCGCCCCCTAACAATACCCCCCCCCTTTCCCTTTCTCGTAGTGTTTCTTCCGTACAGCGCTGTGCTTAAACTACCTAGCTCCTGCTGTTCCTTTGGCAGGTCGTAGCTTCCTATTTCGTTTGGTCGTCCGGGTCGTCGTCCCTTGTCGCTTCCTCCAGGTCGTAGTTGCCTCTTGCTATTTTACCTGTCTGTAGTAGCTGCCCTGCTTGTTATTCCTACTATAGCAGGCAGGCAGCCTAAGTCTTCTCCCTTCTCTTCCCTTCCCTTTTCTCTTTTCCCTGTACACTGTCTACCGTCTACTATCTACTACTACTACTAACTACTACTACTAACAACTACCAGCTACCAACTACTACTAGCTACTATGTCGTCCGCCCCGTCCGGTAGTGCCCTTGTAGTTGCTGGCCCTGCCTCCCCTCCTCGTCCGGCTGGGGTCCCCCCCTACTTTCAATACATACAGTAGGGCCCTTAACTTAACTAGCAGCTACGCTTCCGGTTTGTACGGTCTCGTCTTCTGTATAGTCTAAGCTAACATCTTAGGTGCTACACTCGCGAGCAGCAGGACGCGGCCGGGCTCCTCTTCTACGCCTTCTAGTGTAACTCCGCCTAGGTTACACTAGAGCGGGTAGCTACGGCCCGCCTGTCGTATGTTAACGCCCTCCTTATCGCTACCCGGGGCCAGCTCTACGCCCTCTGCCCTAACTCCCCCTAGCCCTTACTTGGCCTATACCGCCTCCTAGGTTTCTAGGCTGGGGTATGTGCCTTGTATAAGTGGAAGGATAGCTCCTTCTACTGCCCCTTCCGCCGTCCGGGGGAGGTACGTAGGGGTGGGGGCGTGCCTCTGCTCCCTGGGGCTGGCCCTAGTGGGGGTGGGGGCGTGCCTCTGCTTCTAGGGGCTGGCCCTAGTAGGGGTGGGGGCCCGGCCGGGCCCGAGTTAGTGGAGCTTCCAGATAATAAGTAGGTAGTTCTGGTCCCTTGGGGGGGGGGGGTGGGCGGGTGTAGGGGGGGGGGGGGGGGGGGTGATGGCCAGTGGGGGCTACCCCCCCCCCCCCCCCCCCCCTAGATAGTGTAAGAAATTTCGGACAGTGTTCTCTTAGCTTATCTTATTTCCACTCCCCCTCCTATTTGTCCCTTGGCTGTTCCTTTCTTCTAGCCCTTATCCTGTACGGTGTCGTATAATGTCGTGTTAGTGGGGCCTGTAGTGCCCTACGTCGTAGTACTCGATCCTTAGACAACTCGGGTCTGCCTGCAGCTGCCCTGTCCTTAAGGTAGATCGTGCCTCCTTCCGCCGTACGGCGCAGTGTTACTGTAACTAGGCCGGAGGGTAATTCTCCTCCTATCTGTCTAGTGCGGTTGTGTCTTGCAGAGCCTCGTACAGTTCCTATATAGGCTCTGCCTATCCTCTCCATTTTACTAAGTACTCTGCCTTCTCCCGCTTCCTCCGACTCTTAAGGATCCCCTCTACCTTATACTCTTCTTGGCCCTCGGTTATAATTGCGGGTAGGCGCGCGTCGTTAGTCGTCTAATGCGGCAGGGGGTCCGTGCTCGCTAGTCGTACGAGGTCTATGTAGAAGACTAGATAAATCCCTAGGGGAGTGTTTAGTCGTATAGCGTATGTCCCTACTGGCCGGATTACCGTAAACTTCCTGTTCTTCTAATCTAACTTCTTGCTTAGCCGGTCTGTACGGATGTTTCGCTAGTTTAACTAGACCTTATCCCCTGCCTCGTACCTTGGTGCAGCCTGTCTTCCCTTATTGGCCTGCTCTTCTGCGTTCTGCTAGGCTATAGCTAGGCTCGCCTTTGCCTATTAGTAGGCGTTCGTAATCGTCCGTACGATAGCCTCTCCTTGCTAGATTGGGGACTGTACAGGGCGCGGGGTGTTGTTACTTAGGGTCGGTAAGAGCGGGGAATAGTCGTATCTATAAGTCGTAAAGAAGGGGGACAGTCCTATAGTATCGGCCGTACAGCTGTTAATAGCCAGCTCCGCTATTAGGAGAAGGCGGTTCCAGTTCGTCTAGTTATAGTCGACGTACGCCCGGAGGTACGCTTCCAAGGTTGAATTGGCCCTCTCCGTCGCCCCGTCTGTCTGCAGGTGCTATACAGTGGACAGGCGACGCTCTACCTTCAGCAACTAGCAGATCCGTGCCTAGAGCTGGCTCGTAAACTGTGTCCCCCGGTCTAATATAATTGACCTAGGGAAACTGTACTTGCTAAACGTCGTCTGGATAAAGGCCTAGGCGGTGTCTTTAGCTGTAATAGAGTCTATCCCCTCTAGTATTACCCCCTTCGTTAGCTTGTCTGTAACTACTATAATGTTTTGCTATCCGTCGCTCTTAGGGAGGTTAGTAATGAAGTCTACGGTCAGATCTTGCCAGGGTCGGTCCGGTATCGGCAGGGGCTTTAGCAGCCTATGCTTTAGCTCGCGCTAGGGCTTTGTCCGTCCGTATATATCGCAGTTCTGTACGAACCTGCGAATGTCCTTCGCCATTGCTAGCCAGTAGTAGTCCTAGGCGATAATGCTGTACGTCTCCTCGCGCCCTAGGTGCCCGGTAGCTATAGAATTATGTGCTCGTTGTATTAAGCCTATACGGAGCTTCTCGTCCGCCGGGACCTATATCCGATTTCTAAACTTCAGGTTGTTCTCCTCGTCTACCGAACACTCAGCTGCCGATACCTTTAGGTGGAGCCCGGCTAGGAGCTTCCGTTGCCCTCCCTAGATCGCCGTACGGGCCCCTCGGTATACCTCGTCCTTTTCTACTGCCTCTTCCTATGCTCGCAGTTAGGGTTCCTATAGGTGTGTCGCCGCTAGGCGGATAGTCTCCCTGCCTAGCTCCCCTTTAAACATCTGGAATGTCTGCGACTTTAGCCGGTCGTCCTCGTACGTCGTTAGCATGTCCTGTTCGCGTCTAGACAGTGCGTCGGCCCTGCTGTTGTCCTTACCCTTGCAGTACTGGAGTCTTATGTTAAACCGGCTTAGGTACATTGCCTATCGTACGTGCCTCTCGGACAGCTTCTAGGGTTAAGTAAAGTATTCCAGGTTCTTGTAGTCCGTTAGGGCGAGGAACTTGGGCACTAAGCAGAGTTCCCTATCCTAGGCTTCGCAATACCGTACGACTGCTAGCAATTCTTTGTTGTAGATAGGGTAGTTGCACTCGGCTAGGGAGTTCTTCTTAGAGAAGTACGCATATAGGTGTAGGAGTCCGTCCGAGCCTACCTGTAATAGGATACCCCTAATGCAGTACCCTAAGGAGTCGGTTTCCAGTATTGTCGTACGCTCTAGGTCAAAGGCAGCGAGCGTTAGTCCTGTAGTAAAGAGCTCCTTTAGCTTGTCGAAGCTCCTATCGCATTCGTCCGTCTATTTAAACTGCTTATCTTTGTGCATTAGCTTAACTAGGAGGCGTACGATCTCCGAGTAGTTCTGTATAAACTGGCGGTAGAAGTTGGCAAACCCAAGGAATTCCCGTACGCCCTTGACGTTCGTAGGCGGCTTCTATAGCTTAATAGCATTAATCTTCTTCCTATCTATACTGATGCCTTTCCCTGCCTCGATAATGAAACCTAGGTATTTCGTACGTTGGACACCGACTTCGCATTTGTCGATGTCGAGGTATAAGCCAGCCTACTGCAGTCGGTCCAGCACTTTCTTAACATCCTGTACGTAGTCTGCGTAGGTGCCGTCTGTAAAAACCA
The DNA here is from genome assembly GCA_016165855.1 of Pseudocercospora ulei. Taxonomy (NCBI): domain Eukaryota; kingdom Fungi; phylum Ascomycota; class Dothideomycetes; order Mycosphaerellales; family Mycosphaerellaceae; genus Pseudocercospora; species Pseudocercospora ulei. The sequence goes on from JACWNB010000003.1 coordinate 1,661,524, forward strand.
GGGTGTCGTCGAGGTATGCCGAGCAGATGTCGTCTAGTAACCCTTGTAGGGACTTGTTAATGTACCTTTAGAAGGTTGCTAGTGCGTTGGCAAGGCCGAAGGGGGTAACTAGCTACTTAAAAAGGCCGTATCTCGTACAGAAGGCAGTTATCTATTTACAGCCTTCCTTGATCCGTATCTTATAGAAGGCCGAGACTACGTTAAGCTTAGTAAACCACTTCGCCTTGCTAATCCGTCCGAGGGTCTCCTTAATAAGGGGTAGGGGGTACCGGTCCTTCTTAGTAATCGCGTTGATGCCTCTGTAGTCTACGCAGAAACGCAATCTAGCCTTCCCCTCCTTATAGACAAACAGTACTAGGGCTCCTGCAGACAACGTACTAGCCTAAATAAACCCTTTAGCGAGCAGGTCGTCCAGCGTCTTGCGCAGTACTAAGAGTTCTCTAGAGGACATTCCGTACAGTAGTCTGTACAGTACCTCCGGCAGGCCCCTATCCAGACGGGGTTCCAGCTAGATGTTATAGTCAATCCCTTCCCCCCGGTATAGCGGCAGCTTCGAGGCCGACTTTGGTTCAAAAAGGTCCAGGTACCCGACATACTCTCTTAGGAGCTTCGTACAGGGGTTTGTCGCTTCCTTAGGTGCCAATGCCTTCTCGATGTCCGCCGTTGTCGCGTTGATCTCGGCCTTAGTATAGCCACCTTGCAGGAACCTCCCCTGGTCCCGGATTCTCCGCTGCGTTACTGCTAGGTACAGCCGTCCTCGTCCGACGTCTAGCTTGCCCCTCTAGCGCTCTATCTAAGGCTTCCCTAGTATCAGGTTATACCCTAACTTGTCCTGTACGACATAGAGGTACGAGTCTTGCTCGTAGTGTCCCTATACCTCTATTGTTACTTTTACTATATAGGTAATGTCCGGTCCTCGCCCGGTAATGCCCAGCATGCGTACAGGTACTATAGGGGTCGTCTTAATCTAGTGTCTCTGTACGAAGTCTTCGCTAATTACTCTATACACCAAACATCCTGTGTTAATTAATGTCCGCGCCGTTGCGGACCCGTTCAACGTCGGCCGTACGATGAACGGCGTCGTCGTTATGTAATTGCTCTTAAAAGATGGCCAAGTAATGCTTTGATTTGGCAGTCTATCTCGCACCCGCCTCTAGCAGAGTCTTCGCTTAGAGGCTACTCTTTTCCCGACTCGTCGTCGTCCGAGTAGGACACCTAATCTTCTCGTTAGGGCGTTGCAGTTGCTACCCTCGCGGTAGTCGGCCGTCCCCTAGGTCTCTCTACTAGCAGAAGCCCGCAACTCTGTACAGCGTAGCCTATCTTGCTACACTGGTAGCAGCTCCCTTCTGCTCGCCTCTTGTTAAGGGTAGCCGTGTCTACCTATTACGCCTTTTTGGTAGCGGCCCTTGGCCGTACGGTAGCTGCTGCTGCTACCCTCGTCGTCGTCGGTTCCTAGTCTATAGCGTCTGTCTGTCGCTAGGGGGGTTGTCTTATCTCCTAAGCACGGCCTATCCGTCCCAGCCTGCGTTGCTGGTCGTCGACTATCCTAAGGAGGTCGCAGAATTCCTCGTACGTAGCTGGCCGCATTACACCTACTAGCCCCGTTATAATCTCCTTAAAGAGGCCTACCTCTAAAGAGGTAATCTTTATCCTGTCCTCCTATTAGAGACCCCCTGCTTCTGCCAAAGTCTAGTTAAATTCTGCGAGGAATTCTCGTATAGTCTTGCGTCCTTGTTTTATCGTATTGACCTGTAAGAGTGCTCGGCTCTTACAGTCCGGGTCCTTGTAGCTCTTGTCTAGAGCTGCCTAGAGCATCGTCGTCGTAGCTATTGCCAGGTTAGCAATGGCCGTCTCGTAGTACGGCAGAATTCGTGCTGCCGCCCTGCCCTTTAACCTTCTAAAGAGGTAGACTACCCTGTCCAGCTCGGTCGGGTATGCTCCTAAGTCGACTAGGAGCTTAGAGCGCATCTAAGCTGCCTAGGAGGGGTACTCGGCTGGAGCCTCACTATCGTACATAGAAACGTCGGGGAGTTTGCTCTTAGGGGTCGGGGTAGGGGTTGTCGTGTTTGTCGTCGTAGGGGTCGGATCGCGATCGGACGCCCTAAGCTGTCGTAGCTCCTGTTCCTGTTGGGAAATTATCGCAGCCTGGTGGCTTACTTGTTGTTCGAGCTGCCTCTTGCTTTCCAGCAGCTCCTCGTACATGCGGTGCATATGCCCCTCTATAGCCGTAGGTTCTATAGGGATGTCGCCGTCCATCTTGCTCTATTACCGCAGTTACCGACAGTGAGATTAGTTCCTAATGTAAGGGGGCCTAAGGATCTTGGTTTAGAAGCTTAAGGTTGGGTATCTATATAAAGGAACTGATAGGCAGTTCCTTCGTCGTCTGCTCTGTACGATTTGTACCTACGAGGCCAAGCTAGCAATTTCCCCTTTGTGCCGGGGTGCAAGGTTCACTCTCTATATAGAGGGTCGGGAGTTACCTCCTCTGTACGGTAGTGCAGGATTCCCCCTCCCCCCCCCTAACCCGAGGGGCGGTAGTTCTCCTTTGTGCAGGACCGTAGTGTTCTCCCTCCGTACAGGAGTAGGGTCCTGTCGGTAGCTCCGTACGGAGGGTAGGGTCGTGCTGGCGCTGCTAAGTCGCAATCCTTAGGGCGACGGTCGGCTCAGGTCGGGTTTAGGACCTGGGCCGGGCGGCGCCCCCTAACAGTTGCTATACAGCCGGCGCGTTGGTAAGTCCGAAAGGCATTACTAACTACTTAAAATTGCCTATACGCGTAGCGAATGTCGTAAGGTCTTCCGTTTGTCCTTCTTCGTTCCTTAACCGATAGAACGCTTAGCGAATATCTAGCTTGCTAAACTACTTAGCCTTAGCTACTCGTTGTATAGTCTCGTCTATTAGCGGCAGCGGATACACATCTCTCTTAGTGACCTTATCGAGGCTACAGTAATCTACGTACAGTCGGAGACTACCTCCTGGTTGCCGTACGAAAAGAATTGGCGACGCATATTCTGCAGAGCTTGGCGTAATAAACTTCTTCGCTAGATTCTCTCGAACAAACAGTTCTACCTAGTCCAGCTCGGCCGGAGATAAGCGTCTTAGGGGCTCGGTTCTTGGCAGTACGGCTCCTTCTTTCAACCGGATCTTGTTGTTATATTCTGGTTAGTAGAGCGGCAGTAGGTTGGAGTCTGCTTTCGAGAACATATTAGTGTAGCTATAGAGTTCTTTCGGTAACATCTCTAGGGGATCTATTTCTTCTTCCGCCATTATCTTCCGGTGGTCTTCGATGTCTTTTATTAAGATAGCGTAAATCTCGTTGTCTGGCGACCTCGCGAGGGTCGTTAGAGCTTCTGAACTTATTATTCCAATCGTGTCCTAAGGGTCAGGCCGATCCTCTGGAGCCGCTTTAGCGGTCGTAACGTTCAGTTTAGCGTTGGCTACTGTGACCGATTCAGTGACTGATTTGACGGCGGCGGAGCTGCTGTATAGTGTTCTGAATCCGAGTGTGCCTTTACCTACGTTAATAATTGCTCCCTAGTTCTTTATCTATTTCTGTCCTATAATAATGTTAAATCTTCCGATATCTATAATTCGGAACGTCGCTTCTGTAGTGCGACCTGCCAGGGTAGTCTTTAATGGCATATAATGCGTAACACTCTCTGTGTCTTGTCCGTTGTATGCCGAAATCCGTGTCGTGGATGCTATCTCTACCGGATAGGTATATCCCTTTATTATCTTTTAAACTAATCGATAATGGATCGCCGCTCCGATAAGGGCCCCCGTGTCGATAAAAGCTTTTAGCTAAAGTGGTTTGCTCGATCTATCGCAGGGGTAGACAGTAATTGGAATAATAATAGCTGTTTCCGTATTTACTTCTACCGCTGCTAAGAGCAGATTGTTGCAGCTGTTAATACTCTCGTCTTTCGGCGACGTAGTTCGTGTTGGTGCCCTGTTGTCTGTGCTGGATAGGGGGCCTATCCTTCCAGCTGATCTTTTCCTAGGGTTCTTAGTAGCACTCTACTGTCTATACTGTCGGTGTCGTTCTGAGCCGGCTCGATGGCTTGTATAGTCTTTCTCTGCAGCTGCAGCTGCTTTATAACACGATATTCCTGCTTCTGCTTATCTGATGCTTGGCATCTTGTAGCTATATAGCCAGGCTTTCTACACGTATAGTAGGTAGGGACGAACGACGAACGCGGTAACTGATAAGATTGCTGCGGAGGTGCTCTCCGGAAAGGTGCAGGGGGTCTCGTCGTCTGCGTTAACAACGGCTTCTAGTTTGATTTACGCGATTTCGCGTAAGCGCTTAGGTTTCTCGCAGTGACTCTCGCTTAGTGCACGAAGCTCTTAAGGTCTTCGTCTTCCACCGACGCTATAGCTGCTGCCAGTTTAGGGTTTAGCTTCTGCCTTAGTAGGTAGAGCTGCTTATCTTCCGCTACTCGGGCCCTAATCGCATATTTTCGGAATAGCCTATAGAACTCTTCGAACGTCTGCCGGTTCTGGTTAATCTTATCCAGCTGTTCGCGGGCCGTCTTCTTCTAGAAGGGGTCTCCGAAACGTTAATCCAGCGCTTTAATCGCCTCTTTAGCGGTTACCTCTTCTAGGTCCGCGACTAGCGAAAAAGCTTTACCTTCTAATCGTAACTCTAGGTACGCTAATCTATCTCCAGCACTGTTTCCGGCGTAGTCGCGGTCTATCTTGTTCTTTATCTTCTTCTTAAACGCTTCCCAGTCTTTAGGGTCTCTGCCTCTAAACGCCGGTAGATCCAGTAGTAATGTTATTAACGTACTGCCTTAACTGTAGGCTGCCGGTAAGGCAGTCTCTGCTTGTTCTTCTCGATGCAGTAGCGGCGCCGACGACATCGCTGCTTCCATCTTATCTAGCTGTCCCTTTATCGCTTTCAGTTGTGCTAGTCGGTTCGCCGCTTGGTTTTCCAGCACATCTATAATAGTCTCTGCCGATTCCTTCTCGGCTCTTACCGCTCCGATTTCCTCTCTTAATCTCCTGTTATCTTCCGTGTTTCTATAAAACTTCTTCTCGATAAAGGTAATAATGTCGAACACCTTCTTAGCTCTATTCTCTGCCAGATGCTCTTCTATTTCTTCTGGCGTGCTTGCGTACAGCTCGGTATAGCTCTCTATGCCCCTCTTCGCTTTATCTATCTCTTCTTCTGTAAGGCCCTTAGTAGCTATTCCGTCGTCGAGGATGCTAATACGCCTATCCCTCGGTCTATTATTCTTTCTCTTTCCGCTGCGGCCTGTAATGCCGCCCTCTACCGTTAAGAAGCTCTCTATAGCTATCTTACAGTGCTGGTGTTTGGTTTGGTGTATGCGCGTACGTTATTTAGGGGTCCGGATAGTTTAACGGTCCCTTTCGCGCAGTGCGGTAGTAGTGTAGGGAATGAGTTCGAGATATAATAATCCAGGCACGCAGATATAATTCAATACGGCCTTTTTGATAACTATATCTCGAACTGAGGAGGGAAAGGAATCTATGTAGTGGTAGGCGAGAGCTTTGGGGGGTGGCGTGCCAAGGCCCGGCTCGGTCCGGAAGGGCCGAGCCGAAATTCCGAGGGTCTACCCTATTACTCAGTCCTACCCCTTTCCACCGCTGCAACAAAACTATAGCAGCACATTACGATAGACTTCGTAACCGGCCTGCCGGATTCCGATAGATATAACGCTACGCTTAACGTAGTGGATCGACTAAGCAAGGAGCGCTACTTTATCCCCTACTGAGCAAAGGATAAAGGAACTACTGCAGAAGAAACAGCGAGAATGTTGATCCAGCACGTGTAGAAGCACTACGGCCTGCTGGACACTATTACCACTGATAGGGGTCCTCAATTTACTGCTAATGTATAGAAATATATTAACTAGGCTCTCGGAATCTGTAGAAAGCTTAGCACTGCAGCCTACCCCCAAACGGATAGACAATCAGAAGTGGCTAATCGTAAGATAGAAAAGTATCTACGAATCTTCTGCAGCTATTATCAAGCAGAATAGGTTAAGGTGTTGCCGATAGCCGAATTCTGCGCCAATTCTGCACAATCAGAAGCTACCTTACTAGCGCTGTTCGAGATAACCTACGGTTATCTTCTGAGGATAAGCTGTTAACCGCCGAACGAACCCAGCTCTTTAGAACCCTCTACCGCTACCTCGTCGAAGAGAATCGCCGCGGCAGCGGCAGACGCGCTTAGATCTCAGATAGAAGAAGCGATTAAGGTAGCAAAGGAGGCGATAGAATCGACTTAGAAGAAGATAGTAACTCGAGGTAATAGAAAGAGGTTACTAATAGAATTCGAGGAAGGCCAAAAGGTATAGCTTAACACGCAGAACCTGAAGCTAAAAGGCAACGCGAAGCTCAACCCTTATTACGTAGGTCCGTTTAAGATAGTGGAAAAGAGGTCGCCGGTAACCTACCGGCTCTAGCTGCCGAAATCATTCCGGATCTACGATGTCTTCTATTTGGATCTGTTAAGTTTAGACCCTAAAGACGGCCTTCCAGAACAGGGGTTCGCCGAACCCCTATTGGTCGAGATAGACGGCAAAGAAGAAGAGTAGGAGGTAGAAGACGTAATCGATATAAGAAAACGAAGAGGATCTATCGAAGCGAGGATCTTATAGAAAGGATAGCCAGAAGACTATAAATGGTATCCAGCCGAGAACCTCCGGAATTCGGCGGCGGTGCTAAGAGAATTTTACGTCCGGAATCCGAGAAAGCCGCGACCTGAGTAGCTATAAAATTGATAAATCCGGAAGAAGAAGAAAAGCCGCGTCTGCTCTATCGATGCAGAAGTCGATAAAGACGATCGTAGCGGCTGCTTCGCCGGAGTCTTCGACTTAGCCACTACCTACCGCCGCATCGGCAGGTAGCTCGCCGACGCCGTAAACCGGCGTCGGCGCTGCCGGCCCTACAGTAGGTAAGGTCCTTAGTAGAGAAAAAAAAAAAGAAGATAGCGAGCCGCAGATAGATCTATATAGACCTACGCGGCGGCGTACGGACTGGTTACGCTGCAGCTTAGGCGACCGATAGCTCCAATCAGATAGAACAGATCAGATAGACGCTAAGTAAAGACGTTAGATAGTAACGATATAAAAAAATAAAAATTTTAAGGAACAGATAAGTAAGAGGTCGAGGGCGACCGCTAATAAGGGAGGGGGGTAGTGTTGCGGCGGCAGAAAGGGGTGGGACTAAGTAATAGGGTAGACTCTCGGAATTTCAGCTCGGCCCTTCTAGACTGAGCTAGGCCTTGGCACACTACCCCCAAAGCTCTTACCTACTACTATATAGATTCCTTTCCCTCCTTAGTTCGAGAGATAGTTATTAAAAGGCTGTATTGAATCTTATCTACGTGCCCGGATTACTACTAGTAGTGCCGTCTTTAGCCTTATAGCTATTATCTAACCGGCTTCGCCGGTCGGCAGTAGTGGTGGTAGAGCCGAAGACTCTAGCTAAGCAATCTCTACGATCGTTTCTATTAGCTTCTGCACTAATAGAGTAGATGCGGCTTTTCTTTTTCTTCTAGAACTATCAACTTTGGAGCCACTTAGGCTTCGGCTTCCTTAGGTTCTAGACGTAAAACTCTCTTAGTAGCTCCGCCGAATTCCAGAGGTTCTTAGCTAGGTACTATTTATAGTCTTCCGGCTATCCTTTCTATAAGATCGTTGCTTCGATAGATCCTCTTAGCTTTCTTATATCTATTATATCTTCTACTTCCTATTCTTCTTCTTTACTATCTATCTCGACCGGCGGGGGTTTAGCGAACCCCTAATCCGGAAGGCTGTCTTTAGGGTCTAAGCTTAATAGGTCTAAATAAAAAATGTCGTAGATCCGGAATGATTTCGGTAGCTGGAGCCGATAAGTTACTGGCGACCTCTTTTCTACTATCTTGAACGGACCTACGTAGCAGGAGTTAAGCTTGGCGTTACCTTTTAGCCTTAGGTTTCGCGTATTTAGCTACACCTTTTAGCCTCCTTCGAATTCTATTAGTAACTGCTTTCTATTAGCTCGAGTTACTATCTTCTTCTATGTTGCAGCAGCAGAAAGGGGTAGGACTAAGTAATAGGGTAGACCCTCGGAATTTCGGCTCGGCCCTCCCGGACCGAGCCGGGCCTTGGCACACCACCCCCAAAGCTCTTACCTACCACTACATAGATTCCTTTCCCTCCTTAGTTCGAGATATAGTTATCAAAAAGGCCGTATTGAATCTTATCTGCGTGCCCGGATTATTATATCTCGAACTCACTTACTACACTATCCCTACGCTGCGCGAAAGGGACCGTTAAACTATCTAGATACCCAAATAACGCACGCGCACTACACAAACCAAACACTAGCACTATAAGACAGCTATAGAGAGCTTCTTAACGGTAGAGAGCGGCATTACAGGCCGAAGCAGAAGCAGAAGAGAAAAGACTAACAGAGCGAGTAGGCGCTCTAGTGTTATTAATAATAAGTTTATTATTAGAGGTTTTACAGCGGAAGAGACTATAGAGATTAAGGAACGAATAACCAAATACAAGAAAATCCACGACTGCACACTCGAGGAACTTAAAGATTACGTAAACGAGAACAGAGTAGGAAAGGTCTACGACAGCATAGACCTTATTAAGAAGCTGTTTTACAGAACCCTAGAAGAAAAGAGACAGTTAGGAGAGGAAATAGAGGCAGTAAGGGCCGAGAAGGAATCGGCAGAGACTATTATAGATGTACTGGAAAACCAAGCGGCAAACCGACTAGCACAACTAAAAGCAATAAAGGCTTAGTTAGCTAAGATAGAAGCAGCGATGTCACTGCCACTGCGCCAAGAAGAACAAGCAGAGACCGCCTTACCGGCGGCCTACAGTTAAGGTAGCACCTTAATAACATTACTACTGGACCTACCGGCGTTTAGAGGCAGAGACCCTAAAGACTAGGAAGCGTTTAAGAAGAAGATAAAGAACAAGATAGACCGCGATTACGCCAGAAACAGTACCGGAGATAGATTGGCCTACCTAGAATCGCGATTAGAAGGTAAAGCCTTTTCGCTAGTAGCGGACCTAGAAGAGGTAACTGCTAAAGAAGCGATTAAAGCGCTAGATTAACGCTTCGGAGACCCCTTCCGAAAGAAGACGGCCCGCAAACAGCTAGATAAGATTAACCAGAACCGGCAGACGTTTGAAGAGTTCTACGGACTGTTCAGAAAATATGCTATTAGAGCGAGAGTGTCGGAAGATAAGCAGCTCTACCTACTAAGGCAGAAGCTGAACCCTGAACTAGCTGCAGCTATAGCCTTAGTAGAAGACAAAGACCTTAAGAGCTTCGTGCACCGAGCAAGGGTTACTGCGAGAAACCTGAGCGCTTACGCGAAATCGCACGAATCGAACCAGAAGCCGTCGATAACGCAGGCAACGCGACCCCCTGCACCTTTCTAGAGAGCACCTCTGCAGCCATCTTATTAGTCACCGCGTTCGTCGTTCGTCCCTACCTGTTAGGCGTATAGAAAGCCTAGCTATATCGCTACGAGATGCCAAGTATTAGATAAGCAGAAGCAGGAGTATCGTGTTACGAAGCAGCCGCAGCCGCCGAGAAAGACTATACAAGCTATCGAGCCGGCTCTGAACGACACCGACAGTGTAGACAGTAGAGTGCTACTAAGAATCCTAGGAAAAGACTAGCTGGATAGATAGGCCCCCTATCCAGCATAGACAATAGGGCACTAACACGAACTACGTTTCCGGAGAAAGGAAGTATCAACAGCTGCAGCGATCCGCTCTTAGCAGCAGTAGAAGTAAACACGGAAACAGCTATTATCCTTCTAATTACTGTTCACTCCCTCGATAGCTCGAGCAAACCACTTTAGCTAAGAGCTTTTATCGACACAGGAGCCCTTATCGGCGCGGCGATCCACTATCGATTGGTTCAAAAGCTAATAAACGGATACAGCTATCCAGTAGAGCTAGCGTCGCTAACACGGATTTCGGCATACAACGGACAATATACCGAGAGTGTTACGTACTATATGCCATTAAAGACCTCCTTGGCAGGTCGCACTACAGAAGCGACGTTCCGAATTATAGACATCGGAAGGTTTGACATTATTATAGGACAGAAATAGATAAAGAACTAGAAAGCCGTTATTAACGTAGGCGAAGGCACCCTTAGATTCAAGAACCAGCAGACCGGAATCGCCGCCGAATCGGCCACAGTCGCTAACGCTAAACCGAACGTTACGACTATCGAAGTGGTTCCGAAGGATCGGTCCGACCCTTAAGACACGATCGGAATAATAAGCTCGGAAGCTTTAACGACCCTCGCGAGGTTGCCAGACAACGAGATTTACGCTATCTCAATAAAAGACATCGAAGACTACTAGAAGATAATGGCAGAAGAAGAAGTAGACCCGATAGAGGTGTTACCAGAAGAACTCTATAGCTACACTAATATGTTCTCGAAAGCAGACTCCAACCTACTGCTACTCTACTAACTGAAATATAACAACAAGATCCAGTTAAAAGAAGGAGCCGCGCTGCTAAGAACCGAACCCCTAAGACGCTTATCGCCGGCCGAGCTGGACTAGGTAGAAGTGTTTGTTCGAGAGAATCTAGCGAAGAAGTTTATTACGCCAAGCTCTGCAGTAATACAGGGTGGATTGGCCCGTGTTATTACTATGCCTTGCCAAGGTTTATATATCTGGTACACATTGGTTAAGTCACTTCTAAGTTACTTGACCAGTCCCTTTTGGCTTAAGTGTACCGCGTTACATTACCTAACTCGGAAGTAACTGCTGAAAGTGTACGATAACAGGCCTGGGTTCAATTCCTAGGGGGCGTATCTTTTAACGGGAGAGTGGAAGCAGCGTTGACGTATGTCCGTTTGTCCACCACTCCGTACAGAATAAGGCAGACCTGGTAAAGGTCCAGCCGGCTGTGTGCAGACCTGCGGGGGGGGGGGGGGGGGGGGGGGGGTTAATTGCGTATACTGTATAGGGGGGCTGTGCAATAGCATACGTAGCCTGTAAGTAAGCGCAGCTTACGAGGTCGTAAGCCTGTAGCGCAGGGGGTAGTAATACAGGGTGGGTTGGCCTGTGTCATTACTATGCCTTGCCAAGGTTCATATATCTAGTACACATTATTCAAGTCACTTCCGAGTTACTTGACCAGTCCCTTTTGGCTCAAGTGTACCGCGTTACATTATGCAGAATATGCGTTACCGATTCTTTTCGTAAGGAAACTAGGGGGCGGTCTCCGACTGTACGTAGATTACAGAGGCCTCAACGAGGTCACCAAGAGAGACGTGTATCCGCTGCCTCTGATCGATAAGACTATACAGAGAGTAGCTAAGGCTAAGTAGTTCAGCAAGTTGGATATTCGCTAAGCTTTCTATTAATTAAGAAACGAAGAAGGACAAACCGAAGATCTTACGACATTCGCTACGCGTATAGGCAATTTTAAGTAGTTGGTAATGCCTTTCGGACTTACCAACGCGCTGGCAGTGTAGCAACGCTTTATAAACTACACCTTTATAGACATGCTAGAACGGTTCGTATCTATCTACTTAGACGATATCCTAATATATACCAAAGGAACGAGAGAGCAACATACGGACTATATCGAGAGGGTGTTAAAGAGACTCCGCTAGGTCGGATGAAACGCAGACACGAAGAAGAGCGAGTTCTACCAGACCAAAGTCAAATACCTCGGTCTTATCGTTAGAAGAGAAGGAATTTGGATAGACCCCTTAAAGGTCGCCGTAGTCGCGGAATAGAAGCAGCCGACATCCGGAAACACTACGCAAATCAGAGCGTTTCTCGGTTTCTGCAGCTATTATCGACAGTCTATTAAGGACTTTAGCAAGATAGCGAGACCCCTAAATAAGGCGTTAAAGAAGGAGGCTGCTAGCATATAAAATAAGAAGTGTACAGAAGCTTTCAACTAACTAAAGGAGGCGGTGGCCTTAGCGCCAGTACTGGCACACTTCCGACCGGAAAAGACAATCTACGTAGAAACGGACGCTTCCGACACAGTAACAGCAGGGGTTCTTTCTTAATATAGAAACGACGAGACCCTCTATCCGGTAGCTTTCTTTAGCAAGTCTATAAATAATGCCGAGCGGAACTACGCTATCTACGATAAAGAACTGTTAGCAATTATCCAGGCTTTCGAGGAGTGGAAGCCAGAGCTTATAGCTAGAAAGAGCACAGTCCAGGTCCTTACAGATCACCAGTCACATACCTACTTTATAAAGATACAGAAGCTATTACGACGCCAAGCTTAGTAGGCTGCCTACTTATTCGGATTCGACTTTAAGATTACCTATCGACCCGGAGCTCAAAATGGAAAGGCCGATGCATTGACGAGAAGAGAAGGAAAGACTAGCTACGCGAAAGAAGACCTAAACATGTTCTAGAAGGTGTTGACCGAACGGATAGTAGACGCTAAGGTGTTAAGAGAAGCAGGGATTAGCGCGATAGAACCACCGACCGAAGAAGAGACGCTCTATAAGAGAGTGGAACGGCTTAATTAGCAGCAGAAGCTTGGCAAAACAGGCTTAGGGAAGGTGGTCGTTCCGGAAGAACTGATTACAGAGGTTATCCAGCTAGTCTATAGTTCTAAGGATATAGGCTACGCAGGCTTAAAGAAGACGATAGAAGCAGTAAGGAAGACCTACTAGTTTCCGCGAATTTTCGAGCGGGTCCACCGGTTTATCGCTAACTGTTACGTATGTCGAGCTACGAAGCTACGCTACGGCCTTCCGGCCGGTCTGCTAAAGCCACTTCCGATTCCCGAGAAACTATAGCAGCACATTACAATGGATTTCGTAACCGGCCTGCCGGATTCCGATAGATATAACGCTACGCTTAATGTAGTGGATCGACTAAGCAAAGAACGCTATTTCATCCCCTGCCGAGCAAAGGATAAAGGAACTACTGCAGAAGAAACGGCGAGAATGTTAATCCAGCACGTATAGAAGCACTACGGCCTGCCGGATACTATTACTACGGATAGGGGTCCTTAATTCACTGCCGACGTATAAAAAGCTATTAACCAAGCCCTTAGAATTCGTAGAAAGCTTAGCACGGCTGCTTACCCTTAGACTGACAGTCAGTCTAAAGTGGCTAACCGAGAGATAGAGAAATATCTGCGAATCTTCTGCAGCTATTATTAAGCAGAGTGGATTAGGATGTTGCCGATAGCCGAATTCTGCGCCAATTCAGCACAGTTGGAAGCTACCTTACTGGCACCGTTCGAGATAACCTACGGTTATCTTCCAAGAATAAGCTTCTAACTACTAGACGAACCCAGCCCTTTGGAACCTCCTACCATTACGTTGTCGAAGAGAGTTGCTGCCGCTGCGGCAAAAGCTCTCCGATCTCAGATAGAAGAAGCGATTAAGGTAGCGAAAGAGGCTATAGAATCGGCTTAGCAGAAGATAGTAACTCGAGCTAACAGAAAGCAGTTACTAATAGAATTCGAAGAAGGCCAGAAGGTATAGCTTAACACGAGGAACCTAAGGCTAAAAGGCAACGCCAAGCTCAACCCCCGCTACGTAGGCCCGTTTAATATAGTGGAAAAGAGGTCGCTAGTAACTTACCGGCTCTAGCTACCGAAATCGTTCCGGATCTACAATGTCTTTTATTCGGATCTGCTAAGCCTAGACCCGGAAGATGGCCTTCTGGAACAGGGGTTTACTAAACCCCTACTAGTAGAGATAGACAGTAAAGGAGAAGAGTAGGAAGTGGAAGACGTAACGGACGTAAAAAAGATAAGAGGGTCTATTAAAGCAAAGATTTCGTAGAAGGGGTAGCTAGAAGATTATAAGTAGTACCTGATCGAGAATCTACGGAACTTAGCGGAGCTGCTTAAGGAATTCTATATCCGGAATCCGAGAAAGCCGCGGCCTAAGTAGCTATAAAGTTAACGGATTAGGAAGAAAAAGAAGAACTGCGTCTGCCCTATCGGTATAGATACTGGTGAAAACGATCGAGATCGGCAAGCCTGACTACCGTCCTCGTTAGCATCGTCCTTATTAGTCAGCTTCGCCAGAAGGATAATAACGACGAGATCGGGGACGAAACCACTGGTTCCGGTACTCTTAGTAATGCTAGTCCGCCTTCGCTACTACCAAACCGCCGGCTTGGCCGGTCGGGTAATAACGGAAAAGAACGGAGCCAACGCTACAGGGAGCAGCGTCGCAGTGGAACTTAAGGCCTTAGCAGAGAAAAAAAAAGAAGAAGATAGCGAGCTGCAAAGGGATCTATATAGACCTACGCGGCGGCATACGGACCAGTTACGCCGCAGCTTAGGTAACCGCTAGCTCTGATTAGATAGAACGGATTATATAGACGCCAAGTAAAGATGTCAGATAGTAATAATAAAAAAAAATAGGGAAACAGATAAGTAAGTAGTCGAGGGCGACCGCTAATAAGGGAGGGGGGTAGTGTTGCAGCGGCAGAAAGGGGTGGGACTGAGTAATAGGGTAGATCCTCGGAATTTCGGCTCGGCCCTTCCGGACTAAGCCGGGCCTTAGCACACTACCCCTAAAGCTCTTACCTACCACTATATAGATTCCTTTCCCTCCTCAGTTCGAGATATAGTTATTAAAAAGGCCGTATTGAATCTTATCTGCGTGCCCGGATTATTCTAAGCCGATTCTATTGCCTTCTTCGCTACCCTAACTGCTTATCTGAGATCTAAGCGCTTCTGCTGCGGCGGCAGCAACTCTCTTCGACGAAGTAGCAGTAGGGGTTTCCGAAGAGCTAAGTTCGTTTAGCAGTTGGAAGCTTATTCTTGGAAGATAACTATAAGTTATCTCGAACGGCGCTAGTAAGGTAGCCTCTAACCGTGCTGAATTGGCGCAGAATTCGGCTATCGGCAACACCTTAATCCACTCTGCTTAATAGTAACTACAGAAAATTCGTAGATATTTTTCTATGTTACGATTAGCTACTTCGGACTGACTGTCGGTCTAAGGGTAAGCGGCTATGCTGAGCTTTCTGCGAATTCCGAGAGCATAGTTTATAGCCTTCTATACGTCGGTAGTAAATTAAGGACCCCTATCTATAGTAATAGTGTCTGGCAGACCGTAGTGCTTCTATATATACTAAATTAGCATTCTCGCCGTTTCTTCTATAGTAGTTCCTTTATCCTTCGCTCGACAGGGGATAAAGTAGCGTTCTTTGCTTAGTCAATCTACTACATTAAGCGTAGCATTATATCTATCGGAATCCGGCAGGCCGGTTACGAAATCCATCGTAATATGCTGCTACAGTTTCTCGGGGATTAGGAGTAGCTTTAATGGAGCAGCCGGAAGGCCGTAGCGTAGTTTCGCTGCTCGACATATGTAACAATTAGCAATAAATCGGTAGATCCGCTCGAAGATTCGCGGAAACTAGTAGATCGTCCTTACAGCTTCTATCGTCTTCTTTAAGCTAGTGTAACTGACATCCTTAGAACTGTAGATTAACTGGACAACCTCTGTAATTAGTTCTTCTAGAATTATTAGCTTCCCTAAGCCGGTTCTGCCAAGTTTCTGCTGCTAATTAAGCTACTCTACTTTCTTATAGAGCGTCTCTTCTTCTGTTAGCGGCTCCATCGCGCAGATTCCTGCTTCTTTTAACATCTCGGCATCTACTATCTGTTCGGTTAACACCTTCTAGAATATGTTCGGATCTTCCTTCGCGTAGCTGGTCTCCCCTTCTCTTCTCGTTAGTGCATTAGCATTTCTATTTTAAGCTCCGGGTCAATAGTTGATCTTAAAGTCGAATCCGGATAGATAAGCGGCCTACCGAGCTTAGTAGCGTAACAGCTTCTGCGTCTTTATAAAGTAGGTCAGTGACTAATAGTCTGTAAGAACCTGGACCGTGCTCCTTCTAGCTATAAGCTCCAGTTTCCACTCCTCGAAAGCCTGAATAATAGCTAACAGCTCTTTATCGTAAATAGCGTAGTTCTGCTTAGCCTTATTTATAGATTTGCTAAAGAAAGCTACTGAATAGAGGGTTTTATCGTCGCTATATTAAGAAAGGACCCCTGCGGTTACTGTATTAGAAGCGTCCGTCTCTAGATAGATCGTCTTTTCCGGTCGGAAGTGCGCTAGAACTGGCGCTAAGGCCACTGCTTCTTTTAGCTAGTTAAAAGCCTCTGTGTATGTAAGGGCTTAAGAATCTTGGTTTAGAAACTTAAGGTTGGGTATCTATATAAAGGAACTAATAGGCAGTTCCTTCGTCGTCTGCTACTGTACAATTTGTACCTACAAAGCTAAGCTAGCAATTTCCCTCTGTATAGGGATGCAAGGTTTACACTCTGTACAGAGAATCGGGAGTTTCCCTCTATATAGTAGTATAGAGTTTTCCCTCCGTTTAGAGGGGCGGCAATTCCTCTCTATATAGGGCTATAGGGTTCTACCTCTGTATAGGAGTAGGATCGTATCGGTAACTCTGTACAGAGGATAGGGTCGTGCTGGCGCCGCTAAGTTGCAGTCCTTAGGGCGACGGCTGGCTTAGGTCCAGGACCTGGGCTAGGCGGCGTCCCCTAACAATACCCCCCTCCCTTCTTATAGTGCTTCTTTCGTACGATGGCGTATTGTACACCCTTAGCTCTTAGGGTTCCTCTAGCAGGTAGCACTTTCCCGTCCTTGCCTAGGCACTTACCTGTCGACCTCCCTCTCCGCTATTGCAACCTTAGACCTGTCCTCCTAGATCCTATAGCTAGGGCGGAGCAGGACCTGCAGGTAGGGAAGGCAGGTAGTGCTAGATCGCTTCTACCTAATCTTAACCGATTCCGTTTGCTACTTTAAGGATGCCGACGCTAAGGCAGAGGAGGCCTACGAGCAGTTATAAAGGTGTAGGAAGTGCTCGGTCCTGTCTGTTTGTCTACCTCCTACCCTATAGCCCCTAGCTATGCACTCCGCGTCCCAACCGTATAGTCTGGCGCTAGCAGGCTATCTGGCTCTGTCCCTGTGCCTTGGTCGTCGTCCGGAGTTTAGCTCCTAGGTAGATGTTCCTGTCTCTATCCGGTCGTCTAGAGGGCCGTCGCTCGTATAGGTACTAGGTCGTAGTTGCCTCGTTTGTCCTCCCTTCTACAGTTGTGGCAGCTGCCCTAGTTGCTATTGCCCTATATAGCAGGCAGCTACTACCCTATATATAAACCCTTTCCCTCTTTTCTCTCTCTCTTCTTCTCTTTCTCTGCTATTCCCCTATCTGCTACCTGTCCGCCTAGCTGTCTGCTACTACTACTATCGCTACTACTACTATTACTCCAACTACTACTACTACTACTGCCAACACTACTATTCCGTCTGCCCGGTGCTGTCGTAGCTCTCTTATAGTTGCCGGCTTGTCCTCCTACACCCCTACCTCTAGCTGTAGGATGTTTAGCTTAACTAGCAACTCTGCTTCTAGTTCGTATAGCCTTCCTCCTTCGCGCGGTCCTAGCTAACGTCCTAGGTGCTATATTAATAAGCAGCAGGATGTTGCTAAGCTACCCTTCTACTCCTTCTAGTGCTGGGGCCCCTGCCGGCTAGGAGGTAATTAAGATTTCAGGTGTAGAGTTAGCTGCCTTAGTCCTAGGAGGTAGTAGCTATTAAGCTACCTTAAGGTAGTATGTAAAAGTTTTCGGACAGTGTTGCTCTCGTTCCCCTCCTACTTCTACTCTTATTCCTACCTGTCTCCTGGCTGTCCTCTCCCTCCTACCCCCTTCTATACAGTGTAGTATCAGTAGGGCCTAGTAGGGTCCTACGTCTTAATTTCCAATCCTTCGATAACCTAAATTGCTAGCGGCTGCCCTATACCTAGGGTAGATCGTGCCCCTTTTCGCTATACAGCGCAGTGTTACTGTAACTGGGCAGGGGGATGGTTCTCCTCCTACCTGTCCAGCGTAGTTGTGTCCTATAGGGCCTTGTATAGTTCCTACATCGGCTCTGCCTATCCTCTCTATTTTACTAGGTACTCTACCCTCTTCTACTTCCTTCTGCTCTTTAGGATTCTTTCTACCTTGTACTCTTCCTAGCCCTCTATAATAATCGCTAGTAGGTGCGCGTCGTCCATTATTCAATACAGTAGGGAGTCTGTGTTTGCTAGCTGTACGAGGTCTACATAGAAGACTAGGTAGATCCCTAGGGGAGTGTTAAGTCGTACAGCGTATGTCCCTACTGGTCGAACTACTGTAAACTTCCAGTTCTTCCAATCTAGCTTCTTGCTCGGCCGGTCTATACGGATGTTGCGCTAGTTTAGCTAGACCTTATTCCCTACCTTATACCTTAGTGCGGCCTGCCGTCCCTTGTTGGCCTGCTCTTCTGCATTCTGTTAAGCTATAGCCAGACTCGCTTTCGCCTATTAATAGGCGTTCGTAATCGTCTGTACGATAGCCTCTCCCTGCTAAATTAGGGATCGTATAGAGTGCGGGGTGTTACTACTTAGGATCGGTAGGAGCAGGGAGTAGTCGTATCTGTAGGCTATAAAGAAGGGGGACAATCCTATAGCGTAATACGGATGTGGAGGTAGAGGGCTGGAAGATGCTAGAAGGTGGCAGGCTTGGCAGGACTAGGCTTGGCACACGCTCAAATACCTCTACCTCCGCTTGTACGTAGATTCTTCCCTCTCCAGCCTTGGATATAGTTATCAAAGACGGGTATTAACCTAGAGTCTACTGCAGTCAGATCATAGCGTTAGCCGTACGGCTGTTAATAGCTAGCTCCGCTATAGGGAGAAGGCGGTTCCAGTTTGTCTAATTATAGTCAACGTACGCTTAGAGGTACGCCTCCAACGTCGAATTAACCCTCTCTGTCGTACCGTCTGTCTATAGGTGCTATATAGTTAACAGGCGACGTTCTACGTTTAGCAACTAACAGACCCTTGCCTAGAGCTGGCTCGTAAACTGTGTACCCTAGTCCGATACAATTGACCTAGGGAATCCGTACTTGCTAAACGTCGTCTGTATAAATGCCTAAGCAGTGTCTTTAGCTGCAATAGAGTCTATCCCTTTTAGTATTACCCCCTTTGTTAGCTTATCTATAACTACTATAATGTTCTGCCGTCCGTCGCTCTTAGGGAGGTCTGTAATAAAGTCTACTGTTAGGTCTTGCTAGGGCCGGTCCGGTATCGGTAAGGGTTTCAGCAGCCTATACTTTAGTTTACGCTAGGGCTTCGTTCGTCTGCAGACATCGCAGTTCTGTACAAACCTGCAGATGTCCTTTGCTATCGCTAGCTAGTAGTAGTCCCTAGCGACGATGCTGTACGTCTACTCGCGCCCTAGATGCCTAGTTGTTATAGAATTATACGTCCGTTGTATTAAGCTCGTACAGAGCTTCTCGTCTGCTAGGACCCAAATCCGATTCCTAAACCTTAGGTTGTTCTCCTCGTCTACTGTACACTCTGCTGCCGACATCTTAAGGTAAAGCTCTGCTAGGAGCTTCCGCTGTCCTCCTTAGATCGCTGTATAGGCCCCTCGGTATATATTGTCCTTTTCTACTGCCTCTTCCTATACCTGTAGTTAGAGTTCCTATATATGTGTTACTGCTAGGCGGATAGTCCCTTCGCCTGGCTCCTCCTTAAACATCTAGAATATCTGTAATTTTAGCCGATCGTCCTCGTACGTCGTTAGTATATCCTGGTCCTGTCTAGATAGCGTATCGGCCCGGCTGTTGTCCTTTCCCTTACGTTACTAGAGTCTTATATTAAATCGGCTTAGGTATATCGCCTATCGTATGTGTCTCTTAGAAAGCTTCTAGGGTTACATAAAGTACTCTAGATTCTTGTAGTTAATTAGGGCAAGGAACTCGGGAACTAAGCAGAGTTCTCTATCCTACGCTTCGTAATACTGTACGACTGCTAGCAATTCCTTGTCGTAGATAGGGTAGTTGCACTTAGCTAGGGAGTTCTTCTTAGAGAAGTACGCGTATAGGTGCAGAAGTTCGTCCGAGTCTACCTGTAACAGGATACCTCCTATACAGTACCCTAAGGAGTCAGTTTCCAGTATCGTTATATGTTCTAGGTCGAAGGCGGCAAGCGTTAGTCCTATTGTAAAGAGCTCCTTTAGCCTGTTAAAACTTCTATTACACTCGTCCGTCTACTTAACCTGCTTGTCCTTGTATGTTAGCTTAACTAGGGGGCGTACGATCTCTAAGTAGTTCTGTATAAACTAGCGGTAGAAGTTGGCAAACCTAAGAAATTCCTGTACGCCCTTAACGCTCGTAGGCGGCTTCTATTGCTTAATAGCATTAATCTTCTTTCTATCTATGCTAATGCCTTTCCCCGCCTCGATAATAAACCCTAGGTATTTTGTACAGTATATACCGAATTCGTATTTGTTAACGTTAAGGTACAATCCAGCCTGTTGCAGTCGATCTAGTACCTTCTTAACGTCCTGTACGTAATCTGCATAGGTGCCGTCTGTAAAAACTAGGGTGTTGTCGAGGTACGCCGAGCAGATGTCGTCTAGTAACCCTTATAGGGACCTGTGAATGTACCTCTAGAAGGTTGCTAGTGCGTTAGCAAGGCTAAAGGGGGTAAAAAGCTACTCGAAAAGACTATATCTCGTACAGAAGGCAGTTATCTATTTACAGCCTTCCTTAATCCGTATCTTGTAGAAAGCCGAGACTACGTTAAGCTTAGTAAACTAATTTGCCTTGCTGATCCGTCTAAGAGTCTCCTTAATAAGGGGTAGGGGGTACTAGTCCTTCTTAGTAATCGCGTTAATGCCTCTGTAGTCTACGTAGAAACGCAAGCCGGCCTTCTATTCCTTATAGACAAACAGCACTAGGGCTCCTACAGACGAGGTACTTGCGCGAATAAAACCTTTGGCAAGTAGGTCGTCCAGTGTCTTGCGCAGTACTAGGAGTTCTCTAGAGGATATGCCGTACAGCGGACCGTACAGTACTTTAGGCAGACTCCTATCCGGACAGGGCTCTAGCTAGATATTATAGTTAATTCCTTCTCCTTAGTGTAGTAGCAGTTTCGAGGCCGACTTTGGCTCGAAGAGGTCCAGGTATTCTGCGTATTCCGCTAGGAGCTTCGTATAGGGGTCTGTTGTTTTCTTAGGCGCTAATGCCTTCTTAATGTCTGCAGTCGCAGTATTGATTTCGGCCTTAGCATTGCCGCCCTACGGAACCCTCCCTTAGTCTTGGAGCCTCTACCTTATCGCTGCCAGATACAGCCGTCCTCGTCCAACGTCTAGCTTGCCTTGCTAGCGCTCTATCTATAGCTTCCCTAATATTAGGTTATAACCCAACTTGTCCTGTACGACATAGAGGTATAAGTCCTGCTTATAGTGTTCCTGTAGCTCTATCGTTACTTTTACTATATAGGTAATGTCCGGTCCTCGCCTGGTAATGCCCAACATGTGTACAGGTACAGTAGGGGTCGTCTTAATGCAGTATCTCTATACGAAGTCTTCGCTAATTACTCCGTACACTAAACATCCTGTATTAATTAATGTCCGCGCCGTTGTGGATAATCTGAGCACGTAGATAATTTAATACATCTTCTTTAATAACTATATCTAAGGCTAGAGAGGGAAGAATCTACGTACAAGCAGAGGGAGGTATTTAAGTGTATGCCAAGCCTGGCCCTAGGAAGCATTTAAGAAGAAGATAAGGAATAAGATAAGTTGCAATTACGCTAGAAGCAGCGAAGAAGATAAACTAGCCTATCTAGAGGTGCAACTAGAAGGTAAAGCGTTCTCGCTAGTAGCAGACCTAGAAGATATAACTGCCGATAAAGCTATTAAAGCCCTATACTAACGATTCGGAGACTCTTTCCGCAAGAAGACAGCCTGCAAACAACTAGACAAGATTAGCCAAAACTGGCTAATATTTAAGGAATTTTACGGACTGATTAGGAAATACGCTATTAGAGCTAAAGTGTCTAAGGATAAACAGTTATACTTACTAAGGCAGAAGTTAAATCCTAAACTAGCTAGAGCTATAGCTTCGGTAGAAGACGAATACCTTAAAAGCTTCGTACACTAAGCGAGAGTTACTGCTAGAAACTTAAACGCGTACGGAAAATTGGCAGTACGCAAACCGAATTAGAAGTCGTCCCTAGCGTAGACAACGCGACCTTCTGCTCCTTTCGACGAGGCCTCCAGCAGCTATTCTATTTACTGCGTTTGCCTTTCGTCCCTACTTGCTACGCGTACGGAAAGCCTAGTTATATCGCTACTAGATGCTAAGAGACGACTTAGCAGAAGCAGGAATACTGTGCTACAAAGCCGCTGCTGCTAAGGAAGACTATCTAAACTATAGAGCCGGCGCCAAACGACACAGACAGTGTAGACGGTAGAGTGCTATTAAGAATCTTAGGAAAAGACTAGCTAGACGGATAGGCCTCCTGTTGTAGCAGCAGAAAGGGGTAGGACTAAGTAATAGAGTAGACCCTAAGAATTTCGGCTCGGCCCTTCCGGACCGAGCCAAGCCTTAGCGCAACCACCCCTAAAGCCCTTACCTACCGCTGCATAGATTCCTTTCCCTCCTTAGTTCGAGATATAGTTATTAAAACAGCTGTATTGAATTACATCTATATGCTCAGATTATTGTATCTCGAACTTACTAACCTTACTAACCCTACGCTGCGCGAAAGGGACTGTTAAACTATATCTAGCTACCTAAATAACGTACGCGCATACTACAACCCAAAACCAGACATATTAGCACTGTAAGAAGGCTATAGAAAGCTTCTTAACAGTAGAGGGTGGCGTTAC
Source organism: Pseudocercospora ulei (assembly GCA_016165855.1). Lineage (NCBI taxonomy): Eukaryota > Fungi > Ascomycota > Dothideomycetes > Mycosphaerellales > Mycosphaerellaceae > Pseudocercospora > Pseudocercospora ulei. Next base: position 1,684,198 of record JACWNB010000003.1, read on the forward strand.
AGGCTGCAGCGGAAAGAGAAAGACTAACAGAGCAAGAGATAGGCGCGCTAGCATCCTTAATAAGAGGGCAGCTACAGAAGGTCTTATAGAAGAAGAGACAGATAAAGCGAAGAAGGGCATAGCCGGCTATAAGGAGCTATACGCCTGCACAGCCAACGAATTAGAAGAGCACCTAGCGGAACACGGGTCCGGAAAGGTATACGATACTATTACCTTTATCGAGAAGACGTTCTATAAGAAGATAGAAGAGAACAAAAAGCTAAGAGAAGAGATAGAGGCAGTAATAGCCAAGAAGGAATCGGCAGAAACTATTATTAATGTGCTAGAGGACTAAGCAGCGACTCGACTAGTGTAACTAAAGGCGCTAAAGGCTTAGTTAGCTAATATAGAGGCAGCGACGTCGGCAGTCCCGCCGCTACTACAAGAAAGCTAAGTAGAGACTACCTTACCAACGGCCTACAGTTAAGGTAGCACTTCGATAATGTTACTACCTAATCTACCTACCTTTAGAGGCAGAGACCCTAAGGCCTAGGAAGCTTTTAAGAAGAAGATAAGGAACAAGATAAGCCGCGATTACGCAGCAAGCAGCGAAGAAGACAGACTAGCCTATCTAGAGGCGCGATTAGAAGGTAAAGCGCTCTCGCTAGTAGCAGACCTAGAAGATGTAACTGCCGACGGAGCAATTAAAGCCCTGGACCAACGCTTCGGAGACCCCTTCTAAAAGAAGACGGCCTATAAGCAACTAGACAAGATTAACTAAAACCGGCTAATATTTAAGGAATTCTACGGACTGTTTAGGAAATATGCTATTAGAGCTAGAGTGTCCGAAGATAAGCAGCTACACTTATTAAGGCAGAAGTTAAACCCTAAGCTAGCTAGAGCTATAGCTTCGGTAGAAGACGAAGACCTCGAAAGCTTTATGCACTAAGCCAGAGTCACTGCTAGAAACTTGAACACGTACGGAAAGTCGGCGTTGCGTAAACCGAATTAGAGATCGTTATTAACATCGACGACGCGAGCCTCCGCCCCCTTTCGACGAGGACCCTAGCAGCTACTCTATTAACCGCGTTCGCCGTTCGTCCCTACCTGCTACGCGTACAGAAAGCCTAGCTATATTGCTACCAGATGCTAAGCTACGAATTAGCAGAAGCAGGAATACCGTAATACGAAGCTACTACTGCCGAGGAACACTATCCAAGCTATAGAGCCGGCGCCGAACGACACCGATAGCGTAGGTAGTAGAGTGCTATTAAGGATCTTAGGAAAAGAATAGCTAGATAGATAGGCCCCCTACCTAGTACGAACAATAGGGCACTAATACGAACAGCATCGCCAAAAGAAGAAGAGAGCATTAACAGTTGTAATAATCCGCTCTCGGCAGTGGTAGAAGTGAATATATAGACTGCTATTATCCTTCCAATTACCGTCCACCCCCTGAACGGCTCGCACCGCCCGCTTTAGCTAAAAGCCTTTATTGATATAGGGGCACTTATTGGCGAAGCGATCTACTATCGACTAGTTTGGAAACTAACGAAAGGATATAGTTATCTGGTAGAGTTAGCGTCGCCGACGCGAATTTCGGCATACAACGGACAAGACACGGAGAGTGTTACGCATTATGTGCTATTAAAGACCACCCTAGCTGGTCGCACTACAGAAGCAACGTTCCGAATTATAGACATTAGACGGTTTGATATTATTATAGGGCAGAAATAGATAAAGAACTAGAAAGCCGTTATTAATATAGGTAAAGGCACACTTTGGTTCAAAACTCAGCAGAGCAGCGCTACTGCCGTCGAATTGGTTACTATTGTCGCTGCCGAACCCGAAGCAGCGGCTATCAAAGCGGTTCCGACCAACCGTTCCGATCCCCCGGATACTGTTGGAATAATAAGCTCGGAAGCCCTAACGACTCTCGCAAAGTCGCCCGAGAATAAGATCTACGCTATCTCTATAAAAGACATCGAAGATTACTAGAAGATAATAGCAGAAGAAGAAGTAGACCCGTTAGAGGTATTACTAAAAGAACTCTATAGCTATACTAATATGTTCTTAAAGGCCGACTCCAACCTCCTGCCGCTCTACTAACCGGAATATAACAACAAGATCTGGTTAAAAGAAGGAGCCGCGCTGCAGAGAACCGAACCCCTAAGACGCCTGTCGCCGGCTAAGCTAGACTAAGTAGAAGTGTTTGTTCGAGAAACCCTAGCAAAGAAGTTTATTACGCCGAGCTCTGCCGGGTATACGTTACTGATCCTGTTCGTACAGAAACCCGGAGGTAGTCTCCGACTGTACGTAGACTACTTAGGCCTTAATAAGGTTACTAAGAGAGATGTATACCTGCTGCCGCTAATCGATAAGACTATACAACAAGTAGCGAAAGCTAAGTAGTTTAGTAAGCTAGACATTTGCTAAGCGTTCTACTAACTAAGGAACGAGGAAGGGCAGACGGAAGACCTTACGACATTTGCTACGTATATAGGCAACTTTAAGTAGTTAGTTATGCCTTTCGGACTAACTAACGCGCTGGCGGTGTAGCAGCGTTTTATAAATTACATCTTTATAGACATGCTAGAGCGGTTTGTATCTATTTACTTAGACGACATCCTTATCTATACCGATAGAACAAGAGAGCAGCATACGGACTACATCGAGAGAGTGTTGACTAGGCTCTGCGAGGTCGGATTAAACGCGGAAACCAAGAAGAGCGAGTTCTATTAGACCGAAGTCAAATATCTCGGTCTTATTGTTAGAAGAGAAGGAATTCGGATAGACCCTTTAAAGGTCGCTACTGTAGCGGAATAGAAGCAGCCGAAGTCTGGAAACACTACTTAAATCAGAGCTTTTCTCAGATTCTGCAGCTACTATCGACGATTTATTAAGGACTTTAGCAAGATAGCAAGACCCCTAAACGAGGCATTAAAGAAGGAGGCCGCTAGCCTATAGAATAAGAAGTGTACGGAGGCTTTTAACCGACTAAAAGAAGCGGTAGCCTTAGCGCTAGTGCTGGCGCACTTCCGACTAGAAAAAACGATCTACCTAGAGACAGACACTTCCGACACAGTAACTGTAGGGGACCTTTCTTAATATAATAACAACGGCGAGACCCTCTATCCAGTATCTTTCTTTAGCAAGTCTATAAACGAGGCTAAGCGGAACTACGCTATCTACGACAAAGAGCTATTAGCTATTATCTAAGCTTTCGAGGAGTGGAAGCCGGAGCTAATAGCTAGAAAGAGCACGGTCCAGGTCCTTATAGACTATTAGTCGTTAACCTACTTTATAAAGACGTAGAAGCTCTCTCGCTGCTAAGCTTAGTAGGCCGCCTACTTATCTGTAATGCGGGCACGCAGATAAGATTTAATACAGCCTTTTTAATAACTTTATCTCGAACTAAAGAAGGAAAGGAATCTATGCAGCGGTAGGTAAGGGCTTTAGTGGTAGTGTGCCAAGGTCCGGCTTAGTCCAGAAGGGCCGAGCCGAAATCCCAAGGGTCTACCCTATTACTTAGTCCCACCCCTTTCTGCTGCTGCAACACTACCCCCCTCCCTTAGCAGCGGTCGACCTTGACCGCTTACTTATCCCTGTCTCTTTTTTTTTAACGTTACCTCTTTGCTTTCTTCTATCTCGAAAACATCCCCTTTCTTTACCTTCTTTCTTCTTATATCGTCGCTATCTGACATCTTTTACTTTGGTTTTTATCTAATCCGAGCTATCTGATCTGAGCCAGCAGCTATCTAAGCTGCAGCGTAGCTGGCCTGTGCGCCGCCGCAGAGGTCTATATATATAAGGGCTTAAGAATCTTGGTTTAGAAACTTAAGGTTAGGTATCTATATAAAGGAACTAATAGGCAGTTCCTTCGTCGTCTGCTGCTGTACAATTTGTACCTACGAAGCTAAGCTAGCAATTTCCCTCTATATAGGGGTGCAAGGTTTACACTCTGTATAGAGGATCGGGAGTTTCCCTCTATATAGTAGTGTAGAGTTTTCCCTCCGTTTAGAGGGGCGGCAATTCCCCTCTGTATAGGGCTATAGGATTCTCCCTCTATATAGGAGTAGGGTCATATTAGTAATTCCTTACAGAGGGTAGGGTCGTGCTGGCGCTGCTAAGTCGCAGTCCTTAGGGCGACGGCTGGCTTAGGTCCAGGACCTAGGCTGGGCAGCGCCCCCTAACAATACCCCCCTCCCTTCTCGTAGTGCCTCTTCTATACGGCGGCGTGTCGTATACCCTTAGCTCCTAGTGTTCCTTTCGTAGGTCGCGACCCTATCTCCGTCCGGTTGTCTATATAGCTGTTGCTCGTTGCCTACTAGGTCGTAGTTGCCTCCTTGCTCTCTTTTTATACAGTTGTAGCAGCTGCTCTAGTTGCTATTGCCTCCTATAGCAGGCAGCTACTCCCTAAATATCAAGCCTCTCCTTCTCTTTCCCTTCTCTCCTTCTCTTCTATTCCCTGCCTACTACCCCCTCTTCTACGCCGTCTACTGTCCACTACCGTCCACCGTCCACTGTCTACTACTAATGTCCACCGCTACTAGCTACTACTACTAGTTACTACTACTAGCTACTACCGTTATGCTACGCACCCTGTCCAGCTGTTCCCGCTGTAGTTCTCTCGTAGTTGCTAGCTCTTCTCTTGTAGTTCCTGGCTCTTCTTCCGCCCGTCCGGCTAGTGTCCCCTCCTATTTTTACCTCTAGTAGTAGAATGCCTAGTTCGACTAGCAGCTTCGCTTCTGGTTCGTACAGGTCCCTATCTTCTGTACAGTCTAAGCTAACGTCCTAGATGCTATACTAACGAGCAGCAGGACGCGGCCGAGCTACCCTTCTACGTCTTCTAGTGTAACCCTGCCTAGGTTATACCTTAGCAGGTCGCTATAGCCTGTGCGTCGTACGTTAATACTATCCTTATTGCTACTTGGGGCCAGCTCTACGCCCCTTGCCCTAATTTCTCCCTAAGGCTTACTTGGTCTATACCGCCTCCCTAGCTTCTAGGCTAGGGTCTGCGCCTTGTGCAAGTAGAAGGATAGCTCCCTCTACTGCACCTACCGCTGTCTGGAGGAGGTGCGTAGGGGTAGGGGGGTGCCTCTGCTCCCTAGGGCTAGCCTAGGTAGGGGTCCTGCTATGCAGGAGGTAATTAAGATTTCAGATAAGGAGTCGGCCGCCCTGGTCCTACGGGGTAGTGGCTAGTAAGCTACCCCCCCCCCCCCCCCCCCCTAGGTAGTATAAGGAATTTTCGGACGGTTTTGCTCTTATCCCCCTCTTATTTCTACCTATCTGTTACAGTCAACAGATGTGAAACGGAAAACACAGTTACCAGATGTAAAACGGAAAACAACAGCATCTAGGACCCAACTAGAACTGTTAAGATTTACAGACTACAGGCCAACAACCACTAGATAGAAGAAGACTCCAAGAGAGTAAAAGGCGAATTATCTCGCGATGCAAACACTTCTAGCTTAGTTCTGAAACCTTTGGAAAAAGCGGGTCTAGGAAATAAATTTGTTTGCAGAATAAAGAAACAGAGTTTAATAAGAAAGCTACAAGTAAACACTTAGCAAACAACTAGCTAGGGCAGGGGGATATAAGAACCTGCTGCCGCCCCCCTGATCTTTCTCTTCTTCTTGTTTATAGCTTGTCTTGTGCATTAATTCAGCTTTTATACCTTAGACTCCAGCCCTCCCCTTCTTTACTTAGTTTTTACATCCCTTACTTTAGACTTTAGCCTCCCCCTCTAATATTAACTTTTACATCCCTTCTTTTAGACTTTGTTTTATCCAACTCCTCTTACTTACTTCGACTTTTACATCAACCTCTTCCGACCTCTTAGCTCCCCCCTTAACATTACGAGCTATTAACCAAACACCAGACTATTAACATAGTCTTCTACACCCTACGAGAAGAGGTCCCCTTTAAAGGATACTTACAACTAGACCTATTAGCAGAAGGAATTATTAACCTAATAAATAACGATCCTAACCTTGCCCTCTGAGTCTTTTTTACAGCAACGAACATTATCCGTACAGGCATTGAACAAGTAAAGGAACTTAACCAACACATTAATAGCCTAGAAGCAATGCTATTAGATAGCAAGGATTAGGTATAAGAGATAGAACGAAAGATTGCTAATCTTACAATTAAGAAAGCTTAGACATAAGGACAATTGCAGGAAGCTCTGAACCTAAGGACACAGAACACTACTAGAGAACCTACTAGTAAGAGAGTAGCTAGCCTAGAACTATTCTATAGAGACAAGGACAAGTTTAATAAATTTCGACTACGATTGTTGATTAAGCTCTTAGCTAACGCGGACTACTTCCTAAACGAACAACAGAAGGTCTCGTATGCGTTCTCTCTCCTTACTAGCAAGGTACTGTAACAGGTCTTACACTGGTTTAACCTAAAGACACTATAAGTCACTTGTCCTAACGTTACTACCTTGCCTACTGCTCTCGACTCGGCCTTTAGTAACCTATACCGCAAGTCTACGGCCTAGCAGCTAATCCAAACCCTTAAGCAAACCAACAAGCTATTCTCTAACTACTACGCACAATTCTTACAGGAAATCGGATACTGCGAATACGACACAGAAGCCTAAAAGTCGGCTTTGGTTGCTAGTCTAAGCACTGAACTTCTTACTAAACTAGAGGACTAAGAGCACGAATCTTTGTTATTCTACGAACTAGTTACCCTCTGCCAATGCCTCGACAGTCGTCGAAACCTGTTCTTAAACATTATAAAGGTACGCAGCAACCTACTTAATAACTGTATAAGCTAGCGTCCGGTTACGACTCTTCCTATCTTTACCTAAAACCAACCTAATCCTCCCTTAGCCCTACGACTTCCTCCTGTTAACAGCGAACCTATAGACCTTAGTTTAGCTAAGCTTTAAGACGGTCGACTTACACAAGAAGAAAAGCAGCGTCGCTGCAACTAACGCCTCTGCATATATTGTAGGGAGCTAAACTACATCGTAATTAACTGCCTAACTCTAGTCAATCGCTGCAACAAGGCAGGCACCCCTCTCGGATTCTCTGCAGCCGCCCTAGCACTAAAGGACAACAGCAAAGACTAGGGAAACGCTTAGGCCTGTTAACAAGACGCCTAACAGGCAAGCATTTAGATCGACATCGTGCAATCTCTTCTTCTGCAGTGCAATTCTGTACTAAGGCAGAGGATAAGTTAACTTGTCCTCCCTTTGTAGTTACAGCAAATATCTACACTAAGAAGAATTCTATATACTTAGTACTTACGATAATCGACTGCGGCGTAACTGGCAAGAGTTTTATTAACCCTGGACTTGTTAACTCCTTAGGAATTCCTACTTAGAACTTGAAATACCCCAGACCCTTAAAGATGTTTAACGGTAGCGAGGCCTCTGTAGGAGGTATAACTCAGATTGCCTACGTCAAATTTCAACTTAGGAACAACTACGAAGAACACCTCTCTTGCTTTGTTACACCTCTACCTAACTAGAAAATAATCCTAGGATTGCCTTAGCTAAAGCGCTACAACCTACAGATTAACTAGGACACTAGAAGCCTCGACATAAACTTAGAACACTGCCGAAACTATTGCTACACTTTAACTTAGCTTACTCCTGCGAACAGCACAAAAGATTCGATCCTCTAAGTATCTGCAGCTGCTTTCTATACAGCTGCAAAGGAAAAAGGAGCTTAAATCTTTGCTGCGTTAATAGAAGACATCGAGAAAGCCCTTGCTAAGTTCGACGAAAACCGAGAAGCTACTAATCTAGAGACAAAAGTACCAACAGAATACTACGACTTCCTTAGTATATAGTTAGTTAAAGAAGCTGACAAGCTCCCTCCTTACCGACCTTACGATTACAAGATTTAACTAGAAGAAGGTTAGACACCCCCTTTTGGACCTCTCTACTAAATAGCTACCGCAGGGTCGGCGGCGCTGGCACGCTACGGCGTCGGCGAGCTTCCTGCCGCCCTGCCGGTAGGTAGTGGCCGCGTCGAAGACCTCCCCGAGGCGACCGTTACGATCGTCTTTATTAGCTTCTGCGCCAGTGGAGCGGACGCGGCTTTCTTCTTCTTTCTTCCGCATTGTCGACATTAGAGCCACGCTGGTTTCGGCTTTTCCGGGTTCTGTACGTAGAACTCTCTTAGCAGCTCCGCCAAGTTCGGGAGGTTCTCGATCGGATACTATTTGTAGTCTTCCGGCCACCCCTTCTACGAGATCCTCGCTTTGATAGACCCCCTTATCTTCTTTACGTCTATTACATCTTCTACCTCCTACTCTTCTTCCTTACTGTCTATCTCGATAGGCAGGGGTTTGGCGAACCCCTGTTCCGGTAGGCCGTCTTTAGGGTCTAAGCTTAACAGGTCCGAATAGAAGACATTGTAGATCCGGAACGATTTCGGTAGCTAGAGCCGATAAGTTACTGGCGACCTCTTTTCCACTATTGTGAACGGACCTACGTAGCGTAGATTAAGCTTGGCGTTGCCTTTTAGCCTTAGGTTCCGCGTATTAAGCTACACCTTTTAACCTTCCTCGAATTCTATCGGCGACCGCTTTCTATTAGTTCGAGTTACTATCTTCTTCTAAGCCGATTCTATCGCTTCTTTCGCTACTTTGGTCGCTTCTTCTATCTAAGATTGGAGCGCTTCCGCCGCTGCGGCAGCGACTCTCTTTAACGACGTAGTAGTGGAAAGCTCCAGCGAGCTAGCGTCGCTTAGCAGAAAGAAGCTCAGCCTTAGAAGATAACCATAGGTTATCTTAAACGGCGCTAGCGACGTTGCTTCCAATCGTGCCAAGTTGGCGCAGAATTCAGCTATCGGCAACACCTCTACCTACTTTTCTTAATAATGGCTGCAGAAGGTTCGCAGATATCGCTCTATCTCGCGATTAGCCACTTTAGACTAACTGTCAGTTTAAGGGTAAGCGGCGGTGCTAAGCTTTCTACGAATTCCGAGAGCTTAGTTAATGGCTTTCTATACGTCGGCAGTGAATTGAGGACCCCTATCCGTAGTAATAGTGTCCAGCAGGCTATAGTGCTTCTATATGTGTTGAATCAACATCCGCGCTGTCTCTTCTGCAGCTGTTCCTTCGTCTCTTGCTCAGCAGGGGATGAAATAGCGTTCCTTGCTTAGTCGGTCCACTACGTTCAGCGTAGCGTTATATCTATCGGAGTCCGGCAGGCCGGTTACAAAGTCTATCGTAATGTGTTGCCACAGTTTCTCGGGGATTGGAAGTGGCTCCAGCAGACCGGCCGGAAGACCGTAACGTAGCTTCGCGGCCCGGTACGCGTAGCAATTGGCGATAAATCGGTAGATCCGTTCGTAGATCTGCGGAAACCAGTGGATTGTCCTTATAGCTTCTATCGTCTTCTTCGAGCCGGCGTAACTAACGTCCTTAGAGCTATAGACCAATTGGATGACCTCCGTAACCAGTTCTTCCAGAACTATCAGCTTTCCTAAGCCGGTTTTGCCTAGCTTCTGCTGCTAATTAAGCTGCTCTACCTTTTCGTAGAGAGTCTCTTCCTTAGGGGCCGGTTCTACTGCGCAGACCCCTATCTCTTTCAACACCTCTGCGTCTACTATCCGCTCGTTTAACACCTTCTGGAACATGTTCGGATCTTCTTTTGCTCGGCTGGTCTTTCCTTCCCTTCTCGTTAGTGCGTTAGCCTTTCCGTTTTGAGCTCCTAGTTAATAGGTAATCTTAAAGTCGAACCCGGATAAGTAGGCAGCCTACCGTGCTTAACGTCGTAAGAGCTTCTGTGTCTTTATAAAGTAGGTCAGCGACTGGTGGTCCATAAGGACCTGGACCGTGCTCTTTCTAGCTATAAGCTCTGGCTTCCACTCCTTAAATGCCTGTAGAATAGCCAGCAGTTCTTTATTATAGATAGCGTAGTTCCGCTTAGCTTCTCTTATAGATTTGCTGAAGAAGGCTACCAGGTGGAGGGTCTCGCCATCGTTAGCGTATTGAGAAAGGACCCCTGCCGTCACTGTGTCGGAAGCGTCCGTTTCTATATAGATTATCTTTTCCGGTCGGAAGTGTGCCAGGACCGGCGCTGAAGCCACTGCTTCTTTCAGCCGGTTAAAGGCTTCCGTGCACTTCTTATTCTATAGGCCGGCGGCCTCTTTCTTTAACGCTTCGTTTAAGGGTCTCGCTATCCTGCTAAAGTCCTTAATAAACCGTTGATAGTAGCTGCAGAATCCGAGAAACGCCCTAATCTGTATAGTGTTTCCGGATTTCGGCTGCCTCTATTCCGCAACGGCGGCGACCTTTAATAGGTCTATACGAATTCCGTCTCTCCTAACGATAAGACCGAGATACTTAACCTCGGTTTAATAGAACTTGCTCTTCTTTGTGTTCGCGTTTAATCCGACCTCGCAGAGTCTCTTTAGCACCCTCTCGACGTAGTCTGTGTGCTGATCTCTCGTTCCGTCCGTATAGATAAGAATGTCGTCCAAATAGATAGACACGAACCGCTCTAGCATGTCTATAAAAGTGTGGTTTATAAAGCGTTGCTACACTGCCGGCGCGTTGGTAAGTCCAAAAGGCATTACCAACCACTTGAAATTGCCTATGCGCGTAGCAAACGTCGTAAGATCTTCCGTCTGCCCTTCTTCGTTCCTTAGTCGGTAGAACGCCTGTCGAATGTCCAGTTTGCTAAACTATTTAGCTTTAGCCACTTGTTGTATAGTCTCGTCGATTAGCAGCAGCGGGTACACGTCTCTCTTAGTAACCTCGTTAAGGTCTCGATAGTCTACGCAGAGTCGCAGACCACCCCCTGGTTTCCTTACGAAAAGAATCGGTAACGCATATTCGGCAGAACTTAGCGTAATAAACTTCTTTGCCAGATTTTTGCAAACGAACACCTTTACCTAGTCTAGTTCCGCCGGCGACAGTCGTCTTAGGGGCTCGGTTCTCGGCAGCCTAGCTCCTTCTTTTAGCCGGATCTTGTTGTTATATTCCGGTCGGTAGAGTGGCAAGAGGTTGGAGTCTGCCTCTAAGAACACGTTAGCGTAACTATAGAGCTCGTTTGGCAGCACCTCTAGTAGGTCCACTTCTTCTTCCGCTATTGTCTTCCTGTAGTCTTCTATGTCTTTTATCGAGATAGCGTAGATCTCGTTGCTTAGTGACTTCGCGAGGGTCGTTATAGCTTCTGAACTTATTATTCTGACGGTGACTAGGGATTCGGAACGATCGGACGGAGCCTCTTTCGCGGACTCCGTAGCTTTCGGCTCGGCGGCGGCGGTGGCGGTAGCGGCAGTTCCGATAGTCCCTGCTCCGCTATCTAGGGTTTTGAATCCTATCGTGCCTTTATCTATGTTAATAATAGTCTTCTGGTTCTTTATCTATTTCTGCCCTATAATGATGTCGAACCTTCCGAGATCCATAATCCGGAACGTTGCTTCCGTAGTTCGACCGGCTGGTGTGGTCCTTAATAGCACGTAGTGCATAACGTTTTCCGTGTCTTGTCCGTTATACGCCAAAATCCTCGTCGGCGACGCTATCTCTACCAGATAGCCGTATCCCTTCGTTAGTTTCTGAACCAGTCGGTGGTGGATCGCCGCGCCGATAAGAGCTCCGGTGTCGAAAAAGGCTTTTAGCTAAAGTGGTTTGCTCGATCTGTTAAGGGAGTGGACAGTAATTAGAAGGATAATAGCTGTTTCCGTGTTCACTTCTACTGCCGCCGAGAGCAGGTCGCTGCAGCTGTTAATGCTTTCTTCTCGTGGCGATTCGCTTCGATTTGGTGCCCTATTGTCAATGCTAGGTAGGGGGCCTATCCGTCCAGCTGGTCTTTTCCTATAATTCTTAACTGCACCCCGCTATCTACGCTGTTAGTGTCGTTCGGAGCCGGCTCTATAGCTTGTATAGTCTTTCTTAGTAGCTGCGGCTGCAGCTGCTTTATAACATAATACTCCTGCTTCTGCTTATCCGATGCTTAGCATCTCGTAGCGATGTGGCCAGGCTTGCTACACGCGTAGCAGGTGGGGACGAATAACGAGCGCTGCGAATTAAATAGCTGCTGGGGGCGTTGTCGGTATAGGACGGGGGCTCTGGTTCCCTGCAGCGACGGCTTCTGAGTCGATTCGCGTAATTTCGCGTAAGCGCTCAAGTTTCTCGCTGTAACTCTCGCTTGGTGCACGAAGCTCTCAAGGTCTTCGTCTTCTACAGACGCTATAGCGGCGGCCAGTTCAGGGTTTAGCTTCTGCCTTAGTAGGTGGAGCTGCTTATCTTCCGCTACTCTCGCTCGAATGGCATACTTCCTAAACAATCTATAGAATTCCTCGAACGTCTGCCGGTTCTGGTTGATCTTGTCCAACTGCTTACAGGCTGTCTTCTTCCGGAACGGGTCTCTGAAGCGTTGATCTAGCGCTTTAATCGCTTCCTTAGCGGTTACCTCTTCTAGGTCCGCTACTAGCGAAAAAGCTTTACCTTCTAATCGCGATTCTAGGTATGCCAATCTATCTTCTTCGCTGCTCGATGCGTAGTCGCGGCTTATCTTATTCTTGATCTTCTTCTTAAATGCCTCCTACGCTTTAGGGTCTCCGCTACTGAAGGCAGGTAGGTCCGGCAGTAGCGTTATCGTAGTGCTACCTTGACTGTAGGCCGCCGGTAAGGCGGTCTCTACTTGCTCTTCTCGATATAGTAGCGGCGACTTTGCTGCTTCTATATTAGCTATTTGATGCTTTAGCGCCTTTAGCTGCGCCAGTCAATTCGCCGCCTGGTTTTCCAGCATATCTATAATAGTCTCGGCCGATTCCTTCTCGGCTCTTACTGTCTCTACTTCCTCTCTTAGCTGTCTGTTCTCTTCTAGCGTTCTGTAGAACAGCGTCTTAATAAGGTCTATACTATCGTAGACCTTTCCTATCCTATTCTTGTATATATAGTCCTTAAGTTCCTCGAGCGTGCAGTTGTGGATTTTCTTGTATTCGCCTATTCGTTCCTTAATCTCTGCGGTCTCTTCTGCTGTAAAACCGCTAATAATAATCTTATTATTAATGACACTAGAGCGCCTACTCGCTCTGTTAGTCTTTCTCTTTCCGCGGCGGCCTGTTACGCCGCTCTCTACCGCTAAGAAGCCTTCTATCTTCTTACAGTGCCTTGGGGGTTGTTGTTTTAGTGTGTGTATACGCGTGCGTTATTTGAGCGTCCGGATAGTTCGACGGGCCCTTTTGCGCAGCGCGGGGTTTGGTGTAGTGAGTGAGTTTAATGATACGGATGTAGAGGGCTGGAAGGTGCTGGAAGGTAGCAGGCTTGGCAGGGCCAGGCTTGGCAGCTGCACACTTAAATACCGCACCTCCGCTTGTACGTAGATTCTTCCCTCTCTAGCCTTAGATATAGTTATTAAAGACGGGTATCAACCTAGAGTCTACCTTAGTCGGATTATTATATCTAAGGCTTACTCTAACACCCAACCTGCACTACGCGAAAGAGCCCGTCGAATTATATCTGGGTACTCGATTAACGTACGTGCAACCGACAACCTAGAGTGTGTACTGTATATGTACTGTAAGGGGCTTAAGGGTCTTGGTTTAGAAACTTGAGGTCGGGTATCTATATAAAGGAACTGATAGGCAGTTCCTTCGTCGTCTGCTCTATACGATTTGTACCTACGAAGCTAAGCTAGCAATTTCCCCTTTGTGCAGGGGTGCAAGTTTCACCCTCCGTACAGAGGATCGGGAGTTACCTCCTCTGTACGGTAGTGCAGGGTTTTTTCCCTAATCTAAGGGGCAGTAGCTCCCCTTTATATAGGACTGTAGTGTTCTCCCTCTGTACAGGAGTAGGGTGCTATCGGCAGCTCCGTATAGAGGGTAGGGTCGTGCTGGCGCCGCTAAGTCGCAGTCCTTAGGGCAACGGTCGGCTTAGGTCGGGTTTAGGACCTGGGCTAGGCGGTGTCCCTTAACAATACCCCCCCCCCCCTTCCCTTCTTATAGCGCTTCTTCTATACGGCGGCGTGCTTAAATCACCTAGCTCCTACTGTTCCCTTAGCAGGTCGCAGCTTCCTATTTCGTTCGGTCGTCCGAGTCGTCGTCCCTCGTCGCTTCCCCTAGGTCGCGGTTGCCTCTTGCTATTTTACCTGTCTGTAGCAGCTGCCCTGCTTGCTATTCCCCTATAGTAAGTAGTTAGCTTAAGCCTTCTCCCCTCTCTTCCCTTCTCCCTTCTCTTCTCCCTGTACACCGTCTACTGTCTACTACTATCTACTACTGTCTACTATCTACTACTACTACTAGCTACTAACTACTACTAACTACTACTAGCTACTATGTCGTCCGCCCTGTCCGGTGGTTCCCTTGTAGTTGCTGGCCCCGCCTCTACCCCTCGTCTAGCTGGGGTCCCCCCCTACTTCTACCTCGTACAGTAGGGCCCTTAACTTAACTAGCAGCTACGCTTCCGGTTTGTACGGATTCTCGTCTTCTGTACGGTCTAAGCTAACGTCTTAGGTGCTATACCCGCAAGCAGCACAATGCAGCCGGGCTCCCCTCCTACGCCTTCTAGTATAACCCTGCCTAGGTTATACCTAAGCAGGTAACTACGGCCCGGCTGTCGTATATTAATGCCCTCCTTATCGCTACCTAGGGCCAGCTCTGCGCCCCCTGCCCTAACTCCCCCTAGCCCTTACTTAGTCTATACCGCCTCCTAGGCTTCTAGGCTAGGGTATGTGCCTCGTATAAGTAGAAGGATAGTGTTAGGGGGCGCCGCCCGGCCCAGGTCCTGAACCCGACCTAAGCCGACCGTCGCTCTAAGGACTGCGACTTAGCGGCGCCAGCACGACCCTACCCTCCGTACGGAGCAACCGACAGGACCCTACCTCTATATGGAGGGAGAACACTACGGTCCTGCTTAAAGGGAAGCTACCGCCCCTCGGATTAGGGGGGGGGGTGGAAACCCGGCACTACCGTACGGAGGAGGTAACTCCCGATCCTCCGTACAGAGGGTGAACCTTGCACCCCGGCATAAAGGGGAAATTGCTAGCTTGGCTTCGTAGGTACAAATCGTACAGAGCAGACGTCGAAGGAACTGCCTATCAGTTCCTTTATGTAGATACCTAACCTTAAGTTTCTGGACCAAGATCCTTAGGCCCCTTATATTAGGAACTGATCTTACTGTCGGTAACCGCGGTAACAAAACAAAGATAGACGGCGACATCCCTATAGAACCTACGGCTATAGAGGGACATATGCACCGCGTATACGAGGAGCTGCTGGAAGGCAAGAGGCAGCTCGAGCAACAAGTAAGCTACTAGGCCGCAATGATTTCCCAACAGGAACAGGAGCTACGACAGCTTAGGGCGTCCGATCGCGATTCGACCCCTACGACGACGACGAACACAATAACCTACACCTCGACCCCTAGGAACAAACTCCCCGACGTTTCTACGTACGACGGTAAGGCTCCGGCCGAGTACCCCTCCTAGGCGGCCCAGATGCGCTCCAAGCTCCTAGTCGACTTAGGAGCCTACCTAACCGAGCTAGACAAGGTAGTTTACCTCTTTAGGAGGTTAAAGGGCAGGGCGGCAGCACGAATTCTGCCGTACTATAAGACGGCTATTGCCAACCCGGCAATAGCTACGACGACGATGCTCTAGGCAGCTCTAGACAAGAGCTACAAGGACCCGGACCGCGAGAGCCGAGCACTCCTACGGGTTAACACGATGAAACAAGGGCGCAAGACCGTACGAGAATTCCTCGCGGAATTTGACCAGACTTTAGCAGAAGCAGGGGGTCTCCAATAGGAGGACAGGATAAAGATTACCTCTTTAGAGGTAGGCCTCTCTAAGGAGATTATAACGGGGCTGGTAGGCGTAATGCGACCAGCTACGTACGAGGGATTTTGCGACCTCCTTAGGATAGTCGATAACCAGCAACGCAGGCTGGGGCGGATAGGCCGCGCTTAGGAGATAAGACAACCCCCCCAGCGACAGACGGACGCTATAGACTGGGAACCGACGACGACGAGGGTGGCGGCAGCAGCTACCGTACGGCCAAGGACCGCCGCTAAAAAGGCGCAATAGGTAGACGCAGCTACCCTTAACAAGAGACAAGCAGAAGGGAGCTGCTACCGGTGTAGCAAGATAGGCCACACTGTACGGAATTGCAGGCTTCTGCTAGCAGAGAGACCTGGGGGAAGACCGACCACTACGAGAGTGGCAACTGCAGCGCCTTAACGAGAAGATTAGGTGTCCTACTCAGACGACGACGAGTCGGGAAAAGAGTAGCCTCTAAGCGAAGACTCTGCTAGAGGCGGGTGCGAGATAGACTGCTAAATCAAAGCTTTACTTAGCTATCTTTCAAGAGCAACTACATAACGACGACGCCGTTCATCGTATAACCGACGTTGAACGGGTCCGCAACGGCGCGGACATTGATTAACACAGGATGCCTGGTATATAGAGTAATTAGCAAAGACTTCGTACAGAGACATCGGATTGAGATAACCCCTACAGTACCTGTACGCATGCTGGGCATTACCGGGCGAGGACCGGACATTACCTATATAGTGAAAGTAACAATAGAGGTACAGGGACACTACGAGCAAGACTTATACCTCTACGTCGTACAGGACAGGTTAGGTTATAACCTAATACTGGGAAAGCCTTAGATAGAGCGCTAGAGGGGCAAGCTGGACGTCGGACGAGGACGGCTATACCTAGCAGCAACGAAGCGGAGAATCCGGGACTAGGGGAGGTTCCTGCAAGGTAGCAATGCTAGGGCCGAAATTAACACAGCAACGGCGGACATTAAGAAGGCATTAGCGCCTAAGGAAGCGACAAATCCCTGTACGAAGCTCCTAAAAGAGTATGTTAGGTACCTGGACCTCTTTGAACCAAAGTTAGCCTCGAAGCTGCCGCTATACCGAGGGGAAGGGATTGACTATAACATCTAGCTAGAACCCCGTCCGGATAGGAGGCTGCCAGAGGTACCGTACGGACCACTGTACGGAATGTCCTCTAGAGAACTCCTAGTACTGCGCAAGACGCTGGACGACCTGCTTGCCAAAGGGTTCATTCGGGCCAGTACGTCGTCCGCGGGAGCCCTAGTACTGTTTGTCTACAAGGAGGGGAAAGCTAGACTGCGTTTCTACGTAGACTACAGAGGCATTAACGCGATTACTAAGAAGGACCGGTACCCCCTACCCCTTATTAAGGAGACCCTCGGACGGATCAGCAAGGCGAAGTAGTTTACTAAGCTTAACGTAGTCTCGGCCTTCTACAAGATACGGATCAAGGAAGGCTGTAAATAGATAACTGCCTTCTGTACGAGATACGGTCTTTTTAAGTAGCTAGTTACCTCCTTTAGCCTTGCCAATGCACCAGCAACCTTCTAAAGGTACATTAACAAGTCCCTGCAAGGGTTACTGGACGACATCTGCTCGGTATACCTCGACGACACCCTGGTTTTTACAGACGGCACCTACGCGGACTACGTACGGGATGTTAAGAAGGTGCTGGACCGTCTGCAGTAGGCGGGCTTGTACCTCGACATCGACAAATGCGAATTCGGTGTCCAACGTACGAAATACCTAGGTTTTATTATCGAGGCAGGGAAAGGTATTAGTATAGATAGGAAGAAGATTGATGCCATTAAGCTATAGAAGCCGCCTACGAACGTTAAGGGCGTACGGGAATTCCTTGGGTTCGCCAACTTCTACCGCCAGTTTATACAGAACTACTCGGAGATCGTACGCCCCCTAGTTAAGCTGACGCACAAAGACAAGCAGTTCAAATAGTCGGACGAATGCGATAAGAGCTTCGACAAGCTAAAGGAGCTCTTTACTACAGGACCAACGCTCGCCGCCTTTAACCTAGAGCGTACGACAATACTGGAAACCGACTCCTCGGGGTACTGCATTAGGGGTATCCTGTTACAGGTAGGCTCGGACGGACTCCTACACCTATATGCGTATTTCTCCAAGAAGAACTCCCCAGCTAAGTGCAACTACCCTATCTACGACAAAGAGTTGCTAGCAGTCGTACAGTATTGCAAAGCCTGGGATAGGGAACTCCGCTCGGTGCCTAAGTTCCTCGCCCTAACGGACTACAAGAACTTAGAATACTTTACTTAACCCTAGAAGCTGTCTAAGAGGCACGTACGATAGGCAATGTACCTAAGCCGGTTTAACATAAGACTCCAGTACCGCAAGGGTAAGGACAACAGCAGGGCCGACGCACTGTCTAGACGGGACCAGGACATGCTAACGACGTACGAGGACGACCGGCTGAAGTCGCGGACATTCCAGATGTTTAAGGGAGAGCCAGGCGGGGAGACTATCCGCCTAGCAGCGACACATCTATAGGAACCCCGACTACAAACATAGGAAGAGGCAGTAGAGAAGGACGAGGTATACCGAGGGGCCTGTACGGCGATCTAGGGGGGGCAACGGAAGCTCCTAGCCGAGCTCTACCTTAAGGTGTCGACAGCCGAATGCTCAGTAGACGAGGAGAACAACCTGAAGTTCAGAAATCGGATATAGGTCCCAGCGGACGAGAAGCTCCGTACGAGCTTAATACAACGGGCACATAACTCTATAGCTACTGGGCACCCAGGGCGCGAGGAGACGTACAGCATTATCGCCCGGGACTATTACTGGCCGGCGATAGCGAAGGACATTCGCAGGTTCGTACAGAACTGCGATATATGCGGACGGACGAAGCCCTAGCGTAAGCTAAAGCATAGGCTGCTAAAGCCCTTGCCGATACTGGACCGACCCTAGCAAGATCTGACCGTAGACTTCATTACGGACCTCCCTAAGAGCGACAGACAGCGAAACATTATAGTAGTTACGGACAAGTTAACGAAGGGGGTAATACTAGAGGGGATAGACACTATTACAGCCGAGGACACCGCCTAGGCCTTTATCCGGACGACGTTCAGCAAGTACGGTTTCCCTAGGTCAATTATATTAGACCGGGGGTCACAGTTTACGAGCTAGCTCTAGGTACGGATCTGCCAGTTACTAAAGGTAGAGCGTCGCCTGTCCACCGCATAGCACCCGCAGACGGACAGGGCGATAGAGAGGGCCAATTCAACCTTGGAAGCGTACCTCCGAGCATACGTCGACTATAACCAGACGAACTGGAACCGCCTTCTCCTAATAGCGGAGCTGGCTATTAACAGCCGTACGGCCGATGCTACAGGACTGTCCCCCTTCTTTACGACCTATAGATACGACCATTCCCTGCTCCTACTGACCCCAAGTAGCAACACCCTGCGCCCTGTACGATCCCTAATCCAACAAGGAGAGGCCATCGTACAGACGATTACGAACGCCTACTAATAGGCAAAGGCGAGCCTGGCCCTAGCCTAGCAGAACGCAGAAGAGCAGGCCAACAAGGGACGACAGGCTGCACTAAGGTACGAGGCAGGGGATAAGGTCTGGCTAAACTAGCGGAACATCCGTACGGACTAGCCGAGCAAGAAGTTAGATTAGAGGAACAGGAAGTTTACAGTAATCCGGCCGGTAGGGACACACGCCGTACGACTAAACACGCCCCTAGGGATTTATCCAGTCTTCTACGTAGACCTCGTACGACCAGCGAGCACGGACCCCCTGCCGCATTAGACGACCGACGACGCGCGCCCACCCGCAATTATAACTGAGGGCCAAGAAGAGTATAAGGTAGAAGGGATCCTTAAGAGTCGGAGGAAGCGGGGGAAGGCAGAGTACTTAGTAAAATAGAGAGGATAGGCAGAGCCTATATAGGAACCGTACGAGGCCCTGCAAGACACAACCGCACTGGACAGATAGGAGGAGGACCATTCCCCTGCCTAGCTACAGTAACACTGCGCCGTACGGCGGAAGGAGGCACGATCTACCCTAAGGACAGGGTAGCTGCAGACAAACCTAGGTTGTTAAAGGATCGAATACTACGACGTAGGACGCTACAGTACCCTACTAACACAACTTCGTACGACACTGTACGAGATAAGGGCTGGAGGGAAGGAACAGCCAAGGGACAAATAGGAGGGGAAGTGGAAATAAGAAGAGCTAGGAAGGACACTGTCCGAAATTTCTTACACTACCTAAGGGGGGGGTGGCTTACTTACCCCCCACCACCCCCCCCCCCCCCCCCCCCCCCCCCAGGGACCAGAACACCCTACTTATCATCTGAGATTTCCACTACCTTAGACCCGGCCGGCCCCCCCCCCCCTACTAGGGCCACCCCCAGGGAGCAGAGGCACCCCCCTACCCCTACTAGGGCCAGCCCCAGGGAGCAGAGGCACCCCCCCCACCCCTACGTACCTCCCCCGGACGGCGGAAGGGGCAGTAGAGGGAGCTATCCTTCCACTTGCACAAGGCACACACCCTAGCCTAGAAACCTAGGAGGCGGTATAGGCCAAGTAAGGGCCGGGGGGAGTTAGGGCAGGGGGCATAGGGCTGGCCCCAGGTAGCGATAAGGAGGGCGTTAACGTACGACGGCCGGGCCGTAGCTACCCGATCGGGTGTAACCTGGGCAGGGTTACACTAGAAGGGGTAGAAGGGGAGCCCGGCCGCATCCTGCTGCTCGCAGGTATAGTACCTAAGACGTCAGATTAGACCGTACAGAAGATAAGAATCCGTACGAACCGGAAGAGTAGCTGCTAGTCAAGCTAGGGGCCCTACTGTACGTAGTTAAAGTAGGGGGGGACCCCGGCCGGACGAGGGGGAGGGGCAGGGCCAGCAGCGACGAGGGGACCAGACAGGGCGGACATAGTAGCTAGTAGTAGTTAGTTAGTAGTAGTGGTTGGTTGGTAGTTAGTAGTTGGTAGCTAGTAGTAGCGGATAGTAGACGGTAGTAGACAGTAGTAGATAGTAGACGTTGTACAGGGAAAAGAGAAAGGGGAAGGGAAGAGAAGGGAGAAGGCTTAGGCTAACTGCCTGCTATAGTAGGAATGGCAAGCAAGGCAGCTGCTGTAGATAGGTAAAATAGCAAGAGGTAACTACAACCTAGGGGAAGTGACGAGGGACGACGACTCGGACGACTGGACGAAATAGGAAGCTACAACCTGCCAAAGGAACAGCAGGAGCTGGGTGGTTTGGACACGCCGCTGTACGGACGAAGCACTACGAGAAAGGGAAAGGGGGGGGGGTATTGTTAGGGGGCGCCGCCCGGCCCAGGTCCTGAACCCGACCTAAGCCGACCGTCGCCCTAAGGACTGCGACTTAGCGGCGCCAGCACGACCCTACCCTCTGTACGGAGCAACCGACAGGACCCTACCTCCGTACAGAGGGAGAACACTACAGTCCTGCTTAAAGGGAAGCTACCGCCCCTCGGATTAGGGGGGGGGGTGGAAACCCGGCACTACTGTACGGAGGAGGTAACTCCCGATCCTCTATACGGAGGGTGAACCTTGCACCCTGGCACAAAGGGGAAATTGCTAGCTTAGCTTCGTAGGTACAAATCGTACAGAGCAGACGTCGAAGGAACTGCCTATTAGTTCCTTTATATAGATACCTAACCTTAAGTTTCTGGACCAAGATCCTTGGGCCCCTTACAGATAGCTCCCTCTACTGCCCCTTCCGCTGTCCGGGGGAGGCACGTAGGGGTAGGGGGGTGCCTCTGCTCCTTAGGGCTGGTCCTAGTAGGGGTGGGGGCCCGGCAGGGCCTGAGGTAGTGGAGATCTCAGATAATAAGCCGGCTGCTCCGGCCCCTAGGGGTAGTGGCTAGTGAGCTACCCCCCCCCCTAGATAGTGTAAGAAATTTCGGACGGTTTTCTCTTAGCCTATCCTATTTCTTCTCCCCCTCCTATTTGTCCCTTAGCTGTTCCTTTCTTCTTGCCCTTATCTTGTATAGTGTCGTACGATGTTGTGTTAGCAGGGCCCTGTAGTGTCCTACGTCGTAGTTCTCGATCCTTTAACAACCTAGGTCTGCCTGCAGCTACCCTGTCCTTAGGGTAGATCGTGCCTCCTTCCGCTATATAGCGCAGTATTACTGTAACTAGGCAGGGGGATGGTTCTTCTCCTATCTGTCTAGTGCAGTTGTGTCTTGCAGAGCCTCGTACAGTTCCTATATAGGCTCTGCCTATCCTCTCTATTTTACTAAGTACTCTGTCTTCCCTCGCTTCCTCCGACTCTTAAGGATCCCCTCTACTTTATACTCTTCTTAGCCCTCGGTTATAATTGCAGGTAGGCGCGCGTCGTTAGTCGTCTGGTGCGGTAGGGGGTCCGTGTTCGCCGGTCGTACAAGGTCTACGTAGAAGACTGGATAAATCCCTAGGGGAGTGTTTAGTTATATAGCGTATGTCCCTACTGGCCGGATTACCGTAAACTTCCTGTTCCTCCAATCTAGCTTCTTGCTTAGCCGGTCTATACGGATGTTCCGCTAGTTTAGCCAGACCTTATCCCCTGCCTCGTACCTTAGTGCAGCCTGTCGTCCCTTGTTGGCCTGTTCTTCCGCATTCTGCTAAGCTATAGCTAAGCTCGCCTTTGCCTATTAGTAGGCATTCGTAATCGTCTGTACGATAGCCTCTCCTTACTGGATTGGGGATCGTATAGGGTGCGGGGTATTACTACTTAGAGTCGGTAAGAGCAGGGAGTAGTCGTATCTGTAGGTCGTAAAGAAGGGGGACAGTCCTGTAGTATCGGCTATACGGCTGTTAATAGCTAGCTCTGCTATAGGGAGGAGTCGGTTCTAGTTCGTCTAGTCGTAGTCTACGTACACTTGGAGGTACGCTTCCAAAGTTGAATTGACCCTCTCCGTCGCCCCGTCTGTCTGTAGATACTATATAGTTAATAGGCGACGTTCTACCTTTAGCTACTGGCAGATCCTTGCCTAGAGCTAGCTCGTAAACTGTGTCCCCTAGTCTAATACAATTGACCTAGGGAAACCGTGCTTACTGAACGTCGTCTGTATAAAGGCCTAGGCAGTGTCCTTAGCTGTAATAGAGTCTATTCCCTCTAGTATTACCCCCTTCGTTAACTTGTCCGTAACTACTATAATGTTTTACCGTCCGTCGCTCTTAGGAAGGTCTGTAATAAAGTCTACTGTTAGATCTTGCTAGGGCCGGTCCGGTATCGGCAGGGGCTTCAGCAGCCTATGCTTTAGCTCGCGCTAGGGCTTCGTTCGTCTATATATATCGCAGTTCCGTACGAACCTGCGAATGTCCTTTGCTATCGCCGGCTAGTAGTAGTCCCGGGCAATAATGCTGTACGTCTCCTCGCGCCCTAGGTGCCTGGTAGCTATAGAGTTATACGCCTATTGTATTAAGCTCGTACGGAGCTTCTCGTCTGCTAGGACCTATATCCGATTTCTGAACTTTAGGTTGTTCTCCTCGTCTACTGAACACTTAGCTGTCGACACCTTAAGATAGAGCTCGGCTAGGAGCTTCCGTTGCCCTCCCTAGATCGCCGTACAGGCCCCTCGGTATACCTTGTCCTTTTCTACTGCCTCTTCCTATACTTGCAGTTAGGGTTCCTATAGGTGTATCGCCGCTAGGCGGATAGTCTCCCTGTCTGGCTCCCCCTTAAACATCTAGAATGTCCGTAACTTTAGCCGGTCGTCCTCGTACGTCGTTAGCATATCCTGGCCCTGTCTAGACAGTACATCGGCCCTGCTGTTGTCCTTACCCTTGCGGTACTAGAGTCTTATGTTAAACCGGCTTAGGTACATTGCCTATCGTACGTACCTCTTGGACAGCTTCTAGGGTTAAGTAAAGTATTCTAGGTTCTTGTAGTCCGTTAAGGCGAGGAACTTAGGCACTAAGCAGAGTTCTCTATCCTAGGCTTCGCAACACTGTACGACTGCTAGCAACTCTTTGTCGTAGATAGGGTAGTTGCACTCGGCTAGGGAGTTCTTCTTAGAGAAGTACGCGTATAGGTGTAGGAGTCCGTCCGAGCCTACCTATAATAGGATACCCCTAATGCAGTACCCTAAGGAGTCAGTTTCTAGTATTGTCGTACGCTCTAGGTTAAAGGCGGCGAGCGTTGGTCCTATAGTAAAGAGCTCCTTTAGCTTATCGAAGCTCCTATTACATTCGTCCATCTATTTGAACTGCTTGTCTTTGTGCGTTAGCTTAACTAGGAGGCGTACGATCTCCGAGTAGCTCTGTATAAACTAGCAGTAGAAGTTGGCAAACCCAAGAAATTCCTGTACGTCCTTAACGTTCGTAGGTAGCTTCTATTGCTTAATAGCATTAATCTTCTTCCTGTCTATACTAATGCCTTTCCCTGCCTCGATAATAAAACCTAGGTATTTCGTATGTTAGACACCGAATTCGCATTTGTCGATGTTAAGGTACAAGCCTACCTGCTGCAGTCAGTCCAGTACCTTCTTAACATCTCGTACATAATCTGCGTAGGTGCCGTCCGTAAAAACTAGGGTGTCGTCGAGGTATGCCGAGCAGATGTCGTCTAGCAACCCTTGTAGAGACTTGTTAATGTACCTTTAGAAGGTTGCCGGTGTATTAGCAAGGCCGAAGGGGGTAACTAGCTACTTAAAAAGACCGTATCTCGTACAGAAGGCCGTTATCCATTTACAGCCTTCCTTAATCCGTATCTTGTAGAAGGCCGAGACTACGTTAAGCTTAGTAAACTACTTCGCCTTGCTAATCCGTCCGAGGGTCTCCTTAATAAGGGGCAGGGGGTACCGGTCCTTCTTAGTAATCGCGTTAATGCCTCTGTAGTCTATGCAGAAACGCAATCCGGCCTTCCCCTCCTTATAGACAAACAGTACTAGGGCTCCTGCAGACGACGTACTAGCCCGAATAAACCCTTTAGCAAGCAGGTCGTCCAGCGTCTTGCGCAGTACTAAGAGTTCTCTAGAGGACATTCTGTATAGCGGTCCGTACGGTACCTCCGGAAGGCCCCTATCTAGACCAGGTTCTAGCTAGATGTTATAGTTAATCCCTTCCCCTCGGTATAGCAGCAGCTTCGAGGCCGACTTTGGTTTAAAGAGGTCCAGGTACCTAACATACTCTCTTAGGAGCTTTGTATAGGGGTTTGTCGCTTCCTTAGGTGCTAATACCTTCTCGATGTCCGCCGTTGCTGTGTTAATTTCGGCCTTGCTATTGCTACCTTGCAGGAGCCTCCCCTAGTCCCAGATTCTCCGCTTCGTTACTGCCAGGTACAGCCGTCCTCGTCCGACGTCTAGCTTGCCCCTCTAGCGCTCTATCTAAGGCTTTCCTAGTATTAGGTTATACCCTAACTTGTCCTGTACGACATAGAGGTATAAGTCTTGCTCGTAGTGTCCCTATACCTCTATTGTTACTTTCACTATATAGGTAATATCCAGTCCTCGCCCAGTAATGCCCAGCATGTATACAGGTACTGTAGGGGTCGTCTTAATCTAATGTCTCTGTACGAAGTCTTCGCTAATTACTCTATACACTAAACATCCTGTGTTAATTAATGTCCGCGCTGTTGCAGACCTGTTTAACGTTAGCCGTACGATAAACGGCGTCGTTGTTATGTAATTGCTCTTAAAAGATAGCTAAGTAATGCTTTAATTTGGCAGTCTATCTCGCACCTGCCCCTAGCAGAGTTTTCGCTTAGAGGCTACTCTTTTCCCGACTCGTCGTTGTCCGAGTAGGACGCCTAATCTTCTTGTTAAGGCGCTGCAGTTGCTACTCTCGCAGTAATCGGCCGTCCCCTAGGTCTCTCTGCTAGCAGAAGCCCGCAATTCCGTACAGTATAGCCTATCTTGCTACACTAGTAGCAGCTCCCTTCCGCTCGTCTCTTGTTAAGGGTAGCTATATCTACCTATTGCGCCTTTTTAGTAGCGGCCCTTAGCCGTACAGTAGTTGCTGCCGCTACCCTCGTCGTCGTCGGTTCCTAGTCTATAGTGTCTGCCTGTCGCTAGGGGGGTTGTCTTATCTCCTAAGCGCAGCCTATCCGTCCTAGCCTGCACTGCAAGTCGTCGACTATCCTAAGGAGGTCGCAGAATTCCTCGTACGTAGCTGGTCGCATTACACCTACTAGCCCTGTTATAATCTCCTTAGAGAGACCTACCTCTAAGGAGGTAATCTTTATCCTGTCCTCCTATTAGAGACCTCCTGCTTCTGCTAAAGTCTAGTTAAATTCCGCGAGGAATTCTTGTATAGTCTTACGTCCTTGTTTTATTGTATTAACCTGTAGGAGTGCTCGGCTCTCGCGGTCCGGGTCCTTGTAGCTCTTGTCTAGAGCTGCCTAGAGCATCGTTGTCGTAGCTATTGCTAGGTTGGCAATAGCCGTCTCGTAGTATAGCAGAATTCGTGCTGCCGCCCTGCCTTTTAACCTCCTAAAAAGGTAGACTATCTTGTCTAGCTCGGTCGGGTATGCTCCTAAGTCGACTAGGAGCTTAGAGCGCATCTAAGCCGCCTAGGAGGGGTACTCAGCCGGAGCCTCGCTATTGTATATAGAGACGTTGGGGAGTTTGCTCTTAGGGGTCGGGGTGTAGGTTATAGTATTCGTCGTCGTCGTAGGGGTCGGATCGCGATCGGACGCCCTAAGCTATCGTAGCTCCTGTTCCTGTTGGGAAATTATCGCGGCCTAGTAGCTTACTTGTTGTTCGAGCTGCCTCTTGCTTTCTAGCAGCTCTTCGTATATACAGTGCATATGTCCCTCTATAGCTGTAGGTTCTATAGGGATGTCGCTGTCTATCTTTGTTCTATTACTACGGTTCCTATTAGTAAGATTAGTTCCTAATGTAAGGGGCTTAAGGGTCTTAGTTTAGAAACTTAAGGTCGGGTATCTATATAAAGGAACTAATAGGCAGTTCCTTCGTCGTCTGCTCTGTACGATTTGTACCTACGAAGCTAAGCTAGCAATTTCCCCTTTGTATAGGGGTGCAAGTTTTACCCTCTATATAGAGGATCGGGAGTTACCTCCTCTGTACAGTAGTGCAGGGTTTTTCCCCTAATCTAAGGGGCAGTAGCTCCCCTTTATGCAGGACTGTAGTGTTCTCCCTCTGTACAGGAGTAGGGTGCTATCGGCAGCTCCGTATAGAGGGTAGGGTCGTACTAGCGCCGCTAAGTCGCAGTCCTTAGGGCGACAGTCGGCTTAGGTCGGGTTTAGGACCTGGGCTAGGCGGCGTCCCCTAACATGTACAAAGGAGGCTGTTAAATTATATCCAGTTACTTAATCGTACATGTGCATGCTACTCTACCCCCCTCCTCCCCCTATCGAGAAGAAGAGTTTTAAAGAGAGAGGTCCATTACAGAGGACATTAAGAAGAGAGAGTTTTAGGGAAGAGAAGTGCCCCTATCGAGAAGAAGAAGAGTTTTGAAGAGAGAAGAGAAGTGCCCCTACGAGCAGATCGTACGAGTTTCGAAGTTTTGAGATAGGAGAGAGCGACGAGGACGAGAAGGACGAGGAGCGAGAGCGACGACGACGACGAGAGCGCACCTAGCAGGACCTAGGGCGACGACATTCGTTTTTTCTGGGTCTTTAACAGACTATTCTATTCGGCAGTACATTCAGCAATCGAGGCAAAGCACGAGCACCTAGGCTCAGCACTAGGCTTAGCACCAGGCTCAGCACAAGTACAAGGCTATTGCAGATAGATAGGCACAGCAGCTACAGACAGTACAGGGCAATTGCAGATAACATACAGCTGCTGCAGGCAGGCGAGCGACGGCTTAAGAAGCGAGCAACCGTCGAGGAGCGACCGTCTAAGAAGCGAGCGACCGTCTAAGAAGCGAGCGACGGCTTGAGAAGCGAGCAACCGACGAGAAGTGACCGTCTGAGAGGCAACCGACGAGAAGCGACTGTCGAGAAGCGACTGTCTGAGAAGCGAGCGACGGCTTAAGAAGCAAGCAACCGACGAGAAGTGACTGTCTGAGAGGCAACCGACGAGAAGCGACCGTCGAGAAGCGACTGTCTAAGAAGCGAGCGACTGTTAAGAAGCGAGCGACGGTCGAAAAGCGAGGCAAGCGTCTGAGAAGCGAGGCAAGCGTCTAAGAAGCGAGCGACCGTCTAAGAAGCGAGCGACCGTCGAGAAGCGAGCGACGGTCGAGAAGCGAGGCAAGCGTCCGAGAAGCGAGGCAAGCGTCTGAGAAGCGAGCAACCGTCGAGAAGCGACCGTACGAGAAGCAAAGCGACAGCTCGAGAAGCGACCGTCGAGAAGCGATACATGTTTGCAAGACAACCTCTGCGAGCTCCGCGACCCTGCGACCTCCGCGACCTCCGCGACCTCCGCGGCCTCGACGACCTCCGCGACCTCTGCAACCTCCGAGAACTCCGCGACCTCTGCAGCAAACAAGGCAGAACAAGGCACCAAAGCGACGGCAAAAGGCACGAGATTGAAGCTCAAAAAGACATAAGATTAAGGCTCAAAAAGACACGAGATTAAGGCTCAAAACGCACGGAAATTGAAGCTCAAAAGCGACCTTAAAAGCGACCTGTTTTAGAGCGACCTGATTGGCCGAAAGCGATGGCAAAAGGCTCAGAAATTGGAGCTTGAAAAGCGACCTCTGCGACTGAATTTGCGACCTGGATTGGTACGACCTGATTGGCTGATTGCGATTAATAGATTAATTGCGATTGAGGGCAATCGCTAGTTGGGGAGGGCGGTAGTGATACGGATGTAGAGGGCTGGAAGGTGCTGGAAGGTAGCAGGCTTGGCAGGGCCAGGCTTGGCAGCTGCACACTCAAATACCGCACCTCCGCTTGTACGTAGATTCTTCCCTCTCTAGCCTTAGATATAGTTATCAAAGACGGGTATTGACCTAGAGTCTACCTTAGTCGGATCATTCGAGATATAATAATCCGGGCATGCAGATATAATTCAATACGGCCTTTTTGATAACTATATCTCGAACTAAGGAGGGAAAGGAGTCTATGTAGTGGTAGTAGTGGGCTTTCGTAGTGGTGGCGCCAAGGCCCGGCTTGGCCCGGAAGGGCCGAGCCGAAATTCCAAGGGTCCACTCCATTACTTAGTCCTACCCCTTTCTGCCGCCGTAACAGTCTAAGCCTACCTGTAATAAGATGCCTCCTATACAGTACCCTAAGGAGTCGGTTTCCAGTATCGTCGTACGTTCTAGGTCGAAGGCAGCAAGCGTTGGTCCCGTTATAAAGAGCTTCTTTAGCCTGTTAAAGCTTCTATTGTACTTATCTGTCTACTTAAACTGTTTGTCCTTATATGTTAGCTCGACTAGGGGGCGTACGATCTCCGAGTAGTTCTGTATAAACTGGCGGTAGAAGTTGGCAAACCTAAGAAATTCCTGTACGCCCTTAACGCTCGTAGGCGGTTTCTATTGCTTAATAGCATTAATCTTCTTCCTATCTATACTGATGCCTTTCCCTACCTCGATAATAAAACCTAGGTATTTCGTACACTGTATACTAATATTACATTTGTTAATGTTAAGGTATAAGCCAGCCTGCTACAGTCGATCTAATACCTTCTTAACGTCCCGTACGTAATCTTTATAGGTGCCGTCTGTAAAAACCAGGGTGTCGTCGAGGTACGCTAAGCAGATGTCGTCTAGTAACCCTTGTAGGGACTTGTTAATGTACCTCTAGAAGGTTGCTAGTACGTTAGCAAGGCTAAAGGGGGTAACAAGCTACTTAAAAAGACTATATCTTGTACAGAAGGCAGTTATCTATTTACAGCCTTCCTTAATCTGTATCTTGTAGAAAGCCGAGACTACGTTAAGCTTAGTAAACTACTTTGCCTTGCTAATCCGTCCGAGAGTCTCCTTAATAAGGGGTAGGGGGTACCGGTCCTTCTTAGTAATAGCGTTAATACCTCTATAGTCTTTGCAGAAACGCAAGCCGGCCTTGCCCTCCTTATAGACAAACAGCATTAGGGCTCCTACAGACGAGGTACTTGCCTAAATGAAACCTTTAGCAAGTAGGTCGTCTAGTGTCTTACGTAGTACTAGGAGTTCTCTAGAGGACATTCTATACAGCAGGCCGTATAGTACCTTAGGCAGACTCCTATCCAGACAGGGCTCTAGCTAGATGTCGTAGTTAATCCCTTCTCCTTAGTATAGCAGCAGTTGTGAGGCCGACTTTGGCTCGAAGAGGTCCAGGTATTCTGCGTATTCCCTTAGGAGCTTTCTACAGGGGTCTATCGCTTTCTTAGGCGCCAATGCCTTCTTAATGTCTGCAGTCGCAGTGTTGATTTTGGCCTTGGCATTGCTACCCTACAGAGCCCTCCGTTAGTCTCGGAGCCTCTGCTTCGTCGCCGTGTTGACTTCGGCCTTGGTATTGCCGCCCTGCGGGACCCTCCCTTAGTCTTAGAGCCTCTGCTTTGTCGCTGCTAGGTACAGCTGTCCTCGTCCAGCGTCTAGCTTGCTCCTCTAGCGCTCTATCTATAGCTTCCCTAGTATTAGGTTATACCCTAACTTGTCCTGTACGACGTAGAGGTATAAGTCCTGCTTATAGTGTCCCTGTAGCTCTATAGTTACTTTTACTATATAGGTAATGTCCGGTCCTCACCCGGTAATGCCTAGTATGCGTACAGGTATAGTAGGGGTCGTCTTAATGCAGTGTCTCTGTACGAAGTCTTCGCTAATTACTCTATATACTAAACATCCTGTGTTAACTAATGTCCGCACCGTTGTGGACCCGTTTAGCGTAGGCTGTACGATAAACAGCATAGTCGTTATGTAGTTGCTCTTAAAAGATAGCTAAGTAGTGCTTTAATTTAGCAATCTATCTCGTATACCCCTCTAGCAGAGCCTTCGCTTAGAGGCTACTCTTTTCCCGACTCGTCGTTGTCTAAGTAGGACTCCTAATCTTCTTGTTAGAGCGCCGCAGTTGCTACCCTTGCAGTGGTCGGCCGTCCCCTAGGTCTCTCTACTAGCAAAAGCCTGCAATTCTGTGCAGTGTGGCCTATCTTGCTACACCGGTAGCAGCTCCCTTCTGCCCTTCTCTTGTCTAGGGTAGCTATGTCTACCTACTGTGCCCTTTTAGCAGCGGCCCTAAGCCGTACGGTAACGGCTACCGCTACCCTCGTCGTCGTTGTTAGTTCCTAGTCTATAGCGTCTGTCTGCCGCTAGAGGGTTTATCGTATCTTATAAGCGTAGCTTATCCGTCCGAGCCTGTGCTGCTAGTCGTCGACTATCCTACGGAGATTACAGAATTCCTCGTATATAGCTAGTCGTATTACGTCTACTAGTCCTGTTATAATCTCCTTAGAGAGGCCTACCTCTAAGGAGGTAATTTTTATCCTGTCCTCCTATTAGAGTCCTCCTGCCTCTGCTAGAGTCTGGTTGTATTCTGCGAGGAACTCTTATATAGTCTTGCGTCCTTGTTTTATTGTATTAACCTATAGGAGTGCTCGGCTCTCGCAGTCTAGATCCTTGTAGCTCTTGTTAAGAGCTGCCTAGAGCATTATCGTTATAGCTATTGCCAGGTTAGCAATAGCCGTCTTATAGTACGGCAGAATCCATGCTGCCGCCCTGCCCTTTAACCTCCTAAAGAGGTACACTACCTTGTCTAGCTTAGTTAGGTATGCTCCTAAGTCGACCAGAAGCTTAAAGCGTATCTGGGCAGCCTAGGAGGGGTACTAGGCTGGAGCCTTACTATCGTAAGTAGTAACGTTAGGGAGTTTGCTCTTAGGGGTCGGGGTGTAGGCTATTGTATTCGTTATTATAGGGGTCGGATCGCGATCGGACGCCCTAAGCTGTCGTAGCTCCTGTTCCTGTTAGGAAATTATCGTAGCCTAGTAGTTTACTTGCTGCTCGAGCTGCCTCTTGTGTTCCAGCAGCTCCTCGTATGCGCAGTGCATCTGTCTCTGTATAGCTATAGGTTCTATAGAGATGTCGCTGTCTATCTTCGTTGTATTACTGCAGTTACCGACAGTAAGATTAGTTCCTAATATAAGGGCTTAAGAATCTTAGTTTAGAAACTTAAGGTTAGGTATCTATATAAAGGAACTAATAGGCAGTTCCTTCGTCGTCTGCTACTGTATAATTTGTACCTACGAAGCCAAGCTAGCAATTTCCCTCTATATAGGGGTGCAAGGTTTACACTCTATACAGAGGATCGGGAGTTTCCCTCTGTACAGTAGTGCAGAGTTTTCCCTCCGTTTAGAGGGGCGGCAATCCCCCTCTATATAGGGCTATAGGATTCTCCCTCTGTACAGGAGTAGGGTTGTATCGATGATTCTGTACAGAGGGTAGGGTCCTGCTAGCGCTGCTAAGTCGCAGTCCTTAGGGCGACGGCTGGCTTAGGTCCAGGACCTGGGCTGGGCGGCGCCTCCTAACAATATAGATCTGTCCGTAGCTTGCTATTTCTTCTCCCTTTTTCTCTCTACTAAGGCCTTAAGCGCTACTATAAGGCCGCTTTGTTTGCGTCGGCTTCGTTCTTCGCCGTTATTATCCTTCCGGCTAAGCCAGTAGATAGTAGTAACAGAGAGCAAAGACTCTAACTAAGCGCGCTAGCGGTAGTGCTGTCTTCGGCCTTATAGCTATTATCCGACCGGCTTCGCTGGTCGGCAGTGGTAGTGGTAGAGCCGAAGACTCTAGCTAAGCGATCTCTACGATCGTTTTTATTAGCTTCCGCGCCGATAGAGCGGACGCGACTCTTCTTCTTCTTCTTCCAGAACAATCAGCTTCGGAGCTACTTAGGCTTCGGCTTCCTCAGGTTCCGGACATAAAACTCTCTTAGCAGCTCTGCCGAATTCCGGAGGTTCTCGGTCGGATACTATTTATAGTCTTCTAGCTATCCTTTCTATAAGATCCTTGCTTTAATAGATCCTCTTAGCTTTCTTATATCTATTATATCTTCTACCTTATATTCCTCTTCTTTACCGTCTATCTCGACTAGTAGGGGTTTGGCGAACCCCTAATCCGGAAGACCGTCTTTAGGGTCTAAACTTAGCAGATCCGATTAAAAGACGTCAAAGATCTGGAACGATTTTGGTAGCTAGAGCTGATAAGTTACTAGCGACCTCTTTTCCACTATCTTAAACGGACCTGCGTAGCGAGGGTTAAGCTTGGCGTTGCCTTTTAGCCTTAGGTTCCGCTTGTTAAGCTATACCTTTTGGCCTTCTTCGAATTCTATTAGCGACCGCTTCCTATTAGCTCGAGTTACTATCTTCTTCTAAGCCGATTCTATTGCTTCTTTCGCTACCTTAATCGCTTCTTCTATCTAAGATCGGAGAGCTTCTGTCGCAGCGGCGGCAACCCTCTTCGACGAAGTGGTAGTAGAAGGCTCCGAAGGGCTAGGTTCGTCCGGCGGTTGGAAGCTTATTCTTAGAAGATAAATATAGGTTATCTCGAACGGCGCCAGCAAGGTAGCTTCTAATCGTGCTAACTTGGCGCAGAATTCGGCTATCGGCAACACCTTTACCTACTCTCCTTAATAGTAACTACAGAAGATTTGTAGATATTTTTCTATCTCGCGGTTAGCTACTTTAGACTAACTGTCGGTTTAAGGGTAAGCTGCCGTGCTGAGCTTTCTGCGAATTCCGAGAGTATAGTTAATAGCCTTCTATACGTCGGCAGTAAATTGTGGACCCCTATCCGTAGTAATAGTGTCCAGCAGACTGTAGTACTTCTATATATACTGAATTAGCATTCTTGCCGTTTCTTCTATAGCAGTTCCTTTATCCTTTGCTTAGCAGGGGATAAAGTAGCGTTCTTTGCTTAGTCGATCTACTACGTTGAGCGTAGCATTATATCCACTGGAATCCGGCAGGCCGGTTACGAAATCTATTGTAATATGCTGCTACAGTTTCTTAGGGATCGGAAGTGGCTTTAACAGACTGGCCGGAAGGCCGTGATATAGCTTCGCGACGTAGTATACGTAACAATTAGCGATAAACCGGTAGATCCGCTCGAAGATTCGCGGAAACCAGTAGATCGTCCTTACAGCTTCTATCGTCTTCTTTAAGCTAGCATAGCTAACATCCTTAGAACTATAGACTAGCTAGATAACCTCTGTAATTAGTTCTTCTAGAACTATTAACTTCCCTAAGCCTGTTTTGCCGAGCTTCTGCTGCTGATTAAGCCGTTCCACTTTCTCGTAGAGCGTCTCTTCTTCTGTCGGCGGTTCCATCGCGCAGATCCCTGCTTCTTTCAATACCTTAGCGTCTACTATCCGTTCGGTTAACATCTTCTAGAACATATTCGGATCTTCTTTCGCACAGCTAGTCTTCCCTTCTCTTCTCGTTAGCGCATTAGCCTTTCTATTTTAAGCTCCGGGTCGATAGGTAATCTTGAAATCGAATCCGGATAAGTAGGCGGCCTACCGAGCTTAGCAGCATAATAGCTTCTGCGTTTTATAAAGTAGGTAAGTGACTAGTGGTCCGTAAGGACCTAGACTGTGCTCTTTCCAGCTATAAGCTCCGGTTTCCACTCCTCGAAAGCCTGAATAATAGCTTACAGCTCTTTGTCGTAAATAGCGTAGTTCTGCTTAGCCTTATTTATAGATTTGCTAAAGAAAGCTACTAGATTGAGGGTCTCGTCGGCGTTATTATACTGAGAAAGGACCCCTAATGTCACTGTATCGGATGCGTCTGTTTCTAAGTAGATCGTCTTTTCCAGTCGAAAGTGCGCTAGCACTAGCGCCGAGGCTATCGCTTCTTTTAGTCGATTGAAAGCCTCTGTGCACTTCTTATTCTATAGGCTAGCGGCCTCCTTCTTTAACGCTTCGTTTAGGGGTCTTGCTATCTTGTTAAAGTCCTTAATAAATCGTCGATAGTAGCTGCAGAATCCGAGAAACGCTCTGATTTATGTAGTGTTTCCGGATTCCGGCTGCTTCCATTCTGCGACGGCAGCGACCTTTAAGGAGTCTATCCGAATTCCTTCTCTTCTGACGATAAGACTGAGATATTTGACTTCGGCCTAATAGAACTTGCTCTTCTTCGTGTCCGCGTTTAATCCGGCCTCGCGGTTTCTCTTTAGCACCCTCTTAATGTAGTCCGTATGTTGCTCTTTCGTTCTATCGGTGTAGATAAGAATGTCGTCCAAGTAGATAGACACGAATCGTTCTAGCATGTCTATAAAGGTGTAATTTATAAAACGCTGCTACACTGCCGGCGCGTTGGTAAGTCCGAAAGGCATTACCAACTACTTAAAGTTGCCTATACGCGTAGCGAATGTCGTAAGGTCTTCCGTTTGTCCCTTCTCGTTCCTTAGTTAGTAAAACGCTTGGCGAATATCCAGCTTGCTAAACCACTTAGCTTTAGCTACTCATTGTATAGTCTTATCGATTAGCGGCAGAGGATACACATCTCTCTTAGTGACCTTATTACGGCCTCGGTAATCTACGTACAGTTAGAGACTACCTCTAGGTTTCTATACGAAAAGAATCGGTAACATATATTTGGCTAAGCTTAGCGTTATAAACTTCTTCGCTAGAGTCTCTCGAACAAACACTTCTACCTAGTCTAGCTCGGCTAGCGATAGTCTTCTTAAGGGCTCGGTTCTTGGCAGCGTAGCTCCTTCTTTTAATCGGATCTTATTGTCGTATTCCGGTCGATAGAGCGGCAGGAGGTTGGAGTTAGCTTTTAAGAACACATCTGCGTAGCTATAGAGCTCTTTCGGTAGTACCTCTAACGGATTTACTTCTTCCTCTGCTATTATCTTCCAGTAATCTTTAATGTCTTTTATCGAGATAGCGTAGATCTTACTGTCTGGCGACCTCGCGAGGGTCGTTAAAGCTTCTAAGCTTAGCATTCCGATCGTGTCCAGAGGGTCGGGCCGATCGATCGGAATCGCTCCGGTAGTCGTAGTGCTTGGTTTCGCGGCGACGACGGTAACCGATTCGGCAGCGGCGACTCTACTCTGCTAGGTTTTGAACCTGATCGTGCCTTTACCTACGTCAATAACGGCTTTCTAGTTCTTTATCTATTTCTGCCCTATAATAATGTCAAACCTTCCGATATCTATAATTCGGAACGTCGCTTCTGTAGTGCGACCTGCCAAACTAGTCTTTAATAGCATATAATGCGTGACACTCTCGGTGTCTTGTCCGTTGTATACTGAAATTTATGTCGGCGACGCTAGCTCTACAGGATAACTGTATCCTTTTATTAGTTTCTGAACTAGTCGATAGTGAATCGCCGCGCCGATAAGGGCTCCTGTGTTGATAAAAGCTCTTAGCTAAAGTAGGCAGTCTGATCCGTTAAGGGAGTGGACAGTAATCGGAAGGATAATAGCGGTCTCCGTATTTACTTCTACCGCCGCTAAAAGCGGGTCGTTACAGCTGTTAATGCTCTCTTCTTCTAGTAACGCGGATCGCGTTAGTGCCCTATTGTCTATGCTAGATAGGGGGCCTATCCTTCTAGCTAGTCTTTTCCTAGGATTCGCAGTAGCACTCTACTATCTACACTGTCGGTGTCGTTCGGAGCCGGCTCGATAGCTTAGATAGTCTTTCTCGGCGGCTGTAGCTTTGCGGCACGATATTCCTGCTTCTGTTAAGCCGTCGCTTGGCATCTCGTAGCGATATAGCTAGGCTTTCCGTACGCGTAGCAGGTAGCGACAAACGACGAACGCGGCGAATAAGATAGCTGCTAGGGGGCTCTTCGGAAAGGTGCAGGGAGTCTTGTTGTTGTTAGCGTCGTCGATAGCTTCTAGTTCGATTTGCGTAATGCCGATTTCGCGTAGGCGCTTAGGTTTCTAGCAGTAACCCTCACTTAGTGCACGAAGTTCTTAAGGTCTTCATCTTCTACTGAAGCTATAGCTGCGGCCAGTTTAGGGTTCAGCTTCTGCCTTAGTAGGTAGAGCTGCTTATCTTCTGACACTCTGGCTCTAATTGATCCAGGCACGCAGATATAATTCAATACGGCCTTTTTAATAACTATATCTCGAACTGAGGAGGGAAAGGAATCTATGTAGTAGTGGGTAAGAGCTTTAGGGGTAGTAAGTCGAGGCCCGGCTCGGTCCGGAAGGGCTGAGCCGAAATTCCGAGGGTCTACCCTATTACTTAGTCCCACCCCTTTCTGCCGCTGCAACACTAATAGCATATTTTCAGAACAGTCCGTAGAATTCCTTAAACGTTAGCCGGTTCTAATTGATCTTGTCTAGCTGTTTACAGGCTGTCTTCTTTCGGAAGGGGTCTCCGAAGCGTTGGTCCAGCGCTTTAATCGCTTCTTTAGCGGTTAACCTCTTCTAGGTCCGCTACTAGCAAAAAAGCTTTACCTTCTAGCTGCGACTCTAGGTAGGCCAGCCTGTCTTCTTTACTGTTTCCGGCATAATCGCGGTCTATCTTGTTCTTTATCTTCTTTTTAAATGCCTCCTAGTCTTTAGGGTCTCTGCCTCTAAACGCCAGTAGGTTAGGTAGTAACGTTATCGAGGTGCTACCTTGACTGTAGGCCGCCGGTAAAGCGGTCTCTGTTTGCCCTCTCGATGTAGTAGCGGCGCCGACGACATCGCTGCTTCTATCTCAGCTAACTGAGTCTTTATTGCCTTTAGTTGTGCTAGTCAATTCGCCACTTGGTTTTCTAGTACGTCGATAATAGTCTCTGCCGATTCTTTCTCGGCCCTTACTGCTTTAGTTTCCTCTCTTAACTGCCTCTTCTCTTCTAGGGTTCTGTAAAACAGCGTCTTAATAAGGTCTATGCCGCCGTAGACCTTCCCTATTCCGTTCTCGTTTACATAGTCTTTAAGTTCCTCGAGCGTACAGTCGTGGATCTTCTTATATTTAGTTATTCGTTCCTTAATCTCTGCAGTTTCTTCTGCTGTAAAACCTCTAATAATAACATTATTATTAAGAGCGCTAGAGCGCCTACTCGCTCTGTTAGTCTTTTCTCTCCTGCTTCTGCTGCGGCCTGTAACGCCGCCTTCTACTGTTGAGAAGCTCTCTATAGCTTTCTTACAGTGCTGGTGTTTGGTTTAGTATGTGTTGTGCGCGTGCGTTATTCGGGTGTCCGGATAGCTCAACAGTCCCTTTCGCGCAGCGCAGAGTTAGTGTAGTAAGTAAGTTCGAGATATAATAATCTAGGCATGCAGATAAGATTCAATACAGCCTTTTTAATAACTTTATCTCGAACTAAAGAAGGAAAGGAATCTATGCGGCGGTAGGTAAGGGCTTTAGGGGTAGTGTGCCAAGGCCCGGCTCGGTCCGGAAGGGCCGGGCCGAAATTCTAAGGGTCTACCCTATTACTTAGTCCTACCCCTTTCTGCTGCTGCAACAATCTAGGCTTAACTTTAAGATTACCTATCGACCTGGAGCTTAAAATAGAAAGGCTAACGCGCTAACAAGAAGAGAAGGGAAGACCAACCGGGCGAAAGAAGATCCGAACATGTTCCAGAAGGTGTTAACCGAGCGAATAGTAGACGCTAAGATATTGAAAGAAGCGGGGATCTACGCAGTAGAGCCGGCGACTAAGGAAGAGACGCTCTACGAGAAAGTAGAGCAGCTTAACTAGTAACAGAAGCTTAGCGAAACAGGTTTAGGGAAGCTAATAGTTCTAGAAGAACTAATTATAGAGGTTATCTAGCTAGTCTATAGTTCTAAGGATGTTGGCTACGCTAGCACAAAGAAGACAATAGAAGCTATAAGGACAGTCTACTAGTTTCCGCGGATCTTCGAGCAGATTTATTAGTTTATCGCCAATTGTTACATATATCGAGCTACGAAGCTACGTTATAGCCTTCCGGCCGGTCTACTAAAGCCGCTTCCAATCCCTAAGAAACTGTAGCAGCATATTACAATAGATTTCGTAACTGGCCTGCCGGATTCCGATAGATACAATGCTACGCTTAACGTAGTAGATCGGTTAAGCAAGGAACGCTACTTTATCCCCTGTTAAGCAAAGGACGAAGGCACTACTATAGAAGAGACAGCGAGGATGCTGATTCAGCACGTATAGAAGCACTATAGCTTGCCGGACACTATTACTACTAAAAGGGGTCCTTAATTTACTGCTAATGTATAGAAAGCTATTAACTAAGTTCTCGGAATCTGCAGAAAGCTTAGCACAGCCGCTTATCCTTAGACCGACAGTTAGTCTAAAGTAGCTAACTGCGAGATAGAAAAATATCTACGAATCTTCTGTAGCTATTATTAAGAAGAATAGGTTAAGGTGTTGCCAATAGCTGAATTCTGCGCTAACGCGGCACTGTCCGAGGCTACCTCGCTAGCGCCGTTCGAGATAACTTATAGCTATCTTCCGAGAATAAGCTTTTAACTACTGAACGAGCCTAGCTTTTCAGAATCTTCTACTACTACTTTATCGAAGAGAGTCTCCGCTGCTGCAGCAGAAGCGCTTAAATCTCAGATAGAAGAAGCGATCTGTATAGCGAAAGAGGTCATAGAATCAGCTTAGAAGAAGATAGTAACTCGAGCTAATAGAAAGCAGTTACTAATAGAATTTAAGGAAGGCTAAAGGGTATAGCT
The DNA here is from genome assembly GCA_016165855.1 of Pseudocercospora ulei. Taxonomy (NCBI): domain Eukaryota; kingdom Fungi; phylum Ascomycota; class Dothideomycetes; order Mycosphaerellales; family Mycosphaerellaceae; genus Pseudocercospora; species Pseudocercospora ulei. The sequence goes on from JACWNB010000003.1 coordinate 1,723,360, forward strand.
TAATATACAGAACCTAAGGCTAAAAGGCAACGCTAAGCTTAAACCCTGCTACGTAGGCCCGTTTACGATAGTGGAAAAGAGGTCGCTGGTAACTTATTGTCTCTAGCTACCAAAGTCGTTCAGAATCTACGATGTCTTCTATTTGGATCTGCTAAGTCTGGACCCTAAAGACGGTCTTCTAGAACAGGGGCTCGCTAAACCCCTACCAATCGAGATAGATAGCAAGGAAGAAGAGTAGGAGGTAGAAGACGTAATAGATATAAGAAAGATAAGAGGGTCTATTAAGGCGAGGGTCTTATAGAAGGGATAGCCGGAAGACTATAAATGGTATCCGGTCGAGAATCTCCAAAATTCGGCAGAGCTGTTAAGAGAGTTTTATGTCCGGAACCCAAAGAAGCCTAGGCCTAAGTGGCTCTAAAGTTAATAGCTCCAGAAGAGATAGAAGAAGAAGAAAGGCCGCGTTCGCTCTATTAGTGCGAAAACTAATAGAAACAATTGCAGCGATCGCTTAGCTAGAGTCCTCGGCTCCACTACTACTACTACCGACCGGCTTGGTCGGTCAGATAATAACGGCGAAGCCGAGGACGGCGCTACCGCTTCGACGCGACAGCCGCTAACGCTACCCCGAACAAGAAAGGCTCGCAGCCGATCGATTTCGTAGACGGTGCCGGCGACGGCGGCTTTGCGATAGCGCTTAAGGCCTTAGTAGAGAAGAAAAAGAAGAAGAGATAGCGCGCTACAGATAGATCTATATAGACCTACTGCAGTAGCATATAGGCTAGCCACGCTGCAGCTCAGATAGCTGTTAGCTTAGATCAGATAGCTCCGATAGGATAGACGCTAAGTAAAGGACTTTAGATAGCGATAATGTAAGAAAAGAAAGAAGATAACAAAAGGACGATGTTTTGGAAATAGAAGAAACGAAGAGGTAACGTCGATTTTAAGAAGGATTTTTTATAGAAGAAGCTGCGAATTAAAAAAAAAAAAGAGAAGAAGAAGAGGCAGAAAGGATAAGTAAGCGGTCGAGGGCGACTGCTAATAAGGGAGGGGGGTAGTGTTGCAGCGGCAGAAAGGGGTAGGACTAAGTAATAGGGTAGACCCTTGGAATTTTGGCTCGGCCTTTCTGGACCAAGCCGGGCCTTGGCATGCCCACCCCTCAAGCCCTTACCTACCGCTGCATAGATTCCTTTCCCTCCTTAGTTCGAGATATAGTTATCAAAACAGCTGTATTGAATTATATCTGCGTGCTCGGATTACTAACTGCTATGCGTACTAAGCGGCGAAGCTATACTACAGTCTTCTAGCCAGTCTACTAAAGCCACTACTAATTCCTAAGAAACTTTAGCAGTACATTACGATAGATTTTGTAACCGGCCTACCGGATTCCAATAGATGCAATACTATACTTAACATAGTAGATCGGTTAAGTAAAGAACGCTACTTCATCCCTTATTAAGCAAAGGATAAAGGTACTACTACAGAAGAAACCGCGAGGATACTAATTTAGTATATATAGAAGTATTATAGCCTGCTGGACACTATTACTACAGATAGGGGTCCTTAATTTACTGCTAACGTATAGAAGGCTATTAACCAAGTTCTTAGAATCTATAGAAAGCTTAGCACGACTGCTTACCCTTAGACGGACAGTTAATTGGAAGTAGCTAACCGTAAGATAGAAAAATATCTACGAGTCTTCTGCAGCTATTATTAAGAAGACTGGACTAAGGTGCTGCTAATAGCCGAACTCTGCGCTAAATCGTCTCTATCTAAAGCTACCTCGCTGGCGCTATTTAAGATAACTTACAGCTATCTTCCAAAGATAAGCTTCCAACTACTAGATAGACCTAGCCCTTCGGAACCTTCTACTACTACCTTATTAAAGAGAGTTGCCGCTGCTGCAGCGGAAGCGCTTAAGGCTTAGATAGAAGAAGCGGTCCGAATAGCAAAAGACGCGATAGAATCAGGTTAAGCGAAGATAGTAACTCTAGCTAATAGAAAGCGGTCACTAACAGAATTTGAGGAAGGCTAAAAGGTATAGCTAACACGCAGAACCTTAGGCCAAAAGGCAACGCTAAGCTCAACCCCCGTTACGTAGGTCCGTTTACTATAGTAGAAAAGAGGTTACTAGTAACCTATCAACTCTAGCTGCTAAGATCGTTCTAGATCTACGATGTCTTCTATTCGGATCTGCTAAGCCTGGACCCTAAAGATAGCCTGCTGGGGCAGGGGTTTATTAAACTCCTACTAATCGAGATAGACAGTAAAGAAGAAGAATAGGAGGTAGAATATATAATAGATATATAGAAGATAAGGGGGTCTATTAAAGCAAGGATCTTATAGAAGGGGTAGCTAGAAGACTATAAATAGTATCCGATAAAGAATCTCTGGAACTTAGCAGAGCTGCTAGCAGAATTTTATATCTAGAATCGGAGAAAACCGAGACCTAGATAGCTCTAGAAATAAGGAGAAGATTAGCTCTAGAAGCAATAGAAAAGAAGAAAAGCCACGTCCGTTCTATTAGTAGGAGAAAGCCAAAGAAACGATCGCAGCTGCGCGACAGTCGCTAACGACGTCTATAAAGTTTAATAGCTTAGCTAGATAGACTTTATAGACAAAGTTGGCAACAGCCCCTTTTCTACAGTGTCGCTTAAGCTATAGTAAGAAGAAGCCGGAAGATTGCGTCTGTACCTATATAGAGCTATAGCTTTAATTAGATAGCTCGGATTACATAGTGCAGATTAGATAGATACTAAGTAAAGCACTTTAGATAACGACGTTAGCCGGACAACGACGTCGATATAAGAAGGAAGCAGATAAGGAAAGGACAATGTTTTTAAGACAGAATAAAAGAAGAAGTAACGTCGATTTTAAGAAGGATTTTCGCGGAGAGAACTGCGAACCGGACGGAAAAAGAAGACGAAAAAGTAGAAGAAAAAGAAGAAGAAAAAGACAGTAGAAAAGAAGGAGAAAAAAGAGGTAGAAACAGAAGAATAGATAGAAGAATAAGAAGGCCTAATTGGTTAGAATAAGACGGAACAGACAGAAGAGATAAGTAAGCAGTCGAGGGCGACTGCTAATAAGGGAAGGGGGTAGTGTTGCAGCGACAGAAAGTGGTAGGACTAAGTAATAGGGTAGATCCCTAGAATTTCGGCTCGGCCCTTCCGGACCGAGCCGGGTCTTAGCGCTACCCCTAAGAAAGCTTACATCTGCGTATACGTAGATTCCTTTCCCTCTTTAGTTTAAGATATAGTTATCAAAACAGCTGTATTAAATTATATCTACGCGCTTAGATCAGATCTGTTGTAGCAGCAGAAAGGGTGTAAGGGGCCCAAGAATCTTGGTTTAGAAACTTGCGGTTAGGTATCTACATAAAGGAACTAATAGGCAGTTTCTTCGTCGTCTGCTGCCGTACGATTTGTACTTACGAAGCCAAGCCAGCAATTCCCCTTTGTGCAGGGGTGCAAGGTTCACCCTCTGTACAGAGGATCGGGAGTTACCTCCTCTGTACAGTAATGCAGAGTTTTCCCCCCCCTATTTAGAGGGGCGGTAGCTCCCCTTTGTGTAGGACCGTAGCGTTCTCCCTCCGTACGGGAGTGGGGTCCTGTCGGTGGTTCCGTACGGAGGGTGGGGTCGTGCTAGCGCTGCTAAGTCGCAGTCCTTAGGGCAACGGTCGGTTCAGGTCGGGTCCAGGGCCTAAGCCGGGCGGCGCCCCCTAACAAAGGGGTAGGACTAGGTAATAGGATAGACCCTTGGAATTTCGGCTCGGCCCGTCCGGACCGAGCCGGGCCTCGGCACACTACTACTACGAAGCCTATTGCTACACTACGTAGATTTCTTTCCCTCTTTAGTTCGAGATATAGTTATTAAAACAACTATATCAAATTATATCTACTATTAGGAGGCGCCGCCTAGCCTAGGTCCTAGACCTAGGCCAGCCGTCGCCCTAAGGACTGCGACTTAGCGGCGCTAGTACGACCCTACCCTCTGTATAGAGTTACCGATACGACCCTACTCCTATATAGAGGGAGAATCCTATAGCCCTATATAGAGGGGAATTGCCGCCCCTCTAAACAGAGGGAAAACTCTGCACTACTGTACAGAGGGAAACTTCTGATCCTCTATATAGAGTGTAAACCTTGCACCCCTACACAAAGGGAAATTGCTAGCTTAGCTTCGTAGGTACAAATTGTACAGCAGCAGACGACGAAGGAACTGCCTATTAGTTCCTTTATATAGATACCTAACCTTAAGTTTCTAAACTAAGATTCTTAAGCCCTTACATTAGGAACTAATCTTACTGTTAGTAACTGCAGTAATACAACGAAGATAGACAGCGACATCCCTATAGATCCTGCGACTATATAGGATCAGATGCACTGCGTATACGAGGAGCTGCTAGGATATAAGAGGCAGCTCGAACAGCAAGTAAGCTACTAGGCTGCGATACTTTTCTAACGGGAACAGGAGCTACGACAGCTTAGGGCGTCCGATTGCGATCCGACCCCTATAACGATAACGACGACGACGGATACGATAGCCTACACCCCGGCCCCTAAGAGCAAACTCCTTAATGTCACTATTTACAATAGTAAGGCTCTGGCTAAGTACCCCTCCTAGGCTGCCTAGATGCACTCTAAGCTTCTAATCGACTTAGGAGCATACCTAACTAAGCTAGACAAGGTAGTGTACCTTTTTAGGAGGTTAAAGGGCAGGGCGGCAGCACGGATTCTGCCGTACTACGAGACGGCTATTGCTAACCTAGCAATAGCAACTACAGCGATGCTCTAGGCAGCTCTTAACAGGAGCTACAAGGACCTAGACTGCGAGAGCTAAGCGCTCCTACAGGTTAATACAATAAAGCAAGGACGCAAGACTGTACAAGAGTTCCTTACAGAATATAACTAGACCTTAGTAGAGGCAGGAGGACTCTAATAGGAGGAGAGGGTAAAAATTACTACCTTAGAGGTAGGCTTCTCTAAGGAGATTATAACGGGACTAGTAGGCGTAATGCGACTAGCTATATACAAGGAATTCTGTAATCTCCTTAGAATAGTCGACGACTAGCAGCGCAGGCTCGGACGGATAAGCCGCGCCTACGAGATACGACAACCCCTCTAGCAGCAGACAGACGCTATAGACTAGGAACTAACGATAACGAGAGTAGCGGCAGCTGTTACTGTACGGCTAAGGGTCGCTACTAAAAGGGCATAGTAGGTAGACATAGCTACCCTAGACAAGAGAAGAGCGGAAGGGAGCTGCTATAGATATAGCAAGATAGGCTACACTATATAGAATTGCGGGCTTTTGCTAGCAGAGAGACCTAGGGGACAGCCGACTACTGCAAGGGTAGCAACTGCGGCGCCCTAACAAGAGAATTAAGAGCCCCCCTTAGATAACAACGAGTTAGGAAAAGAGTAGCCTCTAAGCAAAGGCTCTGCTAGAGGCATATACGAGATAGATTGCTATATCAAAGCACTACTTAGCTATCTTTCAAGAGCAACTACATAACGACTATGCCGTTTATTGTACGACCTACGCTAAACAGGACTGCTACAGCGCGGACACTAATTAACACAGGATGTTTAGCGTACAGAGTAATTAGCGAAGACTTCGTACAGAGACACTACATTAAGACGGCCCCTACTGTACCTATACGTATATTAGGCATTACCGGACGAGTACCGCACATTACCTATATAGTAAAAGTAACGATAGAGCTGCAGGGACACTATAAGCAGGACTTATACCTCTATGTCGTACAGGACAAGTTAGGGTATAACCTAATATTAGGGAAGCTATAGATAGAGCGCTAGCAGGGCAAGCTAGACGTTGGGCGAGGACGGCTGTACCTGGCAGTAACAAAGCAGAGGCTCTAAGACCAAAGGAGGGTTCCGCAGGGCGGCAATGCTAAGGCCAAAATCAACACTGCGACTGCGGACATTAAGAAGGCATTAGCGCCTAAGAAACCGACGGACCCCTGTACAAAGCTCCTAGCAGAATATGCAGAATACCTGGACCTCTTTAAGCTAAAGTCGGCCTCGAAACTGTTACTATACCGAGGAGAAGGAATTAACTACGATATCTAGCTAGAGCCCTGTCTAGATAGGAGCCTGCCTAAGGTACTGTACGGTCTGCTGTACAGAATGTCCTCTAGAGAACTCCTAGTACTGCGCAAGACACTGGACGACCTTCTTGCCAAAGTTTTTATTCGCGCGAGTACCTCGCCCGTAGGAGCCCTAGTGCTGTTTGTCTACAAAGAGGGCAAGGCCAGCTTGCGTTTCTGTATAGACTATAGAGGCATTAACGCGATTACTAAGAAGGACCGGTACCCCCTACCCCTTATTAAGAAGACTCTTAGACGGATCAGCAAGGCAAAGTAGTTTACTAAGCTTAACGTAGTCTCGGCTTTCTACAAGATACAGATTAAGGAAGGCTGTAAATAGATAACTGCCTTCTGTACGAGATATAGTCTTTTTAAGTAGCTTGTTACCTCCTTTAGCCTTGCTAACGCACCGGCGACCTTCTAGAGGTATATTATCAGATCCCTGCAAGGGTTACTAGACGATATCTGTTCGGCGTACCTCGACGATATACTGGTTTTTACAGACGGCACCTATGTAGATTACGTACAGGACGTTAAGAAGGTATTAGATCGACTACAACAGGCTAGCTTGTACCTCGATATCGACAAATGTAAATTTAGTATATAGCGTACTAAATACCTAGGGTTTATTATCGAGGCAGAGAAAGGTATTAGCATAGATAGGAAGAAGATTGATGCTATTAAGCAATAGAAGCTGCCTACGAGCGTTAAGGGCGTACAGGAATTTCTTAGGTTTGCCAACTTCTACTGCTAGTTTATACAGAACTACTTAGAGATCGTACGTCCCCTAGTTAAGCTAACATACAAGGACAAGCAGTTTAAGTAGACGGACGAGTGTAACAGGAGCTTGAACAGGCTAAAGGAGCTCTTTACAACAGGACTAACGCTTGCCGCCTTCGACCCAGAACGTACGACGATACTAGAAACTAACTCCTTAGAGTACTGTATAGGGGGTATCCTGTTACAGGTAGGCTTAGACAGACTTCTGCACCTATGCACGTACTTCTCTAGAAAGAACTCCCTAGCTAAGTGCAACTACCCTATCTATAACAAGGAATTGCTAGCAGTCGTACAGTGTTACGAAGTGTAGGATAGAGAACTCTGCTCGGTTCCCGAGTTTCTCGCCCTAACCGACTACAAGAACCTTAAGTACTTTACGCAACCCTAGAAGCTTTCTAAGAGACATATACAATAGGCAATGTACCTAAGCCAATTTAATATAAGACTCCAGTATCGTAAGGGTAAGGACAACAGCAGGGCCAATACGCTATCTAGACAGGACCAGGACATGCCAACGACGTACGAGGACGACCGACTGAAATTACGAACATTCTAGATATTTAAGGAAGAGCTAGGCAAAGGGACTATCTACCTAGCAGCGACATATATATAGGAACTATAGCTATAGGTATAGGAAGAGGCAGTAGAAAAGGACGACGTTTACCGAGGGGCCTGTACAGCGATCTAAGGAGGACAGCGAAAGCTCCTAGCAGAGCTTTACCTTAAGGTGTTAGCAGCAGAGTGCTTAGTAGACGCAGAGAACAACCTAAAGTTTAGGAATCGGATTTGGGTCCTAGCAGACGAGAAGCTCTATATAAGCTTAATATAACGGATGCATAACTCTATAGCAACTGGGCACCTAGGGCGCGAGGAGACGTACAGTATCGTCGCTAGGGACTACTACTAGCCGGCGATAGCAAAGGACATCCGCAGGTTCGTACAGAACTGTAATGTGTACAGACAAACGAAGCCCTAGCGTAAACTAAAGCATAGGCTGCTAAAGCCCCTACTGATACCGGACCGGCCTTAGCAAGACCTAATAGTAGACTTTGTTACAGATCTCCCTAAGAGCGACAGACAGCGGGATATTATAGTAGTAACGGACAAGCTAACGAAGGGGGTAATACTAGAGGGAATAGACTCTATTACGGCTAAAGACACTGCCTAGGCATTTATACAGACAACGTTTAGCAAGTACGGATTCCCTAGGTCAATTGTATCAGACTAGGGTATACAGTTTACGAGCTAGCTCTAGGCAAGGGTCTGTTAGTTGCTAAACGTAGAACGTCGCTTGTTAACCGTATAGCACCTGCAGATAGACGGTGCGACAGAGAGGGTTAATTCGACGTTAGAAGCGTACCTCTAAGCATACGTCGACTATAATTAGACAAACTAGAACTGCCTTCTCCCTATAGCAGAGCTGGCTATTAACAGCTGTACGGCTAATGCTATAGGATTGTCTCCCTTCTTTATAGCCTACAGATACGACTACTCCCCGCTCCCGCCGACTCTAAGTAGTAACACCCTACGCCCTATAGGATCCCTAATTTAGCAGGGAGAGGCTATTGTACAGACGATTACGAAGGCCTACCAATAGACGAAAGCGAGTCTAGCTATAGCTTAACAGAATGCGGAAGAGCAGGCTAACAAGGGACAACAGGCTGCACTAAGGTACCAGGCAGGAGATAAGGTCTAGTTAAACTAGCGCAACATCTGTACAGACCAGCTAAGCAAGAAACTAAGTTGGAAGAACCGGAAGTTTACGGTAGTTCGACTAGTAGGGACATACGCTATACAACTTAACACTCCCCTAGGGATCTACCTAGTCTTCTATATAGACCTCGTACAGCCGGCATATACAGACCTACGCTGCACTAGACGACAGACAACGCGCGCCTACTAGCAACTATTACTAAAGGCTAGGAAGAGTACGAGGTAGAAGAAATCCTTAAGAGCCGAAGGAAGCGAAAGAGGGCAGAGTACCTAGTTAAATAGAGAGGGTAGGCAGAGCCTATATAGGAACTGTACGAGGCCCTGCAGGACACAACTGCGCTAGACAGGTAGGAGGAAAATCATCCTACTGCCTAGTTACAGTAACACTGTGCTGTACAGTAAGAAGGGGTATAATCTATCCTAGATACATAATACGGGGTGGGTTGGCCCGTGTCATTACTATGCCTTGCCAAGGTTCATATATCTGGTACACATTGGTCAAGTCACTTCCGAGTTACTTGACCAGTCCCTTTTGGCTTAAGTGTACCGCGTTACATCACTTAACTCGGAAGTGACTGCTGAAAGTGTACGATAAAAGGCCCGGGTTCAATTCCCAGGGGGCGCATCTTTCAACTGGCGAGTGGAAGCAGCGTTGACGTATGTCCGTTTGTCCACCACTCCGTACAGAATAAGGCAGACCCGGTAAAGGTCCAGCTGGCTGTGTGCAGACCTGCCGGGGGGGGGGTTGATTGCGTATGCGGCATAGGGGGGCTGTGCAAATCGCATACGTAGCCTGTAAGTAAGTGCAGCTTACGAGGTCGTAAGCCTGTAGCGCAGGGGGTAGTGATACGGGGTGGGTTGGCCCGTGTCATTACTATGCCTTGCCAAGGTTCATATATCTGGTACACATTGGTCAAGTCACTTCCGAGTTACTTAACCAGTCCCTTTTGGCTCAAGTGTACCGCGTTACATCAATACAGGGCAGCCGCTAGCAACTCGGGTTGCCAAAGGATCAGGAATTAAGACGTAGGACCCTACCGGATCCTACTAACACTACACTGTACTGCACTGTACAGAAGGGGGCAGGAGAAAGAGAACAGCTAGGAGACAGGTAGGAATAAGAGTAGAAGTAGGAGGAGAACAAGAGCAACACCGTCCGAAAGCTTTTATATACTACCTTAGGGTAGCTTACTAGCTACTACCCCCTAGGACTAGGGCAGCCGACTCTATACCCGAAATCTTAATTGTTAGGGGGCGCCGCCCAGCCCAGGTCCTGGACCCGACCTAAGCCAGCCGTCGCCCTAAGGACTGCGACTTAGCAGCGCTAGTATAACCCTACCCTCTGTACGGAATTACTAACAGGACCCCACTCCTGTATAGAGGGAGAACTCTATAGCCCTGCACAGAGGGGAATTGCCGCCCCTCTAAACAGAGGGAAAACTCTGCACTACTGTACAGAGGGAGAACTCCTAATCCTCTGTACAGAGTGTAAACCTTACATCCCTATATAGAGGGAAATTGCTAGCTTGGCTTTGTAGGTACAAATTGTACAGTAGCAGACAACGAAGGAACTGCCTATTAGTTCCTTTATATAGATACCCAGCCTTAAGTTTCTAAACTAAGATTCTTAAGCCCTTACATTAGGAACTGATCTTACTGTCGGTAACTACAGTAATACAACAAAGATAGACAGCGACATCTCTATAGAACCTACGGCTATACAGGGACAGATGCACTGCGCGTACGAGGAGCTGCTGGAACACAAGAGGCAGCTCGAGCAGCAAGTAAACTACTAGGCTGCGATAATTTCCTAACAGGAACAGGAGCTATAACAGCTTAGGGCGTCTGATCGCGATCCGACCCCTACGACGACGAACACGATAGCCTATACCCCGACCCCTAAGAGCAAACTCCCTAACGTTACTACGTACAATAGTAAGGCTCTGGCCGAGTACCCCTCCTAGGCCGCCCAGATGCGCTCTAAGCTTCTAGTCGACTTAGGAGCATACCCAACCGAGCTAGACAAGGTAGTTTACCTCTTTAGGAGGTTAAAGGGCAGGGCGGCAGTACGGATTCTGCTGTACTACGAGACGGCTATTGCCAACCTAGCAATAGCTACAACGACGATACTCTAGGCAGCTCTTAACAAGAGCTACAAGGACCTAGACTGCGAGAGCTAAGCACTCCTACAGGTCAATACAATAAAGCAAGGACACAAGACTGTACGAGAATTCCTTACGGAATACGACCAGACTCTAGCAGAGGCAGGAGGTCTCTAATAGGAGGACAGGATAAAAATTACCTCTTTAGAGGTAGGCCTCTCTAAGGAGATTATAACAGGACTAGTAGGCGTAATGCGACCAGCTACGTACGAGGAATTCTGTAATCTCCTTAGGATAGTCGACGACTAGTAGCGTAGGCTCGGACGGATAAGCTGCGCTTATAAGATAAGACAACCCCTCTAGCGGCAGACAGACGCTATAGACTAGGAACCAAGGACGACAAGGGTAGCGGCAGCCGTTACTATACAGCTAAGGGCTGCTACTAAAAGGGTACAATAGGTAGATATAGCTACCCTTAACAAGAGGCGAGCAGAAGGGAGCTGCTACAGGTGTAGCAAGATAGGCTATACTATACGGAATTGCAGGCTTTTGCTAGTAGAGAGACCTAGGGGACGGCCGACTACTGCAAGGGTAGCAACTGCGGTGCCCTAACAAGAGGATTAGAAGTCCTACTTAGACGACGATAAGTTAGGAAAAGAATAGCCTCTAAGCGAAGGCTCTGCTAGAGGCGTATATAAGACAGATTGCTAAATTAAAGCACTACTTAGCTATCTTTTAAGAGCAACTACATAACGACTACGCTGTTTATCGTACAGCCAACGTTAAACGGGTCTGCAACGGCGCAGACATTGATTAACACAGGATGTTTAGTATATAGAGTAATTAGCGAAGACTTCGTACAGAGACACTGTATTAAGACGACCTACTGTACCTATACGTATGTTAGGCATTACTGGGCGAGGACCGGACATTACCTATATAGTGAAAGTAGCGATAGAGATACAGGGACACTAAAAGCAGGACTTATACCTCTATATCGTACAGGACAAGTTAGGGTATAACCTAATTCTAGGGAAGCTATAGATAGAACGCTAGCGAGGCAAGCTAGACGTCGGACGAGGACGGCTGTACCTGGCAGTAACGAAGCAGAGGCTCCGAGAGTAAGGGAGAGTCCTACAGGACGACAATGCTACAGCCGAAGTTAATACAGTAACGAAGCAGAGGCCCCGAGACTAAGGGAAGGCTCTATAGGGTAACAATGCTAAGGCCGAAATCAACACAGTGACGGCGGACATTAAGAAGGCATTAGCACCTAAGAAAGTAACAGACCCCTATACAAAGCTCCTAAGGGAATACGCGGGATACCTAGACCTCTTCGAGCCAAAGTCGGCCTCGAAACTGCCGCTATACCAAGGAGAAGGGATTGACTACGACATCTAGCTAGAGCCCTGTCCAGATAGGAGTCTGCCTAAGGTACTGTACGGACCGCTGTACAGAATGTCCTCTAGAGAACTCCTAGTACTACGCAAGACACTGGACGACCTACTTGCTAAAGGGTTTATTTAGGCAAGTACCTCGTCTATAGGAGCCCTAGTGCTGTTTGTCTATAAGGAGGGGAAGGCCAGCTTGCGTTTCTATATAGACTATAGAGGCATTAACGCGATTACTAAGAAGGACCGGTACCCCCTACTCCTTATTAAGGAGACTCTCGGACGGATTAGCAAGGCAAAGTAGTTTACTAAGCTTAACGTAGTCTTAGCTTTCTACAAGATACAGATTAAGGAAGGCTATAAATAGATAACTGCCTTCTATACGAGATATAGTCTTTTTAAGTAGCTTGTTACCCCCTTTAGCCTTGCTAACGCACCGGCAACATTCTAAAGGTACATTAACAAGTCCTTACAAGAGTTACTAGACGACATATGCTTAGTATACCTCGATAATATACTGGTTTTTACAGACGGCACCTATGCAGATTACGTACGGGACGTTAAGAAGATGCTGGACCGACTAGAGCAGGCTGGCTTGTACCTCGACATCGACAAATACGAATTCGGTGTCTAGTATACGAAATACCTAGGTTTTATTATCGAGGTAGGGAAAGGCATTAGTATAGATAGGAAGAAGATTAATGCTATTAAGCAATAGAAGCTGCCTACGAGTGTCAAGGGCGTACAGGAATTTCTTAGGTTTGCCAACTTCTACTGCTAGTTTATACAGAACTACTTAGAGATCGTACGCCCCCTAGTTAAGCTAACACATAAGGAGAAGCGGTTTAAATAGACAGACGAGTGCGATAGGAGCCTTAACAAGCTAAAGGAGCTCTTTACTACAGGACTAACACTTGCTGCCTTTGACCTAGAGCATATAACAATACTAGAAACCGACTCCTTAGGGTATTGTATTAGAGGTATCCTGTTATAGGTAGGCTCGGACGGACTCCTGCACCTATACGTATACTTCTCTAAGAAAAACTCCCTAGCTAAGTGCAACTACCCTATCTACGACAAGGAATTGCTAGCAGTTGTACAGTATTGCGAAGTATAGGATAGAGAACTCTGCTCGGTACCTAAGTTCCTCGCCCTAACTAACTGTAAGAACCTCGAGTACTTTACGCAGCCCCGGAAGCTGTCTAAGAGGCACGTACGATAGGCAATGTACCTAAGCCGGTTTAATATAAGACTCTAGTATTGCAAGGGTAAGGACAACAGTAGGGCCGATGCGCTATCTAGACAGGACTAGGACATGCTAACCACGTACAAGGACGACTAGTTAAAGTTATGAACATTCCAGATGTTTAAGGAGGAGCCAGACGAGGAGACTATCCGCCTAGCGGCGACACACCTATAGGAACCCTAAATGCAAGTATAGGAAGAGGCAGTAGAGAAGGACGAGGTATACTAAGGGGCCTGTACAGCGATCTAAGGAGGACAGCGGAAGCTCCTAGCCGAGCTCTATCTTAAGGTGTCGGCAGCAGAGTGCTTAGTAGACGAGGAGAACAACCTAAAGTTCAGGAATCGGATCTAGGTCCTAGCAGACGAGAAGCTCTATACGAGCTTAATACAACAGGCGTATAATTCTATAGCTACTAGGCACCTAGGGCGCGAGGAGACGTACAGCATTGTCGCCTAGGACTACTACTAGCCGGCGATAGTAAAGGACATCTGCAGGTTCGTACGAAACTGCGATATATACGGACAGACGAAGCCCTAACGTAAACTAAAGTATAGGCTGCTAAAACCCCTACCGATCCCGGACTAGCCCTAGCAAGACCTAACAGTGGACATTATTACAGACCTCCCTAAGAGCAACGGACGGCAGAACATTATAGTAGTTACGGACAAGCTAACGAAGGGGGTAATACTAGAGGGGACAGACTCTATAAGAGCTAAGGACACTGCCTAGGCATTTATACGGACGACGTTTAGCAAGTACAGTTTCCCTCGGTTAATTGTGTCGGACTAGGGTACGCAATTTACGAGCTAGCTCTAGGCAAAGGTCTGCTAGTTGCTTAATGTAGAACGTCGCCTATTAACCGTATAGCACCTGCAGACGGACAGTGCAACGGAGAGGGTTAATTCGACGTTGGAAGCGTACCTCCGAGCGTACGTCGACTATAACTAGACGAACTAGAACTGCCTCCTCCCTATAGCAGAGCTGGCTATTAATAGCTGTACGGCTAATAGTATAGGATTGTCCCCCTTCTTTATAGCCTATAGATACGACTATTCCCTGCTCCTACTGACCCTAAGTAGTAATACCCCGCGCCCTGTACGATCCCTAATCTAGCAGGGAGAGGCTATCGTACAGACAATTACGAACGCCTACTAATAGGCAAAGGCGAGCCTAGCTATAGCTTAACGGAATGCGGAAGAGCAGGCTAACAAGGGACGGCAGGCTGCACCAAGGTACGAGGCAGGGGATAAGGTCTAGCTAAACTAGCGCAACATCTGTACAGACCGACCGAGCAAAAAGCTAGACTAGAAGAACCGGAAATTTCTAGTAGTCCGACTAGTAGGGACATACGCTATACGACTTAACACTCCCCTAGGGATCTACCTAGTCTTTTACGTAGACCTCGTGCAGCTAGCGAACTCCTACCGCACTAGACGACAGATAACGCGCGCCTACTAGCGATTATAACTAAGGGCTAGGAAGAATACGAGGTAGAAGGAATCCTTAAGAGCCAAAGGAAGTAGGGGAAGGTAGAGTACCTAGTAAAATAGAGAGGATAGGCAGAGCCTATATAGGAACTATACGAGGCCCTACAAGACACAACTGCGCTGGACAGGTAGGAGGAGAACTATCCCCCTGCCCAGTTACAGTAACACTGCACTATATAGCGAAAAGGGGCACGATCTACCCTAAGGACAGGGTAGCTGCTAACAACTTAGGTTGCTAAAGGATTAAGAATTACGATATAGGACACTACAGGATCCTACTAACACTATACCGTACAACACTGTACAGAAAAAGGGCAGAAGGAAGGGGGCAGCCAGGAAACAGGTAGGAAGGAAAGTGGAAATAAGAGGAGTTAAGAGCAGAACCGTCCGAAATTTCTTACACTACCTAGGGGGGGATGGCTTACTAGCCACTACCCCAGGGGACTAGGGCGGCCGACTCCCTATCTAAGATCTTAATTACCTCCCCCCCAAGTGGCAATAAGGATAGCGTTAACGTACGACGCGCAGGCTGTAGCTACCTACTAAGGTATAACCTAGGCAGGGTTACACCAGAAGGCGTAGTAGGGTAGCTCGGCCGCGTCCTGCTGCTCGTTAGTGTAGCACCTAAGACGTCAGCTTAGACTGTACAGAGGACGGGAATCTGTACAAACTAGAAGCGAAGCTGTTAGTCGAATCAAGGATTCTACTGCTAGAGGCAGAAATAGGAGGGGACCCTAGCCAGACGAGCGGAGGAGGAGGAGCTAGCGACTACGAGGGAGCTATAGCGAGCACGGCCGGATGGGGCGGACGGCATAGTAGTAACTAGTAGGTAGTAGTAACTAGTAGTAACTAGTAGTAGCTAGTAGTAGGGCTAGGGTAGACAGTAGACGTTAGATAGTAGATAGTAGATAGTAGACAGTAGACGGTAGACAGTAGTTGACGGTAGACGGCGTAGAAGGGGAGAGGCAGGCAGGGAATAAAAGGAAAAGGAGAAGGAGAAGAGAATAGAGAGGCTTGGAATTTAGAGGGTAGCTGCCTGCTATAGGAGGCAATAGCAACTAGAGCAGCTGCTACAGCTGTATAAAAAGGCAAGAAGGCAACTACGACCCAGTAGACGACGAGCAACGGCTATATAGACGACTGGACGAAAATAGGAAGTCGCGACCTGCTAAAGGAACACTAGGAGCTAAGGGTATACGACATGCCGCTGTACGAAAGGAGCAATACGAGAAGGGAGGGGGGGGGTATTGTTAGGGGGCGCCGCCCAGCCTAGGTCCTAGAACCGACCTAAGCCAGCTGTCGCCCTAAGGACTGCAACTTAGCGGCGCCAGCACGACCCTACCCTCTATACAGAATTACCGACAGGACCCTACTCCTATATAGAGAGAGAACTCTATAGCCCTACATAGAGGGGAATTGCCGCTTCTCTAAACAGAGGGAAAACTCTGCACTACCGTATAGAGGGAGAACTTCCGATCCTCTATACAGAGTATAAACCTTGCATCCCTATATAGAGGAAAATTGCTAGCTTGGCTTCGTAGGTACAAATTGTAAAGCAGCAGACGACGAAGGAACTGCCTATCAGTTCCTTTATATAGATACCTAGCCTTAAGTTTCTAAACTAAGATTCTTAAGCCCTTACATTAATTACCTCCTAGCCGGCAGGGGTCCTTACACTAGAAGGAGTAGAAGAACAGCTTAGCAGTATCCTGCTGCTTATTAATATAGCACCTAAGACGTTAGCTAGGACTGTACGAAGGAGGAAGACTATACGAACTAGAAGCAGAGTTGCTAGTTAAGCTAAACATCCTACAGCTAGAGGTAGAGGTATAGGAGGACAGGCCGGCAACTACAAGAGAGCTACGAGAGCACCGGGCGGACGGAATAGTAGCATTAGTAGTAGTGGTTGTAGTTGGTAGTAGTAGTAGTAGTAGTTATAGTAATAATAGTAGTAGTAGTAGACAGCTAGGCAGACAGGTAGCAGATAAGGGAATAGAAGAAAAGAGAAGAAGAGGGAGAGAAGGGGGGAAGGCTTAATATACGGGGTAGTAGCTGCCTGCTATATAAGGCAATAGCAACTAGGGCAGCTGCTACAACTTTATAAGAGAGGGCAAACGAGGTAACTACGACCTAGTGCCTAGACGAGCGACGGCCCTATAGACGATTGGACGGAGGCGGGAACATCTACCTAGGAGCTAAACTCCAGACGACGACTAGGGCACAGGGACAGAGTTAGACGGCCCGCTGCTACAAGACTGTACGGCTAGGATACAGAGGATATAGCTAGGGCTATAGAGTAGGAGGTAAATAGTTAGACGGGACTAAGCACCTCCTGCACCTTCGTAACCGCTCGCAGGTCCTCCTCTGCCTTAGCTTTAGCATCCTTAATATAGCAAACGGAATCAGTTAAGATTAGGTAGAAGCGATCTAGCACTACCTGCCTTCCCTGCTCGCAGGTCCTCCTCTGCCTTAGTTACAGGATCTAGATAGATAGGGCCAAGGTTACAACAGTGTAGAGGGAGGGCATCTAGCAGGCATTGCTAACTAGCAAGTGCCTAGACGAAGACGGGAAAGCGCTACCTACTAGAGGAACTCTAAGAGCTAAGGGTATACAACACGCTATCGTACGAAAGAAGTACTATAAGAAGGGAGGGGGGTATTGTTAGGGGGCGCCGCCCAGCCTAGGTCCTAGACCTAAGCCAGCCGTCGCCCTAAAGACTACGACTTAGCAGCGCTAGCACGACCCTACCCTCTGTACAGAGTTAGTAATACGACCCTACTCCTATATAGAGAGAGAATCCTACAACCCTATACAGAGGGGAATTGCCGCCCCTCTAAACGGAGGGAAAACTCTGCACTACTGTACAGAGGGAGAACTCCTAATCCTCTGTACAGAGTGTAAACCTTACATCCCTATATAGAGGGAAATTGCTAGCTTAGCTTTGTAGGTACAAATTGCACAGTAGTAGACAATAAAGGAACTGCCTATTAGTTCCTTTATATAGATACCTAACCTTAAGTTTCTAAACCAAGATTCTTAAGCCCTTATACGCAGTCCTTAGGGCGACGGCTAGCTTAGGTCTAGGGCCTGGGCTGGACGGCGTCCCCTAGCAATACCCTACTCCCTTCTCGTAGTGCTTCTTTTGTACGACAGCGTGTCGTACACCCTTAGCTCCTAGTGTTCCTCTAGCAGGTCGCGGTTTCCTGTCTCGTCTAGTCGTCTATAGGATCGTTGTTTATCCAGCTACTAGGTTGTAGTTACCTTCTTTGCCCTCTTTTATACAGTTGTAGCAGCTGCTCCAGTTGCTATTGCCTTGTATAGCAGGCAGCTACCCTCCAAATATTAAGCCTCCCCTGTCTCTTTCCCTTCCTTCCTTTTCTTCTATTCCCCTGCCTGCTACCCCTCTATTCCGCTGTCTACTACTACTGTCCGCTATCTACCGTCTAGCGTCTACTGTCTAACTACTAACGTCTACCTACTACTACTAGCTACTACTATTATGCTACGCACCCCGTCCGGCCGTTCCCGCTGTAGTTCTCTTATAGTTGCTGGTCCTTCCTCCCTTGTAGTTCCTAGCTCTTCTTCCCCCTATTCGGCTAGTGTTCCCTACTACTTTTACCTCTAGCTATAGAACGCCTAGCTCGACTAGCAACTCCGCTTCCAGTTCGTACAGGTCTCCGTTTTCCGTACAGTCTAAGCTAACGTCTTGGATGCTATACTAATAAGTAGTAGGACGCTACTAAGCTACTCTTCTACGCCTTTTAGTGTAACCCTGTCTAGGTTACGCCTTAGCAGGTCGCTATAGCCCGCCTATCGTACGTTAATGCTATGCTTATTGCTACCTGCGGCTAGCTCTGTGCTGCCTGCCCTAACTCCCCCTAGGGCTTATTCGGCCTATACCGCCTCCCTAGCTTCTAGACTAGGGTCTGCGCCTTATACAAGTAGAAGGATAGCTCCCTCTACTGCCCCTACTGCTGTCTAGAGAAGGTATATAGGAGTAGGGAGGTGCCTCTACTCCCCTGTACTGGCCTAGGTAGGGGTTCTGCTAGCTAGGAGGTAATTAAGATTCTAGATAGGGAGTCGGCCGCCCTAGTCCTAGGGGGTAGTAGCTAGTAAGCTATCTCTAAGATAGTATAAGAAATTTTCGGACAGTGTTGCTCTCGTTCCCCTCCTACTTTTACTCTTATTCCTACCTGTCTCCTAGCTGTTCTCTTCCTCCTGCCCCCTTCTATACAGTATAGTACAGTGTAGTGTCGGTAGGACCCGGTAGGGTCCTACGTCTTAAATCCCAATCCTTCGGCAACCTAAGTTGCTAGCGGCTGCCCTATACCTAGGGTAGATCGTACCCCTTTTCGCTGTACAGCGCAGTGTTACTGTAACCGGGCAGGGGGGTGTTTCTCCTCCTACCTGTCTAGTGCAGTTGTGTCCTGTAGGGCCTCGTACAGTTCCTACGTAGGCTCTGCCTACTCTCTCTATTTAACTAGGTACTCTGCCCTCTTCTACTTCCTTTAGCTCTTAAGGATTCCCTCTACCTCGTACTCTTCCTAGCCTTTAGTAATAATCGCTAGTAGGCGCACGTCGTCTATCGTCTAGTATAGTAGGGGGTCCGTGTTTGCTAGCTATACGAGGTCTATATAGAAGTCTAGGTAAATCACTAGGGGAGTGTTAAGTCGTACGGCGTGTGTCCCTACTAGTCGAACTACTGTAAACTTCCAGTTCTTCCAATCTAGTTTCTTGCTCGGCCGGTCTATACGGATATTGCGCTGGTTTAACTAGACCTTATCTCCTGCCTCGTACCTTAGTGCAGCCTGCTGTCCCTTGTTGGCCTGCTCTTCTGTATTCTGTTAGGCTGTAGCTAGACTCGCTTTCGCCTATTAGTAGGCGTTCGTAATCGTCTGTACGATCGCTTCTCCTAGCTAAACTAGGGATCGTACAGGGCGTAGGGTAGCGCTACTTAGGGTCGGTAGGAGCAGGGAGTAGTCGTATCTGTAGGCTATAAAGAAGGGGGACAATCCGGTAGCGTTAGCCGTACGGCTGTTAATAGCTAGCTCCACTATAGGGAGGAGGCGGTTCTAGTTTGTCTAGTCGTAGTCGACGTACGCTTAGAGGTACGCTTCTAACGTTGAATTGACTCTCTCTGTTGCGCCGTTCGTCTGCAGGTGCTATGCAGTTAATAGGCAACGTTCTACGTTTAACAATTAACATACCCTTGCCTAGAGCTAACTCGTAAACTATATACCCCAGTCTAATACAATTAACCTAGGGAACCTGTGCTTGCTAAACGTTATCTGTATAAATGTCTAAGCAGTGTCTTTAGCTGCAATAGAGTCTATTCCTTCTAATATTACCCCCTTCGTTAGCTTGTCTGTAACTACTATAATGTTCTGCCGTCCGTCGCTCTTAGGGAGGTCTGTAATAAAGTCTACTGTTAGGTCTTGCTAGGACGCCGTCCAGCCTAGGTCCTGGACCTAAGCTAGCCGTCGCCCTAAGGACTGCGACTTAGCGACGCCAGCACAACCCTACCCTCTGTACGGAGTCACCAATACGACCCCACTCCTATACAGAGGGAGAATCCTATAGCCCTATACAGAGGGGAATTGCCGCCCCTCTAAATAGAGGGAAAACTCTGCACTACTGTACAGAGGGAAACTGCCGATCCTCTATATAGAGTGTAAACCTTACATCCCTGCACAGAGGGAAATTGCTAGCTTGGCTTTATAGATACAAATTATATAGCAGCAGACGACGAAGGAACTGCCTATTAGTTTCTTTATATAGATACCTAACCTTAAGTTTCTAAACCAAGATTCTTAAGCCCTTACATCTTTGCTTAGGTTGTAAGCCTTTAGGATAGTTTGGTTACACATTGCCTAGCCTTCTCTTCTGTCTACTAGATAGATTCTAGACATCCGGGTAAGGGTATAAGCCCTAGAATTAAGTAATCTAGGCGCGTATTAAATAACAAAGTTAAATCTTAAGAGGAATTCGCTCTAGCAGGCTTGTCTGCGATTAAGGATTATGCTCTTTATAAAATGAATTAAGTTCTTGTAGTCTAAGCTAACTTGGGTCGGGTAGGCTGCACCTTCGAGTTCTGGGCGCCACTCTTTAAATGCTTTGACAATTGCAAGGAGCTCTTTGTCTAAATCTCGTAATTCCATTTAGCGAGTAGCATCTTCTTTGAAAGGTAAGCTACTAGGAGCTATAGCTGGGTAGGCGACTTTCGTTAAAGGAGGACTGCTCTAATAGCTCCGTTAGAAGCGTCTGTTTCTACGCAGGTTTCTAAGTTAAAGTCGAAGTGTTAAAGGATTAGGTCTCTTGTAAATCGTTGCTATAGGAGATCAAATGCGTATTGGTAGGAGTTGGTCTATTTAAACTTAGCCTCCTTCTTTGTTAGCGCAGTTAGTAGCTTTACTATTAAGCTAAAGCCCTAAATAAAACGACGGTAGAAGTTGGCAAACCCAAGGAAGCCTTGCACTTCTTTAACAGTCTTTAGGATCTTCTAGTCTAGGATTGCTTAAATCTTTGCTAGGTCTATACGGATGCCTTTCTCTAAGATAATAAGGCTAAGGAACTGAACTTCTTGTTAGTAAAATTCGCACTTGTTAATGTCCAGATGCAAGCCTGCTTCTTCCAGTTTTGCTAGTACCTTTCGGACGTGTTTCTAATGTTCTTCTAGTGTTGTGCTATAGACTAAGATGTCGTTAATGTAGGCGGTAACGAATTAGTCCAAGTACTCTCTTAGTGTGTCGTTTATATATTCTTAAAACGTGCTAGGTGTATTGCACATTCCGAAGGGCATTACTAGGGATTCAAACAGGCCGTACCGGGTTCTAAAAGCTGTTAACTACTCTTGTCCTTCAGCTATCTAAATCTTGTTAAAGGCTGCAATTACGTTAAGCTTAGTAAACTATTTTGCTTTTAAGAGGCGTTCTAGTGTTTCTTAGATTAGAGGGATCAGATAACGGTTCTTCTTAGAGATAGCATTAAGATTGCGGTAGTCAATACAAAAGCGTGGCCCTCCGCTAGGTTTCTTAACAAACATAACAGGGCTAGCGGCAGGGGAGCGACTAGATCGAATAAAGCCTTTCTAAAGGTTTTGTTATAGGAACTTTTGCAGGACTTGGAGTTCTTCGTAGGACATTTAATAGAGAGGTCTAAAAGGGGGTAACTGGCCTTCTTCTAGTTTAATCTTTGAGTCGTAAGGTCGGTGTAGAGGTAGCTTGTTAGCTTCTTAGACTAACTATATACTAAGGAAATCGTAGTATTCTGTTAGTAATTTTGTCTCTAGGTTAGTAGCTTCTCGGTTCTCGTTAAACTTAGCAAGGGCTTTCTTAATGTATTCTATTAACGCAGTAAAGATTTGAGCTCCCTTTTCCTTTGCAGCTGTATAGAAAGCAGCTACAGATACTTAGAGGATCGAGTCTTTTGTGCTGTTCGCAGGAGTAAGCTAAGTCAAAGTGTAGCAATAGTTTCGGCAATGTTCTAAGTTTATGTCGAGGCTTCCAGTGTCCTAGTTAATCTGTAGGTTGTAGAGCTTTAGCCAAGGCAATCCTAGGATTATTTTCTAGTTAGGCAGAGGTGTAACAAAGCAAGAGAGGTGTTCTTCGTAGTTGTTCCTAAGTTAAAGTTTGACGTAGGCAATCTAAGTTATACCTCCTACAGAGGCCTTGCTGCTGTTAAACATCTTTAAGGGTCTGGGATATCTTAAGTTCTAAGTAGGGATTCCTAAGGAGTTAACAAGTCTAGAGTTAATGAAACTCTTGCCAGTTGCGCTGCAGTCGATTATCGTAAGTACTAAGTGTATAGAATTCTTCTTAGTATAGATATTTGCTGTAACTACAAAGGGAGGACAAGTTAACTTATCCTCTGCCTAAGTACAGAATTGCACTGCAGAAGAAGAGATTGCACGATGTCGATCTGAATACTTGCCTGTTAGGCGTCTTGTTAACAGGCCTGAGCGTTTCCCTAGTCCTTGCTGTTGTCCTTTAGTACTAGGACGGCTGCAGAGAATCCGAGAGGGGTGCCTGCTATTGCAGCGGCAGAAAGGGGTGGGACTAAGTAATAGGGTAGACCCTCGGAATTTCGGCCTGGCCCTTCCGGACCGAGCCGGGCCTTGGCATACCACTCCTAAAGCTCTTACCTACCCTTACATAGATTCCTTTCCCTCCTCAGTTCGAGATATAGTTATTAAAAAGGCCGTATTGAATTATATCTGCGTACCCAGATTATTATATCTCGAACTCACTCACTATACCAACTCTGCGCTGCGCGAAAGGGACTGTTAAACTATCCGGACACCCAAATAACGCACGCGCACTACACACACCAAACCAAACACCAGCACAGTAAGAAAGCTATAGAGAGCTTCTTAACGGTAGAGGGCGGCGTTACAGGCCGCAGCGGAAAGAGAAAGACTGACAGACTAAGGGATAGGCGTACCAGCATCCTCGACGATAGAATAGTCACTAAGGGCCTTACAGAAGAAGAGATAGATAAAGCGAAGAGGGGCATAGAGAGCTATACCGAACTGTACGTACGCAAGCCGGAGGAAATAGAAGAGTATCTAGCAGAAAACGGAGCTAAAAAGGTGTTCAACATTATTACCTTCGTCGAAAAGAAGTTTTACAGGAACATAGAAGAGAACAGGCAACTAAGAGATAAAATAGAAGCAGTAATAGCTAAGAAGGATTTGGCAGAAACTATTATCGACGTGCTAGAAAACTAAGCGGCGAATCGACTAGTACAACTAAAGGCGATAAAGACTTAGTTAGCTAAGATGGAGGCAGCGACGTCGTCGGCGCCGCCACTACATCGAGAAGAACAAGCAGAGACCGCCTTACTGGCGGCCTACAGTTAAGGTAGCACCTTAATAACGTTACTACTAGACCTACCAGCGTTTAGGGGCGGAGACCCTAAAGATTAGGAAGTATTTAAAAAGAAAATAAAGAATAATATAGACCGCGATTACGCCGGAAGCAGTGCAGGAGATAGATTGGCCTACCTGGAATCGCGGTTGGAAGGTGAAGCTTTTTCGTTAGTAGCAGACCTAGAAGAGGTAACCGCCGAAGAAGCGATCAAAGCGCTAAATTAACGCTTCGGAGACCCCTTCCGAAAGAAGACAGCCTGTAAACAGCTAGACAAAAATAATCAGAATCGGCTAACGTTTAAGGAGTTCTACGGACTGTTCCAAAAATATGCTATTAGAGCCAGAGTGTTAGAAGATAAGCAGCTCTACCTACTAAGGCAGAAGCTGAACCCTAAACTGGCTGCCGCTAAAGCGTCGGTAGAAGACGAAGACCTTAAAAGCTTCGTGCACTGAGCGAGAGTTACTGCTAGAAACCTAAGCGCTTACGCGAAATCGCGCGAATCGAACTAGAAGCCGTCGATAACGCAGACAACACGACCCCCTGCACCTTTCCGGGGAGCACCTTAGCAGCTATCTTATTCGCCGCGTTCGTCGTTTGTCCCTACCTGCTACGTATATAGAAAGCCTGGCTACATTGCTACGAGATGCCAAGCAACGGATAAGCAGAAGCAGGAGTATCGGGCTACAAAGCAGCAGCCGCCGAGAAAGAATATCCAAGCTATCGAGCCGGCTCCGAATAACACCGACAGTGTGGACAGTAGATTGCTACTAAGGATCTTAGGAAAAGATTAGCTAGACGGATAGGCCCCCTATCTAGTATAGACAATAGGGTACCAGAGCGATCCGCGCTACCGGAAGATAGAAGCATTAACAGTTGTAGCGATCCGCTCTCGGCGGCTGTAGAAGTAAATACAGAAACCGCTATTATCCTTCCGATTACGGTCTACCCCCTCGAAGGCTCGCACCGACCACTCCAATTAAAGGCCTTTATCGACACAGGAGCTTTTATCGGCGCCGCGATCCACTATCAATTGGTTCAGAAGCTAATAAACGGATATAGTTACCTAGTAGAATTAGCATCGCTAACGCGAATTTCGGCGTATAACGGACAGGACACAGAAAGTGTTACACACTATGTGCTATTAAGGACTACACTAGCTGGTCAGACCACGGAGGCTACGTTCCGAATTATAGACATTAGGCGGTTCGACATTATTATAGGGCAGAGATAGATAAAGAACCAGAAAGCCGTTATTAACGTAGGTAAAGGCACTCTCAGATTCAAGAACCAGCAGAGCGGCGTCGCCGCCGAATCGGTTACCGTCGTCGCCGTAAAATCGAACGCTACGACCATCGAAGCAGTTCTAATAGATCGGCCCGACCCTCTAGAAACGATCGGAATAATAAGCTCGGAAACTTTAACAACCCTCGCGAGGTCGCTAGACAATAAGATTTACGCTATCTTAATAAAGGACATCGAAGACTGTTGCGGCGGTGGAAAGAGGTAGGACAGATTAATAGGGTGGACCCTGGATTTCGGCTCGGCCCGGACGGGCCGAGCCGGGCCTTGACGCTACCACTACGAAAGCCCACCACCACCACCATATAGATTCCTTTTCCTCCTTAGTTCGAGATATAGTCATCAAAAAGGCCGTATTGAATTATATCTGCGTGCCCGGATTATTATATCTCGAACTCACTCTCTACACCAACCCCGCGCTGCGCGAAAGGGTCCGTCGAACTATCCAGAAACCCGAATAACGCACGCGCACTATATACACACCAACAACAACCAACCCTAGGCACCGTAAGAAGATGGAAGACTTCTCAGCGGTAGAGAGCGGCGTCACAGGCCGCAGCAGAAGCAGAAAAGGAAAGACTAACAGAGCGAGTAGGCGCTCCAGTGTTATTAATAATAAGATTATTATTAGCGGCTTTACAGCGGAAGAGACCGCTGAAATAAAGGACCGAATAAGCGAATATAGGAGAATCTACGGCTGCACGCTCGAGGAGCTTAAGGACTACGTAAACGAGAATAGGATAGGAAAGGTCCACGACGGCATAGACCTTATTGAGACACTGTTCTACAGGACGCTGGAAGAGAACAAGCAGCTAAGAGAGGAAACGGAAGCGGTAAGGGCCGAGAAGGAATCAGCAGAAACCATTATCGACGTGTTAGAGAACTAGGCGGCGAATAGACTGGCGCAACTGAAGGCGCTAAAGAACCAATTGGCTGATATAGAAGCAGCGACATCGTCAGCGCCGCCGCATCGAGAAGAACAAGCAGAGACCGCCTCACCGGCGGCCTACAGTTAAGGCGGCACGTTAATAACGTTATTACCGGACCTACCGGCATTTAAGGGCGGAGACCCCGAAGATTGGGAAGAGTTTAAGAAGAAGATCAAGAATAAGATAAGCCGCGATTACGCATCGAACAGCGCCGGAGATAGATTGGCGTACCTGGAATCGCGGTTGGAAGGAGAAGCTTTTTCGCTAGTAGCGGACCTGGAAGAGGTAACTGCTAAGGAAGCGATCAAAGCGCTAGATCAACGCTTCGGAGACCTATTCCAAAAGAAGACAGCCCGTAAGCAGCTGGATAAGATCAACCAGAACCGGCAGACATTCGAGGAGTTCTACGGTTTGTTCAGAAAATATGCAATTAGGGCCTGAGTAGCGGAAGATAAACAGCTCCACCTACTAAGACAGAAACTGAGCCCTGAGCTCGCTGCAGCTATAGCCTCGGTGGAAGATGAAGACCTTAAGAGCTTCGTGCACCGAGCGAGGGTTACTGGGAGAAACCTGAACGCTTACGCAAAATCACGCGAATCGGTTTAGAAGCTATCGCTGTCGCCGTCGGCGTAGACAATGCGACCCCCTACGCCTTTCCGGCGGACACCCCAGCAGTCGTCGTATTCACTACGATCGGCGTTTGTCCCTACGTGCTATGCATGCGGAAAGCCAGGCCATATCGCTACAAGATGTCAAGCAACGGCACAGCAGAAGCAGGAGTATCGAGCGACGAAGCAGCCGCCGCCGAGAAAGACTATTCAAGCTATCGAACCAGCGTCGAACGACACCGAGAGCGTAGACGGCGGGGTCCAGTTAAGAATTATGGGAAAAGACCAGCTGGACGGATAGGCCCCCTATCCAGTACTAACAATAGGGCACCAAATCGAAGCGAATCGCCACGAGGAGAAAGCATTAACAGCTGCAGCGATCCGCTCTCGGCGGCGGTGGAAGTGAACGCGGAAACGGCCATTATTCTTCCAATCACCGTCTACCCCCTTAACGGATCTAGCAAACCACTTCAGTTAAAAGCTTTCATCGACACCGGAGCTCTTATTGGCGCGGCGGTCCACTACCGATTAGTTCAGAAGCTAATAAATAGATACGGTTATCCAGTGGAACTGGCGTCGCCGACGAAGATTTCGGTATACAACAGACAAGACACGGAAAGCGTTATGCACTACGTGCCGCTGAAGACTACCCTAGCTGGTCGCACTATAGAAGCGACGTTCCGAATTATGGATATCGGACGATTTGACATTATTATAGGGCAGAAATAGATGAAGAACCAGAAAGCCATTATCGACGTAGATAAAGGAGCGATCAGATTCAAAACCCCGGGTAGCGGAGCAGGAACTATCGGAAAGGTCGCCGCCGTCGCCGCCAAGCCGAAAGCTACGGAGTCAGCGAAAGAGGCTCCGTCCGACTGTTCTGAACCACTGGTTACCGTTAGAATAATAAGTTCAGAAGCAATAACGACCCTCGCGAAGTCGCCGGACAACGAGATTTACGCTATCTTAATAAAAGACATCGAAGACTACAGGAAGATAATAGCGGAAGAAGAAGTGGATCCGCTAGAGGTGCTGCCAAACGAACTCTACGGCTACGCTAACGTCTTCTTAAAAGCCGACTCCAACCTGCTGCCGCTCTATCGACCGGAATATAATAACAAGATCAGGTTGAAAGAAGGGGCCACATTGCCAAGAACCGAGCCCCTAAGACGACTGTCGCTGGCCGAATTGGACTAAGTAGAGGTGTTTGTTTGTAAAAACCTGGCGAAGAAGTTTATTACGCCGAGTTCTGCCGAATACGCGTTACCAATTCTTTTCGTAAGGAAACTAGGGGGTGGTCTGCGACTCTGCGTAGACTATCGAGGCCTTAATAAGGTCACCAAAAGAGACGTATATCCACTGCCGTTGATTGACGAAACCATCTAAAGAGTAGCAAAGGCTAAGTGGTTCAGCAAGCTGGACATCCGCCAAGCGTTTTATCGATTAAAAAACGAAGAAGGGCAGACAGAAGACCTTACGACGTTCGCGACGCGTATAGGCAATTTCAAGTGGTTGGTAATGCCTTTCGGACTCACCAACGCGCCGGCAGTGTAGCAACGCTTTATAAACCACACTTTTATAGACATGCTAGAACGGTTCGTGTCTATTTACCTGGACGACATCCTTATCTATACGGACGGAACGAGAGAACAGCATACGGACCACATCAAGAAGGTGTTGACCAGGCTCCGCGAGGTTGGACTGAACGCGGACACGAAGAAGAGCGAGTTCTATTAAACTAAGGTCAAATATCTAGGTCTTATCGTCGGAAGAGATGGAATTCGTATAGACCCCTTAAAGGTCGCCGCCGTCGCAGAGTAGAAGCAGCCGAAATCCGGAAACACTACGCAAATCAGAGCGTTCCTCGGCTTCTGCAGCTACTATCGACGGTTTATTAAGGACTTCAGTAAGATAGCGAGACCCCTGAACGAGGCACTAAAGAAAGAGGCCGCCGGCCTATAGAATAAGAAGTGCACGGAGGCTTTCGTTTAGCTAAAAGAAGCAGTGGCTTCGGCGCCGGTTCTAGCGCACTTCCGGCCAGAAAAGACGATCTACGTAGAAACTGACGCCTCCGATACAGTAACGGCCGGGGTCCTTTCTTAATATAGTGACGACGAAACCCTCTATCCGGTCGCTTTCTTTAGCAAGTCAATAAGCGAAGCCGAACGGAACTACGCGATCTACGATAAGGAGCTGCTAGCGATTATTCAGGCTTTCGAGGAGTGGAAGCCGGAGCTTATAGCTGGAAAGGGCACGGTGCAGGTCCTTACGGACCACTAGTCGCTGACCTACTTTATGAAGACGCAGAAGCTCTTACGCCGCCAAGCTCGGTAGGCCGCCTACTTGTCAGGATTCGACTTCAAGATTACATATCGACCGGGGGCTTAAAACGGAAAGGCGGACGCGCTAACGCGAAGGGAAGGAAAAACCAGCCGCGCGAAAGAAGACCCTAACATGTTCCAGAAGGTGTTGACCGAGCGGATAGTAGACGCAGAGGTATTGAAAGAGGTAGGGGTCTGTGCAGTGGAGCCGGCCCCTAAAGAAGAGACGCTCTACGAGAAGGTGAAGCAGCTTAACCAGCAACAAAAACTCGGCAAAATCGGTTCAGGGAAGCTGATAGTTCCAGAAGAACTAATTACGGAGGTTATCCAGCTGGTCTATAGCTCTATAGACGTTGGTTACGCCGGCTTAAAGAAGATAATGGAAGCTATAAGGACGGTCTACTGGTTTCCGCGGATCTACGAACGGATCCACCGATTTATCGCCAATTGCTACGTATGCAGAGCTACGAAGCTACGTTACAGCTTTCCGGCAGGCTTATTGAAGCCACTTCCGATCCCCGAGAAACCATAGCAGCATATTACGATGGACTTCGTAACCGGCCTGCCGGATTCCGATGGATACGACGCCACCCTTAACGTAGTGGATAGGCTAAGCAAGGAACGACACTTTATCCCCTGTCGAGCGAGAGACGAAGGAACTACTGCGGAAGAGACAGCACGGATGTTGATTCGACACGTATAGAAGCATTATAGCCTGCCGGACACTATTACTACGGATAGGGGTCCTTAGTTCACTGCCGACGTATAGAAAGCTATTAACTAAGCTCTCGGAATCCGTAGAAAGCTCAGCACAGCCGCTCACCTGCAGACCGATAGTCAGTCTAAGGTGGCCAACCGTAAGATAGAGAAATATCTACGGATCTTCTGCGGCTACTATCAAGAAAAGTAGGTCGAGATGCTGCCGATGGCCGAATTCTGCGCCAACTCAGCACGATCAGAAGCGACGTCGCTAGCACCGTTCGAGATAACGCACGGCTATCTTCCGAGGATGAGCTTTTAGCCACCAAGCGACGCCGGCTCGCCGGAGCTTTCCACCACCACTACGTCGTCAAAGAGAGTCGCCGCCGCGGCGGCGGAAGCGCTCCGATCTCAGATGGAAGAAGCGATCGAAGTGGCGAAAGAAGCGATGGAGACGGCTCAGAAGAAGATAGTAACTCGAACTAATAGGAACCGGTCGTTAATAGAATTCGAAGAAGGCCAAAGGGTATAGCTTAACACAAAGAACCTAAGGCTGAAAGGGAACGCCAAGCTCAACCTACGCTACGTAGGCCCGTTTACGATAGTGGAAAAGAGGTCGCCGGTGACCTATCGACTCTAGCTACCAAAATCGTTCCGGATCTACGACGTTTTCCATTCCGATCTACTAAGCCTGGACCCTAAGAACGCTCTGCCGGAGCAGGGGTTCGACGAACCCCCGCCGATCGAGATAGACGCTGATAAAGAAGAGTGGGAGGTAGAAGACGTAATAGACGTAAAGAAGACGAGGGGGTCCATCAAAGCGAGGATCTTATAGAAGGGGTGGCCGGAAGACTATAAATAGTATCCGGTCGAGAATCTCCGGAATTCGGCGGAGCTGTTAAGAGAGTTCTACGCGCAGAACCCGAAGAAGCCGAAACCGAAATGGCTCTGAAGCCGATCCTTCCGGAAGAAAACGAAGAAAACCACGTCCGCTCCACCGGCGCGGAAGCCGATGAATACGATCGTAATGGAATTGATGGCTCCAGGCGCCACTACGTCGGCCGGCGACCGCGTAGAGGCTTTGGTAGAAGAAAAAGAAGAAGAAAAACGGCGCAGCGGAAAGATCTATATAGACCCCCGAAACAACGCACAGACCAGCCACGCCGCAGCTCAGATAACCCACGGCTCAGATCAGATAGCACGGTTCAGGCGCACCGATCACATAAACGCCAAGTGAAGGACTTCAGATGCCGATAACGCGAGGGCTGAAAAAGCGATGATGAGACGTTGTTTTTGAAGAAAGACGGAAGAGGTAACGTCAACGGTGGAAGGAATTTCCGAGAAAAAGAAGACGAATCAAAAAAAAAAAAAAAAAAAAAAAAAAGAAAGAAAAGACGGAAGGAAGGGAGATTTTCGGAAGGATAAGGTGACTAATCGGTCGAGGGCGACCGCTGGTGAGGGGGGGGGTAGTGTTGCAGTGGTGGAAAGAGGTAGGACAGATTGATAGGGTGGACCCTGGAATTTCGGTTCGGCCCGTCCGGGCCGAACCGGGCCTTGACGCCACCACTACGAAAGCCCACTACCACCACTACATAGATTCCTTTTCCTCCTCAGTTCGAGATATAGTTATCAAAAAGGCCGTATTGAATCATATCTGCGTGCCCGGATCAAAGACTACCGGAAGATAATAGCGGTTAAAGAAGTAGATCCGCTAGAGGTGTTACTAAAAGAACTCTACGGCTACGCTAACGTGTTCTCAAAGGCTAACTCCAACCTCTTGCTGCTCTACCTGATCCGGGCACGCAGATATAATTTAATACGGCCTTTTTGATAACTATATCTCGAACTGAGGAGGGAAAGGAATCTATGTGGTGGTGGTGGAGGGCTTTCGTAGTGGTGGTGCCAAGGCCCGGTTCGGCCCGGACGGGCCGAACCGAAATTCCAGGGTCCACCCTATCAATCTGTCCCACCTCTTTCCACCACTGCAACACTACCCCCCTCCCTTACCAGCGGTCGCCCTCGACCGCTTAGTCACCCCATCTATCTGAAAATCTCCATTTTTTTTTTGATTCGTCGTCTCTTTCTCGAAAGTCCCTTCCAACGTCGATGTTACCTCTTCCGTCTTTCATTAAAAACAACGTTCTCTTTATCTCTTTTTCAACTTCTTACGTTATCGGCATCCGAAGTCCTTTACTTAACGTTTATGTAATCGGTGCGCCTGATCCGTGCCATCTGATCTCAGCCGTAGGTTATCTAAGCTGCGGCGTAGCTGGTCTGTGCGTCGGCGCGGAAGGTCTATATAGAGCTTTTGGCGGCTCTATCTCTTCTTCTTCTTCTTTCTCTACCAAAGCCTTCGCCTACTACGCAGTCGGCGGTGCTGCCGGCCGACGTAGTGGTGCCTGGAGCTATCAATTCCATTACGATCGCCTTTATCGGCTTCCGCGCTGGTAGAGCGGACGTGTCTCTATCGTCGGCATTAGAGCTACGCTGGCTTTGGCTTTTCCGGGTTCCGCACGTAGAACTCTCTTAACAGCTCCGCCGAATTCCGCAGGTTTTCGACCGGATACCATTTATAGTCTTCTGGCCACCCCTTCTATAAGATCCTCGCTTTGATGGACCCCCTTATCTTCTTTACGTCCATTACATCTTCTACCTCCTACTCTTCTTCTTTACTGTCCATCTCGATAGGCGGGGGTTTGTCGAACCCCTGTTCCGGAAGACCGTTCTCAGGGTCCAAGCTTAGCAGGTCTTAATGGAAAATGTCGTAGATCCGGAACGATTTCGGTAGCTGGAGCCGATAGGTCACCGGCGACCTCTTTTCCACTATTGTAAACGGACCTACGTGGCGCGGATTAAGCTTGGCGTTCCCTTTTAGCCTCAGGTTCTTCGTGTTGAGCTATACCCTTTGGCCTTCTTCGAATTCCACTAGCGATCGCTTTCTATTAGTTCGGGTCACTATCTTCTTCTAAGCCGATTCCATCGCGTCTTTCGCTACCTTAATCGCTTCTTCTATCTGCGCTCGCAGCGCCTCTGCTGTCGCGGCGGCGACTCTCTTCGACGACGTAGTAGTAGGTAGTTCCGCGGAGCTGGGTTCGTTAGGCGGCTGAAAGCTTATTCTTAGAAGGTAGCCGTAGGTTATCTCGAACGGCGCCAGCGACGTTGCTTCTGACCGTGCTGCGTTTGCGCAGAATTCGGCTATTAGTAGCATCTTAACCCACTTTTCTTAATAATGGCTGCAGAAGATTCGTAGATATCGTTCTATCTCGCGATTAGCCACTTTAGACTAACTATCAGTTTGAGGGTAAGCGGCGGTGCTGAGCTTTCCATAGATTCCGAGAGTTTGATTAATAGCTTTCTACACGTCGGCTGTAAATTGAGGACCCCTATCCGTAGTAATAGTGTCCGGCAGGCTATAGTGCTTCTACACGTGTCTAATCAACATCTGCGCTGTCTCTTCCGCAGTGGTTCCATTGTCTCTCGCTTAGCAGGGGATAAAGTGGCGCTCCTTGCTTAGCCTATCTACTACGTTAAGGGTGGCATTGTATCTATCGGAATCCGGCAAGCCGGTTACGAAATCTATCGTAATGTGCTACTATAGTTTCTCGGGGATCGGCAGTAGCCTTAATAAGCCTGCCGGAAGGCCGTAACGTAGCTTCGCGGCTCTGCATACATAGCAATTAGCGATAAATCGGTGGATCCGTTCGTAGATTCGCAGAAACTAGTAGATCGTCCTTACGGCTTCTATCGTCTTCTTCGAGCCGGCGTAGCCAACGTCCTTTGATCTATAGACTAGCTGGACGACCTCAGTGATTAGTTCTTCTGGAACTATTAGCTTCCCTGAACCGGTTTTGCCGAGTTTCTGTTGCTGGTTAAGCCGCTTCACTTTTTCGTAGAGAGTTTCTTCCTTAGGGGCCGGCTCTACTGCATAGATCCCTGCTTCCTTCAATACCTCGGCATCTACTATCCGTTTGGTCAACACCTTCTGATATATGTTCGGGTCTTCTTTCGCTCGGCTGGTCTTTCCTTCGCATCTCGTTAGCGCGTTAGCCTTTCTATTTTAAGCCCCGGGTCGATAGTTGATCTTGAAATCGAACCCTAACAAGTAGGCGGCCTACCGAGCTTGGCGGCGTAAGAGCTTCTGCGTCTTTATAAAGTAGGTCAGCGACTGGTGGTCCGTAAGGACCTGAACCGTGCTCTTTCTAGCTATAAGCTCCGGCTTCCATTCCTCGAAAGCCTAAATAATCGCTAGCAGCTCCTTATCGTAGATAGCGTAGTTCCGTTCGGCTTCAGTTATTGACTTGCTAAAGAAAGCGACTAGATGGAGGGTTTCGTTATTACTATATTAAGAAAGGACCCCTGCCGTTACTGTGTCGGAAGCGTCCGTTTCTACGTAGATCGTCTTTTCTAGTCGGAAGTGCGCCAGTACCGGCGCAGAGGCCACTGCTTCTTTTAGCCGATTGAAAGCCTCCGTGCACTTCTCGTTCTATAGGCCGGCGGCCTCTTTCTTTAGTGCCTCGTTCAGGGGTCTCGCTATCTTGCTGAAGTCCTTAATAAACTGTCGATAGTAGCTACAGAAGCCGAGAAACGCTCTGATTTGCGTAGTGTTTCCGGATTTCGGCTGCTTCTACTCCGCGACGGCGGCGACCTTCGAGGGGTCTATACGAATTCTATCTCTTCCAACGATAAGACCGAGATATTTGACCTCGGTTTAATAGAATTCGCTCTTCTTCGTATCTGCGTTTAATCCGACCTCGCAGAGCCTCTTTAACACTTTCTCGATGTAGTCCGTGTGTTGCTCTCTCGTTCTATCTGTATAAATAAGGATGTCGTCCAGATAGATAGACACGAACCGCTCTAGCATATCTATAAAAGTGTAGTTTATAAAGCGTTGCTACACTGCCGGCGCGTTGGTAAGTCCGAAAGGCATCACCAACTATTTGAAATTGCCTATACACGTCGCGAACGTCGTGAGGTCTTCTGTCTCCCCTTCTTTATTCCTTAGTCGATAGAACGCTTGGCGGATGTCCAGCTTGCTGAACTACTTAGCCTTCGCTACCTGCTGTATAGTCTTATTAATCAGCGGCAGTGGATACACGTCTCTCTTGGTGACCTTATTAAGGCCTCGATAGTCTACGCAGAGTCGCAGACCACCTCCGGGCTTTCGTACGAAAAGGATCGGTAACGCGTATTTGGCAGAACTCGGCGTAATAAACTTCTTCGCTAGGTTCTCGCGAACGAACACCTCTACTTAGTCCAGTTCGGCCGGTAACAGTCTTCTTAGGGGCTCGGTTCTTGGCAGCGTAGCTCCCTCTTTTAGTCGAATCTTGTTGTTATATTCCGGCCAATAGAGCGGCAATAAGTTGGAGTCGGCTCTTAAGAAGACGTTAGCGTAACTATAGAGCTCGTTTAGCAGCACTTCTAGTGGATCCACTTCTTCTTCCGCTATTATCTTCCGGTAGTCTTCGATGTCTTTTATTAAGATAGCGTAAATCTCGTTGTCCGGCGACTTCGCGAGGGTCGTTATAGCTTCTAAACTTATTATTCAGACGGTAACCGGAGGTTCGGAACGGTCGGACGGAGCCTCTTTCGCTGACTCTGTAGCTTTCGGCTTGGCGGCAACGGCAGCGACCTTTCCGATGGTCCCTGCTCCGCTACCCGGGGTTTTAAATCTAATCGTTCCTTTATCTACGTCGATAATAGCTTTCTGGTTCTTTATCTATTTCTGCCCTATAATAATGTCAAACCTTCCGATATCTATAATTCGGAACGTCGCTTCTGTAGTGCGACCTGCTAGGGTAGTCTTTAGCGGCACGTAGTGCGTAACGCTTTCCGTGTCTTGTCCGTTGTATGCCGAAATCTTCGTCGGCGACGCCAGTTCCACTGGATAACCGTATCCATTTATCAGCTTCTGAACTAATCAGTAGTGGACCGCCGCGCCAATAAGAGCTCCGGTGTCGACGAAAGCTTTCAACTAAAGTGGTTTGCTCGATCCGTCAAGGGGGTAGATAGTGATTAGAAGGATAATAGCTGTTTCCGTGTTCACTTCCACCGCCGCTGAGAGCGGATCGCTGCAGCTGTTGATACTCTCTTTCGTCGACGTAGCTCGCGTTAATGCCCTGTTGTCTATGCTAGATAGGGGGCCTATCCTTCTAGCTGGTCTTTTCCTATGATTCTTAGCTGCACCCCACCGTCTACGCTGTCAGTATCGTTCGGAGCCGGCTCGATAGCTTGAATAGTCTTTCTCGGCGGTAGCGGCTGCTTCGTCGCTCGATACTCCTGCTTCTGTTGTGCCGTTGCTTGGCACCTCGTAGCGATATAGCCAGGCTTTCTATAGGCGTAACAGGTGGGGACAAACGACGAACGCTGTAACTGATAAGGTAGCTGCTGGGGTGCTCTCCGGAAAGGCGCAGGGGGTCGTATTGTCTGCGCCGATGGCGACGGCTTCTAAACCGATTCGCGTGATTTCGCGTAAGCGCTTAAGTTTCTCCTGGTAGCTCTCGCTCTATGCACGAAGCTCTTAAGGTCTTCGTCTTCTACAGACGCCATAGCTGCGGCCAGTTCAGGGTTTAGCTTCTGCCTTAATAGGTAAAGCTGCTTATCTTCCGCTACTCGGGCCCTAATTGCATATTTTCTGAACAAGCCGTAGAATTCTTTAAACATCTGCCGGTTCTGATTGATCTTGTCTAGCTGCTTACGGGCTGTCTTCTTTCGGAATGGATCTCCGAAGCGTTGATCTAGCGCTTTGATCGCTTCTTTAGCGGTTACCTCTTCGAGGTCCGCTACTAGCGAAAAAGCTTCTCCTTCTAACTGCGATTCTAGGTACGCCAATCTATCTCCGGCGCTGTTCGATGCTTAATCGCGGCTTATCTTATTCTTGATCTTCTTCTTAAACTCTTCCTAGTCTTTAGGGTCTCTACCTCTAAACGCCGGTAGATCTAGTAATAACGTTACCGACGTGCCTCCTTGACTATAGGCCGCCGGTAAGGCGGTCTCTGCTGGTTCTTCTCGATGCAGTGGCGGCGGCGACGACATCGCTGCTTCTATATTAGCCAGTTGGTCCTTCAGCGCCTTTAGTTGCGCTAGCCTATTCGCCGCCTAGTTCTCTAACACGTCGATAATAGTTTCTGCCGATTCCTTCTCGGCCCTTACCGTCTCTACTTCCTCTCTTAACTGTCTCTTTTCTTCTAGCGTTCTAAAGAACAGTGTCTTAATGAGGTCTATACTATCGTAGACCTTCCTTATTCCATTCTCGTTTACGTAGTCTTCCAATTCCTCGATCGTGCAGTCGTGGATCTTTCTATATTTAGCTATTCGTTCCTTGAACTTAGCGGTCTCTTCTGCTGTAAAGCCGCTAATAACGATCTTATCGTTAATGACGCTTAAACGCCTACTCGCTCTGTTAGTCTTTCCTTTTCTACTTCTGCTACGGCCTGTAACGCCGCTCTCTACCGCTAAGAAGTCTTCTATCTTCTTACAGTGCCTTAGGGGTTGTTGTTGTTGGTGTATGTATGTAGTGCGCGTGCGTTATTCGGATTTCCGGATAGTTCGACGGGTCCTTTCGCACAGCGCAGGGGTTGGTGTAGAGAGTAAGTTCGAGATATAATGATCCGGGCACGCAGATATAATTCAATACGGCCTTTTTGATAACTATATCTCGAACTGAGGAGGGAAAGGAATCTATGTGGTGGTGGTGGAGGGCTTTCATAGTGGTGGTGCCAAGGCCCGGTTCGGCCCGGACGGGCCGAACCGAAATTCCAGGGTCCACCCCATCAATCTGTCCCACCTCTTTCCACTACTGCAACACTACCGACCGGAATACGACAACAAGATCCGACTAAAAGAGGGAGCTACGCTGCTAAGAACCCAGCCCCTAACACGATTGTCGCCGGCCGAGCTAGACTAGGTAGAAGTGTTTGTTCAAGAGAATATAGCGAAGAAGTTTATTACGTTAAGCTTAGCCGAATATGCTTTGCCGATTCTTTTTGTAAGGAAACCTAGAGGTAGTCTCCGACTATACGTAGATTACCGAGGCCTTAATAAGGTTACTAAGAGAGACGTGTACCCGCTGCCGCTAGTCGATAAGACTATACAACGAGTAGCTAAAGCTAAGTAGTTTAGCAAGCTGGACATTCGCTAAGCGTTCTACCGATTAAGGAACGAGAAAGGGCAAACAGAAGATCTCACGACATTCGCTACGCGCATAGGCAATTTCAAGTAGCTGGTAATGCCTTTCGGACTTACCAACGTACTAGCGGTGTAGCAACGTTTTATAAACTATACCTTTATAGACATGCTAGAACAATTCGTGTCTATCTACTTAGACAACATTCTTATCTACACTAATAGGACGCGAGAACAGCACACAGACTATATTAAGAAGGTGCTAACTAGGCTCCGCGAAGTCGGATTAAACGCGGGCACGAAGAAGAGCGAGTTCTATTAGACCGAGGTCAAATATCTTAGTCTTATTGTCGGCAGAGAAGGGATTCGGATAGACCCCTTAAAGGTCGCCGCTATAGCGGAATGGAAGCAGCCGAAATCCGAAAACACTACCTAAATCAGAGCGTTTCTCGGATTCTGCAGTTACTATCGACGGTTTATTAAGGACTTCAGCAAGATAGCGAGACCCCTAAACGAAGCGTTAAAGAAGGGGGCCGTTGGCCTATAGAATGTGAAGTGCATAGAGGCTTTCGATCGACTAAAAGATGCAGTAGCCTCAGCGCAAGCTAAGCAGAACTACGCTATCTACGACAAAGAACTGTTGGCTATTATTTAGGCTTTCGAGGAGTGAAAGCTAGAGCTTATAGCTGGACAGAGCACGGTCTAGGTCCTTACGGACCACTAGTTACTGACCTACTTTATAAAAATGCAGAAGCTATCGCGCCGTTAGGCCCGATAGGCAGCCTACTTATCCGGATTCGACTTCAAGATTACCTATCGACCCAGAGCTTAAAATGGAAAGGCTAATGCACTAACGAGGAGAGAAGGAAAGACCAGCTGCGCAAAAGAAGATCCGAATATGTTTTAGAAGGTGTTGACCGAACGGATAGTAGACACTAAGGTGTTAAAAGAAGCAGGGATCTGTACGATAGAACCGCTAACCGAGGAAGAAACGCTCTACGAGAAAGTGGAACGGCTTAACCAGCAGCAGAAGCTCGGCAAAACCGGCTTAGGAAAGCTAATAGTTCTGGAAGAACTAATCGCAGAGGTTATCCAGTTGGTCTACGGTTCTAAGGATGTTGGTTACGCCAGCTTAAAGAAGACGATAGAAGCTGTAAGGACGATCTACTAGTTCCTGCGGATCTTTAAGCAGATACACTAGTTTATCGCCAACTGCTACGTCTGCTAAGCCGCGAAGCTACGACACGGCCTTCCGGCCGGTCTGTTAAAGCCACTTCCGATCCCTAAGAAACTGTAGCAGCACATTACGATAGATTTCGTAACCGGCCTGCCGGACTCCGGTAGATATAACGCTACGCTAAATGTAGTAGATCGACTAGGCAAAGAACGCTACTTTATCTCCTGCTAAGCGAAGGATAAAGGAACTACTGCAGAAGAAACGGCGAGAATACTAATCCAGCACGTATAGAAGCACTATAGCCTGCTAGACACTATTACTACGGATAGGGGTCCTTAATTTACTGCTAATGTATAGAAGGCTATTAACTATACTCTCGGAATTTATAGAAAGCTCAGCACGGCCGCTTACCCTTAAACCGACAGTCAGTTAGAAGTAGCTAACTGCGAGATAGAGAAATATCTACGAATCTTCTGCAGTTATTATTAAGCAGAGTAGGTTAAGGTGTTGCCAATAGCCGAATTCTGCGCCAATTCAGCACGATTAGAAGCTACCTTGCTAGTGCTGTTTAAGATAACCTATAGTTATCTTCTAAGAATAAGCTTTTAACCGCTAAACGAATCTAGCTCTTTGGAATCTCCTACCGGCACTTCGTTAAAGAGAGTCGCCGCCGCGGCGGCCAAAGCACTTAAGACTTAAATAGAAGAAGCAACTAAGGTAGCGAAGGAAGTAATGGAATCGGCTTAGAAGAAGATAGTAACTCGAACTTATAGAAAGTGGTTACTAATAGAATTCGAAGAAGGCCAAAAGGTATAGCTTAATACGCGGAACCTAAGGCCAAAAGGCAACGCCAAGCTCAACCCTCGTTACGTAGGCCCGTTTAAGATCGTAGCAAAGAGGTCGCTAGTAACTTATCGACTCCAGCTACCAAATTCGTTCCGGATCTACGATGTCTTTTATTCGGATCTGCTAAGTTTGGACCCTAAAGACGGTCTTCCGGATTAGGGGTTCGCTAAACCCCTACCAATCGAGATAGACGGTAAAGAAGAAGAATAGGAGGTAGAAGACGTAATAGATATAAGAAAGATAAGAGGATCTGTCAAAGCAAGTATCTCGTAGAAGGGATAGCTAGAAGACTATAAATAGTATCTAATCGAGAATCTCCGGAATTCAGAGAAGCTGCTAAAGGAGTTCTATATGCAGAATCTGGAGAGGCCAAAGCCTAAGTGGCTCCGAAGCTAATAGTTACAATCCGGGCACGCAGATACAATTCAATACAGCCTTTTTCATAACTATATCTCGAACTAAGGAGGGAAAGGAATCTATATAGTGGTGGGTAAAAGCTTTAGGGGTAGTGTGCTAAGGCCCGGCTCGGTCTGGAAGGGCCGAGCCGAAATTCCGAGGGCCTACCCTATTACTTAGTCCTACCCCTTTCTGCTGCTGCAACACCACTCCCCTCCTTTACTAGCAGTCGACCTCGACCGCTTACTTATCTATCTGTCTCTTTTTTTTTGATTCCGTCGTTATCTCTTTACTTTCTTCTCTTTCGAAACTATTCCCTTTCTTTATCTTCTTTCTTCTTACATCGTTACTGTCTAACGTCTTTACTTAGCGTCTATCTGATCCGTGCCGTTTGATCGGAGCTAGCGGTTACCTAAGCTGCGGCGTAACCGGTCTGTGCTCTGCTATAGAGGTCTATATAGATTCCTCCGTAGCGCTGCTTCTTCTTCTTCTTCTTTCTCTACTAAGGACCTTACCTATCGCAGGGCCGGCAGCGCCGACGCCGCTTTATTTGTTTAGGGCAGCGTCGCCGACCGTCGCGTCGAACCGGCAGTGGGTAGTGGCCGCGTCGAGGGCTCTAGCGGAGCTATTGCTACGATCGTCTTTATTAGCTTCTATACCGATAGAGCGGACGCGGCTTTTCTTCTTTTTCTATAACTATTAGCTTCGGAGCTACTCAGGTTTCGGCTTCCTCGGGTTTTGAACGTAAAATTCTCTTAGCAGCTCCGTTAAACTTCGGAGATTCTCGACCGGATACTATTTATAGTCTTCTAGCTATCCTTTCTATAAGATCCTCGCTTCGATAGATCCTCTTAGCTTTCTTATATCTATTACATCTTCCACCTCCTATTCTTCTCCTTTACTGTCTATCTCGACTGGCAGGGGTTCAGTAAACCCCTGATCCGGTAGACTGTCTTTAGGGTCTAAACTTAGCAGATCCGAATAAAAGACATCGTAGATCCGGAACGATTTCGGTAGCTAGAGCCGGTAGGTTACCAGCGACCTCTTTTCCACTATCTTAAACGGACCTACGTAGCAGGGGTTGAGCTTGGCGTTGCCTTTCAGTCTTAGGTTCCGCGTGTTAAGCTATACTTTTTGGCCTTCTTCGAATTCCATTAGTAACCGCTTTCTATTAGCTCGAGCTACTATCTTCTTCTAAGTCGATTCTATTGCCTCTTTCGCTACCTTAATCGCTTCTTCTATCTGAGATCGGAGAGCTTCTGCTGCGTTGGCGGCGACTCTCTTCGACGAGGTAGCAGTAGATGTAGAAGGTTCTAAAGAGCTGAGTTCATTCAGCAGTTAGAAGCTTATTCTCGGAAGATAACTGTAGGTTATCTCGAACGGCGCCAGCGAGGTGGCTTCCGATCGTGCTAAATTGGCGCAGAATTCGGCCATCGGCAACACCTTAACCCACTCTGCTTAATAATAACTGCAGAAGATTCGTAGATATTTCTCTATCTCGCGGTTAGCTACTTTAGACTGGCTGTCGGTCTAAGGGTAAGCGGCTGTACTAAGCTTTACACGAATTCCGAGAGCTTGGTTAATAGCTTTCTATACGTTAGCGGTAAATTGAGGACCCCTATCCGTAGTGATAGTGTCCGGCAGGCTATAGTGTTTCTATACGTGCTGGATTAGCATTCTGGCTGTTTCTTCTGCTATAGTTTCTCCATCCTTAGCTCGGCAGGGGATGAAATAGCGCTCCTTGCTTAGCCGATCCACTACGTTAAGCGTGGCACTGTGTCTATCGGAATCCGGCAGGCCAGTTACGAAATCTATTGTAATATGCTGCTATAGTTTCTTAGGGATCGGAAGTGGCTTCAGCAGACCGGCTGGAAGGCCGTAACGGGGCTTCGCGACTTGGCACACGTAACAATTAGCGATGAACCGGTAGATCCGTTCGAAGATTCGCGGAAACCAGTAGATGGTCCTTACTGCTTCTATCGTCTTCTTCGAGCCTGCGTAGCCGACGTCTTTAGAACTATAAACGAGCTGGATAACCTCTGTAAATAGTTCTTCCAGAGCTATTAGCTTTCCTAAGCCAGTTCTGCCGAGCTTCTGCTGCTAATTAAGCTGTTCTACTTTCTTGTAGAGCGTCTCTTCTTCGGTCGGCGGTTCTATCGTGCTAATTCCTGCTTCTTTCAACACCTCGGCATCTACTATCCGCTCGGTTAACATCTTCTGAAACATGTTCGGATCTTCTTTCGCGCGGCTAGTCTTTCCTTCTCTTCTCGTTAGCGCATTAGCCTTTCTATTTTAAGCTCTAGGTCGATAGGTAATCTTAAAATTAAATCCGGATAAGTAGGCAGTCTACCGAGCTTAGCAGTGTAAGAGCTTCTGCGTCTTTATAAAGTAGGTTAGCGACTAATGGTCCGTAAGGACCTGAACCGTGTTCTTTCCGGCTATAAGCTCCGGCTTCCACTCCTCGAAAGCCTGGATAATAGCTCATAGCTCTTTATCGTAAGTAGCGTAGTTGCGCTCGGCCTCGTTTATAGACTTGCTAAAGAAAGCTACCGGATAGAGAGTCTCATTGTCGTCAGCATATTAAGAAAGGACCCCTGCTGTTACTGTGTCGGAAGCGTCCGTTTCTACATAGATCGTCTTTTCTGGTCGGAAGTGCGCTAGCACTAGCGCCGAGGCCACCGCGTCTTTTAGTCGATCGAAAGCCTCTGTGCACTTCTTATTCTATAGGCTAGCGGCCTCCTTCTTCAATGCCTCGTTTAGGGGTCTCGCTATCTTACTAAAGTCCTTAATAAACTGTCGATAGTAGCTGCAGAATCCGAGAAACGCTCTAATTTATGTAGTGTTTCCGGATCTCGGTTGCTTCTATTCCGCAACAGCGGCGACTTTTAAGGGGTCTATCCAAATCCCTTCTCTTCCGACGATAAGGCCGAGGTATTTGACTTCGGTCTAATAGAACTCGCTCTTCTTCGTATCCGAGTTTAGTCCGACCTCGCGGAGTCTCCTTAGCACCCTCTTAATGTGGTCCGTATATTGCTCTCTCGTTCTATTGGTGTAGATAAGGATGTCGTCTAAGTAGATAGACACGAACCGTTCCAGTATGTCTATAAAGGTGTGATTTATAAAGCGTTGCCACACCGCCGGCGCATTGGTAAGTCCGAAAGGCATTACCAACTACTTAAAATTGCCTATACGCGTAGCGAATGTCGTAAGATCTTCGGTTTGTCCTTTCTCGTTCCTTAGTTAGTAGAACGCTTAGCGAGTATCTAGCTTGCTAAACCACTTAGCCTTAGCTACTTATTGTATAGTCTCGTCTATTAGCAGCAGCGGATACACATCTCTCTTAGTAACCTTATTAAGGCCTCGGTAATCTACGTACAGTCGGAGGCCACCTCCTGGCTTTCGTACGAAAAGAATTGGCGACGTATATTTGGCTAAGCTTGGCGTAATAATCTTCTTCGCCAGGTTCTCTCGAACAAACACTTCTACCTAGTCTAGCTCGGCTGGCGATAAGCATCTGAAGGGTTTGGTTCTCGGCAACGCCGCTCCTTCTTTTAGCTGGATCTCATTGTTATATTCCAGTTAGTAGAGCGGCAAGAGGTTGGAGTCAGCCTTCGAGAACACGTTAGCGTAGCCGTAGAGTTCCTTTAGTAACACCTCTAGCGGATCTACTTCTTCTTCCACTATTATCTTCTGGTAGTCCTTAATGTCCTTTATTAAGATAGCGTAAATCTTATTGTCTAGCGACCTCGCGAGGGTCGTTAAAGCTTCCAAGCTTATTATTCCGACCGTGTCTAGAGGGTCGGGCTGATCTATTGGAACTGCCTCGATGGTCGTAGCGTTCGATTTCGCGGCGACGACGGTAACCGATTCGGTAACAACTCCGCTCTACTAGTCTTTGAACCCTAGCGTACCTTTACCTACGTTAATAATAGCTTTCTGGTTCTTTATCTATTTCTGCCCTATAATAATGTTAAACCTTCCGATATCTATAATTTGGAACGTCGCTT
Organism: Pseudocercospora ulei; assembly: GCA_016165855.1. Classification (NCBI taxonomy): domain Eukaryota; kingdom Fungi; phylum Ascomycota; class Dothideomycetes; order Mycosphaerellales; family Mycosphaerellaceae; genus Pseudocercospora; species Pseudocercospora ulei. The sequence continues at coordinate 1,767,456 of JACWNB010000003.1, forward strand.
CTGTAGTGCGACCTGCCAAGGTAGTCTTTAATGGCACGTAGTGCGTGACACTCTTAGTGTCTTGTCCGTTGTATGCCGAAATCCGTATCGGCGACGCTAATTCCACTAGGTAACTATATCCGTTTATTAGCTTCTGAACCAATCGATAGTGGATCGCCGCGCTAATAAGGGCTCCCGTATCGATAAAAGCTCTTAGCTAAAGTGGGCTGCCTAAGCTATCGAGGGGGTAGACAGTAATTGGAAGGATAATAGCTGTTTCCGTATTTACTTCTACCGCTGCTAAGAGCGGATCGCTGCAGCTGTTGATATTTCCTTCTTCCGGCGACGTGGTTCTTGTTAGTGCCCTATTGTTCCTGCTAGATAGGGGGCCTATCCTTCTAGCTAGTCTTTTCCCAAGATCCTTAGTAGCACTCTACTGTCTACACTGTCGGTGTCGTTCGGAGCCGGCTCGATAGCTTGGATAATCTTTCTCTGCGGCTGCTGCTGCTTCGTAGCTCGATACTCTTGCTTCTGCTAATCTGTAGCTTGGTATCTCGTAGCGATGTAGCTAGGCTTTCTATACGCGTAGCAGGTAGGGACAAACGACGAGCGCGGCGAATACGATAGCTGCTAAGGTGCTCTCTGAAAAGGTGCAGGGGGTCTCGTTGTCTACGTTATCGACAGCTTCTAGTTTGATTCACGCGATTTCGCATAAGCGCTTAGGTTTCTGGCAGTAACTCTCGCTTAGTGCACGAAGCTCTTAAGGTCTTCGTCTTCTACAGAAGCTATAGCTGCAGCCAGTTTAGGGTTCAGCTTCTGCCTTAATAGGTAGAGCTGCTTATCTTCCGACACTCTAGCTCTAATAGTATATTTCCTCAACAGTCTGTAGAACTCCTTAAACATCTGCCTAGTCTGGTTGATCTTATCCAGTTGCTTATAGGCTGTCTTCTTTCGGAATGGATCTCCGAAGCGTTAATCCAGCGCTTTAATCGCTTCTTTAGCAGTTACCTCTTCTAGGTCCGCCACTAACGAAAAAGCTTTACCTTCTAATCGCGATTCTAGGTATGCTAATCTATCTCCTGCACTGTTTCCGGCACAGTCGCGATCTATCTTGTTCTTTATCTTTTTCTTAAACGCCTCCTAGTCCTTAGGGTCTCTGCCCCTAAACGCTAGTAGATCGGGTAGTAACGTTATTAGTGTGCTACCTTGACTATAGGCCGCCGGTAACGCGGTCTCTGCTTGTTCTTCTCGGCGTAGTGGCAGTGCCGACAACGTTGCTGCTGCGTCTATTTTAGCTAACTAAGCCTTTATCACCTTTAGTTGCGCTAGTCGATTCGCCGCTTGGTTTTCTAGCACATTAATAATAGTTTCTGCCGATTCCTTTTCGGCTCTTACCGCTTGGTTTTCCTCTCTTAACTGCCTCTTCTCGTCTAGGGTTCTGTAAAACAACGTCTTAATAAGGTCTATACCGTCGTAGACCTTCCCTACTCCGTTCTCGTTTACGTAATCTTCAAGTTCCTCGAGTGTGCAGTCGTGGATCTTCTTATATTCGGTTATTCGTTCCTTAATATCTACAGTCTCTTCTACTGTAAAACATCTAATAATAAACTTATTATTAATAACGCTAGAGCGCCTACTCGCTCTGTCAGTCTTTTCTCTTCTGCTTCTGCTTCAGCCTGTAATGCCGCTCTCTACCGTTAAGAAGCTCTCTATAGCTGTCTTACAGTGCTAGGGGGGGTTGTTGGTTTAGTATATATAGTGCGCGTGCGTTATTCGGGTGTCCGGATAGTTCAACGGTCCCTTTTGCGCAGCGCGGAGTTAGTGTAGTAAGTGAGTTCGAGATATAATAATCCGGGCACGCAGATATAATTCAATACGGCCTTTTTAATAACTATATCTCGAACTGAGGAGGGAAAGGAATCTATATAGTAGTAGGTAAGAGCTTTAGGGGTAGTGTGCCAAGGTCCGGCTCGGTCTAGAAGAGCCGAGCCAAAATTCTGAGGGTCTATCCCATTACTTAGTCCCACTCCTTTCTGCCGCTGCAACAGGTTACAGAAGAAGAAGAAAAGCCGCGTCCGCTCTATTAGTGTAGAAGCCGATAAAGGCGATCGTAGCAATCGCTTTGCTGGAGCCTTCGACGCGGCCACTACCTGCTACCGGTTCGACGCGACAGTCGACGACGCCGCCCCAAACAAATAAAGCAGCGTTAGCGCCGCCGGCCCTGCAGTAGGTAAGGTCTTTAGTAGAGAAAGAAAAAGACGAAGAAACGGCGCTGCGGACGGATCTATATAGACCTCTGCAGCGGCGCAAAGACCGGTTACGCCGCAGCTTAGGTAACTGCTGGCTCCAACCAGATAGCACAGATCAGATAGACGACAAGCAAAGACGTTAGATAGCGACGATATAAATAAAAAAAAAAGAGAGAAAGAGAGAGATAAGTAAGCGGTCGAGGTCGACCGCTAGTAAGGGAGGGTGGTAGTGTTGCAGCGGCAGAAAGGGGTAGGACTAAGTAATAGGGTAGACCCTCGGAATTTCGGCCTGGCCCTTCCGGACTAAGCCAGGCCTTGGCATACTACCCCTAAAGCTCTTACCTACTACTATATAGATTCCTTTCCCTCCTCAGTTCGAGATATAGTTATCAAAAAGGCCGTATTAAATTTCATCTGCGTGCCCGGATTACCTGCCTTGTTGCAGCGATTAACTAGAGTTAGGCAGTTAATCGCAATGTAGTTTAGCTCCCTACAGTACATGCAGAGACGTTGGTTGCGGCTACGCTGCTTTTCTTCTTATATAAGTCGACCGTCTTAAAGCTTAGCTAAACTAAGGTCTATAGGTTTGCTATTAACAGGAGGAAGTCGTAGGGCTAGGGGAGGATTGGGTTGGTTTTGGGTAAAGGTTAGAAGAGTCGTAACAGGGCGCTAGCTCGTACAGTTGTTAAGTAGGTTGCCGCATGCCTTAATAATGTTTAAGAACAGGTTTCGACGACTGTCGAGGCGTTGGCAGAGGGTAACCAGTTCGTAAAATAACAAAGATTTATGCTCTTAGTCCTCCAGTTTGGTAAGAAGTTTAGTGCTTAGGCCAGCAACTAAAGCCGACTTTTGAGCTTCTATGTCGTACTCGCAGTATCCGATTTCCTGTAAGAATTGTGCGTAGTAGTCCGAGAATAGCTTGTTGGTTTGCTTAAGGGTTCGGATTAACTGCTAGGCTGTAGACTTGCAGTATAGGTTACCAAAGGCTAAGTCGAGAGCGGTAAGCAAGGTAGTAACGTCTGGACAAGTGACTTGTAGTGTCTTTGGGTTAAACCAGTGTAAGACCTGTTGTAGTACCTTGCCAGCAAGGAGGGAGAACGCGTATGAGACCTTCTGTTGTTCGTTTAGGAAGTAGTCCGCGTTAGCTAAGAGTTTAATTAACAATCGCAGTCGAAATTTATCGAACTTGTCCTTGTCTCTATAGAATGGTTCTAGGTCAGCCACTCTCTTGCTGGTAGGTTCTCTAGTAGTGTTCTGTGTCCTCAGGTTTAGAGCTTCCTGTAATTGTCCTTATATCTAAGCTTTCTTAATTGTAAGATTGGCAATCTTTCGTTCTATCTCTTGTACCTGATCCTTGCTATCTGATAGCATTGCTTCCAGGCTATTGATGTGTTAGTTAAGTTCCTTTACTTGTTTAATGCCTATACAGACGATGTTCGTTGCTATAAAGAAGACTCGGAGGGCAAGGTTAGGATCGTTGTTTATTAGGTTGATAATTCCTTCTGCTAATAGGTCTAGTTATAAGTATTCCTTAAAGGGGACCTCTTCTCGTAGGGTGTAGAAGACTATGTTAATAGTCTGGTGTTTGTTAATAGCTCGTAATGTTAAGGGGGGAGCGAAGTAGTTGGAAGGAGTTAATGTAAAAGTCGAAGTAAGTAGGAAGGCTGGAAGAAACAAAGTCTAAATGAGGGGATGTAAAAGTTAATATAGAAAGGGGAGCTGAAGTCTGAAGTAAGGAGTGTAAAAACTAAGTGTTAGAAGGAAAGGCTAAAGTCTAGAGTGTAAAAGCTGAATTGGATACACAAGACGAGCTATAAACAAGAAGAAGAGAAAGATCAGGTAGGCGGCAGCAGGTTCTTATATCTCCCTGCCCTGGCTGGTTGTTTGCGCGTTTGCTAGTAACTTTCTTATTAAACTCTTTTTCTTTGTTCTACAAACAAATTCATTTCCCAGACCTACGTTTTCTAAAGGTTCTAGAATTGAGCCAGGAGTGTTTGCATCGCAGGATAAGTCGCCTTTTACTCTCTTGGAGTCTTCTTGCTCCATCTAGTAGTTGTTGTCCTGTAGTCTATAAATCTTAATAGTTCTAGTTAGGTCCTATATGCTGTTGTTTTCCGTTTTATATCTGTTAACTGTGTTTTCCGTTTTACATCTGTTGACTGTAACATGCGCCAATTTGGCACAGTCCGAGGCTACCTTACTAGCGCTGTTCGAGATAACTTATAGCTACCTTCTAAGAATAAGCTTCCAACCGCCGAACGAGCCCAGCTCTTCAGAACCCTCTACCACTACCTTGTTCAAGAGAGTCGCCGCTGCCGCGGCAGAAGCGCTTAGATCTTAAATAGAAGAAGCGATCTAGGTAGCGAAAGAAGCGATAGAATCGGCTTAGAAGAAGATAGTAACTCGAGCTAATAGAAAGCGGTTACTAATAGAATTCGAAGAAGGCCAAAAGGTATAGCTTAATACGCAGAACCCAAGGCTAAAAGGAAACGCTAAGCTTAACCCTCGCTACGTAGGTCCGTTTACGATAGTGGAAAAGAGGTCGCCGGTAACTTATCGGCTCTAGCCACCGAAGTCGTTCCAGATCTACGATGTCTTCCATTTGGATCTGCTAAGTTTGGACCCTAAAGATAGTCTTCTGGAAAAGGGGTTTACTAAACCCCTACTAATTAAGATAGATAGAGAACAAGAAGAGTAGGGGGTGGAAGACGTAATAGATATAAGAAAGATAAGAGAGTCTATCGAAGCGAGAATCTTATAGAAGGGGTAGCTGGAAGACTATAAATAGTATCTAGTTAAGAATCTCCGAAATGCGGCCGAGCTGTTAAGAGAGTTTTACGTCCAGAACCCGAAGAAGCCGAGGCTAGAGTAGCTCGAAAGTTAATAGCTCCAAAAGAGATAGAAGAAAGAGAAAGGCCGCGTCCGCTGCATTAGTGCGAAAACCGACAGAAGCGATCGCAGCAGTACACTTTGGTCTCCTATTACAACAATAGGAGACCGCGCTATCGCATCGACGCGACGATCGTCGACGCCGCCCCGAACAAGAAAGGCTCGCGGCCGATCGATTTCGTAGACGGCGCTGGCAAACAGCGGCTTTACGATAGCGCTTAAAGCCTTAGTAGAAGGGAAAAAGAAGGAGAGATAGCCTGCCGTAGATAGATCTATATAGACCTCTGCAGCAGGGCCAGGCTAGCTACGCTGCAGCTTAGATAGCTGTCGGCTTAGATCAGATAGCTCCGATCGGATAGACGCCAAGTAAAGGACTTCAGATAGCGACGATATAAGAAGAGAAAGAACATAACGAAAGGACAATGTTTTCGAAGTGGAAGAAACGAATAGGTAACATCGATTTTAAGAAGGGTTTCTGCAGAAAGAACCGCGAATTAGTTAAAAAAGAAAACAAGAAAGGAGCACATAAGATAAGTAAGCGGTCGAGGGCGACTGCTAGTAAGGGAGAGGGGTAGTGTTGTAGCAGCAGAAAGGGGTAGGACTAAGTAATAGTGTTAGGAGGCGCCGCCCAGCCTAGGTCCTAGACCTAAGCCAGCCGTCGCCCTAAGGACTGCGACTTAGCGGCGCTAGCACGACCCTACTCTCTGTACAGAATTACCGACATAACCCTACTCCTGTATAGAGGGAGAATCCTATAGCCCTATATAGAGGGGAATTGCCGCCCCTCTAAACAGAGGGAAAACTCTACACTACTATACAGAGGGAAACTCCCGATCCTCTGTACAGAGTGTAAACCTTACACCCCTATATAGAGGGAAATTGCCGGCTTAGCTTCGTAGGTACAAATTGTACAGCAGCAGACGACAAAGGAACTGCCTATTAGTTCCTTTATATAGATACCTAACCTTAAGTTTCTAAACTAAGATTCTTAAGCCCTTATATTAGGAACTAATCTTACTGTTAGTAACTGCAGTAATATAACGAAGATAGACAGCGACATCTCTATAGAACCTACGGCTATGCAGGGACAGATGTACTGCGCGTACGAGGAGCTGCTAGAACACAAGAGGCAGCTCGAGCAGCAAGTAAACTACTAGGCTACGATAATTTCCTAACGGGAACAGGAGCTACGACAGCTTAGGGCGTCCGATCGCAATCCGACCCCTATAATAACGAACACAATAGCCTACACCCCGACCCCTAAGAGCAAACTCCCTAACTTTACTACTTACGATAGTAAGGCTCCAACTGAGTACCCCTCCTAGGCTGCCTAGATACGCTCTAAGCTTCTAATCGACTTAGGAGCATACCCGACCGAGCTAGACAAGGTAGTGTACCTCTTTAGGAGGTTAAAGGGCAGGGCGGCAGTACGGATTCTGCCGTACTACGAGATAGCTATTGCTAACCTAGCAATAGCTACGACAACAATGCTCTAGGCAGCTCTTAACAAGAGCTACAAGGACCTAGACTGCAAGAGCTAAGCACTCCTACAGGTTAATACAATAAAACAAGGATGCAAGACTGTACGAGAGTTCCTCGCAGAATATAACCAGACTCTAGCAGAGACAGGAGGACTCTAATAGGAGGACAGGATAAAAATTACCTCCTTAGAGATAGGCCTCTCTAAGGAGATTATAATAGGACTAGTAGGCGTAATGCAACTAGCTATATACGAGGAATTCTGTAATCTCCTTAGGATAGTCGATGACTAGCAGTACAGACTTAGACGGATAAGCCGCACTTATAAGATGCGACAACCCCTCTAGCAGCAGACAGACGCTATAGACTAGGAACTAACGACGACAAGGGTGGCGGCAGCCGTTGCCGTACAGCTAAGGGCCGCTACTAAAAGGGCATAGTAGGTAGATATAGCTACCCTAGACAAGAGAAGGGCAGAAGGGAGCTGCTACTAGTGTAGCAAGATAGGCTACACTGTACAGAATTGCAGGCTTTTGCTAGTAGAGAGACCTAGGGGACGGCCGACTACCGCAAGGGTAGCAACTGCGGCGCCCTAACAAGAAGATTAGGAGTCCTACTTAGACGATAATGAGTCGGGAAAAGAGTAGCCTCTAAGCGAAGGCTCTGCTAGAGGCGTATATAAGATAGATTGCTAAATCAAAGCACTACTTAGCTATCTTTTAAGAGCAACTATATAACGACTACGCCGTTTATCGTACGGCCTACGCTGAACGGGTCCGCAACAGCGCGGACATTGATTAACACAGGATGTTTAGTGTACAGAGTAATAAGCGAAGACTTCGTACAGAGACACTGCATTAAGACGACCCCTACTGTACCTGTACGTATACTGGGCATTACTGGGCGAGGACCGGACATTACCTATATAGTGAAAGTAACGATAGAGCTATAGGGACACTATAAGCAGGACTTATGCCTCTATGTTGTACAGGACAAGTTGGGGTATAACCTAATACTAGGGAAGCTATAGATAGAGCGCTAGCGAGGCAAGCTAGACGTTGGACGAGGACGGCTGTACCTAGCAGCGACGAAGCAGAGGCTCTAAAACCAAGGGAGGGCTCTGCCGGGTAGCAACGCTAAGGCCGAAATCAACACTGCGACTACGGACATTAAGAAGGCATTAGTACCTAAGAGAGCGACAGACCCCCATACGAAGCTCCTAAAGGAATACGCAGGGTACCAAGACCTCTTCGAGCCGAAGTCGGCCTTAAAACTGCTGCTGTACCGAGGAGAAGGGATTAACTACAACATCTAGCTAGAGCCCCGTCCAGATAGGAGTCTGCCTAAGGTACTGTACGGCCTGCTGTATAGAATGTCCTCTAGAGAACTCCTAGTACTGCGCAAGACACTGGACGACCTGCTTGCTAAAGGTTTTATTTAGGCAAGTACCTCGCCTATAGGAGCCCTAGTGCTATTTGTCTATAAGGAGGGCAAGGCCGGCTTGCGTTTCTGTATAGACTACCGAGGTATTAATACGATTACCAAGAAGGACTGGTACCCCCTACCCCTTATTAAGGAGACTCTTGGACGGATTAGCAAGGCAAAGTAGTTTACTAAGCTTAACGTAGTCTTAGCGTTCTACAAGATACGGATTAAGGAAGGCTGTAAATAGATAACTGTTTTCTGTACGAGATATAGTCTTTTCGAGTAGCGTGTTACCCCCTTTAGCCTTGCCAATGCACTGGCAACCTTCTAGAGGTACATTAACAGGTCCCTGCAAGGGTTACTAGACGACATCTGCTCGGCGTACCTCGACGACACCCTGATTTTTACAGACGGCACTAATACAGATTACGTACAGGACGTTAAGAAGGTACTAGATCGACTGCAACAGGCTGGATTATACCTAGATATCGACAAATGTAAATTTGGTATACAGCGTACGAAATACCTAGGGTTTATTATTAAGGTAGGGAAAGGCATTAGTATGGATAGGAAGAAGATTAATGCTATTAAGCAATAGAAGCCTCCTACGAGCGTTAAGGGCGTACGGGAATTTCTTGGGTTTGCCAACTTCTACCGCTAGTTTATACGGAACTACTCGGAGATCGTACGCCCCCTAGTTAAGCTAATACATAAGGACAAGCAGTTTAAGTAGACGGATAAGTGCAACGGGAGCTTCAATAAGCTAAAGGAGCTCTTTACTTTAGGACCAACGCTTGCTGCCTTCGACCTAGAGTGTACGACAATACTGGAAACTAACTCCTTAGGGTACTATATAGGAGGTATCCTATTACAGGTAGGCTCGGACGGACTTCTGCACCTATGCGTGTACTTCTCTAAGAGGAAGTCCCTAGCTAAGTGCAACTACCCTATCTACGACAAGGAATTGCTAGCAGTTGTACAGTGTTACGAAGTGTAGGATAGAGAACTCTGCTCGGTTCCCGAGTTCCTCGCCCTAACTAACTACAAGAATCTAGAGTATTTTACGCAGCCCTAGAAGCTGTCTAAGAGACACGTACGATAGGCAATGTACCTAAGCCGGTTTAATATAAGACTCTAGTATCGCAAGGGTAAGGACAACAGTAGAGCTAATGCGCTATCTAGACGGGACCAGGACATACCAACAACATACGAGGACGACTAGCTAAAGTTACGAATATTCCAAATGTTTAAGGAGGAGCCAGGCGAGGAGACTATCCGCCTAGCAGCAATACATATATAGGAACCCTAACTGCAGGCATAGGAAGAGGCAGTAGAAAAGGACAAGGTGTACCGAGGGGCCCGAACAGCGATCTAAGGAGGACAGCGGAAGCTCCTAGCAGAGCTTTACCTTAAGGTGTCGGCAGCAGAGTGCTTAGTAGATAAGGAGAACAACCTAAAGTTTAGGAATCGGATTTAGGTCCTAGCAGACGAGAAACTCTATACAAGCTTAATACAACGGGTGCATAACTCTATAGCAACCGGGCACCTAGAGCGCGAGGAGAAGTACAGCATTGTCGCTAGGGACTACTACTAGCCGGCGATAGCGAAGGACATTCGTAGGTTTATACAGAACTACGATGTATACAGGAGGACAAAGCCCTAGCGTAAACTAAAGCATAGGCTGCTAAAACCCCTACTAATACCAGACCGGCCCTAGCAAGACCTAACAGTAGACTTTATTACGGATCTCCCTAAGAGCGACGGACGGCGAAACATTATAGTAGTTATAGACAAGCTAACGAAGGGGGTAATACTAGAGGGAATAGACTCTATTACGGCTAAGGACACCGCCTAGGCCTTTATACAGACGACGTTTAGCAAACACAGATTCCCTAGGTTAATCGTATTAGACCGGAGTATATAGTTTACGAGCCAGCTCTAGGCAAGGGTATGTTAGTTGCTAAACGTAGAACGCCGCCTGTCGACTGCATAGCACCTACAGACAGACGGTGCGACGGAGAGAGTTAATTCGACGTTGGAAGCGTACCTCCAAGCTTATATCAACTATAACTAGACAAACTGGAACCGCCTTCTCCCTATAGCAGAGCTAGCTATTAACAGCCGTACGGCTAACGCTACAGGGTTGCCTTCCTTCTTTATAGCCTATAGGTACGACCACTCCCTGCTCCTACTAACCCTAAGTAGTAACACCCTACGCCCTGTACGATCCCCAATTTAGCAGGGAGAGGCTATCGTACAGGCGATTACGAATGCCTATTAATAGGCAAAGGCGAGTCTAGCTATAGCTTAACAGAATACGGAAGAGCAGGCTTATAAGGGACAGCAGGCTGCACTAAGATACAAGGCAGGGGATAAGGTCTAGCTAAACTAGCGCAACATCTATACAGATCGGCTAAGCAAGAAGCTGGATTAGAAGAACCGGAAGTTTACAGTAGTCCGACCGGTACGGACACACGCTATACGACTTAACACTCCCCTAGGGATCTACCTAGTCTTCTATATAGACCTCGTACAGCTAGCGAATACAGACCCCCTACCGCACCAAATAACGGACGACGCGCGCCTACTAGCGATCGTTACTAAAGGCTAGGAAGAGTACGAGGTAGAAGGAATCCTTAAGAGCTAAAGGAAGTAGAAAAGGGTAGAGTACCTAGTTAAGTAGAGAGGATAGGCAGAGCCTATATAGGAACTGTACGAGGCCCTACAGGACACAACTGCGCTAGACAGGTAGGAGGAGAACTATCCCCCTACCTAGTTACAGTAACACTGCGCTATATAGCGAAAAGGGGCACGATTTACCCTAAGTACAGGGCAGCCGCTAGCGACTTAGGTTATTAAAGGATCGAGAATCGAGACATAGGACACTACGGGATCCTGCCGACACTACACTATACTACACTATACGGAAGGGGGGCAGGAGGAAGAGAACAGCTAAGAGACAGGTAGGAATAAGAATAGAAGTAGGAGGAGAACGAGAGCAACACCGTCCGAAAGCTTTTATATGCTACCTTAAGGTAGCTTACTAGCTACTACCCCTAGGACCAAGGCAGCTAATTCTATACCTAAAATCTTAATCGCCTCCTAGCCGGCAGGGGCCCTAGCACTAGAGGAAGTAGAAGGGTAGCTTAGCAACACCCTGCTACTAGTTAATATAGCACCTAAGACGTTAGCTTAAACTATACAGAAGACGGGGACCTGTATAAACTGGAAGCGAAGCTGCTAGTCGAGCTAGGCACTCTATTGCTAGAGGTAAAAATAGGAGAGGACACTAGCCGGACAGGCGGAAGAAGAGCTAGTAACTACAAGAGAACTACAGCAGGAACGGCCAGACGGGATACGTAGCATAACGGTAGTAGCTAGTAGTAGTAGCTAGTAGTAGTAACTAGTAGTAGTAGCTAGTAGTAGTAATAGTAGTAATAGTAGTAGTAGCAGACGGCTAGGCGGACAGGTAGTAGATAGGGGAATAAAGGAGGAAGAGAAGAAAAGAGAGAGAGAAAGGGGAAAGGGTTTATATATAGAGTAGTAGCTGCCTGCTATATAGAGCAATAACAACTAGGGCAGCTGCTACATCTGTATAAGGGAGGACAAACGAGGCAACTACAACCTAGGGCCTATACAAGCGACGGCCTACTAGACGACCGGACGGAGGCGGGAATATCTACCTAGGAGTAAACTCCAGACAACGACTAAGGGACAGGGACAGAGCCAGATAGCCCAGTAGCGCCGGACTGTATAGTTAGGACGCAGAGTGTATAGCTAAAGGCTAGAGGGTAGGAGAGGAACGAACAGACGGGACCGAGCACCTCCTGTACCTTTATAACTGCTCGCAGGCCTCCTCTACCTTAGCCTCGGTATCCTTAAATTAACAAACAGAATTGGTTAAGTTTAGGTAGAAGCAATCCAGCACTACCTGCCTTCCCTGTCTGCAGATCCTCCTCTGCCCTAGCTATAGGATCTAGGAGGACAAGTCTAAGGTTGCAACAGCGGAGAGGGAGGTCGATAGGCAAGTACCTAGGCGAAGACGGGAAAGCGCCACCTGCTAGAGGAACAGCTAAGGGTATACGACATACCGTCGTACAGAAAAGGCACTATAAGAAGGGAGGGAGGTATTGTTAGGAGGCGCCGCCTAGCCTAAGTCCTAGACCTAAGCCAGCTGTCGCCCTAAGGACTGCGACTTAGCAGCGCTAGCACGACCCTACCCTCTGTACGGAATTACCGATACGACCCTACTCCTGTACAGAGGGAGAATCCTATAGCCCTATATAGAGGGGAATTGCTGCCTCTCTAAACAGAGGGAAAACTCTACACTACTATACAGAGGGAAACTCCCGATCCTCTGTACAGAATATAAACCTTGCACCCCTATATAGAGGGAAATTGCTGGCTTGGCTTCGTAGGTACAAATTGTACAGCAGCAGACGACGAAGGAACTGCCTATTTGTTCCTTTATATAGATACCTAACCTTAAGTTTCTAAACCAAGATTCTTAAGCCCTTACAAATAGGGTAGACCCTTAGAATTTCGGCTCGGCCCTTCTAGACGGAGCCGGGCCTTGGTATAACTATTCCTAAAGCCCTTACTCACTGCTGCATAGATTCCTTTCCCTCCTTAGTTCGAGATATAGTTATTAAAACAGCCGTATTGAATTATATCTGCGTACTCTGATTACTTTCAGTCGGATCTTATTATTATATTCCGGTTAGTAGAGCAGCAGGAGGTTAGAGTCGGCTTTTTAGAACACGTTAGCGTAGATCTTATTAACACCTCTAGCGACTTCGCGAGAGTCGTTAGGGCTTCCGAGCTTATTATTCCGACGGTATCTAGGGGATCGGAACGGTCGGCCGGAGCCGCGTTAGTAGCTGTAACGTTCGGTTTTGCAGCTGTAACAGTGACCGATTCGACGCTAGCGGTGCCGTTCCGGGCCTATCCGTCTAGCTAGTCTTTTCCTAAGATCCTTAATAGCACTCTACTGTCTATATTGTTGGTGTCGTTCGGCGCAGGCTCTATAGCTTAGATGATCTTCCTTAGCAGCGGCGGTTTCGTAGTACGGTATTCCTGCTTCTGCTAAGTCGTCGCTTAGCATCTAGTAGCAATATAACTAGGCTTTCTATACGTATAGCAAGTAGGGACGAACGGCAACCGCGGTAAATAGGATAGCTGCTAGGGGCCTCGTCGGAAAGGAGCAGAGGGTCGCGTTGTCGGCGCTAATAACGACTTCTAAATCGGTTCGCGTGCTGCCGTTTTTCTATACGCGTTTAGGTTTCTAACGGTAACTCTCGCCTAGTGTACAAAGCTTTTAAGGTCTTCGTCTTCTACCAAAGCTATAGCTCCGGCTAGTTCAGGCCTTAATAAGTATAACTGTTTATCCTTAGACACTTTAGCTCTAATAGCATATTTCCTAAACAGTCTGTTGTTGCAGCGGTGGAAAGAGGTGGGACAGATTGATAGGGTAGACCCTGGATTTTGGCTCGGCCCCTTCCGGGATTTAAGTTCTGGAACGGACCGAGCCGGGCCTTGGCACACCACCACCCATCAAGGCCCGCCACCACTACTACATAGATTCCTTTCCCTCCTTAGTTCGAGATATAGTTATCAAAAAGGCCGTATTGAATCATATCTGCGCGCCTGGATTATTATATCTCGAACTTACTCTCTACACTAACCCTGCGCTGCGCGAAAGGGCCTGTCGAACTATCCGGAAACCCGAATAACGCACGCGCACTACATACACACTAACAACAGCAACCCCTAAGGCACTGTAAGAAGATGGAAGGCTTCTTAGCGGTAGAGAGCGGTGTTACAGGCTGCAGCGGAAAGAGAAAGACTAACAGACCGAGGGATAGGCATACTAGCATTCTCGACGACGGAACGACCAATAAAGGCCTTACGGAAGAAGAGGTAGATAAAGCGAGAAAGGGCATAGAGGGCTACGCCGAACTGTATAGACGCACGCCGGATAAGATAGGAGAATATCTTACAGAGCACAGAGCTAAGAAGGTGTTTAACATTATTACCTTTATAGAAAAGAGGTTCTATAGGAACGTAGAAGAAAACAGACAGTTAAGGGAGGAAGTAGAGACAGTAAGGGCCGAGAAGGAATCAGCAGAAACTATTATCGACGTGTTAGAGAACTAGGCGGCAAATAGACTAGCGCAGCTAAAGGCGTTAAAGGATCAACTAGCTGATATAGAAGCAGCGATGTCGTCAGTACCGCCGCCTCTACATCGAGAAGAACAAGCAGAGACCGCCTTACCGGCGGCCTATAGTTAAGGTAGCACCTCGATAACATTATTACTAGACCTACCGGTGTTTAGAGGCGGAGACCCTAAAGACTAGGAAGCGTTTAAGAAGAAGATAAAGAATAAGATAGACCGCGACTACGCCGGAAACAGCGCTAGAGACAGACTGGCGTACTTAGAATTGCGATTAGAAGGTAAAGCTTTTTCGCTAGTAGCAGACCTGGAAGAGGCGACCGCCGAGGAAGCGATTAGAGCACTAGACCAGCGCTTCGGAGACCTATTCCGAAAGAAGACGGCCCGTAAGCAGTTAGATAAGATTAACCAGAACCGGCAGACGTTTAAGGAGTTCTACGGTTTGTTTAGAAAGTATGCGATTAGGGCCCGAGTAGCGGAAGATAAGCAGCTTTACCTACTAAGGCAGAAGCTGAATCCTGAACTGGCCGCCGCTATAGCGTCTATAGAAGACGACGACCTCGAGGGCTTTGTGCATCGAGCGAGAGTTACCGTAAGAAACTTGAGCGCTTACGCGAAATTACGCAAATTGAGCCGAAAGCCGTCGCTGTCGCTGCAGGGAGCTAGAGCCCCTGCGCCTTTCCGACGAACCCCCCAGCAGTCGTCGTATTTACCGCGTTCGTCGTTCGTCCCCACCTGCTACGCATATAGAAAACCCGGCTATATCGCTACGAGATGCTAAGCAACAGCACAGCAGAAGCAAGAGTATCGAGCAACGAAGCAGCCGCTACCGCCGAGAGCTACTATTCAAGCTATCGAACCGGCTCTGAACGACACTAACAGCGTAGACGGCGGGGTACAGCTAAGAATCTTGGAAAAAGACCAGCTGGAAGGATAGGCCCCCTATCTAGCATAGACAACAGGGCATTAATGCGAACTACGTCGACGAACAAGAGCATCAACAGCTGCAGCGATCCGCTCTCAGCGGCGGTGGAAGTGAACACGGAAACAGCTATTATCCTTCTAATCACTGTCTACCCCCTTGACGGATCGGGCAAACCACTTTAGTTAAAAGCTTTTATCGACACCGGAGCTCTTATTAGCGCAGCGATCCACTACCGACTGGTCCGGAAGCTGACGAATAGATACAGCTATCTGGTGGAACTAGCGTCGCCGACGCGGATTTCGGCATACAACGGACAAGACACGGAAAGCGTTACGCACTACGTGCCGCTAAAGACTACCTTAGCTAGTTACACTACGGAAGCGACGTTCCGAATTATAGACATCGGAAGATTTGACATTATTATAGGGCAGAAATAGATAAAGAACCAGAAAGCCATTATTGACGTAGACGAAGGCACGATAGGGTTCAAAACCCTAGGCAACGCCGCCGCCGCCGCCGAGCCGAAAGCTACGGAGTCTGCCAAAGAGGCTCCGTCCGATCGTTCCGAACCCCTGGTTACAGTCGGAATGATAAGTTCAGAAGCCATAACGACCCTCGCGAAGTCGCCGGACACTAAGATCTACGCTATCTTAATAAAAGACATCAAAGACTATCGGAAGATAATGGCGGAAGAAGAGGTAGATCCACTAGAGGTGCTGCCAAACGAGCTCTATAGTTACGCTAATGTCTTCTTAAAAGCAGACTCTAACCTCCTGCCGCTCTATCGACCGGAATATAACTACAGGATCCGACTGAAAGAGGGGGCTACGCTGCTAAGGACTAAGCCCCTAAGACGACTGTCGCCGGCCGAATTAGACTAAGTAGAGGTGTTTGTTCGCGAAAACCTGGCGAAGAAGTTTATTACGCCGAGTTCTGCCGAATATGCGTTACCGATTCTTTTCGTAAGAAATCCTAGAGGCGGTCTAAGACTCTGCGTAGACTATAGGGGCCTTAACGAGGTCACTAAGAGAGACGTATACCCGCTGCTGCTAATCGACGAGACTATACAGCGAGTAGCAAAGGCTAAGTAGTTCAGCAAGCTGGACATCCGCCAAGCGTTCTATCGATTAAGAAACGAGGAAGGACAGACAGAAGATCTTACGACGTTCGCTACGCGTATAGGCAATTTTAAGTAGCTGGTAATGCCGTTCGGACTTACTAACGCGCTGGCGGTGTGGCAACGCTTTATAAACCACTCCTTTATAGACATGCTGGAGCGGTTCGTATCTATTTATTTAGACGACATTCTTATCTATACGGACGGGACGAGAGATTAGCATACGGACCACATCAAGAAGGTGTTAACTAGGCTCTGCGAGGTCAGACTAAACGCGGACACGAAAAAGAGCGAGTTCTACCAAACCGAAGTTAAATATCTCGGTCTTATCGTCAGAAGAGATAGAATTTGGATAGACCTATTAAAGGTCGCCGCCGTCGCGGAATGGAAGCAGCCGAAATCCGGAAACACTACGCAGATCAGAGCGTTTCTCGGCTTCTGCAGCTACTATCGACGGTTTATTAAGGACTTCAGCAAGATAGCGAGACCCCTAAACGAGGCGCTAAAGAAAGAAGCAGCTAGCCTATAGAATGAGAAGTGCACAGAAGCTTTCGTATAGCTGAAAGAAGCAGTAGCTTCGGCGCCGGTTCTGGCACACTTCCGACCGGAAAAGACAATCTATATAGAAACGGACGCTTCCGATACAGTAACAGCAGGGGTCCTTTCTTAATACGCGGACGACAGCGAGACCCTCTACTCGGTAGCTTTCTTTAGCAAGTCTATAACGGAGGCCAAACGGAACTACGCAATCTACGATAAAGAACTGCTAGCTATTATACAGGCGTTTGAGGAGTAGAAGCCAGAGCTTATAGCTGGAAAGAGCACGGTCTAGGTCCTTACGGACCACCAGTCGCTGACCTACTTTATAAAGACGCAGAAGCTCTCGCGACGTTAGGCACAGTAGGCTGCCTACTTATCCGGGTTCAACTTCAAGATTACCTATCGACCCGGAGCTTAAAACAGAAAGGCTAACGCGCTAACGAGAAGAAAAGGGAAGACCAGCCGCGCGAAAGAAGATCCTAACATGTTCCAGAAGGTGCTAACCGAACGGATAGTAGACGCCGAGGTGTTGAAGGAAGCGGGGATCTACGCAGCAGAACTGCAGACCGAACCAGAACCAATAGAGCCGGCCCCTAAAGAAGAAACTCTCTACGAAAAGGTGAAGCGGCTTAGCCAGCAACAGAAACTCGGCAAAACAGGCTCAGGGAAGCTGATAGTTCCGGAAGAACTGGTCGCAGAGGTTATCCAGTTGGTCCATAGCTCTAAGGACGTTGGTTACGCCAGCTTAAAGAAGATAATAGAAGCTATAAGGACAGTCTACTAGTTTCTGCGGATCTACGAACGGATCTACTGATTTATCGCCAATTGCTATATGTGCAGAGCCGCGAAGCTACGTTACGGCCTTCCGGCAGGCTTATTGAAGCTACTGCTGATCCCTGAGAAACTATAGCAGCACATTACGATGGACTTCGTAACTGGCCTGCCGGATTCCGATAGATACAATGCTACCCTTAACGTAGTAGATAGGCTAAGCAAAGAACGACACTTCATCCCCTGCCGAGCGAGAGACGAAGGAACTACTGCAGAAGAGACTGCACAGATGTTGATTTAACACGTATAGAAGCACTATAGCCTGCCGGACACTATTACTACGGATAGAGGTCCTTAATTTACTGCCGACGTATAGAAAGCTATTAACTAAGCTCTCGGAATTTGTAGAAAGCTTAGTACCGCCGCTTACCCTTAAACTGACAGTTAGTCTAAAGTGGCTAATCGCGAGATAGAGCGATATCTAAGAACCTTCTGCAGCTATCATTAAGAAAAGTAGGTTGAGATGTTGCTAATAGCCGAATTCTGCGCGAACTTAGTACAGTTAGAGGCAACGTCGCTAGCGCCGTTCGAGATAACCTACAGTTATCTTCCGAGAATAAGCTTTCAGCCGCCGAACGAACCCAGCTTAGCGGAACTATCCACTACTACGTCGTCGAAGAGAGTCGCCGCCGCGGCGGCAAAAGCGCTACGATCTCAGATAGAAGAAGCGATCAAGGTAGCGAAAGACGCGATGGAATCGGCTTAGAAGAAGATAGTAACTCGAACTAATAGAAAAACGTTACTACTAGAATTCGAGGAAGGCCAGAAGGTATAGCTTAATACGCGAAACCTAAGGCTGAAAGGCAACGCCAAGCTCAATCCGCGCTACGTAGGCCTGTTCAAGATAATAGAAAAGAGATCGCCGGTAACCTATCGACTCCAGCTACCGAAATCGTTCCGGATCTACGATGTCTTCCATTTGGACCTGTTGAGCTTAGACCCTAAAGACGGCCTGCCGGAACAGGGGTTCGCTAAACCCCTGCCAATCGAGATAGACGATAAGGAAGAATAGGAGGTAGAAGACGTAGTAGACGTAAAGAAGACGAGGGGGTCCATCAAAGCGAGGATCTCGTAGAAGGGGTGGCTAGAAGACTACGAATAGTATCCAGTCGAAAATCTGCGAAACTCGGCAGAGCTGCTAAGGGAGTTCTACGCGCGGAACCCGGAAAAGCCGAAGCCGGAATGGCTCTGAAGCCGATCCTTCCGGAAGAAAACGAAGAAAGCCACGTCCGCTCTACTAGCGCAGAAGCCGATAAAAACGATCGTAAGGTTGCTTCGGGAAGTGATTGCTTTACCTACTACCGCGTCGGCCGGTAGCTCGCGCACGCCGTAGCGTGCCAGCGCCGCCGACCGCGTAGTAGGTGAAAGCTTTAGTAGAGAAAGAGAAAGAAGAAGAAATAGAGCCGCGGAAGGATCTATATAGACCCTCCGCGCCGGAGCACAGACCAGCTACGCCGCACCTTAGATAACCTACAACCCAGATCAGATAGCACGGATTAGGCGCACCGATCACATAAACGCCAAGTGAAGGACCTCAAATAACGATAACGTAAGAAATTCGAGAAGCGATAGAAGAAGGAAGAAGCGACATTACCGTCGGAGGGGATTTTCGAAAAAAAAAAGTGGAGATTTTAGGATAGATAGGGTGACTAAGCGGTCGAGGGCGACCGCTGGTAAGGGAGGGGGGTAGTGTTGCGGCAGTGGAAAGAGGTAGGACAGATTGATAGGGTAGACCCTGGATTTCGGCTCGGCCCCTTCCAGGATTTAAGTTCCGGAACGGACCGAGCCGGGCCTTGGCACACCACCACCCATTAAGGCCTGCCACCACCACCACATAGATTCCTTTCTCTCCTCAGTTCGAGGTATAGTTATCAAAAAGGCCGTATTGAATTATATCTGCGCGCCCAGATTATCTGTAAAATTCCTCGAACGTTAGCTGGTTTTGGCTTATCTTTTCTAGTAGTTTGCAGGCCGTCTTCTTACGAAAAGGGTCTCCGAAGCGTTAGTCTAGGGCTTTAATAGCTTCGTCGGCGGTTACATCTTCTAGGTCTGCTACTAGCGAGAACGCTTTACCTTCTAGTCGCGCCTCTAGATAGGCTAGTCTGTCTTCTTTACTGCTTGCTGCATAATCGCGGCTTATCTTGTTCCTTGTATTCTTCTTAAAGGCTTCCTAGGCCTTAGGGTCTCTACCCCTAAATGCTGGTAGGTTAGGTAGTAACGTTATCAAAGGTCTCTACCCCTAAAGGCCGGTAGGTTAGGTAGTAACGTTATTAAAGTGCTACCTTAACTGTAGGCGGCGGGTAAGGCGGTTTCCGCTTAGTCTTCTCGTAGTAGCAGTAGTGCTAACGACGTCGCTGCCGACATATTAGCCAACTAAGCCCTTAGCATCTTTAGTTACGCTAGTCGTGTCGCTGCCTAATTCTCCAATACCTCGATAGTAGTTTCTACCGATTCTTTCTTAGCTATTACCGCCTCTATCTCCTCTCTTAGCTGCTTGTTCTGTTCTATTTTCTTATAAAACGTCTTTTTAATAAAGGTAATAGTGTCGTATACCTTTCTAGACCTGTGTTCTGCTATATATTCCTCGAGTTTATCTAGCGTGCAGGCGTACAGCTCCTTATAGCTGGCTACGCCCTCCTTTGCTTCGTCTGTCTCTTCTTCTATAAGACCTTCTATAACCGTCCTATCGTCCAGGATGCTAACTTGCCTGTCCTTTGCTTTGTTAGTCTTTCTCTTCCTGCTGCGGCTAGTAACGCCGCTCTCTCTCGTTAAGAAGCCCTCTATAGCTTTCTTACTGTGCTAATTGGTTTCGTTTAGGTTGTAGTATGCGCGTGCGTTATTCAGGTAACTAGATGTAGTTTAACGGGCCCTTTCGCGCAGCGTAGGGTTAGTGTAGATAGTAAGTTCGAGATATAATAATCCGAGCGCGTAGATATAATTTAATACAGCTGTTTTAATAACTATATCTTGAACTAAGGAGGGAAAGGAATCTATATAGTAGTAAATAAGGGCTTTAGGGGTAGCATGCCAAGGCTCGGCTCGGTCCGGAAGGGCCGAGCCGAAATTCCAAGGGTCCACCCTATTACTTAGTCCCATCCCTTTCTGCCGCTGTAACACATACGTTATCTGGAAGTCCGGATGTAATTCGACAGCCCCTTTTGCGCAGTGCAGTAGTTGGTATATATAAGTTCGAGATATCATAATCCAAACGCGTAGATATAATTTAATACAGCTCTTTTAATAACTATATCTCGAACTAAGGAGAGGAAGGAATCTATGTAGTAGTAGACGTAGGCTTTCGTAGGGGTAGTGTGCTAAGACCCGGCTCGGTCTAGAAGGGCTGAGCCAAAATTCTAGGGTCTATCCTATTAGTCTGTCCTACTCTTTTCTACTCCTGTAACACTAACGACAATGCGAGAAGACATGCGAAGCAGCGTTAAAAGAAGAGCTATTAAAAGAAACAATATTAGATAAAGAGATAAAGTAACGTCGGAAGAGGTAACGTTAGAAAAGGTAATGTTAGAAGAGGTAATACTAAAAAAGAGAAGAAAAAGATGTAAGAATCAGGCACCTACGAAGGGAAAGTAGGCAGAAAGAAGCTAGTACACAGCAAAAATAAGGGCAGAAAAGATAATAAGAAGATAGATAGAAAAGAAGCATATTAAAATAGAATAGAATAGAAAGATGTAATTGGCTAAAGACTTTAGAAGAAAAGAAAGATATAGATAGATAAGTAAGCGGTCAAGGGCAACTACTAGTAAGGTAGGAGGGTAGTGTTGCAGCAGTAGAAAGGGGTAGGATGGACTAATAGGCTAGACCCTGGATTTTGGCGCGGCCTCTTCTAGAATTTAGGTTCTGGAAAGGACCGAGCTAGGCCTTAGCGCACTACCACTACAAAAGTTTACTACTACTACTACTACTACTATATAGATTCCTCCCTTCTTTAGTTCGCAATATAGTTATTAAAACAGCTATATTGAATTGCATCTCTGCGCGTAGATCACTCGTCGTAAAAGTAATAAGGTCTTTAGTAGACCCTTCTTTATTCTGTAGAGAGTAGAAGGCCTAGCGGATATCCAGTTTGCTAAACTACTAAGCTTTGGCCATATGCTGGATAGTCTCGTTAATTAGTAGTAGGGGGTAAACGTCCTCCTTAGTTACGGAGTTCGGACTCTACATATCCTCCTAAAATTGTAGCAGCTATGTAACCCTAGTAGGAGTCTGGAAGATCAACGGCATGCCTTCGTAAATACGCTCTTATCGCATATCAAAGAGACCATGGGCCTGGATGCTTTTCGTGTTGGACAACTGTAGCGCAGATTGCGCACATTTGACGTCCACGCACTCCAGCAGCCAGCCAGATGCCAAGTTCTCCTCCTCAAGCAATATCCAGCCTCGTACACGTATAACTACGAGTCTGATTTCCAGAAATGTGGGCCTATGCGAGTTGATGTGGTACCTGCTCGAAATGCAGCGGTTCGTTGGTGACTGCTGAGCCGAACTCGATGAAGAGTTGATGTATTCCCACAACAGCGGGTGCGCCAAGACAGAGGAAGCATCCTTGGTGGCTTAACGAGCCAAGAGCGCGTTCACCTTCGTTCCTGTCGTGCTCGGCTCAGAATTGCCCGATCCCAAGGCGGTAATGTCAATGATGCTTTTCCTTTGAGCATTCTCGACCTCTCACTTCGCAAGCTGTACTTCGTACGTCAACGCGCGGCTGACCTTGCTGATGGTGTTGTTCACAGTCAAGAAATCAGAGGGAAGGCCATACACCTCGGTGGCCTCCCGCAGCTCTCCAAGAATGACCAGAGCCAGCAGTGAGTCCATTCCCATATCTTCGAGGTCTTTGTGTTCGTCGATTTGGCTCTCCGCCAGCTCGATTTCCCGAACGATGATGCTTCTCATAAGTGCCGTGTACCTGGCAACCATTTCGCTTGGCAATGTTGGTGGCGAAGGATGCCTCGTTGGTGCTAGCGAGGTCGCCTCGGTCTCAGAAATGTGCATATAATCGTCAGACTCAGACCAGATCTGGCTGAGAGGAGTCACAGCGCTACTGTCCATTGCTGTAAAGTAGTGGCGAAGCTCGCCCACAGTAGGATATTCTGTGAAGAGATCTGAGCTGAGATTGTACAACTCCAACTCCTCCCGCAACGCGCCAAGAATGTCGAAAGCCGAATACAGATCGATGCCTAGATCTTCTTCAAATCGGTAATCATCGAGCAAGTTCGATTTCGATACTCCCGTCTCACGCGCCAAGAGATTCAGGACTTTGTCGGCCGTACTGCTCTTGCCGGGCAGGGCAAGATGGTCATAGCTGTAGTTCGCATTCTGCATGACGATGTCCGAGTTCCCATGGTTCATCGTCACTCTTGAGCTTGGACTCCATTTGCCCATAGATGAGGCTTTGGGAGGGGGCTCTTCCGGCCAGGCTTCATCTTCAGAACCGAAGCCAAGCGTGTCCTCGCTCCAAGTCATCGGCGGGTCATTGGCAGCCATCTCGAACATGTCAGACCGAGAAGAGAAGGGAGAGCGTGGATCAAAATAGTGCGAATGCCATGCGTTAAGTTCTTAAGGTATGACGTTTGAGCCTTGTGATGCGGCTGAAGCTGACGCCGCCATTCAGAAGAGCTACCAGACGCCCGACCATAAAGTGAGTGTTGTGATCACCGGTGCCGCACTACACTGACTCACAGTAATAGCGTCGCACTACACCGATTCATGTGGTTACTAAAATAGGCAACAAGTAGCTTATTACTATCTACTGCCTCTATCTATATAAACCCCTCTGCAGCAGTAGATAGAACATATATATTTAGTCCTTTCCACACATTACGTGTTACCAACCTTGGCTATTACTAAGAAGCTAATGTTACTGTCAACAGATGTAAAAGGGAAAACAACAGCATCCAGGACCCAACCAGAACTATTAAGATTTACAGACTACAGCCCAACAACTACTAGATAAAGCAAGAAGATTCTAAGAGCATAAAAAGCAATTTAACCCGCCCTATAAACACTCCTAGCTTAGTTCTAGAACCTTTAGTAAAAGCAGGTCTAGGAAATAAAGTTGTTTGCAGGACAAAGAAACAGAGTTTAGTAAGAAAGTTACTAGCAAGTATGTAAACAACTAGCTAGGGTAGGAGGATATAAGAACCTGCTACTGCCCTCGGATCTTTCTCTTCTTCTTGTTTATAGCTCGTCTTATATATCTAATTCAGCTTTTACACTTTAGACTCTAGCCCTTCCTTCTAATACTTAGTTTTTATATCCCTTACTTTAGACTTTAGCTTCCCCCTCTAATATTAACTTTTATATCCCTTCCTCTACACTTTGTTTCCTCTAGCCCCTCCTACCTACTTCAACTTTTATATCGACCTCTTTAGACTCGTTAACTCCTACTCTAACATTACGAGCTATCTACTAAATATAAGACTATTAATATAGTCTTCTATATACTATAAGAAGAGATTCCCTTTAAGGAATACTCTGAACTAGACCTGTCTATAGAAGGTACTATTAACTTAATAAACAGCAACCTAAACCTTGCCCTCTAAGTCTTCTTTATAGCAACAAACATTGTACGTACAGGCGTTGCATAAGTAAAGGACCTTAACTAATATATTAATAGTCTAAAAGCAATGCTATTAGATAGTAAGGACTAGTTACAAGAGATAGAACGAAAGATTGCTAATCTTACACTTAGGAAAGCCTAGATATAAGGACAATTGCAGGAAGCTCTATGTTGGGGGTCTAAGAATCTTAGTTTAGAAACTTAAAGCCGGGTATCTAAATAAAGGAACTGATAGGCAGTTCCTTCGTCGTCTGCTGCTGTACAATTTGTACCTACGAAGCTAAGCTAGCAATTTACCTCTGTACAGGGGTACAGAGTTTTTATTCTGTATAGAGGGGCAGGAGCTTCTCTCTATATAGGGGTAAAGGATTTTCTCTCTGTATAGGGTTACAGGATTTTCCCTCTATACAGAGTAAGGGTTCGTGCTAGCGCTGCTAAGTCGCAATCCTTAGGACGGCGGCCAGCTTAGGTCTGGGACCTGGCAGGGCAGCGTCCCCTAACAATACCCCCTCCCTCCCTCCTAGTTAACAGCTTCTATCTCTATTTCGGTATTCTTTAGTGCCTTAAAGCACTCCTTAAACATATACTTAGTTAAGGCAGGGGGGGGGGCGGTAGGCGCAGCATCCCCGACTTTGGGTATACCCCTCCTGCTAACAGTTAGTTGTATATATAGGTGTTGGGGAATCCTGTAGGTGCAGGTCCCTAATACCTATATAGGCAGTCTTCTTCTGTATTAAGCCTGTCGTCTATATGTATCGACGATGTTCTTTAGTAGGAGGTAGCTGAGCGTAGGTGTAGTGCTGGCAGTGCCCTAGATAACTGTCTTATACAGTCGCAGGCCTGGACTGTAGGTTCGTAATAGGAAGTCCGGCAACGCGTCCTAGTAGGGTTCTAGCTAAGGTATGTCGCCAACCGTCCGGTGCCCTTACCTGTGTGCAAATGGGCCGTCCGGTAACTATTGCCTTATATAGCAAACAGCTGGCCGTATGTCGGGTCTATCGTCTCCGTCGTCCAGCTTTTACCTGCCTATCTATCTACCCCCCTATTACTCGTCCGCCTATCCCCTATCCTATTACACTAACTATCTACGCAGTATACATCCTGTACAGTCTAGCAGTAGCAGTGTCCCTAGCTAGCTGTCTTGGCTCTTGCCTAAGAAGGCTTTATTATAGATAATGTAGTTGGTGTAGAGAAACTACTTGTTAGGGGGTGTCGCCCGGCCCAGGTCCTGAACCTGACCTAAGCCGACCGTCGCCCTAAGGACTGCGACTTAGCGGTGCTAGCACGACCCTACCCTCTGTACGGAGCTACCGACAGGACCCCACTCCCGTACAGAGGGAGAACACTATAGTCCTGCACAAAGGGGAGCTACTACCCCTCGGATTAGGGGGGGGGGGAAACCCTGCACTACCGTACAGAGGAGGTAACTCCCGATCCTCCGTACAGAGGGTGAAACTTGCACCCCTGCATAAAGGGGAAATTGCTAGCTTGGCTTCGTATGTACAAATCGTACAGAACAGACGACGAAGGAACTGCCTATTAGTTCCTTTATATAGATACTTAACCTTAAGCTTCTAAACCAAGATCCTTGGGCCCCTTACATTAGGAACTGATCTTACTGTCGGTAGCCGCAGTAACAAAACAAGATAGACGGCGACACCCCTATAGAAACTACGGCTATAGAGGGACATATGCACTGCGTATACTAGGAGCTGCTGGAAAGCAAGAGGCAGCTCGAACAACAAGTAAGCTACTAGGCTGCGATAATTTCCTAACGGGAACAGGAGCTGCGACAGCTTAGGGCGTCCGACTGCGACCCGACCCCTACGACGACGATGAACACAATAACCTACACTCCGACCTCTAAGAGCAAACTCCCTAACGTCTCTACATACAACGGCGAGGCTCCGGCCGAGTACCCCTCCTAGGCTGCTTAGATACGCTCTAAGCTCCTAGTAGACTTAGGGGCATACCCGACTAAGCTAGACAAGGTAGTTTACCTCTTTAGGAGGTTAAAGGGCAGGGCAGCAGCACGAATCCTGCTGTATTATAAGACGGCTATTGCTAACCCAGCAATAGCTACGACGATAATGCTCTAGGCAGCTCTAGACAAGAGCTACAAGGACCCGGACTGCGAGAGCCGAGCACTCCTATAGGTCAATACGATAAAACAAGGATACAAAACCGTACGAGAATTCCTCGCAGAATTTAACTAGACTTTGGCAGAAGCAGGAGGCCTCTAATAGGAGGACTAGATAAAAATTACCTCTTTAGAGGTAGGGCTCTCTAAGGAGATTTTAACAGGGCTAGTAGGCATAATGCAGCCAGCTACGTACAAGGAATTCTGCGACCTCCTTAGGATAGTCGACGACTAGTAGCGTAGGCTTAGACAGATAGGCTGCACTTAGGAGATAAGACAACCCCCCTAGCGGCAGATAGACGCTATAGACTAGGAACCGACAACAACGAGGGTAGCGGCAGCAGCTACTGTACGGCTAACGGCCGCTACCAAAAAGGCGCAATAGGTAGACACGACTACCCTTAACAAGAGACGAGCAGAAGGGAGCTGCTATCGGTATAGCAAGATAGGCTATACTGTACGGAATTGCAGGCTTCTGCTAGCAGAGAGACCTAGGGGACGGCCGACTACTGCAAGGGTAGCAACTGCAGCGCCTTAACGAGAAGATTAGGTATCCTACTCGGATAATAACGAGTCGGGAAAAGAGTAGCCTCTAAGCGAAGACTCTGCTAGAGGCGGGTACGAGATAGACTGCCAAATCAAAGCATTACTTAGCTATCTTTTAAGAGCAATTACATAACGACGACGCCGTTTATCGTACGACCGACGTTAAACGGGTCCGCAACGGCGCGGACATTGATTAACACAGGATGTTTAGTATATAGAGTAATTAGCGAAGACTTCGTATAGAGACACTGGATTAAGACGACCCCTACAGTACCTATACGTATGCTGGGCATTACCGGACGAGGACCGGACATTACCTATATAGTAAAGGTAACAATAGAGGTATAGGGACACTACGAGCAGGACTTATACCTCTATATCGTACAGGACAAGTTAGGTTATAACCTAATACTAGGGAAGCCTTAGATAGAGCGCTAGAGGGGCAAGCTGGACGTCGGACGAGGACGGCTGTATCTAGCAGTAACAAAGCGGAGAATCCGGGACTAGGGGAGGTTCCTGCAAGGTAGCGATGCTAAGGCCGAAATTAATACGGCAACGGCGGACATCGAGAAGGCATTAGTACCTAAGGAGGCGACAAACCCCTGTACGAAGCTCTTAAGGGAGTATGTTAGGTACCTAGACCTCTTTAAACCGAAGTCGGCCTCGAAGCTACTGCTACACTAAGGGGAAGGGATTAACTACGACATCTAACTGGAACCCCGTCCGGACAGGGGCCTACCGGAGGTGCTGTACGGACCGCTATATAGAATGTCCTCTAGAGAACTCTTAGTACTGCGCAAGACGCTGGACGACCTGCTCGCTAAAGGGTTTATTTAGGCTAGTACATCGTCCGTAGGAGCCCTAGTACTGTTTGTCTATAAGGAGGGGAAGGCCGGATTGCGTTTCTACGTAGACTATAGAGGCATTAACGCGATTACTAAGAAGGACTAGTACCCCCTACTCCTAATTAAGGAGACCCTTAGACGGATTAGCAAGGCGAAGTGGTTTACTAAGCTTAACGTAGTCTCGGCCTTCTACAAGATACGGATCAAGGAAGGCTGTAAATAGATAACTGCCTTCTGTACGAGATACAGTCTTTTTAAGTAGCTTATTACCCCCTTCGGCCTTGCTAATGCACTAGCAACCTTCTAAAGGTACATTAACAAGTCCCTATAAGGGTTACTAGACGAAATCTGCTCGGTATACCTTAACGACACCCTGGTTTTTACAGACGGCACTTACGCAGATTACGTACGAGATGTCAAGAAGGTGCTGGACCGACTGCAGCAGGCTGGCTTATACCTCGACATCGACAAATGTAAATTCGGTGTCTAACGTACGAAATACCTAGGTTTTATTATCGAGGCAGGGAAAGGCATTAGTATAGATAAGAAGAAGATTAATGCTATTAAACAATAGAAGCTACCTACGAACGTTAAGGGCATACAGGAATTTCTTGGGTTTGCCAGCTTCTACCGCTAGTTTATACAGAGCTACTTAGAGATCGTACGCCCCCTAGTTAAGCTAATGCACAAAGACAAGCAGTTTAAATAGACGGACGAATGCGATAGGAGCTTCGACAAGCTAAAGGAGCTCTTTACTACAGGACCAACGCTCGCCGCCTTCGACCTAGAGCGTACGACAATACTAGAGACTGACTCCTTAGGGTATTGCATTAGGGGTATCCTGTTACAGGTAGGCTCGGACGGACTCCTATACCTATACGCGTATTTCTCTAAGAAGAACTCCCTAGCTAAGTACAACTACCCTATCTACGACAAGGAGTTGCTGGCAGTCGTACGGTATTGCGAAGCCTAGGATAGAGAACTCCGCTTAGTGCCTAAGTTCCTTGCCCTAACGGACTACAAGAACCTAGAATACTTTACTTAACCCTAGAAGCTGTCCGAGAGGCACGTACGATAGGCAATATACTTAAGCCGGTTTAATATAAGACTCTAGTACTGCAAAGGGAAAGACAATAGCAGGGCCGATGCCCTGTCTAGACAGGACTAGGACATGCTAACAACGTACGAGGACGACTGGCTAAAGTTACGAACATTCCAGATGTTTAAGGGGGAGCCAGGCAGGGAGACTATCCGCCTAGTAGCGACACACCTATAGGAACCCTAACTACAAGTATAGGAAGAGGCAGTAGAAAAGGACGAGGTATACTAAGGGGCCCGTACGGCGATCTAGGGAGGGCAACGGAAGCTCCTAGCCGAGCTCTATCTTAAGGTGTCGACAGCCGAGTGTTTAGTAAATAGGGAGAACAACCTAAAGTTCAGAAATCGGATATAGGTCCCAGCAGACGAGAAGCTCTGTACGAGCTTAATATAACAGGCACATAACTCTATAGCTACTAGGCACCTAGGGCGCGAGGAGACGTACAGCATTATTGCCCGGGACTACTACTAGCTAGCGATAGCAAAGGACATTCGCAGGTTCGTACGGAACTGCGATGTATATAGACGAACGAAGCCCTAGCGCAAGCTAAAACATAGGCTGCTAAAGCCTCTGCCGATACCGGACCGGCCCTAGCAAGACCTAACCGTAGACTTTATTACAGACCTCCCTAAGAGCGACGGACGGCGAAACATTATAGTAGTTACGGACAAGTTAACAAAGGGGGTAATACTAGAGGGAATGGACTCTATTATAGCTAAGGACACTGCCTAGGCCTTTATACAGACGACGTTTAGCAAGCACGGTTTCCCTAGGTCAATTGTATTAGACTAGGGGACACAGTTTACGAGCCAACTCTAGGCAAGGGTCTGTTAGTTGCTAAAGGTAGAACGTAGCCTATTAACTGCATAGCACCTGTAGACAGACGGGGCGACGGAGAGGGTTAATTTAACTTTGGAAGCGTACCTCTGAGCGTACGTCGACTATAACTAGACGAACTGGAACCGACTCCTCCCTATAGCAGAGCTGGCTATTAACAGCTATACGGCCGATGCTATAGGACTGTCCCCCTTCTTTACGACCTATAGATACGACTATTCCCCGCTCCTACCGACCCTAAGCGGTAACACCCTGCGCCCTGTACGATCCCCGATCTAGCAAGGAGAAGCTATCGTACAGACGATTACGAACGCTTACTAATAGGCAAAGGCGAGCCTAGCTATAGCTTAACAGAATGCAGAAGAGCAGGCTAACAAGGGACGACAAGCTACACTAAGGTACGAGGCAGGGGACAAGGTCTAGCTAAACTAGCGAGACATCTGTACGGACTGGCTAAGCAAAAAGCTAGATTAGAGGAACAGGAAGTTTACGGTAATCCGGCCGGTAGGGACATATGCTATACAACTAAACATCCCCCTAGGAATTTATCCAGTCTTCTACGTAGATCTCGTACGACTAGCGAACACGGACCCCCTGCTGTACTAGACGACTAACGACGCGCGCCTACCTGCAATTATAACCGAGGGCTAGGAAAAGTATAAATTGGAGGGGATCCTTAAGAGTCGGAGGAAGCAGGGAAAGGCAGAGTACTAAGTGAAATAGAGGGGATAGGCAGAGTCTACGTAGGAACCGTACGAGGCTCTACAAGACACGACCGTACTGGACAGATAGGAGGAGAACCATCCCCCTACCCAGTTACAGTAACACTGCGCTATACGGCGGAAGGAGGCACGATCTACCCTAAGGACAGGGTAGCTATAGGCAGACCTAGGTTGTTAAAGGATCGAGTATTACAACGTAGGATACTACGGGGTCCTGCTAACACGACATCGTACGATACTGTACAAAATAAGGGCTGGAAGAAAGGAACAGCCAAGGGACAAATAAGAGAGGGAGTGGAAATAGTATAAAAAAAAAACCGTCCGAAATTCCTTACACTATCTAGGGGGGGGGGGGGGTAGCTTACTGGCCACTACCTAGGGGGACCTGAGTAACCGACTCATTATCTAAGATCTCTACTACCTAGGGCCCGGCCGGGCCCCCACCCCTACTAGGGCTAGCCTTAGGAAGCAGAGGCACCCCCCTACCCCTACGTGCCTCCCCCGGACGGCGGAAGGGGCAGTAGAAGGAGCTATCCTTCCACTTGCACGAGGCACATACCCTAGCCCAGAAACCTAGGAGGCAGTATAGGCTAAGTAAGGGCTAGGGGGAGTTGGGGCAGGGGGCATAGGGCTGGCCCTAGGTAGCGATAAGGAGGGCGTTAACGTACGACAGGCAGGCTGTAGCTACCTGCTCTAGTGTAACCTAGGCAGAGTTACACTAGAAGGCGTAGAAGGAGAGCCCGGACGCATCCTGCTGCTCGCGAGTGTAACACCTAGGACGTTAGCTTAGACTGTACAGAAGACGAGAGTCCGTACGAACCGGAAGCGTAGCTGCTAGTTAAGCTAAGGGCCCTACTGCTAGAGGTAGAAGTAGGGGAGGACCCTAGCTAGATAAGGGGAAGAGGCGGGCCTAGCAACTACAAGGGAACTACCGGACAGGGCGGACGACATAGTAGCTAGTAGTAGTTAGTAGCTAGTAGTAGTTAGTAGTAGTTAGTAGTTAGTAGTTAGTAGCTAGTAGATAGGGGACGGTAGTAGATAGTAGTAGACGGTATATAGGGAGAAGAGAAGAGGGAAGGGAAGAGAAGGGAGAAGGCTTAAGCTGTCTGCCTGCTATAGGGGTTGGCAAGCAGGGCAGCTGCTACAGACAGGTAAAATAGCAAGAGGCAACTACGACCTAGGGGAAGCGACGAGGGACGACGACTCGGACAACCGAACGAAATAGGAAGCTGCGACCTACTAAGGGAACAGCAAGAGCTGGGTAGTTTAAGCACGCCGCTGTACGGAAAACGCACTACGAGAAGGGAAGGGGGGGAGTATTGTTAGGGAGCGTCGCCTAGTCCAAGTCCTAAACCCGACCTAAGCCGACTATCGCCCTAAGGACTGCGACTTAGCGGTGCCAGCACGACCCTACCCTCTATACGGAGCTACCGACAGGACCCTACTCCTGTACAGAGGGAGAACACTACGGTCCTGCACAAAGGGGAGCTACTACCCCTTAGATTAGGGGGGGGGGGGGGGAAACCCTGCACTACCGTATAGAGGAGGTAACTCCCGATCCTCTATACAGAGGGTGAAACTTGCACCCCTGCACAAAGGGGAAATTGCTAGCTTGGCTTCGTATGTACAAATCGTACGGAACAGACGACGAAGGAACTGCCTATTAGTTCCTTTATATAGATACTTAACCTTAAGTTTCTGAACCAAGATCCTTGGGCCCCTTACACTACTGTCCTCTATCTTAACTCTATTACCTAGACGAAAGCTGCTATCGTCGGTTATAGGCATAGGATCTACGATCTCGTAGTTTTCCAGTGCTTCGGTCGCTGTCTGGCAGCGATAGTCTGCCCTGTCGTCGTTCCTAGTAGTAAGGTAGTGGACGTTCACTATACAGTCGTCTATACGGCCTCGGGTAGTCCAGTTATCCCGTACGGCCCTACCCCCCTCTAACTATCTTATCTATTCTTACTCTCCTCCCTATCCCTTTCCTAGGCGTTCCCTATATTAAGAGTAGAGCTAAGTGGTCGGAAAGGGTCGATATAATAGTCGAAGTAAGTAGGAGGGACTAGAAGAAACAAAGTCTAAAGGAGGGGATGTAAAAGTTAATATTAGAAAGGGAAGCTAGAGTCTAAAGCAAGGAGTGTAAAAACTAAGT
The DNA here is from genome assembly GCA_016165855.1 of Pseudocercospora ulei. Classification (NCBI taxonomy): domain Eukaryota; kingdom Fungi; phylum Ascomycota; class Dothideomycetes; order Mycosphaerellales; family Mycosphaerellaceae; genus Pseudocercospora; species Pseudocercospora ulei. The sequence goes on from JACWNB010000003.1 coordinate 1,799,978, forward strand.
GTTGGAAAGAAGGGCTAAAGTCTAAAGTGTAAAAGCTAAATTGGATGCACAAGATAAGCTATAAACAAGAAGAAGAGAAAGATTAGTAGGCAGCAGCTAGTTCTTATATCCCCCTGCCCTAGCTAGTTGTTTGCGTGTTTGCTAGTGACTTTCTTACTAAACTCTGTTTCTTTGTTCTGCAAATAAATTTATTTCCTAGACCTACTTTTGTTAAAGGTTCCAGAACTAAGCTAGGGGCGTTTGCAAGGCCAGTTGCGTTGCCTTTTACGCTCTTGGCATCTTCTTGCTCCAGCCTATAGTTGTTAGGTTGTAGTCTGTAAATCTTAATAGTTCTGGTTAGGACCTAGATGCTGTTGATTTCCGTTTTATATCTGTTAACTGTAACAGTAGCCCTCCTTAATATAGCTAAGTTCCTACAAAGCCTTAGTAGTTCAAGATACTAAGGGTAAGTCTGCTTATTTCCAGGAGCAGACCTAATGTTACGGTCAATATTCTATTAGTAAGCAGAGTCCAGTTCTCTTTGGCTGTACCGGGTTTCTAGGCAGTAGTCTCTAGAGTCTAAGAGGTTTTAATAGTAGAAGGCTTCAATCTTGTCCTTGTCGAAGATAATGTTTCTAAGGGGTTCCTAAGTAGTGCCCTAGTCTTCGTAGCTTTGCTATTGGACTTTGTACTTTGTCTATCTATCAATTACTTACTGTCTGTAATTTTGCGTACGTATTATTCTTCTTCTTTGTCTTCGTTATCGTCTTCTACAGGGAGGATACAGGTTTGTTCTTAGTCTTGCAATTAAATTAGGAAGGGATCTCCTTCCTTAGGTCTTAGTTAGACAGGATAGAAGACGTCGTGTATTTCCTATTCTTCTAGTATTTAGAGGCAGTAAGCGTACGAGCTAATCTTCTCTACAATAGGGAAGGGGCCTAATTTTTTCTAATCGAGTTTGCGAGAAGGTCTTCCTGTAACAATGTTCTTAGAATCCAGGTACACTCTGTCTCCTACTTAATAGTCAGGAGCTAGTTGTCGTTTTCGATTAGCTTGTTCTTCGTAGATAGCCTAGGCGTAAGTTATTTCCTCTTAGACTTCTTAATAGATCTAGGAGAGGTGTGTTGCCTAGTCGTCTACGTCGACTTCGTCTAGGTCGTTAGGTCGCGGTAGTAGGTCTTAAGGTTCTATTCCTGTTCGGGGGTAGTAGCCTCTAGTAGCGTAGAAGGGGGAGTGTCCCGTTGTCTTTAACTCCTAGTTGCGAGTTAAGAATTCCACTGTTAGGATGTGTTTTAGCCAGTCCTTCTAGTAGTAATCGATAAAGCAACGTAGCGTCTGTTCGAACAGGGCATTCGCAATCTCTGTTTGTCTATCTGTTTCTAGGTAGTAAGACGTTAAGATGTAGTAATTAATGTTTAGAAGCTTACAAAGGCGTTTCTAGAACTTGGCAATAAACTGCGAGCCTCTGTTAGAGGTAATGCTGTTAGGAAGGCCTACGTAACGCTAGACGTATTCGTAAAAGAGTCGAGCGGTTTCCTTAGAAGTTATGCTCTAGCAAGGTACTATAAAGCGGTCCTTAGAGTGTCGATCTACAACTACAAAGACGTTCTTTGCCTTAACACCTGCCTAAGTAGTCCCTTAAGGGAGACATATAACAATGTCTATCGTAATGTGTTTCCAAGGGTGTTCAGGGGCCGGCAGAGGCTTTAGCAATTCTTATAGACGTTGTCGGTCGTGTTTGGCTGCCTTGCAGATAGGACAGTCGTTTCTATATCTGCGGACGTGCTTCTATATCGATAGCTACTAGTAATAGCAGGAAGTAAGCTTGTAAGGCTTCGATCGTCCTAGGTAGCCGCCTGCTGCTAAGTTGTAAATGGTTTGCTTCTTTAGTCGATTCTTTATCGTTCGGTTCGTTGTCGGAGGTAACAGAGCCTTTAATTTCAGAATCTTTGGTGTTAATAGTTTCGTCGTCTAGTTTGCTTTCTGAATCTTTATCCTCTAGGAAAGACAGTGCGAGACACAGGGCAAAAGAGGCAGCGATTGATAATGTACCTTCTTCTAGATAGGTCTTTAGGTCTTTGCTTAGGTTATAGGCCTTTAGGATAGTTTGGTTACATATTGCCTAGCCTTCTCTTCTGTCTACTGGATAGATTCTAGGCATCCGGGTAAGGGTATTATCCCTTAAATTAAGTAATCTAGGTGCGTATTAAATAACGAAGTTGAACCTTAAAAGGAATTCGCTCTATCGGGCTTGTCTGCGATTAAGGATTTTGCTTTTTATAAAGTAAATTAAGTTCTTGTAGTCTGAACTAACTTAGGTTAGGTAGGCTGCACCTTCGAGTTTAGGCGCTACTCTTCAAATGCTTTAACGATTGCAAGGAGCTCTTTGTCGTAGATCTCGTAATTGCATTCGGCGGGTAGCATCTTCTTTAAAAGATAAGCTACTAGGAGCTATAGCTGGTTAGGCGACTTTCGTTAAAGGAGGACTGCTCTAATAGCTCCGTTAGAGGCGTCTGTTTCTACACAGGTTTCAAAGTTAAAGTTAAAGTGTTAAAGGATTAGGTCTTTAGTAAATTATTTCTATAGGAGGTTAAATGCATATTGGCAGGATTCAGTCTAGTTAAACTTAGCCTCTTTCTTTGTTAGAGCAGTCAGTGGCTTTACTATTAAGCTAAAGCTCTAAATAAAATAACGGTAGAAGTTGGCAAACCCAAGGAAGCCTTAAACTTCTTTAACAGTCTTTAGGATCTTCTAGTCCAGGATTGCTTAAATTTTTGCTGGGTCTATACGGATGCCTTTGTCTAAGATAATAAGGCTAAGGAACTAAACTTCTTGTTAGTAAAATTCGTACTTGTAAGGGGCTCAAGAATCTTAGTTCAGAAACTTGAGGTCGGGTATCTACATAAAGGAACTGATAGGCAGTTCCTTCGTCGTCTACTCCGTACGATTTGTACCTACGAAGCCAAGCTAGCAATTTCCCCTTTGTGCCGGGGTGCAAGGTTCACCCTCTGTACGGAGAATCGGGAGTTACCTCCTCTGTACGGCGGTGCCGGGTTTTCCCTAATCCGAGGGGCGGTAGGCCCTCCTTTGTGCAGGACTGTAGTGTTCTCCCTCCGTATAGGAGAAGGGTCCTGTCGGTGACTCCGTACAGAGGGTAAGGTCGTGCTGGCGCCGCTAAGTCGCAGTCCTTAGGGCGACGGTCGGCTCGGGTCGGGTTTAGGACCTGGGCCGGGCGGCGCCCCCCTAACAATACCCCCCCCCTCCCTCCTCGTAGTTTTCCTCTATACGGCATCGCGCCTAAATTAACCAGCTCCTGTTGTTTCTTTGGCGGGTTGCGGCTTCCCATTCTGTACGGTCGTCTGAGTCGTCGCCCCTCGCCACTTCCTTTAGGTCGTAGTCGCCTCTTGCTATTTTACCTGTTTATAGCAGCTGCCTCCAGCCTTCTCCTCTCTTTTCCTTCCCTTACTGTTTACTGTCTATCGTCTATCTACTATCTACTATTACTACTACCACCAACTACTAACTACTAACTACCAACTACTACTAGCTACTATCTACTATGTCGTCTGCCCCGTCCGATAGCTCCCCTATACCTGCGAGCCCCGCCTCCTCCCCTCCTCCAGCTGGGGTTCCTCCCTATTTCGCCCTCTAGGAGTAGGACCCTTAGCTTGACTACTAGCTATGCCTCCGGTTCGTACAGAATCCCGTCTTCCGTACGGTCTGGGCTGACATCTTAGGTGCTATACCTGCGAGCAGCAGGATGCGGCCGGGCTCCCCTTCTACGCCTTCTAGAGCGACCCCTCCCGGGTTATACCTAAGCGGGTAGGTACGGCCCGGCCGTCGTACGTTAATGCCCTCCTTATCGCTACCTAGGGCCAGCTCTGTGCCCCCTGCCCTAACTCCCCCTAGCCTATACTTGGCCTATACCGCCTCCTAGGCTTCTAGGCTAGGGTGTGCGCCTCGTGTAAGTAGAAGGATGCCTCCTTCTACTGCCCCTTCCGCCGTCCGGGGGAGGTACGTAGGGGTGGAGGCGTGCCTCCGCCTCCTAGGGCTGGTCCTGGTAGGGCTAGTCCTAGTAGGGCTGGTCCTAGTAGGGGTAGGGCACCGGCCGGGCCTAAGACAGTGGAGATCTCAGATAATAAGTAGGGTGTTCTGGTCCCCCTAGAGGGAGGGGGGGGGAGGGGGGTGGCCTACTAGCCACCCCCCCCCTTCAGATAATGTGAGAATTTTGGCCGGTTTTCTCTTAACTCGTCTTATTTCCGCTCCCCCCTCCCGTTTGTCTATTGGCTGTTCTTTTCTCCCAGCCTTTATCTCGTACGGTGTCGTACGGGGTCGTGTTAGTAGGGTATCGGTGTCCTACGTCGTAATACTCGATCCTTTAACAACCTAGGTTTGCCTGCAGTTACCCTGTCCTTAGGATAGGTCGTACCTCCTTCCGCCGTACGGCGCAGTGTTACTGTAACTGGGCAGGGGGATGGTTCTCCTCCTATCTGTCTAGTGCGGTCGTGTCTTGCAGAGCCTCGTACAGTTCCTATATAGGCTCTGCCTATCCTTTCCATTTCACTAAGTACTCTGCCTTCCCCCGCTTCCGCCGGCTCTTAAGGATCCCCTCTAATTCGTACTCTTCCTGGCCCTTAGTTATAATTGCGGGTAGGCGGGCGTCGTTAGTCGTCTGGTGTAGCAGGGGGTCCGTGTTCGCCAGTCGTACGAGGTCTACGTAGAAGACTGGATAGATCCCTAGGGGGGTGTTTAGTCGTACAGCATGCGTCCCTACCGGCCGGATTACTGTAAACTTCCTGTTCTTCCAATCTAGCTTCTTGCTCGGCCGGTCCGTACAGATGTTCCGCTGGTTCAGCCAGACCTTATCTCCTGCCTCGTACCTCGGTGCAGCCTGTCGTCCCTTGTTGGCCTGCTCTTCCGCGTTCTGCTAAGCTATAGCCAGGCTCGCCTTTGCCTATTGGTAGGCGTTCGTAATCGTCTATACGATGGCTTCTCCTTGCTAAATTAGGGATCGTATAAGGCGCGGGGTGTTGTCACTTGGGGTCGGTAGGAGCGGGGAATGGTCGTATCTGTAGGTCGTAAAGAAGGGGGACAGTCCTGTAGCATCGGCCGTACGACTGTTAATAGCTAGCTCCGCTATAGGGAGGAGTCGGTTCCAGTTCGTCTGATTATAATCTACGTACGCTCGGAGGTACGCTTCCAAGGTTGAATTAACCCTCTCTGTCGCCCTGTCTATCTGTAGGTGCTATACGGTTAACAGGCGACGTTCTACCTTTAGCAACTGGCAGACCCTTGCCCAGAGCTGGCTCGTAAACTGTGTCCCCCGGTCTAATACGATCGACCTAGGGAAATCGTGCTTGCTAAACGTCGTCCGTATAAAGGCCTAGGCAGTGTCCTCTGCTGCAATAGAGTCTATTCCCTCTAGTATAACCCCCTTCGTTAACTTGTCCGTAACTACTATAATGTTTCGCCGTCCGTCGCTCTTAGGGAGGTCCGTAATAAAGTCTACGGTTAGATCTTGCCAGGGCCGGTCTGGTATCGGCAGGGGCTTCAGCAGCCTATGCTTTAGCTCGCACTAGGGCTTCGTCCGTCCGCATATATCGCAGTTCCGTACGAACCTGCGAATGTCCTTCGCTATCGCCGGCCAGTAGTAGTCCCGGGCGATAATGCTGTACGTCTCCTCGCGCCCTAGGTGTCTGGTAGCTATAGAGTTATGCGCCTGTTGTATTAAGCTAGTACGGAGCTTCTCGTCTGCCGGGACCTATATTCGGTTCCTGAACTTTAGGTTGTTCTCCTCGTCTACTGAACACTCAGCTGTCGACACCTTAAGATAGAGCTCGGCTGGGAACTTCCGTTGCCCCCCCTAGATCGCTGTACGGGCCCCTCGGTATACCTCGTCCTTTTTCACTGCCTCTTCCTATGCTTGCAGTTAGGGTTCCTATAGGTGTGTCGCCGCTAGGCGGATAGTCTCCCCGTCCGGCTCCCCTTTAAACATTTGGAATGTCCGTAACTTTAGCCGGTCGTCCTCGTACGTCGTAGGCATATCCTGGTCCTGTCTAGATAGTGCATCGGCCCTGCTGTTGTCCTTACCCTTGCGGTACTGGAGTTTTATGTTAAACCGGCTTAGGTACATTGCCTATTGTACGTGCCTCTCGGACAGCTTCCGGGGTTAGGTAAAGTACTCCAGGTTCTTGTAGTCTGTTAGGACAAGGAACTCGGGCACTAAGCGGAGTTCTCTATCCTAGGCTTCGCAACACTGTACGACTGCTAGCAACTCTTTGTCGTAGATAGGGTAGTTGCACTCGGCTAGGGAGTTTTTCTTAGAGAAATACGCGTATAGGTGTAGGAGTCCGTCCGAGCCTACCTGTAACAGGATACCCCTAATGCAGTACCCCGAGGAGTCAGTTTCCAGTATTGTCGTACGCTCCGGGTCGAAGGCGGCAAGCGTTGGTCCTGTAGTAAAGAGCTCCTTTAGCTTGTCGAAGCTTCTATTGCACTCGTCTGTCCATTTGAACTGCTTGTCTTTGTGCGTTAGCTTAACTAGGGGGCGTACAATCTCTAAGTAGCTCTGTATAAACTGGCGGTAGAAGTTGGCAAACCTAAGGAATTCCCGTACGCCCTTAACGTTCGTAGGCGGCTCCTATAGCTTAATAGCATTAATCTTCTTCTTATCTATACTGATGCCTTTCCCTGCCTCTATAATGAAACCTAGGTATTTCGTACGTTGGATACCGAATTCGCATTTGTCGATGTCGAGGTACAAGCCAGCCTGCTGCAGTCGGTCCAGCACCTTCTTAACATCCTGTACGTAGTCTGCGTAGGTGCCGTCTGTAAAGACTAGGGTGTCGTCGAGGTATGCCGAGCAAATGTTATCTAGTAACCCTTGCAGGGACTTGTTAATATACCTTTAGAAGGTTGCCGGTGCATTGGCAAGGCCGAAGGGGGTAACCAGCTACTTAAAAAGGCCGTATCTCGTACAGAAGGCAGTTATCCATTTACAGCCTTCCTTAATCCGTATCTTGTAGAAGGCCGAGACTACGTTAAGCTTAGTAAACTACTTCGCCTTGCTGATCCGTCCGAGAGTCTCCTTAATAAGGGGTAGGGGGTACCGGTCCTTCTTAGTAATCGCGTTGATGCCTCTGTAATCTACGCAGAAACGCAATCTGGCCTTCCCCTCCTTGTAGACAAACAGTACTAGGGCTCCTGCGGACGACGTACTGGCCCGGATAAACCCTTTGGCAAGCAGGTCGTCCAGCGTCTTGCGCAGTACTAAGAGTTCTCTAGAGGACATCCCGTACAGCGGTCCGTACGGTACCTCCGGCAGGCTCCTATCCGGGCAGGGTTCTAGCTAGATGTTATAGTCAATCCCTTCCCCTCGGTGTAGCAGCAGCTTCGAGGCCGACTTCGGTTTAAAGAGGTCCAGGTACCTAATATACTCTCTTAGGAGCTTCGTACAGGGGTTTGTCGCTTCCTTAGGTGCTAACGCCTTCTCGATGTCCGCCGTTGCTGTGTTGATTTCGGCCTTAGCATTGCTACCTAGCAGGAACCTCCCCTGGTCTCGGATTCTCCGCTTTGTTGCTGCCAGGTATAGCCGTCCTCGTCCGACGTCTAGCTTGCCCTTCTAGCGCTCTATCTAAGGCTTTCCTAGTATTAGGTTATACCCCAACTTGTCCTGTACGACATAGAGGTACGAGTCTTGCTCGTAGTGTCCTTGTACCTCTATTGTTACTTTCACTATGTAGGTAATGTCCGGTCCTTGCCCGGTAATGCCCAGCATACGTACAGGTACCGTAGGGGTCGTCTTAATCCGATGTCTCTGTACGAAGTCTTCGCTAATTACTCTATACACCAAACATCCTGTGTCGATCAATGTCCGCGCTATTGCAGACCTGTTCAACGTCGGCCGTACGATAAACGGCGTCGTCGTTATGTAATTGCTCTTAAAAGATGGCTAAGTAATGCTTTGATTTGGCAGTCTATCTCGCACCCGCCTCTAGCAGAGTCTTCGCTTAGAGGCTACTCTTTTCCTAACTCGTCGTCGTCCGAGCGGGACACCTGATCTTCTCGTTAAGGCGCTGTAGTGGCTACCCTTGCGGTAGTCGGCCGTCCCCTAGGTCTCTCTGCTGGCAGGAGCCCGCAGTTCCGTACGGTGTGGCCTATCTTGCTACACTGGTAGCAGCTCCCTTCTGCTCGCCTCTTGTTAAGGGTGGCTGTGTCTACCTATTGCGCCTTCTTAGTGGCGGCCCTTGGCTGTACGGTAGCTGCTGCTGCCACCCTCGTCGTCGTCGGTTCCTAGTCTATAGCATCTGTCTGTCGCTAGAGAGGTTGTCTTATCTCCTAAGCACAGCCTATCTGTCCTAGCCTGCGTTGCTGGTCGTCGACTATCCTAAGAAGGTCGCAAAATTCCTCGTACGTAGCTGGCCGCATTACACCTACCAGCCCCGTTATAATTTCCTTAGAGAGGCCTACCTCTAAAGAGGTAATTTTCATCCGGTCTTCCTATTGGAGACCCCCTGCTTCTGCCAAAGTCTGGTTAAATTCCGCGAGGAATTCTCGTACGGTCTTGCGTCCTTGTTTCATCGTGTTAACCCGTAGGAGTGCTCGGCTCTCGCGGTCCGGGTCCTTGTAGCTCTTGTCTAGAGCTGCCTAGAGCATCGTCGTCGTGGCCATTGCCGGGTCGGCAATAGCCGTCTCGTAGTACGGTAGAATTCGTGCTGCCGCCCTGCCCTTTAACCTCCTAAAGAGGTAGACTACCTTGTCCAGCTCGGTCGGGTATGCTCCTAAGTCGACTAGGAGCTTAGAGCGCATCTAAGCTGCCTAGGAGGGGTACTCGGCCGGGGCCTTACTATCGTACGTCGAAACGTCGGGGAGTTTGCTCTTGGAGGTCGGGGTAGGGGTTATCGTGTTCGTCGTCGTAGGGGTCGGATCGCGATCGGACGCCCTAAGCTGTCGTAGCTCCTGTTCCTGTTGGGAAATCATCGCAGCCTAGTGGCTTACTTGCTGTTCGAGCTGCCTCTTGCTTTCCAGCAGCTCCTCGTATACGCAGTGCATATGTCCCTCTATGGCCGTAGGTTCTATAGGGATGTCGCCGTCCATCTTGCTCTATTACCGCGGTTACCGACAGTGAGATCAGTTCCTAATGTAAGGGGCTTAAGAATCTTAGTTTAGAAACTTGAGGTCGGGTATCTATATAAAGGAACTAATAGGCAGTTCCTTCGTCGTCTGCTCCGTAAGATTTGTACCTACGAAGCTAAGCTAGCAATTTCCCCTTTGTGCCGGGGTACAAGGTTCACCCTCTGTACGGAGAATCGGGAGTTACCTCCTCTGTACGGCGGTGCCGGGTTTTCCCCAATCCGAGGGGCGGTAGACCCTCCTTTGTGCGGGACTGTAGTGTTCTCCCTCCGTATAGGAGAAGGGTCCTATCGGTGACTCCGTACAGAGGGTAAGGTCGTGCTGGCGCCGCTAAGTCGCAGTCCTTAGGGCGACGGTCGGCTCGGGTCGGGTTCAGGACCTGGGCCGGGCGGCGCCCCCCTAACAGTACTTGTCGATGTCTAGATGCAATCCTGCTTCTGCCAGTTTTGCCAGTACCTTTCGGACGTGTTCCTAATGTTCTTTTAGTGTTATACTATAGACCAGGATGTCGTTAATATAGGCGGTAACAAATTGGTCTAAGTACTCTTTTAGCGTGTCGTTTATATATTCTTAAAAAGTGCTACGTACATTGCACATTCTAAAGGGCATTACTAGGGATTCGAACAGGCTGTACCGGGTTCTAAAGGCTGTTAACTATTCTTGTCCTTCAGCTATCCGAATCTTGTTAAAGGCTGCAATTACATTAAGCTTAGTAAACTATTTTGCTTTTAAGAGGCGTTCTAGTGTTTCTTAGATTAGTGAAATCGGATAACGGTTCTTCTTAGAGATAGCGTTAAGATTGCGGTAGTTAACACAGAAGCGTAGCTCTCTGCCGGGTTTCTTAACAAACATAACAGGGCTGGCGGCAGGGGAGCGACTAGATCGAATAAAGCCTTTCTAAAGGTTTTGTTACAGGAACTTTTGCAGGGCTTAGAGTTCTTCGCAGGACATTTAATAGAGAGGTCCAAAAGGAGGTGTCTTGCCTTCTTCTAGTTCAATCTTGTAGTCGTAAGGTCGGTAGGGAGGTAGTTTGTTAGCTTCTTTAACTGACTATATACTAAATGTTAGGGGGCGCTGTCCAGCCAGGTCCTAGACCTAAGCCAGCTATCGCCCTGGGGATTGCGACTTAGCGGCGCCAGCACGACCCCTTACCCTGTACGGAGGGAGAATCCTACAGCCCTACATAGAGGGAAATTGCCGCCCCTCTGTATAGAGGGAAAACTCTACACCCCTGTATAGAGGAAAACTCCTCCTCTCTGTACAGAGTAAAAACTCTGCACCCCTGTACAAAGAGGAATTGCTAGCTTAGCTTTGTAGGTACAAATTGTACAGCAGCGGACGACGAAGAAACTGCCTATTAATTCCTTTATATAGATACCCAGCTTCAAGTTTCTGAACTAAGATTCTTAAACCCTTTACATTAGGAACTGATCTTACTGTTAGTAACTATAGTAATATAACGAAGATAGACGACAACATCCCTATAGAACCTACAGCTATGCAGGATCAGATACACTATATGTATAAGGAGCTGCTAGTACGCAAGACCCAGCTCGAAGACCAAATAGGCTACTAGGCCTCGACGATTTCCTAATAGGAACAGGAGCTCCGACAGCTTAGGGCGTCCGGTTGCGACCCGACCCCTACGACGACGACAAACACGACGGCCTACACGGCGGTGCCTAAGAGCAAACTCCCCGACGTTACTACCTACGATAGTAAGGCACTGGCTAAGTATCCCTCCTAGGCTACCCAGATACGCTCTAAGCTTCTAGCTAACTTAGGAGCATACCCGACCGAGCTAGACAAGGTAGTGTATCTCTTTAGGAGGTTAAAGGGCAAGGCGGTAGCACGAATTCTGCCGTACTACGAAACGGCTATTGCTAACCTAGCAATAGCAACTACGACGATGCTCTAGGCAGCTCTCGACAGGAGCTACAAGGACCTAGACTGCAAAAGCCGAGCACTTCTATAGGTTAACACTATAAAGCAAGGACGCAAGACTGTACAAGAGTTCCTTACAGAGTACGACTAGACCCTAGCAGAGGCAGGAGGGCTCTAATAGGAGGACAGGGTAAAAATTACTACCTTAGAGGTAGGCTTCTCTAAGGAAATTATAACAGGGCTAGTAGGCGTAATGCAGCCAGCCTCGTACGAGATGTTCTGTAATCTCCTTAGGATAATCGATAACTAACAGCGCAGGCTCGGACAGATAAGCTATGCCTATAAGATACGACAGCCCCTCTATCGGCAGCAGGACGCTATAGACTAGGAACTAACGACGACGACAAGAGTAGCGGCAGCTGTTATTGTACGGCTAAGGGCCGGTGCTAAAAGGGCGCAGTAGGTAGATACGGCTACCCTTAACAAGAGACAGGCGGAAGGGAGCTGCTACTAGTGTAGCCAGATAGGGCACACTGTACGGAATTGCGGGCTTTTGCCTGTAGAGAGACCTAGGGGACGGCCGACTACCGCAAGGGTAGCAACTGCGGCGCCCTACTACGAGACCTAAGAGTTCCCCTTAGACAACGACGAGTCGGGAAAAGAATAGCCTCTAGGCGAAGGCTTAGCTAGAGGCATATACGAGATAGATTGCCAAATTAAAGCACTACTTAGCTATCTTTTAAGAGCAACTATATAACGACTACGCCGTTTATCGTACGACCTACACTAAACAGGACCGCTACTGCGCGGACGCTAATCAACACAGGATGTCTAGTGTACAGAGTAATCAGCAAAGACTTCGTACAGAGACACTACATTAAGACGACCCCTACCGTACCTGTACGCATGCTGGGCATTACCAGACGAGGACCGGACATTACCTATATAGTAAAAGTGACGATAGAGCTGCAAGGACACTACGAGCAGGACTTATACTTCTACGTCGTACGAGACAAGTTAGGGTATAACCTAATATTAGGGAAACTATAGATAGAGCGCTAGCAGGGCAAGCTAGACGTCGGACGAGAACGCCTATACCTAGCAGCGACGAAGCAGAGACTCCGAGACTAAGGGAGAGTCCTACGAAGGGGCAATGCCAAAGCAGAGGTCAATACTGTAACTACGGACATCGAGAAGGCCTTAGCACCTAAGAAAGTTACAGACCCCTACACGAAGCTCCTACTAGAATACTCGGAATACCTGGACCTCTTCGAGCCGAAGTCGGCTTTAAAATTGCCCCTACACCGAGGGGAAGGAGTCGACTACGACATCTAGCTCGAGCCCCGTCTGGATAGAAGCCTGCCTAAAGTACTGTACGGCCCTCTGTACAGCATGTCCTCTAGAGAACTCCTAGTGCTGCGCAAGACACTGGACGACCTACTTGCCAAAGGATTTATTCGCGCGAGTACGTTATCGGCCGGAGCCCTAGTGCTGTTTGTACATAAGGAAGGCTCGGCCGGCTTGCGTTTCTGCGTAGACTATAGAGGCATTAACGCGATTACTAAGAAGGACCGGTACCCTCTATCCCTTATTAAGGAGACTCTCAGACGGATTAGCAAGGCAAAGTAGTCTACTAAGCTTAACGTTGTTTTAGCCTTTTACAAGATACAGATTAAAGAAAGATGCGAGTAGATAACCGCTTTCCGTACAAGGTACGGGCTTTTCGAGTAGCTTGTTACCCCCTTTAGTCTTGCGAACGCGCCGGCAACCTTCTAGAGGTACATTAACAGGTCATTGCAAGGACTTCTAGACGACATCTGCTCCGTATACCTTAACGATACCCTAGTATTTACAGACGGCACCTGCGAGGACTATATACGAGACGTTAAGAAGGTGCTTAACTGTCTGTAACGGGCTAGATTATATCTCGACATTGACAAATGTAAATTTAGTGTACAATGTACGAAGTACCTAGGGTTTATTATCGAGGCAGGGAAGGGCATTAGTATAGACAGGAAAAAGATTAATGCTATTAAGCAATAGAAGCCCCCTACGAGTGTTAAGGGCGTATAAGAATTCTTTGGGTTTGCCAACTTCTATCGCCAGTTTATACAGAACTACTCGGATATAGTACGCCCTCTAGTCGAGCTAACATACAAGGACAAACAGTTTAAGTAGACGGACGAGTGTAATAGAAGCTTTAATAGACTAAAGGAGCTCTTTACTACAGGACCAACGCTTGCTGCCTTCGATCCGGAATGTACAACGATACTGGAAACCGACTCCTTAGGGTACTGTATAGGAGGTATTCTCTTACAGGTAGGTCCGGACAGTCTTCTATACCTATGCGTATACTTCTCTAAGAAGAACTCCCTAGCCGAATGCAACTACCCTATCTACGATAAGGGATTGCTAGCAGTTGTACAGTGCTGCAAGGCGTAGGACGGAGAACTCTGCTCAGTTCCTGAATTCCTCGCCCTAACTAACTATAAGAATCTTAAGTACTTTACGCAACCCCGGAAGCTGTCTAAGAGGCACGTACGATAGGCGATATATCTAAGCCGCTTTAATATAAGACTCTAGTACTGCAAAGGAAAGGACAAAAGCAGGGCCGACGTATTATCTAGACGAGACTAAGACATGCCGGCAACGTACGACGACGAGCGACTGAAGTTACGGACATTCCAGATGTTTAAGGAGGAACCAGGTAAGGAGACCATCCGCCTAGCGGCGACATATATATAGGAACCCTAGCTACAAGTATAGGAAGAAGCAGTAGAAAAGAACGACGTATACTAAGGGACCCGTACAGCGATATAAGGAGGACAGCGGAAGCTCCTAGCAGAGCTCCACCTTAAGGTGTTAGTAGCAGAGTGCACAGTAGATAAGGAGAACAACCTAAAGTTTAGGAATTGGATTTAGGTCCTGGCAGACGAGAAGCTCTGTATAAGCTTAATACAACAGGCGTATAATTCTATAGCAACCGGGCATCTAGGGCGCAAGGAGACGTATAGTATCGTTGCTAGGGACTACTACTAGCTAGTGATAGCAAAGGACATCCGTAGGTTCGTACAGAACTGCGACGTCTGCAGACAGACGAAGCCCTAGCGTAAACTAAAGCACAGGCTGCTAAAACTCCTACCGATACCGGACCGGCCCTAGCAAGACCTAACAGTAGACTTTATTACAGACCTCCCTAAGAGCGACAGACGACGAAACATTATAGTAGTTACTAACAAGCTAACGAAGGGGGTAATACTAGAGGGAATAAGCTCCACTATAGCTAAGGACACTGCTTAGGCATTTATACAGACAACGTTTAGCAAGCACGGACTCCCTAGGTCAATTATATCTAATCAGGGTACGCAGTTTACGAGCTAGCTCTAGGCAAGGGTCTGCCAATTGTTAAACGTAGAACGTTGCCTATTAACTGTATAGTACCTGCAGACGGACGGCGCGACGGAGAGGGTTAACTCGACATTAGAAGCGTACCTCCGAGCGTACGTTAACTACGACCAGACAAACTGGAACCGCCTCCTCCCTATCGCGGAGCTAGCTATTAACAGCCGTACGGCTAACGCTATAGGACTGTCCCCCTTCTTTATAACCTATAGATACGACTACTCCCTGCTCCTACTAACCCTAAGCAACGCTACCTTACGCCCTGTACGCTCCCTATATTAGCAGGGGAAAGCTATCGCACAGACGATTACGAATACTTACTAATAGGCGAAAGCGAGCCTTGCTATAGCCTAACAAAGGGCGGAAGAGCAGGCTAATAGGGGACGACAGGCTGCACTAAGGTACGAGGCAGGGGATGTTGCGGCAGTGGAAAGAGGTAGGACAGATTGATAGGGTGGACCCTGGAATTTCGGCTCGGCCCGGACGGGCCGAGCCGGGCCTTGGCACCACCACCACTACGAAAGCCCTCCACCGCCACTACATAGATTCCTTTCCCTCCTTAGTTCGAGATATAGTTATTAAAAAGGCCGTATTGAATTATATCTGCATGCCCGGATCATTATATCTCGAACTCACTCTCTATACCAACCCCCGCGCTGCGCGAAAGGACCTGTCGAACCATCCGGAAACCCGAATAACGCACGCGCACCACACACACCAACAATAACCAACCCCAGGCACTGTAAGAAGATAGAAGACTTCTTAGCGGTAGAGAGCGGCGTTACAGGCCGCAGCAGAAGCAGAAAAGGAAAGACTAACAGAGCGAGTAGGCGCTTAAGCGTCATTAACGATAAGATCGTTATTAGCGGCTTTACAGCAGAAGAGACCGCTAAGTTTAAGGAACGAATAGCTAAATATAGGAAGATCCACGACTGCACGATCGAGGAATTGGAAGACTACGTAAACGAGAATAGAATAAGGAAGGTCTACGATAGCATAGACCTTATTAAGACGCTGTTCTACAGAACGCTAGAAGAGAACAGACAACTAAGAGAAGAAACTAAAGCGGTAAGGGCCGAGAAGGAATCGGCGGAAACGATTATTATGTTAGAAAACTAGGCGGCGAATTGAATAGCGCAGTTAAAGATGCTAAAGAATCAACTGACCGATATAGAAGCAGCGAAGTCGTCGCCGCTGCGGCGAGAAACCTATAAAGAAACCGCCTTACCGGCGGCCTATAGTCAAGGTAGCACTACGATAACGCCACTGCCAGACCTACCGGTTTTCGGTAGTAGAGACCCTAAAGCGTAGGAGGCGTTTAAGAAGAAGATCAAGAATAAGATAAGCTGCGATTACGCATTAAGCAGCGCCGGAGATAGGTTGGCGTACCTGGAATCGCAGTTGGAAGGTAAAGCATTTTCGCTAGTGGCGGACCTAGAAGAGGCGACCGCTAAAGAGGCGATTAACGCGCTAGATCAGCGTTTCGGCGACCCCTTTCGGAAGAAGACGGCCCGTAAGCAACTGGACAAGATCAACCAGAACCGACAGACGTTCGAAGAATTCTATGGACTGTTTAGGAAATATGCTATTAGAGCGAGAGTAGCAGAAGATAAGCAGCTGCACCTGCTAAGACAGAAACTGAGCCCTAAGCTCGCTGCGGCTATAGCGTTAGTAGAAGACGAAGACCTTTAGAGCTTCGTGCACCAAGCGAGGGTTACCGCTAGAAACCTGAACGCGTACGGAAAACCGACGACGCGTAAACTGATCCAGAAGCAGTCGCCGTCGGCGCAGCCAACGCGAGCCCCTGCGGCCTTCCGATGAACCCCTTAGCAGTCGTCGTACGCGCAGCGTTCGTCGTTCGTCCCCACCTGCTACGCATGTGGAAAGCCCGGCTATATCGCTACGAGATGCCAAGCAACGGCATAGCAGAAGCAGGAGTATCGTGTTATAAAGCAGCAACAGCCGCAGCCGCCGAGAAAGACTATTTAAGCTATCGAACCAGCGCCGAACGACACCGAGAGCGTAGACAGCGGGGTGCAGCTGAAAATTATAGGAAAAGACTAGCTGGACGGATAGGCCCCCTATCCAGCATTGACAATAGGGCACTGAACCGAAGCGAATCGCTACAAGAAGAAAGCATTAACAGCTGCAGCG
Source organism: Pseudocercospora ulei (assembly GCA_016165855.1). Taxonomy (NCBI): domain Eukaryota; kingdom Fungi; phylum Ascomycota; class Dothideomycetes; order Mycosphaerellales; family Mycosphaerellaceae; genus Pseudocercospora; species Pseudocercospora ulei. Next base: position 1,816,529 of record JACWNB010000003.1, read on the forward strand.
ATCTGCTCTCGGCTGCAGTGGAAGTAAACACGGAAACAGCTATTATCCTTCTAATTACTGTCTACCCCCTTAACGGATCGAGCAAACCAGTTCAGTTAAAAGCTTTTATCGATACAGGAGCTCTTATCGGAGCAGCGGTCCACTATCGGTTGGTTTAGAAACTGATAAAGGGATACGGTTATCTAGTGGAATTGGCGTCGCCGACGAAGATTTCGGTATACAACGGACAAGACACAGAAAGCATTACGCACTATGTGCCATTAAGGACCACCTTAGCTGGTCGCACTACGGAAGCGACGTTCCGAATTATAGATATCGGAAGATTTGACATTATTATAGGGCAGAAATAGATAAAGAACCAGAAAGCCGTCATTGATGTAGACGAAGGCACGATAGGGTTCAAAACCCTAGGCGACGTCACCGCCGCCGCCGCCGCCGAGCCGAAAGCTACGGAGTCCGCCAAAGAGGCTCCGTCCGATCGCCCCGAACCCCCGGTTACTGTCGGAACGATGAGTTTAGAAGCTATAACGACCCTCGCGAAGTCGCTGGACAACGAGATTTACGCTATCTTAATAAAAGACATCGAAGACTACCGGAAGATAATGGCGGAAGAAGAAGTAGATCTACTGGAAGTGCTGCCAAACGAGCTCTATAGCTACGCTAACGTCTTCTCAAAAGCCGACTCCAACCTGCTGCCGCTCTATCGACCGGAATATAATAACAAGATCCAATTGAAAGAGGGGGCTACGCTGCTAAGAACCGAGCCCCTAAGACGACTGTCGCTGGCGGAGCTGGACTAGGTAGAAGTGTTTGTTTGAGAGAATCTTGCGAAGAAGTTCATTACGCCGAGTTCCGCGGAATACGCGTTACCGATCCTTTTCTTACGAAAGCCCAGAGGTAGTCTGCGACTCTGCGTGGACTACCGAGGCCTTAATAAGGTCACTAAGAGAGACGTATATCCGCTGCCGCTAATCGACGAGACTATACAACGAGTAGCTAAAGCTAAATAGTTTAGCAAACTGGACATTCGACAAGCGTTCTACCGACTAAGGAACGAAGAAGGGCGGACGGAAGATCTTACGACGTTTGCTTCGCGTATAGGTAATTTCAAATAGTTGTTAATGCCTTTCGGACTTACCAACGCGCCGGCGGTGTAGCAACGCTTTATAAACCACACTTTTATAGACATGCTAGAGCGGTTCGTGTCCATCTATTTAGACGACATTCTTATCTATACAGATGGAACGAGAGAACAGCATACGGACTACATTAAGAAGGTGTTGACTAGGCTCCGCGAGGTTGGACTAAACGCAGACACGAAGAAGAGCGAGTTCTATCAAACTAAGGCCAAATACCTCGGTCTTATCGTCGGAAGAGATGGAATTCGTATAGACCCCTCGAAGGTCGCCGCCGTCGCAGAATGGAAGCAGCCGAAATCCGGAAACACTACGCAAATCAGAGCGTTTCTCGGCTTCTGCAGCTACTACCGACGGTTTATTAAGGACTTCAGCAAGATAGCGAGACCCCTGAACGAGGCACTAAAAAAGAGGCCGCCGGCCTATAGAATAAGAAGTGCACGGAGGCTTTTAATCGGCTAAAAGAAGCAGTGGCCTCTGCGCCAGTGCTGGCGCACTTCCGGCCGGAAAAGACAATCTACGTAGAAACGGACGCTTCCGATACAGTAACGGCAGGGGTCCTTTCTCAATACGCTAACGACGACGAAACGCTCTACCCGGTAGCTTTCTTTAGCAAGTCAATAAGCGAAGCCGAACGGAACTACGCGATCTACGATAAGGAGCTGCTAGCGATTATTTAGGCTTTCGAGGAGTGGAAGCCGGAGCTTATAGCTAGAAAGAGCATAGTCCAGGTTCTTACGGACTACCAGTCGCTGGTCTACTTTATAAAGACGCAGAAGCTCTTACGCTGCTAAGCTCGGTAGGCCGCCTACTTATTAGGATTCGACTTCAAGATTACCTATCGACCGGGGGCTTAAAACGGAAAAGCGGACGCGTTAACGCGAAGAGAAGGAAAAACAAGCCGCGCGAAAGAAGATCCGAACAGGTTCCAGAAGGTGTTAACCGAGCGGATAGTAGACGCAGAGGTGTTAAAAGAGGTAGGGGTCTGTACAGTAGAGCCGGCCCCTAAAAAAGAGACGCTTTACGAGAAGGTAAAGCAGCTTAACTAGCAACAGAAACTCGGCAAAACCGGTTCAGGGAAGCTAATAGTCCTGGAAGAACTAATTACGGAGGTTATCCAGCTGGTCCATAGCTCTATAGACGTTAGTTACGCCGGCTTAAAGAAGACGATAGAAGCTATAAGGACGGTCTACTAGTTTCCGCGAATCTACGAAAGGATCCATCGATTTATCGCCAATTGCCACGTATGCAGAACCGCGAAGCTACGTTACGGCCTTCCGGCAGGCTTATTAAAGCTACTTCCGATCCCCGAGAAACTATAGCAGCATATTACGATAGACTTCGTAACTGGCCTACTAGATTCCGATAGATACGACGCTACGCTAAACGTAGTAGACCGATTGAGCAAAGAACGCCACTTTATCCCCTGTCGAGCGAGAGACGAAGGAACTACTGCGGAAGAGACCGCACAGATGTTGATTCAATACGTGTGGAAGCACTATAGCCTGCCGGACACTATTACTACAGATAGGGGTCCTTAATTTACTGCCGACGTATAGAAGGCTGTCAACTAAGCTCTCGGAATTCGTAGAAAGCTTAGCACAGCCGCTTACCCGCAGACCGACAGTCAGTCCGAAGTCGCTAACTGTAAGATAGAACGATACCTACGAACTTTCTGCGGCCACTATTAAGAAAAATTGGTCGAGGTGTTGCCGATAGCTAAATTCTGCGCAAACTCGACACAGTCGGAAGCAACGTCGCTAGCGCCGTTCGAGATAACCTACGGTTATCTTCCGAGGCTAAGCTTTCAGCTACTGAGCGAAGCAGGCTCGCCGGAGCTTACCGCCACTACCACTACGTCGTTAAAGAGAGTCGCCGCCGCGGCGGCGGAAGCGCTGAAATCTCAGATAGAAGAAGCGATTAAGGTAGCGAAAGAAGCAATAGAGACGGCTTAGAAGAAGATAGTAACTCGAACTAATAGGAACCGGTCGCTAATAGAATTCGAAGAAGGTCAAAAGGTATAGCTCAACACGCGAAACCTGAGGCTAAAAGGAAACGCGAAGCTTAACCTACGCTACGTAGGTCCGTTTAAGATAATAGAAAAGAGGTCGCTAGTAACTTATCGGCTCCAGCTGCCGAAGGCGTTCCGGATCTACGACGTTTTCCATTCCAATCTACTAAGCCTGGACCCTAAGGACGGCCTTCCGCAGCAGGGGTTCGCCGAACCCCCACTAGTTAAGATAGACGGTAATAAAGAAGAGTGGGAGGTAGAAGATGTAATAGACGTAAAGAAGATAAGGGGGTCCATTAGAGCGAGGATCTCGTAGAAGGGGTAGCCGGAAGACTATAAATAGTATCTAGTCGAAAACCTGCGGAATTCGGCGGAGCTGCTAAAAGAGTTCTACGCGCGGAACCCGGAAAAGCCGAAGCCAGAGTGGCTCTAATGCCGACAATAGAGACACGTCCGCTCCACTAGCGTAGAAGCCGATAAAAACGATCGTGCTTAAAGTGATTGCTTTAGGGACTACTACGTCGGCCGGCAGCACCGCTAACCGCGTAGTAGGCGAAAGCTTTGGTAGAAGAGAAAAAGAAGAAGAAAAGCGGCGCTGCAGAAAGATCTATATAGACCCCCGAAACAACGCACAGACCAGCCACGCCGCAGCTCAGATAACCTAAGGCTGAGATCAGATAGCACAGGTCAGGCGCACCGATTACATAAACGCTAAGTGAAGGACTTTAGATGCCAATAAGGTAAGAGCTGGAAAAGCGATAACGAGACGTCGTTTTTGATAGAAGACGGAAGAGGTAACGTCGACGGCAGAGAGGATTTTCGAGAAAAAGAAGACAAAAAAAAAAGACGAGACGTGTAAGGGGCTCAAGAATCTTGGTTCAGAAACTTGAGGTCGGGTATCTACATAAAGGAACTGATAGGCAGTTCCTTCGTCGTCTGCTCCGTACGATTTGTACCTACGAAGCCAAGCTAGCAATTTCCCTTTTGTGCCGGGGTGCAAGGTTCACCCTCCGTACGGAGAATCGGGAGTTGCCTCCTCTGTACGGTGGTAAAGGGTTTTTCCCCCTAATCCGAGGGGCGGTAGCTCCCCTTTGTGCAGGGCCGTTGCGTTCTCCCTCCGTACAGGAGTAGGGTCCTGTTAGTAGCTCCGTACGGGGGGGGGTGGGGTCGTGCTGGCGCCGCTAAGTCGCAGTCCTTAGGGCGACGGTTGGCTTAGGTCGGGTTCAGGACCTGGGCCGGGCGGCGCCCCCTAACAATACCCCCCCCCTTTTCCCTTTCTCGTAGTGCTTCTTCCGTACGGTAGCGTGCTTAAACTATCTAGCTCCTGCTGTTCCCTTGCCAGGTCGTAGTTTCCTATTCCGTTCGGTCGTCCGAGTTATCGTCCCTCGTCGCTTCCTCCGGGTTGTAGTTGCCTCTTGCTATTTTACCTGTTTGTAGCAGCTGCCCTGCTTGCTATTCCCACTATAGCAGGCAGTCAACCTAAGCCTTCTCCCTTCTCTTCCCTTCTCCTCCTTCTTCTCCCCGTACACCGTCCACTATCTACCACTATCTACCACCAGCCATTAACCACTACCACTAGCTACTAGCTACCAACTACCACCACCAGCCACCAACTACCAACCACTACCTACTACCAACCAGCCACTATGTCGTCCAGTGGTTCCCTCGTCGTCGCCGACCCTGCCCCTCCCCCTCGTCCGGCTAGGGTCCCCCCCTACTTTGTCTTCGTACAGTAGGGACCTTAACTTAACCGGTAGCTACTCCTCCGGTTCGTACGGATTCTCGTCTTCTGTACGGTCTGGGCTAACGTCTTAGGTGCTACACCTGCGAGCAGCGGGATGCGGCCGGGCTCCCCTTCTACGCCTTCTAGTGTGACCCTGCCCGGGTTACACCTAAGCGGGTAGCTACGGCCCGGCTGTCGTACGTTAACGCCCTCCTTATCGCCACCTAGGGCCAGCTCTGCGCCCCCTGCCCTAACTCCCCCCAGCCCTTACTTAGCCTATACCGCCTCCTAGGCTTCTAGGCTAGGGTGTGTGCCTCGTGCAAGTAGAAGGATAGCTCCCTCTACTGCCCCTTCTGCCGGCCGGGGGAGGCACGTGGAGGTAGGGGGGTGCCTCTGCTCCCTAGGGCTGGCCCTGGTAGGGGGGTGCCTCTGCTCCCTGGGGCTGGCCCTGGTAGGGGTAGGGGCCCGGCCGGGCCTGAGGTAGTAGAGATCTTAGATAATAAGTAGGGTGTTCTAGTCCCCTAGGGTGGTTTTCTCTTAACTCGTCTTATTTCCGCTCCCCCCTCCTATTCGTCCCTTGGCTGTTCCCTTCTCCCAGCCCTTATCTCGTACAGTGTCGTACAGTGTCCTGTTAGTAGGGTCCCGTAGTGTCCTACGTCGTAGTGTTCGATCCTTTGACAGCCTAGGTCTGCCTGCGGCTACCCTGTCCTTAGGGTAGATCGTACCTCCTTCCGCCGTACGGCGCAGTGTTACTGTAACTGGGCAGGGGAATGGTCCTCCTCCTATCTGTCCAGTGCGGTTGTGTCTTGCAGAGCCTGGTACAGTTCCTACGTAGGCTCCGCCTATCCTCTCTATTTTACTAAGTACTCTGCCTTCCCCCGCTTCCTCCGACTCTTAAGGATCCCCTCTACCTTATACTCTTCTTGGCCCTCGGTTATAATTGCAGGTGGGCGCGCGTCGTCAGTCGTCTAATAAGGCAGGGGGTCCGTGCTCGCCGGTTGTACGAGGTCTACATAGAAGACTAGATAAATCCCTAGGGGAGTGTTTAGTCGTACGGTGTATGTCCCTACCAGCCGGATTACCGTAAACTTCCTGTTCTTCCAATCCAACTTCTTGCTCGGCCGGTCCGTCCAGATGTTTCGCTAGTTTAACTAGATCTTATCCCCGGCCTCGTACCTTAGTGCAGCCTGTCGTCCCTTGTTGGCCTGCTCTTCCGCGTTCTGCTAGGCTATAGCCAGGCTCGCCTTTGCCCATTGGAGGGCGTTCGTAATCGTCTGTACGATGGCCTCTCCTTGCTGGACTGGGGACCGTACGGGGCGTAGGGTGTTGCTACCTAGGGTCGGTAGGAGCAGGGAATGGTCGTATCTATAGGTCGTAAAGAAGGGGGACAGTCCTGTAGCATCGGCCGTACGGCTGTTAATAGCTAGCTCCGCTATTAGGAGAAGGCGATTCCAGTTCGTCTAGTTATAGTTGACGTACGCCCGGAGGTACGCTTCCAAGGTTGAATTGGCCCTCTCCGTCGCCCCGTCTGTCTGCGGGTGCTATGCAGTGGATAGGCGACGCTCTACCTTCAGCAACTGGCAGATCCGTGCCCAGAGCTAGCTCGTAAACTGCGTCCCCCGGTCTAATACAATAGACCTAGGGAAACCGTACTTGCTGAACGTCGTCCGGATAAAGGCCTAGGCGGTATCTTTAGCCGTAATGGAATCTATCCCCTCCAGTATTACCCCCTTCGTTAGCTTGTCCGTAACTACTATAATGTTTTGCCGTCCGTCGCTCTTAGGGAGGTCAGTAATGAAGTCTACAGTCAGATCTTGCCAGGGACGGTCCGGTATCGGCAGGGGCTTCAGCAGCCCATACTTTAGCTCGCGCTAGGGCTTCGTCCGTCCGCATATATCGCAGTTCCGTACGAACCTGCGAATGTCCTTCGCTATCGCTAGCCAGTAGTAGTCCCGGGCGATAATGCTGTACGTCTCCTCGCGCCCTAGGTGCCCGGTAGCTATAGAGTTATGTGCTCGTTGTATTAAGCCTGTATAGAGCTTCTCGTCCGCCAGGACCTATATCTAATTTCTGAACTTCAGGTTGTTCTCCTCGTCTACTAAACACTCGGCTGCTGACACCTTTAGGTAGAGCTCGGCTAGGAGCTTCCGTTGCCCTCCCTAGATCGCCGTACAGGCCCCTCGGTATACCTCGTCCTTTTCTACTGCTTCTTCCTATGCTTGCAGTTGGGGTTCCTATAGGTGTGTCGCTGCTAGGCAGATAGTCTCCCCACCCGGCTCCCCTTTAAACATCTGGAATGTTCGTAACTTTAGCCGGTCGTCCTCGTACGTCGTTGGCATGTCCTGGTCCCGTCTGGACAGAGCATCGGCCCTACTGTTGTCCTTACCCTTACGGTACTGGAGTTTAATGTTGAAACGGCTTAGGTACATTGCCCATCGTACGTGCCTCTTAGACAGCTTCCGGGGTTAAGTAAAGTATTCCAAGTTCTTGTAGTCCGTTAGGGCGAGGAACTCGGGCACTAAGCGGAGTTCCCTATCCTAGGCTTCGCAATACCGTACGACTGCTAGCAACTCCTTGTCGTAGATAGGGTAGTTGCACTTAGCTAGGGAGTTCTTCTTAGAGAAGTACGCATATAGATATAGGAGTCCGTCCGAGCCTACCTGTAACAGGATACCCCTAATGCAGTACCCTAAGGAGTCGGTTTCTAGTATTGTCGTACGCTCCGGGTCAAAGGCGGCGAGCGTTGGTCCTGTAGTAAAGAGCTCCTTTAGCTTGTCGAAGCTCCTATCGCATTTGTCCGTCCATTTAAACTGCTTGTCTTTGTGCGTTAGCTTAACAAGGGGGCGTACGATCTCTGAGTAGTTCCGTATAAACTGGCAATAGAAGTTGGCAAACCCAAGAAATTCCTATACGCCCTTAACGTTCGTAGGTGGCTTCCATTGCTTAATAGCGTCAATCTTCTTCCTATCTATGCTAATGCCTTTCCCTGCCTCGATAATGAAACCCAGGTATTTCGTACGTTGGACACCGAATTCGCATTTGTCGATGTCGAGGTACAAGCCAGCCTGCTGCAGCCGGTCTAGCACCTTCTTAACATCTCGTACGTAATCTGCGTAAGTGCCGTCCGTAAAAACCAGGGTATCGTCGAGGTATGCCGAGCAGATGTCGTCTAATAACCCCTGCAGGGACTTGTTAATGTACCTTTAGAAGGTTGCCGGTGTATTAGCAAGGCCGAAGGGGGTAACAAGCTACTTAAAAAGACTATATCTCGTACAGAAGGCCGTTATCCATTTACAGCCCTCCTTAATCCGTATCTTGTGGAAGGCCGAGACTATGTCAAGCTTGGTGAACTACTTTACCTTACTGATTCGTCCGAGGGTTTCCTTAATAAGGGGTAGGGGGTACCGATCCTTCTTGGTAATCGCGTTAATGCCTCTGTAGTCTACGCAGAAGCGCAATCCGGCCTTCCCCTCCTTGTAGACAAACAGCACTAGGGCTCCTGCGGACGACGTACTGGCCCGAATAAATCCTTTGGCAAGCAGGTCGTCCAGCGTCTTGCGCAATACTAAGAGTTCTCTAGAGGACATTCCGTACAGCAGTCCGTACGGTACCTCCGGCAGGCCCCTATCTAGACGGGGTTCCAGCTAGATGTCGTGGTCAATCCCTTCCCCTCGGTGTAGTAGCAGCTTCGAGGCTAACTTTGGTTCAAAGAGGTCTAGGTACCCTACATACTCTCTTAGGAGCTTCGTACAGGGGTTCGTCGCCTCCTTAGGTGCCAATGCCTTCTTAATGTCCGCCGTTGCTGTATTAATTTCGGCCTTAGCATTGCTACCTTGCGGGAGACTCCCCTGGTCCCGGATTCTCCGCTTCGTTGCTGCTAGGTACAGCCGTCCTCGTCCGACGTCTAGCTTGCCCCTCTAGCGCTCTATCTAGGGCTTTCCTAGTATTAGGTTATACCCTAACTTGTCCCGTACGACATAGAGGTATAAGTCTTGCTCGTAGTGTCCCTGTACCTCTATTGTTACTTTCACTATGTAGGTAATGTCCGGTCCTCGCCCGGTAATGCCCAGCATACGTACAGGTACTGTAGGGGTCGTCTTAATCCGATGTCTCCGTACGAAGTCTTCGCTGATCACTCTATATACCAAACATCCTGTGTTAATCAATGTCCGCGCCGTTGCGGACCCGTTTAACGTCGGCCGTACGATAAACGGCGTCGTCGTTATGTAATTGCTCTTAAAAGATAGCTAAGTAATGCTTTGATTTGGCAGTCTATCTCGCACTCGCCTCTAGCAGAGTCTTCGCTTAGAGGCTACTCTTTTCCCGACTCGTCGTCGTCCGAATAGGACACCTGATCTTCTCGTTAAGGCGCTGCAGTTGCTACTCTCGCAGTGGTCGGCCGTCCACCAGGTCTCTCTGCTGGCAGAAGCCCGCAGTTCCGTACGGTGTGGCCTATCTTGCTACACCGGTAGCAGCTCCCTTCTGCTCGTCTCTTGTTAAGGGTGGCCGTGTCTACCTATTGCGCCTTTTTGGTAGCGGCCCTTAGCCGTACAGTGGTTGCTGCCGCTACCCTCGTCGTCGTTGGTTCCCAGTCTATAGCGTCTGTCTGTCGCTAGGGGGGCTGTCTTATCTCCTAAGCGCGGCCTATCCGTCCTAGCCTGCGTTGCTGGTCGTCGACTATACGGAGAAGGTTACAGAATTCCTCGTACGTAGCTGGCCGCATTACACCTACCAGCCCCGTTATAATCTCCTTTAAGAGGCCTACCTCTAAAGAGGTAATCTTTATCCTGTCTTCCTATTAGAGGCCCCCTGCTTCTGCCAAAGTCTGGTCAAATTCCGCAAGGAATTCTCGTACGGTCTTGCGTCCTTGTTTCATCGTATTAACCTGTAGGAGTGCTCGGCTCTCGCGGTCCGGGTCCTTGTAGCTCTTGTCTAGAGCTGCCTAGAGCATCGTCGTCGTAGCTATTGCCAGGTTGGCAATAGCTGTCTTATAGTACGGCAGAATCCGTGCTACCGCCCTGCCCTTTAATCTCCTAAAGAGGTAGACTACCTTGTCTAGCTCGGTCGGGTATGCTCCTAAGTCGACTAGGAGCTTGGAGCGCATCTAAGCCGCCCAGGAGGGGTACTCGGCCGGAGCCTTACTATCGTACGTAGAGACGTCGGGGAGTTTGCTCTTAGGGGTCGGGGTGTGGATTATTGTGCTCGTCGTCGTTGTAGGGGTCGGATTGCGATCGGACGCCCTAAGCTGTCGTAGCTCCTGTTCCTGTTGGGAAATCATCGCAGCCTAGTAGCTTACTTGTTGTTCGAGCTGCCTCTTGCTTTCTAGCAGCTCCTCGTACACGCGGTGCATATGTCCCCCTATGGCCGTAGGTTCTATAGGGATGTCGCCGTCTATCTCTGTTCTATTACCGCGGTTACCGACAGTAAGATCAGTTCCTAATGTAAGGGGCTTAAGAATTTTAGTTCAGAAACTTAAGGTCGGGTATCTACATAAAGGAACTGATAGGCAGTTCCTTCGTCGTCTGCTCCGTACGATTTGTACCTACGAAGCCAAGCTAGCAATTTCCCTTTTATGCCGGGGTACAAGGTTTACCCTCCGTATAGAGAATCGGGAGTTGCCTCCTCCGTACGGTGGTAAAGGGTTTTTCCCCCTAATCCGAGGGGCGGTAGCTCCCCTTTGTGCAGGGCCGTTGCGTTCTCCCTCCGTACAGGAGTGGGGTCCTGTCGGTGGCTCCGTACAGGGGGGGGGTAGGGTCGTGCTAGCGCCGCTAAGTCGCAGTCCTTAGGGCGACGGTTGGCTCAGGTCGGGTTCAGGACCTGGGCCGGGCGGCGCCCCCTAACAAGACGGAAAGAAGAGAGATTTTCGGATGGATAGGGTGACTAAGCGGTCGAGGGCGACCACTGGTAAGGGGGGGGGTAGTGTTGCGGCGGTAGAAAGAGGTAGGACAGATTAATAGGGTGGACCCTGGAATTTCGGCTCGGCCCGTCCGGGCCGAGCCGGGCCTTGGCACCACCACCACTACGAAAGCCTTCCACCGCCACTACATAGATTCCTTTCCCTCCTCAGTTCGAGATATAGTTATCAAAAAGGCCGTATTGAATCATATCTGCGTGCCCAGATTAGGGGACGAGGTATAGCTAAACCAACGTAACATTAGTATAGACCGGCCGAGCAAGCAACTGGACTAGAAGAACCGGAAGTTTACAGTAGTCCGGCTAGTAGGGACATACGCTGTACGACTTAACACTCCCCTAGAGATCTACCTAGTTTTCTACGTAGACCTCGTACAGCTAGCATATACAGACCCTCTGCTGCACTAGACGACGGACAACGTACGCCCCCTAGCAATCGTAACTAAAGACTAGGAGGAGTATAAAGTAGAGGAAATTCTTAAGAGCTAGAGGAGGCGGAAGAAGATAGAATACCTAGTTAAGTAGGCAGGTTAGGCAGAGCCTATATAGGAACTGTACGAGGCTCTCTAGGACATACAGGCACTAGACAAGTAGGAGGAGAGATACCCTAGTAAACGGTTACAGTAACACTGTACTGTATAGGGTAGGACAGATAGCAGCTATAGGGCTGGACAGCTGCAAGGAACATTAGACAGCTACAGCTAGGACTAGGCAGCTACAAAAGACGTTAAGTAGCTACAGACAGGATTGGGCAGCTATAGGCAGGACTAGGAAGCTGCAAAGGAAGAGCAGGAATAGAGAGGAATTAGGGACACCTATCCCTAGGGATATAAAAGAGGAAACGACACTAGGGAGCCTGCAAGAAGCATAGCACAGATGCAGGAAGTAGGGAAAGGTAGAAGAATAGGAATAGAGCCAGTATAGGGTAGGGTAGTACCGTACGAGATAACTAGTCCGCCCGAGACTGTACAGACAACTACTAGGTAAACGGCCACTACCCTGCCCTACAGACAACGACGGGCCGGAACATCTACCTAAGCCCTTAAGACTACGGCCGGCGACCGAAGCACTGGAAAACCACGAGATTGTAGATCTTACGTCCTAACTGGACGATAGGATTTCCGCCCGGATAATAGAGTTAAGGTAAATAGACAGGTAAGGACGGGACAGCTTACCTGTATATAGCGGGAGCCCTATAGAGGCCTATATACGAAGTTCCTACTACCTACCTACGGCCCAGACTGCGACTGTAGAAAATGGTAAACTAGACAGGACTAAGCGCCTCCTGCACCTTTATAACCGCTCGCAGGTCCTCCCCCGCCTTGGCTTTAGGACCCTAATAGACAAGTGCAAAGGTGTAGCAGCGTTAAAGAAGGGGGGAGATCTAGGACGTAGGGTAGCTACAGGCTATAGGGGGCAATAGCAAACAAGGCAACTGCTACAGGAGGCCTTAGTAACCTACAAGGAGGAAACATCTAACGGACATTGCCAGATAGTAGGTGCCTGGACGACGGTCGACTTTACAGACAACCAGGAGAGTGTAGGCAAACACTAATTACAAAGGGAACGCTGTAAGCGAGCGTACGGCACGACGCTATACAGAGGAAACACTACGAGAAGGGAGGAGGGTATTGTTAGGGAGCGCCGTCCAGCTAGGTCCTAGACCTAAGCTAGCCGTCGCCCTAGGGATTGCGACTTAGCAGCGCTAGCACGACCCCTTACCCTGTACGGAGGGAGAATCCTACAGCCCTGCACAGAGGGAAAACTCTATACTCCCGTATAGAGGGAAACTCCTCCCCTCTGTACAGAGTAAAAACTCTGCACCCCTATACAAAGGGGAATTGCTAGCTTGGCTTCGTAGGTACAAATTGTACAGCAGCGGATAACGAAGCAACTGCATATCAGTTCCTTTATATAGATACCTAGCTTTAAGTTTCTAAACCAAGATTCTTAAACCCTTTACAACTAAGGAAGTCGTAGTATTCTGTTAGTACTTTTGTCTCTAGGTTAGTAGCTTCTCGGTTTTCGTTAAACTTAGTAAGGGCTTTCTTAATGTCTTCTATTAACACAGCAAAGATTCGAGCTCCTTTTTCCTTTGCAGCTGTATAGAAAGCATCTGCAGATACTTAGAGGATCGAATCTTTTGTGCTGTTCGTAGGAGTAAGCTAAGTTAAAGTGTAGCAATAGTTTTGGCAATATTCTAAGTTTATATTAAGGCTTCCCGTATCCCAGTTAACCTGTAGGTTGTAGAGCTTTAGCTAAGGCAGTTCTAGGATTATTTTCTAATTAGGCAAAGGTATAATAAAGCAAGAGAGGTGCTCTCCGTAGTTGTTCCTAAGTTGAAGTTTAACGTTGTTGCAGCGGCAGAAAGGGGTGGGACTAAGTGATAGGGTGGACCCTCGGAATTTCGGCTCGGCCCTTCCGGACCGAGCCGGGCCCTGGCACACCACCCCCAAAGCTCCCACCCACCACTACATAGACTCCTTTCCCTCCTCAGTTCGAGATATAGTTATCAAAAAGGCCGTATTGAATCTTATCTGCGTGCCCGGATCAAACGTAGGCAATCTAAGTTATACCTCCTGCTAAGGCCTCGCTACTGTTAAACATCTTTAAGGGTCTAGGGTATTTCAAGTTCCAAGTAGGGATTCTTAAGGAGTTGGCAAGTCTAGGGTTAATAAAACTCTTGCCAGTTGCGCTGCAGTCGATTATCATAAGGACTAGGTATATAGAATTCTTCTTAGTGTAGATATTTGCTGTAACTACAAAGGGAGGACAAGTTAACTTATCCTCTGCCTTAGTACAGAATTGCACTGCAGAAGAAGAGATTGTACGATGTTAATCTAAATGCTTGTCTATTAGGCGTCTTGTTAACAGGCCTAAGTGTTTCCCTAGTCCTTGCTGTTGTCCTTTAGTGCAGGGGCGGCTATAGAGAATCTAAGAGGGGTGCCTGCCTTAGTGCAGCGGTTAGCCAGAGTCGGGCAATTAATAGCAATGTAGTTTGGGTTACTACAGTATATGCAGAGGCGTTGGTTGCAGCGACGCTGCTTTTCTTCTTACGTAAGTCGACTGTCTTAAAGCTTGGCTAAACTAAGGTCTATAGGTTCCCCAACAACAGGAAGAATACGTAGGGCAGCAGGAGGATTAGGTTAGTTCGAGGTAAAGGTTAGAAGAGTCGAAACAGGACGCGGGTTCGGACGGTTGTTAATCGGGTTGCTGCGTGCCTTAATAATGTTTAAGAACAGGTTTTGGCAGCCGTCGAGGCGTTAACAGAGGGTAACAAGTTCGTAGAATAACAAAGATTTATGCTCTTAATCCTCTAATTTTGTTAGAAGTTCTATACTTAAGCCAGCAACCAAAGCCGACTTTTGGGCTTCCGTGTTGTACTCGTAGTATCCTATTTCGCGTAAGAATTGTGCGTAGTAGTCGGAAAACGACTTGTTGGTTTGCTTAAGGGTTCGGATTAACTGTTAAGCTGTGGACTTGCAGTATAGGTTTCTAAAAGCCGAGTCGAGAGCGGTTAGCAAGGTAGTTACGTCTAGATAAGTAACTTGTAGTGTCTTTAGGTTAAACTAGTGTAAGACCTGTTGCAGTACTTTGCCAGCAAGGAGGGAGAACGCGTACAAGACCTTCTGTCGTTCGTTTAGGAAGTGGTCTGCGTTAGCTAAGATTTTGATTAACAATCGTAGTTAGAATTTATCAAACTTGTCCTTGTCTCTATAGAATAGTTCTAGGTTAGCTACTCTCTTGCTAGTAGGTTCTCTGGTTGTGTTTTGTGTCCTTAGGTTTAGAGCTTCCTGTAATTGTCCTTGTGTCTAGGCTTTCTTAATTGTAAGATTAGCAATCTTTTGTTCTATCTCTTGTAACTGGTCCTTGCTATGTAATAGCATTGCTTCTAAACTATTAATGTGTTGGTTAAGGTCCTTTACTTGTGCAACGCCTATACGGACGATATTTATTGCTATAAAGAAGACTCGGAGGGCAAGGTTAGGATCGTTGTTTATTAGGTTAATAATGCCTTCTGCTAATAGGTCTAGTTGTAAGTACTCCTTAAAGGGGACCTCTTCTCGTAGGGTGTAGAAGACTATGTTAATAGTCTTTTTGTTTGGTTGTTAACTCGTAATATTAAGGGTAGAGCTAAGTAGTTGGAAAGGGTCGATATAAAAGTCGAAGTAAGTAGAAGTAGCTAGAAGAAACAAAGTCTAAAAGAGGGGATGTAAAAGTTAATATTAGAAAGGGAAGCTAAAGTCTGAAGTAAGGAGTGTAAAAGCTCAATTAGATGCATAAGACAAGGTATAGATAAGAAGAACAGAAAGATTAGGGGGACGGCAGCAGGTTCTTATATCCCCCTGCCCTAGCTAGTTGTTTGCGTGTTTGCTAGTAACTTTCTTACTAAACACTGTTTCTTTGTTCTATAAACAAATTTATTTCCTAGACCCGCTTTTTCCAAAGGTTCCAGAACTAAGCTAGGAGTGTTTGCAGCGCGGGTTGAGTCGCCTTTCACTCTCTTAGAGTCTTCTTGCTTTATCTAGTAGTTGTTGGCCTGTAGTCTGTAAATCTTAATAGTTCTAGTTAGGCTCTGGGTGCTGTTGTTTTCTCTTTTACACCTGTTGACTGTAACACTACCCTTTCGAAAGCTTGCGCCGCCCCCTTTAATTAAAAGCCTTTATCGACACAGGAGCACTTATTGGCATAGCGATCTACTATTGACTAGTTTAGAAACTAACAAAGGGATATAGCTATCTAGTAGAGCTAGCGTCGCTAACGCGAATTTCGGCGTATTACAGACAAGACATAGAGAGCGTTATGTATTATATATGTTACAGTAGCAGAAAGGGGTAGGACTAAGTAATAGGGTAGACCCTTGGAATTTCGGCTCGGCCCTTCTAGACCAAGCCAGGCCTTGGCACGCTACCCCTAAAGCCCTTACCTACTACTACATAGATTCCTTTCCCTCCTTAGTTCGAGATATAGTTATCAAAACAGCCGTATTGAATTATATCTGCGCGCTCGGATTGTTATATCTCGAACTTACTAACTACACCAACCCTGCACTGCGCGAAAGGGCCTGTTAAACTATATCCGGCTACCTGAATAACGCACGCGTACACTACAACCTAAACCAAACACATTAGCACTATAAGAAGGCTATAGAAGGCTTCTCGAGGGTAGAAGGCGGCGTTACCGGCTACAGCAGAAAGAGAAAGACTAACAGAGCGAAGGATAGGCGCGCTAGCATCCTTAACGAGAGTACAGCTACTAAAGGCCTTATAGAAGAAGAGATAAATAAAGCAAAGAAGGGCATAGCCGGCTATAAGGAGCTGTACGCCTGCATAGCCGACGAACTTAAGGAACATCTAGCGGAACACGGGTCTGGAAAGGTATACGATACTATTACCTTTATCGAGAAGACGTTTTACAAGAAAATAGAAGAGAACAAGCAGCTAAGAGAGGAGACAGAAGCAGTAGAAGTAGAGAAGGAATTGGCAAAGACTATTATCGAGGTATTAGAGAACTAAGCAGTAACACAACTAGCGCAACTAAAAACGCTAAGGGCCTAGTTAGCTAATATAGCGGTAGCGACGTTATCGGCACTGCTGCTACTATAAGAAGACTAAGCAGAAACTGCCTTACCTGCTGCCTACAGTTAAGGTAGCACTTCGATAACGTTACTACCTAATCTACCGGCCTTTAGGGGTAGAGACCCTAAAGCCTAGGACGCATTTAAGGAGAAGATAAGGAACAAGATAAGCTGCAATTACGTAGCAAGCAGCGAAGAAGATAGGCTAGCCTATCTAGAGGTGCGACTAGAGGGTAAAGCGTTCTCGCTAGTAGCAGACCTAGAAGATGTAACTGCCGACAAAGCTATTAAAGCCCTAGACTAACGCTTCGGAGACCCTTTCCCTAAGAAGACGGTCTACGAACAACTAGACAAGATTAGCCAAAACCGGCTAACGTTTAAGGAATTTTACAGACTGTTTAGGAAATATACTATTAGAGCTAAAGTGTCTAAGGATAAACAGTTACACTTACTAAGGCAGAAGTTGAACCCTGAACTTGCCAGAGCTATAGCTTTAGTAGAAGACGAAGACCTTAAAAGCTTCGTGCACTAGGTAAGAGTTACTGCCAGAAACTTGAACGCGTACGGAAAATCAGCAGCACGCGAACCGAATTAGAAGTCATCGCCAGCGCAGACGACGCGACCTTCTGCTCCTTTTGGACGAGGCCCCTAGCAGCTATCTTATTTACTGCGTTCGCCGTTCGTCCCTACTTGCTATACGTACAGAAAGCCTAGCTATATCGCTACTAGATACTAAGCGACTACTTAGCAGAAGCAGGAATACTATGCGACGAAGCCACCGCCGCCAAAGAAGACTATCTAAGCTATAGAGCCGGCACCGAACGACACAGACAGTATAGACGGTAGAGTGCTATTAAGGATCTTAGGAAAAGACTAGCTAGACGGATAGTAATACGGATGTGGATGTGGACAGCTGGCAGGGCCAGGCTTGGCGCACACTCAAATACCTCTACCTCCGCTTGTACGTAGATTCTTCCCTTTCCAGCCTTAGATATAGTTATCAAAGACGGGTATTGACCTAGAGTCTACCTTAGTCGGATTATTATATCCAAGGCTCACTTTAACAACACCTGCACTACGCGAAAGAGCCCGTTAAATTACATCCGGGTACTCGAATAACGTATGTGCAACCGACAACCCAGAGTGTGTACTGCAGATGTACAAAGGAGGCCGTTAAATTACATCCGGTTACTTAATTGTGCATATGCATACTACTCTACCCCCCCTCTCCCTATCAAGAAGAAGAGTTTTGAAGAGAGAGGTCCATTACAGAGGACATCGAGAAGAAGAGTTTTAGGGAAGAGAAGTGCCCCTATCGAGAAGAAGAGTTTTAGGGAAGAGAGGTGCCCCTATTAAGAAGAAGAGAGAGTTTTAAAGAGAGTGCCTACGCGAGCAGATCGCGAGTTTTAAAGAAGAGCGAGAGAGCGACGAGAGCGACGAGAGCGAGAACGACGATGTAGGAGCGACGAGAGCGAGGAGCGAGAGCGACGACGACGGAGCGACGACGACGAGAGCGCACCTAGCAGGACCTAGGGCGACGACATTCGTTTTTTTTTGGGTCTTTAACAGACCATTCTATTCGGACAAGGCCTATCGAGACAGTTCAGCAATCGAGGACAAGACATACGTATAGCCGGCACGAGCACAGGCAAAGCGGAGGCAAAGCACGACACGAGCAGCGCGACCGGCAGCACAATCGAGACGTACAGCAAAGCAAAGGCACAGCACTAGGCCGAGCACCAGCAAGCACCCAAGCACTAGCAGGTACGAGGCAAAGTGACAAGCGACGCGTACGACAAGCAACACGGCACTACACGTTTAGAAGCACGTCCTAAAGCACTAGCGAGCACCTAGGCAGGAGCACCAGACAACGGAGCTGCTGCAGACAACATACTGTTTAGAAGGACAGTTCAGAGGCAGCACAGTTTAGAGGCAGCATAGTTCAAAGGCATAGCTGCAGACAACACGGAGCTGCTACAGACAACCTAGGCAGTGCACCGTTGTAGACGACACTGCTGTAGACAAAACAAGGCAGAGCTGCAGACAACAGAGGCACAGCTGCTGCAGACAACAGAGGCAAAGCAGAGGCAGAGCACCTAGGCACGAGCACCCAGGTACAGAGTACCTAGGCACAGGTACAAGGCAGCTGCAGACAACACAGGCACTGCATGTTTGGAAAGGCCCTGCACGTTCAGAAGGGCACTGTATGTTCAGAAAGACACTACCTCTGCGACCCCGACGACCTCTGCGACCTCTACGACCTCTGCGACCTCCGCGACCCCGACGACCTCCGAGACCTCAGCGACCGTCGAGAAGTAACCGACAAGAACCGACCGTCTGAGAAGCGAGCGACTGTCCGAGAAGCGAAGCGACGGCTCGAGAAGCGAGCGAGAAGCGAGCGACTGTTGAGAAGCGACCGTCAAGAAGCGACTGTCAAGAAGCGACACGTGTTTGCGAGACAACCTCTGCGAGCTCCGCGACCTCTGCGAGCTCCGCGACCTCTGCGACCTCCGCGGCCTCGACGACCTCCGCGACCTCTGCAACCTCCGAGAACTCCGCGATCTCTGCAGCAAACAAGGCACTAAAGCGACGTCAAAAGGCACGAGATTAAGGCTTAAAAAGGCACGAGATTAAGGCTTAAAAAGGCACGAGATTAAGACTCAAAACGCACGGAAATTGAAGCTTAAAAGCGATCTTAAAAGCGACCTAATTAGCCAAAGGCGATGGCAAAAGGCTCAGAAATTGGAGCTTGAAAAGCGACCTCTGCGACTGAATTTGCGACCTGGATTGGTGCGACCTGATTGGCTGATTGCGATTAATAGATTGATTGCGATTGAGGGCAATTGCTGGTTGGGGAGGGCGGTAGTAATACGGATATAGGCTGGAAGGTGCTGGAAGGTGGCAGGCTTAGCAGGGCCAGGCTTAGCGCACACTTAAATACCTCCACCTCCACTTGTACGTAGATTCTTCCCTCTCCAGCCTTAGATATAGTTATTAAAGACGGGTATTGACCTAGAGCCTACCGCAGTCAGATCAGTCGCTAGTTGTTGCGGTAGTAGAAAGAGGTAGGACAGATTGATAGGGTGGACCCTGGAATTTCGGCTCGGCCCGTACGGGCCGAACCGGGCCTTGGTACCACTACTACGAAAGCCCTCCACCACCACCCTATAGATTCCTTTCCCTCCTTAGTTCGAGATATAGTCATTAAAAAGGCCGTATTAAATCATATCTGCGTGCCCGGATCATTATATCTCGAACTTACTCTCTATACTAATCCCCGCGCTGCGCGAAAGGACCCGTCGAACCATCCGGAAATCCGAATAACGCACGCGCACTACATATACACCAACAACAACAACCCCCAAGGCACTGTAAGAAGATAGAAGACTTCTTAGCAGTAGAGAGCGGCGTTACAGGCCGCAGCAGAAGTAGAAAAGGAAAGACTAACAGAGCGAGTAGGCGCTTAAGCGTTATTGACGATAAGATCGTTATTAGCGGCTTTACAGCGGAAGAGACCGCTAAGTTTAAGGAACGAATAGCTGAATATAGAAAGATCTACGACTGCACGATCGAGGAATTGGAAGACTACGTAAACGAGAATAGAATAAGGAAGGTCTACGATAGTATAGACCTTATTAAGACACTGTTCTTCAGAACGCTAGAAGAAAAGAGACAGTTAAGAGAGGAAGTAGAGACAGTAAGGGCCGAGAAGGAATTGGCAGAAACCATTATCGACGTGTTAGAGAACTAGGCGGCGAATAGACTAGCGCAGTTAAAGGCGCTAAAGGATCAACTAGCTAATATAGAAGCAGCGATGTCGCCACTACCGCCGCTACTGCGTCGAGAAGAACAAGAAGAGACCGCCTTACTGGCGGCCTATAGTTAAGGTAGCACCTCGACGACGTTATTGCCGGATCTACTAGCATTTAGAGGCAGAGACCCTAAAGACTGGGAACAGTTTAAGAAGAAGATCAGGAATAAGATAAGCCGCGATTACGCATCGAACAGCGCCGGAGATAGATTGGCGTACCTGGAATCGCAGTTAGAAGGAGAAGCTTTTTCGCTAGTAGCGGACCTAGAAGAGGTAACCGCTAAAGAAGCGATTAAAGCGCTAGACCAGCGCTTCGGAGACCCATTCCGAAAGAAGACGGCACGTAAGCAGCTAGATAAGATCAACCAGAACCGGCAGACGTTTAAGGAGTTCTACAGTTTGTTTAGAAAATATGCGATTAGGGCCTGGGTAACGGAAGATAAGCAGCTTTACCTATTAAGGCAGAAGCTAAACCCTGAACTGGCCGCAGCTATAGCGTCTGTAGAAGACGAAGACCTTAAGAGCTTCGTGCATAGAGCGAGGGTCACCGGGAGAAACTTGAGCGCTTACGCGAAATTACGCGAATCGAACCAGAAGCCGTTGCCGTCGCCGCAGGGAACCAGAGCCCCTGCGCCTTTCCGACGAAACCCCCAGCAAACGTCGTCGCCGCGAACGTCGTTCGTCCCTACCTGCTACGCGTATAGCAAGCCTGGCTACATTGCCACTAGATGCCAAGCATCGGATAAGCAAAAGCAGGAGTATCGCGCTATAAAACAGCCGCAGCCGCAGCTGCAGCCACCGAGAAAGGCTATTTAAGCTATAGAGCCGGCGCCGAACGATACTAACAGCGTAGACGGTAGGGTGCAGCTAAGAATTATAGGAAAAGACCAGCTAGACGGATAGGCCCCCTATCTAGCACTAACAATAGGGCACCGAATCGAAGCGAATCGCTACAAGAAGAAAGCATCAACAGCTGCAGCGACCCGCTCTCGGCGGCGGTGGAAGTAAACACAGAAACGGCCATTATCCTACTAATTACTGTCCACCCCCTCGACGGATCGAGCAAACCCCTCTAGCTAAAAGCTTTCATCGACACCAGAGCTCTTATCGGCGCAGCGATCCACCACTGACTGGTTAGGAAGCTGACGAATAGATACGGTTATCCGGTAGAACTGGCGTCGCTGACGAAGATTTTGGCATATAACGGACAAGACACGGAAAGCGTTACGCACTACGTGCCGCTAAAGACTACCCTAGCAGGTCGCACTACGGAAGCGACGTTCCGAATTATAGATATCGGAAGGTTTGACATTATTATAGGGCAGAAATGGATAAAGAACCAGAAAGCCATTATCGACGTAGATAAAGGAACGATTAGATTCAAAACCCCGGGTAGCGGAGCAGGGACTATCGGAAAGGTCGCTGCCGTCGCTGCTAAGCCGAAAGCTACGGAGTTAGCAAAAGAGGCTCCGTCCGACCGTTCCGAACCCCCGGTTACCGTCAGAATAATGAGTTTAGAAGCTATAACGACCCTCGCGAAGTCGCCGGACAACGAGATTTACGCTATCTTAATAAAAGACATCGAAGACTACCGAAAGATAATGGCGGAAGAAGAAGCGGATCTACTGGAGGTGCTGCCGGTGGAACTCTATAGTTACGCTAATATGTTCTCAAAAGCAGACTCCAATCTCCTGCCGCTCTATCGGCCGGAATATAATAACAAGATCCGATTGAAAGAGGGGGCTACGCTGCCAAGAACCGAGCCCCTAAGAAGACTGTCGCTAGCGGAGCTGGACTAGGTAGAAGTGTTTGTCCGAGAGAATCTTGCGAAGAAGTTCATTACTCCGAGCTCTGCGGAGTATGCGTCGCCGATTCTTTTTGTAAGGAAACCAGGGGGTAGTCTGCGACTCTGCGTAGACTACAGGGGCCTTAACGAGGTCACTAAGAGAGACGTATACCCACTGCCGTTAATCGACGAAACTATCCAAAGAGTGGCGAAGGCTAAGTAGTTTAGCAAGCTAGACATCCGCTGCGCGTTCTATCGACTAAGGAACGAGGAAGGGCAGACAGAAGACCTTACGACGTTCGCGACGCGTATAGGCAATTTCAAGTAGTTAGTAATACCTTTCGGACTTATTAATGCGCCGGCGGTGTAGCAACGCTTTATAAACTATACTTTTATAGACATGTTGGAACGGTTCGTGTCTATCTATCTGGACGACATTCTTATCTATACAGACGGGACGAGAGATCAGCACACGGACCACATTAAGAAGGTGTTAACTAGGCTCCGCGAGGTTAGACTGAACGCGGACACGAAGAAGAGCGAGTTCTATCAAACAGAGGTCAAATATCTCGGTCTTATCGTCGGAAGAGATGGAATCCGTATAGACCCCTTAAAGGTCGCCGCCGTCGCCGAATAGAAGCAGCCGAAATCTGGAAATACTACGCAAATCAGGGCGTTCCTCAGCTTCTGCAGCTACTATCGACGGTTTATTAAGGACTTTAGCAAGATAGCGAGACCCCTAAGCGAGGCACTAAAGAAAGACGCGCGGCCTATAGAACGAGAAATGCACGGAAGCTTTCGTACAGCTAAAAGAAGCAGTAGCCTCTGCGCCAGTTTTAGCGCACTTCCGACCGGAAAAGACAATCTACGTAGAAACGGACGCTTCCGACACAGTAACGGCAGGGGTCCTTTCTTAATACGCGGACGACGGCGAGACCCTCCATCCGGTGGCTTTCTTTAGCAAGTCTATAACGGAGGCCGAACGGAACTACGCGATCTACGATAAAGAACTGCTAGCTATTGTACAGGCGTTTAAGGAGTAGAAGCCAGAGCTTATAGCTGGAAAGAGCACGGTCCAGGTCCTTACGGACCACCAGTCGCTAACCTACTTTATAAAGACGCAGAAGCTCTTACGTCCCTAAGCTCGGTAGGCTGCCTACCTATCGGGGTTCGACTTTAAGATTACCTATTAACCCGGAGCTCAAAACGGAAAGGCCGATGCGTTAACGCGAAGAGAAGGGAAGACGAGCTGCGCAAAAGAAGATCCGAACATGTTTCAGAAGATGTTAACCGAGCGGATAGTAGACGCAGAGGTGTTGAAAGAGGTAGGGATCTATGCGGTAGAGCCAGCCCCTAAAGAAGAGACGCTCTACGAGAAGGTAAAGCAGCTTAACCAGCAACAGAAACTCGGCAAAACCGGTTCAGGGAAGCTAATAGTTCCGGAAGAACTAATTACGGAGGTCATCTAGCTGGTCTATAGCTCTATAGACGTTGGTTACGCCGGCTTAAAGAAGACGATAGAAGCTATAAGGACGGTCTACTGGTTTCCGCGGATCTACGAACGGATCTATCGATTTATCGCCAATTGCTACGTATACAGAGCAGCGAAGCTACATTACGGCCTTCCGGCAGGCTTATTGAAGCCACTTCCGATCCCCGAGAAACTATAGCAGCATATTACGATGGACTTCGTAACCGGCCTGCCAGATTCCGATAGATACGACGCTATGCTAAACGTAGTGGACCGATTAAGCAAAGAACGCCACTTTATCCCCTGTCGAGCGAGAGACGACGGAACCACTGCAGAAGAAACAGCGAGAATGCTGATTAAGCACGTATAGAAGCACTACGGGCTGCCGGACACTATCACTACAGATAGGGGTCCTCAATTCACCGCCGACGTGTAGAAGGCTATCAACTAAGCTCTCGGAATTAGTGGAAAGCTCAGTACAGCCGCTTATCCGCAGACCGATAGTCAGTCCGAAGTCGCTAACTGTAAGATAGAACGATACCTACGAACCTTCTGCAGCTATTATTAGGAAGAATAGGTTAAGGTGTTGCCGATAGCCGAGTTCTGCGCTAACTCGGCACAGTCTAAGGCCACCTCGCTGGCGCCGTTCGAGATAACGCACGGCTATCTTCCGAGGATGAGCTTTCAGCCAACAAGCGACGCCGGCTCGCCGGAGCTCTCTGCTACTACTACGTCGTTAAAGAGAGTCGCCGCCGCAGCGGCGGAAGCGCTCCGATCTTAGATGGAAGAAGCGATCAAAGTGGCGAAAGAAGCGATGGAGACGGCTTAGAAGAACATAGTAACTCGAGCTAATAGAAAAAGGTCCCTAATAGAATTCGAGGAAGGCCAAAAGGTATAGCTTAACACGCGAAACCTAAGGCTGAAAGGCAACGCCAAGCTCAATCCGCGCTACGTAGGCCCGTTTAAGATAGTAGAAAAGAGGTCGCCGGTAACTTATCGGCTCGAGCTGCCGAAGGCGTTCCGGATCTACGACGTTTTCCATTCCGATCTACTAAGCCTGGACCCTAAGAACGCTCTGCCGGAGCAGGGGTTCGACGAACCCCCGCCGGTCGAGATAGACGGTAAGGAAGAAGAATAGGAGGTAGAAGACGTAATAGAAGTAAAGAAGACGAGGGGGTCTATTAAAGCGAGGATCTCGTAGAAGGGGTGGCCGGAAGACTATAAGTAGTATCCGATCGAGAATCTCCGGAATTCAGCGGAGCTGCTTAGAGACTTCTATACGCGGAACCCGGAAAAGCCGAAACCAGCGTAGCTTTGATGTCGACAACGCCAGAAGAAAGAAAGAAGAAAGCTACGTCCGCTCCGTCGGCGCGTTAGCCGACGAAAACGATCGTTGCGGTCGCTTTCGGGGAGGCCTTCGACTCCCCTATTACCTACTACCGGTTTGACGCGGCCACTACCCATCGCCGGATCGGCCGCCAGCTCGCTAACGCCGTAGCGTGCCAGCGCCGCCGACCGCGTAGTGGGCGAAAGCTTTAGTAGAAGAAAAAGAAGAAGAAAACGGCGCAGCGGAAAGATCTATATAGACCCCCGAAACAACGCACAGACCAGCCACGCCGCAGCTCAGATAACCTACAGCTGAGATCAGATAGCACGGATTAGGCGCACCGATCACATAAACGTTAGGTAAAGGACTTCGGATATCGATAACGTAAGAAGTTAAAAAAGAGATAAAGAGGACGTTGTCTTTGATAAAAGACGGAAGAGGTAACGTCGACGTTGGAAGGGATTTTCGAGAAAGAGACGACGAATCAAAAAAAAAAAACATAGAGACTTTCAGATAGATAGGGTGACTAAGCGGTCGAGGGCGACCGCTGGTAAGGGAGGGGGGTAGTGTTGCGGTAGTGGAAAGAGGTGGGACAGATTGATAGGGTGGACCCTGGAATTTCGGCTCGGCCCGTACGGGCCGAACCGGGCCTTGGCACCACTACTACGAAAGCCCTCCACCACCACCCCATAGATTCCTTTCCCTCCTTAGTTTGAGATATAGTTATCAAAAAGGCCGTATTGAATTATATCTGCGTGCCCGGATCACTAGTAACTTATCGGCTCTAGCTACCGAAATCGTTCTAAATCTACGATGTTTTCTATTCGGATCTGTTAAGTCTAGACCCTAAAGACGGACTTCCAGGGTAGGGGTTCGCTAAACCCTAACTAATCGAGATAGATAGTAAAGAAGAAGAGTAGGAGGTAGAAGATATAATAGATATAAGGAAGATAAGGGAGTCCATCGAAGCGAGGATCTTACAGAAGGGGTAGCTGGAAGACTATAGATAGTATCTGGTTAAGAATCTCCGAAATTCGTTAGAACTGTTAAGAGAGTTTTACGTACAGAACCTAAAGAAGCCGAGACTAGAGTAATGTTACAGCAGCAGAAAAGGGTAGGACTAAGTAATAGGAAAGACCCTTGGAATTCCGGACTGAGCCGGGCCTTAGCATGCCTACCCCTAAAGCCCTTACCCACTGCTGCATAGATTCCTTTCCCTCCTTAGTTTGAGATATAGTTATTAAAACAGCCGTATTGAATTATATCTGCGTACTCGGATTATTATATCTTGAACTTACTAACTATACTAACCCCGTGATCCGGGCACGCAGATATGATTCAATACGGCCTTTTTGATAACTATATCTCGAACTGAAGAGGGAAAGGAATCTATGTGGTGGTGGTGGTGGGCTTTGATGGTGGTGGTGCCAAGGCCCGGCTCGGCCCGGACGGGCCGAGCCGAAATTCCAGGGTCCACCCCATCAATCTGTCCCACCTCTTTCCACCACCGCAACACTACCCCCCCCCCTTACCAGCAGTCGCCCTCGACCGCTTAGTCATGTCATCCATCCTAAAAACTTCCACTGTGTGTTTTTTTTTTTTTTTTTTTTTTTTTTTTTGAAAATCCCTTTCAACGTTGACGTCACCTCTTCCGTCTTTTGTCAAAAACAACGTCCTCTTCATCTCTTTCTCAACCTTTTACGTCATCTGCTTCCGAAGTCCTTCACTTGGTCGTTCATGTGATCGACGCCATCTGATCCGTGCTATCTGATCTGAGCCGTGGGTTATCTAAGCTGCGGCGTAGCTGGTCTGTGCGTCGTCTCGGAGGTCTATATATAATCCGGGCACGCAGCTCCGTTTCTTCTTCTTCTTTTTCTTTTCCACCAAGGCCTCTACGCAGTCGCCGAGCGACTGCCTGGAGCCATCAATTCCACTACGATCGTTTTCATCGGCTTCCGCGCCGGTGGAGCGGACGCGGCTTTCTTCTTTCTTCCGGCGTCGTCGACATCAGAGCCACGCCGGTTTCGGCTTTTCCGGGTTCCGCACGTAGAACTCTCTCAGCAGCTCCGCTGAATTCCGCAGGTTTTCGACTGGATACCATTTATAGTCTTCCGGCCAGCCCTTCTACGAGATCCTCGCTTTGATGGACCCCCTCGTCTCCTTTACATCTATTACGTCTTCTACCTCCCATTCTTCCTCATCGTCTATCTCGATTGGCGGGGGTTCGGCGAACCCCTGCTCTGGAAGGCTGTCCTCAGGGTCCAGGCTCAGCAGATCTGAATGGAAAACATCGTAGATCCGGAACGCCTTCGGCAGCTCGAGTCGATAGGTCACCGGCGACCTCTTTTCTATTATCTTGAACGGACCTACGTAGCGTAGGTTGAGCTTCGCGTTTCCTTTCAGCCTCAGGTTTCGCGTGTTAAGCCAGACCTTTTAACCTTCTTCGAATTCTATTGGCGACCGGCTTCTATTAGTTCGAGTTACCATCTTCTTCTGAGCCGTCTCTATCGCTTCTTTCGCCACTTTGATCGCTTCTTCCATCTGAGATCGTAGCGCTTCTGCCGCCGCAGCGGCGACTCTCTTCGACGACGTAGCGGTGGAAGGTTCCGCGGAGCTGGGTTCGTTTGGCGGCTGAAAGCTCATCCTCGGAAGATAGCTGTGCGTTATCTCGAACGGCGCCAGCGAGGTGGCCTTAGACGGTGCCGAGTTAGCGCAGAACTCGGCCATTGGCAACACCTTAACCCATTCTTCTTAATGGTGGCCGCAGAAGGTTCGCAGATATCGCTCTATCTCGCGATTAGCTACTTTAGACTGACCGTCAGTTTGAGGATAAGCGGCAGTGCTGAGCTTTCTACGAATTCCGAGAGCTTGGTTGATGGCTTTCCATACGTCGGCGGTGAATTAAGGACCCCTATCCGTAGTGATAGTGTCCGGCAGCCTATAGTGCTTCCATACGTGTTGGATCAACATCCGTGCGGTTTCTTCCGCAGTGGTTCCTTCATCTTTAGCTCGGCAGGGGATGAAGTGCCGCTCTTTACTCAGCCAATCCACTACGTTGAGCGTAGCGTTATATCCATCGGATTCCGGCAGGCCGGTTACGAAGTCCATCGTAATGTGTTGCCACGGTTTCTCGGGGATCGGCAGTGGCTTCAATAAGCCTGCTGGAAGGCCGTAACGCGGCTTCGCCGATCGGCACG
Source organism: Pseudocercospora ulei (assembly GCA_016165855.1). Taxonomy (NCBI): domain Eukaryota; kingdom Fungi; phylum Ascomycota; class Dothideomycetes; order Mycosphaerellales; family Mycosphaerellaceae; genus Pseudocercospora; species Pseudocercospora ulei. The sequence continues at coordinate 1,844,482 of JACWNB010000003.1, forward strand.
CGTAGCAGTTGGCGATAAATCGGTGGATCCTCTCGTAGATTCGTGGAAACCAGTAGACCGTTCTTACTGCCTGCATCGTTTTCTTCGCTCCGGCGTAGCCAACATCTATGGAGTTATGGACCAGTTAGATGACCTTAGTGATTAGTTCTTCCGGAACTATCAGCTTCCCTGAACCGGTTTTGCCGAGCTTCTGCTTCTGATTGAGCTGCTTGACCTTCTCGTAGAGAGTCTCTTCCTTAGGGGCCGGTTCCACTGCGCAGACCCCTACCTCTTTTAACACCTCTGCGTCTACTATCCGCTCGGTCAACACCTTCTGGAACATATTCGGATCTTCTTTCGCGCGGCTGGTCTTTCCATCTCTTCTTGTCAGCGCGTCAGCCTTTCCGTTTTGAGCTCTAGGTCGATAAGTGATCTTGAAATCGAACCCTGATAGGTAGGCGGCCCACCGTGCTTGACGTCGTAAGAGCTTCTGTGTCTTCATAAAGTAGGTCAGCGACTGGTGGTCCGTAAGGACTTGGACCGAGCTCTTTCCGGCTATAAGCTCTGGCTTCCACTCCTCGAACGCCTGTATAATGGCCAGCAGTTCTTTATCGTAGATGGCGTAGTTCCGCTCGGCTTCCGTTATGGATTTGCTGAAGAAGGCCACTGGGTGGAGGGTCTCGTCGTCGCTATATTGAGAAAGGACCCCTGCCGTTACTGTGTCAGAAGCGTCCGTTTCCACGTAGATTGTCTTTTCCGGTCGGAAGTGCGCCAGAACCGGCGCCGAGGCCACTGCCTCTTTCAGCCGCACGAAAGCTTCCGTGCACTTCTCATTCTATAGGCCGGCGGCCTCTTTCTTCAGCGCCTCGTTCAGGGGTCTCGCTATCTTGCTAAAGTCCTTAATGAACCGTCGGTAGTAGCTGCAGAATCCGAGAAACGCTCTGATCTGCGTAGTGTTTCCGGATTTCGGTTGTTTCCATTCCGCGACGGCGGCGACCTTCGAGGGGTCCATACGAATTCCGTTTCTTCCGACGATAAGACCGAGATATTTGACCTCCGTTTGATAGAACTCGCTCTTCTTCGTGTCCGCGTTCAATCCGACCTCGCGGAGCCTGGTCAGCACCTTCTTGATGTGGTCCGTATGCTGTTCTCTCGTTCCTTCGGTGTAGACGAGGATGTCGTCCAAGTAAATAGACACGAACCGTTCCAGCATGTCTATAAAGGTGTAGTTTATAAAGCGTTGCCACACTGCCGGCGCGTTAGTGAGTCCGAAAGGCATCACTAACCACTTGAAATTGCCTATACGCGTCGCGAACGTCGTAAGATCTTCCGTTTGTCCTTCCTCGTTTCTTAATCGATGGAACGCTTGGCGGATGTCCAGCTTGCTAAACCACTTAGCCTTTGCTACGCGCTGGATAGTCTCGTCGATCAGCGGCAGCGGGTATACGTCTCTCTTGGTGACCTCGTTAAGGCCTCGATAATCCACGTAGAGTCGCAGACCACCCCCTGGTTTCCTTACGAAAAGAATCGGTAACGCATATTCGGCCGAACTCGGCGTAATGAACTTCTTCGCCAGATTTTCGCGAACAAACACCTCTACCTGGTCCAGTTCCGCCGGCGACAGTCGTCTTAGGGGCTCGGTTCTCGGCAGCGCGGCTCCTTCTTTCAGCCGGATCTTGTTGTTATATTCCGGTCGATAGAGCGGCAGGAGGTTGGAATCGGCCTTTGAGAAGACGTCAGCGTAACTATAGAGTTCTTTCGGTAGCACCTCTAGCGGATCCACTTCTTCTTCCGCTATTATCTTTCTGTAGTCTTCGATGTCTTTCATCGAGATGGCGTAGATCTTGTTGTCCGGCGACTTCGCGAGGGTCGTTATGGCTTCTGAACTTATTATTCCGACGGTAACCGGGGGTTCGGAACGATCGGACGGAGCCTCTCTTGCGGACTCCGTAGCTTTCGGCTTGGCGGCGACGGTAGCGACCTTTTCGATGGTCCCTGCTCCGCCACCCGGGGTTTTGAACCTGATCGTTCCTTTATCTACGTTAACGATGGCTTTCTGGTTCTTTATCCATTTCTGCCCTATAATAATGTTAAACCTTCCGATATCTATGATCCGGAACGTCGCTTCTGTGGTTCGACCAGCTAGCGTGGTCCTCAATGGCACGTAGTGCGTAACGCTTTCCGTGTCTTGTCCGTTATATGCCGAGATTCGCGTCGGCGACGCCAGTTCCACTGGATAACCGTATCCATTTATTAGCTTCCTGACCAGTCGGTGATGGATCGCCGCGCCGATAAGAGCTCCGGTGTCGATAAAAGCTTTCAGCTGAAGCGGTTTGCTCGATCCGTCAAAGGGGTAGACAGTAATTAGAAGGATAATAGCTGTTTCCGTATTCACTTCCACCGCTGCCGAGAGCGGATCGCTGCAGCTGTTGATACTTTCTCCTCGTAGCGGTTCGCTTCGATTCGGTGCCCTATTGTCAATGCTGGATAGGGGGCCTATCCGTCCAGCTGGTCTTTTCCTATAATCCTTAACTGCACCCCACCTTCGCTGTCAGTGTCGTTCGGAGCCGGCTCCATAGCTTGTATGGTCTTCCTCGGTGGCGGTGGCTGCGGCTGCCTTATAACACGATAGTCCTGCTTCTGCTTATCCGATGCTTGGCATCTCGTGGCGATGTGGCCAGGCTTGCCACATGCGAAACAGGTGGGGACGAACGACGATCGCGGCCCGTAAGACGGCTGGGGGCTGCGTCGGAAGGGCGCAGGGGCTCTGGTTGTCCGCATCAGCGACGGCGACGGCGACGGCTTCTGAACCGATTCTCGTAATTTCGCGTAAGCGCTTAAGTTTCTTGCGGTGACTCTCGCTTGGTGCACGAAGCTCTGAAGGTCTTCGTCTTCTACTGACGCTATGGCCGCAGCGAGCTTAGGGCTCAGTTTCTGTCTTAGTAGGTGCAGCTGCTCATCTTCTGCCACTCTCGCTCTAATAGCGTATTTCCTGAACAGTCCGTAGAACTCTTCGAACGTCTGCCGGTTCTGACTGATCTTGTCCAGTTGTTCGCGAGCCGTCTTCTTCCGGAAGGGGTCTCCGAAACGCTGGTCCAGCGCCTTAATAGCTTCGCCGGCTGTTACTTCTTCCAGGTCCGCCACTAGTGAAAAAGCTTCACCTTCTAGTCGCGATTCCAGGTACGCCAATCTATCTTCTTCGCTGCTCGATATATGATCGCGGCTCATCTTATTCTTGATCTTCTTCTTAAATGCCTCCTACGCTTCAGGGTCTCCGCCACCGAAAGCAGGTGGGTCCGGCAGTGGCGTTATCGTAGTGCCACCTTAACTGTAGGCCGCCGGCGAGGTGGTTTCCACTTGGGTTTCTCGCCGCGGTAGCGGCGACGATCTCGCTGCTTCCATATCAGCCAGTTGATCCTTTAGCGCCTTCAGCTGCGCTATTCGATTCGCTGCTTGGTGTTCCAACACTTCGACGATAGTCTCTGCCGATTCCTTCTCGGCCCTTACCGTCTCTACTTCCTCTTTTAGCTGTCTGTTTTCTTCTAGTGTCCTGTAGAACAGCGTCTTAATGAGGTCTATACCGTCGTAGACCTTCCCTATTCCGTTCTCGTTTACGTAGTCTTCCAGTTCCTCGATCGTGCAGTCGTGGATCTTCTTATATTCGCTTATTCGTTCCTTGATCTCAGCGGTCTCTTCCGCTGTAAAACCTCTAATAACGATCTTATCGTCAATTACACTGGAGCGCCTGCTCGCTCTGTCAGTCTTTCTCTTTCCGCGGCGGCCTGTCACGCCGCTCTCTACCGCTGAGAAGCCTTCCATCTTCTTACAGTGCCTTGGGGTTGGTTGTTGTGTGTTGTTGGGTGCGCGTGCGTTATTCGGGTTTCCGGATGGTTTAACGGGCCCTTTCGCGCAGCGCGGGGTTGTGGAGAGTGAGTTCGAGATATAATGATCCGGGCACGCAGATATGATTCAATACGGCCTTTTTGATAACTATATCTCGAACTGAAGAGGGAAAGGAATCTATGTGGTGGTGGTGGTGGGCTTTGATGGTGGTGGTGCCAAGGCCCGGCTCGGCCCGTCCGGGCCGAGCCGAAATTCCAGGGTCCACCCCATCAATCTGTCCTACCTCTTTCCACCACCGCAACACCCCGCGCTGTACGAAAGGGACTGTTAAACTACATCCGGCTACCTAAATAACGCATACGCACACTACAATCTAAACCAAACGCATTAGCACTGTAAAAAGGCTATAGAAGCCTTCTCGATAGTAGAGGGCGGTGTTACTAGCTGCAGCGGAAAGAGAAAGACTAACAGAGCGAGGGATAGGCGCGCTAGTATCCTTAACGATAGCACAGCTACTAAAGGTCTTACAAAAGAAGAGACGGACGAAGCAAAGAAGGGTATAGCCGGCTACAAGAAGCTGTATGCCTGCATAGCCGACAAACTCGAGGAACACCTAGTAGAACACGGGTCCGGAAAGGTATACGAAACTATTACCTTTATTAAGAAGACGTTTTACAAGAAAATAGAAGAGAACAAGCAGCTAAGAGAAGAGATAGAAGCAGTGATAGCCGAGAAGGAATCGGCAGAGACTATTATCGAGGTGTTAGAAAACCGAGCAGCGATACGACTAGTGCAACTGAAAACGCTAAGGGCTTAGTTAGCTAATATAGAGGCAGCGACGTTATTGGCACTGCCGCTACTACGAGAAGACTAAGCAGAAACTGCCTTACCTGCTGCCTACAGTTAAGGTAGCACTTCGATAACGTTACTATCTAATCTACCGGCCTTTAGGAGTAGAGACCCTAAGGCCTAGGAAGCATTTAAGAAGAAGATAAGGAACAAGATAAGTCGCGATTACACGGAAAGCAGCGAAGAAGACAGACTGGCCTATTTAGAGGCGCAACTAGAGGGTAAAGCGTTCTCGCTAGTAGCAGACCTAGAAGATGTAACTGCCGACGAAGCTATTAAAGCCTAAGACCAACTCTTCGGAGACCCTTTCCGAAAGAAGACGGCCTGTAAGCAACTGGACAGGATTAACCAAAACCGGCTAACGTTCGAGAAATTCTACAGACTATTAAGAAAATATGCTATTAGAGCTAAAGTGTCTAAGGACGAACAGTTACACTTACTAAGGTAGAAGTTGAACCCTGAACTAGCTAGAGCTATAGCTTCGGTAGAAGACAAAGACCTTAACAGCTTCGTGCACTAGGCGAGAGTTACTGCTAGATGTAATAGGTTTAAGAATCTTGGTTTAGAAACTTAAAGCTAGGTATCTATATAAAGGAACTAATAGGCAGTTCCTTCGTCGTGCACTACTGTACAATTTGTATCTACGAAGCCAGCTAGCAATTTCCCTCTGTACAGGGGTGTAGAGGTTTCCCTCTGTATAGGGGTACAGAGATTTCCCTCTATATAGGGTGTAGGGGGAGGGGATGCCAACTTAGCTAGGCCGGGTTAGGACTCGGTCTAGCTGGGTCTTGCTAGCGCAGCTAAGTCGTACTCCTTAGGACGACGGCCGGTCTAGGTCCGAGACCTAGTAGGACGGCGTCCCCTTATAATTTCCCCCCCCTCTCCTTAATGCTGCTATACCTCTAAGCCTATTAGTAAGGGTTAAACACTCTATCTCTCCCTCGGTATGCTTTAGTGCCTTAAAGCACTCCTTAAATATGTGCTTAGCGAAGACGGGTAGCCTAGCGTCGCTAGCTATAGTTATAGCCTCTCCTCTAGTATAACAGTCGTATATATACGTGTTAGAGAATCCCTATAACTAGAGGGTCTCCCTAACAGTAAATAGGCAGTCGCTGTCTAGATAAACCCTATATAGTCTATATGTGTCGACGATGTTTTCTAGTAGGAGGTAGCTAGTCCTAGGTAGGATGTCGGCTATAGCCTAGTTAACTATCTTATACAGTCGCTAGGCTGGACTATAGGTTGGTACCGGGAAATCTGGGGATACTCCTCGATAGGGCCCTAGTCTTACACTAGTAAGCCGTCCGGTCTTTACCTGTCTATTTATCTACCCTCTATCCTTCGTCTGTCTATCTCCTATCTTATCGCCCTAACTATGCTACCTACGTCCAACTCGTATAGTCTAGCGGCAGCGGGCTGCCTAGCCGACTATCTTAGCTCTTAGTTAGCAAAGCTTTGTTCTAGAAGATATAGTTAGTATAGGGAATTACCGTCCCCTACCTTAACTCTATTATCTGGACGGAAACCGCCGTCGTCGGATACGGGCATAAGATCTACAATCTCGTAGTTTTCCAGTGCTTCGGTCGCTGTCTAGGGTTATTAAGGACTTAGGTAGATGTCCTAGCCTGTCGTCGTCTGTAGGGTAAGGTAGTAGGCTTTTACCTAGCAGTTATCCGTACAGCCTCGGGCGGTCCGGTTATCTCGTACAGTCCTACCCCCCTCCTAAACTATTCCCTCTATTCCTACTCTTCTTATATCCTTCCGCTCCCTGCAACTATACTATGCCTCTTATAGGTTCCCTAGTATCGTCTCCTCTTTCTTGTCCCTAGGGTAGCTGTCCCTAGTTTCCCTCTATTCCTACTCTTCCTTTGCAGCTTCCCAATATCCTCTGTAGCTGCCCAGTTTTGTCTGCAGCTGCCTAATGTCTTCTATAGCTGCCTATTGTCTCCTGTAGCTGCCTATTCCTGTCTGCAGCTACCTAACGTCTCTTGTAGCTGCTCCCTACAGCTGTCTAATGTTCCTTGTAGCTGCCTAGTCCTATAGCTGCTATCTATCCTACTCTGTACAGTATAGTGTTACTATAACCAGTTAACAGAGTATTTCTCTTCCTACCTGTCTAGTGCCAATATGTCCTAAAGAGCCTTGTATAGTTCCTAGGTAGGCTCTGCCTACCCTGCCTACTTAACTAGATATTCTATCCTCTTCTGCTTCCTCCGGCTCTTAAGGATCTCTTCTATCTTATACTCCTCCTAGCCCTTAGTAATAATTGCTAGAGGGCGTACGTCGTCTGTCGTCTAATGTAGGAGGGAGTCTTTATATGCTAGCTATACGAGGTCTATATAAAAAACTAGATGTATTCCTAAGAGAGTATTAAGTCGTACAGCGTATGTCCCTACTAGCTGGACTACTATAAACTTCCGGTTCTTCTAGTCTAGTTTCTTGCTTAGCCAGTCTATACGAAGGTTGCGCTAGTTTAGCTAGACCTTATCCCCTGCCTTGTACCTTAGTGCAGCCTGCCGTCCCTTGTTAGCCTGCTCTTCTGTACTCTATAAGGCTATAGCAAGGCTCGCTTTTGCCTATTAGTAGGCGTTTGTAATCGTCTGTACGATAGCTTCCCCTTGCTAAATTAGGGAGTATATAGGGCATAGGGTAGTGCCGCTTAGAGTCGGTAGGAGCAGGGAGTGTTCGTACCTATAGGCTATAAAGAAGGGGGACAGGCCCGTAGTGTTAGCCGTATAGCTGTTAATAGCCAGCTCTGCTTTAGGGAGGAGGCAGTTCCAATTAGTCTAGTCGTAGTTAACATACGCCCGGAGGTACGCTTCCAGTATTAAGTTGACCCTCTCCGTTGCGCCGTCTGTCTACAGATGCCAAGCAGTCGATAGGCGACGTTCTATATTCAACAATTGGCATATCCTTGCCTAGAGTTAGCTTGTAAACTGTATACTACAGTCGGACACAATTGACCTAGGGAACCTATACTTGCTAAACGTCGTCCGTACAAATGCCTAGGCAGTGTCCTTAGCTGTAATAGAGTCTATTCCCTCTAGTATTACCCCCCTTATTAGCTTGTCTGTTACTACTATAATGTTGCACTTTCCGTTGCTCTTAGGAAGGTCTGTAATAAAATCTACTGTTAGGTCTTGCTAGGGCCGGTCCGGTATCGGTAGGGGTTTTAACAGGCTGTACTTTAGTTTACGCTAGGGCTTCGTCCGTCCGCAGACATCGCAGTTCTATATAAACCTACGGATATCCTTCGCTATTGCCAGCTAGTAGTAGTCCCTAGCAACAATGCTATACGTCTCCTCGCGCCCTAGGTGTCCGGTTGCTATTAAGTCGTACGCCTATTGTATTAAGCTCGTACAGAGCTTCTCGTCTGCTAGGACCTAAATCCGATTCCTAAACTTTAGGTTGTTCTCCTCGTCTATTGTGCACTCTGCTACTAATACCTTAAGGCAGAGCTCTGTAGGGAGCTTCCGTTGTCCTCCTTAAATCGCTGTATAGGCACCTTAGTAGACATTGTCCTTTTCTACTGCCTCTTCCTACGCCTGTAGCTAGGGTTCCTATATATATGTTGCTACTAGGCAGATGGCGTCCTCGCCTAGTTCTTCCTTAAACATCTAGAATGTTCGTAATTTCAGTCGGTCGTCGTCGTACGTCGTTGGTATGTCCTAGTCTCGTCTGGACAGTGCGTCGGCCCTACTATTGTCCTTTCCTTTGCGATACTGGAGTCTTATATTAAAGCAGCTTAGATATATCGCCTATTGAACGTATCTCTTAGAGAGCTTCTAGGGTTACGTAAAATACTCGAGATTCTTGTAGTCGGTTAGGGCAAGGAACTTAGGAACTAAGCGGAGTTCTCTATCCTACGCCTCGCAGTACCGTACGACTGCTAACAATTCCTTATCGTAGATAGGGTAGTTGCATTCGACTAGAGAGTTCTTCTTAGAGAAGTACGCGCATAGGTGTAGAAGGCTGTCCGGACCTACCTATAAGAGGATACCTCCTATGCAGTATCCTAAGGAGTCGGTTTCCAATATCGTTATACGTTCTAGGTTAAAGACGGCAAGCGTTGGTCCTGTAGTAAAGAGCTCCTTTAGCTTGTTAAAACTCTTATTACATTCCTCTGTCTAGGCAAACTGCCTGTCCTTATATGTTAGCCTAACTAGGGGGCGTACTATCTCTAAGTAGTTCTGTATAAACTAGCGGTAGAAGTTAGCAAACCTAAGGAATTCTTGTACGCCCTTAACACTTATAGGGAGCTTCTATTGCTTAATAGCATTAATCTTCTTCCCTTCTATGCTAATGCTCTTCCCTGCCTCGATAATAAACCCTAGGTATTTCGTACGCTATATACCAAATTTACATTTGTCGATGTCGAGGTACAATCTAGCCTGCTACAAACAGTCTAACACCTTCTTAACGTCTTGTACATAGTCCTCGCGGGTGCCGTCTATAAATACTAGGGTATCGTCGAGGTATGCGGAACAGATATTGTCTAGAAGTTCTTGCAACGACCTGTTAATGTATCTCTAGAAGGTTGCTAGTGCGTTTATAAGGCTAAAGGGGGTAACAAGCTACTCGAAAAGGCCGTACCTCGTACGGAAAGCGGTTATCTATTCGGATCCTTCTTTAATCCGAATCTTATAGAAGGCTAAAACAAAATTAAGCTTAGTAAACTACATTGCCTTACTAATCCGTCTAAGGGTCTCCTTAATAAGGGGTAGGGGGTACTAGTTCTTCTTAGTAATTGCGTTAATGTCTCTGTAGTCTATACAGAAACGCAAGCTAGCTAAGCCTTCCTTATAAACAAACAGCACTAGGGCTCTAGCCGATAATATGCTTGCGCGAATAAAACCCTTAGCAAGTAGGTCGTCCAGTGTCTTGCGTAGCACTAGGAGTTCTCTAGAGGACATGCTATACAGTAGGCTATACAGTACTTCGGGCAGACTTCTATCCGAACGGGGCTCGAGCTAGATGTCGTAGTCGATTCCTTCTCCTCAGTGTAGAGGCAGTTTCGAGGCCGATTTTGGTTTAAAGAGGTCTAGGTATACCGAGTATTCTAGTAGGAGCTTCAAGCAGGGGTCTATAACTTTCTTAGGCGCTAAGGCCTTCTTAATGTCTGTAGTCGCAGTGTTGACCTCGGCGTTAGCGTTAACTTCGGCTTTGGCATTGCCGCCCTGTAGAACTCTCCCTTAGTCTTAGAGTCTCTGCTTTGTTGCTGCCAGGTATAGGCATCCTCGTCCGACGTCGAGCTTGCCCTACTAGCGCTCTATCTATAATTTCCCTAGTATTAGGTTATACTCCAACTTGTCTTGTACGATGTAGAGGTATAAGTCCTGCTCTTAGTGTCCTTGCAGCTCTATTGTTACTTTTACTATATAGGTAATGTCCGGTCCTTGTTCGGTAATGCCTAGTATGCGCACAGGTACAGTAGGGGTCGTCTCGAGGTATTGTTTCTGTACGAAGTATTTGCTAATTACTCTATATACTAAACACTCTGTGTTAATTAGCGTCTGCGTAGTAGCGGTCCTATTTAGTGTAAGTCGTACGATAAACGGCGTAGTCGTTATATAGTTCCTCTTAAAAGATAGCTAAGTAGTGCTTTAATTTGGCAATCTATCTCGTATATGCCTCCGGCTAAGCCTTCGCTTAGAGGCTACTCTTTTCCCGACTTATCCTCGTCCGAAGGGAACTCTTAGGTCTTAGGTTAGGGTGCTGCAGTTGCTACCCTCGCAGTAGCCGGCCGTCCCCTAGGTCTCTCTACTGGCAAAAGCCTACAGTTCTGTATAGTATGCCCCGTCTAGCTACACTAGTAGCAGCTCCCTTCTGCCCTCCTTCTGTTAAGGGTGGCTGCATCTGCCTACTGCGCTCTCTTAGCGTCGGCCCTTAGCCGTACAGTAACGGCTGCCGCTATTCTCGTAGTCGTTGTTGCTTCCTAGTCTATAGCGTCCTGCTGCTAATAGAGGGGTTGTCGTATCTCGTAGGCGCGGCTTATCCGTCCGAGCCTGCGCTGTTAGTTATCGATTATCCTAAGGAGATTACAGAACGCCTCGTACGAGGCTGGCCGTATTACGCCTACTAGTCCTGTTATAATCTTTCTAGAGAGTCTAAATTCTAGGGTAGTTACCTTTAATCTGTCCTCCTACCTAAGGCCTCCTGCTTTAGCTAGGGTTTAGTCGTATTCTGTAAGGAACTCCTATACGGACTTGCGTCCCTACTTTATAGTATTAAGCCGTACGAGGGCTCGACTCTCGCAGTCTAGGTCCTTATAGCTCCTGTCTAGAGCTGCCTAGAGCATCGTCGTAGTTGCCGTTGCCGGACTAGCAATAGCAGTTTCGTAGTACGGCAGAATTTGTGCTGCCGCCTTGCTCTTTAATCTCCTAAAGAGGTACACTACCTTGTTAAGCTTAGTCGGGTATACTGCTAAGTCGACTAGAAGCTTAGAGCGTATCTAGGCGGCCTAGGAGGGGTACTTAGCCAGTGCTTTACTATTATAGGTAGTAATGTTAGGGAGTTTGCTCTTTGTAACCGTAGTGTAGGCCGTCGTGTTTGTCGTCGTCGTCGTCGTCGTAGAGGTCGGATCGCAATCGGACGCCCTAAGCTGTCGGAGCTCTTGTTTCTGTCGGGAAATTGTTAAGGCCTAGTAGCCTACTTGCTGTTCGAGCTGGTTCTTGCGAGCTATTAGCTCCTTATGCATTGTTAGGGGGGGAGCTAAGAGGTCGGAAGAGGTCGATATAAAAGTCAAAGTAGGTAGGAGGAGTTGGATAAAACAAAGTCTAAAGGAAGGGATGTAAAAGTTAATGTTAGAGGGGGAGGCTGAAGTCTAAAGTAAGGAATGTAAAAACTAAGTAAAGAAAGGAAGGGCTAGAGTCTAAGGTGTAAAAGCTGAATTAATGCACAAGACGAGCTATAAACAAGAAGAAGAGAAAGATTAGGGGGGCAGCAGCAGGTTCTTATATCCCTCTGCCCTAGCTGGTTTTTTGCCAAGTGTTTGCTAGTAACTTTCTTATTAAACTCTGTTTCTTTGTTGTGCAAACAAATTCATTTCCCAGACCCGCTTTTTCCAAAGGTTCCAGAACTAAGCTAGGAGTGTTTGCATCGCGAGATGATTCGCCTTTTACTCTCTTAGAGTCTTCTTCTATCTAGTAGTTGTTGGCCTGTAGTCTGTAAATCTTCATAGTTCTAGTTGGGTCCTAGATGCTGTTGTTTTCCGTTTTACATCTAGTAACTGTGTTTTCCGTTTTATATCTGTTGACTATAACAGTAGCCCCCCTTAATATAGCGGAGTTCCTACGAAGCCTTAGTAGTTCGAGATACTAGGGGTAAGTCTGCTTATTCCTAGGAGCAGGCCTCATGTTACGGTTAATATTCTAATAGTAAGCAGAATCCAGTTCTTTTTGGCTGTACCGGGTTTCCAGGCGGTAGTCTCTAGAGGCTAAGAGGTTTTGACAGTGAAAGGCTTTAATCTTAACCTTGTCAAAGATAATGTTTCTAAGGGGTTCCTAATAGTGTCCTAGTCTTCGTAGCTTTGCTATTGAACTTTGTACTTTGTCTGTCTATCAATCACTTAACAGTCTGTAATTTTGCGTATGTAGTATTCTCCTTCTTCGTCTTTGTCGTCGTCTTCTGCAGGGAGAATTCGGGGTTGTTCTTAGTCTTGCAATTGGATTAGGAAGGGATCTCCTTCTTTAGGTCTTAGTTAAACGGGATAGAAGACGTCGTAGATTTCCCAGTCTTCTAGCAGTTGGAGGCCGTATGCGTACGAGCTGATCTTTAATCCGAGCGCGCAGATAAGGTTCAATACGGCTGTTTTGATAACTATATCTCGAACTGAGGAGGGAAAGGAATCTATATAGTAGTGGTGGTGGGCTCTCGTGGTGGTGATGCCAAGGCCCGGCTCGGTCCGTTCCGGAACCTAAATCCCGGAAGGGGCCAAGCCGAAATCTAGGGTCCACCCTGTCAATCTGTCCTACCTCTTTCCACCGCCGCAACACTACCCCCCTCCCTTACTAGCGGTCGCCCTCGACTGCTTAGTCACCCTATCTATCCGAAAATCTTCGCTTTTCTTTCTTCTTCTTTTTTTTTTTTGATTCGTCGTCTCCTTCTCGAAAATCCCCTCCAACTCTGATGTTACCTCTTCCGTTTTTTATTAAAAACAGCGTTCTCTTTATCGCTTTTTCAATTTCTTATGTCGTCGATGTCTGAAGTCCTTCACTTGGCGTCTATCTGATCCGTGCGCCTAATCCGTGCTATCTGATCTGAGCCGTAGGTTATCTGAGCTGCGGCGTAGCTGGTCTGTGCGCCAGCGCAGAGGTCTATATAGATCTTTCCTGCGGCTCTATCTCTTCTTCTTCTTCTTTCTCTACCAAAGCCTTTACCTACTACGGAGTCGGCGGCGCTGGCACGCTACGGCGTCGGCAAGCTGCCTGCGGACCTGGCGGTAGGTAGTGGCTGCGTCAAAGACCTCCCCGAAGCGACCGTTACGATTGTCTTTATCGGCTTCCGCGCTAGTAGAGCGGACGCGGCTTTCTTCTTCTTTTTTCCGCATTGTCGACATTAGAGCTACGCTGGTTTCGGCTTTTCCGGGTTCTGCACGTAGAACTCTCTTAGCAGCTCTACTGAATTCCGGAGGTTCTCGATCGGATACCATTCGTAGTCTTCCGGCCACCCCTTCTATAAGACCCTCGCTTTGATAGACCCCCTCGTCTTCTTTACGTCTATTACGTCTTCTACCTTCCACTCTTCTCTCTTACCGTCCATCTCGATAGGCGGGGGTTTGGTAAACCCCTGTTCCGGCAGACCGTTCTTAGGGTCCAAGCTTAACAGGTCCGAATAGAAGACATTGTAGATCTGGAACGATTTCGGTAGCTGGAGCCGATAGGTCACCGGCGACCTCTTTTCTATTATCTTGAACAGGCCTACGTAGCGTAGATTGAGCTTGGCGTTGCCTTTTAGCCTTAGGTTTTGCGTATCGAGCCAGACCTTTTAACCTTCCTCGAATTCTATCGGCGACCGCTTTCTATTAGTTCGAGTTACTATCTTCTTCTGAGCCGATTCCATTGCTTCTTTCGCTACTTTAATCGCTTCTTCTATCTGAGATCGGAGTGCTTCCGCTGCCGCGGCGGCGACTCTCTTTAACGACGTAGTAGTGGAAAGCTCCGGCGAGCCGGCGTCGCTCGGCGGATGGAAGCTTATTCTCGGAAGATAGCTATGCGTTATTTCGAACGGCGCCAGCGAGGTGGCCTTAGACAGTGCCGAGTTGGCGCAGAACTCGGCTATCGGCAACGCCTTAACCCATTCTTCTTAATGGTGGCTGCAGAAGGTTCGCAGATATCGTTCTATCTCGCAGTTAGCTACTTTAGACTGACCGTTAGTTTGAGGGTAAGCGGCTATACTGAGCTTTCTACGAATTCCGAGGGCTTAGTTAATAGCTTTCTATACGTCGGCTGTAAATTGAGGACCCCTATCCGTAGTGATAGTGTCCGGCAGCCTATAGTGCTTCCACACGTATTGGATCAACATTCTCGCCGTTTCTTCCGCAGTAGTTCCTTTATTCTTAGCTCGACAGGGGATGAAATAGCGCTCTTTGCTTAGCCGATCCACTACATTGAGCGTAGCGTTATATCCATCGGAGTCCGGCAGGCCGGTTACGAAATCTATCGTAATATGCTGCTATAGTTTCTTAGAGATTGGCAGTGGCTTTAATAAGCCTGCTGGAAAGCCGTAACGCGGCTTCGCCGATCGGCACACGTAACAGTTGGCGATAAATCGGTGGATTCGCTCGAATATTCGCGCAAACCAGTAGATCGTCCTTACTGCCTGCATCGTCTTCTTCGCTCCTGCGTAGCCAACATCTACGGAGCTATAGACCAGCTGGAGGACCTCTGTAATTAGTTCTTCCGGAACTATTAGCTTTCCTGAACCTGTTTTGCCTAGCTTCTGCTGCTAATTAAGCTGCTCTACCTTTTCGTAGAGAGTCTTTTCCTTAGGGGCCGGTTCTATTGCGCAGACCCCTACCTCTTTCAACACCTCTGCGTCTACTATCCGCTCGGTCAACACCTTCTGGAACATGTTCGGATCTTCTTTCGCGCGGCTGGTTTTTCCTTCCCTTCTTGTTAGCGCGTTAGCCTTTCCGTTTTGAGCCCCTAGTCGATAAGTAATCTTGAAATCGAACCCGGATAAGTAGGCAGCCCACCGTGCTTAACGTCGTAAGAGCTTCTGCGTCTTTATAAAGTAGGTCAGCGACTGGCGGTCTGTAAGGACCTGGACCGTGCTCTTTCCAGCTATAAGCTCTGGCTTCCACTCCTCGAACCCCTGTATAATAGCTAGCAGTTCTTTATCGTAGATTGCGTAGTTCCGTTCGGCCTCTGTTATAGACTTGCTAAAGAAAGCCACTGGATAAAGGGTCTTATCTTCTCCGTATTAAGAAAGGACCCCTGCCGTTACTGTGTCGGAAGCGTCCGTTTCTACGTAGATCGTCTTTTCCGGCCGGAAGTGTGCCAGAACCGGCGCCGAAGCCACTGCTTCTTTCAGCCGGTTAAACGCTTCCGTGCACCTCTTATTCTATAGGCCGGCGGCCTCTCTCTTTAGTGCTTCGTTCAGGGGTCTCGCTATCTTGCTAAAGTCCTTAATAAACTGTCGATAGTAGCTGCAGAATCCGAGAAACGCCCTAATCTGCGTAGTGTTTCCGGATTTCGGTTGCTTCTATTCCTCTACGGCGGCGACCTTTAAGGGGTCTATCCGGATCCCTTCTCTTCTAACGATAAGACCGAGGTATTTGACCTCAGTCTAATAAAACTCGCTCTTTTTTGTGTCCGCATTCAATCCGACCTCTCTAAGGCTTTTCAGCACCCTCTCGATATAGTCCGTGTGCTAATCTCTCGTTCCATCTATATAGATAAGAATGTCGTCCAAATAGATAGACACGAACCGTTCTAGCATGTCTATAAAGGTGTAGTTTATAAAGCGTTGCCACACTGCCGGCGCGTTGGTAAGTCCGAAAGGCATTACTAGCTACTTAAAGTTGCCTATACGCGTAGCAAACGTTGTAAGATCTTCCGTCTGTCCTTCCTTATTCCTTAGTCGATAGAACGCTTAGTAGATGTCCAGCTTGCTAAACCACTTAGCCTTTGCTACGCGCTGTATAGTCTTATCTATTAGCGGCAGTGGATATACGTCTCTCTTAGTGACCTCGTTAAGGCCTCGATAGTCTACGCAGAGTTGCAGACTACCCCCTAGTTTCCTTACGAAAAGAATCGGTAATGTATATTTGGCAGAACTCGGCGTAATAAACTTCTTCTCCAGGTTTTCGCGAACGAACACCTCTACCTAGTCCAGTTCCGCCGGCGACAGTCGTCTTAGGGGCTCGGTTCTTGGCAGCGTAGCCCCCTCTTTTAGTCGAATCTTGTTGTTATATTCCGGTCGATAGAGCGGCAGGAGGTTGGAGTCGGCTTTTAAGAACACGTTAGCGTAACCGTAGAGCTCGTTTGGCAACACCTCTAGTGGGTCTACCTCTTCTTTCGCTATTATCTTCCTGTAGTCTTCGATGTCCTTTATAGAGATAGCGTAAATCTTATTGTCCGGCGACTTCGCGAGGGTCGTTATAGCTTCTGAACTCATTCTTCCGACGGTAACCAGGGGTTCGGAACGATCGGACGGAGCCTCTTTCGCGGACTCTGTAGCTTTCGGCTCGGCGGCGGCGGTAGCGGCCGTTCTGATGGTCCCTGCTCCGCTACCCGGGGTTTTGAATCTGATCGTTCCTTTATCTACGTCGATAATAGCTTTCTGGTTCTTTATCTATTTCTGCCCTATAATAATGTCAAACCTTCCGATATCCATTATCCGGAACGTCGCTTCCGTAGTGCGACCAGCTAAGGTAGTCTTTAGCAGTACGTAGTGCGTAACACTTTCCGTGTCTTGTCCATTGTATGCCGAAATCTTCGTTAGCGACGCTAATTCCACTAGATAGCCGTATCTATTCGTCAGCTTCCGGACCAGCCGATAGTGGATCGCTGCACTAATGAGAGCTCCAGTATCGATAAAAGCTTTCAGCTAGAGCGGTGGGCGTTGCTTCTTAACAGGGTGGATCGTTATAGGAAGGTTAATCGCCGTTTCCGTATTCACTTCTACGGCTGCCGAGAGCGGATCGCTGCAGCTGTTGATGCTTTCTTTTCGTAGCGATTTGCTTCGATTCGGTGCCCTATTGTCAATGCTAGGTAGGGGGCCTATCCGTCCAGCTAGTCTTTTCCTATAACTCTTAACTGCACCCCCCCTGTCTACACTGTCAGTATCGTTCGGCGCCGGTTCGATGGCTTAAATAGTCTTTCTCGGCGGCTGCGGCTGCGGCTGCTTTATAGCGCGATACACCTGTTTCTGCTAGGCCGTTGCTTGGCATCTCGTAGCGATATAGCCGGGCTTTCCACACGCGTAGCAGGTAGGGACGAACGACGAGCGCTGCGAATTAAATGGCGGCTAGGGGCGTTGTCGGAAGGGTGCAGGGGCTCTAACTGTCTGCGCTGACGGCAATAGCTTCTGAATCGGTTCGCGTGTCGTCGGTTTTCTATACGCGTTTAGGTTTCTGGCGGTAACTCTCGCCTAGTGCACAAAGCTCTAAAGGTCTTCGTCTTCCACCGACGCTATAGCCGCAGCTAACTTAGGGCTCAGTTTCTGTCTTAGTAAGTATAGCTGCTTATCCTTAGCCACTCTCGCTCTAATAGCATATTTCCTAAACAGCCTGTAAAATTCTTTAAATGTTAGCCGATTCTGACTGATCTTGTCCAGTTGTTCGCGCGCCGTCTTCTTCCGGAAGGGGTCTCCGAAGCGCTGATCTAGCGCTTTGATAGCTTCGTCGGCGGTCACTTCTTCTAGGTCCGACACTAGCGAGAACGCTTCGCCTTCCAGTCGCGCCTCTAGATAGGCCAGTCTGTCTCCTTCGCTGCTCGATGCGTAATCGCGGCTTATCTTATTCTTGATCTTCTTCTTAAATGCCTCCTACGCTTTAGGGTCTCCGCTACCGAAAGCAGGTAGGTCCGGCAGTGGCGTTATCGTAGTGCCACCTTAACTATAGGCCGACGGTAAGGCTGTCTCCGCGTAGGTTTCTCGCTGCAGTGGCGGCGACGACTTTGCTGCTTTTATATTAGCTAGTTGATCCTTTAGCGCCTTTAGTTGCGTCAGTCGATTCGCTGCCTAGTTTTCTAACACGTCGATAATAGTCTCTGCCGATTCCTTTTCGGCCCTTACTGCTTTAGTTTCTTCTCTTAGTTGTCTGTTCTCTTCCAGGGTTCTGTAGCACAGCGTCTTAATAAGGTCTATACCATCGTAGACCTTTCCTACCCTATTCTCGTTTATATAGTCTTCAAGTTCCTCGAGCGTACAGTCGTGGATTTTCTTGTACTCGCTTATTTGCTCCTTAATCTCTGCAGTCTTATCCGCTGTAAAACCGCTGACGATGATCTTATCATTAATAACACTAGAGCGCCTACTCGCTCTGTCAGTCTTTCTCTTTCCGCAGCGGCCTGTTACGCCGCTCTCTACCGCTAAGAAGCCTTCCATCTTCTTATAGTGCCGGGTTGTTTGGTGTGTATGTGGGTGCGCGTGCGTTATTCGGGTTTCCGGATAGTTCGACGGGTCCTTTCGCGCAGCGCGGGGTTTGTTGTAGTAAGTGAGTTCAAGATATAATGATCCGAGCGCGCAGATAAGGTTCAATACGGCTGTTTTAATAACTATATCTCGAACTAAGGAGGGAAAGCAATCTATGTAGTGGTGGTGGTAGGCTCTCGTAGTGGTGGTGCCAAGGCCCGGCTCGGTCCGTTCCAGAACCTAAATCCCGGAAGGGGCCGAGCCGAAATCCAGGGTCCACCCCGTCAATCTGTCCCACCTCTTTCCACTGCCGCAACAATCTTCTCTATAATAGGGAAGGGGCCTAGTTTTTTCCAATTAAGTTTGCGAGAAGGTCTTCCTGTAACAATGTTCTTAGAGTCTAGGTACACTCTGTCTCCTACTTAATAGTCTAGAGCTAGTTGTCGTTTTCGATTGGCTTGTTCTTCGTAGATAGCCTAGGCGTAAGTTATCTCTTCTTGGACTTCCTAATAGATCTGGGAGAGGTGCGTTGCCTATTCGTCTGTATCGACTTCGTCTAAGTCGTTAGGTCGCAGTAGTAGGTCTTAAGGCTCTATTCCTGTTCGGGGGTAGTAGCCTCTAGTAGTGTAGAAGGGTAAGTGTCTTGTTGTCTCTAACTCCCAGTTGCCTGCTAAGAATTCTACTGTCAGGATATGTTTTGGCCAGTCCTTTTAGTAGTAATCGATAAAGCAACGTAGCGTCTGTTCGAACAGTCCATTCGCAATTTCCGTTTAACTATCTGTTTCTGGGTAGTAGGACGTCGAGATATAGTAATCGATGTTTAAAAGCTTGCAAAGGCGTTTCCAGAACTTGGCAATAAACTGACAGCCTCTATTAAAGATAATGCTGTCCGGAAGGCCTACGTAACGCCAGACGTATTCGTAAAAGAGTCGAGCGGTTTCCTTAGATGTTATGCTCTAGCAGGGTACTACAAAGCGGTCCTTAGAGTGTCGGTCTACAACTACAAAGACGTTCTTTGCTTTGACGCCTGCCTAAGTTGTCCCTTAAGAGAGACAGGTAACAAAGTCTAATATAATGTGTTTCTATAGGTGTTTAGGGGCCAGGAGAGGCTTTAGCAATCCTTGTAGACGTTGTCGGTCGTGTTTGGCTGCCTTGCAGATAGGACAGTTGTTTCTATATCTGCGGACGTGCTTCTACATCGACGGCCACTAGTAGTAATAGGAAGTAAGCTTATAAAGCTTCGATCGTCCGGGGTAGCCTCCCGCTGCCGAGTTGTAAACTGTCCTAAGGATGTATAGTCGTATTAAATTGTCTGCACCTTTAGGAACAAAAAGACGAGATCGAAAGTAAACTAGTCTATCCCTAAGTTTACATTCTAAGAGAGAAAAACCAGGGAAGGTACGCTAACTTATTTTAAGGGCCTGGATCAGTCCTTAAGCCTGTTCGTCTAATTCGTAAGCTTCTCTGATTATTGGGAGCAGTTCTCTAGGTTGATTTGCTTCTTTAGTTGGTTCATTATCGTTCTGTTCGTTGTTGGAGGTAAAAGAGCCTTCAATTTTAGAGTCTTCGGTGTTAAATGCTTCGTTGTTTAGTTCGCTTTCTAAATCGTTATCCTCTAGGAAGGCAGGTGCTAGACACAGAGCAAAAGAGACAGAAATTCATAGTGTACCTTCTTTTAGGTAGGTCTTTAGGTCTTTGCTTAGGTTATAGGCCTTTAGGATAGTTTGGTTATACATTGTCTGGCCTTCTTTTCGGTCTACTAGATAGGTTCTAGGCATCCGGGTAAGGGCATCAGCTCTTGAATTAAGAGATCCAGGTGCGTATTAAATAACAAAGTTGAACCTTAAGAGGAATTCGCTCTAGCAGGCTTATCTACGATTAAGGATTTTGCTCTTTATAAAATAAATCAAGTTCTTTTAGTCTGAACTAACTTAGGTCGGGTAGGCTGCACCTTCGAGTTCTAGTCGCTACTCTTTAAATGCTTTGACTATTGCAAGGAGCTCCTTGTCGTATATCTCGTAATTGCATTTAGCAGGTAGCATCTTTTTTAAAAGGTAAGCTACTAGGAGCTATAGCTAGTTGGGCGATGTTCGTTAAAGGAGGACTGCTCTAATAGCTCTGTTAGAGGCGTCTGTTTCTACGCGGGTTTCCAAGTTAAAGTCAAAGTGTTGAAGGATTGGATCTTTAGTAAATTGTTGCCGTAGGAGGTTAAATGCGTATTAGCAGGAGTTAGTCTAGTTAAACTTAGCTTCTTTCTTTGTTAGAGCAGTTAGTAGCTTTACTATCGAGCTAAAGCCCTAAATAAAACGACGGTAGAAGTTAGCGAACCTAAGGAAGCCTTATACTTCTTTGACAGTCTTTGGGATCTTCTATTCCACGATTGCTTAAATCTTTGCTAGGTCTATATAGATGCCTTTGTCTAATATAATAAGGCTAAGGAATTGAACTTCTTGTTAGTAAAATTCGCACTTGTTAATGTCTAGATGCAAGCCTGCTTCTGCCAGTTTTGCCAGTACCTTTCGGACGTATTCCCAATGTTCTTTCAGTGTAGTGCTGTAGACTAGGATGTCGTCAATATAAGCGGTAACAAATTGGTCTAAGTACTCTCTTAGAGTGTCGTTTATGTATTCTTAAAAAGTGCTAGGTGTATTGCACATTCTAAAGGGCATTACTAGGGATTCGAACAGGCCGTACCGGGTTCTAAAGGCGGTTAACTATTCTTGTCCTTTAGCTATCTGGAACTTGTTAAAGGCCGCAATTACATCGAGCTTAGTAAACTATTTTGCTTTCGAGAGGCGTTCTAGTGTTTCTTAGATTAGAGGGATCGGATACCAGTTCTTCTTAGAGATAGCGTTGAGATTGTAGTAGTTAATACAGAAGCGTAGCCCTCTACCGGGCTTCTTAACAAACATAACAGGGCTGGCAGCAGGTAAGCGACTGGATCGAATAAAGCCTTTCTAAAGGTTTTGTTACAGAAACTTTTGCAGGACTTAGAGTTCTTCGCAGGACATTTGGTAGAGAGGTCCGAAAGGAGGTGTCTAACCTTCTTCTAGTTCAATCTTGTAGTCGTAAGGTCGGTAAGGAGGTAGCTTGTTAGCTTCTTTAACTGACTATATACTAAGGAAGTCGTAGTATTCTGTTAGTACTTTTGTCTCCAGATTAGTAGCTTCTCGGTTTTCGTCGAACTTAGCAAGGGCTTGCTCGATGTCTTCTATTAACACAGCAAAGATTTAAGCTCCTTTTTTCTTTGCAGCTGTGTAGAAAGCAGCTACGGATACTTAAAGGATCGAATCTCTTATACTGTTCGCAGGAGTAAGCTAAGTTAAAGTATAGCAATAGTTTCGGCAATGTTCTAAGTTTATGTCGAGACTTCCCGTATCCTAGTTAATCTGTAGGTTGTAGAGCTTTAGCTAAGGCAGTCCTAGGATTATTTTCTAGTTAGGCAGAGGTATAACAAAGCAAGAGAGGTATTCTTCGTAGTTGTTCCTAAGTTGAAGTTTAACGTAGGCAATCTGAGTTATACCTCCTATAGAGGCCTCGCTGCTGTTAAACATCTTTAAGGGTCTAGGGTATTTTAAGTTCTAAGTAGGGATTCCTAAGAAGTTAACAAGTCTAGGGTTAATAAAACTCTTGCCAGTTGCGCCGTAGTCGATTATCGTAAATACTAAGTATAAAGAATTCTTCTTAGTGTAGATATTTGCTGTAACTACAAAGGGAGGACAAGTTAACTTATCCTCTGCCTTAGTACAGAATTGCACTGCAGAAGAAGAGATTGTACGATGTCGATCTAAATGCTTGCCTATTAGGCGTCTTGTTAACAGGCCTAAGCGTTTCCCTAGTCCTTGTTGTTGTTCTTTAGTGCTAGGGCGGCTGCAGAGAATCCTAGAGGGGTGCCTGCCTTGTTGCAGCGATTGACCAGAGTTGGGCAGTTAATTGCGATGTAGTTAGGCTCCCTATAGTACATATCGAGACGTTAGTTGCAGCGACGCTGCTTTTCTTCTTGTGTAAGTCGACTATCTTGAAGCTTGGCTGAACTAAGGTCTATAGGTTCGCCGTTAACAGGAGGAAGTCGTAGGGCTAAGGGAGGATTAGGTTGGTTTTAGGTAAAGGTAGGAAGAGTCGTAACCGGACGCTGGCTCGTACGGTTGTTAAGTGGGTTGCCGCGTGCCTTAATAATGTTTAAGAACAGGTTTCGACGACTGTCGAGGCGTTGGCAGAGGGTAACCAGTTCGTAAAATAACAAAGATTTATGCTCTTAGTCCTCTAGTTTAGTAAGAAGTTTAGTGCTTAGGCTAGCAACCAAAGCCGACTTTTGGGCTTCTATGTCGTATTCGCAGTAACCGATTTCCCGTAAGAATTGTGTATAGTAGTTAGAAAATAGCTTGTTGGTTTGCTTAAGGGTTCGAATTAGCTGCTAGGCTGTAGACTTGCAGTATAGGTTGCCAAAGGCCGAGTCAAGAGCGGTAAGCAAGGCAGTAACATTTAGACAAGTAACTTGTAGTGTCTTTAGGTTAAACCAGTGTAAGACCTGTTGCAGTGCCTTGCCAGCAAGGAGGGAGAACGCGTACGAGACCTTCTGTTGTTCGTTCGGGAAGTAGTCTACATTAGCTAAGAGTTTAATTAACAATCGTAGTCGAAATTTATCAAACTTGTCCTTGTCTCTATAAAATTGTTCTGGGTTAGCTACTCTCTTGCTAGTAGGTTCTCTAGTAGTGTTCTATGTCCTTAGGTTCAAAGCTTCCTGTAACTGTCCTTGTATCTAAGCTTTCTTAATTGTAAGATTAGCAATCTTTCGTTCTATCTCTTATACCTGATCCTTGCTATCTAATAGCATTGCTTCCAGGCTATTAATGTGTTGGTTAAGTTCCTTCACTTGTTCAATGCCTATACGGACGATGTTCGTTGCTATAAAGAAGACTCGGATAGCAAGGTTGGGATCGTTGTTTATTAGGTTAATAATTCCTTCTGCTAATAGGTCTAGTTGTAAGTATTCCTTAAATGGGACCTCTTCTCGTAGTGTATAGAAGACTATATTGATAGTCTGGTGTTTAGTAGATAGCTCGTAATGTTAAGGGGGGAGCTAAGAGGTCGGAAGAGGTCGATATAAAAGTCGAAGTAGGTAGGAGGAGTTAGATAAAACAAAGTCTAAAGAAAGGGATGTAAAAGTTGATGTTAGAGGGGGAGGCTAAAGTCTAAAGTAAGGATTTTAAAAACTAAGTAAAGAAAGAAAGGGCTGGAGTCTAAGGTGTAAAAGCTGAATTGATGCACAAGACGAGCTATAAACAAGAAGAAGAGAAAGATTAGGGGGGCAGCAGCAGGTTCTTATATCCCTCTGCCCTAGCTGGTTGTTTGCTAAGTATTTGCTAGTAACTTTCTTATCAAACTCTGTTTCTTTATTGTGCAAACAAATTTATTTCCCAGACCCGCTTTTTCCAAAGGTTCCAGAACTAAGCTAGGAGTGTTTGCATCGCGAGATGATTCGCCTTTTACTCTCTTGGAGTCTTCTTCCATCTAGTGGTTGCTAGCCTGTAGTCTGTAAATCTTAATAGTTCTGGTTGGGTCCTAGATGCTGTTGTTTTCTGTTTTACATCTAGTGACTGTGTTTTCCGTTTTATATCTGTTGACCGTAACACATACACTGTATGTAATCCTGCATAGCTTTCTATAGGGATATCGTTGTCTATCTTCGTTATATTACTGCAGTTACTAACAGTAAGATCAGTTCTTAATATAATAGGTTTAAGAATCTTAGTTTAGAAACTTAAAGCTAGGTATCTATATAAAGGAACTAATAGGCAGTTCCTTCGTTGTCTGCTACCGTACATTTTGTACCTACGAAGCTAGCCAGCAATTTCCCTCTATACAGGGGTGCAGAGGTTTCCCTCTGTATAGGGGTGCAGAGATTCCCCTCTGTATAGGGGTGCAGAGATTTCCCTCTGTATAGGGTGCAGGGGGAGGGGGTGCCGGCTCGGCTAGGCCGGGTCAGGACTCGGTCTGGCTAGGTCTTGCTAGCGCAGCTAAGTCGTACTCCTTAGGACGACGGCCGGTCCAGGTCCGAGACCTAGTAGGACGGCGTCCCCTAACACTAGAAACTTGAACGCGTACAGAAAATTGGCAGCACGCGAACCAAATTAGAAGTTGTCGCTAGCGTAGACGATGCGACCTTCTGCTCCTTTTAGACGAGACTCCTAGCAGCTATCTTATTTACTACGTTCGCCGTTCGTCCCTACTTGCTACGCATATAGAAAGCCTAGTTATATTGCTACTAGATGCCAAGCGACGACTTAGCAGAAGCAAGAGTACTGTGCTACAAAGCCGCTGCTGCTAAGGAAGACTATCTAAGCTATAGAGCCAGCGCTGAACGACACCGATAGCGTAGACGGTAGAGTGCTATTAAGGATTTTAGGAAAAGACTAGCTAGACGGATAGGCCCCCTACCAAGTATAAACAATAGGGCACCGCTACGAACTGTATCGCTAGAAGAAGAAGAGAGCATTAACTGTTGTAACAATCTGCTCTCGGCGGCGGTAGAAGTAAATACAGAGACCGCTATTATCCTTCTAATTACTGTCTACCCCCTTAACGGCTTACACTGCCCCCTTTAGTTAAAAGCCTTTATTAACATAGGAGCACTTATCGGCACGGCGATCCACTATCGACTAGTTTAGAAACTAACAAAGGGATATAGCTATCCAGTGGAGTTAGCGTTGCCAACGCGAATTTTAGCGTATAACGGACAAGACACAGAGAGTGTTATGCATTATATGTTATTAAAGACTACCCTAGCTGGTCGCACTACAGAAGCAACGTTCTGAATTATAGACATTGGACGGTTTAACATTATTATAGGGCAGAAATAGATAAAGAACTAGAAAGCCGTTATTAACGTAGGTAAAGGCACACTCGGATTCAAAACCTAGCAGAGCGGCACCGCTGCCGTCGAATCGGTTACAGTAGTCGCCGCTAAACCAAACGTTACATCTGTTAACGCAGTTCCGGCCGACCGTTCTAATCCCCTAGATACTGTTGGAATAATAAGCTCGGAAGCCCTAACGACTTTCGGAAGTCGCTAGAGCATAAGATCTACACTATCTCGATAAAAGACATCGAAGATTACTAAAAGATAATGGCAGAAGAAGAAGTGAACCCGCTGGAGGTATTACTAAAAGAACTCTATAGCTACGCTAACGTATTCTTAAAAGCCGACTCCAACCTCCTGCCGCTCTATCGACTAGAATACGATAACAAGATCTGACTAAAAGAAGGAGCAGCGCTGCCGAGAACCGAACCCCTAAGACGCCTACCGCCGGCCGAGCTAGACTAAGTAGAGGTGTTTGTTCGAGAAAACCTGGTAAAGAAGTTTATTACGCTAAGCTCCGCTAAGTATACGTCGCCGATCCTTTTCGTATAGAAACCTGGAGGTAGTCTCCAACTGTGCGTAGACTATAGGGGCCTTAATAAGGTTACTAAGAGAGATGTATACCTGCTGCTGCTAATCGATAAGACTATACAACGAGTAGCGAAAGCTAAGTAGTTTAGCAAGCTGGACATTCGCTAAGCGTTCTACCGACTAAGGAATAAGGAAGGGCAGAGGGAAGACCTTACGACGTTCGCTACGCGTATAGGCAATCTTAAGTAGTTAGTTATGCTTTTCGGCCTTACTAACGCGCCGGCCGTGTAGCAACGCTTTATAAATTATACCTTTATAGACATGCTGCAACGGTTTGTATCTATTTACTTAGACGACATCCTTATCTACACTAATAGAACGAGAGAGCAACATACGGACTACATCGAGAGAGTGTTAACTAGGCTCCGCGAGGTTAGGTTAAACGCAGATACGAAGAAGAGCGAATTCTATTAGACCGAAGTTAAATATCTCGGTCTTATTGTCTAAAGAGAAGGAATTCGGATAGACCCCTTAAAGGTCGCCGCTATAGCGGAATGGAAGCAGCCGAAGTCCGGAAACACTACCTAGATTAGGGCTTTTCTCGGGTTCTACAGTTACTATTGGCGATTTATTCGGGACTTTAGCAAGATAGCAAGACCCCTAAATAAGGCGTTAAAGAAGGAGGCGGCTAGGCTATAGAACGAGAAGTGTACAGAGGCTTTTAATTAGCTAAAAGAAGCGGTAGTTTCGGCGCTAGTGCTGGCGTACTTCCAGCCGGAAAAGACGATCTACCTAGAAACGGACACTTCCGACATAGTAACAGCAGGAGTCCTTTCCTAATACGATAACGACGGCGAGACCCTCTATCCAGTAGCCTTCTTTAGCAAGTCCATAAATAAGGCTAAACGGAACTACGCTATCTACGACAAGGAGCTGTTAGCTATTATCCAAGCTTTCGAGGAGTGGAAGCCAGAGCTTATAGCTAGAAAGAGCACGGTCTAGGTCCTTACAGACTATTAGTCGTTAAGCTACTTTATAAAGACGTAGAAGCTCTCGCGCCGCCAAGCTCGGTAGGCCGCCTACTTATCCGGATTCGACTTTAAGATTACTTATCGACCCTGAGCTTAAAATAGAAAGGCTAATATACTAACAAGAAGAGAGGGGAAGACTAGCTGCGCGAAAGAAGACCCGAACATGTTCTAGAAGGTTTTAACCGAGCGGATAGTAGACGCCAAGGTTTTAAAAGAAGTAGGGATCTGCGCAGTAGAACCGACGACCGAGGAATAGACGCTCTACGAAAAAGTGGAGCAGCTAAACCAGCAACAGAAGCTTAGCAAAACCGGATTAGAGAAGTTAATAGTTCTAGAAAAACTAATTACAGAGGTTATTTAGCTAGTGCATAGTTCTAAGGATGTTGGCTATGCCGGCACAAAGAAGACGATAGAGGCAGTAAGAACGGTCTACTAGTTTCTACAGATCTTCGAGCGGATCCACCGTTTTATCGCTAATTGTTACGTATGTCGAGCCGCGAAGCCGCACTACAGCCTTCTAGTCAGTCTACTAAAGCTACTGCCGATCTCCGAGAAACCGTAGCAGCACATTACGATAGATTTTGTAACCGGCCTGCCGGATTCCGATAGATACAATGCTACCCTTAACGTAGTAGATTGGTTAAGCAAGGAATGCTATTTTATCCCCTGTTAAGCAAATAACAAAGGCACTACTACGGAAGAGACAGCAAGGATACTGATTTAGCACGTATAGAAGCACTATAGCCTGCTAGACACTATTACTACGGATAGGGGTCCTTAATTTACTACTAATGTATAGAAGGCTATTAACTAAGTTTTTAGAATTCGCAGAAAACTTAGCACAGCCGCTTACCCTTAGACCGACAGCCAGTCGGAAGTAGCTAACTGTAAGATAGAGAAATATCTACGAATCTTCTGCAGTTATTATTAAGAAGAGTAGGTTAAGGTGTTGCCGATAGCCGAATTCTGCACCAATTTAGCACAGTCCGAGGCCACCTTACTGGCGCCGTTCGAGATAACTTATAGCTATCTTCCGAGAATAAGCTTTTAACCGCTAGACGAACCTAGCTCTTCGGAATCTTCTACTGCCACTTCGTTAAAGAGAGTCGCTGCTGCTACGGCAGAAGCGCTTAAGTCTTAGATAGAAGAAGTGATTAGAGTAGCAAAAGAGGCGATAGAATCGGCTTAGAAGAAGATAGTAACTCGAGCTAATAGAAAGCCGTTACTAATAGAATTTGAAGAAGGCTAAAAGGTATAGCTTAATACGCAGAACCTTAGGCTAAAAGGAAACGCCAAGCTTAACCCCTGCTACGTAGGTCCGTTTACGATAGTAGAAAAGAGGTCGCCGGTAACTTATTAGCTCTAGCTACCGAAGTCGTTCTGAATCTACGATGTTTTCTATTTAGACCTGTTAAGCCTAGACCTAGAAGATGGTCTTCTGGAACAGGGGTTCACTAAATCCCTACTAACTAAGATAGATAGTAAAGAAGAAGAGTAGGAGGTGGAAGACATAATAGATATAAGGAAGAAAAGGGGGTCTATCAAAGCGAGGATCTTATAGAAGGGGTAGCTAGAAGACTATAAATGGTATCTAGTTAAGAATCTCCGAAATTCGGCAGAGCTGTTAAGAGAGTTTGACGTCTAGAACCCGAAGAAGCTGAGACCTAAATAGCTCCGAAGTTAATAGTTCTAGAAGAAATAGAAGAAGAAGAGAGGCCGCGTCCGCTCTATTAGTGCGAAAACCGATAGAAAAGATCGCAACGGTACACTTTAGTCTCCAATTACACTGTTACTGCCCGCCGGCTTTGTAGGTAGGATAATAACGATAAAGTCGGAGACTGCGCTACCGCTTCGGCGCGACGCTCGCTGACGCCGCCTAGGAAAGAGAAAGGCTCGCGGCCGATCGATTTTATAGACGGAGTCGGCGACGCCGGCTTTACGATTGTTACGGTCAACAGCTGGAAGAACAAGGACAACAGTACCAAAGTCCCACTAAGCACTACTATAGTTTACAGGCTATATCTTAACAACCAAAGGTCCAACCAAGACAATTCTTGCCGCGTTAGAAGCGCTACAATCGATTCCACAAGGACAAACAATCAGGTTAATAAAGCTACTAGAACTACAGCTAGCAGACAGTGGAAAACCCCTAACAGTCCTAAGGTCCTATCTAGCTCTACTACCCTTAACAGCCTACAACTTAACACTTACTAGTCTAACCAAGAAGCTTCTAGGCGCACTGGAAGCGACTCGACCCGCTCTTTAGAATGTTCTGTTTCAGTTCTGGAATCCTTAGGAAAAGAAGATTTTAGAACTAACTTAGTTAACAGAATAAAGGAGAGAAGTTTGTTAAGAAACTTCTTAGGAAATCCAGCAGCAAAGGGGCAAACAACTAGCTAGGGCAGAGGGACATAAGAAGCAGCTGCCGCCCCCTTATCTTTCTGTTTTCCTTCTTTATAGCTTGTCTTATACAACTAACTTAGAACAACCTTCTAACTCCCAATATATAACTACTCTTTAGACTTTAGTTCTTTAGCTCCTCCTCTTAACTTCAGTTCTTACAACAGCCTACACATACCTTAGCCTCTTCTCTAACATTACAAGCTACTAACCAACCTAAGACTATTAATCAATATAGTCTTCTATACACTACCTTAAGAGATTCCCTTTAAGGAATACTCTAAACTGGATCTTTCTGTATAAGGCACTTCTAATTTGATAAACAGTAACCCTACCCTTGCCCTACGAGTCCTCTTTACAGCAGCAAACATTGTTCGTACAGGAACAGAGCAAATAAAAGACCTTAGCAACTACATTAATAGTCTAGAGGCAATGCTGTCTAAAGGCAAGGAACAGCTGCAAGAGATAGAACAAAAGATAGCTACTCTTACACTGAAGAAGGCACAAACACAAGGACAACTACAAGAGGCCCTAAACCTAAGGACACCTACTACTACCAGAGAATCTACTAGCAAGAAAGTGGCTAATCTAGAAACATTCTATAGGGACAAAGAAAAGTTTAATAAATTTCGCCTACGACTATCTATCAAACTCTTAGCCAATACAGACTATTTCCCCAATAAGAATCAGAAGGTCTCCTATGCATTCTCCCTCCTAGCAGGCAAGGCACTCTAGCAAGTCTTACACTAGTTTAACCTACAGACACTCCAAGTCAATTGTCCAGACATTAAGGCCTTACTTACCTCTCTTTACTTAGCCTTTGGAAACGTATATCGCAAGTCTACGGCTTAACAATTTATTAGAACACTTAAGCAGACTAACAAGCCTTTTGCAGACTACTACGTACAGTTCTTACAAGAGATTGGACACTGTAAATACGATATAGAAGCTCAGAAGTCAGCTCTAGTTGCTGGGTTAAGCACAGAACTCCCTACGAAACTTAAGGATTAGGAACATAAAGCCCTATCCTTCTAGTAACTTGTTACTCTCTACCAACGCCTTAATAGCCGTAGGAATTTGTTTGTAGACATTAGTAAGGCCAGGAGCAACAACTGCAGCAGTCTACGCCCTGTTTCGACTCCTACAAACGTTAACCCAAATGTAGGAACTTATAGGCCAACCTTACGCCTTCCCCCTCTACTAGTTGTTACCTAAGGAGAGCCTATAGACTTAAGCTTAGCTAAGCTCTAAGACGGCCGCCTTACGCGGGACGAGAAGGAACGACGCCGCTGCCTACGCCTCTGCATATACTGTAGTAAACCAAACTACATTGCTGTTAACTGTCCAACACTAGCTACAAGACGTACTAAGATAGGCACATCTCTTAGTTTCTCTGCAGCAGCTCTTACGCTATAAGAAAACAACAAGGACTAGGGAAACGCCTAAGCCTGTTAACAAGACGCCTAACAGGCAGGCACTTAGATCGACATTATGCAATCTCTTCTTCTGCTGTACAATTCTATACTAAGACAGAGGATAAACTTACTTGTCCCCCCTTAGTTGTTATAGCAGAAATCTATACAAAGAAGAATACAGCACACTTAGTACTTACAATAGTCGACTGCGGCGCGACTGGTAAAAGCTTTATTAACCCTTAACTTGCTAACTCTTTAGGAATTACTACTTAGAACTTAAAGCACCCTAGACCCTTAAGAATGTTTGACGGCAGTAAGGCCTCCTTAGGAGGCGTAACTCAGATCGCCTATATTAAGCTTAACCTTAGGAACCACTAGAAACACCTCTCTTGCTTTGTTACCCCTCTGCTAAACCAGAAGCTTATCCTTAGACTGCCTTAGTTAAAGCTCTACAACCTACAGATTAACTAGAACACTGGAACCCTTTGCCTAAACTTATAACACTGCTAAACCTATTGCTACCCTTCTATTTAGCCTACTCCTATATATAGCAATTACGATTTAATCTTCTAAGTATCTGCAGCTGCTTTCTATACAGCTACAAAGGAGAAAGGAGCTTAAATCTTTGCTGCGTTAATAGAAGACATTAAGAAGGCTCTTGCTAAGTATAATAACAGGAGAGAAGCTACTAACCTAGAGACAAAAGTACTAGAAGAATACTACGACTTCCTTAGTGTCTAGTTAGTTAAAGAAGCTAACAAGCTGCCTCCTTACCGCCCCTACGACTACAAGATTAAGCTAGAAGAGGGCAAGACACCCCCCTTTGGCCCCCTTTACTAGATGTCTCGCGAAGAACTCTAAGTCCTGCAAAAGTTCCTATAGCAGAACCTTTAGAAAGGCTTTATTAGATCTAGTCGCTCTCCTGCAGCCAGCCCTGTTATGTTTGTTAAGAAACCTGGTAGAGGGCTACGCTTCTGCGTCGACTACCGCAACCTCAATGCCATTTCTAAGAAGAATCGCTACCTAATCCCTCTAATATAGGAAACTCTAGAACGCCTTTCAAAGGCAAAATAGTTTACTAAGCTTGACGAAATTGCAGCATTTAACAAGATTCGAATAGCAGAAGGACAAGAATAGATAACTGCATTTAGGACTCGATACGGCTTGTTTGAATCCTTGGTTATGCCCTTTGGCATATGCAATGCACCTAGCACCTTCCAGGAATACATAAATAACACCCTAAGAGAATACTTAGATTAGTTTGTTACGGCTTATATTGACGACATCTTAGTGTATAGTAAGACACTGAAAGAACACTAGGGACACGTCCGCAAGGTACTGGTCAAACTGGAAGAAGCAGGCTTACATCTAGACATTAACAAGTGCGAATTCTACAAACAAGAAGTCCCCTTCCTTAGACTTATTATTTTAGACAAAGGCATATGTATAGACCCAGCAAAGATCTAAGCAATTCTTAACTAGAAGGTTCCAAAGATAGTTAAGGAAGTACAAGGCTTCCTTAGGTTTGCTAATTCCTATCGCCGCTTTATTTAAGGCTTTAGCTTAATTGTAAAGCCTCTAACAGCTCTAACAAGGAAAGAAGCTAAGTTTGAATAGACTAAAGCATGCCAACAAGCCTTCGACCTCCTACGACACAGGTTTACTAAGGATCCTATCCTTTAACACTTCGACTTTAATTTGGAAACCCGTATAGAAACAGACGCCTCTAATAGAGCTATTAGAGCTGTCCTTCTTTAGAGAAAAGCACCTAACCAACTATAGCTTCCAGTAGCCTACCTCTTAAAGAAGATGATTCCAGCTAAATGCAATTACGAAATTTACGACAAGGAACTCCTGGCTATTGTAAAGGCCTTTAAAGAATGGCGTCCAGAACTGGAAGGTGCAGCCTTTTTAACTTAAGTCAGCTCTAATTACAAGAACTTGGTCTACTTTATAAAGAACAAGATCCTTAACAGACGACAAGCCAGATAGAGTGAATTCCTTTCTAGGTTCAACTTTGTTATTCAATATGCACCAGGATCCCTTAATTTAAGAGCTGACGCCCTTACTAGGATACCTAGAATCCATCTAGTGGACAGAGGAGAAGGTCAAGCAATTTGTAATCAAACTATCCTAAAGGCCTACAACCTAAGTAAAGACTTAAAGACCTACTTACAGGAAGGCAACTAATCAATTGCTGCCTCTTTTGCCCTGTGTCTTGCGCCTGCTTTCCTAGAAGATAACGATTTAGAAAGCATAACAGACAACACTAAAAACTCTAAGACTAAAGGCTCTGTTACCTCTAACACTAACTTAGAAGATAAAGAAGTAGCTAAAGAAGCAAACCACCCTAGAGGACTGCTCCCAATAGTTAGAGAGGCTTACGAATCAGACTAGCAAGCTCAAGAGTTAATCCAAGCCCTTAAGATAGGCCAACGCACCTTCCCTGGCTTTTCCCTTTTAGAATGTAAACTTAGGGATAGACTAGTCTACTTTTGCTCTCGCCTTTTTATTCCTAAAGGGGCAGACAACTTAATACGACCCTATATCCTTAGTACAGTTTACAACTTAGTAGCAGGAGGCTACCTAGGACGCTCAAAGCTTTACAAGCTTACCTTACGCTACTACTGGTAGCCATTAATGTAGAAGCATGTACGCAGGTATAGAAACAACTGTCCTATCTATAAAGCAGCCAAACATAATCGTCAACCTCTATAGGGCTTACTGAAACCTCTGCCGGCTCCTAAACACCCTTAGAAACACATTACGATAGACTTGATTACCTGTCTCCCTTAAGGAACTACTTAGGCAGGTGTCAAGGCAAAGAATGTCTTTGTAGTTGTAGATCGACACTCTAAGGACCGCTTTATAGTACCCTGCTAGAGCATAACTTCCAAGGAAACCGCCAGGCTCTTTTACGAATACGTCTAGCGCTACGTAAACCTCCCTAACAGCATTACATCTAACAGAGGCTCTTAGTTTATTGCTAAGTTCTGGAAACGCCTATGCAAGCTTCTAAACATTAACTACTACATTTCGACCTCCTACTACCTAGAAACAGATAGACAGACAGAGATTGCTAATGCCCTGTTTGAACAAACGCTGCGTTGCTTTATTGACTACTACTAAAAGGATTAGCTAAAACATATTCCTATAGTAGAATTCTTAGCTCGCAACTAGGAATTAGAGACAACTGGACATTCCCCCTTCTACACTACCAGAGGCTACTACCCTAGAACAGGAATGGAACCTTAAGATCCACTACTACGACCTAACAACCTAGACGAAGTTAACGCAGACGACTGGGCAATATACCTTTCCTAGATCCACTAAGAAGTCCAAGAAGAGATAACTTACGCTTAGGCTGTCTACAAAGATTAAGCTAACTGAAAAAGACAGCTAGCTCCTAACTATTAAGTAGGAGACAGAGTGTACCTGGACTCTAAGAACATTGTTACAGGAAGACCTTCTTACAAACTCGACTAGAAAAAACCGGGCCCCTTTACTATTACAGAGAAGATCAGCTCGTACGCATACCGTCTCCAACTGCCTAAAGAATAGGAAATCCACAACGTCTTTTATCCTATTAGGCTAAGGCCTAAAGAAGAAGATCCCTTCCTAATTTGAGTATAAGATTAGGAACGAACTTACATCCTCCCTGCAGCAGATAATAATAAAGATAAGGAAGAAGAGTACTACGTACGCAACATTGCAGACTGTCAAGTTATAGATAGATAAACCAAGTACAAGGTCCAATAGCAAAGCTATAAAGACTAGGACACTACTTAGGAACCCCTTAGGAACATTATCTTTAACAAGGATAAGATTGAAGCCTTCTACCAACAGGACCTCTTAGACTCTTAAGAACATTACCTTAAAAACAGGTACAGCAAAGAGGAACTGGATGCTGCATACTAATAGAATATTAACCGTAACATCAGACCTGCTCCTAGGAGTAAACAGGCTTACCCTCGGTATCTGGAACCACTTAGGCTTTGTAGGAACTTAGCTATATTAAGGGGGGCTACTGTTACGGTTAACAGCTGGAAGAACAAGGACAACAGTACCAAAGTCCTACCAAGTACCACTATAGTTCACAGGCTATATCTTAACAACCAAAGGTCTAACTAAGACCATTCTTACTGCGTTGGAAGCGCTACAATCAGTTCTACAAGGATGAACAATTAGGTTAAGAAAGCCACTAGAACTACAGCCAGCAGACAGTAGAAAACCTCTAACAGTCCCAGGGTCCTATCCAGCTCTACTACCCTTAACAGCCTACAACTCAACACTTACTGGTCCAACTAAGAAGCTTCTAGGCGCACTGAAAGCGACTCGACCCGCTCTTTAGAATGATTTGTTTCAGTTCTGGAACCTTTAGGAAAAGAAGGTTTTAGAAGTAACTCGGTTAACAGAACAAAGGAGAGAAGTTTGTTAGGAAACTTCTTAGGAAATCTAGCAGCAAAGGGGCAAACAACTAGCCAGGGCAGAGGGACATAAGAAGCAGCTGCCGTCCCCTTATCTTTCTGTTTTCCTTCTTTATAGCTTGTCTTATACAACTAACTTAGAACAACCTTCTAACTCCCAATATATAACTACTCTTTAGACTTCAGTTCTTTAGCTCCTCCTCTTAACTTTAGTTCTTACAACAACCTACACACACCTTAGTCTTTTCTCTGACAACTAGGTATTCTATCCTCCTCCGCCTCTTCTGGCTCTTAAGGATTTCTTCTACCTTATACTCCTCCTAGTCCTTAGTTACAATTGCTAGGGGCCGTGCGTCGTCCGTCGTCTAGTGCAGTAGGGGGTCCGTATGCGCTAGCTGTACGAGGTCTATATAGAAAACTGGGTAGATCCATAGGGGAGTGTTAAGTCGTATAGCGTATATCCTTACTAGCCGGACTACTGTAAACTTCCAGTTCTTCCAGTCTAGTTTCTTGCTTAGCTAGTCTATACGGATGTTGCGCTAGTTTAGCTATACTTCGTCCCCTGCCTTGTACCTTAGTGCAGCCTGTCGTCCCTTGTTGGCCTGCTCTTCTGCACTCTGCTAGGCTATAGCAAGGCTCGCTTTTGCCTATTAGTAGGCGTTCGTAATCGTCTGTACGATAGCTTCCCCTTACTAAATTAGGGAGCGTACAGGGCATAAGGTAGCGCTGCTTAGAGTCGGTAGGAGCAGGGAGTAGTCGTACCTATAGGCTATAAATAAGGGGGACAGTCCTATAGTGTTAGCTATACGGCTGTTAATAGCTAGCTCTGCTATAGGGAGGAGGCGGTTCCAATTTATCTAGTCGTAGTTAACGTATGCTTAGAGGTACGCTTCTAATGTCGAATTGAGCCTTTCTGTCGCGCCGTCTGTCTGCAGGTGCTATATAGTAGATAGGCAGCTTTCTACGTTTAACAATTGGCAGATCCTAGCCTAGAGTTGGCTCGTAAACTGTATACCCTAGTTAGTGTTGTAGTAGCAGAAAGGGGTGGGACTAAGTAATAGGGTAGACCCTTGGAATTTCGGCTCGGCTCTTCCGGACCGAGCCGGGCCTTGGCACACCCACCCCTAAAGCCCTTACCCACCGCTACACAGATTCCTTTCCTTCCTTAGTTCGAGATATAGTTATTAAAACAGCCGTATTAAATTATATCTACGTGCTCGGATTATTATATCTTAAACTTACTTAACTATACCAACTCTGCGCTGCGCGAAAAGGCCTGTTAAACTATCCGGACACCCGAATAACGCACGCGCACACTACTTCAAACCAAACACTAGCACTGTAAGACAGCTATAGAAGGCTTCTTAACGGTAGAGGGCGGCGTTACAGGCCGCAGTAGAGAGAGAAAGAGTAACAGAGCGAGGGATAGGCGTACTAGCATCCTCGAGGAGAGGGCGGCTACCGAAGGCCTTATAGAAGAAGAGACAGAAGAAGCGAAAGAGGGCATAGCCAGCTCTAAGGAGATATATGCCTGCACACTAGATAAACTCGAGGAACATCTAACAGAACATAGAGCTAGAAGGATGTATAACACTATTAATACGGGGTAGGTTGGCCCGTGTTATTACTATGCCTTGCCAAGGTTTATATATCTGGTACACATTGGTCAAGTCACTTCCGAGTTACTTGACCAGTCCCTTTTGGCTTAAGTGTACCGCGTTACATTACTTAACTCGGAAGTGACTGCTGAAAGTGTACGATAAAAGGCCCGGGTTCAATTCCTAGGGGGCGCATCTTTTAACGGGAGAGTAGAAGCAGCGTTAACGTATGTCCGTTTGTCTACCACTCCGTACAGAATAAGGCAGACCCGGTAAAGGTCCAGCTGGCTGTATGCAGACCTGCCGGGGGGGAGTTAATTGCGTATGCTGCATAGGGGGGCTGTGCAATAGCATACGTAGCCTGTAAGTAAGCGCAGCTTACGAGGTCGTAAGCCTGTAGCGCAGGGGGTAGTAATACAGGGTGGGTTGGCCCGTGTCATTACTATGCCTTGCTAAGGTTTATATATCTGGTACACATTGGTTAAGTCACTTCCGAGTTACTTGACCAGTCCCTTTTAGCTTAAGTGTACCGCGTTACATCAACTATTACCTTTATCGAGAAGGAGTTTTACAGGCAAATAGAAGAAAACAGGCAGCTAAGAGAGGAGATAGAATCGGTAATAGCCGAGAAAGAATCGGCAGAGACTATTATCGATGTGTTAGAGAACTAAGCAGCGAATCGACTAGTGCAAGTAAAGGTACTAAAGGCTTAGTTAACTAACAAGGAGGCAGCGAGGTCGTTGGCGCCGCCGCTACATCAAGAAGAACAAGCGGAGACCGCCTTACTGGCGGCCTACAGTTAAGGTAGCACCTCGATAACGTCACTACCTAACCTACCGGCGTTTAGGGGCAGAGACCCTAAAGACTAGGAGGCCTTTCAAAAACAAGATAAAGAATAAGATAAACTGCGATTATGCCGGAAACAGTAAAGAAGACAGACTAGCCTACCTGGAATCGCGATTAGAAGGTAAAGCTTTTTCGTTAGTAGCGGACCTGGAAGAGGTTACAGCCGACGAAGCGATCAAAGCTCTAGACTAGCGCTTTAGGGCCCCTTCCGAAAGAAGACGGCCTGTAAGCAACTGGATAAGATTAACTAGAACCGGCTAACGTTTAAGGAGTTCTACGGACTGTTTAGAAAATACGCTATTAGAGCCAAAGTGTTAGAAGATAAACAGTTACACTTACTAAGGCAGAAGCTGAACCCTGAACTGGCTGCAGCTATAGCTTCGGTAGAAGAGGAAAACCTCGAGAGCTTCGTGTACTAAGCTAGAGTCACTGCTAGAAACCTGAGCGCTTACGCGAAATCGGCATTGCGCGAACTAATTTCGAAGCAGTCGGCGCCGACAATACGACCCTCTGCACCCTTCAAACGAGGCCCCTAGCAACTACCTTATTTGCTGCGCTCGTCGTTCGTCCCTACTTGCTACGTATACGGAGAGCCTGGCTATATCGCTACTAGATACTAAGCGACGAATTAGCAGAAGTAGGAATATCGCGCCGCTAAGCCACCGCTACCGAGGAAGACTATCTAAGCTATAGAGCCGGCACCGAACAACACCGACAGCGTAGACAGTAGAGTGCTATTAAGAATCTTAGGAAAAGACCAGCTGGACGGATAGGCCCCCTATCTAGCAACGACAATAGGGCACTGACGCGATCCTTATCACTAGAAGAAGGGAGTATTAACAGTTGTAACAACCCGCTCTCGGCGGCAGTAGAAGTGAATACAGAAACTGCTATTATCCTTCCGATTACTGTCTACCCCCTTAATAGCTCGTACAGCCCCCTTTAGTTAAGAGCCTTTATCGACACAGGAGCGCTTATCGGAGCATCGATTCACTATCGATTGGTTCAGAAACTGATAAAAGGATACAGTTATCCTGTAGAGCTAGCGTCGCCGACGCGAATTTCGGCATACAACGGACAAGACACTAAGAGTGTTACATATTATATGCTATTAAGGACCACTCTGGCGGGCCGCACTACAGAAGCGACGTTCCGAATTATAGATATCGGACGATTTGACATTATTATAGGGCAGAAATAGGTAAAGAACTAGAAAGCGGTTATTAATGTAGGTAAAGGCACACTCGGATTCAAAACCCAGCAGAGCGCAGCCGCCGCCGTCGAATCGGTAGCAGCCACCGCTGCAAAATCGAACGTTACGGCTATTAACGCGGTTCCGACCAACCGTTCCTGTTAGGGGGCGCCGCCCAGCCCAGGTCCTGGACCTAAGCCAGCCGTCGCCCTAAGGACTGCGACTTAGCGGCGCTAGCACGACCCTACCCTCTGTACGGAATCACTAATACGACCCTACTCCTATACAGAGGGAGAATCCTATAGCCCTACATAGAGGGGAATTGCTGCCCCTCTAAACGGAGGGAAAACTCTGCACTACTGTATAGAGGGAGAACTCCCGATCCTCTGTATAGAGTGTAAACCTTGCACCCCTGCACAGAGGGAAATTGCTAGCTTGGCTTTATAGGTACAAATTGTACAGCAGTAGACGACGAAGGAACTGCCTATTAGTTCCTTTATATAGATACCTAACCTTAAGTTTCTAAACTAAGATTCTTAAGCCCTTATATTAGGAACTAATCTTACTATTAGTAACTGCAGTAATATAACGAAGATAGACAGCGACATCTCTAAAGAACCTACGGCTATACAGGGACAGATGCACTGCGCGTACGAGGAGCTGTTAGCATACAAGGCCTAGCTTAAACAGCAAGTAAGCTACTAGGCTGCGATAATTTCCCAATAGGAACAGGAGCTACGATAGCTTAGGGCGTCCGATTGCGATCCGGCCCCTACGACGACGACGACGACGAATACGATAGCCTCTACCCCGGCCTCTAGGAGCAAACTCCCCGACATTACTACCTATAGAAGTAAGGCTCCGGCCGAGTACCCCTCCTAGGCTGCCTAGATGCGCTCTAAGCTTCTAGTCGACTTAGGAGCATACCCGACTAAGCTGGACAAGGTAGTGTACCTCTTTAGGAGGTTAAAGGGCAAGGCAGTAGCACAGATTCTGCTGTACTACGAGACGGCCGTTGCCAACCTAGCAATAGCTACAAGAACAATGCTCTAGGCAGCTCTTAATAAGAGCTACAAGGACCTAGACTGCGAGAGCCGAGCACTCCTACAGGTCAATACGATAAAGCAAGGACATAAGACTGTACGAGAGTTCCTTACAGAATTCGACTAGACTCTAGCAGAAGCAGGAGGACTCTAATAGGAGGATAGGATAAAAATTACCTCCTTAGAGGTAGGCTTCTCTAAGGAGATTATAATAGGACTAGTAGGCGTAATGCAACTAGCTACGTACAAGGAATTCTGTAATCTCCTTAGGATAGTCGACGACTAGCAGCGCAGGCTCGGACAGATAAGCTGCGCTTACGAGATGCAACAACCCCTCTAGCGGCAAACGGACGATATAGACTAGGAACTAACGACAACGAGGGTAGCGGCAGCCGTTACCGTACGGCCAAGGGCCGCTGCTAAAAGGGCACAGTAGGTAGATATAGCTACCCTAGACAAGAGAAGGGCAGAAGGGAGCTGCTACTAGTATAGCAAGATAGGCTACACTGTACGGAATTGCGGGCTTTTACTAGCAGAGAGACCTAGGGGACGGCCGACCACTGCAAGGGTAGCAACTGCAGCGCCCTAACAAGAGAATTAGGAGTCCTACTCGGACGACAATAAGTCGGGAAAAGAGTAGCCTCTAAGCGAAGGCTCTGCTAGAGGCGTATACGAGATAGATTGCTAAATCAAAGCACTACTTAGCTATCTTCTAAGAACAACTACATAACGACTATGCCGTTTATCGTACGGCCTATGCTAAACAGGTCCGCAACAGCGCAGACATTAATTAACACAGGATGTTTAGTATACGGAGTAATTAGCGAAGACTTCGTACAGAGACACTTTATAGAGACGACCCCTACTGTACCTGTACGCATATTGGGCATTACCGGGCGAGGACCGGACATTACCTATATAGTAAAAGTAACGATAGAGATACAGGGACACTATAAGCAGGACTTATACCTCTATATCGTATAGGACAAGTTAGGGTATAACCTAATACTAGGGAAGCTATAGATAGAGCGCTAGTAGGGCAAGCTAGACGTTGGACGAGGACGGCTGTACCTAGCAGCGACAAAGCAGAGGCTCCGCAGAGTGGCAATACCAAGGCTAAAATCAACACTGCGACTGCAGACATTAAGAAGGCATTGGCGCCTCCTACGCTTTAGGGTCTCCGCCACCGAAAGCAGGTAGGTCCGGCAGTGGCGTTATCGTAGTGCTACCTTAACTATAGGCCGCCGGTAAGGCGGTCTCCGCGTAGGTTTCTCGCCGCGGTGGCGGCGACGACTTCGCTACTTCCATATTAGCCAGTTGATCCTTTAGCGCCTTCAGCTGCGCTAGTCGATTCGCCGCCTAGTTTTCTAACACGTCGATAATAGTCTCTGCCGATTCCTTTTCGGACCTTACCGCTTTAGTTTCTTCTCTCAGTTGTCTGTTCTCTTCCAGCGTTCTGTAAAACAGCATTTCGATAAGGTCTATGCCGTTGTAGACCTTCCCTATTCTATTCTCGTTTACATAGTCTTCCAGTTCCTTAAGCGTACAGTCGTGGATCTTCTTGTATTCGCTTATTCGTTCCTTAATCTCTGCGGTCTCTTCCGCCGTAAAACCGTTAATAATAATCTTATTATTAATAACACTGGAGCGCCTACTCGCTCTGTTAGTCTTTCTCTTTCCGCAGCGGCCTGTTACGCCGCTCTCTACTGCTAAGAAGCCTTCTATCTTCTTACAGTGCCTTAGGGGTTGTTGTTTTGGTGTGTGTGTGCGCGTACGTTATTCGAGCGTCCGGATGGTTTGACGGGCCCTTTCGCGCAGCGCGGGGTTTGGTATAGTAAGTGAGTTCGAGATATAATAATCCGGGCGCGCAGATATAATTCAATACGGCCTTTTTGATAACTATATCTCGAACTAAGGAGGGAAAGGAATCTATATAGTAGTGGACGAGACCTTTGGGGGGGTGGCGTGCCAAGGCCCGGCTCGGTCCGGAAGGGCCGAGCCGAAATTCCAAGGGTCTACCCCATTATCCAGTCCCACCCCTTTCTGCCGCTGTAACAACTATAGAGGCATTAACGCGATTACTAAGAAGGACCGGTACCCCCTACTTCTAATTAGGAAGACTCTTAGACGGACTAGTAAGGCAAAGTAGTTTACTAAGCTTAATATAGTCTTAGCTTTCTACAAGATACGGATTAAGGAAGGCTGTAAATAGATAACCGCCTTCTGTACGAGATATAGTCTTTTCGAGTAGCTTGTTACC
Organism: Pseudocercospora ulei; assembly: GCA_016165855.1. Taxonomy (NCBI): domain Eukaryota; kingdom Fungi; phylum Ascomycota; class Dothideomycetes; order Mycosphaerellales; family Mycosphaerellaceae; genus Pseudocercospora; species Pseudocercospora ulei. The sequence continues at coordinate 1,886,333 of JACWNB010000003.1, forward strand.
CCCTTCGGCCTTGCCAACGTACCGGCAACCTTCTAGAGGTACATTAACAGGTCCCTGCAAGGGTTACTAGACGACATCTGCTCGGCGTACCTCGACGACACCCTAGTTTTTACGGACGGCACCTATACAGATTACGTACAGGACGTTAAGAAGGTACTAGATCGACTGCAATAGGCTAGATTGTACCTTAACATCGACAAATGTAAATTTAGTATACAGTATACGAAATACCTAGGGTTTATTATTAAGGTAGGGAAAGGCATTAGTATAGATAGGAAGAAGATTAATGCTATTAAGCAATAGAAGCCGCCTATAAATGTTAAGGGCATAATGGAATTTCTTGGGTTTGCCAACTTCTACTACTAGTTTATACAGAACTACTCAGAGATCGTACGCTCCCTAGTCGAGCTAACACATAAGGACAAGCAGTTCAAGTAGACGGATAAGTGTAATAGAAGCTTTAACAGGCTAAAGGAGCTCTTTATAACAGGACTAACGCTTGCCGCCTTCGACCTAGAACATACGACGATACTAGAAACCGACTCCTTAGGGTACTGTATAGGAGGCATCTTGTTACAGGTAGGCTTAGACAGACTTCTGCACCTATACGCGTACTTCTCTAAGAAGAACTCCCTAGCTAAGTGCAACTACCCTATCTACGAGAAGGAATTGCTAGCAGTCGTACAGTACTGCAAAGCGTAGGATAGAGAACTCTGCTCGGTTCCTAAGTTCCTTGCCCTAACTAACTACAAGAATCTAGAGTACTTTACGCAGCCCTAGAAGCTGTCTAAAAGACACGTACAATAGGCAATGTACCTAAGCCGGTTTAATATAAGACTCTAGTATCGCAAGGGTAAGGATAACAGCAGGGCCGATACACTATCTAGACGGGACTAGGATATGCTAACGACGTACGAGGACGACTGGCTAAAGTTACGAACATTCCAGATGTTTAAGGAGGAGCCAGGCGAGGAGACTATCCGCCTAGCAGCAACACACATATAGGAACCCTAAATGCAGGTATAGGAAGAGGCAGTAGAAAAGGACGAGGTATACCGAGGGGCCCGTATAGCGATCTAAGGAGGACAACGGAAGCTCCTAGCAGAGCTTTACCTTAAGGTGTCGACAGCAGAGTGCTTAGTAGATAAGGAGAACAACCTAAAGTTCAGGAATCGGATTTAGGTCCTGGCAGACAAGAACCTCTGTACGAGCTTAATACAACGGGCGCATAATTCTATAGCAACTAGGCACCTAGAGTGTAAGGAGACGTACAGCATTGTCGCTAAGGACTACTACTAGCCGGCGATAGCGAAGGACATTCGCAGGTTCGTACAGAACTACGATATATACAGACGGACAAAGCCCTAGCGTAAACTGAAGTATAGGCTGCTAAAACCTCTACCGATCCTAGACCGGCCCTAGCAAGACCTAACAGTGGACTTTATTACAGACCTCCCTAAGAGCGACGGACGGCAGAACATTATAGTAGTTACAGACAAGCTAACGAAGGAGGTAATATTAGAAGGAATAGACTCTACTACAGCTAAAGACACTGCCTAGGCCTTTATATAGACGACATTTAGCAAGTACAGTTTCCCTAGGTCAATTGTGTCGGACCAGGGGTTACAGTTTACGAGCCAGCTCTCGGCTAGGGTATGTTATTTGCTAAACGTAGAACGTCGTCTGTTAACTATATAGCACCTGCAGACAGACGGTACGACGGAGAGGGTCAATTCGACGTTAGAAGCGTACCTCTAAGCGTACGTCCACTATAATTAGACGAACTGGAACCGCCTTCTCCCTATAGCGGAGCTAGCTATTAATAGCCGTACGGCTAATGCTACCGGATTGTCCCCCTTCTTTATAGCCTATAGATACGACCACTCCCTGCTTCTACCAACCCTAAATAGTAACACCCTGCGCTCTGTACAATCCCTAATTCAACAGGGAGAGGCTATCGTACAGACGATTACGAACACCTATTAATAGGCGAAAGCCAGTCTAGCCTTAGCTTAACAGAATGCAGAAGAGCAGGCCAACAAGGGATGGCAGGCTGCACCAAGATACGTAGCAGGGGATAAGGTCTAGTTAAACCAGTGCAATATCTATACAGACCGGCTAAGCAAGAAGCTAGATTGGAAGAACAGGAAGTTTATAGTAGTCCAACCAGTAGGGACATATACTGTACGACTTAACACTCCCCTAGGGATCTACCTAGTCTTTTATATAGACCTCGTACAGCTAGCAAACATAGACCCCCTACTGCACTAGACGACGGACGACGCGCGCCTACTAGCGATTATTACTAAAGGCTAGGAAGAGTACAAGGTAGAAGGAATCCTTAAGAGTTAAAGGAAGCGGAAGAGGGTAGAGTACCTAGTTAAGTAGAGAGGATAGGCAGAACCTATATAGGAACTGTACGAGGCCCTACAGGACACAACTGCACTAGACAGGTAGGAGGAGAACTATCCCCCTGCCTAGTTACAGTAACACTACGCTGTACGGCGAAAAGGGGCACGATCTACCCTAAGTACAGGGCAGCCGCTAGCAACCTAGGTTGTAAAAGGATTAAGAATTAAGACGTAGGACACTATAGGATCTTACTAACACTACACTATACGACACTGTACAGAAGAAGGGCAGAAGGAAGGGAACGGTTAGGAGAAAGGTAAGATAGGTAGAAATAAGAGGGAGATAAGAGCAGAACTATCCGAAAACTTCTTACACTATCTAGGGGGGGGGGGGGGGGGGTAGCTCACTGGCCACTACCCTATAAGACTAGGACAGCCGACTCCCTATCTAAAATCTTTATTACCTCCTGCCTAGTAGGGCCCCTACCTAGGCTAGCCCTAGGAAGCAGAGGCACTCCCCTACTCCTACGCGCCTCCTCTAGACAGCAGTAGGGGCAGTAGAGGGAGCTATTCTTCTACTTATACGAGGCGCAGACCCTCGCCTAGAAGCTAGGGAGGCGGTATAGGCCGAATAAGCCCTAGGAGGAATTGGGGCAAGGGGCGCAGAGCTGGCCCTAAGTAGCAATAAGGATAGCATTAACGTACGACGCGCAGGCCGTAGCGACCCGCTAAGGTACAACCTAGGCAGGGTTATACTAGAAGGCGTAGAAGGGAAGCTCGGCCGCGTCGTGCTGCTCGTTAGTGTAGCATCTAGGACGTTAGCTTAGACTATATAGAAGACGGGGACCTATACGAACTGGAAGCGAAGCTGCTAGTCGAACTAAGCATTCTACTGCTAAAGGTAGAAATAGGAGGGGACCCTAGCCGGACAGGCGGAAGAAGATCCAGCGACTATAAGAGAGCTACAGCGAGAACGGCCGGACGGGGTAGGTAGCATAACAGTAGTAGCTAGTAGTAGCGAATAGTGGTAGCTGGTAGTAGTAACTAGTAGTAGGGCCTAGGTAGATAGTAGACGTTAGTAGTAGACGGTAGACAGTAAACGTAGATAGTAGACGGTAGACGGTAGACGGTAGACGGTAGTAGACGGTAGACGGCATAGAAGGGGAGAGATAGGCAGGGAATAGAAGAGAAAGAGGGAAGGGAAAGAGAAGGGGGAGGCTTAATATTTAGGAGGTAGCTGCCTGCTATAGGAGGCAATAGCAACTAGAGCAGCTACTACAGCTGTATAGAAAAGGAGCAGGGAGGCAAGCACGACCTAGTAGGCGACGAGCAACGGCTATATAGACAACCAGATAGGGATAGGAAGTCGCGATCTGCCAAAGGAACACTAGGAGCTAAGGGTATACGACAGGCCGCTATACAGAAGAGGCACTATAAGAAGGGAGGGGGGTATTGTTAGGGGGCGCTGCTAAGCCCAGCTCCTAGACCTAAGCCAGCCGTCGCTCTAAGGACTGCGACTTAGCAGCGCCAGCACGGCCCTACCCTCTATACGGAATTACTAATACGACCCTACTCCTATATAGAGGGAGAATCCTATAGCCCTATATAGAGGGGAATTGCCGCCCCTCTAAACAGAGGGAAAACTCTGCACTACTGTATAGAGGGAGAACTCCCGATCCTCTGTACAGAGTGTAAACCTTGTACCCCTACATAGAGGGAAATTGCTAGCTTAGCTTTGTAGGTACAAATTGTACAGCAGCAGACGACAAAGGAACTGCCTATTAGTTCCTTTTTATAGATACCCAACCTTAAGTTTCTAAACCAAGATTCTTGATCTGACTGCGGTAGACGCAAGGTCAATACCCGTCTTTGATAACTATATCCAAGGCTGGAGAGGGAAGAATCTACGTACAAGCGGAGGTAGAGGTATTTGAGTGTGCAGCTGCCAAGCCTGGTCCTGCTAAGCCTGCCACCTTCCAGCACCTTCCAGCCCTCCACATCCACATCCGTATTACTACCGCCCTCCCTAACCAGCGATTGCCCTCAATCGCTATCAATCCATCAATCGCAATCAGCCAATCAGGTCGCACCAATCCAGGTCGCAAATTCAGTCGCAGAGGTCGCATCAAAACAGGTCGCTTTTAAGGTCGCTTTTAAGCTTCAATTTCCGTGCGTTTTGAGTCTCAGTCTCGTGCCTTTTGACGTCGCTTTCTGCCTTAATTGGTGCCTTGCCAAGGCTGCAGAATTCTCAGAGGTCGCGGCTGCAGAGGTTGTCGGGGCTGCGGAGGTCGCGGAGGTCGCAGAGCTCGCAGAGGTTGTCTTGCAAACACGTGTCGCTTCTCGACGGTTGTCGAGCCGTCGCTTCTTAAGCCGTCGCTTCTCGGTAGGCTGCAGAGGTCTCAGAGGTCGCGGAGGTCGCGGAGGTTGTCGAGGTCGCGAGGTCGCAGAGGCTCGCAGAGGTTGCGGCTGCAGCGGTCACAGCTGCAGAGATCGCGAGGTCGTAGAGTCGCGGAGGTCGCAGCCTACGTACGTATGTCGCTTTTCGACAGTCGCTTCTCGAGCCGTCGCTCTGCTTCTCGGACGGTCGCTTCTCGACGGTCGCTCGCTTCTCAGACCGTCGCTCGCTTCTTAGACGGTCGCTCGCTTCTTAAGCCGCCGCTCGCTTCTTAAGCGGTCGCAGAGGCTGCCTTGTAAAAACATGTCGCTTCTCGAGCCGTCGCTTTTCAGAGGTCGCGGAGGTCGCAGAGCTCGCAGAGGTTGTCTCGCAAACACGTGTTGCTTCTTGACGGTCGCTTCTCAGACCGTCGCTCGCTTCTCGACGGTCGCTACGGTCGCTTCTCGACCCGTCGCTTCTCGACCCGTCGCTTCTCGAGCCGTCGCTTTTCGAGCCGTCGCTTTTCAGAGGTCGCAGAGGTCTCGGAGGTCGTCGGGGTCGCAGAGGCCTGCAGAGGTCGTCAGGGCCGCAGAGGTCTGCAGAGGTCGTTGGGGCCGCGGAGGTCGCGGAGGTCGTTAAGGCGCGGAGGTCGCTGAGGCCGTAGAGGTCGCAGAGGTTATCGGGGTCGCGGAGTCGCAGAGGTTGCCTTGCAAACACATGTCGCTTCTCGAGCCTACAGTGCCTTTCTGAACATGCAGTGTCTTTCTAAACATACAGTGCCTGTGTTGTCTGCAGCTGTGCCTCTGTGTTGTCTGCAGCTGCACCTCTGTTGTCTGCAGCAGCTGTGCCTGTCTCTGCCTAGTGCTCTGCCTAGGTGCTCGTACCTGGGTGCTCGTACCTAGGTGCTCTGCCTGCTTGCTCGCGCCTCGTGCTCTGGCTGCTTGTCTGCAGTTGTGCCTCTGTTGTCTGCAGCTGCTGTGCCTTGTCTGCAGCAGCCTTGTGTTGTCTGCAGCTGTCTGTGTTGTCTAGTGCTCGTGCCTAGGTGCTCTGCCTTGTACTCTGCCTTGTGCTCTGCCTTATGCTCTTCTGAACCTAAACAGTGTGTTGCCTGCACCTGTATGTTGTCTGCACCTGTGTTGTCTGCAATTGCCTTGTGCCTGTGCCTAGGTGCTACCTGTGTTGTCTGTAGCTCTGCCTTATGCTCTGTGTCTAGGTGCTCGTGCCTAGGTGCTCGGTGCTCTTGCTCGGTGCTCTGCAGCTGTGCCTTGTCTGCAGCAGCTATGCAGGTGCCTGGGCTCGCTGGTACACTGCTTGTGCTTTGCTGTACGTCTTGATTGCTGAATATGCCGAATGCTGAACGTACGCCTTAATCGCTGGCTGGCCGTACGGCGTGTCTCGATTGTAGACCGTACATCTTGATTGCTGAATGTCCCGATTGCTAAACTGTCTCGAGCTGAATGTCCCGATTGCTAAACTGTCTCGATAGGCCTTGTCCGAATAGAATGGTCTGTTAAAGACCCAAAAAAAACGAATGTCGTTGCCCTAGGTCCTGCTAGGTGCGCCTTTTTCCTCGTTCGCGTCCTCGCTGCTCCTACATCGTCCTTCTCGCTCTCGTCGCTCTCTCGCTCTTCTTTAAAACTTACGATCTGCTCGCAGGGGCACCTCTCTTCCCTAAAACTCTTCTTCTCGATGTCCTCTGTAATGGACCTCTCTCTTCAAAACTCTTCTTCTCGATAGGGGCACTTCTCTTCCCTAAAACTCTTCTTCTCGAAACTCTTCTTCTTAGTCGGGGGAGGGATAGAGTAGTATGCATATATACAATTAAGTAACCGGATATAAATCAACGGCCTCCTTTGTACATATACAGTACACACTCTGGGTTGGTTGCACGTACGTTAATCGAGTACCCGGATGTAATTCAACGGGCTCTTTCGCATAGTGCAGGTTGGGTGTTAGAGTGAGCCTTGGATATAATGATCTGACTGCGGTAGACGCAAGGTCAATACCCGTCTTTGATAACTATATCCAAGGCTAGAGAGGGAAGAATCTACGTACAAGCGGAGGTAGAGGTATTTGAGTGTGCAGCTGCCAAGCCTGGTCCTGCTAAGCCTGCCACCTTCCAGCACCTTCCAGCCCTCCACATCCACATCCGTATCAATTCTTAAGCCCTTACAGTTCCGATCCTCCGGACACTGTCGGAATAATAAGCTTAGAGGCTCTAACGACTCTCGCGAAGTCGCTGGAGAATAAGATCTACGCTACCTCGATAAAAGACATCGAAGATTATTAGAAAATAATAGCGGAAGAAGAAGTAGACCTGTTAGAAGTGTTACTAAAAGAACTCTATAGTTACACTAACGTATTCTTAAAAGCCGACTCTAACCTCCTGCCGCTCTACCGACCGGAATACGACAACAAGATCTAGCTAAAAGAAGGGGCTACGCTGCCAAGAACCGAACCCCTAAGACGACTATCGCCGGCCGAGCTGGACTAAGTAGAGGTGTTTGTTCGAGAAAACCTAGCAAAGAAGTTTATTACGCCAAGCTCTGCAGAGTATACGTTACCAATTCTTTTCGTACAGAAACCCGGAGGTAGTCTCTAACTGTGCGTAGACTACTAAGGCCTTAACAAGGTCACTAAGAGAGATGTGTATCTGCTACCGCTAATCGATAAGACTATACAACGAGTAGCTAAAGCTAAGTAGTTCAGCAAGCTGGATATTCGCTAAGCGTTCTACCGACTAAGGAACGAGGAAGGACAAACGGAAGATCTTACGACATTCGCTACGTGCATAGGCAATTTCAAGTAGTTGGTAATGCCCTTCGGACTTACCAACGCGCCGGCGGTATAGTAGCGTTTTATAAATTACATCTTTATAGACATGCTAGAACGGTTCGTGTCTATCTATTTGAACGACATCTTATCTATACTAATAGAACGAGAGAGCAGCACACGGACCACATCGAGAAAGTGCTAACTAGGCTCCGCGAGGTTGGATTAAACGCGGACACGAAGAAGAGCGAGTTCTATTAGACCAAGGTTAAATATCTTAGCCTTATCGTTAGTAGAGAGGGAACTTAGATAGACTCCTTAAAGGTTACTGCCGTCGCAGAGTAGAAGCAGCCGAAATCCGGAAACACTACCTAAATTAGAGCGTTTCTCGGATTCTGCAGCTACTACCGACAGTTTATTAAGGACTTTAGCAAAATAGCAAGACTACTAAATAAGGCATTAAAGAAGGAGGCCGCCGGCCTATAGAATAAGAAGTGTACGGAGGCTTTCAATCGGCTGAAAGAAGCGGTGGCCTTAGCGCTAGTACTAGCGCACTTTTGGCCAGAAAAGACGATCTACCTAGAGACGGACGCATCCGATACAGTAACCGTAGGGGTCCTTTCTTAGTATAATAACGCCGACGAGACCCTCTATCTAGTAGCTTTCTTTAGCAAGTCTATAAACGAGGCTAAGCGGAACTACGCTATCTACGACAAAGAACTGTTAGCTATTATCTAGGCTTTCGAGGAATAGAAGCCGGAGCTTATAGCCAGAAAGAGCACGGTCCAGGTCCTTACGGACTATTAGTTACTAACCTACTTTATAAAGACGCAGAAGCTATCGCGTCGCTAGGCTCGGTAGGCCGCCTACTTATCCGGATTCGACTTTAAGATTACCTATCGACCTAGAGCTCAAAATAGAAAGGCCGACGCGCTAACAAGAAGAGAGGGGAAGACTAGCTGCGCGAAAGAAGATCCGAACATGTTTCAGAAGGTGTTGACCGAGCGGATAGTAGACGCCGAGGTGTTAAAAGAAGCAGGGATCTGCGTAATAGAGCTGCCAACTAAGGAAGAGCCGCTCTTTAAAAAGGTAGAGCAGCTTAATTAGCAGCAGAAGCTTGGCAAAACAGGCTTAGGAAAGCTAATAGTTCTGGAAGAACTAATTACAGAGGTTATCTAGGATGTTGGCTACGCTAGCTCTAAGAAGACGATAGAAGCGGTAAGGACAATCTACTAGTTTCTGCGAATCTTCGAGCGGATCCACTGGTTTATCGCTAATTGTTACGTATGTCGAGCTACAAACCCTATTACGGCATTCTAGCCAGTCTACTAAAGCTACTTCGAATCCCTGAGAAACTGTAGCAGCACATTACAATAGATTTCGTAACCGGCTAGCCGGACTCCAATAGATACAATGCTACGCTTAACGTAGTAGATCGACTAAGCAAGGAACGCTACTTTATCCCCTACTAAGCGAAGGATAAAGGAACTACTATAGAAGAGACGGCGAGAATGCTGATTTAGAATATATAGAAGCACTATAGTCTGCTAGACACTATTACTACGGATAGGGGTCCTCAATTCACTACGGACGTATAGAAGACTATTAACCAAGTTCTCGGAATTCGCAGAAAGCTTAGCACAGCCGCTTACCCTTAGACCGACAGTTAGTCTAAAGTGGCTAACTGTAAGATAGAGAAATATCTACGAATCTTCTGCAGTCACTATTAAGCAGAGTAGGTTAAGGTGTTGCCAATAGCCGAATTCTGCGCCAACTTAGCGCGATTAGAGGCCACCTCGCTGGCGCTATTCGAGATAATCTATAGTTGTCTTCCGAGAATAAGCTTTTAACCGCTAAATAAACCCAGCTCTTCGGAACCTTCTACCGCTACCTCGTTAAAGAGAGTCGCCGCCGTAGCGGCAGAAGCGCTCAAATCTCAGATAGAAGAGGCGATCCGGGTAGCAAAAGAGGCGATAGAATCGGCCTAGAAGAAGATAGTAACTTAAGCTAATAAAAAGCGGTTACCGATAGAATTCGAAGAAGGCTAAAAGGTATAGCTTAACACACGGAACCTAAGGCTAAAAGGCAACGCCAAGCTTAACCCCCGCTACGTAGGTCCGTTTAAGATAGTGGAAAAGAGGTTGCCAGTAACTTATTAGCTCTAACTACCGAAATTGTTCCGGATCTACGATGTCTTCTATTCGGATCTGCTAAGTTTGGACCCTAAAGACGGCCTTCCAGAACAGGGGTTTGCTAAGCCCCTGCTGATTAAGATAGACAGTAAAGAAGAGGAGTAGGAGGTAGAAGATGTAGTAGATATAAGAAAGATAAGAGGGTCTATCGAGGCAAGGATCTTATAGAAGGGATAGCTAGAAGACTATAAATAGTATCCGGTCGAGAATCTTCGGAATTCGGCGGAGCTGCTAAGAGAGTTTTACGTCCAGAACCTAAGAAAGCCGAAGCCTAAGTGGCTTAGAAAATAATAGTTCCAAAAGAAGAACAAGAAAAACCGCGTCCGCTCTATTAGTACAGAAGCCGATAGAGACGATCGAGGTAGCGCGTTTGCCTAGGGTCTTCAGCTCTACTACTACTGCCGACCGGCCAAGCCGGTCGGATAATAGCTATAAGGCCAAAGACGGCACTACCGCTAGCGCGCTTCGTTGGAGTCTTCGGTCTTCGCCTTTGCGTAGCACTATCCGCCGGCTTAGCCGGAAGGATAATAACGGCGAAGAACGAAGCCGACGCCAACAAGGCAGCTTTGCAGTAGCGCTTAAGGCTTTAGTAAAAAGAAAGAAGAAGAAGAAGAGATAGCGCGCTGCGGACAGATCTATATAGACCTCCGCAGCGGCGCATAGGCCAACTACGCCGCAGCTCAGATAGCTGCCAGCTTAGATCAGATAGCTCCGATCAGATAGACGCTATCCGAACGGCTTTAGATAGCGACGATATAAAAAAAAAAGAAGACGACGAAGGAAGAATGTTTTTAAGATAGAAGAAGCAAAGAAGTAACGTCGATGTTGGGAAGGGTTTTCCGCGGAAAGAACTACGAATAAGATAGAAGAAAAAGACAATATAGCAGAAGCGGAAGAAGAAGAAGGCGAATCAAAAAAAAAAGAAGACAGAGAGCGCAAAGTAAGCGGTCGAGGTCGACCGCTAATAAGGGAGGGGGGTAGTGTTGCAGTGGCAGAAAGGGGTAGGACTAAGTAATAGGGTAGACCCTTAGAATTTCGGCTCGGCCCTTCCGGACCGAGCCGGGCCTTGGCACACCTACCCCTAAAGCCCTTACCTACCGCTACATAGATCCTTTTCCTTGCTTAGTTCGAGATATAGTTATTAAAACAGCTGTATTGAATTATATCTACGTGCTCGGATCAGTTAGATATAATTAACCTAGGGAACCTGTACTTGCTAAACGTTGTCTGTATAAATGCCTAGGCAGTGTCCTTAGCCGTAGTAGAGTCTATTCCCTCTAGTATTACCCCCCTCGTTAGCTTGTCCGTTACTACTATAGTGTTGCGCTGTCCGTCGCTTTTAGGGAGGTCCATAATAAAAGCTACTGTTAGGTCTTGCTAGGGTCGGTCCGGTACTAGTAGGGGTTTCAACAGGCTATGCTTTAGCTCGCGCTAGGGCTTCGTCCGTCTACAGACATCGCAGTTCTGTATAAACCTACGGATGTCCTTCGCTATTGCCGGCTAGTAGTAGTCCCTAGCGACAATGCTGTACGTCTCCTCGCGCCCTAGGTGCCTAGTTGCTATTAAGTCGTACGCCCGTTGTATTAAGCTTGTATAGAGCTTCTCGTCTACAGAGACCTAAATCCGATTCCTAAACTTTAGGTTGTTCTCCTCGTCTACTGTGCACTCTGCTGCTGACACCTTAAGGTAGAGCTCTGCTAGGAGCCTCCGCTGTCCTCCTTAGATCGCTGTACGGGCCCCTTAGTATACGTCGTCCTTTTCTACTAACTCTTCCTACACTTGTAGCTAGGGTTCCTATATATGTATCGCTGTTAGGCGGATAGTCTCCTCGTCTGGTTCTTCCTTAAATATCTGGAATGTTCGTACCTTTAGTCGTTCGTCGTCGTACGTCGCCGGTATGTCCTGGTTTCGTCTAGATAATACATCGGCCCTGCTGTTGTCCTTCCCTTTGCAGTACTAGAGTCTTATATTAAAACGGCTTAGATACATCGCCTATCGTACGTGTCTCTTAGAAAGCTTCTAGGGCTATATAAAGTACTCGAGATTCTTATAGTTAGTTAGGGCAAGCAATTTAGGAACCGAGCGGAGTTCTCTGTCCTATGCCTTATAGCACTGTACGACTGCTAGCAATTCCTTATTATAGATAGGATAGTTGCATTCGGCTAGGGAGTTCTTCTTAGAGAAATACGCGTATAGGTATAGGAGGCCGTCTAGGCCTACCTATAAGAGGATACCTCCTATATAGTACCCTAAGGAGTCGGTTTCCAGTATCGTCGTACGTTCCGGATCGAAGGCGGCAAGCGTTAGTCCTATAGTAAAAAGCTCCTTTAGCTTGTTAAAACTCCTATTGCACTCGTCCGTCTACTGGAACTGCTTATCCTTGTATGTTAGCTTAACTAGGGGGCGTAAGATCTCCGAGTAGTTCTGTATAAACTAGCAGTAGAAGTTGGCAAACCTAAGGAATTCTCGTACGCCCTTAACACTCGTAGGGGGCTTCTATTGCTTAATAGCATTAATCTTCTTCCTGTCTATACTAATGCCTTTCCCTGCCTCGATAATAAACCCTAGGTATTTTATACGCTATACACCGAATTTACATTTGTTAATATTAAGGTACAATCTAGCCTGCTGCAAACGGTCTAGCATCTTCTTAACGTCTTGTACGTAGTCCTCGCAGGTGCCGTCTGTAAATACTAGGATGTCGTTAAGGTATACAGAGCAGATATCGTCTAAAAGTCCTTGCAAAGACCTGTTAATGTACCTCTAGAAGGTTACCGGCGTATTTACAAGACTAAAGGGGGTAACAAGCTACTCGAAAAGTCCGTACCTCGTACGGAATGCGGTTATTAATCCGGGCACGCAGATATGATTTAATACAGCCTTTTTGATAACTATATCTCGAACTGAGGAGGGAAAGGAATCTATATAGTAGTAGGTAAGAGCTTGAGGGGTAGTGTGCCAAGGCCCGGCTCAGTCTAGAAGGGCTAAGCCGAAATTCCAAGGGTCTACCCTATAACTCAGTCCTACTCCTTTCTGCTACTGCAACACCACCCCCCTCCCTTACTAGCGGTCGCCCTTAACTGCTTACTTATCTGTTCCTTTTTTTTGAAGCTATCCCCTTTCTTTATCTTCTTTCCTCTTGCATTATCGCTATCTAACGTCTTTACTCGGCGTCTATCTAATCAGAAGAGCTACCTGATCGGGTCCGGCGGTTATCTGAGCTGCGAAGTGGCCGGTCTGTGCTCCGCTGCAGAGGTCTATATAGATCTATCCGCTGCGCCGTTTCTTCTTCTTTTTTCTTTCTTTACTAAGGACCTTACCTACTGCAGGGCCGGCGGCGCCGACGCCGCTTCAAGGCGTCGGCGAGCTTCCTGCCGAAGCGGCAGTAGGTAGTGGCCGAGTCGAAGACTCTAGTGAAGCGACCGTTACGATCGTCTTTATCGGCTTCCGCACCGATAGAGCGGACGCGGCTTTTCTTCTTCTTTATCGACTTTCGAGCCACTTAGGCCTCGGCTTTCTCAGATTCTGGATATAGAATTCTTTTAGCAGCTCCGCGGAATTCTATAGATTCTCGATCGGATACTATTTATAATCTTCTAGCTACCCCTTCTATGAAATCTTTACTTTGATAGACCCTCTTATCTTTTTTACGTCTGTTACATCTTCCACTTCCCACTCTTCTTCTTTACTGTCTATCTCTACTAGTGGGCGTTTATCGAAGCCTTGTTCTGGCAGTCCGTTCTTAGGGTCTAGGCTCAGCAGATCCGAATAGAAAACATTATAGATCCGGAACGCCTTAGGCAGCTAGAGCCGATAAGTGACCCTCTTTTCTACTATCTTAAACGGACCTACGTAGCAGGGGTTAAGCTTGGCGTTTCCTTTTAGTCTAAGGTTCTTCGTGTTAAGCTATACCTTTTGTCCTTCTTTGAACTCTATTAGTAACCGCTTTCTATTAGCTTAGGTCACTATCTTCTTCTGTACCGACTCTATTGCTTCTTTAGCCACCCTAACGGCTTCTTCTATCTGAGCTTTCAGTGCTTCTGCCGCGGCTGCGGCGACTCTTTTTGACGAAGTGTCGGTAGAGGGTTCCGAAGAGCCAGGGTCGTTTGGCGGATAGAAGCTTAATCTCGGAAGATAACTGTAAGTTATCTCGAACAGCGCCAGTAAGGTAGCTTCTAACCGTGCTGAATTGGCGCAGAATTCGGCTATCGGCAACACCTTAACCTACTCTGCTTAATAATAACTGCAGAAGATTCGTAGATAGTTCTCTATTTCGCGGTTAGCTACTTCTAACTGACTGTCGGTTTAAGGATAAGCGGCCGTGCTAAGCTTTCTACGAATTCCGAGAGCATAGTTAATAGCCTTCTATACGTCGGCGGTAAATTAAGGACCCCTATCCGTAGTAATAGTGTCCGGCAGGCCGTAGTGTTTCTATACGTGCTAAATCAGTATTCTCGCTGTCTCTTCTGTAGTAGTTCCTTTATCCTTAGCTCGGCAGGTGTTAGGGGGCGCCGCCCAGCCCAGGTCCTGGACCTGACCTAAGCCAGCCGTCGCCCTAAGGACTGCGACTTAGCGGCGCCAGTACGACCCTACCCTCTGTACAGAATTACTAACAGGACCCTACTCCTATATAGAGGGAGAACCCTATAGCCCTACGTAGAGAAGAATTACCGCCCCTCTAAACAGAGGGAAAACTCTGCACTACTGTACAGAGGGAGAACTCCCGATCCTCTATACAGAGTGTAGACCTTGCACCTCTATACAGAGGGAAATTGCTAGCTTAGCTTTGTAGATACAAATTGTACAGCGGCAGACGACGAAGGAACTGCCTATTAGTTCCTTTATATAGATACTTAACCTTAAGTTTCTAAACCAAGATTCTTAAGCCCTTATATTAGGGACTAATCTTACTGTCGATAACTGCAGTAATACAATAAAGATAGACGGCGACATCTCTATAGAACCTACGGCTATGCAGGGACAGATGCACTACGCGTACGAGGAGCTGTTAGCACACAAGGCCCAGCTCGAACAACAAGTAAGCTACTAGGCTGCGATAATTTCCCAATAGGAACAGGAGCTACGACAGCTTAGGGCGTCCGATTGCGATCCGACCCCTACGACGACGACGACGACGAATACAGTAGCCTATACCCCGGCCTCTAGGAGCAAACTCCCTGACGTTACTACCTACAATAGTAAGGCTCTAGCCGAGTACCCCTCCTAGGCTGCCCAGATACGCTCTAAGCTTCTAGTCAACTTAGGAGCCTACCTAACCGAGCTAGACAAGGTAGTGTACCTCTTTAGCAGGTTAAAGGGCAGGGCAGCAGCACAGATTCCGCTGTATTACGGGACGGCTATTGCTAACCTAGCAATAGCTACAACGACAATGCTCTAGGCAGCTCTTAACAAGAGCTATAAGGACCTAGGCTGCGAGAGCCGAGCACTCCTACAGGTTAATACAATAAAGCAAGGACGCAAGACTGTACAAGAGTTCCTTGTAGAATTCGACTAGACTCTAGTAGAGGCAGGAGGACTCTAATAGGAGGACAGGATAAAAATTACCTCCTTAGAGGTAGGCCTCTCTAAGGAGATTATAACGGGACTAGTAGGCGTAATGCAACTAGCTACGTACGATAAATTCTGTAATCTCCTTAGGATAGTCGACGACTAGCAGCGCAGGCTCGGACAGATAAGCTGCGCTTACGAGATGCGACAACCCCTCTAGCAGCAGACAGACGCTATAGACTAGGAACTAACGACAACGACGAGAGTAGCGGCAGCCGTTACTGTATAGCCAAGGGCCGCTACTAAAAGGGCACAATAGGTAGACATAGCTACCCTTAACAAGAGACGAGCAGAAGGGAGCTGCTATAGGTATAGCAAGATAGGCTATACTGTACAGAATTGCAGGCTTTTGCTAGCAGAGAGACCTAGGGGACGGCCGACTACTGCAAGGGTAGCAACTGCGGCGCCTTAACAAGAGGATTAGGAGTCCTACTTAGACGACGACGAGTTAGGAAAAGAGTAGCCTCTAAGCAAAGGCTCTACTAGAGGCGTATACGAGATAGATTGCTAAATTAAAGCACTACTTAGCTATCTTTTAAGAGTAACTATATAACGACTACGCCATTTATCGTACGGCCTACGCTAAACAGGTCCGCAACGGCGCGGACATTAATTAACACAGGATGTTTGGTATACAGAGTAATTAGCGAAGACTTCGTACAGAGATACTACATTAAGACGACCCCTACTGTACCTATACACATATTGGGCATTACCGGGCGAGGACTGGACATTACCTATATAGTAGAAGTAATAATAGAGATACAGGGACACTATAAGCAGGACTTATACCTCTACGTTGTACAGGACAAGATAGGGTATAACCTAATACTAGAGAAGCTATAGATAGAACGCTAGCAAGGTAAGCTAGACGTTAGACGAGGACGGCTGTACCTGGCAGCGACGAAGCAGAGGCTCCGAGACTAAGGGAGAGTCCAGCAGGGCAGCAATGCCAAGGCTAAAACCAATACAGCAACGAAGCATAGGCCCTAAGACTAAGGGAGGGCTCTGCAGAGTAGCAATGCTAAGGCCAAAATCAACACTGCGACTGCAGACATTAAGAAGGCATTAGCGCCTAAGAAAGCGACAGACCCCTATACGAAGCTCCTAACAGAATACGCAGAATACCTGGACCTCTTTAAGCCAAAGTCGGCCTCGAAACTGCCGCTACACTAAGGAGAAGGGATTAACTACGATATCTAGCTAGAGCCCTGTCCGGATAGTAGTCTGCCTAAGGTACTGTACAGTCCGCTGTACAGAATGTCCTCTAGAGAACTCCTAGTACTGCGCAAGACACTGGACGACCTGCTTGCTAAAGGTTTTATTTAGGCAAGTACCTCGTCTGCAGGAGCCCTAGTGCTGTTTGTCTATAAGGAGGGGAAGGCCGGCTTGCGTTTCTACGTAGACTACAGAGGCATTAACGCGATTACTAAGAAGGACCGGTACCCCCTACTCCTTATTAAGGAGACTCTCGGATAGATTAGCAAGGCAAAGTAGTTTACTAAGCTTAACGTAGTCTCGGCCTTCTATAAGATACAGATTAAGGAAGGCTGTAAATAGATAACTGCCTTCTGTACGAGATATAGTCTTTTTAAGTAGCTTGTTACCCCCTTTAGCCTTGCTAATGTACTGGCAACCTTCTAAAGGTGCATTAACAAGTCCTTGCAAGGGTTACTAGACGACATCTACTCGGTGTACCTTAACGACATACTGGTTTTTATAGACGGCACCTATGCAGATTACGTACAGGACGTTAAGAAGGTACTAGACCGACTGCAGCAGGCTAGCCTATACCTCGACATCGACAAATGTAAATTCGGTGTCTAGCGTACGAAATACCTAGGGTTTATTATCGAGGCAGGGAAAGGCATTAGCATAGATAGGAAAAAGATTAATGCTATTAAGCAATAGAAGCCGCCTACGAGCGTTAAGGGCGTACAGAAATTTCTTAGGTTTGCCAACTTCTACTACTAGTTTATACAGAACTACTTAGAGATCGTACGCTCCCTAGTCGAACTAATACACAAGGACAAGCAGTTTAAGTAGATTGACGAGTGCAATAGGAGCTTTAACAAGCTAAAGGAGCTCTTTACTATAGGACCAACGCTTGCCGCCTTCGACCTAGAACGTACGACGATACTGGAAACCGACTCCTTAGAGTACTGTATAGGAGGCATCTTGTTATAGGTAGGCTTGGACGGACTTCTGCACCTATACGTATACTTCTTTAAAAAGAACTCCCTAGCTAAGTGCAACTACCCTATCTACGACAAGGAGCTGCTAGCGGTCGTACAGTGTTGCGAAGCGTAGGATAGAGAACTCCGCTTAGTTCCTAAGTTCCTCGCCCTAACTAACTACAAGAACCTGGAGTACTTTAGGCAGCCCCGGAAGCTGTCTAAGAGGCACGTACGATAGGCAATATACCTAAGCCGGTTTAATATCAGACTCTAGTATTGTAAGGGTAAGGACAACAGTAGGGCCGATGCGCTATCTAGATGGGACTAGGACATGCTAACGATGTACAAGGACGACCGGTTAAAGTTACGAACATTCTAGATGTTTAAGGAGGAGCCAGGCGAAGGGACTATCTACCTAGTAGCAGCACATATATAGGAACCCTAACTGCAGGTATAGGAAGAGGCAGTAGAAAAGGACTAGGTATACTAAGGGGCCTATACGGCGATCTAAGGAGGGCAGCGGAAGCTCCTAGCAGAGCTCTATCTTAAGGTATCGGCAGCAGAGTGCTTAGTAGACAAGGAGAACAACCTAAAGTTTAGGAATCGGATTTAGGTCCTGGCAGACGAGAAGCTCTGTACAAGCTTGATATAACAGGCGCATAATTCTATAGCAACCGGGCACCTAGGACGTAAGAAGACGTATAGCATTGTCGCTAGGGACTACTACTAGCCGGCAATAGCGAAGGACATTCGTAGGTTCGTACAGAACTGCGATGTATATAGGAGGACAAAGCTCTAGCGTAAACTAAAGTATAGGCTGCTAAAACCCCTACCGATACCAGACCAGCCCTAGCAAGACCTAACAGTAGACTTTATTACAGATCTCCCTAAGAGCGACGGACAGCGGAACATTATAGTAGTTATAGACAAGCTAACGAAGGGGGTAATACGAGAGGGAATAGACTCTATTACGGCTAAGAACACTGCCTAGGCCTTTATACAGACGACGTTTAGCAAGCACAGTTTCCCTCGGTCAATTGTGTCGGACTAGGGTACGCAGTTTACGAGCTAGCTCTAGGTAAGAGTCTGCTAGTTGCTAAATATAGAACGCCGCCTGTTAACCGCATAGCACCTGTAGACGGACAGCGCGACAGAGAGGGTTAATTCGACGTTAGAAGCATACCTCCGAGCGTACGTCGACTATAACTAGACGAACTGGAACCGCCTTCTCCCTATAGTGGAGCTAGCTATTAACAGCCGTACGGCTAATGCTACAGGATTGTCCCCCTTCTTTATAGCCTATAGATATAACTACTCCCTGCTCCTGTCGACCCTAAGTAGTAACACTCCGCGCCCTATACGATCCCCAATTTAGCAGAGAGAGGCCATCGTACAGACGATTACGAACGCCTAAGGCGAAGGCGAGTCTAGCTATAGCTTAACAGAATACGGAAGAGCAGGCCAACAAGGGACAGCAGGCGGCACTAAGGTTCAAGGCAGGGGATAAGGTCTGGCTAAACTAGTGCAATATCTGTATAGACCGGCTAAGCAAGAAGCTGGATTAGAAGAACAGGAAGTTTACAGTAGTCCGACCAGTAGGGACATACGCTGTACGACTTAACACTCCCCTAGGGATCTACCTAGTCTTCTACGTAGACCTCGTACAGCTAGCGAACACAGACCCCCTGCTGCACTAGACGACAGATAACGCGCGCCTACTAGCGATTATAACTAAGGGCAAGGAAGAGTACGAGGTAGAAGGAATCCTTAAGAGCCGAAAGAAGAAGAAGAGGTTAGAGTACCTAGTAAAATAGAGAGGATAGGCAGAGCCTATATAGGAACTATACGAAGCCCTACAGGACATAACTGCGCTAGACAGGTAGGAGGAGAACCATCCCCCTGCCTAGTTACAGTAACACTGCGCTGTACAGCGAAAAGGGGGCACGATCTACCCTAAGTATAGGGCAGCCGCTAGCGACTTAGGTTGCCAAGGATCGAGAATCGAGACGTAGGACACTACGGGATCCTACCGATACTACACTGTACTACACTATACAGAAGGGGGCAGGAGGAAGAGGACAGCTAAGAGACAGGTAGGAATAGGAGTAGAAATAGGAAGGGAACGAGAGCAACACCGTCCGAAAGCTTTTATATACTACCTTAAGGTAGCCTACTAGCTACCACCCCTAGGACCAAGACAGCCAACTCTATACCCGAAATCTCAATTGCCTCCCGGCCGGCAGGAGCCCCAGCACTAGGGAGCAAAGGGTAGCTTATTAACAACCTGCTGCTAGTTAATATAGTATATAAGACGTTAGCTTCGACTGTACAGAAGGCGGGGACCTGTACGAACCGGAAGCGAAGCTACTAATTAAGCTAGGCACTCTATTGTTAGGGTAAAAATAGGAGGAGACACTAGCTAGACAGACGGAAGAAGAGCTAGCAGCTACGAGAGGAACACGACGAGAACGGCCGGACGAGATAGGTAGCATAGCGATAGTAGCTAGTAGTAGTAGTTAGTAGTAGTAGTTAGTAGCAGTAACTAGTAATAGTAGTAATAGTAGTAGTAGCAGATAGCTAAGCAGACAGGTAGCAGATAGGGAATAAAGGAGAAAGAGAAGAAGAGAGAGGGGGAAAGGGGAAAGAGTTTATATACAGTGTAGTAGCTGCCTGCCTTAAGAGGCAATAACAACTAGGGCAGCTGCTACAACTGTACAAGGGAGGACAAACAAGGCAACCACGACCTAGGGCCTGTACGAGCGACGGCCTACTAGACGACTAGACGGAGGCAGGAACATCTACCTAGGAGTAAAACTCTAGACGACAACTAAGGGACAGGGACAGAGCCAAATAGCCCGGTAGCGCCAAACTGTATAGTTAGGACGTAGAGTGTATAGCTAGAGCTAGAGGGTAGGAGGGGAACGAACAGACAGGACTAAGCACCTCCTGCACCTTTATAACTGCTTGTAGGCCTCCTCCGCCTTAGCCTTAGCATCGTTAAATTAGCAAACGGAATCGGTTAAGTTTAGGTAGAAGCGATCTAGCACTACCTGCCCTCCCTGCCTACAGATCCAAAAGGACAAGTCCAAGGTCGGACTAGCGGAGAGGGAGGTTAACAGTTAAGTACCTAGGCGAAGACGGGAAAGCGCTACCTGCTAGAGGAACAGCTAAGGGTATACGACTCGCCGTCGTACAGAAGAAGCACAACGAGAAGGGAGGGAGGGTATTGTTAGGGGGCGCCGCCTGGCCCAGGTCCTAGGCCTAACCTAAGCTAGCTGTCGTCCTAAGGACTACGACTTAGCGGCGCTAGCACGACCCTACCCTCTGTACGGAATCACTAATAGGACCCTACTCCTATACAGAGGGAGAACCCTATAGTCCTATATAGAGAGGAATTGCTGCCCCTCTAAACAGAGGGAAAACTCTGTACTACTATATAGAGGGAGAACTTTCGATCCTCTGTATAGAGTGTAAACCTTGTACCCCTATATAGAGGGAAATTGCTAGCTTAGCTTCGTAGGTACAAATTGTACAGTAGCAGACGACGAAGGAACTGCCTATTAGTTCCTTTATATAGATACCTAACCTTAAGTTTCTAAACTAAGATTCTTAAGCCCTTATAGCTAGGAAGAGTACGAGTTAGAAGGAATCCTTAAGAGCTAAAGGAAGAAGAAAAGGGTAGAGTACCTAGTAAAATAGGGAGGTTAGACAGAGCCTACATAGGGACCGTACGAGGCTCTATAGGACACAACTGCACTAGACAGGTAGGAGGAGAACTATCCCCCTGCCTAGTTACAGTAACGCTATACTATACAGCAAAAAGGGTTACGATCTACCCTAAGGACAGGGCAGCCGCTAACAACTTAGGTTGTTAAAGGATCAAGAACTACGACGTAGGACGCTATAGGATCCTACTGACATTACACTGTACGACACTGTACAGAAGAAGAGCAGGAGGAAGGGAACAGCTAGAAAACAGGTAGGAAGGAAAGTAGAAGTAAGAGGGGTTAAGAGCAGAACTATCCGAAAATTTCTTACACTACCTAGAGGGAGGGGGGGCGGGAGGGTAGCTTACTAGCTACTACCCTGTAGGACTAGAGCGGCTGACTCCCTATCTAAGATCTTAATTACCTTCTACCTAGCAGGACCCCTACCCGGGCCAGCCCTAGGGAGTAGAGGCACCCCCCTACTCCTATGCGCCTCTTCCGGATAGCAGTAGGGGCAGTAGAGGGAGCTATTCTTCTACTTATATAAGGCGCAGACCCTAGCCTAGAAGCTAGGGAGTCGGTATAGGCCGAGTAAGCCCTAGGGGGAGTTAGGGCAGGGGACGTAGAGCTAGCTCTAGGTAGCAATAAGGATAGCATTAATATACGACGCGTAGGCCGTAGCGACCTGCTAAGGTGTAACCTAGGCAGGGTTATACTAGAAGGCGTAGAAGGGTAGCTCGGCCGCGTCCTACTGCTCGTTAGTATAGCATCTAAGACGTTAGCTTAGACTATACAGAGGACGGGAACTGTTAGGGGCGCGCCGTCCGGCCTAGGCCCTAAACCCGACCTAAGCCGACCGTCGCCCTAAGGACTGCGACTTAGCGGCGCTAGCACGACCCCTCCTGTTAGGGGGCGCTGCCCGGCCTAGGTCCTAAACCCGACCTAAGCCGACCGTCGCCCTAAGGATTGCGACTTAGCAGCGCTAGCACGACCCTTGATCCGGGCGCGCAGATATGGTTCAATACGGCCTTTTGATGACTATATCTCGAACTGAGGAGGGAAAGGAATCTATGTGGTGGTGGGCGCGCGCTTCAAGGGGGGTGGCGGCGCGCGCGTGCCGAGACCCGGCTCGGTCCGGACGGGCCGAGCCGAAATTCCAGGGGTCCACCCCATTATCCAGTCCCACCCCTTTCTGCCGTCGTAACACTACCCCCCTCCCTCACCAGCGGTCGCCCTCGACCGCTTAGTCACCTCATCCATCCAAAAATCTCCACCTTTTTTTTTTTTTTTTTTTTTTTTTTTGAAAATTCGCTTCAAAGTCGACTTCAACCTCATCCATCTTTCATTAAAACAACGTCGTTCCTTCACATCGTCGGCGTCTGAAGTCCTTCACTTGGCGTTTATGTGATCGGCGCCATCTGATCTGAGCTGTTCGGTCATCTGAGCTGCGGTCTGGGCGGTCTGTGCGCTGCTTCAGAGGTCTATATAGATCCGTCCGCGGCTCCGTTTCTTCTTCTTTTCTTTCTCCACTGAAGTCAGCACCCTATCGCAGGGGGGTGGCGGCGCTGGCACGCCGCGGCGTGCTCGGCGTCGACACCTACGACCACGATCGATTTCGTCGGCTTTCGCGCCGGTGGAGCGGACGTGGTTTTCTTCCTTTTCTTCCGCATCGGCTTCGGAGCCATTCCAGCTTCGATTTCTTTCTGGTTCCGCACGCAAAAGTCCCTCAGCAGCTCCGCCGACGTCACCTCGTCGTCGTCCGTATCTGGAATCCCTTACTTGGCGTTTATGTGACCGGCTCCATCTGATCTGAGCCGTTCGCCATCCGAGCTGCGGTTTGGGCGGTCCGTGCATTGCCTCGGAGGTCCACATAGATCCGTCCGCGGCGCCATTTCTTTTTCTTCTTCTTCTTCCTTATCCTACAAAGTCATCGCCGCCGGACGGCGGCGGCGGCGTCCTCGAAGACCTCCCCGAAAGCGACGATCGCCTCCATCGGCTTCTGCGCCGGTGGAGCGGACGCTGCTTTCTTCTTCTTCTATAGGGATCGGCATTAGAGCCATTCCGGCTTCGGCTTCGTCGGATTCCGCGCGTAAAAGTCTCTCAGCAGCTCCGCCGAGTTCCGGAGGTTCTCGATCGGATACCATTTATAGTCTTCCGGCTATCCTTTCTACGAGATTCTTGCTTTGATGGACCCCCTTATCTTCTTTACGTCCATTACGTCTTCCACCTCCCACTCTTCTTCACTATCTTCTATCTTAACCGGCGGGGGTTCAGCGAACCCCTGCCTGGGCAGACCGTCTTCAGGGTCTAGGCTCAGCAGATCTGAATGGAAGACGTCGTGGATCCGGAACGCTTTCGGCAGCTCCAGTCGATAGGTCACCGGCGACCTCTTTTCCACTATCTTAAAGGGACCTACGTAGCGTGG
This sequence comes from Pseudocercospora ulei, assembly GCA_016165855.1. Lineage (NCBI taxonomy): Eukaryota > Fungi > Ascomycota > Dothideomycetes > Mycosphaerellales > Mycosphaerellaceae > Pseudocercospora > Pseudocercospora ulei. The sequence continues at coordinate 1,909,899 of JACWNB010000003.1, forward strand.
ATTGAGCTTGGCGTTCCCTTTCAGCCTCAGGTTTCGCGTGTTGAGCCATACCTTTTGGCCTTCCTCAAACTCCATTGGCGATCGCTTTCTATTAGTTCGAGTCACCATCTTCTTCTGAGCCGACTCCATCGCTTCTTTCGCCACTTTGATGGCTTCTTCCATCTGAGATCGCAGTGCTTCCGCCGCCGCGGCGGCCACTCTCTTCGACGACGTAGCGGTAGAGGGCTCCGGCGAATCGGCGCCGCTCGGCGGATGGAAACTCAGCCTTGGAAGATAACCGTGGGTTATCTCGAACGGCGCCAGCGACGTGGCTTCCGACCGCGTCGAATTCGCGCAGAATTCCGCCATCGGCAGCATCTCAACCCACTTTTCTTGATGGTGGCCGCAGAAGATCCGTAGATATTTTTCCATCTTACGGTTGGCTACCTCCGACTGACCGTCAGTCTGAGGGTAAGCTGCCGTGCTGAGCTTTCCGCGGATTCCGAGGGCTTGATTGATTGACTTCTACACGTCGGCAGTGAACTGAGGACCCCTATCCGTAGTGACAGAGTCCGGCAGGCCGTGGTGCTTCCACACGTGCCTAATCAACATTCTCGCTGTTTCTTCCGCAGTGGTTCCTTCTTCTTTTGCTCGGCAGGGGATGAAGTGGCGTTCCTTGCTCAGCCTGTCTACTACGTTGAGCGTGGCGTTGTAACCGTCCGAATCCGGCAGTCCGGTTACGAAATCCATCGTAATGTGTTGCTACGGCTTCTCGGGGGTCGGAAGCGGCTTCAGTAGACCGGCTGGAAGACCGTAACGTGGCTTCGCGGCTCGGCACACGTAGCAGTTGGCGATAAATCGGTGGATCCGTTCGTAGATCCGCGGAAGCCAGTAGATCGTCCTTACGGCTTCCATCGTCTTCTTTGCGCCAGCGTAACCAACGTCCTTCGATCCATGGATCAGGTCGATAACCTCTGTGATAAGTTCTTCTGGAACTATCAGCTTCCCTGAGCCGGTTTTGCCGAGCTTCTGCTGTTGGTTAAGCTGCTCCACCTTCTCGTAGAGCGTCTTTTCTTCTTCTTCGGTCGGCGATTCCTTAACCGACGGTTCCACTGCGTGGATCCCCACCTCCTTCAACACTTCGGCGTCTACCGTCCGTTCGGTTAACACCTTCTGAAACATGTTTGGGTCTTCCTTCGCACGACTAATCTTTCCTTTACGTCTCGTCAGTGCGTCAGCCTTTCCGTTTTGAGCTCCGGGTCTATAGGTGATCTTGAAATCGAACCCTGATAAGTAGGCGGCCCACCGAGCTTGGCGACGTAAGAGCTTCTGCGTCTTCATAAAGTAGGTCAGCGATTGGTGGTCCGTAAGGACTTGGACCGTGCTCTTTCCGGCCATGAGCTCCGGCTTCCATTCCTCGAAAGCCTGAATAATGGCCAGCAGTTCCTTGTCGTAGATAGCGTAGTTCCGCTCAGCTTCATTCATTGATTTGCTGAAGAAAGCTACTGGATGGAGGGTCTCGCCATCGTCCGCGTACTGAGAAAGGACTCCTGCCGTTACAGTGTCTGAAGCGTCCGTTTCTACGTAGATCGTCTTTTCCGGACGGAAATGCGCCAGGACTGGCGCCGAAGCGACTGCCTCTTTTAGCTTGTTGAAAGCTTCCGTGCACTTCTCGTTCTATAGGCCGGAGGCCTCTTTCTTCAGCGCCTCGTTCAGGGGTCTCGCTATCTTGCTGAAGTCTTTGATGAACCGTCTGTAGTAGCTGCAGAATCCGAGAAACGCTCTGATCTGCGTGGTGTTTCCGGATTTCGGCTGCTTCCATTCGGCGACGGCGGCGACCTTTGATGGGTCCATCCGAATTCCTTCCCTTCCGACGATAAGACCGAGGTATTTGACCTCAGTCTGATAGAATTCGCTCTTCTTCGTATCCGCATTCAATCCCACGTCGCAGAGCCTCTTCAGCACCCTCTCGATGTGGTCCGTGTGCTGCTGTCTCGTTCCATCCGTGTAGATGAGAATGTCGTCCAAGTAGATAGACACGAACCGCTCTAGCATGTCCATAAAGGTGTGGTTCATAAAGCGTTGCCACACTGCAGGTGCGTTGGTGAGTCCGAAAGGCATCACCAGCCACTTGAAGTTGCCTATACGCGTCGCGAACGTCGTAAGATCTTCCGTCTGCCCCTCTTCGTTCCTTAGCCTGTGAAATGCTTGGCGAATGTCCAGTTTGCTGAACCATTTGGCTTTAGCCACTCGCTGTATGGTCTCGTCGATCAGCGGCAACGGGTATACGTCTCTTTTGGTGACCTCGTTGAGGCCCCTGTAGTCCACGCACAGCCGGAGACCTCCTCCGGGCTTTCTTACGAATAGAATCGGTGATGCATACTCAGCTAAGCTCGACGTAATAAATTTCTTCGCAAGGTTTTCTCGGACGAACACTTCCACTTGGTCTAGCTCCGCCGGCGACAGTCGTCTTAGGGGCTCTGTTCGTAGCAGCGTAGCCCCTTCTTTCAGTCGGATCTTGTTGTCGTATTCCGGTCGATGGAGCGGCAATAGATTGGAGTCCGCTTTTGAGAACACATCAGCGTAACCATAGAGCTCTTTTGGCAACACCTCCAGTGGGTCCACTTCTTCTTCCGCCATCAGCCTTCTGTGGTCTTCAATATCCTTTATTGAGATGGCGTAAATTTCACTGTCCGGCGACTTCGCGAGGGTCGTCAACGCTTCTGAGCTCATTATTCCGATCGTTGGCGCAGGCTCAGTAGAGGGTGGCGGAGCCGTTTCGTCGTTCGTCGCTTCGGGTCCAGCTCCGACGACAGTGACCGGTTCGCTGGCTTTGAATCCGATCGTTCCTTTACCTACGTCAATGATAGCTTTCTGGTTCTTCATCCACTTTTGCCCTATAATGATGTCAAACCTTCCGATATCCATAATTCGGAACGTCGCTTCCGTCGTGCGACCAGCCAAGGTGGTCTTTAGCGGCATGTAGTGCGTGACGCTTTCCGTTTCTTGTCCATTGTAAGCCGAAATTCGCGTCGGCGACGCCAATTCCACTGGATAGCCATATCCTTTCATCAGCTTCCGAACCAGCCGATAATGGATTGCTGCTCCAATGAGCGCCCCTGTATCAATAAACGCTTTCAGCTTGAGGGGTCGGCTCGAGCCCTTACGCGGGTGGACTGTGATCGGTAGGATAATAGCTGTTTCCGTGTTCGTTTCTACCGTCGCCGACAACGGATCGTTGCAGCTGTTGATGCTCTCTTCGTTCTGCGGTGACGTGTGCAGGGGTGCCCTATCGTTCACGCTGGGTGGGGGGTCTATCCGTCCAGCTGGTCTTTTCCTATAATTCTCAATTGAACCCCCCCGTCTACACTGTCGGTATCGTTCGGTGCCGCTTCGATAGCTTGAATGGCCTTCCTCGGCGGCGGCTTCGTCGCCCTATACTCCTGCTTCTGCTGCGTCGTCGCTTGGCATCTAGTGGCGATGTGGCTAGGCTTTCCACATGCGTAGCACGTGGGGACGAATCCTGATCGTGGCAAATATGCTGACTGCAGTAGGGTTCGTCGAAAAGGGGCAGGGGCAGGGAACCGCTTCGCCGATGATGACTGCTTTTCTCGGTCGTCGGTCGCCGGTCTGCTGTACAGCTTCTGGTTTCTAGCTGTGACTCTCGCTCTGTGCACGAAGCTCTGTAGATCTTCGTCTTCTACTGAATCCAACCCCGCGACGAGCCGGGGGTTCATCTTCTTCCTCAGCAGGTGCATCTGTTCTTCTTCTGAAATTTTTCCCCGGATGGCATGTTTTCTGAATTCTCCGTAAAATTCCTCGAACGACAGCTTGTTCTGCGTAATTTCGTCCAGCTTGCTGCGAGCCGTCTTCTTTCGGAAGGGGTCGCCAAAACGCTGATCCAGTGCCTTGATCGCTTCGTCAGCAGTTACATCTTCCAGGTCGCCTACCAAAGAGAAGGCTTCGCCGCCCAGTCGAGCCTCTAGATAGGCCAATCTGTCTGCTTCGCTGTTGGTGGCGAGGTCGCGGTCCATCTTATTCCTTATCTTCTTCTTAAATTCTTCCCAATCTTCGGGGTCTCCGCTACGGAATGCCGGTAGGTCGGGTAATGGCGTTATCGACGTGCTACCTTGACTGAACGCGGCAGGTGAGCCGTGGTCAGTCTGTTCTTCTCGCTGGCGCTGCTGCGTCGACGGCGCTTAATGGCGTGCTTGGGGCGACGGCGACGTCGCTGGTTCCGCCGTCTGTGCTTCCTGCAGTTGAGTTCTCATTTCGTTCAGTTAAGCCAGCCTCTTCGCGGCTGCTTCTTCTATTACTTCGATGGTGGTATCCGAAGCTGCCTTGTCAGCAGCTAATGCTTCGTTTTCTTCCCTCAACTGCCTGATCTCTTCCATAGTTCTGTAAAACTTCTTCTCGATGAAGGTGATGGTGTTGAACACCCTCTCTGCTCCGTGTTCAGTAAGATATTCTCCTATCTCGTCCGGCGTGCGCGCATATAGTTCGGTATAGTCTTTTATGCCCTTTCTCTCTTCGTTTGCCTCTTCTTCCGTGAGGCCTTCATCGATTTCTCCGGTATCGAGGATGCTAGTGCGTCTATCTCGCGGTCTGTCAGTCTTTCTCTTACCGCTGCGGCCTGTAACGCTGCCTTCTACCGTTGAGAAGCCCTCCATTGCCTTCTTACGGTGCTGATGTGATTTGGTTTGGTGTTGTTGGGTGCGCGTGCGTTATTCAGGTGGCCGGATAATTCAACGGGCCTTTTCGCGCAGCGCGGGTGGTGGTGTGATGAGTGAGTTCGAGATATAATAATCCGGGCGCGCAGATATGGTTCAATACGGCCTTTTGATGACTATATCTCGAACTGAGGAGGGAAAGGAATCTATGTGGTGGTGGGCGCGCGCTTCAAGGGGGGTGGCGGCGCGCGCGTGCCGAGACCCGGCTCGGTCCGGACGGGCCGAGCCGAAATTCCAGGGGTCCACCCCATTATCCAGTCCCACCCCTTTCTGCCGTCGTAACAACCCTACCCTCTGTACGGAGCCACCGACAGGACCCTACTCCTATATAGAGGGAGAACACTACAGTCCTGCACAAAGGGGAGCTACCGCCCCTCGGATTAGGGGGGGGAAACCCTGCACCACCGTACAGAGGAGGTAACTCCCGACCCTCCGTACAGAGGGTAAACCTTACACTCTAGCACAAAGGGGAAATTGCTAGCTTAGCCTCGTAGGTACAAATCGTACGGAGCAGACGACGAAGGAACTGCCTATTAGTTCCTTTATATAGATACCTAACCTTAAGCTTCTAAACCAAGATCCTTGGGCCCCTTACATTAGGAACTAATCTTACTGTCGGTAACTGCAGTAATAGAGCAAGATAGACGGCGACATCCCTATAGAACCTACAGCTATAGAGGGACATATACACCGCGTATACGAGGAGCTGCTAGAAAGCAAGAGGCAGCTCGAACAGCAAGTAAGCTACTAGGCTGCGATGATTTCCCAACAGGAACAGGAGCTACGACAGCTTAGGGCGTCCGATCGCGATCCGACCCCTACGACAACGAACACGATAACCCCTACCCTGACCCCTAAGAGCAAACTCCCCGACGTTTCTACGTACGATAGTAAGGCTCTGGCCGAGTACCCCTCCTAGGCGGCTTAGATGCGCTCTAAGCTCCTAGTCGACTTAGGAGCATACCTAACTAAGCTAGACAAGGTAGTCTACCTCTTTAGGAGGTTAAAGGGCAGGGCGGCAGCACGAATTCTGCCGTACTATAAGACGGCTATTGCTAACCTGGCAATAGCTACGACGACGATGCTCTAGGCAGCTCTAGACAAGAGCTACAAGGATCCGGACCGCGAGAGCCGAGCACTCCTACAGGTTAATACGATAAAACAAGGACGCAAGACCGTACGAGAATTCCTTGCGGAATTTGACCAGACTTTGGCAGAAGCAGGAGGTCTCTAATAGGAGGACAGGATAAAGATTACCTCTTTAGAGGTAGGCCTCTCTAAGGATATAATAACGGGGCTAGTAGGTGTAATGCGGCCAGCTACGTACGAGGAATTCTGCGACCTCCTTAGGATAGTCGACGACCAGCAACGTAGGCTAGGACGGATAGGCTGTGCTTAGGAGATAAGACAACCCCCCTAGCGACAGACAGATGCTATAGACTAGGAACCGACGACGACGAGGGTAGCAGTAGCAGCTACTGTACAGCTAAGGGCCGCTACCAAAAAGGTACAATAGGTAGATACAGCCACCCTTAACAAGAGGCAAGCAGAAGGGAGCTGCTACTAGTGTAGCAAGATAGGCTATACTGTACGGAATTGCAGGCTTCTGCTAGCAGAGAGATCTAGGGGACGGCCGACTACTGCGAGGGTAGCAACTGCAACGCCCCAACGAGAAGATCAGATGTCCTACTTAGACGACGACGAGTTGGGAAAAGAGTAGCCTCTAAGCGAAGACTCTGCTAGAGGCGGGTGCGAGATAGACTGCCAAATTAAAGCATTACTTAGCCATCTTTTAAGAGCAATTATATAACGACGACGCCGTTTATTGTACGGCCGACGTTAAACGGGTCCGCAACGGCGCGGACATTAATTGACACAGGATGTTTAGTATATAGAGTAATTAGCGAAGACTTCGTACAGAGACACCAGATTAAGACGACCCCTACAGTACCTGTACGTATGCTGGGCATTACTAGGCGAGGACCGGACATTACCTATATAGTAAAAGTAACAATAGAGGTACAGGGACACTACGAGCAAGACTTATACCTCTATGTCGTACAGGACAAGTTAGGGTATAACCTAATACTAGGGAAGCCTTAGATAGAGCGCTAGAGGGGCAAGCTAGACGTCGGACGAGGACGGCTATACCTAGCAGTAACGAAGCGGAGAATCCGGGACTAAGGGAGGTTCCTGCAAGGTAGCAATGCTAAAGCCGAGATTAATATAGCAACGGCGGACATCGAGAAGGCATTAGCACCTAAGGAAGCGACAAACCCCTATACGAAGCTCCTAAGAGAGTATGTCGGGTACCTGGACCTTTTTGAACCAAAGTCGGCCTCGAAGCTGCTGCTACACCGAGGGGAAGGGATTAACTATAACATCTAGCTAGAACCCTGTCTGGATAGGGGCCTGCCGGAGGTACTGTATAGACTACTATACGGAATGTCCTCTAGAGAACTCTTAGTACTGCGCAAGACGCTGGACGACCTGCTCGCTAAAGGGTTTATTTAGGCTAGTACGTCGTCCGCAGGAGCCCTAGTACTGTTTGTCTATAAGGAGGGGAAGGCTAGATTGCGTTTCTGCATAGACTACAGAGGCATTAACGCGATTACCAAAAAGGACCGGTACCTCCTACCCCTTATTAGGGAGACCCTCGGACGGATCAGTAAGGCAAAGTAGTTTACTAAGCTTAACGTAGTCTCGGCCTTCTACAAGATACAGATTAAGGAAGGCTGTAAATAGATAACTGCCTTCTGTATAAGATACGGTCTTTTTAAGTAGCTGGTTACCCCCTTTGGCCTTGCTAATACACCAGCAACCTTCTAAAGGTACATTAACAAGTCCCTGCAAGGGTTACTAGACGACATCTGCTTAGCATACCTCGACGACACCCTAGTTTTTACAGAAGGCATGTACGCAGACTATGTACAGGATGTTAAGAAGGTGCTGGACCGACTGCAGCAGGCTAGCTTGTACCTCGACATCGACAAATGCGAATTCGGCGTCTAACGTACGAAATACCTAGGTTTTATTATTAAGGCAGGGAAAGGCATTAGTATAGATAGGAAGAAGATTGATGCTATTAAGCAATAGAAGCCGCCTACGAACGTTAAGGGCGTACGGGAATTCCTTAGGTTTGCTAACTTCTACTGCTAGTTTATACAGAACTACTTAGAGATCGTACGCCTACTAGTTAAGCTAATACATAAAGACAAGCAGTTTAAATAGACGGACGAATGCGATAGGAGCTTCGACAAGCTAAAGGAGCTCTTTACTACAGGACTAACGCTCGCCGCCTTTAACCCGGAGCGTACGACAATACTAGAAACTAACTCCTTAGGGTACTGCATCGGGGGTATCCTGTTACAGGTAGGCTCGGACGGACTCCTATACCTATGTGCGTATTTCTCTAAGAAGAACTCCCTAGCCGAGTGCAACTACCCTATCTACGATAAAGAGTTGCTAGCAGTCGTACGGTATTGCGAAGCCTAGGATAGAGAACTCCGCTTAGTGCCCGAGTTCCTCGCCCTAACGGACTATAAAAACCTAGAATACTTTACTTAACCCCGGAAGCTGTCTAAGAGGCACGTACGATAGGCAATGTACCTAAGCCGGTTTAACATAAGACTCCAGTACTGCAAGGGTAAGGACAACAGTAGGGCCGACGTACTGTCTAGACGAGAACAGGACATGCCAATAACGTACAAGGACGACCGGCTAAAGTCGCGGACATTCCAGATGTTTAAGGGGGAGCTAGGCGGGGAGACTATCCGCCTAGCGGCGACACACCTATAGGAACCCTAACTGCAAGCATAGGAAGAGGCAGTAGAAAAGGACGAGGTATACCGAGGGGCCTGTACGGCGATCTAGGGAGGGCAACAGAAGCTCCTAGCCGAGCTCTACCTAAAGGTGTCGGCAGCCGAGTGTTCAGTAGACGAGGAGAACAACCTAAAGTTCAGAAATCGGATATAGGTCCCGGCAGACGAGAAGCTCCGTACGGGCTTAATATAACGAGCATATAACTCTATAGCTACCGGGCACCTAGAGCGCGAGGAGACGTACAGCATTATCGCCTAGGACTACTACTAGCTAGCGATAGCGAAGGACATTCGCAGGTTCGTACAGAACTGCGATGTATACAGACGGACGAAGCCCTAGCGTAAGCTAAAGTATAGGCTGCTAAAGCCCCTGCCGATACCGGACCGACCCTGGCAAGATCTAACTATAGACTTTATTACTAACCTCCCTAAGAGCGACAGACGGCAAAACATTATAGTAGTTACGGACAAGCTAACGAAGGGGGTAATACTAGAGGGGATAGACTCTATTACAGCTAAAGATACTGCCTAGGCCTTTATCTAGACGACGTTCAGCAAGTACAGTTTCCCTAGGTTAATTGTATTAGACCAGGGGACACAGTTTACGAGCTAGCTCTAGGCACGGATCTGCCAGTTGCTAAAGGTAGAGCGTCGCCTGTCCACCGCATAGCACCTGCAGACAGACGGGGCGCCGGAGAGGGCCAATTCAACCTTGGAAGCGTACCTCCGAGCGTACGTCGATTATAACTAGACGAACTGGAACCGCCTTCTCCTAATAGCGGAGCTAGCTATTAACAGCTGTACAGCTAATGCTATAGGACTGTCCCCCTTCTTTACGACCTATAGATACGACTATTCCCTGCTCCTACCGACCCTAAGTAGCAACACCCTGCGCCCTGTACGGTCCCTAATCCAGTAAGGAGAGGCTATCGTACGGACGATTACGAACGCCTACTAATAGGCAAAGGCGAGCCTAGCTATAGCCTAGCAGAACGCAGAAGAGCAGGCCAATAAGGGACGACAGGCTGCACTAAGGTACGAGGCAGGGGATAAGGTCTAGTTTAACTAGCGAAACATCTGTATAGACCAGCCGAGCAAGAAGTTAGATTGGAAGAACAGGAAGTTTACAGTAATCCGGCCGGTAGGGATATACGCTATATAACTAAACACTCCCCTAGGGATTTATCCAGTCTTCTATATAGACCTCGTACGACTGGCGAGCACGGACCCCCTGCCGCATTAGACGACTGAAGACGCGCGCCTACCTGCAATTATAACCGAGGGCTAAGAAGAGTATAAGGTAGAGGGGATCCTTAAGAGTTAGAGGAAGCAGGGGAAGGCAGAGTACTTAGTAAAATAGAGAGGATAGGCAGAGCCTACGTAGGAACCGTACGAGGCTCTGCAAGACACAACTGCACTAGACAGATAGGAGGAGAATCACCCTCCAGCCTAGTTACAGTAACACTACGCCGTACAGCGGGAGGAGGCATAATCTACCTTAAGAACAGGGCAGCTATAGGCAGACCTAAGTTGTCCAAGGATTGAGTACTACGACGTAGGGCACTACAGGGCCCTGCTAATACGACATCGTACGACACTGTACAGGATAAGGGCTGGAAGAAAGAAACAGCTAAGGGACAAATAGGAGGGGGAGTAGAAATAAGATAAGCTAAGAGAACACTGTCCGAAATTTCTTACACTATCTAGGGGGGGGGGGGGGGGGGGGGGGGGGTGGCCTACTGGCTATTACCCCCCCCCCCCCCCAGGGACCAGAACCACCTACTTATTATCTGAGAGCTCCACTACCTCGGGCCCGGCCGGGCCCCCACCCCTACTAGGGCCAGCCCCAGGAAGCAGAGGCACCCCCCTATCCCTACGTACTTCCCCTAGACAGCGGAAGGAGCAGTAGAAGGAGCTATCCTTCTACTTATACGAGGCATACACCCTAGCCTAGAAACGAAGGAGGCGGTATAGGCCAAGTAAGGGCTGGGGGGAGTTGGGGCAGGGGGCGCAGAGCTAGCCCTAGGTAGCGATAAGGAGGGCATTAACGTACGACAGGCAGGCTATAGCTACCCGCTCTAGTATAACCTAGGCGGAGTTATACTAGAAGGCGTAGAAGGGGAGCCTAGCTGCATCCTGCTGCTCGCGAGTGTAGCACCTAAGATGTTAGCTTAGACTGTACAGAAGACGAGACCGTACGAACCGGAAGCGTAGCTGCTAGTTAAGTTAAGGGCCCTACTATACGAGTTCAAAGTAGGGGGGGACCCTAGCCGGACGAGGGGGGGAGACGGGGCCAGCAACTATAAGGGCACTACCGGACAGGGCGGACGCTATAGCGGCTGGTAGGGGCTGGTAGCTAGTAGTAGTTGGTAGCTAGTAGTAGTTAGTAGTGGACAGTAGACGATAGATAGTAGACAGTAGACGGTAGACGGTAGACAGTGTATAGGGAGAAGAGAAAGGGGAAGGGAAGAGAAGAGAGAAGGCTTAGGCTGCCTGCCTACTATAGTAGGAATAGTAAGCAGGGCAGCTACTACAGACAGGTAAAATAGCAAGAGGCAACTACGACCTAGGGGAAGCGACGAGGGACGACGACCCGGACGACCGAACGAAATAGGAAGCTACGACCTGCTAAAGGAACAGCAGGAGCTAGGTAGTTTAAGTACGGCGCTATATGGAAGTAGCACTACGAGAAAGGGAAAGGGGGGGGGGTATTGTTAGGGGGCGCTGCCCGGCCTAGGTCCTAAACCCGACCTAAGCCGACTGTCGCCCTAAAGATTGCGACTTAGCGGCGCCAGCACTACCCTACCCTCTATACAGAGCTACCGACAGGACCCTACTCCTATACAGAGGGAGAACACTACAGTCCTGCACAAAGGGGAGCTACTGCCCCTTAGATTAGGGGGGGGAAACCCTGCACTACTATATAGAGGAGGTAACTCCCGACCCTCTGTACAGAGGGTGAACCTTGCACCCTAGCACAAAGGGGAAATTGCTAGCTTGGCCTCGTAGGTACAAATCGTACAGAGCAGACGATAAAGGAACTGCCTATTAGTTCCTTTATGTAGATACCCAACCTCAAGCTTCTAAACCAAGATCCTTGGGCCCCTTACACCTCCCTCTGTACAGAACTGCCGACAGGACCCTACTCCTATATAGAGGGAGAACACTATGGTCCTGTATAAAGGGGAGCTACCGCCCCTCTAAACAGGGGTAAACTATGCACTACCGTATAGAGGAGGTAACTCCCGACCCTCTGTACGGAGGGTAAACCTAGCACCCCTGCACAAGGGGGAAATTGCTAGCTTAGCTTCGTAGGTACAAATCGTACGGCAGCAGACGACGAAGGAACTGCCTATTAGTTCCTTTATATAGATACCTAACCTTAAGTTTCTAAATCAAGATTCTTAAGCCCCTTACATTAGGAACTGATCTTACTGTCGGTAACCGCAGTAATAGAACAAAGATAGACAGCGACATCCCTATAGAACCTACGGCTATAGAGGGACATATGCACCGCGTATACGAGGAGCTACTAGAAAGCAAGAGGCAGCTCGAACAACAAGTAAGCTACTAGGCTGCGATAATTTCCCAACAGGAACAGGAGCTACGACAGCTTAGGGCGTCCGATCGCGATCCGACCCCTACGACGACGACGAACACTATAACCTACACCCCGACCCCCAAGAGCAAACTCCCCGACATCTCTATATACGATAGTAAGGCTCCGGCCGAGTATCCCTCCTAGGCGGCTTAGATGCGCTCTAAGCTCCTAGTCGACTTAGGAGCATACCTAACCGAGCTAGACAAGGTAGTCTACCTTTTTAGGAGGTTAAAGGGCAGGGCGGTAGCACGAATTCTGCTGTACTACGAGACGGCTATCGCCAACCTAGCGATAGCTACGACGACGATGCTCTAGGCAGCTCTAGACAAGAGCTATAAGGACCCGGACTGCGAGAGCCGAGCACTCCTACAGGTCAATACGATAAAACAAGAACGCAAGACTGTACGAGAATTCCTCGCGGAATTTAACTAGACTTTGGCAGAAGCAGGGGATCTCTAATAGGAGGACAGGATAAAGATTACCTCTTTAGAGGTAGACCTCTCTAAGGAGATTATAACGGGGCTAGTAGGTATAATGCGGCCAGCTACGTATAAGGAATTCTGCGACCTTCTTAGGATAGTCGACGACTAGCAACGCAGGCTAGGACGGATAGGCTGTGCTTAGGAGATAAGACAACCCCCCTAGCGACAGACAGACGCTATAGACTAGGAACTGACGACGACGAGGGTAGCAGCAGCAGCTACTGTACAGCTAAGGGCTGCTACTAAAAAGGCGCAATAGGTAGACACAGCTACCCTTAACAAGAGGCAAGCAGAAGGGAGCTGCTACCGGTATAGCAAGATAGGCTATACTGTACGGAATTGCGAGCTTCTGCTAGCAGAGAGGCCTGGGGGACGGCCGACTACTGCGAGGGTAGCAACTGCAGCGCCTTAACAAGAAGATTAGGTGTCCTACTCGGACGACGACGAGTCGGGAAAAGAGTAGCCTCTAAGCGAAGACTCTGCTAGAGGCGGGTACGAGATAGACTGCCAAATTAAAGCATTACTTAGCTATCTTTTAAGAGCAATTACATAACGACGACGCTGTTTATCGTACAGCCGACGTTAAACGGGTCCGCAATAGCATAGACATTAAGTAATATAGGATGTTTAGTATATAGAGTAATTAGCGAGGACTTCGTACAGAGACACCAGATTAAGACGACCCCTACAGTACCTGTACGTATGCTGGGCATTACTAGGCGAGGACCGGACATTACCTACATAGTAAAAGTAACAATAGAGGTACAGGGACACTACGAGCAAGACTTATACCTCTATGTTGTACAGGATAAGTTAGGGTATAACCTAATACTAGGAAAGCCTTAGATAGAGCGCTAGAGGGGCAAGCTGGACGTCGGACGAGGACGGCTATACCTAGTAGCAACGAAGCGGAGGATCCGGGACTAGGGGAGGTCCCTACAAGGTGGCAATGCTAAGGCCGAAATTAACACAGCAACGGCGGACATCGAGAAGGCATTAGTACTTAAAGAGGCGACAAACCCCTATACGAAGCTCCTAAGAGAGTATGTTAGGTACCTGGACCTCTTTAAACCAAAGTCGGCCTCGAAGCTACTGCTATACCGAGGGGAAGGGATTGATTATAACATCTAGCTAGAACCCTGTCCGGATAGGGGCCTGCCGGAGGTACCGTACGGACCGCTGTACGGAATGTCCTCTAGAGAACTCTTAGTACTGCGCAAGACGCTGGACGACCTGCTTGCTAAAGGGTTTATTTAGGCTAGTACGTCGTCTGCAGGAGCCCTAGTACTGTTTGTCTATAAGGAGGGGAAGGCCGGATTGCGTTTCTGCGTAGACTATAGAGGCATTAACGCGATTACTAAGAAGGACCGGTACCCCCTACCCCTTATTAAGGAGACCCTCGGACGGATTAGCAAGGCAAAGTAGTTTACTAAGCTTAACGTAGTCTCGGCCTTCTACAAGATACGGATTAAGGAAGGCTGTAAATAGATAACGGCCTTCTGTACGAGGTACGGCCTTTTTAAGTAGCTTGTTACCCCCTTCGGCCTTGCCAATGCACCGGCAACCTTCTAAAGGTACATTAACAAGTCCCTACAAGGGTTACTAGACGATATCTGCTCGGTATACCTCGACAACACCCTAGTTTTTACAGACGGCACCTACGCAGATTACGTACGAGATGTTAAGAAGGTGCTAGACCGACTGCAGCAGGCTGGCTTGTACCTCGACATCGACAAATGCGAATTCGGCGTCTAACGTACGAAATACCTAGGTTTTATTATTAAGGCAGGGAAAGGCATTAGTATAGACAGGAAGAAGATTAATGCTATTAAGCAATAGAAGCCACCTACGAACGTTAAGGGCGTACAGGAATTTCTTGAGTTTGCCAACTTCTACCGCCAGTTTATACAGAGCTACTCGGAGATCGTACGCCCCCTAGTTAAGCTAACGCACAAAGACAAGCAGTTTAAATAGACGGAAGAATGTAATAGGAGCTTCGACAAGCTAAAGGAACTCTTTACTACAGGACTAACGCTCGCTGCCTTCGACCTAGAGCGTACGACAATACTAGAAACTAACTCCTTAGGGTACTGCATCGGGGGTATCCTGTTACAGGTAGGCTCGGACGGACTCCTATACCTATGTGCGTATTTCTCTAAGAAGAACTCCCTAGCCGAGTGCAACTACCCTATCTACGATAAAGAGTTGCTAGCAGTCGTACGGTATTGCGAAGCCTAGGATAGAGAACTCCGCTTAGTGCCTAAGTTCCTCGCTCTAACGGACTACAAGAACCTGGAATACTTTACTTAACCCTAGAAGCTGTCCAAGAGGCACGTACGATAGGCAATGTACCTAAGCCGGTTTAATATAAGACTCTAGTACTGCAAGGGTAAGGATAACAGCAGGGCCGATGCACTGTCTAGACAGGACTAGGACATGCTAACGACATACGAAGACGACCGGCTAAAGTTACGAACATTCTAGATGTTTAAGGGGGAGCCGGACGGGGAGACTATCCGCCTAGCAGCGACATACCTATAGGAACCCTAACTGCAAGTATAGGAAGAGGCAGTAGAAAAGGACGAGGTATACCGAGGGGCCTGTACAGCGATCTAGGGAGGGCAACGGAAGCTCCTAGCCGAGCTCTATCTTAAGGTGTCGACAGCTGAGTGTTTAGTAGACGAGGAGAACAACCTAAGGTTTAGGAATCGGATATAGGTCCCAGCGGACGAGAAGCTCTGTACGAGCTTAATACAACAGGCGCATAACTCTATAGCTACTAGGCACCTAGGGCGCGAGGAGACGTACAGCATTATCGCCCGGGACTACTACTAGCTAGCGATAGCGAAGGACATTCGCAGGTTCGTACAGAACTGCGATATATACAGACGAACGAAGCCCTAGCGCAAGCTAAAGCATAGGCTGCTAAAGCCCCTGCCGATACCGGACCGGCCCTAGCAAGATCTAACAGTAGACTTTATTACAGACCTCCCTAAGAGCGACGGACGGCGAAACATTATAGTAGTTACGGACAAGTTAACGAAGGGGGTAATACTAGAGGGAATAGACTCTATTATAGCTAAGGACACTGCCTAGGCCTTTACACGGACGACGTTCAGCAAGTACAGTTTCCCTAGGTTAATTGTATTAGACCGGGGGACACAGTTTATAAGCTAACTCTAGGCAAGGATCTGCTAGTTGCTAAAGGTAGAACGTCGTCTGTTAACTGTATAGTACCTATAAACAGACGGGGCGACGGAGAGGGTCAATTCAACTTTGGAAGCGTACCTCTAAGCATACGTAGACTATAACTAGACGAACTGGAACCGACTCCTCCCTATAGCGGAGCTGGCTATTAACAGCTATACGGCCGATGCTATAGGACTGTCCCCCTTCTTTATAACCTATAGATACGACTACTCCCCGCTCCTACCGACCCTAAGTAGTAACACCCTGCGCCCTGTACGATCCCTAATCTAGCAAGGAGAGGCTATTATACAGACGATTACGAACGCCTACTAATAGGCAAAGGCGAGCCTAGCTATAGCCTAGCAGAATGCGGAAGAGCAGGCTAACAAGGGACGACAGGCTGCACCAAGGTACGAGGCAGGGGATAAGGTCTAGCTAAACTAGCGAAACATCTGTATAGACCGGCCGAGCAAGAAGCTAGATTGGAAGAATAGGAAGTTTACAGTAGTTCGGCCAGTAGGGACATACGCCGTACGACTAAACACTCCCCTAGGGATCTACCCAGTCTTTTATATAGACCTCGTACAGCCGGCGAATACGGACCCCCTACTGCACTAGACGACTAACGACGCGCACCTACCCGCAATTATAACCGAGGGCTAGGAAGAGTACGAAGTAGAGGGGATCCTTAAGGGTCGGAGGAAGCGGGGGAAGGCAGAGTACTTAGTAAAATAGAGAGGATAGGCAGAGCCTACGTAGGAACCGTACGAGGCTCTGCAAGACATAACTGCATTAGACAGGTAGGAGGAGAACCATCCCCCTGCCCAGTTACAGTAACACTACGCTGTACGACGGAAGGAGGCACGATCTACCCTAAGGATAGGGTAGCTATAGGCAGACTAGGGTTGTTAAAGGATCGAGCATTACGACGTAGGACACTACAGGCCCTGCTAATACGACATCGTACGACACTGTACGAAGTAAAGGCTAGAAGAAAGGAACAGCTAAAGGACGAATAGGAGGGGAAGTAGAAACGGAAGGAGTTAAAAGAAAACTGTCCGAAATTCCTTACGCTACCTTAGGAGGGGGGGGTAGCTTACAGGCCACCCCCCTAGGGAACCAGAGCTACCTACTTATTATCCGAGATCTCTACTACCTCGGGCCCGGCCGGGCCCCCGGCCCTACTAGGACTAGCCCTAGGAAGCGGAGGCACCCCCCTACCCCTACCCCTACGTGCCTCCCCTAGACGGCGGAAGGGGCAGTAAAAGGAGCTATCCTTCTACTTGTACGAGGTATATACCCTAGCCTAGAAGCCTAGGAGGCGGTATAGGCCAAATGTAGGCTAGGGGGAGTTAGGGCAGGGGGCACAGAGCTGGCCCCTAGTAGCGACGAGGAGGGCATTAACGTACAACGGCCGGGCTGTGCCTACCTGCTTAGGTATAACCTGGACAGGGTTACTCTAGAAGGCGTAGAAGGGGAGCCCGGCTGTATCCTACTGCTTGCAGGTATAGCACCTAAGATGTTAGCCCAGACTATACGGAAGACGGGATTCTGTACGAACCGGAGGAGTAGCTGCTAGTCAAGTTAAGGGTCCTACTCCTAGAGGGCGAAATAGGGGGGGACCCTAGCTAGAGGAGGGGAGGAGGCAGGGCTAGCAGCTACAGAGGAGCTATCGGACAGGGCGGACGACATAGTAGATAGTAGCTAGTAGCGGTTAGTAGTTAGTAGTTAGTAGCAGGTAGTAGTAGTAATAGTAGATAGTAGATAGTAGACAGTAGTAGATAGACGGTAGACAGTAGACAGTGTAAGGGAAGGAAAAGAAAGGAGAAGGCTAGAGCCAACTGCCTGCTATAAGGGAAATAGCACAAGGCAGCTACTACAAACAGGTAAAATAGCAAGAGGCAACTACGACCTAAGGGAAGTAGCGAGGGGCGACGACTTAGACGACTAGACGGAATAGGAAGCCGCAACCTGCTAAAGAAACAACAGGAGCTAGTTAACTTAGGTACGACGCTGTACAGAAGAAACACTACGAGAAGGGAAGGGGGGGGTATTGTTAGGGGCGCGCCGTCTGGCCTAGGCCCTAAACCCGACCTAAGCCGACCGTTGCCCTAAGGACTGCAACTTAGCGGCGCTAGCACGACCCCTCCCTCTGTACGGAACCGCCGACAGGACCCTACTCCTATATAGAGGGAGAACACTACAGTCCTGTATAAAGGGGAGCTACTGCCCCTCTAAACAGGGGTAAACTATGCACTACCGTACAGAGGAAGTAACTCCCGACCCTCTATACAGAGGGTGAACCTAGCACCCCTGCACAAGGGGGAAATTGCTAGCTTAGCTTTGTAGGTACAAATCGTACAGCAGCAGACGACGAAGGAACTGCCTATCAGTTCCTTTATATAGATACCCAACCTTAAGTTTCTGAATTAAGATTCTTAAGCCCCTTACAGGAACCTAAACAAACCGGAAGCGAAGCTGCTAGTCGAATTAAGTATTCTACTACTAGAGGTAGAAATAGGAGGGGACCCTAGCCAGACAGGCGGAGGAAGAGCCAGCAACTACGAGGGAGCTACAGCGAGCACGGCCGGACAGGGCGGGTAGCATAACGGTAGTAACTAGTAGTAGCGACTAGTAGTAGCTAGTAGGTAGTAGTAACTAGTAGTAGGGCCAGGGTAGACAGTAGATATTAGTAGTAGATAGTAGATAGTAGACGTAGATAGTAGACAGTAGACAGTAGACAGTAGACGGTAGTAGACGGTAGACGACGTAGAAGGGGGAAGGCAGGCAGGGAATAGAAGAAAAAGGAGGGAAGGGAAAGAGAAGGGGGAGGCTTAATATTTAGGAGGTAGCTGCCTGCTATAGGAGGCAATAGCAACTAGAGCAGCTGCTACAGCCGTATAAAAAGGCAAGGAGGCAACTACGACCTAGTAGGCGACGAGCAACAGCTATATAGACGACCGGACAGAGATAGGAAGTCGCGACCTGCCAAAGGAATACTAGGAGCTAAGGGTGTACAACACGCCGCTATACAAAAAGGGCACTACGAGGAGGGAGGGGGGGGGTATTGTTAGGGAGTGCTGCCTAGCCCAGGTCCTAGACCTGACCTAAGCCAGCTGTCGCCCTAAGGACTGCGACTTAGCAGCGCCAGCACGACCCTACCCTCTATACAGAATTACCGACAGGACTCTACTCCTGTATAGAGGGAGAACCCTATAGCCCTATACAGAGGGGAATTGCTGCCTCTCTAAACAGAGGGAAAACTCTGTACTACTATACAGAGGGAGAACTCCCAATCCTCTGTACAGAGTGTAAACCTTGCACCCCTATATAGAGGGAAATTGCTAGCTTGGCTTCGTAGGTACAAATTGTACAGCAGCAGACAACGAAGGAACTGCCTATTAGTTCCTTTATATAGATACCCAACCTTAAGTTTCTAAACTAAGATTTATAAGTCCTTACAGTAGGGGATAAAGTAGCGTTCTTTGCTTAGCCGATCGACTACGTTAAGCATAGCATTATACCTATCGGAATCCGGCAGGCCGATTACGAAATCTATCGTAATATGCTGCTACGGTTTCTTAGGGATCGGAAGTGGCTTTAACAGGCCGGCCGGAAGGCCGTAATATAGCTTCGCGGCTTAGCACACGTAACAGTTAGCGATAGACCAGTGGATCCGCTCAAAAATTCGCAGAAACTAGTAGGTCGTCCTTACAGCTTCTATCGTCTTTTTCGAGCCTGCGTAGCCGACGTCTTTAGAACTATAAACCAGCTAGATAATCTCTGTAATCAGTTCTTCCAGAACAATTAGCTTCCCTAAGCCGGTTTTGCTAAGCTTCTGCTGCTGGTTAAGCCGTTCCACTTTCTCGTAGAGCGTCTCTTCCTCGGTTAGCGGCTCTATCGTACAGATCCCTACCTCTTTCAACACCTCGGCTTCTACTATTCGTTTGGTCAACACTTTCTGAAACATGTTCGGATCTTCTTTCGCGCGGCTAGTCTTTCCTTCTCTTCTCGTCAGTGCATTAGCCTTTCCATTCTAAGCTCCAGGTCGGTAAGTAATCTTAAAGTCGAATCCAGACAAATAGGCGGCCTACTAAGCTTGGCGCTGCGATAGCTTCTGCGTCTTTATAAAGTAGGTAAGTAACTGGTAATCTGTAAGGACCTGGACTGTGTTCTTTCTAGCTATAAGCTCTAGCTTCCACTCTTTGAACGCCTTTATAATAGCCAACAGTTCTTTATTGTAAATAGCGTAGTTCTGCTTAGCATTATTTATAGACTTGCTAAAGAAAGCTACCGGATAGAGAGTCTCGTCGTCGTTAGCGTATTAAGAAAGGACCCCTGCAGTCACTGTGTCGGAAGCGTCCGTTTCTACGTAGATCGTCTTTTCTGGTCGGAAGTGCACTAGAACCGGCGCCGAGGCCACTGCTTCTTTTAGCCGGTTAAAGGCTTCCGTACACTTCTTATTCTATAGGCCGGCGGCCTCCTTCTTTAATGCTTCGTTTAGGGGTCTCGCTATCTTGCTAAAGTCCTTAATAAACCGCCGATAGTAGCTGCAGAACCTAAGAATTGCCCTGATTTGTGTAGTGTTTCCGGATTTCGGCTGCTTCCATTCCGCGACAGCGGCGACTTTCGATAGGTCTATCCGAATTCCTTCTCTTCCAACAATAAGACCGAGATATTTAACTTCGGTCTAGTAGAACTCGCTCTTCTTCGTGTCTGCGTTTAAGCTAACCTCGCGGAGCCTAGTCAACACTTTCTCGATGTAGTCCGTGTGTTGCTCTCTCGTTCCTTTAGTGTAAATAAGGATGTCGTCTAAGTAGATAGATACGAACCGTTCTAGCATGTCTATAAAGGTGTAGTTTATAAAGCGTTGCTACACTGCCGGCGCGTTAGTAAGTCCGAAAGGCATTACCAACTACTTGAAATTGCCTATACGCGTAGCGAACGTCGTAAGATCTTCGGTTTGTCCTTCTTCGTTTCTTAGTTTATAGAAAGCTTAGCGAATATCCAACTTGCTGAACTACTTAGCCTTCGCCACCCTCTGTATAGTCTTATCGATTAGAGGCAGCGGATACACGTCTCTCTTAGTGACCTCATTAAGGCCTCTGTAATCTACGTACAGTCGGAGGCTACCTCTAGGTTTCTGTACGAAAAGAATCGGCGATGTATATTCAGCTAAGCTCTGCGTAATAAACTCTTCGCCAGATTCTCTCGAACAAACACTTCTACCTAGTCTAGCTCGGCTGGCGACAGCCTTCTTAGGGGCTCGGTTCTTAGCAGCATATCTCCTTCTTTTAGCCAGATCTTGTTATTATATTCCGGCCGGTAGAGCAGCAGGAGGTTGGAGTCAGCCTTCGAGAACACGTTAGTATAGCTGTAGAGTTCTTTTGGTAGCACCTCCAGCGGATCCACTTCTTCTTCTGCTATTATCTTCTAGTAGTCTTCGATGTCCTTTTTTAAGATAGCGTAAATCTTATTGTCCAGCGACCTCGCGAGGGTCGTTAAAGCTTCCGAGCTTATTATTCCGATTGTGTCTGGAGGGTCGGGCCAATCTATCGGAACCGCTTCGGTGGTCGTAGCGTTCGATTTCGCGGCGACGACTCCGCTCTGCTAGGTTTTGAACCTAAGGGTGCCTTTACCTACGTTAATAACGGCTTTCTGGTTCTTTATCTATTTCTCCCCTATAATAATGTCAAACCTTCCGATATCTATAATTCGGAACGTCGCTTCTGTAGTGCGACCAGCTAGGGTGGTTTTCAATAGCACGTAGTGCGTAACACTCTCAGTGTCTTGTCCATTGTATGCCGAAATTCGCGTCGGCGACGCTAGCTCTACTGGATAACTATATCTTTTTTTTAGTTTCTAAACTAATCGATAGTAGATCGCTGTGCCAATAAGGGCTCCCGTGTCGATAAAAGCTCTTAGCTAAAGTGGTCTACTTAAGCCATCGAGGGGGTAGACAGTAATCGGAAGGATAATAGCTGTTTCCGTGTTTACTTCCACTGCTGCTAAGAGCAGATCGCTGCAGCTGTTAATACTTCCTTCTTCCGGCGACGTAGTTCTTGTCGGTGCCCTATTGTCTATGCTGGATAGGGGGCCTATCCATCCAGCTGGTCTTTTCCTAGGATTCTTAGTAGCACTCTACTGTCTATACTGTTAGTGTCGTTCGTAGCCGGCTCGATAGCTTGGATAGTCTTTCTCGGCAGCTGCTGCTTTATAGCCCGATACTCTTGCTTCTGCTTATCCGATGCTTGGCATCTCGTAGCGATGTAGCCAGGCTTTCTATATGCGTAGCAGGTAGGGACGAACGACGAACGCGGCGAATAAGGTAGCTGCTGCAGCGTTCTCCTAAAAGGTGCAGGGGGTCGTGTTATTGGCACCAACTGCTTCTAAATCGATTCGCGCGATTTCGCGTAAGCGCTCAGGTTTCTTGCAGTAACTCTCGCTCGGTGCACGAAGCTCTTAAGGTCTTCGTCTTCTACCAAAGCCATAGCTGCGGCCAGTTCGGGGTTCAGCTTCTGCCTTAGTAGGTAGAGCTGCTTATCTTCCGACACCCTAGCTCTAAGAGCATATTTTCTAAATAGTCCGTAAAATTCCTCGAACGTCTGCCGGTTCTGGTTGATCTTGTCTAGTTGCTTACGGGCTGTCTTCTTCCGGAAGGGGTCTCCAAAGCGTTAGTCCAGCGTTTTGATTACTTCTTCGGCGGTTACCTCTTCTAGTTCTGCTACTAGCAAAAAAGCTTTACCTTCTAATCGCGATTCCAGGTAGGCCAATCTATCTCCGGCACTGTTTCTGGCATAGTCGCGATCTATCTTGTTCTTTATCTTCTTCTTAAATGCCTCCTATTCTTTAGGGTCTCCGCCTCTAAACGCTAGTAGATCCGGTAGTAACGTTATTAAGGTGCTACCTTAACTGTAGGCCGCTAGTAAGGCGGTCTCTGCTTGTTCTTCTTAATGCGGTAGCGGCGCCGACGACATCGCTGCTTCTATCTCAGCTAACTAAGCCTTTATCGCCTTTAGTTGTGCTAGTCAGTTTGCTGCTTGGTTTTCTAACACATCGATAATAGTCTCTGCCGATTCCTTCTCGGCCCTTACCGCTTCGTTTTCCTCTCTTAACTGTCTCTTTTCTTCTAGGGTTCTGTAAAATAGCATCTTAATAAGGTCTATGCCGTCGTAGACCTTCCCTACTCCGTTCTTGTTTACGTAATCTTTAAGTTCCTCGAGTGTGCAGTCGTAGATCGTCTTATATTCGGTTATTCGTTCCTTAATCTCTGCAGTCTCTTCTGCTGTAAAACCTCTTATAATAAACTTATTCTTAATAACACTAGAGCGCCTACTCGCTCTGTTAGTCTTTTCTCTTCTGCTTCTGCTTCGGCCTGTAACGCCGCTCTCTACTGTTAAGAAGCTCTCTATAGCTGTCTTACGGTGCTAGTGCTTGGTTTTTTTGGTACGCGTACGTTATTTAGGTGTCCGGATAGTTTAACGGTCCCTTTCGCGCAGCGCGGAGTTGGTGTAGTAAGTGAGTTCAAGATATAATAATCCGGGCACGAAGATATAATTCAATACGGCCTTTTTAATTACTATATCTCGAACTAAGGAGGGAAAGGAATCTATATAGTGGTGGGTAAGAGCTTTAGGGGTGGTGTGCCAAGGCCCGGCTCGGTCCAGAAGGGCCGAGCCGAAATTCCAAGGGTCCACCCCACTACTCAATCCCACCCCTTTCTGCTACTGCAACAGTTATCTATTCGCATCCTTCCTTAATCCGTATCTTGTAGAAGGCTAAAACAACGTTAAGCTTAGTAAACTACTTTGCCTTGCTAGTCCGTCTGAGGGTCTCCTTAATAGGGAGTAGGGGGTACTAGTCCTTCTTAGTAATTGCGTTAATACCTCTGTAGTCTATACAGAAACGCAAGCCGGCCGAGCCTTCCTTATAAACGAACAGCACTAGAGCTCTAGCCGACGACGTACTTGCGCAAATAAATCCTTTAGCATATAGGTCATCTAGTGTCTTACGCAGCACTAGGAGTTCTCTAGAGGACATACTATACAGTAGGCCGTACGGTACTTCGGGCAGGCTTCTATCCGGACGGGGCTCGAGCTAGATGTTGTAGTCGATTCCTTCTCCTTAGTGTAGGGGCAGTTTTAAGGCCAATTTCGGTTTGAAGAGATCTAGGTATTCCGCGTATTTTGATAGGAGCTTCGTGTAGGGGTCTGTAACTTTCTTAGGCGCTAAGGCCTTCTTAATGTCTGTAGTCGCAGTGTTAACTTTAGCGTTAGCGTTAACTTCGGCTTTGGCATTGCCGCCTAGTAGGACTTTCCCTTGGTCTTAGAGTCTCTGCTTTGTCGCTGCTAGGTACAGGCGTCCTCGTCCGACGTCGAGCTTGCCCTGCCAGCGCTCTATCTATAGTTTTCCTAATATTAGGTTATGCCCTAACTTGTCTTACACTACATAAAAGTATAAGTCCTGCTCGTAGTGTCCTTGCAGCTCTATCGTTACTTTTACTATATAGGTAATGTCCAGTCCTCGTCCGGTAATGCCCAGTATGCGTACAGGTACGGTAGGGGTCGTCTTAATATAGTGTTTCTATACGAAGTCTTCGCTAATTACTCTGTACACTAAACACCCTGTGTCGATTAGCGTCCACGCAGTAGCGGTCCCGTTTAGCGTAGTTCGTACGATAAACGGCGTAGTCGTTATATAGTTGCTCTAAAAAGATAGCTAAGTAGTGCTTTAATTTGGCAATCTATCTTGTATATGCCTCCGGCTAAGCCTTCGCTTAGAGGCTACTCTTTTCCTAACTCGTTATCGTCTAAGGGGAACTCTTAGGTCTCGTGTTAGGGTGCTGCAGTTGCCACCCTCGCAGTGGTCGGCCGTCCCCTAGGTCTCTCTGCTAGCAAAAGCCTGTAATTCTATACAGTGTGCCCTATCTGGCTACACCGGTAGCAGCTCCCTTCTGCTCGTCTCTTATTAAGGGTAGCTGCGTCTACCTACAGCGCCCTCTTAGCGCCGGCCCTCGGTCGTACAGTAACAGCTGCCGCTACTCTCGTCGTCGTCGTTAGTTTCCAGTCTATAGCGTCCTGCTGCCGATAGAGGGGTTGTCGCATCTCGCTGTATTACTGCGGTTACCGACAGTAAGATCAGTTCCTAATATAAGGGGTTTAAGAATCTTGGTTTAGAAACTTGAAGCTAGGTATCTATATAAAGGAACTAATAGGCAGTTCCTTCGTCGTCTGCTACTGTATATTTGTACCTACGAAGCAAGCTAGCAATTTCCCCTCCTGTACTAGGGTGCACAGATTTCCCTCTGTACAGGGGTGCAGAGATTTCTCCCTAGGTAGGGGAGCAGGGTTTTCCCTCTGTACAGGGTTGCAGGATTTTCCTCTATATAGGGGGGTAGGGTTGTGCTGGCGCTGCTAAGTCGCAATCCTTAGGACGACGGCCAGTTTAGGTACAGGACCTGGCAGGGCGGCATCCCCTAACACTTCCGACTAGAAAAGACGATCTACCTAGAAACGGACGCTTCCGATATAGTAACAGTATGTTAAGGGTAGAGCTAAGTAGTCGGAAAGGGTTAATGTAAAAGTTGAAGTAAGTAGGAGGGGCTGGAAGAAACAAAGTCTAAAGGAGGGGATATAAAAGTTAATATAGAAAGGGAAGCTAAAGTCTATAGTAAGGAGTGTAAAAACTAAGTGTTAGAAGGAAGGGCTAAAGTCTAGAGTGTAAAAGCTGAATTGGATATACAAGACGAGCTATAAACAAGAAGAAGAGAAAGATTAGGTAGGAGACAGCAGGTTCTTATATCCCCCTACCCTGGCTAGTTGTTTGTATGTTTGCTAGTAACTTTCTTACTAAACTCTGTTTCTTTGTTCTGCAAACAAATTTATTTCCTAGACCCGCTTTTTCCAAAGGTTCTAGAACTAAGCTAGGAGTGTTTGCATCGCAGGATAAGTCGCCTTTTACTCTCTTAGAGTCTTCTTGCTCTATCTAGTAGTTGTTGGCCTGTAGTCTGTAAATCTTAATAGTTCTAGTTAGGTCCCAGATGCTGTTGTTTTCCGTTTTACATCTGTTAACTGTGTTTTCCGTTTTACATCTATTGACTATAACAGTAGCCCCCCTTAATATAGCGGAGTTCCTACGAAGCCTTAGTAGTTCGAGATACCAGGGGTAAGTCTGCTTATTCCTAGGAGCAGACCTGATATTACAGTCAATATTCTATTAGTAAGTAGAATCCAGTTCTTTCGGCTGTACCGTGTTTCTAGGCGGTAGTCTCTAGAGTCTGAGAGGTTTTAACAGTAGAAGGCTTTAGTCTTGTCCTTGTCGAAGATAATGTTTCTAAGAGGTTCCCAAGGAGTGTCCTAGTCTTCGTAGCTTTGCTATTAAACTTTGTACTTTGTCTGTCTATTGATTACTTAACAGTCTGTAATTTTGCGTACGTAGTATTCTTCTTCTTCTTCTTCTTCGTCGTCGTCTTCTGCAGGGAGAATGCGGGTTCGTTCTTAGTCTTGCAATTAGATTAGGAAGGGATCTCCTTCTTTAGGTCTTAGTCGAACAGGATAGAAGACGTTGTAAATTTCCCAGTCTTCTAGCAGTTAGAGGCGGTATACGTGCGAGCTGATCTTCTCTATAATAGGGAAGGGGCCTAGTTTTTTCTAATTAAGTTTGCGAGAAGGTCTTCCTGTAACAATGTTCTTAGAGTCTAGGTACACTCTGTCTCCTACTTTATAGTCCAGAGCTAGTTGTCGTTTTCGATTAGCTTGTTCTTTGTAGATAGCCTAGGCGTAAGTTATCTCTTCTTGGACTTCCTAATAGATCTAGGAGAGGTGCGTTGCCTATTCGTCTGCATCGACTTCGTCTAGGTCGTTAGGTTGCAGTAGTAGGTCTTAAGGTTCTATTCCTGTTCGGGGGTAGTAGCCTCTAGCAGTGTAAAAGGGGGAGTGTCCTATTGTCTCTAACTCCTAGTTGCGAGCTGAGAATTCTACTGTCGGGATGTGTTTTAGCTAGTCCTTCTAGTAGTAATCGATAAAGCAACGTAGCGTCTGTTCGAACAGGGCATTCGCAATCTCTGTTTGTCTATCTGTTTCTAGGTAGGAGGACTTTAAGATGTAGTAGTTAATGTTCAGAAGCTTGCAAAGGCGTTTCCAGAACTTAATAATAAACTAAGAGCCTCTGTTAGAGGTAATGCTGTCCGGAAGGCCTACGTAACGCTAGACGTATTCGTAAAAGAGTCGAGCGGTTTCCTTAGAAGTTATGCACTAGCAGGGTACTACAAAGCGGTCCTTAGAGTGCTAATCCACTACTATAAAGACGTTCTTTGCCTTAACGCCTGCCTAAGAAGTCCCTTAAGGGAGACAAGTAACAAAGTCTATTATAATGTGTTTCCAGGGGTGTTCAGGGGCTGGGAGAGGCTTTAGCAATCTATGTAGACGTTGTCAGTCGTGTTTGGCTACCTTATAGATAGGACAGTTGTTTCTATATCTGCAGACGTGCTTCTACATCGACGGCTACCAGTAGTAGCAGGAAGTAAGCTTGTAAAGTTTCGATCGTCCTAGGTAGCCTCCTGTTGCTAAGTTGTAAACTGTCCTAAGGATTTAGGGTCGTATTGAATCGTCTGCACCTTTAGGAACAAAAAGACGAGATCAGAAGTAAACCAGACTATCCCTAAGTTTGCATTCTAAGAGGGAAAAGCTAGGGAAGGTACGCTAACCTATTTTAAGGGCTTAGGTTAGTCCTTAAGCCTGTTCGTCTAATTCGTAAGCTTCTCTAATTATTAGGAGCAGTTCTCTAGGGTGGTTTGCTTCTTTAGTCAATTCTTTATCGTTCGGTTCGTTGTCGGAGGTAACAGAGCCTTTAATTTCAGAATCTTCGGTGTTAATAGTTTCGTTGTCTAGTTCGCTTTCTGAATCGTTATCCTCTAGGAAGGCAGGTGCGAGGCACAGTGCAAAATATGCAGCGATTGATAGTGTACCTTCCTTTAAGTAGGTCTTTAGGTCTTTGCTTAGGTTGTAAGCCTTTAGGATAGTTTGGTTACATATTGCCTAGCCTTCTCTTCTGTCTACTAGATAGATTCCAGGCATCCGGGTAAGGGCATTAGCCCTGGAATTAAGTAATCTAGGCGCGTATTAAATAACAAAGTTAAACCTTAAGAGGAATTCGCTCTAGTAAGCTTGTCTGCGATTAAGGATTTTGCTCTTTACAAAATAAATTAAGTTCTTGTAGTCTAAACTGACGTAGGTCGGATAGGCTGCACCTTCGAGTTCTAGGCGCTACTCTTTAAATGCTTTAACGATTGCAAGGAGCTCTTTGTCGTAAATCTCGTAATTGCATTCGGCGGGTAGCATCTTCTTTAACAGGTAAGCTACTAGGAGCTATAGCTGGTTAGGCGACTTTCGTTAAAGGAGGACTGCTCTAATAGCTCCGTTAGAGGCGTCTGTTTCTACACAGGTTTCTAAGTTAAAATCAAAGTGTTAAAGGATTGTGTCTCTAGTAAATCGTTGCCGTAGGAGGTTAAATGCGTATTGGCAGGAGTCAGTCCAGTTAAACTTAGCCTCCTTCTTTGTTAGCGCAGTTAGTAGCTTTACTATTAAGCTAAAGCCCTAAATAAAACGACAGTAGAAGTTAGCAAACCTAAGTAAGCCTTGTACTTCTTCAACAGTCTTTAGGATCTTCTAGTCTAGGATTGCTTAAACCTTTGCTAGATCTATACGGATGCCTTTGTCTAAGATAATAAGGCTAAGGAACTGAACTTCTTGTTAGTAAAATTCGCACTTGTTAATGTCCAGATGCAAGCCTGCTTCTTCCAGTTTTGCCAGTACCTTTCGGACGTGTTTCTAATGTTCTTCTAGTGTTGTGCTGTAGATCAGGATGTTGTTAATGTAAGCAGTAACGAATTGGTCTAAGTACTCTCTTAGTATGTTGTTTATATATTCTTAAAAAGTACTGGGTGCATTGCAAATTCTAAAGGGCATTACTAGGGATTCAAACAGGCCGTACTGGGTTCTGAAGGCTGTTAACTATTCTTGTCCTTTAGCTATCCGAATCTTGTTAAAGGCTGCAATTACATTAAGCTTAGTAAACTATTTTGCTTTTAAGAGGCGTTCTAGTGTTTCTTAGATTAGAGGGATCGGATAACGGCTCTTCTTAGAGATAGCGTTAAGGTTGCGGTAGTTAACATAGAAGCGTAGCCCTCTGCCGGGTTTCTTAACAAACATAACAGGGCTGGCAGCAGGGGAGCGACTAGATCGAATAAAGCCTTTCTAAAGGTTTTGTTACAGGAACTTTTATAGGACTTAGAGTTCTTCGCAGGATATTTAATAGAGAGGTCCAAAAGGGGGTAACTAGCCTTCTTCTAGTTTAATCTTGTAGTTTTAAGGTTGGTACAGAGGTAGCTTGTCAGCTTCTTTAACTAACTATATACTAAGGAAATTGTAGTATTCTGTTAGTACTTTTGTCTCTAGGTTAGTAGCTTCTCGGTTTTCGTTAAACTTAGCAAGGGCTTTCTTAATGTCTTCTATTAACGTAGCAAACATTTAAGCTCCTTTTTCCTTTGCAGCTGTATAGAAAGCAGCTGTAGATACTTAGAGGATCGAATCTTTTATGCTGTTTGTAAGAGTAAGCTAAGTCAAAGTGTAGCAATAGTTTCAGCAATGTTCTAAGTTTATATCGAGGCTTCCAGTGTCCTAGTTAATCTGTAGATTGTAGAGCTTTAGCTAAGGCAATCCTAGGATTATTTTCTAGTTAGGCAGAGGTATAACAAAGCAAGAGAGGTGTTCTTCGTAGTTGTTCCTAAGTTGAAGTTTAACATAGGCAATCTAAGTTATACCTCCTACAGAGGCCTCGCTGCTGTTAAACATCTTTAAGGGTCTAGGGTATCTTAAGTTCTAAGTAGGGATTCCTAAGGAGTTAGCAAGTCTAGGGTTAATAAAACTCTTGCTAGTTGCGCCGCAGTCGATTATCGTAAGTACTAAGTGTATAGAATTCTTCTTAGTTTGGATTTTTGCTGTAACTACAAAGGGAGGACAAGTTAACTTATCCTCTGCCTTAGTATAGAATTGCACTACAGAAGAAGAGATTGCACAATGTAGATCTAAATGCTTGCCTATTAGGCGTCTTGTTAACAGGCCTAAGCGTTTCCCTAGTCCTTGCTGTTGTCCTTTAGTGCTAGGGCGGCTGCGGAGAATCCGAGAGGGGTGCCTGCCTTATTGCAGCGATTAACCAAAGTTAGGCAGTTAATCGCGATATAGTTTAGCTCCCTACAGTATATACGGAGACGTTAGTTACAGCGACGCTGCTTTTCTTCTTGTGTAAGTCGACCGTCTTAAAGCTTAGCTAAACTAAAGTCTATAGGTTCTCCGTTAATAGGAGGAAGTTATAGGGCTAAGGGAGGATTAGGTTGGTTTTAGGTAAAGGTAGGAAGAGTCGTAACAGGACGCTAGCTTATACGGTTGTTAAGTAGGTTGCCTCGTGCCTTAATAATGTTTAAGAACAGGTTTCGACGACTGTCGAGGCATTAGCAGAGGGTAACCAGTTCGTAAAATAACAAAGATTCGTGCTCTTTATCCTCCAGTTTAGTAAGAAGTTCAGTGCTTAGGCCAGCAACTAAAGCCGACTTTTGGACTTCTGTGTCGTACTCGCAGTATCCGATTTCCTGTAAGAATTGTGCGTAGTAGTTAGAGAATAACTTGTTAGTTTGCTTAAGGGTTCGGATTAACTGCTAGGCCGTAGACTTGCAGTATAGGTTACTAAAGGCCGAGTCGAGAGCGGTAAGCAAGGTAGTAACGTTTGGACAAGTAACTTGTAGTGTCTTTAGGTTAAACCAGTGTAAGACCTGTTGCAGTGCCTTGCTAGCAAGGAGGGAGAACGCGTACGAGACCTTCTGTTGTTCGTTTAGGAAGTGGTCCGCGTTAGCTAAGAGTTTAATTAACAATCGTAGTCGAAATTTATTAAACTTGTCCTTGTCTCTATAGAATAGTTCTAGGTTAGCCACTCTCTTGCTAGTAGGTTCTCTAGTAGTGTTCTGTGTCCTTAGGTTTAGAGCTTCCTGCAATTGTCCTTGTGTCTAGGCTTTCTTAATTGTAAGATTAGCAATCTTTTGTTCTATCTCTTGTACCTAGTCCTTGCTATCTAATAGCATTACTTCTAGGCTATTAATGTGTTAGTTAAGTTCCTTTACTTATTTAATGCCTATATAGACAATGTTCGTTACTATAAAGAAAACTCGGAGGGCAAGGTTAGGATCGTTGTTTATTAGGTTGATAATTCCTTCTGCTAGGAGGTCCAGTTGTAAGTATTCCTTAAAGGAGACCTCTTCTCGTAGGATGTGGAAGACTATGTTAATAGTCTGGTGTTTAGTTAATAGCTTATAATGTTAAGGGTAGAGCTAAGTAGTCAGAAAGGGTTAATGTAAAAGTCGAAGTAAGTAGGAGGGGCTGGAAGAAACAAAGTCTAAAGGAGGGGATATAAAAGTTAATATAGAAAGGAAAGCTAAAGTCTAAAGTAAGGAGTGTAAAAACTAAGTATTAGAAGGAAGGGCTAAAGTCTAGAGTGTAAAAGCTAAATTGGATACACAAGACGAGCTATAAACAAGAAGAAGAGAAAGATCAGGTAGGCGGCAGCAGGTTCTTATATCCCCCTGCCCTAGCTGATTGTTTGCATGTTTGCTAGTAACTTTCTTACTAAACTCTGTTTCTTTGTTCTGCAAACAAATTTTTTTCCCAGACCCGCTTTTTCCAAAGGTTCTAGAACTAAGCTAGGAGTGTTTGCATCGTGGGATAGGTCGCCTTTTACTCTCTTGGAGTCTTCTTGCTCTATCTAGTAGTTGTTGGCCTGTAGTCTGTAAATCTTAATAGGTCTAGTTAGGTCCTAGATACTGTTGTTTTCCGTTTTACATCTGTTAACTGTGTTTTCCGTTTTACATCTGTTGACTGTAACACAGTAGGGGTCCTTTCTTAATACGACAACGACAGCGAGACCCTCTATCTAGTAGCCTTCTTTAGCAAGTCTATAAATAAGGCTAAGCGGAACTACGCTATCTACGACAAGGAGCTATTAGCTATTATCTAAGCTTTTAAGGAGTGGAAGCTAGAGCTTATAGCTAGAAAGAGTACGGTCCAGGTCCTTACAGACTATTAGTCGTTAACCTACTTTATTAAGACGTAGAAGCTCTTGCGCTGCTAGGCTTAGTAGGCCGCCTCCTTATCTAGGTTCGACTTTAAGATTACTTATCGACCTAGAGCTACAAACAGAAAGGCTAACGCGCTAACGAGAAGAGAAGGGAAGACTAGCTACGTTAAGTAATACAGGGTGGGTTGGCCCGTGTTATTACTATGCCTTGCCAAGGTTTATATATCTAGTACACATTGGTCAAGTCACTTCCGAGTTACTTAACTGGTCCCTTTTGGCTTAAGTGTACCGCGTTACATTACTTAACTCGGAAGTGACTGCTGAAAGTGTACGATAAAAGGCCCGGGTTCAATTCCTAGGGGGCGCATCTTTCAACTAGAGAGTGGAAGCAGCGTTGACGTATGTCTGTTTGTCTACCACTCCGTACAGAATAAGGCAGACCCGGTAAAGGTCCAGCTGGCTGTATGCAGACCTGCCGGGGGGGGGTTAATTGCGTATACTGCATAGGGGGGCTGTGCAATAGCATACGTAGCCTGTAAGTAAGCGCAGCTTACGAGGTCGTAAGCCTGTAGCGCAGGGGGTAGTAATACAGGGTAGGTTGGCCTGTGTTATTACTATGCCTTGCCAAGGTTTATATATCTAGTACACATTGGTCAAGTCACTTCCGAGTTACTTGACCAGTCCCTTTTGGCTTAAGTGTACCGCGTTACATTACTTTAATAATCCGAGCGCGTAGATAAGATTCAATACGGCTGTTTTGATAACTATATCTCGAACTAAGGAGGGAAAGGGATCTATGTAGTGGTGGTGGTGGGCTTCTGTAGAGGTGGTAGTGCCAAGGCCCGGCTCGGTCCGTTCCGGAACCTAAATCCCGGAAGGGGCCGAGCCGAAATTCAGGGTCCACCCTATTAGTTAGTCCTACCTCTTTCCACCGCCGCAACACTACCCCCCTCCCTTACTAGCGGTCGCCCTCGACCGCTTAGTCATCCTATCCAATCGAAAATCTCCGCCTTCTCTTTTTTTTTTTTTTTTGATTTGTCGTCTCCTTCTCGAAAATCCCCTCTAACGCCGACGTTACGTCTTCCGTCTTCTATTAAAAACAACGTTCTCTTTATTAATTCTTCAATTTCTTACGTCGTCGGCGTCTGAAGTCCTTCACTTGCCGTCTATCTAATCCGTGCCATCTGATCTGAGCCGTCGGTTATCTGAGCTGCGGCGTAGCTGGTCTGTGCGTCGTCTTAGGGGTCTATATAGATCCGTCTGCGGCCTCGTTTCTTCTTCTTCTTTTTCTCTTCTACCAAAGCCTTTGCCCACTACCGGGTCGGCGGCGCTGGCACGCCACTGTGTCAGCGAGCTGCCTGCAGAACCGGTAGTGGGTAGTGGCCGCGTAGAAGGCCTTACCGAAGGCGACCGACACGATCGTTTTCTTCGGCCTCCGCGCCGATGGAGCGGACGTAGCTTTCTTCTTTCTTCCGCATTATCGACATTAGAGCCACGCTGGTTTCGGCTTTTCCGGGTTCTGCACGTAGAACTCCCTTAGCAGCTCCGCCGAATTCCGCAGGTTCTCGATCGGATACTATTCGTAGTCTTCTGGCTACCCCTTCTACGAGATCCTCGCTTTAATGGACCCCCTTATCTTCTTTACGTCTTTTACGTCTTCTACCTCCTATTCTTCCTTATCGTCTATCTCGATTGGCAGGGGTTCGGCGAACCCCTGTTCCGGCAGGCCGTCTTTAGGGTCTAAGCTTAGCAGATCTGAATAAAAGACATTGTAGATCTGGAACGATTTCGCTAGCTAGAGCCGATAAGTCACCGGCGACCTCTTTTCCACTATCGTAAAAAGGCCTACGTAGCGCGGATTGAGCTTGGCGTTCCCTTTTAGCCTTAGGTTCCGCGTGTTAAGCCAGATCTTTTGACCTTCCTCGAATTCCGTTAGCGACCGCTTTCTATTAGTTCGAGTTACTATCTTCTCCTAAGCCGATTCTATCGCTTCTTTCGCCACTTTGATCGCTTCTTCTATCTGAGATCGGAGCGCTTCCGCCGCCGCGGCAGCGACTCTCTTTAACGACGTAGTAGTAGTAGAGAGCTCCGGCGAGCCGGCGTCGCGTAGCGGCTGGAAGCTCAGCCTCGGAAGATAACTGTAAGTTATCTCGAACGGCGCCAACGACGTCGCTTCTAACTGTGCTAAGTTCGCGCAGAACTCAGCTATTGGCAGCATCTTAACCTACTTTTCTTAATAATAGCTGCAGAAGGTTCGTAGATATCGCTCTATCTCGCGATTAGCCACTTCAGACTGACCGTCCGTTTAAGGGTAAGCGGCAGTGCTGAGCTTTCTACAAATTCCGAGAGCTTAATTGATAGCTTTCTACACGTCGGCGGTAAATTAAGGACCCCTATCTATAGTAATAGTGTCCGGCAGGCTATAGTGCTTCTACACGTGTCTAATTAGCATCCGCGTAGTCTCTTCCGCAGTCGTTCCTTTGTCCCTAGCTCGACAGAGGATAAAGTAGCGCTCTTTGCTTAGCCGGTCCACTACATTTAGCGTAGCGTTATATCTATTAGAGACCGGCAGGCCGGTTACGAAGTCTATTGTAATGTGTTGCTACAGTTTCTCGGGGATCGGAAGTGGCTTTAGTAGACCTGCCGGCAGACCGTAACGCGGCTTCGCGGCTCTGCACACATAGCAATTGGCGATAAATCGGTGGATCCGTTCGTAGATCCGCGGAAACTAGTAGATCGTCCTTATAGCTTCTATCGTCTTCTTTAACCCTGCGTAACTAACATCCTTAGAGCTATAGACCAGCTGGATAACTTCTGTAACTAGTTCTTCCAGAACTATTAGCTTTCCTAAGCCTGTTTTGCCGAGTTCCTGTTGCTGGTTAAGCTGCTCTACCTTTTCGTAGAGAGTCTTTTCTTCGATCGGCGGCTCCATTGGTTCTAGTTCGGTTTGCAGTTCCGCTGCGCAGATCCCCGCTTCCTTCAACACCTCGGCGTCCACTATCCGTTTAGTTAGCACCTTCTGAAACATGTTCGGATCTTCCTTTGTGCGGCTTATCTTCCCTTCTCTTCGCGTTAGCGCGTTAGCCTTTCCGTTTTGAGCCCCTAGTCGATAGGTAATCTTAAAGTCGAACTCTAATAAGTAGGCGGCCTACTGAGCTTGGCGACGTAACAGCTTCTGCGTCTTTATAAAGTAGACCAGCGATTGGTGGTCCGTAAGGACCTAGACTGTGCTCTTTCCAGCTATAAGCTCCGGTTTCCACTCCTCGAAAGCTTGAATAATCGCTAGCAGCTCCTTATCGTAGATAGCGTAGTTCCGCTTAGCTTCTTTTATTAACTTGCTGAAGAAAGCTACTGGATAGAGGGTTTCGTCGTCGCTATATTAAGAAAAGACCCCTGCCGTTACTATATCGGAAGCGTCCGTTTCTACATAGATCGTCTTTTCCGGCCGGAAGTGTGCCAGAACTGGCGCAGAGGCCACTGCTTCTTTTAGCCGGTTAAAGGCCTCCGTGCACTTCTTATTCTACAGGCCGGCGGCCTCTTTCTTTAACGCTTCGTTTAGGGGTCTCGCTATCTTGCTGAAGTCTTTAATAAACCGTCGGTAGTAGCTGCAGAATCCGAGAAACGCTCTGATTTGCGTAGTGTTTCCGGATTTCGGCCGCCTCTATTCCGCAACAGCGGCGACCTTTAATAGGTCTATACGAATTCCGTCTTTTCCGACGACAAGACCGAGATACTTAACCTCGGTTTAATAGAACTCGCTCTTCTTCGTGTCCGCGTTTAACCCGACCTCGCGGAGCCTTTTTAATACTCTCTCGATGTGGTCTGTGTGTTGCTCTCTCGTTCTATCTATGTAGATAAGAATGTCGTCCAAATAGATAGACACAAACCGTTCTAGCATGTCTATAAAAGTGTGGTTTATAAAGCGTTGCTACACTGCCGGCGCATTGGTAAGACCAAAAGGCATTACCAGCTACTTGAAATTGCCTATATACATCGCGAACGTCGTAAGATCTTCCGTCTGTCCTTCCTCGTTTCTTAGCCGATAGAACGCTTAGCAGATGTCCAGCTTGCTGAACTACTTAGCCTTTGCTACGCGCTGTATAGTCTTATCTATTAGCGGCAGTAGGTATACGTCTCTCTTAGTAACCTCGTTAAGGCCTCGATAGTCTACGCAAAGTCGTAGGCTACCCCCTAGTCTCCTTACGAAAAGAATCGGTAACGCGTATTCGGCAGAACTTGGCGTAATAAACTTCTTCGCTAGGTTTTCGCGAACGAATACCTCTACCTAGTCCAGTTCCGCCGGCGACAGTCGTCTTAGGGGCTCGGTTCTCGGCAGCGTAGCCCCCTCTTTCAGTCGGATCTTGTTGTTATATTCCGGTCGATAGAGCGGCAATAGGTTGGAGTCGGCTTTTGAGAACACGTTAGCATAATCGTAGAGCTCCGCCGGCAACACTTTTATTAGATCCACTTCTTCTTCCGCCATTATCTTCCGGTAGTCTTCGATGTCTTTTATTAAGACGGCGTAAATCTCGTTGTCTGGTGACTTCGCGTAGGTCGACAAAGCTTCTAAACTTATTATTCCGACGGTAACCGGTGGTTCGGAACGGTCGTACGGGGTTACATTGGCAGCCGCGGCTTTCGATTCGGCTACAGTAGCGGCGGTCGGTTCGGCGGCGGCGGTGCCGTTGCCTAGGGTTTTGAACCTGATCGTTCCTTTATCTACGTCGACGATGGCTTTCTGGTTCTTTATCTATTTCTGCCCTATAATAATGTCAAACCTTCCTATATCCATAATCCGGAACGTCGCTTCTGTGGTTCGTCCAGCTAAGGTAGTCTTTAGCAGCACGTAGTGCGTAACACTTTCCGTGTCTTGTCTGTTGTATGCTGAAATCTTTGTTAGCGACGCTAACTCTACCGGATAGCTGTATCCCTTCGTTAGTTTCTAAACCAGTCGGTAGTGGATCGCTGCGCCTATAAGAGCTCCAGTGTCGATAAAGGCTTTCAGCTAGAGCGGTTGGCGTTGCTTCTTAACAGGATAGATCGTAATAGGAAGGATGATCGCCGTCTCCGTATTTACCTCTACGGCTGCCGAGAGCGGATCGCTGCAGCTGTTAATGCTTTCTTCTCGTAGTAATATGCTTCGATTCGGTGCCCTATTGTTAATGCTAGGTAGGGGGCCTATACGTCCAGCTGGTCTTTTCCTATAATCCTTAGCTGAACTCCGCCGTCTACGCTGTCGGTGTCGTTCGGAGCCGGCTCTATAGCTTGTATAGTCTTTCTCGGTAGCTGCGGCTGCTGCTGCTTTATAACATAATACTCCTGCTTCTGCTAGGCCGTCGCTTAGCATCTTGTAGCGATGTGGCCAGGCTTTCCGCACGCGTAGCAGGTGGGGACGAACGACGAACGCTGCGAATACGACGACTGCTAGGGGGTTCGTCGGAAAGGCGCAGGGGCTCTCGTCGGCTGCGCCGACAGCGACGGCTTCTAAATCAGTTTAAGTGTCGTCGGTTTTCCGTACGCGTTCAAGTTTCTAGCGGTGACTCTCGCCTGGTGTACGAAGCTCTGCAGGTCTTTGTCTTCTACCGACGCTATAGCCGCAGCGAGCTTAGGGCTCAGTTTCTGTCTTAGTAAGTGCAGCTACTTATCTTCTGCTACTCTCGCTCTAATAGCATATTTCCTGAACAGTCCGTAGAACTCCTTAAACGTCTGCCGGTTCTGGTTAATCTTGTCTAGCTGCTTACAGGCCGTCTTCTTCCGAAATAGGTCTCCGAAGCGTTGATCCAGCGCTTTAATTGCTTCTTTAGCGGTTACCTCTTCTAGGTCCGCTACTAGCGAAAAAGCTTTACCTTCTAATCGCGATTCCAGGTACGCCAATCTATCTCCGGCGCTGCTCGATGCGTAATCGCGGCTTATCTTATTCTTGATCTTCTTCTTAAACGCCTCCTACGCTTTAGGGTCTCCGCTACCGAAAACAGGCGGGTCCGGCAATAGCGTTATCGTAGTGCCACCTTAACTGTAGGCCGCCGGTAAGGCGGTCTCTGCTTGTTCTTCTCGGCGCGGTAGCGGCGCTGACGACCTAGCTGCTTCTATATCAGTTAGTTGATCCTTTAGCGCCTTTAGCTGCGCTATCCGATTCGCCGCCTAGTTCTCTAACACGTCGATAATAGTTTCTGCCGATTCCTTCTCGGTCCTTACCGCTTTAGTTTCTTCCCTTAGTTGTCTGTTCTCTTCCAGCGTTCTATAGAATAGCGTCTTAATAAGGTCTATACTATCGTAGACCTTTCCTATCCTATTCTCGTTTATATAGTCTTCTAGTTCCTCGATCGTGCAGTCGTAGATCTTCCTGTATTCGCTTATTCGTTCCTTAATCTCTGCGGTCTCTTCCGCTGTAAAACCGCTAATAATGATCTTATTATTAATGACACTGGAGCGCCTACTCGCTCTGTCAGTCTTTCTCTTTCCGCGCCGGCCTGTTACGCCGCTCTCTACTGCTAAGAAGCCTTCTATCTTCTTACAGTGCCTTTGGGGGTTGTTGTTGTTGGTATGAGTACGCGTGCGTTATTCGGGTTTCCGGATAGTTCGACAGGCCCTTTCGCGCAGCGCGGGTTTGGTGTAGAGAGTGAGTTCGAGATATAATGATCCGAGCGCGCAGATGAGATTCAATACGGCTGTTTTGATAACTATATCTCGAACTGAGGAGGGAAAGGGATCTATGTAGTGGTAGTGGTAGGCTTCCGTAGAGGTGGTAGTGCCAAGGCCCGGCTCGCTCCGTTCCGGAACCTAAATCCCGGAAGGGGCCGAGACGAAATTCAGGGTCCACCCCATCAGTTAGTCCTACCTCTTTCCACCGCTGCAACAGTCGTCGTCTAAATAGGACTCCTAATCCTCTTGTTAGGGCGCTGCAGTTGCTACCCTTGTAGTGGTCGGCCGTCCCCTAGGTCTCTCTAGTAGCAAAAGCCCGCAATTCCGTATAGTGTAGCCTATCTTGCTACACTAGTAGTAGCTCCCTTCTGCTCGCCTCTTGTTAAGGGTAGCTATATCTACCTATTGTGCCCTTTTAGTAGCGGCCCTTAGCTGTACGGTAACGGCTGCCGCTACCCTCGTCGTCGTCGTTAGTTCCTAGTCTATAGCGTCCGTCTGCCGCTAGAGGGGTTGTCGTATCTCGTAAGCGCAGCTTATCTGTCCGAGCCTACGCTGCTAGTCGTCGACTATCCTAAGGAGATTACAGAATTCCTCGTACGTAGCTGGTCGCATTACGCCTACTAGTCCTGTTATAATCTCCTTAGAGAAGCCTATATCTAAGGAGGTAATTTTTATCCTGTCCTCCTATTAGAGTCCTCCTGCCTCTGCTAGAGTCTAGTCGAATTCTGCGAGGAACTCTCCTACGGTCTTGCGTCCTTACTTTATCGTATTAATCCGTAGGAGTGCTCGGCTCTCGCAGTCTAGGTCCTTATAGCTCTTGGTAAGAGCTGCCTAGAGTATCGTCGTCGTAGCTATTGCCGGGTCGGCAATAGCCGTCTCGTAGTACAGCAGAATCCGTGCTGCCGCTCTGCCCTTTAACCTACTAAAGAGGTATACTACCTTGTCCAGCTCGGTTAGGTATGCTCCTAAGTCGACTAGAAGCTTAGAGCGTATCTAGGCAGCCTAGGAGGGGTACTCGGCCGGAGCCTTACTATTATAGGTAGTAACGTCAGGGAGTTTGCTCCTAGAGGCTGGGGTGTAGGCTATCGTGTTCGTCGTCGTCGTCGTAGGGGTCGGATCGCAATCGGACGCCCTAAGCTGTCGTAGCTCCTGTTCCTGTTAGGAAATCATTGCAGCCTAGTAGCTTACTTGCTGTTCGAGCTGGGCCTTGTGTGCTAACAGCTCCTTGTACGCGCAGTGCATCTGTCCCTGCATAGCCGTAGGTTCTATAGAGATGTCGCCGTGTATCTTTGTTTTATTACTGTAGTTACCGATAGTAAGATTAGTTCCTAATGTAAGGGCTTAAGAATCTTAGTTTAGAAACTTAAGGTTAGGTATCTATATAAAGGAACTGATAGGCAGTTCCTTCGTCGTCTGCTACTGTACAATTTGTACCTACGAAGCTAAGCTAGCAATTTCCCTCTGTACAGGAGTACAAGGTTTACACTCTATACAGAGGATCGGGAGTTCTCCCTCTATACAGTAGTGCAGAGTTTTCCCTCCGTTTAGAGAGGCAGCAATTCCCCTCTGTGCAGGGCTATAGGGTTCTCCCTCTGTATAGGAGTAGGGTCGTGTCGGTAATTCCGTATAGAGGGCAGGGTCGTGCTGGCGCCGCTAAGTCGCAGTCCTTAGGGCGACGGCTGGCTCAGGTCCAGGACCTGGGCTGGGCGGCGCCCCCTAACAGAATCTCCCGAATTCGGCAGAGCTGCTAAAGGAGTTCTATATCCGGAATCCGAGAAAGCCAAGACCTAAGTAGCTCCGAAGTTAATAGCTCTAGAAGAGATAGAAGAAGAAGAAAGGCTACGTCCGCTCTATTAGTACGAAAACTAGCGGAAACAATCGCGGCAGTACGCTTTAGTCTCCGATTACACTGTTACTGTCTACCGGCTTTGCCAGTCGGATAATAACAGTAAAATCGAGGACAGCGCTACCGCTTCGGCGCGCTTTATAACAGTCTTCGTCTTCGCTAGCACTAACCGCCGGCCCTGCCGGAAGGATAATAACGGCGAAGACGAAGCCGACGCAACCAAAGCAGCTTTGCGGTAGCGCTTAGGGCCCTTAGTAAGAAAGAAAAAGAAGAAGAGATAGCGCACTGCAGATAGATCTATATAGACCCTCTGCAGCGGCGTACAGACTAGTTATGCTGCAGCTTAGATAGCTGTTAGCTCAGATTAGATAGCTCCAATTAGATAGACGCTAAGTAAACGACTTCAGATAGCGACAATGTAAGAAAAGAAGAAGATAAAAAAAGGACGATGCCCTCGAGATAAAAAAAAAAGAAGAGGTAACGTCGATTTTAAGAAGAATTTTCATAGAAGAAGCCGCGAACTAGACGGAAAAAGAAGACAAAGAAGTGGAAGAAAAAGAAGAAAAGAAAGAAGAGCGATAGAAGAAGAAAAAGAGGCAAAAGAGATAAATAGATAGAAGAACGAGGAAACCTAATTAGCTAGAATAAGATAAAAGAACAGAAGGGATAAGTAAGCGGTCGAGGGCGACCACTAATAAGGGAGGGGGTTAGTGTTACAGCAGCAGAAAGGAGTGGGACCGAGCGATAGGGTAGACCCTTAGAATTTTGGCTTAGCCCTTCCAGACCGAGCCGGGCCTTGGGATGCCACCCCTAAAGCCCTTACCTACTACTATATAGATTCCTTTCCCTCCTTAGTTCGAGATATAGTTATCAAAACAGCCGTATTAAATTATATCTACGTACTCGGATTATCCGTCGCTGTCCGACTTTATAGAAATAATATTCCTATAAAGGGATTTCTTCTATACGAAGTAGACAGCGGCGTTAGCGAAAACTACCGACGTCGGTGCTCTTAGTAACGCTCTCTGCGACGACCTAATCCTATAGTTACTGTCGGCACAGTCGCTTACAGCCGGAATCTAGTATATCGCTACTGCTGCCTCGGACAATATCGCTAACTCTAAGGCGGCGGCGGCGTAGACTGGCGCGACCGCCGCCTTAAACTATGTCACTAATTTAGAAGCAGCAGCCGCGCTACCAATATAGAGATTATAGTAGAAAGCCAAAGTAACGTTAGACGAAGTAATGTCGGACAAAGTAACGTCGGAAGAGGTAACGTCAAAGAAGAGCAGATAAAGTTATAACATTTAGGCATCTACGATATAATATTAGGCAGAAGGAAGCGGCCACTTAGTGGAAATAAGAGCTAAAAAGAAGATAGGAAGACGAACGGAAAGGAAGAATAACAAAGAACAGGAGACATAACTAGTCGGAAATTTTTAAAAGAAAAGACGATATAGAGCCGGAATAGATAAGTAAGCGGTCAAGGGCAACCGCTAGTAAGGGAGGGGGGTAGTGTTACGACAGTAGAAAGGAGTAGGACAGACTAATAGGGTAGATCCTGGAATTTTGGCTCGGCCCTTCTAGACCAAGCCAGGTATTGGCACACTACCCCTACGAAAGCCCACATCCGCCGCTACGTAGATTCCTTCCCCTCTTCAGTTCGAGATATAGTCTTCAAAGAAGCCGTATTGAATTATATCTACGTGCTCAGAACAACATCTACCTCTTTAGACTCTTTAGCCCCTTCCTTGACATTCTAACGCGTAGAGAATTGTCTTAATTGGACCAATAGTTGTTGAGATGTAATCTGTCAATTATAGTGGTGTTGGGTAGGGTCTTGCTAGTGTTAGTCTTTCTCTTTCCTCTGTTGACCGTGATATCTATTCTACTATTATTACTACCTCCATCTTCTGCCTATATAAGGTCGCTTAGTAGACAGTAGATAGAGACACATACAATCCATTCCACACCTCCAGTGTTACGTGTTAAACCACCTCGGCTATTATCCACAGCCAATCACACTAACTGTCTACAGCGTAATTCTTATAGATAGAGGCAGCTGAGAGTGTTGAATCGCCTATCTTCCACATTGGTGACTGCGTAAGTCAGTGCTATCACTGAGAGTTCAATAGTGTGGTGTGGCACCGGTGGTTACAACGGTCAGTGTGGTGCGGCACCGGTGGTCACCACCGCCGCATCAACTCCGGTACGTGCCTTCGTCGACGCTCGCGCCCATCTCAAACAACCCTCAGAATGCGGAATTTCAAAGGCTTCTTCAATTCAAAGGCTGCGCCTCGTGGCATACCATCTGGCCAGATAAGCTTCCGAGCAAGTGAGCGTGCTCAAGTGCGAGCTTGAACGCCGCTGAAATCGATGTGCAGCCTTCGACCCATACACCTATTCCCAAGGGCGCTGGTTAGAGAAGGATTCAAAGCGACGAGCTGAGCGTCATTTGTCTTTCGATTTCCAGGCGCTCCTTAATACTGCGATTGCTTCGTGCCCTGGTGCGCGTAATGTTATCACATGCGAGAAGAAAGAAGGCGGTCTCAACGGGGTATTCTCTATCCAACTTGACAACGGCCGCCATGTTGTTGCTCGAATTCCAACTCGTGTGGTTGCGAATGCTGGCCTCGCAGTAAGCTCGGAAGTGGCGACATTGCAGTTCGGTAAGAGCAATCGACACTGGATGAGTCTGGTCGCCCATCGCTTCACTGACCGTCCACAAAGTGAAGCGCGAGACGACCATACCTGTGCCTGCAGTGCTCTCGTGGAATTCGACGAAAACGAGCCCGTCGGTTCAGAGTACATAGTCATGGAGTCTGTACCAGGTGTCTTGCTGAAAGACGTGTGAAACACCATGTCGGCGTCGCAGCACATCCGATGCATAGAGTCCATTGGAAATTCAACAATGCAGCTTTGCCAGTACAAGTTCACAGAGTACGGCTCACTGTTCATGGCGGATGATACTCCTAAAGGATCAAAATCATTGCAGATTGAACACTCGGTGGCCCTAGGGCCCAATCATACCTGGCTGCCCGACGGGGTTCTCCCTCTTGAAAGCGATGGACCGACTCAGTCGCCCCGCGACTATTATGCTGCGCGTAAGTTCAGTATCAGGCCTTTCACAACAGTACTAAGAGCTCTAGTGTTCCATCTACATCGCCTCACCGACGACTACGATCGAAGAAGTAAAGCATCTTTGATTCGAAATGCCACGCCAGAGACGTGCTCAACCGGCCCTCTTACGGACCATGCAGCGCTTCTTGACACGTCCTTCGAAATCCTGAAAGCTCTCGCTGACCTCTCAGAGCTACAGGATGCGGCGCGTCCGATATTATTTCATCCTGATCTCCACGCTCGGAATATCTTCGTCGACGAGTCTGACTTGACTAAGGTGACCGGCATCATTGATTGGCAATCCGCAACCGTGTCGCCTGCATTCGTCTATGCTGCCGAAACACCAGATTTCGCAGAGAGGCTTGAGCTCGATGAGACAGTGGACGCAGCAGCCATACAAAAGGCAGCAACAGACAAAAAT
Source organism: Pseudocercospora ulei (assembly GCA_016165855.1). NCBI lineage: Eukaryota > Fungi > Ascomycota > Dothideomycetes > Mycosphaerellales > Mycosphaerellaceae > Pseudocercospora > Pseudocercospora ulei. The sequence continues at coordinate 1,953,849 of JACWNB010000003.1, forward strand.
GACCATTTCGCAAGGGCGCAAGCTGATGCGGAGTTTTGCGCAAAGGCATGGGCGCTCGTATCACATCTACATCCAGGATACCGAGAAGCGAATAGACTCGGACAAACATTGCTGTCGTTTCTTGCGGCTGGACACTTTGGATGGCTCAAAGATCCGACCAGTTTACAGGTCCTTCTTCTCAATCTTTCTGAAGATTGGAATGACCTAGGCCTTCCGGGATCTTGTCCTTATCATCCCACCGCCGACGAGACCGAAAGGGTGAGCGCAGTTCGCGAGAAGTTGCAGACTAAGCAGCGGGTGAGGCAACTATTGTGCCGGAATTTAAAGTGCCCGAATCGCGATGGGATGAGCGCACTACGATGGTTTCATGGCTTCATATCTTGACGGAACTAGCGACCCACACGATAAAGAGCAAGCGCGCCGGGAAGCCGACTCTCACTGGCCTTTTGATTTTAGGTAACTAGTACGAGAAATATGCTTGTCGTGCACTCTGATATCACCGTCACGCCCAAATGTGGCAAGGGTGAGCCGCGATCGCGAGCAAATGTGAGGTCCAATGCTCATCCCGTATTCAACAGAGTTGGAATCGGTCTCCACGACTAAAACAAGTTGTCTGTTAATAAGGTTGCGGAGAAGCGTAACGGCGTCCCTGCTTGTTGGCACTTGCGGGAGAAATGCATCTGTGTGAGGTTTCCATAAGGTGTGTCGTTCATGGCGTGCTGCAACGGAAACGGGAGAACGGTGGAGGTGGCTACGAGGTGAGTCGACCAACTTCCTTCGCTCTCAACAGTCTCAGTTCTTTGTCAACATGGCATACTTTCCCGCCTTTGTGGAGCGACAGACACTGGATCGAGTGGCTGCAGTCCTTGGTGAAGTTGATGAAGAGGTCGCCAACTTCAACGATCGTCGCTTCGCCGAACCTTCCCCCACCACGACATCGCTGGAGACGACACGATCTCCATCGCCTGCCCCTCCTCGTGAGCTGGACGATGTACAGCTAAGAGGCATGCGTGTCGAGTCGCGTCTCACAGGAACGCCTGGAAGCATGTTTGGGCTTCACACTCGGCGTGAAAGGAATCGACCAAAGAGTGACAGACAGCAGAAATATACCAAGAAAGCCAATGGAATTGGGCAAGACGGAACTGAGACTAATGACACGTTCGTGCCGGTATGATTTGAGACCGAGACAACACAAGGTTGCCACCCAAAAGTACCCTGTGCAAAAGCAGCGTGTACCTTCGAAGGTCTTCAATAGTTGGCCAAAGCGGCGAAAGGAGCAACGTAGATAAATATGTGTTGGCGCGCCATATGCGCATTCCACATCCAATATTGGTAGTTGTAAGCTATGCGCCTTTTGGATTGATGTTGGTCTTCTCACGCTTGCTGAGAGGCGTTGTAACAGCAAGCCTCGCCTGAACCCTAAGACGTCGGCTGAGATGATGGTCTGCTGATTCTTTGAAGGACCTTACAGAAAGTTGATGGGCCAGAGTCGACGTGGAAAGACAGGATGCCTGATGAGCCACTCAGAGATTGGCCGCCAGGACCTTCTCACGGCGAGAATTGCTTGATTGTAAACCAATGCAACGCCAAAGACGCCTAGGAATACCGCCGCGAAAACATCATAGCTGTTCATGGTGGTGGTGTTACGGGAACGATTGGAGAATTGAGTCCAGGAGGATGCACTCCTCGTAGAGTCTGCCAGCGCCTAGGCTTCTGAGTAATCGAGCCTACTCTGACTGGATCGGAAGTGGCTCGCGCTGTACGATTGCATAGCTGCCAGGACACCGCTTCCAGTGGCGATACCACAGTTGATCCTACGTCACGGTCACCCAAAGGGACCGACAATTCACCATTTTGGCTGTGTGTGTAGAGAGTTTCCAGCTTTTCTCCTCCATTTATTCATCACCATTGCGGCCTGATGACTTGCGTATCAGGCCACAGCCCGGTTCGCTGACCGTGACGCTCCTATACATAGGGCTTGCAACGAGTCGCTCGTAGCCATCCCGAGACTGCTGGAGCCAAAGACAGTCTGCGACTTCCACTTCCGTACCTTACACAAAGTATTTCTCCCAGCGAACGGGTAGTCCTCACGAGTCGTACGAGACCCCTTGGACTTGATAGCTTGGACTGGTCGATTCGAGCTTCCAGGAGATGATCCGAGTTGGGAAGTAACCGGTGTTATTGACCACCTTCCTTCTAGGAACTCGTTGAGACTGATCGCTTGGCTGAGAGGGGAGACGATAGACGGGATATATGTGGCGTCGTTTGGTAGCCTGCTTGCGACATTTGCTCCTTCGGATACCGATTGACTACAGCCGCTTGCGAATGCGGTGGCTTGCTAGGTGTCCTCCGGTCTTGGCGTTATCGCAAAAGCGGCCAGATTTGAAAGGAGCCGAGGACGGAGACGCGGCTCGGCCCGAGAGTCCAGAGTGCACTTCACGGCTCGAAAGAAACATATTGTAGAGGTCAGGGCAGCGCCTAGGGACAGCTGATCTTGGGATTAGATCTCTATAACTATAACTAGTTAGCTAACTAGATTGAATGACCTCACACTGACCTTCCTTGTAACACAGGTGCTAAGGGGAACATGCATTTACAACTCGCATGAGCACATGGGCTGGCCAATGTCCCAACACTCTCTCAAAAGTCGACCGTCGTTGCAGTATACCCCGACTTAATCATCACGAGACTAGAGCCATCGCCTGCCCGGAAAGGTCACAGCAGAGTCTGCCTCCTTGGCTCCAGTCGAGGGCATTCCTCAGGGCTGTAGCATCGACTCTCGTCCTTCGGCTGGCAGCCTACCCACTTTTACGTGCTGGGTATCTACGTGCGTTGCAACTGCACTACCTGCTCGAGCTCGTCTGCTGGAAATATCTCATGTGGCACTATGGCTTGCGGATCTCCGCTCTCGATGGATGCTCTACATTGCGGACAAGTCTCCAGGCGTGCCCTGCAGCTTTCTGGTTGTAGAGCAAGATGACACGTCTATGCAATGCTTCCTCGTACCCGTCAGCACATACGACACAGGAAGCGTCCGCTGCCTGGTCAATACAGCTAGGGCCACATATGGTCGGTCATCGACTAACCTCCAATGGATGCTTGTGGTGGCTGACTCCGTGCACAAACTTCTTCCGCTAAGACGGAGATCCTGGCACTCGAATGCGTTTGTTCGTTACTGATCCTCGCCAGATCAAGCTGTAGAGCATTGAGACGGTCATAGAGTCCTCTATCTGATTGAGGCTGAAGTATCAGACTGTTGGCCTCGTTGTTGTCACCGCGAGTCGCCGTATGATTAGTGGCCTGCCGTGGCGCGACGTCGACAGCATTGCCGACCGCTTCTTCTACGATCGGTCGAATGGCCCGCTCGTGGGGTCCGTACCTGTCGGCTGTACTAACGTTCAACCTGTGGCTGATACGTCGCCTGTTGGCTCGGGTTGGAGTAGATCGTCCACGATCAGGAGTACGTGCGTGTGGCGAATTTGTATTTGGTATGCGACTGGATCTACGTGGAGAGTCTACGGATGCATTTGCTGCAGCGATGTCGATAGACGACGGTGCAAATGTGACCCGCGCCTGAGTGGTAGATTCTTCTGCCACTCCGTCCTGCGGAGCCGGCATCACTAGTTATTTGGACCTGAACTCAGGCGTGCGCCACGTGAGCGAGTGCCCAGGCGAACATCGACCAGAGCAGCCGACTTACCTTGTTCGACTACGGCAGCTCTGAAACTAGTGTGCCAAAGGTAGATCTAGCGAGCCAAGTTCTAGATGTAGATCGGCTCATGTCCTGTTTATTTGCGCAGCGAACTGGATCTGGCTCGAGCAGCAGACAAGCAAGCGAGACCGCCGCATTATATGGGTCGTCGGCCTGCTACGAGGATCTGATAATGGAGGGATCCTGCAAGTTTCGAATGCTGGCACCGAGAAGTTGTGGCGGTTGCAAAAGGCACCCGAAATGGCCGAACTTATGTGATAGTTGCCATGGGCAGTCTCAAATCGAATGTAGGTTTGCCACGACTACACGTCCCAGAGGAGCACTAGCAAACACAGGCAGGCAGGCCTTATACCCTCCCTATATGTTGATATCGGCGCCCTCCTCGAGCACTAACTAGGCAAACTCTACCTAACCTTCTACGTCTCCCCTATTAGCGCCTGGACAATCTTATGTTAAGGTGTACATCTTGAAGATGCGGCCTGAAATGCATTGCTGTAAAACCCTCCCTGTGCGTTTATATAGCGCCCTTCTCAAGCAGTAGTCGGACAACCTCGACATTACCTCCAGCACATGCAGCCTGGAGTGCGGTGCCGTAATCCCCTCCCTGTACGTTGATATCGGCGCCGCCCTCCAGCAGTAATCGGACAATCTCGACGTGTCCTCTAGCACATGCAGCCTGGAGTGCAGTGCCGTAAAACCCTCCCTGTATGTTGATATTGGCGCCGCCCTCCAGCAGTAATCGGCCCTCCAGCAGTAATCGGACAATCTCGACATTACCTCTATTACATGCAGCCTGGAGTGCGGTGCCGTAACGCCCTCCCTGTACGTTGATATCGGCGCCGCCCTCTAGCAGTAATCGGACAATCTCGACGTGACCTCTAGCACATGCAGCCTGGAGTGCGGTGCCGTAATCCCCTCCCTGTACGTTGATATCGGCGCCGCCCTCCAGCAGTAATCGGACAATCTCGACGTGTCCTCTATTACATGCAGCCTGGAGTGCGGTGCCGTAATACCCTCCCTGTACGTTGATATCGGCGCCGCCCTCTAGCAGTAATCGGACAATCTCGACGTGTCCTCTATTACATGCAGCCTGGAGTGCGGTGCCGTGACGCCCTCCCTGTACGTTGATATCGGCGCCGCCCTCTAGCAGTAATCGGACAATCTCGACGTGACCTCTAGCACATGCAGCCTGGAGTGCGGTGCCGTAATCCCCTCCCTGTACGTTGATATCGGCGCCCTCCTTAAGCAGTAATTGAACAATCTCGACATAACCTCCATAACATGCAGCCTGGAGTGCGGTGCCATAAGGCCCTCCTTGTGCGTTGACATCTGCCCCGCCTCTGACAAGATTTCTCACTACCATGTCAAGACCAGTGAGGCTAGCATAATCAAGGCCAGATCCTATCTCCTCGAGGGGCTCGAATGCGCTCTGCCAAGTCTTATCGGGTTGAAACACGAGAAGCCAGTCCTGCATCGCATCTCTGGATGTAAGTAGAGACGACGCTTGGCGAGTAACGTCCTTGCACTGCTGCACGGATGCATGGGAGGGCCATGAACGTGCCGCATAGTCCAGCAACGGGAAGTCGACCAGGTCCTGGGTGGTAGAGGACTTTTCGCTGCTTCGGCTGTAATGAAAAATGTACGTCAAGCAGCTCCGAGCGAGGATCCCGTGTCCAACAGCATTCTCAAGGTGAAATTTAGACACCGTGCTGCTGTCGCGTATACGGGTCGATTCAAGGTATTCTTTCACTGAGAAGTGGGCCAACCTGACTTTCGTATCCTTGTTGATTGGATGCCGGTTACGAGACGCGATAGGAGAATTGTCAATACTCCTGCTGTTCCGATCAAGGTCCTCATCCGGTCCGTTGTGGCTCGCGTAGTCTACTTCCGCGAGCGCATCATCGCCTCCGTCAGCCTCGGTGGGACCTTGTACAACGACCAGTCCTGCGAGAATCCGTAATGTGTCTTCGATTGCACCGCGCTGGTCCACCTCCACACTTCCCCCTGCTTCAAGGTTGATAATCGTGGCTTCTGTAAGCTCGTCAAGGCTCGGGGGTGAACGTGCGTATGCCAGCCACTGCAACAGTGTCAGCGCTTCTTCGTGGAACATGCCCTTGATCCCACTGAGCATTCGCTCATAAGTGGCATCAAGTGTGTTCGGAAGATCGCAGAGCAGTTGCTGGACATATTTAGGCTTGACCGCTTCGAGATCTTTCAGCTGCTGCAGCTGACAGTATGCCCACCTAAACCTGTACAGAAGCAAGACGTTAAAGCGTGCAGCGAAATCATGGGATAGGAACAACTCACATGCCATCCGACTTCTGGGAGAAAGTCTCTTTAATCAAATCTTTTGTCTTTTGGTCCAGTTTCGACAGACGTGGGTCGTCAGAGAGCTGCGTCTCCACATACTGTCGAATGTCCTTGTTTACAGAACGTTTATCGATTGAGAGTTGAGATGCGCTTAGTTTTCCTTCTCCCATCGATATGCCTATGTCGGAAAGCTCGCGGCTTGTTGCAAGAATCTTGACATTTTGTGCCTTATGCGATACTCTGATTAAGCATTGGAACACATTCTGCCGGACGTCCTTTTTCTCAGGACACTCGTCGAGAGCGTCAATAAGCAGAAACACGGTCCGAAATGCTTTGAAGCAGGCAACCAGGATGTCCTCGAGCTCCTGCACTCCTAGTGCGCTTCTGTTCGGTTGATCGAAGGACCGCTGCAACAGCGACAAAGCCGGCTCTTTCCAGCCGAGCTGTGCGACGAGCGAGCGGAGCAGATCTTCGAGCTTCTGCTTCCGCTCGTCGGAGAAGGAGAAATAGAAGACGGCGTATCCGACATCGGGATGATCTTCGCAGTATAACTTTACGTCTTCAACAGCTGTTGAGCAGAGCACAGTTTTGCCACAACCAGCTTTTCCGTACATCCACAAGTGACGTGTTGACGAGCCCATCCAGTCCTGATATGAAGCTGACTGAATTAGCCAAGATCCCGAACCCGGTTGATGTAGTTGGCGTGCAGACTCATGATTCGTCCACGGATCTGGCGGCGACAGCCACTGTACAATCTTCTGAAATCGCTCTGCCTGTTGTGACCTAACGTTGTCCTGGGAATGGATCGCAGTTAAAAGACGGCGTTTCGCCCCTTCGCGTCCCTCGCCGTAGTTCGCCCCAGGCCTTACTCCGAAGATTCCGAAAAGAGCGTACGACATGTCTTCAGGCTCCGTCGTCATCCGGCGTTCCATCAATTTGAACTTTTCCTCGACACTAAGATTGCTGCTTGTGGTATAATCGCGCAGCACCGACTCTGGTATCTTAGTAATCTCTGCGATTCTCTCCTCTAGACTGGGCCCAGGGGAAGTTTCGCAGTATGCACAGGTTGAAGCTCCTTTCTTCCCAATTACTTGCCATGTCTTCGTGACGAAAACGAGCAACGGCGGAGCCAGCAACTCCTGTAACGTCCAGCCCCTGCTAAACCACTCGCTCAGTTTAAAGGCGCTCATATCTTCGGCGTCCTCGACGTCTGCGAGATATGCAATGCATAATACTGCATTGCGATACCAATCGAACATCAAGTTGAGCGATTTGGACAGTTCTGCAGCGTTGGTTTTGTCGATGCAGCAGGTATCCACCCATAGCCACTGTACCCCCGGAACGTGTTCCCTAACATATTGTGCAAATGCCTCAATCTTCTTATAACCACTCTTCTCTCGATTCTGCCTGTTGCGCACGTCCGACAGCGTCACTTCGAACCCCTCAACCCATCGATGCGATGCGATCACGTACTTTGGCCGCTTGTCGGCGCGGAACTCGCTGAACTCGAGGGTGTTGACGTGCAAAAGGCGCATCATGTTCTTCCTGTGAGCAGTTGCGAAAGTGCGTGTATGGAGGCTCTGGGAGAGGACAAAGGAAGACCCGATCCTGTCGGCCTCTTTTGCGTCAACACGGCTGAGAGCTGTGGCAGCTGTGCCCCGCATTGCGCTCGTCAGCTTCAGCCGCAGCTGAAATCAGCTGCGGCTCGCCAGCCACTAAGGAGGCTGGAAGCATATTGACGATGCATCTGAGGCACCAATTTGCAACACGTCTCCGAGGCGTGCATACGGAACACGCGGCCTACACCGCTTGACCTTAAGCGAACAGAAGGATAGAGGGCAGCCCGAGTGCTGGACATGTCTGCGACAATCATTCACCCTCGCTCGCTTCATCAATCTCTGCTTTCGTTGAGAGAAGGGCATCGCTCACGCTGATCCGTCGGGACATGCAAGCCCGGGACGACAGGGCAGATCCAGCTGGATGCAAGACGACAGCCCAGGCACGGGCTACGTATCGTGGCACCTTCGCCGTAGATGGATGCACCGCAACCGACTTCCTGCCAATCAGCACCAGGCAGTCGACTTCCCCCCACAGGAATTGCCCCACCGCTAGTTATCTATTCGAGTCTTCACCTGCAGATCGCAGAGAATCCAAACAAGGATGATGCTGGCGAGAAAGGTTGCACGTCCAACGGAGTTGTGGGCGAAGGAGCGCAGATCTTTCCAGCGGGGCCGATGCATGACAGCAGCAATTATGCGGGAGATGAGTGGACGAAGGCGCCGCTAGAAACTGCACGAGAATGTCACTTGCCGCGAAAGCCTTTCGTCAACTCGAGTGGTGGGACGATGCCGCTGAGCAAGAGCTGAAAGTACTAGAAGGTCGGAGAAGGATGCCGGGCTCGCACCCACTCACTGTCACGAGTCTCGCGAATCTGGCGAGGTCTCGGGCGTCGCTTACAGTTGAAACCCAGAATCCCACAACCTCATACCGTCGGATGCTGGGTCCAGTGAGATCCCAGGCGCACTGGAGGGAGCGCCGTTGCTCATTGACACCTGGTCAAAGCCACCGCCATCACCTCAATGTACAAACCCGATATCAGCATCCTTGCCAGGGCTCTTTACAGTGGCGCTCACACGGTCCAACGCCTCGAACGTCTGCTTCTGCTGATACGTGCTCCGCAAGATGCCTTGTACCGGTGGCAACGGAGACGCCGATCGACCACCACTGTAAGCTCCTTCGCTAGAGGCTGTATTTTCCCAAACTGCATCGGCTTTTCACTCCTGCCTGCAGTCAGCGTAGTTGTACTCTCCCTAGGTATATTGTCTGGACATGCTCGCCAACGTCCAGATACAGCATCAGTACAGCGCCCACATCGCGGGCTCCCAGGAGTATTGCCAATGCATGACGAGAAGGTCGGCCGGCGACCGAAATGCAAACTTTTCCCGATTCGCAAAGGGAAATGCAGCTGGCCGTTCACCGCATCAAGTGGGATTCCATCTCGGCGGTGCAAGTGATCACTAGAGACCATCGACCATGAATCCTCCACACGCCGGCAATGCGGTCAAGCTCGAGCGGGTGGGAGGTGAGATCCTCAGGGAAAGACTCCGTCTGCTAGTACTGTACATTCGAGAACGTGTGAGTAGTTATCTAGTGAACTAGTTCACAACGGAAACCCATGTAGGAAACACGCCCCTGCCGCTCTCGGCGGCGATCGGCATAGGGTGTTGCGTGGGGGTTGCGTCAGCGATTCGACCGCGCCATTTCCGTGCTCGCACCTCACCCCCTGCCCTCACCAGGCCGCATCACCCACCAAGATCCATGCCTCCGCCGATCAACCCCGCAACCTCTTTCGCCGCCGTGCCCGCCCCTTCTCCGTGCGGCAGCACCCGATCTCCCCACGCACAACAGCCTCTCCAGCTCCCGTTCTCCCCGCGCTCTGCATCCGGAGCAGTCGTGGCGCGTGTAGACGGTGCGATTGTGCCGACACGGAGGGAATTCGAAAGGTAGGCCGACGCCGCGGTTGAAGTCGCCGAGGGAGTTGATGCGGAGCATTTGGTTGAGGAAGCAGGTGCATTCTCGGCCTTGGATTCGATGGGTGTGGCCGCAGGGGTAGTGGTAGGTCGTCAAGGGCATGGCTTGGGCGGGGGGCCGTGGGTGGTTGGTCGTGTGTTCGCTGATGCCGTGCTGGTTGCGCGGGGCGGTTTCGGTGTCGTCAGAGGCGTCGTGGCATCGAGGCGATGGCATGGTCCATCGCGGTGGCTGATGGATATGTATATCGTGTAGCAATGGCTCATGGGGAAGCAAGCAGAGGAGCACACAGAGAAGAAACGATGGGCATGGCTTTCGGGACGTCGAAATGACCTACGGTCTGAATTGTATTCGAGCAAGTGTTTGCAGTCTGAGCATACAACGTCGCGTGCGAGGTGGTACCGGATGGCATTTGTCTTGCCAGTGATGGTCAAAAATTGTCGATGGAGTCTGTCAATGCGCCTTCGACTGTGCGTCCAGAGCGTGGCTCGTGGGTCGCTTCTGATCGATGCGTGAATTTCTCGCTTCCACATATACATGCGTCGAGGGGCCAGAAAGTCCGTCGACGCACAAGTTTGTCTACATGGAGCGCCTTGTGGCCGAGAGACTCTGTGGATATCGCCCTTTGATTGGTGTCGGAAACACACATTCATGCTTAAAATTGCTTACTTCTGGGCGAAAGAGAGCTTCATGAGATGCATGCGAGAGTCTTCGAGGATTTCACAGCACGCACAAGGACCTCGCGCAGCGCGCAGCGGGCGTTACCAGGTCACGAATACGGTAGTCGGCATTGACAGCGGCATCTCGGCTCGTTGGGTGAACTGTACAACACGAGGGACGACCAGCAGCATTCCCGATCACGTACGCTGCCAAGAGGCGATTGAAGACTCGGGCCGGCGAGCGATCTACTGTATGGCGTCTCTTCGCAATGGACTGTCCTTCCAACGAAAGCTCGAGAGCGTCAGGTCGATAGATTCAAATGCGCTCGACCGACCTGTAACTTGAGCCTTTGAGAGGCTCACGAGAGGACAGGCTCATGATCAGCTTTGGGTAGAGGGTCTGCGGACGCTTCGTGGTTGTGGCAAGCATCTGGGGGCGAGTCAAACGTGCCAGTCCAAGGTCTGGTGTGCTCGACCGTAGAGCACTGCTGATCGTGCAGAGAACTTGGCCCATCTCGGGGAAAACGTGGGGCAAACGTGGTGGATTTCGAAGCACGTTGACACCCAGCTCCTGCATCAGCGGCGACAGCAACAGCAGGAAGCACACCTCAACCAGAGACAGAGATTGATCTGGGAGATCCGATTCAAGTGAGCAGCGGCTTGTCTCAGGTTCTATGCAACCTATCTCGAGTCGGTTCGGGATCGGGTGTGGCATTTGACAAGCGGAAGAGCTCGATGGAGGAGAAAGGGTGTTGCGGATGTTCATAGGTTGGGTTGGTTGGAAGACATGGCATTGCCCCCCCCCCACTCCCCGAGTCGAAACATTTCTTGGCAATCTTCGTCAAAGGATCCAGTCAAATAATGCAAGGAGCAAACACGACGTGGCAAACGAGCAGACCTCAACATCGCACAAGTGAAGCCAATGGATCGATTTGAAGCAGCAGAGACTTGAGTCGGAGATGAGGTTCGAAGGTCAATAGCCTGTGCCGGGACGGTCTCCGGCCTGAGTTCTTCCCAACCCACGTTGCTTGCACTGACAGCGGCGAAGTTCGTGGTTCCCCGGGTGGAGAGTGCGTCGATGCCATGGTGATCCGCGCCAAGCGATGTTCGGCATGTCCAATTGCGGTGGAGTGCGCTGCGCCTGTCCGATGCTGTGATCCATAGGACAGTTTGATGCACCCGAAGGCTTGCTGCGGGCGATGCGACGCCGGTGTCGTTGAACCCGCCGAGAGGCCGCAGCACGGGATGATTCATACAAGATGATGGTGCGCTCATTGGGAGCGTGTGCGCGATGCCACTGTCATGTGGCAAGTCTGTCGTCTGGCCCCTCAACCGCCTCCGAGCTCGGCGCCTTCGTCTTGAGCCTCATCGTCTCCATACGTGTCTTCGAACGTGGGCACTTTCACGTCCCACTCCTCCTCGATATCTACAGTCGCACCGCCTTCCCGAGCTGCATCGTTATCCGCCCTGAACTTGAAAGCCACCACATCGCCATTTTTGAGACCCGCGCCTTGTGGACAGTCCATGACGGCGCCGAGACTGGCTTTCCCTTTGCTGATGGAGATCGCAGTGCCAGCTGCGCTCTTGCCCTTTCTCTTAGCACTCGCATCCGCGCCTGCCTCTTCGACGCCGCTGTCCATGGAGATGAACCCCGCCCCGAGCTTGTTGCGATCGATCGCTCTGCCGAACCTAATGTCGGCTGGGTCCTTCGGGATCTCGTGGCCGTTGAGCTTGCCACTCGGATGCGTCTCTTGTATGGCATGGAGCAGTTCTGCGCGCACGCTGTCCATCTTCTGCAGCGGATCGACTTCGAGCAAGACTGTACAGCGGTTGTTCTTGAAGCGAAGTGTCCAGGTACGGGCGTTGGGTGTGATGGAGGCCATGTTGGCGCGGTGAAGTGATGAGAGGGTCGGGTGTTCGAGCTTATCGAAACAGCGGCTGGTGTAAGGACTGGTCCCCTACATACCGTTCGGTGAACGAGTGCATCGATCTATAGCTGTCACATGCAGGCAGGCAGACGCACAAGGGACTTGGCATGACCGGGCGGGCGTCGGCTCAACAGGCTGTCTTCCGATGCTGCACCGCCCGGCATGGATTTTCATCTTTTCACTCCCTTGCGCATCCTACTTCGCACGAGTAAGCATCACAAAGCGGTATGTTTGACGCCCACAGCCCTCACACAGCTTCACATGATGCCCAATAAAGCATGTATTACCTGACGCGTCGACAAGAACGTGATTCTGGAGACCAACCGTGATCATTCTCTGACACCCCCGAGCAATGAATACCCGCTTCTACCGCCATCCCACGCTCTGTACAACGGCTGACGTGTTCCGGCAGTGGGGATGAGCGGTCCCAAGGCGCCAGCCGGGCACTTCACCCTGCTCTACTTCGCCGCGTCGTCCTCGCACACGCAGAAGGCGCTCGACATTCTCCCCGCGCCTCTGCCACTGAGCCAGTTGCACGATGAACTGGAGCGGAGATACCCCGGCATCAAAAAAAAAGTCTTGCTGAGCAGCGCCGTGACCGTGAACTTGGAGTATGTGGACGTCAACGAGGAAACGGCCAAAGGCGACCGGGGACTTGTGATCCGCGAGGGAGACGAAGTGGCGATTATCCCCCCCGTGAGCTCCGGCTGAGGGCAGGCCGTTGTCGACAGGTGACAAGACCGTCAGTTCTGGCTTCCTGCACTGGCGTCAGGACAGGCGCGTGCGCACGGCCTCGGTGAGCCCTGCTCGCATCGATGTACGTGGGCTTGAATGACGCGAGTGTACATGTATGTACGGGATGCCTGGACAGCTCCCACGAAGCCTCTGAATCGGGCGGTAGAGTAAGGCCCTCTGTCACATCAGGATTGCGGCACATTCTCTCTCCCCCCTCAAAGTACCGTACCGGCGGAAGTCGGGACCTGCAGGGAGGTTGCGTACGCTGCAGAATGTGTGCGTGTGCGCAGAACGAGTCACTCCGACCCGCCTTCCCTCGGCCTCTGGCCAGCAGCCACCATGTGCGACCGCACGTCGAGGTCGAAAACAGGCAGTCGCACAGGTACCTGGACGCCCCGCTGATCCGCGTCTGGTCCTCGCACAGCTGAGCTACACCGGAAGTTACTGCGCATGGCGGTGCGTGCTCCAGGGTACTGTCACAGCTAAATGCAAGTCCGAAGCTCACGGTCAGCATCCACAGAGGTGGGGGGGTGAGTTGGGCGGGAAGGCGCCGTCCCAACCAGGCGATTCAGCATTGGAGAAAAGCGGCCGCGCAGCGAACGGCGTGAATGCGACCGCTACGGCGGGCGTGGAAGGCAACGGAACGGAATCAACGTCCCGGGAGGAAGCACCGAGAGCCGGGGTGAACGGTGTCGTAGCGCGCGCTCAAGACAAAATGTGCCTTCCCCGCGTGGATGCATGCACCGACCTTGACTCCACGCTCAAAAAATTTCCAACCCTGCATCTCGGAATCATTCAGACCAGCCGTCGGGCGCCGCCTCGCCGACTGATGGCATCTCCGAGCTCGCTGGCCCCCCCCGCAGACGTGGTCCGTGACATAGGCTCAGCGCCGAGCCTGCCTCCGAGTGCGGCTGCCACGCTGCCGGCCGGAAGACCCAGAGCTGCCGCGCTGCTTTTCAGCCGGCTTTCGTCCTGATGGGTAGGAGGCAGGACGGGGGCGAAGCCGGTGCGTGGTTCACGGTCCACTCCGCGGCCGATCAGCGCACCCGGCCCGGTCTCCAGCTGCGGCAGCCGATATGGCGCCTGCACGCCGCTGTTGCCAAGCGCCTGGTCGAGCAGCTCTCGTCGCAAGGATCGAGCATCCTCGGCTGCTCGATCGAGGTCCATGCTGTCGGCATCACCGGCGCCTCCGTTTGCGCCCAAAGCACGCATCATCTCGAAATCGCTTTCCAGTTCCAAGCTTCCGACCGGATTGGGTGAGGGAGCGCCCGCCTTCTCGGATCGCGTAGCAGCGTTGAAGTCTGGCGGGACGGGCATGAAAGGCTTGTCGCGCACAATCGGCTCTCGGCCACCGCTCGAAGCTGCGGCAGCGGCGTTGGCGAGGTCGGATAGTGCGGCGAGCGGGTTTGCTCTTGCACCCCCTCGCGTCAAGACCTGATGCGAAGTCTGCCGCTCCATACCAACAGCAGCTGGCGGCTCCGAAGGTGGAGGGGTTTCTGTGCCGATGGCTGGTGCATCTGCCATTGCTTCATCCACCGCAGTCTCCGCCGACTCGACAACCTCGCCGTCGACAGATGGCACAGCAGTGGCATTGCTATTCGATCCCGACTCTTTCTTATCTGACTGGTTGAAGTATTTCCAGGTCGCTGTCTTCGCGGTTTGTGTAGCCATTGCAAGCTCTTTCTCGGTGAATAGTCTTTCAATGGAGTATGCTGGTGCCTCGAACTGAGCATATTCTCGCGTGCTCTTGGCTTCTTTGAACGGACTTCGGCCGCGCGAGAGATGTGGAAGAGGCGATTCGTTGCCGGCGTCGTCTTCGGCTGGTGCCAACTTCCTCTTCCTCTTGCCGTTTTCACCAGCCTCGGCACCTGCTGGAGCTGGACTTGCACCACGGTTATGTCGGAGACATCTCGTTCTCTTGTTGATTCCAATGCCGCTTTGGGAGGGCGAACCTGGGTTGTTCCCGATGCTGAAGTGGCTTGGGTGGAGGAGCATAGCGTTGCTGTCGGAAATATCAAGCTGGTCCTTCTCACGTAGCAGCTGTTGCTTCTTCTTGTTGAGAGTCGTGATCAGTCGTTCGCGGATGGTCGCGGAGAGGGCTTTGTGCTCTTCTTCGGCTTGGTGTAAGCGTTGCTCGTGCTGTCGATTCAGTTCGGCCAGGGCAGATTCGTAGTTGTCCTGCGACGTACGCGGTTAGGACCACATATCGCCATAACCACTGGCGGCTACTGTGGCTACTTACATGCAACGCTGTAAGATCCGTGTCGCGCTTCTCGATCGAGTCGTTGATTTCGCGTACAAACTCGCCATACCGCTTGCCAGCGATGCTCCAGAAATCCCCTCTCACAGCCTCGTCGGCGGGCAGAGTGATTCCGTTGTTGCCCTGCGCATCGCCTTTCATGACATTCTCGATCAATGCGCGGATCTCCTCGCTGCCATCGTCCAGTGGACCGTCTGCGTATGGGTCGGCATTTAGCACCAGGGCCATGTCCACCTGGACGCCTTGCAACTGTGCCCTATAATGCTGATTTTGGTTCTGCGCAAAGGTGTCGATCATGCTCTGTAGCTTATCCATCATCCTATTCCGGCGCACGTCGCGCTTGGTGAGCGGTTGTGGTTGTGGCGAGGGCGATGCGTCGAAGGCCGGCGACTGATGTCGTGCTATAGCCATGGCGAGGATCGAGGCCGCTTCGGCGGAGCAATGCAAGCGAAAGGGCTGGGTTTCGGCAAGCGGCCAGAGGGCCCGCGGCGAGGAGGAGGAAAGCAGGCGCTTGCGTCGGCGCGAGCTGGGAGGAGACAAGGAGCTGCAGCGCTGAATCGTGCTGCGTGCGCCCAGAAAGCGTTGGAATCACACGCGACTGGTCAAGAGGGATTGAGCAACATCTTGACTACATTGGGCAGCGGCAAGTCGGAGTGGCGTGCGTGAGCGGGCAAAGTGGTGGTTATGTATAACTAGTTAGCTAATCAGAAGGGCTGATGGAGAGTGAGTGCACAAATGCCAGAAGCCGGGATCGGCTGGAGCCTCGCTTCACACTGCCGAGATTGACGTCAGCCGAGCTGCTGCCGTTCCCGCCGGTCCTGCCTCGAGACTGTCCTCTTCAGCCTGCATCCTCTGCTGCAAGGGAGACCAAAGCAGGCTTGCGCCAGCCCGTGACCGGCATACGCAATGCTGAGCCGTTGGCCCCAAAGTTGGCCGTGCCGGTGCAGCCCTGTGCGGCCTTCCGGTTCGCGCCGAGAGAGGAAATGAGACGGCCCCGTTCGCGTGTGCCCCGTCCCGTGGTCGTGGCTCTCCCGAACCAAACAATCACGCCACCACGCATCTTGGACATTGTCGGCATCGGCATCGAACGCACCTCGATATGACAGATTGCCTTCGTCCTCCCGCTAGTCCACCGATTCTCTCCGACCAGTACTTCCTCCGCATGCATTGTGTACAGCCGCCGGGTTCCGGTTCGCCCCGGAGCGCGTGCAAAGGATCTGCGCCGCCGGGTTGAGTGCGACCAAGCATTCTGCAGGGCAGGCCAAGCAGTTGCATGAGGGAAGTCTTTGGCAAAGTCAATGTGAAACTCGCGGGGCACAATTTGTGCCAGGCATATCGTCGTGGATGGAAGAGATTCGGCTATCGCGTACATGCTACGAGGCTCTGCCGCCTCGTGACAAAACTATCCTACCATCCAAGAGCTCGAATCGAATTGCCATGGTAGAGTCAAAATCGTCTGCGGCATGGGGAAATGCCACTCATCAAGAGTGTCATGTGAAATCATGGGTAATGCTCTGTTGGGAATCGTGACCAGCCCCAGAAAACCTGGACGCCCTTGTCCCGTGAAGTGCCGTGCACGCCCTCCTTCTGTTTATCTCGTGCTCCCTGATCGCCATGCTGTGGTCGTGGGTATTGTAACACTCTTTAGTATTCTTTGGCCAAGCCTATGCATAGCATGCTTCTTTGGTCGTAAAGTTGTCGATACCAGATCGAACGCGTGCCTATGCCTCATCTATCGCTCGCGTGACATCTCGTCCGCACGCATCTCTGCTGGAGACGGAAGGCTGTCGAGATAGCGATCCATCAAATCCGCTTTCCGAGCCCCGGATGAGCGAGTGTTGACGGCGTACGCCATGCGCTGTGGGTCTGTGCTGCCGAACTGAAGAGGCAGTCGGTGGCCCATGTTGGCAGCTGGGTGAGCTTGCTCGGATTGCATTCCGTTGGGATTGCCGTGCGACGTTCGACGAGTACCGATTGGTGGCTGCGGCACAGGGACCGCGCGGTTCGCACCCATGAGATTCGCTACGCCATACTGCGACGGAGGAGCCCACAGATTGAGAGGCGCGTATTGGTTAGCCAGCTGCTGAAGTTGCATGGCTTGGTCTTCGCCAGAGCGACCAGTCTTGCGCAGCTCATCATGTGGCTTGTTGTGCACGAGCTGCTGCTCTTCGACTTCGACTTTGACAGAGTCCGTTAGAGTGGCCAGTGCATTCTCGGCGTCGGCGGCGCGATGCTGCTCGTCAGCGCCGGAGCGATCGTGAGCGAAGTTGCAGTCACGAATGTTGGCAGAGCGTGTGTTAACTGGGTCGGCGCCTGGATACGAGTCGCTGAAGCCGGTCTGCCCGAAGCGCTGCTCAAGGCCGGCGAGAGGATCAAGGGCAGGAGCAGGAGCAAGAGCCATGGAGGGAGCAGGAGCGTTCTGGCCGTAGAAAACGAAGTTCTGGCCCTGGTTGTAATTTGATGGGGCGAAGCTGTTGGCGACACCCGGAATAGATGGATAGTTGGGCGTGTATGTATCGTACGGAATGCGATATGGCATCTGCGCCCCGTATGGATCGCGGTCCTCGCCGTAAGCCATGGTGTAGTTGTTGTTGACTGCGTATGGGTTGTATGGTCCGACAGCGCCAGGGCCAATGCCGCTTGGTGGCTGTCCCATAGCGTGCTGAGAGAATGACGCTGGGTTGATAGCGGAAAGCCAAATGCGAGTCTTGTAAATTCGATACAGTTCAGTGATCAGATCCTTGAAGTTTATGTAGTGGTCGGCGTAGTAGTAGAAGATGAGCTTCTGAAAGTCCCTGTATAGATGTCAACGTACTGATACAATCCCAGCGCTTGGAATTGCGATGCTTACCACTGCCACTCGGCATCAAGGATCTCCATCTGTAGGCGAAGGTGGGCGACCTTCTGCTGGCAAGTGCGCTTGGCCTTCGCCTCATTGCCCTCCTTCTCGGCGAGCATCTTGATCTCGTGATCATTGGCGAGGCGTTTGATGGCCTTTGGCTTCAAGTTATTGAAGTTGTCGCGTGGGATCGAGCCTTGCATGGCGGAGGGAGGAGCGTCGAGCAACAGTGAACCCATCATGCCGCCCTCGCCATGAAGCTGTGCGTTAGGATTATAACCGCCGTCCTTGTTGCGGCTGTACATCATCAACCACTTATACTGCTCCTCGGAGTACTTCTTTCTGAGAAGACGAGCGATGTCTGGCGTAATCTTAGCATGCTGGACAGTGCCGAGGTCTTGTCCGCGGTCAGCCTCAACAATGACGAGGTCGCCCTCGCGGACGGTGAGACCAGTGTTGTCGAGAAGATAGAAGACGTCGACGCGTGAGCACTTGAAGCTCACGATGAACAGCTGCTTGCGAGGGCGGCCCGCGTGTGAACCCCACTGGACATTGGCTGCCGTGGCTTGCTGCTGGGTGCGCGAAGCCTCGATCTCACGCTGCTCGTGAGAATCGAGCGTCACCTGAGGGACGCGATACATCGCTGGAATGTTGTGAGCTGCTGCAGCGTCTTGAGCGCGCGTCAAGTCAGTGAAATCTTCACTCGCGTCGAGTGGGCGATCGAGGCCAAAGCCCGAATATTCTGTGGAGTTACGTGTTAGGTGATGTTGCAGCTCAATTGATCGCGATTTGAGTGTATGGGATGGTTGAGGCGGTATGGGCGCGGTGGGCAGGTGTGATGGCGAAGGTTGTCAATGTGCAGGGGAAGAGGTGAGTTGTGGTAGTGGAAAAGATCTGCGCAGATTCATATGGCAGGGTGAAGGTGAGCCTCACAGTGTTCACGAAAGGCAGCCACCACCGTCAATTGTCCACAGTGCAGGAAGGTGCGACAAGTGCAGCGTGGTAATCATATGAAGGCCGAGCGGGTGTTGGAGTATTTATGAGAGGCGGACTTACGCTGCTGGATACCGTCGGACTCTAATGGGTCGTGGGTGAATGTGCGAGATAGCATGGAGTGGTCGCCTGCTGCGAGAGAGCCACGGCGTGTGGGAATATCCGCTAGCGAGTGCCTGCGTGATTCGTTGACGTTGGCTACATTGTCCCAGCCTAGGGAGCTATGCCAACGGGCACGCTGATTTGGATGTTCTGCATTCACAACACCATTAGTACATGGTTATCGATTGGCTTGTCAGAGGACTCTGAAGTTGGACACACCTAGAGATATGTTTGCAAAAGCACTTTCGAATGTCTTGCCTCGTGACAAGCCCAAGTTTCCTGGAGATTGATCGTCCTCGTACTCTCTTCCATCTCTGTACGAGGGCTCGAATGTTGGAGGCAGGGTTGCAGTACGCATTAGAGACCCGATGGGCGGGTGGGAAGTAGTATGAGTAAGTTGTGCACCCAGATCCGACTCAGACTCT
Organism: Pseudocercospora ulei; assembly: GCA_016165855.1. Classification (NCBI taxonomy): domain Eukaryota; kingdom Fungi; phylum Ascomycota; class Dothideomycetes; order Mycosphaerellales; family Mycosphaerellaceae; genus Pseudocercospora; species Pseudocercospora ulei. The sequence continues at coordinate 1,973,340 of JACWNB010000003.1, forward strand.
GTATCTACCTCTTCAGCGAGGAGGCCGAGCGGGAGCGCCGCTGCATGGCCTCCCGCATTGGAGTGCGGTCCAGAAATTTTTGAAAATTCCCTCTGCCCTGTTGAATGCGACAACGACCTTCCAGTCTTGGGCGTCGGCTGCAAGGGGATAGCGAATGGTAAAGATGCGGCACCTTCGCTTGCGGAGGGAGAGGGTGTGTTTCCTGCCCGTATTGCAGAACCCACCACGCCGAGACGATTTTGCGATAGATTCCGACGGACAGCCTTGGACTTCTCATCCGACATCTTGAAGCTGCCACGGCCCTTTTGGGTCGACCAGATCCCTCCTGGAAGTCCCGGAACACTGTCCCCTCTCACGGGAGCATTGCCAAATTTCATCGACATTGGCCACGGCCTCTCATCCTCAGACGAGGCTGCCGCCTCCGAGTCAGGCGTTGCTCTTCTCGCCGGCTACGTCAAAGTCAGCAGAACCACACAAATAGCGAGCATGGCAATTGCACATGCATTCATGGTAAACGGTGACCAAACTACACAAGCTGTATTTAGAATGATTTGGTCGCAAAGAACGGTATTATCTGCAGAATATGTCAGTCAGAGATCGTTACGACCGCCCTCCGATCAGGCAGCATCGATCCAGGACCTCGAGGAGCAAGCACCCAGCGACGGGAATTGAGCAACACGCTCTGCCCAGTTGCATCCGGTAGCATGGAGTACATCCCCGATTGCTATGGACCAAGGCCAGAAAATAGCAACCGGTGGCGAGATAAGTACTCCAAGGCCCAATCGCAAGTGCACATGTTGCTCACACAGCGTGAATTCCTGACCGGCTCCAGAACATGAGGACGTCTCGACTGCGGCGCTTTATTCACCGGGCGCGATTGTTCTCATGACAAGAACACCCACGAAGCAGTGGACCACCATCTAAGCTCTCGGCCAGGATTGTAATGCTCCAGTTATGCAACGCCTGGATGTCATATGCGCGGAGAGACTACTTGCGGGAAGTTCTGCCGGCCATATGTGTCTCTGCCATGTTTTCTCTCTGCCCTACGAGTACGACCTTTGGAATGCGGTCCGGGGGCTGGAGGGGTGACTGACATACCTGACGCAAGCAATCAGATTTCGTTAGCAATCGTCCAACCTCTAGTCTATGTCTACAGATTCGGTGCTGAAGACCGTATTAGCACAAGATGCAGTGTGACCAGGTCTGGTGACTGACCTAAGTTATGTCGTGAGCTACTATTACATGTCGGGAAAAGGTGTGTTTAACTCGTGTACTTGACTATGAGAGGAGTCAGCGAGCTTCGATACGAGTAAGACACGACACAGTGGACCTATGTGCATTCCCAAGCACCCTCGGCGCCGACGACCTATGGCGTGGAACAACGAGTCGTTACTGGAGATGATGGCAGTCACATCGAATGCTGCCGTTCGCCGCGTCCAGCCGTCTCGGTCGGCGGCGCGCTCAGCCGATGAAATGGGCGCTAGAGGCTGCTTCCGTGGTCGACCGCAGTGGTCACCGCCGACGGTGGTATGTGTGTGAAGGAGGTAGGTGAAGTCGCGGGTTGGACGCGAGGGAAGAAGAGGCAGGGCTGGGAGGTAGGTGGGTAGTGTGGGGAAACGCTAGCGAACGGTGAGGTAGGTAGCGTCGGAAGGTGCGATGATGATTGGCAAGGATTTGGTGGGCCTGCGTGTTGCACAGGTGGGTGTGCGGTGCTGGTGCTTACGGCCGCGTCGTGAGACACGCTCGGGGCTGTCTGGGTGATGGCGTGCGAGTCCTGCAAGAAGAAGAAGCCTTGGTCAAGATGTATGAGCACTGGCAGAATGGGGAGCTTTGCTTTGCACGCCTCGTCTGCAGCTAAAGTATGGCAGAATGCCACAGATGCGGAGAAGCGCAGAAGCGTCAATGCTTGTACACCTTCAGCCGCCGCCAGTCACGAGAGCGAGTTCAGGTTACTCTCCGCAAAGTTCATGCATGATTTTATGCAACGACTAGTTAACATATGTAACCATTAGCTTAGCAGTATCATTAGAATGGCAGAATTTTGTTACCACTGTTAACCCGTTAATCAACACACAATATCTTGATAACAAGGCAGTCAATTGTCTAATTAGGAAGGCAGAATTGTTCTTGCTCTATCTGCCTATTTGTTACAGTTAACAAGTGCAAGAGTTAGAGATGCAGGGCTAACAAAGACATCTGTCTACAAGCTAGAGAGAGAGAGTTCGTAAAGAAGCTTAGCAGCTAGCCTACTAGTACAAATCCTGTTTTTTGTTAGGAGGCGCCGCCCAGCCTAGGTCCTAGACCCGACCTAAGCTAGCCGTCGCCCTAAGGACTGCGACTTAGCGGCACTAGCACGACCCTACCCTCTGTACGGAATTACCGACAGGACCCTACTCCTGTACAGAGGGAGAACCCTATAGCCCTATATAGAGGAGAATTGCTGCCCCCCTAAACGGAGGGAAAACTCTGCACTACTGTATAGAGTGAGAACTCCCGATCCTCTGTATAGAGTGTAAACCTTGCATCCCTATATAGAGGGAAATTGCTAGCTTAGCTTCGTAGGTACAAATTGTACAGCAGCAGACGACGAAGGAACTGCCTATTAGTTCCTTTATATAGATACCTAGCCTTAAGTTTCTAAACTAAGATTCTTAAGCCCTTATATTAGGAACTAATCTTACTGTTAGTAACTGCAGTAATACAACAAAGATAGACGGCGACATCTCTATAGAACCTATAGCTATGCAGGGACAGATGCACCGTATATACGAAGAGCTGTTAGCATATAAGGCCCAGCTCGAACAATAAGTAAGCTACTAGGCTGCGATAATTTCCTAACAGGAACAAGAGCTATAACAGCTTAGGGCGTCCGATCGCGATCCGACCCCTACAACGACAACGAACACGATAGCCTACACCCTAACCCCTAAAAGCAAACTCCCTAACGTTACTACGTACAATAGTAAGGCTCCGGCTAAGTACCCCTCCTAGGCTGCCTAGATACGCTCTAAGCTTCTAGTTAACTTAGGAGCATACCTGACTAAGCTAGACAAGGTAGTTTACCTCTTTAGGAGGTTAAAGAGCAGGGCAGCAGCACAGATTCTGCTGTACTACGAGACGGCTATTGCCAACCCGGCAATAGCTACAACGACGATGCTCTAGGCAGCTCTTAATAAGAGCTATAAGGACCTAGACTGCGAGAGCCGAGTACTCCTACAGGTTAATACGATAAAACAAGGACGTAAGACTATATAAGAATTCCTCGTAGAATACGACCAGACTCTAGCAGAGGCAGGAGGTCTCTAATAGGAGGATAGGATAAAAATTACCTCCTTAGAGGTAGGCTTCTCTAAGGAGATTATAACAGGACTAGTAGGCGTAATGCGACTAGCTATATACGAGGAATTCTGTAATCTCCTTAGGATAGTTAACGACTAGCAGTATAGGCTTAGACAGATAAGCTGCGCTTATAAGATGCAACAACCCCTTTAGTAGCAGACAGATGCTATAGACTAGGAACTAACGACAATAAGGGTAGCGGCAGCCGTTACCGTACAGCTAAGGACTGCTACTAAAAGGGCGCAATAGGTAGATATAGCTACCCTTAACAAGAGGCGAGCAGAAGGGAGCTGCTACAGGTATAGCAAGATAGGCTACACTGTACAGAATTGCAGGCTTTTGCTAGTAGAGAGACCTAGGGGACGGCCGACTACTGCAAGGGTAGCAACTGCAGCGCTCTAACAAGAGGAACAGGAGTCCTACTTAGACGACGACAAGTTGGGAAAAGAGTAGCCTCTAAGCGAAGGCTCTACTAGAGGTATATACGAGATAGATTGCTAAATTAAAGCACTACTTAGCTATCTTTTAAGAGCAACTACTTAACGACTACGCTGTTTATAAGGGCTTAAGAATCTTAGTTCAGAAACTTAAGGCTAGGTATCTATATAAAGGAACTAATAGGCAGTTCCTTCGTCGTCTGCTACTGTATAATTTGTATCTACGAAGCTAAGCCAGCAATTTCCCTCTGTATAGGGATATAAGGTTTATACTCTGTATAGAGGATCGGGAGTTCTCCCTCTATACAGTAGTACAGAGTTTTCCCTCTGTTTAGAGAGACGGCAATTCCCCTCTATATAGGGCTATAGGGTTCTCCCTCTATACAGGAGTAGGGTCCTATTAGTAATTCTGTACAGAGGGTAGGGTTGTGCTAGCGCCGCTAAGTCGCAGTCCTTAGGGCGATAGCTAGCTTAGGTCGGGTCTAGGACCTAGGCTAGGCGGCGCCCCCTAACAATACTCTCCCCCTCCCTTCTTATAGTAGTTTTTCTATACGACAGCGAGTCGTATAGCCTTAGATGTTCCCCTAGCGGGTAGCGCTTTCCTATCTTCGCCTAGGCCTTGCCTGTCGACCTCCCTCTCTGCTAGTTTAACTTTTAGGTTGTCCTCCTAGATCTGTAGGCAGGGAAGGCAGGTAGTGCTAGATCGCTTCTACCTAAACTTAACCGATTCCGTTTGCTAATTTAGCGATGCTAAGGCCGAGGCTAAGGAGACCTATAAGCAGTTATAAAGGTGCAGGAGGTGCCTAGTCCCTCTGTTCGCTCTCCCCCTACCCTCTAGCCCTTAGCTATATACTCTGCGTCCTAACTGTACAGTCCGGCGCTACCGGGCTATTTGGCTTTGTCCCTATCCCTTAGTCGTCGTCTAGAGTTTTACTCCTAGGTAGAGGTTCCCGCCTCTGTCCGGTCGTCTAGTAGGCTGTCGCTCGTATAGGTCCGGGTCGTAGTTGCCTCGTTTGTCCTCCCTTATACAGTTGTAGCAGCTGCCCTAGTTGTTATTGTCCTACAAGGCAGGCAACTACTACTCTATATATAAACCCTTTCCCCTTTTCCTGTCTCTCTTCTTCTCTTTCTCCTTTATCCCTTATCTGCTACCTGTCCGCCTAACCGTCTGCTACTACTACTATTACTGCCGTTACTACTACTAACTACTACTACTAGCCACTATCGCTATACTACCTATCTCGTCCGGCCGTTCTCGCCGTATTCCTCTCGTAGCTGCTGGCTTTCTTCCTGCCTGTCCGGCTGGTGTCCCCTCCTATTCTTACCTCTAATAATTGAGTGCCTAGCTTAATTAGTAGCTTCGCTTCCGGTTCGTACAGGTTCCCGCCTTTCGTACAGCCTAAGCTAACGTCTTAGGTGCTATATTAACTAGCAGCAGGGTGTTGTCGTGCTACCCTTTGCTTCCTCTAGTACTAGGTCCCCTGTCGGCTAGGAGGTAATTGAGATTTCGGGTATAGAGTTGGCTACCCTAGGTCTTAGGGGTAGTAGCTAGTAAGCTACCTTAAGGTAGTATAGGAAAGTTTTCGGACAGTGTCGCTCTCGTTCCCTTCTTATTTCTACCTATCTTACCTGCCTCCTAACTATCCTCTTCTTCCTGCCATTCTTCTGTACAGTGCTATATAGTGTAGTGTCGGTAGGATCCTGTAGTATCCTACGTCGTAATTCTCGATCCTTTGGCAACCTAAGTTGTTAGCGGCTGCCCTGTCCTTAGGGTAGATCGTGCCCCTTTTCGCCGTATAGCGCAGTATTACTATAACTAGGCAGGGGGATAGTTCTCCTCCTACCTGTCTAGCGCAGTTGTGTCTTGTAGGGCCTTGTACAGTTCCTACGTAGGCTCTGCCTATCCTCTCTATTTTACTAGGTACTCTACCCTCCCCTACTTCCTTTAGCTCTTAAGGATTCCTTCTACCTCGTATTCTTCCTAGCCCTTAGTTATAATCGCTAGTAGGCGCGCGTTATCTGTCGTCTAGTATAGTAGGGGGTCCGTGTTCGCTAGCTGTACGAGGTCTACGTAAAAGACTAGGTAGATCCCTAGGGGAGTATTAAGTCGTATAGTATATGTCCCTACTAGTCGGACTACTGTCAACTTCTAGTTCTTCTAGTCTAGCTTCTTGCTTAGTCGGTCTATACGGATGTTGCGCTAGTTTAGCTAGACCTTATCCCCTGCCTTGTACCTTAGTGCAGCCTGCCGTCCCTTATTAGCCTGCTCTTCTGCATTCTGTTAAGCTATAGCTAGGCTCGCCTTTGCCTATTAGTAGGCGTTCGTAATCGTCTATACAATAGCCTCTCCCTGCTAAATAAGGGATCGTACAGGGCGTAGGGTTTTACTACTTAGGGTTGGTAGGAGCAGGGAGTAGTCGTATCTATAGGCTATAAAGAAGGGGGACAATCCTGTAGTATTAGCCGTACGGCTGTTAATAGCTAGCTCTGCTATAGGGAGGAGGCGGTTCCAGTTCGTCTAGTTATAGTCGACGTACACTTAGAGATACACTTCCAACGTCGAATTAACCCTTTCCGTTGCTCTGTCTGTCTATAGGTGCTATGCGGTTAATAGGCGACGTTCTACCTTTAGCAACTAGCAGACCCTTGCCTAGAGCTGGCTCGTAAACTGCGTACCCCGGTCCGACACAATTAACTGAGGGAAACTGTACTTGCTAAACGTCGTCTGTATAAATGCCTAGGTAGTGTCCTTAGCTGTAATAGAGTCTATTTCCTCTAGTATTACCCTCCTCGTTAGCTTGTCCGTTACTACTATAATGTTCCTCCGTCCGTCGCTCTTAGGGAGGTCTATAATAAAGTCTACTGTTAGGTCTTACTAGGGCCGGTCTAGGATCGGTAGGGGTTTTAGTAGCCTGTGCTTTAGTTTACGCTAGGGCTTCGTCTATCTGTATATATCGCAGTTCTGTACGAACCTGCAGATGTCCTTCGCTATCGCTAGCTAGTAGTAGTCCCTAGCGACAATGCTGTACATCTCCTCGCGCCCTAGGTGCCTAGTAGCTATAGAATTATGCGCCTGTTATATTAAGCTTGTATAGAGCTTCTCGTCTGCTGGGACCTAGATCCGATTCCTAAACTTTAGGTTGTTCTCCTTGTCTACTAAGCACTCTGCTGCTAATACCTTAAGATAGAGCTCTGCTAGGAGCTTCCGCTGTCCTCCTTAGATCGCTGTACAGGCTCCTTAGTACACCTCGTCCTTTTCTACTGCCTCTTCCTATGCTTACAGTTAGTGTTCCTATAGGTGTGTCGCTGCTAGGCAGATAGTTTCCTCGCCTGGCTCCTCCTTAAATATCTGGAATGTTCGTAACTTTAGCTAGTCGTCCTTGTACGTCGTTAGCATGTCCTAGTCCTGTCTCGATAGCGCATTAGCCCTGCTGTTGTCCTTACCCTTACGATACTGGAGTTTTATATTAAACCGGCTTAGGTATATTGCCTATCGTACGTGCCTCTTAGACAGCTTCTAGGGCTGCGTAAAGTACTCTAGGTTCTTGTAGTTAGTTAGGGCAAGGAACTTAGGAACCGAGCAGAGTTCTCTATCCTACACTTATAACACTGTACGACTACTAGCAATTCCTTATCGTAGATAGGGTAGTTGCACTTAGCTAGGGAGTTCTTCTTAGAGAAATATGCGTATAGGTGTAGGAGTCCGTCTAAGCCTACCTGTAACAGGATACCTCTAATGCAATACCCTAAGGAGTCGGTTTCTAGTATCGTCGTACGTTCTAGGTCGAAGGCGGCAAGCGTTAGTCCTGTAGTAAATAGCTCCTTTAGCTTGTTAAAGCTTCTATCGCACTCGTCTGTCTATTTAAACTGCTTGTCCTTATATGTTAGCTCGACTAGGGGGCGTACGATCTCTAAGTAATTCTGTATAAGCTAGCAGTAGAAGTTGGCAAACCTAAGAAATTCCTGTACGCCCTTAACGTTTGTAGGCAGCTTCTATTGCTTAATAGCATTAATCTTCTTCCTATCTATGCTAATGCCTTTCCCTACCTCGATAATAAACCCTAGGTATTTTATATATTATACGCCGATTTTACATTTGTCGATGTCGAGGTACAAGCTAGCCTGCTATAGTCGGTCCAGCACCTTCTTAACGTCCTGTACGTAATCTGCATAGGTGCCGTCCGTAAAAACTAGGGTATCGTCGAGGTACGCTAAGCAGATGTCGTCTAGTAACCCTTGCAAGGACTTGTTAATATACCTTTAGAAGGTTGCTAGTGCATTAGCAAGACTAAAGGGGGTAACAAGCTACTTAAAAAGACTATATCTCGTACAGAAGGCAGTTATCTATTTACAACCTTCCTTAATCCGTATCTTGTAGAAAGCCGAGACTACGTTAAGCTTAGTAAACTACTTTGCCTTGCTAATCCGTCTAAGAGTCTCCTTAATAAGGGTAGGGAGTACCGGTCCTTCTTAGTAATTGCGTTAATGCCTCTATAGTCTATACAGAAACGCAAGCCGGCCTTCCCCTCCTTATAGACAAACAGCACTAGGGCTCCTGCAGACGAGGTACTTGCCTAAATAAACCCTTTAGCAAGCAGGTCGTCTAGTGTCTTATATAGTACTAGGAGTTCTCTAGAGGACATTCCGTATAGCGGTCTGTACAGTACCTCTAGCAGACTCCTATCCGGATAGGGCTTTAGCTGGATGTTGTTGCAGCGGTGGAAAGAGGTGGGACAGATTAATAGGGTGGACCCTGGATCTCGGCTCGGCCCCTTCCGGGATTTAAGTTCCGGAACAGACCGAGCCAGGCCTTGGCACACCACCACCTATCAAGGCCTACCACCACCACTACATGAATTCCTTTCCCTCCTTAGTTCGAGATATAGTTATCAAAACAGCCGTATTGAACCTTATCTGCGCGCTCGGATTATTATATCTCGAACTCACTCTCTACACACCCCGCGCTGCGCAAAAGGGCCCGTCGAACTATCCGGAAACCCGAATAACGCACGCGCACCTATACCAACAACAACCCCCAGCACCGCGAGAAGATAGAAGGCTTCTCGACAGTAGAGAGCAGCGTAACAGGCTGCCGCGGAAAGAGAAAGACTGACAGAGCGAGTAGGCGCTCCAGTGTTATTAATAATAAGATTATTATTAGCGGTTTTACGGCGGAAGAGACTGCAGAGATTAAGGAACGAATAAGCGAATACAAGAAGATCTACGACTGCACGATCGAGGAACTGGAAGACTATGTAAACGAGAATAGGATAGGAAAGGTCTACGACGGTATAGACCTTATTAAGACGCTGTTCTACAGAACGCTGGAAGAGAACAGACAGCTAAGAGAGGAAGTAGAGACGGTAAGAGCCGAGAAGGAATCGGCTAAGACCATTATAGACGTATTAGAAAACTAGGCGGCGAATTGACTAGCGCAGCTAAAGGCACTAAAGGATCAACTGGCTAATATGGAAACAGCGAAGTCGCCGCTGCTACTGCATCGAGAAACCTACGCAGACACTGCCTTACCGGCGGCCTATAGTCAAGGTAGCACCTTAATAACATTATTGCCGGACCCGCCGGCGTTTAGAGGCGGAGACCCTAAAGACTAGGAAGCGTTTAAGAAGAAGATAAAGAATAAGATAGACCGCGACTACGCCGGAAACAGTGCCGGAGATAGATTAGCGTACCTAGAATCGCGATTGGAAGGTGAAGCATTTTCGCTGGTAGCGGACCTAGAAGAGGTAACCGCTAAGGAAGCGATTAAAGCACTGGACTAGCGCTTCGGAGACCCATTCCGAAAGAAGACAGCCTATAAGTAGCTGGACAAGATCAATCAGAACCGGCAAACGTTTAAAGAATTCTACGGACTATTCAGAAAACATGCGATTAGGGCCCGAGTGGCGGAAGATAAGCAGCTCTACCTACTAAGGCAGAAGCTAAACCCTGAACTGGCCGCCGCTATAGCGTCTGTAGAAGACGAAGACCTTAAGAGCTTCGTGCACCGAGCGAGAGTTACTGCGAGAAACCTGAACGCATACGGAAAATCGACGACACGTAAGCCGACTTAGAAGCCGCCGCCGTCGCCGCTGAGAACCAGAGCCCCCGTCCTATACCGACAACGCCCCCAGCAGCCATTTAATTCGCAGCGTTCGTTGTTCGTCCCTACCTACTACGCGTGCGGAAAGCCTGGCTACATCGCGACGAGATGCCAAGCATCGGATAAGCAGAAGCAGGAGTATCGCGCTGTAAAGCAGCAGCAGCTGCAGCCGCCGAGAAAGACTATTCAAGCTATCGAATTGGCGCCGAACGATACTAACAGTGTGGACAGTAGGGTACAGTTAAGGATTATAGGAAAAGACTAGCTAGACGGATAGGCCCCCTATCCAGCACTAACAATAGGGCACCGCACCGGAGCGAATCGACAAGAGAAGAAAGCATTAACAGCTGCAGCGATCCGCTCTCAGCGGCAGTGGAAGTGAACATAGAAACAGCTATTATCCTTCCAATTACTGTCCACCCCCTTAACGAGTCGCGCTAACCCCTCCAGTTAAAAGCTTCTATCGACACCGGAGCTCTCATCAGCGCGGCGATCCACTATCGGTTAGTTCAGAAAATGATAAAGGGATACGGTTATCTAGTGGAATTAGCATCGCCAACGAAGATTTCGGCATACAACGGACAAGACACGGAAAGCGTTACGCACTACGTGCTGCTAAAGACTACCTTGGCAGGTCGCACTACGGAAGCGACGTTCCGAATTATAGATATCGGAAGGTTTGACATTATTATAGGGCAGAAATAGATAAAGAATTAGGGAGCGATTATTGACGTAGGAGAAGGCACGCTCGGGTTCAGAAAACTGATCAGCGGCTTAGCCGCCGTCAAATCAGTCGCCGAATCGGTTACAGTAGCCAACGCCAAATCGAACGTTACGACGATCGAAGCGTCTCCGACGGACCGCCCTAAACCCCTGGTCACCGTCGGAATAATGAGTTTAGAAGCTATAACAACCCTCGCGAAGTCGCCGGACAATGAGATCTACGCTATCTTAATAAAAGACATCGAAGACTACTGGAAGATAATGGCGGAAGAAGAAGTAGATCCAATAGAGGTGCTGCCAAACGAGCTCTATAGTTACGCTAACGTCTTCTTAAAAGCCGACTCCAACCTATTGCCGCTCTATCGACTGGAATATAACAACAAGATCCGACTAAAAGAGGGAGCTACGCTGCCAAGAACCGAGCCCCTAAGACGATTGTCACCGGCCGAATTGGACCAAGTAGAGGTGTTTGTTCGCGAAAATCTGGCGAAGAAATTTATTACGCTAAGTTCTGCCGAATATGCGTTACCGATTCTTTTCGTAAGGAAACCAGGGGGTAGTCTGCGACTCTGCGTAGACTATCGAGGCCTTAACGAGGTCACTAAGAGAGACGTATATCCACTGCCGCTAATAGATAAGACTATACAGCGCGTAGCAAAGGCTAAGTAGTTTAGCAAGCTGGACATCCGCTAAGCGTTCTATCGACTAAGAAACGAGGAAGGGCAAACAGAAGACCTTACGACGTTCGCGACGCGTATAGGCAATTTCAAGTAGTTGGTAATGCCTTTCGGACTTACCAACGCGCCGGCAGTGTAGCAACGCTTTATAAACTACACCTTTATAGATATGCTAGAACGGTTTATGTTAATCTACTTAGACGACATTCTTATCTATACGGATAGAACGAGAGATTAGCACACGGACCACATCGAGAGGGTGCTGAAAAGACTCCGCGAGGTCGGATTAAACGCGGACACGAAGAAGAGCGAGTTCTATCAGACTAAGGTTAAATACCTCAGTCTTATCGTCGGAAGAGAAGGGATCCGGATAGACCCCTTAGAGGTCGCCGCCGTAGCGGAATAGAAGCAACCGAAATCCGGAAACACTACGCAGATTAGGGCGTTTCTCGGATTCTGCAGCTACTATCGACAGTTTATTAAGGACTTTAGCAAGATAGCGAGACCCCTGAACGAGGCGTTAAAGAAAGAGGCCGCCGGCCTATAGAACGAGAGGTGCACGGAAGCCTTTAATTAGCTAAAAGAAGCGGTAGCCTCTGCGCCAGTTCTGGCGCACTTCCAGTCGGAAAAGACGATCTACGTAGAAACGGACACTTCCGATACAGTAACGGCAGGGGTCCTTTCTTAATACGCTGACGATAGCGAGACCCTCTATCTAGTGGCTTTCTTTAGCAAGTCTATAACAGAGGCCGAACGGAACTACGCCATCTACGATAAGGAGCTACTAGCGATTATTCAGGCTTTTAAGGAGTGGAAACCGGAGCTTATAGCTAGAAAGAGCACGGTTCAGGTCCTTACGGACCACCAGTCGCTGACCTACTTTATAAAGACGCAGAAGCTCTTACGACGTTAAGCACAGTAGGCTGCCTACTTATCAGGGTTCGACTTTAAGATCACTTATCGACCCGGAGCCCAAAACGGAAAGGCTAACGCACTAACGCGAAGAGAAGGGAAGACCAGCCGCGCGAAGGAAGATCTGAACATGTCTTAGAAGGTGCTAACCGAACGGATAGTAGACGCCGAGGTGTTAAAGGAAGCGGGGATCTACGCGACAGAACTGCAGACCGAACCGGCCCCTAAGGAAGAGACTCTCTACGAGAAGGTAGAACAGCTTAATCAGCAGCAGAAGCTAGGCAAAACAGGCTCAGGGAAGCTGATAGTTCTGGAAGAACTGATTACAGAGGTTATCCAGCTAGTCTATAGCTCCAAGGATGTTGGTTACGTAGGGTCAAAGAAGACGATAAAAGCTATAAGGACAATCTACTGGTTTCCGCGGATCTACGAACAGATCCACCGATTTATCGCCAATTGCCACGTGTGCCGAGCCGCGAAGCCACGTTACGGTCTTCCGGCGGGTCTGCTGAAGCCACTTCCGATCCCTAAGAAGCCGTAGCAACACATTATAATAGATTTCGTAACTGGACTGCCAGACTCGGACGGCTACAACGCTACGCTTAACGTAGTGGATCGACTAAGCAAAGAGCGCTATTTCATCCCCTGCCGAGCTAAGGATAAAGGAACTACTGCGGAAGAGACAGCACGGATGTTGATTCAACACGTTTGGAAGCACTATAGCCTGCCGGACACTATCACTACGGATAGGGGTCCTCAGTTCACCGCCGACGTATAGAGAGCTATTAATAAAACCCTCGGAATTAGTAGAAGGCTTAGCACGGCAGCTTACCCTTAGACCGATAGTCAGTCTAAAGTAGCCAACCGCGAGATAGAACGATATCTGCGAACCTTCTGCAGCTATTATTAAGAAAAGTAGGTTGAGATGCTGCCAATAGCTGAATTCTGCGCGAACTCAGCACAGTTAGAAGCTACCTCGCTGGCGCCGTTCGAGATAACGCACAGCTGTCTTCCGAGGATAAGCTTTCAGCCGCCGAACGAACCCAGCTCCGCGGAACTATCCACTACTACGTCGTTAAAGAGAGTCGCCGCCGCGGCGGCAGAAGCGCTACGATCTCAGATAGAAGAAGCGATTAAGGTAGCAAAAGACGCGATAGAATCGGCTTAGAAGAAGATAGTAACTCGAGCTAATAAGAAGCGGTTACTAATAGAATTCGAGGAAGGTCAAAAGGTCTAGCTTAACACGCGAAACCTAAGGCTGAAAGGCAACGCCAAGCTCAATCCGCGCTACGTAGGTCCGTTTACGATAGTGGAAAAGAGATCGCTGGTAACTTATCGGCTCCAGCTACCGAAATCGTTCCGGATCTACGACGTTTTCCATTCAGATCTGCTGAGCTTAGACCCTAAGGACGGCCTGCCGGAACAGGGGTTCGCTGAACCCCCGTCAATCGAGATAGACAGTAAAGAAGAAGAGTGGGAGGTAGAAGATATAATGGACGTAAAGAAGATAAGGGGGTCTATTAAAGCGAAGATCTCGTAGAAGGGGTGGCTAGAAGACTATAAATAGTATCCGATCGAGAACCTCCGGAATTCGGAGGAGCTGCTAAGAGAGTTCTACGTGCAGAATCCGACGAAGCCGAAGCCTAAGTGGCTCCGAAGTTGATAGTTCGGAAAGAAGAAAGCCGCGTCCGCTCCACTGGCGCGGAAGCTAATAAAGACGATTGTAACAGTCGCCTTCAGGGAGGTCTTCGACGCGGCCACTACCCACTGCCGGTTCGGCCGCCAGCTCGCTAACGCCGTAGCGTGCCAGCGCTGCCGACCCCGTAGTAGGTAAAGGCTTTGGTAGAAGAGAAAAAGAAGAAGAAAAACGGCGCCGCAGAAAGATCTATATGGACCTCTAAGGCAACGCACAGACCAGCTACGCCGCAGCTCAGATAACCTAAGGCTCAGATCAGATAGCACGGATTAGGCGCACGGATCAGATAGACGCTAGGTAAAGGACTTCAGACGCTAACGACGTAAGAAATTTAAGAAGTGATAAAGAGAACGTTGTTTTTGATGGAAGACAGAAGAGGTAACGTTACTGTAGGAGGGGATTTTCGAGAAGAAGACAATAAACCTTAAAAAAAAAAGTAGAGATTTTCGGATAGATAGGGTGACTAAGCGGTCGAGGGCGACCGCTAGTAAGGGAGGGGGGTAGTGTTGCAGCAGTGGAAAGAGGTAGGACAGATTAATAGGGTAGACCCTGGATCTCAGCTCGGCCCCTTCCGGGATTTAAGTTCCGGAACGGACCGAGCCGGGCCTTGGCACACCACTACCTATCAAGGCCTACTACTACTACTATATAGATTCCTTTCCCTCCTTAGTTCGAGATATAGTTATCAAAACAGCCGTATTGAACCTTATCTGCGTGCTCGGATCAGATGTCGTAGTCAATCCCTTCTCCTTGGTGTAGCAGCAGTTTCAAGGCCGACTTTGGCTTAAAGAGGTCCAGATATCCTGCGTATTCCCTTAGGAGCTTCGTACAGGGGTCCGTTACTTTCTTAGGCGCTAATGCTTTCTTAATGTCCGCTATTACAGTGTTAATTTCGGCTTTGGCATTGTTACCCTGTAGAGTCTTCCCTTAGTTTTGGAGCCTCTGCTTCGTTAACATATTAACTGCGGCTGTAGCGTTGTCGTCCTGCAGGACCCTCCCTTAGTCTCGGAGCCTCTGCTTCGTTATTGCCAGGTACAGCCGTCCTTGTCCAACGTCCAGCTTGCCCCTCTAGCGCTCTATCTATAGCTTCCCTAGTATTAGGTTATACCCTAACTTGTCCTGTACGACATAGAGGTATAAGTCCTGCTTATAGTGCCCCTGTATCTCTATCGTTACTTTTACTATATAGGTGATGTCCGGTCCTCGCCTGGTAATGCCCAACATATGTACAGGTACAGTAGGGGTCGTCTTAATACGTTGTCTCTGTACGAAGTCTTCGCTAATTACTCTGTACACTAAACATCCTATATTAGTTAATGTCTGCGCCGTTGCGGACCTGTTTAACGTTGGCTATACGATAAACGGCGTAGTCGTTATGTAGTTGCTCTTAAAAGATAGCTAAGTAGTACTTTAATTTAGCAATCTATCTCGTATACGCCTCTAGCAGAGCCTTCGCTTAGAGGCTACTCTTTTCCCGACTCGTTGTCGTCTAAGTAGGACTCCTGTTCCTCTTGTTAGGGCGCTGCAGTTGCTACCCTTGCGATAGTCGGCCGTCCCCTAGGTCTCTCTGCTAGCAAAAGCCTGCAATTCTATGCAGTATAGCCTATCTTGCTATACCTATAGCAGCTCCCTTCTGCTCGCCTCTTGTTAAGGGTAGCTATATCTACCTATTGCGCCCTTTTAGTAGCAGTCCTTAGCTGTACGGTAACGGCTGCCGCTACCCTCGTTGTCGTTAGTTCCTAGTCTATAGCATCTGTCTGCTGCTAGAGGGGTTGTCGTATATTATAAGCGCGGCTTATCTGTCTAAGCCTGCGCTGCTAGTCGTCGACTATCCTAAGGAGATTACAGAATTCCTCGTACGTAGCTAGTCGCATTACGCCTACTAGTCCCGTTATAATCTCCTTAGAGAGGCCTACCTCTAAGGAGGTAATTTTTATCCTGTCCTCCTATTAGAGACCTCCTGCCTCTGCTAGAGTCTAGTCGTATTTAGTAAGGAATTCTCGTACAGTCTTGCATCCTTGCTTTATCGTATTAACCTGTAGGAGTGCTCGGCTCTCGTAGTATAGGTCCTTATACCTCTTGTTAAGAGCTGCCTAGAGCATTGTCGTTGTAGCTATTGCTAGGTTAGCAATAGCCGTCTTGTAGTATAGCAGAATCTGTACTGCTACCCTGCCCTTTAACCTCCTAAAGAGGTAAACTACCTTGTCCAGCTTAGTCGGGTATACTCCTAAGTCGACTAGAAGCTTAGAGCGTATCTAGGCAGCCTAGGAGGGGTACTCGGCCGGAGCCTTACTATTATACGTAGTAACGTTAGGGAGTTTGCTCTTAGGGGTCGGGGTGTAGGCTATTATGTTCGTCGTCGTAGGGGTCGGATCGCGATCGGACGCCCTAAGCTGTCGTAGCTCCTGTTCCCGTTAGGAAATTATCGCAGCCTAGTAGTCCACTTGCTGCTCGAGCTGCCTCTTGTGTTCTAGCAGCTCCTCGTACGTACAGTGCATCTGTCCCTGCATAGTCGTAGGTTCTATAGAGATGTCGCTGTCTATCTTGTTATATTACTGCAGTTACTAACAGTAAGATCAGTTCCTAATATAAGGGCTTAAGAATCTTAGTTTAGAAACTTTAGGCTAGGTATCTATATAAAGGAACTAATAGGCAGTTCCTTTGTCGTCTACTGCTGCACAATTTGTACCTACGAAGCTAAGCTAGCAATTTCCCTCTATATAGGGATGCAAGGTTTACACTCTATACAGAGGATCGGGAGTTCTCCCTCTATAAAGTAGTGCAGAGTTTTCCCTTTGTTTAGAGGGACAGCAATTCCCCTCTATATAGGGCTATAGGGTTCTCCCTCTGTATAGGAGTAGGGTCCTGTCGGTAATTCCGTATAGAGGGTAGGGTCGTACTAGCGCTGCTAAGTCGCAGTCCTTAGGGCGACGGCTAGCTTAGGTCAGGTCCAGGACCTGGGCTGGGCGGCGCCCCCTAATACTGTTTATCGTACAGCTAACGTTAAACAGGTCCGCAACAGCGCGGACATTAATTAACACAGGATGTTTAGTATACAAAGTAATTAGCGAAGACTTCGTACAGAGACACTGTATTAAGACGACTCCTACTGTACCTATACGCATATTGGGCATTACTGGGAGAGGACCGGACATTTCCTATATAGTAAAAGTAACGATAGAGATACAGGGACACTATAAGCAGGACTTATACCTCTATATCGTACAGGACAAGTGAGGGTATAACCTAATACTAGGGAAGCTATAGATAGAGCGCTAGAGTAGCAAGCTAGACGTTGGACAAGGACGGCTGTACCTGGCAGCGACGAAGCAGAGGCTCTGAGACCAAGGGAGGGCTCTATAGGATAGCAATGCTAAGGCTGAAATCTGATGTAACGCAGTACACTTAAGCCAAAAGGGACTAGTCAAGTAACTCAGAAGTGACTTGACTAATGTGTACCAGATATATGAACCTCAGCAAGGTATAGTAATAACACGGGCCAACCCACCCCGTATTACTACCCCCTACGCTACAGGCTTACGACCTTGTAAGCTGCGCTTACTTACAGACTACGTATGCTATTACACAGCCCCCCTATGCAGCATACGCAATTAACTCTCCCCTGGCAGGTCTGTACACAGCTAGCTAGACCTTTACTGGGTCTGCCTTATTCTGTACGGAGTAGTAGACAAACGGACATACGTTAACGCTGCTTCTACTCTCCCGTTGAAAGATGCGCCCCCTAGGAATTGAACCCGGGCCTTTTATCGTACACTTTCAGCAGTCACTTCCGAGTTAAGTAATGTAACGCAGTACACTTAAGCCAAAAGGGACTGGTTAAGTGACTTAGAAGTAACTTAACCAATATGTACTAGATATATAAACCTTGGCAAGGCATAGTAATAACACGGGCCAGCCCACCCCGTATCAAAATCAATACGGCAACTGCGGACATTAAGAAGGCATTAGTGCCTAAGAAAGCGACAGACCCCTATACGAAGCTCCTAAGGGAATACGCTAGATACCTAGACCTCTTTAAGCCAAAGTCGGCCTTAAAACTGCCGCTATACTAAGGAGAAGGGATTAACTACGATATCTACCTAGAACCCTGTCCAGATAGAAGCCTGCCTAAGGTACCGTACGGTCTGCTGTATAGAATGTCCTCTAGAGAGCTCCTAGTACTGCGCAAGACACTGGACGACCTACTTGCTAAAGGGTTTATTTAGGCAAGTACCTCGTCTGCAGGAGCCCTAGTACTGTTTGTCTACAAGGAGGGGAAGGCCGGCTTGCGTTTCTACGTAGACTACAGAGGCATTAACGCAATTACTAAGAAGGACCGGTACCCCCTACCCCTTATTAAGGAGACTCTCGGACGGATTAGCAAGGCAAAGTAGTTTACTAAGCTTAGCGTAGTCTTGGCTTTCTACAAGATACAGATTAAGGAAGGCTGTAAATAGATAACTGCCTTCTGTATAAGATATAGTCTTTTTAAGTAGCTTGTTACCCCCTTTAGCCTTGCCAACGTACTGGCAACCTTCTAAAGGTACATTAACAAGTCCTTGCAAGGGTTACTAGACGATATCTGCTCGGTATACCTCGATAACATACTGGTTTTTACAGACGGCACCTATGCAGATTACGTACGGGACGTTAAGAAGGTACTAGATCGACTGCAACAGGCTAGATTGTACCTTAACATTAACAAATGTAAATTCGGTGTATAGCGTACGAAATACCTAGGGTTTATTATCGAGGTAGGGAAAGGCATTAGTATAGATAGGAAGAAGATTAATGCTATTAAGCAATAGAAGCTGCCTATAAAAATTAAGGACGTACAGGAATTTCTTAGGTTTGCCAACTTCTACTACTAGTTTATACAGAACTACTCGGAGATCGTACGCCCCCTAGTCGAGCTAACATACAAGAACAAGCAGTTCAAATAGATAGACGAGTGCGATAGGAGCTTTAACAAGCTAAAGGAGCTCTTTACTATAGGACCAACGCTTGCTGCCTTCGACCTAAAACGTACGACGATACTGGAAACCGACTCCTTAGGGTATTGCATTAGAGGTATCCTGTTATAGGTAGGCTTAGACGGACTCCTACACCTATGCGCGTATTTCTCTAAGAAGAACTCCCTAGCTAAGTGCAACTACCCTATCTACGACAAGGAATTGCTAGCGGTCGTACAGTGTTGCAAAGCGTAGGATAGAGAACTCCGCTTAGTCCCCGAGTTCCTCGCCCTAACTAACTACAAGAACCTAGAGTACTTTACGTAGCCCCGGAAGCTGTCTAAGAGGCACGTACAATAGGCAATATACCTAAGCTGGTTCAATATAAGACTCTAGTATCGCAAGGGCAAAGACAATAGCAGGGCTAATGCACTATCTAGACAGGACTAGGATATGCTAACGATGTACAAGGACGACTGGCTAAAGTTACGAACATTCCAGATGTTTAAAGAGGAGCTAGGCGAGGAGACTATCCGCCTAGCAGCAGTATATATATAGGAACCCTAACTGCAAGTATAGGAAGAGGCAGTAGAAAAGGACGAGGTATACCGAGGGGCCTGTACAGCGATCTAAGGAGGACAGCGGAAGCTCCTAGCAGAGCTCTATCTTAAGGTATCGGCAGTAGAGTGCTTAGTAGACGAGGAGAACAACCTAAAGTTCAGGAATCGGATCTGGGTCCCGGCAGACGAGAAGCTCTATACAAGCTTAATACAACAGGCGTATAATTCTATAGCAACTAGGCACCTAGGGTGCGAGGAGACGTACAGCATCGTCGCTAGGGACTACTACTAGCTAGCGATAGCGAAGGACATCTGCAGGTTTATACAGAACTGCGATATATGCAGACAGACAAAGCCCTAGCATAAACTAAAGCATAGGCTGCTGAAACCCCTACCGATCCTAGACCGGCCCTAGCAAGACCTAACAGTAGACTTTATTACAGACCTCCCTAAGAGCGACGGACGGAGGAACATTATAGTAGTAACAGACAAGCTAATAAGGGGGGTAATACTAGAGGGAATAGACTCTATTACGGCTAAGGACACTGCCTAGACCTTTTTATAGACGACATTTAGCAAGTACGGTTTCCCTCAGTTAATTGTGTTAGATTAGGGTACGCAGTTTATAAGCCAGCTCTAGGCAAGGATCTGTTAGTTGCTATATGTAGAACGTCGCCTATTAACTGTATAGCACCTGTAGACGGATAGTACGACAGAGAGGGTCAATTTGACGTTGGAAGCGTACCTCTAAGCGTACGTCGACTATAATTAGACAAACTGGAACCGCCTTCTCCCTATAGCGGAGCTGGCCATTAACAGCCGTACGGCTAACGCTATAGGATTGTCCCCCTTCTTTATAGCCTATAGATACGACCACTCCCTGCTCCTACTAACCCTAAGTAGTAACACCCTACGCCCTGTACGATCCCTAATTTAGTAGGGAGAGGCTATTGTACAGACGATTACGAACGCTTATTAATAGGCGAAGGCGAGTCTAGCTATTGCTTAACAGAACGCGGAAGAGCAGGCCAACAAGGGACGGCAGGCTGCACTAAGGTACAAGGCCGGGGATAAGGTCTAGTTAAACCAGCGCAACATCTGCACAGACTAGCTAAGCAAGAAGCTAGATTGGAAGAACTGGAAATTTATAGTAGTCTGACTAGTAGGAACACACACTATACAGCTTAACACTCCTCTAAGGATCCACCTAGTCTTTTATATAGACCTCGTATAGCTAGTAAACACAGACCCCCTACTGCACTAGATAACAGACGACGCGCGCCTACCAGCGATTATAACTAAAGGCTAGGAAGAATACGAGGTAGAAGGAATCCTTAAGAGCCGAAGGAAGCGGAAGAAGGCAGAGTACCTAGTAAAATAGAGAGGATAGGCAGAGCCTATATAGGAACCGTACGAGGCCCTACAAGACACAACTACGCTAGACAGGTAGGAGGAGAACTATCCCCCTGCCTAGTTACAGTAACACTGCGCTGTATAGCGAAAAGGGGGCACAATCTACTCTAAGACAGGGTAGAAGCTAGCAACTTAGGTTGTTAAAGGATCGAGAATTATAGCATAGGACACTACAGGATCCCACTAACACTACACTGTACGACACTATACGAAAGAAAGGTAGGAGGAAGGGAACAGCTAGAAAACAGGTAGAAAGGAAAGTAGAAGTAAGAGGAGTTAGGAGCAGAACTGTCCGAAAATTCCTTATACTACCTAGGGGGGAGGGGGGAAGTAGCTTACTAGCTACTACCCTAGGGGACTAGGGCGGCCAACTCCCTATCTAAGATCTTAATTACCTCCCTCCTAGCAGGAGCCCTACTAGTCCAGGCACGTAGATAAGATTCAATACAGCCTTTTTAATAACTATATCTCGAACTAAGGAGGGAAAGGAATCTATATAGTAGTAGGCAAGAGCTTTGGGGGTAGTGTGCCAAGGCCTAGCTCGGTCCGGAAGGGCCGAGCCGAAATTCCGAGGGTCCACCCTATCGCTTAGTCCTACCCCTTTCTGCCGCCGCAACACTACTCCCCTCCCTTATTAGCGGTCGCCCTCGACCGCTTACTTATCTGTTGTTCCAAAAGTTTTTTTTTTATATCGTTACTATCTAACGTCTTTACTTAGCGTCTATCTAATCCGTTCTATCTGATCGGAGCCAGCGGTTACCCGAGCTGCAGCGTAACCGGTCCGTACGCTATCGCGTAGGTCTATATAGATCTATCTGCAGCTCGCTATCTTCTTCTTTTTCTTTCTCTACTAAAGCCCTTACCTACCGTAGGGCTAGCGGCGCCGACGCCGGTTTACAGCGTCAGCGAGCTGTCTGCAGATGCGGAGATAGGTAGTAGCTAAGTCGAAGACTCTAGCAAAGCGACTATTACGATCGTTTTCGTTAGCTTCCGCACTAATAAAGCGGACTTGGCCTTCTTTTCAGCCGTTAAGCCACTTAGGCCTCGGCTTCTTCAGGTTCTGGACGTAAAATTCTCTTAGCACTACTGCTGAATTCCGGAGGTTCTTAGCCGGATACTATTTATAGTCTTCTAGCTATCCTTTCTATAAGATCCTCGCTTCGATAGATCCTCTTCGTTTTCTTATATCGATTACGTCTTCTACTTCCTACTCTTCTTCTTCGCCGTCTATCTCGACCGACAGGGGTTTGGCGAACCCCTGTTCTGGAAGGCCTTCTTTAGGGTCTAAACTCAACAGATCCGAATAGAAGACATCGTAGATCCGGAATAATTTCGGCAGCTGGAGCTGGTAGGTTACCGGCGACCTCTTTTCTACTATCTTAAACGGGCCTACGTAACGAGGGTTAAGCTTCGCGTTGCCTTTTAGCCTTAGGTTCCGCGTGTTAAGCTAAACCTTTTAGCCTTCCTCAAATTCTAACAGTAACCTCTTTCTATTAGCTCGAGTTACTATCTTCTTCTAAGCTGAATCTATCGCCTCTTTCGCTACCTTAATCGCTTCTTCTATCTGAGATCGGAGCGCTTCTGCCGCCGCTGCAGCGATTCTCTTCGACGAAGTGGTAGTAGAAGGTTCTAAAGAGCTGGGTTCGTTCGGCGGCTGAAAGCTCATCCTTAGAAGATAACTGTGTGTTATCTTAAACGGCGCCAGTAAGGTGGCTTCCGACCGTGCTGAATTAGCGCAGAATTCGGCTATCGGCAACATCTTAATCTACTCTGCTTAATAATAGCTGCAGAAGATTCGTAGATACTTTTCTATCTTACAGTTAGCTACTTTAGACTGACTATCGGTCTAAGGGTAAGCGGCCGTACTAAGCTTTCTACGAATTCCAAGGGCTTGGTTAATGGCTTTCTATACATCGGCAGTGAACTGAGGACCCCTATCCGTAGTAATAGTATCCAGCAGGCCGTAGTGCTTCTATACGTGCTGGATCAACATTCTCGCTGTTTCTTCCGCTGTAGTTCCTTTATCCTTAGCTCGGCAGGGGATAAAATAGCGTTCCTTGCTTAGTCGATCTACTACGTTAAGCGTAGCGTCGTATCTATTAGAATCTAGTAGGCCGGTTACAAAGTCTATCGTAATGTGCTGCTATAGTTTCTCGGGGATCGGAAGTGGCTTTAACAGGCCGGCCGGAAGGCCGTAACATAGCTTCGCGGCTTAGCACATATAACAGTTAGCTATAAACCGGTAGATCCTCTCGAAAATTCGCGGGAACCAGTAGGTCGTCCTTACTGCTTCTATCGTCTTCTTTGATCCTATATAGCCTACATCCGTAGAACTATAAACTAGCTAGATAACCTCTGTAATCAGTTCTTCCAGAACAATCAGTTTCCCTAAGCCGGTTTTTCCGAGCTTCTGCTGCTAATTAAGCCGTTCTACCTTCTCGTACAGTGTCTCTTCTTTAGGTAGCGGCCCTATCGTACAGATCCCTACCTCTTTTAGCACCTCGGCGTCTACTACTCGTTCTGTTAGCACCTTCTGAAACATGTTCGGATCTTCTTTTGCGCGGCTGGTCTTTCCTTCTCTCCTCGTTAGCGCGTTAGCCTTTCTATTTTGAGCTCCGGGCCGATAAGTGATCTTAAAGTCGAATCCGGACAGGTAAGCGGCCTACCTAGCTTAGCGGTGTAATAGCTTCTGCGTCTTTATAAAGTAGGTTAGCGACTGGTAGTCTGTAAGGACCTGGATCGTGCCTTGTCTAGCTATAAGCTCCGGTTTCTATTCTTTGAACGCCTGTTTAATAGCCAACAGTTCTTTATTATAGATAGCGTAGTTCCGCTTAGTCTTATTTATAGACTTGCTAAAGAAAGCCACCGGATAGAGGGTCTCGTCGTCGTTAGCATATTAAGAAAGGACCCCTGCTGTTACTGTGTTAGAAGCGTCCGTTTCTACGTAGATCGTCTTTTCCAGTCGGAAGTGCGCTAGTATAGGCGCTGAGGCCACCGCCTCCTTTAGCTAGTTAAAGGCTTCCGTGCACCTCTTATTCTATATGCTAGCGGCCTCTTTCTTTAATGCTTCGTTTAGTAGTCTCGCTATCTTGCTAAAGTTCTTAATAAACCGTCGATAGTAGCTGCAGAATCCGAGAAACGCTCTGATTTGCGTAGTGTTTCCGGATTTCGGTTGCTTCTATTCCGCGACAGCGGCCACTTTCGATAGGTCTATCCGAATTCCTTCTCTTCCGACGATAAGACCGAGGTATTTGACTTTGGTCTAATAGAACTCGCTCTTCTTTATGTCGGCGTTTAATCCGACCTCGCAGAGTCTCTTTAACACCCTCTTAATGTAGTCTGTATGTTGCTCTCTCGTTCCCTTAGTGTAGATAAGAATATCGTCTAAGTAAATAGATACGAACTGTTCTAGCATGTCTATAAAGGTGTGGTTTATAAAGCATTGCTACACTGCCGGCGCGTTAGTAAGTCCGAAAGGCATTACTAGCTACTTGAAATTGCCTATTTGCGTAGCGAATGTCGTAAGGTCTTCCGTTTGTCCTTCCGCGTTCCTTAACCGGTAGAACGCTTAGCGGATATCCAGCTTGCTAAACCACTTAGCCTTTGCTACCCTCTGTATAGTCTTATCAATTAGAGGCAGCGGATACACATCTCTCTTAGTGACCTTATTAAGGCCTCGGTAATCTACGCATAGGCAGAGGCCACCTCCAGGCTTTCTTACGAAAAGAATCGGTAATGCATATTCCGCTAAGCTTGGCATAATAAACTTCTTCGCCAGATTCTCTCAAAGGAACACTTCTACCTAGTCTAGCTCCGCTAGCGACAGTCTTCTTAAGGGCTCGGTTCTTAGCAGCTTAGCTCCTTCTTTTAGTCGGATCTTGTTGTTATATTCCGGTCGGTAGAGCGGAAAGAGGTTGGAGTTAGCCTTTAAGAACACGTTAGTGTAACTATAGAGTTTTTTTAGTAACACCTCTAGTAGGTCCACTTCTTCTTCCGCTATTATCTTCCGGTAGTCTTCGATATCCTTTATTAAGATAGCATAAACCTCGTTGTCTAACGACCTCGCGAGGGTCGTCAAAGCTTCTAAGCTTATTATTCCTATCGTGTCTGGAGGGTCGGACCGATCCTTCGGAACTCCTTTGATAGTCTTGATTTTCGGTGTAGCGTTGGCGACTGTGACCGATTCGGCGGCGATTCCGGTCTGCTGGTTTTTGAATCTAAGGGTGCCTTTAACTACGTTAATAACGGCTTTCTGGTTCTTTATCTATTTTTGTCCTATAATAATGTCAAACCTTCCGATATCCATAATTCGGAACGTCGCCTCCGTAGTGCGGCCAGCTAGGGTAGTCTTCAATAGCACATAATGCGTAACACTCTCTGTGTCTTGTCCGTTGTATACCAAAATCCGAGTTAGCGATGCTAACTCCACTGGATAGCGGTATCCGTTTACTAGCTTTTGAACCAATCGATAGTGGATCGCCGCTCTAATAAGTGTTGCAGCAGTGGAAAGAGGTAGGACAGATTGATAGGGTGGACCCTGGAATTTCGGCTCGGCCCGGACGGGCCGAGCCGGGCCTTAGTACCACCACTACGAAAGCTTCCCACCACCACCACATAGATTCCTTTCCCTCCTCAGTTCGAGATATAGTTATCAAAAAGGCCGTATTGAATCGTATCTGCGCGCCCGGATCATTATATCTCGAACTCACTTCAACAACACCCGCGCTGCGCGAAAGGGCCCGTCGAACCATCCGGAAACCCGAATAACGTACGCGCAACTACTACTAACAACACCCAAGGCACCGTAAGAAGATGGAAGGCTTCTCAGCGGTAGAGAGCGGCGTAACAGGCCGCTGCGGAAAGAGAAAGACTGACAGAGCGAACAGGCGCTCCAGTGTTATTAATAATAAGATCATTATTAGCAGTTTTACGGCGGAAGAGACTGCCGAGATTAAGGAACGAATAAGCGAATACAAGAAGATCTACGACTGTACGCTCGAGGAACTGGAAGAACATATGAACGAGAATGGAATAGGGAAGGTCTACGACGGAATAGACCTTATCGAGATGCTGTTTTACAGAACGCTGGAAGAGAACAGACAACTAAGAGAAGAAACTAAAGCGGTAAGGGCCGAAAAGGAATCCGCAGAGACTATTATCGACGTGTTAGAAAACCAGGCGGCGAATCGACTGGCGCAGCTGAAGGCGCTGAAGCATCAAATAGCTGATATAGAAGCAGCAAAGTCGCCGCTACCGCGTCGAGAAGAACAAGCGGAGACCGCCTTACCGCAGGCCTATAGTCAAGGTGGCACTACGATAACGCTACTGCCGGACCTACCTGCTTTTGGTAGCGGAGACCCTAAAGCGTAGGAGGCATTTAAGAAGAAGATCAAGAATAAGATAAGCCGCGATTACGCATCGAGCAGTAAAGAGGATAGATTGGCGTACCTGGAATCGCGACTAGAAGGTGAAGCTTTTTCGCTAGTGGCGGACCTGGAAGAAGTGACCGCCGACGAAGCTATCAAGGCGCTGGACCAGCGTTTCGGAGACCCCTTCTGGAAGAAGACGGCTCGCGAACAACTGGACAAGATCAGTCAGAATCGGCTGACATTTAAAGAATTTTACGGGCTGTTTAGGAAATATGCTATTAGAGCGAGAGTGGTTAAGGATAAGCAGCTACATTTACTAAGACAGAAACTGAGCCCTAAGCTCGCTGCGGCTATAGCGTCGGTAGAAGACGAAGACCTCCAGAGCTTCGTGCACTAGGCGAGAGTGACAGCGAGAAATCTGAACGCATACGGAAAACCGACGACGCGAGAACCTGCTTAGAAGACACCGTCGTTAATGCAGACAACCAGAGCCCCTGCGCCCTTCCGACGCAGCCCCTAGCCGCCTAACATGCCGCGACCGTCGTTCGCCCCCACGTGCTACGTATGCGGAAAGCCTGGCCACATCGCCACTAGGTGCCAAGCAACGGCCCAACAGAAGCAGGAGTATCGCGCTATAAAGCAGCCGCAGCCGCAGCCGCCGAGAAAGACTATTTAAGCTATAGAACCGGCTCCGAACGACACTGACAGCGTAGACGGTAGGGTGCAGTTAAGGATTATAGGAAAAGACCAGCTGGACGGATAGGCCCCCTACCTAGCACTAACAATAGGGCACCGCACCGGAGCGAATCGGCACGAGAAGAAAGCATTAACAGCTACAGCGATCCGCTCTCGGCAGCTATAGAAGTAAATACAGAAACGGCTATTATCCTTCCTATTACGATCTACCCTGTTAAGAAGTCGCGCCAAACCCTCTAGCTGAAAGCTTTCATCGACACCGGAGCTCTCATTAGCGCAGCGATCCACCACCGACTAGTTCAGAAACTAAAGAAGGGATACGGCTATCTGGTAGAATTAGCGTCGCCGACGAAGATTTCAGCATACAGCGGACAAGACACAGAAAGCGTTACGCACTACGTGCTGCTAAAGACTACCCTAGCAGGTCGCACTACGGAAGCGACGTTCCGAATTATAGATATCAGAAGGTTTGACATTATTATAGGGCAGAAATAGATAAAGAACCAGGGAGCGATTATTGACGTAGGAGAAGGCACGCTCGGATTCAGAAAACCGATTAGCAGCTCAGCCGTCGGCAAATCAGTCACTGAATCGGTCACAGTGGCCAACGCCAAATCGAACGTTACGACGATCGAAGCGTCTCCGCCGGACCGTTCCGGACCCCTGGTTACTGTCAGAATAATGAGTTTAGAAGCTATAACGACCCTCGCGAAGTCGCCGGACAATAAGATTTACGCTATCTTAATAAAAGACATCGAAGACTACCGGAAGATAATAGCGGAAGAAGAAGTGGATCTACTAAAGATGTTGCCAAACGAGCTCTACAGTTACGCTAACGTATTCTCAAAAGCCGACTCTAACCTATTGCCGCTCTATCGACCGGAATATAACAACAAGATCCGACTAAAGGAGGGGGCTACGCTGCTAAGAACCGAGCCCCTAAGACGACTGTCGCCGGCGGAACTGGACTAGGTAGAGGTGTTCGTTTGCGAAAACCTGGCAAAGAAGTTTATTACGCCGAGTTCTGCCGAATATGCGTTACCGATTCTTTTCGTAAGGAAACTAGGGGGTAGTCTGCGACTCTGCGTAGACTATCGAGGCCTTAACGAGGTCACTAAGAGAGACGTATACCCGCTGCCGCTAATCGACGAGACTATACAGCGCGTAGCGAAGGCTAAGTGGTTTAGCAAGCTGGACATCCGCTAAGCGTTCTATCGACTAAGGAACGAAGAAGGGCAGACAGAAGACCTTACGACGTTTGCGACGCGTATAGGCAATTTCAAGTAGTTGGTAATGCCTTTTGGACTTACCAACGCGCCGGCGGTGTAGCAACGCTTTATAAACTACACCTTTATAGACATATTGGAACGGTTCGTATCTATTTACCTAGACGACATCCTTATCTATACAGATAGAACGAGGGAGCAACATACAGACTACATCGAGAGAGTGTTGACTAGGCTCCGTAAGGTCGGACTGAACGCGGACACGAAAAAGAGCGAGTTCTACTAAACCGAAGTCAAATATCTCGGCCTTATCGTCGGAAGAGATAGAATTCGTATAGACCCCTTAAAGGTCGCCGCCGTCGCCGAATAGAAGCAGCCGAAATCCGGAAATACTACGCAAATTAGGGCGTTCCTCGGCTTCTGTAGCTACTATCGACGGTTTATTAAGGACTTTAGCAAGATAGCGAGACCCCTAAACGAGGCATTAAAGAAGGAGGCCGCCGGCCTATAGAATAAGAGGTGCACGGAAGCCTTTAACCGGCTGAAAGAAGCAGTAGCCTCGGCGCCGGTTCTAGCGCACTTCCGACCGGAAAAGACGATCTACGTAGAAACGGACGCTTCCGATACAGTAACGGCAGGGGTCCTTTCTCAATGTAGCGACGACGAAACCCTCTATCTAGTAGCTTTCTTTAGCAAGTCCATAACGGAGGCTAAGCGGAACTACGCTATCT
Organism: Pseudocercospora ulei; assembly: GCA_016165855.1. Classification (NCBI taxonomy): domain Eukaryota; kingdom Fungi; phylum Ascomycota; class Dothideomycetes; order Mycosphaerellales; family Mycosphaerellaceae; genus Pseudocercospora; species Pseudocercospora ulei. Next base: position 2,002,171 of record JACWNB010000003.1, read on the forward strand.
ACGATAAGGAGCTGCTAGCGATTATTCAGGCTTTCGAGGAGTGGAAACCGGAGCTTATAGCTAGAAAGAGCACGGTTCAGGTCCTTACGGACTACTAGTCGCTAACCTACTTTATAAAGACGCAGAAGCTCTTACGACGTTAAGCACGGTAGGCCGCCTATTTATCCGGGTTCGACTTTAAGATTACCTATTAACTAGGAGCTCAAAACGGAAAGGCTAACGCGCTAACGAGAAGAGAAGTGTTGCGGTGGTAGAAAGAGGTGGGACAGATTGATGGGGTGGACCCTGGAATTTCGGCTCGGCCCGGACGGGCCGAGCCGGGCCTTGGCACCACCACCATCAAAGCCCACCACCACCACCACATAGATTCCTTTCCCTCTTCAGTTCGAGATATAGTTATCAAAACAGCCGTATTGAACCTCATCTGCGCGCTCGGATCATTATATCTCGAACTCACTCTCCACAACCCCGCGCTGCGCGAAAGGGCCCGTTGAACTATCCGGAAACCCGAATAACGCACGCGCACCCACCAACAACAACCAACCCCAGGCACCGTAAGAAGATGGAAGACTTCTCAGCGGTAGAGAGCGGCGTCACAGGCCGCAGCAGAAGCAGAAAAGGAAAGACTGACAGAGCGAGCAGGCGCTCCAGTGTAATTGACGATGAGATCGTTATCAGAGGTTTTACAGCGGAAGAGACCGCTAAGATCAAGGAACGAATGAGCGAATATAAGAAGATCCACGACTGCACGATCGAGGAACTGGAAGACTACGTAAACGAGAACGGAATAGGGAAGGTCTACGACGGTATAGACCTTATTGAGACGCTGTTCTACAGGACACTGGAAGAAAACAGACAGCTGAGAGAGGAAGTAGAGACGGTGAGGGCCGAGAAGGAATCGGCAGAGACTATCGTCGAAGTGTTGGAACACCAAGCGGCGAATCGAATGGCGCAGCTGAAGGCGCTGAAGGATCAACTGGCTGATATAGAAGCAGCGAGATCGTCGCCGCCACCGCGGCGAGAAACCCAAGTGGAAACCACCTCGCCGGCGGCCTACAGTTAAGGTGGCACGTTGATGACGTCATTACCGGATCCACCTGTTTTCGGTGGCGGAGACTCCGAAGCGTGGGAGGCGTTCAAAAAGAAGATCAAGAATAAGATGAACCGCGATCACGCATTAAGCAGCGAAGAAGACAGATTGGCCTATTTAGAGGCGCGACTAGAAGGTGAAGCTTTTTCGCTGGTGGCGGACCTGGAAGAGGTGACCGCTGAAGAAGCGATCAAAGCGCTGGACCAGCGCTTCGGAGACCCATTCCGAAAGAAGACAGCCCGTGAGCAGCTGGATAAGATCAATCAGAACCGGCAGACGTTTGAAGAATTCTACGGGCTATTCAGAAAGCATGCCATTAGGGCCAGAGTGGCAGAAGACGAGCAGCTGCACTTACTGAGACAGAAGCTGAGCCCTGAGCTGGCCGCCGCCATGGCGTCTGTGGAAGATGAAGACCTGCAGAGCTTCGTGCACCAGGCGAGAGTGACAGCAAGAAACCTGAACGCGTACGGAAAACCGACGGCACGCGAACCGATTCAAAAGCCGTCACCGTCGGCGCAGACAGCCAGAGCCCCTGCGCCTTTCCGACGAACTGCCCAGCAGCCATCGTATTTGCAGCGTTCGTCGTTCGTCCCCACCTGCTACGCGTGTGGAAAGCCTGGCCACATCGCCACGAGATGCCAAGCCTCGGACAAGCAGAAGCAGGAATATCGCGCGATGAAGCAGCAGCCGCCACCGCCGAGAAAGACTATTCAAGCCATCGAACCGGCTCCGAACGACACCGATAGCGTAGAAGGTGGAGTGCCCCTGCGAATCTTGGGAAAAGACCAGCTGGAAGGATAGGCCCCCTATCCAGCGCTGACGACAGGGCACCACATCGAAGCGAATCGCCGCGAGAAGAAAGCATTAACAGCTGCAGCGATCCGCTATCGGCTGCGGTGGAGGTGAACACGGAAACAGCCATCATCCTTCCAATCACTGTCCACCCCCTTGACGGATCGAGCAGACCGCTTTAGCTGAAAGCTTTCATCGACACCGGAGCTCTCATCGGCGCGGCGGTCCACCACCGACTGGTCCGGAAGCTGACGAATGGATACGGTTATCCAGTGGAACTGGCGTCGCCGACGCGGATTTCGGCGTACAACGGACAAGACACGGAAAGCGTCACGCACTACGTGCCGCTGAGGACCACACTGGCTGGTCGCACCACAGAGGCGACGTTCCGAATCATGGATATCGGAAGGTTTGACATCATTATAGGGCAGAAATGGATGAAGAACCAGAAAGCCATCGTTGACGTAGATAAAGGAACTATCAGGTTCAAAACCCCGGGTAGCGGAGCAGGGACCATCGGAAAGGTCGCCACCGTCGCCGCCGAGCCGAAAGCCACGGAGTCTGCGAAAGAGGCTCCGTCCGATCGTTCCGAACCCCCGGTCACCGTCGGAATAATGAGTTCAGAAGCCATAACGACCCTCGCGAAGTCGCCGGACAACGAGATTTACGCCATCTTAATAAAAGACATCGAAGACCACAGGAAGATGATGGCGGAAGAAGAAGCGGATCCACTGGAGGTGCTGCCAAACGAGCTCCACGGTTACGCTGACGTGTTCTCAAAAGCCGACTCCAACCTCCTGCCGCTCCATCGACCGGAATATAACAACAAGATCCGGCTGAAAGAAGGAGCCGCGCTGCCGAGAACCGAGCCCCTAAGACGACTATCGCCGGCGGAACTGGACCAGGTAGAGGTGTTTGTTCGCGAAAATCTGGCGAAGAAGTTCATCACGCCGAGTTCGGCCGAATATGCGTTACCGATTCTTTTCGTAAGGAAACCAGGGGGTGGTCTGCGACTCTGCGTGGACTATCGAGGCCTCAACGAGGTCACCAAGAGAGACGTCTATCCACTGCCGCTGATCGACGAGACCATACAACGAGTGGCTAAAGCTAAGTGGTTCAGCAAACTGGATATTCGACAAGCGTTCCATCGACTGAGGAATGAAGAAGGGCAGACAGAAGACCTCACGACGTTCGCGACGCGTATGGGCAATTTCAAGTGGCTGGTGATGCCGTTCGGACTCACCAACGCGCCGGCAGTATGGCAACGCTTCATGAACCACACCTTTATGGACATGCTGGAACGGTTCGTGTCCATCTATTTGGACGATATTCTTATCTACACGGACGGAACGAGAGATCAGCACACGGACCACATCAAGAAGGTGCTGGCCAGGCTCCGCGAGGTCGGATTGAACGCGGACACGAAGAAGAGCGAGTTCTATCAGACCGAAGTCAAATATCTCGGTCTTATCGTCGGAAGAGATGGAATTCGTATAGACCCCTCAAAGGTCGCCGCCGTCGCCGAATGGAAGCAGCCGAAATCCGGAAACACGACGCAGATCAGAGCGTTTCTCGGCTTCTGCAGCTACTATCGACGGTTCATCAAGGACTTCAGCAAGATAGCGAGACCCCTGAACGAGGCGTTGAAGAAAGAGGCCGCTAGCCTATGGAATAAGAGGTGCACGGAAGCCTTCGTGCAGCTGAAAGAAGCAGTGGCTTCTGCACCAGTGCTGGCGCACTTCAGGCCAGAAAAGACGATCTACGTGGAAACGGATGCTTCCGACACAGTAACGGCAGGGGTCCTTTCTCAATATAGCGACGACGAAACCCTCCATCCGGTCGCTTTCTTCAGCAAGTCGATGAGCGAAGCTGAGCGGAACTACGCCATCTATGACAAGGAGCTGCTGGCGATCATTCAGGCTTTCGAGGAGTGGAAACCGGAGCTTATGGCTGGAAAGAGCACGGTCCAGGTCCTCACGGACCACCAGTCACTGACCTACTTTATGAAGACGCAGAAGCTCTCACGACGTCAGGCACGGTGGGCTGCCTACCTATCAGGGTTCGACTTCAAGATCACATATCGACCCGGAGCTCAAAACGGAAAGGCTGACGCGCTAACGAGAAGAGAGGGGAAGACCAGCCGAGCGAAAGAAGATCCGAATATGTTCCAGAAGGTGTTGACCGAGCGGATGGTAGACGCAGAGGTGTTGAAAGAGGTAGGGGTCTGCGCAGTGGAACCGGCCCCTAAGGAAGAAACTCTCTACGAAAAGGTGAAACAGCTCAATCAACAACAGAAGCTCGGCAAGACCGGCTCAGGGAAGATGATAGTTCCAGAAGAACTAATCACGGAGGTCATCCAGCTGGTCCATAGCTCCATGGACGTTGGCCACGCCGGCTCAAAGAAGACGATGGAAGCCATAAGGACGGTCTACTGGTTTCCACGGATCTACGAACGGATCCATCGATTTATCGCCAATTGCCACGTATGCAGAGCGGCGAAGCCACGTCACGGCCTTCCGGCAGGCTTACTGAAGCCGCTTCCGATCCCCGAGAAGCCGTGGCAGCACATCACGATGGATTTCGTAACCGGCCTGCCGGATTCCGATGGACATAACGCTACGCTGAACGTGGTGGACCGATTGAGCAAAGAACGCCACTTCATCCCCTGTCGAGCGAGAGACGAAGGAACCAATGCGGAAGAAACAGCGAGAATGCTGATTAAGCACGTATGGAAGCACCATGGGCTGCCGGACACTATCACTACGGATAGGGGTCCTCAATTCACCGCCGACGTATAGAAAGCTATCAACCAAGCTCTCGGAATTCGTGGAAAGCTCAGCACAGCCGCTCACCCGCAGACCGACGGTCAGTCTGAAGTCGCTAACCGTGAGATGGAACGATACCTACGAACCTTCTGCGGCCACCATCAAGAAAAATGGGCCGAGGTGTTGCCGATGGCTGAATTCTGCGCGAACTCGACACGGTCGGAAGCAACGTCGCTGGCGCCGTTCGAGATAACACACGGCTATCTTCCGAGAATGAGCTTTCAGCCGCCGAGCGACGCAGACTCGCAGGGGCTTTCCACCGCCACATCGTCAAAGAGAGTCGCCGCCACAACGGCAGAAGCGCTACAATCTCAGATGGAAGAAGCGATCAAGGTGGCAAAAGAAGCGATGGAATCAGCTCAGAAGAAGATGGTGAATCGAGCTAATAGAAAAAGGTCCCCAATGGAATTCGAGGAAGGCCAAAAGGTATGGCTCAACACGCGAAACCTGAGGCTGAAAGGAAACGCGAAGCTCAACCCACGCCACGTGGGTCCGTTCAAGATAATAGAAAAGAGGTCGCCGGTGACCTATCGGCTCGAGCTGCCGAAGGCGTTCCGGATCCACGATGTTTTCCATTCAGATCTGCTAAGCTTGGACCCTGAAGACGGCCTGCCGGAACAGGGGTTCGCTAAACCCCCGCCAATCGAAATAGATGATGAGGAAGAATGGGAAGTAGAAGACGTGATGGACGTGAAGAAGATAAGGGGGTCCATCAAAGCGAGGGTCTCGTGGAAGGGGTGGCCAGAAGACTATGAATGGTATCCGATCGAGAACCTCCGGAATTCGGCGGAACTGCTGAGAGACTTTTACACGCGGAATCCGACGAAACCGAAGCCGGAATGGCTCTGATGCCGATCCTTACGGAAGAAGAAGAATGCCACGTCCGCTCCACCGGCGCGAAAGCCGATAAAAACGATCGTGATTGCTCCAGGCAGATCGTAGCGGTCGGCAGGCCGCGCACGCCGTGGCGTGCCAGCGCCGCCGCCGCCCCCCCCCCCTGCGATGGAGTGCTGACTTCGGTGGAGAAAGAAAAGAAGAAGAACCGGAGCCGCGGACGGATCTATATAGACCTCCGAAGCAGCGCACAGACCGCCCAGACCGCAGCTCAGATGACCGAACGGTTCAGATCAGGTGGCGCACCGATCACATGAACGCCAAGTGAAGGACTTCGGATGGAGATGACGTAAGAAGTTGAGAAAGAGACGAAGAGGACATTGTTTTGATGGAAGACGGAAGGGGTGACATCGACGTTGAAAGGAGTTTTCGAGAAAAGAGGCGTCGAATCAAAAAAAAAAAAAAAAAAAAAAAGGAAAAAGTGGACATTTTCGGATGGATGAGGTGACTAAGCGGTCGAGGGCGACCGCTGGTGAGGGAGGGGGGTAGTGTTGCGGTGGTAGAAAGAGGTGGGACAGATTGATGGGGTGGACCCTGGAATTTCGGCTCGGCCCGGACGGGCCGAGCCGGGCCTTGGCACCACCATCATCAAAGCCCACCACCACCACTACATAGATTCCTTTCCCTCTTCAGTTCGAGATATAGTTATCAAAACAGCCGTATTGAACCTCATCTGCGCGCTCGGATCAAGAAGGAAAGACTAGCTGCGCGAAAGAAGATCCGAACATGTTCTAGAAGGTGCTGACTAAGCGGATAGTAGACGCCGAGGTGTTGAAGGAAGCGGGGATCTGCGCGGCGGAACTGCAGATTGAACCGGAACCGATAGAGCTGCCGATTGAAGAAAAGACTCTCTACGAAAAGGTAGAGCAGCTTAACTAGTAATCCGGGCACGCAGATATAATTCAATACAGCCTTTTTGATGACTATATCTCGAACTAAGGAGGGAAAGGAACCTATGTCGTGGTAGTGGTGGGCTTTGATAGAGGGTAGTATGCCAAGGCCCGGCTCGGTCCGGACGGGCTGAGCCAAAATCTAGGGTCCACCCTATCAATCTGTCCTACCTCTTTCCACCGCCGCAACACTACCCCCCTCCCTTACCAGCGGTCGCCCTCGACCGCTTAGTTATCTCATCTATCCGAAAATCTCTATTCTCTTTTTCTTTTTTTTTTTTTTTTGATTCGTCGTCTCCTTCTCGAAAAATTCCCTCCAACGCCGACGTCACTTCTTTCGTCTTCTATTAAAAACAACGTTTTCTTTATCGCTTCTTCAATTTCTTACGTCGTCGGCGTCTGAAGTTCTTTACTTGGTGTTTATGTAATCGACGCTATCTGATCTGAGCTGTGGGTTATCTAAGCTGCGGCGTGGCTGGTCTGTGCCCGGCGCGGAGGTCTATATAGATCTTTCCGCAGCGCCGTTTTTCTTCTTCTTTTTCTCTTCTACTAAAGCCTTCACCTACTACGCAGTCGGCGGTGCTGGCACGCTACAGCGTCCGCGAGCTACCGGCCGACGTAGTAGTGCCTGGAGCTATCAATTCCAGAAGCACGATCGCTTTTATCGGCTTCCGCGCCGGTGGAGCGGACGTGTCTCGATTGTCGGCATTAGAGCTACGCTGGCTTCGGCTTTTCCGGGTTCCGCGCGTAGAACTCTCTTAGCAGCTCTGCCGAATTCCGGAGATTCTCGATCGGATACCATTTATAATCTTCCGGCCACCCCTTCTACGAGATCCTCGCTTTAATGGACCCCCTTATCTTCTTTACGTCCATTACATCTTTGATACAGGGTGGGTTGGCCCGTGTTATTACTATGCCTTGCCAAGGTTTATATATCTAGTACACATTGGTCAAGTCACTTCCGAGTTACTTGACCAGTCCCTTTTGGCTTAAGTGTACTGCGCCGCATCACTTAACTCGGAAGTGACTGCTGAAAGTGTACGATAAAAGGCCCGGGTTCAATTCCCAGGGGGCGCATCTTTCAACGGGAGAGTGGAAGCAGCGTTAACGTATGTCCGTTTGTCTACCACTCTGTACAGAATGAGGCAGACCCGGTAAAGGTCCAGCTGGCTGTATGCAGACCTGCCGGGGGGGGTTGATTGCGTATGCGGCATAGGGGGGCTGTGCAAATCGTATACGTAGCCTATAAGTAAGCGCAGCTTACGAGGTCGTAAGCCTGTAGCGCAGGGGGTAGTGATACGGGGTGGGTTGGCTCGTGTCATTACTATGCCTTGCCAAGGTTCATATATCTAGTACACATTGGTCAAGTCACTTCCGAGTTACTTGACCAGTCCCTTTTGGCTCAAGTGTACCGCGCCGCATCAATCTTCTACCTCCTACTCTTCTTCCTTACCGTCCATCTCGATCGGCGGGGGTTCGGCGAACCCCTGTTCCAGCAGACCGTTCTCAGGGTCCAAGTTTAACAGGTCCGAATAGAAGACATCGTAGATCCGGAACGATTTCGGCAGCTGGAGCCGATAGGTCACCGGCGACCTCTTTTCTATTATCTTGAACGGGCCTACGTAGCGCGGATTGAGCTTGGCGTTCCCTTTTAGCCTCAGGTTCCGCGTGTTAAGCCAGACCTTTTGACCTTCTTCGAATTCTATTGGCGACCGGCTTCTATTAGCTCGAGTCACTATCTTCTTCTAAGCCGATTCCATCGCTTCTTTCGCCACTTTAATAGCTTCTTCCATCTGAGATCGTAGCGCTTCTGCCGCCGCGGCGGCGACTCTCTTCGACGACGTAGCAGTGGATGGTTCCGCGGAGCTGGGTTCGTTTAGCAGCTGAAAGCTTATCCTTAGAAGACAGCCGTGCGTTATTTCGAACGGCGCCAGCGAGGTGGCCTTAGACGGTGCCGAGTTAGCGCAGAACTCGGCTATCGGCAACACCTTAACCTATTCTTCTTAATAGTGGCCGCAGAAGGTTCGCAGATATCGCTCTATCTCGCGATTAGCTACTTTAGACTAACTGTTAGTTTAAGGGTGAGCGGCGGTGCTAAGCTTTCTATAAATTCCGAGAGCTTGGTTGATAGCTTTCTACACGTCGGCAGTGAATTGAGGACCCCTATCCGTAGTAATAGTGTCCGGCAGCCTATAGTGCTTCGATACGTGTTTAATTAACATTCTCGCCGTTTCTTCCGCAGTCGTTCCTTCGTCTCTAGCTCGACAGGGGATAAAGTGGCGCTCTTTGCTTAGCCAGTCCACTACGTTCAGCGTAGCGTTATATCTATCGGCTTCTGGCAGGCCGGTTACGAAATCCATCGTAATGTGTTGCTACGGTTTCTTAGGGATCGGAAGTGGCCTTAGTAGACCCGCCGGAAGACCGTAACGCGGCTTCGCCGATCGGCATACGTGGCAGTTGGCGATAAATCGGTGGATTCGCTCGTAGATTCGCGGAAACCAGTAGATCGTTCTTACTGCCTGCATCGTTTTCTTCGCTCCGGCGTAGCTAACGTCTACGGAGCTGTAGACCAGCTAAATGACCTCTGTAATTAGTTCTTCCGGAACTATCAGCTTCCCTAAACCGGTTTTGCCGAGCTTCTGCTTCTAATTAAGCTGCTCTACCTTCTCGTAGAGAGTCTCTTCCTTAGGGGCCGGTTCCACTGCGCAGACCCCTACCTCTTTCAACACCTCTGCGTCTACTATCCGCTCGGTCAACACCTTCTGGAACATGTTCGGATCTTCTTTCGCGCGGCTTGTCTTTCCTTCTCTTCTCGTTAGCGCGTTAGCCTTTCCGTTTTGAGCCCTAGGTCGATAGGTAATCTTGAAGTCAAACCCTAACAAGTAGGCGGCCTACCGAGCTTGGCGGCGTAAGAGCTTCTGCGTCTTTATAAAGTAGGTTAGCGACTGGTGGTCCGTAAGGACCTGAACCGTGCTCTTTCCAGCTATAAGCTCCAGTTTCTACTCCTCGAAAGCCTGAATAATCGCTAGCAGCTCCTTATCGTAGATCGCGTAGTTCCGCTTAGCTTCCGTTATAGACTTGCTAAAGAAAACTACTGGATAGAGGGTCTCGTCGTTACTATATTAAGAAAGGACCCCTGCCGTTACTGTGTCGGAAGCGTCCGTTTCTACGTAGATCGTCTTTTCCGGTCGGAAGTGCGCCAGAACCGGCGCCGAAGCCACTGCCTCTTTTAGCTATACGAAAGCTTCTGTGCACTTCTTATTCTATAGGCCAGCGGCCTCTTTCTTTAGCGCCTCGTTTAGGGGTCTCGCTATCTTGCTAAAGTCCTTAATAAACCGTCGATAGTAACTGCAGAATCCGAGAAACGCTCTAATCTATGTAGTGTTTCCGGATTTCGGCTGCTTCTATTCCGCGACGGCAGCGACCTTTAAGGGGTCCATCCGGATCCCTTCTCTTCCGACAATAAGACCGAGGTATTTGACTTTAGTCTAATAAAACTCGCTCTTTTTCGTGTCCGCGTTTAATCCAACCTCGCAGAGCCTCTTCAACACTCTCTCGATGTAGTCCGTGTGTTGCTCTTTCGTTCTATCGGTGTAGATAAGGATGTCGTCCAAATAGATAGACACGAACCGCTCTAGCATGTCTATAAAAGTGTGGTTTATAAAGCGTTGCTACACTGCCAGCGCGTTAGTGAGTCCGAAAGGCATTACCAACTACTTAAAATTGCCTATACGCGTCGCAAACGTCGTAAGATCTTCCGTTTGCCCTTCCTCGTTCCTTAATCGATAGAACGCTTGGCGGATGTCCAGCTTGCTAAACCACTTAGCCTTCGCTACGCGCTGTATAGTCTTATCTATTAGCGGCAGTAGATAGACGTCTCTCTTAGTGACCTCGTTAAGGCCTCGATAGTCTACGCAGAGTCGCAGACCACCCCCTAGTTTCCTTACGAAAAGAATCGGTAACGCATATTCGGCAGAACTCGGCGTAATGAACTTCTTCGCCAGATTTTCGCGAACAAACACCTCTACCTAGTCCAGTTCCGCCAGCGACAGTTGTCTTAGGGGCTCGGTTCTCGGCAGCGCAGCTCCTTCTTTCAGCCGGATCTTGTTGTTATATTCCGGTCGATAGAGCGGCAGGAGGTTAGAGTCGGCTTTTAAGAACACGTTAGCGTAACCGTAGAGCTCGTTTGGCAGCACCTCCAGTAGATCTACTTCTTCTTCCGCCATTATCTTCTAGTAGTCTTCGATGTCTTTTATTGAGATAGCGTAGATCTTATTATCCGGCGACTTCGCGAGGGTCGTTATAGCTTCCGAACTTATTATTCCGACGGTAACCGGGGGTTCGGAACGATTGGACGGAGCCTCTTCGATCTTCGTAACGTTCGGTTTGGCGTCGGCCACTGTGACCGATTCGGTAACTGACTTGATAGCGGCTAAGCCGCTGATCGGTTTTCTGAATCCGATTGTGCCTTCTCCTACGTTAATAATCGCTCCCTAGTTCTTTATCTATTTCTGCCCTATAATAATGTCAAATCTTCCGATATCTATAATTCGGAACGTCGCTTCCGTAGTGCGACCAGCTAGCGTAGTCCTTAACGGCATATAGTGCGTGACGCTTTCCGTGTCTTGTCCGTTTTATGCCGAAATCTTCGTCGGCGACGCTAGTTCCACTGGATAGCCGTATCCCTTCGTTAGCTTCTAAACCAGTCGGTGGTGGATCGCCGCGCTAATAAGGGCTCCGGTGTCGATAAAAGCTTTCAACTAGAGGGGTTGGCGCGACTTCTTAACAGGGTAGATCGTAATAGGAAGGATAATCGCCGTTTCCGTGTTCACTTTAACGGCTGCCGAGAGCGGATCGCTGCAGCTGTTAATGCTTTCTTTTCTCGGCGATTCGCTTCGATTCGGTGCCCTATTGTTAATGCTGGATAGGGGGCCTATCCGTCCAGCTGGTCTTTTCCTATAATTCTTAGCTGCACCCCGCCGTCTACGCTGTCAGCATCGTTCGGAGCCGGCTCGATGGCTTAAATAGTCTTTCTTGGCGGCTGCGGCTGCGGCTGCTTTATAACGCGATACTCTTGCTTCTGCTTATCCGATGCTTGGCATCTTGTAGCGATATAGCCGGGTTTTCTATACGCGAAACAGGTAGGGACGAACGACGGTCGCGGCAAGTAAGGCGGCTGGGGGCCGCGTCGGAAGGGCGCAGGGGCTCTCGTTAGCTACGCCGACGGCGACGGCTTCTGAATCAGTTTACGCGTCGTCGGGTTTCCGTACGCGTTCAAGTTTCTGGCAGTAACTCTCGTTCGGTGCACGAAGCTCTTAAGGTCTTCGTCTTCTACAGACGCTATAGCAGCGGCCAGTTCAGGGTTCAGCTTCTGCCTTAATAGGTGGAGCTGCTCGTCTTCTGCTATTCGGGCCCTAATCGCATATTTTCTGAACAATCCGTAGAATTCTTTAAACGTCTGCCGGTTCTGATTAATCTTGTCTAGCTGCTTACGGGCTGTCTTCTTCCTAAAGGGGTCTCCGAAGCGCTGGTCCAGCGCTTTGACAGCTCCGTCGGCGGTTACTTCTTCCAGGTCCGCTACTAGCGAAAAAGCTTTACCTTCTAGTCGCAATTCCAGGTACGCCAACCTATCCTCTTCGCTGCTCGATGCATAATCGCGGCTTATCTTATTCTTGATCTTCTTCTTAAACGCCTCCTACGCTTTAGGGTCTCCGCTACCGAAAGCAGGTAGGTCCGGCAGTGGCGTTATCGTAGTGCTACCTTAACTATAGGCTGCTGGTAAGGCGGTCTCCGCGTAGGTTTCTCGCCGCAGTGGCGGCGACGACTTCGCTGCTTCTATATTAGCCAGTTGATCCTTTAGCGCCTTTAGCTGCGCTAGTCGATTCGACGCTTAGTGTTCCAACACGTCGACGATAGTCTCTGCCGATTCCTTCTCGGCCCTTACCGTCTCTACTTCCTCTCTTAGCTGTCTATTTTCTTCCAGTGTTCTGTAGAACAGCGTCTTAATAAGGTCTATACCGTCGTAGACCTTCCCTATTCTATTCTCGTTTACATAGTTCTCTAGTTCCTCGATCGTGCAGTCGTAGATCTTCTTGTATTTACTTATTCGTTCCTTAATCTCTGCGGTCTCTTCCGCTGTAAAACCTCTAATAACGATCTTATCGTTAATAACACTGGAGCGCCTACTCGCTCTGTTAGTCTTTCTCTTTCCGCAGCGGCCTGTCACGCCGCTGTCTACCGCTAAGAAGCCTTCTATGCTTCTTACGGTGCCTTGGGGGGGGGGGTTGTTGGTGTGTTGGTAGGTGCGCGTGCGTTATTCGGGTTTCCAGATGGTTCAACGGGCCCTTTCGCGCAGCGCGGGGTTGTGGAGAGTGAGTTCAAATTATAATGATTCGGGCACGCAGATATAATTCAATACGGCCTTTTTAATAACTATATCTCGAACTAAGGAGGGAAAAGAACCTATGTCGTAGTAGTGGTAGGCTTTGATGGAGGGTGGTGTGCCAAGGCCCGGCTCGGTCCGGACGGGCCGAGCCGAAATCCAGGGTCCACCCTATCAATCTGTCCTACCTCTTTCCACCGCTGCAACAACCAGCAACAGAAACTCGGCAAAACCGGCTTAGGAAAGCTAATAGTTCCGGAAGAACTGATTACAGAGGTTATCTATCTAGTCTATAGCTCGAAGGACGTTGGTTACGCCGGCTTGAAGAAGACGATAGAAGCTGTAAGGACGATCTACTGGTTTCCGCGGATCTACGAACAGATCCACCGATTTATCGCCAATTGCTACGTGTGCCGAGCCGCGAAGCTACGTTACGGTCTTCCGGCGGGTCTGCTAAAACCGCTTCCGATCCCTGAGAAACTGTAGCAATACATTACGATAGACTTCGTAACCAGCCTGCCGGAATCAGATAGATACGACGCTACGCTGAACGTAGTAGATCGACTGAGCAAAGAGCGCTATTTCATCCCTTGCCGAGCTAAGGATAAAGGAACTACTGCAGAAGAGACAGTACGGATGTTGATTCAATACGTATAGAAGCACTATAGCCTGCCGGACACTATCACTACGGATAGGGGTCCTCAATTCACTGCAGACGTATAGAAGGCTATTAATCGAAAGCTCGGAATCCGTAGAAAGCTTAGCACGGCCGCTTACCCTTAGACCGACAGTCAATCAGAAGTAGCCAACCGTAAGATAGAGAAATATCTACAGATCTTCTGCGGCCACCATTAAGAAAAGTAGGTAGAGGTGCTGCCAATAGCCGAATTCTGCGCCAATTCAGCACGGTTAGAAGCGACGTCGCTGGCGCCGTTCGAGGTAACATACGGTTATCTTCCGTGGTTAAGCTTCCATCCGCCGAGCGACGCCGATTCGCTAGAGCTTTCCACGTCGTCAAAGAGAGTCGCCGCCGCAGCGGCAGAAGCGCTACGATCTCAGATGGAAGAAGCGATCAAAGTAGCGAAAGAAGCGATGGAGACGGCTTAGAAGAAGATGCTAACTCGAACTAATAGAAGCCGGTCGCCAATAGAATTCGAAGAAGGTCAAAAGGTATAGCTTAATACGCGAAACCTAAGGCTAAAAGGAAACGCGAAGCTTAACCTACGCTATATAGGTCCGTTTAAGATAATAGAAAAGAGGTCGCTGGTAACTTATCGGCTCGAGCTGCCGAAGGCGTTCCGGATCCACGACGTTTTCCATTCCGATCTACTAAGCCTAGACCCTAAGAATAGCCTTCCGGAACAGGGGTTCGCCGAACCTCCGCCTGTCGACATAGACGGTAATAAAGAAGAGTAGGAGGTAGAAGACGTAATGGACGTAAAGAAGATAAGGGGGTCTATCAAAGCGAGGATCTCGTAGAAGGGGTAGCCGGAAGACTACGAATGGTATCCGGTCGAAAATCTGCGAAACTCGGCGGAGCTGCTAAGGGAGTTCTACGCGCGGAACCCGGAAAAGCCGAAGCCGGAATGGCTCTAAAGCCGATCCTTCCGGAAGAAAACGAAGAAAGCCACGTCCGCTCCACCGGCGCGGAAGCCGATAAAAATAATCGTTTGCTTCAGGAAGTGATTGCTTTACCTACCACTGCGTCGGCCGGTAGCTCGCGCACGCCGTAGCGTGCCAGCGCCGCCGACCGCGTAGTGGGTGAAGGCTTTGGTAGAAGAGAAAAAGAAGAAGAAAAACGGCGCTACGGAAAGATCTATATAGACCTCCGCGCCGGCGCACAGACCAGCCACGCTGCAGCTCAGATAACCTACGGCTAAGATCAGATAGCACGGATCAGGCGCACCGATTACATCAACGCCAAGTGAAGGACCTCAGATGCCGATAACGTAAGAAATTCAAGAAGCGATAGAAGACGGAAGAGGTAACATTACCGTCGGAGGGGATTTTTGAGAAAGAGATAATAAATCGTAAAAAAAAAAAAAAAAAAAAAGTGGAGATTTTCGGATGGATGGGGTGACTCAGCGGTCGAGGGCGACCGCTAGTAAGGGAGGGGGGTTGTGTTGCGGCAGTGGAAAGAGGTGGGACAGATTGATAGGGTAGTGATCCGGGCACGCAGATATGATTCAATACGGCCTTTTTGATAACTATATCTCGAACTGAAGAGGGAAAGGAATCTATGTGGTGGTGGTGGTGGGCTTTGATGGTGGTGGTGCCAAGGCCCGGTTCGGCCCGGACGGGCCGAACCGAAATTCCAGGGTCCACCCCATCAATCTGTCCCACCTCTTTCCACCGTCGCAACACTACCCCCCTCCCTCACCAGCGGTCGCCCTCGACCGCTTAGTCATCCCATCCATCCTGGAAACCTCCACTGTGTTTTTTTTTTTTTTTTTTGATTCGTCGTCTCTTTCTCGAAAATTCCTTTTAACGTTGACGTCACCTCCTCCGTCTTCCATCAAAAACAGTGTCCCCTTTATCTCTTTCTCGACTTTTTACGTCATCTGCATCCGAAGTCCTTCACTTGACGTTCATGTGATCGGTGCGCCTGATCCGTGCCATCTGATTTGAGCCGTGGATCATCTGAGCTGCAGCGTAGTTGGTCTGTGCGCCAGCGCGGAGGTCCATATAGATTCGTTCGCAGCTCCGTTTCTTCTTCTTTTCTTTCTCCACCGGAGTCAGCACTCCATCGCAGGGGGGCGGCGGCGCTGGCAC
Organism: Pseudocercospora ulei; assembly: GCA_016165855.1. Classification (NCBI taxonomy): domain Eukaryota; kingdom Fungi; phylum Ascomycota; class Dothideomycetes; order Mycosphaerellales; family Mycosphaerellaceae; genus Pseudocercospora; species Pseudocercospora ulei. The sequence continues at coordinate 2,017,816 of JACWNB010000003.1, forward strand.
GTCGCGGCGTCGGCGAGCTGCCTGCGCTGCACGTGCGGCGCTCGCTGTCCCTCTACGATCTGAGCAGCGATCGTTTTCATCGGCTTCCGTGCCGGTGGAGCGGACGTGGCTTTCTTCCTTTTTTTTTCCGCATCGGCTTCAGGGCCATTCCGGTTTCGATTTCTTCGGGTTTCGCACGTAAAAGTCCCTTAGCAGCTCCGCCGACGTCACCTCGTCATCGTCCGCGTCTGGAGTCCTTCGCTCGTCCTTTATGTGATCGGCTCCATCTGATCTGAGCCGTTCGCCATCTGAGCTGCGGTCTGGACGGTCCGTGCGTTCGCCTCGGAGGTCCATATAGATCCGTCCGCGGCGCCGTTTCTTTTTCTTCTTCTTCTTCCTTATCCTACAAAGTCATCGCCGCCGACGCGGTCGGCGGCGCTGACGCGCCACGGGGTCGGCGCGATGCCTCCCGCTGCACGTGCGGCGGCGGCGCCCTCGAAGACCTCCCCGAAACCGACGATCGTCTTTATCGGCTTCTGCGCCGGTGGAGCGGACGCTGCTTTCTTCTTCTTCCGTAAGGATCGGCATCAGAGCCATTCCGGCTTCGGCTTCGTCGGATTCCGCGCGTAAAATTCTCTTAGCAGCTCTGCCGAATTCCGGAGGTTCTCGATCGGATACCATTCGTAGTCTTCTGGCCACCCTTTCCACGAGATCCTCGCTTTGATGGACCCCCTTATCTCCTTTACGTCTACTACATCTTCTACCTCCTACTCTTCTTTATCACCGTCCATCTTAACTGGTAGGGGTTCAGCGAACCCCTGTTCCGGAAGGCCGCCCTCAGGGTCCAGGCTCAGCAGATCTGAATGGAAAACATCGTGGATCCGGAACGCCTTCGGCAGCTCGAGTCGATAGGTCACCGGCGACCTCTTTTCTATTATCTTGAACGGACCCACGTGGCGGGGGTTGAGCTTGGCGTTCCCTTTCAGCTTCAGGTTCCGCGTGTTGAGCTATACCTTTTGGCCTTCCTCGAATTCCATCGGTAACCGCTTTCTATTAGTTCGAGTCACTATCTTCTTTTGAGCCGATTCCATCGCTTCTTTTGCCACTCTAATCGCTTCTTCCATCTGAGATCGTAGTGCTTCTGCTGCCGCGGCGGCGACTCTCTTTGACGACGTGGCGGTGGTAGAAAGCTCCGGCGAGCCTGTGTCTTTTGGTAGCTGGAAACTCAGCCTCGGAAGATAACCGTAGGTTATCTCAAACGGCGCCAGCGACGTCGCTTCTGACCGTGTTGAGTTCGCGCAGAATTCGGCTATCGGCAACACCTCGACCCACTTTTCTTGATAATGGCCGCAGAAGGTTCGCAGATATCGCTCCATCTCGCGATTAGCCACTTCAGACTGGCCGTCGGTCTAAGGATGAGCAGCCGTGCTAAGCTTTCCGTGGATTCCGAGCGTCTGATTTATGGCCTTCCATACGTCGGCGGTGAACTGAGGACCCCTATCCGTGGTGATAGTGTCCGGTAGGCCATGGTGCTTCCACACGTGTTGGATTAACATCCGTGCTGTCTCTTCCGCGGTGGTTCCTTCGTCTTTAGCTCGACAGGGGATGAAGTGGCGTTCTTTGCTCAGCCTATCCACCACGTTCAGCGTGGCGTCGTAGCCGTCCGACTCCGGCAGGCCGGTTACGAAGTCCATCGTGATATGCTGCTACGGTTTCTCGGGGACCGGAAGCGGCTTCAGTAGACCAGCCGGAAGACCGTAACGTGGCTTCGCGGCTCTGCACACGTGGCAATTAGCGATAAATCGATGGATCCGTTCGTAGATTCGCGGAAACCAGTAGATCGTCCTTACGGCTTCCATCGTCTTCTTCGCACCGGCGTGACCAACGTCCTTCGATTCATGGATCAGCCGGATGACCTCTGTGACTAGTTCTTCCGGAACTATCAGCTTCCCTGAGCCCGTTTTGCCGAGCTTCTGCTGTTGGTTGAGCCGCTCCACCTTCTCGTAGAGCGTCTCTTCTTCAGTCGGAGACTCTTCAATCGGCGATTCCACCGCGTGTATCCCTACTTCTTTCAACACCTCTGCGTCTACCATCCGCTCAGTCAACACCTTCTGGAACATATTCGGATCTTCCTTCGCGCGGCTGGTCTTCCCTTCTCGTCTCGTCAGCGCGTCAGCCTTTCCGTTTTGAGCTCCGGGTCGATAAGTGATCTTGAAGTCGAACCCTGATAAGTAGGCGGCCCACCGAGCTTGACGTCGTGAGAGCTTCTGCGTCTTCATGAAGTAGGTCAGCGACTGGTGGTCCGTAAGAACCTGGACCGTGCTCTTTCTAGCCATAAGCTCCGGTTTCCACTCCTCGAAAGCCTGAATAATCGCCAGCAGTTCTTTATCATAGATGGCGTAGTTCCGCTCAGCTTCGCTCATTGACTTGCTGAAGAAGGCGACTGGATGGAGGGTTTCGTCGTCACTATATTGAGAAAGGACTCCGGCCGTCACCGTGTCGGAAGCATCCGTCTCCACATAGATCGTCTTTTCTGGCCGGAAGTGCGCCAGCACTGGTGCGGAGGCCACTGCTTCTTTTAGCCGGTTAAAGGCTTCCGTGCACCTCTTATTCTATAGGCCAGCGGCCTCTTTCTTCAGCGCCTCGTTCAGGGGTCTCGCTATCTTGCTGAAGTCCTTAATGAACCGTCGGTAGTAGCTGCAGAATCCGAGAAACGCTCTGATTTGCGTGGTGTTTCCGGATTTCGGCTGCTTCCACTCCGCGACGGCGGCGACCTTTAAGGGGTCTATACGAATTCCATCTCTTCCGACGATCAGACCGAGATATTTGACTTCAGTCTGATAAAACTCGCTCTTTTTCGTGTCCGCGTTCAATCCGACCTCGCGGAGCCTGGTCAGCACCTTCTTGATGTGGTCCGTGTGCTGTTCTCTCGTTCCTTCGGTGTATATAAGGATGTCGTCCAAGTAAATGGACACGAACCGTTCCAACATGTCTATAAACGTGTGGTTTATAAAGCGTTGCCACACCGCCGGCGCGTTGGTGAGTCCGAAAGGCATCACCAACCACTTAAAATTGCCCATACGCGTCGCGAACGTCGTGAGATCTTCCGTTTGTCCTTCCTCGTTTCTCAGTCGATGGAACGCTTGGCGGATGTCCAGCTTGCTGAACCACTTAGCCTTCGCCACGCGCTGTATGGTCTCATCTATCAGCGGCAGGGGGTATACGTCTCTCTTGGTGACCTCATTGAGGCCTCGATAGTCTACGCAGAGTCGCAGACCACCCCCCGGTTTCCTTACGAAAAGAATCGGTGACGCGTATTCCGCGGAGCTCGGCGTGATGAACTTCTTCGCCAGGTTTTCGCGAACAAACACCTCCACCTGGTCCAGTTCGGCTGGTGACAGTCTTCTTAGGGGCTCGGTTCTTGGCAACGTAGCTCCCTCCTTCAGTCGGATCTTGTTGTTATATTCCGGACGATAGAGCGGCAATAGGTTGGAATCTGCTTTTGAGAAGACGTCAGCGTAACTATGGAGTTCGCTTGGCAGCACTTCTAGTGGATCCACTTCTTCTTCCGCCATTATCTTTCTGTGGTCTTCTATGTCTTTCATTGAAATGGCGTAGATCTCCGTGTCCAGCGACTTCGCGAGAGTCGTTATAGCTTCTGAACTCATCATTCCGACGGTGACCGGGGGTTCGGAACGATCGGACGGAGCCTCTCTTGCGGACTCCGTGGCTTTCTGCTTGGCGGCGACGGTGGCGACCTTTCCGATGGTCCCTGCTCCGCCACCCGGGGTTTTGAACCTAATCGTCCCTTCATCTACGTCAACGATGGCTTTCTGGTTCTTCATCCATTTCTGCCCTATAATAATGTCAAACCTTCCGATATCCATAATCCGGAACGTCGCTTCCGTGGTTCGACCAGCTAGCGTGGTCCTTAATGGCACGTAGTGCGTGACGCTTTCCGTGTCTTGTCCGTTATATGCCGAGATTCGCGTCGGCGACGCCAGTTCCACTGGGTAGCCATACCCTTTTATTAGTTTCTGAACCAATCTGTGGTGGATCGCCGCGCCAATGAGAGCTCCGGTATCGATAAAAGCTCTCAGCTGAAGTGGTCGGCTCGATCCGTCAAGGGGGTGGACAGTAATTGGAAGGATGATAGCTGTTTCCGTGTTCACTTCCACCGCCGCTGAGAGCGGATCGCTACAGCTGTTGATACTCTCTTTCGTCGACGTGGTTCGCGTTGGTGCCCTGTTGTCTATGCTGGATAGGGGGCCTATCCTTCCAGCCGGTCTTTTCCCAGTATTCGCAGGGGCACTCTACCGTCTACGCTGTTAGTATCGTTCGGCGTCGACTCGATGGCTTGAATAGCCTTTCTCTGCGGCTGCGGCTGCTTCGTTGCTCGATACTCCTGCTTCTGCTTGTCCGACGCTTGACATCTCGTAGCGATGTGGCCAGGCTTTCCACACGCATAGCAGGTGGGGATGAACGACGAGCGCTGTGACTGATACGATGGCTGCTGGGGTGCTCGTCGGAAAGGCGCAGGGGCTCTGGTTCCCTGCGACGGCGGCTTCTGAGTCGATTCTCGTGCTTTCGCGTAGGCGTTCAAGTTTCTCCCTGTGACTCTCGCTCTATGGACGAAGCCCTCGAGGTCTTCGTCTTCCACAGACGCCATGGCTGCGGCCAGCTCAGGGTTTAGCTTCTGCCTCAATAGGTGAAGCTGCTCATCTTCTGCTACTCTCGCTCTGATGGCATATTTCCTGAACAGTCCGTAGAACTCTTCGAATGTCTGCTTGTTCTGGTTGATTTTATCCAGCTGCTTACGGGCTGTCTTCTTCCTGAAGGGGTCTCCGAAGCGTTGATCTAACGCTTTGATCGCTTCTTTAGCGGTCACCCCTTCCAGGTCCGCCACCAGCGAAAAAGCTTCTCCTTCTAACCGCGATTCCAGGTACGCCAACCGGTCTCCGGCGCTGTTCAATGCGTGATCGCGGCTCATCTTATTCTTGATCTTCTTCTTAAATTCTTCCTAGTCTTCGGGGTCTCCGCTCTTGAATGCCGGTGGGTCCGGTAATGACGTCATCAACGTGCCGCCTTAACTGTATGCCGCCGGTGAGGCGGTCTCTGCTGGTTCTTCTCGATGCGGTGGCGGCGACGTCGCTGCTTCTATATCAGCCAGTTGGTTCTTTAGTGCTTTCAGTTGCGCCACTCTATTCGCCGCCTGGTTTTCTAACACATCGATGATGGTTTCTGCCGATTCCTTCTCGGCCCTTACCGTCTCTATTTCCTCCCTTAACTGTCTGTTTTCTTCTATGCTCCTATAGAACTTCTTTTCTATGAAGGTGATGGTGTCAAACACCTTCTCAGCTCCATGCTCTGTGAGATATTCTCCTATCTTATCCGGCGTGCGCCCGTACAGTTCGGCGTAGCCCTCTATGCCCTTTCTCGCTTCGTCTACCTCTTCTTCTGTAAGGCCTTTATAGGTCATTCCATCGTCGAGAATGCTGGTACGTCTATCTCTCGGTCTGTCGCTCTTTCTCTTTCCGCTGCGGCCTGTGACGCCGCTCTCTACCGCTGAGAAGCCTTCCATCTTCTTACGGTGCCTTGGGGGTTGTTGTTGTTGGTGTGGGTGCGCGTGCGTTATTCGGGTTTCCGGATGATTCGACGGGCCCTTTCGCGCAGCGCGGGGGTTGTTGTAGAGAGTGAGTTCGAGATATAATGATCCGGGCACGCAGATATGATTCAATACGGCCTTTTTGATAACTATATCTCGAACTGAAGAGGGAAAGGAATCTATGTGGTGGTGGTGGTGGGCTTTGATGGTGGTGGTGCCAAGGCCCGGTTCGGCCCGGACGGGCCGAACCGAAATTCCAGGGTCCACCCCATCAATCTGTCCCACCTCTTTCCACCGTCGCAACAGGTAGACCCTAGAATTTCGGCTCGGCCCGTCCGGGCCGAGCCGGGCCTTGGCACCACTACTACGAAATCTCCCTACCACTACTACATAGATTCCTTTCCCTCCTCAGTTCGAGATATAGTTATCAAAAAGGCCGTATTGAACCGTATCTGCGCGCCTAGATCAATAAGGGCTCCCGTGTTAATAAAAGCTCTTAGCTAAAGTAGTTTGCTTAAGCTATCGAGGGGGTAGACAGTAATCAGAAGGATAATAGCTGTTTCCGTGTTTACTTCTACCGCCGCCGAGAGCGGGTCGCTGCAGCTGTTAATGCTTCCTTTCTCTAGTAACGTAGTTTATATTAGTGCCCTATTGCCTATGCTGGATAGGGGGCCTATCCTTCTAGCTAGTCTTTTCCTAGGATTCGCAGTAGCACTCCACTGTCTACGCTGTTAGTGTCGTTCGGAGCCGGCTCTATAGCTTGTATAGTCTTTCTTGGCAGCTGCGGTTGCTTTATAACACGATACTCCTGCTTCTGTTAGGCCGTTGCTTGGCATCTCGTAGCGATATAGCCAGGCTTTCTACACGCGTAGCAGGTAGGGACGAACGACGAACGCTGTAACTGATAAGGTAGCTGCTGGGCTGCTCTCCGGAAAGGTGCAGGGGGTCGCGTTGCCTGTGTTAATAACAGCTTCTAGTTCGATTTATATAATTTCGCGTAAGCGCTTAGGTTTCTCGCAGTAACTCTCGCTCGGTGCACAAAGCTCTTAAGGTCTTCGTCTTCTACCGAGGCTATAGCTGCAGCCAGTTCAGGGTTCAGCTTCTGCCTTAGTAGGTAGTGTTGCGGCGGTAGAAAGAGGTGGGACAGATTAATAGGGTGGACCCTGGATTTCGGCTCGGCCTATCCGGGCTGAGCCGGGCCTTGGCATACCACCCTCTATCAAAGCCTACCACCACTACCACATAGGTTCCTTTCCCTCCTCAGTTCGAGATATAGTTATCAAAAAGGCCGTATTGAATCATATCTGCGTGCCCGGATCATTATATCTCGAACTCACTCTCTACACTACACCCCGCGCTGTGCGAAAGGGCCCGTTGAACCATCCGGAAACCCGAATAACGTACGCACACCTACCAATACACTAACAACAACCCCCTCAAGGCACTGTAAGAAGATGGAAGGCTTCTCGACGGTAGACAGCGGCGTAACAGGCCGCCGCGGAAAGAGAAAGACTAACAGAGCGAGTAGGCGCTCCAGTGTTATTAACGATAAGATCGTTATTAGAGGTTTTACAGCGGAAGAGACCGCAGAGATTAAGGAACGAATAAGTAAATACAAGAAGATCTACGACTGCACGATCGAGGAACTAGAGAACTATGTAAACGAGAATAGAATAGGGAAGGTCTACGACGGTATAGACCTTATTAAGACGCTGTTCTACAGAACACTGGAAGAAAATAGACAGCTAAGAGAGGAAGTAGAGACGGTAAGGGCCGAAAAGGAATCGGCAGAGACTATCGTCGACGTATTAGAATACCAAACGTCGAATCGACTAGCGCAACTAAAGGAACTGAAGGATCAGCTAGCTGATATAGAAGCAGCGAAATCGTCGCCGCCACTGCAGCGAGAAACCTACGTAGAAACCACCTCGCCAGCGGCCTACAGTCAAGGTAGCACGTTAATAACGTTACTACCGGATCCACCGGTTTTCGGTAGCAGAGACTCTAAAGCGTAGGAGGCGTTTAAGAAGAAGATTAAGAATAAGATAAGCCGCGATTACGCATCAAGCAGCGAAGAAGGCAGACTAGCCTATTTAAAGGCGCGACTGGAAGGCGAAGCGTTCTCGCTAGTGGCGGACCTGGAAGAGGTAACCGCTAAAGAAGCAATCAAAGCGTTAGATCAACGCTTCGGAGACCCATTCCGAAAGAAGACGGCCTACGAACAACTAGATAAGATCAACCAGAACCGGCAGACGTTTAAAGAATTCTACGGTTTGTTCAGAAAATATGCGATTAGGGCCCGAGTGGCGGAAGATAAGCAGCTCCACCTATTAAGGCAGAAGCTGAACCCTGAACTGGCCGCCGCTATAGCGTCTGTGGAAGACGAAGACCTTAAGAGCTTCGTGCACCGAACGAGGGTCACTGCGAGAAACTTAAGCGCTTACGCGAAATTACGCGAATCGGTTCAGAAGCCGTCGCCGTCGCTAATGCAGACAACCAGAGCCCCCGCACCCTTCCGACGCGGCCCCCAGCCGCCTTACGTGCCGCGACCGTCGTTCGTCCCCACCTGTTTTGCGTACGGAAAGCCTAGCCACATCGCTACGAGATGCCAAGCATCAGATAAGCAGAAGCAGGAGTATCGTGTTATAAAGCAGCCGCAGCCGCCGAGGAAGACTATTCCAGCCATCGAGCCGGCTCCGAACGATGCTAACGGCGTAGACGGCGGCGTGCAGCTAAGAATTATAGGAAAAGACCAGCTGGACGGATAGGCCCCCTATCCAGCATTAACAATAGGGCACCGAATCGAAGCGAATCGCTACGAGAAGAAAGCATCAACAGCTGCAGCGATCCGCTCTCGGCGGCGGTGGAAGTGAACACGGAAACAGCTATTATCCTTCTAATCACTGTCCACCCCCTTAACGGATCGAGCAAACCCCTCTAGCTGAAAGCTTTTATCGACACCGGAGCTCTTATCGGCGCGGCGATCTACCACCGACTGGTTTAGAAGCTGACAAAGGGATACGGCTATCCAGTGGAACTGGCGTTGCCGACGAAGATTTCGGCATATAACGGACAAGACACGGAAAGCGTTACGCACTACGTGCCGCTAAGGACTACCCTGGCTAGTCGCACTACAGAAGCGACGTTCCGAATTATAGATATCGGAAGATTTGACATTATTATAGGGCAGAAATGGATAAAGAACCAGGGAGCGATTATTGACGTAGGAGAAGGCACAATCGGATTTAGAAAACCGATTAGCAGCTTAGCCGCTATCAAATCAGACACCGAATCGGTTACAGTGGCCAACGCTAAACTGAACGTTACGAAGATTAAAGAGGCTCCGTCCGATCGTTCCGAACCCCTAGTCACTGTCGGAATAATAAGTTTAGAAGCTATAACGACCCTCGCGAAGTCGCTGGATAATAAGATCTACGCTATCTCGATAAAAGACATCGAAGACTACCGGAAGATAATAGCGGAAGAAGAAGTAGATCTACTAGAGGTGCTGCCAAACGAGCTCTACGGCTACGCTGACGTGTTCTTAAAAGCCGACTCTAACCTCCTGCCGCTCTATCGACCGGAATATAACAACAAGATCCGACTGAAAGAGGGAGCTACGCTGCTAAGAACCGAGCCCCTAAGACGACTGTCGCCGGCGGAACTGGACTAGGTAGAGGTGTTTGTTCGCGAGAACCTGGCGAAGAAGTTTATTACGCCGAGTTCTGCCGAATACGCGTTACCGATTCTTTTCGTAAGGAAACCAGGGGGTAGTCTGCGACTCTGCGTAGACTATCGCGGCCTTAACGAGGTCACAAAGAGAGACGTATACCCGCTGCCGCTAATCGACGAGACTATCTAGCGCGTAGCAAAGGCTAAGTAGTTTAGCAAGCTGGACATCCGCTAAGCGTTCTATCGACTAAGGAATAAAGAAGGGCAGACAGAAGATCTTACGACGTTCGCGACGCGTATAGGCAATTTCAAGTAGTTGGTAATGCCCTTCGGACTTACCAACGCGCCGGCAGTGTAGCAACGCTTTATAAACCACACCTTTATAGACATGCTGGAACGGTTCGTGTCTATCTACTTAGACGACATCCTTATCTACACCAAAGGAACGAGAGAACAGCACACGGACCACATTAAGAAGGTGCTAATCAGGCTCCGCGAGGTCGGATTAAACGCGGACACGAAGAAGAGCGAGTTCTATTAGACCGAGGTCAAATATTCGGTCTTATCGTCGGAAGAGATAGAATTCGTATAGACCCCTTAAAGGTCGCCGCCGTCGCGGAGTGGAAGCAGCCGAAATCCGGAAACACTACGCAAATCAGAGCGTTTCTCGGATTCTGCAGCTATTACCGACGGTTTATTAAGGACTTTAGCAAGATAGCGAGACCCCTAAACGAGGCGCTAAAGAAAGAGGCCGCTGGCCTATAGAATAAGAAGTGCACAGAAGCTTTCGTACGGCTGAAAGAGGCAGTGGCCTCAGTGCCGGTTCTAGCGCACTTCCGACCGGAAAAGACGATCTACGTAGAAACGGACGCTTCCGACACAGTAACGGCAGGGGTCCTTTCTTAATATAGTAACGACGAAACCCTCCATCCAGTCGCTTTATTTAGCAAGTCAATAAGCGAGGCTAAGCAGAACTACGCGATCTACGATAAGGAGCTGCTGGCGATCATTCAGGCTTTCGAGGAGTAGAAACCGGAGCTTATAGCTGGAAAAAGCATGGTCTAGGTCCTTACGGACCACCAGTCGTTGACCTACTTTATAAAGACGCAGAAGCTCTTACGCCGCCAAGCTCGGTAGGCCGCCTACTTATTAGGGTTCGACTTTAAGATCACCTATCGACCCGGAGCTCAAAACGGAAAGGCTAACGCGCTGACGAGAAGAGAAGGGAAAACCAGCCGCGCGAAGGAAGATCCGAACATGCTTCAGAAGGTGCTAACCGAGCGGATAGTAGACGCCGAGGTGTTAAAGGAAGCGGGGATCTTCGCGGCAGAACTGCAGACCGAACCGGAACCGACGGAACTAGAGATCGAAAAAGAGACTCTCTACGAGAAGGTAGAGCAGCTTAATCAGAAGCAGAAGCTCGGCAAAACCGGTTTAGGGAAGCTGATAGTGCCGGAAGAACTAATCACGAAGGTCGTCCAACTGGTCCATAACTCTATAGATGTTGGCTACGCCGGCTTAAAGAAGACGATAGAAGCTATAAGGACGATCTACTGGTTTCCGCGGATCTACGAACGGATCCACCGATTTATCGCCAATTGCCACGTATACAGAGCCGCGAAACCACGTTACGGTCTTCCGGCGGGTCTACTAAAGCCGCTTCCGATCCCCGAGAAGCCGTAGCAGCACATTACGATGGATTTCGTAACCGGCCTGCCGAATTCGGATAGATATAACGCTACGCTAAACGTAGTAGATAGGCTAAGCAAAGAACGACACTTTATTCCCTGCCGAGCGAGAGACGAAGGAACCACTGCAGAAGAGACTGCACGGATGTTAATTTAACACGTATAGAAGCACTATAGCCTGCCGGACACTATTACTACGGATAGGGGTCCTTAATTCACCGCCGACGTGTAGAAAGCTATCAACCAAGCTCTCGGAATTTATAGAAAGCTCAGCACCGCCGCTTACCCTCAAACTGACAGTCAGTCTAAAGTGGCTAATCGCGAGATAGAGCGATATCTGCGAACCTTCTGCAGCTACTATTAAGAAGAATGGGTTAAGGTGTTGCCGATAGCCGAGTTCTGCGCTAACTCGGCACCGTCTAAGGCCACCTCGCTGGCGCTGTTCGAGATAACGTACGGCTGTCTTCTGAGGATAAGCTTTCAGCCGCCAAACGAACCCAGCTCCGTAGAACTATCCACCGCTACGTCGTCAAAGAGAGTCGCCGCCGCGGCGGCAGAAGCGCTACGATCTTAGATAGAAGAAGCGATTAAAGTGGCGAAAGAAGCGATAGAGACGGCTCAGAAGAAGATAGTAACTCGAACTAATAGAAGCCGGTCGCCAATAGAATTCGAAGAAGGTCAAAAGGTCTGGCTTAATACGCGGAACCTAAGGCTAAAAGGGAACGCCAAGCTCAACCCGCGCCACGTAGGCCCGTTCACGATAGTGGAAAAGAGGTCGCCGGTGACCTATCGACTCTAGCTGCCGAAATCGTTCCGGATCTACGATGTCTTCCATTCGGATCTGCTAAGCCTAGTCCCTAAGGACGGCCTTCCGGAACAGGGGTTCACCGAACCCCCACTAGTTAAGATAGACGGTAATAAAGAAGAATAGGAGGTAGAAGATGTAATGGACGTAAAGAAGATAAGGGGGTCCATCAAAGCGAGGATCTCGTAGAAGGGGTGGCTAGAAGACTATAAATAGTATCTAGTCGAAAACCTGCGGAATTCGGCGGAGCTGCTAAGAGACTTCTACGTGCGGAACCCGGAAAAGCCGAAGCCAGCGTAGCTCTAATGCTGACAATAGAGACACGTCCGCTCTACCGGCGCGGAAGCCGATAAAGACGATCGTGTCGGTCGCCTTCGGGGAGGTCTTCGACGCAGCCACTACCTATCGGCAGTGCGGCAGGAAGCCCGCCGACGCCGTAGCGTGCTAGCGCCGCCGCCCCTGCAATGTGTAAAGGCTTTGGTAGAAGACAAAAGAAGAAGAAGAAACGGCGCTGCGGACGGATCTATATAGACCGCCGAAACAGCGCACAGACTGCCCAAGCCGCACCTCAGACGACCGGACAGCTCAGATCAGATAGCGTCGATTATATAAACGCTAAGTGAAGGACCTTAGACGCCGACGACGTAAAAAATTGAAGAAGAGATAAAGAGAACGTTGTTTTTGATAGAAGAAGGAAGAAGTAACGTCGACGTTAGAGGGGATTTTCGAGAAGGAATTTAAAAAAAAAAAAAAAAAAAAAAAGGGGGGGCGGAGATTTTCGGATAGATGAAGTGACTAAGCGGTCGAGGGCGACCGCTGGTGAGGGAGGGGGGTAGTGTTGCGGCAGTGGAAAGAGGTAGGACAGATTAATAGGGTGGACCCTGGATTTCGGCTCGGCCCGGACGGGCCGAGCCGGGCCTTGGCACACCACCCTCTATCAAAGCCTACCACTACTACTACATAGGTTCCTTTCCCTCCTCAGTTCGAGATATAGTTATCAAAAAGGCTGTATTGAATTATATCTGCGTGCCCGGATCAGGTAGAGCTGCTTATCTTCCGACACTCGGGCTCTAATCGCATATTTTCTGAACAGTCTGTAGAACTCTTCGAACATCTGCCGGTTCTGGTTGATCTTATCTAGCTGTTCGCAGGCCGTCTTCTTTTAGAAGGGGTCTCTAAAGCGTTAATCCAGCGCTTTAATCGCTTCCTTAGCGGTTACCTCTTCTAGGTCCGCTACTAGCGAAAAAGCTTCGCCTTCTAATCGCGACTCTAGGTAGGCCAATCTATCTCTAGCACTGTTTCCGGCGTAGTCCCGGTCTATCTTGTTCTTTATCTTTTTTTTAAATACTTCCTAATCCTTAGGATCTCTGCCTCTAAACGCTAGTTGATCTAGTAGTAACGTTATTAGCGTGCTGCCTTAACTGTAGGCCGCTAGTAAGGCAGTCTCTGCTTGTTCTTCTCGATGCGGTGGCGGCGCTAATAACACCGCTGCTTCCATCTTAGCTAGCTAAGTCTTTATCGCTTTTAGTTGTGCTAGTCGGTTCGCCGCTTGGGTTTCCAGCACATCTATAATAGTCTCGGCCGATTCCTTCTTAGCTCTTACCGTTTCGATTTCCTCTCTTAATCTCCTGTTTTCTTCTATGTTTCTATAAAACTTCTTCTCGATAACGCTAATTATGTCGAACACCTTCTTAGCTCTATTCTCTGCTAGATACTCTTCTATTTCCTCCGGCGTACGTGCATACAGCTCGGCATAGCTCTCTATGCCCCTCTTCGCTTTATCTATCTCTTCTTCTGTAAGGCCCTTAGTAGCTATTCCGTCGTCGAGGATGCTAATACGCCTATCCCTTGGTCTATCAGTCTTTCTCTTTCCGCTGCAGCCTGTAATGCCGCCCTCTACTGTTAAGAAGCTCTCTATAGCTATCTTACAGTGCTAGTGTTTGGTTTGGTTTGTGTAGTATGCGTGCGTTATTCGGGTGTCCGGATAGTTTAACGGTCCCTTTCGCGCAGCGCGATAATAGTGTAGTAAGTAAGTTCGAGATATAATAATCCGGGTACGCAGATAAGATTCAATACAGCCTTTTTAATAACTATATCTCGAACTAAGGAGGGAAAGGAATCTATATAGTAGTAGGCGAGAGCTTTGGGGGTAGTGTGCTAAGGCCCGGCTCGGTCCGGAAGGGCCGAGCCGAAATTCCGAGGGTCCACCCTATCGCTTAGTCCCACCCCTTTCTGCCGCTGCAACACCTACCTAGGCTAGCCCTATAAAGCAGAGGCACCCCCCTATCCCTACGCGCCTCCTCCGGACGGTAGTAGGGGCAGTAGAGGGAGCTATCCTTCTACTTACACAAGGTATATACCCTGGCCTAGAAGCCGGGGAGGCGGTATAGGCTAAGTAAGAGCTAGGGGGAGTTAGGGCAGGGGGCGTAGGGCTGGCCCCAGATAGCAATAAGGATAGCGTTAACATACTACGCGCAGGCTATAGCGACCTGCTAAGGTATAAGCTAGGCAGGGTTACACTAGAAGGCGTAGAAGGGTAGCTTAGCCGCGTCCTACTGCTCGTTAGTATAGCACCTAAGAACGTTAGCTTAGACTGTACAGGGGAAGGGAACCTATACGAACTGGAAGCGAAGCTGTTAGTTAAATTAAGCATTCTACTGCTAGAGGCGGAAATAGGAGGGGACCCTAGCCGGACGAGCGGAGGAGGACCCAGCGACTATAAGGGAGCTACAGCGAGTACAGCCGGACAGGGCGAAAGGCATAATAGTAGCTAGTAATTAGTAGTAACTAGTAGTAATTGGTAGTAGCTAGTAGTAGGGCCAGGGTAGATAGTAGACGTTAGATAGTAGATAGTAGATAGTAGACAGTAGACAGTAGTAGACAGTAGACAGCGTAGAAGGGGGGAGGCAGGCAGGGAATAAAAAGAAAAGGGGAAAGGGAAAGAGAAGGGAGAGGCTTAGAATTTAGGGAGTAGCTGCCTACTATAGGAGGCAACGGCAACTAGAGCAACTGCTACACCTGTATAAAAAGGGAAGGAGGCAACTACGACCTAGTAGGCGACGAGCAACAGCTATATAGACAACTGGACGAAAATAGGAAGTCGCGACCTACTAAAGGAACACTAGGAGCTAAGGGTATACGATACGCTGCTGTACGAAAGGAGCACTACAGGAAGGGAGAGGGGGGGTATTGTTAGGGGGCGCCGCCCAGCCTAGGTCCTAGACCCGACCTAAGCCAGCCGTCGCCCTAAGGACTGCGACTTAGCGGCGCTAGCACGACCCTACCCTCTATACGGAATCACCGACAGGACCCTACTCCTATATAGAGGGAGAACCCTATAGCCCTATATAGAGGGGAATTGCCGCCCCCCTAAACAGAGGGAAAACTCTGCACTACTGTACAGAGGGAGAACTCCTGATCCTCTATATAGAATGTAAACCTTACATCCCTGCATAGAGGGAAATTGCTAGCTTAGCTTCGTAGGTACAAATTGTACAGCAGCGGACGACAAAGGAACTGCCTATTAGTTCCTTTATGTAGATACCTAGCCTTAAGTTTCTAAACCAAGATTCTTAAGCCCCTTACAGAGGGAAAACTCTATACTACTGTATAGAAGGAGAACTCCTAATCCTCTATACAGAGTGCGAACCTTGCACCCCTATACAGAGGGAAATTGCTAGCTTAGCTTCGTAGATACAAATTGTATAGCAGCAGACGACAAAGGAACTGCCTATTAGTTCCTTTATATAGATACCTAACCTTAAGTCTCTAAACCAAGATTCTTAAGCCCTTATATTAGGAACTAATCTTACTGTCGGTAACCGCAGTAATATAACGAAGATAGACGGCGACATCTCTATAGATCCTACAGCTATGCAGGGACAGATACACTGCGTATACGAGGAGCTACTAGAACACAAGAGGCAGCTCGAGCAGCAAGTAAACTACTAGGCTGCGATAATTTCCTAACGGGAACAGGAGCTACGACAGCTTAGGGCGTCCGATCGCGATCCGACCCCTACGACGACGAATACAATAGCCTACACCCCGACCCCTAAGAGCAAACTCCCTAATGTCACTACTTACGACAGTAAGGCTCTAGCCGAGTACCCCTCCTAGGCTGCCTAGATACGCTCTAAGCTTCTAGTCAACTTAGGAACATACCTAACTAAGCTAGACAAGGTAGTGTACCTCTTTAGGAGACTAAAGGGCAGGGCAGCAGCACGGATTCTGCTATACTACGAGACAGCTATTGCTAACCTGGCAATAGCTATAACGACAATGCTCTAGGCAGCTCTTAATAAGAGCTATAAGGACCTAGACCGCAAGAGCCGAGCACTCCTACAGGTTAATACGATAAAGCAAGGATGCAAGACTATACAAGAGTTCCTTACAGAATACGACTAGACTCTGGCAGAGGCAGGAGGTCTCTAATAGGAGGACAGGATAAAAATTACCTCCTTAGAGGTAGGCTTCTCTAAGGAGATTATAACGGGACTGGTAGGCGTAATGCGACTAGCTATATACAAGGAATTCTGTAATCTCCTTAGGATAGTCGACGACTAGCAGCGCAGGCTTAGACAGATAAGCTGCGCTTACGAGTTGCGACAACCCCTCTAGCAGCAGACAGATACTATAGACTAGGAACCAACGACGACGAGGCTAGCGTCAGCTGTTACTATACAGCTAGGGGCCGCTACTAAAAGGGCACAATAGGTAGATATAGCTACCCTTAACAAGAGGCGAGCAGAAGGGAGCTGCTACCGGTATAGCAAGATAGGCTATACTGTACAGAATTGCAGGCTGTTACTAGTAGAGAGACCTAGAGGACAGCCGACCACTGCAAGGGTAGCAACTGCAGCGCCCTAACAAGAGGATTAGGAGTCCTACTTAGACGACGACGAGTCGGGAAAAGAGTAGCCTCTAAGCGAAGGCTCTGCTAGAGGCGTATACGAGATAGATTGCTAAATCAAAGCACTACTTAGCTATCTTTTAAGAGCAACTACATAACGACTACGCCGTTTATCGTACAGCCTACGCTAAACAGGTCCGCAACGGCGCGGACATTAATTAATATAGAATGTTTGGTGTACAGAGTAATTAGCAAAGACTTTGTATAGAGACACTAAATTAAGATAACCCCTACTGTACCTATATATATATTAGGCATTACTGGGCAAGGACCGGACATTACCTATATAGTAAAAGTAACAATAGAGATACAGGGACACTATAAGCAGGACTTATACCTCTATGTCGTATAGGACAAGTTAGGGTATAACCTAATACTAGGGAAACTATAGATAGAGCGCTAGTAGGGCAAGCTGGACGTCGGACGAGGACGGCTTTACCTGGCAGCAACGAAGCAGAGGCTGCGGGACCAAGAGAGGGCTCTGTAGGGTAGCAATGCTAAGGCTGAAATCAACACTGCGACTGCGGACATTAAGAAGGCATTAGCGCCTAAGAAAGTAACGAACCCCTATACCAAGCTCCTAAGGGAATACACAGGATACCTAGACCTCTTCGAGCCAAAGTCGGCCTTAAAATTGCTACTATACCGAGGAGAAGGGATTAAATACGACATCTAGCTAGAGCCCTGTCCGGATAGGAGTCTGCCTAAGGTACTGTACAGCCTACTGTACAGAATGTCCTCTAGAGAACTCCTAATACTGCGCAAGACACTGGACGACCTGCTTGCCAAAGGTTTTATTTAGGCAAGTACCTCGTCTGTAGGAGCCCCAGTGCTGTTTGTCTATAAGGAGGGCAAGGCCGGCTTACGTTTCTGCGTAGACTACTAAGGCATTAACGCAATTACTAAGAAGGACCGGTACCCCCTACCCATTATTAAGGAGACTCTTAGACGGATCAGCAAGGCAAAGTAGTTTACTAAGCTTAACGTAGTCTCGGCATTCTACAAGATACAGATTAAGGAAGGCTGTAAATAGATAACCGCCTTCTGTATAAGATATAGTCTTTTTAAGTAGCTTGCTACCCCCTTTAGCCTTGCCAACGTACCGGCAACCTTCTAAAGGTACATTAACAAGTTATTGCAAGGGTTACTAGACGATATCTGCTCGGCATACCTTGATAACACATAAGGCTGTAAATAGATAACTGCCTTCTATACGAGATATAGTCTTTTTAAGTAGCTTGTTACCCCCCTTAGCCTTGCCAACGCACTAGCAACCTTCTAAAGGTTTATTAACAAGTCCTTATAAGGGTTACTAGACGATATCTGCTCAGTGTACCTCGAAGACATACTGGTTTTTACAGACGGCACCTATATAGATTATTTACAGGACGTTAAGAAGGTGCTGGACCGACTGCAGCAGGCTGGCTTGTACCTTAACATCGACAAATGTAAATTTAGTATCTAGTATACGAAATATCTAGGGTTTATTATCGAGGCAGGGAAAGGCATTAGTATAGATAGGAAAAAGATTAATGCTATTAAGCAATAGAAGCTGCCTACAAGCCTTAAGGGTGATCCGGGCACGCAGATATAATTCAATACGGCCTTTTTGATGACTATATCTCGAACTGAGGAGGGAAAGGAATCTATATAGTGGTGGTAGTGGGTTTTCGTAGTAGTGGGTTTTCGTGGTGGTGGTGCCAAGGCCCGGCTCGGCCCGTCCGGGCCGAGCCAAAATCCAGGGTCCACCCTATCAATCTGTCCCACCCCTTTCCACCGCCGCAACACTACCCCCCTCCCTTACTAGCGGTCGCCCTCGACCGCTTAGTTACTCTATCTATCCGGAAATCTCCACTTTTTTTTTTGATTCGTCGTTTCCTTCTTGAAAATCCCCTCCGACGCCGACGTCGCGTCTTCCATCTTCCATTACAACCGGCGTTCTTTTCGTCGCTTTTTCTATTTTTTACATTGTCGGCATTTGAAGTCCTTTACCCGTTGTTTATGTAATTGACGCTATCTGATCTGATCTACGGGTCATCTAAGCTGCGGCGTAGCTGGTCTGTGCGTCGTCTCGGAGGTCTATATAAATCCGTCTGCGGCGTCGTTTCTTCTTCTTCTTTTTCTCTTCTACTAAAGCCTTTACATACCGCAGGGGAGGCGGCGCTGGCACGCTACGGCGTCGGCGAGCTTCCTGCTGCACTGCCGATAGGTAGTGGCCGCGTCGAAGACCTCCCCGAAGGCGGCCGACACGATCGTCTTTATCGGCTTCCGAGCCGGTAGAGCGGACGTGGCTTTCTTCGTTTTCTTCCGGAAGGATCGGCTTTAGAGCCATTCCGGCTTCGGCTTCTTCGGGTTCCGCGCGTAAAAATCTCTTAGCAGCTCCGCCGAGTTCCGCAGGTTCTCGACCGGATACTATTCGTAGTCTTCCGGCTACCCCTTCTACGAGATCCTCGCTTTAATGGACCCCCTTATCTTCTTTACGTCCATTACATCTTCTACCTCCCACTCTTCTTCCTTACTGTCTATCTCGATAGGCGGGGGTTCGGCGAACCCCTGTTCCGGCAGACTGTTCTTAGGGTCCAGGCTTAGTAGATCGGAATAGAAAACGTCGTAGATCCGGAACGCCTTCGGCAGCTCGAGCCGATAAGTTACCGGCGATTTCTTTTCCACTATCGTAAACGGACCTACGTAGCGCAGATTGAGCTTGGCGTTGCCTTTTAGCCTTAGGTTCTTCGTGTTAAGCTATATCTTTTAGCCTTCTTCGAATTCTATCGGTAACCGCTTCTTATTAGCCCGAGTTACTATCTTCTTCTGAGCCGATTCCATCGCGTCTTTCGCCACTTTGATCGCTTCTTCTATCTGAGATCGGAGCGCTTCCGCCGCCGCGGCAGCGACTCTCTTTAACGACGTAGCAGTAGTAGATGGTTCCGTAGAGCTGGGTTCGTTCGGCGGCTGAAAACTTATCCTCGGAAGATAGCTATGCGTTATCTCGAACGGCGCCAGCGACGTTGCTTCTGACTATGCTGAGTTCGCGCAGAATTCGGCCATTAGCAACACCTTAACCCAATCTTCTTAATAATAGCCGCAGAAGGTTCGTAGGTATCGCTCCATCTTACGGTTAGCGACTTTAGACTAACCGTCGGTTTGCGGGTAAGCAGCAGTGCTGAGCTTTCTACGAATTCCGAGAGCTTAATTGATAGCTTTCTATACGTCGGCGGCGAATTAAGGACCCCTATCCGTAGTAATAGTGTCCGGCAGGCTATAGTGCTTCCATACGTGTCTAATCAACATCCGTGCGGTCTCTTCTGCAGTAGTTCCTTTATCCTTAGCTCGGCAGGGGATGAAATAGCGCTCTTTGCTTAGTCGGTCCACTACGTTCAGCGTAGCGTTATATCTATCGGAGTCCGGCAGGCCGGTTACGAAGTCCATCGTAATGTGTTGCTACAGTTTCTCAGGGATCGGAAGCAGTTTTAGCAGACCCGCCGGAAGACCGTAACGTAGCTTCGCAGCTCGGCATACGTAACAGTTGCCGATAAACCGGTAGATCCGCTCGTAGATTCGTGGAAACCAGTATATCGTCCTTATAGCTTCTATCGTTTTCTTTAATCCTGCGTAACCAACGTCCTTAGAGCTATAGACTAGTTAGATAACCTCCGTAACCAGTTCTTCCGGAACTATCAGCTTCCCTAAACCGGTTCTGCCGAGTTTCTGTTGCTGGTTAAGCTGCTCCACCTTTTCGTAGAGAGTCTTTTCTTTAATCGGCGGCTCTATTGGTTCCGGTTCGGTCTGCAGTTCCGCTGCGCAGATCCCCGCTTCCCTTAACACCTCGGCGTCTACTATCCGTTCGGTCAGCACCTTCTGAAACATGTTCGGATCTTCCTTCGCGCGGCTCGTCTTCCCTTCTCTTCGCGTCAGCGCGTTAGCTTTTCCGTTTTGAGCCCCTAGTCGATAGGTAATCTTGAAATCGAACCCTAATAAGTAGACGGCCCTACTGTGCTTGACGCCGTAAGAGCTTCTGCGTCTTTATAAAGTAGGTCAGCGACTGGTGGTCCGTAAGGACCTGGACCGTGCTCTTTCTAGCTATAAGCTCCGGTTTCCACTCCTTAAAAGCCTGAATAATCGCTAGCAGCTCCTTATCGTAGATAGCGTAGTTCCGTTCGGCTTCCGTTATAGATTTACTAAAGAAGGCCACTAGGTAAAGGGTCTCGCGATCGTTAGCGTATTGAGAAAGGACCCCTGCCGTTACTGTATCGGAAGCGTCCGTTTCTACGTAGATCGTCTTTTCCGGCCGGAAGTGCGCTAGAACCGGCGCCGAGGCCACTGCTTCTTTCAGCCGGTTAAAGGCTTCCGTGCACTTCTCGTTCTATAGGCCGGCGGCCTCTTTCTTTAGTGCTTCGTTTAGGGGTCTGGCTATCTTGCTAAAGTCTTTGATAAACCGTCGGTAGTAGCTACAGAAGCCGAGAAACGCTCTGATTTGCGTAGTATTTCCAGACTTCGGCTGCTTCCATTCGGCTACAGCGGCGACCTTTAAGGGGTCTATCCGAATTCTATCTCTTCCGACGATAAGACCGAGATATTTGACTTCAGTCTGATAAAACTCGCTCTTTTTCGTGTCTGCGTTTCATCTAACCTCGCGGAGCCTCCTTAACACTCTCTCGATGTAGTCCGTATGTTGCTCTCTCGTTCTATCGGTGTAGATAAGGATGTCGTCCAAATAGATAGATACGAACCGCTCCAGCATGTCTATAAAAGTGTAGTTTATAAAGCGTTGCTACACTGCCGGCGCGTTGGTAAGTCCGAAGGGCATTACTAACTACTTGAAATTGCCTATACGCGTCGCGAACGTCGTAAGGTCTTCTGTCTGCCCTTCTTTATTCCTTAGTCGATAGAACGCTTGTCGAATGTCCAGTTTGCTGAACTACTTAGCCTTAGCCACTCGTTGTATAGTCTCGTCGATTAGCGGCAGCGGGTATACGTCTCTCTTAGTGACCTCGTTAAGGCCTTGATAGTCTACGCAGAGTCGCAGACTACCCCCTAGTTTGCGTACGAAAAGAATCGGTAACGCGTACTCGGCAGAACTCGGCGTAATAAACTTCTTCGCCAGATTTTCGCGAACAAACACCTCTACTTAGTCCAGTTCGGCCGGTAACAGTCGTCTTAGGGGCTCGGTTCTTAGCAGCGTAGCTCCCTCTTTCAGTCGGATCTTGTTGTTATATTCCGGTCGATAGAGCGGCAACAGGTTGGAATCGGCTTTTAAGAACACGTTAGCGTAACCGTAGAGCTCGTTTGGCAACACCTTTAGTAGATCCACTTCTTCTTCCGCTATTATCTTCCTGTAATCTTGGATGTCTTTTATCGAGATCGCGTAGATCTTATTGTCTAGCGACTTCGCGAGGGTCGTTATAGCTTCTGAACTCATTATTCCGACGGTAACCGGGGGTTTGGAACGATCGGACGGAGCCTCTCTCGCGGACTCCGTAGCTTTCGGCTTAGCGGCGACGGTAGCGACCTTTCCGATAGTCCCTGCTCCGCTACCCAGGGTTTTGAACCTGATCGTTCCTTTATCTACGTTAACGATAGCTTTCTGGTTCTTTATCCATTTCTGCCCTATAATAATGTCAAACCTTCTGATATCTATAATCCGGAACGTCGCTTCCGTAGTTCGACTAGCCAGCGTAGTCTTTAGCGGTACGTAGTGCGTAACGCTTTCTGTGTCTTGTCCGTTGTATGCCGAAATCTTCGTCGGGGACGCTAGTTCCACCGGATAGCCGTATCCCTTCTTCAGTTTCTGAACTAGTCGGTAGTGGATCGCTGCACCGATAAGAGCTCCAGTGTCGATAAAAGCTTTTAGCTAGAGGGGTTTGCTCGATCCGTTAAGGGGGTGGACCGTAATAGGAAGGATGATCGCCGTTTCCGTGTTTACTTCTACGGCTGCCGAGAGCGGATCGCTGCAGCTGTTGATGCTCTCTTTCGTCGACGTAGTTCGCGTTAATGCCCTTTTGTCTATGCTAGATAGGGGGCCTATCCGTCCAGCTGGTCTTTTCCCATAATTCTCAACTGCACCTTACCGTCTACGCTGTCAGTGTCGTTCGGAGCCTGTTCTATAGCTTGTATGGTCTTCCTCGGTGGCGGCTGCTGCTGCGGCTGCTTTATAACACGATACTCCTGTTTCTGCTTATCCGATGCTTGGCATCTCGTAGCGATATGGCCAGGCTTGCTACACGCGAAACAGATGGGGGCGAACGACGAACGCTGCACGTAAGGCGGCTGGGGGCCGCGTCGGAAGGGTGCAGGGGCTCTGGTTGTCTGCATTAACGACGGTGTCTTCTAAGTAGGTTCTCGCATCGTCGATTTTCCGTATGCGCTCAGATTTCTTGCTGTTACTCTCGCCTGGTGCACGAAGCTCTGAAGGTCTTCGTCTTCTACCGACGCCATAGCCGCTGCGAGCTTAGGGCTTAGTTTCTGTCTTAGTAAGTGTAGCTGCTTATCCTTAGCTACTCTCGCTCTTATAGCATATTTTCTCAACAATCCGTAGAACTTCTCGAACGTCTGCCGGTTCTGGTTAATCTTATCTAGCTGCTTACGGGCTGTCTTCTTCCTAAAGGGGTCTCCGAAGCGTTGATCTAACGCTTTGATCGCTTCCTTAGCGGTCGCCTCTTCTAGGTCCGCTACTAGCGAAAAAGCTTTACCTTCTAGTCGCAATTCCAGGTACGCTAACCTATCCTCTTCGCTGCTCGATGCGTAATCGCGGCTTATCTTATTCTTGATCTTCTTCTTAAATGCCTCCTACGCTTTAGGGTCTCCGCTACCGAAAACCGGTAGGTCCGGTAGTAGCGTTATCGTAGTGCCACCTTGACTATAGGCCGCTAGTAAGGCAGTCTCTGCTTGTTCTTCTCGACGCGGTAGCGGCGAATTTGCTGCTTCTATATTAGCTAGTTAATCCTTTAGCGCCTTTAGCTGCGCCAGTCGATTCGACGCTTAGTGTTCTAACACGTCGACGATAGTCTCTGCCGATTCCTTTTCGGCCCTTACTGCTTCTACTTCCTCTCTTAGCTGTCTGTTTTCTTCTAGTGTTCTGTAGAACAGCGTCTTAATAAGGTCTATACCGTCGTAGACCTTTCCTATCCTATTCTCGTTTACGTAATCTTCTAGTTCCTCGATCGTGCAGTCGTAGATCTTCCTATATTCGCTTATTCGCTCCTTAATCTTAGCGGTCTCTTCCGCTGTAAAACCTCTAATAATAATCTCATTATTAATAACACTGGAGCGTCTGCTCGCTCTGTTAGTCTTTCCTCTTCTGCTTCTGCTGCGGCCTGTAACGCCGCTCTCTACTGCTAAGAAGCCTTCTATCTTCTTACGGTGCCTTAGGGGGGGTTGTTGGTGTGTTGGTGGGTGCGCGTGCGTTATTCGGGTTTCCGAATAGTTTAACGGGCCCTTTCGCGCAGCGCGGGGTGTGTGGAGAGTGAGTTCGAGATATAATGATCCGGGCACGCAGATATAATTTAATACAGCCTTTTTAATAACTATATCTCGAACTAAGGAGGGAAAGGAATCTATATAGTGGTGGTGGTGGGTTTTCGTAGTGGTGGTGGTGGGTTTTCGTAGTGGTAGTGCCAAGGCCCGGCTCGGCCCGGACGGGCCGAGCCGAAATCCAGGGTCCACCCTATCAATCTGTCCCACCCCTTTCCACCGCCGCAACAAAGGGCGTACAGGAATTTCTTAGGTTTGCTAACTTCCACCGCTAGTTTATACAGAACTACTTAGAGATCGTACGCCCCCTAGTCGAGCTAACACACAAGGACAAGCAGGTTAAGTAGACGGACAAGTGTAATAGAAGCTTTAACAGGCTAAAGGAGCTCTTTACAACAGGACTAACACTTATCGCCTTCGACATAGAACGTACGACGATACTGGAAACCGACTCCTTAGGGTACTGCATAGGAGGCATCCTGTTATAGGTAAGCTCGGACGGGCTTCTGCACCTATACGCGTACTTCTCTAAGAAGAACTCCCTAGCTAAGTGCAACTACCCTATCTACGACAAGGAGTTGCTAGCAGTCGTACAGTGTTGCAAAGTATAGGATAGAGAACTCTGCTTAGTTCCTAAGTTCCTCGCTCTAATTAACTACAAGAATCTAGAGTACTTTACACAGCCCTAGAAGCTGTCTAAGAGGCACGTACGATAGGCAATGTACCTAAGCCGGTTTAACATAAGACTCTAGTATCGCAAGGGTAAGGACAACAGCAGGGCTAATGCGCTATCTAGACAGGACCAGGATATACTAACGACGTACGAGGACGACTAGCTAAAGTTATAAACATTCCAGATGTTTAAGGAGGAGCTAGGCGAAGAGACTATCCGCCTAGCAGCGACACATATATAGGAGCCCTAACTGCAGGTATAGGAAAAGGCAGTAGAAAAGGACGAGGTATACTAAGGGGCCTCTACGGCGATCTAAGGAGGACAGCGGAAGCTCCCGGCAGAGCTTTACCTTAAGGTATCGGTAGCAGAGTGCTTAGTAGACAAGGAGAACAACCTAAAGTTTAGGAATCAGATTTGGGTCCTAGCAGACGAGAAGCTCTGTACGAGCTTAATACAACGGGCGCATAATTCTATAGCTACTAGGCACCTAGGGTGCGAGGAGACGTACAGCATCGTCGCTAGGGACTACTACTAGCCGGCGATAGCGAAGGATATCCGCAGGTTCGTACAGAACTGCGATGTATATAGACGGACGAAGCCCTAGTATAAACTAAAGCATAGGCTGCTAAAACCCCTACCGATCCCAGACCGGCCCTAGCAAGACCTAACAGTAGACTTTATTACAGACCTCCCTAAGAGCGACGGACAGCAGAACATTATAGTAGTAACAGACAAGCTAACGAAGGGGGTAATACTAGAGGGAATATACTCTATTACGGCTTAGGACACTGCCTAGGCCTTTATACAGACGATGTTTAGCAAGTACAGTTTCCCTAGGTTAATTGTATCGGACTAGGGTATGCAGTTTACGAGCTAGCTCTAGGCAAGGGTCTGCTAGTTGCTAAATATAGAACGTCGTCTGTTAACTGTATAGCACCTACAGGCGGACGGTGCGACAGAGAGGGTCAATTCGATGTTAGAAGCGTACCTCCGAGCGTACGTTGACTATAATCCGACGAACTAGAACCGCCTTCTCCCTATAGCGGAGCTGGCTATTAACAGCTGTACAGCTTATACTATAGGATTGTCCCCCTTCTTTATAGCCTATAGATACGACTACTCCCTGCTCCTACTGACCTTAAGTAGTAACACCCTACGCCCTATACGATCCCTAATTTAGCAGGGAGAGGCTATCGTATAGACGATTACGAACGCCTATTAATAGGCAAAGGCCAGCCTAGCTATAGCTTAACAGAACGCAGAAGAGTAGACTAACAAGGGACGACAGGCTGCACTAAGGTATAAGGCAGGGGATAAGGTCTGGCTAAACCAGCACAATATCCGTACAGACTAGCTAAGCAAGAAGCTAGATTAGAAGAACAGGAAGTTTATAGTAGTCCGACCAGTAGGGACATAAACTGTACGACTTAACACTCCCCTAAGGATCTACCTAGTCCTCTACGTAGACCTCGTACAGCTAGCGAATACAGACCCCCTGCCGTACCAGACGACAGACGACGCGCACCTACTAGCGATTATAACTAAGGGCTAGGAAGAGTACGAGGTAGAAGGAATCCTTAAGAGCTAAAGGAAGAAGAAGAGGATAGAGTACCTAGTTAAGTAGAGAGGATAGGCAGAACCTATATAGAAACTTTACGAGGCCCTACAGGACACAACTGCACTAGACAGGTAGGAGGAGAACCATTCCCCTGCCCAGTTACAGTAACACTACGCTATACGGCGAAAAGGGGCATAATCTATCCTAAGTACAGGGCAGCCGCTAGCGACTTAGGTTGTTAAGGATCGAGAATCGAGATGTAGGACACTACAGGACCCTACTAACACTGTACTGTACTACACTATACGGAAGGGGGCAGGAGGAAGAGGACAGCTAGGAGATAGGTAGGAATAGGAGTAGAAGTAGGAAGGGAACGAGAGCAACACTATCCGAAAGCTTTTATATACTACCTTAAGGTAGCCTACTAGCTACTACCCCTAGGACTAAGACAGCCAACTCTACACCCGAAATCTTAATTACCTCCCGGCCGGTAGGGGCCCCAGTACTAGAAGAAGCAAAAGGGTAGCTTAACAATACCCTGCTGCTAGTTAATGTAGCACCTAAGACGTCAGCTTAGACTATACAGAAGGCGGGGACCTGTACGAACTGGATGCGAAGCTACTAGTTAAGCTAGGCACTCTATTATTAGAGGTAAAAATAGGAGGGGACACTAGCCGGACAGGCGGAAGAAGAGCTAGCAGCTACAAGAGAAACACAGCGGGAACGGCCGGACGGGATAGGTAGCATAACGATAGTAGCTAGTAGTAGTAGTTAGTAGTAGTAGTTGGTAGTAGTAACTAGTAGTAGTAGTATTAGTAGTAATAGGGGTAGTAGCGGACGACTAGGCGGACAGGTAGCAGATAGGGAATAAAGGAGAAAGAGAAGAGAGAGAGAGAAAGGGGAAAGGGTTTATATATAGGGTAATAGCTGCCTGCCTTATAGGGCAATAACAACTAGGGCAGCTGCCACAACTATATAAAGAAGGACAAACGAGGCAACTACGACCTAGGGCCTGTACAAGCGACGGCCTACTAGACGACTGGACAGAGGCGGGAACATCTACCTAGGAGTAAACTCCAGACGACGACTAAGGGATAGGGACAGAGCCAAATAGCCCGGTAGCGCTAGACCGTACAGTTAGGACGCAGAGCGTATAGCTAAGGGCTAGAGGATAGGAGGGGAACGAACAGACGGGACCGGGTACCTCCTGCACCTTTATAACCGCTCGCAGATCTCCTCCGCCTTGGCCTCGGCATTATTAAATTAGCAAACGAAATCGGTCAAGTTTAGGTAGAAGCGATCTAGTACGACCTGCCTTCCCTGCCTGCGGATCTAGGAGGACAAGTCCAAGGTTGGACCAGCAGAGAGGGAGGTTAGCAGGCGAGTGCCTAGGCAAAGACAGGAAAGCGCTACCTGCTAGAGGAACAGCTAAGGGTATACGACTTGCTGTCGTATAGAAGAAGCATAACAAGAATAGAGGGGGGGTATTGTTAGGGGGCGCTGCCTAGCCTAGGTCCTAGACCTAAGCCAGCCGCCGCTCTAAGGACTGCGACTTAGCAGCGCTAGTACGACCCTACCCTCTATACAGAATTACTAATACGACCCTACTCCTGTACAGAGGGAGAATCCTATAGCCCTATATAGAGAGGAATTGCCGCCCCTCTAAACAGAGGGAAAACTCTACACTACTGTACAGAAGGAGAACTCCTAATCCTCTGTACGGAGTGCGAACCTTATACCCCTATACAGAGGGAAATTGCTAGCTTGGCTTAGTAGGTACAAATTGTACAGTAGCAGACGACGAAGGAACTGCCTATTAGTTCCTTTATATAGATACCTAACCTTAAGTTTCTAAACTAAGATTCTTAAGCCCTTACAGCTCGCAGCCAATCGATTTTGTAGACAGCGCTAGCGACAGCGGCTTTGCGATAGCGCTTAAGGCCTTAGTAGAGAAGAAAAAGAAGAAGAGATAGCGCGCTACAGATAGATCTATATAGACCCTCTGTAGCGGCGTACAGGCTAGCTACGCCGCAGCTTAGATAGCTATCGGCTTAGATCAGATAGCTCCGATTAGATAGATACTAAGTAAAGGACTTTAGATAGTAACGATGTAAGAAGAAAAGAAGATAAGGAAAGAAGAGGTTTTTATAATAGAAGAAACGGAGAAGTAACGTCGATTTTAAGAAGGGTTTTCTATAGAAGAAGCAGCGAATCAGATAGAAGAAGAAGATAATAAAGCGGAGGAAAAAGAAGAAGGAAAAGGCGAATCAAAAAAAAAGAAGAAGAAGAAGACGCAGAAGGGATAAGTACGCAGTCTAGGGCGACTGCTAATAAGGGAGGAGGGTAGTGTTACAGTAGCAGAAAGGGGTAGGACTAAGTAATAGGGTAGACCCTTGGAATTTCGGCTCGGCCCTTCCGGACCGAGCCGGGCCTTGGCACACTACCCCTAAAGCCCTTAC
Source organism: Pseudocercospora ulei (assembly GCA_016165855.1). NCBI lineage: Eukaryota > Fungi > Ascomycota > Dothideomycetes > Mycosphaerellales > Mycosphaerellaceae > Pseudocercospora > Pseudocercospora ulei. Next base: position 2,046,637 of record JACWNB010000003.1, read on the forward strand.
ACACTACTATATAGATTCCTTTCCCTCCTTAGCTTAAGATATAGTTATTAAAACAGCTGTATTAAATTATATCTACGTGCTCGGATTATAGTTCTCTTTAGCTGTACCGGGTTTCTAGCCGGTAGTCTCTAGAGTCTAAGAGATTTTAACAGTAGAAGGCTTTAATCTTGTCCTTGTCGAAGATAATGTTTCTAAGGGGTTCCTAAGTAGTGTCCTAGTCTTTGTAGCTTTGCTATTAGACCTTGTACTTTGTCCGTCTATTAATTACTTAACAGTCTGTAATTTTGCATACATAGTATTCTTCTTCTTTGTCTTCGTCGTCGTCTTCTATAGAGAGGATGCAGGTTCGTTCTTAGTCTTGCAATTAAATTAGGAAGAGATCTCCTTCCTTAGGTCTTAGTCGGATAGGATAGAAGACGTTGTGTATTTCCTATTCTTCTAGCAGTTGGAGGCAGTAAGCGTGCAAGCTAATCTTCTCTATAATAGGGAAGAGGCCTAATTTTTTCTAATCGAGTTTGCAAGAAGGTCTTCCTATAACAATGTTCTTAGAATCTAGGTACACTCTGTCTCCTACTTAATAGTTAGGAGCTAGTTGTCGTTTTCGATTAGCTTGTTCTTCGTAGATAGCCTAGGCGTAAGTTATTTCCTCTTAGACTTCTTAATAGATCTAGGAGAGGTATGTTGCCTAGTTGTCTGCGTCGACTTCGTCTAGGTCGTTAGGTTGCGGTAGTAGGTCTTAAGATTCTATTCCTGTTCGGGGGTAGTAGCCTCTAGTAGCGTAGAAGGGGGAGTGTCCCGTTGTCTCTAACTCCTAGTTGCAAGCTAAGAATTCTACTATTAGGATGTGTTTTAGCTAGTCCTTCTAGTAGTAATCGATTAAGCAACGTAGCGTCTGTTCGAACAGGGCATTCGCAATCTCTGTTTGTCTATCTGTTTCTAGGTAGTAAGACGTTAAGATCCGGCGACGTATACTTAGCGGAGCTCGGCGTAATAAACTTCTTCGCTAGGTTTTCTCAAACAAACATTTCTACTTAGTCCAGTTCGGCCAGAGATAATCGTCTTAGGGATTCGGTTCTCGGCAGCGCGGCTCCTTCTTTTAATCAGATTTTGTTGTCGTATTCCAGTCGATAGAGCGGCAGGAGGTTAGAGTCGGCTTTTAAGAATACGTTAGCGTAGCTATAGAGTTCTTTTAGTAATATCTCTAGCGGATCTACTTCTTCTTCTGCTATTATGTTTTAGTAATCTTTGATGTCTTTTATCGAGATAGCGTAGATCTTATTCTCTAGAGACTTCGCAAGGGTCGTTAGGGCTTCCGAGCTTATTATTCCGACAGTATCTAGGGGATCGGAACAGTTAGTTGGAACCGCGTTAGCGGTCGTAACGTTCGGTTTAGTGGCGACGACGGTAACTGGTTTAACTGCAGCAGCGCCGCTCTACTAGGTTTTAAACCCGAGTTTGCCTTTACCTACGTTAATAATAGCTTTCTAGTTCTTTATCTATTTCTGCCCTATAATAATGTTAAATCGTTCGATGTCTATAATTCGGAACGTTGCTTCAGTCGTTCGGCTAGCTAGGGTAGTCTTTAGCAGCATATAATGCGTAACGCTCTCTGTATCTTGTCCTTTGTATGCCGAAATTCGCGTTAGCGATGCTAGCTCGACTAGATAGCTATATCCCTTCGTCAGTTTCTAAACTAGTCGATAGTAGACCGCTGCGCCGATAAGTGCTCCTATGTCGATAAAGGCTTTTAATTAAAGGGGGTAGTGTAAGCCCTTAAGGGGGTAGACAGTAATTAGAAGGATAATAGCAGTCTCTGCATTTACTTCTACTACTACCGAAAGCGGATCGTTATAGCTGTTAATACTCTCTTCTTCTTCTAGCGATATAGCTCGTAGCAGTGCCCTATTGTTCGCGCTGGGTAGGGGGCCTATCCGTCTAGCTAATCTTTTCCTAAGATCCTTAATAGCACCCTGCCGTCTACACTGTCTGTATCGTTCGGCACTGTCTCTATAGCTTGGATAGTCTTCCTTAGCAGCGACGGCTTCGTAGTACAGTATTCCTGCTTCTGTTGCGCCGTCGCTTAGTATCAGGTAGCGATATAGCTAGGCTTTCTCTATATATAGCAAGTAGGGACAAACGGCGAATGTAGCGAATAGGATAGCTGCTAGGGGCCTTATTAGAAAGGGGTAGGGGGTTGCGCTGTCGGCAACGACGACGACTTCTAAATCGATTCGCGTGCTGCCGATTTTCTGTACGCATTCAAGTTTCTAGCGGTAACTCTCGCTTAATGCACGATGCTTTTAAGGTCGTTGTCTTCTACTAAAGCTATAGCTCCTGCTAGTTCAGGGTTTAACTTCTGCCTTAGTAAGTGTAACTGTTTATCCTCTAACACTTTAGCTCTAATAGCATATTTCCTAAACAGTCTGTAGAATTCTTTAAACGTTAGCTAGTTTTAGTTAATCTTGTCCAGTTGCTTATAGACTATCTTCTTCTAGAAGGGGTCTCCGAAGCGTTAATCTAGGGCTTTAATAGCTTCGTCGGCAGTTACATCTTCTAGGTCCGCTACTAGCGAAAACGCTTTACCTTCTAGTCGTGCCTCTAGATAGGCCAGTCTATCTTCTTTACTGCTAGCTGTATAATTACGACTTATCTTGTTCCTTATCTTCTTCTTAAAGGCTTCCTAGGCCTTAGGGTCTCTATCCCTAAAGGCCGGTAGATCGGGTAATAACGTTATCGAAGTGCTACCTTAACTATAGGCGGCCGGTAAGGCGGTTTCTGCTTAGCCTTCTCGTAGTAGCTGCAGCGCCAATAACGTCGCTGCCTCTATGTTAGCTAACTAAGCCCTTAGCGCTTTGGGTTACGCTATTCGTGTTGCCGCTCAGTTCTCTAATACCTCGATAATAGTCTCTACCGATTCCTTCTCGGCTATTACTGCCTCTATCTCTTCTCTTAGCTGTTTGTTCTCTTCTATCTTCTTGTAAAACGTCTTTTTAATAAAGGTAACGGTGTCGTATACCTTTCTAGACCCGTGTTCCGCTAGGTGTTCTTCGAGTTTATCTAGCGTACAGGCGTACAGCTCTTTATAGCCTGCTATACCCCCCTTTGCTTCGTCTGTCTCTTCTTCTATAAGACCTTTAGTAACCGTCCTATTATTAAGGATGCTAGCGCGCCTATCTCTCGCTCTGTTAGTCTTTCTCTTTCCGCTGCAGCCTTTAACGCCGCCCTCTACTGTCGAGAAGCCTTCTATAGCTTTCTTACAGTGCTAATATGTTTGGTTTTGGGTTGTAGTATACGTATACGTTATTCGGGTAGCCGGATGTAGTTTAACAGGCCCTTTCGCGCAGCGTAGGGTTAGTGTAGTTAGAAAGTTCGAGATATAATAATCTGAGCATACAGATATAATTCAATACAGCTGTTTTAATAACTATATCTCCAACTAAGGAGGGAAAAGAATCTATATAGTAGTGTATAAGTGCTTAAGGGATAGTGTACTAAGACCCGGCTCGGTCCAGAAGGGCTAAGCCGAAATTCCAAGGGTCTACTCTATTACTTAGTCCTACTCCTTTCTGCCGCTATAACAATCAATATTAGGCGATTTAACATTATTATAGGATAGAAACAGATAAAGAACTAGAAAGCCGTTATCGACGTAGACGAAGGTACGATTAAGTTTAAAACCTAGCAGAAGGGCAACGCCGCTGTTAACTCGGCCACTGTTATTACTACTGAACCGGACGTCGCGGCCGTTAATACGGCTCTAGCCGACTATACCGCTCCCCTAGACACTATTGGAATAATAGGCTTAGAAGCCCTAACTATCCTCGCGAAGTCGCTAGAGAATAAGATCTACGCTATCTCGATAAAGGACATCGAAGATTACTAAAAGATAATAGCAGAAGAAGAAGAGGACCTATGAGAGGTATTACTAAAAGAACTCTATAGTTACACTAACGTGTTCTTAAAAGCCGATTCTAACCTCCTGCCTCTCTACTAACTAGAATATAATTACAAGATTCGACTAAAGGAAGGGGCTACGCTGCTAGGAACTAAACTACTAAGGCGACTATCGCTAGCTAAGCTAGACTAGGTAGAAGTGTTTGTTCGAGAAAACTTAGTAAAGAAATTTATTACGCCGAGCTTGTTGCGGCAGTGGAAAGAGGTGGGACAGGTTAATGGGGTGGACCCTGGATTTCGGCTCGGCCCCTTCCGGGATTTAGGTTCCGGAACAGACCGAGCCGGGCCTTGGCACCACCACTACGAAAGCCTACCACCACCACTACATAGGTTCCTTTCCCTCCTCAGTTCGAGATATAGTTATCAAAACAGCCGTATTGAACCTCATCTGCGCGCTCGGATTATTATATCTCGAACTCACTCTCCACACACCCCGCGCTGCGCGAAAGGGCCCGTCGAACCATCCGGAAACCCGAATAACGTACGCGCACCCACAACAACAACCCCCAGCACTGCGAGAAGATGGAAGGCTTCTCGACGGTAGAGAGCGGCGTTATAGGCTGCAGCAGAAGCAGAAAAGGAAAGACTAACAGAGCGAGTAGGCGCTCCAGTGTAATTGACGATAAGATCGTTATTAGCGGTTTTACAGCGGAAGAGACCGCTGAGGTCAAGGAACGAATGGCCGAATATAGGAAGATCTATAACTGCACGATCGAGGAACTGGAAGACTACGTAAACGAGAATAGAATAGGAAAGGTCTACGATAGTATAGACCTTATTAAGACGCTGTTCCACAAAACGCTGGAAGAGAACAGACAGCTAAGAGAGAAAGTAGAGACGGTAAGAGCCGAAAAGGAATCGGCAGAGACTATTATCGACGTGTTAGAAAACCAGGCAGCGAATCGACTAGCGCAGCTAAAGGCGCTGAAGAATCAACTGGCTGATATAGAAGCAGCGAAGTCGTCGCTGCCACCGCGGCGAGAAACCTATACAGAGACTGCCTTACCGGCGGCCTATAGTTAAGGTAGCACCTTAATAACATTATTGCCGGACCCGCCGGCGTTCAGAGGCAGAGACCCCGAAGACTGGGAAGCGTTTAAGAAGAAGATAAAGAATAAGATAGACTGCGACTACGCCGGAAACAGTGCCGGAGATAGATTAGCGTACCTAGAATCGCGATTGGAAGGTGAAGCTTTTTCGCTAGTAGCAGACCTAGAAGAGGTAACTGCCGAGGAAGCGATCAAAGCACTGGACCAGCGCTTCGGAGACCTATTCCGAAAGAAGACAGCCCGTAAGCAGCTAGACAAGATCAATTAGAACCGGCAAACGTTTAAAGAATTCTACAGACTATTCAGAAAACATGCGATTAGGGCCCGAGTAGCGGAAGATAAGCAGCTCCACCTATTAAGGCAGAAGCTGAACCCTGAACTGGCCGCCGCTATAGCGTCTGTAGAAGACAAAGACCTTAAGAGCTTTGTGCACCGAGCGAGAGTTACTGCGAGAAACCTGAACGTATACGGAAAATCGACGACACGTAAGCCGGCTCAGAAGCCGCCGCCGTCGCCGTAGGGAACCAGAGCCCCCGTCCTATACCGACAACGCCCCCAGCAGCCATTTAATTCGCAGCGTTCGTCGTTCGTCCCTACCTGCTACGCGTGTAGAAAGCCTGGCTATATCGCTACGAGATGCCAAGCATCGAATAAGCAGAAGCAGGAGTATCGCGCTGTAAAGCAGCAGCAGCCGCAGCCACCGAGAAAGACTATACAAGCTATGGAGCCGGCTCCGAACGACACCGACAGTGTGGACGGCGGAGTCCAGCTAAGAATTACGGGAAAAGACCAGCTGGACGGATAGACCCCCTACCCAGCATTAATAGAAGGGCACCGAATAGAAACGAATCGCTGCGAGAAGAGAGCATCAATAGCTGTAACGACCCGCTCTTAGCGGCTGTAGAAGTGAATACGGAAACGGCCATTATCCTTCCTATTACGGTCCACCCGGTTAAGAAGCAACGCCCACCGATCCAGCTAAAAGCTTTTATCGATACTGGAGCTCTTATCGGTGCAGCGATCCACTATCGGTTGGTTCAGAAACTAATAAAGGGATACGGTTATCCGGTGGAACTGGCGTCGCCGACGAAGATTTCGGCATATAACGGACAAGACACGGAAAGCGTCACGCACTACGTGCCGCTAAAGACTACCTTGGCTAGTCGCACTACGGAAGCGACGTTCCGGATTATGGATCTCGGACGATTTGACATTATTATAGGGCAGAAATAGATAAAGAACCAGAAGACTATTATTGACGTAGATAAAGGCACGATAGGATTCAAAACCCCGGGTAGCGGAGCAGGGACTATCAGAACGACCGCTACGGCCGCCGAGCCGAAAGCTACGGAGTCCGCGAGAGAAGCTCCGTCCGATCGCTCCGAACCCCTAGCTACCGTCGGAATAATGAGTTTAGAGGCAATAACGACCCTTGCGAAGTCGCTGAGCAACGAGATCTACGCTATCTCGATAAAAGACATCGAAGACTACAGGAAGATAATGGCGGAAGAAGAAGTGAACCTACTAGAGGTGTTGCCAAACGAGCTCTACGGTTACGCTAACGTGTTCTTAAGAGCCGACTCTAACCTATTGCCGCTCTATCGACTAGAATATAACAACAAGATCCGACTGAAAGAGGGAGCTACGCTGCTAAGAACCGAGCCCCTAAGACGACTGTCGCCGGCGGAACTGGACTAAGTAGAGGTGTTCGTTCGCGAAAATCTAGCGAAGAAGTTTATTACGCCGAGTTCTGCCGAATATGCGTTACCGATTCTTTTTGTAAGGAAACCAGGGGGTAGTCTGCGGCTCTGCGTGGACTATTAAGGCCTTAACGAGGTCACTAAGAGAGACGTATACCTGCTGCCGCTGATCGACGAGACTATACAACGAGTAGCTAAAGCTAAATAGTTCAGCAAGCTGGACATCCGCTAAGCGTTCCATCGACTAAGGAACGAGGAGGGGCAAACAGAAGATCTTACGACATTCGCTACACGTATAGGTAATTTCAAGTAGTTAGTAATGCCTTTCGGACTTACTAACGCGCCGGCTGTGTAGCAACGCTTTATAAACCACACTTTTATAGACATGCTGGAACGGTTCGTGTCTATCTATTTGGACGACATTCTTATCTATACGGATAGAACGAGAGATCAGCACACGGACTACATCGAGAGGGTGCTGAAAAGACTTAGAGAGGTCGGATTAAACGCGGACACAAAAAAGAGCGAGTTTTATCAGACTAAGGTCAAATACCTCGGTCTTATCGTCAGAAGAGAAGGGATCCGGATAGACCCCTTAAAGGTCGCCGCTATAGCAGAATAGAAGCAACCGAAATCCGGAAACACTACGTAGATCAGGGCGTTTCTCGGATTCTGCAGCTACTATCGACGGTTTATTAAGGACTTCAGCAAGATAGCGAGACCCCTGAACGAGGCGTTGAAGAAAGAGGCCGCCGGCCTATAGAACGAGAGGTGCACGGAAGCCTTTAATCGGCTGAAAGAAGCGGTGGCCTCTGCGCCAGTTCTGGCGCACTTCCGGCCGGAAAAGACGATCTACGTAGAAACGGACGCTTCCGATACAGTAACAGCAGGGGTCCTTTCTTAATACAGAGACGATAAAACCCTTTATCTAGTAGCTTTCTTCAGCAAGTCCATAACGGAGGCCGAACGGAACTACGCAATCTACGATAAAGAACTGCTGGCTATTATACAGGCGTTCGAGGAGTGGAAGCCAGAGCTTATAGCTGGAAAGAGCACGGTCCAGGTCCTTACGGACTACTAGTCGCTGACCTACTTTATAAAGATGCAGAAGCTCTTACGACGTTAAGCACGGTAGGCTGCCTACTTATCCGGGTTCGACTTTAAGATTACCTATCGACCCGGAGCTCAAAACGGAAAGGCTAACGCGCTAATAAGAAGAGAAGGAAAGACCAGCCGCGCGAAAGAAGATCCGAACATGTTCCAGAAGGTGTTGACCGAGCGAATAGTAGACGCAGAGGTGTTAAAAGAGGTAGGGGTCTGCGCAGTAGAACCGGCCCCTAAGGAAGAGACTCTCTACGAGAAGGTGGAGCAGCTTAATCAGCAGCAAAAGCTCGGCAAAACCGGTTCAGGAAAGCTGATAGTTCTGGAAGAACTAATTACAGAGGTCGTCCAGCTGGTCTATAGCTCCGTAGACGTTGGCTACGCAGGAGCGAAGAAGACGATGCAGGCAGTAAGGACGATTAACTGGTTTCCGCAGATCTACGAACGGATTCACCGATTTATCGCCAATTGCTACGCGTGCCGAGCCGCGAAGCCACGTTACGGTCTTCCGGCCAGTCTGCTGAAGCCGCTTCCGATCCCCGAGAAGCTGTAGCAACACATTACGATAGACTTCGTAACCGGCCTGCCGGACTCAGATGGATATAACGCTACGCTAAACGTAGTGGACCGACTAAGCAAGGAACGCCACTTCATCCCCTGCCGAGCGAGAGATAATAGAACCACTGCGGAAGAGACGGCGCGGATGTTGATTCAATACGTGTAGAAGCACTATAGGCTGCCGGACACTATCACTACGGATAGGGGTCCTCAATTCACTGCCGACGTATAGAAAGCTATTAACCAAGCTCTCGGAATTCGTAGAAAGCTCAGCACTGCCGCTCACCCTTAAACTAACGGTCAGTCTAAAGTGGCTAACCGCGAGATAGAGCGATATCTGCGAACCTTCTGCAGCTATTATTAAGAAAAGTGGGCCGAGGTGTTGCCAATAGCTGAATTCTGCGCGGACTTAACATAGTTAGAAACAACGTCGCTGGCGCCGTTCGAGATAACCTACAGTTATCTTCCGAGGCTAAGCTTCTATCCGCCGAGCGAAGACGGCTCGCCGGAGCTTTCCACTACTACTACGTCGTCAAAGAGAGTCGCCGCAACGGCGGCGGAAGCGCTCCGATCTCAGATAGAAGAAGCGATTAAAGTGGCGAAAGACGCGATGGAATCGGCTCAAAAGAAGATAGTGACTCGAGCTAATAAGAAGCGGTCACCAATAGAATTCGAGGAAGGCCAAAAGGTATAGCTCAATACGCGAAACCTAAGGCTAAAAGGGAACGCCAAGCTTAATCCGCGCTACGTAGGTCCGTTTAAGATAATGGAAAAGAGGTCGCCGGTAACCTATCGGCTCCAGCTACCGAAATCGTTCCGGATCTACGACGTTTTCTATTCAGATCTGCTAAGCCTAGACCCTAAGAACAGTCTGCCGGAACAGGGCTTCGCCGAACCCCCGCCGATCGAGATGGACGGTAACGAAGAAGAATAGGAGGTAGAAGATGTAATAGACATAAAGAAGACGAGGGGGTCTATTAAAGCGAGGATCTCGTAGAAGAGGTGGCCGGAAGACTATAAATGGTATCCGATCGAGAACCTCCGGAATTCGGCAGAGCTGCTAAGAGAGTTCTACGAGCGGAACCCGAAGAAGCCAAAACCCGAATGGCTCCGAAACTGACGACCTCCGAAAGAGATAGAAGAAAAAGAAGAAAGCCGCGTCCGCTCTATCGGCGCGGAGGCCGATGAAAACGATCGTAGCGGTCGCCTCGGGGAGGTCTTCGACTCGGCCACTACCCACTACCGGTTCGGCAGGAAGCTCGCCGACGCCGTAGCGTGCCAGCGCCGCCGACCCTGCAGTAGGTAAGGGCTTTGGTAGAAGAGAAAAAGAAGAAGAAAAACGACGCTAAGGACGGATCTATATAGACCCTAGAGGCGACGCACAGACCAGCCAAGCCGCAGCTTAGAAGACCGCAGATCAGATCAGATGGCGTCGATTACATAAACGCTAAGTAAAGGACTTTAGGCGCCGACGACGTAAGAAATTGAAGAAATGATAAAGAGGACGTTGTTTTTAATAGAAGACGGAAGAGATAACATCGACGTTAGAGGGGATTTTCAAAAAAAAAAAAGTGGAGATTTTTGGATAGGTGGAATGACTAAGCGGTCGAGGGCGACCGCTAGTAAGGGAGGGGGGTAGTGTTGCGGCGGTGGAAAGAGGTGGGACAGGTTGATAGGGTGGACCCTAGATTTCGGCTCGGCCCCTTCTAGGATTTAGGTTCCGGAACGGACCGAGCCGGGCCTTGGCACCACTACTACAAAAGCCTACTATTACCACTATATAGGTTCCTTTCCCTCCTCAGTTCGAGATATAGTTATCAAAACAGCCGTATTGAACCTTATCTGCGCGCTCGGATCAGAGCTCTACTAAGTATGCATCGCTAATCCTTTTCGTACAGAAACCTAGAGGCAGCCTCCGGCTATACGTAGAGTACAGAGGCCTTTATAAGGTTACTAAGAGAGAGGTATACCTACTGCTACTAATCGATAAGACTATATAGCGGGTAGCAAAAGCTAAGTAGTTTAGCAAGCTAGATATTCGCTAGGCGTTCTACTAGCTAAGGAACAAAGAGGGGCAGACGGAAGACCTTACTACCTTCGCTACGTATAATCCGAGCACGCAGATATAATTCAATACAGCTGTTTTAATAACTATATCTTAAACTAAGGAGGGAAAGGAATCTATATAGTAGTGTTTAATCCGAGCATACAGATATAATTTAATACAGCTGTTGTAATAACTATATCTCGAACTAAGGAGGGAAAGGAATCTATATAGTAGTGTATAAGGGCTTTAGGGGTAGTGTACCAAGGCCCGGCTCGGTCTGGAAGGGCCGAGCCGAAATTCCAAGGATCCACCCTATTACTTAGTCCTACCCCTTTCGACCGCTGTAACACTACCCCCCTCCCTTATTAACAGTCGACCTCGACTGCTTACTTATCCGTTCTGCCTTCCAATTTGCTCTCTTCTTTTTTTTATTTATCTTTCTTTTCTCCTTCTTCTTCCGTCCGGTTTGCTGCTTCTTCTGCGAAAAATCCTCTTAAAACCGACGTTACTTCTTCTTTTTCTTCTAGAGCTATTAACTTCGGAGCTACTTAAGTCTCGGCTTCTTCGGGTTCTAGATATAAAACTCTCTTAATAGTTCTGCCGAATTTCGGAGATTCTCGACTAGATACTATTTATAGTCTTCCGGCTACCCCTTCTATAATATCCTTGCTTCGATAGAACCCCTTATCTTTCCTATATCTATTACGTGTTCTACCTCCTATTCTTCTTTTTTACAGTCTATCTCGATTAGTAAGGACTCGGCGAACCCCTGTTCTAGAAGACTGTCTTTAGGGTCTAGGCTTAACAGGTCCGAATAGAAGATATTGTAGATTTAGAACGACTTTAGTAGCTAGAGCTGATAAGTTACCGGCGACCTCTTTTCCACTATCGTAAACGGACCTACGTAGTAGGGGTTAAGCTTGGCGTTTCCTTTTAGCCTAAGGTTCTGCGTATTAAGCTATACCTTTTGGCCTTCCTCAAATTCTATTAGTAACCGCTTTCTATTAGCTCGAGTTACTATCTTTTTCTAAGCCGATTCTATCGCCTCTTCCGCTACCTGGATCGCTTCTTCTATCTAAGATTTAAGCGCTTCTGCCGCGGCGGCGGCGACTCTCTCTAACGACGTAGCAGTAGAAGGTTCCGAAGAGCTGGGTTCGTTCGGCGGTTAGAAGCTTATTCTCAGAAGATAGCTATAAGTTATCTCGAACGGCGCTAGCGAGGTAGCCTTAGACTGTGCCGAGTTAGCGCAGAATTCGGCTATCGGCAACACCTTAACCCACTCTTCTTAATAGTAGCTGCAGAATATCTGTAGATATTTTTCTATATTACAGTTAGCTACTTCGGACTAACCGTCGGTCTAAGGGTAAGCAGCTATGCTAAGTTTTCTGCAAATTCTAAGAACTTGGTTAATAGCCTTCTATACATTAGCGGTAAATTAGGGACCTATATCCGTAGTATTAGTGTCCGGCAGGCTATAGTGCTTCTATATATGCTAAATTAGCATCCTTGCTATCTCTTCTGCAGTAGTGCCTTCTTCTTTTGCTCGATAGGGGATAAAGTAGCGTTCCTTGCTTAACTAATCTACTACGTTAAGGGTGGCATTATATCTATCGGAATCCAGCAGGCCAGTTACGAAATCTATCGTAATATACTGCTACAGTTTCTTAGGGATCAGCAGTAGCTTTAGTAGACCGGCTAGAAGGCTGTAGCGCGGCTTCGCGGCTCAGTATACGTAACAATTAGCGATAAACCTAATCCGGGCACGCAGATATGATTCAATACAGCCTTTTTGATGACTATATCTCGAACTGAGGAGGGAAAGGAATCCATGTGGTGGTGGTGGTGGGCCTTGATAGGTGGTGGTGTGCCAAGGCCCAGCTCGGTCCGTTCCGGAACTTAAATCCTAGAAGGGGCCGAGCCGAAATCCAGGGTCACCCTATTAATCTGTCCTATCTCTTTCCACCGCCGCAACACTACCTTCCTCCCTTACTAGCGGTCGCCCTCGACCGCTTAGTCACCCTATCCATCCGAAAACCTTTTGTCTTTTCCCCCTTTTTTTTTTGTCTCCTTCTCGAAAATCCCCTTTAACGGTGATGTCACCTCTTCCGTCTTCTATCAAAAACAACGTTCTCTTTATCGCTTCTTTAATTTCTTACGTCGTCGGCGTCTAAAGTCCTTCACTTAGCGTTTATGTAATCGACGCTATCTGATCTGATCTACGGTCTTCTAAGCTGCGGCTTAGCTAGTCTGTGCGTCGTCTCGGAGGTCTATATAGATCTGCTCGCGGCGTCGTTTCTTTCTCTTCTTTTTCTTCTACTAAAGCCCTTACCTACCGCAGGGGCGGCGGCGCTGGCACGCTACGGCGTCGGCGAGCTTCCTGCCGCACTGCTAGTAGGTAGTGGCCGAGTCGAAGACCTCCCCGAAGGCGACCGCTACGATCGTCTTTATCGGCTTCCGCGCCGGTAGAGCGGACGCGGCTTTCTTCCCCTTTCTTCCGCATTGCCTACATTAGAGCTACGCTAGTTTCGGCTTTTCTGGGTTCCGCACGTAGAACTCTCTTAGCAGCTCTGTCGAATTCCGGAGGTTTTCGACCGGATACTATTTATAGTCTTCCGGCCACCCCTTCTACGAGATCTTCGCTTTGATAGACCCCCTTATCTTCCTTACGTCCATTACGTCTTCTACCTCCTACTCTTCTTCGTTACCGTCCATCTCGATAGGCAGGGGTTCGGCGAACCCCTGTTCCGGAAGGCCGTCCTTAGGGTCCAAGCTTAGCAGATCTGAATAGAAAACGTAATAGATCCGGAACGATTTCGGCAGCTGGAGCCGGTAGGTCACCGGCGACCTCTTTTCCACTATCTTAAACGGACCTACGTAGCGCGGATTGAGCTTGGCGTTCCCTTTTAGCCTTAGGTTTCGCGTATTGAGCTATACCTTTTGGCCTTCCTTAAATTCTATCGGTAACCGCTTCTTATTAGCTCGAGTTACTATCTTCTTCTGAGCCGATTCTATCGCGTCTTTCGCTATCTTGATCGCTTCTTCCATCTAAGATCGTAGCGCTTCTGCCGCCGCGGCAGCGACTCTCTTTAACGACGTAGCGGTGAATAGTTCCTTGGAGCTGGGTTCGTTCGGCGGTTGGAAACTTATTCTCGGAAGATAGCTATGCGTTATTTCGAACGGCGCCAGCGACGTTGCTTCTGACTATGCTAAGTTCGCACAGAACTTAGCTATTGGCAGCATCTTAACCTACTTTTCTTGATAATAGCTGCAGAAGGTTCGCAGATATCGTTCTATCTTGCGGTTAGCCACTTCAGACTGACTGTCGGTCTGCAGGTAAGCGGCTGTGCTGAGATTTCTACGAATTCCGAGAGCTTGGTTAATGGCTTTCTATACGTCGGCAGTAAATTGAGGACCCCTATCCGTAGTAATAGTGTCCGGCAGGCCATAGTGCTTCTATACGTGTTGAATCAACATCCGTGCTGTCTCTTCCGCAGTAGTTCCTTCGTCTCTCGCTCGACAGGGGATAAAGTAGCGCTCTTTGCTCAGTCGATCCACTACGTTTAGCGTAGCGTTATATCTATCTGATTCCGGCAGGCCGGTTACGAAGTCTATCGTAATATGTTGCTACTAATCCGGGCACGCAGATACGATTTAATACAGCCTTTTTGATAACTATATCTCGAACTGAGGAGGGAAATGAATCTATGTAGTAGTGGTGGTGGTCTTTCGTAGTGGTGGTGCCAAGGCCCGGCTCGGCCCGGAAGGGCCGAGCCGAAATCCAGGGTCCACCCTATCAATCTGTCCCACCCCTTTCCACCGCCGCAACACTACCCCCCTCCCTTACCAGCGGTCGCCCTCGACCGCTTAGTTACCCTATCCATCCGAAAATCTCCGCTTTTTTTTTTTTTCTTTTTTTTTTTTCTCGAAAATCCCCTCCAACGCTAACGTCACTTCTTCCGTCTTCTATTAAAAACAACGTTCTCTTTATCGTTTCTTCAATTTCTCGCGTCGTTGGCGTCTGAAGTCCTTCACTTGGCGTTTATGTAATCGGCGCTATCTGATCTGATCTACGGGTTATCTGAGCTGCAGCGTAGATGGTCTGTGCACTGCTGCGGGGGTCTATATAGAACTGTTCGCAGCTCCGTTTTTTCTTCTTCTTTTTCTTCTACTAAAGCCTTTACCCACTACGCGGTCGGCGGCGCTGGCACGCTACGGCGTGCGCGAGCTACCGGCCGACGCGGTGGTGGTAGAGCACAATCACTTCCCGAAGCAACCTTACGATCGTTTTTATCGGCTTCCGCGCCGGTGGAGCGGACGTGGCTTTCTTCGTTTTCTTCCGGAAGGATCGGCTTTAGAGCCATTCCGGCTTCGGCTTCTTCGGGTTCTGCGCGTAAAAATCTCTTAGCAGCCTTGCCGAATTCCGGAGATTCTCGACTAGATACTATTTATAGTCTTCCGGCTATCCCTTCTACGAGATCCTCGCTTTGACAGACCCCCTTATCTTCTTTACGTCTATTACGTCTTCTACCTTCTACTCTTCTTCCTTACTGTCCATCTCGATAGGCGGGGGTTCGGCGAACCCCTGTTCCGGCAGGCCGTTCTCAGGGTCCAAGCTTAGCAGATCTGAATAAAAGACATCGTAGATCCGGAACGATTTCGGTAGCTGGAGCTAATAAGTTACCGGCGACCTCTTTTCCACTATCGTAAACGGACCTACGTAGCGCGGATTGAGCTTGGCGTTCCCTTTCAGCCTTAGGTTCCACATGTTAAGCTAGACATTTTGACCTTCCTCGAATTCCGTCGGTAATCGCTTCTTATTAGCTCGAGTTACTATCTTCTTCTAAGCTGATTCTATCGCGTCTTTCGCCACATTGATCGCTTCTTCTATCTGAGATCGGAGCGCTTCCGCCGCCGCGGCGGCGACCCTTTTTGACGACGTAGCGGTGGATGGCTCCGGCGAGCCGGCGTCGCTCAGCGGATGGAAGCTCAGCCTCGGAAGATAACCGTAGGTTATCTCGAACGGCGCCAGTAACGTAGCTTCTAACTGTGCTGAATTGGCGCAGAATTCAGCTATTGGCAACACCTCTACCTACTTTTCTTAATAATAGCTGCAGAAGGTTCGCAGATATCGCTCTATCTCGCGATTGGCCACTTTAGACTAACTGTCGGTCTGCGGGTAAGCGGCTATACTGAGCTTTCCACTAATTCCGAGAGCTTAATTAATAGCCTTCTATACGTCGGCGGTGAATTGAGGACCCCTATCTGTAGTAATAGTGTCCGGCAGGCTATAGTGCTTCTACATATTTCTAATTAGCATCCGCGCGGTCTCTTCTGCGGTAGTTCCTTTATCCTTAGCTCGGCAGGGGATAAAATGGCGCTCTTTGCTTAGTCGATCTACTACGTTCAGCGTAGCGTTATATCTATCTGATTCCGGTAGGCCGGTTACGAAGTCTATCGTAATGTGTTGCTACAGTTTCTCGGGGATCGGAAGCGGTTTCAGCAGACCCGCCGGAAGACCGTAACGTAGCTTCGCGGCTCGGCATACGTAGCAATTGGCGATAAATCGGTGGATCCGTTCGTAGATCCGCGGAAACTAGTAGATCGTCCTTACGGCTTCCATCGTCTTCTTCGAGCCTGCGTAACTAACGTCCTTCGAGCTATGGACCAGCTGGATAACCTCTGTAACTAGTTCTTCCAGAACTATTAGCTTTCCTGAGCCGGTTTTGCCTAGCTTCTGCTGCTAATTGAGCTGCTCTACCTTCTCGTAGAGAGTCTGTTCTTCGATCGGCGGCTCCATTGGTTCCGGTTCGGTCTGCAGTTCCGCTGCGCAGATCCCCGCTTCCTTTAACACCTCGGCGTCTACTATCCGTTCGGTTAGCACCTTCTGAAACATGTTCGGATCTTCCTTCGCGCGGCTCGTCTTCCCTTCTCTTCGCGTTAGCGCGTTAGCTTTTCCGTTTTAAGCCCCTAGTCGATAGGTGATCTTGAAATCGAACCCTAATAAGTAGGCGGCCTACCGTGCTTAACGCCGTAAGAGCTTCTGCGTCTTTATAAAGTAGGTCAGCGACTGGTGGTCCGTAAGGACCTGGACCGTGCTCTTTCTAGCTATAAGCTCCGGTTTCCACTCCTCGAAAGTCTGAATAATCGCCAGCAGCTCCTTATCGTAGATAGCGTAGTTCCGTTCAGCCTCCGTTATAGACTTGCTAAAGAAAGCTACTAGATAAAGGGTTTCATCGTCTCTGTATTAAGAAAGGACCCCTGCCGTTACTGTATCGGAAGCGTCCGTTTCTACGTAGATCGTTTTTTCCGGTCGGAAGTGCGCTAGAACCGGCGCTAAGGCCACTGCTTCTTTCAGCCGGTTAAAGGCTTCCGTGCACCTCTTATTCTATAGGCCGGCGGCCTCTTTCTTTAGCGCCTCGTTTAGGAGTCTCGCTATCTTGCTAAAGTCCTTAATAAACCGTCGATAATAGCTGCAGAATCCGAGAAACGCTCTGATTTGGGTAGTGTTTCCGGATTTCGGCTGCTTCCATTCCGCGATAGCAGCGACCTTTAAGGGGTCTATACGAATTCCGTTTCTTCCGACGATAAGACCGAAATATTTGACTTCGGTCTAATAGAACTCGCTCTTCTTCGTGTCCGCGTTCAATCCGACCTCGCGGAGCCTAGTTAGCACCTTCTCTATGTAGTCCGTGTGTTGCTCTCTCGTTCTATCTGTATAGATAAGGATGTCGTCCAAATAGATAGACACGAACCGCTCTAGCATGTCTATAAAAGTGTGGTTTATAAAGCGTTGCTACACTGCCGGCGCGTTGGTAAGTCCGAAAGGCATTACTAACTACTTAAAATTGCCTATACGCGTCGCGAACGTCGTAAGATCTTCCGTCTGCCCTTCTTCGTTTCTTAGTCGGTAGAACGCCTGTCGAATGTCCAGTTTGCTGAACTATTTAGCTTTAGCCACTCGTTGTATAGTCTCGTCTATTAGCGGCAGTGGGTATACGTCTCTCTTAGTGACCTCGTTAAGGCCTCGATAGTCTACGCAGAGTCGCAGACTACCCCCTAGTTTCCTTACGAAAAGAATCGGCGACGCGTATTCGGCAGAACTCGGCGTAATAAACTTCTTCGCTAGGTTTTCGCGAACGAACACCTCTACCTAGTCCAGTTCGGCCGGAGATAAGCGTCTTAGGGGCTCGGTTCTCGGCAGCGTAGCCCCCTCTTTCAGTCGGATCTTGTTGTTATATTCCGGTCGATAGAGCGGCAGGAGGTTGGAGTCGGCCTTTAAGAACACGTTAGCGTAACCGTAGAGCTCGTTTGGCAACACCTCTAGTAGGTCTACTTCTTCTTCCGCCATTATCTTTCTGTAGTCTTCGATGTCTTTTATCGAGATGGCGTAGATCTTATTGTCCGGCGACTTCGCGAGGGTCGTAATAGCTTCTGAACTCATTATTCCGACGGTAACCAGGGGTTCGGAACGGTCGGACGGAGCCTCTTTCGCAGGCTCCGTAGCTTTCGGCTTGGCGGCGGCAGTAGCGGCCTTTCCGATGGTCTCTGCTCCGCTACCCTGGGTTTTAAATCTGATCGTTCCTTTATCTACGTCGACGATAGCTTTCTGGTTCTTTATCTATTTCTGCCCTATAATGATGTCAAACCTTCCGATATCCATAATTCGGAACGTCACTTCCGTAGTGCGACTAGCTAGGGTAGTCTTTAGCGGCACGTAGTGCGTAACGCTTTCCGTGTCTTGTCCGTTGTATGCTGAAATCTTCGTCGGCGACGCTAATTCCACTGGATAGCCGTATCTATTCATCAACTTCTGAACCAGCCGATGGTGGATCGCCGCGCTAATAAGGGCTCCGGTGTCGATAAAGGCTTTCAACTGGAGTGGTTTGCTCGATCCGTTAAGGGGGTGGACAGTAAATAGAAGGATAATAGCTGTTTCCGTGTTCACTTCCACCGCTGCTGACAGCAGGTCGTTGCAGCTGTTAATACTCTCTTTCGCTGACGTAGTTCGCGTTAGTGCCCTGTTGTCTGTGCTGGATAGGGGGCCTATCCTTCTAGCTGGTCTTTTCCTATAATCCTTAACTGCAACCCACTATCTACACTGTCAGTATCGTTCGGCGCCGGTTCGATGGCTTGAATAGTCTTTCTCGGCGGCTGCGGCTGCGGCTGTTTCATAACACGATACTCCTGCTTCTGTTGGGCCGTTGCTTGGCACCTAGTAGCGATGTGGCCAGGCTTTCCGCATGCGTAGCACGTGGGTATAAACGACGAACGCTGCGAATTAAATGGCTGCTAGGGGCGTTGTCGGTATAGGACGGGGGCTCTGGTTCCCTGCGGCGACGGCGACGGCTTCTAAGCCGGTTTACGTGTCGTCGGTTTTCCGTACGCGTTCAAGTTTCTGGCAGTGACTCTCGCCTGGTGTACGAAGCTTTAAAGGTCTTCGCCTTCTACTAAGGCTATAGCTGTCGTCAGTTCAGGGCTCAGTTTCTGTCTCAGCAGGTGCAGCTGCTTATCTTCTGCCACTCTCGCTCTAATAGCATATTTTCTAAACAATCCGTAGAACTCCTCGAACGTCTGCCGGTTCTGATTGATCTTGTCCAGCTGCTTACAGGCTGTCTTCTTTCGGAATGGATCTCTAAAGCGTTGATCTAGCGCTTTGATTGCTTCTTTAGCAGTTACCTCTTCTAGGTCCGCCACTAGCGAAAAAGCTTTACCTTCCAATCGCGATTCCAGGTACGCCAATCTATCCTCTTCGCTGCTCGATGCGTAATCGCGGCTTATCTTATTCTTGATCTTCTTCTTAAACGCCTCCTACGCTTTAGGGTCTCTGCTACCGAAAGCAGGTAGGTCCGGCAGTAGCGTTATCGTAGTGCCACCTTGACTATAGGCCGCCGGTAAGGCGGTCTCTGCGTAGGTTCCTCGCTGCAGTAGCGACGACGACTTCGCTGCTTCTATATTAGCCAGTTGACCTTTCAGCGCCTTTAGCTGCGCCAGTCGATTTGCCGCCTGGTTTTCTAACATGTCGATAATAGTCTCTGCCGATTCCTTTTCGGCCCTTACCGCTTTAGTTTCTTCTCTTAGTTGTCTGTTCTCTTCTAGCGTCCTGTAAAACAGTATCTCGATAAGGTCTATTCTGTCGTAGACCTTTCCTATTCTATTCTCGTTTACATAGTCTTCCAGTTCCTCGATCGTGCAGTCGTAGATCTTCTTGTATTCGCTTATTCGTTCCTTAATCTCTGCAGTCTCTTCCGCTGTAAAACCGCTAATAACGATCTTATCGTTAATGACACTGGAGCGCCTACTCGCTCTGTCAGTCTTTCTCTTTCCGCGGCGGCCTGTTACGCCGCTCTCTACCGTCGAGAAGCCTTCTATCTTCTTACAGTGCCTTTAGGGGTTGTTGTTGATGTTGGTGTTAGTGCGCGTACGTTATTCGGGTTTCCGGATAGTTCGACAGGCCCTTTCGCGCAGTGCGGGTGTTGTTAAAGTGAGTTCGAGATATAATGATCCGGGCACGCAGATACGATTTAATACGGCCTTTTTGATAACTATATCTCGAACTGAGGAGGGAAAGGAATCTATGTGGTGGTGGTGGTAGTCTTTCGTAGTGGTGGTGCCAAGGCCCGGCTCGGCCCGGAAGGGCCGAGCCGAAATCCAGGGTCTACCCTATCGATCTGTCCCACCCCTTTCCACCGCTGCAACAGCTACGGCTTCTCGGGGATCGGAAGCGGTTTTAGCAGACCCGCCGGAAGACCGTAACGTGGCTTCGCGGCTCGGCATACGTGGCAATTGCTGATAAATCGGTGGATCCGCTCGTAGATTCGCGGAAACTAGTAGATCGTTCTTACGGCCTGCGTCGTTTTCTTCGCTCCGGCGTAACCAACATCTATAGAGTTATGGACCAGTTGGATAACCTTAGTAATTAGTTCTTCCGGAACTATTAGCTTCCCTGAACCGGTTTTGCCGAGTTTCTGTTGCTGGTTAAGCTGCTCTACCTTTTCGTAGAGAGTCTTTTCCTTAGGAGCCGGTTCTACTGCGCAGACTCCTACCTCTTTCAACACCTCTGCGTCTACTATCCGCTCGGTCAACACCTTCTGGAACATGTTCGGATCTTCTTTCGCGCGGCTGGTCTTTCCTTCTCTTCTCGTCAGCGCGTTAGCCTTTCCGTTTTGAGCCCCTAGTCGATAAATGATCTTAAAGTCGAACCCTAACAAGTAGGCAGCCCACCTAGCTTGGCGACGTAAGAGCTTCTGCATCTTTATAAAGTAGACCAGCGATTGGTGGTCCGTAAGGACCTGAACTGTGCTCTTTCCAGCTATAAGCTCCGGTTTCCACTCCTCGAAAGCCTAAATAATCGCTAGCAGCTCCTTATCGTAGATGGCGTAGTTCCGCTTAGCCTCCGTTATAGACTTGCTGAAGAAAGCTACTGGATGGAGGGTTTCGTCGTCGCTATATTGAGAAAGGACCCCTGCTGTTACAGTATCGGAAGCGTCCGTTTCTACGTAGATCGTCTTTTCCAGTCGGAAGTGCGCCAGAACCGGCGCCGAAGCCACTGCTTCTTTTAGCCGTACGAAAGCTTCCGTGCACTTCTTATTCTATAGGCCGGCGGCCTCTTTCTTTAGCGTCTCGTTTAGGGGTCTCGCTATCTTGCTGAAGTCCTTAATAAACTGTCGATAGTAGCTGCAGAAGCCGAGAAACGCTCTGATTTGCGTCGTATTTCCAGACTTCGGCTGCTTCCATTTAGCGACGGCGGCGACCTTTAAGGGGTCCATCCGGATTCCATCTCTTCCAACGATAAGACCGAGATATTTGACTTAGGTTTAGTAGAACTCGCTCTTCTTCGTGTCTGCGTTTAATCCGACCTCGCGGAGCCTAGTTAGCATCTTCTTAATGTGGTCTGTGTGCTGTTCTCTCGTCCTATTAGTGTAAATAAGGATGTCGTCCAAGTAGACGGACACGAACCGCTCTAGCACGTCTATAAAGGTGTAGTTTATAAAGCGTTGCTACACTGCCGGCGCGTTAGTGAGTCCGAAAGGCATTACCAACTACTTGAAATTGCCTATACGCGTCGCGAACGTCGTAAGGTCTTCTGTTTGCCCTTCTTCGTTCCTTAGTCGGTGGAACGCCTATCGAATGTCCAGTTTGCTAAACCATTTAGCTTTTGCTACGCGCTGTATAGTCTTATCTATTAGCGGCAGTAGATATACGTCTCTCTTAGTAACCTCGTTAAGGCCTCGATAGTCTACGCAGAGTCGCAGACCACCCCCTAGTTTCCTTACGAAAAGAATCGGTAACGCATATTCGGCAGAACTCGGCGTAATAAACTTCTTCGCTAGATTTTCGCGAACGAACACCTCTACCTGGTCCAGTTTAGCTAGAGATAAGCGTCTTAGGGGCTCGGTTCTCAGTAGCGCGGCTCCTTCTTTCAGCCGGATCTTGTTGTTATATTCCGGTCGATAGAGCAGCAATAGGTTGGAGTCGGCTTTTGAGAAGACGTTAGCGTAACCGTAAAGCTCGTTTGGCAGCACCTCTAATAGATCTACTTCTTCTTCCGCTATTATCTTCCTGTAGTCCTTAATGTCTTTTATTGAAATAGCGTAAATCTCGTTGTCCAGCGACCTCGCGAGGGTCGTCAAAGCTTCTGAACTCATTATTCCGATCGTGCCTTAAGGGTCAGGCCGATCCATCGGAGCCGCTTCGGTCGTCGTAACGTTCGGTTTGGCGTTAGCTACTGTGGCCGATTTAGTGACTGATTCGCCGGCGGCTGAGCCGCTGATCGGTTTTCTGAATCCGAGCGTGCCTTCTCCTACGTCAATAATCGCTCTCTGGTTCTTTATCCATTTCTGCCCTATAATAATGTCAAACCTTCCGATATCTATAATTCGGAACGTCGCTTCCGTAGTGCGACCTGCCAAGGTAGTCTTTAGCGGCACGTAGTGCGTAACGCTTTCCGTGTCTTGTCCGTTGTATGCCGAAATCTTCGTCGGCGACGCTAATTCCACCGGATAACCGTATCCCTTTATTAGTTTCTGAACTAACCGATAGTGGATCGCTGCGCCGATAAGAGCTCCGGTGTCGATAAAAGCTTTTAACTAGAGGGGTTGGCGCGACTTCTTAATAGGGTAGATCGTAATAGGAAGGATGATCGCCGTTTCCGTATTCACTTCTACAGCCGCTGAGAGCGGATCGTTACAACTGTTAATGCTCTCTCGCTCTGTCAGTGCCTTTCGCAGGGGTGCCCTGTTTCTTACGCTGGATGGGGGGCCTATCCGTCCAGCTGATCTTTTCCTATAATTCTTAGCTGGACTCCGCCGTCCACACTGTCGGCGTCGTTCGGCGCCGATTCGATGGCTTGAATAGTCTTTCTCGGCAGCTGCGGCTGCTGCTTTACAGCGCGATACTCCTGCTTCTGCTTATCCGATGCTTGGCATCTCGTCGCGATATGGCCAGGCTTTGC
Source organism: Pseudocercospora ulei (assembly GCA_016165855.1). Taxonomy (NCBI): domain Eukaryota; kingdom Fungi; phylum Ascomycota; class Dothideomycetes; order Mycosphaerellales; family Mycosphaerellaceae; genus Pseudocercospora; species Pseudocercospora ulei. Next base: position 2,069,497 of record JACWNB010000003.1, read on the forward strand.
GCACGCGTAGCAGGTGGGGACGAACGACGAACGCTGCGAATTAAATGGCTGCTAGGGGCGTTGTCGGTATAGGACGGGGGCTCTGGTTCCCTGCGACGACGGCGACGGCTTCTGAGCCGGCTTACGTGTCGTCGATTTTCCGTATGCGTTCAAGTTTCTCGCGGTAACTCTCGCTCAGTGCACGAAGCTCTTAAGGTCTTCGTCTTCTACAGACGCTATAGCAGCGGCCAATTCAGAGTTCAGCTTCTGCCTTAGTAGGTGGAGCTGCTTATCTTCCGCTACTCGGGCCCTAATCGCATATTTTCTGAATAGTCCGTAGAATTCTTCAAACGTCTGCCGGTTCTGATTGATCTTGTCCAGCTGCTTACAGGCTGTCTTCTTTCGGAATAGGTCTCCGAAGCGTTGATCTAGCGCTTTGACCGCTTCCTCGGCGGTTACCTCTTCCAGGTCCGCTACTAGCGAAAAAGCTTCACCTTCCAATCGCGATTCCAGGTACGCCAATCTATCTCCGGCACTGTTTCCGGTATAGTCTCGATCTATCTTGTTCTTTATCTTTTTCTTAAACGCTTCCCAATCCTTAGGATCTCCGCCTCTAAACGATAGTAGATCCGGTAGTAACGTTATTAACGTGCCGCCTTGACTGTAGGCCGCTAGTAAGGCGGTCTCTGCTTGTTCTTCTCGATGCAGTGGCGGCGCCGACGACATCGCTGCTTCCGTATTAGCCAGTTGATCCTTTAGCGCCTTCAGCTGCGCTAGTCGATTCGCTGCCTAGTTTTCCAGCACGTCTATAATAGTCTCGGCCGATTCTTTCTCTGCTCTTACCGTCTCTACTTCCTCTTTTAGCTGTCTGTTCTCTTCTAGCGTTCTGTAGAACAGCGTCTTAATAAGGTCTATACTATTGTAGACCTTTCCTATTCTATTCTCGTTTACATAGTCTTCCAGTTCCTCGATCGTGCAGTCGTGGATCTTCTTGTATTCGCTTATTCGTTCCTTAATCTTAGCGGTCTCTTCCGCTGTAAAACCGCTAATAACGATCTTATCGTTAATTACACTGGAGCGCCTACTCGCTCTGTTAGTCTTTCCTTTTCTGCTTCTGCTGCGGCCTGTAACGCCGCTTTCTACCGTCGAGAAGCCTTCTATCTTCTCGCAGTGCCGTGGGGGTTGTTGTTGGTGTGGGTGCGCGTGCGTTATTCGAGCGTCCAGATAATTCGACGGGCCCTTTCGCGCAGCGCGGGGTGTGTGGAGAGTGAGTTCGAGATATAATAATCTGGGCACGCAGATATAATTCAATACGGCCTTTTTGATGGCTATATCTCGAACTGAGGAGGGAAAGGAATCCATGTGGTGGTAGTAGTGGGCCTTGATAGGTAGTGGTGTGCCAAGGCCCGGCTCGGTCCGTTCCGGAACTTAAATCCTGGAAGGGGCCGAGCCGAAATCCAGGGTCCACCCTATCAATCTGTCCCATCTCTTTCCACCGCCGCAACAAAACCGGTAGATCCGCTCGAAGATTCGCGGAAATTAGTAGACTGTTCTTACAGCCTCTATTATCTTCTTTGTGCCAGTATAGCTAATATCTTTAGAACTATAGACCAGCTAGATAACCTCTGTAATTAGTTCTTCTAGAACTATTAGCTTCCCTAAACCGGTTTTGCCGAGCTTCTGTTACTAGTTAAGCTGCTCTACTTTTTCGTAGAGCGTCTCTTCCTCGGTCGCCGGCTCTACTGCGCAGATCCCTACTTCTTTTAACACCTCGGCGTCTACTATCCGCCGAGTTAACACCTTCTAAAACATGTTCGGATCTTCCTTTGCGTAGCTAGTCTTCCCCTCTCTTCTTTTTCGCGTATTAGCCTTTCCGTTTTAAGCTCTGGGTCGATAAGTAATCTTAAAGTCGAACCTAGATAAGTCGGCGGCCTACCGAGCTTGGCAGTGCGAGAGCTTCTGCGTCTTTATAAAGTAGGTTAACAACTAATAGTCCGTAAGGACCTAGACTGTACTCTTTCTAGCTATTAGCTCTAGCTTCCACTCTTCGAAAGTTTGGATAATAGCTAATAGCTCCTTGTCGTAGATAGCGTAGTTCTGTTTAGCCTTATTTATAGACTTACTAAAGAAAGCTACTAGATAGAGGGTCTCGTCGTCGTATTAAGAAAGAACCCCTGCAGTTACTATGTCGGAAGCGTCCGTTTCTAGATAGATTGTCTTTTCCAGTCGGAAGTGCGCTAGTACTAGCGCTAAGGCTACCGCTTCTTTTAGTCGGTTAAACGCCTCTATGCACTTCTTATTCTATAGGCTAGCGGCCTCCTTCTTTAATGTATTATTTAAGGATCTTGCTATCTTGCTAAAGTCCCTAATAAATTGTCGATAGTAACTGCAGAACCTAAGAAAAGCTCTAATTTAGGTAGTGTTTCCAGACTTCGGCTGCTTCTATTCTGCTACAGTAGCGACCTTTAAGGGGTCTATCCGAATTCCTTCTCTTCTAACAATAAGACTGAGATATTTGACTTCGGTCTAATAGAACTCGCTCTTCTTCGTGTCTGCGTTTAGCCCGACCTCGCGGAGCCTAGTTAATACTCTCTTGATGTAGTCTGTATATTGCTCTTTCGTCCTATTAGTATAGATAAGGATATCGTCTATGTAAATAGACACAAACCGCTCTAGTATGTCTATAAAGGTGTTATTTATAAAACGCTGCTATACTACCGGCGCGTTAGTATGTCCGAAAGGCATAACTAGCTACTTAAAGTTGCCTATACGCGTAGCGAACGTCGTAAGGTCTTCGGTCTGTCCTTCTTTGTTCCTTAGTCGATAGAACGCTTAGCGAATGTCCAGCTTGCTAAACCACTTAGCTTTCGCTACTTATTGTATAGTCTTATCGATTAGTAGCAGCAGGTATACATCTATCTTAGTAACCTTATTAAGGCCTCTGTAGTCTACGCACAGTCGGAGACTACCTCCGGGTTTCTGCACGAAAAGGATTAGCGACGTATACTTAGCAGAGCTTAGCGTAATAAACTTCTTCGCTAGAGTTTCTCGAACAAACACTTCTACTTAGTTTAGTTTGGCCAGAGATAATCGCCTTAGGGATTTAGTTCTCGGCAGCGCGGCTCCTTCTTTTAATCGAATTTTGTTGTCGTATTCCAGTCCATAGAGCAGCAGGAGGTTGGAGTCGGCTTTTAAGAACATGTTAGCGTAGCTATAGAGTTCTTTTAGTAACACCTCTAGCAGATCTACTTCTTCTTCCACTATTATCTTTCGGTAATCTTTAATGTCTTTTATCGAGATAGCGTAGATCTTATTCTCTAGAGACTTCGCGAGGGTTGTTAGGGCTTCTAAGCTTATTGTTCCAACAGTATCTGGGGGATCGGAACGGTTGGTCGGAACCGCGTTAGCAGTCGTAACGTTCGGTTTAGCAGCGACGATAGTAACCGATTTAACTATAGCAGCGCCGCTCTGCTAGGGTTTGAACCCGAGTGTACCTTTACCTATATTAATAACAGCTTTCTAGTTCTTTATCTATTTCTGCCCTATAACAATGTTAAATCGTCCGATGTCTATAATTCGGAACTGTAAGGGCTTAAGAATCTTGGTTTAGAAACTTAAGGTTAGGTATCTATATAAAGAAACTAATAGGCAGTTCCTTCGTCGTCTGCTGCTGTACAATTTGTACCTACGAAGCCAAGCCAGCAATTTCCCTCTGTATAGGGGTGCAAGGTTTACACTCTGTATAGAGGATCGGGAGTTTCCCTCTATATAGTAGTGTAGAGTTTTCCCTCTGTTTAAAGGGGCGGCAATTCCTCGCTATATAGGACTATAGGATTCTCCCTCTATACAGGAGTAGGGTCGTGCTAGTAACTCTATATAGAGGGTAGGGTCGTGCTAGCGCTGCTAAGTCGCAGTCCTTAGGGCGACGGCTGGCTTAGGTCTAGGACCTAGGCTAGGCAGCACTCCCTAACAATACCCCCCTCCCTTCTTGTAGTGCTTCTTTCGTACGACGGCGTATTGTATACCCTTAGCTCTTAGGGTTCCTCTAGCAGGTAGCGCTTCCCGTCTTTGTCTAGGCACTTGCTACTTAGCAATGCCTACTAGATGCCCTCCCTCTACGCTGTTGCAACCTTGGCCCTGTCTATCTAGATCCTGTAGCTAAAGCGGAGGAGGACCTACGAGCAGGGAAGGCAGGTAGTGCTAGATTGCTTCTACCTAATCTTAACTAATTCCGTTTGCTACTTTAAGGATACTAAGCCTAAGGCGGAGGAGGGCCTGCGAGCGGTTACGAAGGTACAGGAGGTACTCGGTCCCGTCTAACTATTTACCTCCTACTCTATAGCCCCAGCTATATACTCTGCTTCCTAGCTGTACGGTCTTGTAGCGGCGGGCTGTCTGGCTCTGTCCCTGTGCCCTAGTTATCGTCCGGAGTCTAGCTCTTAGGTAGATGTTCCCGTCTCTGTCCAGTCGTCTAGAGGGCCGTCGCTCGTCCGGGCACTAGGTCGTAGTTGTCTTATTTGCCCTTCCTTATACAGTTGTAGCAGCTGCCCTAGTTGCTATTACCTTATATAGCAGGCAGCTACTACTCTGTATATTAACCCTTTCTCCCTTCTCCCTCTCTCTTCTTCTCTTTCTCTTCTATTTCCCTATCTGCTACCTGTCCGCCTAGCCGTCCACTACTACTACTTTTACTACAACTACTACTACTACTACTACTTTTACTACAACTACTACTACTACTACTACTACTACTACTACTACTACTACTACTACCAACTACAACAACTACTACTAACGCTACTATTCCGTCCGCCTAGTGCTGTCGTAGCTCTCTTGTAGTTGCTAGCCTGTCCTCCTATACCTCTGCCTCTAGCTGTAGGATGTTTAGCTTAACTAGCAACTCCGCTTCCGGTTTATACAGCCTTCCTCCTTTGTACAGTCCTAGCTAACGTCCTAGGCGTTATATTAATAAGCAGCAGGATGTTGCTAAGCTACCCTTCTACTCCTTCTAGTGTTAGGGCCCCTGCCGGCTAGGAGGTAATTAAGATTTCGGGTATAGAGTTGGCTGTCCTAGTCCTAGGGGTAGTAGCTGGTAAGCTACCTTAAGGTAGTATATAAAAGTTTTCGGACAGTGTTGCTCTCGTTCCCCTCCTACTTCTACTCTTATTCCTACCTATCTCCTAGCTGTCCTCTTCCTCCTGCCTCCTTCTATACAGTATAGTACGGTCTAGTGTCGGTAGGACCCTAGAGGGTTCTACGTCTTAATTCCTAATCCTTCGGCAACCTAAGTTGCCGGCGGCTGCCCTATATCTAGGGTAGATCGTGTCCCTTTTCGCTGTACAGCGCAGTGTTACTAAGACCGGGCAGGGGGATAGTTCTCCTCCTACCTGTCTAGTGCAGTTGTGTCCTGTAGGGCCTTGTAAAGTTCCTATATAGGCTCTGCCTACCCTCTCTATTTAACTAGGTACTCTACCCTCTTCTGCTTCCTTCGGCTTTTAAGGATTCCTTCTACCTCGTACTCTTCCTAGCTCTTAGTAATAATCGCTAGTAGGCGTACGTCGTCCATCGTCTAATGCAGCAGGGGGTCTGTATATACTAGCTGTACAAGGTCTATATAGAAGACTAGGTAAATCCCTAGGGGAGTGTTAAGTCGTACAGCGTATGTCCCTACTAGTCGGACTACTGTAAACTTCCGGTTCTTCTAGTCCAGTTTCTTGCTTAGCCAGTCTATAGAGATGTTACGCTAGTTTAGCTAGACCTTATCTCCTGCCTCGTACCTTAGTGCAGCCTGCTGTCCCTTATTAGCCTGCTCTTCCGCATTCTGTTAAGCTATAGCCAGACTCGCTTTTGCCTATTAATAGGCATTCGTAATCGTCTGTACGATAGCCTCTCCCTACTAAATTAGGGATCGTATAGGGCGTAGGGTGTTACTTCTTAGGGTCAGTAGGAGCAGGGAGTAGTCGTATCTATAGGCTATAAAGAAGGGGGACAATCCTGTAGCGTTAGCCGTATAGCTATTAATAGCTAGCTCCGCTATAGGGAGAAGACGGTTCTAGTTTATCTAATTATAGTCGACGTACGCTTAGAGGTACGCTTCCAACGTCGAATTGACCCTCTCTGTCGCACTGTCCGTCTACAGGTACTATGCAGTTAACAGGTAACGTTCTACCTTTAGCAACTAATATACCCTAGCCTAGAGCTAGCTCGTAAACTGTATACCCCAGTCCGATACAATTAACCTAGGGAATCTGTACTTGCTAAACGTCGTTTGTATAAATGCCTAAGCAGTGTCTTTAGCCGTAATAGAGTCTATTCCTTCTAATATTACTCCCTTCGTTAGCTTGTCTATAACTACTATAATGTTCTGCCGTCTGTCGCTCTTAGGGAGATCTGTAATAAAGTCTACTATTAGGTCTTGCTAGGGCTAGTCTGGTATAAGTAGGGGTTTCAGCAGCCTATGCTTTAATTTACGCTAGGGCTTTGTCCTTCTGTATACATCGCAGTTCTGTACGAACCTGCAGATGTCCTTTGCTATCGCCGGCTAGTAGTAGTCCCTAGCGACGATGCTGTACGTCTCCTTGCGCCCTAGGTACCTAGTTACTATAGAATTATACGCCTGTTATATTAAGCTCGTATAGAGCTTCTTATCTGCTAGGACCTAGATCCGATTCCTGAACTTTAGGTTGTTCTTCTCGTCTACTATGCACTCTGCTGCTAACACCTTAAGGTAGAGCTCTGCTAGGAGCTTCCGCTGTTCTCCTTAAATCGCTATATAGGCCCCTCTATAGACTTCGTCCTTTTTGACTGCCTCTTCCTACGCCTATAGCTAGGGTTCCTATAGATGTGTCGCTACTAGGCGGATAGTCTCCTCGCCTAGTTCCTCCTTAAATATCTGGAATGTCCGTAATTTTAGCCGGTCGTCCTTGTACGTTGTTGGCATGTCCTAATCCCGTCTAGATAGCGTATCGGCCCTGCTGTTGTCCTTTCCCTTATAGTACTAGAGCCTTATATTAAATCTGCTTAGATACATCGCCTATCGTACGTGTCTCTTAGAAAGCTTCCGGGCTTGCGTAAAATATTCGAGGTTCTTGTAGTTAGTTAGGGTAAGAAACTTAGGGACCAAGCAGAGTTCTCTATCCTACACTTTGCAACACTGTACGACTGCTAGCAATTCCTTGTTATAAATAGGGTAGTTGCACTTAGCTAGGGAGTTCTTCTTAGAGAAGTACGCGTATAGGTGCTGAAGTCTGTCCAAGCCTACCTATAACAAGATGCCTCCTATGCAATACCCTAAGGAGTTAGTTTCTAGTATCGTCGTACGTTCTAGGTTAAAGGCAGCAAGCGTTGGTCCTATAGTAAAGAGCTCCTTTAGCCTGTTGAAGCTCCTATTGCACTCGTCCGTCTACTTAAACTGCTTGTCCTTGTATGTTAGCTCGACTAGGGGGCGTACGATCTCCGAGTAGTTCTGTATAAACTAGCAGTAAAAGTTGGCAAACCTAAGGAATTCCTATACGTCCTTTACACTTATAGACAGCTTCTATTGTATAATAGCATTGATCTTTTTCCTGTCTATGCTAATGCCTTTCCCTGCCTTAGAAATAAATCCTAAGTATTTCGTACGTTGTATACCAAATTTATATTTGTTAATGTCGAGGTACAATCCAGCCTGTTGCAGTCGATCCAATACCTTCTTAACGTCCCGTACGTAATCTGTATAGGTGCCGTCTGTAAAAACCAGTGTATAGTCGAGGTACGCTAAGCAGATGTCGTCTAGTAACCCTTGTAGGGACCTGTTAATGTACCTTTAGAAGGTCGCTGGTGCGTTGGCAAGGCTAAAGGGGGTAACAAGCTACTTAAAAAGACTATATCTCGTACAGAAGGCAGTTATCTATTTATAGCCTTCCTTAATCTGTATCTTGTAGAAAGCCGAGACTACGTTAAGCTTAGTAAACTACTTTGCCTTGCTAATCCGTCCGAGAGTCTCCTTAATAAGGGGTAGGGAGTACCGGTCCTTCCTAGTAATTGCATTAATGCCTCTATAGTCTACGCAGAAACGCAAGCTGGCCTTGCCCTCCTTATAGACAAACAGCACTAGGGCTCCTACGGACGAGGTACTTACGCGAATAAAACCTTTGGCAAGTAGGTCGTCCAGTGTCTTGCGCAGTACTAGGAGTTCTCCAGAGGATATGCCGTATAGTAGGCTGTACGGTACTTCGGGCAGGCTCCTATCTGGACGGGGCTCTAGCTAGATGTTATAGTTAATTCCTTCTCCTTAGTGTAGTAGCAGTTTCGAGGCCGACTTTGGCTCGAAGAGGTCTAGGTATTCTGCGTATTCTGCTGGGAGCTTCGTATAGGGGTCCGTTGTTTTCTTAGGCGCTAATGCCTTCTTAATGTCCACAGTCGCAGTGTTGATTTCGGCCTTAGCATTGCCGCCCTGCGGAACCCTCCCTTAGTCTCGGAGCCTCTGCTTCGTTACTGCTAGGTACAGCCGTCCTCGCCTAACGTCCAGCTTGCTCTGCTAGCGCTCTATCTATAGCTTCCCTAATATTAGGTTATACCCCAACTTGTCCTGTACGACGTAGAGGTATAAGTCCTGCTCGTAGTGTCCTTGCAGCTCTATCGTTACTTTTACTATATAGGTAATTTCCGGTCCTTGCCCAGTAATGCCTAGTATGCGTACAGGTATAGTAGGGGTCGTCTTAATGTAGTGTCTCTGTACGAAGTCCTCGCTAATTACTCTATACACTAAACATCCTGTGTTAATTAATGTCTGCACTGTAGCGGTCCCGTTTAGCGTAGGCTGTACGATAAACGGCGTAGTCGTTATGTAGTTGCTCTTAAAAGATAGCTAAGTAGTACTTTAATTTAGCAATCTATCTCGTATACGCCTCTAGTAGAGCCTTCGCTTAGAGGCTACTCTTTTCCTAACTTGTTGTTATCTAAGGGGGATTCTTAATTCTCTTGTTAGGGCGCTGCAGTTGCTACCCTTGCAGTAGTCGGCCGTCCCCTAGGTCTCTCTACTAGCAAAAGCCTGCAATTCTGTACAGTGTAGCCTATCTTACTATACCTATAGCAGCTCCCTTCTACCCTTCTCTTGTCTAGGATAGCTTTATCTACCTACTGTGCCCTTTTAGCAGCGGCCCTTAGCCGTACGGTAACAGCTGCTGCTACTCTCGTTATCGTTAGTTCCTAGTCTATAGCATCTGTCTGCTGCTAGAGGGGTTGTTGCATCTTATAAGCGCGGCTTATCCGTCCGAGCCTGCGCTGCTAGTTGTCGACTATCCTAAGGAGATTACAGAATTCCTTGTATATAGCTAGTCGCATTATACCTACTAGTCCCGTTATAATCTCCTTAGAGAAGCCTACCTCTAAGGAGGTAATTTTTATCCTGTCCTCCTATTAGAGTCCTCCTGCCTCTGCTAGAGTCTAGTCGTATTCTGTAAGGAACTCTCTTACAGTCTTGCGTCCTTGCTTTATCGTATTAACCTATAGGAGTGCTCGGCTCTTACGGTCTAGGTCCTTGTAGCTCTTGTTAAGAGCTACCTAGAGCATCGTCGTCGTAGCTATTGCCAGGTTGGCAATAGCCGTCTCGTAGTACGGCAGAATCTGTGCTACTGCCCTGCCCTTTAACCTCCTAAAGAGGTACACTACCTTGTCTAGCTTAGTTGGGTATACTCCTAAGTCGACCAGAAGCTTAGAGCGCATCTAGGTAGCCTAGGAGGGGTACTTAGCTAGAGCCTTACTATTGTAAGTAGTAACGTCAGGGAGTTTGCTCTTAGAGGCCTAGGTGTAGGCCGTCGTGTTCGTTGTCGTCGTTGTAGGGGTTGGATCGCAATCGGACGCCCTAAGCTGTCGTAGCTCCTGTTCCTATTAGGAAAGTACTGCAGCCTAATAGCTTACTTGCTGTTCGAGCTAGGCCTTATGTGCCAATAGCTCCTCGTACGCGCAGTGCATCTAATCCTGTATAGCCGCAGGATCTATAGGGATGTCGCTGTCTATCTTCGTTGTATTACTGCAGTTACCGACAGTATAATTAGTTCCTAATGTAAGGGCTTAAGAATCTTAGTTTAGAAACTTAAGATTAGGTATCTATATAAAGGAACTAATAGGCAGTTCCTTCGTCGTCTGCTGCTGTACAATTTGTATCTACAAAGCTAAGCTAGCAATTTCCCTCTGTATAGGGGTACAAAGTTTACACTCTAGACAGAGGATTAGGAGTTTCCCTCTATATAGTAGTACAGAGTTTTCCCTCTGTTTAGAGGGGCGGCAATTCCCCTCTGTATAGGGCTATAGAATTCTCCCTCTATATAGGAGTAGGGTCGTGCTAGTAACTCCGTACAGAGGGTAGGGTCGTGCTGGCGCTGCTAAGTCGCAGTCTTTAGGGCGACGGCTAGCTCAGGTCTAGGACCTGGGCTGGGCGGCGCCCCCTAACAGGAACGTTGCTTCAGTCGTTCGGCCGGCTAGGGTAGTCTTTAGCGGCATGTAATACGTAACGCTCTCTGTGTCTTGTCTGTTGTATACCGAAATTCGCGTCGGCGACGCTAGCTCGACTAGATAGCTATTGTTGCGGCGGCAGAAAGGGGTGGGACTAAGTAATAGGGTGGACCCTCGGAATTTCGGCTTAGCCCTTCCGGGCCGAGCCGGGCCTTGGCACACCACCCCCAAAGCTCTCACCTACCACTACATAGATTTCTTTCCCTCCTTAGTTCGAGATATAGTTATCAAAAAGGCTGTATTAAATATTATCTGCGTGCCCGGATCATTATATCTCGAACTCACTTACTACACTATTACCGCGCTGCGCGAAAGGGACTGTTAAACTATCTGGACACCCGAATAACGTACGCGCACTACACAAACCAAACCAAACCAAACAACAGTACTGTAAGATAGCTATAGAGAGCTTCTTAACGGTAGAGAGCAGCGTTACAGGCCGAAGCAGAAGCAGGAGGGAAAAGACTAACAGAGCGAGTAGGCGCTCCAGTGTCATCGATAATAAGTTCATTATTAGAGGTTTTACAGCAGAAGAGACCGCAGAGATTAAGGAACGAATAAACGAATACAAGAAAATCTACGACTGTACACTTAAGGAATTTGAAGATTACGTAAACGAGAACGGAGTAGGAAAGGTCTATAACAGCATAGACCTTATTAAGAAGCTGTTTTACAGAACCCTAGAAGAAAAGAGACAGTTAAGAGAGGAAATCGAGGCGGTAAGAGCTAAAAAGGAATCGGCCGAGACTATTATAGATGTGCTGGAAAACCAAGCGGCGAACCGACTGGCACAACTAAAGGCGATAAAGGCTCAGCTAGCTAAGGTAGAGGCAGCGACGTCGCTGCCACTGCACTAAGAAGAACAGGCGGAGACCGCCTTACCGGCGGCCTACAGTCAAGGCGGCACCTTAATAACGTTACTACCAGACCTACTAGCGTTTAGAGGCGGAGACCCCGAAGACTGGGAAGCGTTTAAGAAGAAGATAAAGAACAAGATAGACCGAGACTATGCTGGAAACAGTACTGGAGATAGATTAGCCTACCTAGAATCGCGATTAGAAGGTAAAGCTTTTTCGCTAGTAGCGGATCTAGAAGGGATAACCGCTAAAGAAGCGATTAAAGCGCTGATTCAACGCTTCGGAGACCTCTTCCGGAAGAAGACAGTCTGTAAGCAGCTAGATAAGATTAACCAGAACCGGCAGATGTTCGAAGAGTTCTACAGACTGTTTATAAAATATGCTATTAGAGCGAGAGTGTCGGAAGATAAGCAGCTCTATCTACTAAGGCAGAAGCTAAACCCTAAACTAGCCGCAGCTATAGCCTCGGTAGAGGATAAAGACCTTAAGAGCTTCGTGCACCGAGCAAGAGTTATAGCGAGGAATCTAAGCGCTTACGCAAAATCGCGCGAATCGACCCAGAAGCTGTCAATAACGCAGGCGACGCGACCCCCTGCACCTTTCCAGAGAGCACCTCTGCAGCTATTTTATTAGTTACTGCGTTCGTCGTTCGTCCCTACCTGTTACGCGTATGGAAAGCCTAGCTACACTGCTATAAGATGCCAAGTGTTGCGGCGGTGGAAAGGGGTGGGACAGATTGATAGGGTGGACCCTAGATTTCGGCTCGGCCCGGACGGGCCGAGCCGGGCCTTGGCACCACCACTACGAAAGCCCACCACCACCACCACATAGATTCCTTTCCCTCCTCAGTTCGAGATATAGTTATCAAAAAGGCCGTATTAAATCATATCTGCGTGCCCGGATTATTATATCTCGAACTCACTCTCTACACACACCCCGCGCTGCGCGAAAGGGCCCGTTGAACTATCCGGAAACCCGAATAACGCACGCGCAACCACCTATACACCAACAACAACCCCCTAAGGCACTGTAAGAAGATAGAAGGCTTCTTAGCGGTAGAGAGCGGCGTTACAGGCCGCAGCAGAAGTAGGAAAGGAAAGACTAACAGAGCGAGTAGACGCTCCAGTGTCATTAACGATAAGATCATTATTAGAGGTTTTACGGCGGAAGAGACCGCTAAGATTAAGGAACGAATAAGCGAATATAGGAAGATCTACGACTGCACGATCGAGGAACTGGAAGACTATGTAAACGAGAATAGGATAGGAAAGGTCTACAACGGAATAGACCTTATTAAGACGCTGTTCTACAGAACGCTAGAAGAGAACAGACAGCTAAGAGAGGAAGTAGAAGCGGTAAGGGCCGAAAAGGAATCGGCAGAGACTATCGTCGACGTGTTAGAACACTAAGCGTCGAATCGACTAGCGCAGCTAAAGGCACTAAAGGATCAACTAGCTAATATAGAAGCAGCAAAGTCGCCGCCACTGCGTCGAGAAGAACAAGCAGAGACCGCCTCACTAGCGGCCTATAGTCAAGGTAGCACTACGATAACGCCACTGCCGGACCTACCGGCTTTCGGTAGCGGAGACCCTAAAGCGTAGGAGGCGTTCAAGAAGAAGATCAAGAATAAGATAAGCCGCGATTACGCAGCAAGCAGCAAAGAAGACAGACTGGCCTATTTAGAGGCGCGACTAGAAGGCGAAGCGTTCTCGCTGGTAGCGGACCTAGAAGAGGCGACCGCTAAGGAAGCGATCAAAGCGTTAGATTAACGCTTCGGAGACCCCTTCAGGAAGAAGACAGCCCGTAAGCAGCTGGATAAGATTAACCAGAACCGGCAGACGTTCGAGGAGTTCTACGGATTGTTTAGAAAATATGCTATAAGAGCGAGAGTAGCTAAGGATAAGCAGCTACACTTACTAAGACAGAAACTGAGCCCTAAGCTCGCTGCGGCTATAGCGTCGGTAGAAGACGAAGACCTTCAGAGCTTCGTGCACCAGGCGAGAGTAACAGCAAGAAATCTGAACGCATACAGAAAATCGACGACGCGAGAACCTACTTAGAAGACACCGTCGTTAATGCAGACAACCAGAGCCCCCGCACCCTTCCGACGCGGCCCCCAGCTGCCTTATATGCAGCGTTCGTCGTTCGCCCCCACCTGTTTCGCATGTGGAAAACCCGGCTACATCGCTACGAGATGCTAAGCATCGGATAAGCAGAAGCAGGAGTATCGTGTTATAAAGCAGCCGCAGCTACTAAGGAAGACCATACAAGCTATAGAACCGGCTCCGAACGACACTGACAGCGTAGACGGTGGGGTGCAATTGAGAATTATGGGAAAAGACCAGCTGGAAGGATAGGCCCCCTATCCAGCATTGACAATAGGGCACCGAATCGAAGCGAATCGCTACAAGAAGAAAGCATCAACAGCTGCAGCGACCCGCTCTCAGCGGCCGTAGAAGTGAACACGGAAACGGCGATTATCCTTCCTATTACGATCCACCCTGTTGAGAAGTCGCGCTAACCCCTCTAGTTAAAAGCTTTTATCGACACTGGAGCCCTTATTGGCGCAGCGATACACTACCGACTAGTTCAGAAACTAATAAAGGGGTACGGTTATCCGGTGGAACTGGCGTCGCCGACGAAGATTTCGGCATACAACGGACAAGACACGGAAAACGTTACGTACTATGTGCCGCTAAGGACAACACTAGCTGGTCGCACTACGGAAGCGACGTTCCGAATTATAGATATCGGAAGATTTGACGTCATTATAGGGCAGAAATGGATAAAGAACCAGAAAGCTATTATCGACGTAGGTAAAGGAACGATCAGATTCAAAACCCTAGGTAGCGGAGCAGGGACCATCGGAAAGGTCGCCACCGTCGCCGCCAAACCGAAAGACACAGAGTCCGCGAAAGAGGCTCCGTCTGATCGTTCCGAACCCCCGGTCACCGTCGGAATAATAAGTTCAGAAGCTATAACGACCCTCGCAAAGTCGCCGGATAATAAGATCTACGCTATCTCGATAAAAAACATCGAAGACTACAGGAAGATAATAGCGGAAGAAGAAGTGGATCCGCTAGAGGTGCTACCGAAAGAACTCTATAGTTACGCTGACGTGTTCTTAAAAGCCGACTCCAACCTCCTGCCGCTCTATCGACCGGAATATAACAACAAGATCCGGCTGAAAGAAGGAGCTACGCTGCTAAGAACCGAGCCCCTAAGACGACTGTCGCCGGCGGAACTAGACTAGGTAGAGGTGTTCGTTTGCGAAAATCTGGCGAAGAAGTTCATTACGCCGAGTTCGGCCGAATACGCGTTACCGATTCTTTTCGTAAGGAAACCAGGGGGTGGTCTGCGACTCTGCGTAGACTATCGAGGCCTTAACGAGGTCACTAAGCGAGACGTATATCCACTGCCGTTGATCGACGAAACTATACAAAGAGTGGCGAAGGCTAAGTAGTTTAGCAAGCTGGACATCCGCTAAGCGTTCTATCGACTAAGGAATAAAGAAGGGCAGACAGAAGATCTTACAACGTTCGCGACGCGTATAGGCAATTTTAAGTAGTTGGTAATGCCTTTCGGACTTACTAACGCGCCGGCAGTGTAGCAACGCTTTATAAACCACACCTTTATAGACATGCTGGAACGGTTCGTGTCTATCTATTTGGACGACATTCTTATCTATACGGATAGAACGAGAGATCAGCACACGGACCACATTAAGAAGGTGCTAACCAGGCTCCGCGAGGTCGGATTGAACGCGGACACGAAAAAGAGCGAGTTCTATCAAACCGAGGTCAAATATCTCGGCCTTATCGTCGGAAGAGATAGAATTCGGATAGACCCCTTAAAGGTCGCCGCCGTAGCGGAATGGAAGCAACCGAAATCCGGCAACACTACGCAGATCAGGGCGTTTCTCGGATTCTGCAGCTACTATCGACGGTTCATTAAGGACTTCAGCAAGATAGCGAGACCCCTAAACGAAGCACTAAAGAAAGAGGCCGCCGGCCTATAGAACGAGAAGTGCACGGAAGCCTTTAACCAGCTAAAAGAAGCGGTGGCCTCGGCGCCGGTTCTAGCGCACTTCCGACCGGAAAAGACGATCTATATAGAAACAGACGCTTCCGATACAGTAACGGCAGGGGTCCTTTCTCAATACGGAGACGATGAAACCCTTTATCTAGTGGCTTTCTTTAGCAAGTCTATAACGGAGGCCGAACGGAATTACGCTATCTACGATAAGGAGCTGCTAGCGATTATTCAGGCTTTCGAGGAGTGGAAACCGGAGCTTATAGCTGGAAAAAGCACGGTCCAGGTCCTTACGGACCACCAGTCGCTGACCTACTTTATAAAGACGCAGAAGCTCTTACGGCGTTAAGCACGGTGGGCCGCCTACTTATTAGGGTTCAATTTTAAGATTACCTATCGACTAGGAGCTCAAAATGGAAAGGCCGACGCGCTAACGCGAAGAGAAGGAAAGACCAGCCGCGCGAAAGAAGATCCGAACATGTTTCAGAAGGTGTTGACCGAGCGGATAGTAGACGCAGAGGTGTTGAAAGAGGTAGGGGTCTGCACAGTGGAACCGGCCCCTAAGGAAGAGACTCTCTACGAGAAGGTGGAGCAACTTAACCGACAACAGAAGCTCGGCAGAACAGGCTCAGGAAAGCTAATAGTTCCGGAAGAACTAATTACAGAGGTCATCCAGCTAGTCTATAGTTCCGTAGATGTAGGCTATGCCGGCTTAAAGAAGACGATAGAAGCTATAAGGACGATCTACTGGTTTCCGCGGATCTACGAACGGATCCACCGATTTATCGCCAATTGCTACGTATGCCGAGCCGCGAAACCGCGTTACGGTCTTCCGGCGGGTCTACTAAAGCCACTTCCGATTACTGAGAAACTGTAGCAACACATTACGATAGATTTCGTAACCGGCCTGCCGGAAGCCGATAGATATAACGCTACGCTGAACGTAGTGGACCGGCTAAGCAAAGAGCGCCACTTTATCCCCTACCGAGCCAGAGACGAAGGAACGACTGCGGAAGAGACCGCGCGGATGCTGATTAGACACGTATGGAAGCACTATAGCCTGCCGGACACTATTACTACGGATAGGGGTCCTCAATTCACCGCCGACGTGTAGAAGGCTATCAATTAAGCTCTCGGAATTCGTAGAAAGCTCAGCACCGCCGCTTACCCTTAAACCGACAGTTAGTCTAAAGTCGCTAACCGTAAGATAGAGCGATACCTGCGAACCTTCTGCGGCCATTATTAAGAAGATTGGGTTAAGGTGTTGCCGATAGCCGAATTCTGCGCGAACTCAGCACAGTTAGAAGCAACGTCGCTGGCGCTGTTCGAGATAACGCATAGCTATCTTCCGAGGATGAGTTTTCAGCCGCCGAACGAACCTAGCTCTATGGAACCATCTACTACTGCTACGTTGTTAAAGAGAGTCGCCGCCGCAGCGGCGGAAGCGCTCCGATCTCAGATGGAAGAAGCGATTAAAGTGGCGAAAGACGCGATAGAATCGGCTCAGAAGAAGATAGTGACTTGGGCTAATAAGAAGCGGTTACTAATAGAATTCGAAGAAGGCCAAAAGGTATAGCTCAACACGAAGAACCTGAGACTGAAAGGCAACGCCAAGCTTAATCTGCGCTACGTAGGTCCGTTTACGATAGTGAAAAAGAAATCGCCGGTAACTTATCGGCTCGAGCTGCTGAAGGCGTTCCGGATCTACGACGTTTTCTATTCCGATCTACTAAGCCTGGACCCTAAGAACGGTCTGCCGGAACAGGGGTTCGCCGAACCCCCGCCTATCGAGATAGACGGTAAGGAAGAAGAGTAGGAGGTAGAAGATGTAATAGACGTAAAGAAGATAAGAGGGTCCATCAAAGCGAGGATCTCGTAGAAGGGGTAGCCGGAAGACTACGAATAGTATCTGGTCGAGAACCTGCGGAACTCGGCGGAGCTGCTAAGAGATTTTTACGCGCGGAACCCGAAGAAGCCGAAGCCGGAATAGCTCTAAAGCCGATCCTTCCGGAAGAAAACGAAGAATGCTACGTCCGCTCTACCAGCGCGGAAGCCGATAAAGACGATCGTATTGGTCGCCTTCGGGGAGGTCTTCGACGCGGCCACTACCTATCGGCAGTACGGCAGGAAGCTCGCCGACGCCGTAGCGTGCCAGCGCCGCTGCCCCTACGGTATGTAAAGGCTTTAGTAGAAGAGAAAAAGAAGAAGAAGAAACAACGCTGCAGACGGATCTATATAGACCTCCGAGACGACGCACAGACCAGCTACGCCGCAGCTCAGATAACCTGTAGATCAGATCAGATAGCGTCGATCACATAAACAACAGGTAAAGGACTTCAAATGCCGACGAGGTAAAAAATGGAAAAAGCGACGAAAAGAACGCCGGTTGTAATAGAAGATAGAAGACGCGACCCCGGCGTTAGAGGGGATTTTCGAGAAGGAAACGACAAAAAAAAAAAAAAAGTGGAGATTTCCGGATGGATAGAGTGACTAAGCGGTCGAGGGCGACCGCTAGTAAGGGAGGGGGGTAGTGTTGCGGCAGTGGAAAGGGGTGGGACAGATTGATAGGGTGGACCCTGGATTTCGGCTCGGCCCGGACGGGCCGAGCCGGGCCTTGGCACCACCACTACGAAAGCCCACCACCACCACTACATAGATTCCTTTCCCTCCTCAGTTCGAGATATAGTTATCAAAAAGGCCGTATTGAATTATATCTGCGTGCCCGGATTACCAAGCATCAGATAAGCAGAAGCAGGAGTATCGTGTTATAAAGCAGCCGCTAAGAAAGATTATACGAGCTATCGAGCCGGCTCCGAACGACACCGACAGTGTAGACGGTAGAGTGCCACTAAGAATCCTAGGAAAAGACTAGCTAGATGGATAGGCTCCCTATCCAGCATAGACGATAGGGCACCAAGAAGAACCACGTTACCGGAAGATAAGAGCATTAACAGCTGCAACGATCCGCTCTCGGCGGCGGTGGAAGTAAACACGGAAACGGCTATTATCCTTCTAATTACTGTCTACCCCCTCGATAGCTCGAGCAAACCACTTTAGCTAAGAGCTTTTATCGACACAGGGGCCCTTATCGGAGCGGCGATCCACTATCGATTGGTTTAAAAGCTAATAAAAGGATATAGCTATCCGGTAGAGCTAGCATCGCCGACACAGATTTCGGCATACAACGGACAAGACACCGAGAGCGTTACGCACTATGTGCTATTAAAGACCACCCTAGCAGGTCGCACTACAGAAGCGACGTTCCGAATTATAGATATCGGAAGGTTTAACATCATTATAGGACAAAAATAGATAAATAACCAGAGAGCGGTTATTAACGTAGGTAAAGGCACACTCAGATTCAAAACACTATACAACGGCCCTGCCGCAGCCAAATCAGATACTAAGGTCGCCGTAGAACCGAACGCTACGACTATCGAAGCGGTTCTGATGGATCGGTGCGACCGTCGAAACACGATCAGAATGCTAAGCTCGGAGGCTTCAACGACCCTCGCGAGGTTATCGGACAACAAGATTTACGCTATCTTAATAAAGGATATTAAAGACTACTGGAAGATAATAGCAGAAGAAGAAGTGGATCCGCTAGAGGTGTTACTAAAAGAACTCTATAGTTACACTAACGTGTTCTCGAAGGCTGACTCTAACCTCTTGCCGCTCTACCGACCGGAATATAACAACAAGATCCGACTAAAAGAAGGAGCTAAGCTGCTAAGAACCGAGTCCTTAAGAAGACTGTCGCTAGCGGAGCTAGACTAGATAGAAGTGTTCGTTCGAGAGAATCTGGCGAAGAAGTTTATTACGCTAAGCTCTGCGGAGTATCCGTTACCGATTCTTTTCGTACGGAAACCTAGAGGTAGTCTCCGACTGTATATAGATTACCGTAGCCTTAATAAGGTCACTAAGAGAGATGTGTATCCGCTGCCTCTAATCGATAAGACTATACAGAGGGTGGCAAAGGCTAAGTGGTTTAGCAAGCTAGATATCCGCTAAGCGTTCTACTGGTTAAGGAACGAGGAAGGACAAACAGAAGACCTTACGACATTTGCTATGCGTATAGGCAATTTCAAGTAGCTGGTAATGCCTTTCGGACTTACCAACACGCCGGCAGTGTAGCAACGCTTTATAAACCACACCTTTATAGACATGCTAGAACGGTTCGTGTCTATTTACTTGGACGATATTCTTATCTATACTAAGGGAACGAGAGAGCAACACACAGACTACATTAAGAGGGTGTTAAAGAGACTCCGCGAGGTCGGATTAAACGCAGACACGAAGAAGAGCGAGTTTTATCAGACCGAAGTCAAATACCTTGGCCTAATAGTCAGAAGAGAAGGAATTCGGATAGACCTATCGAAAGTCGCCGCTGTCGCGGAATGGAAGCAACCGATATCCGGAAACACTACGCAAATCAGAGCGTTTCTAGGCTTCTGCAGCTACAATCGACAGTTTATTAAGGACTTTAGCAAGATAGCGAGACCCCTGAACGAGGCATTAAAGAAGGAGGCTGCTGGCCTATAGAATAAGAGGTACACGAAAGCTTTTAACCGGCTAAAAGAGGCAGTAGCATCGGCGCCGGTTCTGGCACACTTCCGACCAGAGAAGACGATCTACGTAGAAACGGACGCTTCCGACACAGTAACAGCAGGGGTCCTTTCTCAATATGCTGGCGACGACGAAACTCTCTATTCGGTAGCTTTCTTTAGCAAGTCTATAAATAATGCTAAACAGAACTACGCTATCTATAACAAAGAACTGTTAGCTATTATACAGGCGTTCGAAGAGTGGAAACCGGAGCTTATAGCTAGACAGAGCACGATCTAGGTCCTTACGGGCCACCAGTCGCTAACCTACTTTATAAAGACGCAGAAGATATTACGCCGCTAAGCTAGGTAGGCTGCCTACCTGTCCGGATTCGACTTCAAGATCACTTATTGACCTGGAGCTTAAAATGGAAAGGCTAATGCGCTAACGAGAAGAGAAGGAAAGACTAGCCGCGCGAGAGAAGATCCGAATATGTTTCAGAAGGTGCTAACAGAACGAATAGTAGACGCCGAGGTGTTGAAAGAGGTAGGGATCTGTGCGATAGAGCCGCTAATTAAAGAAGAGACGCTGTACGAGAAAGTGGAACGGCTTAATTAGCAGCAGAAGCTTGGCGAAACCGGCTTAGGGAAACTGATCGTTCCGGAAGAACTAATTACAGAGGTTATCTAGCTAGTCTATAGCTCTACAGATGTTAGTTACGCAGGATTAAAGAAGACGATAGAAGCAATAAGGACGACCTACTGGTTTCCGCGAATCTTCGAACGGATACATTGGTTTATTACTAACTGTTACGTGTACAGATTAGCAAAGCTACGTTACGGCCTTCCGGCCAGCCTGTTAAAGCCACTTCCGATTCCTAAGAAACTATAGCAGCACATTACAATAGACTTCGTAACCGGCCTGCCGGATTCCAATAGATATAACGCTACACTTAATGTAGTAGATCGGCTAAGCAAAGAGCGCTATCTTATCCCCTGCCGAGCTAAGGATAAAAGAACTACTGCAGAAGAAACGGCGAGAATGTTAATCCAGCACGTACAGAAGCACTACGGCCTGCCGGACACTATTACTACGGATAGGGGTCCTTAATTTACCGCCGACGTATAGAAAGCTATTAATTAAGTCCTCGGAATTCGTAGAAAACTCAGCATAGCAGCTTACCCTTAGACCGACAGCCAGTCTAAAGTGGCCAATTGTAAGATAGAGAAATATTTGAGGATCTTCTATAGACATTACCAAGCAGAATGGGTTAAGGTGTTGCCGATAGCCGAATTCTGCGCCAATTCTGCACGATTAGAAGCTACCTTACTGGCGCCGTTTAAAATAACCTATAGTTATCTTCCGAGGATAAGCTTTCAACTACCGAACGAACACAGCTCTTTAGAACTATCTACCGCCACTTCGTCGAAGAGAGTCGCTACAGCAGCGGCAGAAGCGCTCCGATCTTAGATAGAAGAAGCGATCAAGGTAGCGAAAGAGGCGATAGAATCAGCTTAGAAGAAGATAGTAACCTAAGCTAATAGAAAGAGGTTACCGATAGAATTTGAGGTAATCCGGGCACGCAGATATGATTCAATACGGCCTTTTTGATAACTATATCCCGAACTAAGGAGAGAAAGTAATCTATGTAGTAGTAGGCGAGAGCTTTAGGGGTGGCGTGCCAAGGCCCGGCTCGGTCCGGAAGGGCCGAGCCAAAATTCCAAGGGTCTACCCTATTACTCAGTCCCACCCCTTTCTGCCGCCGCAACACCACCCCCCTCCCTTATTAGCGGTCGCCCTCGACCGCTTACTTATCTGTTCGTCCTCTTTCCTTTTTTTTTTATATCGTTACTATCTAGCGTCTTTACTTGGCGTCTATCTGATCCGTTCCATCTGACTGGAGCTATCTGATCGGAGCTAGCTGTTACTAGAGCTGCGGCGTAACCGGTCCGTGCGCTACTGTATAGATCTATATAGATCTATCTGCAGCTCCTTATCTTCTTCTTTTTCTTTCTCTACTAAGGCCTTCGGCGTTACCGCGAGACTCCCTTAATAGCGGCCTCTTCGTTCTTCGTCGTTACCATCCTTTTGGAGAATAGCAGTAACAGAGAGCAAAGACGGTTACGAGGCGGGCCGCTACAGTGGCGCCGTTCTTGGCCTTACCGCTCTATCCGCCGGTCCTAGCCAGCGGTAGTGGAGGTAGTAAGGCCTAAGACACCAGCCGGAGGATTCTACGATCGTTTCTATTAGCTTCCGCGTCGATGGAGCGGACATAGATATCCTTCTTCTTTATTGGCTTTCGAGCTATACAGGCCTCGGCTTCCTCGGGTTTTTAACGTAAAATTCTCTTAGCACCTCCTCTGAATTCCGGAGGTTCTCGACCGGATACCATTTATAGTCTTCCGGCTATCCTCTCTATAAGATCCTCGCTTCGATGGATCCTCTTTGTTTTCTTATATAAATTACGTCTTCTACCTCCTACTCTTCTTCTTCTCCTTCTATTTCGATTAGTGGGGGTTCATCGAACCCCTGATCCGGAAGACTATCTTCAGGGTCTAGGCTTAGCAGATCCGAGTGAAAAACATCGTGGATCCGGAACGATTTCGGCAGCTGGAGCCGGTAGGTTACCGGCGACCTCTTTTCTATTATCTTGAACGGACCTACGTAACGAGGGTTAAGCTTCGCGTTGCCTTTTAGCCTTAGGTTCCGCGTATTGAGCTATACCTTTTGGCTTTCCTCGAATTCTATCAGTGACCTCTTTCTATTAGCTCGAGTTACTATCTTTTTCTAAGCTGATTCTATCGCTTCTTTCGCTACCTTAATCGCTTCTTCTATCTGGGATCGGAGCGCTTCTGCCGCCGCTGCGGCTATTCTCTTCGACGAGGTAGCGGTAGAGAGTTCTAAAGAGCTGGGTTCGTTCGGTAGTTGAAAGCTTATCCTCAGAAGATAACTATGTGTTATCTTAAACAGCGCTAGTAAGGTGGCTTCCGACTGTGCTAAATTGGCGCAGAATTCGGCTATCGGCAACACCTTAACCCATTCTGCTTAATGATGGCTGCAGAAGATTCTCAGATACTTTTCTATCTTACAGTTAGCTACTTCCGACTGTCTGTCGGTCTAAGGGTAAGCGGCCGTGCTGAGCTTTCTACGAATTCCGAGGGCTGAGTTGATAGCTTTCTATACGTCTGCAGTAAATTAAGGACCCCTATCCGTAGTGATAGTGTCCGGCAGCCCGTAGTGCTTCTATACGTGCTGGATCAACATTCTCGCCGTTTCTTCCGTAGTAGTTCCTTTATCCTTAGCTCGATAGGGGATAAAATAGCGCTCTTTGCTTAGCCGATCCACTACATTAAGCGTAGCGTCGTACCTATCGGAATCCGGCAGGCCTGTTACGAAGTCTATCGTAATGTGCTTCTATAATTTCTCGGGGATCAGAAGTAGCTTTAGCAGGCCGGCCGGAAGGCCGTAACGTGGCTTCGCTGCTCTGCATACGTAACAGTTAGTAATAAACCGATGTATCCGCTCGAAGATTCGCGGAAACTAGTAGGTCGTCCTTATTGCTTCCATCGTCTTCTTCGATCCTGCGTAACCAACGTCCTTAGAGCTATAGACCAGCTAGATAACCTCTGTAACCAGTTCTTCCAGAACGATCAGTTTCCCTAAGCCGGTTTTGCCTAGCTTCTGCTGCTGATTGAGCCGTTCCACTTTCTCGTTTATTGTCTCTTCTTTAATCAGCGGCTCCATCGCACAGATCCCTACCTCTTTCAACACCTCGGCGTCTACTATTCGTTCTGTTAGCACCTTCTGAAACATATTCGGATCTTCTTTCGCTCTGCTAGTCTTTCCTTCTCTTCTCGTTAGCGCATTAGCCTTTCCATTTTGAGCTCTAGGTCGATAAGTAATCTTAAAGTCGAATCCGGATAAGTAGGCAGCCTACCGGGCTTGGCGCCGTAACCGCTTCTGCGTCTTTATAAAGTAGGTTAGTAACTAGTGGTCCGTAAGGACCTGGATCGTGCTCTGTCTGGCTATAAGCTCCGGTTTCCACTCTTTAAAGGCCTGAATAATAGCCAGCAGTTCTTTATTATAGATAGCGTAGTTCTGTTTAGCATTATTTATAGACTTGCTAAAGAAAGCTACTAGATAGAGCGTTTCGTCGTCGTCAGCGTATTAAGAAAGGACCTCTGCTGTTACTGTGTCGGAAGCGTCTGTCTCTACGTAGATCGTCTTTTCCGGTCTAAAGTGTGCTAGCACTGGCGCTAAGGCCACCGCCTCCTTTAGTCGGTTGAAAGCTTCCGTACACTTCTTATTCTATAGGCCAGCGGCCTCCTTCTTCAACGCCTTATTCAGTGGTCTCGCTATCTTGCTAAAGTCCTTAATAAACCGTCGATAGTAGCTGCAGAATCCGAGAAACGCTCTAATTTGCGTAGTGTTTCCGGATGTCGGTTGCTTCCATTCCGCGACGGCGGCCACTTTCGACAGGTCTATCCGAATTCCTTCTCTTCCGACGATAAGATTAAGATATTTGACTTCAGTCTAATAGAACTCGCTCTTCTTCGTGTCCGCGTTTAATCCGACCTCGCGGAGTCTCTTCAACACCCTCTTAATGTGGTCTGTGTATTGCTCTCTCGTTCCTGCAGATCAGAATGTCGTCTAAGTAGATTAAAACGAACCGTTCCAGCATGTCTATAAAAGTGTAGTTCATAAAGCGTTGCCACACAGCCAGTGCGTTAGTAAGTCCGAAAGGCATTACTAACTACTTAAAACTACCTATACGCGTAGCGAATTTCGTAAGGTCTTCCGTTTGTCCTTCTTCGTTCCTTAATTAATAGAATGCTTAGCGAATATCCAGCTTGCTGAACTACTTAGCCTTAGCTACTCGTTGTATAGTCTTATCGATTAGAGGCAGCGGATACACATCTCTCTTAGTGACCTTATTGAGGCCTCGGTAGTCTACATACAGTCTGAGACCACCTCCGGGTTTCCGTACGAAAAGAATCGGTAACGCATATTTTGCTAAGCTTGGCGTAATGAACTTCTTTGCTAAGTTTTCTCTAACAAACACTTCTACCTAGTCCAGCTCGGCCGGAGATAAGCGTCTTAGGGGTTCGGTTCTCGGCAGTACGGCTCCTTCTTTTAGCCGGATCTTGTTGTTATAGTCCAGTCGGTAGAGCGGCAAGAGGTTGGAGTTAGCCTTTAAGAACACGTTAGTGTAACTATAGAGTTCTTTCGGTAACACCTCTAGTAGATCCACTTCTTCTTCCGCTATTATCTTCCAGTAGTCTTCGATATCCTTTGTTAAGATAGCATAAATTTCGTTGTCCGGCGACCTCGCGAGGGTCGTTAAAGCTTCGGAACTTATTATTCCGATCGTGTCTTAAGGGTCGGACCGATCCTTCGGAACCTCTTCTATAGTCGTAACGTTCGGTTCCACTGCGACCTCGGTGACTGATTTGACGGCGGCGGAGCCGCTGTATAGTGTTCTGAATCCGAGTGTGCCTTTACCTACGTCAATAATTGCTCCCTGGTTCTTTATCCATTTCTGCCCTATAATAATGTTAAACCTTCCGATATCCATAATTCGGAACGTCGCTTCCGTAGTGCGACCTGCCAAGGTAGTCCTTAATAGCATATAATGCGTGACACTCTCAGTGTCTTGTCCGTTATACGCCGAAATTCGTGTCGGCGTCGCTAGCTCTACTGGATAGCTATATCCTTTTATTAGCTTTTGAACCAATCGATAGTGAATAGCCGCTCCGATAAGGGCCCCCGTGTCGATAAAAGCTCTTAGCTGAAGTGGTTTGCTCGATCCGTTAAGGGGGTAGACAGTGATTAGAAGGATAATGGCTGTTTTCGTGTTTACTTCTACCGCTGCTAAGAGCGGATCGCTGCAGCTGTTAATGCTCTTATCTTTCTGTAACGTAGTTCTTGTTAGTGCCCTGTTTTCTACGCTAGATAGGGGGCCTATCCTTCTAGCTGGTCTTTTCCTAGGATTCGCAGTAGCACTCCACCGTCTACGCTGTCGGTGTCGTTCGGAGCCGGCTCTATAGCTTGTACAGTCTTTCTCGGTGGCTGCGGCTGCGGCTGCTTTATAACACGATACTCCTGCTTCTGCTGGGCTGTTGCTTGGCATCTCGTAGCGATATAGCCAGGCTTTCTACACGCGTAACAGGTAGGGACGAACGACGAACGCGGTAACTAATAAGGTGGCTGCTGGGGCGCTCTCCGGAAAGGCGCAGGGGGTCTCGTTGTCTGCGTTATCAACGGCTTCTGGTTAGATTCGCGTAATTTCGCGTAAGCGCTCAAATTTCTCGCAGTAACTCTCGCTCGGTGTACGAAGCTCTTAAGGTCTTCATCCTCTACCGAGGCCATTGCTGCGGCCAGTTCAGGGTTCAGCTTCTGTCTTAATAGATGGAGCTGCTTATCTTCTGCTACTCGGGCCCTAATCGCATGTTTTCGGAATAGCCCGTAGAATTCCTCGAACATCTGTCGGTTCTGGTTGATCTTATCTAGCTGCTTACAGGCCGTCTTCTTTTGGAAGGGGTCTCCGAAATGTTGATCTAGTGCTTTAATCGCTTCCTCGGCAGTTACCTCTTCTAGGTCCGCTACTAACGAAAAAGCTTCTCCTTCTAATCGCGATTCCAGGTACGCCAATCTATCTCCGGCACTGTTTCCGGCATAGTCTCGATCTATCTTGTTCTTTATCTTCTTCTTAAATGCTTCCCAATCCTTAGGATCTCTGCCTATAAACGCCGGTAGATCCGGTAGTAACGTTATTAACGTGCCGCCTTAACTGTAGGCCGCCGGTAAGGCGGTCTCTGCTTGTTCTTCTCGATGCGGTGGCGGCGCCGACAATATCGCTGCTTCTATCTTATCTGGCTAAGCCTTTATCGATTTCAATTGTGCCAGTCGGTTCGCCGCTTGGTTTTCCAGCACATCTATAATAGTCTTAGCCGATTCCTTCTCGGCTCTTACCGTCTCTACTTCCTCTCTTAACTGTCTCTTTTCTTCTAGGGTTCTGTAAAACAGCTTCTTAATAAGGTCTATACTGTCGTAGACCTTTCCTACTCCGTTCTCGTTTACGTAATCCTTAAGTTCTTTGAGCGTATAGTCGTAGATTTTCTTGTATTTGCTTATTCGTTCCTTAATCTCTGCGGTCTCTTCCGCTGTAAAACCTCCGATAATAAACTTATTATTGATAACACTAGAGCGCCTGCTCGCTCTGTCTGTCTTTTCTCTTCTGCTTCTGCTTCGGCCTATAACGCCGCTCTCTACCGCTAAGAAACTCTCTATAGCTTTCTTACGGTACTAGGGTTGTTTGGTGTGTTGGTGCGCTTGCGTTATTTAGGGGTCCGGATGATTCAACGGTCCCTTTCGCGCAGCGCAGTGTTGGTGTAGGGAGTGAGTTCGAGATATAATAATCCGGGCACGCAGATATAATTCAATACAGCCTTTTTGATAACTATATCTCGAACTGAGGAGGGAAAGGAATCTATATAGTGGTGGGCGAGAGCTTTAGGGGTGGCGTGCCAAGGCCCGGCTCGGTCCGGAAGGGCCGAGCCGAAATTCCAAGGGTCTACCCTATCACTTAGTCCCACCCCTTTCTGCCGCCGCAACACGAGGAAGGCCAAAAGGTATAGCTTAACACGCAGAACCTAAGGCTAAAAGGCAACGCGAAGCTCAACCCTCGTTACATAGGTCCGTTTAAGATAGTGCAAAAGAGGTCGCCGGTAACCTACCGGCTCCAGCTGCCGAAATCGTTCCGGATCTACGATGTCTTTTATTCAGATCTGCTAAGTTTGGACCTGGAAGACGGCCTTCTAGAACAGGGGTTCTCTGAACCCCTACTAGCGGAGATAGAGAGTAAAGAAGAAGAGTGGGAAGTGGAAGACGTAACAGACGTAAAAAAGATAAGAGGGTCTATTAAAGTAAAGGTTTCGTAGAAGGGGTAGCCAGAAGATTAGAAATAGTACCTAATAGAGAATCTACGGAACTCCGCGGAGCTGCTAAAGGAATTCTATGTCCGGAATCCGAGGAAGCCGCGGCCAGAGTAGCTATAAAGCTAACGGATTAGGAAGAAAAAGAAGAACCGCGTCCGCGCTATCGGTATAGATACTGGTAAAAACGATCGAGATCGGCGAGCCTGGCCACCGTCCTTATTAGCATCGTCCTTACTAGTC
Organism: Pseudocercospora ulei; assembly: GCA_016165855.1. Lineage (NCBI taxonomy): Eukaryota > Fungi > Ascomycota > Dothideomycetes > Mycosphaerellales > Mycosphaerellaceae > Pseudocercospora > Pseudocercospora ulei. Next base: position 2,097,581 of record JACWNB010000003.1, read on the forward strand.
GGCTTCGCCGAACGGATAATAACGACGAGATCGGGGACGGAACTACCGGTTCTGGTGCTCTTGGTAGCGCCGGTTCGCCTTCGCTACTACCAAACCGCCGGTTTGGCCGGTTGAGTAGTAACGGAAAAGAACGAAGCCGACGCTACAGGAAGCAGCATCGCGGTAGAGCTCGAGGCTACGATAGAAAGAAAAAGAAGAAGATAGCGAGCCGCGATAGATTTATATAGACCTACGCGATAGCGTACGGACCGGTTACACTGCAGCTCGAGTAACTGCTGGCTCCGATTAGGCGGAACGGATCAGATGGACGCCAAGTAAAGACGTCAGATAGCGGCGATGTAAAAAAAAAAAAAAAAAAGAGGACTGGATAAGTAAGCAGTCGAGGGCGACCGCTAATAAGGGAGGGGGGTGGTGTTGCGGCGGCAGAAAGGGGTGGGACTGAGTAATAGGTTGGACCCTTAGAATTTCGGCTCGGCCCTTCCAGACTAAGCCGGGCCTTGGCACACTACCCCCAAAGCTCTTACCTACTACTACATAGATTCCTTTCCCTCCTCAGTTCGAGATATAGTTATTAAAAAGGCCGTATTGAATCTTATCTGCGTGCCCGGATCAGCTATATCCCTTTCTTAGTTTCTAAACTAGTCGATAGTAGATCGCTGCGCTAATAAGTGCTCCTATACCGATAAAGGCTTTTAATTAAAGGGGGTAGTGTAAGCCCTTAAGGGGGTAGACAGTAATTAGAAGGATGTTAGCAGTCTCTGTATTCACTTCTACTGCCGCCGAGAGCGGATCGTTACAACTGTTAATGCTCTCTCCTTCTTCTAGCGATGTAGTTCGTAGCAGTGCCCTATTGTTCGTACTAGGTCGGGGGCCTATCCGTCTAGCTAATCTTTTCCTAAGATCCTTAATAGCACCCTGCCGTCTACACTGTCTGTATCGTTCGGCGCTGTCTCTATAGCTTAGATAGTCTTCCTTAGCAGCAGCGGCTTTGTAGCATAGTATTCCTGCTTCTGTTGCGCCGTCGCTTAGCATCGGGTAGCGATATAGCTAGGCTTTCTGTATATATAGCAAGTAGGGACGAACGGCAAACGCAGCGAATAGGATAGCTGCTAGGGGTCTCGTCGGAAAGGGGCAGGGGGTCGCGCTATCGGCAACGACAACGACTTCTAAATCGATCTGCGTACTGCTGATTTTCTGTATATATTTAAGTTTCTAGCAGTAACTCTCGCTTAATGTACGAAGCTTTTAAGGTCTTCGTCTTCTACTAAAGCTACAGCTCCTGCTAGTTCAGGGTTCAACTTCTCCCTTAGTAAGTGTAACTGTTTATCCTCCGACACTTTAGCTCTAATAGCATATTTTTCCTAAACAGTCTATAGAATTCTTTAAACGCTAGCCGGTTTTGGTTAATCTTGTCTAGTTGCTTATAGACCGTCTTCTTCTAGAAGGGGTCTCCGAAGCGTTAATCTAGGGCTTTAATAGCTTCGTCGGCGGTTACATCTTCTAGGTCTGCTACTAGCGAGAATGCTTTACCTTCTAGTCGCGTCTCTAGATAGGCCAGTCTGTCTTCTTTACTGCTAGCTGCATAATCGCGACTTATCTTGTTTCTTATCTTCTTCTTAAAGGCTTCCTAGGCCTTAGGGTGTCCGCCCCTAAAGGCTAGTAGATCGGGTGATAACGTTATCGAAGTGCTACCTTAACTATAGGCGGCCGGTAAGGCGGTTTCTGCTTAGCCTTCTCGTAGTAGCTACAGCGCCGACGACGTCGCTGCCTCTATGTTAGCTAACTAAGCCCTTAGCGCTTTTAGTTGCGCTATTCGTATCGCCGCTTAGTTCTCTAATACCTCGATAATAGTCTCTGCCGATTCCTTCTTAGCTATTACTGCCTCTATCTCTTCTCTTAGCTGTTTGTTCTCTTCTATCTTCTTGTAAAACGTCTTTTTAATAAAGGTAACAGTGTTGTACACCTTTCTAGACCCGTGTTCTGCTAGGTGTTCCTCGAGTTTATCTAGCGTATAGGCGTATAGCTCTTTATAGCCAGCTATGCCCTCCTTTGCTTCGTCTGTCTCTTCTTCTATAAGACCTTTAGTAACTGTTCTATTATTAAGGATGCTAGTGCACCTATCTCTTGCTCTGTTAGTCCTTCTCTTTCCGCTACAGCCTGTAACGCTGCCCTCTACTGTCGAGAAGCCTTCTATAGCTTTCTTATAGTGCTAATATAACTGGTTTTACGTTGTAGTATGCGCGTGCGTTATACAGGTAGCCGGATGTAGTTTAACGGGCCCTTTCGCGCAGCGCAGGGTTAGTATAGTTAGTAAGTTCGAGATATAATAATCCGAGCATGCAGATATAGTTTAATATAGCTGTTTTAATAACTATATCTCGAACTAAGGAGGGAAAGGAATCTATATAGTAGTGTGTAAGGGCTTTAGGGGTAGTGTGCCAAGGCCCGGCTCGGTCCAGAAGGGCGGAGCCAAAATTCTAAGGGTCTACCCTATTACTTAGTCCCACCCCTTTCTGCTGCTATAACACTACCCTCCTCCCTTATTAGCTGTCGCCCTCGACCGCTTACTTATCCCTTCTGCCTCTTCTTTTTTTTTAATTTACCTTTCTTTCCTTCTTTTTCTTCTGCTTCTTCGTCTTCTTCTTCTATCTGATTCGCGGCTTCTTCTACGAAAAATCCTTCTTAAAATCGACGTTACCTCTTCGTTTCTTCTATCTTGAACACATTGTCCCTTTGTTGTCTTCTTCTTTTCTTATATCGTCGCTATCTAAAGCCGTTTACTTAGCGTCTATCTGATCGGAGCTATCTAATCTAAGCCAACAGCTATCTAAGCTGCAGCGTATCTATACAGATCTATCTGTAGCGCACTATCTCTTCTTCTTTTTCCTCTTTACTAAGGCCTTAAGCGCTATCGCAAATCCTCTTTAAAAGCGTCGGCTTTGTCTTTGCTGTTATTATCCGTCCTGAAGGACCGGCAGTGTTGGCGAAGACGAAAACCGTTACAAAGTACGCTAAAGCGGTGGCGCCGTCCTCGACTTTACTGTTATTATCTGACCGGCGAGGCCGGTAGACGGTAACGGTGTAATCGAGGACTCTAGCTAAGCGCACTGCTGTAATCGTTTCTATCGGTTTTTGCACTAATAGAGCAGACGCGGCCCTTCCTCCTCTTCTATCTCTTCTAGAGCTATTAACTTTAGAGCTGCTTAGGTCTCGGCTTCTTCAGGTTCTATGTATAAAACTCTCTTAACAGCTCTACCGAATTTCGGAGATTCTCGACTAGATACTATTTATAGTCTTCTAGCTACCCCTTCTATAAGATCCTTGCTTTAAGAGACCCTCTTATCTTCCTTATATCTATTATATCTTCTGCCTCCCACTCTTCTTCTTTACTATCTATCTCGATTGGTAGGGGTTCGGCGAACTCCTGTTCTGGAAGACCGTCTTTAGGGTCTAGGCTTAATAGGTCCAAATAGAAGACATCGTAGATTCGGAACGACTTCGGTAGCTAGAGCCGATAAGTTACTAGCAACCTCTTTTCTACTATTGTAAACGGACCTACGTAGCAGGGGTTAAGCTTGGGGTTGCCTTTTAGCCTTGGGTTCCGTATATTAAGCTATACCTTATAGCCTTCTTCGAATTCTATCGGTAACTGCTTTCTATTAGCTCGAGTTACTATCTTCTTCTAAGCCGATTCTATCGCTTCTTTCGCTACCCTAATCGCTTCTTCTATCTAAGATTTAAGCGCTTCTGCCGCAGCGGCAGCGACTCTCTTTAACGAAGTAGCGGTAGAAGATTCTAGAGAGCTAGGTTCGTTCAGCGGTTAAAGGCTTATTCTCAGAAGATAACTATAAGTTATCTCGAACAGCGCTAGTAAGGTAGCCTTGGACTGTGCCGAGTTAGCGCAGAATTCGGCTATTAGCAACACTTTAACCTACTCTTCTTAATAGTGGCTGCAGAAGATTCGTAGATATTTCTCTATCTTACAGTTAGCTACTTTAGACTGGCCGTCGGTTTAAGGGTAAGCAGCTATACTAAGCTTTCCGCGAATTCCGAGAACTTAATTAATAGCCTTCTATACGTTAGCAGTGAATTAAAGACCCCTATCCGTAGTGATAGTATCCGGCAGGCTATAGTGCTTCTAGACGTACTAAATCAGCATCCTCGCTGTCTCTTCTACAGTAGTGCCTTCGTCTTTTGCTCGACAGGAGATAAAGTAGCGTTCCTTGCTTAACCGATCTACTACTTTAAGGGTAGCATTGTATCTATTGGAATCCGGAAGGCCGGTTACGAAATCTCTCGTAATGTGCTGCTACAGTTTCTTACAGATTGGCAGTAGCTTTAGTAGACCGGCCGGAAGGCCGTAGCGTAGCTTCGCGGCTCGGTATACGTAACAATTGCCGATAAACTAGTAGATCCGCTCGAAGATCTGCAGAAACTAGTAGACCGTTCTTACGGCCTCTATCGTGTTCTTTGTGCTAGCGTAGCCGACATCCTTAGAACTATAGACTAGCTGGATAACTTCTGTAATTAGTTCTTCTAGAACTATTAACTTCCCGAAACTGGTTTTGCCGAGCTTCTGTCGCCGGTTAAGCTGCTCTACTCTTTTGTAGAGCGTCTCTTCCTTAGTCGCCAGCTCTACCGTGCAGATCCCTACTTCTTTTAACACCTCGGCGTCTACTATCCGCTTAGTTAACACCTTCTGGAACATGTTTAGATCTTCTTTCGCGCAGCTAGTCTTCCCCTCTCTTCTCGTTAGTGTATTAGCCTTTCTGGTTTAAGCTCCAGGTCGATAAGTAATCTTAAAGTCGAACCCGGATAAGTAGGCGGCCTACTAAGCTTGGCAGTGCGAGAGCTTCTACGTCTTTATAAAGTAGGTCAACAATTAATAGTCTGTAAGGACCTAGACCGTGCTCTTTCTAGCTATAAGCTCTGGCTTCTACTCCTCGAAAGCTTAGATAATAGCTAATAGCTCCTTGTCGTAGATAGTATAGTTTCGCTTAGCCTTATTTATAGACTTGCTAAAGAAAGCTACTAGATAGAGGGTCTCGTCGTCGTCGTCGTATTGCGAAAGGACTCCTGCGGTTACTGTATCGGAAGCGTCCGTTTCTAGGTAGATTGTCTTTTCCAGCCAGAAGTGCGCTAGTACTAGCGCCAAGGCTACCGCTTCTTTTAGCCGGTTAAAAGCCTCTGTGTACTTCTCGTTCTATAGGCTAGCTGCCTTCTTCTTTAATACCTTATTTAAGAGTCTTGCTATCTTGCTAAAGTCCCTAATAAATCGTTAATAGTAACTGCAGAAACCGAGAAAAGCTCTAATCTAGGTAGTGTTTCCAGACTTCGGCTGCTTCTATTCCGCTATAGCAGCGATCTTTAAGGGGTCTATCCGAATTCCTTCTCTTCTAACAATAAGACTAAGATATTTGACTTTGGTCTAATAGAACTCGCTCTTCTTCGTGTGTGCGTTTAATCCGACCTTGCAGAGCCTAGTTAACACTCTCTCGATGTAGTCTGTATATTGCTCTCTCGTTCTATTAGTGTAGATAAGAATATCGTCTAGGTAAATAGACACAAACCGCTCTAGCATATCTATAAAGGTGTAATTTATAAAACGCTGCTACACTGCCGGCGTATTAGTAAGTCCGAAAGGCATAACTAGCTACTTAAAGTTGCCTATACGCGTAGCGAACGTTATAAGGTCTTCTGTCTGTCTTTCTTTGTTCCTTAGTTAGTAGAACGCTTAGCAAATGTCTAGCTTGCTAAACTACTTAGCTTTCGCTACTCGTTGTATAGTCTTATCGATTAGCGGCAGTAGGTATACATCTCTCTTAGTAACCTTATTAAGGCCTCGGTAATCTACGTATAGCTAGAGGCTACCTCTAGGTCTCTGTACGAAAAGAATTGGTAACGTATACTCGGCAGAGCTTGGTGTAATAAACTTCTTCGCTAGGTTTTCTCGAACAAACACTTCTACTTAGTCCAGCTTAGCCGGCGATAGGCGTCTTAGGAGTTCGGTTCTCGGCAGTACAGCTCCTTCTTTTAGTCGGATCTTGTTATTGTATTCCGGTCAATAGAGCAGCAGGAAGTTAGAGTCGGCTTTTAAGAACACGTTAGCGTAGCTATAGAGTTCTTCTAGTAATACCTCTAGCGGGTCCACTTCTTCTTCCGCTATTATTTTTTAGTAGTCTTCGATGTTGTTAGGGGACGCCGTCTAGCTAGGTCCTAGACCTAAGCCAGCCGTCGCCCTAAGGATTGCGACTTAGCGGCGCTAGTACGACCCCTTACCCTGTACAGAGGGAGAATCCTACAGCCCTACATAGAGGGAAATTGCTGCTACTCTGTACAGAGGGAAAACTCTGCATCCCTATATAGAGGGGAACTCCTAACCCTCTATACAGAGCGAGAACTCTATACCCCTATATAGAGGGAAATTGCTAGCTAGGCTTCGTAGGTACAAATTGTACAACAGCAGACGACGAAGGAACTGCCTATTAGTTCCTTTATATAGATACCTAGCTTTAAGTTTCTAAACTAAGATTCTTTAGCCCCTTATATTAGGAACTAATCTTACTGTTAGTAACTGCAGTAATACAACGAAGATAGACAGCGACATCCCTATAGAAACTACGGCTATGCAGGATTATATACACTGCATATATAAGGAGCTGCAGGCACGCAAGACCTAGCTCGAACAGCAAGTAGGCTACTAGGCTGCGATGATTTCCTAACAAGAACAGGAGCTCCGACAGCTTAAGGCGTCCGGTTGCGACCCGAGCCCTACAACGACGACGACGACGACGACGATAAACACGACAGCCTACACTGCAGTCCCTAAGAGCAAACTCCCTAACGTTACTACCTACAATAGTAAGGTACTGGCCGAGTACCCCTCCTAGGCTGCCTAGATACGTTCTAAGCTTCTAGTCGACTTAGGAGCATACCCGACTAAGCTTAACAAGGTAGTATATCTCTTTAGGAGGTTAAAGGGCAAGGTAGTAGTACGAATTCTGCTGTACTACGAAACGGCTATTGCCAACCTAGCAATAGCAACTACGATAATGCTCTAGGCAGCTCTAGACAGGAGCTATAAGGACCTAGACCGTAAAGGCCGAGCCCTTATATAGGTTAACACTATAAAGCAAGGATGCAAGACTATACGAGAGTTCCTCGCAGAATTTAACTAGACCCTAGCAGAGGCAGGGGGACTCTATTAGGAGCATAGGGTAAAGGTAACTACCCTAGAAGTTGGACTCTCTAGGGAGATTATAACAGGACTAGTAGGCGTAATACGACTAGCCTTATACAAGATGTTCTGTAATCTCCTTAGGATAATCGACGACTAACAGCGTAGGCTCGGACAGATAAGCTGCGCCTACGAGATACAACAACCCCTCTATTAGCAGCAGGACACTATAGACTAGGAACTAACGACGATAACAAGAGTAGCGGCAGCCGTCGCTGTACAACTAAGGGCCGGCGCTAAGAGGGCGCTATAGGTAGACGTAGCTACCCTAGACAAGAGATAAGCAGAAGGGAGCTGCTACTAGTATAGCTAGATAGGGTACACTATACGGAATTGCAGGCTCTTGCTAGCAGAGAGGCCTAGGGGACGGCCGGCCACTGTAAGGGTAGCAACTGCAGCACCCTAATACGAGACCTAAGAGTTCCCTTTAGATAATAACGAGTCGGGAAAAGAGTAGCCTCTAATCGAAGGCTTAGCTAGAGGTATATACGAGATAGATTGCCAAATTAAAACACTACTTAGCTATCTTTTAAGAGCAACTATATAACGACTACGCCGTTTATCGTACGACCTACGCTAAACGGAACTACTACTGTACGGACGCTGATCGACATAGGGTGTTTAGTGTACGGAGTAATCAGCAAAGACTTCGTATAGAAACACTACATTAAGACGACCCCTACTGTACCTATACGTATGCTAGGCACAACCGGACGAGGACTGGACATTACCTATATAGTGAAAGTGACAATAGAGTTGCGAGGACACTACGAGCAGTATTTATACCTCTACGTCGTACCAGATAAGCTAGGGTATAACCTAATATTAGGGTAACTATAGATAGAGCGCTAGCAGGGCAAGCTCGATGTCGGACGAGGACGCCTGTACCTAGCAGCGACGAAGCAAAGACTCCGAGACCAAGGGAGAGTTCTACAGGGCGGCAATGCCAAAGCCGAGGTTAACACTGCGACTACAGACATTAAGAAGGCCTTAGCGCCTAAGAAAGTAACGGACCCCTATACGAAGCTCCTATTAGAATATACGGAATACCTAGACCTCTTCGAACCAAAATCGGCCTCGAAGCTGCCCCTATATCGAGGAGAAGGAATCGACTACGACATCTAGCTTAAGCCCCGTCTGGATAGAAGCTTGCCTAAAGTACTGTACGGCCCTCTGTATAGTATGTCCTCTAGAGAACTCCTAGTACTACGTAAGACACTAGACGACCTCCTTGCTAAAGGATTTATTTACATAAGTACGTTATCAGCTAGAGCCCTAGTACTGTTTGTTTACAAGGAAGGTTCGGCTAGCTTACGTTTCTACGTAGATTACAGAGGTATTAACGTAATTACTATAAGGGGCTTAAAAATCTTGGTTTAGAAACTTAAGGCTAGGTATCTATATAAAGGAACTAATAGGCAGTTCCTTCGTCGTCTGCTCCTGCACAATTTGTACCTACGAAGCCAAGCTAGCAATTTCCCTCTGTGTAGGGATGCAAGGTTTACACTCTGTACAGAGGATTAGGAGTTCTCCCTCTATATAGTAGTACAGAGTTTTCCCTCCGTTTAGAGGGGCGGCAATTCCCCTCTATGCAGGGCTATAGGGTTCTCCCTCTGTATAGGAGTAGGGTCCTATTGGTAATTCCGTACAGAGGGTAGGGTCGTGCTGGCTCTGCTAAGTCGCAGTCCTTAGGGCGACGGCTGGCTTAGGTTAGGTCTAGGACCTGGGCTAGGCGGCGCCCCCTAACAATACCCCCCCCCCCTCCCTAGTAGCTTTTCCGTACGACGGCGAGTCGTATAGCCTTAGATGTTCCCCTAGCAGGTAGCGCTTTCCTATCTTCGCCTAGGCCTTGCCTGTCGACCTCCCTCTCTGCTAGTTTAACCTTTAGGTAGTCCTTCTGGAACTGCAGGCAGGGAAGGCAGGTAGTGCTAGATCGCTTCTACCTAAACTTAACCGATTCCGTTTGCCAATTCAGCGACGCTAAGGCTAAGGCTAAGGAGGCCTGCGAGCAGTTATAAAGGTGCAGGAGGTGCCCGGTCCCTCTGTTCGCTCCCCCCCTACTCTCGAGCCCTTAGCTATGCACTCTGCGTCCTAACTGTACAGTCCGGCGCTACCGGGCTATTTGGCTTTGTCCCTGTCCCTTAGTCGTCGTCTGGAGTTTTACTCCTAGGTAGAGGTTCCTGCCTCTGTCCGGTCGTCCAGTAGGCCGTCGCTCGTACAGGTCCGGGTCGTAGTTGCCTCGTTTGTCCTCCCTTATACGGTTGTAGCAGCTGCCCTAGGTGTTATTGTCCTATAAGGCAGGCAGCTACTACTCTGTATATAAACCCTTTCCCCTTTTCCTCTCTCTCTTCTTCTCTTTCTCCTTTTTCCCCTATCTGCTACCCGTCCGCCTAACTGTACGCTACTACTACTATTACCGCTGTTACTACTACTAACTACTACTACTAGCTACTATCGCTATACTACCTATATCGTCTAGCCGTTCTTGCCGTGTTCCCCTCGTAGCTTTCGGCTCTCTTCCTGCCTGTCTAGCTAGTGTCCCTTCCTATTCTTACCTCTAACAATAGAGTGCCTAGCTTAACTAGCAGCTTCGCTTCCGGTTCGTACAGGTTCCCGCCTTTCGTACAGCCCGAGCTAACGTCTTAGGTGCTATATTAACTAGCAGCAGGGTGTTGTCGTGCTAACCCTTGCTTCCTCTAGTGCTGGGTCCTCTGCCGTCCGGGAGGTAATTGAGATTTCGGGTGTAGAGTTGGCTGCCCTAGGTCTTAGGGGTAGTAGCTAGTAAGCTACCTTAAGGTAGTATAGGAAAGTTTTTAGACAGTGTCGCTCTCGTTCCCTTCTTATTTCTACCTATCTTACCTGCCTCCTAACCGTCCCCTTCTTCCTGCCCTTCTTCCGTATAGTGCTATATAGTGTAGTATTAGTAGGATCCCGTAGTGTCCTTCGTCGTAATTCTCGATCCTTTGGCAACCTAAGTTGTCGGCAGCTGCCCTGTCCTTAGGGTAGATCGTGCCCCTTTTCGCCGTATAGCGCAGTGTTACTGTAACTGGGCAGGGGTATAGTTCTCCTCCTACCTGTCTAGCGCGGTTGTGTCTTATAGGGCCTTATACAGTTCCTACGTAGGCTCTGCCTATCCTCTCTATTTTACTAGGTACTCTACCCTCCCCTGCTTCCTTCGGCTCTTAAGGATTCCTTCTACCTCGTATTCTTCCTGGCCCTTAGTTATAATCGCTAGTAGGCGTACGTTATCTATCGTCTAGTGCAGCAGGGGGTCCGTATTCGCTGGCTGTATAAGGTCTACGTAAAAGATTAGGTAGATCCCTAGGGGAGTGTTAAGTCGTACAGCGTATGTTCCTACTAGTCGGACTACTGTAAACTTCCTGTTCTTCCAATCTAGCTTCTTGCTTAGCCGGTCTGTATAGATGTTGTGCTAGTTTAGCTAGACCTTATCCCCTGCCTTGTACCTTGGTACAGCCTGCCGTCCCTTGTTGGCCTGCTCTTCCGCACTCTATTAAGCTATAGCTAGGCTCGCCTTTGCCTACTAGTAGGCGTTCGTAATTGTCCGTACGATAGCCTCTCTCTGCTAAATTAGGGATCGTATAGGGCGCAGGGTTTTACTACTTAGGGTTAGTAGGAGCAGGGAGTAGTCGTATCTATAGGCTATAAAGAAGGGGGACAATCCTGTAGCATTAGCCGTACAGCTATTAATAACCAGCTCTGCTATAGGGAGGAGGCGTTTCCAGTTTGTCTAGTTATAGTCGACGTATGCTTAGAGGTACGCTTCCAACGTCGAATTAACCCTTTCTGTCGCTCTGTCTATCTGTAGGTACTATGCAGTTAACAGGCGACGTTCTACCTTTAGCAACTAGCAGACCCTTGCCTAGAGCTAGCTTGTAAACTGTGTACCCCGGTCCGATACAATTAACTAAGGGAAACCCTGCTTGCTAAACGTCGTCTGTATAAATGCCTAGGCGTTATCGTTAGCTGTAATAGAGTCTATTCCCTCTAGTATTACCCCCTTTATTAGCTTGTCTGTAACTACTATAATGTTCCGCCGTCCGTCGCTCTTAGGGAGGTCTGTAATAAAGTCTACTGTTAGGTCTTGCTAGGGCCGGTCCGGGATTAGTAGGGGTTTCAGCAGCCTGTACTTTAGTTTACGCTAGGGCTTCGTCCGTCTGTATATATCGCAGTTCTGTATAAACCTGCGGATGTCCTTCGCTATCGCTAGCTAGTAGTAGTCCCTAGCAACGATGCTGTACGTCTCCTCGCGCCCTAGGTGCCTAGTAGCTATAGAATTATACGCCTGTTGTATTAAGCTCGTACGGAGCTTCTCGTCTGCTAGGACCTAGATCCGATTCCTGAACTTTAGGTTGTTCTCCTCGTCTACTAAGCACTCTGCTGCCGACACCTTAAGATAGAGCTCTGCTAGGAGCTTCCGCTGTCCTCCTTAGATCGCTATACAGGCCCCTCGGTATACCTCGTCCTTTTCTACTGCCTCTTCCTATACTTGTAGTTAGGGTTCCTATAGGTATATCGCCGCTAGACGGATAGTCTTCTCGCCTGGCTCCTCCTTAAACATCTGGAATGTTTATAACTTTAGCTAGTTGTCCTCGTACGTCGTTAGCATGTCCTAGTCCTGTCTAAATAGCGTATTAGCCCTGCTGTTCTCCTTACCCTTACGATACTGGAGTCTTATATTAAACCGGCTTAGGTACATTTCCTATCGTACGTACCTCTTAGATAGCTTCCGGGGCTGCGTAAAGTACTCTAGGTTCTTGTAGTTAGTTAGGGCGAGGAACTTAGGAACCGAGTAGAGTTCTCTATCCTACGCTTTATAATACTGTACGACTGCTAGCAATTTCTTGTTGTAGATAGGGTAGTTGCACTTAGCTAGGGAGTTCTTCTTAGAGAAGTATGCGTATAGGTGCAGGAGTCCGTCCGAGCCTACCTGTAACAAGATACCTCCTATACAGTACCCTAAGGGGTCGGTTTCTAGTATCGTCGTACGTTTTAGGTTAAAGGCGGTAAGCGTTAGTCCTGTAGTAAAGAGCTCCTTTAGCCTGTTAAAGCTCCTATTACACTTATCCGTCTACTTAAACTGCTTGTCCTTGTATATTAACTCGACTAGGGGACGTACGATCTCCGAGTAGTTCTGTATAAACTAGCAGTAGAAGTTGGCAAACCTAAGAAATTCCTATATACCCTTAACATTTATAGGCAGCTTCTATTGCTTAATAGCATTAATCTTCTTCCTGTCTATACTAATGCCTTTCCCTACCTCGATAATAAACCCTAGGTATTTCGTACGCTGTATGCCGAATTTATATTTGTCGATGTTAAGGTACAATCCAGCCTGTTGCAGTCGATCTAGTACCTTCTTAACGTCCTGTACGTAATTTGCGTAGGTGCTGTCCGTAGAAACTAGTATGTTATCGAGGTATACCGAGCAGATGTCGTCTAGTAACCCTTACAAGGACTTGTTAATGTACCTTTAGAAGGTTGCCGGTGTGTTAGCAAGGCTAAAGAGGGTAACAAGCTACTTAAAAAGACTATATCTCGTATAGAAGGCAGTTATCTATTTACAGCCTTCCTTAATCTGTATCTTGTAGAAAGCCGAGACTACGTTAAGCTTAGTAAACTACTTTGCCTTGCTAATCTGTCCGAGAGTCTCCTTAATAAGGGGTAGGGAGTACCGGTCCTTCTTAGTAATTGCGTTAATGCCTCTGTAGTCTACGTAGAAACGTAAGCCGGCCTTCCCCTCCTTATAGACAAACAGTACTAGGGCTCCTGCAGACGAGGTACTTATCTAAATAAACCCTTTAGCAAGCAGGTCGTCTAGTGTCTTGCGCAGTACTAGGAGTTCTCTAGAGGACATTCCGTACAGCGGTCCGTACAGTACCTTAGGCAGACTCCTATCTGGACGGGGCTCTAGCTAGATGTCGTAGTTAATCCCTTCTCTTCGGTATAGCAGCAGTTTTAAGGCCAACTTTGGCTCGAAGAGGTCCAGGTATCCTGTATATTCCTTTAGGAGCTTCGTCTAGGGGTCCGTTACTTTCTTAGGCGCTAATGCCTTCTTAATGTCCGCTATTGCAGTGTTGATTTCGGCCTTAGCATTGTTACCCTGCCGAGCCTTCCCTTAGTCTCGGGGCCTCTGCTTCGTCGACATATTGACTGCGGCTGTAGCGTTGTCGTCCTACAAGACCCTCCCTTAGTCTTAGAGCCTCTGCTTCGTTACTGCTAGGTACAGCTATCCTCGTCTAACGTCTAGCTTGCCCCTCTAGCGCTCTATCTATAGCTTCCCTAGTATTAGGTTATACCCTAACTTGTCCTGTACGACATAGAGGTATAAGTCCTGCTTATAGTGTCCCTGTATCTCTATCGTTACTTTTACTATATAGGTAATGTCCAGTCCTCGTCCGGTTATGCCTAACATACGTATAGGTATAGTAGGGGTCGTCTTAATACAGTGTCTCTGTACGAAGTCTTCGCTAATTACTCTGTACACTAAACATCCTGTGTTAATTAATGTCTGCGCTGTTGCGGACCTGTTTAACGTTGGCTGTACGATAAACAGCGTAGTCGTTATGTAGTTGCTCTTAAAAGATAGCTAAGTAGTGCTTTGATTTAGCAATCTATCTTGTATACGCCTCTAGCAGAGCCTTCGCTTAGAGGCTACTCTTTTCCTAACTCGTCGTTGTCTAAGTAGGACTCCTAATCCTCTTGTTAGGGCGCCGCAGTTGCTACCCTTGCAGTGGTCGGCCGTCCTCTAGGTCTCTCTGCTAGCAAAAGCCTACAATTCCGTACAGTATAGCCTATCTTGCTATACCTGTAGCAGCTCCCTTCTGCTCGCCTCTTGTTAAGGGTAGCTATATCTACCTATTGTGCCCTTTAAGTAGCAGCCCTTAGCCGTACGGTAACGGCTGCCGCTACCCTCGTCGTCGTTAGTTCCTAGTCTATAGCGTCCGTCTGCTGCTAGAGGGGTTGTCGTATCTCGTAAGCGCGGCTTATCCGTCCGAGCCTGCACTGCTAGTCGTCGACTATCCTAAGGAGATTACAGAATTCCTTGTACGTAGCTAGTCGCATTACGCCTACTAGTCCTATTATAATCTCCTTAGAGAGGCCTACCTCTAAAGAGGTAATTTTTATTCTGTCCTCCTATTAGAGACCTCCTGCCTCTGCTAGAGTCTGGTCGTATTCTGCGAGGAATTCTTGTACAGTCTTGCGTCCTTGCTTTATCGTGTTAACCTATAGGAGTGCTCGGCTCTCGCAGTCTAGGTCCTTATAGCTCTTGTCGAGAGCTGCCTAGAGCATCGTCGTTGTAGCTATTGCCAGGTTGGCAATAGCCGTCTTGTAGTACGGCAGAATCTGTGCTGCCGCCCTGCCCTCTAACCTCCTAAAGAGGTAAACTACCTTGTCTAGCTCGGTCGGGTATGCTCCTAAGTTAACTAGAAGCTTAGAGCGCATCTAGGCAGCCTAGGAGGGGTACTCGGCCGGAGCCTTACTATCGTACGTAGTAACGTTAGGGAGTTTGCTCTTAGGGGTCGGGGTGTAGGCTATTATGTTCGTTATCGTAGGGGTCGGATCGCGATCGGACGCCCTAAGCTGTCGTAGCTCCTGTTCCCGTTAGGAAATTATCGCAGCCTAGTAGTCTACTTACTGCTTAAGCTGCCTCTTATGTTCTAGCAGCTCCTCGTATGCGCAGTGCATCTGTCCCTACATAGTCGTAGGGTCTATAGAGATGTCGCCGTCTATCTTTGTTGTATTACCGCAGTTACCGACAGTAAGATTAGTTCCTAATGTAAGGGGCTTAAGAATCTTAGTTTAGAAACTTAAGGCTGGGTATCTATATAAAGGAACTAATAGGCAGTTCCTTCGTCGTCTGCTGCTATACAATTTGTACCTACAAAGCTAAGCTAGTAATTTCTCTCTATGTAGGGATACAAGGTTTATACTCTGTACAGAGGATTAGGAGTTCTCCCTCTATACGGTAGTGCAGAGTTTTCCCTCTGTTTAGAGGGGCGGCAATTCCCCTCTGTATAGGGCTATAGGGTTCTCCCTCTGTACAGGAGTAGGGTCCTGTCGGTAATTCCGTATAGAGGGTAGGGTTGTGCTAGCTCCGCTAAGTCGCAGTCCTTAGGGCGACGGCTGGCTTAGGTCGGGTCCAGGACCTGGGCTGGGCGGCGCCCCCTAACAATTACTAAGAAGGACCAGTACCCCCTACCCCTTATTAAGGAGACCCTCAGACGGATCAGCAAGGCAAAGTAGTTTACTAAGCTTAACGTTATTTTAGCCTTCTACAAGATATAGATTAAGGAAGGATGTAAATAGATAACCGCTTTCTATACGAGGTACGGACTTTTCGAATAGCTTGTTACCCCCTTTAGCCTTGCGAACGCGCTGGCAACCTTCTAGAAGTACATTAACAGGTCTTTGCAAGGACTCCTAGACGACATTTGCTCTATATACCTCGACGACACCCTAGTATTTACAGACGGCACCTACGAGGACTATATACGAGATGTTAAGAAAGTGTTAGACTGTTTGTAGCAGGCTAGATTGTACCTCGATATCGACAAATATAAATTCGGTATATAGCGTACGAAATACCTAGGGTTTACTATTAAGGCAAGGAAGGGCATTAGTATAGACAGGAAAAAGATTAATGCTATTAAGCAATAGAAGCCCCCTACGAGTGTTAAGGGCGTACGAGAATTCCTTAGGTTTGCCAACTTCTACTACCAGTTTATATAGAACTACTCAGAGATAGTACGTCCCCTAGTTAAGCTAATATACAAGGACAAGCAGTTTAAGTAGACAGACGAGTGTAATAGAAGCTTTAACGAGCTAAAGGAGCTCTTTACTATAGGACTAACGCTTGCTGCCTTCGATCCGGAACGTACAACGATACTGGAAACCGACTCCTTAGGTTACTGTATAGGAGGTATTCTCTTATAAGTAGGCCCGGACGGCCTCCTATACCTATACGCGTATTTCTCTAAGATAAACTCCCTAGCCGAATGCAACTACCCTATCTATAACAAGGAATTGCTAGCAGTTGTACAGTACTACGAGGCATAGGATAGAGAACTGCGCTTAGTTCCTAAGTTCCTTGCCCTAACTAACTATAAGAATCTCGAGTACTTTATGCAACCCTAGAAGCTCTCTAAGAGACACGTACGGTAGGCGATATATCTAAGCTACTTTAATATAAGACTCTAGTACTGTAAGGGAAAGGACAACAGCAGGGCCGACGTACTATCCAGACGAGACTAGGATATGCTAGCGACGTACGATAACGAAAGACTGAAATTACGAACATTCTAGATGTTTAAGGAGGAACCAGACAAGGAGACTATCCGCCTAGCGGCGACACACATATAGGAACCCTAACTATAGGCCTAGGGAGAGGCAGTAGAAAAGGACGTCGTTTACTAAGGTACCTGTATAGCGATTTAAGGAGGACAACGGAAGCTCCCTACAGAGGTCTACCTTAAGGTGTTAGTAGCAGAGTGCTCGGTAGACAAGGAGAGCAACCTGAAGTTTAGGAACCAGATCTAGGTTCCTGTAGATGAGAAGCTCTATACGAGCTTAATCTAACAGGCGTACGACCTAATAACAACTAGGCACCTAGGGTGCGAGGAGACGTACAGCATTGTCACTAGGGACTACTACTAGCCGGCGATAGCGAAGGACATCTATAGGTTTATACAGAACTGCGATGTCTGCAGATGGACGAAGTCCTTACGTAAATTAAAGCACGGCCTACTGAAACCCCTACTGATACCGGACCGGCCCTAGCAAGATCTAACAGTAGACTTTATTACAGATTTGCTAGAGAGCGACAGACAGCAGAACATTATAGTAGTAACGGACAAGCTAACGAGGGGGGTAATACTAGAGGGAATAGACTCTATTACTGCTAAAGACACAGCTTAGGCCTTTATACAGACGACGTTTAGCAAACACTGGCTACCTAGGTCAATTGTGTCTAACTGCAGTACGTAGTTTATAAGCTAACTCTAGGCAAGGGTCTGCTAGTTGCTAGACGTAGAACACCGCCTCTCGACGGTATAGCACCTATAGACAGACAGCGCGACGGAGAGGACTGATCTGACTGCAGTAGACGCTAGGTCAATACCCGTCTTTAATAACTATATCCAAGGCTAGAGAGGGGAGAATCTACGTACAAGCGGAGGTGGAGGTATTTGAGTGTGCGCCAAGCCTGCCACCTTCCAGCACCTTCTACCTTCCAGCACCTTCTAGCCTATATCCGTATCACTACCGCCCTCCCCAACTAGCGATTGCCCTCAATCGCAATCAGCCTATCAATCGCAATCAGCCAATTAGGTCGCACCAATCTAGGTCGCAAATTCAGCTTCGCTATCGGCCAATCAGGTCGCTCCAAAACAGGTCGCTTTTGAGCTTTAATTTCCGTGCGTTTTAAGTCTCAATCTCGTGCCTTTTTGCTGTTGCTTTGGTGCCTTAATTGGTGCCTTGTCAAGGCTGCAGAATTCTCAGAGGTCGCGGCTGCAGAGGTTGTCGGGGCCGCGGAGGTCGCGGAGGTCGCTAAGGTCGTCGGGGCCGCAGAGGTTGTTAGGGGCTGCGGAGGTCGCAGAGGTTGTCTTGCAAACACATATCGCTTCTCGACGGTCGCTTCTCGACGGTCACTTCTCAATGGTCGCTCGCTTCTTAGACCGTCGCTCGCTTCTTAGACCGTCGCTCGCTTCTTAGACCGTCGCTCGCTTCTTAGACGGTCGCTTCTCGACGGTTGCTTCTCGACGGTTGCTTCTCGACGGTCGCTTCTCGACGGTCGCTTCTCGACGGTCGCTTCTCGACCGTCGCCCGCTTCTTAAGCCGTCGCTTGCTTCTTAAGCCGTCGTAGAGGTCTCGGAGGTCGCGGAGGTCGTAGGGTCGCAGAGGCTTCCAGAGGTTGCAGAGGTCGCAGAGCTCGCAGAGGTCGCGGAGCTCGCAGAGGTCGTTTGTCGCAGAGGTTGCAGCCTATAGATGTCGCTTCTCGACGGTCGCGGACGTCTCGGAGGTTGCGGAGGTCAATAAGGCCGCGGAGGCTGTAGAGGTCGCAGAGGTCGCAGCCTACGTATGTCGCTTCTTAGACGGTCGCTCGCTTCTCGACCGTCGCTTGCTTCTTAGACGGTCGCTCGCTTCTCGACAGTCGCTCGCTTTTCGACGGTCGCTCGCTTCTTAGACCGTCGCTTTGCCTGTGCTTTGCCTGTGCTTTGTCTGGTGCTCTGCCTGGGTGCTCTGCAGCTAGTGCTCTGCAGCTAGTGCTTAGGCTCGCTGGTGCTCTGCCTAGTTGTCTGCAGCTGTGCCTCTGTTGTCTGTGTTGTCTGCAGTAGCTGTGCCTTGTGCTCTGCCTTGTGCTCTTGTCGCTCGTGCCAATTGCTGTATGTCTCGATTGCTAAATGTCCCGATTGGCCTTGTCCGAATAGAATGGTCTGTCAAAGACCCGAAAAAAGGAATGTCGTCGCCCTAGGTCCTGCTAGGTGCGTCTCGTTGTCGTCGCTCTCGCTCCTCGTCCTCGTCGCTCCTATATCGTCCTTCTCGACCTTCTCGTTCTTCTTAACCTTCTTATTGCTCTCGTTCTCGTCGCTCTCGTTCTTATCGCTCTCTCGTCGATCTCGTTCTCGTCGCTCTCTCCTATCTCAAAACTTCAAAACTCGTACGATCTGCTCGTAGGGGCACTTCTCTTCCTAACATCCCTCTTATAGGGGCACTCTCTCTCTTCAAAACTCTCTCTTCTTAGTCGGGGGAGGGGTAGAGTAGTATGCATACGTACAATTTAGTAACCGGATATAAATTAACGGCCTCCTTTGTACATCTGCAGTACATACTCTGGGTTGTCGGTTGCACGTACGTTAATCGAGTACCCGGATGTAATTCAACGGGCTCTTTCGCGTAGTGCGGGTATTGTTAAAGTAAGCCTTGGATATAATGATCTGACTGCGGTAGACGCTAGGTCAATACCCGTCTTTAATAACTATATCCAAGGCTGGATAGGGGAGAATCTACGTACAAGCGGAGGTGGAGGTATTTGAGTGTGCGCCAAGCCTGCCACCTTCCAGCACCTTCTACCTTCCAGCACCTTCTAGCCTATATCCGTATCAAGGACTAACTTAACGCTAGAGGCGTATCTTAGAGCGTACGTTAACTACGACTAGTCCAACTGGAACTGCCTTCTCCCTATAGTAGAACTAGCTATTAATAGCCGTACGGCTAACGCTACGGGACTGTTCCCCTTCTTTATAGCCTATAGGTATAACTACTCCCCGCTCCTACCGACCCTAAGCGGCGCTACCCTACGCCCTGTATAATCCCTGATTTAGCAGGGAGAAGCTATCGTACAGACGATTACGAACGCCTACTAATAGGCGAAAGCGAGTCTAGCAATAGCCTAACAGAATGCAGAAGAGCAGGCTAACAAGGGACGACAGGCTGCACTAAGGTACAAGGCAGGGGACGAGGTATAGCTAAACTAGCGCAACATCCGTACAGACCGGCTAAGCAAGAAACTGGACTAGGAGAACCGGGAGTTTACAGTAGTCTAGCTAGTAGGGACACACGCCGTACGACTTAACACTCCCCTAGGGATCTATCTGGTTTTCTATATAGACCTCGTACAGCTAGCATACACAGACCCCCTACTATACTAGACGATGGACGACGCGCGCCCCCTAGCAATTATTACTAAGAGCTAGGAAGAGTACAAGGTAGAAGAAATCTCTAAGAGCCGGAAGAAGCAGAAGAGGATAGAGTACCTAGTTAAGTAGACAGGGTAGGCAGAGCCTATATAGGAGCTGTACGAGGCCCTTTAGGATATATCGGCGCTAGATAGGTAGGAAGAGAATTATTCCCTAGGCCGGTTACAGTAACACTATACTATACAGTAAGAAGGGCAGCAGTCCGCTCTAGGTATAGGACAGCTACTAGCAATATTAAGTTACTAAAGGATCGGGAATTAAGGCATAGGACCAAACCGGGTCCTACTAGCACTATACTGTATAGAAGGGATTAGGAGGAGAGAACACCTAGGAGACAGGTAGGATTAAGAGTGAAAATAAAAGGGAATAAGAGCAGACGTGTCTAAAAAATTTTATATACTAACTTATAGGAATAGCTTACTAGCTACTATGCTACTTAACTAGGGCGGTCGACGATAAAGCCAACAGCTCCCTGTCTAAGATCTTAATAACCTCCCAGTCGGCCGAGGCTCTACCTAGCTTACTACTGTAGAGCAGGGGCATCCCCCTACAGGCCTCCTCTAGACGGCAGTAGGAGCAGTAGAGGGAGCCGTCCTTCTACCTACACAACGCACATACGCCGGCCTAGAAGCCGGGCAGGTAGTATAGGGCAAACAAGCCCTAGGGGGAGTTAGTGCAGGCAGTATAGGATTAACTATAGGTAGCGATAAGGACAGCGTTAACGTACGACAGGCGCGCTGTAGCGAGCTGCTAGGACGTAATACAGGCAGGGTTACACCAAAACGGGTAGAATAGCAACTCGGCAGCGTCCTGCTGCTCGTAGGTATAGCACCTAGGACGTTAGTCGAGACTATATAAAAGGGGAGGATCTATACGAACCGAAATCGGAGTTGCTAGTCGTACTAGACATTCTACTCCTAAAGGTAGAAGTGCAGTAGGAGGCCGGCCAGACAGTAGGAGGCAGAGGGACCGGCAGCTACGAGGGAGCTGCGCTGGGACTAGGCGGACAGAGTGCAAGGCATAGTAGTAGTTGTGTTAGTAGTAGTAGTTGTGTTAGTAGTAGTAGTAGTATAGGTAGTAGTAGTAGTAGTAGTAGTAGTAGTAGTAGTAGTAGTAGTAGTAGTAGTAGTAGTAGTAGTAGTAGTAGTAGTAGTAGTAGTAGTAGTAGTAGTAGTAGTAGATAGACGGGCAGATAGGCGGCAGGTAGGGGGATAGAAGAGGAAGAGAAAGGGGAAGATAGGGAGAGGCCTAATATATAGGGGTATAGGCTGCCCACTATGCGAGGCAATAGCGAACGGGGCAGCTGCTACTGCTATATAAAGGAGGGCGAACGAGGCAACTACTACCTAGTGCCCAAACGAGCAAGAGCCCTTTAGACAACTAGACGAGGACGGGAAGGCGCTAACTGCAAGAGGAACGCTAGAAGCTTAGGCTGTACGACGCGGCATCGTACGAGGAAAGCACTATAAGAAGGGAGGGAGGTATTGTTAGGGGACACTGTCCAGCTAGGTCCTAGACCTAAGCTAGCTGTCGCCCTAAGGATTGCGACTTAGCAGCGCTAACACGACCCCTTACTCTATATAGAGGGAGAATCCTACAGCCCTATACAGAGGGAAATTGCTGCTACTCTATATAGAGGGAAAACTCTATACCCCTGTACAGAGGGGAACTCCTAATCCTCTGTACAGAGCGAAAACTCTATACCCCTACATAGAGGGAAATTGCTGGCTAGGCTTCGTAGATACAAATTATACAGCAGCAGACGACGAAGGAACTGCCTATTAGTTCTTTTATATAGATATCCAGCTTTAAGTTTCTAACCCAAGATTCTTAAACCCCTTACAGATGTCTTTTATCGAGATAGTGTAGATCTTATTCTCTAGCGACTTTGTAAGAGTTATTAGAGCTTCCGAGCTTATTATTCTAACAGTATCTAGGGGATCGGAACGGTCGGACGGAACCGCGTTAGCGGTTGTAACGTTTGGTTTAGCAGCGACGACGGTAACCGATTCAACAGCAGCAGTGCCGTTCTGCTAGGTTTTAAACCTTAGTATACCTTTATCTACGTTAATAACAGCTTTCTAGTTCTTTATCTATTTCTGCCCTATAATAATGTTAAACTGTCCAATATCTATAATTCGGAACGTTGCTTCTATAGTGCGACTAGCTAGAGTAGTCTTTAACGGTATATAATATATAACGCTCTCTGTATCTTGTCCGTTATACGCCGAAATCTGCGTTAGCGATGCTAACTCTACTAGATAGCTATATCCCTTCGCTAGTTTCTAGACTAGTCGATAGTAAATAGCTGCACCAATAAGTGCTCTTATATCGATAAAGGCTTTTAATTAAAGGGAGCAGTATAAGCCCTTAAGGGAGTAGACAGTAATTAGAAGGATAATAGCAGTCTCTGTATTTACTTCCACTGCTGCCGAGAGCGGATCGTTACAACTGTTAATGCTCTCTCCTTCTTCTAGCGATGCGGTTTATAGCGGTGCCCTATTGTTCGTGCTAGGTAGGGTGCCTATCTGTTAGGGGGCGCTGCCTAGCCTAGGTCCTAGACCTAAGCCAGCCGTCGCCCTAAGGACTGCGACTTAGCAGCGCCAGCACGACCCTACCCTCTGTACGGAGTTACTAACATAACCCTACTCCTGTACAGAGGGAGAATCCTATAGCCCTACATAGAGGGGAATTGCCGCCCCTCTAAACAGAGGGAAAACTCTGCATTACTATATAGAGGGAAACTCCTAATCCTCTGTACAGAGTGTAAACCTTGTATCCCTCTATAGAGGGAAATTGCTAGCTTAGCTTTGTAGGTACAAATTGTACAGCAGCAGACGACGAAGGAACTGCCTATTAGTTCCTTTATATAGATACCTAACCTTAAGTTTCTAAACCAAGATTCTTAAGCCCTTATATTAGGAACTAATCTTACTGTTAGTAACTGCAGTAATACAACGAAGATAGACAGCGACATCCCTTTAGAACCTACAGCTATGCAGGATCAGATGCACTGTACGTACGAGGAGCTGCTAGCACACAAGAGGCAGCTCGAACAGCAAGTAAGCCACTAGGCTGCGATAATTTCCTAACAGGAACAGGAGCTACGACAGCTTAGGGCATCCGATTGCGATCCGACTCCTACGACGACGACGACGGCGAACACGACAGCCTACACCCTGGCCCCTAAGAGCAAACTCCCTAACGTTACTACCTATAATAGTAAGGCTCTGGCCGAGTACCCCTCCTAGGCTGCCTAGATACGCTCTAAGCTTCTAGTCAACTTAGGAGCATACCCGACCAAGCTAGACAAGGTAGTGTACCTCTTTAGGAGGTTAAAGGGCAGGGCAGCAGCACAGATTCTGCCGTATTATAAGACAGCTATTGCTAACCTAGCAATAGCAACGACGATAATGCTCTAGGCAGCTCTTAACAGGAGCTATAAGGACCTAGACTGCGAGAGCCGAGCACTTCTACAGGTTAATATAATAAAGCAAGGGCGTAAGACTGTACGAGAGTTCCTCGCAGAATACGACTAGACCCTAGCAGAGGCAGAAGGACTCTAATAGGAGGATAGGATAAAAATTACCTCCTTAGAGGTAGGCCTCTCTAAGGAGATTATAACAGGACTAGTAGGCGTAATGCGACTAGCTACGTACGAGGAATTCTGTAATCTCCTTAGGATAGTCGATAACTAGTAGCGCAGGCTCGGACGGGTAAGCTACACTTATAAGATACGACAACCCCTCTAGCGGCAGACAGACGCTATAGACTAGGAACTAACGACGACGAGGGTAGCGGCAGCTGTTACTGTACGGCTAAGGGCTGCTGCTAAAAGGGCACAGTAGGTAGATATAGCTACCCTAGACAAGAGAAGGGCAGAAGGGAGCTGCTATAGGTATAGCAAGATAGGCTATACTGTACGGAATTGTAGGCTTTTACTAGTAGAGAGGCCTAGGGGACGGCCGACCACTGTAAGGGTAGCAACTGCGGTGCCCTAACAAGAGAATTAAGAGTCCCCCTTAGATAATAACGAGTTGGGAAAAGAGTAGCCTCTAAGCAAAGGCTCTGCTAGAGGCGTATACAAGATAGGTTGCTAAATTAAAGCACTACTTAGCTATCTTTTAAGAGCAACTACATAACGACTATACCGTTTATCGTGCGACCTACTCTAAACGGGACCGCTACAGCGCAGACATTAATTAACATAGGATGTTTGATATACAGAGTAATTAGTAAAGACTTCGTATAGAGACACTATATTAAGACGACCCCTACTGTACCTATACGTATACTAGGCATTACCGGGCGAGGACCGGACATTACCTATATAGTAAAAGTAACGATAGAGCTGCAGGGACACTATAAGCAGGACTTATACCTCTATGTCGTACAGGACAAGTTAGGGTATAACCTAATATTAGGGAAGCTATAGCTAGAGCGCTAGCAGGGCAAGCTGGACGTTAGACGAGGACGGCTGTACCTAGCAGCAACGAAGCAGAGGCTCCGAGACTAAGGGAGGTTTCCGTAGAGCGGCAATGCTAAGGCCGAAATCAACACTACGACTGCAGACATTAAGAAGGCATTAGCGCCTAAGAAAACAACGGACCCCTATACGAAGCTCCCAGCTAAATACGCAGAATACCTAGACCTCTTTGAGCCAAAGTCGGCCTCGAAACTGCTACTATACTAAGAAGAAGGAATTAACTATAACATCTAGCTAGAGCCCTGTCCGGATAGGAGTCTGCCCGAAGTGCTGTACGGCCTACTGTACGGCATGTCCTCTAGAGAACTTCTAGTACTGCGCAAGACACTAGACGATCTACTTGCTAAAGGTTTCATTTGCGTAAGTACCTCGTCTGCGGGAGCCCTAGTACTGTTTGTCTATAAGGAGGGCAAAGCCGGCTTGCGTTTCTATATAGACTATAGAGGCATTAACGCGATTACTAAGAAGGACTGGTACCTCCTACCCCTTATTAAGGAGACTCTCGGACGAATCAGCAAGGCAAAGTAGTTTACTAAGCTTAACGTAGTCTCGGCTTTCTACAAGATACGGATTAAGGGAGGCTATAAATAGATAACTGCCTTCTGTACAAGATATAGTCTTTTCGAGTAGCTTGTAACCCCCTTTAGCCTTGCTAACGTACCGGCGACCTTCTAGAGGTACATTAACAGGTCCCTATAAGGGTTACTAGACGACATCTGCTCGGCGTACCTCGACGACATACTGGTATTTACGGACGGCACCTATGCAGACTATGTACAGGACGTTAAGAAAGTACTAGATTAACTGCAACAGGCTGGCTTATACCTTGACATCGACAAATGTAAATTTAGGGTACAGTGTACGAAATACCTAGGGTTTATTATCGAGGTAGGGAAAGGCATTAGCATAGATAGGAAGAAGATTAATGCCATTAAGCAATAACAGGTCCCTATAAGGGTTACTAGACGACATCTGCTCGGCGTACCTCGACGACATACTGGTATTTACGGACGGCACCTATGCAGATTACGTATAGGACGTTAAGAAGGTACTAGATCGACTGCAACAGGCTGGATTGTACCTTAATATCGACAAATGTAAATTTGGTATACAGTGTACGAAATACCTAGGGTTTATTATCGAGGTAGGGAAAGGCATTAGCATAGATAGGAAGAAGATTAATGCTATTAAGCAATAGAAGCTGCCTATAAATGTTAAGGGTATATAGGAATTTCTTAGGTTTGCCAACTTCTACTACTAGTTTATACAGAACTACTCGGAGATCGTACGTCCCCTAGTCGAGTTAATATACAAGGACAAGCAGTTTAAGTAGACGGATAAGTGTAATAGGAGCTTTAACAGGCTAAAGGAGCTCTTTACTACAGGACTAACGCTTGCCGCCTTTAACCTAGAACGTACGACGATACTGGAAACCGACTCATTAGGTTACTGTATAGGAGGTATCTTGTTACAGGTAGGCTCGGACGGACTCCTGCACCTATACGCATACTTCTCTAAGAAGAACTCCCTAGCTAAGTGCAATTACCCTAAATATAACAAGGAATTGCTAGCAGTCGTACGATGTTGCGAAGCGTAGGATAGAGAACTCTGCTTAGTTCCTAAGTTCCTCGCCCTAACTAACTATAAGAACCTAGAGTACTTTACGCAGCCCTAGAAGCTTTCTAAAAGACACATACGATAGGCGATATACCTAAGCCGGTTTAATATAAGACTCCAGTATCGCAAGGGAAAGGACAACAGTAGGGCCGACGCGCTATCCAGACAGGATTAGGACATGCCAACAACGTATAAGGACGACCGGTTAAAATTAGGAACATTCTAGATATTTAAGGAGGAGCTAGGCGAAGGGACTATCCGCCTAGCAGCGACACATATATAGAAACCCTAACTGCAGGCATAGGAAGAGGCAGTAGAAAAGGACGACATATACTAAGGGGCCTATACAGCAATCTAAGGAGGACAGCGGAAGCTCCTAGCAGAGCTTTACCTTAAGGTGTCGGCAGCAGAGTGCACAGTAGACGAGGAGAACAACCTAAAGTTTAGGAATCGGATTTGGGTCCTAGTAGACGAGAAGCTCTATATAAGCTTAATACAACAGGCGTATAATTCTATAGCAACTAGGCACCTAGGGTGCGAGGAGACGTACAGCATCGTCGCTAGGGACTACTACTAGCCGGCGATAGCAGAGGACATCCGCAGGTTCGTACAGAACTGCGATATATATAGAAGGACAAAGCCCTAGCGTAAACTGAAGTACGGTCTACTAAAACTCCTACTAATACCGGACTAGCCCTAGCAAGATCTAACAGTAGACTTTATTACAGACTTCCCTAAGAGCGACGGACGGCGAAACATTATAGTAGTTACGGACAAGCTAACGAAGGGGGTAATATTAGAAGGAATAGACTCTATTGTAGCTAAAGACACTGCTTAGGCATTTATACAGACGACGTTTAGCAAGCACGGATTTCCTAGGTCAATTGTATCGGACTAGGGTATACAGTTTACGAGCCAGCTCTAGGCTAGGGTATGTTAGTTACTAAACGTAGAACGTTGCCTGTTAACCGCATAGCACCTGTAGACAGACAGTGCGACGGAGAGGGTTAATTCGACATTGGAAGCGTACCTCCGAGCCTACGTCGACTATAATTAGACAAACTGGAACCGCTTTCTCCCTATAGCAGAGCTAGCTATTAATAGCCGTACGGCTAATGCTACAGGATTGTTCCCCTTCTTTATAGCCTACAGATACGACTACTCCCTGCTCTTACCGACCCTAAGTAGTAACACCCAACGCCCTGTACGATCTCCGATTTAGCAGAGAGAGGCTATCGTACGGACAATTACGAGCGCCTATTAATAGGCAAAAGCGAGTCTAGCTATAGCCTAACAGAATGCGGAAGAGCAGGCTAACAAAGGACAGCAGGCTGCACTAAGGTACGAGGCAGGAGATAAGGTCTAGCTAAACTAGCGCAACATCTGTACAGACTAGCTAAGTAAGAAACTGGATTAGAAGAACTGGAAGTTTACAGTAGTCCGACCGGTAGGGACATACGCCGTACGACTTAACACTCCCCTAGGGATCTACTTAGTCTTCTATATAGACCTCGTATCGGCGTACCTCGACGACACACTAGTTTTTACAGACGGCACCTATGCAGATTACGTACAGGACGTTAAGAAGGTATTAGATCGACTGTAGGAGGCTAGCTTATACCTAGACATCGACAAATGTAAATTCAGTATACAGCGTACGAAATACCTAGGGTTTATTATCGAGGTAGGGAAAGGCATCAGTATAGATAGGAAGAAGATTAATGCTATTAAGCAATAGAAGCCGCCTACAGGCGTTAAGAGCGTACAGGAATTTCTTAGGTTTGCCAACTTCTACCGCTAGTTTATACAGAACTACTCGGAGATCGTACGTCCCCTAGTCGAGCTAATATATAAGGACAAGCAGTTTAAGTAGACGGATAAGTGCAATAGGAGCTTTAACAGGCTAAAGGAGCTCTTTACTACAGGACCAACGCTTGCCGCCTTTAACCCGGAACGTACGACGATACTGGAAACCGACTCCTTAGGGTACTACATAGGAGGTATCCTGTTATAAGTAGGCTTAGACGGACTTCTACACCTATACGCGTACTTCTCTAAGAAGAACTCTCTAGCTAAGTGCAACTACCCTATCTACGATAAGGAATTGCTAGCAGTCGTACAATGTTGCAAAGTGTAGGATAGATAACTCTGCTTAGTCCCTAAGTTCCTCGCCCTAACTAACTACAAGAACCTAGAAAACTTTACGCAACCCTAGAAGCTGTCTAAGAGATACGTACAATAGGCGATGTACCTAAGCCGCTTTAATATAAGACTCTAGTATCGTAAGGGAAAGGACAACAGCAGGGCCAATGCGCTATCTAGACGGGATTAGGACATACCAATAACGTACGAGGACAACTAGTTAAAATTACGAATATTCTAGATGTTTAAGGAGAAGCTAGGCGAGGAGACTATCCGCCTAGCAGCGACACACATATAGGAACCCTAACTACAAGCATAGGAAGAGGCAGTAGGAAAGGACGATATATACCGAGGGGCCTATACAGCAATCTAAGGAGGACAGCGGAAGCTCCTAGCAGAGCTTTACCTTAAGGTGTCGGCAGCAGAGTGCACAGTAGACAAGGAGAACAACCTAAAGTTTAGGAATCGGATTTGGGTCCTAGTAGACGAGAAGCTCTATATAAGCTTAATACAACAGGCGTATAATTCTATAGCAACTAGGCACCTAGGGCGCGAGGAGACGTACAGCATTGTCGCTAGGGACTACTACTAGCCAGCGATAGCAAAGGACATCTGCAGGTTCGTACAGAACTGTAATGTATACAGACGAACGAAGCCCTAGCGCGAACTGAAGTCTAGGCTACTAAAACCCCTACCGATACTGGACCGGCCCTAGCAAGACCTAACAGTAGACTTTATTACAGACCTCCCTAAGAGCGACGGACGGCGGAACATTATAGTAGCTACAGACAAGCTAACGAAGGGGGTAATATTAGAAGGAATAGACTCTATTACCGCTAAGGACACTGCCTAGGCATTTATACAGACGACGTTTAGCAAGTACGGATTCCCTAGGTTAATTGTATCGGACCGGGGTATATAGTTTACGAGCCAGCTCTAGGCAAGGGTCTGTTAGTTGCTAAATGTAGAACGTCGCCTGTTAACTGCATAGCACCTGCAGACGGACAGTGCGACAGAGAGGGTCAATTCGACGTTGGAAGCGTACCTCTAAGCGTACGTCGACTATAATTAGACGAACTGGAACCGCCTCCTCCCTATAGTAGAGCTAGCTATTAACAGCTATACGGCTAACGCTACAGGATTGTCCCCCTTCTTTATAACTTACAGATACGACTACTCCCTGCTTCTACTAACTCTAAGTAGCGCTACTCTACGCCCTGTACGATCCCTAATTTAGCAGAGAGAAGCTATCGTATAGACGATTACGAACGCCTACTAATAGGCGAAAGCGAGTCTAGCTATAGCTTAACAGAATGCAGAAGAGCAGGCTAACAAGGGACGGCAGGCCGCACTAAGATACGAGGCAGGAGATAAGGTCTAGTTAAACTAGCGCAACATCCGTATAGACCGGCCGAGCAAGAAGCTAGACTAGAAGAACCGGAAGTTTATAGTAGTCCGACTAGTAGGGACATACGCTATACGACTTAACACTCCCCTAGGGATTTACCTAGTCTTCTATATAGACCTCGTACAGCTAGCAAACACAGACCCCCTGCCGCATTAGATAACGGACGACGCGCGCCTACTAGCGATTATTATAGAGGGCTAGGAAGAGTACAAGGTAGAAGAAATCCTTAAGAGCAGAATGTAAGGGCTTAAGAATCTTGGTTTAGAAACTTAAGGTTAGGTATCTATATAAAGAAACTAATAGGCAGTTCCTTCGTCGTCTACTGCTGTACAATTTGTACCTACGAAGCCAAGCTAGCGATTTCCCTCTGTATAGGGGTATAAGGTTTACACTCTGTATAGAGGATTAGGAGTTTCCCTCTATATAGTAGTACAGAGTTTTCCCTCCTTTTAGAGGGGCAGCAATTTCCCTCTGTATAGGGCTATAGGATCCTCCCTCTGTACAGGAGTAGGGTCGTGTTAGTAATTCTGTATAGAGGGTAGGGTCGTGCTAGCGCCGCTAAGTCGCAGTCCTTAGGGCGACGGCTGGCTTAGGTCTAGGACCTAGGCTGGGCGGCGTTCCCTAACAATACCCCCCTCCCTTCTCGTAGTGCTACTTTCGTACAACGGCGTATCGTACACCCTTAGCTCCTAGTGTTCCTTTAGCAGGTCGCGACTTCCTATCTCCGTCTAGTCGTCTATATAGCTGTTTCTCGTCGCCTACTAGGTCGTAGTTGCCTTCTTGCTCCCTTTTTATACAGTTGTAGCAGCTACGCTAGTTGCTATTGCTTCCTATAGCAGGCAGCTACCCCCTAAATATTAAGCCTCCCCCTTCTCTTTCCCTTCCCTCCTTCTCTTCTATTCCCTACCTGCTACCTGCTACCCCCCCCCCTTCTACGCTGTCTACCGTCTACTACTGTCTACTGTCTACTGTCTACTACTAACGTCTACCGTCTACCGTCTACCTAGGCCCTACTACTAGTTACTACTACTAGCTACTACTACTGGTTACTACTACTAGCTACTACCGTTATACTACGCACCCCGTCCGGCCGTTCCTGCTGTAGTTCTTTTGTAGTTACTGGCTCTTCTCTTGTAGTTCCTGGCTCTTCTTCCGCCTGTCCAGCTAGTGTCCCCTCCTATTTTTACCTCTAGCAGTAGAATACCCAGTTCAACTAGCAGCTTCGCTTCCGGTTCGTACAGGTCCCTGTCTTCTATACAGTCTAAGCTAACGTCCTAGATGCTATACTAACAAGCAGCAGGACGCGGCCGAGCTACCCTTCTACGCCTTCTAGTATAACCCTGCCTAGGTTACACCTTAGCAGGTCGCTACGGCCCGCGCGTCGTACGTTAATGCTATTCTTATTGCTACTTAGGGCCAGCTCTACGCCCCTTGCCCTAATTCCCCCTAAGGCTTACTTAGCCTATACCGCCTCCCTAGCTTCTAGGCTAGGGTCTACGCCTCGTATAAGTGGAAGGATAGCTCCCTCTACTGCCCCTACCGCTGTCCAGAGGAGGCGCGTAGGAGTAGAGGGGTGCCTCTGCTTCCTAGGGCTGGCCTAGGTAGGAGTCTTGCTAGGCGGGAGGTAATTAAGATTTTAGATAGGGAGTCGGCCGCCCTAGTCCTATAGGGTAGTAGCTAGTAAGCTACTCCCCCCCCCCCCCCCTAGGTAGTATAAGAAATTTTCAGACAGTTCTGCTCTTATCCCCTCCTACTTCTACTCTCCTTCCTACCTGTTTCCTGGCTGTCCTCTCCCTCCTACCCCTTCTGTACAGTGTAGTGTCGGTAGGGCCCGGTAGGGTCCTATATCTTGATTTCCGATCCTTCGACAACCTAAGTTGCTAGTAGCTGCCCTGTACCTAGGGTAAATTGTGCCCCTTTTCGCTATACAGTGCAGTATTACTGTAACTAGGTAGGGGGATAGTTCTCCTCCTACATGTCCAGCGCAGTTGTGTCCTGCAGGGCCTTATATAGTTCCTATATCGGTTCTGCCTACCCTCTCTATTTAACTAGGTACTCTATCCTCTTCCGTTTCCTTCGGCTCTTAAGGATTCCTTCTACCTTGTACTCTTCCTAGCCCTCTGTAATAATCGCTAGTAGGCGCGCGTCGTCCGTTATCTAATGCAGCAGGGGGTCTATATTTGCTAGCTATACGAGGTCTATATAGAAGACTGGGTAAATCCCTAGGGGAGTGTTAAGTCGTATAGCGTATGTCCCTACTAGTCGGACTACTGTAAACTTCCGGTTCTTCTAGTCTAGCTTCTTGCTTAGCCGGTCTATACGGATATTGCACTAGTTTAGCTAGACCTTATCTCCTGCCTCGTACCTTAGTGCAGCCTGCCGTCCCTTGTTAGCCTGTTCTTTGGCATTCTGTTAGGCTATAGCTAGACTGGCTTTCGCCTATTAATAAGCGTTCGTAATCGTCCGTACGATAGCCTCTCCCTGCTAAATTAGGGATCGTATAGAGCGCAGGGTGTTACTACTTAGAGTCGGCAGGAGCAGGGAGTAGTCGTATCTGTAGGCTATAAAGAAGGGGGACAATCCTGTAGTATTAGCTGTACAGCTATTAATAGCTAGCTCCGCTATAGGGAGAAGGCGGTTCCAGTTCGTCTAATCGTAGTCGACGTACGCTTAGAGGTACGCTTCCAACGTCGAATTAACCCTCTCTGTCGCACTGTCCGTCTATAGGTGCTATACAGTTAATAGGCGACGTTCTACGTTTAGTAACTAACACACCCTAGCCTAGAGCTGGCTCGTAAACTGTATACCCTAGTCCAATATAATTAACCTAGGGAATCCGTACTTGCTAAATGTTGTCCGTATAAATACCTAGGCAGTGTCCTTAGCTGTAATAGAGTCTATTCCTTCTAATATTACCTCCTTCGTTAGCTTGTCCGTAACTACTATAATGTTCTGCTGTCCGTCGCTCTTAGGGAGGTCTGTAATAAAATCCACTGTTAGGTCTTGCTAGGGCCGGTCCGGTATCGGTAGGGGTTTTAGCAGCCTATGCTTTAGTTTATGCTAGGGCTTTGTCCTCCTATATATATCGCAGTTCTGTACGAACCTGCGAATGTCCTTCGCTATCGCCGGCTAGTAGTAGTCCCTAGCGACGATGCTGTACGTCTCCTCGCACCCTAGGTGCCCGGTTACTATAGAATTATGCGCCTATTGTATTAAGCTTATATAGAGCTTCTCGTCTGCTAGCACCTAAATCCGATTCCTAAACTTTAGGTTGTTCTCCTCGTCTACTAAGCACTCTACTGCTAACACCTTATAGTAGAGCTCTGCTAGGAGCTTCCGCTGTCCTCCTTAGATCGCTGTATAGGCCCCTTAGTAAACGTCGTCCTTTTCTACTGCCTCTTCCTATGCCTACAGTTGGGGTTCCTATATATATGCCGCTACTAGGCGGATAGTCCCTTCGCCTAGCTCCTCCTTAAACATCTGGAATATTCGTAACTTTAGCCGGTCGTCCTTGTACGTCGTTGGCATGTCCTAGTCCTATCTGGATAGTATATCGACCCTGCTGTTGTCCTTACCCTTACGATACTAGAGTCTTATATTAAACCGGCTTAGGTATATTGCCTATTGTACGTGTTTCTTAGACAGCTTCCAGGGCTGCATAAAGTACTCTAGATTCTTGTAGTTAGTTAGGGCAAGGAGCTTGGGAACCGAGCGGAGTTCTCTATCCTACGCTTCGTAATACTGTACGACTACTAGCAATTCCTTGTTGTAGATAGGGTAGTTGCACTTAGCTAGAGAGTTCTTCTTAGAGAAGTACGCGTATAGGTGCAGGAGTCCGTCTAAGCCTACCTGTAATAAGATGCCTCCTATACAGTACCCTAAGGAGTCGGTTTCTAGTATCGTCGTACGTTCTAGGTCGAAGGTAGCAAGCGTTGGTCCTGTTGTAAAGAGCTCCTTTAGCCTGTTAAAGCTTCTATTACACTCGTCCGTCTACTTAAACTGCTTGTCCTTATATATTAGCTCAACTAGGGGGCGTACAATCTCTAAGTAGTTCTGTATAAACTAGCAGTAGAAGTTGGCAAACCTAAGAAATTTCTATATACCCTTAACATCTATAGGCAGCTTCTATTGCTTAATAGCATTAATCTTCTTCCTATCTATGCTAATGCCTTTCCCTACCTCGATAATAAACCCTAGGTATTTCGTACGCTGTATACCGAATTTACATTTGTCGATATTAAGGTACAATCCAGCCTGTTGCAGTCGATCTAGTACCTTCTTAACGTCCTATACGTAATCTGCATAGGTGCCGTCTGTAAAAACTAGGGTGTCGTCGAGGTACACTAAGCAGATGTCGTCTAGTAACCCTTATAGGGACCTGTTAATGTACCTCTAGAAGGTTGCTATTGCATTAGCAAGGCTAAAGGGGGTTATAAGCTACTCGAAAAGACTATATCTCGTACAGAAGGCAGTTATCTATTTATAGCCTTCCTTAATCTGTATCTTATAGAAAGCCGAGACTACGTTAAGCTTAGTAAACTACTTTGCCTTACTAATCTGTCCGAGAGTCTCCTTAATAAGGGGCAGGGGGTACCGGTCCTTCTTAGTAATCGCGTTAATGCCTCTATAGTCTACGTAGAAACGTAGGCCGGCCTTCCCTTCCTTATAAACAAACAGTACTAGGGCTCCTATAGACGAGGTACTTGCCTAAATAAAACCTTTAGCAAGTAGGTCGTCTAGTATCTTACGCAGTACTAGGAGTTCTCTAGAGGACATTCCGTACAGCGGGCTGTATAGTACCTTAGGCAGACTCCTATCTAGACAGGGCTCTAGCTAGATGTCGTAGTTAATCCCTTCTCCTTAGTGTAGCGGCAGTTTGAAGGCCGACTTTAGCTCGAAGAGGTCTAGGTATCCTGCGTATTCCCTTAAGAGCTTCGTATAGGGGTCCGTCGCTTTCTTAGGCGCTAATGCCTTCTTAATGTCTGCAGTTGCAGTGTTGATTTCGGCCTTAGCATTGCCGCCCTGCAGGACTCCCCCTTGGTCTCGGAGCCTCTGCTTCGTCGTTGCTAGGTACAGCCGTCCTCGTCTAATGTCTAGCTTGCCTCGCTAGCGCTCTATCTATAGCTTCCCTAGTATTAGGTTATACCCTAACTTGTCCTGTATAACGTAGAGGTATAAGTCCTGCTTATAGTGTCCCTATATCTCTATTGTTACTTTTACTATATAGGTAATGTCCAGTCCTCGCCTAGTAATGCCTAACATGCGTATAGGTACAGTAGGCGTCGTCTTAATGCAGTGTCTCTATACGAAGTTTTCGCTAATTACTCTATATACTAAACATTCTATGTTCATTAGTGTCCGCGCTATTGCGGACCCGTTTAGCGTAGGCCGTACGATAAACGGCGTAGTCGTTACGTAGGTGCTCTTAAAAGATAGCTAAGTAGTGCTTTAATTTAGCAATCTATCTTATATACGCCTCTATTAGAGCCTTCGCTTAGAGGCTACTCTTTTCCTAACTCGTCGTCGTCTAAGTAGGACTCCTAATCCTCTTGTTAGGGCGCTGTAGTTGCTACCCTTGCAGTAGTCGGCCGTCCCCCAGGTCTCTCTGCTAGCAAAAGCCTGCAATTCTGTGCAGTGTAGCCTATCTTGCTATACTAGTAGCAGCTCCCTTCCGCCCTTCTCTTGTCTAGAGTAGCTATGTCTACCTACTGTACCCTTTTAGTAGCAGCCCTTAGCCGTATAGTAACAGCTGCTGCTACCTTTGTCGTTGTCGTTAGTTCCTAGTCTATAGTATCTGTCTGCCGCTAGAGGGGTTGTTGCATCTTATAAGCGTAGCTTTTCTGTCTAAGCCTATACTGCTAGTCGTCGACTATCTTAAGGAGATTACAGAATTCCTTATATATAGCTAGTCGCATTACGCCTACTAGTCCTGTTATAATCTCCTTAGAGAAGCTTACCTTTAAGGAGATAATTTTTATCCTGTCCTCCTATTAGAGTCCTCCTACCTTTGCTAGAGTCTAGTTATATTCTGTAAGGAATTCTCGTACAGTCTTATATCCTTGCTTTATTGTATTAACCTATAGGAGTAATCGGCTCCCGCAGTCTAGATCCTTATAGCTCTTGTTAAGAGCTGCCTAGAGTATCGTCGTTGTAGCTATTGCCAGGTTAGCAATAGCCGTCTTATAGTACAGCAGAATCTGTGCTGCCGCCCTGCCCTTTAACCTCCTAAAGAGGTATACTACCTTGTCTAGCTTAGTCGGGTATGCTCCTAAGTTAACTAGAAGCTTAGAACGTATCTAGGCAGCCTAGGAGGGGTACTCGGCCAGAGCCTTACTATCGTAAGTAGTAACGTTAGGGAGTTTGCTTTTAGGAGTCGGGGTATAGGCTATCGTGTTCGTCGTTATAGGGGTCGGATCGCAATTGGATGCCCTAAGCTGTTGTAGCTCCTGTTCCTATTAAGAAATTATCGTAGCCTAGTAGCTTAATTACTGCTCGAGCTGCCTCTTATATTCTAGCAGCTCCTTATATACGTAGTGCATCTGTCCCTATATAGCCGTAGGGTCTATAGAGATGTTGCTGTCTATCTTCGTTATATTACTGCAGTTACCGACAGTAAGATTAGTTCCTAATATAAGGGCTTAAGAATCTTAGTTTAGAAACTTAAGGTTAGGTATCTATATAAAGGAACTAATAGGCAGTTCCTTCGTCGTCTGCTACTGTACAATTTGTACCTACAAAGCTAAGCTAGCAATTTCCCTCTATATAGGGGTATAAGGTTTATACTCTATACAGAGGATTAGGAGTTTCCCTCTATATAGTAGTACAGAGTTTTCCCTCTGTTTAGAGGGGCGGCAATTCCCCTCTGTATAGGGCTATAGGATCCTCCCTCTATATAGGAGTAGGGTCCTATCGGTAGCTCTGTATAGAGGGTAGGGTTGTGCTAGCGCCGCTAAGTTGCAGTCCTTAGGGCGACGGCTGGCTTAGGTCCAGGACCTGGGCTAGGCAGCGCTCCCTAACATAGAAGGAAGCAGAAGAGGGTAGAGTATCTAGTAAAATAGAGAGGATAGGCAGAGCCTATATAGGAACTGTACAAGGCCCTACAGGACACAACTGCGCTAGATAGGTAGGAGGAGAACTATCCCCCTGCCTAGTTATAGTAACACTATACTGTATAGCGAAAAGGGGCACGATCTACCCTAAGTACAGGGCAGCCGCTAGCAACTTAGGTTGTTAAAAGATCGAGAATTAAGACGTAGGTCCCTACTAGGTCCTGCCGACACTACACTATACAGAAGAGGGGCAGGAGGAAGGGAACGGTTAGGAGACAGGTGTTAGGGGGCGCCGCCTAGCCTAGGTCCTAGACCTAAGCCAGCTGTTGCCCTAAGGACTGCGACTTAGCAGCGCTAGTACGACCCTACCCTCTATACAGAGCTACCGATAGGACCCTACTCCTATACAGAGGGAGAATCCTATAGTCCTATATAGAGGGGAATTGCCGCCCCTCTAAACAGAGGGAAAACTCTGCACTACTATATAGAGGGAAACTCCTAATCCTCTGTATAGAGTATAAACCTTATATCCCTATATAGAGGGAAATTGCTAGCTTAGCTTTATAGATACAAATTGTATAGCAGCAGACGACGAAGGAACTGCCTATTAGTTCCTTTATATAGATACCTAACCTTAAGTTTCTAAACTAAGATTCTTAAGCCCTTATATTAGGAACTAATCTTACTGTCGGTAACTGCAGTAATATAACGAAGATAGACAGCGACATCTCTATAGACCCTACAGCTATGCAGGGACAGATGCACCGCATATACGAAGAGCTACTAGAATATAAGAGGCAGCTCGAGCAGTAAGTAAACTACTAGGCTACGATAATTTCCTAACAGGAACAGAAGCTACAACAGCTTAGGGCGTCCGATTGCGATCCGACCCCTACGACGACGAACACAATAGCCTATACCCCGACCCCTAAGAGCAAACTCCCTAACGTTACTACTTACGATAGTAAGGCTCTAGCCGAATACCCCTCCTAGGCTACCTAGATATACTCTAAGCTTCTAGTCGACTTAGAAGCATACCCGACTAAGCTAGACAAGGTAGTATACCTCTTTAGGAGGTTAAAGGGCAGGGCAGTAGTACGGATTCTGCTATACTATAAGACGGCTATTGCTAACCTGGCAATAGCTACGACGACGATGCTCTAGGCAGCTCTTAACAAGAGCTATAAGGACCTAGACTACGAGAGCCGAGCACTCCTATAGGTTAGTATAATAAAACAAGGACGTAAGACTGTATAAGAATTCCTCGTAGAATACGACTAGACTCTAGCAGAGGCAGGAGGACTCTAATAGGAGGACAGGATAAAAATTACCTCCTTAGAGGTAGGCCTCTCTAAGGAGATTATAACAGGACTAGTAGGCGTAATACGACTAGCTACGTACGAGGAATTCTGTAATCTCCTTAGAATAGTCGACGACTAGCAGCGCAGGCTCGGACAGATAAGCTGCACTTATAAGATACGACAACCCCTCTAGCGGCAGACAGACACTATAGACTAGGAACTAACAGCGACGACGAGGGTAGCGGCAGCCGTTACTGTACAGCTAAGGGCCGCTACTAAAAGAGCATAGTAGGTAGATATAGCTACCTTAGATAAGAGAAGGGCAGAAGGGAGCTACTACTGATATAGCAAGATAGGCTACACTATAGAATTGCAGGCTTTTGCTAGCAGAGAGACCTAGGGGACGGCTAACCACTATAAGGGTAGCAACTACAGCGCCCTAATAAGAGGATTAGGAGTCCTACTTAGACGACAACGAGTCGGGAAAAGAGTAGCCTCTAAGCGAAGGCTCTGCTAGAGGCGTATACGAGATAGATAACCAAATTAAAGCACTACTTAGCTATCTTTTAAGAGTATCTACATAACGACTACGCCGTTTATCGTACAGCCTACGCTAAACGGGTCCGCAACAGCGCGGACATTAATTAACACAGGATGTTTGGTGTATAGAGTAATTAGCGAAGACTTCGTACAGAGACACTATATTAAGACGACCCCTACTGTACCTAAACGTATACTAGGCATTACCGGGCGAGGACCGGACATTACCTATATAGTAAAAGTAACGATAGAGCTGCAGGGACACTATAAGCAGGACTTATACCTCTATGTCGTACGGGACAAGTTAGGGTATAACTTAATATTAGGGAAGCTATAGATAGAGCGCTAGCAGGGCAAGCTAGACGTTAGACGAGGACGGCTGTACCTAGCAGTAACGAAGCAGAGGCTCCGAGACTAAGGGAGGGTCCTGTAGGGCGGCAATGCTAAGGCCGAAGTTAACACTGCGACAAAGCAGAGGCTCTAAGACTAAGGGAGGGCTCTGTAGGGTGGCAATGCTAAGGCCGAAATCAACACTGCAACTGCAGACATTAAGAAGGCATTAGCGCCTAAGAAAGCGACGGACCCCTATACGAAGCTCCTAAGAGAATACGCAGGATACCTAGACCTCTTCGAGCCAAAGTCGGCCTCCAAACTGCTGCTATACTAAGGAGAAGGGATTAACTACGATATTTAGCTAGAGCCCTGTCCAGATAGGAGTCTGCCTAAGGTACTGTACGGCCTGCTATATAGAATGTCCTCTAGAGAACTCCTAGTACTGCGCAAGACACTAGACGACCTACTTACTAAAGGTTTTATTTAGGCAAGTACCTCGTCTACAGGAGCCCTAGTACTGTTTATCTATAAGGAAGGGAAGGCCGGCTTGCGTTTCTGCGTAGACTACAGAGGCATTAACGCGATTACTCAGAAGGACCAGTACCCCCTACCCCTTATTAAGGAGACTCTCGGACGGATTAGCAAGGCAAAGTGGTTTACTAAGCTTAACGTAGTCTCGGCTTTCTACAAGATACAGATTAAAGAAGGCTGTAAATAGATAACTACCTTCTGTACGAGATATAGTCTTTTTAAGTAGCTTGTTACCCCCTTTAGCCTTGCTAATGCACTAGCAACCTTCTAGAGGTACATTAACAGGTCCCTACAAGGGTTACTAGACGATATCTGCTCGGTGTACCTCGACGACACCCTGGTTTTAATAGACGGTACCTATGCAGATTACGTACAGGACGTTAAGAGTACTGGATCGACTGCAACAGGCTGGATTGTACCTTAATATCAACAAATACGAATTCGGTATACAGCGTACGAAATACCTAGGGTTTATTATCGAGGCAGGGAAAGGCATCAGTATAGCCAGGAAGAAGATTAATGCTATTAAGCAATAGAAGCCGCCTATAAATGTTAAGGGCGTATAGGAATTTCTTAGGTTTGCTAACTTCTACTACTAGTTTATACAGAACTACTCGGAGATCGTACGCCCTCTAGTCGAGCTAACATATAAGGACAAGCAGTTTAAGTAGACAGACGAATATAATAGAAGCTTTAATAGGCTAAAGGAGCTCTTTACAACAGGACTAACGCTTGCCGCCTTTAACCTAGAACGTACGACGATACTGGAAACCGACTCCTTAGGGTACTGTATAGGAGGTATCTTGTTACAGGTAGGCTCGGACGGACTCCTGTACCTATACGCATACTTCTCTAAGAAGAACTCCCTAGCTAAGTGCAATTACCCTATCTATAACAAGGAATTGCTAGCAGTCGTACGATGTTGCGAAGCGTAGGATAGAGAACTCTGCTTAGTTCCGAGTTCCTCGCCCTAACTAACTATAAGAACCTAGAGTACTTTACGCAGCCCCGGAAGCTGTCTAAGAGACATATACGATAGGCGATATACCTAAGCTAGTTTAATATAAGACTCTAGTATCGCAAGGGTAAAGACAATAGTAGGGCCGATGCGCTATCTAGACAGGACTAGGACATACTAACGACGTACGAGGACGACCGGCTAAAGTTACGAACATTCCAGATGTTTAAGGAGGAGCCAGGCAAAGGGACTATCTGCCTAGCAGCAGTATATATATAGGAACCCTAACTATAGGTATAGGGAGAGGCAGTAGAAAAGGACGACGTTTACTAAGGGGCCTATATAGCGATCTAAGGAGGACAGCGGAAGCTCCTAGCAGAGCTCTACCTTAAGGTGTTAGCAGCAGAGTGCTTAGTAGACAAGGAGAACAACCTAAAGTTTAGGAATCGGATTTAGGTGCTAGCAGACGAGAAGCTCTATACGAGCTTAATATAACAGGCGTATAATTCTATAGTAACTAGACACCTAGGGCGCGAGGAGACGTACAGCATCGTCGCTAGGGACTACTACTAGCTAGCAATAGCGAAGGACATTCGCAGGTTTGTACAGAACTGCAATATATATAGGAGGACAAAGCCCTAGCATAAACTAAAGCATAGGCTGCTAAAACCCCTACCGATACCGGACCGGCCCTAGCAAGACCTAACAGTAGATTTTATTATAGACCTCCCTAAGAGCGACGGACAGCGGAACATTATAATAGTTATAGACAAGCTAACAAAGGGGGTAATATTAGAGGGAAAAGACTCTATTACAGCTAAGGACACTGCCTAGGCATTTATATAGACGACGTTTAGCAAGTACAGATTCCCTAGGTCAATTGTATCGGACTAGGGTATACAGTTTATAAGCTAGCTCTAGGCAAGGGTCTGCTAGTTGTTAAACGTAGAACGTCGCC
Organism: Pseudocercospora ulei; assembly: GCA_016165855.1. Lineage (NCBI taxonomy): Eukaryota > Fungi > Ascomycota > Dothideomycetes > Mycosphaerellales > Mycosphaerellaceae > Pseudocercospora > Pseudocercospora ulei. The sequence goes on from JACWNB010000003.1 coordinate 2,138,857, forward strand.
TTTTAACTGCATAGCACCTACAGACAGACGGTGCGACAGAGAGGGTTAATTCGACGTTAGAAGCGTACCTCCAAGCGTACGTCGACTATAACTAGACAAACTGGAACCGCTTTCTCCCTATAGTAGAGCTAGCTATTGATAGCTATATAGCTAATGCTACAGGATTATCTCCCTTCTTTATAACTTACAGATACGACTACTCCCTGCTTCTACCGACTCTAAGTAGCGCTACCCTACGCCCTATACAATATCTAATTTAGCAGGGAGAAGCTATCGTACAGACGATTACGAACGCCTACCAATAGGCGAAAGCGAGTCTGGCTATAGCTTAACATAATGCGGAAGAGCAGGCTAATAAGGGACGACAGGCTGCACTAAGGTACGAGGCAGGAGATAAGGTCTAGCTAAACTAGCGTAATATCTATATAGACCGGCTAAGCAAGAAGCTAGATTAGAAGAACCGGAAGTTTACAGTAGTCCGACCGGTAGGGACATACGCTATACGACTTAACACTCCCCTAAGGATCTACCTAGTCTTCTATATAAACCTCGTATAGCTAGCGAATACGGATCCCCTACTGCACTAGACAATAGACGGCGCGCGCCTACTCGCAATTATAACTAAGGGCTAGGAGGAGTACGAGGTAGAAGGAATCCTTAAGAGCCGAAGGAAGCAGAAGAGGGTAGAGTACCTAGTTAAATAAAGAGGGTAGGCAGAACCGACGTAGGAACTGTACGAGGCCCTATAGGACACAACTATGCTAGATAGGTAGGAGGAGAGCTATCCCCCTGCCCAGTTACAGTAACACTACGCTGTACGGCAAAAAGGGGCATAATCTATCCTAGGTACAGGGCAGCCGCTAGCAACTTAGGTTGTCGAAGGATCGGGAATTAAGACGTAGGACACTACCGGATCCTACTAACACTACACTGTACTATACTGTACAGAAGAGGGGAAGGAGAAAGAGAAGGAGAGTAGAAGTAGGAGGGGATAAGAGCAGAACTGTCTGAAAGTTTCTTACACTATCTAGGGGGGGTAGCTTACTAGCTACTACCCTATAAGACTAGGGCAGCCGAATCCCTATCTAAAATCTTAATTACCTCTCGCCTACCAAGACCCCTACCCGGGCTAGCCCTAGGGAGCAGAGGCACCCCCCTACCCCTACGCGTCTCCTCTAGACAGTAGTAGAGGCAGTAGAGGGAGCTATCCTTCTACTTATACAAGGCGCAGACCCTAGCCTAGAAGCTAGGGAGGCAGTAAGGCTGGGCGGCGTCCCCTAATATAAGAGTAGAAGTAGGAAAGGGACGAGAGCAACACTGTCGGAAAACTTTTATATACTACCTCGAGGTAGCTTACTAGCTACTACTCCCTAGAACTAGGGCGGCCGACTCCCTATCTAAAATCTTAATTACCTCCCGGCCGGCAGGGGCCCTAGTACTAGAAGAAGTGGAAGGGTAGCTTAGCAACATCCTGCTGCTTATTAATATAGCACCTAGGATGTTAGCTAAGACTGTACGAAGTAGGAAGGCTGTACGAACCGGAAGCGGAGTTACGGGTTAAGCTAAACATCCTATAGCTAGAGGTAGGGGGAGTATAGGAAGACAGACCGGCAACTACAAGAGAGCTACGACAGTACTAGGCGGACAGAATAGTAGTGTTGGTAGTAGCAGTTGTAGTCGTTAGTAGTAATAGTAGTAGTAGTAATAGTAGTAGTAGCGGACGGCTAGGCGGACGGGTAGCAGATAGGGGAATAAAAGAGAAAAGAGAAGAAGGGAGAGAGAGAGAAGGGGGAGAGGGTTTATATACAGGGTAGTAGCTGCCTGCTATATAAGGCAATAGCAACTAGGGCAGCTGCCACAACTGTATAAGGGAGGACAAACGAGGCAACTACGACCTAGTGTCTAGACAAGCGAGGTCCCTATAGACGACTAGACAGAAGTAGGAACATCTGCTTAGAAGCTAAACTCCGGACGACGACTAAGGTATAGGGACAGAGCCAGATGGCCCGCCGGCGCCAGACCGTACAGTTATAACGTAGAGTGTATAGCTAGGGGCTGCAGGGTAGGAGGTAAGCGAACAGATAGGACAGAACACCTCCTACACCTTTATAACTGCTCGCAGTCCTCCTCCGCCTTAGCCTTAGCATCCTTAAAGTAGCAAACGGAATCGGTTAGGATTAGGTAGAAGCGATCTAGCACTACCTGCCTTCCCTGCCTACAGGTCCTACTCTACCCTAGCTACAGGATCTAGGGGGACAGGTCCAAGGTTGCAATAGCAGAGAGGGAGGTCGACTAGCAAGTGCCTAAGCGAAGACGGGGAAGCGCTACCTGCTAGAGGAACCCTAAGAGCTAAGAGTATATAATACGCTATTGTACGAAAGAAGCACTACGAGAAGGGAGGAGGGTATTGTTAGGAGGCGCTGTCCAGCCTAGGTCCTAGACCTAAGCTAGCTGTCGCCCTAAAGACTGCGACTTAGCAGCGCTAGTACGACCCTACCCTCTATACAGAGTTGCCGATAGGACCCTACTCCTATATAGAGGGAGAATCCTATAGCCCTATATAGAGAGGAATTGCTGCCCCTCTAAACAGAGGGAAAACTCTGTACTACTATATAGAGGGAAACTCCCGATCCTCTGTACAGAGTGTAAACCTTGCATCCCTACATAGAGGGAAATTGCTAGCTTAGCTGTATAGGTATAAATAGTACAGCAGTAGACGATAAAGGAACTGTCTATTAGTTCCTTTATATAGATACCCAACCTTAAGTTTCTAAACTAAGATTCTTAAGCCCTTACAATTAGGACATACTAACGACGTACAATAACGACCGGCTAAAATTACGGACATTCTAGATGTTTAAGGAGGAACTAGGCGAAGAGACTATCTGCCTAGCGGCGACACATATATAGGAACCCTAGCTATAGGTATAGGAAGAGGCAGTAAAAAAGGACGACGTTTACTAAGGGGCCTATACAGTAATCTAAGGAGGACAGCGGAAGCTTCCAGCAGAGCTTTATCTTAAGGTGTTAGCAGCAGAGTGCACAGTAGACGAGGAGAACAACCTAAAGTTCAGGAATCAGATTTAGGTCCTAGCAGACAAGAAGCTCTGTACGAGCTTAATACAACAGATATATAATTCTATAGCAACCGGGCATCTAGGGCGCGAGGAGACGTACAGCATTGTCGCTAGGGACTACTACTAGCTGGCGATAGCAAAGGACATCTGCAGGTTTATACAGAACTGCGATGTCTATAGACAGACGAAGCCCTAGCGTAAACTAAAGTATAGGCTGCTAAAACCCCTACTAATACTAGACCGGCCCTAGCAAGACCTAACAGTAGACTTTATTACAGACCTCCCTAAGAGCGACGGACAGCAGAACATTATAGTAGTTATAGACAAGCTAACGAAGGGGGTAATACTAGAGGGAATAGGCTCTACTACGGCTAAGGACACTGCTTAGGCATTTATACAGATAATGTTTAGTAAGTACGGATTCCCTAGGTTAATCGTATTAGACTAGGGTACATAGTTTACAAGCTAGCTCTAGGCAAGGGTCTGCTAGTTGTTAAACGTAGAACGTCGCCTATTAACTATATAGCACCTGTAGACGGACAGCGCGACAGAGAGGGTTAATTTAACGTTAGAAGCGTACCTCTAAGCATACGTCGACTACGACTGGACAAACTAGAACTGCCTCCTCCCTATAGCGGAACTAGCTATTAATAGCTGTACGGCAGACGCTATAGGACTGTCCCCCTTCTTTATAGCCTATAGATACAACTACTCCCCGCTCCTACCGACCCTAAGCAGCGCTACCCTACACCCTATACAATCCCTGATTTAGTAGGGAGAAGCTATTGTACGGATAATTACGAACGCCTAGCAATAGGCAAAAGCGAGTCTAGCTATAGCTTAACAGAATGCGGAAGAGCAGGCTAACAAGGGACGGCAGGCTGCACTAAGGTACGAGGCAGGGAATAAGGTCTAGCTAAACTAGCGCAATATCTGTATAGACTAGCTAAGCAAGAAACTGGATTAGAAGAACTGGAAGTTTATAGTAGTCCGGCCAGTAGGGACATACGCTATATAACTTAACACTCCCCTAGGGATCTACCTAGTCTTCTATATAGACCTCGTACGGCCGGCATATACAGACCCCCTTCTATACTAGACAACGGACGACGCGCACCCTCTAGCGATTATTACTAAAGGCTAGGAAGAGTATAAGGTAGAAGAAATCCTTAAGAGCTAGAGAAAGTAGGAAAAGATAGAATACCTAGTTAAATAGACAGGTTAGGCAGAGCCTATATAGGAGCTATACGGGGCTCTCTAGGAGATACAGGTACTAGACAAGTAGGAGGAAAGACACCCTAGCGAACAGTCGCAGTAACACTGTACTATACAGGGTAGGACAGATAGCAGCTATAGGACAGGGCAGCTACGAGCAATATTAGGCGACTGCAGCCTAGACCGGGCTACAAGAGACGTTAGGCAGCTACAGGCAAGACTAGGAAGCTGCAAAGGAGGGGCAGGAATAGAGGGGAATTAGAGATATCTATCCTTAGGGATATAAAAGAAGAGACAACACTAGAGAACCTATAAGAAGTATAGTATAGGTACAGGAAGAGGGAAAGGAAGAAGAACGGGAATAGAGCTAGCATAGGGCAGGGCGGCACTATACAAGATAACCGGCCTACCTAAGACTGTACAGACGACTGCTAGGTAAACGACTACTACCTTACCCTACAGATAATAACAGGCGGGAACATCTACCTAGGAGCTAAACTCCAGACGACGACTAAGGTACAGAGATAGAGCTAAACAGCCTGCTGCCGCTAGACTGTACAGATAGGACGCAGAGTGCACAGCTAGAGCTATAGGGTAGGGGATAAACGGACAAGGGATAAGAGGCAGGTAAATAGACAGACGGGACCGAGCACCTCCTGCATATTTGTAACTGCTCGCAGGTCCTCCTCTGCCTTAGCTTTAGCATCCTTAAAATAGCAAACGGAATCGGTTAAGATTAGGTAGAAGCGATCTAGCACTACCTGCCTTCCCTACTAGCAGGTCCTCCTCTGCCTTAGCTATAGGATTTAAATAGTTAGGCCTAAGGTTACAGCAGTATAGAGGGAGGGAGTAGACCTAGGACGAAGGGTAATATAAGGGCTTAAGAATCTTGGTTTAGAAACTTAAGGCTAGGTATCTATATAAAGGAACTAATAGGCAGTTCCTTCGTCGTCTGCTGCTGTACAATTTGTACCTACGAAGCTAAGCTAGCAATTTCCCTCTATACAGGGATGCAAGGTTTATACTCTGTATAGGGGATCGGGAGTTCTCTCTCTATATAGTAGTACAGAGTTTTCCCTCTGTTTAGAGGGGCGGCAATTCCCCTCTGTATAGGGCTATAGGGTTCTCCCTCTGTACAAGAGTAGGGTCCTGTTAGTAATTCTGTACAGAGGGCAGGGTTATGCTAGCGCCGCTAAGTCGCAGTCCTTAGGGCGACGGCTAGCTTAGGTCGGGTCTAGGACCTGGGCTAGGCGGCGCCCCCTAAGAATACCCCCCCTCCCTTCTCGTAGTGCTCCTTTCGTACAGCGGCGTGTCGTATACCCTTAGCTCCTAGTATTCCTTTAGCAGGTCGCAACTTCCTATTTTCGTCTAGTTGTCTATATAGCCGTTGCTCGTCGCCTACTAGGTCGTAGTTGCCTCCTTGCCTTTTTATATAGCTATAGCAGTTGCTCTAGTTGCCGTTACCTCCTAAAGCAGGCAGCTACCCCCTAAATTCCAAGCCTCTCCCTTCTCTTTCCCTTCTCCCTTTTCCTTTTATTTTCTGCCTGCCTCCCCCCTTCTACGCCGTCTACTGTCTACTACCGTCTACTATCTACTGTCCACTATCTACTATCTACTATCCAACGTCCACTGTCTACCCTAGCCCTACTACTAGCTACTACTAGTTACTACTAGTTACTACTACCTACTAGCTACTATTATACCTCCCGCCCTGTCCGGCTATGCTCGCTGTAGCTCCCTCGTAGTCGCTGGGTCCTCCTCCGCTCGTCCGGCTAGGGTCCCCTCCTATTTCTACCTCTAGGAGTAGAATGCTTAATTTAACTAACAGCTTCGCTTCTAGTTCGTATAGGTTCCCTCTCTCTATATAGTCTAAGCTAACGTCTTAGGTGCTACACTAACAAGCAGTAGGACGCGGCCAAGCTACCCTTCTACACCTTCTAGTGTAACCCTGCCTAGGTTACACTTTAGCAGGTCGCTACGGCCTATACGTTGTACGTTAACGCTATTCTTATTGCTACTCGGAGCCAGCCCTATACCCCTTGCCCTAACTCCCCCTAGCCCTTACTTAGCCTATACCGCCTCTCCGGCTTCTAGGCTAGGGTATGTGCCTCGTACAAGTGGAAGGATAGCTCCCTCTACTGTCCCTACTGCTGTCTAGAGGAGGCGCGTAGGGGTAGAGGGGTGCCTCTGCTTCCTAGGGCTGGCCTAGGTAGGGGTCCTGCTAGGAGGGAGGTAATTAAGATCTTAGATAGGGAGCCGGCCGCCCTAGTCCCCTAGGGTAGTAGCTAGTAAGCTACTTCCCCCTCTCTAGGTAGTATAAGGAATTTTCAGACGGTTCTGCTCCTAACCCCTCTTAATTCTACTTTCCTTTCTACCTGTTTTCTAGCTGTTCCCTTCCTTCTGCCTTTCTTTCGTACAGTGCTATATAGTGTAGTATCGGTAGGATCCTATAGTGTTCTACGTCGTAATTCTCGATCCTTTAGCAACCTAAGTTGTTAGCGGCTGCCCTGTCCTTAGGATAGATCGTGCCCCTTTTCGCTATACAGTGCAGTGTTACTATAACTAGGCAGGGGGATAGTTCTCCTCCTACCTGTCTAGCGCGGCTGTGTCTTGCAGGGCCTCGTATAGTTCCTATATAGGCTCTGCCTATCCTCTCTATTTTACTAGGTACTCTACCTTCTTCTGCTTCCTTTAGCTCTTAAGGATCCCTTTTACCTTGTACTCTTCCTAGCCCTTAGTTATAATCGCTAGCAAGTGCGTGTTATCTGTCGCCTAGTGCAGTAGGGGGTCTGTGTTCGCTAGCTGTACGAGGTCTACGTAGAAGACTAGGTAGATATCTAGGGGAGTATTAAGTCGTACAGTGTATGTTCCTACTAGTCGGACTACTGTAAACTTCCGGTTTTTCCAATCTAGCTTCTTGCTTAGCCGGTCTGTACGGATGTTGCGCTAGTTTAGCTAGATCTTATCCCCTGCCTTATATCTTAGTGCAGCCTGCTGTCCCTTGTTGGCCTGCTCTTCCGCGTTCTGTTAAGCTATAGCCAGACTCGCCTTCGCCTATTAATAAGCGTTCGTAATCGTCTGTATAATAGCCTCTCCCTGCTAAATTAGGGATCGTACAGGGCGCAGAGTGTTACTACTTAGGGTCGGTAGGAGCGGGGAATAGTCGTATCTATAGGCTATAAAGAAGGGGGACAATCCTGTAGCATCGGCTGTACGGCTGTTAATAGCCAGCTCCGCTATAGGGAGAAGGCGGTTCCAGTTCGTCTAATTATAGTCGACGTACGCTTAGAGGTACGCTTCTAACGTTAAATTAACCCTCTCTGTCGCACCGTCTGTCTATAGGTGCTATGTAGTTAACAGGCGACGTTCTATATTTAGTAACTAGCAGACCCTTGCATAGAGCTAGCTCGTAAACTGCGTACCCCGGTCTGACACAATTAACCGAGGGAAACTGTACTTGCTAAACGTCGTCTATATAAAGGCCTAGGCAGTGTTCTTGGCTGTAATAGAGTCTATTCCCTCTAGTATTACCCCCCTCGTTAGCTTGTCCGTTACTACTATAATGTTCCTCTGTCCGTCGCTCTTAGGGAGGTCTGTAATAAAGTCTACTGTTAGGTCTTGCTAGGGCCGGTCCGGGATCGGTAGGGGTTTTAGTAGCCTATACTTTAGCTTACGCTAGGGCTTCGTCCGTCTGTATATATCGCAGTTCTGTATAAACCTGCGGATATCCTTCGCTATCGCTAGCTAGTAGTAGTCCCTAGCGACGATACTGTACGTCTCCTCGCGTCCTAGGTGCCTAGTAGCTATAGAATTATGCATCCGTTGTATTAAGCTCGTATAGAGCTTCTCGTCTGCTAGGACCTAGATCCGATTCCTGAACTTTAGGTTGTTTTCCTTGTCTACTAAGCACTCTGCTGCCGACACCTTAAGATAGAGCTCTGCTAGGAGCTTCTGCTGTCCTCCTTAGATCGCTGTACAGGCCCCTTGGTATACCTTGTCCTTTTCTACTGCCTCTTCCTATACTTGCAGTTAGGGTTCCTATAGATGTGTCGCTACTAGGCGGATAGTCTCCTCGCCTGGCTCCTCCTTAAACATCTGGAATGTTCGTAACTTTAGCTAGTCGTCCTCGTACGTCGTTAGTATGTCCTAGTTCCGTCTAGATAGCGTATTAGCCCTGCTGTTGTCCTTGCCTTTGCAATACTAGAGTCTTATATTAAACCGGCTTAGGTACATTGCCTATCGTACGTGCCTTTTAGACAGCTTCCGGGGCTGCATAAAGTACTCTAGGTTCTTGTAGTTAGTTAGGGCGAGGAACTCGGGGACTAAGCGGAGTTCTCTATCCTACGCTTTGCAACACTGTACGACCGCCAGCAATTCCTTGTTGTAGATAGGGTAGTTGCACTTAGCTAGGGAGTTCTTCTTAAAGAAATATATATATAGGTGCAGGAGTCCGTCCGAGCCTACCTATAACAGGATACCTCTAATGCAATACCCTAAGGAGTCGGTTTCTAGTATCGTTATATGTTCTAGGTCGAAGGCAGCAAGCGTTGGTCCTATAGTAAAGAGCTCCTTTAGCTTGTTGAAGCTCCTATCGCACTTGTCTATCTATTTAAACTGCTTGTCCTTATATGTTAGCTCGACTAGGGGGTATACGATCTCCGAGTAGTTTCGTATAAACTAGCAGTAGAAGTTGGCAAACCTAAGAAATTCCTGTATGCCCTTAACGTTTGTAGGCGGCTTCTATTGCTTAATAGCATCAATCTTCTTCCTATCTATGCTAATGCCTTTCCCTGCCTCGATAATAAACCCTAGGTATTTCGTATACTGTACGCCGAATTTACATTTGTCAATATTAAGGTACAATCTAGCCTGTTGCAGTCGATCCAGTACTATCTTAACGTCCTGTACGTAATCTGCGTAGGTGCCGTCTGCAAAAACCAGTGTATTATCAAGGTATGCCGAGCAGATATCGTCTAGTAACCCTTATAAGGACTTGTTAATGTACCTTTGGAAGGTTGCCAGTACGTTGGCAAGGCTAAAGGGGGTAACAAGCTACTTAAAAAGACTATATCTCGTACAGAAGGCAGTTATCTATTTATAGCCTTCCTTAATCCGTATCTTGTAGAAAGCCGAGACTACGTTAAGCTTAGTAAACTACTTTGCCTTGCTAATCCGTCCGAGAGTCTCCTTAATAAGGGGTAGGGGGTACCGGTCCTTCTTAGTAATCGCGTTAATGCCTTTGTAGTCTATATAGAAACGTAAGCCGGCCTTCCCCTCCTTGTAGACAAACAGTACTAGGGCTCCTACAGACGCGGTACTTACCTAAATGAACCCTTTAGCAAGTAGGTCGTCCAGTGTCTTACGTAGTACTAGGAGCTCTCTAGAGGACATTCTAAACAGCAGACCGTACGGTACCTTAGGCAGGCTTCTATCTGGACGGGGCTCTAGCTAGATGTCGTAGTTAATCCCTTCTCCTCGGTATAGCGGTAGTTTTAAGGCCGACTTTGGCTCGAAGAGGTCCAGGTATCTAGCATATTCCCTTAGGAGCTTCGTATAGGGGTCCGTTACTTTCTTAGGCACTAATGCCTTCTTAATGTCCGCAGTTGCCGTGTTGATTTCGGCCTTAGCATTGCTACCCTACAGAGCCCTCCCTTGGTCTCGGGGCCTCTGCTTTGTCGCTGTGTTAATTTCGGCCTTAGTATTGCTACCCTGCGGAGCCCTCCCTTAGTCTTAGAGCCTCTGCTTCGTCGCTGCTAGGTACAGCCGTCCTCGTCTAACGTCCAGCTTGCCCCTCTAGCGCTCTATCTATAGCTTCCCTAGTATTAGGTTATACCCTAACTTGTCCTGTACGATATAGAGGTATAAGTCCTGCTTATAGTGTCCCTGTATCTCTATCGTTACTTTTACTATATAGGTAATGTCCGGTCCTCTCCCAGTAATGCCTAACATACGTACAGGTACAGTAGGGGTCGTCTTAATACAGTGTCTCTGTACGAAGTCTTCGCTAATTACTCTGTACACTAAACATCCTATGTTAATTGAGTCCGCGCCGTTGCGGACCTGTTTAACGTTAGCTGTACGATAAACAGCGTAGCCGTTATATAGTTGCTCTTAAAAGATAGCTAAGTAGTACTTTGATTTAGCAATCTATCTTATATACGCCTCTAGCAGAGCCTTCGCTTAGAGGCTACTCTTTTCCCGACTCGTTGTCGTCTAAGTAGGACTCCTGTTCCTCTTGTTAGGGCGCCGTAGTTGCTACCCTTGCAGTAGTCGGCCGTCCCCTAGGTCTCTCTGCTAGCAAAAGTCTGCAATTCCGTACAGTATAGCCTATCTTGCTATACCTATAGCAGCTCCCTTCTGCTTGCCTCTTGTTAAAGGTAGCTATATCTACCTATTACACCCTTTTAGTAGCAGCCTTTAGCCGTACGGTAACGGCTGCCGCTACCCTCGTCGTCGTTGGTTCCTAGTCTATAGCGTCTGTCTACTACTAAAGGGGTTGTCGCATCTCGTAAGTGCAGCTTATCTGTCTGAGCCTGCGCTGCTAGTCGTCGACTATCCTAAGGAGATTACAGAATTCCTCGTACGTAGCTGGTCGCATTACGCCTACTAGTCCCGTTATAATCTCTTTAGAGAGGCCTACTTCTAAGGAGGTAATTTTTATCCTGTCCTCCTATTAGAGACCTCCTACCTCTGCTAGAGTCTAGTCGTATTCCGTAAGGAATTCTTGTACAGTCTTACGTCCTTGCTGTAAGGGCTTAAGAATCTTAGTTTAGAAATTTAAGGTTGGGTATCTATATAAAAGAACTGATAGGCAGTTCCTTCGTCGTCTGCTGCTGTACAATTTGTACCTACGAAGCTAAGCTAGCAATTTCCCTCTATTTAGGGATGCAAGGTTTACACTCTGTACAGAGGCTCGGGAGTTCTCCCTCTGTATAGTAGTACAGAGTTTTCCCTCTATTTTAGAGGGGCGGCAATTCCCCTCTGTATAGGGCTATAGGGTTCCCCCTCTATATAGGAGTGTAGTCCTGTCGGTAATTCTGTATAGAGGGTAGGGTCGTGCTAGCGCCGCTAAGTCGCAGTCCTTAGGGCGACGGCTAGCTTAGGTCGGGTCTAGGACCTAGGCTGGCTGGCGCCCCCTAACAATACCCCTCCCCTCCCTTCTTGTAGTGCCCTTTCTATACAGTAGCGTGCTAAACACCCTTAGCTCCTGGTATTCCTTTGCTAGGTAGCGCTTTCCTGTCCTCGCCTAGGTACCTAACTGTTAGCCTCCCTCTCTGCTGGTTTAACCTTGGACTTGTCCTTCTAGGCCTATAGGTAGGGAAGGCAGGGGGTGCTAGATCGCTTCTACCTAACCTTAGCTAGTTCCGTTTTCCAATTTAACAGGGCTAAGGTTAAGGCTAAGGAGGCCTGCAAGCAGTTATAAAGGTATAGGAGGTGCTCGGTCCTGTCTGCTCCTTCTCCTCCTACCCTTAAGCCCTAGCTATGCATTCTACGTCCTAACCGTACGGTCCGGTGCTACTGGGCTATTTAGCTCTGTCCCTGTCCCTTAGTCGTCGTCCGGAGTTTTACTCCTAGGTAAATTTTCCCGCCTCTGTCCGGTTGTCTAGTAGGCCGCCGCTCGTACAGGCTCTAGGTCGTAGTTACCTCGTTTATCCTCCTTTATACAGTTGTAGTAGCTGCCTTAGTTGTTACTGCCCTATAAGGCAGGCAGCTACTACCCTGTATATAAACCCCTCCCCTTGTCTCCCTCTCTCTTCTTCTCTTTCTTCTTTATTCTCTACCTGCCTCCTGTCCGCCCGGCCGTCTACTACTACTACTATTACTACTAACTACTATTACTAGTTAACCCTACCTACTAGCTACTACTAGTTACTACTACTATGCCGCCCGCCCTGTCTAGCCGTACTCGTCGTAGCTCCCTTGTAGTCGCTAGCTTCCCCTCTGCTCGTCTAGCTAGGGTCTCCTCCTATTTCTACCTCTAGCAGTAGAGTGCTTAAATCGACCAGTAGCTTCGCTTCCGGTTTGTATAGGTTCCCGTCCTCTATACGGTCTAAGCTAACATCTTAGGTACTATATTAACCTGCAGCAGGGTGTTGCTAAGCTACCCTTCTACTTTTCCTAGTACTGGGGCCCCTTCCGTCCAGGAGGTAGTTAAGATTATAGGTATAGGGTTGGCTGTCCTGGGTCCTAGGGGTAGTGGCTAGTAAGCTACCTTAAGGTAGTATATAAAAGTTTTTGGACAGTGTCGTTCCTATTCCCTTCTTATTTCCCCTATCTTACCTACCTCCTAGCTGTTCCCTTCCTCTAGCCCTTCTTCCGTACGGTGTCGTACGGTGTAGTATTAGTAGGATTATATAGTGTCCTACGTCGTAATTCTCGACCCTTTAACAACCTAAGTTGCTAGCGGCTACCCTGTCCTTAGGGTAGATTATGCCCCTTTTTGCTGTATGGCGCAGTGTTACTGTAACTGGGCAGGGAGATAGCTCTCCTCCTACCTGTCCAGTGCAGTTGTGTCCTATAGGGCCTTATATAGTTCCTACGTAGACTCTACCTATCCTCTCTATTTTACTAGGTACTCTACCTTCCCCTGCTTCCTTTAGCTCTTAAGGATTCCTTCTACCTCGTACTCTTCTTAGCCCTTAGTTATAATCGCTAGTAGGCGCGCGTCGTCTGTTATCTAGTACGGCAGGGGGTCTGTGTTCGCTAGCTGTACGAGGTCTACGTAAAAGACTGGATAAATCCCTAGGGGAGTGTCGAGCTGTATAGCGTATGTTCCTACCGGTCGGACTACTGTAAATTTCCGGTCCTACCGGTCGGACTACTGTAAATTTCCGGTTCTTCCAATCTAGCTTCTTGCTCGGCTAGTCTATACGGATGTTTCGCTAGTTTAGCTAGACCTTATCCCCTGCCTCGTACCTTAGTGCAGCCTGCTGTCCCTTGTTGGCCTGCTCTTCTGCATTCTGTTAAGCTATAGCTAGGCTCGCCTTCGCCTATTAATAGGCGTTCGTAATCGTCTGTACGATAGCTTCTCCCTACTGAATTGGGGATTGTATAGGGCGCGGCATGTTACTACTTAGGGTCGGTAGGAGCGGGGAGTGGTTATATCTATAGGCTATAAAGAAGGGGGACAGTCCTGTAGCGTTAGCTGTATAGCTGTTAATAGCTAGCTCCGCTATAGGGAGAAGGCGGTTCTAGTTTGTCTAGTCGTAGTCGACGTACGCTTAGAGGTATGCTTCTAACGTCGAATTAACCCTCTCCGTTGCCCTGTCCGTCTACAGGTGCTATACGGTTAACAGGCGACGTTCTACCTTTAGCAACTGGTACATCCTTGCCTAGAGCTAGCTCGTAAACTGTGTACCCCAGTCCGATACAATTGACCTAGGGAAACCGTGTTTACTAAACGTCGTCCGTATAAAGGCCTAGGCAGTGTCTTTAGCTGTAATAGAGTCTATTCCCTCTAGTATTACCCCCCTCGTTAGCTTGTTAGTAACTACTATAATGTTCCGCTGTCCGTCGCTCTTAGGGAGGTCTGTAATAAAGTCCACTGTTAGGTCTTGCTAGGGCCTGATCCGGGCACGCAGATATGATTCAATACGGCCTTTTTGATAACTATATCTCGAACTGAAGAGGGAAAGGAATCTATGTGGTGGTGGTGGTGGGCTTTGGTGGTGGTGGTGCCAAGGCCCGGCTCGGCCCGGACGGGCCGAGCCGAAATTCCAGGGTCCACCCTATCAATCTGTCCCACCTCTTTCTACTATCGCAACACTACCCCCCTCCCTTACCAGCGGTCGCCCTCGACCGCTTAGTCATCTCTTCCATCCGAAAATGTCCACTTTTTTTTTTTTTTTTTTTTTGATTCATCGTCTCCTTTCTCGAAAATTCCTTTCAACGTTGACGTCACCTCCTGTCTTCCACCAAAAACAATGTCCTCTTCGTCTCTTTCTCAACTTCTTACGTTATCTGCATCCGAAGTCCTTCACTTAGCGTTCATGTGATCGGTGCGCCTGATCCGTGCCATCTGATTTGAGCCGTGGGTCATCTGAGCTGCGGCGTGGGTGGTCTGTGCGCTGTCTCGGAGGTCTATATAGATCCGTCCGCGGCTCCGTTTCTTCTTCTTTTCTTTCTCCACCGGAGTCAGCACTCCATCGCAGGGGGGGGGGGGGGGCGGCGGCGCTGACACGCCACGGCGTGCGCGGCCTTGCCGACCTCCACGATCTGCCTGGAGCAATTACGATCGTTTTCATCGGCTTTCGCGCCGGTGGAGCGGACGTAGCATTCTTCTTCTTCCGTAAGGGTCGGCATCAGAGCCATTCCGGCCTCGGCTTCGTCGGATTCCGCGCGTAAAAGTCTCTTAGCAGCTCCGCCGAATTCCGGAGGTTCTCGATCGGATACCATTTATAGTCTTCTGGCCACCCCTTCTACGAGACCCTTGCTTTGATAGACCCCCTTATCTTCTTTACGTCTATTACGTCTTCTACTTCCCATTCTTCCTCATCATCTATCTCGATTGGCGGGGGTTCAGCGAACCCCTGTTCCGGCAGGCCGTCTTCAGGGTCCAAGCTCAGCAGATCTAAATGGAAAACATCGTGGATCCGGAACGCCTTCGGCAGCTCGAGCCGATAGGTCACCGGCGACCTCTTTTCTATTATCTTGAACGGACCTACGTGGCGTAGGTTGAGCTTCGCGTTTCCTTTTAGCCTCAGGTTTCGCGTGTTAAGCTATACCTTTTGGCCTTCCTCGAATTCTATTGGGGACCTTTTTCTATTAGCTCGAGTCACCATCTTCTTCTGAGCTGATTCCATCGCTTCTTTCGCCACTTTGATCGCTTCTTCCATCTGAGATCGTATCGCTTCTGCCGCTGCGGCGGCGACTCTCTTCGACGACGTAGCGGTTGATGGTTCCGCGGAGCTGGGTTCGCTTGGCGGCTGAAAGCTTATTCTCGGAAGACAGCCGTGTGTTATCTCGAACGGCGCCAGTGAGGTGGCCTTAGACGGTGCCGAGTTAGCGCAGAACTCGGCTATCGGCAACACCTTAACCTATTCTTCCTGATGGTAGCCGCAGAAGGTTCGCAGATATCGCTCTATCTCGCGATTAGCCACTTCAGACTGACCGTCAGTTTGAGGGTGAGCGGCGGTGCTGAGCTTTCCGTGGATTCCGAGAGCTTGGTTGATAGCTTTCTATACGTCGGCAGTGAATTGGGGACCTCTATCCGTAGTGATAGTGTCCGGCAGCCCATAGTGCTTCTATACGTGTTGGATTAGCATTCTCGCCGTTTCTTCTGCAGTGGTTCCTTCGTCTTTAGCTCGACAGGGGATGAAGTGGCGTTCTTTGCTCAGCCGATCCACCACATTAAGCGTAGCGTCATATCCATCCGAATTCGGCAGGCCGGTCACGAAGTCCATCGTAATGTGTTGCCAAGGTTTCTCGGGGATCGGAAGTGGCTTCAGCAGACCGGCCGGAAGACCGTAACGTAGCTTCGCGGCTCTGCACGCGTAGCAGTTGGCGATAAACCGGTAAATCCGCTTATAGATCCGCGGAAACCAGTAGGTCGTTCTTATTGCCTGCATCGTTTTCTTCGCGCCTGCGTAGCCCACATCCACGGAGCCGTGGACCAGTTGGATGACCTCGGTGATTAGTTCTTCCGGAACTATTAGCTTCCCTGAACCGGTTTTGCCGAGCTTCTGTTGTTGATTGAGCCGTTCCACCTTCTCGTAGAGCGTCTCTTCCTTAGGGGCCGGTTCCACTGCGCAGACCCCTACCTCTTTCAACACCTCTGCGTCTACCATTCGCTCGGTCAACACCTTCTGGAACATATTCGGATCTTCCTTCGCGCGGCTGGCCTTCCCTTCTCGTCTCGTCAGTGCGTCAGCCTTTCCGTTTTGAGCTCCAGGTCGATATGTGATCTTAAAGTCGAACCCTAATAAGTAGGCAGCCCACCGTGCTTGACGACGTAAGAGCTTCTGCGTCTTCATAAAGTAGGTCAGTGACTGGTGGTCCGTGAGAACCTGGACCGTGCTCTTTCCAGCCATAAGCTCCGGTTTCCACTCCTCGAAAGCCTGAATGATCGCCAGCAGCTCTTTATCGTAGATCGCGTAGTTCCGCTCAGCTTCGCTCATTAATTTGCTGAAGAAGGCGACTGGATGGAGGGTTTTGTCGTCACTATATTAAGAAAGGACTCCGGCCGTTACCGTGTCGGAAGCATCCGTTTCCATATAGATCGTCTTTTCTGGCCGGAAGTGCGCCAGCACTAGTGCGGAGGCCACTGCTTCTTTTAGCTGGTTAAAGGCTTCCGTGCACCTCTCATTCCATAGGCCAGCGGCCTCTTTCTTTAGCGCCTCGTTCAGGGGTCTCGCTATCTTGCTGAAGTCCTTGATGAACCGTCGGTAGTAGCTGCAGAATCCGAGAAACGCTCTGATTTGCGTAGTGTTTCCGGATTTCGGCTGCTTCCACTCTGCGACGGCGGCGACCTTTAAGGGGTCTATACGAATTCCATCTCTTCCGACGATCAGACCGAGATATTTGACTTCAGTCTGATAAAACTCGCTCTTTTTCGTGTCCGCGTTCAATCCGACCTCGCGGAGCCTGGTCAGCACCTTCTTGATGTGGTCCGTGTGCTGTTCTCTCGTTCCTTCGGTGTAGATAAGGATGTCGTCTAAGTAAATGGACACGAACCGTTCCAACATGTCTATAAACGTGTGGTTTATGAAGCGTTGCCACACTGCCGGCGCGTTGGTGAGTCCGAAAGGCATCACCAACCACTTGAAATTGCCTATACGCGTCGCGAACGTCGTGAGATCTTCCGTTTGTCCTTCCTCGTTTCTCAATCGATGGAACGCTTGGCGGATGTCCAGCTTGCTGAACTACTTAGCCTTTGCTACGCGCTGGATGGTCTCGTCGATCAGCGGCAGCGGGTATACGTCTCTCTTGGTGACCTCGTTGAGGCCTCGATAATCTACGCAGAGTCGCAGACCACCCCCTGGTTTCCTTACGAAAAGAATCGGTAACGCATATTCGGCCGAACTCGGCGTAATGAACTTCTTCGCCAGATTTTCGCGAACAAACACCTCTACCTGGTCCAGTTCCGCCGGCGACAGTCGTCTTAGGGGCTCGGTTCTCGGCAGCGCGGCTCCTTCTTTCAGCCGGATCTTGTTGTTATATTCCGGTCGATAGAGCGGCAGGAGGTTGGAATCGGCCTTTAAGAAGACGTCAGCGTAACTATAGAGTTCTTTCGGTAGCACCTCCAGCGGATCCACTTCTTCTTCCGCCATTATCTTTCTGTAGTCTTCGATGTCTTTTATCGAGATAGCGTAGATCTCGTTGTCCGGCGACTTCGCGAGGGTCGTTATAGCTTCTGAACTTATCATTCCGACGGTAACCGGGGGTTCGGAACGATCGGACGGAGCCTCTCTTGCGGACTCCGTGGCTTTCGGCTTGGCGGCGACGGTGGCGACTTTTTCGATGGTCCCTGCTCCGCTACCCGGGGTTTTGAACCTGATCGTTCCTTCATCTACGTTAACGATGGCTTTCTGGTTCTTCATCCATTTCTGCCCTATAATGATGTCAAACCTTCCGATATCCATGATCCGGAACGTCGCTTCCGTAGTTCGACCAGCTAGCGTGGTCCTTAATGGCACGTAGTGCGTGACGCTTTCCGTGTCTTGTCCGTTATATGCCGAGATTCGCGTCGGCGACGCCAGTTCCACTGGATAACCGTATCTATTTATCAGCTTCCTGACCAGTCGGTGATGGATCGCCGCGCCGATAAGAGCTCCGGTGTCGATAAAAGCTTTCAGCTGAAGCGGTTTGCTCGATCCGTCAAAGGGGTAGACAGTGATTGGAAGGATAATAGCTGTTTCTGTATTCACTTCCACCGCTGCCGAGAGCGGATCGCTGCAGCTGTTGATGCTTTCTTCTCGCGGCGATTCGCTTCGATTCGGTGCCCTATTGTCGATGCTGGATAGGGGGCCTATCCGTCCAGCTGGTCTTTTCCCATAATTCTCAGCTGCACGCCGCCGTCTACGCTGTCAGCATCGTTCGGAGCCGGCTCGATGGCTTGAATTGTCTTTCTCGGCGGCTGCGGCTGAGGCTGCTTTATAACACGATAGTCCTGCTTCTGCTAAGCCGTCGCTTGGCATCTCGTAGCGATGTGGCCAGGCTTTCCGCATGCGTAGCACGTAGGGGCGAACGACGATCGCTGCACGTAAGGCGATTGGGGGCCGCGGCGGAAGGACGCAGGGGTTCTCGTTGGCTGCGACGGCGGCAACGGCCTCTGAATCAGTTCGCGTGCCGTCGGTTTTCCGTACGCGTTCAGGTTTCTTGCTGTTACTCTCGCCTAGTGCACAAAGCTCGGCAGGTCTTCGTCTTCTACCGACGCCATCGCCGCAGCTAGCTCAGGGCTCAGTTTCTGCCTCAATAAGTGCAGCTGCTCATCTTCTGCTACTTTCGCTCTAATGGCATATTTCCTAAACAGTCCATAGAACTCTTCGAATGTCTGCTTGTTCTAGTTGATTTTATCCAGCTGCTTACAGGCCGTCTTTTTTCGGAATGGGTCTCCGAAACGCTGGTCCAGCGCCTTGATAGCGTCGTCGGCGGTCACTTCTTCCAGGTCCGCTACCAGCGAAAAAGCTTCACCTTCCAGTCGCGATTCCAGGTACGCTAATCGATCCTCTTCGCTGCTCGATGCGTGATCGCGGCTCATCTTACTCTTGATCTTCTTCTTAAACGCCTCCTACGATTCAGGGTCTCCGCCGCCGAAAACAGGTGGATCCGGTAATGACGTCATCAACGTGCCACCTTAACTGTAGGCCGCCGGCGAGGTGGTTTCCACTTGGGTTTCTCGCCGCGGTGGCGGCGACGATCTCGCTGCTTCCATATCAGCCAGTTGATCCTTCAGCGCCTTCAGCTGCGCCGTTCGATTCGCCGCTTGGTGTTCCAACACGTCGACGATAGTCTCTACCGATTCCTTCTCGGCCCTCACCGTCTCTACTTCCTCTCTTAGCTGTCTGTTTTCTTCCAGTGTCCTGTAGAACAGCGTCTTAATAAGGTCTATACCGTCGTAGACCTTCCCTATTCCGTTCTCGTTTACGTGGTCTTCCAGTTCCTCGATCGTGCAGTCGTGGATCTTCTTATATTCGCTTATTCGTTCCTTGATATTAGCGGTCTCTTCCGCTGTAAAACCTCTGATGACGATCTTATCGTCAATTACACTGGAGCGCCTGCTCGCTCTGTCAGTCTTTCTCTTTCCGCGGCGGCCTGTTACGCCGCTCTCTACCGCTGAGAAGCCTTCCATCTTCTTACGGTGCCTTGGGGTTGGTTGGTTTGGTGTTGTTGGGTGCGCGTGCGTTATTCGGGTTTCCGGATAATTCGACGGGCCCTTTCGCGCAGCGCGGGGGTTGGGGAGAGTGAGTTCGAGATATAATGATCCGGGCACGCAGATATGATTCAATACGGCCTTTTTGATAACTATATCTCGAACTGAAGAGGGAAAGGAATCTATGTGGTGGTGGTGGTGGGCTTTGGTGGTGGTGGTGCCAAGGCCCGGCTCGGCCCGTCCGGGCCGAGCCGAAATTCCAGGGTCCACCCCATCAATCTGTCCCACCTCTTTCTACCATCGCAACAGGGCCGGTCCGGGATCGGTAGGGGTTTTAGCAGCCTATGCTTTAGTTCCTGCTAGGGCTTCGTCCGTCTGTATACGTTGCAGTTCTGTACGAACCTGCAGATGTCCTTCGCTATCGCCGGCTAGTAATAGTCCCTAGCGACAATGCTATACGTCTCCTTACGCCCTAGGTGTCCGGTTGCTATAGAATCGTACGCCTGTTGTATTAAGCTTATATAGAGCTTCTCGTCGGCTAGGACCCAAATCCGATTCCTAAACTTTAGGTTGTTCTCCTCGTCTACTAAGCACTCTGCTGCCGACACCTTAAGATAGAGCTCTGCTAGGAGCTTCCGCTGTCCTCCTTAGATCGCTATACAGGCCCCTTAGTACACTTCGTCCTTTTCTACTGCCTCTTCCTATACTTGCAGTTAGGGTTCCTATAGGTGTGTCGCTGCTAGGCGGATAGTCTCCTTGCCTGGCTCCTCCTTAAACATCTGGAATGTTCATAACTTTAAACAGTCGTCCTTGTACGTCGTTGGTATGTCCTGGTCCTGCCTAGATAACGCGTCGGCCCTGCTGTTGTCCTTACCCTTACGATACTAGAGTCTTATATTAAACCGGCTTAGGTACATTGCCTATCGTATATGCCTCTTAGACAGCTTCTAGGGCTGCATAAAGTACTCTAGGTTCTTGTAGTTAGTTAGGGCGAGGAACTCAGGCACTAAGTAGAGTTCTCCATCCTACGCTTCGCAACACTGTACGACCGCTAGCAATTCCTTATCGTAGATAGGGTAGTTGCATTTAGCTAGGGAGTTCTTCTTAGAAAAATACGCGTAGGGGTGCAGGAGTCCGTCCGAGCCTACCTGTAATAGGATACCTCTAATGCAATACCCCGAGGAGTCGGTTTCTAGTATTGTCGTACGCTCTAGGTCGAAGGCGGCTGATCTGACTGCAGTAGACTCTAGGTCAATACCCGTCTTTGATAACTATATCCAAGGCTAGAGAGGGAAGAATCTACATATAAGCGGAGGTGCGGTATTTGAGTGTGTGCCAAGCCTGGTCCTGCCAAGCCTGCTACCTTCCAGCACCTTCCAGCCCTCTACATCTACATCCGTATTACTACCGCCCTCTCTAACCAGCGATTGCCCTTAATCGCAATTAGCCAATCAATCGCAATCAGCCTATCAATCGCAATCAGCTAAACCAGGTCGCGTCGTGCCAAACCAGGTCGCAGGTATCGAGTCAAACCAGGTCGCAGAGGTCGTAGGGTTCGCAGATTCAGCTTTGCTATCGGCCAATCAGGTCGCTCCAAAACAGGTCGCTTTTAAGGTGGCTTTTAAGCTTCAATTTCCGTGCGTTTTGAGTCTTAATCTCGTGCCTTTTTGAGCCTTAATCTCGTGTCTTTTTGAGCCTTGATCTCGTGACTTTTTGCCGTTACTTTGGTGCCTTAATTGGTGCCTTGATCTCGTGCGTTTTGCCGTCGCTTTCAGCCTCGATTGGTGCCTTGCCAAGGCTGCAGAGGTCTCGGAGGTCGTCGAGGTCGCGGAGCTCGCAGAGGTCGCGGAGCTATCGGGGTCGCGGAGGTCGCGGAGGTCGTTAAGGCCGTGGAGGTCGCGGAGGTCGTCGAGGTTGTCTTGCAAACACATGTCGCTTCTCGACGGTCGCTCGCTTCTCGACGGTCGCTCGCTTCTCGACGGTCGCTCGCTTCTCGACGGTCGCTCGCTTCTCGACGGTCGCTCGCTTCTCGACGGTCGCTCGCTTCTCGACGGTCGCTCGCTTCTCGACGGTCGCTCGCTTCTCGACGGTCGCTCGCTTCTCGACGGTCGCTTCTTGACAGTCGCTTCTTAGACGGTCGCTTCTTGTCGGTCGCTTCTTAGACCGTCGCTCGCTTCTTAGACGCTCGCCTCGCTTCTCGACCGTCGCTTTGCCTGTGCTTTGCCTATGTTGTCTGCAGCAGCTCTGTGTTGTCTGCAGCTGTACCTCTGTTGTCTACAGATATACCTTGTGCTCTTGCCTCTGCTTTGCCTGTGCTCTTGCTCTGTACTCTTGCCTAGGTGCTCGTTGTCTGGGTGCTCGTGCCTGGGTGCTCTGCCTTATGCTGGCCGTACGCCTCGATTGCGAAAGGTCTGTTAGCCAAGTTGCTTCTGGTCGTACTGAACCTCTCGATAGGCCTTGTCCGAATAGAATGGTCTGTTAAAGACCCGAAAAAACGAATGTCGTCGCCCTAGGTCCTGCTAGGTGCGCTCTCGTCGTCGTCGCTCCTGTCGTTGTCGCTCTCTCGCTCTCGTCGCTCTCTCGCTCTGGTCGCTCTCTCGCTCTCGTCGCTCTCTCGCTCTCGCTCTTCTTCAAAACTCGCGATCTACTCTTAGGGGCACTCTCTTCCCTAAAACTCTCTCTTCTTCTCGATAGGGGCACCTCTCTTCCCTAAAACTCTTCTTCTTCTTAATAGGAGCACTTCTCTTCCCTAAAACTCTTCTTCTTCTTAATAGGGGCACTTCTCTTCCCTAAAAACTCTCTCTTCTCGGTCGGGGGAGGGGGGGGTAGAGTAGTATGCACATATACAATTAAGTAACCGGATGTAATTCGACGGCCTCCTTTGTACACATACAGTACACACTCTGGGTTGGTTGCACGTACGTTAATCGAGTACCCGGATGTAATTTAACGGGCTCTTTCGCATAGTGCGGGTGTTGTTAAAGTAAGCCTTGGATATAATGATCTGACTGCAGTAGACTCTAGGTCAATACCCGTCTTTGATAACTATATCCAAGGCTAGAGAGGGAAGAATCTACGTACAAGCGGAGGTGCGGTATTTGAGTGTGTGCCAAGCCTGGTCCTGCCAAGCCTGCTACCTTCCAGCACCTTCCAGCCCTCTACATCTACATCTGTATTAGCGGCAAGCGTTGGTTATGTAGTAAAGAGTTCCTTTAGCTTGTTAAAGCTCCTATCGCACTCGTCTGTCTACTTAAACTGCTTATCCTTATATGTTAACTCGACTAGGGGGCGTACGATCTCCGAGTAGTTCTGTATAAACTAGCGGTAGAAGTTGGCAAACCTAAGAAATTCCTGTACGCCCTTAACGTTTGTTAGCGGCTTCTATTGCTTAATAGCATTAATCTTCTTCCTATCTATGCTAATGCCTTTCCCTACCTCGATAATAAACCCTAGGTATTTCGTGCACTAGACGCCGAATTTACATTTGTCGATGTCGAGGTATAAGCCAGCCTGCTGCAGTCAATCTAGCATCTTCTTAACGTCTCGTACGTAATCTGCATAGGTGCCGTCTGTAAAAACTAGGGTGTCGTCGAGGTATGCCGAGCAGATGTCGTCTAGTAACCCTTGCAAGGACTTGTTAATGTACCTTTAGAAGGTTGCCGGTGCGTTAGCAAGGCTAAAGGGGGTAACAAGCTACTTAAAAAGACTATATCTCGTATAGAAGGCAGTTATCTATTCGCAACCTTCCTTAATCTGTATCTTGTAGAAGGCCGAGACTACGTTAAGCTTAGTAAACCACTTTGCCTTGCTAATCTGTCCGAGAGTCTCCTTAATAAGGGGTAGGGAGTACCGGTCCTTCCTAGTAATCGCGTTAATGCCTCTGTAGTCTATGCAGAAACGCAAGCTGGCCTTCCCCTCCTTATAGACAAACAGCACTAGGGCTCCTGCAGACGAGGTACTTGCCTAAATAAACCCTTTAGCAAGCAGATCGTCCAGTGTCTTACGCAGTACTAGGAGTTCTCTAGAGGACATTCTATATAGCAGTCCGTACAGTACCTCCAGAAGACTCCTATCTAGACGGGGCTCTAGCTAGATGTCGTAGTTAATCTCTTCTCCTCGGTGTAGCGGCAGTTTTAAGGCCGACTTTGGCTCGAAGAGGTCTAGGTATCTAGCATACTCCCTTAGGAGCTTCGTATAGGGGTCCGTTACCTTCTTAGGTGCTAATGCCTTCTCGATGTCCGCCATCGCTATGTTAATTTCGGCCTTAGTATTGCTACCCTACGGAGCCTTCCCTTAGTCTCGGGGCCTCTGCTTCGTCGACGTATTGGCTCTGGCCGTAGCGTTGTCGTCCTGCTAGACTCTCCCTTAGTCTCGGAGCCTCTGCTTCGTTACTGCCAGGTACAGCCGTCCTCGTCCTACGTCTAGCTTGCCCCTCTAGCGCTCTATCTATAGCTTCCCTAGTATTAGGTTATACTCTAGCTTGTCCTATACGACATAGAGGTATAAGTCTTGCTTATAGTGTCCCTGTACCTCTATCGTTACTTTTACTATATAGGTAATGTCCGGTCCTCGCCTAGTAATGCCCAACATACGTACAGGTACAGTAGGAGTCGTCTTAATCCAGTGTCTCTATATAAAGTCTTTGCTAATTACTCCGTACACTAAACATCCTGTGTTAATTAATGTCCGCGCCGTTGCGGACCTGTTTAACGTTAGCTGTACGATAAACGGCGTAGTCGTTATGTAGTTGCTCTTAAAAGATAGCTAAGTAGTGCTTTGATTTGGCAATCTATCTTGTATACGCCTCTAGTAGAGCCTTCGCTTAGAGGCTACTCTTTTCCCGACTTATTATCGTCTAAGTAGGACTCCTAATCCTCTTGTTAGGGCGCTGCAGTTGCTACCCTTGCAGTGGTCGGCTGTCCCCTAGGTCTCTCTGCTAGCAAAAGCCCGCAATTCTGTACAGTATAGCCTATCTTGCTACACCTGTAGCAGCTCCCTTCTGCTCGCCTCTTGTTAATAGTGGCTATGTCTACCTATTGCGCCCTTTTAGTAGCAGCCCTTGGCTGTATAGTAACGGCTGCCGCTACCCTCGTCGTTGTTGGTTCCTAGTCTATAGCGTCCGTCTGCCGCTAGAGGGGTTGTCTTATCTTGTAAGTGCAGCTTATCCGTCCGAGCCTGCGCTGCTAGTCGTCGACTATCCTAAGGAGATCGCAGAATTCCTTGTACGTAGCTAGTCGCATTACGCCTACTAGTCCTGTTATAATCTCCTTAGAGAGGCCTACCTCTAAAGAGGTAATTTTTATCCTGTCCTCCTATTAGAGACCTCCTACCTCTGCTAGAGTCTAGTCGTATTCTGCGAGGAATTCTCGTACAGTCTTGCGTCCTTGCTTTATCGTATTAACCTATAGGAGTGCTCGACTCTCGCAGTCTAGGTCCTTGTAGCTCTTGTTAAGAGCTATCTAGAGCATTGTCGTCGTAACTATTGCTAGGTTAGCAATAGCCGTCTCGTAGTACAGCAGAATCTGTGCTGCCGCCCTGCCCTTTAACCTCCTAAAGAGGTAAACTACCTTGTCTAGCTCGGTCGGGTATGCTCCTAAGTCGACTAGAAGCTTAGAGCGTATCTGGGCAGCCTAGGAGTGATACTCGGCCAGAGCCTTACTATCGTACGTAGTAACGTTAGGGAGTTTGCTCTTAGGGGTCGGGGTGTAGGCTATTGTGTTTGTCGTCGTAGGGGTCGGATCGCGATTAGACGCCCTAAGCTGTCGTAGCTCCTGTTCCTGTTAGGAAATTATCGCAGCCTAGTAGCTTACTTGCTGCTCGAGCTGCCTCCTGTGTTCTAGCAGCTCCTCGTACGCGCAGTGCATATGCCCCTGTATAGCCGTAGGTTCTATAGGGATATCGCTAGCTATCTTCGTTATATTACTACGGTTACCGACAGTAAGATTAGTTCCTAATGTAAAGGGCTTAAGAATCCTAGTTTAGAAACTTAAGGTTAGGTATCTATATAAAGGAACTAATAGGCAGTTCCTTCGTCGTCTGCTGCTATACAATTTGTACCTACGAAGCTAAGCTAGCAATTTCCTTCTATATAGAGGTGCAAGGTTTACACTCTGTATAGAGGATTAGGAGTTCTCCCTCTATATAGTAGTATAGAGTTTTCCCTCTATTTAGAGGGGCAGCAATTCCCTTCTGTACAGGGCTATAGAGTTCTCCCTCTATACAGGAGTAGGGTCCTGTCGGTAATTCTGTATAGAGGGTAGGGTCGTGCTAGCACCGCTAAGTCGCAGTCCTTAGGGCGACAGCTAGCTTAGGTCGGGTCCAGGACCTGGGCTGGGCGGCGCCCCCTAACAGGTAACTACGTAACTGTAGACTATAGGTGTTGCGGCGGCAGAAAGGGGTGGGACTAAGTAATGGGGTAGACCCTTAGAATTTCGGCTCGGCCCTTCTGGACCGAGCCGGGCCCTGGCACGCTACCCCTAAAGCTCTCGACCACCACTATATAGATTCCTTTCCCTTATTAGTTCGAGATATAGTTATCAAAAAGGCCGTATTGAATCGTATCTGCGTGCCCGGATTATTATATCTCGAACTCACCCCCCTACACCAACACCGCGCTGCGCGAAAGGGACCGTTAAATCATCCGGACCCCCGAATAACGCACGCGCACCAACACACCAAACAACCCTAGTACCGTAAGAAAGCTATAGAGAGTTTCTTAGCGGTAGAGAGCGGCGTTATAGGCCGAAGCAGAAGCAGAAGAGAAAAGACAGACAGAGCGAGCAGGCGCTCTAGTGTTATCGATAATAAGTTTATTATTAGAGGTTTTACAGCAGAAGAGACCGCAGAGATTAAGGAACGAATAAGCGAATACAAGAAAATCTACGACTGTATGCTCAAGGAACTTAAGGATTACGTAAACAAGAACGGAGTAGGAAAGGTCTACGACAGCATAGACCTTATTGAGAAGCTGTTTTACAGAACCCTAGAAGAAAAGAGACAGTTAAGAGAGGAAGTAGAGACGGTAAGGGCCGAGAAGGAATCGGCCGAGACTATTATAGATGTGCTAGAAAACTAAGCGGCGAACCGACTAGCATAATTAAAAGCGATAAAGGGTTAGCTAGATAAGATAGAAGCAGCGATGTCGTCAGCGCCGCTACCGTATCGAGAAGAACAAGCAGAGACCGCCTTACCGGCGGCCTACAGTTAAGGCGGCACATTAATAACGTTATTACCGGATCTACCGGCGTTTAGAGGCGGAGATCCTAAGGATTAGGAAGCATTTAAGAAGAAGATAAAGAACAAGATAGATCGAGACTATGCCGGAAACAGTGCCGGAGATAGATTGGCGTACCTGGAATCGCGACTAGAAGGAGAAGCTTTTTCGCTAGTAGCGGACCTAGAAGAGGTAACCGCCGAGGAAGCGATTAAAGCACTAAATCAACGCTTCGGAGACACCTTCTAGAAGAAGACGGCCCGTAAGCAGCTAGACAAGATCAACCAGAACTGGCAGACGTTCGAGGAGTTCTACGGATTGTTCAGAAAATATGCGATTAGGGCCCGAGTAGCGGAAGATAAGCAGCTCCACCTACTAAGGCAGAAGCTGAACCCTGAACTGGCCGCCGCTATAGCGTCTGTAGAAGACGAAGACCTTAAGAGCTTCGTGCACTGAGCGAGAGTTACTGCGAGAAATTTGAGCGCTTACGCGACATTACGCAAATCGAACCAGAAGCCGTTAATAACGCAGACAACGAGACCCCCTGCGCCTTTCCGGAGAGCGCCCCAGCAGCCACCCTATTAGTTACCGCGTTTGTCGTTCGTCCCCACCTGTTACGCGTATAGAAAGCCTAGCTATATTGCTACGAGATGCCAAGCAACGGCCCAGCAGAAGCAGGAGTATCGTGTTATAAAGCAGCCGCAGCTGCAGCCACCGAGAAAGACTATACAAGCTATGGAGCCGGCTCCGAACGACACCGACAGCGTAGACAGTAGAGTGCTACTGCAAATCCTAGGAAAAGACCAGCTGGAAGGATAGGCCCCCTATCCAGCGTAGAAAACAGGGCACTAACAAGAACTACGTTACAGAAAGATGAGAGCATTAACAGCTGCAGCGATCCGCTCTTAGCGGCGGTGGAAGTAAACACGGAAACAGCTATTATCCTCCTAATCACTGTCTACCCCCTTAACGGATCGAGCAAACCACTTTAGCTAAGAGCTTTTATCGACACGGGGGCCCTTATCGGAGCGGCTATCCACTATCGATTGGTTCAAAAGCTGATAAAAGGATATAGCTATCCAGTAGAGCTAGCGTCGCCGACACGGATTTCGGCATACAACGGACAAGACACTGAGAGTGTCACGCATTATATGCCATTAAGGACTACCTTGGCAGGTCGCACTACAGAAGCGACGTTCCGAATTATAGATATCGGAAGGTTTGACATTATTATAGGGCAGAAATAGATAAAGAACCAGGGAGCAATTATTGACGTAGGTAAAGGCACACTCAGATTCAGAACACTATACAGCGGCTCCGCCGCCGTCAAATCAGTTACCGAGGTCGCAGTAGAACCGAACGTTACGACCATCGAAGAGGTTCCGAAGGATCGGTCCGACCCTTAAGACACGATCGGAATAATAAGTTCAGAAGCTTTAGCGACCCTCGCGAGGTCGTCGGACAACGAAATTTATGCTATCTTAATAAAGGATATCGAAGACTACCGGAAGATAATAGCGGAAGAAGAAGTGGATCTACTGGAGGTATTACTGAAAGAACTCTATAGTTACACTAACGTGTTCTTAAAGGCTAACTCCAACCTCTTGCTGCTCTACCGACTGGAATATAACAACAAGATCCGGCTGAAAGAAGGAGCCGTACTGCTGAGAACCGAACCCCTAAGACGCTTATCTCCGGCCGAGCTAGACTAGGTAGAAGTGTTTGTTCGAGAGAATCTAGCAAAGAAGTTCATTACGCCAAGCTTAGCAGAATATGCGTCGCCGATTCTTTTCGTACGGAAACCCAGAGGTAGTCTCCGACTGTGTGTAGACTACCGAGGCCTTAATAAGGTTACTAAGAGAGATGTGTATCCGCTGCCTCTAATCGAGAAGACTATACAACGAGTAGCTAAGGCTAAGTAGTTCAGCAAGCTGGATATTCGCTAAGCATTCTATCGATTAAGGAACGAAGAAGGACAAACAGAAGACCTTACGACATTCGCTACGCGTATAGGTAATTTCAAGTAGTTGGTAATGCCTTTCGGACTTACGAACACGCCGGCTATGTAGCAACGCTTTATAAACTACACTTTTATAGACATTCTAGAACGGTTCGTTTCAATCTACTTAGACGATATTCTGATCTATACCGAAGGAATAAGAGAGCAACATACGGACTACATAAAGAGGGTGTTGAAGAGACTCCGCGAGGTCGGATTAAACGCGGACACGAAGAA
The DNA here is from genome assembly GCA_016165855.1 of Pseudocercospora ulei. Lineage (NCBI taxonomy): Eukaryota > Fungi > Ascomycota > Dothideomycetes > Mycosphaerellales > Mycosphaerellaceae > Pseudocercospora > Pseudocercospora ulei. Next base: position 2,167,908 of record JACWNB010000003.1, read on the forward strand.
GAGCGAGTTCTATTAGACCGAAGTTAAATATCTCGGTCTTATCGTCGGAAGAGAAGGAATTCGGATAGACCTGTCGAAAGTGGCCGCCGTCGCAGAATGGAAGCAACCGACATCCGGAAACACTACGCAAATTAGAGCGTTTCTCGGATCCTGCAGCTACTATTAACAGTTTATCAAGGACTTCAGCAAGATAGCGAGACCACTGAACGGGGCGTTAAAGAAGGAGGCCGCTGGCCTATAGAATAAGAAGTGTACGGAAGCTTTCAACCGACTAAAGGAGGCAGTGGCCTTAGCGCCAGTGCTAGCGCACTTCAGACCGGAAAAGACGATCTACGTAGAGACAGACGCTTCCGACACAGTAACAGCAGGGGTCCTTTCTCAATACGCCGACGACGGCAAGACCCTCTATCCGGTGGCCTTCTTTAGCAAATCTATAAACGAGGCTAAGCAGAACTACGCGATCTACAATAAAGAACTGCTAGCCATTATACAGGCGTTCGAGGAGTGGAAGCCGGAACTTATAGCTAGAAAGAGCACGGTCCAGGTCCTTACGGACCACCAGTCGCTGACCTACTTTATAAAGACGCAGAGGCTCTTAAGACGTTAGGCACAGTAGGCTGCCTACTTATCCAGGTTCGACTTCAAGATTACTTATTGACCCGGAGCTTAAAACGGAAAGGCTAACGCACTAACGAGGAGGGAAGGAAAGACCAGCCGCGCGAAAGAAGATCTGAACATGTTCCAGAAGGTGTTAACCGAGCGGATAGTAGACGTAGAGGTGTTGAAAGAGGTAGGGGTCTACGCAATAAAACCGACTAATAAGGAAGAAACTCTCTACGAGAAGGTGGAGCAGCTTAACTAGCAACAGAAGCTCGGCAAAACCGGTTTAAAGAAGCTAATAGTTCTGGAAGAACTAATCGCAGAGGTTATCCAGCTGGTCTATAGCTCCGTAGATGTTGGCTACGCAGGCGCGAAGAAGACGATGCAAGCAGTAAGGACGATCTACTGGTTTCCGCGAATATTCGAGCGAATCTACTGATTTATCGCTAACTGCTACATATGCCGAACGGCGAAGCCGCGTTACGGCCTTCCGGCAGGCTTACTGAAGCCACTGCCGATCCCTAAGAAACTATAGCAGCACATTACGATAGACTTCGTAACCGGCCTGCCGAATTCAGATAGATACGATGCCACCCTTAACGTAGTAGATAGGCTAAGCAAAGAGCGCCACTTTATCTCCTGCCAAGCGAGAGACGAGGGAACCACTGCGGAAGAGACCGCGCAGATGTTAATTCGACACGTATAGAAGCACTATAGCCTGCCGGACACTATTACTACGGATAGGGGTCCTTAGTTTACCGCCGACGTATAGAAAGCTATTAACTAAGCTCTCGGAATTCGTAGAAAGCTTAGCACGGCCGCTTACCTACAGACCGACAGTTAGTCTAAAGTGGCTAATCGCGAGATAGAGCGATATCTGCGAACCTTCTGCAGCTATTATTAAGAGGAATAGGTCAAGGTGTTGCCGATAGCCGAGTTCTGCGCCAACTCGGCACTGTCTAAGGCCACCTCGCTGGCGCCGTTCGAAATAACGCATAGCTATCTTCCGAGGATAAGTTTTCAGCCGCCGAACGAACCCAGCTCCGCGGAACTATCCGCTGCTACGTCGTTAAAGAGAGTCGCCGCCGCCGCAGCCGAGGCACTTAAGGCACAGATAGAAGAAGCAGTTAGGGTAGCGAAAAAGGCGATAGAATCGACTTAGAAGAAGATAGTAGCTCGAGCTAATAAGAAGAGGTTACCGCTGGAATTCGAGGAAGGCCAAAAGGTATAGCTCAACACGCGGAACCTGAGGCTAAAAGGCAACGCGAAGCTCAACCTGCGCTACGTAGGTCCATTTACGATAATAGAAAAAAGGTCGCCAGTAACCTATCGGCTCTAGCTACCGAAGTCGTTCCGGATCTACGATGTTTTTTATTCAGACCTGTTAAGCCTGGACCCTAAGGACAGCCTTCCGGAGCAGGGGTTCGCCGAACCCCCACCAATCGAGATAGACGGTAAGGAAGAAGAGTAGGAGGTAGAAGACGTAATAGAAGTAAAAAAGGTAAGGGGGTCCATTAAAGCGAAGATCTCGTAGAAGGGATAGCCGGAAGACTATAAATAGTATCCGATCGAGAACCTGCGGAACTCGGCGGAGCTGCTAGAAGAGTTCTACGCCCAGAATCCGGAAAAGCCGAAGCCGGAGTGGCTCTGATATCGACGATTCAGTGAAAGATAAAGAAAACTGCGTCCGCTCTATCAGCGCAGAAGCCAATAGACACGATCGCTGGTCGCTTCGCTGGAGTCTTCGGATCGGCCACTACCTATCTTCGCATTGGCAGGAAGCTCGCCGACGCTATAAATCGGCGTCGACGCCTCCAGCCCTGCGGTAGGTAAGGTCTTTAGTAGAGAAAGAAAAAGAAGAAGATAAGGAGCCGCAGATGGATCTATATAGACCTATACGGTAGTGCACGGACCGGTTACGCCGCAGCTCTAGTGACCGCTAGCTCCGATCAGATGGCTCCGATCAGATAGAACGGATCAGATAGACGCCAAGTGAAGATGCCAGATAGTAACGATGTAAAAGAAAAAAAAAAAGAAAAGAGGACGAACACATAAGTAAGCGGTCGAGGGCGACCGCTGATAAGGGAGGGGGGTAGTGTTGCGGCGGCAGAAAGGGGTAGGACTGAGTAATAGGGTGGACCCTTGGAATTTCGGCTCGGCCCTTCCGGACCGAGCCGGGCCCTGGCACGCCACCCCTAAAGCTCTCGACCACCACTATATAGATTCCTTTCCCTCCTTAGTTCGAGATATAGTTATCAAAAAGGCCGTATTAAATCGTATCTGCGTGCCCGGATCAGAAGGGGGGAGACTAGTGAACGGGCAACTGCTACCTAAGGACCTAGTAACAACAGGGAGGGCATCTAGCAAGCATTGCTAACTAGCGAGTGCCTAGACGATAGTCGACTATAGACAACTGGACAGAGACAGGAAAGCGCTACCTACAAGAGGAACGCTAGGAGATAAGGCTGTACAACATGTTATTATACAAGGGAAGCACTATAGGAAGGGAGGGGGGTATTATTAGGGGGCGCTGTCCAGCCTAGGCCCTAGACCTAAGCTAGCCGTCGCCCTAGGGACTGTGACTTAGTAGCGCCAGTACGACCCTACCCTCTATATAGGATTACTAATACGACCCTACTCCTATACAGAGGGAGAATCCTACAGTCCTATATAGAGGGAAATTGCTGCCCCCCTAAACGGAGGGAAAACTCTGCATCCTGTATAGAGGGAAACTCCCGACCCTCTATATAGAGTTAGGAACCTTGCTCCCCTATATAGAGGGAAATTGCTAGCTTAGCTTCGTAGGTACAAATTGTACAGCAGCGCACAACGAAGGAACTGCCTATTAGTTCCTTTATATAGATACCTAGCCTTAAGTTTCTAAACTAAGATTCTTAAGCCCTTACATTTAGTTCGAGATATAGTTATTAAAACAGCTATATTGAATTATATCTGCGTGCTCGGATTACTTCTAGACCGAGCTGGGCCTTAGCATGCCACCCCTAAAGCCCTTACCTACTACTACTTAGACCCCTTTCCCTCCTTAGTTTAAGATATAGTTATTAAAACAGCCGTATTGAATTATATCTGCGTGCTCGGATTACGCTAGGTGTTCCTCGAGTTTATCGGGTATGCAGGCGTACAGCTCCTTATAGCCGGCTATGCCCTCCTTTGCTTCGTTCGTCTCTTCTTCTATAAGACCTTTAGTAACTGTCCTATCGTCTAGGATGCTAGCGCGCCTATCCCTCGCTCTGTTAGTCTTTCTATTCCTGCTATAGCTAGTAACGCCGCTCTCTCTCGTCGAGAAGCCCTCTATAGCCTTCTTACTATGCTAATTAGTTTGGTTTGTAGTGTATACGTATGTGTTATTTAGGTAACTAGATATAGTTTAACGGGCCCTTTCGCGTAGTGCAGGATTAGTATAGTTAATAAGTTCAAGATATAATAATCCGAGTGCGCAGATATAATTTAATACAGCTGTTTTAATAACTATATCTTAAACTGTAAGGGGCCCAAGGATCTTGGTTTAGAAACTTAAGGTTGGGTATCTATATAAAGGAACTAATAGGCAGTTCCTTTATCGTCTCCTCCGTACGATTTGTACCTACAAGGCTAAGCTAGCAATTTCCCCTTTGTGCCAGGGAGTAAGGTTTACCCTCTATACGGAGGATCGGGAGTTACCTCCTCTGTACAGTAGTGCAGGGTTTCCCCCCTCCTAATCTAAGGGGCGGTAGCTCCCCTTTGTGCAGGACTGTAGTGTTCTCCCTCTATACAGGAGTAGGGTCCTGTTAGTAGCTCCGTATAGAGGGTAGGATCGTGCTAGCGCTGCTAAGTCGCAATCCTTAGGGCGACGGTTAGCTTAGGTCGGGTTTAGGACCTGGGCCGGGCGGCGCCCCCTAACAATACCCCCCTCCTTTCCCCTTCTCGTAGTGCTTCTTCTGTACGGCGCCGTACTTAAACTACCTAGCTCCTGCTGTTCCTTTGGCAGGTCGTAGCTTCCTATTTCGTTCGGTCGTCTGGGTCGTCGTCCCTCGTCGCTTCCCCTAGGTCGTAGTTGCCTCTTGCTATTTTACCTGTCTATAGCAGTTGCCCTGCTTGCTATTCCTACTATAGCAGGCAGCTAGCCTAAGCCTTCTCCCTTCTCCTCCCTTCCCTTTTCTCTTCTCCCTATACACTGTATACTGCCTACCGTCTACTGTCTACTATCCACTACTAACTACTACTAGCTACTAACTACTACTAGCTACTAGCCCCTACTAGCCGTTATGTCGTCCGCCCCGTCCGGTAGTGCCCTTATAGCTGTTGGCCCCGCCTCCCCCCCTTATCTAGATAGGGTCCCCCCTAACTTTGAATTCGTACAGTAGGGTCCTTAACTTAACTAGCAGCTACGCTTCCGGTTCGTACGGTCTCGTCTTCTGTACGGTCTAAGCTAACATCTTAGGTGCTATACTCGCAAGCAGCAGGATGCAGCCGGGCTCCCCTACTACGCCTTCTAGTATAACTCCGCCCGGGTTACACTAGAGCGGGTAGCTACGGCCTGCCCGTCGTACGTTAACGCCCTCCTCGTTGCTACCCGGGGCCAGCTCTATGCCCCCTGCCCTAGCTCCCTCTAGCCCTTACTTGGCCTATACCGCCTCCTAGGTTTCTAGGCTAGGGTATATGCCTTGTGCAAGTAGAAGGATAGCTCCTTCTACTGCCCCTTCCGCTGTCTGGGGGAGGTACGTAGGGGTAGGGGGGTGCCTCTGCTTCCTAGGGCTGGCCCTAGTGGGGGTGGGGGCCCAGCCGGGCCTGAGGTAGTAGAGCTCTTAGATAATGAGTAGGTGGTTCTGGTCCCGGGGGGGGGGGGGTAATGGCCAGTGGGCTACCCCCCCCCCCCACCAGATAGTGTAAGAAATTTCGGACAGTGTTCTCTTAGCTTATCTTATTTCTACTCTCCCTCCTATTTGTCCCTTGGCTGTTCCTTTCTTCTAGCCCTTATCCTGTACAGTGTCGTACAATGTCGTATTAGCGGGGCCCGTAGTGCCCTACGTCGTAGTACTCGATCCTTGGACAACTTAGGTCTGCCTACGGCTGCCCTGTCCTTAAGGTGGATCGTGCCTCCTTCCGCCGTACAGCGCAGTGTTACTATAACTGGGCTGGAGGGTGATTCTCCTCCTATCTGTCTAGTGCGGTTATGTCTTGCAGAGCCTCGTACAGTTCCTATATAGGCTCTGCCTATCCTCTCTATTTTACTAAGTACTCTGCCTTCCCCCGCTTCCTCTGACTCTTAAGGATCCCCTCTACCTTATACTCTTCTTGGCCCTCGGTTATAATTGCAGGTAGACGCGCGTCGTTAGTCGTCTGATACAGTAGGGGGTCCGTACTCGCCGGTCGTACGAGGTCTACGTAGAAGACTGGATAAATCCCTAGGGGAGTGTTTAGTCGTACGGCGTATGTCCCTACCGGCCGGATTACCGTAAACTTCCTATTCCTCTAATCTAACTTCTTGCTCGGCCGGTCTATACGGATGTTTCGCTGGTTTAACCAGACCTTATCCCCCGCCTCGTACCTTAGTGCAGCCTGTCGTCCCTTATTGGCCTGCTCTTCCGCGTTCTGCTAGGCTATAGCTAGGCTCGCCTTTGCCTATTAGTAGGCGTTCGTAATCGTCCGTACGATGGCCTCTCCCTGCTGGATTAGGGATCGTATAGGGCGCAGGGTGTTGCTACTTGTTGCAGCGGTGGAAAGAGGTAGGACAGATTGATGGGGTGGACCCTGGATTTCGGCTCGGCCCGTCCGGGCCGAGCCGGGCCTTGGCACACTACCCTCTATCAAAGCCTACCACCACCACTACATAGGTTCCTTTCCCTCCTTAGTTCGAGATATAGTTATCAAAAAGGCCGTATTGAATCATATCTGCATGCCCGGATTATTATATCTCGAACTCACTCTCTACACTACACCCTGCGCTGCGCGAAAGGGCCCGTTGAACTATCCGGAAACCCGAATAACGCACGCGCACCTACCAACACACTAACAACAACCCCCCTAAGGCACTGTAAGAAGATGGAAGGCTTCTTAGCGGTAGAGAGCAGCGTAACAGGCCGCCGCGGAAAGAGAAAGACTGACAGAGCGAGCAGGCGCTCCAGTGTAGTTAACGATAAGATCGTTATTAGAGGTTTTACAGCGGAAGAGACCGCAGAGATTAAGGAACGAATAAGTGAATACAAGAAGATCTACGACTGCACGATCGAGGAACTGGAGAACTACGTAAACGAGAATGGAATAGGGAAGGTCTACGACGGTATAGACCTTATTAAGACGCTGTTCTACAGAACGCTGGAAGAGAACAGACAGCTAAGAGAGGAAGTAGAGACGGTAAGGGCCGAGAAGGAATCGGCGGAGACTATCGTCGACGTGTTAGAACACCAAGCGTCGAATCGACTAGCGCAACTGAAGGAGCTAAAGGATCAGCTAGCTAATATAGAAGCAGCGAAATCGTCGTCGCTACCGCAGTGAGAAACCCACGCTAAGACCGCCTTACCAGCGGCCTATAGTCAAGGTAGCACGTTGATAACGTCACTACCGGATCCACCGGTTTTCGGTAGCAGAGACTCTAAAGCGTAGGAGGCGTTTAAGAAGAAGATCAAGAATAAGATAAGCCGCGATTACGCATCGAGCAGCGAAGAGGATAGATTGGCGTACCTAGAATCGCAACTAGAAGGTAAAGCTTTTTCGTTAGTAGCGGACCTAGAAGAGGTAACCGCTGAAGAAGCGATCAAAGCGCTAGATCAACGCTTCGGAGACCCATTCCGAAAGAAGACAGCCCGTAAGCAGCTAGATAAGATCAACCAGAACCGGCAGACGTTTAAGGAGTTCTACAGTTTGTTTAGAAAATATGCGATCAGGGCCCAAGTGGCGGAAGATAAGCAGCTCTACCTACTAAGGCAGAAGCTGAGCCCTGAGCTGGCCGCTGCTATGGCGTCTGTGGAAGACGAAGACCTTAAGGGCTTCGTGCATTAAACGAGGGTCACCGTAAGAAACTTGAGCGCTTACGCGAAATCACGCGAATCGAACCAGAAGCCGCTAATAACGCAGACCATACGACCCCCTGCGCCTTTCCGGAGAGCGCCACAGCAGCTACCTTATCAGTTACAGCGCTCGTCGTTCGTCCCCACCTGTTTCGCGTGTAGCAAGCCTGGCTATATCGCTACGAGATGTCAAGCATCGGATAAGCAGAAGCAGGACTATCGTGCTATAAGGCAGCCGCCGTCGCAGCCGCAGCCGCCGAGAAAGACAATTCAAGCCATCGAGCCGGCTCCGAACGATGCTGACGGCGTAGACAGCGGCGTGCAGCTAAGAATTATAGGAAAAGACCAGCTGGACGGATAGGCCCCCTATCCAGCATTAACAATAGGGCACCGAATCGAAGCGAATCGCTGCGAGGAGAAAGCATTAACAGCTGCAGCGACCCGCTCTTAGCAGCGGTAGAAGTAAACACGGAAACGGCTATTATCCTTCTAATTATTGTCCACCCCCTTAACAGATCGAGCAAACCACTTCAGCTAAGAGCTTTTATCGATACAGGAGCTCTTATTGGCGCGGCGATCCACCACCGACTAGTCCGGAAGCTAACGAATGGATACGGTTATCCAGTAGAACTGGCGTCGCCGACGAAGATTTCGGCATACAACGGACAAGATACAGAAAGCGTTACGCACTACGTGCCGCTAAGGACCACGCTAGCTAGTCGCACTACGGAAGCGACGTTCCGAATTATGGATATCGGAAGGTTTGACATCATTATAGGGCAGAAATAGATAAAGAACCAGAAAGCCATCGTTAACGTAGATAAAGGAACGATCAGGTTCAAAACCCTAGGTAGCGGAGCAGGGACTATCGGAAAGGTCGCCACCGTCGCCGCTAAGCCGAAAGCCACGGGGTCCGCGAGAGAGGCTCCGTCCGATCGTTCCAAACCCCTAGTTACCGTCGGAATGATAAGCTTAGAAGCTATAACGACCCTCGCGAAGTCGCCGGACAACGAGATTTACGCTATCTCGATAAAAGACATCGAAGACTACCGGAAGATAATAGCAGAAGAAGAAGTAGACCTGCTGGAGGTGCTACCGGCGGAGCTCTACGATTACGCTAACGTGTTCTTAAAAGCCGACTCCAACCTCCTGCCGCTTTATCGACCGGAATATAACAATAAGATCCGACTAAAAGAAGGAGCTACGCTGCTAAGAACCGAGCCCCTAAGACAACTGTCGCTAGCGGAACTGGACTAGGTAGAGGTGTTTGTTCGCGAGAACCTAGCGAAGAAGTTTATTACGCCGAGTTCTACCGAATACGCGTTACCGATTCTTTTCGTAAGAAAACTAGGGGGTAGTCTGCGACTCTGCGTAGACTATCGCGGCCTTAACGAGGTCACCAAGAGAGACGTATACCCGCTGCTGCTAATCGACGAGACTATCCAGCGCATAGCAAAGGCTAAGTGGTTTAGCAAGCTGGACATCCGCTAAGCGTTCCATCGATTAAGAAACGAGGAAGGACAAACAGAAGATCTTACGACGTTCGCGATGCGTATAGGCAATTTCAAGTGGTTGGTAATGCCTTTCGGACTTACCAACGCGCCGGCAGTGTGGCAACGCTTTATAAACTACACCTTTATAGACATGCTAGAACGGTTCGTGTCTATCTACTTAGACGATATCCTTATCTACACCGAAGGAACGAGAGAACAGCATACGGACTACATTAAGAAGGTGCTGATCAGGCTCTGCGAGGTCGGATTAAACACAGACACGAAGAAGAGCGAGTTCTATTAGACCGAGGTCAAATATCTCGGCCTTATTGTCGAAAGAGATGGAATTCGGATAGACCCCTTAAAGGTCGCCGCCGTAGCAGAATAGAAGCAGCCGAAATCCGGAAACACTACGCAAATCAGAGCGTTTCTCGGATTCTGCAGCTATTATCGACGGTTTATTAAGGACTTTAGCAAGATCGCGAGACCCCTGAACGAAGCGTTAAAGAAAGAGGCCGCCGGCCTATAGAATAAGAAGTGCACAGAAGCTTTCGTACAGCTAAAAGAAGCAGTAGCCTCGGCGCCGGTCCTAGCACACTTCCGACCAGAAAAGACGATCTACGTAGAAACGGACGCTTCCGACACAGTAACGGCCGGAGTCCTTTCTTAATATAGCGACGACGAGACCCTCTATCCAGTAGCTTTCTTTAGCAAGTCTATAACAGAAGCTAAGCGGAACTACGCCATCTACGATAAGGAGCTGCTAGCGATTATTTAGGCTTTCGAGGAGTGGAAACCGGAGCTAATAGCTGGAAAGAGCACGGTCCAGGTCCTTACGGACCACCAGTCGCTAACCTACTTTATAAAGACGCAGAAGCTCTTACGACGTCAAGCACGGTAGGCCGCCTACCTATTAGGGTTCGACTTCAAGATTACCTATTGACTAGGGGCTCAAAACGGAAAGGCTAACGCGCTAACGAGAAGAGAAGGCAAGACGAGCCGCGCGAAGGAAGATCCGAACATGTTTCAGAAGGTGTTGATCGAGCGGATAGTAGACGCAGAGGTGCTAAAAGAGGTAGGGGTCTGCGCAGTAGAACCGGCCCCCGAGGAAGAGACTCTCTACGAGAAGGTAGAGCAGCTTAATCAGCAGCAGAAGCTAGGAAAAACCGGCTTAGGGAAGCTAATAGTTCCAGAAGAACTAATTACGGAGGTTATCCAACTGGTCTATAGCTCTATGGACGTTGGTTACGCCGGCTTAAAGAAGATGATAGAAGCTATAAGGACGGTCTACTGGTTTCCGCGGATCTACGAACGGATCCATCGATTTATCGCTAATTGCTACGTATGCAGGGCCGCGAAGCTACGTTACGGCCTTCCGGCAGGCTTATTAAAGCCACTTCCGATCCCTAAGAAACTGTAGCAACACATTACGATGGATTTCGTAACCGGCCTGCCGGAAGCCGATAGCTACGACGCTACGCTTAATGTAGTGGACCGGCTGAGCAAAGAACGCCACTTTATCCCCTGCCGAGCAAGAGACAAAGGAACTACTGCAGAAGAGACTGCACGGATGTTGATTCAACACGTGTAGAAGCACTATAGCCTGCCGGACACTATCACTACGGATAGGGGTCCTTAATTCACTGCCGACGTATAGAAAGCTATTAACCGAGCTCTCGGAATTAGTAGAAAGCTCAGCACAGCTGCTTACCCGCAGACCGACGGTCAATTAGAAGTGGCCAACCGTAAGATAGAGAAATATCTACGGATCTTCTGCGGCCACTATTAAGAAAAGTGGGTAAAGGTGCTGCCAATGGCCGAATTCTGCGCAAACTTAACACAGTCAGAAACGACGTCGCTGGCGCCGTTCGAGATAATACACGGTTATCTTCTAAGGTTGAGCTTCCATCCGCCGAGCGACGCCGATTCGCTAGAGCTTTCCACGTCGTTAAAGAGAGTCGCCGCCGCAGCGGCAGAAGCGCTGAGATCTCGGATGGAAGAAGCGATCAAAGTGGCGAAAGAAGCGATAGAGACGGCTTAGAAGAAGATAGTAACTCGAACTAATAGAAGCCGGTCGCCAATAGAATTCGAAGAAGGTCAAAAGGTCTGGCTCAACACGCGGAACCTGAGGCTAAGAGGGAACGCCAAGCTCAATCCGCGCTACGTAGGCCCGTTTACGATAGTGGAAAAGAGGTCGCCGGTAACTTATCGGCTCTAGCTACCGAAATCGTTCCGGATCTACGACGTTTTCTATTCAGATCTGCTGAGCCTGGACCCTAAGAACGGTCTGCCGGAACAGGGCTTCGCCAAACCCCCACCAGTTAAGATGGACGGTAATAAGGAAGAGTAGGAGGTTGAAGACGTAATGGACGTAAAGAAGATAAGGGGGTCCATTAAAGCAAGGATCTCGTAGAAGGGGTAGCCGGAAGACTACGAATAGTATCCGGTCGAGAACCTGCGGAATTCGGCGGAGCTGTTAAGAGACTTTTATACGCGGAACCCGGAGAAGCCGAAGCCGGAATGGCTCTGAAGCCGATCCTTCCAGAAGAAAAAGAAGAAAGCCACGTCCGCTCCACTGGCGCGGAAGCCGATAAAGACGATCGTGTCGGTCGCCTTCGGCGAGGTTATCGACGCGGCCACCACCTACGGCGGTCGGCAGGAAGCTCGCCGACGCCGTAGCGTGCCAGCGCCGCCGACCCTGTAGTGGGTAAAGGCTTTAGTAGAGGGGAAAAAGAAGAAGAAGAAACGACGCCGCAGACGGATCTATATGGACCTCCGAGACGACGCACAGACCAGCCACGCCGCAGCTTAGATGACCCACGGCTCAGATCAGATAGCACGGATCAGGCGCACCGATCACATAAACGCCAAGTGAAGGACTTCAGATGCCAATAACATAAGAAGTTGAAAAAGAGATAAAGAAAACGTTGTTTTGATGGAAGACGGAAGAAGTGACGTCGGCGTTGGAGGGGATTTTTTTTCGAGAAGGAGACGACGACAAAAAAAAAAAAAAAAAAAAAAAAAAAAAAAAAAAAAAAAAGAGAGCAGAGATTTTCGAATGGATGGGGTGACTAAGCGGTCGAGGGCGACCGCTGGTGAGGGAGGGGGGTAGTGTTGCGGCGGTGGAAAGAGGTGGGACAGATTGATAGGGTGGACCCTGGATTTCGGCTCGGCCCGGACGGGCCGAGCCGGGCCTTGGCACACCACCCTCCATCAAAGCCCACCACCACCACCACATAGGTTCCTTTCCCTCCTCAGTTCGAGATATAGTTATCAAAAAGGCCGTATTGAATCATATCTGCGTGCCCGGATCACTACTTAGGGTTAGTAGGAGCGGGGAATAGTCGTATCTATAGGTCGTAAAGAAGGGGGACAGTCCTGTAGCATCGGCCGTACAGCTGTTAATAGCTAGCTCCGCTATTAGGAGAAGGCGGTTCTAGTTCGTCTAGTTATAGTCGACGTACGCTCAGAGGTACGCTTCTAAGGTTGAATTAGCCCTCTCCGTCGCCCCGTCTGTCTGCAGGTGCTATACGGTAGACAGACGACGCTCTACCTTCAGCAACTGGCAGATCTGTGCCTAGAGCTAGCTCGTAAACTGTGTCCCCTAGTCTAATACAATTGACCTAGGGAAACCGTGCTTGCTAAACGTCGTCTGGATAAAGGCCTAGGCAGTGTCTTTAGCTATAATAGAGTCTATCCCCTCTAGTATTACCCCCTTCGTTAGCTTGTCTGTAACTACTATAATGTTTCGCCGTCCGTCGCTCTTAGGGAGGTTAGTAATAAAGTCTACGGTTAGATCTTGCTAGGGTTGGTCCGGTATCGGCAGGGGCTTTAGTAGCCTATGCTTTAGCTCGCGCTAGGGCTTCGTCCGTCCGTATACATCGCAGTTCTGTACGAACCTGCGAATGTCCTTCGCTATCGCTAGCTAGTAGTAGTCCCGGGCGATAATGCTGTACGTCTCCTCGCGCCCTAGGTGCCTAGTAGCTATAGAGTTATGTGCTCGTTGTTGCAGCGGTGGAAAGAGGTAGGACAGATTGATAGGGTAGACCCTGGATTTCGGCTCGGCCTGTCCGGGCCGAGCCGGGCCTTGGCATACCACCCTCTATTAAGGCCCACCGCCACCACTACATAGGTTCTTTTCCCTCCTTAGTTCGAGATATAGTTATCAAAAAGGCCGTATTGAATCTTATCTGCGTGCCCGGATTATTATATCTCGAACTCACTCTCTACACCACACCCCGCGCTGCGCGAAAGGGCCCGTTAAACTATCCGGAAACCCGAATAACGCACGCGCACCTACCAATACACCAACAACAACCCCCTAAGGCACTGTAAGAAGATAGAAGGCTTCTTAGCGGTAGAGAGCGGCGTAACAGGCCGCTGCGGAAAGAGAAAGACTGACAGAGCGAGCAGGCGCTCCAGTGTAGTTGACGATAAGATCGTTATTAGAGGTTTTACAGCGGAAGAGACCGCAGAGATTAAGGAACGAATAAGTGAATACAAGAAGATCTACGACTGCACGATCGAGGAACTGGAGAACTACGTAAACGAGAATGGAATAGGGAAGGTCTACGACGGTATAGACCTTATTAAGACGCTGTTCTACAGAACGCTGGAAGAGAACAGACAGCTAAGAGAGGAAGTAGAGACGGTAAGGGCCGAGAAGGAATCGGCGGAGACTATCGTCGACGTGTTAGAACACCAAGCGTCGAATCGACTAGCGCAACTGAAGGTGATCTGACTGCAGTAGACGCAAGGTCAATACCCGTCTTTGATAACTATATCCAAGGCTGGAGAGGGAAGAATCTACGTACAAGCGGAGGTAGAGGTATTTGAGTGTGCAGCTGCCAAGCCTGGTCCTGCTAAGCCTGCCACCTTCCAGCACCTTCCAGCCCTCCACATCCACATCCGTATCACTACCGCCCTCCCTAACCAGCGATTGCCCTCAATCGCTATCAATCCATCAATCGCAATCAGCCAATCAGGTCGCACCAATCCAGGTCGCAAATTCAGTCGCAGAGGTCGCATCAAAACAGGTCGCTTTTGAGGTCGCTTTTAAGCTTCAATTTCCGTGCGTTTTGAGTCTCAATCTCGTGCCTTTTGACGTCGCTTTGGTGCCTTGTTCTCGTGCCTTTTGACGTCGCTTTCAGCCTCGATTGGTGCCTTGTTTGGTGCCTTGCCAAGGCTGCAGAATTCTCAGAGGTCGCAGAGTTCTCAGAGGTTGCAGAGGTCGCAGCTGCTCGCAGAGGTTGTCTTGCAAATACGTGTCGCTTCTCGACGGTCGCTCGCTTCTCAGACGGTCGCTTCTCGACGGTCGCTTCTCGGACGGTCGCTTCTCGAGCCGTCGCTTGCTTCTCGACGCTCGCCTCGCTTCTCGACGGTTGCTTCTCGGACGGTCGCTTCTCGACGGTCGCTTGCTTCTCAGACGCTCGCCTCGCTCGCTTCTTAGACGCTCGCCTCGCTCGCTTCTTAGACGCTCGCCTCGCTTCTCGACCCGTCGCTTCTCGAGCCGTCGCTTGCTTCTTGACGCTCGCCTCGCTTCTCGACCGTCGCTTCTCGACGGTTGCTTCTCGACGGTTGCAGAGGTCTCGGAGCTGCGGAGGTCGTAGGGTCGCGGAGGTCGTCGGGGCTGTAGTGCCTGCAGCTGTGCCTCTGTTGTCTGTAGCTGCCTCTGTTGTCTGTATTGTCTGCAGCAGCTGTGCCTGTCTGTAGCAGCTGTGTGTTGTCTGCAGCTGCTGCTCTGCCTAGTGCTCGGCCTAGTGCTCGTGCCTAGGTGCTGGCTGTACCTGAACAGTGTATGTTGTCTGCAGCTGCCTTGTACCTGTGCCTTGCCTGTGTCTTGTCCTCGATTGCTGCATGTCCTGATTGGCCTTGCCTGAATAGAATAGTCTGTCAAAGACCCGAAAAAAAACGAATGTCGTCGCCCTAGGTCCTGCTAGGTGCGCTCTCGTCGTCGTCGCTCCCGTCTTCGTCGCTCCTACATCGTCCTTCTCGACCTTCTCGACCTTCTCGTCGCTCTTATTCTCGTCGCTCTCGTCGTCTAAATCTCTCCCAAAACTTCAGAACTTGCGCGATCTGCTCGCAGGGGCACTTCTCTTCCTAAAACTCTTCTTCTCGATGTCCTCTGTAATGGACCTCTCTCTTCAAAACTCTTCTTCTCGATAGGGGCACTTCTCTTCCCTAAAACTCTCTCTTCTTCTCGATCGGGGGAGGGTAGAGTAGTACGCACACGCACAATTAAGTAACCGGATATAATTCGACGGCCTCCTTTGTATGTATACAGTACACACTCTGGGTTGGTTGCACGTACGTTAATCGAGTACCCGGATATAATTCAACGGGCTCTTTCGCGTAGTACGGGTTGGGTGTTGGGTTAAGCCTTGGATATAATGATCTGACTGCAGTAGACGCAAGGTCAATACCCGTCTTTGATAACTATATCCAAGGCTGGAGAGGGAAGAATCTACGTACAAGCGGAGGTAGAGGTATTTGAGTGTGCAGCTGCCAAGCCTGGTCCTGCTAAGCCTGCCACCTTCCAGCACCTTCCAGCCCTCCACATCCACATCCGTATCAGAAGGAGCTAAAGGATCAGCTAGCTAATATAGAAGCAGCGAAATCGTCGTCGCTACCGCAGTGAGAAACCTACGCTAAGACCGCCTTACCAGCGGCCTATAGTCAAGGTAGCACGTTGATGATGTCACTACCGGATCCACCGGTTTTCGGTAGCGGAGACTCTGAAGCATAGGAGGCGTTCAAGAAGAAGATCAAGAATAAGATAAGCCGCGATCACGCATCGAGCAGCGAAGAGGATAGATTAGCGTACCTGGAATCGCAACTAGAAGGTAAAGCTTTTTCGTTAGTGGCGGACCTGGAAGAGGTAACCGCTAAAGAAGCGATCAAAGCGCTAGATTAACGCTTCGGAGACCCATTCCGAAAGAAGACAGCCTGTAAGCAGCTGGATAAGATCAACTAGAACCGGCAGACGTTTAAGGAGTTCTACGGTTTGTTCAGAAAATATGCGATTAGGGCCCGAGTGGCGGAAGATAAGCAGCTCCACCTACTAAGGCAGAAGCTGAGCCCTGAGCTGGCCGCTGCTATGGCGTCTGTAGAAGACGAAGACCTTAAGGGCTTCGTGCATCAAACGAGGGTCACCGCGAGAAACTTGAGCGCTTACGCGAAATTACGAGAATCGGTTCAGAAGCCGTCGCTAATGCGGACAACCAGAGCCCCCGCGCCCTTCCGACGCGGCCCCCAGCCGCCTTACGTGCCGCGGCCGTCGTTCGTCCCCACCTGTTTCGCGTGCGGAAAGCCTGGCCACATCGCTACGAGCTGCCAAGCATCGGATAAGCAGAAGCAGGAGTATCGTGTTATAAAGCAGCCTCAGCCGCAGCCGCCGAGAAAGACAATTCAAGCTATCGAGCCGGCTCCGAACGATGCTAACGGCGTAGACGGCGGCGTACAGCTAAGAATTATAGGAAAAGACTAGCTAGACGGATAGGCCCCCTATCCAGCATTGACAATAGGGCACCGAATCGAAGCGAATCGCCGCGAGGAGAAAGCATTAACAGCTGCAGCGACCTGCTCTCGGCAGCAGTGGAAGTGAACACGGAAACGGCTATTATCCTTCTAATCATTGTCTACCCCCTTAACGGATCGAGCAAACCACTTTAGCTAAGAGCTTTTATCGATACAGGAGCTCTTATTGGCGCGGCGATCCACCACCGACTGGTCTGGAAGCTGACAAATGGATACGGTTATCCAGTGGAACTAGCGTCGCCGACGAAGATTTCGGCATACAACGGACAAGACACAGAAAGCGTCGCCACTACGTGCCGCTAAGGACCACGCTGGCTGGTCGCACTACGGAAGCGACGTTCCGAATTATGGATATCGGAAGATTTGACATTATTATAGGGCAGAAATGGATAAAGAACCAGAAAGCTGTCGTCGACGTAGATAAAGGAACGATCAGATTCAAAACCCGAGGTAACAGCGCCGTCACCACCGAATCGAGAGCCGCGGCTGCCAATGTAACTCCGTCCGATCGTTCCAAACCCCCAGTTACCGTCGGAATAATGAGCTTAGAAGCCATAACGACCCTCGCGAAGTCGCCGGACAACGAGATTTACGCTATCTCGATAAAAGACATCGAAGACTACTGGAAGATAATGGCGGAGGAAGAAGTGGACCTGCTAGAGGTGCTACCGGCGGAGCTCTACGATTACGCTAACGTGTTCTTAAAAGCCGACTCCAACCTCCTGCCGCTTTATCGACCGGAATATAACAATAAGATCCGACTAAAAGAAGGAGCTACGCTGCCAAGAACCGAGCCCCTAAGACGACTGTCGCCAGCGGAACTGGACTAGGTAGAGGTGTTTGTTCGCGAGAACCTGGCGAAGAAGTTTATTACGCCGAGCTCTGCCGAATACGCGTTACCGATTCTTTTTGTAAGGAAACCAGGGGGTAGTCTGCGACTCTGCGTAGATTATCGAGGCCTCAACGAGGTCACTAAGAGAGACGTATACCCGCTGCCGCTGATCGACGAGACCATACAACGAGTAGCTAAAGCTAAATAGTTTAGCAAGCTGGACATCCGCCAAGCGTTCTATCGACTAAGGAATAAAGAAGGGCAGACAGAAGACCTGACGACGTTCGCGACGCGTATAGGCAATTTCAAGTAGTTAGTAATGCCTTTCGGACTTACCAACGCGCCGGCAGTGTAGCAACGCTTTATAAACCACACCTTTATAGACATGCTAGAACGGTTCGTGTCCATCTACTTAGACGACATCCTTATCTACACCGAAGGAACGAGAGAACAGCATACGGACCATATCAAGAAGGTGCTGATCAGGCTCCGCGAGGTCGGATTAAACGCGGACACGAAGAAGAGCGAGTTCTATTAGACCGAGGTCAAATATCTCAGTCTTATCGTCGGAAGAGACGGAATTCGTATAGACCCCTTAAAGGTCGCCGCCGTAGCGGAATAGAAGCAACCGAAATCCGGCAACACTACGCAGATTAGGGCGTTTCTCGGCTTCTGCAGCTACTATCGACGGTTTATTAAAGACTTCAGCAAGATAGCCAGACCCCTGAACGAAGCGTTAAAGAAAGAGGCCGCCGGCCTATAGAACGAGAAGTGCACGGAAGCTTTCGTACGGCTAAAAGAAGCAGTGGCCTCGGCGCCTGTTCTAGCACACTTCCGGCCGGAAAAGACGATCTACGTAGAAACAGACGCTTCCGACACAGTGACGGCAGGGGTCCTTTCTTAATATAGCGACGACGAAACCCTCCACCTAGTGGCCTTCTTTAGCAAGTCTATAACGGAAGCTAAGCGGAACTACGCGATCTACGATAAAGAGCTGCTAGCGATTATTCAGGCTTTCGAGGAGTGGAAACCGGAGCTTATAGCTGGAAAGAGCACGGTCCAGGTCCTTACGGACCACCAGTCGCTGACCTACTTTATAAAGACGCAGAAGCTCTTACGTCGCTAAGCTCGGTAGGCCGCCTACTTATTAGGGTTCGACTTCAAGATTACCTATCGACCAGGGGCTCAAAACGGAAAGGCTAACGCGCTGACGAGAAGAGAAGGGAAGACGAGCTGCGCGAAGGAAGATCCGAACATGTTTTAGAAGGTGTTGACCGAGCGGATAGTAGACGCGGAGGTGTTAAAAGAGGTAGGGGTCTGCGCAGTGGAACCGGCCCCTAAGGAAGAGACTCTCTACGAGAAGGTTAAGCAGCTCAATTAGAAGCAGAAGCTCGGCAAAACCGGTTCAGGGAAGCTAATAGTTCCAGAAGAACTAATTACAGAGGTTATCCAGCTGGTCCACGGCTCCGTAGACGTTGGTTACGCAGGATCAAAGAAAACGATGGAAGCTATAAGGACGACATACTGGTTTCCGCGGATCTACGAACGGATCCACCGATTTATCGCCAACTGCCACGTGTGCCGATCGGCGAAACTACGTTACGGTCTTCCGGCCGGTCTGCTAAAGCCACTTCCGATCCCCGAGAAGCCGTAGCAGCACATTACGATGGATTTCGTAACCGGCCTGCCGGAAGCCGATAGATATAACGCTACGCTAAACGTAGTAGACCGGCTTAGCAAAGAACGCCACTTTATCCCCTGCCGAGCCAAGGACGAAGGAACCACTGCGGAAGAGACCGCACGGATGTTGATTTAATACGTATGGAAGCACTATAGGCTGCTGGACACTATTACTACGGATAGGGGTCCTCAATTTACAGCCGACGTATAGAAAGCTATCAACCAAGCTCTCGGAATTCGTAGAAAGCTCAGCACCGCCGCTTACCCTTAAACTGACGGTCAGTCTAAAGTGGCTAATCGCGAGATAGAGCGATACCTGCGAACCTTCTGCGGCCACTATCAAGAAGAATGGGTTAAGGTGTTGCCGATGGCCGAGTTCTGCGCTAACTCGGCACCGTCTAAGGCCACCTCGCTGGCGCCGTTCGAGATAACGTACGGCTATCTTCCGAGGATAAGCTTTCAGCCGCCAAACGAACCCAGCTCTACGGAACAATCTACCGCTACGTCGTCAAAGAGAGTCGCCGCTGCGGCGGCGGAAGCGCTCCGATCTTAGATGGAAGAAGCGATCAAAGTGGCGAAAGACGCGATGGAATCGGCTTAGAAGAAGATAGTAACTCGAACTAATAGAAGCCGGTTGCCAATAGAATTCGAAGAAGGTCAAAAAGTCTGGCTTAACACGCGGAACCTGACGCTAAAAGGGAACGCCAAGCTCAATCCGCGCTACGTAGGCCCGTTTACGATAGTGGAAAAGAGGTCGCCGGTGACTTATCGGCTCCAGCTACCGAAATCGTTCCGGATCTACGACGTTTTCCATTCGGATCTGCTAAGCCTAGACCCTAAGAACGGTCTGCCGGAACAGGGCTTCGCCGAACCCCTACCAGTTAAGATGGACGGTAATAAGGAAGAGTAGGAGGTTAAAGACGTAATGGACGTAAAGAAGATAAGAGGGTCTATTAAAGCAAGGATCTCGTAGAAGGGGTGGCCGGAAGACTACGAATAGTATCCGGTCGAGAACCTGCGGAACTCGGCGGAGCTGCTAAGAGATTTTTACGTACAGAACCCGAAGAAGCCGAAGCCGGAATGGCTCTGAAGTCGATCCTTCCGGAAGAAAACGAAGAAAGCTACGTCCGCTCCACCAGCGCGGAAGCCGATAAAGACGATCGTATCGGTCGCCTTCGGGGAGGTCATCGACGCGGCCACTACCTATCGGCAGTGCGGCAGGAAGCCCGCCGACGCTGTAGCGTGCCAGCGCCGCCGCCCCTGCGGTGTGTAAAGGCTTTGGTAGAAGAGAAAAAAGAAGAAGAAGAAACGACGCTGCGGACGGATCTATATAGACCTCTGAGACGACGTACAGACCAGCTACGCCGCAGCTCAGATAACCTACGGTTCCGATCAGATAGCACGGATCAGGCGAACGGATTACATAAACGTAAAGTGAAGGACTTCAGATGCCGACGGTGTAAAAAATGGAAAAAGCGACGAAAAGGGCGCTGGTTGTAATAGAAGATGGAAGATGGAAGACGCGACGTCGGCGTCGGAGGGGATTTTCGAAAAAAAAAAAAAGTGGAAATTTCCGGATGGATAGAGTGACTAAGCGGTCGAGGGCGACCGCTGGTAAGGGAGGGGGGTAGTGTTGCGGCGGTGGAAAGAGGTGGGACAGATTGATAGGGTGGACCCTGGATTTCGGCTCGGCCCGTCCGGGCCGAGCCGGGCCTTGGCACACCACCCTCTATCAAGGCCCACCGCCACCACTACATAGGTTCTTTTCCCTCCTCAGTTCGAGATATAGTTATCAAAAAGGCCGTATTGAATCTTATCTGCGTGCCCGGATCACTCGTTGTATTAAGCCTGTACAGAGCTTCTCGTCCGCCGGGACCTATATCCGATTTCTGAACTTTAGGTTGTTCTCCTCGTCTACTGAACACTCGGCTGCCGACACCTTTAGGTAGAGCTCGGCTAGGAGCTTCTGTTGCCCTCCCTAGATCGCCGTACAGGCCCCTCAGTATGCCTCGTCCTTTTCTACTGCCTCCTCCTATACTTGCAGTTAGGGTTCCTATAGGTGTGTCGCCGCTAGGCGGATAGTCTCCCCGCCTAGCTCCCCCTTAAACATTTGGAATGTCCGCGACTTTAGCCGGTCGTCCTCGTATATCGTTAGCATGTCCTGGTCCTGTCTAGACAGTGCGTCGGCCCTACTGTTGTCCTTCCCCTTGCAGTACTAGAGTCTTATATTAAACCGGCTTAGGTACATTGCCTATCGTACGTGCCTCTCGGACAGCTTCTAGGGTTAAGTAAAGTATTCCAGGTTCTTGTAGTCTGTTAGGGCGAGGAACTTAGGCACTAAGCGGAGTTCCCTATCCTAGGCTTTGCAACACTATACGACTGCCAGCAACTCTTTGTCGTAGATAGGGTAGTTACACTTAGCTAGGGAGTTCTTCTTAGAGAAGTACGCATATAGATGTAGGAGTCCGTCCGAGCCTACCTATAATAGGATACCCCTAATGTAGTACCCCGAGGAGTCGGTTTCCAGTATTGTCGTACGCTCTAGGTTAAAGGCGGCAAGCGTTGGTCCTATAGTAAAGAGCTCCTTTAGCTTGTCGAAGCTCCTATCGCATTCGCCCGTCTATTTAAACTGCTTGTCTTTGTGCATTAGCTTAACTAGGGGGCGTACGATTTCCGAGTAGTTCCGTATAAACTGGCGGTAGAAGTTGGCAAACCTAAGGAATTCCTGTACGCCCTTAACGTTCGTAGGCAGCTTCTATAGCTTAATAGCTTTAATCTTCTTCCTATCTATACTAATGCCTTTCCCTGCCTCGATAATAAAACCTAGGTATTTCGTACGTTGGACACCGAATTCGCATTTGTCGATGTCGAGGTACAAGCCAGCCTGCTGCAGTTAGTCTAGCACCTTCTTGACATCCTGTACGTAGTCTGCGTAGGTGCTGTCCGTAAAAACTAGGGTGTCGTCGAGGTATACTAAGCAGATGTCGTCTAGTAACCCTTATAGGGACTTATTAATGTATCTTTAGAAGGTTGCTGGTGCATTAGCAAGGCCGAAGGGGGTAACTAGCTACTTAAAAAGACCGTATCTCGTACGGAAGGCAGTTATCTATTTACAGCCTTCCTTAATCCGTATCTTATAGAAGGCCGAGACTACGTTAAGCTTAGTAAACTACTTCGCCTTGCTGATCCGTCCGAGGGTCTCCTTAATAAGGGGTAGGGGGTACCGGTCCTTCTTAGTAATCGCGTTAATGCCTCTATAGTCTACGCAGAAACGCAATCTAGCCTTCCCCTCCTTGTAGACAAACAGTACTAGGGCTCCTGCGGACGACGTACTGGCCCGAATGAACCCTTTAGCAAGCAGGTCGTCCAGCGTCTTGCACAGTACTAAGAGTTCTCTAGAGGACATTCCGTATAGCGGTCCGTATAGTACCTCCGGCAGGCCCCTATCCAGACGGGGTTCTAGCTGGATGTTATAGTTAATCCCTTCCCCTCGGTATAGCAGCAGCTTCGAGGCCGACTTTGGTTTAAAAAGGTCTAGGTACCCGACATACTCTCTTAGGAGCTTCGTACAGGGGTTTGTCGTTTCCTTAGGTGCTAATACCTTCTCGATGTCCGCCGTTGCTGTGTTGATCTCGGCCTTAGTATTGCTACCTTGTAGGAACCTCCCCTAGTCCCGGATTCTCCGCTTCGTTACTGCCAGGTACAGTCGTCCTCGTCTAACGTCTAGCTTGCCCCTCTAGCGCTCTATCTAAGGCTTCCCTAGTATTAGGTTATACTCTAACTTGTCCTGTACGATATAGAGGTATAAGTCTTGCTCGTAGTGTCCCTATACCTCTATTGTTACTTTTACTATATAGGTAATGTCCGGTCCTCGCCCGGTAATGCCTAGCATACGTATAGGTACCGTAGGGGTCGTTTTGATCTAGTGTCTCTGTACGAAGTCTTCGCTAATTACTCTATACACTAAACATCCTGTATCGATCAATGTCCGCACCGTTGCGGACCTGTTTAACGTCGGCTGTACGATAAACGGCGTCGTCGTTATGTAATTGCTCTTGAAAGATAGCTAAGTAATGCTTTAATTTAGCAGTCTATCTCGCACCCGCCTCTAGCAGAGTCTTCGCTTAGAGGCTACTCTTTTCCCGACTCGTTGTCGTCCAAGTAGGACACCTAATCTTCTCGTTAGGACGTTGCAGTTGCTACCCTTGCGGTAGTCGGCCGTTCCCTAGGTCTCTCTGCTAGCAGAAGCCCGCAATTCCGTACAATGTAGCCTATCTTACTACACCGGTAGCAGCTCCCTTCTGCTCGCCTCTTGTTAAGGGTGGCTGTGTCTACCTATTGCGCCTTTTTAGTAGCGGCCCTTGGCCGTACGGTAGCTGCCGCTGCTACCCTCGTCGTCGTCGGTTCCTAGTCTATAGCGTCTGTCTATCGCTAGGGGGGTTGTCTTATCTCCTAAGCACAGCCTATCCGTCCTAGCCTGCGTTGCTAGTCGTTAACTATCCTAAGGAGGTCGCAGAATTCCTCGTACGTAGCTAGGCGCATTATACCTACTAGCCCCGTTATAATCTCCTTAGAGAGGCCTACCTCTAAAGAGGTAATCTTTATCCTATCCTCCTATTAGAGACCCCCTGCTTCTGCTAAAGTCTAGTTAAATTCTGCGAGGAATTCTCGTACGGTCTTACGTCCTTGTTTTATCGTATTAACCTGTAAGAGTGCTCGGCTCTCGCAGTCTGGGTCCTTATAGCTCTTGTCTAGAGCTGCCTAGAGCATCGTCGTCGTAGCTATTGCCGGGTTGGCAATAGCCGTCTCGTAGTACAGCAGAATTCGTGCTACCGCCCTGCCCTTTAACCTCCTAAAGAGGTAGACTACCTTGTCTAGCTCGGTCGGGTATGCTCCTAAGTCGACTAGGAGCTTAGAGCGCATCTAAGCCGCCTAGGAGGGGTACTCGGCTAGAGCCTTACCGTTGTACGTAGAAACGTCGGGGAGTTTGCTCTTAGGGGTCGGGGTAGGGGTTATCGTGTTCGTCGTCGTAGGGGTCGGATCGCGATCGGACGCCCTAAGCTGTCGTAGCTCCTGTTCCTGTTAGGAAATCATCGCAGCCTAGTAGCTTACTTGCTGTTCGAGCTGTCTCTTGCTTTCTAACAGCTCCTCGTATACGCAGTGCATATGTCCCTCTATAGCCGTAGGTTCTATAGGGATGTCGCCGTCTATCTTGCTCTATTACTGCAGTTACCGACAGTAAGATCAGTTCCTAATGTAAGGGGCCTAAGGATCTTAGTTTAGAAACTTAAGGTTAGGTATCTATATAAAGGAACTAATAGGCAGTTCCTTCGTCGTCTCCTCTGTACGATTTGTACCTACAAGGCTAAGCTAGCAATTTCCCCTTTGTGCCGGGGAGCAAGGTTTACCCTCCGTACAGAGGATCGGGAGTTACCTCCTCTGTACGGTAGTGCAGGGTTTCCCCCCCCCTAATCCGAGGGGCGGTAGCTCCCCTTTATGCAGGACTGTAGTGTTCTCCCTCTGTATAGGAGTAGGGTCCTGTCGGTAGCTCCGTACAGAGGGTAGGGTCGTACTGGCGCCGCTAAGTCGCAATCCTTAGGGCGACGGTCGGCTTAGGTCGGGTTCAGGACCTGGGCCGGGCGGCGCCCCCTAACATAAACTAAGGAGGGAAAGGAATCTATATAGTGGTAGGTAAGGGCTTTAGGGGTAGCGTGCCAAGGCCCGGCTCGGTCCAGAAGGGCCGAGCCAAAATTCCAAGGGTGGACCCTTAGAATTTTGGCTTGGCCCTTCTGGACTGAGCCGGGTCTTGGCGCCACCCTTACGAAAGCTTACACCTGCGTATATGTAGATTCCTTTCCCTCTTTAGTTCAAGATATAGTTATTAAAACAGCCGTATCAAATTATATCTACGTGCTCGGATTACCTTCCTTTCCTTAGTTCGCAATATAGTTATTAAAAGGCCGTATCAAATTATTTCTGCGCGCTCGGATCAATTAAATAAGCCGTATTGAATAATATCTGCGTAAGCTCAGATCAGGGTAGACCCTAGATTTTGGCTCGGCCCCTTCTGGAATTTAGGTTTCGGAACGGACCGAGCCAGCCTTAGCACACTACCACTACGAAAGGCCACTACCACCACTATATAGGTTCCTTTCCTTCCTCAGTTCGAGATATTGTCATCAAAAGGGCCGTATCGAATGATATCTGAGTAAGCTCAGACCATCTACAAACTCTCTCTCTCTAGCTTATAGACAGATGTCTTTGTCAGCCCTGCTTCTCTAACTCTTGCACTTGTTGACCGTAACAGTGTGCCAAGGCCCGGCTCGGTCCGTTCCGGAACCTAAATCCCGGAAGGAGGCCGAGCCGGAATCCAGGGTCCGCCCCAACCATCCACCACCCCTTCCACCACCGTAACACCTTTCTCTTCTTCTTGTTTATAGCTTGCCTTGGGCATTAATCCTAGAGTTCCTCTTTTTAGTCTTTAGTTTCTGTTGAAATCCTTTCAGCCTTAGCCTAACTACTCCTTCTTTCGTTCAAACTACAGCCCCTCCCTTGACAAGTACTATAGGCGAATCACAAGCCGTGAGACAATGTATAGCCCGACATCTGCAGTGAGTATGCAGATCGAGCAAGTACAACCCCACCTCCCGAATCCGACAATCAACCACCTCATCGTCGAGACATGGCATGTCGATCAACAAATCGGTTCTGTAGATCCCAGTCCCGCCCGCCAAATTGATCCTGCCCGCCTACAGGTCATCCATCTCCGCGCATGCGTGCCGAACGCATCAATCATCGGTCTTCCTGACGGCACGTGCGCGCCAGGGGGTCGTCATCCATTGCCAGCACACGTCCCGCGATCCCGATCCCGACCCGACCCGGCCACCACCCCCGCCGCCGGCGGAAGGATCCCCGTGGAGATCGATCGATCGGCCGGCCCGAGAGGGCGGCCCCGAGGTTTCGCCACCCGGGGCCGGGGGCTGCGGCGTCGGCTGTTGCGCAAACGGCGGTGGTGGGTGGGGCGGGGAATCGGGATGTCGGAGACGGCGCTGCGGGGGGGAAGTTGGCTGGACGGGCGGGGTGGGACTGGTGCCGTCACGCGGCAGGAATCATCCATGCTGTGCGGGGCGGGCGTTGGAGTGGGATGTGGGGGAAGTGACGACGCGGAACAGGGACAGCAACTGCGGCGAAATGGGAGAGGAAAGGTGCGAGGGATAGATGCTGGGCGTGTGGTGGTATCGTGGATTCGTGCTTCGCGTGGTCGTACAAAATCATGACATGCTATAACGTACAAATAATGATCGCAATTCGCTTCAGATCACATGCAAGCTGGGTTCGCTTCAGATAATATGCGCACCTTCGATCCGTGGCGAGACGTCCGGCGCCACTCAGCCAAGGAATTGGTGACAGGAGATTCCGTTTCCCGCCATGCATTTTTCTTTTCTCAAAACGCGCCATCGCCATGCCGTAGTCCGAAGTAAATGTTGTACATGTCATCCCATGCTGCCAGGAAATGCGTCAAATGTGCCGGCCGGGCCTGCCGGGCCCATCGTCCCGCGTGCTGGTGAAAACGTCTCTTCTCCTGCTGAAGTCTGGTGTCGTGGGAGATTCGCCGAAAAGAAAGGCCACACCGGGCCAACAGACGGGCTGGAAGGTGCCGAGGAAAGCCGCGGAGCTCTCTGATGGAACGTCAGAGGCTTCCGCGGACCGGGCCGGTTTCAGCTGATCGAGCCGAAAACACGCGGCCGAAAGAATGTGTCGGATACAATCCGAAGGTTGCCCATAAGCTGAGCCGCATCTTCGTGAGATCGGACCCCGCTTACGCAAGCCCCGTGAATCCTGCGGGGACGACTCACGAGGTCAAGTGAGCGCCGTGGGACCAATGTGACCGGTTGTAGTCAGACCGCGTCGAGGATGGTCATCGCCACGATCAGGCGGCCGTGTTCAGTCGCCACGTCTCGACCGCTTGCCGAAGGCCTCAACTTCCGGGTGCACAACACGCATGTGCCGTGTAAGTGCATCGCTTCGCGAAAAGGTCTTCTCTTCTCTGCACAAGGGGCAGCGGACCTTCCGCTTACGATTGTTGTGAATCGTATCCTCATGACGGGTGAGATCGTACGGCCGCGAGAAGATGGTGTTGCATGGCTTGCCAGTGGACGGGTTGATACGCGCACACTTGTGTGGCCCTGCTTGTGAGTTCCTTGCGAGGAGCGCAGTGGAAGTCATGCCGTTTGTTGATGGATCAGGCGACGCAATTGATCGCGGCGACGTTGATGCAGTGCCCGATGCCGATGCGCTATAGTCTGGCTGCCTCTGTTGCGATCGATGGTAGTCGCGCTTGTGCATTTGCAGCTCGTTGTGCGAGTTGAATCGTTGTGTGCAGCCGTGGTACGTGCAGGTGTAGGTACCAGTGTTGGCACGAGTGTCGTCAGGCCTGCTGGGTGTTGGCGGCGCAGGACCAACGCTGTCCTGCGGCGACTGTTGAGGACCAACATCACTGATGGAAGTCTCCATCGACGGCAGGGCCGCCGGAAATTCTGGAGCGGCTTCTGCGTATTGATTCATCTTGGCGGCGATGGCAGCTTGGTAGTTGCCAGCTTCGAATGGATTGTCTTGAAGTGTGCTTTGTGGCAATGATGGAACGTCAAAGGTGGCAGCAGCGTATCCATTGTTGTCAGCCGAGACACCAGTGGTGATTCTGAAGCCCATGGTTTGCTGACTGGTGGTGGTTGGCAAGCCATGGTATGTAGTACTCGGCAGACCCATGAAGTTGCTTTGCCACTGTACGGTGCCACCCATATGCTGTTTATAGCCATCGGGTATGCTATCCTGGAAGAGTGGGGGTTGGTCCTCTCCAGTATAATCGAGTAGGGCGTTCTTTGGAGAGATGGTCTTGGTCGACTCTCTCCGTAGTGGCACGCGATGCTTTGCGTACTCTGCCTCTGCGGCTGCATCCTTCTGCTGCTGCCTCATACTAACCGCATTGCCGATTTTCATGTCAGGACCGTTCCGGTGTTTTGAAGGAGCCAGTAGTGAGCCATCTCGGAATGGTGAACGTTCTCTCGATATGGCAGATACCGGAGACGCCGATCGCGCCAGATTGGCCGTTTGTAATCGCTCCGTGACCAAATTACGAGGTGGTGACAGATACTGCTGCTGGCTCTGCTGCGGGTGTTGCGACTTGGGTGCCGAGGCGTAAATCTGGTTTGGGTTGTAGAGCTCGTCTTGGAAAGGCTGCGAGTCTGTGCGAAACAGCTGGACATTCGGATGGGACTGTCTGTAATCTGTATCGTCGAGAAGTGAGTGCTCGAACGAACGTGGTGCGATGTCTGGCTCGATCTTACCACTCTGCGGTACATTGTAGTTCTTGGCGTCGGTGTCCCCAGCGCCAGATTGCGGCGTCGCGGGGGAGTCGTTACCACAGCTCGACATTGACTGTCGTGAGGGCGCAGAGTCTGGTGTGAAGTCTGCCTCGTTGTGGTGGTCGAATCCAAAATGCGGGACAGCCAAGTGCGCGTTTGGTATATCCGCAGATGCACTAGGCACGTAGCCGGCGGGGATGAAGACAGTGTCAATAGGCGTCTGCGAGGGAATGGGTAGATTCTTCGAGTTGAATGCGAGGTCCGCGGCAAAATGCGCTGGTGAATGAGGCGCGTGGTCCGTATTTGCGATGTGGGCATACAATGATGTCGTGTTCATGTACGGCGTGTTCGGGCGGGTGGATGCTACTGTCGATGCTGACGGTGTCCTTGCGTGACTCCTGTGTCGCTCGAGTCTCGACTCCTGTGAATGACTAGTGACCGAGCCTCCCATGCTATTGTACTGCGGTGCAGCGTGCGTCGACTGCTGTGTTTGCCAGTCGAGGGCAACTACGCCGGCATCGGCTGCGGCCGGGTCTGGTGTCGCCCCCGCACGCGTGAATGCGGCGTGTCGTGGCGAAGAAGTCGGCGCGGCCGCTCTTCGCTGTTGGTGACGGTGGAAGGTATTCGTTGTTGTTGGGGTCGGTGGCAGCAGGGCCAATGCCTGGTTGGAGATGTCCTGGGTCTCGTCGAGGGCGAGGGCCGTGTATGCCGTCGTGGTCGGGAGGGAGGTGTGGCGCGAGAGGGTGCTGGGGGGAGCAGAGACAAAATCGAGGCTCGACATGGGCATGGGCATATCGCTTTTGCGTATGACGTAGCGTTCCGGGTCGCCAAGCTCCAGCAGTCCCTGGATTTCTAGCCAGTCACGACAGTCGCAGTCAGCGAAAGCCGCGGATGAGGAGTGCAATAGCGACGGCGCGCGGTCCCGGAGTCGGTGTCGGAGTCGGCGCCGGAGCGATCGTGCAGTGTCGAAGCGATCTTCTTGCAGAAGCTTTTGCCCGCTCACATTGCGACGGGCGACGGTTATATTGTGTGCAAAGACGGCCCTTCCTTCGCGAGGCGTCCCAAACAGGAATGGCCAGCCTGCTTGGCGCACGAACCCTTGGAGTTTTGTTACGTGAGGCGCAGCAGCGGGCCTCGATGGACTCCTGCACACGCCGACCGACCCATCTCCGCTGGGTGCTGAGTGGAGTGCGCGACCACATGTCCAGGCACGCATGGGAGGGCTCGGCAGTCGACGTGCGGCTAGAGGCTCTGCTGGAACCGCGCCGGATCTTGCTGAGCCTGACGAGATGTGCTTCGTCGCCAGTGCTCCTTCATCCTCCCAGTCGCCCAATCACAACGCATCGGCGACGCCTACAATAGATGGCATTTGGACTTTGTTCATCGTACAATTTCCAACCCCTTCAATGCCCGCGAAACCGGAACCGCTGCATTCGGCGACAGCGTGCTTTCACGCGCAGAGCCTCACGCCCGGCGGCCGGGCTCGTGCAGCTGTCACCCACAACGCTGTGGTGGTTCCTGGTGGTTGGCGCCAAGCACGACACGGGCCGAATCTATAGCCAAGAATAATGCAAGAGCACTGTGGCGCAGCTCCACGCTTCTGCCTTCTCTCTCATTGGCGGGGAGACGACTCGCACCAGCCACGGCGAGGGCTCCATTCGTTGTGCCGAACGGCCTCGGAACTCGGCGCACGCGTACAGAAGCGATCGCCTGCACGATTGTCATTCTCCAGCGCGAAGCGACGTCGACAACACGACGTCAGGCCATAGATGTCGCCCCGTGTTGTCCCCAAGCACTTCCATCTCCTGCCCTCCATGTATAGCAGCACGTCTACATCCCAACACGACACGCCGATTGTGCGACACCCGTCTTCGCAGAGACACCGCGGTTCTAGCCCTGCGACGTGGGCCAGGGGGTTCACGGCGGTCGAGTGCGACCGCACGTCCACACCCAACGTTTGCCGCATGCAACGTCGCACGTCTCAACGAACGCGCCGAATGGCATCGACCCCCTCAACCGACGAACATTCGTCCGTCGGCACAAGCAGGCCCGACTCGGCTCGCCCCAACCGAAATGTCTTCCTCCGGCCCGTCGCGTGCATGCTGCAGGGTTCGGCGCTGGATGTGACGGGTGACTGTGCATGCGTCGCTGGCTCGGAGGCCGCGAGCGGCGTGCGGCCCCCCCCCCCCCCCCGTCTGTCCAGACCGCCGCGTGACCGTGATCCACGAGAGGAATGTGACCGACGGGTGGACGTCGTGGCGATTTCTCTCCGCGTGTTCACCGAACGGACTTGTTGACACACTGTTGGAGAGCGGGGGTCATCTGAGCAGATCACTGTGGCCGGCTTGTGTCAGCTTGGTGTGAGCACGACTCGGTGGTTGCGAGAAGCAGGTATTTGATATGGATGAACCCTGCTGAAGACGAGGCAATGTTCGTATTGATTCATTCGCGACTGATCGGTGCACGCAGCGGGAGTGGGCGAGGGACCCTGGCGGCGATACAACAGCGCACTATGTACCTTTCCTGGCGGTGCCTACTCCTCGAGACAAGATCTCCAGGCGACTCGCCTGGATACGATGCTTCTTCATGACTTGCACCCATTCTGGTTCCGCATCGATATCCTGATCCTGCTCGGCCAAATGATCTTCGAGCAAGGCGACCATCATTCCGAAGTCTGCACCCAGTCTGCCTAGACTGCCCGCGCAGTAGAGGACTTGGGTCAGCAGAGATTCCCTCGAAGCTTTGTCGGTGATGTTCGGCATGTAGCTCCGCAATGTGCTTTCCAGCATCTCGACGAGATGCAATGCAAAGGTCGAGGCGGCCGATGGCAAAGGCATGAGTGGATCGGTCGTTTTCGGGACTTCGGCGCTGCTGCCGCTGTCCGGGTCGGGCACATTCGCTGGAAATATGCTTTCATACATGCTGAGAATGCCAAAGCTCTGTTCGCGGAAGATCTCGATGTAGCGCTTCAAGTATCGTTCGCTCGGGGCTCCGACGGAAGAGAAGGAGCTGGACTGGTTGGCAGTGCCTTCGCTGCCGGAATGCTGTTTCTGTCGTTGCACTGTGTCCTGGTCTGCAAGATCTCGCAAAGGCTCCAGCGCTGCCAGGGTTTCATGTAAAGTCTTCAGACGGCATATGAGAAAGAGTGTCCCGAGTGCGCCATCATCATTGACCGCGGTGGGCGAGAGGCTCAGCGACTTCACAGATAGACTCGGTGGCTTGGTCGCAGGCTGTCCGTCCTCGGCCAAATCCGGAGCAACACGTCTGAGCCAACCCACCGTTCTCATCGCCGCGGCGAGCTTCAATGACGGGCTCTGCAAGGTGGTGATGAGGATCGTGGCTAAGTTCTGCATTTCCACTTCTGACTGAGACGAGATGTTGTCTATGAGCTCTGAGTGCGGGTACAATGCCTTCAGCCTCTTGATGTGCGCATGGAGATCCAGTGCGGAGGCATATGATGTAGCAAACCCAGCAGTCGAGGAAGTGCCGGGGCTGCTTGCTTGCGCCGCTGTTATCGTGGACGAAAGAAGGGATGGCAGCTCAACCACATCCGACACCCTGTCCACATTGCGCCAAAGCAGGGCAGCCTGTTTCCTCCTGTCCAGCACAGCGTTCTCGCTACTTCTGTCGTACTTGGCCGCGAATTCGGTGGCGGCATTCTCGAGAGCCGGTACATGGTTGCTGAGGGCTTCTGCCTGGGAGCGGAATGCTGGCAGGAGGCTTGCGAGGTTGGCGAGGTGTGCGGAGGAGGATATGACGGAGTGGCGCGATCGCCTCGAGAGCGCCTGCAGGCCCCGCAGATGGGACTGCGCGGATTGCAGGAGAGCAGCGGGCTCGGTTGTGGTCAGGTCGGAGAAGGAGAGGGTGCTGAGCCGCGAGAGATAGCCGGCCGTGTGCGGATCTCGTGAGGGCGGCGGCGGCGGCGGCCCGGGGTCGAAGTAGGGCGCAAGCAGCTCGTACAGCGGATCTGCCATGCTGCTGGGCTGTGCTGCTGGGCTCTGCTGCTGGGCTCTGCTGCTGGCCGGGCGGGCTCTGCTGCTGGGCGGAGCACGCAGCATCCCGCCCAGGCCAGGTCTGCAAGCGGGAGCCACAGGCGGGGTCGGCTGTGGCTGGTGCATCGAGCCTTGACAGGTGGCGGAAGGCGCAGCCCAGCTTCTGCCGTCTTCCACACACGGACACGGCGT
This sequence comes from Pseudocercospora ulei, assembly GCA_016165855.1. Classification (NCBI taxonomy): domain Eukaryota; kingdom Fungi; phylum Ascomycota; class Dothideomycetes; order Mycosphaerellales; family Mycosphaerellaceae; genus Pseudocercospora; species Pseudocercospora ulei. Next base: position 2,200,602 of record JACWNB010000003.1, read on the forward strand.
GACTCCGCCAAACTCGTCGGTTCCGCCGCCGCATCGCACACCAGCACGCCACACTGCTGCGCACCGCCATTCACCGCCCCCGAGCCATGAGGCGGTCCCTTCTGCGATAGCTGACCGAGGCTCGCCCTGGCCATTCCCCTGCTGGCGCCCGCCACGCCTCTGCTGGCGCCCGCCACTCCTCTTCTTGTGCCCGCCACTCCTCTCCTCTCCGCTCCTCTCCGCCCCTCGCGCCCGCATCATCTCCGCCGCGATGGCGCTCACCCTGCACCAGGACGACATCGTGTGCAAGAAGAGCAACGAGGCCGCGCTGGCTGTTGTCGAACGCACGCACACCGACATCGAAACCCACGTGCCGCTTCCCCGCAGAACCGAGGGCGTCCCCATCGAGTGTGGCCCCGGAGTGTCGCACGCCGCTTTCCGCCGCTTTCTCGTCGACGGCGTGCCGCCCAGAGACACCGTCCTCATTCGTTACCAGCACGCCGCCAAACTCGAGCTGCTGGCCGCGTCCAAGGTCAAGCTGGTCGATCGTTCGCTGCTGATTGGTGACATCGTGAAGCGAAATTTTCGCGACGCCGCGTCCGGCGTGGTGCTCAATACCTTCACCAAGTGCACCCTCCAGCCCATATGCGACATCACCTACCAGAACGGCCGCACTCTCAAAGGCTTGCTGGAGCATGCTTCGGGCGACCCCGCCACTTCGCAGTTCTGCATCTATCCGAACGGGAGACCCGAAGCCCTCGTCGATGTTCCGGCGTCGGAGCTTCAGTACGCCGAGCATCTCACCGAAGATGATCTGATCATCTACCAGGACTGGATTGGCCGAGTGGAAGCGCTGACGAACAACATCCACATACGACTGACCGACAATTGTGTGGTTGAGATCCAAGACGAACTGGGCGAACACACGGATGGCAGTCTGGGCTCGTTCTGTCTGGGCGACGTTGTGAAAAGCAAGAAGGGCATCCTTCGCACTGGCTCCTGGATTTACGGCAGCTACAATGCCAACACTCCTCCGGTGGGTACAGTGGTGAATCTTCGCACCGTCCGTGCAAAAATCGCATGGGCACAACGAAGGATTGGAAGTCCACCCGAGAACGACCCTCCGGATATACTGGACGCGTCGGAGCTGGATTCGCCGGATTTCGTGGTGTACAAACGCTCAAGGCACCCTCCCGCTGAATTCCAGTCGCAAGCGGTCACAGTGTCCAACTCGGAGATCGACGTTCGACTAGGCCTTCGCGTTCGCTTTCGTGACCTCGCCGGTGCTCGTCTGAAATACAACTCGCCAGGCTCGCCCGATCGTATCCCACGTCTCGATCGCCAGGAGAATCTCGGTTATGATCTGAACATTTTCGACATCATATCCTTCCAGACGGCTGTCACAGTACAGTGGCAAGACTGTTCGATCACAACCGAGCGAGGCATTGATTTGACACCAGATGCCAACATCGACGACGAGCACGCAGCCTGGCCAACGGAGATAGTGCACACTCTGAGGCTGCAGGCTGTGCCAGGCCTTCAGAACATCGAAAAGCCAGAGCGCGTTGGTACTGTGCAGGCTGTCAATGCTGCAGATCGAATGGCAAAGGTCAAATGGTCGCCACATTCTTACGTCCATTACGCAAGGGATCCGGATGGCGAGGAAGGTGCACCGCCTCTGATTGTGTCATACTCAATCCTGCCCTCGTCTATCAGCAACGAGGAGGAGGTAAGCTTGTACGATCTAGAGGCGCCGGCTTTTCTGAATGTCCGCCGTGGTGACATCTGCCTGATCAGTTCACCCGAATTCAGCCCTTCGGTAACCAATGATCTGACCTGGCTGGGAGAAGTGGTGGATACCTTGTTCGATGGTCAGCTGATCATCCGCCTCAGTGCTGCCTCCGTACCGCGAGATATCGTGCTTCGAAGGGAAGAATGTGTGGTGGCAATCCGCTCCGACGGAACTGACCATGGTGATGGTTGGCATGAAGGAGAGGATGTCGAAGACGAGTATGATTCCGATGAGGAGGCCGACGCCATGTGGGGCATTGACGGTGGTGAAGAAGCAGAAATGGTGGCTCGATACGAGGACGAGAATGGTCGGTTCATGGACGAAGATGAGGTGCAAGACGAAGAGTGGGAGTCTGCTGAGGAAGGTACCGACGATGACTATACTGAAATGCAAGATGCTCCGGAGCACCAAACGGCCATGACCTCACTGCCTGCCACTGCAGCCATGGAGGAGGATCCGAAGCCAGGTCTTGACCGCCCAGTGTCGTCACAACCGGCCCAGGAGGACGCGGGAACTCTCTCACCGCCACCGCCATATCTCATACTCGATGGACTACCCCCAGCAGACCACCGCTACCGGAACGAGCCTTCGTCACCGTCGCCTCAACACATGAAACGGACACAGAAGGAGCACAAGATCCTTCAGTCATCTCTGCCTGAGCGCGTGTATGTGCGTACGTACGAGTCACGGCTGGATCTGCTGCGAGTTCTCACAGTCGGACCGACGGAAACACCTTACGCCAACGCGCCATTTGTGGTGGACCTGTACCTACCACCCGGCTTTCCGACAGACCCCCCACAAGCATACTTCCACTCATGGCCGGCTCAAGCATCCATCGGTGGCACAGTCGGCCGTGTCAATCCCAATCTGTACGAAGACGGCAAGATTTGTTTGTCCATCCTGGGCACGTGGGAAGGCAACAAAGGAGAAAGCTGGAGCCCGACCAAAAGCACTCTGCTACAAGTTCTGGTGTCTCTCCTGGGGTTGGTTCTCGTTCGTGAACCGTACTTCAACGAAGCAGGATATGAGACTTTGGTGGGTACCGAAGAGAGCAAACCCTCCAGTGCTCTGTACAGCGAGAGAGTGTTCTTGCGTGCGAAAGGATTCCTCGTGACGGCACTATCTGGTCCTGCACCTGGCCTCAGCGGGCTCGAAGACATCATTTCGTACCTTTTCCGGGCACGTCACGGGCTTCGGTTGCTCGAAGCGTGCATCCAGGACGTGGAGAATGTGTTGGCGAAGAGCGATGGCTCTCTCGAAGCCGACGGCCTTACGGTCATGTCGAGAGGAGCTTGCATACCATTGCGTCGGGTGCTGGAAAGCCTCAAGGGATTTGCACAGCAGTAACCTCGCTTCACCGCAGATCAAGTAGCAGCCGCTCGCTCCGGCATATTACATCTCAGTGCAACATCGTTCGATCCACCAACTCCCTTCGCAGATCGCACGTGAGGACGGAGGAAGATAGCAGGGGCAAAGGTCGTCAGCAAACTTCCTCCCGCGCAACCAGCATGCGGTCGTGTCTCGACACAACACGTGTTGCCCACTCGGATGCTTGCATGTGTGCGAGAACGCAAGGCCTTCCGCTTGCACTAGGTCAGGTGTACACACCTCCCGAAAACAAGAACGTCGTACCGCGCCATTTCCCACCTTCACCAATGCTGCTCGAGGCGTATCGTCATGTGTCACGTCGTCGTGTGCTGTCTGTGATGCCGAGAGAGAGGTGAAGGCGTGTGTCGCGCGCTCCGTCGCCTGATGGCCGCTCGACACCACTTGATCCGCACCTGTGACCTTCCCGTCCACAAACCCCCCATCCATCGACGACGACATCGACTGCCACGCACAGGCGACACGCACGCCGACCCTGCTCACGCCTCCGCGCACCCGCGCCCCCGGCTCCCGCGAAACCAGCCCTCGACGAGATCCCCGACCCTCAGCACCATCAACGCAACCCGCACGTCCCGTCCCCTCCCCGCGCGACCATGCGTCTCACCACCCCCCTACACATCTCGGGAGTCTCCCTGCTCTTCATCTCCAGCATGCTGCTGCTCCTGGTGACCATCTCATCCCCGATCCTCGCGGGCGTGGGACTGCTGTCGGTCGACCTGGGGAACAGCACCCGCAAAAGCCACGACGATGCCATGGTGAGTGGAGAGAAAAAGAAAAAGAAAAAGAAAAACTGCGGGGGGGGGGGGGACAGAGACGGCGGGATTTCCTGCTCCTCGCTGACGCCCGCATCCCCGAAGGTCTTCGGCACGTTCGGCTACTGCTGCCGCCACTGCGCGGGCGGCGGGGAAGACGACGTGTGCACGGGCCGACGCATCGGGTACGACCCCGCGCGCGTGATGGCGGAGCTGGACGGGGCGGTGGAGGATGAGATTTCGCGTGGGGCGAGCGATGCGTTGACGCGGGTAGGAACGCGCTGCCTTCCTTGCTCCTCCCCCTCCGATGCCCGCGGGAAGCGGTGGCTGATGGTGGCGGGCGACAGGTCATGGTGCTGCACCCGATCGCGTGCGGGGTGGCGTTCGTTGCGTTCCTGGTGTCGATGGGCGGCGGGTGGGTGGGCGGTGTGCTGGGGGCGCTGGCGGCGTGGGTGGCGTGGGTGCTGGTGGTGGTGGTCATGGCGACCGACTTCACCCTGTTTGGCATCGTGCGGGTGCGCGTCAACGGCGACGCCTCCCGGTCCAAGGCTCGGTTCGGCGACGCCATCTGGCTGCTGGTCGCGAGCTTCATCTTCCTTTTCGCCGCCATGTGCATCCTGCTGGTCAGCTGCTGTGCGGGCCGGAGGGAGAAGAATCGTCGCGGGCGAGCGGTCGACGAGGCTGCGCCGGCGACGAGGGCGAGGGGGTGGAACGGCAGATGGTTCGGGTTGCTGAGGCGTGGATGATTATGCCGGGGCGGGCACGGCGTTCGCGGATGGGGAAGGCATTGGGCCGTGGGGAGTTGACCTGGAGCGGGCGAGAGGCGGTTCGTACCGGCAGTGCTTTCATGGGTATTTCTGGAATCTATGCTGCTAGTCCTCCTCCTCCTCCTCTTCGTCTCTCTCAACATCCTCACGGGCTCGTGCTGGAGCCTTGGGCGATGCCGGGTGGTTCTCATCGGAAAGCTCATCGTCGGCAGACGCTGGCTCGTCGCCGAGAGGATCTGCCCTTTTGTGGCGATTCATCCCACTCTCTTTCGCCCAGCGATCTCTGTCCTCGGGCGTCGCTCTTCGCTGCGGCTTTTTTTTTTCTTTTCGCATGGCTTCGGCGAGGTGCCGGCCTCTGCTCCCATCCAACGCTTCGCCGCCTTCGTCCTCGCTCATCTCGTGCGGTGTGGTGGCGCCGGAATCGGTTCCGCCTCCATCGCGACCCGTGAGGAGATAGGAGGTCATGGAGGGCCTGGAACGCGGCTTCGAAGTTCGCGCGCCGTCGCTGCCGCTTCCATCCACATTGCCTACCGCTGGCGCGACAGCCGCGACAGCGTGATCCTCGGCCTCGTGGCTCGCATCTTTCGAGGCTTCTGACGGCGGCGGCAACTTGAGTTCCGGTTTCTGCTGCTGAGCCCGCCTCGGATAGCGCTCATTGCCATGATCACATCCGTCTTTACAACCCCCCCATTGTTGAGCTGGTATGCTGGGACTTTCTTGCGCCGTCAAGAAGTGCGAAAGCGTGTTTCTTCGCTGCGGATTTACCCTTGCGGCTTGCTCTCGTTTTTGCCTCTTGAGCTCCGACCAGGTCCGCAACTTGTTTTCCAGCACGTACTTGCCTCGCTCGTCCTTGTTCATCAGAATGAATTCACAGTGATTGACATTGCGCAAATCCTCGAAATACTCAACGCTCCAATGATACCACTTCATCAGGAAGACTCGGGACATGAGGCCGTGCGTGACCAGGACACACACGCTCGGAAAGTCGTCGTCACCAAACTGTCGCCACAAGCTCTCGTTGAAGCCTGAGACGCGGTCGTAGGCGTCAGCTGCAGACTCGCCATGCGGTATGCGATAGAAGAAATGGCCATAATCCGCCCTTTCTTGCCACATTCGCTCCATCTCGGCCGAGCAGGGCTGGAAGTTGCCAAAGTCCTGTTCTCTGAGCCGTGGCTCTTCATACACCTTGATCTTATGCCGGCTGAAGGGCGATGGTGCTGCCGTTGGGTCGCCCGGGTCGTTGCGGGCAGTGAGCGTCTTCAGGATGCCTTCGGTGGTTTCCCTCGTGCGTCGATACGGCGAGGTGAAGATCTGGAGCGTGTCGTCTGGTCTCAACAAGGTCCGAAGTCGCCGGCCAGCCTCTTCTGCCTGAGTCAGTCAGGAATTGCCATCTCTGCCTCGCTGCCACTCGCACACACCTGCTTGTGGCCTTCATCTGTGAGCTTTACACGATGATCCGGAATCATCTGGTGGATCTCGCGGTTCTTGTTGCCTTCGGACTGCGCATGCCGGATGAGTATGATGAGCTGGCCTCTGGTTAGCAGACGCTTTACATACCGTATGTCACCGACATACCCTGGGCTTCACCATCGTTTCTGTCTCCGCCAGCGCGTGGTGGCAGAATCGTGAAGGCAAGTGAGTAGTTAACTATGCGCCATCGACGTGCGGCCCATGTTAGGTAAGCGGACTTGGACCACAGCCCGTCTTCACGTGCTATACAAGTGAATCGAGCCCTCTCCGTGCGCACTCGACGACATTCTGCACTGTCCGAGGCGCCTTTCGCTGAGCTCAGACTTGGCGCACGACGTCAGCAGCCTGCACGATCAAGACAAGTCGCTTCCAACATGTCGGAAAATATCCCAGAATCAGTGCCGACCAGTTCGTTGCATCGCTCGAATCGCCCACTCAAGCGACGCGCAGTATCGCCGCTGAGTCAACAGCAGGCGCAGGTCGAGGCGCTGTTCGCCAATCCAAGTCGCGCAGACATTGGCATAGCTGTAGGGCCGAAGGCAAAGGTTGCCATGGCTCCGCCAGAAATTGTCGCCAATGTGCAAGGTTCCTCCGCGGGTGCTGGCTCTGGCGAATTTCACGTGTACAAAGCGAGTCGGCGCAGGGAGTATGAACGACTGCGTATCATGGATGAGGAGACGAAGCAGGAGGAGGCCGAGAGAGAGTTTCAGGCGAAGAGGGAGCTGATGCAGAAGGCGGACGAGGAGAAGCTGAGCAAGAATCGGGCGAAGCGAGAAAAGGCGAAAATGAGAGCTGCGAAGAAGAAGACGGGTGCTCAGGATGCTATGGATGTTGACGGGGGCGTGCCGACAGTCGAGAAGAACGGAGTCAAGAAGAAGCTGGGACCAGCAAAGGTTGCTTTGCCGAGTAAGGGCGCAGATAAGGAGGATCAGGAGAAGGACGAGAGCGAACCTGCTGCTGAAGAAGTGGGCGTCACGATTCATGATGATGATTGAAAGAAGCAGACCCAAGGCTGTGATCAGCAACCGCTTGGCGGAACGAGAGCCGGCCTTTCCTGAGAATCATTCGACTCGAGCGTCGAGGGTCGGGAGAGCTCTGTTCTAGGAGCTGGCCAATCAACACTGCCTCGCGGGCAACGGGAAACAGCTGCCATGAGACCTGTGAGGCACGAAAGACCGCCAAGGCGAAGCTGGTAGACTCAAGTCGGCATGCCTGGTCTCGAAATCGTCCTGGAATAATGTAATTTGAGAGCTACGAAGTAGTTTCCGGCGAGGGCACTTCTATGTGTAAAACTGGCAAGGTCGCCGTCGGCCGTTTGCTCACTCCCATGGCCGTCGACATTCTCATCAGATGGAACACGATGCAAAGCCGACCGGTCGCCCCCCCCATATCAAGACGACCTGATTCCAGCAAAACACCACTCGCCCAAAGCCACCGACCGACGATGACAACGCCTCGACGGCGAGAAGCCTTCACTCGCCGCGCACGACGCTCGCGGGAAATGGTGGGCCATATCGTCACCTTTCACTCGACCACACAACCGTGCCTCAACGGCAAACACGACGCACGCCGGACAAGGAATTGAAAGGCTTGGAACGTGCGTTCGTACAAACACAGCAACCTAGCCACAGCTACCCATCGGAGGATGAACTCGCGACCGTAATGGCCTAACCTGATACGTTGCACTATCGTGAGTGTGGGACCTCTAGATAAGTTGGTTCGTGTAGAAACTTGCACTTTTTCCTGTCATTATACGTTCCCATAGGTATGCAGTCTGTGTCCCGATCACTGCACAGTGTCACTTCGCCAAGACTTGCTTCGTTATACGATACCTTCGCGGTGGCGATGGCATCCTCCGACGACAAGTAAATCCTTGTACCATTTCATCAATCTCGCAACGCTCAGATATTGTCGTCAATATCGCTTCAACGCAGGGGTGGTATTTGCGATTGATGCCATCGACGCCAGGTCTTTGCCGAGGCCGGCTGCTGGCACACATAGCAAGCACACGTTGCGAACATGGAGAGAAGGCACTCGTGAGTTCGGCTTCAAGACTAGTGCTTGGTTTGAGAGTGTTCTACATGCTACTACAAACCCTTCAATACATATATGCTCGAAAGATGAGCCTATCAACAGTCTCAGCGAAAGCCAGTCGACAAAGCCCAGCCGACACTTGGAGGCTGGCTTACATAATATTTCCGCTGCCAAGACTGTCCTCATTACACCGACGCCTTTTTTATAACAATACAAGATTGATGACCACCATCCATCATCGCTATATCGGGTCCTCACTGTACTTAACTAGCGATCGCTGTTGGCCTCTACATGCGCCATGTTCGCCTCGAGCGCTTCCGCACCAGCTCCCTTCCGCAGGCCTCATCAACACTCCCGTAACAACAACAACAACAACAATGCTTCACTGAGCAGCGTGGGCCCGGCATACAGCAGAACCTGTGCTGGTCAGGGGGCAGACCGATTCATTCGCGAACAAAACTCGCTCAAGTCCACCGACACCGCGACCGCACCGGCCCATACCACGGCCCACTGCCCGCTGCTCGCTCTCGCGCCCGAGCTGCGTAACCGCGTGTATCGATACGTTCTCTGCGAGCAACGCGCCGTCAAGATCAAGCACGACCTCCGCGAGCCGGGGCTGCTCTCGACGTGTCAGCAAATCTGGAAAGAAGCACGAAGCATCTGGTTCCTCGAGAACTCGTTTGATATCATCGTCCGCCGCTTGGACATCACGCTTCTCCGGTCCTTCTACAGCCGTCAGAAGCGCCAGCTCCAGATCGCAGATCCTCGGGCCATCAACATAACCATCCACCCACGGCGGAGGTACGACTGGGCCAAGCTGATGCAGTGGTGCCAGGCGGTCTTTGACCGAAAGGTGTGGCTGCTGTTGTCCGACGGGAGCACTTCTCACAGTGACTTTACCAAGGTGGTCATCAGCGCCACGGAGACGGCTGGGGTATTCCGAGACATTCAGGGTGCAACCTGGGAGGATTGCCGGAGGGCTCTGGATGTGTTGCGTCTGGTCGCCGTGGGACTCGACGATCGGTGGCAAGATGATTGAGAGGCCAGCCGAACACGAGACCTGCCGTTCCGCGATCCTCCTCTGAGCAGGAACGCCAGAGCGGGGCATTTTCGAACGACTTCGCGGGCTTGGGGTGCATGATGGCTTTGAAGCGGATTAATTGGAGAACCCCAAGCAGTGGTGCAGCTACCTCTTGCGAAGAGACTACCGCGCTGATGTAGCACAGCCATGACATGGTGAAGTGAGTGGGCGTAGAGGAATGGTTCTCCCGCAGCAACATGTGAGGAAAGCTCTTGGCTCAGTCAGCCAAGTGAGCCGGCCTCACTGGCAGAATTTCTGCACAGCGCACCTCCGCGGCAGACTCGCCGCTGCTGACGTTCGATACGGCTTGGGGCTTGAGGGATTTAGGTCTTCGAGCAACCGTCCCGGGTTTGCGGTGCCACGGATACATTTCAGACTGCGACGAGCGGATGCCTTCGCTCGCACGCGCATACGCACACGAACTGGAGCCGCAGCGCGCCACGGATTTATTGTCACAAACACGAAGTTACCCTCGCAATCTATGAGAGCTGGAGAAATTCCGAGAGAAATCCAAAAGCACTGGCATGTAGACTGTACCATACAAAGCGCATTCGCGTGCACATTCCTCTTTATATTTGCCATGCCAACTCGTTTCTTTGACTTTGTTTTTGCTTGATCGGTTCCAGGACTTCACCGCCGGTGCCTACACGATTCCATGCAGCGCAAATGGCAAAGATGGCGGATCGTCACGGGCAGCCCACCACACGCACTCGCAAACCCACCGAAACGCCCGTGAGCAGGGCCTCAAGAGTTCGGTGGAGAGACGGAGAAGTGGATTCTGATCACGATCGGACACCGGGCCAGCTGCGACAGGGACCTTCTGCGAGTGGGAGGCCAGCTCATCGATACGCCAGTCCATCGAAGAGCCAGCTCCGTGACCAGGCTAGTGCGCGGTGGCAGCGAGCGTCGGCAGAGTCAGAGGAGTTTCCTGACAACAGCGACGACACAGAAGAGCAAGTGAGCGACCAGGATGCGGAAACTGAAGATAGTGACGGAGAAGAGGCCTCGGAGTTCTTGGAGGGCGGTGCGGTGGAGAAGGGAACTCGTGGTAGGAGAGCGACTCCGCGACGAGCCCACACCGTCGCAGATCCCAATGCACCCCCACGTCCGACCCGTCAAGCAGCAACCGCGCATGCTGTACCGCCCGCTGTTCCTCAATCGCGGACCAACGCTCCCTCTCCGAGTGGTCAAGCCGAGGATAAGGGCGAAGACAAGCAGTTGTGCAAGGATATGCAAGAACTCGTGTGGAAGGTCGACGCTCTGGCCAAGGACATCCCGGAAGTCCGTGGTTCTAAGAGTGACTTTGCGAAAGAAGTGTTTGGAAATGCAGAGAACGCGGAGACTGTTCGATACATCACCTGCCTGTCCAGTGGAGGCAGCAAACACAGGGCCGGATGGGAAGAGCTGTTGTCGGACCAAGCATGTCGCCAGGCTCTCGTGATGGGGATTGTTGGTCGCGCGCTGAAGGAGCACGTCTTTGGCGCTCTGTGGTTTGGGGCAACGGAAAGTTTACAAAAGACGCTGGAAGATCACGAGGCGGGCGCCGGTACGGTCGACCAAGACGGTAGGCACAGGCGGGGGGCTTCGTTCCAGGACTAACCGCTAATGGCCTTGCAGCTTTCTCTCGGACCAAATCCAGAGCGGGCGCAGTCAATGCACAGCTGGGTCCCAGCCACGGTCTCCAGGCGGCTGCGGACAAGTCATCGCTGCAGGCGGCTGTGGACACGTTAACACTGCAGCTGTCTGCTCTGCTCAAGCCGCTTTGGGACGGGAAACGCGGGTACCTCGATGCAGCGTTCGGTTCGGCTTTGCGTGATATCGTCCAGCACGCTGGCATCATCAGCCGAACGATTCGCCGCAGCAGGGTGGTCTACCACTGGCCTCCAACCTTCAAGGACGAGGCGTTCCAGCCGGCTCGCATGGAGTGCTGCAATCTCAACCACATGATCTCCGGCAGCCCGTACGACCAGGTGAAAGCCTCAGGCAACGACGGAGGCGCGGTCTTGCGCCAAGGCGAGGAGCATCGAAGCGAGGCCATGGTGCGTGTCGTCTGCTTCCCTGGCTTGGTCGCATACCGCCGACACGGCGCACCCGCCGGCTTCCGCTCCAAGATTCTCTGCAAGAGCATCGTCCTGCTGCAGTGGGGCAAGCAGGGCCAAGCAGAGGCTCTTGGCCCGTGAGGCCGGCACATGCGTTCACATGAACGCGGCGAGGGACAACGACGTGAGCCCGGGCTGTGTTGGGCCGTAGCTTTTGATAGTCTTCTATTTGTGTTGACTTTCGGCGTCGCCCGTCCCGCCGGGCCCACGCGTACCGAGCGCCTGGCTCCACACTTCAACGTCTTTCCTCTCCTTGCCCTCAGACAGCACTCTGGAGACTTTCGGCCATCCGTTCATCTCCCCCTCAACCATTCCGCCGACCCACCCCTCATTGCGTCGTGGCCAGAGGCGCGGCCATCCGGCCAGCCCATCCGTGGCACCTCTCTACCCCTCGCGCATCCTGAAACATTGAATCAGCATCCATACAAAACCATTCGACTCCCCACACCCTCCAAATTCCCAGCTCCAACATGATGGCCGTGACACATCGCCTGCTCGCTTTGGCGCCAGCTCCGCCCAAGCCTGCCGCTTCCCACACGCCAAGAGTCACCTTCTTCGACCTGCCGGCAGAACTGCGCATTGAGGTTTACAGACTCGCTCTGAACGGCGTCGTGGTCCATGTCCTACCGCCCAACACGGTCGCGGAGCGGAAAATCCCACATGCACTTACCAGGACTTCGCGGCAGGTCCGCAACGAAGTCTTGCCCTTGATTCACTCATTTTGTCCCATCCGATGTGCCGTCACAGACTTCAACTTCGACGGGCTGTTAGTATGGATGTCGCGAGTGCCACCTCACGAAGAACGCAACCTCCAAAAGAATAATCATCTCGTAATACGGTTCAACACCACTAATCAGCCACTGCGGAGTATGGAAAGCTTGCGAAAATGGCTGCACATGCGGGCCGACAAGCACCGGCCTCAGCCCAAGTGGCACTACACGGGAACCCAACCCAGCAGCAAAGTGTGCGCGGATCTGAGGCGAAGATGCAAGCGCATGAAGGAGCACGGCAAGCAGTGGGAAATGCTTCAAATTCTGCGGGCACTCCAGATCACGCCTCTTCCGGAACCTCTCCCGCCGCCTGGTGGGGAGCGAACAAGCTCCCAGCACTCGTCCCAAGGCCGAGATCAGGCAAGTGTCGAGTCCGATTGAGATCCACTCGCACGTTCTGCCACCCGCCCGCCATGACGGGACTGCTGGCCACGCCCATTTATTGCCTCGATCATTATGGAACAGAGTCCGGATGCGGCTCGCCCATCGACTTCGAATAGCCCCCTTCTCCCGCTCGCTCCTAGCCTTGGGTCTTGAGCACGCAAGTACCACCACCATACTCCCGTCCCCTCTTGTATCATTCTTAGCATGGTATTGGAGGGCCGTCTTTGGCCTTTCGTTCAACTGCGTTATTTTGACCATATCATCTTCACCATCTTCCCAAGGAGGACTCTGGACCATACCAGGAAGCACGCAGACAACCTTGCCGCCTTCTTCGACATCGGCTTGGCCCATCGACTGGGCAAACCCTACAACAGCGTGCTTCGAATTTTCATGTAGGGCAGCGAGGTAGTTGCCTCGAATCTCAGCAGAGCTGGCTATCAAGCATACCACACCTTGTTTCTATGCGCTTGCGAGTGATCGCATGGCCAGGCGGGTGGATTCGGCCGGCTGGTTTAGATTGATCTGGATCATTTTGTACGAATTTTCCTCGTTGTGATGCCAGAAATTGGACCACGGAGGCTCGAGGACTCCAGCGGAAGGGACGTAGATGTCTGGAACACCGCCAAAGGAGTCGACGCTTGCTGGTATCAGATCGTGAAGCGACTGCGACGAGGTCACGTCGCAAAGCTGGAAGATGCTCTGCCCCTTCGGCCCCTTCGCGACATGCGCTGCGGCCTCTGGGTGAGTCTCGGGGACCCAATCAGCACTCGCACGCCGCGTTCCTGGCAGAGGCGAACGAGGGCGAAGCCGATGCCGAATCCGCCTCCCGTCACAGCGACGATTCCGTCTGGGACCTGGCGCGGAGGAATCGGGCAGTGATACTGCATCGCGGGCCCAGGCATTTTGAAAGACGAGGTAGCCTGAACTTTTCCTCCGCTCATCTGTGCTCAACAGCTAACGACAAGTGCTTCAAGAAAGTGTGTCGAAGATGCCGAGCTGGACCTGTCTTTCGTCCGACAACCCCACCACGCCGCGTCAGCGTGCAGAAGGGGTATCCATGTCCTGGAACATGTCCCGCCGAACAACAATATCCACAGCGTTAGTGGAATCTGTATGAATCGATCCATATCGAAATGCTCTTTTTCCACTCCGGCCTGTCCTACAACTTGCGCACAAGTTCCCGATGTACGGCCACGCCGGCTGACTTCGCTTCAACGACCCACGTCACGCCCCATCTCGCAAGCCTGACGGCGCGCGCGAGATGTTCTCCGCCTCCGAATATCCTTGGAGCCGAGGTGACCGAATCGCCGCGGGCATGGGCTCACCGCACGCCGGCTGCCCGAGCCGGGAGGAAATCCTGGGGTCATCACAGGCGGCCGATGACGTTTCTCGTCGTCTGGCTTCGTTCCCGCGCTTTTTATCGTTTTCGTGTGTGCCCGGCCGGGAACTCAGGAGCTGAGAATTCCCACGAGCTTGGGGTTGGGCCGAAATCAAAGCATTTGCGCTTGCCAAGACGGAGCAGCCCGTGCCGAAATCCGCACAAATACAGCCGCAGCTCGCTTCGGAAAACGGGGCACAGTAGCTTCCCTCCACGCGCCCCAGCTCCTGCGAAGGTCAGATATGTCGGTACAGTGGGGTTGATCGAGATGGTGGACAGACGCGAACAGCGGAGGTGCAGCAGCTGGGCACATCTGCCTCGAGAAGGGAGGTAGTTGTTATTGCTGCTGCACCTACAGTATACAAAAGGCACGCGTTGTACAATCAGATAGACGGCACTTGTTGGTTTAAATGTAATCCCACGTCTTGGTACCAGGCTGTACTATACGCTGCTACAACCCAACTGTAAAATCTGCATCGCTGAGTACTCTGTAGAGCGTAGTAGTTATATACACTGGCTATCGTTACGTACGATGAAACTATCATCCCTATACTCCTCTACGTAAGGCTGGAAGATTTTAACCGAGATCGATAAGATCAGTGAATCAAGCAGAAAGAGGTGCAAATCCTCCGTGTCACTAGTTAAACTTGGGCGCAAGCGCGCCGCTCTCCAAGGCCGACGGTTGCACCTTCAACAAATGCGCCGCGTCACATAACACAGCCAACATGCTTTCGACCGACGAAATGCTGGAGGGGGCGGCAGAGGATGGGTCGATGGACCTGTATGCAAGCTGCTCGGCGCGTCCGCAGGCGTCCCGCTGACTCGCGACAGAGCCAAATGGCCTCGCGTCTTGGAGAGCTTGCTGCAGCGACTTCACGATGTACGCACGTGTTCGAGGCCGGGCGGCCGCACCGACTGATGCGCGGCAGATTGTATACAACGAGTTCCCCATCCCGTCGTTGCCGCCGCCGCCGCCGCCCGCCCGGACGTCGGTCGACCTCGATCCGGCCGTGGTGGCCAGCACCCCCCCACCTCTGCCCCCCAGCGACACGAACACCAATGCCAGCTTGCCCGAGGCGGACAGCAGCGAGTTGCCGACCACCAGCCAGAGCAGTGTGGTTGAGAACGACGCGCCCGCCGACATCGCCGCCGGCCGCCCGCCCGATGCTCGCGGCTCCGAGACTTCCGAGTCGGAGGCGATGGCGCCGCCGCCGCTCGCGCCGCCCGAAACGCAGCAAGGCGCGCTGCCGCCGGAGCTGCTGAGTCTGTACCAGCAGTCGACCGACATCCTGCAGTACGATTTCGCCAAGAGCCCGCCGTACACCATCCAGCGGCTCGCCGAACTGGCGCTGCGGCCGAAGAAGCACTATCGATTCCTGCCCGCCTACCTGCGCGCGCTGGACCGCATTGTCTCCGTCAGCTCGCCCGTCTCCGACTTCCCGCTCCCGGCTCTGCACACGCCCATCCACGCCGGCTTCCTGACGAACGGCGAGGCGCCGGTCAACGGCACCGGCGAGCGCGGCGGTCTGGGGAGCGACGAGAGCCTGGGCGGGGCCCTGCTCACCCCGATCCCATGGCTCCGGGACGCGCCGGATGCGCCGACGCCGACGCCCGCGGCGCCGGAATCGCAGGGCGAATGGCACAGCGAGAGCACCCACACCATCCAAGGCCCGCACGGCGCCGGCAGCATCGAGACCGTCACCGTCACCGTCAACGGCGTCTCCAGCGTCACTACCACCCCGCCATCACCCTCCTCCCCACTCGCGTCCCCTGCGCCGGGCGAGCAGAGCGACGCGCGCCGCGCCCCGTCTGCCTCGGCGGACGCGCAGCCGAGGGAGCCGGGAGGCGTGACCCAAGGCGAGCTCCTGCGGCAAGAACAGGAGGCACGGGTGGTGCCCGTGTCGAGCGCGGGGCAGGCGATGACGCCGCGGGTGCGGGTGCACGCGGGCGGCGCCGGCGCGGGTGGGGGTGGTGGCCTGGCCGCCGCCGCTTCGGCCATGGACCAGGCGGGCGGCGGGCGGGAGGAAGACGTGCACGCGCGCGGACCCGACGTCATCGGCATGGAGGACACGGGACCGCAGCCCGCCTCGCCGCCCGCCGGCACCGGCCACGTCCTGGACATGCAGGCCGCCGTCGGCCGCGGACGCAGCAAGTCCCCGCAGCCGCCGCCGTCGGAATCCGCCGCCCGCGACGCCATGGAAGGCGTGGAGCCCGCGGGCTCGCCGGGCCGCGACGTGGAGAGCGAGGTCGCGGAGCTGAAGCGGGCCATGGATGCCGAACCCCACGCCGCCGCCCCGCCCGGCGACCACCACGTCGTCGTCGCCGTCGCAGACGCGGGCGACACGGAGATGAAGGAGGCCGCGTCCGACGACGAGAGGCCCGATGCGGGGGATTCCACCACGCTGTGACGATCGCGACTACGAGAGAGATATCGATGAACCCCATCCCAGACCCTGCCGGGCGATGCCATGTTTCACGAGCGCCCCCGACGTCGGCAGCTCGGGCAGAGGGTTGGGCTGATGCATTCATACCATCCATCCATCCTCTGCCGCGACGACCCATTGCCCATCTGCCCCCCCCCCCCCCCCACCGCGGGGCTGGGGGGGGGGGGGGGGGACCTGCTGCAACTAACTCTGTCCACCCCAACTCGGCATCTCGGTGCCCGCAGAGACGATGAGCCCGTCGAGCACCGCCAAGAACCTCATCCACCCGGCCCCGCCACGCTCGTGCCCACTCCCATCTCGGTCGGCGTGGCTCGCAATCAGTTCTCGCCCGGCCGGTGCTCACAAACGCCCGTCCGGCGCGGGAAACGTCGCGACCACGAGGACGGGGGGTGCGACGTTCCCATGCGCCGCCGCGCGGTGGGAAAGATTCGAGGATGAAAACCGGCGGCCATCGGTGTGGCCGAAGAGGGGTTGTGGGAAGGAGGCGAAGGTTGGGGGGGGGGGGCGTGGACAGGTCGTTCCGTGACCGAGCGGCCCCGTGGGGGATGCCGTGCATGCCTGTGTGGATGCCTTCGATTATGCCATGTGTCGCGGCGAGACCGATCGCACGATATTGTCGGTCGGGGTGGTTGTCGATGGGGGATTGGTCACGGAGAAGACATCGGTGGAATGTTCCCAATGGCCGCCGGGGTTGGGCCGCCTCGACGCGAAAGCGGCGATCCCACTCGAATCCGCCTGGCCGTTGAGCAGGACGATTGTTGTGCTGTGACCGCTGCTCCGCCTGCGATCGGCCGGCGGCGTGGGCCGCGGCGACGGCGCCAGTCCTTCCGGCTCTTCGGGGATGGGAGCACAATACTCCCGGAGCACCTTCTTCAGCTGTGGGCGGCGAATGGGCTTGGAGCTAGAAAACTCGTCAGCGGAAGTGGCCGTGATGACGGGGTGATGACACGCGTCCACTCACAGGAAGTAATTCATGCCCGAAGCATAGCAATCCTTGACGTTGCTGTCTTCCGAGAAGGCAGTCAGAGCGACGATCGGGGCGTTGTAACCCATCTCTCGGATCATGCGGGTCGACTCGAGACCATCGACATTGGGCATCTGCACGTCCATGAAGATGAGGTTGAAGGGCTGACCGTTGCCGGCCATGGTCTCTCTGACAATATCAAGAGCCTCTTGGCCATCCTTAGCGACCGTGACGTTGTAGATGTCTTCCAGCTTCAGCATGCGCAGCACCACTTCCTGGTTGACTTTGTTGTCTTCCGCGACAAGCACTCGAACCTTGCCGCCACGTGTCGCGGCGGCGGTGATCTCTTTCATCGCCGCGGGCTGCGAGCCTGGCGACTCCAGCGGTTGGTGCGAAGCAAAGAACGGCTGGCTCAATCCCAACAGCCGAGGATTGGGACTGGCATTCACCTCACTTGCAACCGGCTTAGGCTCTTCGGGAGCTGCACCAGACAAGGCGACGGCGGCGTCGGGCTCCACGGGACCATGCACAGATGCTCGGGGCGATGCTCGGCCCTCCTCCAAAGAATTCCTTCTGCTGTCCGTCTCTGGTCTTCCCAATGCCGAGCTCGCCGAACTATCAGCGCGTGTCTGCATGTGTCCAAGCGGAATTTTGAGTGTGAAGGTGCTGCCAATGCCGACTGTGCTGGTCAGTCGGATGCAGCCTTTCATGAGTCCTGCCAGTTGGGAGCAGATGGAAAGGCCAAGTCCGGTGCCCCCAAATTTCCTGCTGAGTCCAAGATCGCCTTGTACGAAAGGCTCGAAAATTTTTTGCTGGAGCTCCTCCGGAATACCAGGTCCCGTGTCCGCAACCTCAAACTCAAAGTAAAGGTGGCGACCCGGTGACGGCGACACATTGCGTTCTGTGACCATCGACAGCGACGAAGGCTTCGACCGTGGGTTGATGGCGTGTGCAGTGCTGGGTCTCCGGAGAGAATGAACCGTATGGGTGTCTGAGGTCCTACGTCCAGACGAGCTCAATCTCGATTGCCGTGATGCCGAAATGGATCGGTCGTTCGTGTCCACAGACTCGGCCAGCGCTCTTATCGTGAAGATTACATTTCCGCCTGCGGGAGTGAACTTGAGCGCATTTGAAATCAGGTTGATCACCACCTGCAATATGCGATGCACGTCTCCCCATAGAACCATGTCTCTCACTCGGCCAGTTCCTGCGAGACCCGTCGCACACTGTCGCTCCGGCGAAACGTTGTCGTTGCCAAGATCTGGCACGCCATCGAAGTCGACCCGGAGGTCGATCTGGCCATCTTTCGCTTGCTTGTCAAAGATGGCCAACACTTGTGAGCTGATATCGCGTAGACGGAACTCTTTCTCGTCCAAGCTGAGTTGTTGACCGACCTGATTCTTGCTGAAGGTGAGAAGATCGGTCAAGAGGTTGAGTAGCAAGTCGCCGGACTTGTAGATAATGCCGAGCGAGCGCTTGAGGCGAAAAGGATCCTCTTCTTGCATGCAGACCGCACACATGCCAAGGATGCCATTGAGTGGTGTCTTCAGCTCGTGCGAGACGTTGGCGATGAAGAGTGTTTTGCTCTCGTTCGCGGCCTCTGCGGCCTTCTTGCTGATTTCCAGCTCGGCCGTGCGCTGCTGCACCCTTTCTTCCAGCTTGGAGTATTGCATCATGAGCTCGTCCGACATTTCGTTGAAGGTTGAGGTGAGATCGGTCAATTCATCCCGGATGAAACACTTGCGCTCCTTGACCTTACCAGGGATTTTAAACACCCGCTTCCTACGCTCTTCGTTCTCGGCTCGAGTGTTTGCCTGGCGTCTCCGCTTCCACTTCGAGACAGGATTTACGAAGCCTTCCTTGCGGGCCAGTGGTTCATGTGGTCGTTCAAC
Organism: Pseudocercospora ulei; assembly: GCA_016165855.1. Classification (NCBI taxonomy): domain Eukaryota; kingdom Fungi; phylum Ascomycota; class Dothideomycetes; order Mycosphaerellales; family Mycosphaerellaceae; genus Pseudocercospora; species Pseudocercospora ulei. Next base: position 2,219,794 of record JACWNB010000003.1, read on the forward strand.
CTCATCTGCCGGCCCATCGCGAAGGTAGCCCAACGTATCCAGGCTCGAACGACTATTTGAGCTTGCGGACTGCATTGATCTCCTGGTGGCTTCGCGAAGTCTCAGAATTGGCGTGGTCGCAAAGCGAGCGAGAGGGAAGGAGACGATGATCATCAACCCAAGTGTGCCAGACAAGCAGGCGAAGATGACTTGCCGCAGTTTGTTGATGGGCTGCCAAACTTCATCTCGGGTCTGCTCCACGATAACTAGCCAATTCACTTGTGTGGTGGCCAGGAATGCATAGCCAACGCTCACAGATTTCTTGTTCTCGTTGCGTGCTCTCAGTTGGGAGCCAGATTGGTTGGATCGATTATCCCGAGCTGCGTTCAAAGCGTGGTTCACGGCAGGGAAGGAGCTGGAGTTGAAGGTCGGGCGGCGATTGGTGGTCATATTCGGATGACGTGAGCGAGAGCTGTTATCAAGGGCAAAGACATATCGGACTTCTCGACCGGAGTCATCGGCAGCATTGTTAACCCCCGGATCGATGTACCGGTTTGTACGGTTGGGTGGTGCCACCAAGAGCGTCTCACCCGTCTTCATCAGCCCTTCTCGAGACTTGACAGTGTCTGAAATCATGCGGGCGTCCATCACCACAGTCAAAAATGCCAAGACATCGCTGGGGTTGCTGTTGTTCGCAATGGGCATTGTAAGCGACATCAAAGATCGTGTATCGTTCACCGGCCACGGCCCGAGGAACAATGTGCTGGTTTGGTTGATGATCTGACCGTCGGTCTCGGCGATGGCAACCCCGCTGTCACTGACGGCATACTCCAGAGCCGGGTAGAGAACATCTGGATAGCCCTGGTTGATTGGACCGGGATCAGCGTCTCCCAGATAGACGGGCGAGCCATCGGCGTAAGTGAAGGGCAGCTCCACTCTATCCTGTGGCAACTGCGAGGTGACATTGAGTAATGCGTATGGCCCGTTCACCCCTTGCGCATCTCTGGGATATACCCTCGCTTGCAGAAGTATCATTTGGCCAGGCGATGCTTGACCACTAATAGCAGCTTGCATGTCCTTGATCGGAGCATCCCAGTTTTGGGCAGTGTTGTTTCCGTCGTCGTTGTAGCGTTGCAGAGCCTCCTGGATCATGACACGCGTGGTGATGAAACCTGCGGAAGTGTGCATAACATCCAGGTTGCTCGCCAACTCCGCTGCCTTGAGCACGGCAGTGAGTGACAGGCGGGACGCGCGTACGTCGAGCACGAAGCTGTGCGTGGTAACCCATACTGCGATTGATATCACGGCGAGTCCAAGCAGGGAGGAGATCAGGAGTAACGATGCCAATTGCACGTATATCGGGATGCGCATGGTCAGCCTGAGGCCGAAGACGCCGGCTGACGGATGGCGAAAGGTTCGATGCCGCCGGGGCGAGGCGTGGCCTCGGTGTCGCTGAGGTGTTTGCCACTCCGCGCCAATGTCGCTTTTGCCGATGCGGTCTGCTGCTGCGGTTCGAAGAGCAGTTCAAGCCGTTGAGCGAAGTGTTCGCGATGGCAGCGGGGCTGAAACTGCGCGGGTCACCAAAGATCCCATACCAAATGGTGTGGCGCAGTGGCTAGCAGCCTGCCAGCATGCCTCACGCCTCCAGGATGGTGGAGCAAAAAGATCGACAGCAGGTGTGTGTCGCGCATGTGGAAGGCGGCGGTGGGGAGGCCGGGCTACTGACGCTGTGCGCTGGCGTTGTCGGAGGTGCAGCGCATATGCACGCCGAGGCGCTGGGAACGGGTTGGCGACGCGAAGGCGGGGATGGCGCGTTTGCCGTCTAGGGCTCTCGGGCGGAGGACGGGAGAAAAGGCGGGCGGGCGGAGGAGAGGCGGACAGGCGGGCGGAGAAGAGGCGGACAGGCGGGCGGAGGAAAGGCGGACAGGCTGGTGCAGAGAGGCGGACAGGCTGGCGCAGAGAGGCGGACAGGTGTTGGCTGGTGGAAGCGAGGGTGGCGGCGAGTCGGCCGGGAGGACACAACGGCTGGTGAGCACTCAGGTGGAGAGGAGCGCCGGTGATGTCTCGCCTGTGTGAGCCCAGCACGGCCTTCGCGCACAGCTGGTGCTGGCGCTGGCGCTGGTGCTGGCGCTGGCACCACGGCCGCAGTCGCCGTGGCGGACCGCGTTCTGGAATGCAGGAGCACAGCGCCGACCAAACCAAATATGCGGCGGCCATCGCCTCGCCCTCCCGACCGAGGCACATTCCACTCATGTGGACAGCAGTTCGGACATGCCACTGGATCGTCCGGCGCCCAGCCTTCCTCTCCTCCTGTTGGCCTCCAGCCTCCTATCCTGTTGGCCTCCAGCCTTCCTCTCCTGTCGGCCTCCAGCCTCCTCTCCTGTTGGCCTCCGCCCTGCAACTCCATCACCACGCCCAGCACCCGCACCCCGCGCGAGCGCAGCCAATACGCGCCGCGGCATATGTATTCTGCGCACCGTGGCCCAAGAACAAGAGCCTGCCTGATGTCTGCACGCACAGCGAGCGCTGTGGCGAACGCTGATACTTCCTTTGCATTCTCTGCATCAATCTCCAGCTTCCTCCCGGCACATTGACGCCGTCCGAGCACTCACCAGTAGGTCATGCAGTCCACCACCCGTGTCGGACCTTGCAGATACTGTTCCCGCAGGAGGCAGAACCGTGGGAATGGCCATCAGCAGCATGTGTGCAGATGCCTTCCTCTCACCGGTCTGAAGCAGTCGTTGTGCTGATGCAGTCCAATTGATCGCCGGGTTGCGAACGAACCAGAGTAGGAGACCGAGTGTTCCAACCCAATCCAGGGCGATGGTGTCCAGCGCCTGCACGATCCTTACTTAGCATTTATGGAAGCAGAGTGGGCACGCTGTATTGTCGTGATCGCTGACCGCGCTTGGCGTTCGAACGTAGCCGTCGGTGGTCGGTCGTCTGGGGTAGCATCTGTCGAGCTCTGAATAGCGGTGCCCGCGGGGATGTCGGCTTCGAAGCAAGGGCGTGGTCTCGTGCTGGCACTGCCGCAGAGCAGGCTCCTCGTCCGCCATGCGCATGGGTTGGAATGCTTATCAGAAAGAGGAGCAGATGTGAGACATTCGGCTATATCGCGGTGGGGAACTGGAAGAGCTCCCGGCATGGCATGTTCATTCAGAAACTCACCGCTTCGGCCAACGGGTGTGAGTGTTTACCCTCGTGGCAGTTGGCCAATATCTTGCTTAAGCAGCGGTAGCATTACGCGCTTGCCAGAACACGACCCATGCGTTGCAAGCCAAATCACCACATAACCCCTTTAAAGGCAGGTCAACCGTCTTCTCCAGCTGCACACGATGGATACAGAAGATACATGCGTTGCCAGCTCGGAGTGCATACCACCGCGTGCCATGCCCGTCGCGCGCCTGTGCTGAAAGCGGTCGTGAGAATTCCCCCGAGATGTGTGCTCAGGCGCAGCGGCATCCTACACGGGAGCGGCAATGGATCATGATCATGTGTGGGGCCCCCAACCAGCAGCAGCTGAGAAGTTGCGGTGGCCGGTCGCTGGACTGGACCGCACAGCCATCGCGGCGCGTCGGAGCCATCGATGGAGTGACTTCGGCTGCTGTCGCTGAAATTCAGATTCGGCTCGTGGGCGCAGGACCGATGGAAGCTGCCGCCCGTGATGGAGGAAGGAGCAGCCCCCCAAGGGAGGGGCTCGGCGGCGGAAGGCACCCGCGGTTGCCTCCAGCGACAACCAACGGGGTGAGGGAAAGCGCGCACGGGCTTTCTTAGCTGCTGCCGACTGCGCTGGCAACCTCTTCTGAATTTGTTTCCACGTCCGTCCATCCTCAGCCACTCCTTCCGCCCATATCCCACATCATACCCCATTACACACACCACACCCGCACACCCGACTACGCACACCACACCCGGCTACACACCCCACACGATCACCCACACACCACACACACCACACACAATCACACACACCTCACACAACCACACACCGCACACCATCACACACGCCACGCACGATCACACACCACACACCATCCCCCAACATGGCTGAAGGCCAAACTCCCACTTTCAAGCTTGTGCTTGTCGGTGACGGTGGTACCGGCAAGGTCAGCACCAGTGCGGTGGCACGCCTGCGGAATCTCCATCGCCATGGAGGTCGCTTGGGGCGTACGAGCTGACCCGAACCTTATCCAGACCACCTTCGTCAAGCGCCATCTGACCGGAGAATTCGAGAAGAAGTACATCGCCACGCTCGGTGTCGAGGTCCACCCACTGGGTTTCACCACCGTAAGCTGAATCCCGAGAAGAGAGGGCGTGCAGAAATGGGATACTGATGTCCGGCACAGAACCTCGGGCAGATCCAGTTCGATGTGTGGGACACCGCAGGACAAGAGAAGTTCGGTGGTCTTCGCGATGGCTACTACATCAACGGCCAGTGCGGAATCATCATGTTCGATGTCACATCCCGAATCACCTACAAGAACGTTCCCAACTGGCACCGCGATCTCGTCCGAGTCTGCGAGAACATCCCCATCGTCCTGACCGGCAACAAAGTTGACGTCAAGGAGCGAAAGGTCAAGGCCAAGACCATTACTTTCCACCGCAAGAAGAACCTTCAATACTACGACATCTCTGCCAAGTCCAACTACAACTTCGAAAAGCCATTCCTGTGGCTTGCACGAAAGCTTGTGGGCAACCAGTCTTTGGTATGTCGGATCATGCCATCATGAGGGAGAGCAGGTGCTGATGGACTCCCAGGAATTCGTTGCCGCACCAGCTCTCGCACCGCCCGAGGTCCAAGTCGACCAGGCCGCCATGGAGGCTGCTCAGAAGGAAATGCAAGACGCAGCAAACATGCCACTCCCAGACGAGGAAGACCCAGATTTGTAGACGGCTGGCATGCCACATCTCACGAAGTCACGGCACGATGAAAGATCCGGTCCTGACGAGGATGCATTTCAACGGGCTGGACGCTCGCGCCCACGGGCCCCGTCGCTGGAACAAGAAGGCCGTCAGCCCCCAGGCGAAGGATCACGGCTCAGCGGTTTGTGTGCTTTTCCTCAGTACCTCGGCGATTTCACGACGACAGCATGCCATGGCATGCGCTCACGCTCGCAGCTCTATGAAAGCGCGGGAAACATTGATTGCAAAGCCATGAATGACCTTTCCCGCTTCGAGCAATCTAGATAGAGAACCATACCGTACCGAAAAGCACTCTGATGAGATTTACCACCAGGACCTTTTTTCCTTCACATGCCGCTTCCGAGTGACTTCAGCATCCTGAAACGCACGCACGCGCACACCTGCATCCTGTCACCCTCGGCCCGCGGGCTGAATGATTCAACCGCCCGCGGTCAGACACACAACCAACACCCCGAACCACGCCGCGCCTCGAAATCTTCGACACACATCTCCCCCCAACCCGTCGGCCGCACGATTCGCACGGCGCCAGCCCCCGCAGCCCAGACCCGACGGTCGCCGACGTAAGCAGGACACGGACTCTTTTTTTCTTCGTTCTTTCCTTCTTTTCTTCGTTCTTTCCTTCTTTCCTTCTTTCTCTCTTCCTTGTTTCCCGTCCCCGCGCGGCCCCCGTTTGCGCATGGCTGTCTGTCTGTCACCGCGGTTCCCCGCCCCGGAGCTGGGCGAGGGTTGTGACGAGGGGCGAGTGTACAGGCAGGCAGGCAGGCAGGCAGGCAGGCATGGGGGTTCCGCAGGCACGTGGCGGCGGCGGTGCGTGCACACACACACACACACACAGGAGGCAGGAAGCATGTGTGTGAGGGGGTGGGAGCGGGAGCGGAGACGGGTGGGAGGAGGAGGTTCGCTGCTCTCCGGGCGGGGGATTTTCTTGGACGGTGGCGGCACCTTGGCCGGAGGGAGGGAGGGGCGGGACGACTTCTCCCTCGCATCTCGAGACAGATGCATCACAAGCTCTGCGGAGCGGGTTTGGCACGGATCGCGGGGCGGGCGGGCATGCGTCGGCACTGCGTGTCGTCGGCGAGTGCGTGTTGGGCTGTGATGGCGTGGGTGTTGCGCCGGGCGGGGACGGTGGTCTCGTGGAGGTGGCGGGCGGGATGGGTGTTTCTTGATGAATGCTGCGCGAGAGGGGCGGCGCGGATGAGGCAGGTGATGATGTCGACACGAGAGAGGTGCGCGGGATGCGTCGAGGCGCGCCACGCGACCCGTTCATTTCTGCTGGCCGGGCGATGTGACCTCGTGCTGCTCTTGCGCGGCCAGATGGAGGAATTCCTGCTCGGCCATCCACGCCCGCACCGACTCCATGACTGTCTCCAGCGCGTCTCCGCCGTGCAGCACGTCGGACAAGTTCCTCACATCGTAGCCGCTGCGGTGGTCGCTGACGCGTTGCTGTCCGAAGTTGTACGTGCGCACCTTGTTCTCGCGTCCCACCTTGCCCGCGCCCGCGCTTCGGCGCAGCTGGATCAGCTGTTCCTCGCGTTCCTCTCTTCGCATCTGAGCGATCCTGCTCCGGAGGATTTTCCACGCCGTCTCTCGGTTCGACAGCTGGCTTCTCCCGTCTTGGCAGCCGACCACGGTGCCCGTCGGGATGTGGGTGAGACGCACGGCGGACTCGGTCCGGTTCACGTGCTGGCCGCCGGCTCCGCCAGCCCTCATGACCTCGGTCCGGACGTCGGTGGGGTTGACGTAGTAGTCGCTGTCGGGATGGTCGAAGCTGCCGGCGCCGAGATCCCTCGTGCCGTGGTCGGGAAGGCTCGGCAAGACCAGCACGCTCGCGGCAGAGGTGTGTGTTCGTCCTTGCTTCTCGGTGGCGGGCACGCGCTGGACGCGATGGACTCCTGCTTCGCAGCGCATCACGCCGTACGCGCCCGGCGAGTCGATTTCGAGCACGGCTTCTTGCACGTGCGTGTCCGACGCGCCGGCGCTGCCCATGCAGTCGGACGTCTCGAGCTTCATCAGCGTGGCGCGGAGATGGTTTCTGGCGCAGTATGCCTGGTACATGCGCAGCAGGTCGCCCGCGAACAGGCCCGCTTCATCTCCGCCGGCGCCAGGTCGGATTTCGATCAGGCAGGGCAGGTGGGCGAACGGGTGGACCGGTATGAGGCTGGCCTTGAGGTCGGCCGTAGCTTTGCCTATGCGCTCGTGGGTCGGCTGGACATCATCTTCGGCCAGTTCCCGGAGCGCTCGATCGGACGACGTCAACAGTGACTGGAGCTCCCGGAGTGTCGACTGTGCCTTGTCGTACTCGTTCATGGCGGTTGCCGTTCGCGAGATCTCGCCCAGTCGTTTCGCCGCCCTCGCATCGAAATGGGTGGCGAGTGTTTTGGTGAGAGTGCCATGTTCGGCAGCAATGTTTCGTGCTCTCGAGAGAAGAGCTGGAGAAATGCTATCGCTGGCGGCTGCTACGTGTTCGGTGTTGGCGTTGGCGCTGCTTGTGGCCGCATTCGGTATGCCTCACCTGCACTCTGCGCACGGCTTTGAAGCTGGCGCGGCCGACTCAACGGCCGCGCCAGGCGGCGAAGAGATTGCGCGCATGTCCACGGCGTTGACATTGAAAAGACGACGAAGGAAGCTCGGGCGTTTGTGCCGCATGAGAAACGCGCCTGGGAGGGCCTGGTCAAGTGCGGTTCGGACTGACGGCTCCTCACAGAAGCGCTTCTGTCGTTTCGCCCCGACCGACGACTCAGTAGTAGCAGCACCGCGGGCGCACGCACCCTCAATGTAATTCACAACGTCTCCCCTTCCACTTCCCATTCACCCGGGCACTGAGCGAGATCCTGCTGGCCTCCCGCGCGAACCACGGGCACTGCGGACCTCCCATCTCGCCATCCGTGGGCATTCAACCTGCTCTGCCGCCTTTGCGCATCACCCATGCCTCGTGCCCTTCACCATTCCTTGGACCCTGCTGCGCCCGGGTCTCACGCTGGCCCAAGCCTGCTGGGCCGTCGCTGGTTCACCGCTCCACCGGCATCCCGTTCATCATGCCACAACAACCCGATCCCATCGGATGCGGGAGTCCGCCGGGACCCGCACCGCCCACCCCACCGCCATATCTAGCCGCACAGTCAGCACGGACTCTCGCACAAGAAGAAGAAGAAGGTCGACGCATGCAGCACAGAACTCACACTCTCCTCCCCCGGCCATCCTTCCGAAACAGCCCTCCCTTGCCCCTCCTCTCCCTCCACGCCCCAAACAGCACTCCCGCCAAGATGGCCAAGTTGGCAACCAAAAGATGCTGGACCTGCCGATGCTCCCGGTCCATGCAGAACAGCAGCCACGCGTACCCTGCGACCCCGCCGAACACGCCGCTCCGCAGTGCCGTCTGTCGCTGTGCGGGGGTGAGGTATTGCAGGTGCATGCGTCCGAAGAAGGCGAGGGCCGCCATCACCGCACTGTACCCGATGAAGTCGGTGCCATCTTGGCTGTGCGGGATGATGTAGGGTTTGATCACGACGTATTCGACCAGGGAGGCGAAGGCGATGAGTTTCAGGGCCATGGGTTGTGGTGGTGGTGGTGTGTGGGTCGCGACCCGGGGGGGGCAGAGTTGTGTCGTTTCTTCTGCTTGCTGCTCGTCGGGTCCTTCAATCGTCTCGTGTTGGTCGGCGCGGCACGGGGAAGGTGTGTCTGCTTGGTTGCCGGTCCTGTGTCACTGGGAACGTTCCAGTTCCAGTCGCGGCATCCTTCGCTTGCTATTTTTGGTCTCCGTTGCCTTGTTCGGAAGATCCGGCAGACGCGAACTGCGAAGATCATGGTATGTAGTTCTTCACCATGTAACTATGCACAACCCTGCCGTGGCGATGAGCACCTCCCGTTCCAACCTCTGATTCCAGTGGGCGTACCACTTCTGGTGCTGGTGGATCCAACCCCCGCCCGTGAGGTACATCGCCAGACCACAGCCGCCGAGAATGTGAGGATCCTCGATGTTCTCCAAGCCACGGACTTTCGAGTCGAAGAGCGTCAAGAAGAGAACGGCGATGCTGCCGGAGATGAAGGTCAGGCGGACCGGCCGTTGGCCAGTGCCGCACAACAGAGTAGTGATAGATATGGACATTGGCAGCGAAGAACGACAAGAACGCCATCAGGCTCTCCGTGACGACGAAGCCTGGCATGTTGCGAAAGTGGTGGAGCGTGGAAATTCCAGTGGAAATTCCATGGCCGACCAAGACGCAGGTGACGGCGCATCATCTCGCCACACGCCGGAGCACGCCTTTCCTCTGGCAGCTGGTCGAGCCCGCGGCAGCGCCCGGATCGGAGGTCGACTTGGGCAGCGCTGGGCGGCCTCGGATATGCCGCAACAAGGCCCTCAATGGCAACCAGGCGCTTCCGAAGCCCCACCGGATGCCACAATGAATGCGCGCGTGTGCCTAGGCCCGTCGAGTTCAATTGCCGTGGCACGAACTGACCCACCCGTCCATCAAGCGGACCGGCCGCCGTCTCGACTCCTCTCCTCGCCTGCCTTGGAACCACCCAGTCCCTCAGATACTCACGCCCCTCCCCTTCCCTTTTCGCCCCCGTGGCTCATGGACCTTGCGCCCCAGTTCTTCTGCCTGCTACTCAAAGCCATTCGATGATGATTGCCGGCCCAGAACACCCGCCCCGCGCCTCGGAGAACATGCCCAGCACCCACGGCACCGCCCGCGGCGACGCCGGCCACCTGCACAGCACGGAGTCGGCGTACGAGCTTGAGGTGAACGGGCTGGAAGAGCTGGTGGCGTTTGCGCACACGCCGGCCGGGCTGTGCGTGGTGTCGCAGGTGGCGGCGCCGGCGGGGTCTCACTTCGCCTACATCACCAGCCAGTGAGTGTGATTTTTTTTTTTTTCATTTTTCCCGCCCCCCGCTCCCCCACCTTCCCTCGAGACGGACGGCCCGCCGCCCTGACGCGTTCCGTGCCGCAGCGCGCCGCAGCCCCAGGCGTCGTGGAAGACGATCCAGACCTCCGCCGCCACCCACACCGACCCGCGCAGCGCCCTGCTCTACATGAACCACTCGTGCGCGCCGTCGCTGGAGGTGCACACCTACGCCCCCGACGCCCACGGCCGCTACCCGGCCCAGCCGCCCCGCGGCCGCCCGCGGCACCCCCGCGACGCCGCGCTCCTCACCCCCGCCGGCCTCGCGGGCGAGGTCCGCGTCGCCCGCGATCGCGACCTCCGCCCCGGAGATGCCTTGACCTTCTTCTATCCCTCCACCGAGTGGCACATGGACCGCCCCTTCCGCTGCCTCTGCGGGGCCGGCCACGGCGTCTGTTTGGAGACGGTGGCCGGCGCGGACGCCATCGATCCCGAGACGCTCGAGCGCTGGTTTGTCAACGACCACATCTGGCGGCTGGTCAAGCAGAGAGCCTAGGGGGGGGGGGGTGGTTTGGGGTGGTTTGGTTAAGAAACCCTTCGCTCCCCACCCCCCCCTCCCTCCCGGCTTCCCTCCAACAAGATGTGTCGGGTGTGGCCTTGACCCGTCACGGGCGTGGGATAGAGATATTCAACATTCCCTACAACCATCGGCCATCAATCTCTCTCAACAGGGGGGGGGTGGGGACGGGTGCGGCGGGCGCGACGTGTACGTTCGTTACATGGCTGAGGCTGATATTGCATAACGAGTGGAAGTGCCTCGGTTGAATGGTGCACCATGGCGCATCGCCTTCCTCCACCAGTCTTGGCCCATTCCGCTCTCATCGTTCCCCACCACCATTCATCTCCGCCGAGCCTTTCCTCCACCGGCGTCGGCGATGCCTCAAGCACCGGCGGAGATGGCGGCGGTACGTTGCACGTCCAGCCGACGGAAGCCACCCTGTTCGGCAACCGTCTTCTGCAACTCCACCATCCTCCTCTGATCGCCCGCCGGGTCGACCTGATCGCCCTCGCCGGCCCACGGCAGGAAGTCGTTGGTGTAGTTGGGCTGGAAGTCGTGGGCGAGCACGCCGAGTCTCTGGCCGTAGCGGGTGACCTTGTCCCAGTCGCGGGGCACGTTTTTCAAATCGCGGCTGAAATAGGCGAAGCTGCGCTCGAAGATCTTGCGGTTGAGGTCGGTGGCCATGACGGGCTTGAAGTCGACGTACTCCGTCCACGCCTGGTGCGGGTGGGCCAGGACGAAGTCGGTGGCCTTCTTGACCGCGCGCATGAACGCCCGGACCGTGTCGGGGTTTTGGGCGACGAACTCCTCGTTGCCGATGTACAGCACGGAGCAGAAGCAGCAGCAGCCCAGCTCGGCCAGCTCGTCGATGCGCAGCATCTGCACCTCGTCCCGCCCACGTCCTTGCGAGGCCAGCCACTCGGCCAACTCCACCATTTGCACGTTCTCCAGCCCGATGCCCGCGTCGATCTCGCCCTTGATGATGGCCTTGGAGACGTTCATGCCGCATCGAACGGCGGTGTAGTCGGTGGGAGACATGCCGTAGTGGGAGGTGAGTTCGTCGATTTGGATCTTACCGAACTCTCCCACGTACCCGATCCGCTTCCCCTTGAGGCTGCGGAAGTCCGTGGTGATGCCGGAGTCTTTGAGGTAGACGACGCCGGTGAAGGGTTCGTCGAGCAGACTTCCGATGGAGATGACGGGGAAGTTGCGAGCTTTGGCCGCGAGGGTGTGGATCATGGCTTTGAAGCCCAAGTCGACTTTGCCGCTGCCGATGATTTCCGTCACATCCTGTGTCTGCCGCGTCAGAAGGTGAAGCAACGACGGACGGGGTCGAGATGCGTACGCTCGGATCGTTGGGCTCGAGGAGAGCAACTTTGACGCCTTCGTCGTGGAAGTATCCCTTCGCTTGAGCGAGGTAGAGCGGGGCATGGTACGGTGTGGCGTGCCTGGGCTGTACATTAGCCAATCCTTTCCCGAACCCTTGGGGCTCTCTCCTCCCGAGCGATACCAATTCGTCAAGAAGGTCACCTTGTCAGTCGACATGTCGGATTGGTCACGTTCGTCGAGATCCTGCCACAGTCAATACACCTCGACATCCCTGGACCGAAACGGGGAAATCTGGAGATGTGCATGTTCCCTTCGCAGGCTTTACCCTGGGCAGGTTCGAAACGGTATGATCTCAGATCACATGTCTGCCGCTTGATGCCGGAGCAACAGGGGCGAGGGACAAGTGAACACCCGTACTGCATTTGACAACAGAATGTAATGCGTTGAGTAGGTACCTTGATCACTTTGCTCGGACCCGCGGAGGAATCGACCTGCCATGGAGGACATGGTCTCCATCGTGAGCGTCGTACCGGTGGTGGTCGAGGTTTGTGGTTCGGTGTGTGGTGACGGATGTGATGTTGGGTATTGCAGTGTCCCGATTTTGGACGTCGATGGAAGAGAACAGGAGGCGCACAGTCCCGGTTTTCTGCTGCTGCTGCTGCTGCGGGCGGGGTAACTGGTTCGTGTTGAGATGCCGAAGCTCTTGCTTGATCCCACTATCCACTCCACCATTCACACCACCATTCACCCCACCATTCACCCCACCATTCACCCCACCATTCACCCCACCAGAGGGAGGTGTTAGTTACATATGGTTTTGTCAGACCTAGGGTTAACTCACCAACTAGTTAACTAGTGAGCGAGTTATGTACAAGTGACATGGCTTCGCCAAGTGCTGTCATGATGAGGTTGGTGGGTAGGTTAACTATGCGCTAGCCCATGTCAACGCCGGAATGGCGTTCCATGTTCATCGTCTCCGAGACATTCATGTCATGACAGTCCGACGCCTCCTCAATCCTCCACGACGACAGGTAGACTGTCGAAGACCACCTGGTTGTGCTCATAGTGCACCATGAAGCCACTCTGAAGCAGACGCTTCAGGCCGTTCAGTCGGTGCAGCTTCCACCAGCTGTCGATGAACATCTTGCCTCCCCCGTGAATGGTAACCTTCAAGCGAGACCCATACTCGCGCCCATCATCGTCGAGAGCAGTGCTGTATCGAGGCCCGCGAGTAGGCTTCTCGATGGTGGTCAAAATGTCATTGAACTCCAGATGCAAATGCTTGCGGTCTTTCTTCGACACACGCTTGGAACTCGCTCGGGCGAGCTTCTCGAGCCGTTGCTGGAGGAGATGTTCCTGTCGGTAGACCGTGTATCGCTTGATCATGCGTCGTCCTTTTCCGTGACGCTCGTCGTCTGAATCTGCTGGCTCGTCGTCCGATCCGGCTTCGGTGTAGCTCTTCTCGTAGAGCAGAGCAATGTTGTCTCCTGCTGCGATCTGAACGCCCACGTCACTGCTTTCGAGCTGATCGACAAACGTGTCCATCGCTTCCCCAGTCATATCCTCCACGTCGTCCAACTGAGTGGCTAGCAAGCCCCACTCTGCGAGCGATGCGGCGACTATCTCGCCATTGTCCTCCTCTGCGATCACAGCACCATCGGAGGAAGCGATTTCCAGGAAGAATTCCATCACGGCCTCCGTCTCTTCGACCGTTGCGCCGCCGTAGAAAGTCGCTATGCTCAGGGCGTGGATTGCAGCGATCTTGGCTCCAGGGTACTCCGAGTCGTCGATTGTCGACTTGAACACGCTCTCCACGGCATCATACACAGTCTCGGAGGGCTCGGTGATGACGATGAGCGCCAGGCCTTTCAGGGCCAAGACGACCTCGCGTTCGCTCTGCCCGCTCTTGACGCTCTTGAGTAGAACCGGCAGGATTTGGTCCACCTTGTGGCGAATGTCCTCCTGCGCATAGTGGCGAGTGAGAAGCAGGTTGAATCGGCCCAAGTAGCGCTCGCGCCCCTCTGTTGCGGTGCGCTTGCGGTCGACCAGTGCGTTGACGACTTCTTCGAGCTCGGCAGCCCATGCATCGCCCGGGCCATGGTCGAGTTCGGAAGAGGCCACCAGAGCATCGATGCTGTTGGTGCTCCACTCTGTGGCATCGCTCGACTCGCTGTCGTCGTCCGAGCCCGCTCGGCTTGCCATTCGTGAGCCGCGCGGCGACGGCTGCGCAGAGCCGCCAGGGCTCATCGGCGGCGTGCTTTCCTTGGAGCGCGCCTTGCGAGACACCGTCTTGCCACTCTCGAGCGCGATTTTGCGCAGATCCTTTTCGCGCATGTTGGCGACGGCAATGTTCGAGCAGGACAGGCCGACCCCGAGGGTATACGGGTATGGTTGGCTTGATCGCCCGCGATCGGAAATGGTGTGCGCTGTCCTCAGCCCCGCCGGTGGTGGCAGGCAAGGCAGGTAGGCAGCCACGAAGCCAGCGACCTAGGATAGATGGTGTATAGGCGGATGCGACTGGTCGTCGAACATTGACAATATACTGCGGATGAGAACCGATTCCATGTGGAAGAAGACAGTGCAGGTGTTTGTGAGCATGGAGACGGGTGGCAGGGCGGTGAAGAAGCGAGCTATTGTCCGCGAGCTATTGTCCCCGTCTTATTGGTCTTATTGTCCCCGTTATATTGTGCCCGTCAATAAGTCCCAAAGTAGCAGCACACTCCCAGCCACTCCGTCCGCGCGTTTCCTACCGTGCCAGCATTTCGTCCCGTGCCAGCGAAATGATTTCGGTGCCGGCTGACACTGCATCGACCGCCCGACATGGCCCTTTCCACCCATGCTGGCCGGTCCTGGACAGGCGCGGCCCACCAGCGCTGCCCTCGCCCGGACAGCGCACACCGCATGCCGCGCCCAATCGGCAGGACTGCTTGACGGCGGCGAGCGGAGCAGCAGGAACAACGAGCCTGTGCGGAGCCACGGACAGGCGGTGCAGCGGCCAGCATTTGCTGTGCTTCCTCCCGCGCACTGGACCGCTCTGCCACGCCAACGATGCTGCCACGGCCATGACCAATGTTCCCTGCTGGCCACCAGTCCCCGACTCTTGTTCCTGGAAGACCAAGTGCTGTACCTCTCCTTGCTCCCATCTCCCGTCACGCATCCTCTACTATGCTACGGCAGTGCCGGTAGCATCGCACGAACCTCACTCCACCCTGGGCCGCGCTGCTCAGGCACTCGTAGATGGTTGGGCTCCTCGCAGAGATGGCGGCTCCGGTCGAGGCCAACTGCGCGATATGCGGCGCTCCACCCTTCCCCGAATGTCCCCATGAAGGTGAAAGACTCCAGCTGGCCCTCTCGCAAGCGATGGAGAGGTGGGCCGGGCTGAATGTCATACGGTATGCTGCAGCTGGCAGAGCGCCATTGGCCTGCCGGCAGGTCATGCTGATCCTGTAGTAGAGATTGGGTCCTCGACCACGCCCGCAACCAAATCATCTCGACGTTCGCGCAACTTCGCGCGATGCGCATGGAGACACATCGTAACTACCTGGAGTCCATGCCTTACTACACGCTGTACCGGCGTTTCAACGGGCAGCCCCCACTCCAGCCCGCCCAGGTCGCGCTCATACACTCGCAAATCCATCAGGCGAACACGGCATTGCAACAGGGTGTAGATCAGGACTGGCGGACTTCGTGTATGCGATACCCAGAAGTACTGGACTACTACTTCAATCTGGTGGCGTTTGAGCTTCCCAGCGATCAAGATAGCCGCATTCTTGACCCACGATTCGGGCCTCCGAAAGAGCCCGGCACAAGGAGGATACGAGACCGGCAGGAAAGCGTGGACTTCAGTGACCCACCTCCCAAGGAGAGAAGAAGGCGAGGAGGAGGGGGAACGCCGCCTCCGGCTCCAATGCCAGATTCATATCGACGAGGCCGGTGATCCGACCTCGAGCCATGACCCCATATCGGCACGGGCGGCCTTTTTCGACTTCAACCCTGCAATCTTGCGAGCTAGATCCACCGTCAACATCACGCATTCGCACTCGAACCGAGCTGCCACTCTGCGCTTCGCTTCACACTTATAGACCATGTATACAATCATTGATCCCCCGGAGTCAGTCCGCCACGCAGTGAGTGAGTCATGCCTGCTTCCCTGGCACAAGATCCGCGCACAAGGGAAAGGAACACAATCGCCCACGGCGTGCGATATCAGCTCCTCGAAGTGTCAAGCCACATCACATTGGGACAATTCAGGGCCGAAGATCTCATCCGGACTTGCTCGCATGTTCCCCAGAGCGCTTGTTGTGGCACGGTTCCGAGGCGTGGCGTGCCGCTCCGCCATGGACGATCGCCGAGACGGGAGTGGATTGTTTGTGCGGAGAAGACCGCCCTCTGTCGCTTGCGTCGTCGGCACGCGAAATCCCAAGCATTGTTTCCCCCTCCGGCGTGGCGAATTCGTCTACGTTCTCGATGGGCTTGGCACGCGGCTCGCCAACGCTCGCGCATGCGGCTCGTGGCCGATGACGCACCGGGCGGCCGACACCTCGACTTGGGGAAAATTTCGAGGACCTGAGCTAGCGCCGGCCGTGCCCGAGCCAATCGCTGTCGACCGAAGCGGGACGCGTCCCTCCTCCCCACCTGCGTTCACCAAGAGGAGTCGGTTCCAGCGCGATTGTTCATCGGAAGGACCCGTTTTCACACGCCAGCTCTTGTGCGATGACGGTTCGTGTGCCTCTTCCCATGGCGCCCACACACTCTCCGTGGTGTTTCTGGTACGGACCAGCCGGACCATAACACGGGATGCGATATCACGAGGTGATTTGGTGCACCACCTGCTCGAGCTCCCTGAAGTTTTCGTTTTTCTTTTTTTTTCTTTTTTCGAGGCGGTCGGGTGCATTGCTGCGTGGGCGCGGGGGGTCGGTGGTACGGGCGTTGGTGGTGGCAGTCTTTGCTTTGCGTGTGGGCCACCACCATCACCATCGGTTGCGAGGCACTGCACCGGCATTGTGTCCATCGGGGGTGGGTTGACGTCGCGGACGAGATGTACGACTCGAATCGGTCGCTGCTCTTCCCAGTTTGCTGCGCGGCCTCTCGTTCTGACCATCTTCGCGATTTCTACCGGTCGGCCGACCCGTCTTGCTCAATGCAGCGCTGTTCTCTTTCCGATATAGCTTTCTGGCTTCTGCATTGCTTGCGCCGCCATTGATCACGTAGGACGAATAGATTAAGGACTTGGGGCCTCCGGGATAGCGGCCCTTCTTGACCTGGGCCATGTCAGCGTGGGTGAAGGGGTATGGACGGAGCCATGACCTTGTGCCGTCTGTGAAAGTAGGTGCAGCTGATGTAGAAGCCGTGGACGTGAGACGGTATGACTGCTAGCAGAAAGAATGCACAGTTCAGCAGAGTGTCCATCCCAAAGCCCGTCAGCATTGTGACCGCAGCCGGGGGAAAGAATATGTTCAGGCATGTGAGAAAGACGCGGTAGATGAAGCCTCTCATGGTCAGCGCCGGATGATTGTACAAGATATCTTGCTCGCGAGAACGCAGCAAAGGCGATGCGGAAAAACAATCACCGAGCGAGGGATGGCTGCTGAGGATGCAGCGGACTGCTGAACGAGTCGTTATATATCAACCTTCTCTATCCGAGAGATGACCAACACATGCTCGGGCAAATGCCCTCAATTCACTGCTTTTCCCGTCTATCGCCCGTGAGATTGACAGCCAATCGGTACGCCACCAAGTCATCCGTGGCCACCTGCCGACCGATCAAGTCAACTAGTTAGTTAGATGATGTGCTGAAGAAGAAAACCCCCCCCCCGCTGCCCGCGCACGGCCCGGCCTCGAGTTTCTTGGGGCTTCAGACTCACAGCAGCTGCCGTACAACGCCGGCCTTCTCTGCAACACGATCAGAATGCCCGGCCAGCGAGGCCCCGTGCCAGTGCCTGTCGGCCCGGCCAATGGCACCGGCCAGGACCTCGCCCTCGACATTCTCACCTACGTGGAAACAAACGACCCGTTCAGGACCGACGAAGCATATGCGCGGATCCCGCAAGCCGAGATCAAGGCTGCGCTCGACCGGCTGGGCAGCCGACAGATGGTGGAATACCGGACGCATGAAACGGACCAGGTCGTCGTGACGGGAGAGGGGCAGCAGATCGCCGACGAAGGAAGCCACGAGTACAAGGTGTGGCAAGCGATCAAAAAGGCAGGACGAGTTGCGCCCAAAGACCCCGTCCTGGCCACACCCAGTGCGAAGCTCGGACAGGGCAACGCGATCAAGCAGGGCTGGATCAAGAAGGACGGAGATGCCTTCATCTCGCTGCGGGATGAAGTGAGAGATGGCACCTCCGAGACCCTTCAATATGTCATCCAGACCCAGACCATGCCAGACGCAAAGCAATTGAAGGACTTCCAGAAGCGGAAATTGGTGACGGTCAAGAAAGTGATCGCATATGAAGTGCGCAAGGGCCCCAAGTGGGCAAAGGAGATTCCAGTGGAAGTGACGGATCTGACCATGGACATGATCCAGGACGGCAGCTGGAAGACTGCCAACTGGAAGCCATACAACTTCAACACTCTCGGCGCAGAGCAGAACGCCGGCGCCCTGCACCCGCTCAACAAAGTGCGAGAAGAGTTCCGGAAAATCTTCTTCTACCAAGGCTTCACCGAAATGCCATCCGGGCGGCAAGTTTCCTCGCGGCACTGACTTGCTGTTATCGGTGCTAACACATGTCTAGCTTCGTCGACACGGGCTTCTGGAATTTCGATGCTCTCTTCGTGCCACAACAGCATCCCGCTCGAGATCTTCAGGATACCTTCTACGTGTCCGATCCCGCAGAATCAGGTCTCCCTGGTCCTGACCCAATCGCCGATGCCGCGCTGAAGCAGATGGAAGAAGACGCGGGCGTGGACAGGTCAAAAGCCAAGCCACTGGACTACCAGCAGTACTACGAAGACACCAAGGCTGTGCACCAGGACGGCAAATTCGGCTCCATCGGCTACCGCTACCCATACACCGACAGCGAAACCAAGCGACTCGTGCTGCGAACACATACCACTGCGGTCTCGACATACTGCCTCCATCGCCTCGCCGCCGATCCGCGACCTGCACGCTACTTCTCCATTGACCGCGTCTTCCGCAACGAAACGGTCGACGCCACCCACCTGGCCGAGTTTCACCAAGTCGAGGGTGTCATCGCAGACTACGGACTCACGCTCGGAGGTCTGCAGAAGTTCCTGGGAAACTTCTTCCACAAGCTCGGCATCCACGATCTCCGTTTCAAGCCCGCCTACAATCCATACACCGAGCCCTCGATGGAAGTCTTCGGCTTCCACACCGGACTGAACAAGTGGGTTGAGATTGGCAACTCGGGCATGTTCCGACCGGAAATGCTGCTGCCGATGGGCCTGCCGGAGGACCTGAGAGTGTACGGGTTCGGGCTGTCGCTCGAGCGACCGACCATGATCAAATACGCCGTGTCGAACATCCGCGAATTGCTGGGACACAAGGTGGATCTGGGGTTCATCAAGCACAACGCCGCTGTCCGTTTCGGCTACGACTAGCTTTCTGGCGGCATCCTGCCTCTGTTGAATACAGTTGCTGCACGAGCCGCCGGACATGGCTGGCGATGCCATCCACCGTCTAGACAGTCTCGACCCATCCACCGTCTAGACCCCGCGTGCGAGCCGGGCTTCGAATTATGTACGATTATGTCCATGTCGGACGGCCGGCTGTCGGCGGAACCTGGGAGCCGGGAGCCGCGGCTGGTGCCTGTGTCATGACGTCAGGGCCAGCATGGCCACGATTAACTACATAGCTAACATTTCGCCACGGCGACCACAGCGGCGACCATAGCCACCATAGCCACCGTAGCCACCATACCGGTCTGACCCTCCCTACCATAGCCGCCATACCTGCCACATCCATCATACCACCGCACCCATCATACCACCACACCCATCATACCACCGCACCCACCATACCTTCTTCCACACCTGCCCTCCCTGCCATACCCGGTAGGTTGTCACGACCTACCTGACCTGACCTGACCCACCTCGACAGTCGGCATGGACCCCTCCCGTCATCACCGCGGTGCGTGAGGCTGTGCGGGATGTCGGGGGTGAGAAGGACTTGTCCTTTCTTGACGCTGGACATGGCAGGCTGCATTCGCCACACACACACACACAGACATACATACACCCCCCCATATACATACACACCCACATAGACATACACACCCACACATCCATACGCACCCACATATACATCCACACCCACACGATGCCCGCGGCGGCCGAGGCCTCTCAACGGCCTGAGCCTGCGCTGCTCACCGACGAGAGCGGACGGTCCGTCTTGCCGGCCCAGCCGATCAGCGGAGTCGACTTTGGAGCACTGGTGGACGGGCCTGCCCGTGGCTCGGATGGCGCTGCACTGGAGAGGGCGCAGACAGCACCCGCTGCGAGGCCCAAAGCTCCCGCGCGAAGCAGTACGCTTATGCGTGCGGTGCGGAGAGACCGATTCGCCGGCGAGTACCAATTCGATCCCATGTGCAGCGGCAGCGATAGCGATTCCTCTTCTACTTCGTCTGATGACGAGGCCGTGCGCCGAGCACCTGCCAGGCCGAGGCGTGCGCCACAAACCATCTCGGCCAAAGACAAGGACAAGACGAAGCAGCGCGCGGCAGAAGGCCGCTCGTATTCGAGATTCAAGGTCTGCAGCGACCAGCTGAAGACCGAAGGCCGAGTGTCGAAACGCGATGGCCGTCTGAACATCAGTCTCGCCGAGACTGCGAACAACGGATATCTCGCAAAAGCTCTGGGACAGACCATCCAGCACCGCCTCGACATGCCGAACCGGGACCCGAACCGGAAGCAGAGACCACAGACTTCAGATCATCCTGCTCCGCAAGACCTGCACGGCCTGGGACGGACTCCATCGCCGCTGCGCCCTGCCACCACATGGCCTCGGCTGAATATCGTCATCATGATCATCGGCTCCAGAGGCGACATCCAGCCATTTATCAAGGTCGGCAAGATCCTGCGGGACGAGTACGGCCATCGCGTGAGAATGGCCACACATCCGACGTTCCGGGAGTTTGTCGAAAAGGACAGCGGACTTGAGTTCTTCAGCATCGGCGGGAATCCGAGCGAGCTCATGGCGTTTATGGTCAAGAACCCGGGCTTGATCCCCAGCCTGTCCACCATCCGAGAAGGCGAGATCGCACGAAGGCGCAGGCAAATGGGCGAAATGTTCGATGGAATGTACAGGGCCTGCACGAACTCGACAGACGACGAGAAGGACACCATGAACCTGAAGCTCATGGGCTCCAAAGCCCCCTTCGTCGCCGATGCCATCATCGCCAACCCGCCATCCATGGCTCATGTGCACATCGCGGAGCGGCTCGGAATCCCCCTGCACATCATGTTCACGTTTCCGTATTCGCCGACGCAGGCATTCCCCCATCCGCTGGCGAACATCAAACCTGGCAAGAGCAACGTCGATGCTAGCTACGGCAACTTTGTCTCGTACCCTCTCGTCGAGATGATGATTTGGCAAGGTCTTGGAGATGTTGTGAACAAGTTCCGCGTCAAGACTCTCGGCTTGGAGCCCGTGAGCTCGCTGTGGGCGCCAGGAGCTTTGTATCGGATGAAGGTGCCATACACCTACATGTGGTCTCCGTCTCTCGTGCCGAAGCCGGCAGATTGGGGCGATGAAATCAACATATCGGGCTTCGTTTTCTTGGACATGGCCAGTACTTACCGGCCCCCCGAGGATCTCGCACAATTTTTGAAGGCAGGCCCCCCTCCAGTATACATCGGCTTTGGCTCGATCGTGGTCGATGATCCCAACAAGTTCACCGAGATGATATTCGAAGCAACCAAGATCGCCGGGGTACGAGCTCTGGTGAACAAAGGCTGGGGAGGCTTGGGCAGAGGGAACGACGATACGCCGGACCACATTTTCATGCTCGAGAACACGCCACACGATTGGTTGTTCCCGCAGGTCCAAGCCGTCGTACACCACGGCGGCGCGGGCACCACAGCGATCGGACTGAAATGTGCCAGGCCCACCATGATCGTCCCATTCTTCGGCGATCAACCTTTCTGGGCTGCGCAGGTGGTTGAAGCCGGGGCAGGAGCCAAGGAAGTCATCCCGTGGAAACGTCTCACGGCAGCGAACCTGGCAGAGGGCATCAAGCAGTGTCTGACGGATGAAGCTCGCCGCAACGCTCGGAAGCTTGCAGATCACATCGCACGCGAAGGTGACGGGGCCGCCAATGCGGTCCGGGCGTTCCACAGATCGCTGCCGCTGAGTGGAATGAACAGCATGAGGTGCTCTGTCCTGGAGGATCGCGTCGCCGAATGGCGTGTCAGGGGTTCTGCATTGAAGCTCTCCACCCTCGCAGCTGCGATTCTGCAAGAGAAGGGCAAAATCAGGCATCACGACCTGCGGCTGTTGCACAAAGTGTACTGGAACGATTTCGATGGGCCGGGAGAACCCATCACCGGCATGGCAGGTGCCGTGACCGATTCCTTGTGCAGCATGGGCGCCGGCGTGGGCATGGTTCCGATCCGAGTCGCGAAGCACTTGAAGCAGCACGCCGAACACGAACGGAAGAAAATGGCTCGCCAGAAGCGTCAGCAAGAGCGCAAGCAGCGCAAGCAGCGCAAGCACGGCAGAGAGGATGCGCCTGCTGCCAGTCAACAGACCGCGAGCAACGAGCTCCAACGACCGACCGCAACCCGCGGCGACACGCAAAACACACTCAGTTCGACCCTTTCCGCCGACCCGCCCACGCACGTTCTTCGCGAGATCGCACACGACTTCCGGCAAGGCTTCACCCAGTCAGGCTGGGCTTTCCTGACGATGCCGAACGATCTTCACATGGCCATCGCCCAAGGCTTCCACAACGCCCCGAGGCTCTACGGTGACGCGACCGTGCGAAAGCCGATTCGGATCACGGGAGTCAAGTCCGGCTGCCGAGCGGCCCGGAAGGAGTTTGCATACGGCATCTATGACGCCTGGACGGGACTCATCACGCAGCCCGTCGGCGGCTTCAAAGATGGCGATACGATCGCGTCGAAGCTGGCAGGCGTGGGCGCGGGCTTGGGGAAGGGTGTGGGAGGGTTTGTGCTCAAGAATTTGAGTGCCGTCACGTCTCCTCCCGCCTACGTCGGCAAGGGCCTTCTCGTGTACATCAAGAAGAAGACGTCGCAGGACGGACTCGGTTCGAAGCGTCACGTTCACCGATCACTCCTCGTGCAAGGTTATCGCGACCTGCAGGCGCTCAAAGCGCAGACGGATCCCGAAGCGCGTGAACGGCTGGGGCGCATCGAGCGGAAGGTGGAGGAAAGCTGGAGGGTGTATGAAGAGCTGTGGAACGGCGCGGGCGAAGAGTGCGGCGTGATCTCGGGGGGCATCGCCGCTCGCCTCAAGCTGAACCGGGAGAAGCGTGCGTGGCAGCGAGCGGGAGTGCTCGAGAACATGCGCACGGCCGAACGCACGCTGCAGGCGCGCAGAGAGGGCCACGACCTCGCGCGACGCTTGGCGGAACATGATGGTCGGAAGGAGATGGACCCGGCGCCCCCACGCCGGCCACGTGTCACGCACGAACCAGAAGACACCCGCGTCCTCCACCCGGTCGACGATCTGCCGCCCCAGGTCCACAGTCCACATGCCCCCGAGCCCGAGCCGAGGGACCAGGGCCCCCGCGGCGAATGGGAGCGCACGCCCCGTGGCACGCGGCGTTCGGAAAGCGAATCGACCGCCGTGGCCAGCTCCTCCGACGATGACGAGGGCCAGCGAGACGGCTCGCGCGAGTCACCCGTGCCCGCCAAGCTCAGGGTCGTCGACCGTGGCCGCAATGTGCTCCAGGCGATCGCCGCGCGTGGAGCACGCCCACCAGCGCCCGGTCGCACTGCCACGACGTGTTGAGGATGCACCGGGGGCGGACGAGGCCCGTGGCACGGAGGGAGACATGGCCCACGTGGGACGAACGACCGAAACCCGGCGGCCGCGCACGTGTGACGGGAGCGTCGGTTCTTGTCCACGCGGGCGGGGCAGCGGTCCTTCGAGTCCAAGACAGATAGTTAATGGTCATGTGTACGAACGTTGCGTCGGGTCCTGGCAGCAAGGAACGTGTTCAGGGCCCACGTGTGTCACATGCAAGGGTTGACGTCCGGGGTGGGGGGGTTCGGGCATGCAGAATTCGAGAAAGGGCGCACGCCCGGCGCCTCGGCCCTTTGCCGGCGCGCTTCCACTCACTCACTGCACGCCACGACATCAAAGCGGGCCCGTGCTCTTCCACGGTCCTCTGGCCCAACGTCCACCATTCTCTTCCCGTCCTGACCTGCATCCCCCTTCCCCCCTCGCCACAACCCCCACCCGCCGGGTGGTGCGGTGTTGCGGTGGTGCGGTGGTAGAACGTGGCTCGACTGGAACCATGTCGATGCTTCTGCCGCCGCCGGCTCGGCACATGCGTCCGCCGTCGACCATGTCTTCTACTGATGCTCTCGCCGTGTCATCCGGCCGCGGGCACACACACACACACACACACGCACACACGCACACACACTCCCTCCACCCGGACGTGGAGTGAGGGTGGGCCATGTCGCTCGACCAAGTCAAGAGCCGGTACGGCTTCACGACGATCCAGTTCGCCACGTGGCGCGACCCCGGCCTCAGCACGCACTGGGCGCGGGGCGGGCCCCGGAATGCCGCCGACGCGGCCGCGAAACCCTACGTGCCCAAGTACCGCACGGATTCGCGGGGGCCCGAGGCGGGGCGGGCGAGCGGGGCGGCGGCGAGAAGTGCAGGTAAAGTCCCGACATCACTGTCCCCCTTTCGTGTCTGACGACGGAATCAATGTCTGACGGCTGGCCGGAGCTTGCTCGGATGCGACGGCGGAGTCCGAGGATGCGGCGGGGCCCGCGGAAGAAGGCCGCGGGGACGACGGTGCGGCGGGAGAAGAAGAGGGAGGAGGAGGAGGAGGGGAAGAAGAGCATGCCGCTCCGGCTGTCGAGGAAGTCCAATCGCCGCCGGTCGAAGCGTCTCCCGCCGAAGCGGCACGGGATGATGACTCGCAGGCCACTGCTCCGCTTGAAGAGCCAGCCGCAGCCCTTTCCGAGGAGCCCGGCGCTCCGTCCGAAGCGTCACCCGAAGCAGAACCTCCAGCAAAGCCACATGCATGCGTGGGAGCCGAGGCCTCGGAGGAATCCAAGCCGGAAGACATCACCACCGCCTCCGATCCTGAACCAGCTCCCGAGGCTTCGGAACCCCCCGCCGACCCTGAACCGCCTGGAGCAGACGCGGAGGTCGCGACAGAGCACGAGGACTCCACCGCGGCACCCGACGAGGAACCGGGACCGGCGCCGGATGGGGAATCCGAGGCCGCATTGGTCGAGGATCCCGTACAGCCGGAAGAGCCGGTGATACCTGCACCACCGCCCGAAGCTCCCGACCCACCCACCGCCGGAGACCAGGACCCCGAAGCGATCACGGCCGGTGCCTTCCCGACCGAAGACCCACGTGACGGCGAGGGGGGCGACAAGAAGACGGTCCAGTTCGCTCTGGGCACGCGAGAGCCGAAGCCCACGCCGCGCAAGAAGAAGGCCGGGCGAGGCGCCAAGGCCAGCAAGAAGAAGGCCGTCCCACCCGTGAGCGTCGAGGCTCGTCCGGACCACGTTGCTGCTGTCGGAGAAGGCGCCGTCGCGGCGCAGCCGAAGAACGGTCCCGAGCGTCCAGCTCCCGTCGAGCCCGAACCGGCACCTGCCGCGGCAGAGGCGGGCGACGTTGAGCCCCACGAGGAGTCGACGGGGGAAGCGACGCGAGAGCCATCGGTTGCGGCTCTGGCGGAGGCGGTCGCGGAGCTCGCCGTCGTCGAAGAACTCCCCGCCGCGCCTCCCCCTGCGCCGGACACGGAAGAAGCGCCGGCGCCCGTGCCGCAGTGCACGAAGAAGGCGTCGAAGAAGGAATCGAGGAACGAGGGCACCCAGTCGTCGCCGAACGCCCCCGAAGAACGTGCGCTGTCGCCGGAGCCGAAGACGGAGAAGACGAAGAAGAAGAAGAAGAAGAAGAATCAGGGCAGCCGGTCATCGACGAAAAGCACGGCGTCCCAGTCTTCGGAGGCTGCGGGGATCGACGCCGGCGAGGAGGACACCCCTCCTCCCTTCGAACCGGCCGTGGCAGACGACGACGACCACCCGCCGGATGATGCGCCCGCCGAAGCCCCCGTCGTCGAAGCAGAGGCGGCTGTGGTGCCGACCGAAGAAGACGTGCCCGATGAAGCCGAGTGCGCCCATGCCGACGGTCCGGAGGTGGCGGGCGTGGATGCCGAGGATTCGGGCGGGGGGCCGACGGCCGAAAAGGACGGCCGGCCGGACGTTTCCGGAGTCGAGAATGCCTCTGAGCATGGCACGAAAGAAGAAGAAGAAGGAGGAGGAGGAGGAGGAGGAGGAGGAGGAGAAGCCACCACAGACGCTGCCGTCGCAGAGGCCGCCGTCGACTCTGTGAGTGAGGCCCAAGCTGAAGCAAATCCCCCCCCCGAGGCCGAATCACGCGAAGGCGTCGCACAGGCCGAGCCCGCGAATGACGGCACCGAACTCTCCCGCCCGCTCGACCGCGCGATGGACGGGGACGAGGTCGACGACACGGAGACGGCCGGTGATGGGGATCCACGCCTCGACGGCGCGGGCGTGGAGCTGGTGGCGATTGTTGAGCACGGCACCGGCGCTGCGGACGAAGTGGTGGTTGTGATTGAAGAAGAAGGAGAAGAAGAAGAAGAAGAAGGAGAAGAAGAAGAAGAAGAAGAAGAAGACGAAGAAGAAGCGTGTGAGGATGAGGTCGACGAGTCTCCGGGAGCAGGGAAGGAGGATGTTGTTGTTGCCGGCGAAGCAGGTGCAGCGCCCGAAGAGGAATCACCGAGGTCCGAGCCCGACGCGCACGGTGAGGGGGCCGACGAGACGGCGGCCGAGAAGGCGTGGGACGAACCGACCCACGACGAGGACGGGGCTGCGGGAGGGCGGGAGACGGCGGGGACCGACGAGGGAACTGCCGCTGTCGCTCATCCGGCTGGGGCGGAGGCGACGACGGACGAGACGGGCCAGGGCGAGGCGGAGGCTGCGGAGGCTGCGGAGGCTGTTGACGCTCGCGCCGAGCTCGGTGGCGTCGAAGACACGGGGGTGGACGAAGCAGACGGAGCAGACGGAGCAGACGGAGCAGACGGAGCAGACGGAGCAGACGATGCAGCGGCCGAAGAAAGTCGCGCAGCCGAACAACACGAGGCACCAGCCAAGGAAGAGGAGTCGGCGACCGCGGGGGAAGAGGCATTGCCGGTCGGGCCGGACGCGGAGGAATCCGACTCGGGCGCGGACGTCCAGCCAGAAGCGGGCGACGCCGGAGCACGTGAGGATGAAGTGGCTCCGGGTGGTGGACAGGGACCGGCGGATGCCGACGCAGCGCCCGCGGGGGAGACGCCCGATCCGCGCGCGGCGGTGGAACACGTGGAGGAGCCGGCGGCCAGAGACGGCGCATCAACCGCTGCCGATGGAACGGAGGAGGCCGAGGAGGCGCAAGAGAAATCCGAAGCTGATGCCGGAACCGCTGCCGATCCCGATCCCGAGCCGGAGCCGGAGCCGGAGCCGGCCACGGTGTCCGCCGTCGACCCTCCGGCCGCCGCACAGGACCCTGCCGCCGCGGATGGAGCCGTCTCTCCGGCGCCGGTGGCCGAAGCCGAGGTCGGCGTGGACGGCGCTTCGGCCGAAGCGGAGACGCCGCCGGCGGAAGAAGCAGCCGTCGCAGAAGCTTCAGGGGAAGCCGCCGCCGCCGAGCACGCCGCGGCGGAAGCCGTCTCGCGCGCGGCAGCCGTCGAGACGGTTGCCGCGCCCGCGCCCGAGATGGCGGGGACGCAAGCGCCGCAGGAGGAGATGCCCGCGCCGGCCGAGAAGACGCCCGATCCCGGCGGCGCGTCTTGTGCGTGCCGTCGAAGCGGCAAGGGCAAGCACCGAGCCGACCACTGGGAGCGGCCGCCTTCCCACCGCCATTCTGCCCACCAGAAGACGTCCGCGGGCCTCCGTTCCCCCCCGCACACCAGCCGGCGCACCACCCCGTCCGACCCGGCCGACGCGGCGGCGGAGGCGGAGCCGTCGTCGGAGCGGCGCCGGCGCCGGGCCACGCGCCGGGCGGCCGAGCTCGCGCGCATCTACGAAGCGGAGCGGCGGCGCGCCGAAGACGACGAGCTGCGGCGCATGCGGCACGAGGCCCAGCGCGCGGCGCGGAGGGCGGCGGCGGCCGAAGTCGCGGCGCGCCTGGCGCGGGAGGAAGCCGAAGCCGTGGCGCGGCGCGAGGCCGAGCGCCGCCGCCGCCGCCGCCGACATCGCCGCGAGTCGGAACCCACCCACCCACCTTCCTCCTCCTCCTCCTCCGGCGGCGGCGGAGGCGGCTTCTCCCTGTTCCGCATCGCCCGCGCCGGCCACGACGCCGCCGCCTCCCGAGCCCGTTCTTCTCGGCCCCGCGACGGCGGAGACGAGGCCGACGAGGAAGCGCCACCGCCGCCGCCGCCGCCGGCCGCGTCGCCCCACCGACGCCGTCACCGCCACCACCGTGCGCGCGCGGAGGGCGAACCGGCGGGCGACGGCGCCGAGCACCGCCGCCGACGCGGAGGCGATGGGCGCGGGCACGACGATGGCGCCGGCGGCGGCGCGGCCAGGAGCCGCAAGCCGCAGAAGCTGTCGTTCCTCGCCTCACTGCGGCGTGCGTTCTGATGCACGCACGGCTGGCATCGGTGCGTGCGCGCGTGTCGACGAAGCACGTCTGGGCGACGCCTTCACGGGACGAGGCCGGCAGGCGTGGACACGCAGCGGGATTGAGGCGTGCACAAGCGGCGGGATTGAGGCGTCGACAAGCAGAGGGATCGAGGCGTGGACAAGCACCGGGATTGAAGCGTGAACATTCATGGGTACTGGGCACCCGGGGCAGGTCGCCCCAGCGGTATATCATCACATACTACACTACGCAGACTCGGAGCCACGCCCCTTCTCATACCGCCGATGCCGGCAGCCCCATCCCGTTTCCCGAACCAAATGCATCGCACGCCGACTGCGTCTTGGCATGCGTCTAGTAGAAGGTGTTCGGGCGGGTGGCAGCGAAAACGACCTTCTTGCTGGCTGGTGCCGCACGGTGGGGGAGGGGGAACTTGAGGTTCTTGGAGGTGAGCTGCTTGATGTACGGGCGGCGGATGTCGTCCGTCTTCTCGACCTCGACGACCTTGAGGATCTGGGCAGGGGATTAGCGGCGCACTCGGTGGCGGGCATGCGCGGCATGGTGCGTACGTGGATGGTCCTGAAGCGGGCGCGGTGGCGGGACGCCATGTCCTGGTAGAGAGCCTGCACGGCGTCGCAGCGCGACATCTCACGGTACTCCTTGTACATGTTGTGGGTGCCCGAGCGAGAGTCGTAGCGGATCCAGATGCCGAAGTTCTTGACCTTCAGCGGGTGCTTCTCGTGGATCTGCATGCGCCACGCGTCAGCCCGGCCTCTCCCCCCCCCAACGACCATGGAGCAGCCACGAGACGATACAGACCTTGTTCAAGCTGACGATCTCGCCGTTGGCCTTCTTGATCTTGCGCAGCTTCGCCAGAAAGTACCAGAAGCGCGACTTGGCGACGACGTCGTTGGGCGCGAAGATGCGCATGCGGTAGAGCTTCGGGGCCGGGTTGGCGTCGCTCGGCAGGTGACGGCCGATGACCTGGTACTCCTGCAGGCGGCTGGGCATTTTTGCGGGTAACCTGATGTGGGAGTCAGAATTACTGCCGTCTTGAACCAAATGCTGCCGCCGAGCGCCGATGATTGTGTATACGCTGCCGCCGGCCTCTGCCGAGCCAGGGCGGTGCTTTCTCTCATATCCGCCATTCCACGCTCTTTCCCTCACATAAGCCATTCCACCATCTTTCTCCCACCGGCGGCGTCCCCCGCTCTTTCTCGCATATCGTCGACGCACCCGCGCGCGACGGCGGCGGAGAGTGCTTACCCTGCGGTGTGGTCAGCGGACAGGCGGCAGCACGGCGGCAGGCGCGCGCCCACTCACTGGCTGGAAGGGGCGACCTGTGGGTTAGTAGGGTGGTGGTGAGGCCGGGCGTGGCGGAGGAATGGCCAAATTGTGCATTTGGCGGTGGTGTGGAGGGCAGGCGGGCGGGCCGGCCGGGCCGCTCCCGTGCCCTTGGCGGTGGCCATTGTATAACGAGTTGTGTGTATGGTTTCCATGTCGTCAGTTCCAGTTAGCTAACTTGTTGTATATGCTGGCCGTGTATACCATACATATGGTGTCCACATACTCAACTCCATGTTGAATGGATGTGCCTCCCCCTTCCTCCCCGGCCATGGCCAACTCGGACGCCCTGTTCGACGACTTTGCCCGGGCCTACGAAGACCCGTCCGGCCCCAACGGCCACCTGCTCGCCACCACCATCTGTCCCGAGCCGCCCCCCCACGACCCGCGCCGCCTGTCCACCTTCCGCCGCAGCGTGCCGGCGGCCAACGTGCGCGCCGAGCTGCAGCACCGCCTGCAGCATCATCCCGCGCTCCGGCTCGACCGCGACGAGACCCGCACCTGGCTCGACCTGTTCGCCGTCTACCACCGCTTCGTGGACACGCTGCTGGCCGCCGAGGACGCGCCGGACCCGGGCCGAGCCGCCGCCGCCCTCGACGCCTGGCCCAAGGTGTACGAGGCGTGGAAGGAGTTCGTCAACGTGCTCTATCGCGCCTACCAGACCGGCGTGCTGGCCGCCTGGACCGTGCCGTGTCTCTATGTCGCCGCCAAGTACCTGCGCGTCTTCGCCATCAAGGCCGACGACCAGATCGCCCGCCAGCGTGACAGCGGGCTGGCCTTCGCCGGTCTGCCCCAGGAAGACGATGTCTTCGATCCCAGCATGCGGAACGAGAAGCTGGAGGATGCCGCCCGGCAGACCAACCGCATCTTCAGTCTCTGCCACGGCGATCGGTAAGTCCCCTTCCGGCCGACATCCGCGTCGTCTCCGCCGCCGTCCCCCACCCCGCAGCACCCGCTCACGGTAAGTCCAGCAACCCTCTCCACGATTCGCGGAAATGGGCGCTCTACTACATCGCCGTGGCCATGTTCAAAATCCACTTCAAGCTCAACCAGCTCAATTTGTCCAAAAACATCCTGCGTTCCTTGAAGGCCACCACGGGCGACATGCCTCCGCTGTCCGCCTTCCCCAAGAGCCACCAAGTCCCCTTCATGTATTACTGCGGCGTGATTTCCTTCGTCGACGAGGACTACAGCGCGGCCGAGGAGCACCTGACGGCCGCGTACAACATGTGCCCCGTCGACGCCGACAAGAACCTGCGCCTGATCCTGTCGTACCTCATCCCCACCAAACTGCTGACGTCGCACCGGCTGCCGCGGCCGGCTCTGCTGGCGCAGAACCCTCCGCTGGCGCGGCTGTTCCAGCCCGTCGCGGACGCCATCCGCACCGCCGACCTGGCCGCCTTCGAGCGCGCGCTGGAGGCGGGCGAAGACGAGTTCGTCACGCGCCGCATCTACCTCACGCTCGAGCGCGGCCGCGACATCATCCTGCGCAACCTCTTCCGCAAAGTCTTCCTGGCCGCCCGCGTCGACCCCGCCCCCCAACCCGCCCATCCCGATCCCGACCCCTCGCCTCCCGTGCGCCGCACCCGCATCGCCCTCGACGAATTCGCCGCCGCCCTGCGCCTCGCCGGCGCCCACGTCGCCGACGCCGACGGCCGCGTCGATTACGACGAGGTCGAATGCCTGCTGGCCAACGCCATCTACAAGGTAATCCCCACCGCGATTGTACAACGTCGGCCCGGCGCGCCGCTGCTGACCCCGACGCGCACGCCCAGAACCTCATGAAAGGCTACATCGCGCGCGACCGCCGCATGGTCGTGCTCGCCAAGAACGGCGCCTTCCCCGGCACCGGCGTGTGAGAGAGGAAAAAAAAAAAGAAAACCCAATTTTTTCTCACCCCGCCGTGTTCCAAAGAACATGATTTCTCGACCGCACGTGACTCGCGAATGTGACGGAACCGCACGGGCGGCCCAACGCCGACGACTCGGGGCCGAAGAAGCCCGAAGAAAAAGAAGAAGCAGAAGAAGAAGACGACGCGCCACATCACGACGCGAGACGACAGGTCAAATCAGCCGAGCGTGCGACGGGGCCGTGCCCAGCGTGTGTGTGTGTGGGGGGGGGGGGGGGGTGATGATCAGAGGAATAAATCACATCATCAATCTCGCGACAAACCCAACCCAACCCCCCCAAAAACTCCCAAAAATCAACGACGTTCCGTCCCGTCCCGTCTCTCTCTCTCTCTCTGTCTGTCTCGTCGCAAAAGAGAGAATAAAAAACTCAAATTCTCCGCCGCCTTCCCCGCCCCCCCCCCCCATCACCCCGCTCGCCGCCGGGGAGTCTCCGCGGACCAGTGCGTTTTTCTCGCCTGTTCAATTTCGATTTCGATTTCGAGGAG
Organism: Pseudocercospora ulei; assembly: GCA_016165855.1. NCBI lineage: Eukaryota > Fungi > Ascomycota > Dothideomycetes > Mycosphaerellales > Mycosphaerellaceae > Pseudocercospora > Pseudocercospora ulei. Next base: position 2,251,921 of record JACWNB010000003.1, read on the forward strand.
TGGTGGCCACCACCACCACCCCTCGCGATCGACGAGAGAGAGAGAAAAAAACCCCCCCGAATGAGTGAGTGGGGGGGGGCGGTCCCTTGTTCGCCTCGCCTCATCTCGCGCCGCGTTGTGAGTGGAGAGAGAGAGGGAGAGGGAGGGCTTGGGCGACAGACACGAGAGAAGATGTGGGGGTTCGGGCGATGGCGGTGGGAGGGGGGAGATTTATGATGTGGCGGTGGCGGCGGCGCCGTGTGCTTCAACATCATCATCAACATCATCATCATCGTCATCATCATCATCATCATCATCATCATCATCATCATCATCGGGAGGCGGGGCCTTGATCTTGAGCAGCTTCTCGGCGTTCTTGTAGGCGAGGCCGTCGAGCTGCTCGGGGGTGAGGAGGCCGCTGGCGCGGAGGTGGCGGAACCAGCGCCAGCCGTTCTCGGTCGACTGGAAGGGGTAGTCGACGCTGAAGAGGATGCGGTCCGGGGCGGTGTTGGCCAGGGCGCAGCGCAGGGGGTCGAGGCTCCAGACGCCCGAGGTGGTGATCCACACGTTCTCGCGCCACACCTGCAGGAAGGCGCGGCGGCGCGGGCCCCAGCGCGGGCTGAGGGCGGCGACGCGCTGCAGCATGAAGGGCAGCATCTCGCCGAAGTGGCCGAGGATGAGCTTGAGCGCGGGGGCGCGGTCGAAGAGGCCGGCGGCGTAGAGGCGCAGCAGGTGCAGCGCCGTGTCGGCGTGCCACCCCCAGCCGGAGGCGCCCAGGCTGCGGGCGGCGCCGGCGGAGAAGTTGCCGCGGAAGCACTGGCGGTCCAGCGGCTCGGCGGGCCAGGTGGGGTGCAGGTAGACGGGCACGTCGAGCGCCTCGGCCGCGCGCCACAGCACGTCGTAGGCGGCGCCGTCGAAGTAGGTGCCGCCGGCGTGGTTGTCGATCAGCGCGCCCACGAAGCCCAGCTGCCGCACGCACCGCTCCAGCTCGCGCGCGCACTCGTCCGGCGCCGCCACCGGCAGCACCGCGAACCCCGCGAACCGCGTCGGGTGCCGCGCCACCGCCGCCGCCAGCTGGTCGTTGCCCTGCCGGCACAGCTCCGGGCTGGGCCCGCCGGGCGCGCACGCGTGCGAGATGACCTGCATGGAAATGTGGCCCTTGGCCATCTCCGCCAGCCGCAGCCCGTCCAGGTCCGCCAGCTTTTCCTTCGCCGTGGGGATGGCGGTGAACTGCTCCTGGAAGGCATCGCTGAACGCGTCCAGCACCGCCGTGGAGAGGAAATGCTCCTCGAGTGCGATGAGGGGAGGAGCCATGGGGGCTGGCGGGAGGGGGCGGGGAAGGGGGGCTTCAGGATGTGCGGGGGGGGGGGTGGGGGGCAAAGGGGGGCGGGGGCCCCGATGGCATCGCCCACGCCGACATCTTGTACTCTCCTCCCACACCACGCGGCCGCATCCGTCCTGCACCAGAGGCTGGACGGGGGAACGAACGCGTCTCCCTCGGGAACGACGACGGTGCTCGGTCCCGAAGCGCCTGCACAAGCCTCTCGCGGCGCGGTATGAGAGGACAGCCGACGCATATGCTCGCCCAGGCACGTGTTCGCCCGCGCACGGCTATGTACATGTCCTCCACCACTCTGACCTGCGGCATGTGATACGAGACCGACTCGTGCACGTGCCGGCAGCCACGGCTTCCGAAAAGCGGAGCGGTCAGCATTGACGTTCCGTGTCGATCCACCACGCTGCACACCCCACCTCCCCCACTCTCGCCCGGCGCAAAAGCCCGAGGCAGGAGGAGGAGGCGCGCTCGCCTCGCTCAGTGGACACGGCGCAATCCCTCCTCGAAGCACTTCTCATCGTCCGTCGGCGGGGAACGGCCGTGCTCCTGGGCGCAACGGTGCCTGCTCGGGCCGAGTCAGGCGGGATCTGCGGCGGGGGCGAGAGATGGCAGAGGACGCAGGGCGGGACGTCTCTCGGATGGCAAGGCGGCACACTCGGTGACGCGACGGAGTGCGGCCGTGTGCTCCCCTCGCTCGACGGTGCGGCTCTCGGCCATCATGTGCTCCATCAGATCGCTCAGCTCGCCATCTCGCGCCGTGCGGGCCTTCCGGGCTCGTCGGCTCATCCGCAGCCGGCCGCGCGGCTCCCGATCGGCGGCGTCCTCGATGCCATTCGCAACGGAGGTGCTGGACATGAGGGGACGAGCGTCGGGAACGACCCGGGCGGGTTCCTCTCGCGCGTGGGTGCCGAGTCGCTTGAGGGGTTGGTGGCGCGTGTGCCGAACCATCGCGCCGGGACTGGGAGCCGCGTTCACCTCCCCCGCTGTCCGAGCGGCGGCGGACTCCGTGCGGGGCCAATCACCGGCCACCACGCCGTCCTTGAAGAAGGCAACCGTCTTGCACTCTCGTTCCAAACGTGCCCGGGGGGTCTGCTCTCGGGCCGTGCGCTTCGCCTCGATCCGCCGCCGCTGCTGCTTCTGCCGATGCAGTTCGCACCATGCCCGCGAGACATCCACCAGCATCAAGCCGGCGGGGTTCTCCCACACCACCGGCTCCGCAAGCTCGTCGAAAGTGATGTCGCGCGGCTCTCCCGTTCCGATCCCGACGTTGCGCGGATGGGTCCAGACGACCGCCGCCTCGGCACACCCCGGCACGACTCCCGCCACACGCCGCTGTCGCTGGCAACAAAGCGCGGCGTGGGCGGCGCGTCGGTCGGGGCACTGGTGCGAAAGCCGCCTCAACTTGAGCAGCATCGCGAGCGAGTACGGCGTGGCCGGTCGCAACTCGAGCGGCACGGCATTGGTGGCGGAGCAGCGCCAACTGCCCCCCAGGTTCCGGCAGGCCTGGCGGTATGCGTCATGTCGCCGAGAGATGCTCGGGGAGCCGCCGGTCGGGCCGTCGCGCCGGGGAGTCTGCCACATGGCGCGCGGGGTGCGGGTCGGAAGAGCACGCGATTGACACCAATCCTCGTCGTCGGCCGCGCGGGAATCGGCCTCGTGGGGCGGTGCGTCGAGCGTCGCCGGGCCCGCGTCGGAGTCATGTGCCGGCACAGCCTCGTCCATGGGCTCGTCCGCCGCAAGATGGTCGTCCCGGGCATGGTTGGTGCTGGATAGCATCGGGTCGCCGACCCGGTCTGCGAAGTACGGGAGTGGTCGCTCGCCACCCTCGTCGCCGGCCCAGTCGACGGCATCATCTGAGCCCGTGCCTCTCGTCCACCGCGACATGTCCTGCCCGTCCGATGTGGCCACACACACACACTCTCTCTCTCTCTCACATTCACAAGTCCCAAATCACGGGGATAGAGATCGTGCGTTCGCCGCGCGGCGGGGGAGAGAGCTGGCCGCTGGTGAAGGGGACTCAACCAGTCGAATGGTTAGTCAGTGATTGTTGTTTGTGGGAGAAGTTGGGAAGTTGGGTCGAAAGTCGGAAGGTGCGAAGCTTGGCGTTCTGTGAGGCGGCTGCAGGGTCCATGACTGATCACATGGAAACCGCTTTTCACGCGCGGAGGCGATCGCGGGGGAAGTGAGGGACGGCGAGCGAGGGACGGCGAGTGAGAATCGGGGTGAAGAAAAGGGGTGAGGTGCGTGTGCAATCGATTGACGGTGATAGGAATCGCGACGCTGCCTGCCGCCAATGTGTGTGAACCAAGTGACATACGAGAGCCCTTCGTGGAGCCTGGGGTATCATGAAAAAAAAAAACCATCAAATCGCTGTTGGCCCGCCGGTGGTGAGGAATACCGCTGACATTCTCTCTCTCTCTCTTTCTTTCTTTCTCTCTCTTCCTCTCTCTCTCTCTCTCTCTCTCTCTCTCTCTCTCACTGCTCAAGCGCGTTCTTGAGCGCGGAAGCATCGAGTCGCTGCATGATCGGCGAGTGTTGTAGTTTCGGCTCGGGCCCAAAGCCGGGGATGGGACCAGAATTGTTGACGCCCGGGGGCCGGTACTTGGGTCTCTTCGGCGGTGCGGTGGCATCTTCGACGGAGTGGCCGGTGGTGCTGGACGTGGTGCTGACGGAACGGCTCATGTTCGGTGTGGTGGTGGCTGGGGCGGTCGCCGTCGACGGCGTGGGAGTCGCTCCCCATTTCCCCAACATCCACCCGCCCACTCGGCTGCCGATTCCCGGTCTGCCGCCGATGGCCGGTCGCGGAGTGGGTTGGCCACTCATGCCGCTGAGTATGCTCCGGCCCGAGTGGGATGGTCGCGAAATTGCCGCAGGGCGCGCGGCGTGAGCCATTTCGTCACTGACCACCGCTTGGCTTGAGAACGCTCGGCCACAATAAGGTGCGAGAAGCTGCGAGGGCCGAGATTTGAGCGTGTGGACGTCCATTCCGGCACAGGACAGGACGGACTCGTGTGATGTGGCGCGTCGCAACGTAGTGCGGGGCCGGGCAAGAGCCCGTGGGGTGTCACGGTCCAGGGGAGAAGGCGCGTCGAGGAGTTCGTCGGGCGGTAACGAGTCGGTGTTCTCCCACTCGTGCTCGTCTTCTTCGAGGATTGGCGGTTCCGACGACGGCGGTTGCTCCCCGTGGCGCGGCTCGTCCGTTCTCACGTCCACGATGGAATTGAGCGAGGGTCGCATCCGATGCGACGCTGCCGATGGATGGCGAGAATGGAACGAGGCGCGGGACGATCGCTTCGAGTGCACCGGGACGACCATCGGTGAGCTGGGGTCTTCGGTGTCGGGCGTGGTCGGACGAGAAGAGTCTTGGCCCGTGTCGCTGAAACCCCTGTCGAACATGGAGGATGCGCGATTCGTGGACCGAGGCGAGCTGGGACCCGATGAATCGTGCAGCGACTGGTACGTCACGTGTGACTGAAGCGACCACCGCCTGTGGCTGGGTGTCGCATGGTCCGGCAAGCTGGCGGCCGTGTGCGAGAGGATGGCAGCCGCGTTGGATGACGAGGCGAACGAGTAGCGGGGATGGCCGCCGATGCCCGACACGGGAGGTGTGAAGTGGGCGGGCGTCAAGGCACCGTATCGTTTCTTCTTCGGACGGGGCCGGCCGTGCGGCATCTTGGGCGCAGGCGAGGGGGGGGCGTGGTAATGATGATGGACGTGCAGTTCCTGGGCGGCTGCCGCGCGCAGCTCCTCGTGGAGGGTGGGACGGCCGGGTGACGGCGCGGGGGGCGCCACATCGACGGCATCAACGGGCGGCTGATGCAAGGACAGCTGCGCGCGCAAGCTCTCCACCTCGCCGTTGGACCGCTGCAGCATGTCGCGCAGCTCGACGATGCCCATCTGCAGGTTGGCGTTGTCCTGCAGGATGTCTTTGACAAAGTGCGACACCACCCCGTTCGCGCCCGGCGCCGCCGCCGCGCCTGTGGAGCGTGCCGCGGCGTGGTGCAGCTCGCGCTCCACGGCCTGCCGCCGTTCCATGCGCGCGACGACGTCCGCATGGCGCTCCCTCTCCTCCTGGGCCTCGTGTTCGATGTGGTCCATCTGCTGCTGCAGACCGGCCAGCGTGCGCTGCGCCTCGTGCCAGCGGCGCCGCGCCGACTTCTCCGCCTCGTCCTTGTCGTCCAGCGCGGCCTGCCATTCGGCCTGCTCGCGCTCGAAGTCGGCAATCTGCTGCTCGAGCCGCTCGGTGCGCGCGGCGAGCTGGGCCAGGTGGTGCAGTTCCTGCTGGGTGGTGCGCAGCGTGGCCTGCAGGTGGGCGGTCTGCGTGTCGGCCTCGGCGACGGCGCCGTTCAGCGCCTCCAGCTGGTCCAGCAGACGGCCGTTCTCGTCCGTGAGCGTGGCGTTCTGCGCCTCCAGCGCCTGCTTCTCCGCCGCCAGCGCCGCCACCTGCGCCGCCATCGCCTGCCGCTCGCGCTCCGAGTCGGCCATGTACGCCTCGTGCCGCACGAGCAGCGCCTGCAGCGAGAATGTTAGCGAAGACACCATCGCCGTGGCTGGCCGGCTGGCGGGCTGTGGCGGGCCGGCTGCACGAGCGCTGCAGGAACGGCGCCTCGCATGGCACGCAGCGTCGGGCTCAGGAACGGGCGGACGAGCAGCTCACCTGGCCAACGCGGCTGGCGGCGCAGACGTCGCGTTCCAGCGCCGCCACCGCCGCCTGGCTGTGGCTCAGAAACGCGCAGGCGGCGCTGCCGCAGCAACACTGCACCGGGCGGCACGCGCGCTCCGGAATGCGGCGGCGGCTGCTGCTGCTGCTGCTGCTGTCGCGGCCGCATTCGTCTCCGCCGTCCATGGTCGGGGCGCGGCAGACAGCGAGATCGGGGGGCGCGGCGGCATTCCGGCGGAGAGACCGCGGCGGAGAGATGGTCTGCTGCTGCTGCGGCGGCGGCGGCGGCGGCGGCGGCTGCTGCTGCGCCAAACAAGACGCCGCTGGACGTGTCACTGGCGCCTCCGCCCCGTCATTGTGGGTGGCCGGGGATCGGGTGGCGGCGGACCGTCGGACCGGCTGGGCCCGACGCGCGGACACACGAGCGGACATTCTTCCGTTCCCGCAGCAACCGAGGCAAGTCACGTGCTCCTCCTGAGGCATGGCGTACCGAGTCCGACTCGCCCGTGCGCGCCTCTCGCGCGGGTCGAGAGGTATATACGAGAGGCGGCGTGGAAGAATGCACGGGAACGGACGGGAACGGGTGATGATGGATCGCCACACACCGGAGTGAAGGCGGCGACCACGACAACGAGCTCGTCCCCGCGGATGAGAATGATAATTCGACCCGCACCGAAACCATACTCGCCCTCCCGCGGCAGCCGTCCGGCTCGTTCACCACTACAACTTGGGGCCCAGCACCGCGCGCAGCCGCTTCTCCACCGCCTCCAAGTACTGCGTGGTGGTGACGTGGGCGGTGGGCGCGCCGCAGCTGACGGCCAGGTCCTTGGTCATGATGCCCTGCCGGTCGACCACGTGCACGCAGGCGGCCTCCAGCGCGGCGGCGAAGCGGGTCACGTCCGGGGTGTGGTCGAGCTCGCCGCGCTTGGCGAGACCGCGCGTCCACGCGAAGATGGACGCGATCGGGTTGGTGGAGGTGGCGCGGCCCTTCTGGTGCTCGCGGTAGTGGCGCGTGACGGTGCCGTGCGCCGCCTCGGCTTCGAACGTCTTGCCGTCCGGCGTGACCAGCACCGAGGTCATCAGCCCGAGCGAGCCGAACCCTTGGGCCACGATGTCGGATTGCACGTCGCCGTCGTAGTCTGGTGGTGACACACGTTAGCATCCATCTTCGCAGCCACGGCACGCGCAGAGAGCCAGGGGGCCGCCCTACTCTTCATCGCAATCACCATGCCCCCCTCGTTCTTGATCATCTGAGCGACCATGTCGTCGATCAGGCGGTGCTCGTACCAGAGCCCCTTCGCCTCGAACTGCGCGCGGTAGCTGCGCTCGTAGATGTCCTGAAACGTGTCCTTGAACTTGCCGTCGTATCGCTTCAGGATGGTGTTCTTGGTCGTCAGGTACATGGGATAGCCGAGCGACAGCGCGTGCCGGAACGACGAGTGCGCGAAGCCGGCGATCGACTCGACCGTGTTGTACTGCGTCTGCGCCACGCCTCCCTGGTGCTGCTCGGTGAATTCGAACACGTCGACAACTTCCGCACCGCCTCCCCGGGGCGTGAAGACCATTTCGAGTTTGCCCGGACCGGCGATCACCTTGTCTTGGGCCTTGTACTGGTCACCGTGCGCGTGACGACCGATCACGATCGGCTTCTTCCAGCCCGGCACCAACCTGGGGATCTTGGGAATCACAATCGGCTCCCGGAACACCGTGCCGCCGAGAATGTTGCGAATGGTGCCGTTCGGGCTCAGCCACATCTTCTTGAGCTTGAACTCCTCCACCCGCGCCTCGTCCGGCGTGATGGTGGCGCACTTGACCCCGACGTTGTACTTCTTGATCGCCGCGGCCGCGTCCACCGTCACCTGGTCGTTGGTCGCATCGCGGTGCTCAAGCCCGAGGTCGTAGTACTTGAGGTCGATGTCCAGGTAAGGGAAGATGAACTTGTCCTTGATGTCCTTCCACATGATCCGCGTCATCTCGTCACCGTCCAGCTCGACCACGGGGTTTTTGACTTTGATCTTGGCCACCGGCGGCGACGACGCCATGTGCCGACGCTGCACCAGCTGCGCCGCGACTGGTCGGCGCAAGGCTGGTGCTGCTGGGAGGAGGCGGGCGGCGGTGCAGAAGCACCTGACGGCCGACATGTTTCTGATGGGCGGGCGCTACGGTGATGTGCTATTCGGTGCCGCCGGCTGCGAGTCACAGACGATTTGCCTGACGATTTGCGCAGAACTCTCTTCCCTGAGCGGGAAGAGAGTTCTGCTGTTGTGCAGGGTGACGGAAAAAGAGCAAATGTTATCAATCTTCACACGCCGAGCACCGGCCCTTCACCTCCGCGCCGCTTCGGCCAATTCCCACTCACGCGTCCTCCACACGCTCACAATTCTTCCGCTGCTGTCGACGGAAGAAGTGGCAGCATTGATCGGTAGAGCAGGTCGATCGCATTGGCATCACTATTCACCTGTTCTAATGCTCACCCACCTGCTGAACGCTTTCCCATTTCTCTGCATATGCAAATCAAGAAGCTACTCAAAACTTTTGTAGGTTCCTTTGCCGCAGCTGGCAAAGGGGGCGCCGATATTCTTCTTTTCATCAAACCGCATTCCCTGACCACTCAAATGCCGTCACGCGCCGTAGCCGCAGCTGGCAAAGGGAGCGCCGATATTATTCGTCTCATCAAACCGCATGCTCTGACCACTCAAATGCCTTCACATGCGATTGCCGTTGCTGGAAAAGGGACCGCCGTTGCCCTTCTTCTCATCGAAGAGCATTCCCTGACTACTCAAAACCATGAGGTACAGAGCGATGACGAGAATGGCCCAGAAAATGCAGCCCAGCGGGAAGGAGACCAAGAGCGCATTGCGCTTGACGCGGGGAGAGGCACCGGGGATGCCGTCACCGACCTTGCGCTTGATGGCCGAGTCGAAGGCCCCGAGACCAAAGGCAAGGGTCAGAGGAGGAAGCGCGGCGCAGACCCAGAGATATCGCGTCGACACGGCATCCTGATCGGCGCGAAGAGCCTTCTCGAGATCCGTCTCAGGCTTGCCGAGCATCGTCTCGTTGGCTGCGAAAGACCAGTCGTTGTGCTTGCCCAATGGACTGTTCGCGGCCACTCGAGGGCGCATTCGCCAAGCTGGCTGGCGAGCCACGAACTGGGCGTCGCTGAGGCGCTTCGATTTGATCAGATGCAACTCACGTGGCTCGTACTGGTTGCTCAAAGCAGCAGGCTTGTAGCGCTTGGACTTGCCACCGAGCGGTCTCAGCTCTACCTCGGCCGCCTTTCCCTTGGTCATGGTGGCGATGTTGCTCTGCGATCCGCCATAGATGGCCTTCACAGTAGGGTCTTGGATAAACGGAGACCAGAGCTCGGTTGCGGCGCCACGGTAGGAGACCGGCGAGTTGTTGCCGATGGTGAAATCTCCTCGAAGCGTGGTAAATGTGCCATGCGTATCGTTCCACTGCAGATCGCCACCGAGAGTTGGTGGTGTGGGAGGATCCAGCAGAACTCGATGATCAGAAGCGGCATCCAGGTTTGGCTTTGACATGCCGAGAGCCGCGATCCGACTGAAGCTGTCTCTCGGGTTGTGTCTTGGTCGAAACGGATTTGCCTTCTGCAACGTGTGGGCTGATTTTGTCTTGAGCGAACTCAGCGACTCCGAAGCTTTCAGAGTGAACTGGTCCGATGGCGATAGGTAAAGACCGCGGAGTCGGTCGAGCTCCACGAAGTCTGCCTTCCGCTTGGCTTTGTCGACCTTCGCGGTGCCGTAGTGCACGTTCAGGTTGTCATCCACGATCTTGGCTTCCAGCTCCTTGATAGTCTTCTTGATTCTTCTGCGATGCTCAAGCTCCTCATCCGCTGCGACAACATTGGGCGTGGATGTGGCGGGCGTGAGATCGATGATCGGAGACAGGAACTTATCGCCCTGACTTCCACCACGACGGACGCTTGCGTCTGCGTAGCTGTCCAGGCTGATACGGCCATAGTTACGAGTCAAGTCGTGATGGGACTCCGTGTACTGAGTCTCCCAGTCGTCCTCGACGTCGTCCGGGTAGAAGCTGGAGCTGCGCTGCAATTGCTTCGATATGTCCCCTCCATCGTCTGGGTAGAAGCTGGAGCTGCGCTGCAAGTGCTTCGATGTATCCTCATCATCGTCACGATCGCCGAAGAAGTGAAAGCGCTCGGCGGCAGCAGCAAGTTCTGCGAGGAGTTCGTCGCTCGGTGGAATGTTCTCTTTATTGTCGTGGAACCATGGCAGCGGGTATGAAGTAGCAGGAGTGGCCGACACAGAGTCTTGGTGGATATGAATTGGCTCAGGACTGTCGCAGGTCTGGGCATTGCACGGAGTTCCTGGCGAGTATGGCGGGTACTGCGGGGCCGGCTCTGGCGTGATGTGCAAGAGCTGATTCGTTTCACCATATGTCTGGTCGCTAGTCGGCAGCTCGGAGCAGTCGAGGTAGTGATGCAGCCCACCGCGAGTGTAGACTGGCGCTGGCGGGGTCGGGAGAGCGGGGATGACCGTTGGGCCTGCTGCCTTGCTGTCGTGGTCCAAATCCTGCGCCAAATCTTTGCGCTCAGCGCCTGGGGTCTGTAGTGGCGAGATCAATCCACGCGAGGTGTCGTAAGCCGCTTCGATGCTGACCTTCCGAGCTCGCTCAATCGCCGAGCTGTCGGTGACGTCGACTTTCTCGGGGGAAGAGCAGGGAACTCTCGTGTAATCGTATCCATTCAAGATCTCTCCGATGGTGGGATCCACGCTTGGTCCCAGAGTCCTGCGGAGAAAAGCACCTCGTCAGTGTACTCTTGAGACGGGATCGACAAGGAGAAGAAACATACGCTTGAGTATCAGCACCATGGTCCGGAATAGTGATACCCAGACCCCGGACTTCGGCGGGAGAGGCGGGAGCGACCTCGGCGTTGTGACCTTTTCGGAGGACCTCATCAATGGCCTTGAGTTGGTTGTTGCTCCCGGATTCACTCAGGGTCAGGTCGAAAGGGTCGCTCCGATGGCTTCCAGCCGCCAGCGCCATCTGCCAAGCTGCAACACAAGGTCAGCTCCAGATCCAAGGAGGTCGGATGGGTCATATTCCTACCGGCAGCGCTCATCTTCTGGGATCGAGGCGAGCGCAAGTCATTGAGCATCGCATTGCTCGGGGGGGAAGGAAGACCTTCTTCGACACGCAAGATGTTGCGGCGTGCACTGCCAGGGTCATCGTACAAGATTCGTCTTGAGCCTTCACTCGGGATGCGCAAAGAGCTCTGCGATGGCTCTCCGGTGACCGTGTCGTACTTCATCTTGTCTTCCTGTCGGTCGAAGTAATCGTCCAGAAGGCCGTCGATCTCGGCAGGTGTTTCGATGTCGTGGGCGCCAAGAATCAGAGATGCATGTGGGTTGACTACGTCGAAGGAAGCACCTCGATACAAAATCGTGGCTGGCGATGAAGAGTGCGACTGTTCTGCCAAGTGTGCTACGGTGGTGATCAGTGACGAGCAGAGGGATGAGGGGAGAGAAGCTTGCCACAAATACCTGCCCAGTTGTCTCGCCCTGGAGGCTGAGGAAAGTCAAATTTCGAGAGCGAGATGGACGAAGTTGGCAAACGGTCTCTTTGCCGCACGTGCTGGGATGCCGCCGACAGGTTGCTCCACGTGCGGTCGTTGAGCTCTTGCGGGTAGCTCGAACGCGCGTGCGGGGCGTTCTCCTTGTCGTGATTCGCGTGAGTATCGGCTTGTTTTGTTGTGCTCGACACCACTGCAAACACCTCGGGGGCGCGCGGCGGATCAAAGACCGCCGCGTACACTTCCCACAGTTCCTCTTGCCCTCTCAAACTGCCGCCGATGCCGGACCGCTGCCGCGGAAGCCTTTTTGCGTGCCTGAGGGAGTCAAACTTACGTTTTGTGCGTGTTGGCTGGCCACCAGCCGCTGGCCTCTCGGCCCAGTCGCGTTCGGGTCGCGCGCGGGCGCGAAAGTTGGGCGTCCGCTCGGGCGTTGACTGTAACGTGGTCACCGTGGAGATTAGAGAAGGCGATGTTGTGCTTGGCCCAAGTCCCGGTGTGACGGGCAGAGGTGGAGAAGGAGGTGGTGGAAAGTGAGGCGGAAGATCAGCGTGTTGTGAAGGCGAGTGAGCTTGGCGCGTCATGATCGCGCTGGGCGACCAGTGGTCCAACGGTCGTGCAGCAAGATCAGGCGGGGACGGTTTCCTTCTTTGTCGTCTGAGGTCAAACGGGGGAGTGGTGGGCAGCGTAGGCGACTGCTGGGATTTGTGGGAGTCATGCAGAGTCGACTGCGGGCTATCGTGTCGATACAGCGAGATGAAGCTGCCGTTCGAGCCATGCTTCTGAGCGGCGACCGGAGAGCTGGTGAGCGGCCAAGCTGGTGGAAGCTCTGGCATCACCCCAAGAAGGCGTCCGGAGCGGTCGCTATGTGGCTTCACAGTCGCCTCTACAAGGATGGAACGGAGTGTCGCCAACGACCCCCCAAGCGCATCGTCGCGGGCTGTGCACGAGCGGAAACGGAAACCGAGCAGCAGCCGTGGAGCGAGCGGACGAGTGGTGGCAAATGCGCCCCGAGCCAGCCAGACGCACGACCGCGAGACCCAGGTCTTCTCCACGCCGTCGAGGCGTCGCCTGCGGTGCTCTCGGACCACTTCTGGGCGAGCCACGATGTGGTGGTCAACGGTACGCCCTCTGCCGGAGTCAGCCCACGCCTGCATCGACACCCTGGAGACCATCCTCACCAGCAATGCGTGCCGGCCGAAATCCCGGCAGCGCTACGCCGGCCCGCCGTCGACTCGGTGGTGTGGCGCCTCGACGGACAGGCTGGTGTGCGGCCTGCCGTGTAGCGACCCGTGTGGCGAGCGGCGGATGCGGTGGAAGGCGATGCGCGGGCGGCACGTACAGACACGGAGGCAGTGGACGGGCGAGCAGGCATCATGGGCACTTCGGTCACGGGCAAGGAAGGAGCATGTGTCGATGCACGGCAGAAAGGCAATGGCGGCGTGACGGCTGCGCCGGCGAGGAAGCCGCGACGCGGACCCGGCTGTCCTCGGCCGAGGTGCCATGTCGGCCCGGGAGGCGCAGATGGGCCAGGCGAAGGCGTGTCGGGGGCAGGCGGAGGGATGTGGGCAGGCGGAGGGATGTGGGCAGGCGGAGGGTTGTGGGCGTGGGAGGTCCGAGATGGTCTGACTGTCTGTCAAGAACAAAGAACACGGTGATGTTCGCCGCGCAGGCCTCGGTGCCAAGACACCCATCGGCGTGCCGGGCCAGCAGGTCCGACAATACCAATACCATACAGGAGCATCGTGTCCAACTCACGAATCAACTAATCAAACGCCTTGGAGGAATTCATGACGTTCACAATGCCATACGACACGCCCGCTGCGGCGCCTCCGATGAAGAGCGTCTGCAGCGCCCCGATGGCCGAATCGCGGTGGGAGCAGCCGGTCAGGCGCGATTTGGTGTAGCCAAAGGCCAGCAGGATGGCGCTGGTGATGGCGACCGACGCGATGGCGGCGTCGAAGACTCTGCGGGTGGCGAAGTACGGGATCATGGGCAGAAGGCCGCCTGTGTCTGGTCAGCCGTGGGCGGTGCCGGCCGAACGCCCCCCCCCGGACGCCGCTGTACCGAAGAAGTAGGAGGCGCCCATGACCAGGCCTTCGGTCCAGGCCATCTTGGTCGAGCGCTTCTCCAGCTTGAGCTCAAAGTCCATCATGAACTTGACCCACATGCCCTCGTCTGCCTTCAGGCTGTTCACCACCGCCGTGCACGATGTCCGCCCGACGCCGTACTGGTCGAAGATCTCGTACATGACCTCTTCCTCCGCGGCCGGGCACCGTGCGACGTCCCGCCGCCCCCTCCTATCCGCACCCACATCAGCATGCATTCCACCCGAAGACGTGCCCCGCACCTACGCTTCCTCCACCTCGTAATGTTTCCGTTCCGTCACCGCCGCGAGGTATGCTCCCAGCCCCATCGATATCGACCCGGCCAGCAGCTCGGCGAGGCCTCCCAGAACCACAATCTTCTGGTTGTTCAGGGAAGAAAGGCCGGCGGTGAGGGCAAACGGCACGGTCAGACCGTCGGCGAAGCCGATGATGCTGTCGCGCACCAACATGCCATGTCCCGCATGCCGTTCCGAACGACTGCCGCCCGTCCTGGATTTTTCGCCCTCCTCGGCCGGCGGCGGGTGCTTCGCGAAGCATGATATCTCGACACCAGGAGACTTCATGGCTGCGGAGAAAACCGAATCTCATGACGAACTTGGGGGGTGGGGGGGGGGGGGGGGGCGAGGGGGGGGGAGGCGAGGGGAGGCGAACGCGCGGCAGGTATATATCATCCACACATCCCCAAGCCACCGATGCTTCGGCGTCGACCGGCGTGAGGCACGAATGACATTTTTCGCTTTGCAAGATGGCGGTTCCTGCTCCTCCACGCGCACCCGGCCGCGGTCTCGTTTGCGGCAATCTCATCGCGCCGTGGCAAATGGGATCGCTCGCTTCGGAACACTGCAACAACGCGTCTGCTCGGAATGTGCGCCGGAAATCCTTTATTCCTCCACTCGCGATGTGCGCGAGGGTCGACATGGCCTCGTGGATGAGTGGTCCGGGTCGGCGCATCTGTCATCGGTGTGTGACGAGGGAGGGCGGTGTGACGAGGGAGGGCGGAAGCAACGTGAACGTGGAAGACGGTTGCGATACTGCCTGGATTTCTGGTGGTACATTTGGCGATGGAGTAACGGGACTTTTGGAGCTTCCCACCGACTCGTGAACGGGGTAGTGTTCGTTGGAGGCAAGGCATGGCAGAGCGAGTCTCTCTATTCCTTCTGCTGCGTGAGCACGTCTACAACAAACTGTGCCACTGCTTCCTGGCCCTCCCTGCGGATCGTGGCTTCGCAGTGCAATGCGCCCATGATGTCCTTCCTGTGAACCGGCAGAGCGAGGTCCGTGCAGATGTGCTCAAGCTTGTCCACCTCTTCGTGCGGCACCACTTCATCGCGCGTGGCGTGGAGAAGCAGAATCTGCGGTGCATGACCCGACTCGGCGATACGACGAAGAGCGATTTCGCTGTCCCAATGACTCCGAAGAAAAGGATGCAGATACTTGTACGGCAACCACTTTTGCGGATACAAAGCGAGCAGCATGCTCTTGATACTTGTGAAAGGCGTCTCGAGAACCAGAGCGGTAATCCGAGGTCGATGTGCGGTCCCAGGGGTGGTCAGGTGGGTGGCTGCAGCCGTGGACGCGACACCAGCACCGATACTCTGACCCCAAAGAATGACCTGCACATCAGCCCCGGGAGCATTGCACGTCTTTTGCACCCACTTGAGCATGGCCTGCGCGTCTTTTTCGATGCCCGTCTGCGAAGCTCGTCCGGATGATGTCCAGTAACCGCGATATGACAGTGCCACGATGATGAACTCCACGTTCATGTCTGGCTGCTCCGACGCGCGACGATGGATAGTCTTGAGCGTAGCGGACAGGAGCGGAAGTCTTGGTGGTATCGAGCTGCCATTCCCATGGCAATAACACATGACCACTCTGCGCTTTGTACCGCGCATCGCCCTCTCCTCAAACTTGCTCTCTGCTATCTTGCCAACAGCCAGTGCGATCTTGGTCCTGTCCAGGGAATGTATGAAGAGGCTTTCCCATTGCACAGGCTGGGATGCCGCAGCGTAGTCTTCCATCCTCTCCGAGCGCGCAAATGGCGGCATATAGGGCATATATATGATCTTGTTTTGGAAGAGGACGGCCATGACACATTTGTATGTCCATAGTCCGACCAGAAGACCGAGGAACACTGCGGGAGGAACGAGTATGCTGGGCAGGCTGTCTGCGAAGAGATTCCTTCTCGATCCCGAGAAATGATTGGCGCGCAGACGATGTGGTCCAGCGCTGTGCCAGCTCGTTGCAGGGAGTCCTGCGCACAAGGTCGTCATGGTTCGCATGCGGTGGTGGCGCCATGACCCAGCTGTGGCGTTGATGCCGCGATGGATCGCGCGGACACAGTGCATCCGCATACCGCTGTCATCTTGGCGAGCTGGTGGACGATCTCATGCTCTCAGACACATCTGCGCCACCATGTCCTGTTGTGGCGACGCCGGGACCGACCGGCGAGAAGCCGTGGGTTCGAGGCCAACGGAGGTGCACGATGACGATGACGAAGACGGGGGTGCAAAGTTTCACCGCGTGATGGAAGTTTCAACTCGTCATTTTCCATCCCTCCTCAGCAGAGTGCGCATACACAGACACGATGGCCGCGTGGGAGAGATCGCCGCCGTACTTGGCGGCCATCGATCTGTCGGGATATCAAGGCCTCGAGCAGCTCCAACACGCCAAAGAACTGGCGTACGCTGGGGGAATCGCATCGTCTGCGACGCCAACCAACATCGATCTTGCGTTGGCTCTGCTCAAGGACACCGTCTCCCGCGTTCCCGTCTACCTTGAAGTCTCCGCCCTCGACTCTCCGCAGGACCTGATCGATCTGCTGGACGCTGGGGCGGCCAAGCTGTTTGTGTCCAGCCCTCAAGCCGCGGTCTTGTCACAAGTCACGGGTCTTGATCTGAGCCGCATCGTCTATACGCCCACTGCGTCGGCCGACGACAGTGAGCATGCTCTCCAGGGAAAGCCATTTGGTCTGTTCGTACAGAATGTGGCCAGTGTGAGTACGGTGGGAGCGCTGCTGCAAGAGCTGGGCCGGAATCACCCTCCCGTGTACGTTTCCAAGGCCCACATCACCGAGCAAGAAGCGGTCGAGCTGTGCCGGCAGAATGCCGTCCCCATCATTCCGGCAAGCCTGCTGACCGTCGCTGCTGAGCCTTCTCCACGCCACGTGAGGATCGCGCCTCTGGTCCTGGCGCTCACCACGAGCGACAGACCAGATGGCTTGTTCACGACACTCGTGACCGACGAGCGCGGCATTGCTCTTGGACTGGTATACAGCAGCGCCGAGAGTGTGGCCGAGAGTCTGAGGTGTGGGCGGGGGGTATATCACAGCCGGAGGAGGGGCTTATGGCGGAAGGGCGAAAGCAGTGGCGACTGGCAAGAGCTTGTGCGCATAGTGGCCGACTGTGACCACGATTGCCTCTCTTTCGTAGTCAGACAGCAAGGACACGGCTTCTGCCACCTGCAGACGGCGACCTGCTTTGGCCAGTATAGGGGACTGTCCAAGCTGCAGAAGACACTGCAAAGCCGCAGGCGCTCTGCCCCGGAAGGATCATACACCGCTCGCTTGTTCACTGACTCGAACCTGCTGAATGCCAAGATCCTGGAAGAGGCTGCTGAGCTCACGGAAGCGCAGACCAAAGACGAGATTGCGTTCGAAGCAGCCGACGTCCTTTACTTCACACTCACGAAAGCAGTCGCCGCCGGTGTGTCGCTCGAGCACATCGAACGAAACCTGGACGCCAAGAGCGTCAAGGTCAAGCGACGAAAGGGTGACGCCAAAGGCCCATACGCCGAGAAGTTCGGCGTGGATGGTCCTGCGCCGACCAGTAGCACACCCAGCACGCCAGAGAGCAAGGCGCCCGAGTCGCAACCGAAGACCGAGGACGATCCAGCTGGCCGAGACGCGGATGGGCGCATTCGTATGAACCGACTCGTCACTGCCAACGCGAGCCCCGCGGCAATTCGAAGTGCGTTGCAGCGACCTTCCCAGCGATCCACCGATAAGATCATGGGCATCGTCAAGCCAATCATCCAGGACGTTCGGGACCGTGGCGACGCCGCACTGCTGGAGTATACCCACAAGTTTGAGAAGGCCACTGCGCTCACTTCACCTGTGCTCAAAGCACCCTTCCCGCCAAGTCTCATGCAACTGCCGCCCGAGACCATGGAAGCAATTGATATCTCGTACGAGAACATTCGCAAGTTTCATGCCGCGCAAGCCACCGAAACACTCGAAGTTGAGACGATGCCTGGCGTTGTCTGCTCGCGCTTTGCGCGCGCCATTGAATCCGTTGGTCTCTATGTTCCCGGTGGGACGGCCGTGCTTCCATCGACAGCGCTCATGCTGGGCGTGCCGGCAATGGTCGCCGGTTGCAAACGGATTGTGCTCGCCTCCCCGCCACGCTCCGACGGCTCTCTGACGCCCGAAATCGTCTACGTCGCTCACAAGGTGGGTGCCGAAAGCATTGTGCTTGCTGGCGGCGCGCAAGCCGTGGCGGCCATGGCGTATGGAACGCAAAGCGTCAGCAAGGTGGACAAGATTCTCGGTCCCGGCAACCAGTTCGTCACGGCGGCAAAGATGCTCGTATCGAACGACACGAGCGCCAACGTGAGCATCGACATGCCTGCCGGGCCGTCGGAAGTGCTGGTCATTGCCGATCAGACTGCCAACCCGGCTTTCGTGGCGTCGGACCTGTTGTCCCAGGCCGAGCACGGGGTTGACTCCCAAGTCGTCTGCATCGCGGCTGGACTGGCCGATGCCGAGGTGCAGGCGATCGAAGACGAGCTCCACACGCAAGCCGTGGCGCTGCCGCGCGTGGACATGGTGCGCGGTGCCATCTCCCACTCGACCACGCTGGTGGTGCGGGACATGGACGAGGCCATGTCGCTCAGCAACCAGTACGCGCCCGAACACCTGATCCTGCACGTGCGCGACCCCGTCGCCGCGCGCGACCGGGTGCAGAACGCCGGCTCCGTCTTCTGCGGGCCGTGGACCCCCGAGAGCGTCGGCGACTACTCCGCCGGCGTCAACCACAGCCTGCCCACCTACGGCTACGCCAAACAGTACTCCGGCGTCAACCTGGCCAGCTACCTCAAGCACATCACCAGCTCCCACCTGACCGCCCAAGGCCTGAAGAACGTCGGCCCCGCCGCCATGCGCCTGGCCGCCGTGGAAGAGCTCCACGCCCACGCACGCGCCATCCAGATCCGACTCGATCACATCCGGGCCACCCCGCCCACCTGATCGTCCGGCACGGCACCATGGTGCATTCCCGCCACTCACTTCATCGTCATCCGATCCTATCCCCGCGAGCAATCGACCCGCCCAACGGCGGTGTTCTTCGCGGCCGGGCACGGCTCACGTGAATGCGGAAGTTGGGGAGTGGGGCCCTTGACACTCTCCCCGATCCCAAAAAACCCCCCCCGCTTCCATGAGTCGAACTACCTACAATCATCTTCTGCTGTCCTTCCACCCCTCTTTCCCCCCGTCCCCCGTGTGTTTCTCCCTGCCGAATCCGCATGTAGGTAGGTAGGTATATATATATATATATATATATCCATCCCATGAACAACCACCGAAGGGAAACAGAAACAGAAACAGAAGAAGAACCCCCCCCCACCAAAAAAGCCTCGTCTACCGTAATGGAACCAGTCCAGAACCTCCCGGTCAGAAGAGAGAGAGAGAGAGAGAAGAGAGAGAGAGAGAGAGAGAGAGAGAGAGAGAGAGAGAGAGAGGGAAAAAAAAGCAGTACGCCGAAACTGATGCAAGCACTTTTGTGACGGCCCGAGGTTCCCTCCTTGTCTCCGTCTCCTCCTGCTGCTCCTCCCCCATCCTCCGCCCCTTCTCCCTCGCGGGTATTTCTACATGAACTCGTGAACGGTCGTGATGCGACGGATCCCCCGGTGCTCGGATGCTTGCTTCACAAGGAAAAAAAAAGAAAAAAAAAACACGACGGGGTGTGTGGCGGGTGGATTTCACATGCGTCGCCCGGAGAACTGCGGCGGGCGGAATGGTGTGGGACGCGGGCCGGGGGGCAGTCGAAGTCGCGAAATTGCCGACGGGGATTGCGGTGAGGAATGGGAACGCTGGGACACACACACACACACACACACACACACACAAGCAAAAAATAAATCCAAGGGAAGCAGTACGCCCAAAGTGCGGAAGCATGATCTAGCTGTAGAATGGAAGGGGAAAGGAAAATCATGGGTGGTGGTGTTACACGCGGCGGCGCGGCGGGGACGACGACGGAGGCGCGGTTCAGTAATGTGCATTGAGGTTGGAGACGGACATGCGGTGGGCGGTGGCGGCACGCTGTGCTTGATGTTGATCGTATGACGAGCGTCGGCGGAGCTCGTCGAGGCTGGCGGCGTGCTGCGGTTGTGGCTGTCGGAGGGGAGCGCGGCTGTAGTGATGGCGAGGAGTGGCGGCATCGTCAGTGCTGCCTCGGCCGAGGTGGCGCGCGGGGGTTGCTCCGTCCGACACGTCCACGCCAGAGCTGAAGCTGTAGAGCGTGGCGGCGGTCTCGTGCGATGTCGACGGTCGTCGTTGACGTTCCTCGCTCCCGCTCGATGCCGGCACATCTGGGAGACCTCCGCCCACGGAATATCGCAAGGTCGCGGGAGGCAACATGGTCGAGCACGGGGTCGAGGAGCTCGACGTGCTGGAGTAGCTCCCGGAGAGTGCTGGCCCAGTGGCGGCCGGTGACACTTCCGGGCTGCCGGAAGAAGCACCGAATTGGTAGCCGAGGATTGGTTCGGCGACCAGAGAGGATGAGGTGCCGGCGCCCGATGACAATGGCATAGCGTGCTGTGCCGTGGCCAAATTGTTCATCGAATCGCTTCGCGAGACGGTTGGGCTTCCCGAGGACCACGGCAATCCATTGCGGCTGTAGATGCCTCCGATGTGCACGCGCGGGTGTGGTTCGGCGAAAGAAGTCAAGGGTCGGATGTGCGGTACGTCGCATGCCGTGTATGAAGGCTGCTGTTGCGGATAGGGAATGGGCAGGCGCCTCTCTTGGGCGGTCTGGGGTGGCACGGTCTGCGTCGGCAGGGTGGAATGCAAAGACCTCATGTTCAGAGGCGAAAAGGCCTCTCCCGACACGCTGGACATGCGCGTCATGGGTGCCGCGGGATATCCGGGCGCTGTGTGCAGACTCCCGAAGCTGAAGGCCGCTGCCGGCTCGTAGTACATGCTGGTGGAAGCAGCGGGCGTCGAGACGGAGCCGCTTGGGCACGGGCGAAAGCTGTCGGCGGCCGAGAAAGACTCGTGTCGGGGAAGGAGGGAGGCCGCGTAGGCGTACTCGTCCACCGGAGAGGTGCTGTACGAATCGTATTCCGGATAGGCGGTGCGTGTCTGCAGCATCGGGAGCGCTGGCCGAGGATGAGTCGGGGGCAGGCCCGAGGCGAAGGAGGCGGTGGAAGAGTCGCTGCTGTAGGGCGCCGACGACGGGGTCTCGCCGGGGACGCCGCCGGGGACGCCGCCGGGGACGCCGCCGGTGATGCTGCTGCTGCTGCTGGCTGGCAACATGTCGACGCCGGCGACGGCGACATTGTGGCTGCCGACCTGGGAGCCAATCAGCGCTGTGCACCGCAACTGCCGCCGGTGTGGATCTCACGCGGATAAAGGTGCAGGAGGACTGGTCGGCACCTGCGGTTTTGCAGGCAGAACAGCCGCTGCCGTCGCCGGGGTCGCCACTGCATTTGATCTTGCGTCGGCGGCATCGCGAGCACTGGCTGCCGGTCAGACGACGGCGACGGGGCGGGCCACTTCGACCCGGCGACTCACCGCGACCTGGATTCGTCTTCTGGCATGTCCCGCCGCGCTCCGTTCGGGGCCAGGCTCCTGGATCAAGGCGCGCGTGCCCGAGCGACCGCGGTATTCGGAGCGAAAGTCTGGCGGGGCGGATTCGTAATAGGCGTGAGCGTAAGGGACTGGCCGCTCGTAGTGGGCGGCATGGGGGTAGCCGCGGTGACTGGAGCGGCGGAAGGAATCGACATCACCCGCGTAGTAGGACTGCGTCATCATCATCATGTTGCGATGGACGGAACCCGCATGGCCCAAGGAAGCAGAAGTCTGCGCCCGCGGCGGGAAACGACACGACGACGAGGCACTGGGGCGGCGCGCGGGGAGAGGGCCGCAACGGAGCGGTCGGCAATGGCAGCGCAGCGCAGCCCGCAGGAGCAGCGCCCGAACGCTGGTGTGGGCAGGTGGCCGTTGGGGGGCGAGGGAGGGGGAGGGGGGGGGGGGGGGGGGGGGGAGGGCGCGGATGGGGAGGAGGCAAGGGAGGGATGAAGAGGGGAGGCGAGGAGCAAACAGCGTGGTGGAGCTGGGGCGGGCGTGGGTTGCGAGCGGCCGTTGTTTGCGTGGGACAAACAGAACGGGCAGCAGGAGACCACGCAGGTTGGGGCAGGCAGCAAGGCAGCGCGTGAGCCGTGTCAGTTTTGCACTGGGTGTGATTGGCCTTGGTCGCGTGCCTGGGCCAGGGCTTGTGTAGGAGGACAGATTGGCCGTCGTTCTGCGGAGTTGTACGCTCAAGTTCTGCAGCGGCTGGCGACGCTTGCGGCTGGCGCGCGGAAGCATGCAGCAGAGGCACGATCAGCGCCCAGAGCGACCCCGATTGAGGCGGGAGACCGCACAGCTCTCCCTACCCGGTACGTGTCGAGTGATCCTGGCCCTTTGCCGGCCATTTGCTGGCCCTTTGCTGCGTCATGCGTGGCGTGTTGGGGTCGACATGCGCCGCACCGCCTCGCTCGTGCTCCGGCCCTCTCGTCTCGTCGGTGTCAGCCGTCGTCTGTGCCTGCCGTTCCAGCCTGTGTCAGCCGTCGGTTCCTGCCGTTCCTGTCTGTGTCAGCCGCCTGTGCCTGCCGTCAGTCAACAACGACGACACCAACGACGGCAACGACGACGACGACGACAAGAACGACAACGACAACAACGACGGCGACAACAACAACGACAACAACAACGACCACACCAACAACAACACCACCACCACCACCAACAACAACGGCGAGGGCAGACGCCGCCACCGCTGGGCCCGGCGCCGCTGCCACAGCCACGTGTCAATGGCCCGAGGCGTCTCCAACATCGACGCGGCACACATGGCATCGCGCCTCGCCTCGCCAGACATTGGCGGTGACTGCTGCTTCGGGGGCGTTGGACGGCGGACGGCGGACGGCGGGAGGTGTTGGCGAAGGCCTGCCCGGTTGGGCATGGCACGCTTGCTGCGTGGTGACGGACGGCGTCAAGTGCCGTGGACGGACTCCAACGGGGGCTGCTGTGGCGGCATGCGCGACGGCGGTGCATTGGCGCACGCCATGCTGGGAGTGCGCGGTCGGACGAGGGGAATTGACGTGTTTGCCAGACAGCGAAGGGCGAAGGAGCACGGCGCATGGAGCGTGGCGCATGGAGCACGGCGCATGGAGCATGGCGCATGGAGGCATGGGGCGTGAAGCGTGAGGCATGAAGCATGAAGCGTGATGCGGTCGACGTGTGCGCTGCTGCTGCCACATCCTGGCGCGACACCAGCGTCTTCTGTCATGGGCGCATGTCTTGTCGATGCAGCCAGCCGTGGCCTTGGCCTTTCTTGCATGTCGCGCTGCAAGCGGCGGCGGCAGCAGCAGCAGCAGCAGCAGCAGCAGGAGCAGCAGCAGCAGGAGCAGCAGCATGGAGCATGTCCCTCTCCAAGCAGCACGTCCCTTGCGTGCTGGTCCCCGCGCACGACGCAGTGCTCAACCTGGTGTTTCAGAGCCGACGATCTATCTGCCTGTCAGAGGAGGGCCACAGGATGCGTGCCGATCGTCTTCATACCGCCGCTTGGCGATGCCGAGTGCAGGCGATTTCACGTCAGGTGGGTGTGTGAAAGGTGCACGATGCGCCCTCGCCTCTCGCATCGTGCACTGTCGACGGCCGCCAGCCGGTGCGAGCCTCGAGCGAGAATGATAAATGCTTCATGTCGTGGGCGATGGAACGTCGTACGCCACCCAGCCGCCCCGGTAGCACATTTCTGGGAGACAACGGCAAGGAAGTGGTGCGCGGCATGCCGTGTGCTGTGCGTGCTGACCTGACCCTGCCCACATCGCCCACATCGCCCACATCGCCCACATCGCCCACATCGCCCCCCCTCCACCCAACATCCCGTGCGGGTCGCGCAGCATGTCGGTGCTGCTGGAGACGTCGGCCGGCGATATCACATGTGATCTGTACTTGCACGACGCGCCCAAGTGCTGCGAGAAGTAAGCGAACTGCCCTGGGCGCCGGCCGTGTGCCGCGTGTGCCGTGAGGGCTGATCGGTTTGCTAAGACCCGGGCGCGTGTCCACAGCTTCCTGAAGCTCTGCAAGATCAAGTACTACAACTACGCGCCCATCTACAACCTCCAGCCCAACTTCTCCTTCCAGAGCGGCGACCCCATCGGACCCGATTCCCAGCACAGCGATGGTGGCGCATCGATCTGGGCGCTGCCCGACGGCGCAACCAAGCGCGCGGCCAAGCCAGAACGCGCCGTCTTCCAGCCCGAGTTCTCCGGCCGGAGGAAGCATACCGAGCGTGGCCGGCTGAGCATGGCGACGACGGTGTCCAAGTCCAACCCAGACCAGCGACTGGCCAGTAGCCAGTTCATCATCACCCTCGGCGAAAACCTGGAGCAGCTCGACGGCAAGGCAGCCGTATTTGGCGAGGTCGTCGAGGGCTTCGATGCGCTGGAGAAGATCAACCGCGCGTTTGTTGATGCGAAGGGCAGGCCGCTCCAAGACATTCGCATCCTGCACACCGTCGTCCTGGAGGATCCCTTTGATGATCCGCCCGGTCTGATCGAGCCTCCCGGCAGTCCCGTGCCGTCCAAAGAGCAGCAGGCTTCCGTGCGCATCGCGCACGACGAAATCCTCGAGGACAACGCCGATCCGGAGAAGCTGGAGCAGCTTCGACGCGAACGGGACGCCCGTGCCCAAGCATTGACTCTGGAGCTCATCGGCGACCTTCCCTTCGCAGAAGTGACCCCGCCCGAGCAGATTCTCTTCGTATGCAAGCTGAATCCTGTCACTCGCGACCAGGACCTGGAACTCATCTTCTCCCGCTTTGGCAAGATTCTGTCGTGCGAGGTCATTCGCGACAAGAAGACCGGCGACAGTCTCCAGTACGCCTTCATCGAGTTCGCCAACAAGGAGGACTGCGAGCGCGCGTATTTCAAGATGCAAGGCGTGCTCATCGATGACCACCGCATCCACGTCGACTTTTCGCAGTCCGTTTCCAAGCTGTCGGCCGACTGGAGAACCAACACCCACTCCAAAACTGCACGGTCGAGAGGAGGATTTGGTGGCATTGACGGCTTGGAGAAGAGAAAGCAATACCGATCGCACGATGGCGGTCGAGCCCGCGGCCGACATTACGATTATGTCTTCGACCAGAAAGACCGGCCCTCCAAATCGCACCGGTCCAGAAGCCGTAGTCCCAGCCGCCGCCATGAAGACGACCGACGAAATGACCGTCGACGCCACGACCACCATCGAGACGACCGGCCGCGCCATCCCAGTCGTGACCGCGACCGCCATGACCGCGACCGCCATGACCGCGACTCGCGCAGGCGTTGAAGGACAATGGCCTGGGTGCAGCACGCGGACGGTTCGCATCATCACTCTCGTCACATCACCCACCCGCATCAATTCCGCCACATGTCGATGCACGAGCGTCGGAAGATTTTGAGCGTTTGTGTAGACCGAATCTCACCACCCCCTTGTGCACGCACGGGTGACAGTGGCACGCTCCCATTCTTTTTTTCTTCTTCTTCTCCTTCTTCTTGCGAGTGCTTCTCCCGCCGCTCCTCGCTCGATGTGCCCCGACATCCACATGGCACGTGGGCGTCCTTGCGTCCCGCATCACGTTCCCGCTGCCCACCCCACCGGGGACCGAATCGCCCGCTCTCCCGAATCTTCCCCAGCACCGCACAGCACCTTCCACACCCGCCAACCCACCTCCCCACCCAACCCCTCTCCCGCGCCCGACAATTCCCCGCCTCGGCGCCCAACGCAACCGGCGCCCCGACGAGTCGACGCACGCCCCCCGGCGCCCGAGGTCGCACACTGCCCCCTTCCCAAGCATATGCGACCTGTCCCGTGACGTTGACGGTGCGAGGGGCTTGTACGTACGGCGGTCGGGCCCAGTCGCGCCAATGTTCGCCCCCCGCCCCCCGCGCATCGAAGCGTCAGAGATGACAGCTCGCGCATCGCGCACAGCTGCAGGGGCTGCATGGAAAAGGAAGTGGCCTGAGGGGGTTTGCGAGCGGGGGGGATTCGTGAAGCCCACCCCCCCCCACGCTGGCTGACTTTCCCCTGTGCGGGGGGTGTGGGGGGGGGGGGGGGGGGCGAACATTGGCGCGACTGGGCCCGACCGCCACCGTCGTCACGGGTGGGTGGCGAGGGCGTTTCGGGATACAGGAGCACGCAGTGCGGACGGGCGAGGGGCGAGGGGCGAGGGGTGTTCTGGGAAGAGCAGCGGGGCTTTGGCTTGGCCGGGAAAGCGCGTGGAAACGAAGAAGGCCGTTCGAAGGCGCGCGGGGGGGGGAAGTCAAAAAGTGTCCCCATGTCTAGCTACGTTCGATGGGATGCGGGGCGAAACGCGGTGCAAAAACACCGTGACATACCGTGCGTTGGTATGCCGTGCTCGGGTCGTGCCGGCGCCTCTCCTCTTGTGCTTCGCGCCGTCTGCCACTTGGCTTCGGCACACCTCGAGCCGCCGTGCGAGCCAAGCGACATCTGCGCCTCACCGGGAGAACGCTCCACCGCCGTTCTTCGTCTCAACTGTGACAAGTGGCACACCCTCCCCCGTCGTCGATGGTCGCGACTCCTCCCGAGCCGCCGGCGTTTGGACTCTCGACCAAGATTGTGATTGCCAGAGGATTTTTCCCCCCACCTCGGGACTGGTGCGGTTCGCCTGCTTCCCTGCCCGTCGCGGCGTGGGCAGCAGTGCGCGCCTCTCGCCGACCGGCCATCCATTGCCCACGCACATCACGGACGGCCTTGGGCAGAGCACGGATGTGCACTCCTTCCCCGATGGCAGGATCCATGGGGACGGGTATGCCGGGAACAAGCGTGTGGCGAATCCCGCCTTCCGGATCGCTTGACATCAGGCGGCCGCGTCTCGGTCGATTCGGCCGGAGCCGTGTCGTCCACGGCGTTGACGATGGATGTTGCATTCGAAGCGGGCAGGCGCGCGGAACCCAGGCGACGTGTTTCTTTGCGTGCCTTCTTGCGCTCCCGCTCCTTGATATACTGCTCGACGGGCATGCCTTTCGCAGCCGCCCTGGCCTCATATCTGGCTCGTTTCGAAGCCGAAATGCTCTCCTTGGCCTCATCAGTGCCGTAGGTCGAATCCTCCTTCTCCGCTCTAGCTGCAAGCTTCCGTGGTCGTTTTTTGCTCTTGCCAAGTGCCTTCGCCTCCTTCGCCGCTGCTCTTTCTGTCTCACGAGCAGCCTTTTTCGCTTCTTTCGCCTTGCGTCCTGCCCTCCGCTCTCGCCTCGCCGAAGTCTCGTGTGACTCGATCTGTTTCCGTTCTGAGTTGGAAAGTCGGAGCATGACGAAAGATCGGGCGGCGCGCTTGAGCTCTCGCGCACGCTTCTGCTCTTTGGTCGAACCTTCCGGGGTGCCTGCTTGGATGCCCAGCGCAGCGTGCTGGAACACGCTCTGCACCGCTGCTTCGCCATACTCAGCGACCACAGAAATGCTGCCGGACTTGGGCTTCTTGCCGCCCACTGGCAGCACGCCCCGCTTCTGCGCCTCGGCAACGAACGCCTCGACGCGCTCGTCCACGCCTTGCTTCAGTCTTGTGGCGTGCTCATGTTCGCCCGTGATCTTCTGCTTCTTCGCATCCTCCCCAACGTCAGCTTCCGCATCTCGCTTCCGCTTTGGTGATGCATCTTGGGCGAAAGTTCCCGCGATGGCCTCGCCTTTCACGAATCTGCCGTACAGCCCTCCGGCGAACATGCCATGCTGCCTGATGTTGGTCAGCGCGTTGGCCTTTCCGGTCCCGAAATCTTTGAGGCCCTGATCGAATGCCCGCATCCACCACTGATCGCTGACAGCGGCATGCCTGTTGAGTCCAACACCAAGCACATCCACTTTCTTCGATACCAGCAGTGGTTTCGTGATCCCACGCGAAGTTGGGTCCAGCGAATGCCCGTCGCCCTTCCAACCCTGGCCTTTGAGGTACGCCGCCGCGTCCAACCCCTTCGTCACCGCCATGACGCATCGAAAACGCTCTCGGAAGTGAGCGCTTGCAATTTTTGGGCTGTAGATCTCATCGGGCTTTGAGCCGAGAGCCGAAAACTCTAATTCAATCTTGACACCCCGCATTCTGCCCGTCCAGTCAAGCACCGATAGCGTATATACTTCAAGTACTTATAGACTATAGGCTAGCGGAGTAGTTGGAGACGAGCAGATCCAGAGACTAGCCACTTGAAATTGCCCATTCTGGTCGCAAAGGTGGTAAGGTCCATGGCCGTTGGCTGGATGGGGCGGCGCCTGTGGCACGTGGCATGCTGTCCGGGATTGTGTGGTGCGATCGTGAGGACGACACGCGGGAGACTGTGATTCAGCCGATGATGTGGGAATTGGCTCGGCTGCCGATGAAGACGGGGGCAGAATGCAGCAAGTCGCCCGTGAGATCGATCGACGCGGAAGGAGAACATCTGCATGGAAGTGAGGTAGTTGTGCCAATTCCGGTCAGACTCGGGATCTGCACGCATCCTGCGGCTGGTTCTCAGTAAGTACATGGAATGGTACGCAGACTGGCTGCCGCGCCCAACGCCGTTCACGATGCAATAGTGAAGCTCGCCATTGTCGACATGATACACCCACACGCGGAATTCTATGCACACATTACCACCACGTTATCTCATGGCTGGAGCGCCCATTGCGCCCATTCCTTGGAGCCTGGCCGCCAGTTGTGGGTACTTCTCTTGCACCTCGAGCTGTGTTCGCGTGGCCTCGGCGTATGAGATGGCGTTGACGATCTCGCCTTCTGTTCGAGACAGCTCCGCGGCGCGCTCGAAGTACTTGAGAGCTTCAGTGACCTTTCCCTGCTGGAGAAGGAGTTGTGCCATGGTAGCGACCGCGATATCGCATTCAGGGTCAACTATTAGAACATCAGTATACGTGTGTGCAAGAGGAATTTCGCAGAATGGGACTCACTAATCAACGCCTTCTGGCACAGCTCCTGGGCCGCGCTGAAGTCTTGCTTCCATTGGAAGAGTGCAAGGGCCTTGTTGATGAGAGGAAGGACATTCATGCCTCCCTTCTCGCCAACCGCCTTCTTCTCCATCTCAACCGCGGTCTCGAACTTCTCGACTGCCTCTTGGAACTTTTGCTGGTCAAGCAGCAGCTCACCATAGTAGTTGTAGACATCGCTCTTATCGCCGAAGTTCTTGATGCATCGTCTGAATGTTGCCATGCTGCTGGCAATCGAACCCATCTTGTACTGTGTAACACCAAGCTGGATATGCGAGAAGATGAAGTCCTTGTCCAGCTCGATCGATTTCTGGTAGTCGGTAGCTGCGGCGCTAAACTCGGAGAGGATGAAGTGGAGCTGTGCGCGGTGATAGTAGATGTCTGGGTCTTCGGGGTTGTGCTTGGCCGCTGTCTCAAAGTCGTTTGCAGCGTCCTCTCTCGCGCCTGCAAGCACTCTTAGTCGAGCTTCTTCCGAAGCAGCAGCACCAACCAGTTCGGGCTTACTTTGCTCCAGATGCATGCTAGCACGCTTGACGTAGCTCTGCACGAGAGACGGATCGAGTTCGATGGACTTATTGAGATCTTCCAAAGCTTTGTCGTTGTCGCCGCGCAGGTAAAGGAACGTGCCACGCATGTTGTATGCCTCGGCTTCGTACTGGTCTAGATTGCCCTGCTCGATCGCCTTGTCGAACGATTCGGCAGCTTCTGCATAGCCTTCGCCGGTTCGCAGACGAATGGCCTGAAGCCCCCTTCGGAGATGCCATTTGCCGCTTCCCTCCGACAAGTCGGCATTCTCGTCAAGTCCTTCTGGTAGTGATCGGGCGCGGAAGGATTGCAGGTAATTGGAGACGAATGTTGGAGATGGCAGCTTCTTCTCCTTGCTCTCCATGATGCGCTTTGCTTTGCTCTCTGCCACCTTCTTGAGCAGTCGTTCGACTGCTTGGGCGGAGGATTCGGTGCGGAACTGGTCGATGATGCAGCTAGCTGTGTAATCGAGCAGAGCTTCGGAGTACCGTCCATCTTGCTCGTAAGCATTTGCTCTCCGGTTCAAAGCCTTGACATACTCGGGGTCGAGATTGATGGCAGCTGTCGTGTCTTCGATGACCTTGGCCCAATCGCTCATAGCGTTATAGCAAGCGGCTCGGTTGGAGTAGAAGACAGGATCGGCTTTGCAGATGATGGCTTGCGTGTAGAGATCGATGGCCTTGTTGTAGTCTTTGCTGCCATACGCCTTGTTACCGGCAGCCTTCAGCTTGGCCGCATGGGCTTTGCGCTCTTGCTCGGGCAGCTGTGCCACTGACTCTTCTGTGATCTGAAGCAAATCGTCCAGCGCCTCTTCTAGCACTGGCGCCTTTGCTGCAGCCTTGAGCGCTGCCGCACCAGCCCTCCCCTCCTCTGCGGCCGCCTCGGAGTTCTTCTTTGCTTTCCGTCGATCCTTCTTGACTTTCGGTGCCGCTGGGGGCTGTGAAAGATAGTATACTGTGCCGCCAACCACCACCACCGTCACGCCTGCGACCGACCATGCCGCGACTCTGTTGTCTGAACACCAGCTGGACACGCGATCCCAGAATGACGACCCGGCGAGCGATGCTGAATGTGCAGCCTGCTCGACTTTGGCTTCTGCGTTCTGCGCCGATGCCATGGCGACTTCACCAAGATCGGATCAACACGTGTCGATGGCGTGGAGTGAGGTCTGGCGCTCCAACCGATCGCCTGGTATTTGATGGCGGGGCAGCGATGGGCTGTACAGGTTGTGGTCAAGTGTCGCGCATGCGAATTACAGCTGCTCCAGCTTGGAAGAAGCATACACCTCGGACGGGCGTGCCGAGCCTAATTTCTACGCGTCTGGCATAATTCTACTGAGAACCGCCGCAAGGCTGACAACCGCCGCCGCCGCAAGGTTATCGGAACCTTCTTGCGGGATATCCAGATGCCGTCAACATGAACAACCACGTCGATGGCGGCACAGTGGCCTCCGCCAACGCGAGCGATGATGACAAACCATTCGTTTATACAACCATTCGCTACGACACCCGTCTCTTGCAATCCGATAAGAATACCGCAGCATCTTGCGGCCAGCCATGTCCCTTCTACATGCTCGAGCATCATTGGACCAGGCTGCA
Source organism: Pseudocercospora ulei (assembly GCA_016165855.1). Classification (NCBI taxonomy): domain Eukaryota; kingdom Fungi; phylum Ascomycota; class Dothideomycetes; order Mycosphaerellales; family Mycosphaerellaceae; genus Pseudocercospora; species Pseudocercospora ulei. The sequence continues at coordinate 2,282,892 of JACWNB010000003.1, forward strand.
GATTGCCAAACGGAGTACATCCTTCTTCGCGGATGGTCGAACGCGATCAGACTCTGGTGGACCATCTGTACTCTGCACCACGTTGTTGAAGGCCGTGAAGCAATGGCATGAGAAGCACCCGGGCGAGACCCCAGAATCACTCCGAATCAAAGTTCGATCAGACGTCGGAGGTCACGTACGGGCTGAAGTATATTTCCCGCTGCGGCCAATTTCTCTGCATCAGCTATTTCCTTCGTCCTTTGGCTCGCCGACTCAGCCTTGGCTCACACCAGAGTGGACCGTTTGCCTGGATACACAGCCAACCGAGGCATCCGAGGGCACTATGTTCAAGACTTATGATCGTTCCCAGTATGATCGAGCCAGAGCAGCAGCAGAGATCTCGAACTACCAGATCCCGCGCGAAGTACTTTTAAATACGGCCGATGGCAATATTCTCGACGGCTCAATATGCACGCCATACTTCTACCGTAACGACTGCTGGGTCACTCCGGATGCAGATTCTGGGGGTCTGCAAGGAACGACAAGACGATGGGCACTGGAGCAAGGCCTTGCTGTGGAAGGCAAGATCTCGACCCAAAGTCTTTGCGAAGCCGAAATCGTTTGGCTGAGCAACGCCGTTCGAGGCTACTTTCCCGCCGTATTTCAGCCTCGCAAGACCAGTGAAGCCAAACAATCAAACCAGTGGTTGGCAACTTCTGGAACTATCTGCGCTCCTCTGGCGGACGATAGGCAATGTAATAATGTAAACATACAGCGGGCTTGAACTACTGATTGTAATATTAGGCTTGAATTCTCTCCTGTCATTGATTGTGCCTATACTCTAGGGCTACGAAGACAATGTCGAGCTCTCTTAAGAACCGATAGGCATCCTGTTACGGAATAGCCGGAGGGAGGTCTGGCAGGGGCACGGAGCTGCTCCTGCGGCACCATTGCGGGACTGATAGATAGCCTGTTGCCAAGGACGGCTTGCGCCGCTCCGGCACACATGTCACGGTTAACCAGTGCAAGAGTCAGAGAAGCAGGGCTGACAAAGAGATCTGTCTACAAGCCAGAGAGAGAGAGAGAGAGAGAGAGAGTTTGTAGAGAAGCTTGGCAGCTAGCCTACCAGCACAAATCCCCGCTAGAGAGACAGAGTTTGTAGAGAAGCTTAGCAGCTAGCCTACTAGCACAAATCCTGCTGTAGCCTCCTAACCTTTCCCTTCTCTTCTTTATAGCTTGTCTTGTAAATTAATTTAGAACTATTATTCTTAGTCCTAGAATTTAGCTTAGTTTTTAGATCTTAGTCCAGTCTTTAAGCTCTAGTTTGTCTAGGCTGTAAGGGTTCAAGAATCTTAGTTCAGAAACTTAAAGCTAGGTATCTACATAAAGGAACTGATAGGCAGTTCCTTCGTTGTCCGCTGCTGTATAATTTGTACCTATAAAGCTAAGCCAGCAATTTCCCTCTGTGCAGGGTTGTAGGGATTTCGCTCTGTACAGAGAGTTAGGAGTTTCCCTCTGTACAGGAATGTAGAGTTTTCCCTACGTATAGAGGGGCGGCTATTTCTCTCTGTATAGGGCTATAGGATTCTCCCTCTATACAGGAGTAGGGTTATGTTAGTAACTCTGTACAGAGGGTAGGGTTATGCTGGCACTGCTAAGTCGCAATCCTTAGGACGACGGCCAGTTTAGGTACAGGACCTAGCAGGGCCGTGTCCCCTAACATTACCCCCCTCCCTCCTCGTAGTCTCATCCCTATATGTCGTCGTGTCGCGCGATTGCTTATAGCGTTCCCTTTCTAAGTAGCGCCTACCCTCGTCTAGTTGTTTATAAGTCGACTGTCATCTGGGCACTTGCCAGTTAGTAATGCCTGTTACATCCCCTCCCTGTTGTTACTAGGGCCTCCGGTAGCTGGTGCCCGTTTGCTGTTACCCCCTATAGCCTGTAGTTACGCAGTTACCCTACGTTCTAGGTCTCCCCCCTCCCTTAACGCTGCTGCTACCTTAGTCTTGTCCGTTTAGATCCCAAACTTAAGGCCGAAGGAGCCCTACGAGCAGGGAAAGCAGGTAGTGCTAGATCGCTTCTACCTAATCTTAGCCGAATTCAGTCGCTACTTTAAGGATGCCGAAGCTAAGGCAGGGGAGGACCTGCGAGCAGTTATAAAGGTGCAGGAGGCGCTCGGTCCCGTCTGGTTTGCTGTTTTCTACAGTTACAGTCTAGACTATAGGTTAGTAGTAGGGACTTCGTATATAGGCCTCTGTAGGGCTCCCGCTGTATGTAGGTAAGCTGTTACGTCCTTACCTGTCTATTTACCTTAACTCTGTTATCTAGACGGCATCCCTGTCGTCCGGTTAGGGCGTAAGATCCGCAATCTCGTAGTTTTCTAGTGCTTCGGACGCCGGCCGGAGTCTTAAGGGCTTAGGTAGGTGTTCCGGTCCGTTGTTGTCTGTAGGGTAGGGTAGTGGCCGTTTACCTAGTAGTCGTCTGTACAGTCTCGGGCAGGCCGGTTATCTCGTACAGTCCCTCCCTACCCTATACCGGCTCTATCTCTATTCTTCCCCCTTTCCCTATTTCCTGCATCTATACTATGCTTCTTGCAGGTTCCCTAGTGTCGCCCCCTCTTTTATATCTCTAGGGATGGATGTCCCTAGTTCCCCTCTATTCCTGCTCTTCCTTTGCAGCTTCCCGGTCTTGCCTGCTACTACCTAATCCTGTCTGTAGCTGTCTAGTCCTGCAGCTACTATCTAACCTACCCTATACAGTATAGTGTTACTGTAACCGTTTACTAGGATGTTTCTCCTCCTACTTGTCTATTGCCTATATGTCCTAGAGAGCCTTATACAGTTCCTATATAGGCTCTGCCTAACCTGCCTACTTAACTAGGTACTCTATCTTCTTCCGCCTCCTCCGGCTCTTAAGGATTTTTTCTACTTTATACTCTTCCTAGCCTTTAGTAATAATCGCTAGGGGGCGCGCGTCGTCTGTCGTCTAGTGCGGTAGGGGGTCTGTGTGTACTGGCTGTACGAGGTCTATATAGAAGACTAGGTAGATCCCTAGGGGAGTGTTAAGTCGTATAGCGTGTGTCCCTACTGGCCGGATTACTGTAAACTTCCGGTTCTTCCAATCCAGTTTCTTGCTTAGCCGATCTATACGGATGTTGCGCTGGTTTAGCCAGACCTTATCTCCTGCCTCGTACTTTAGTGCAGCCTGCCGTCCCTTGTTAGCCTGCTCTTCCGCATTCTATTAAGCTATAGCTAGACTCGCTTTCGCCTATTAATAGGCGTTCGTAATCGTCTGTACGATCGCTTCTCCCTGCTAAATTAGGGATCGTACAGGGCGTAAGGTAGCGCCGCTTAGGGTCGGTAGGAGCGGGGAGTAGTCGTATCTGTAGGTTATAAAGAAGGGAGACAATCCTATAGCGTTAGCTATATAGCTGTTAATAGCTAGCTCTGCTACAGGGAGGAGGCGGTTCTAATTCTGATCCGGGCACGCAGATATAATTCAATACGGCCTTTTGATGACTATATCTCGAACTGAAGAGGGAAAGGAATCTATGTGGTGGTGGTGGTGGGCTTTGATAGTGGTGGTGCCAAGGCCCGGCTCGGCCCGTCCGGGCCGAGCCGAAATTCCAGGGTCCACCCCATCAATCTGTCCCACCTCTTTCTACCACCGCAACACTACCCCCCTCCCTCACCAGCGGTCGCCCTCGACCGCTTAGTTACCTTATCCATCCGAAAATGCCCACTTTTTTTTTTTTTTTTTTTTTTTTTTTTTTTGATTCGCCGCCTCTTTTCTCGAAAACTCCTTTCAACGTCGACGTTACCTCTTCCGTCTTCTATCAAAAACAATGTCCTCTTCGTCTCTTTCTTAACTTCTTACGTTATCTGCATCCGAAGTCCTTCACTTGGTCGTTTATGTAATGGACGCGCCTGATCCGTGCTATCTGATCTGAGCCGTAGGTTACCTGAGCTGCGGCGTGGGTGGTCTGTGCGCTGCTTCGGAGGTCTATATAGATCCGTCTACGGCTCCGTTTCTTCTTCTTTTCTTTCTCTACCGGAGTTAGCACTCTATCGCAGGGGGGGGGGGGGGCGGCGGCGCTGGCACGCTACAGCGTGCGCAGCCTACTGTCCCTCTACGATCTGAGCAGCGATCGTTTTTATCGGCTTCCGCGCCGGTAGAGCGGACGCTGTTTTCTTCGTTTGGCTTCAGAGCCATTCCGGCTTCGGCTTCTTCGGGTTCCGCACGTAGAAGTCTCTTAGCAGCTCCGCCGAATTTCGCAGGTTTTCGACCGGATACCATTTATAGTCTTCCGGCTACCCCTTCTACGAGATCCTCGCTTCGATGGACCCCCTTATCTTCTTTACGTCCACTACATCTTCTACCTCCTACTCTTCTTCATTACCGCCTATCTCAACTAGTGGGGGTTCAGCGAACCCCTGTTCTAGAAGGCCGTCCTTAGGGTCTAGGCTTAGCAGATCTAAATGGAAAACATCGTAGATCCGGAACGCCTTTGGCAGCTCGAGTCGATAGGTTACCGGCGACCTCTTTTCTATTATCTTAAACGGACCTACGTAACGTAGGTTAAGCTTCGCGTTCCCTTTCAGCCTCAGGTTCCGCGTATTGAGCCATACCTTTTGGCCTTCCTCGAATTCCGTCGGTGACCGCTTTCTATTAGCTCGAGTTACTATCTTCTTCTGAGCCGATTCTATCGCTTCTTTCGCCACTTTGATAGCTTCTTCCATCTGAGATCGTAGCGCTTCTGCCGCCGCGGCGGCGACTCTCTTCGACGACGTGGCGGGGGTGATTGAAAGCTCCGGCGAGCCGGCGTCGCTTAGCGGCTAGAAGCTCATCCTCGGAAGATAGCTATGCGTTATCTCGAACGGCGCCAGCGAGGTTGCTTCGGACGGTGACGAGTTAGCGCAGAATTCGGCCATCGGCAACACCTTAACCCAATCTTCTTAATGATGGCCGCAGAAGGTTCGTAGATATCGCTCTATCTCTCGGTTAGCCACTTCAGACTGACCGTCGGTCTGTAGATGAGCGGCTGTGCTAAGCTTTCTACGAATTCCAAGAGCTTGGTTGATGGATTTCTATACGTCGGCGGTGAATTGAGGACCCCTATCCGTAGTAATAGTGTCCGGTAGGCCATAGTGCTTCTATACGTGTTGGATTAACATCCGTGCTGTCTCTTCCGCGGTGGTTCCTTTATCTCTCGCTCGGCAGGGGATGAAGTGGCGTTCTTTGCTCAATCGGTCTACTACGTTCAGCGTAGCGTCGTATCCATCGGATTCCGGCAGGCCGGTTACGAAGTCCATCGTGATATGTTGCTATAGTTTCTCGGGGATCGGAAGTGGCTTCAGCAGACCGGCCGGAAGACCGTAACGTAGCTTCGCGGCTCTGCACGCGTAGCAGTTGGCGATAAACCGGTAAATCTGCTTATAGATCCGCGGAAACCAGTAGATCGTTCTTACTGCCTGCATCGTTTTCTTCGCTCCGGCGTGGCCAACATCTATGGAGTTATGGACCAGTTGGATGACCTTAGTGATTAGTTCTTCCGGAACTATCAGCTTCCCTGAACTGGTTTTGCCGAGCTTCTGCTTCTGATTGAGCTGCTTGACCTTCTCGTAGAGAGTCTCTTCCTTAGGGGCTGGTTCTACTGCGCAGACCCCTACCTCTTTCAACACCTCTGCGTCTACTATCCGCTCGGTTAACACCTTCTGGAACATATTCGGATCTTCTTTCGCGCGGCTAGTCTTTCTATCTCTTCTTGTCAGCGCGTCAGCCTTTCCGTTTTGAGCTCCAGGTCGATAAGTGATCTTGAAATCGAACCCTGATAGGTAGGCGGCCCACCGTGCTTAACGTCGTAAGAGCTTCTGCGTCTTTATAAAGTAGGTCAGCGACTGGTGGTCCGTAAGGACTTGGACCGTGCTCTTTCCGGCCATAAGCTCTGGCTTCCACTCCTCGAACGCCTGTATAATGGCCAGCAGTTCTTTATCGTAGATGGCGTAGTTCCGCTTAGCTTCCGTTATGGATTTGCTAAAGAAGGCCACTAGGTGGAGGGTCTCGTCGTCGCTATATTAAGAAAGGACCCCTGCCGTTACTGTGTCAGAAGCGTCCGTTTCTACGTAGATTGTCTTTTCCGGTCGGAAGTGCGCTAGAACCGGCGCCGAGGCCACTGCCTCTTTTAGCCGGTTAAAGGCTTCCGTGCACCTCTCGTTCTATAGACCGGCGGCCTCTTTCTTCAGCGCCTTATTCAGGGGTCTCGCTATCTTGCTGAAGTCCTTAATAAACCGTCGGTAGTAGCTGCAGAATCCGAGAAACGCTCTGATCTGCGTAGTGTTTCCGGATTTCGGCTGCTTCTACTCCGCGACGGCGGCGACCTTTAAGGGGTCTATACGAATTCCATCTCTTCTGACGATAAGACCGAGATATTTGACCTCGGTTTGATAGAACTCGCTCTTCTTCGTGTCCGCGTTCAATCCGACCTCGCGGAGCCTCTTCAACACTCTCTCGATATAGTCCGTGTGTTGCTCTCTCGTCCCGTCCGTGTAGATGAGAATGTCGTCCAAATAGATAGACACGAACCGCTCTAGCATGTCCATAAAGGAGTGGTTTATAAAGCGTTGCTACACCGCCGGCGCGTTGGTGAGTCCGAACGGCATTACCAGCCACTTAAAATTGCCTATACGCATGGCGAACGTCGTAAGATCTTCCGTCTGTCCTTCCTTATTTCTCAACCGATGGAACGCTTGGCGGATGTCCAGCTTGCTGAACCACTTAGCCTTCGCCACTCTTTGGATGGTCTTGTCGATTAACGGCAGTAGGTATACGTCTCTTTTGGTGACCTTATTGAGGCCTCGATAGTCTACGCAGAGTCTTAGACCACCCCCTGGCTTCCTTACGAAAAGAATCGGTAACGCATATTCCGCGGAGCTCGGCGTAATGAACTTCTTCGCCAGGTTTTTACGAACAAACACTTCCACTTGGTCCAGTTCCGCCGGTGACAGTCTTCTTAGGGGCTCAGTTCTTGGCAATGTAGCCCCCTCTTTCAGCCTGATCTTATTATCGTATTCCGGCCGGTGGAGCGGCAGGAGGTTGGAGTCTGCTTTTAAGAAGACATCAGCGTAACTATGGAGCTCTTCCGGTAACACCTCCAGTAGATCTACTTCTTCTTCTGCTATTATCTTTCTGTAGTCTTCGATGTCTTTTATTGAGATAGCGTAGATCTCAGTGTCCGGCGACTTCGCGAGGGTCGTTATAGCTTCCGAACTTATCATTCCGACTGTGACCAGGGGTTTGGAGCGATCGGACGGGGCCTCTTTAGCGGACTCCGTAGCTTTCGGCTCGGCGGCGGCGATGGCGTTACCTAGGGTTTTGAACCCTATTATGCCTTTGTCTACATCGATAACGGCTTTCTGGTTCTTTATCTATTTCTGCCCTATAATAATGTCGAATCTTCCGATGTCTATAATTCGGAATGTCGCTTCTGTAGTGCGACCAGCCAAAGTGGTCCTCAGTGGCACATAGTGCGTAACACTCTCCGTGTCTTGTCCGTTATATGCCGAAATCCTCGTCGGCGACGCCAGTTCCACTGGGTAGCCGTATCCATTTGTTAGCTTCCGGACCAGTCGGTAGTGGATCGCCGCGCCGATAAGAGCTCCTATGTCGATGAAAGCTTTTAACTGAAGTGGTTTGCTCGATCCGTCAAGGGGGTAGACAGTGATTAGAAGGATGATAGCTGTTTCTGTGTTTACCTCCACCGCAGCTGATAGCGGATCGCTGCAGCTGTTAATGCTTTCTTCTCGCGGCGATTCGCTTCGATGTGGTGCCCTGTTGTCAGCGCTGGATAGGGGGCCTATCCTTCCAGCTGGTCTTTTCCTAAGATTCGCAGGGGCACTCTACCGTCTACGCTATCGGTGTCGTTCGGAGCCGGTTCGATGGCTTAAATAGTCTTTCTCGGCGGTGGCGGCTGCTGCTTTATCGCGCGATATTCCTGCTTCTGCTTATCCGAGGCTTGGCATCTCGTGGCGATGTGGCCAGGCTTTCTATACGCGTAGCAGGTAAGGACGAACGACGATCGCTGCACGTAAGGCGATTAGGGGCCGCGGCGGAAGGACGTAGGGGTTCTCGTTGGCTGCGACGGCGGCAACGGCCTCTGAATTAGTTCGCGTGCCGTCGGTTTTCCGTACGCGTTCAGGTTTCTTGCTGTTACTCTCGCCTAGTGCACAAAGCTCAGCAGGTCTTCGTCTTCCACCGACGCCATCGCCGCAGCTAGCTTAGGGCTCAGTTTCTGTCTTAATAAGTGCAGCTGCTTATCTTCTGCCACTTTCGCTCTAATAGCATATTTCCTAAACAGTCTATAGAACTCTTCGAATGTCTGCTTGTTCTGGTGGATTTTATCTAGCTGCTTACGGGCCGTCTTTTTTCGGAATAGGTCTCCGAAACGCTGGTCCAGCGCCTTAATAGCGTCGTCGGCGGTCACTTCTTCCAGGTCCGCTACCAGCGAAAAAGCTTTACCTTCCAGTCGCGATTCCAGGTACGCCAATCGATCCTCTTCGCTGCTCGATGCGTAATCGCGGCTTATCTTATTCTTGATCTTCTTCTTAAACGCCTCCTACGATTTAGGGTCTCCGCCGCCGAAAGCAGGTAGGTCCAGCAATAGCGTTATCGTAGTGCTACCTTGACTATAGGCCGCCGGCGAGGCGGTCTCTCCTTGTTCTTCTCGATGCGGTAGCGGCGGTGCCGACGACATCGCTGCTTCCATTTCAGCCAGTTGACTCTTTAGTGCCTTTAGCTGCGCTACTCTATTCGCTGCCTGGTTTTCCAACATATCGATGATCGTTTCCGCCGATTCCTTCTCGGCCCTTACCGCTTTAGTCTCTTCTCTTAGTTGTCTGTTTTCTTCTAACGTTCTGTAGAACAGCGTCTCAATAAGGTCTATACTATCGTAGACCTTCCTTATTCTATTCTCGTTTATATAGTCTTCCAATTCCTCGATCGTGCAGTCGTAGATCTTTCTGTATTCTACTATTCGTTCCTTAAACCTAGCGGTCTCTTCCTCTGTAAAGCCGCTAATAACAATCTTATCGTTAATGATGCTTAAGCGCCTACTCGCTTTGTCAGTCTTTCCTTTTCTGCTTCTGCTGCGGCCTGTAACGCCGCTCTCTACCGCTAAGAAGTCTTCCATCTTCTCGCAGTGCCTGGGGTTGTTTGGTTTGGTGTTGTTGGGTGCGCGTGCGTTATTCGGGTTTCCGGATGATTCGACGGGCCCTTTCGTGCAGCGCGGGGTTGTGGAGAGTGAGTTCGAGATATAATGATCCGGGCACGCAGATATGATTTAATACGGCCTTTTGATGACTATATCTCAAACTGAAGAGGGAAAGGAATCTATGTAGTGGTGGTGGTGGGCTTTGATAGTGGTGGTGCCAAGGCCCGGCTCGGCCCGTCCGGGCCGAGCCGAAATTCCAGGGTCCACCCCATCAATCTGTCCCACCTCTTTCTACCACCGCAACAAATTCGTCTAGTCGTAGTTAACGTACGCTCAGAGGTATGCTTCTAATGTCGAGTTAACCCTCTCCGTAGCGCTATCTATCTGCAGGTGCTATACAGTTAATAGGCGACGTTCTACGTTTAACAACTAACAGACCCTTGCCTAGAGCTAGCTCGTAAACTGTGTATCCTAGTCTAGTACAATTAACCTGGGGAATCCGTGCTTGCTAAACGTCGTCTATATAAATGCCTAAGCAGTGTCCTTAGCTGTAGTAGAGCCTATTCCCTCTAGTATTACCCCCTTCGTTAGCTTGTTAATAACTACTATAATGTTTCGTCGTCTGTCGCTCTTAGGGAGGTCTGTAATAAAGTCTACTGTTAGGTCTTGCTAGGGCCAGTCCGGTATTGGTAGGAGTTTCAGCAGCCCGTACTTCACTTTACGCTAGGGCTTCGTCCGTCTGCAGACATCGCAGTTCTGTACGAACCTACGGATGTCCTTTGCTATCGCTAGCTAGTAGTAGTCCCTAGCGACGATGCTATACGTCTCCTCGCGCCCTAGATGCCTAGTTGCTATAGAATTATACGCCTATTGTATTAAGCTCGTACAGAGCTTCTCGTCTGCCGGGACCTAAATCCGATTCCTAAAATTTAGGTTGTTCTCCTCGTCTACTGTGCACTCTACCGCTAATACCTTAAGGCAGAGCTCTGCTAGGAGTTTCCGCTGTCCTCCTTAAATCGCTATATAGGCATTTTGGTAAACGTCGTCCTTTTCTACTGTCTCTTCCTACGCCTGTAGCTAAGGTTCCTATATATGTGTCGCCGCTAGGTAGATAGTCTCCTTGCCTAGCTCCTCCTTAAATATCTAGAATGTCCGTAATTTTAGCCAGTCGTTATCGTACGTCGTTAGCATGTCCTAATCCTATCTAGATAGCGCGTCGGTCCTACTGTTGTCCTTGCCTTTACAGTACTAGAGTCTTATATTAAAGCGGCTTAGGTACATCGCCTATCGTATGTGCCTCTTAGACAGCTTCTAGGGTTGCGTAAAGTACTCGAGGTTCTTGTAGTTGGTTAGGGCGAGGAACTTAGGAACTAAGCGAAGTTCCCTATTCTACGCCTCGTAACACTGTACGACCGCTAGCAATTCCTTGTCGTAGATAGGGTAGTTGCATTTAGCTAGGGAGTTCTTCTTAGAGAAGTACGCGTATAGGTATAGGAGCCTGTCCGAGCCTACCTATAACAGGATACCTCCTATGCAATACCCTAAGGAGTCAGTTTCTAGTATCGTCGTACCTTCTAGATCGAAGGCAGCAAGCGTTGGTCCTGTAGTAAAGAGCTCTTTTAGCCTGTTAAAGCTTCTATTACACTCGTCCGTCTACTTAAACTGTTTGTCCTTATATGTTAGCTCGACTAGGGGGCGTACGATCTCCGAGTAGTTCTGTATAAACTGGCGGTAGAAGTTGGCAAACCTAAGGGATTCTCGTACGCCCTTAACACTTATAGGGGGCTTCTATTGCTTAATAGCATTAATCTTCTTCCCGTCTATGCTAATGCCTTTCCCTGCCTCGATAATAAACCCTAAGTATTTCGTACACTGTACTCCGAATTTATATTTATCGATGTCGAGGTACAATCTAGCCTGTTGCAGTCGGTCTAATACCCTCTTAACGTCCCGTACGTAGTCCTTATAGGTGCCGTCCGTAAATACCAGTATGTCGTCGAGGTACGTAGAGCAGATGTCGTCTAGTAGTCCTTGTAGGGACTTGTTAATGTACCTCTAGAAGGTTGCTAGTACATTAGTAAGGCTAAAGGAGGTAACAAGCTACTCGAAAAGACTATATCTCGTACAGAAGGCAGTTATCTATTCGCAGCCTTCCTTAACCTGTATCTTGTAGAAGGCCGAGACAACGTTAAGCTTAGTAAACTACTTTGCCTTGCTAATCCGTCCGAGGGTCTCCTTAATAAGGGGCAGGGGGTACCGGTCCTTCTTAGTAATTGTGTTAATACCTCTATAGTCTACGTAAAAACGCAAGCCGGCCGAGCCTTCCTTATAGACAAACAGTACTAGGGCTCCTACAGATAATGTACTTGCGCAAATGAAACCTTTCGATCCGGGCACGCAGATAAGATTCAATACAGCCTTTTTGATAACTATATCTCGAACTGAGGAGAGAAAGGAATCTATATAGTAGTGGACGAGAGCTTTGGGGGGTAGTGTGCCAAGGCCCGGCTCGGTCCGGAAGGGCTAAGCCGAAATTCCAAGGGTCCACCCCATTACTCAGTCCCACCCCTTTCTGCTGCCGCAACACTACCCCCCTCCCTCCTTAGCGGTCGCCCTCGACCGCTTACTTATCTGTTCTTCTATTTTTTTTTTTAAGATTTACATCGTTACTATCTAATGTGTTCACTTGGCGTCTATCTGATCCGTTCTATCTGATCGGAGCCAGCGGTTACCCGAGCTGCGGCGTAACCGGTCCGTACGCCATCGCGTGGGTCTATATAGATCTATCTGCGGCTCGCTATCTTCTTCTTTTCTTTCTCTACTAAGGCCTTTGGCGCTACTGCGAGGCTGCTTTAATGGCGGCCGCTTCGTTCTTCGTCGTTACTATCCTTTTGGCGGATAGCAGTAACAGAGAGCAAAGACAGTTACGAGGTAGGCCGACGCGGTGGCGCCGTTCTTGGCCTTACCGCTCCATCCGCCGGTCCTGGCTAGCGGTAGTAGTAGTGGTAAGGCCCAAGACACCGGCTAGCGGATTCTACGATCGTTTCTATCGGCTTCTGTGTCGATAGAGCGGACGTAGATTTTCTTCTTCTTTATCGACTTTCGAGCTACACAGGCCTCGGCTTCCTCGGGTTTCGAACATAAAAATCTCTTAGCAGGTCCACCGAATTCCGGAGGTTCTCAGCCGGATACTATTTATAGTCTTCTGGCTATCCTTTCTATAAGATCCTTGCTTTGATAGATCCTCTTCGTCTCCTTATATCTATAACATCTTCTACCTCCTATTCTTCTTCTTTACTATCTATCTCTACTAGTAGGGGTTTAGTGAACCCCTGATCCAGAAGACCATTTTCAGGGTCTAGGCTTAGCAGGTCCGAGTGAAAGACATCGTAAATCCGGAACGATTTCGGCAGCTGGAGCCAGTAGGTTACTGGCGACCTCTTTTCCATTATCTTAAACGGACCTACGTAGCGAGGGTTGAGCTTCGCGTTGCCTTTTAGCCTTAGGTTCCGCATGTTAAGCTATACCTTTTGGCCTTCCTCGAATTCTATCGGTAACCTCTTTATATTAGCTCGAGTTACTATCTTCTTCTAAGCTGATTCTATCGCCTCTTTCGCTACCTTAATCGCTTCTTCTATCTGAGATCGGAGCGCTTCTGCCGCCGCCGCGGCGATTCTCTTCGACGAGGTAGTGGTAGAAGGTTCTAAAGAGCTGGGTTCGTTCAGCAGCTGAAAGCTTATCCTTAGAAGATAACTGTGTGTTATCTTAAACGGCGCCAGTAAGGTAGCTTCCGACTGTGCTAAATTGGCGCAGAATTCGGCTATCGGCAACATCTTAATCCACTCTGCTTAATGATAGCTGCAGAAGATTCTCAGATATTTTTCTATCTTACAGTTGGCTACTTTAGACTGGCTGTCGGTCTGAGGGTAAGCGGCTGTGCTTAGTTTTCTACGAATTCCAAGGGCTTGGTTAATGGCTTTCTATACGTCGGCGGTGAATTAAGGACCCCTATCCGTAGTAATAGTATCCGGCAGGCTGTAGTGCTTCTATACGTGCTGGATTAACATTCTCGCCGTTTCTTCTGCAGTAGTTCCTTTATCCTTAGCTCGGCAGGGGATGAAATAGCGCTCTTTGCTTAGCCGATCCACTACATTAAGCGTAGCGTTATATCCGTCTGAATCCGGCAGGCCGGTTACGAAGTCTATCGTAATGTGCTGCTATAGTTTCTCGGGGATCGGAAATAGCTTTAACAGGCCGGCCGGAAGGCCGTAACGTGGCTTCGCTGCTTAGCATATGTAACAGTTAGTGATAAACCGGTGGATCCTCTCGAAAATTCGCGGGAACTAGTAGGTCGTCCTTACTACTTCTATCGTCTTCTTTAATCCTGCGTAACCAACATCCGTAGAGCTATAGACCAGCTGGATAACCTCTGTAATCAGTTCTTCCGGAACGATCAGTTTCCCTAAGCCTGTTTTGCCAAGCTTCTGCTGCTAATTAAGCCGTTCTACTTTCTCGTGCAGCGTCTCTTCTTTAATTAGCGGCTCTATCGCACAGATCCCTACCTCTTTCAACACCTCGGCGTCTACTATTCGTTCGGTTAACACCTTCTGAAACATGTTCGGATCTTCTTTCGCGCAGCTAGTCTTTCCTTCTCTTCTCGTTAACGTGTCTGCCTTTCTATTTTGAGCTCCTAGTCGATAGGTAATCTTAAAATCGAATCCGGATAGGTAGGCGGCCTACTAGGCTTGGCGGCGTAATAGCTTCTGCGTCTTTATAAAGTAGGTTAGCGACTGGTGGTCTGTAAGGACCTGGATTATGCTCTGTCTAGCTATAAGCTCCAGTTTCTACTCTTCGAACGCCTGTATAATAGCTAACAGTTCTTTATTATAGATAGCGTAGTTCCGCTTAGCATCGTTTATAGACTTGCTAAAGAAAGCTACTGGATAGAGAGTCTCTTCGTCGTTAGCGTATTAAGAAAGGACCCCTGCTGTTACTGTGTCGGAAGCGTCTGTCTCTACGTAGATCGTCTTTTCCGGTCGGAAGTGCGCTAGCACTGGCGCTGAGGCTACCGCCTCCTTTAGTCGGTTGAAAGCTTCCGTACACTTCTCGTTCTATAGGCTAGCGGCCTCCTTCTTTAACGCCTTATTTAAAGGGTCTCGCTATCTTACTAAAGTCCTTAATAAACCGTTGATAGTAGCTGCAGAACCTGAGAAACGCTCTAATTTGCGTAGTGTTTCCGGATGTTGGCTGCTTCCATTCCGCGACAGCGGCAACTTTCGATAGGTCTATCCGAATTCCTTCTCTTCCGACGATAAGACCGAGGTATTTGACTTTAGTCTAATAGAACTCGCTCTTTTTCGTGTCCGCGTTTAATCCTACCTCGCGGAGTCTCTTTAACACCCTCTTAATGTAGTCCGTATGTTGCTCTCTCGTTCCCTTAGTGTAGATAAGAATGTCGTCTAAGTAGATTGAAACGAACCGTTCCAGCATGTCTATAAAGGTGTGGTTTATAAAGCGTTGCTACACAGCCGGCGCGTTAGTAAGTCCAAAAGGCATTACCAGCTATTTGAAATTGCCTATACGCGTAGCGAATGTCGTAAGATCTTCGGTTTGTCCTTCTTCGTTTCTTAATCGATAGAAAGCTTAGCGAATGATACAGATGCGTAGAGGGCTGGAAGGTGCTAGAAGGTAGCAGGCTTGGCAGGGCCAGGCTTGGCAGCTGCACACTCAAATACCGCACCTCCGCTTGTACGTAGATTCTTCCCTCTCCAGCCTTGGATATAGTTATTAAAGTAGCCGTATTGAATTATCTACGTGCTTAGATCATTATATCCAAGGCTCAACCCAACACCCAACCTGCACTACGCGAAAGAGCCCGTTGAATTACATCCGGGTACTCAATTAACGTACGTGCAACCAACCCAGAGTGTGTATTGTATACGTATAAAGGAGGCTGTCGAATTACATCCGGTTACTTAATTGTGCATGTACATACTACTCTACCCCCCCCCTCTCCCAATCGAGAAGAAGAGTTTTAAAGAGAGAGGTCCATTACAGAGGACATCGAGAAGAAGAGTTTTAGGGAAGAGAGTGCCCCTACGAGTAGATCGCGAGTTTTGAAGAAGAGCGAGAGCGACGAGAACGACGAGAGCGACGAGAACGAGAGCGACGAGAAGGTCGAGAAGAACGAGAAGGTCGAGAAGGACGATGTAGGAGCGACGAGGATAAGAGCGAGAGCGAGGAGCGAGAGCGACGACGACGAGAGCGCACCTAGCAGGACCTAAGGCAACGACATTCGTTTTTTTTCGGGCCTTTAACAGACCATTCTATTCGGACGAGGCCTATCGAGACAGTTCAGCAATCGGCAACATAAGCAGCACGACCAACGAGCACCTAAGCACGAGCACCCAGGCACGAGCGACAAGAGCAGCACAAGCGACAAGAGCACCTAGGCACGAGCACCCAGGCACGAGCACCCAGACACGAGCACCTAGGCACAGGTGCAGCTGCTGCAGACAACACAAAGCTACTGCATACAGGCATAACAGGGCAGGCAACACACTGTTTAGGTTCAGAAGAGCACGTTTAGAAGCTGCTGTAGGCAGGCACAGCTAGCTCCAGGCACAGCTGCTGCAGACAGTACAAGGCAGAGCATAAGGCAGAGCACAAGGCAGAGCACAAGGCAGAGCACAAGGCAGAGTACAAGGCAGAGCACAAGGCAGAGCACAAGGCAGAGCACAAGGCAGAGCATAGGCAAAGTACAGGCGAAGCGACGGCTTAAGAAGCGACCGTCTGAGAAGTGACTGTCTAAGAAGCGACCGTCTAAGAAGCGACCGTCAAGAAGCGACCGTCGAGAAGCGACCGTCGAGAAGCGACCGTCGAGAAGCGACCGTCGAGAAGCGACCGTCGAGAAGCGACCGTCGAGAAGCGACCGTCGAGAAGCGACCGTCGAGAAGCGACCGTCGAGAAGCGACCGTCGAGAAGCGACCGTCGAGAAGCGACACGTGTTTGCAAGACAACCTCTGCGAGCTCCGCGACCTCCGCGGCCTCGACGACCTCTGCGACCTCCGCGACCTCTGCGACCTCTGCAGCTTCTACGACAGATGACCTCTGCAGCTTCTGCGACAGACGACCTCTGCGGCCCCGACAACCTCTGCGACCCCGACGACCTCTGCGGCCCCGACGACCTCCGCGAACTCTGAGAATTCTGCAGCCTTAGCAAGGCACTAAAACGTACGAGATTAAGGCACCAATTAAGGCACCAAAGCGACGGCAAAACGCACGAGATTGAAGCTCAAAAAGGCACGAGATTGATACGGATGTGGATGTGGACAGCTGGCAGCTAGGCTTGGCAGGGCCAGGCTTGGCGAACACTCAAATACCTCCACCTCCGCTTGTACGTAGATTCTTCCCTCTCCAGCCTTAGATATAGTTATCAAAGACGGGTATTGACCTAGAGTCTACTGCAGTTAGATCATTATATCTAAGGCTCACTCCAATACCCAACCTGCACTACGCGAAAGAGCCCGTTAAATTACATCCGGGTACTCGAATAACGTACGTGCAACCGACAACCCAGAGTGTGTACTGTATATGTACGAAGGAGGCCGTTGAATTATATCCGGTTACTTAATTGTACATGTGCATGCTACTCTACCCTCCCCTCCCCTAATCGAGAAGAAGAGTTTTAAACAGAGAGGTCCATTACAGAGGACATTAAGAAGAAGAGTTTTAGGGAAGAGAAGTGCCCCTATCGAGAAGAGAGAGAGTTTTGAAGAGAGACAGTTTTGAAGAGAGTGCCTACACGAGCAGATCGCGAGTTTTAAAGAAGAGCAAGAGCGACGAGAGAGCGACGGGAACGAGAGCAACAAGAAGGTCGAGAAGAACGATGTAGGAGTAACAAGGATAAGGAGCGAGAGCGAGGAGCGGGAGCGACGACGACGAGAGCGCACCTAGCAGGACCTAGGGCAACGACATTCGTTTTTTTTCGGGTCTTTAACAGACCATTCTATTCGGACAAGGCCTATCGAGACAGTTTAGCAATCGGGACATTCAGCAATCGAGGCGTACGGCCAGCATAAGGCAGAGCACAAGGCAGAGCACCGAGCGAGCACCAGGCACGAGCACCTAGGCCGAGCACCAGACAAAGCACAGGCAAAGCACAGGCAAAGCGACGGTCGAGAAGCGAGCGACCGTCCGTGATCCGGGCACGCAGATATGATTCAATACGGCCTTTTTGATAACTATATCTCGAACTGAGGAGGGAAAGGAATCTATGTGGTGGTGGTGGGCTTTCGTGGTGGTGGTGCCAAGGCCCGGCTCGGCCCGGACAGGCCGAGCCGAAATCCAGGGTCTACCCTATTAATTTGTCCTACCCCTTTCCACCGCCGCAACACTACCCCCCTCCCTTACCAGCGGTCGCCCTCGACCGCTTAGTCACTCTATCTATCCGGAAATCTCCACTTTTTTTTTTTGTCGTTTCCTTCTCGAAAATCCCCTCCGACGCCGGCGTCGCGTCTTCCATCTTCTATTACAACCGGCGTTCTTTTCGTCGCTTTTCCTATTTTTTACATCGTCGGCATTTGAAGTCCTTTACCTGTTGTTTATGTAATCGACGCTATCTGATCTGATCTACGGGTTATCTGAGCTGCGGCGTAGCTGGTCTGTGCGTCGTCTTAGAGGTCTATATAGATCCGTCTGCGGCGTCGTTTCTTCTTCTTCTTTTTCTCTTCTACTAAAGCCTTTACACACCGCAGGGGCGGCGGCGCTGGCACGCTACGGCGTCGGCGGGCTTCCTGCCGCACTGCCGATAGGTGATGGCTGCGTCGAAGACCTCCCCGAAGGCGACCGACACGATCGTCTTTATCGGCTTCCGCGCCGGTAGAGCGGACGTAGCTTTCTTCGTTTTCTTCCGGAAGGATCGGCTTCAGAGCCATTCCGGCTTCGGCTTCTTCGGGTTCCGCGCGTAAAAATCTCTTAGCAGCTCCGCCGAGTTCCGCAGGTTCTCGACCGGATACCATTCGTAGTCTTCTAGCTACCCCTTCTACGAGATCCTTGCTTTGATAGACCCCCTTATCTTCTTTACGTCCATTACGTCTTCAACCTCCCACTCTTCTTCTTTACTGTCTATCTCGATCGGCGGGGGTTCGGCGAACCCCTGTTCTGGAAGGCCGTCCTTAGGGTCCAGGCTCAGCAGATCTAAATGGAAAACGTCGTAGATCCTGAACGCCTTCGGCAGCTCGAGCCGATAAGTTACCGGCGATTTCTTTTCCACTTTCGTAAACGGACCTACGTAGCGTAGATTGAGCTTGGCGTTCCCTTTTAGCCTCAGGTTCCGCGTGTTAAGCCAGACCTTTTGACCTTCCTCGAATTCTGTTAGTAACCGCATCTTATTAGCTCGAGTTACTATCTTCTTCTAAGCTGATTCCATCGCGTCTTTCGCCACTTTGATCGCTTCTTCCATCTGAGATCGGAGCGCTTCCGCCGCTGCGGCGGCGACTCTCTTTAACGACGTAGTAGTAGTGGAAAGCTCCGGCGAGCCGGCATCGCTTGGTAGCTGAAAGCTCATCCTCGGAAGATAGCCGTGCGTTATCTCGAACGGTGCCAGCGACGTTGCTTCTAACCGTGCTAAGTTCGCGCAGAATTCGGCCATTAGCAGCATCTTAACCTACTTTTCTTAATAATGGCCGCAGAAGGTTCGCAGATATCGCTCTATATCGCGATTAGCCACTTTAGACTGACTGTCGGTCTGCGGGTAAGCGGCTATGCTGAGCTTTCTACGAATTCCGAGAACGTAGTTAATGGCTTTCTATACGTCGGCGGTAAATTGAGGACCCCTATCCGTAGTGATAGTGTCCGGCAGGCTATAGTGCTTCTACACGTGTCTAATCAATATCCGTGCGGTCTCTTCTGCAGTAGTTCCTTTATCCTTAGCTCGGCAGGGAATGAAATAGCGCTCTTTGCTCAGTCGGTCCACTACGTTTAGCGTAGCGTTATATCTATCGGAGTCCGGCAGGCCGGTTACGAAGTCCATCGTAATGTGTTGCTACGGTTTCTCGGGGATCAGAAGCGGTTTCAGCAGACCCGCCGGAAGACCGTAACGTAGCTTCGCGGCTCGGCACACGTAACAGTTGCCGATAAACCGGTGGATCCGCTCGTAGATTCGTGGAAACTAGTATATCGTCCTTATAGCTTCCATCGTTTTCTTTAATCCTGCGTAACCAACGTCCTTAGAGCTATAGACCAGTTGGATGACCTCCGTAACCAGTTCTTCCGGAACTATCAGCTTCCCTGAACCGGTTCTGCCGAGTTTCTGTTGCTGGTTAAGCTGCTCCACCTTTTCGTAGAGAGTCTTTTCTTTAATCGGCGGCTCCATTGGTTCCGGTTCGGTCTGCGGTTCTGCTGCGTAGATCCCCGATTCCCTTAACACCTCGGCGTCTACTATCCGTTCGGTCAGCACCTTCTGAAACATGTTCGGATCTTCCTTCGCGCGGCTCGTCTTCCCTTCTCTTCGCGTTAGTGCGTCAGCTTTTCCGTTTTGAGCCCCTGGTCGATAGGTAATCTTAAAATCGAACCCTAATAAGTAGGCGGCCTACCGTGCTTAACGCTGTAAGAGCTTCTGCGTCTTTATAAAGTAGGTCAGCGACTGGTGGTCCGTAAGGACCTGGACTGTGCTCTTTCTAGCTATAAGCTCCGGTTTCCACTCCTCGAAAGCCTGAATAATCGCTAGCAGCTCCTTATCGTAGATGGCGTAGTTCCGTTCGGCTTCCGTTATAGATTTGCTAAAGAAGGCCACTAGGTAAAGGGTCTCGCTATCGTCAGCGTATTAAGAAAGGACCCCTGCCGTTACTGTATCGGAAGCGTCCGTTTCTACGTAGATCGTCTTTTCCGGCCGGAAGTGCGCTAGAACTGGCGCCGAGGCCACTGCTTCTTTCAGCCGGTTAAAGGCTTCCGTGCACCTCTTAGTCTATAGGCCGGCGGCCTCTTTCTTTAACGCTTCGTTTAGGGGTCTCGCGATCTTGCTGAAGTCCTTGATAAACCGTCGATAATAGCTGCAGAATCCGAGAAACGCTCTGATTTAGGTAGTGTTTCCGGATTTCGGCTGCTTCCATTCCGCTATAGCGGCGACCTTTGAGGGGTCCATCCGAATTCTATCTCTTCCGACGATTAGACCGAGATATTTGACTTCGGTCTAATAGAACTCGCTCTTTTTCGTGTCCGCGTTTAATCCGACCTCGCGGAGCCTGGTTAGCACCTTCTTGATGTAGTCTGTATGCTGTTCTTTCGTCCTATCTATATAGATAAGAATGTCGTCTAAATAGATAGACACAAACCGTTCCAGCATATCCATAAAGGTATGGTTTATAAAGCGTTGCTACACTGCCGGCGCGTTGGTAAGTCCGAACGGCATTACCAGCTACTTAAAATTGCCTATACGCGTCGCGAACGTCGTAAGATCTTCCGTTTGCCCTTCTTCGTTCCTTAGTCGATGGAACGCTTGGCGGATGTCCAACTTGCTGAACTACTTAGCCTTTGCTACGCGCTGGATAGTCTCGTCGATCAGCGGCAGCGGGTATACGTCTCTTTTGGTAACCTCGTTAAGGCCTCGATAGTCTACGCAGAGTCGCAGACTACCTCCTAGTTTCCTTACGAAAAGAATCGGTAACGCATATTCGGCAGAACTCGGCGTAATAAACTTCTTCGCCAGGTTTTCGCGAACGAACACCTCTACCTGGTCCAGTTCGGCCGGAGACAAGCGTCTTAGGGGCTCGGTTCTCGGCAGCGCGGCTCCTTCTTTCAGCCGGATCTTGTTGTTATATTCCGGTCGATAGAGCGGCAGGAGGTTGGAGTCGGCTTTTAAGAACACGTTAGCGTAACTGTAGAGCTCTTTTGGCAATACCTCTAGTAGGTCCGCTTCTTCTTCCGCTATTATCTTCCAGTAGTCTTCGATGTCTTTTATTAAGATAGCGTAAATCTCGTTGTCCGGCGACTTCGCGAGGGTCGTTATAGCTTCTAAGCTTATTATTCCGACAGTAACCGGGGGTTTGGAACGATCGGACGGAGCCTCTCTCGCGGACTCCGTAGCTTTCGACTTGGCAGCGACGGTGGCGACCTTTCCGATAGTCCCTGCTCCGCTACCCGGGGTTTTGAACCTGATCGTTCCTTTATCTACGTCAACGATAGCTTTCTGGTTCTTTATCTATTTCTGCCCTATAATAATGTTAAACCTTCCGATATCCATAATCCGGAACGTCGCTTCCGTGGTTCGACCAGCCAGCGTAGTCTTTAGCGGCACGTAGTGCGTAACGCTTTCCGTGTCTTGTCCGTTGTATGCCGAAATCTTCGTCGGGGACGCTAGTTCCACTGGATAGCCGTATCCCTTCTTCAGTTTCTAAACCAGTCGGTGGTGGATCGCTGCACCGATGAGAGCTCCGGTGTCGATAAAAGCTTTTAGCTAGAGGGGTTTGCTCGATCCGTTAAGGGGGTAGACAGTAATTGGAAGAATAATAGCTGTTTCCGTGTTTACCTCTACCGCCGCCGAGAGCGGATCGCTGCAGCTGTTGATGCTTTCTTCTCGTAGCGATTCGCTTCGATTCGGTGCCCTATTGTTAATGCTGGATAGGGGGCCTATCCTTCTAGCTGGTCTTTTCCTATTATTCTTAACTGCACCCTACCGTCTACACTGTCAGTGTCGTTCGGAGCCGGTTCTATAGCTTGTATAGTCTTCCTCGGTAGCTGCGGCTGCAGCTGCTTTATAACACGATACTCCTGCTTCTGCTTATCCAATGCTTGGCATCTCGTGGCGATGTGGCCGGGTTTTCTACACGCGAAACAGGTAGGGGCGAACGACGAACGCTGCATGTAAGGCGGCTGGGGGCCGCGTCGGAAGGGTGCGGGGGCTCTGGTTGTCTGCATCAACGACGGTGTCTTCTAAGTAGGTTCTCGCGTCGTCGATTTTCCGTATGCGTTCAGATTTCTTGCTGTTACTCTCGCCTGGTGCACGAAGCTCTGAAGGTCTTCGTCTTCTACCGACGCTATAGCCGCAGCGAGCTCAGGGCTTAGTTTCTGTCTTAGTAGGTGCAGCTGCTTATCTTCTGCTACTCTCGCTCTAATAGTATATTTCCTAAACAGTCCGTAGAATTCTTTAAACGTCTGCCGGTTCTGATTGATCTTGTCTAGCTGCTTACGGGCTGTCTTCTTCCGGAAGGGGTCTCCGAAACGCTGGTCCAGCGCCTTAATAGCGTCGTCGGCTGTTACTTCTTCTAGGTCCGCCACCAGCGAAAAAGCTTTACTTTCTAATCGCGATTCCAGGTACGCCAATCTATCCTCTTCGCTGCTCGATGCGTAATCGCGGCTTATCTTGTTCTTGATCTTCTTCTTAAATACCTCCTACGCTTTAGGGTCTCCGCTACCGAAAACCGGTAGGTCCGGCAGTAGCGTTATCGTAGTGCTACCTTGACTATAGGCCGCTAGTAAGGCGGTCTCTGCTTGTTCTTCTCGACGCGGTGGCGGCGACTTTGCTGCTTCTATATCAGCCAGTTGATCCTTCAGCGCCTTTAGCTGCGCTAGTCGATTCGACGCTTAGTGTTCTAACACGTCGACGATAGTCTCTGCCGATTCCTTTTCGGCCCTTACCGCTTCTACTTCCTCTCTTAGTTGTCTGTTCTCTTCTAGCGTTCTGTAGAACAGCGTCTTAATGAGGTCTATACCGTCGTAGACCTTTCCTATCCTATTCTCGTTTACGTAATCTTCCAGTTCCTCGATTGTGCAGTCGTAGATCTTCCTATATTCGCTTATTCGTTCCTTGATCTTAGCGGTCTCTTCTGCCGTAAAACCTCTAATAATGATCTTATTATTAAAGACACTGGAGCGTCTACTCGCTCTGTTAGTCTTTCCTTTTCTGCTTCTGCTGCGGCCTGTAACGCCGCTCTCTACCGCTAAGAAGCCTTCTATCTTCTTACGGTGCTAGGGTTGTTGTTGGTAGTAGTGCGCGTGCATTATTCGGGTTTCCGGATAGTTCAACGGGCCCTTTCGCGCAGCGCGGGGTGTGTGTAGAGAGTGAGTTCGAGATATAATAATCCGGGCACGCAGATATGATTTAATACGGCCTTTTTGATAACTATATCTCGAACTGAGGAGGGAAAGGAATCTATGTGGTAGTGGTGGTGGGCTTTCGTGGTGGTGGTACCAAGGCCTGGCTCGGCCCGGACGGGCCGAGCCGAAATTCCAAGGGTCCACCCTATTACTCAGTCCCACCCCTTTCCACCGCCGCAACAGTCCGAGAAGCGAGCGACTGTCTAAGAAGCGACCGTCAAGAAGCGACTGTCGAGAATAAGAAGCGACGGCTCGAGAAGCGACCGTCGAGAAGCGAGCGACCGTTAAGAAGCGAGCGACCGTTCGAGAAGCGAGCGACCGTCCGAGAAGCGAAGCGACGGCTCGAGAAGCGACTGTCGAGAAGCGACTGTCGAAAAGCGACATACGTACGTAGGCTGCGACCTCTGCGACCCCGACGACCTCCGAGACCTCTGCGACCGTTTGAGAAGCGATGGCTTAAGAAGCAACTGGCGACAGCTTGAAAAGCGACGGCTTAAAAAGCGACATGTGTTTGCAAGACAACGTCGACGACCTCCGCGACCTCCGCAGCCTTAACGACCTCCGCGACCTCCGTGGCCCCGACAACCTCTGCAGCCGCGACCTCTGAGAATTCTGCAGCCTTGGAAAGGCACCAAACAAGGCAGCAAACAAGGCACCAATTAAGGCCGAAAGCGATGGCAAAAAGGCACGAGATTAAGGCTCAAAAAGGCACGAGATTGAGGCTCAAAAAGGCACGAGATTGAGGCTTAAAAAGCACGGAAATTGAAGCTCAAAAGCGACCTCTGCGACTGAATTTGCGACCTGAATTGGTGCGACCTAATTGGCTGATTGCGATTGATAGATTAATTGCGATTGAGGGCAATCGCTGGTTGGGGAGGGCGGTAGTAATACGGATGTAGATGTAGATGATCCAGGCACGCAGATATGATTCAATACGGCCTTTTTGATAACTATATCTCGAACTGAGGAGGGAAAGGAATCTATGTAGTGGTAGTGGTAGGCTTTCGTAGTGGTGGTGCCAAGGCCTGGCTCGGCCCGGACGGGCCGAGCCGAAATTCCAAGGGTCCACCCTATTACTCAGTCCCACCCCTTTCCACCGCCGCAACACTACCCCCCCCCCCTTACCAGCGGTCGCCCGCGACCGCTTAGTCACCCTATCCATCCGAAAATCTGCGCTTCTTTCTTCTTTTTTTTTTTTGTGTTCTTCTCGAAAATCCCCTCCAACGCTAACGTCGCGTCTTCCATCTTCCATTATAACCGGCGTTCTTTTCGTCGCTTTTTCCATTTTTTACATCGTCGGCATCTCAAGTCCTTCACCTGGCGTTTATGTGATCGACGCTATCTGATCTGATCTACGGGTTATCTGGGCTGCGGCGTAGCTGGTCTGTGCGTCGTCTCGGAGGTCTATATAGGTCTTTCCGCTGCGCTGTTTTTCTTCTTCTTTTTCTCTTCCACCAAAGCCCTTACCTACTGCAGGGTCGGCGGCGCTGGCACGCTACGGCGTCGGCGAGCTTCCTGCCGAACTGGTAGCGGGTAGTGGCCGAGTCGAAGGCCTCCCCGAGGCGACCGTTACGATCGTCTTTATCGGCTTCCGCGCTGGTAGAGCGGACGCGGCTTTCTTCGTTTTCTTCCGGAAGGATCGGCTTTAGAGCTATTCCGGCTTCGGCTTCTTTGGGTTCCGCGCGTAAAAATCTCTTAGCAGCTCCGCCGAATTCCGGAGATTCTCTATCGGATACTATTTATAATCTTCCGGCTACCCTTTCCAAGAGATCCTCGCTTTGATGGACCCTCTCGTCTTTCTTACGTCCATTACGTCTTCTACCTCCTACTCTTCTTCATTACCGTCTATTTCAACCGGCGGGGGTTCGGCGAACCCCTGCTGCGGCAGACCGTTCTTAGGGTCCAGGCTTAGTAGATCGGAATGGAAAACGTCGTAGATCCGGAACGCCTTCGGCAGCTCGAGCCGATAAGTCACCGGCGACCTCTTTTCTATTATCTTGAACGGACCTACGTAGCGCAGATTGAGCTTGGCATTGCCTTTTAGCCTTAGGTTTCGCGTGTTGAGCCATACCTTTTGGCCTTCCTCGAATTCCATCGGTGACCTCTTCTTGTTAGCTCGAGTTACTATCTTCTTCTGAGCCGATTCTATCGTTTCTTTCGCTACTTTAATCGCTTCTTCTATCTGAGATCGTAGCGCTTCTGCCGCCGCGGCGGCGACTCTCTTTAACGACGTGGAAAGCTCTAGCGAATCGGCGTCGCTCGGCAGATGGAAACTCAGCCTCGGAAGATAACCGTGTATTATCTCGAACGGCGCCAGCGAGGTGGCTTTAGACGGTGCCGAGTTGGCGCAGAACTCGGCCATCGGCAACACCTTGACCCATTCTTCTTAGTGATGGCTGCAGAAGGTTCGCAGATATCGCTCCATCTCTCGGTTAGCTACTTTAGACTGACTGTCGGTCTGCAGGTAAGCAGCTGTGCTGAGCTTTCCACTAATTCCGAGAGCTTAATTGATAGCCTTCTACACGTCGGCGGTAAATTGAGGACCCCTATCCGTAGTGACAGTGTCCGGCAGGCTATAGTGCTTCTATACGTATTGAATCAACATCCGTGCTGTCTCTTCCGCAGTAGTTCCTTTATCCTTAGCTCGGCAGGGGATGAAATAGCGCTCTTTGCTTAGTCGATCCACTACGTTTAGCGTAGCGTTATATCTATCTGATTCCGGTAGGCCGGTTACGAAGTCCATCGTAATGTGTTGCTACGGTTTCTCGGGGATCGGAAGTGGTTTCAGCAGACCCGCCGGAAGACCGTAACGTGGCTTCGCGGCTCGGCACACGTAGCAATTGGCGATAAATCAGTGGATCCGTTCGTAGATCCGCGGAAACCAGTAGATCGTCCTTACAGCTTCCATCGTCTTCTTCGAACCAGCGTAGCCAACATCTATAGAGTTATGGACCAGCTGGATAACCTCCGTAATTAGTCCTTCCGGAACTATCAGCTTCCCTAAGCCGGTTTTGCCTAGCTTCTGCTGCTGATTGAGCTGCTCTACCTTCTCGTAGAGAGTCTCTTCCTTAGGGGCCGGGTCCACTGCGCAGACCCCTACCTCTTTTAACACCTCTGCGTCTACTATCCGCTTAGTTAACACCTTCTGGAACATGTTCGGATCTTCTTTCGCGCAGCTCGTCTTCCCTTCTCTTCGCGTTAGCGCGTCGGCCTTTCCATTTTGAGCTCCTAGTCGATAGGTGATCTTAAAATCGAACCCTAATAAGTAGGCGGCCTACCGAGCTTAACGACGTAAGAGCTTCTGCGTCTTTATGAAGTAGATCAGCGATTGGTGGTCCGTAAGGACCTGAACCGTGCTCTTTCTAGCTATAAGCTCCGGTTTCCACTCCTCGAAAGCCTGAATGATCGCTAGCAGCTCCTTATCGTAGATGGCGTAGTTCCTCTTAGCTTCCGACATGGATTTGCTGAAGAAAGCTACCGGATAGAGCGTTTCGTCGTCGTTAGCGTATTGAGAAAGGACCCCTGCCGTTACTGTATCGGAAGCGTCCGTTTTTACGTAGATCGTCTTTTCCAGTCGGAAGTGCGCCAGAACCGGCGCCGAGGCCACTGCCTCTTTTAGCCGTACGAAAGCTTCTGTGCATTTCTTATTCTATAGGCTAGCTGCTTCTTTCTTTAGCGCCTCGTTTAGGGGTCTCGCTATCTTGCTAAAGTCCTTTATAAATCGTCGATAGTAGCTGCAGAAGCTGAGAAACGCTCTAATTTGCGTGGTATTTCCAGACTTCGGCTGCTTCCATTCGGCGACAGCGGCGACCTTTAAGGGGTCTATCCGAATTCCATCTCTTCCAACGATAAGACCGAGATATTTGACTTCGGTCTGGTAGAACTCGCTCTTCTTCGTGTCCGCGTTCAATCCGACCTCTCTAAGTCTTTTTAGCACCCTCTTAATGTGGTCCGTATGCTGATCTCTCGTTCTATCCGTATAGATAAGAATGTCGTCCAAATAGATAGACACGAACCGTTCCAGCATGTCCATAAAGATGTGGTTTATAAAGCGTTGCTACACTGCCGGCGCGTTGGTGAGTCCGAACGGCATTACCAGCCACTTAAAATTGCCTATACGCGTAGCAAACGTCGTAAGATCTTCCGTCTGCCCCTCTTTGTTCCTCAGTCGGTGGAACGCCTGTCGAATGTCCAGTTTGCTGAACTATTTAGCTTTAGCCACTCGTTGTATAGTCTCGTCGATCAGCGGCAGCGGGTATACGTTTCTCTTAGTGACCTCGTTAAGGCCTCGATAGTCTACGCAGAGTCGCAGACTACCCCCTAGTTTCCTTACGAAAAGAATCGGTAACGCATATTCGGCAGAGCTCAGCGTAATAAATTTCTTCGCCAGGTTTTCGCGAACGAACACCTCTACCTGGTCCAGTTCCGCCGGCGACAGTCGTCTTAGGGGCTCGGTTCTCGGCAGCGCGGCTCCCTCTTTTAGTCGGATCTTGTTGTTATATTCCGGTCGATAGAGCGGCAGGAGGTTGGAGTCTGCTTTTGAGAACACGTTAGCGTAACCGTAGAGCTCGTTTGGCAGCACCTCTAGTGGATCTACTTCTTCTTCCGCCATTATCTTCCTGTAGTCTTCGATGTCTTTTATTAAGATAGCGTAAATCTCGTTGTCCGGCGACTTCGCGAGGGTCGTTATAGCTTCTAAGCTTATTATTCCGACAGTAACCGGGGGTTTGGAACGATCGGACGGAGCCTCTTTCGCGGACTCCGTGTCTTTCGGCTCGGCAGCGGCGACCTTTCCGATAGTCCCTGCTCCGCCACCCGGGGTTTTGAATCTGATCGTTCCTTTATCTACGTCGACGATGGCTTTCTGGTTCTTTATCTATTTCTGCCCTATAATAATGTCAAACCTTCCGATATCTATAATCCGGAACGTCGCTTCCGTGGTTCGACCAGCTAGTGTGGTCTTTAGCGGCACGTAGTGCGTAACGCTTTCCGTGTCTTGTCCGTTGTATGCCGAAATCTTCGTCGGCGACGCCAGTTCTACTGGATAGCCGTATCCCTTCGTCAGTTTCTGAACTAGTCGGTAGTGGATCGCCGCGCCGATAAGAGCTCCAGTATCGATGAAAGCTTTCAGCTGGATCGGTAGGCGTTGCTTCTTAACAGAGTAGATCGTAATAGGAAGGATGATCGCCGTTTCCGCATTCACTTCTACAGTTGCCGAGAGCGGATCGCTACAGCTGTTAATGCTTTCTCCTCGTAGCGATTCGCTTCGATTCGGTGCCCTATTGCCAATGCTGGATAGGGGGCCTATCCTTCTAGCTGGTCTTTTCCTATAATTCTTAGCTGCACCTTACCGTCTACGCTCTCGGTGTCGTTCGGAGCCGGCTCTATAGCTTGTATAGTCTTTCTCGGTGGCTGCGGCTGCGGCTGCTTTATAACACGATACTCCTGCTTCTGCTGGGCCGTTGCTTGGCATCTCGTAGCGATGTAACCAGGCTTGCTACACGCGAAACAGGTAGGGGCGAACGACGAACGCTGCGAATTAAGCGGCTGCTGGGGTGCTCTCCGGAAAGGCGCAGGGGGTCGCGTTGTCTGCGTTATTAACGGCTTCTGGTTCGATTCGCGTGATTTCGCGTAAGCGCTTAGGTTTCTCGCGGTAACTCTCGATCGGTGCACGAAGCTCTTAAGGTCTTCGTCTTCTACAGACGCTATAGCGGCGGCCAGTTCAGGGTTCAGCTTCTGCCTTAGTAGGTAGAGCTGCTCGTCTTCCGCTACTCGGGCCCTAATCGCATACTTTCTGAATAGTCCGTAGAATTCTTTAAACGTCTGCCGGTTCTGATTGATCTTGTCTAGCTGCTTACGGGCTGTCTTCTTTCGGAATGGGTCTCCGAAGCGTTAATCTAACGCTTTGATCGCTTCTTCAGCGGTTACCTCTTCCAGGTCTGCCACTAGCGAGAACGCTTCGCCTTCCAGTCGCGCCTCTAAATAGGCCAGTCTGTCTTCTTCGCTGCTTGCTGCGTAATCGCGGCTTATCTTATTCTTGATCTTCTTCTTAAACGCCTCCTACGCTTTAGGGTCTCCGCTACCGAAAACCGGTAGGTCCGGCAGTAGCGTTATCGTAGTGCTACCTTAACTATAGGCTGCTGGTAAGGCGGTCTCTGCTTGTTCTTCTCGACGCAGTGGCGGCGACTTTGCTGCTTCTATATCAGCCAGTTGATCCTTTAGCGCCTTTAGCTGCGCCAGTCGATTCGACGCTTAGTGTTCTAACACGTCGACGATAGTCTCTGCCGATTCCTTTTCGGCCCTTACCGCTTCGGTTTCTTCTCTTAGTTGTCTGTTCTCTTCTAGCGTTCTGTAAAACAGCATCTCGATAAGGTCTATTCCGTCGTAGACCTTCCCTATTCTATTCTTATTTACGTGATCTTCCAGTTCCTCGAGCGTACAGTCGTG
This sequence comes from Pseudocercospora ulei, assembly GCA_016165855.1. Classification (NCBI taxonomy): domain Eukaryota; kingdom Fungi; phylum Ascomycota; class Dothideomycetes; order Mycosphaerellales; family Mycosphaerellaceae; genus Pseudocercospora; species Pseudocercospora ulei. Next base: position 2,312,617 of record JACWNB010000003.1, read on the forward strand.
GATCTTCCTATATTCGGCCATTCGTTCCTTGACCTCGGCGGTCTCTTCCGCCGTAAAACTGCTGATAATGATCTCATTATTAATGACACTGGAGCGCCTACTCGCTCTGTTAGTCTTTCTCTTTCTGCGGCGGCCTGTTACGCCGCTCTCTACCGCTGAGAAGCCTTCTATCTTCTTACGGTGCCTTGGGTGGTTGTTGTTAGTGTTGGTGCGCGTGCGTTATTTGGGTTTCCGGATAGTTCGACGGGCCCTTTCGCGCAGCGCGGGGTTGTAGAGAGTGAGTTCGAGATATAATGATCCGGGCACGCAGATATGATTTAATACGGCCTTTTTGATAACTATATCTCGAACTGAGGAGGGAAAGGAATCTATGTAGTGGTGGTGGTGGGCTTTCGTAGTAGTAGTGCCAAGGCCCGGCTCGGCCCGGACAGGCCGAGCCGAAATTCCAAGGGTCCACCCTATCACTCAGTCCTACCCCTTTCCACCGCCGCAACAGTAGACAGCTGGCAGCTAGGCTTGGCAGGGCTAGGCTTGGCGCACACTCAAACACCTCCACCTCCGCTTGTACGTAGATTCTTCCCTCTCTAGCCTTGGATATAGTTATCAAAGACGGGTATTGACCTAGAGTCTACTGCAGTTAGATCAGAGATTAAGACTTAAAACGCACGGAAATTGAAGCTTAAAAGCGACCTTAAGAGCGACCTCTGCGACCTCTGCGACCCCGACAAAAATTAATAGCAAAGTGCACTGAAATTGAACCTGAATTTGCGACCTGGATTGGAGCAACCTGGTTAACGATAGTAAAGCTGAATTTGCGACCCCTGCAACCTGGATTAATGCAACAATGCGACCTGGTTTGGCACCTTTGCGACCTGGATTGGAGCAACCTGGTTAACGATAGTAAAGCTGAATTTGCGACCCCTGCAACCTGGATTAATGCAACAATGCGACCTGGTTTGGCACCTTTGCGACCTGGTTTGGCTAATTGCGATTAAGGGCAATCGCTAGTTAGGGAGGGCGGTAGTAATACAGATGCGTAGAGGGCTGGAAGGTGCTGGAAGGTAGCAGGCTTGGCAGGGCCAGGCTTGGCAGCTGCACACTCAAATACCGCACCTCCGCTTGTACGTAGATTCTTCCCTCTCCAGCCTTGGATATAGTTATTAAAGTAGCCGTATTGAATTATCTACGTGCTCAGATCAGCGAATATCCAGCTTGCTAAACTACTTGGCCTTCGCCACCCTCTGTATAGTCTCGTCGATCAAAGGCAGCAGATACACGTCTCTCTTGGTGACCTCGTTAAGGCCTCGGTAATCTACGCATAGTCAGAGACCACCCCTAGGTTTCTGTACAAAAAGAATCGGCGACGTATATTCTGCTAAGCTTGGCGTAATAAACTTCTTCGCCAAGTTTTCTCTAACAAACACTTCTACCTAGTCCAGCTCCGCTGGCGACAGTCTTCTTAAGGGCTCGGTTCTCGGCAGTGCGGCTCCTTCTTTTAACTGGATCTTGTTGTTATATTCCGGTCGGTGGAGCGGCAGTAGGTTAGAGTTAGCCTTTAAGAACACGTCAGTGTAACTATAGAGTTCTTTTAAACGGCGTAGTCGTTATGTAGTTGCTCTTAAAAGATAGCTAAGTAGTACTTTAATTTAGCAATCTATCTCGTATATGCCTCTAGCTAAGCCTTCGCCTAGAGGCTATTCTTTTCCCGACTTATTATCGTCCGAGGGGGACTCTTAGGTCTTGTGTTAGGGCACTGCAGTTGCTACCCTCGCAGTGTTCGGCCATCCCCTAGGTCTCTCTGCTAGCAAAAGCCTGCAATTCCGTACAGTGTGCCCTATCTGGCTATACTAGTAGCAGCTCCCTTCTGCCTGTCTCTTGTTAAGGGTAGCTGTATCTACCTATTATGCCCTTTTAGCGCCGGCCCTTAGCCGTATAGTAACGGCTGCTGCTACTCTCGTCGTCGTTGTTGTTAGTTCCTAGTCTATAGCGTCCTGCTACTAATAGATAGGTTGTCGCATCTCGTAGGCGCAGCTTATTTGTCCGAGCCTGCACTGTTAGTTATCGATTATCCTAAGGAGATTACAGAACACCTCGTACAAGGCTGGTCGCATTACGCCTACTAGTCCTGTTATAATCTCCTTAGAGAGGCCTACCTTTAAGATAGTAATTTTTACCCTATCCTCCTATTGGAGTCCTCCTGCCTCTGCTAGGGTTTAATCGTATTCTGCAAGGAACTCTTATACAGTCTTGCGTCCTTGCTTTATAGTGTTGACCTGTACGAGGGCTCAGCTTTCGCGGTCTAGGTCCTTGTAGCTCCTGTCGAGAGCTGCCTAGAGCACTGTTGTAGTTGCTATTGCCAGGTTGGCAATAGCCGTTTCGTAGTATAGCAGAATCCGTACTGCTGCCTTGCCCTTTAATTTCCTAAAGAGATACACTACCTTGTCTAGCTTAGTCGGGTATACTCCTAAGTTAACTAGAAGCTTAGAGCATATCTGGGCAGCCTAGGAGGGGTACTCGGCTAATGCCTTACTATCGTAGGTAGTAACGTTAGGGAGTTTGCTCTTTGTAACCGTAGTATAGGCTGTTGTGTTTATCGTCGTAGGGGTCGGGTCGCAACTGGACGCCCTAAGCTGTTAGAGCTCTTGTTCCTATCGGGAAATTGTCGAGGCCTAGTAGCCTATATAGTCTTCGAGCTGGGTCTTGCATGCTAGCAGCTCCTTATATATGCGGTGCATCTAATCCTGCACAGTCGTAGGTTCTATAGGGATGTCGCCGTCTATCTTCGTTATATTACTGCAGTTACCGATAGTAAGATTAGTTCCTAATGTAAGGGTTTAAGAATCTTAGTTCAGAAACTTAAAGCTGGGTATCTATATAAAGGAACTAATAGGCAGTTCCTTTGTTGTCCGCTGCTGTACAATTTGTACCTACGAAGCTAAGCTAGCAATTTCCCTCTATGTAGGGTTATTGGGATTTCGCTCTATACAGAGAGTTAGGAGTTTCCCTCTGTATAGGAATGCAGAGTTTTCCCTGCGTGTAAAGGGGCGGCTATTTCCCTCTATGTAGGGCCGTAGGATTCTCCTTCTATATAGGACTAGAGTTATGTTAGTAACTCTGTATAGAAGGTAGGGTTATGCTAGCGCTGCCAAGTCGCAATCCTTAGGACGACGGCCAGTTTAGGTACAGGACCTGGCAGGGCGGCGTCCCCTAACATAGGCAAACCTAGGACATTTTGCAGCATACCTTAATCCCTAGTAATCTGAGGCTGCAGATAATCCGTGTTCTAGCAGCAGAAAGGGGTAGGACTAAGTAATAGGGTAGACCCTTGGAATTTCGGCTCGGCCCTTCCGGACCGAGCCGGGCCTTAGCATGCTACCCCTAAAGCCCTTACTGATGTAACGCGGTACACTTGAGCCAAAAGGGACTGGTCAAGTAACTCGGAAGTGACTTAACCAATGTGTACTAGATATATAAACCTTGGCAAGGCATAGTAATAACACGGGCCAGCCCACCCTGTATCACTACCCCCTGCGCTACAGGCTTACGACCTCGTAAGCTGCGCTTACTTACAGGCTACGTATGCTATTGCACAGCCCCCCTATACAGCATACGCAATCAACCCCCCCCTAGCAGGTCTGCACACAGCCAGCTGGACCTTTACCGGGTCTGCCTTATTCTGTACGGAGTAGCAGACAAATGGACGTACGTTAACGCTGCTTCCACTCTCCCGTTAAAAGATGCGCCCCCTAGGAATTGAACCCGGGCCTTTTATCGTACACTTTCAGCAGTCACTTCCGAGTTAAGTGATGTAACGCAGTACACTTAAGCCAAAAGGGACTGGTTAAGTAACTCGGAAGTGACTTGACCAATGTGTACCAGATATATAAACCTTGGTAAGGCATAGTAATAACACGGGCCAACCCACCCCGTATCACTTACCTACTACTATATAGATTCCTTTCCCTCCTTAGTTCGAGATTTAGTTATTAAAACAGCCGTATTAAATTATATCTGCGCGCTCGGATTATTATCTCTCGAACTTACTAACTACACTAACTCTGCACTGTGCGAAAGGGCCTGTTAAACTACATCCGGCTACCCGAATAACGTATACGCACATTACAACCTAAACCAAACACATTAGCACTATAAGAAGGCTGTAGAAGGCTTCTCGACAGTAGAGGGCGGCGTTACCTACTGCAGTAGAAAGAGAAAGACTAACAGAGCAAAGGACAGGCGCGCTAGCATCCTAGACGATAAGACAGTTATTAAATGTCTTATAGAAGAAGAGACGGACGAAGCAAAGGAGGATATAGACGGCTATAAGGAGCTATACGCCTGCACACCTAACGAACTCGAGGAACACCTAGCAGAACACGGGTCTAGAAAGGTGTACGACACTATTACCTTTATTAAGAAGACGTTCTATAAGAAAATAGAAGAGAACAAGCAGTTAAGAGAGGAGATAGAAGCGGTAATAGCCGAGAAGGAATCAGCAGAGACTATTATCGAGGTGTTAGAGAACTAAGCAGCGACACGACTAGCACAGCTGAAAACGCTAAGGGCTTAGTTAGCTAACATAGCGGCAGCGACGTCGTCGGCACTGCTACTACTACAAGAAGGCAGAAACTGCCTTACCTGCTGCCTATAGTTAAGGTAGCACTTCGATAACGTTACTACCTAACCTACCGGCCTTTAGAGGCGGAGACCCTAAGGCCTAGGAAGCCTTTTAGAAGAAGATAAGGAACAAGATAAGTTGTAATTATGCTAGAAGCAGTGAAGAAGACAAACTGGCCTATCTAGAGGCGCGACTAGAAGGTAGAGCGTTCTCGCTAGTAGCAGACCTAGAAGACGTAACCGCCGACGAAGCTATTAAAGCCCTAGACCAACGCTTTAGAGATCCTTTCTGCAAGAAGACGGCCTGCGAGTGTTGTAGCAGCAGAAAGGGGTGGGACTAAGTAATAGGGTAGACCCTTGGAATTTCGGCTCGGCCCTTCCGGACTAAGCCAGGCCTTGGCATACCCACCCCTAAAGCCCTTACCTACCGCCGCATAGATTCCTTTCCTTCTTTAGTTCGAGATATAGTTATCAAAACAGCCGTATTGAATTATATCTACGTGCTCGGATTATTATATCTCGAACTTATCTACTATATTAACCCTGCGCTGCGCGAAAGGGACCGTTGAACTATCTAGCTACCTAAATAACGTACACGCACACTACAAACCAAACACATTAGCACTGTAAGGAGACTATAGAAGGCTTCTTAACGGTAGAGGGCGGCGTTACAGGCTGTAGCAGAAAGAGAAAGACTAACAGAGCGAGGGATAGGCGCACCAGCATCCTCGACGATAGAACGGCTACTAAGAGCCTTACAGAAGAAGAGACAGATAAAGCGAAGAAGGGCATAGCCGGCTACAAGGAGATGTATGCCCGTACGCTGGACGAAATCGAAGAATATCTAGCAGAACATAGAGATAGGAAGGTGTTTAACATTATTACCTTTATCGAAAAGAAGTTTTACAAAAATATAGAAGAGAACAGGCGATTAAGGGAGGAAATAGAAGCGGTAATAGCTAAGAGGGAATCGGCAGAGACTATTATCGACGTATTAGAGAACTAGGCAGCGAATTGACTAGAGCAACTAAAGACGCTAAAGGCTTAGCTAGCTAACACGGAAGCAGCGATGTCGTCGGCGCTGCCGCTACATTAAGAAGAACAAGCGGATACAACCTTACTGGCGGCATACAGTCAAGGTAGCACTTCGATAACGTTACTACCTAATCTACTAGCTTTTAGGGGTAGAGACCCTAAAGACTAGGCAGTATTTGAAAAGAAAATAAAGAATAAGATAAACCGCGATTATACCGGAAGCAGCGAAGAGGACAGATTGGCCTACTTAGAATCGCGACTAGAAGGCGAAGCGTTCTTACTAGTAGCGGACCGAGAAGAGGTAACCGCCGACGAAGCGATTAAAGCTCTAGATTAGCGTTTCGGAGACCCTTTCCGAAAGAAGACAGCCTGTAAACAGTTGGACAAGATTAACCAAAACCGGCTAACGTTTAAAGAATTCTACAGCCTGTTCAGAAAATATGCTATTAGAGCTAAAGTGTCCGAAGACGAGCAGCTCCACTTACTAAGGCAGAAGTTGAACCCTAAGCTGGCCGGAGCTATAGCTTCGGTAGAAGACGAAGGTCTCGAGAGCTTCGTGCACTAAGCGAGAGTTACTGCTAGAAACCTGAATGCATACAGAAAATCAGCGATGCGCGAATCAGTTTAGAAATTATCGTCGGCGCAGACAATACGACCCCCTGCTCCTTTCCGACGAGGCCTCCAGCAGCTATCTTATTCGCCGCGCTCGTTGTTTGTCCCTATATACTATACCTACAGAAAGCCTGGCTATATCGCTACTAGATGCTAAGCGACGGCTTAACAAAAGCAGGAGTATCGTGCTACGAAGCCACTGCTACTAAAGAAGGCTATCCAAGCTATAGAGCCGGCACTGAACGACACCAACAGTGTAATTAGTAGAGTGCTACTAAGGATCTTGGGAAAAGACCAGCTAGACAGATAGGCCTCCTATCTAGTATAGACAATAGGGCACTACTACAGACTACGTCGCTAGAAGAAGGAAGAATCAACAGCTGTAACGATCCCCTCTTAGCGGCAGTAGAAGTGAATGCAGAGACCGCTATTATCCTTCCGATCGCTGTCTACCCCCTTCACGACTCGAACCGCCCCCTTTAGTTAAAAGCTTTTATCGATACGGGAGTACTTTTCGGCACAGCAATCCACTATCGGTTAGTTTAGAGACTGATAAATAGATACAGTTATCTAGTAGAATTGGCGTCGCCGACGCGAATTTCGGCGTACAACGGACAAGACACGGAGAGTGTTACGCATTATGTGCTATTAAGGACCACCTTAGCTGGTCGCACTACAGAAGCGACGTTCCGAATTATAGATATCGGACGATTTGACATTATTATAGGGTAGAAATAGATAAAGAACTAGAAAGCCGTTATTAATATAGGCAAAGGTACACTCGGATTTATAACCTAACACAGCGGTGTCGCCGCCGCCGTAGAATCGAAGGCCGCCGCCGCCGCAGAACCGAAAACCTTAGTCGTTAACGCAGTTCCAACCAACCATTCCAATCCTCCGGATACTGTAGGAATAATAAGCTTAGAAGCCCTAACGACCCTAGCAAAGTCGCTAGAGAACGAGATCTACGCTATCTCGATAAAAGACATCGAAGACTATCAGAAGATAATGGCGGAAGAAGAGGTGGACCTGCTAGAGGTGTTACCGAAAGAACTCTATAGCTACACTAACGTGTTCTCAAAAGCCGACTCCAACCTCCTGCCGCTCTATCGACCAGAATACGACGACAAGATCCGATTGAAAGAAGGGGCTACGCTACTGAGAACCGAACCTCTAAGACGCTTATCGCTGGCCGAGCTAGACTAAGTAGAGGTGTTTGTTCGAGAGAACCTAGCGAAGAGGTTTATTACGCTAAGCTCTGCCAAGTATGCGTTACCGATCCTATTCGTAAGGAAACCTAGAAGTAGTCTCCGACTGTATATAGACTACCGAGGCCTTAATAAGGTTACTAAGAGAGAGGTGTATCCGCTGCTGCTAATCGATAGGACTATACAACGAGTGGCTAAAGCTAAGTAGTTTAGCAAGCTGGACATTCGCCAAGCGTTCTACCGATTAAGGAACGAAGAAGGACAAACCGAAGATCTTACGACATTCGCTATATGTATAGGCAACTTTAAGTAGTTAGTTATGCCTTTCGGCCTTACTAACGCGCCGGCTGTATAGCAACGTTTTATAAATTACACCTTTATAGACATGCTAAAACGGTTCGTATCTATTTACTTAGACGATATTCTTATCTATACCGATAGAACGAGAGAGCAGCATACGGACTACATCGAGAGAGTGCTAACTAGGCTCCGCGAGGTTAGACTAAATGCGGATACGAAGAAGAGCGAATTCTACTAGACTGAGGTTAAATATCTTAGTCTTATCGTTAGAAGATAAGGAGTTTGGATAGACCCTTTAAAGGTCGCCGCCGTCGCGGAGTGGAAGCAGCCGAAGTCGGGAGATACTACCTAGATCAGAGCTCTTCTCGGATTCTGTAGCTACTATTAACGATTTATTAAGGACTTTAGCAAGATAGCGAGACCCCTAAGCGAAGCACTAAAGAAGGAGGCTGCTAGCCTATAGAATAAGAAGTGTACGGAGGCCTTCAATTAGCTAAAAGAAGCAGTAGCCTCGGCGCTAGTGCTAGTGCACTTCCGACTGGAAAAGATAATCTACCTAGAGCCAGACATATCCGATACAGTAACCGCAGGGGTCCTTTCTTAATATAGCGACGACGAAACCCTCCATCCAGTAGCCTTCTTTAGCAAGTCTATAAACGAGGCTAAGCAGAACGACGCTATCTACAATAAAGAACTGTTGACTATTATCTAGGCTTTCGAGGAGTAGAAGCCGGAGCTTATAGCCGGAAAGAGCACGGTCTAGGTCCTTACAGACTATTAGTTACTGACCTACTTTATAAAGACGCAGAAGCTATCGCGTCGCTAAGCTCGGTAAGCCGCCTACTTATCTAGGTTCGACTTTAAGATTACCTATCGACCCGGAGCTTAGAATAGAAAGGCTAACGCGCTAACGAGAAGAGACGGGAAGACTAGCTGCGCGAAAGAAGATCCGAACATGTTCCAGAAGATGTTGACCAAGCGGATAGTAGACGCTAAGGTGTTGAAAGAAGCAGGGATCTGCACAGTAGAGCCGCCGACTGAAGATAAGACACTCTATAAGAAAGTAGAGCGGCTTAATTAGTAGCAGAAACTCGGCAAAACCGGCTTAGAGAAGCTAATAGTTCTGGAAGACCTAATTACAGAGGTTATCTAGCTAGTCTATAGTTCTAAGGATGTTAGCTACGCTAGCTTAAAGAAGACGATAGAAGCTATAAGGACAGTCTACTGGTTTCCGCGGATCTTCGAGCTGATCTACCGGTTTATCGCTAATTGTTACGTATACCGAGTCGCGAAGCTACGTTACGGCCTTCCGGCCGGTCTGCTAAAGCCACTTCCAATCCCTAAGAAACTATAGCAATATATTACGATAGATTTCGTAACCGGCCTGCCGGACTCCGATAGATACGACGCGACCCTTAATATAGTAGATCGGTTAAGCAAAGAACGCCACTTTATCCCCTATTAAGCGAAAGATAGAGGCACTACTGCGGAAGAAACAGCGAGAATGCTAATTTGGTACGTATCTCGTATAAGGCGTTCTGTAATCTCCTTAGGATAATCGACGACTAGCAGCGTAGGCTCAGACAGATAAGCTGCGCCTACGAGATGCGACAACCCCTCTATTAGCAGCAGGACACTATAGACTAGGAACTAACGACGACGACGAGAGTAGCGGTAGCCGTTACTGTACGACTAAGGGCCGACGCTAAGAGGGCGCTGTAGGTAGACGTAGCTACCCTAAACAAGAGACGAGCAGAAGGGAGCTGCTACCGGTATAGCCAGATAGGGCATACTGTACGGAATTGCAGGCTTTTGCTAGTAGAGAGACCTAGGGGACGGCCGACCACTGCGAGGTTAGCAACTGCAGCACCCTAACATAAGACCTAAGAGTCCCCCTCGGACGATAACGAGTCGGGAAAAGAGTAGCCTCTAAGCAAAGGCTTAGCCGGAGGTATATATAAGATAGATTGCCAAATTAAAGTACTACTTAGCTATCTTTTAAGAGTAACTATATATCGACTACGCTATTTATCGTACGACCTACGCTAAACAGGACTGCCACTGCGCGGACGCTAATCGACACAGGGTGTTTAGTGTACAGAGTAATCAGCGAAGACTTTGTACAGAAACACTATATTAAGACGATCCCTACTGTATCTGTACGTATGCTAGGCATTACTGGACGAGGACCGGACATTACCTATATAGTAAAAGTAAAGCTAGAAGTGCAAGGACACTACGAGCAGGACTTGTACCTCTACGTCGTACAAGACAAGCTAGGATATAACCTAATATTAAGGAAACTATAGATAGAGCGCTAGTAGGGCAAGCTCGATGTCGGACGAGGACACCTGTACCTAGCAGCGACAAAGTAGAGACTCTGAGACTAGGGGAGAATTCCATAGGGCGGCAACGCTAAAGCCGAAGTTAACGCTAATACTAAGGTCAACACTGCGACTATAGATATGGAGAAGGCCTTAGCACCTAAGAAAGTTACAGATCCCTATACGAAGCTCCTATCGGAATACGCAGAATACCTAGACCTCTTTAAACCAAAATCGGCCTCGAAATTGCTCCTGCACTAAGGAGAAGGAATCGACTACGACATCTAGCTTAAGCCCCGTCCGGATAGAAGCCTGCCCAAAGTACTGTACGGCCTACTGTACAGTATATCCTCTAGAGAACTCCTAGTACTGCGCAAGATACTAGACGACCTACTTGCCAAAGGATTTATTCGCGCAAGTATGTCGTTAGCTAGAACCCTAGTGCTGTTTGTTTATAAGGAAGGCTCGGCTAGCTTGCGTTTCTGCGTAGACTATAGAGGCATTAACGCGATTACTAAGAAGGACTACTACCCTCTACTCCTTATTAAGGAGAGCCTCGGACGGATTAGCAAGGCAAAGTAGTTTATTAAGCTTAACGTTGTTTTAGCCTTCTATAAGATACGGATTAAGGAAGGATGTAAATAGATAACCGATTTCCGTACGAGGTACAGACTTTTCGAGTAGCTTGTTACCCCCTTTAGCCTTGCGAACGTACTAGCAACCTTCTAGAGGTACATTAACAGATCTTTACAAGGACTTCTAGACGATATCTGCTCTATATACCTTAACGATATCCTAGTATTTATAGACAGCACCTGCAAGGACTACGTACGAGACGTTAAGAAGGTGTTAGACTGTCTGCAGCAGGCTGGATTGTACCTCGACATCGACAAATGTAAATTCGGTATACAGTGTACGAAATACCTGTAAGGGGCTTAAGAATCTTGGTTTAGAAACTTAAGGCTAGGTATCTATATAAAGGAACTAATAGGCAGTTCCTTCGTCGTCCGCTGCTATACAATTTGTACCTACGAAGCTAAGCCAGCAATTTCCTCCTATGTAGGGGTGCAAGGTTTACACTCTGTACAGAGGATCGGGAGTTCCCCTACTGTACGGTAGTACAGAGTTTTCCCTTTATTTAGAGGGGCGGCAGTTCCCCTCTGTATAGGACCCTAGGGTTCTCCCTCTGTATAGGAGTAGGGTCCTGTCGGTAATTCTGTACAGAGGGTAGGGTTATGCTAGCGCTGCTAAGTCGCAGTCCTTAGGGCGACGGCTAGCTTAGGTTAGGTCTAGGACCTAGGCTGGGCGGCGCCCCCTAACAATACCCCCCCCCCCCCCCTCCCTTCTTGTAGTGCCTTTTTCGTACAGCGCTATGCTGGACACCCTTAGCTCCTAGTGTTCCTCTGCTAGGTAGCGCTTTCCCGTCCTCGCCTAGCTACCTAACTGTTAGCCTCCCTCTTTGCCGGTTTAACCTTAGACTTGTCCTCTTAAGTCCGTAGGCAGGGAAGGCAGGGGGTGCTAGATCGCTTCTACCTAACCTTGGCCGGCTCCGTTTTCCAATTTAACAGAGCCGAGGTTAAGGCTAAGGAGACCTGCCTGCAGTTATAAAGGTGCAGGAGGCGCTCGGACCCGCCTGCTCCTTCTCCTCCTACCCTCGAGCCCTAGCTATGCGCTCTACGTCCTAACTGTACGGACCGGTGCTAACGGGCTATTTGGCTCTGTTCCTGTCCCTTAGTCGTCGTCCGGAGTTTTACTCCTAGGTAGATGTTCCTGCCTCCGTCTGGTTGTCTAGTAGGCCGCCGCTCGTACGGGCTCTAGGTCGTAGTTGCCTCGTCTGTCCCCCTTTATCTGGCTGTAGCAGCTGCCCTAGTTGTTATTGCCCTATAGGGCGGGCAGCTACTACTCTGTATATAAACCCCTTCCCTTTCCCCTCTCTCTCTTCTTATTTTTCTTTATCCTCTACCTACTACCCGTCCGTCCGGCCGTCCACTACTACTACTATTACTACTACTAACTACTATTTACTAGCTACTACCAGTTACTACTACTATGCTACCTACCCCGTCCAGGCGTACTTATTATAGCTCCCTCGTAGTCGCTAGCTCTCCCTCTGCTCGTCCGGCTAGGGTCTCCTCCTATTTCTACCTCTAGCAGTAGGATGCTCAATTTGACCCGCAGCTTCGCTTCCGGCTCGTACGGGTTTCCGTCCCTGTACAGTCTAAGCTAACATCTTAGGTGTTACATTAACTAGCAGCAGGGTGTTGCTAAGCTACCCTTCTACTTTTCCTAGTGCTAGGGCTCCTTCCGTCTGGAAGGTAATTAAGGTTATAGCTATAGAGTTGGCTGCCCTAGGTCCTAGGGGTAGTAGCTAGTAGGCTACCTTAAGGTAGCATATAAAAGTTTTCGGACAGTGTCGCTCTTAACCTTTCTTACTTCTACCTTCCCTCCCTCCTGTTTTCTAGCTGTTCCCTTCCTCTAGCCCTTCCTTCGTATAGTGTCGTACAGTGTCGTGCTAGTAGGATTCTATAGTGTCCTACATTGTCGTCCTCGATCCTTTGGCAACTTAAGTTGCTGGCGGTTACCCTGTCTTTAGGGTAGATCGTGCCCCTCTTCGCTATACAGCGCAGTGTTACTGTAACTGGGCAGTAGGGTGGTTCTCCTCCTACCTGTCCAGTGCAGTTGTGTCCTACAGAGCCTCGTACGGTTCCTACGTAGGCTCTGCCTATCCTCTCTACTTTACTAGGTATTTTACCCTCTTCCGCCTTCTTCGGCTCTTAAGGATTCCTTCTACCTTATACTCTTCTTAGCCCTTAGTTATAATTGCCGGTAGGCGCGCGTCGTCCGTCGTCTAGTGCGGCAGGGGGTCCGTGTTCGCTAGCTGTACGAGGTCTATGTAGAAGACTAGATAGATCCCTAGGGGAGTGTTTAGTCGTACGGCGTATGTCCCTACTGGTCTAACTACTGTAAACTTCCTGTTCTTCTAGTCCAGTTTCTTGCTTAGCCGGTCTATACGGATGTGTCGCTGGTTTAGCTAGACCTTGTCCCCTGCCTCGTACCTTAGTGCAGCCTGCCGTCCTTTATTAGCCTGCTCTTCTGCACTCTGTTAAGCTATAGCTAGGCTCGCCTTCGCCTATTAATAGGCGTTCGTAATCGTCTGTACAATAGCCTCTCCTTGCTGAATTAGTGATCGTACAGGACGCAGGGTGTTACTACTTAGGGTCGGTAGGAGCGGGGAATAGTCGTATCCGTAGGCTATAAAGAAGGGGGACAGTCCTGTAGTATTAGCTATACAGCTGTTAATAGCTAGCTCCGCTATAGGGAGAAGTCGGTTCCAGTTCGTCTGGTTATAGTCGACGTACGTACAGAGGTATGCTTCCAATGTCGAATTGACCCTCTCCGTCGCCCTGTCTGTCTGTAGGTGCTATACAGTTAACAGGCGATGTTCTACCTTTAGCGACTGGCAGACCCTCGCCTAGAGCTAGCTCGTAAACTACGTGCCCCGGTCCGACACAATCGACCGAGGGAATCCGTGTTTGCTAAACGTCGTCCGTATAAATGCCTAGGCAGTGTCCTTAGCCGTAGTAGAGTCTATTCCCTCTAGTATTACCCCCTTCGTTAACTTGTCTATAACTACTATAATGTTTCGCCGTCCGTTACTCTTAGAGAGGTCCGTAATAAAGTCCACTGTTAGGTCTTGCTAGGGCCGGTTCGGTATCGGTAGGGGCTTTAGCAGCCTATGCTTTAGCTTACGCTAGGGCTTCGTCCGTCCGTACACATTGCAGTTCTGTACGAACCTGCGAATGTCCTTCGCTATCGCCGGCTAGTAGTAGTCCTAGGCGACGATGCTGTAGGTCTTCTTGCGCCCTAGGTGCCCGGTAGCTATAGAGTTATGCACCTGTTGTATTAAGCTCGTACAGAGCTTCTTATCTGCTAGGACCCAAATCTGATTCCTAAACTTCAGGTTGTTCTCCTTGTCTACTAAGCACTCTGCTGCCGACACCTTAAGATAGAGCTCTGCTGGGAGCCTCCGCTGTCCTCCTTAGATCGCTGTATAGGCCCTTTAGTATACCTTATCCTTTTCTACTGCCTCTTCCTATACTTGCAGTTAGGGTTCCTAAAGGTGTGTCGCTGCTAGGCGGATAGTCTCCTCGCCTGGCTCCTCCTTAAACATCTGGAATGTTCGTAACTTTAACCAGTCGTCCTTATACGTCGTTAGTATGTCCTGGTCCTGTCTAGATAACGCATTAGCCCTGCTGTTGTCCTTATCCTTGCAGTACTAGAGCCTTATATTAAACCGACTTAGGTATATTGCCTATCGTACGTACCTCTTAGACAGCTTCTGGGGCTGCGTAAAGTACTCTAGGTTCTTGTAGTCCGTTAGGGCGAGGAACTCGGGCACTAAGTGGAGTTCTCTATCCTATGCTTCGCAATACTATACGACTGCTAGCAACTCCTTGTTGTAGATAGGGTAGTTGCACTTAGCTAGGGAGTTCTTCTTAGAGAAATATGCGTATAGGTGCAGGAGTCTGTCCGAGCCTACCTGTAATAGGATACCTCTAATGCAATACCCTAAAGAGTCGGTTTCCAGTATCGTCGTACACTCCGGGTCAAAGGCGGCAAGCGTTGGTCCTGTAGTAAAGAGCTCCTTTAGCTTGTTAAAGCTCCTGTTGCACTCGTCCGTCTACTTAAACTGCTTGTCCTTATACGTTAGCTTAATTAGGGGGTATACGATCTCTAAGTAATTCTGTATAAACTGGCAGTAGAAGTTAGCAAACCCAAGAAATTCCTATACGCCCTTAACGTTCGTAAGCGGCTTCTATTGCTTAATAGCATTAATCTTCTTTCTATCTATACTAATGCCTTTCCCTGCCTCGATAATAAACCCTAGGTATTTTGTACGCTGGACACCGAATTTACATTTGTCGATGTTAAGGTACAAGCCAGCCTGCTGCAGTCGGTCTAGTACCTTCTTAACGTCCTGTACGTAATCTGCATAAGTGCTGTCTGTAAAAACTAGGGTGTCGTCGAGGTACGCTAAGCAGATGTCGTCTAGTAACCCTTGCAAGGACTTGTTAATGTACCTTTAGAAGGTTGCTGGTACGTTGGCAAGGCTAAAGGGGGTAACAAGCTACTAAAAAAGACTATATCTCGTACAGAAGGCAGTTATCTATTTACAACCTTCCTTAATCCGTATCTTGTAGAAGGCCGAGACTACGTTAAACTTAGTAAACTACTTTGCCTTGCTAATCCGTCCGAGAGTCTCCTTAATAAGGGGTAGGAGGTACCGGTCCTTCTTAGTAATTGCATTAATGCCTCTATAGTCTACGCAGAAACGCGATCCGGCCTTCCCCTCCTTATAGACAAACAGTACTAGGGCTCCTATAGACGAGGTACTTGCCTAAATGAAACCTTTGGTAAGCAAGTCGTCCAGTGTCTTGCGCAGTACTAGGAGTTCTCTAGAGGACATTCCGTACAGCGGTCCGTACAGTACCTCTAGCAGGCCTCTATCCGGACAGGGTTCTAGCTAGATGTCGTAGTCAATCCCTTCTCCTTAGTGTAGCGGCAGTTTTAAGGCCGACTTTAGCTTAAAGAGGTCTAGGTATCTAGCATACTCCTTTGGAAGCTTCGTATAGGGGTCCATTACTTTCTTAGGTGCTAATGCCTTCTTAATGCCTGCTGTTGCTGTGTTGATTTCGACCTTAGCATTATTACTCTGCGGAGCCTTCCCTTAGTCTCGGGGCCTCTGCTTCGTCGTTATATTGGCCCCGGCTGTAGCGTTGTCGTCCTGCTGGACCCTCCCCTAGTCTTAGAGCCTCTGCTTCGTTACTGCCAGGTATAGCCGTCCTCGTCTAACGTCTAGCTTGCCCCTCTAGCGCTCTATCTATAGTTTCCCTAGTATTAGGTTATACCCTAACTTGTCCTGTACGACATAGAGGTATAAGTCCTGCTTATAGTGTCCCTGTACCTCTATCGTTACTTTCACTATATAGGTAATGTCCGGTCCTCGCCCGGTAATGCCTAACATATGTACAGGTACTGTAGGGGTCGTCTCGATCTAGTGTCTCTGTACGAAGTCCTCGCTAATTACTCTATACACCAAACATCCTGTGTTAATTAATGCCCGCGCCGTTGCGGACCCGTTTAACGTTGGCTGTACAATAAACAGCGTCGTCGTTATATAGTTGCTCTTAAAAGATAGCTAAGTAATGCTTTAATTTGGCAATCTATCTTGTATACGCCTCTAGCAGAGCCTTCGCTTAGAGGCTACTCTTTTCCCAACTCGTTGTCGTCTAAGTAGGACTCCTAATCTTCTCGTTAGGGCGCCGCAGTTGCTACCCTTATAGTAGTCGGCCGTCCCCTAGGTCTCTCTGCTAGCAAAAGCCTGCAATTCTGTACAGTGTAGCCTATCTTGCTACACCGGTAGCAGCTCCCTTCTGCTCGTCTCTTGTTAAGGGTAGCTATGTCTACCTATTGTGCCCTTTTAGTAGCAGCCCTTAGCCGTACGGTAACGGCTGCCGCTACCCTCGTCGTTATTAGTTCTTAGTCTATAGCGTCTGTCTGTCGCTAGAGGGGTTGTCTTATCTCTTAAGCGCGGCTTATCCGTCCTAGCCTGCGCTGCTAGTCGTCGACTATCCTAAGGAGATCGCAGAATTCCTTGTATATAGCTGGCCGCATTACGCCTACTAGCCCTATTATAATCTCCTTAGAGAGGCCTACCTCTAAAGAGGTGATTTTTGTCCTGTCCTCCTATTAGAGACCTCCTGCTTCTGCTAAAGTCTGGTTAAATTCCGCGAGGAACTCCTGTACAGTCTTACATCCTTGCTTTATTGTGTTAACCTATAGGAGTGCTCGGCTCTCGCAGTCTAGGTCCTTGTAGCTCTTGTCTAGAGCTGCCTAGAGCATCGTCGTCGTAGCTATTGCCAGGTTGGCAATAGCTGTCTCGTAGTACGGCAGAATTCGTGCTGCCGCCCTACCCTTTAACCTCCTAAAGAGGTAAACTACCTTGTCCAGCTCGGTCGGGTATGCTCCTAAGTTAACTAGAAGCTTAGAGCGTATCTGGGCAGCCTAGGAGGGGTACTCGGCCGGAGCCTTACTATTGTACGTAGAGACGTCGGGGAGTTTGCTTTTAGGGGTTAGGGTATAGGCTATTATGTTCGTCGTCGTCGTAGGGGTCGGATCGCAATCGGACGCCCTAAGCTGTCGTAGCTCCTGTTCCCGTTAGGAAATTATCGCAGCCTAGTAGCTTATTTGCTGCTTAAGCTGCCTCTTGCTTTCTAGTAGCTCCTTGTATATGCAGTGCATATGTCCCTCTATAGCTGTAGTTTCTATAGGAATGTCGCTGTCTATCTTTGTTTTATTACTACAGTTACCGACAGTGAGATTAGTTCCTAATGTAAGGGGCTTAGGAATCTTAGTTTAGAAACTTAAGGCTAGGTATCTATATAAAGGAACTAATAGGCAGTTCCTTCGTCGTCCGCTGCTGTACAATTTGTACCTACGAAGCCAAGCTAGCAATTTCCTCCTATGCAGGGGTGCAAGGTTTACACTCTGTACAGAGGATCGGGAGTTCCCCCGCTGTACAGTAGTACAGAGTTTTCCCTCTATTTAGAGGGGCGGCAGTTCCTCTCTGTATAGGACCCTAGGGTTCTCTCTCCGTACAGGAGTAGGGTCCTGTCGGTAATTCCGTATAGAGGGTAGGGTTATGCTAGCGCCGCTAAGTCGCAGTCCTTAGGGCGACAGCTGGCTTAGGTCGGGTCCAGGACCTGGGCTGGGCGGCGCCCCCTAACAATACCTAGGGTTTATTATCGAGGCAGGGAAGGGCATTAGTATAAACAGGAAGAAGATTAATGCTATTAAGCAATAGAAGCACCCTATAAGTGTTAAGAGCGTATAGGAATTCCTTAGGTTTGCCAACTTCTACTACTAGTTTATACGGAACTACTCGGGGATCGTACGCCCTCTAGTTAAGCTAATATACAAGGACAGACAGTTTGCCTAGACAGAGGAATGTAACAAGAGTTTTAACAAGCTAAAGGAGCTCTTTACTACAGGACTAACGCTTGCCGCCTTTAACCCGGAACGTATAACGATACTGGAAACCGACTTCTTAGGATACTATATAGGAGGTATCCTCTTATAGGTAGGTCGGGACGGCCTTCTATACCTATACGCATATTTCTCTAAGAAGAACTCCCTAGCCGAATGCAACTACCCTATCTATAACAAGGAATTGCTAGTAGTTGTACAGTGTTGCAAGGTATAGGATAGAGAACTCCGCTTAGTTCCTAAGTTCCTTGCCCTAACCGACTACAAGAATCTCGAGTATTTTATACAGCCCTAGAAGCTTTCTAAGAGACACGTACGATAGGCGATATATCTAAGCCGTTTTAATATAAGACTCTAGTACTACAAAGGTAGGATAACAGTAGGGCCGACGCATTATCCAGGCGGGACCAAGACATGCTAGCGACGTACGACGACGAACAACTAAAGTTACGAACATTCCAAATGTTTAAGGAGGAACTAGACGAGGAGACTATTGTTAGGGGGCGCCGCCCGGCCCAGGTCCTGAACCCGACCTGAGCCGACCGTCGCCCTAAGGACTGCGACTCAGCGGCGCCAGCACGACCCCACCCTCCGTACGGAGCAACCGACAGGACCCTACCTCCGTACAGAGGGAGAACACTACGGTCCTGCTTAAAGGGAAGCTACTGCCCCTCGGATTAGGGGGGGGGGGGGGGGGGGGGGGTAGAAACCCGGCACCACCGTACGGAGGAGGTAACTCCTGATCCTCCGTACGGAGGGTGAACCTTGCACCCTAGCACAAAGGGGAAATTGCTAGCTTGGCTTCGTAGGTACAAATCGTACGGAGCAGACGTCGAAGGAACTGCCTATTAGTTCCTTTATGTAGATACCCGACCTTAAGTTTCTAAACCAAGATTCTTAAGCCTCTTACATTAGGAACTAATCTTACTGTCGGTAACCGCGGTAATAGAGCAAGATGGACGGCGACATCTCTATAGAACCCGCGGCTATAGAGGGACACATGCACTGCGTGTACGAGGAGCTGCTGGAAAGCAAGAGGCAGCTCGAATAGCAAGTAAGCTACTAGGCTGCGATGATTTCCCAACAGGAACAGGAGCTACGACAGCTTAGGGCGTCCGATCGCGATCCGACCCCTACGACGACGAACACGATAACCCCTACCCCGACCCCTAAGAGCAAACTCCCCGACGTCTCTACGTACGATAGTAAGGCCCTGGCCGAGTACCCCTCCTAGGCGGCTCAGATGCACTCCAAGCTCCTAGTTAACTTAGGAGCATACCCGACCGAGCTGGACAAGGTAGTCTACCTCTTTAGGAGGTTAAAGGGCAGGGCGGCAGCACGAATTCTGCCGTACTACGAGACGGCTATTGCCAACCCGGCAATAGCTACGACGACGATGCTCTAGGCAGCTCTGGACAAGAGCTACAAGGACCCGGACCGCGAGAGCCGAGCGCTCCTACGGGTCAATACGATAAAACAAGGACGCAAGACTGTACGAGAATTCCTTGCGGAATTTGACCAGACTTTGGCAGAAGCAGGGGGTCTCTAATAGGAGGACAGGATGAAAATTACCTCTCTAGAGGTAGGCCTCTCTAAGGAAATTATAACGGGGCTGGTAGGTGTAATGCGGCCAGCTACGTACGAGGAATTTTGTAACCTTCTTAGGATAGTCGACGACCAGCAACGCAGGCTGGGACGGATAGGCCGTGCTTAGGAGATAAGACAACCTCCCTAGCGACAGACAGATGCTATAGACTAGGAACCGACGACGACGAGGGTAGCAGCAGCAGCCACCGTACGGCCAAGGGCCGCTACTAAGAAGGCGTAATAGGTAGACACAGCTACCCTTAACAAGAGGCGAGCAGAGGGGAGCTGCTACCGGTGTAGCAAGATAGGCTACACCGTACGGAATTGCGGGCTCCTGCTAGCAGAGAGACCTAGGGGACGGCCGACCACCGCAAGGGTAGCCACTGCAGCGCCTTAACGAGAAGATCAGGTGCCCTACTCGGACGACGACGAGTCGGGAAAAGAGCAGCCTCTAAGCGAAGACTCTGCCAGAGGCGGGTGCGAGATAGACTGCCAAATCAAAGCATTACTTGGCCATCTTTTAAGAGCAATTACATAACGACGACGCCGTTTATCGTACGGCCGACATTGAACGGGTCCGCAACGGCGCGGACACTAATTAACACGGGATGTTTGGTGTATAGAGTAATCAGCAAAGACTTCGTACAGAGACATCGGATTAAGACGGCCCCTACGGTACCTATACGCATGCTGGGCATTACTAGGCGGGGACCGGACATTACCTACATAGTGAAAGTAACAATAGAGGTACAAGGACACTACGAGCAAGACTCGTACCTCTATATCGTACAGGACAAGTTGGGGTATAACCTAATACTGGGGAAGCCTTAGATAGAGCGCTGGAAGGGCAAGCTAGACGTCGGACGAGGACGGCTGTACCTAGCAGCAACAAAGCGGAGAATCTGGGACTAGGGCAGGTCCCTGTAAGGTGGCAATGCCAAGGCCGAAATTAATACAGCAACGGCGGACATCGAGAAGGCATTAGCACCTAAGGAAGCGACAAACCCCTGTACGAAGCTCCTAAGAGAGTATGTTAGGTACCTAGACCTCTTTGAACCAAAGTCGGCCTCGAAACTGCCGCTATACCGAGGGGAAGGGATTGACTATAACATCTAGCTAGAACCCCGCCTGGATAGGAGCCTGCCGGAGGTACCGTACAGACCGCTGTACGGGATGTCCTCTAGAGAACTCCTAGTACTGCGCAAGACGCTGGACGACCTGCTTGCTAAAGGGTTTATCCGGGCCAGTACGTCGTCCGCAGGAGCCCCAGTACTGTTTGTCTACAAGGAGGGGAAGGCTAGATTGCGTTTCTGCGTAGACTATAGAGGCATTAACGCGATTACCAAGAAGGACCGGTACCCTCTACCCCTTATTAAGGAGACCCTCGGACGGATCAGCAAGGCGAAGTAGTTCACTAAGCTTAACGTAGTCTCGGCCTTCTACAAGATACGGATTAAGGAAGGCTGTAAATGGATGACTGCCTTCTGTACGAGATACGGTCTTTTTAAGTAGCTAGTCACCCCCTTTGGCCTTGCCAATGCACCGGCAACCTTCCAAAGGTACATCAACAAGTCCCTACAAGGGTTACTAGACGATATCTGCTCGGCATACCTCGACGACACCCTGGTTTTTACGGACGGCACCTACGCAGACTACGTACGGGATGTTAAGAAGGTGCTGGACCGTCTGCAGCAGGCGGGCTTGTACCTCGACATCGACAAGTGTAAGTTCGGTGTCCAACGTACGAAATACCTAGGTTTTATTATCGAGGCAGGGAAAGGCATTAGCATAGATAGGAAGAAGATTGATGCTATTAAGCTATAGAAGCTGCCTATAAACGTTAAGGGCATACGGGAATTCCTTGGGTTTGCCAACTTCTACTGCCAGTTTATACGGAACTACTCGGAGATCGTACGCTCCCTAGTTAAGCTGACGCATAAGGACAAGCAGTTCAAATAGTCGGACGAATGCGATAAGAGCTTCGACAAGCTAAAAGAGCTCTTCACTACAGGACCAACGCTCGCTGCCTTTAACCCGGAGCGTACGACAATACTGGAAACCGACTCCTTAGGGTACTGCATTAGGGGTATCCTGTTATAGGTAGGCCCGGACGGACTCCTACACCTATGCGCGTATTTCTCTAAGAAGAACTCCCCGGCTAAGTGCAACTACCCTATCTACGACAAAGAGTTGCTAGCAGTCGTACAGTGTTGCGAAGCCTGGGATAGGGAACTCCGCTCGGTGCCTAAGTTCCTCGCCCTAACGGACTACAAGAACCTGGAATACTTCACTTAACCCTAGAAGCTGTCTAAGAGGCACGTACGATAGGCAATGTACCTAAGCCGGTTTAATATAAGACTCCAGTACCGCAAGGGTAAGGACAACAGCAGGGCCGACGCACTGTCCAGACGGGACCAGGACATGCCAACGACGTACGAGGACGACCGGCTGAAGTCGCGGACATTCCAGATGTTTAAGGAAGAGACAGGCAGGGAGACTATCTACCTAGCAGCGACACATCTATAGGAACCCTAACTGCAAGCTTAGGAAGAGGCAGTAGAAAAGGACGAGGCATACCGAGGGGCCCGTACGGCGATCTAGGGAGGGCAACGGAAACTCCTAACCGAGCTCTACCTAAAGGTATCGGCAGCCGAGTGTTCAGTAGACGAGGAGAACAACCTGAAGTTCAGAAATCGGATATAGGTCCCGGCGGACGAGAAGCTCCGTACGGGCTTAATACAACGAGCACATAACTCTATAGCTACCGGGCACCTAGGGCGCGAGGAGACGTACAGCATTATCGCCTAGGACTACTACTGGCCAGCGATAGCGAAAGACATTCGCAGGTTCGTACGGAACTGCGATGTATGCGGACGAACGAAGCCCTAGCGCGAGCTAAAGCATAGGCTGCTGAAGCCCCTGCCGATACCGGATCGACCCTGGCAAGACCTGACCGTAGACTTTATTACGGACCTCCCTAAGAGCGACGGACAGCGAAACATTATAGTGGTTACGGACAAGTTAACGAAGGGGGTAATACTGGAGGGGATGGACTCCATTACGGCTAAAGACACTGCCTAGGCCTTTATCCGGACGACGTTCAGCAAGCACGGTTTCCCTAGGTCAATTGTATTAGACCGGGGGTTACAGTTTACGAGCCAACTCTGGGCACGGATCTGCTAGTTACTAAGGGTAGAGCGTCGCCTGTCCACTGCATAGCACCCGCAGACAGACGGGGCGACGGAGAGGGCCAACTCAACCCTAGAGGCGTACCTCTAAGCGTACGTCGACTATAATTAGACGAACTAGAACCGCCTTCTCCCAATAGCGGAGCTGGCTATTAACAGCTGTACGGCCGATGCTACAGGACTGTCCCCCTTCTTTATAACCTATAGATACGACCATTCCCCGCTCCTACCGACCCTAAGTAGCAACACCCTGCGTCCCGTACGATCCCTAGTCCAGCAAGGAGAGGCTATCGTACAGACGATTACGAACGCCTACCAATAGGCAAAAGCAAGCCTAGCCCTAGCCTAGCAGAACGCAGAAGAGCAGGCCAACAAGGGACGACAGGCTGCACCAAGGTACGAGGCAGGGGATAAGGTCTGGCTAAACTAGCGAAACATCTGTACGGACCGGCCGAGCAAGAAGTTAGATTGGAGAAACAGGAAGTTTACGGTAATCCGGCCGGTAGGGACATACGCCGTACGACTAAACACTCCCCTAGGGATTTACCTAGTCTTCTATATAGACCTCGTACGACCGGCGAGTACGGACCCCTTGCCGCATTAGACGACTGACGACGGGCGCCTACCCGCAATTATAACCAAGGGCCAAGAAGAGTACGAGGTAGAGGGGATCCTTAAGAGCCAGAGGAAGCGGAGGAAGGCAGAGTACTTAGTGAAATAGAAAGGATAGGCAGAGCCTACGTAGGAACCGTACGAGGCTCTGCGAGACACGACCGCACTGGACAGATAGGAGGAGGACCATCCCCCTACCTAGTTGCAATAACCCTGCGCCGTACGGCGGAAAGAGGCACGATCTACCCTAAGGACAGGGTAGCCGTAGGCAGACCTAGGTTGTCAAAGGATCGGGCACTACGACGTAGGACACTATAGGAGCCTACTAATACGACACCGTACGACGCCGTACGAGATAAGGGCTGGAAGAAAGGAACAGCCAAGGGACGAATAGGAGGGGGGAGCGGAAATAAGACAAGAGAGAAAACCGGCCGAAGATTCTTACATTCCCTAGGGGGGAACCAAACTACCCTACTTATCGTCTGAAATCTCCACTACCTTAGGCCCGGCCGGGCCCCTACCCCTACTAGGGCCACCCCTAGGGGGCAGAGGCACCCCCCTACCCCTACCAGGGCCAGCCCCAGGGAGCAGAGGCACCCCCCTACCCCTACGTGCCTCCCCCAGACGGCGGAAGGGGCAGTAGAGGGAGCCATCCTTCTACTTGCACAAGGCACACACCCTAGCCCAGAAACCTAGGAGGCGGTATAGGCTAAGTAAGGGCCAGGGGGAGTTGGGGCAGGGGGCACAGGGCTGGCCCCGGGTAGCGATAAGGAGGGCGTTAACGTACGACGGCCGGGCCGTAGCTACCCGATCGGGTGTAACCTAGGCGGGGTTACACTAGAAGGGGTAGAAGGGGAGCCTAGCCGCATCCTGCTGCTCGCGGGTATAGCACCTAAGACGTCAGATCAGACCGTACAGAAGATAAGAATCCGTACGAACCGGAAGAGTAGCTGCTAGTTAAGTTAGGGGCCCTACTGTACGTAGTCAAAGTAGGGGGGGACCCCGGCTAGACGAGGGGGAGGGGCGGGGCCAGCAGCGACGAGGGGACCGGACAGGGCAGACATAGTAGCTAGTAGTAGTTGGCTAGTGGTAGTTAGTTAGTAGTTGGTAGCTGGTAGTAGCGGATAGTAGACGGTAGTAGACGGTAGTAGATAGTAGACGTTGTACAGGGAAAAGAGAAAGGGGAAGGGAAGAGAAGGGAGAAGGCTTAGGCTAACTGCCTGCTATAGTGGGAATGGCAAGCAAGGCAGCTGCTGTAGACAGGTAAAATAGCAAGAGGCAACTACGACCTAGGGGAAGTGACGAGGGACGACGACTCGGACGACCGGACGAAATAGGAAGCTACAACCTGCTAAAGGAACAGCAGGAGCTAGGTAGTTTGGACACGCCGCCGTACGGACGAAGCACTACGAGAAAGGGAAAAGGGGGGGGTATTGTTAGGGGGCGCCGCCCGGCCTAGGTCCTAAACCCGACCTAAGCCGACTGTCGCCCTAAGGACTGCGACTTAGCGGCGCCAGCACGACCCCACCCTCCGTACGGAGCAACCGACAGGACCCCACCTCCGTACGGAGGGAGAACACTACGGTCCTGCTTAAAGGGAAGCTACCGCCCCTCGGATTAGGGGGGGGGGGGGGGGTGGAAACCCGGCACTACTGTACAGAGGAGGTAACTCCCGATCCTCCGTACAGAGGGTAAACCTTGTACCCTAGCACAAAGGGGAAATTGCTAGCTTGGCTTCGTAGGTACAAATCGTACGGAGTAGACGTCGAAGGAACTGCCTATCAGTTCCTTTATGTAGATACCCGACCTCAAGTTTCTGAACCAAGATTCTTGAGCCTCTCACAACTATCTACCTAGCAGCGGCATATATATAGGAACCCTAGCTATAGGTATAGGAAGAGGCAGTAGAAAAGGACGACGTTTATCGAGGTGCCTATATAGCAATTCGAGGAGGACAGCGGAAGCTCCTAGCAGAGCTCTGCCTTAAGGTATTAGCAGCAGAGTGCACTGTAGACATAGAGAACAACCTAAAGTTCAGGGATCGGATTTAGGTCCTAGCAGACGAGAAGCTCTATACGAGCTTAATACAACAGGCGTATAACTTAATAGCTACCGGATACCTAGGGCGCGAGGAGATATACAGCATTGTCGCTAGGGACTACTACTAGCCGGCGATAGTAAAGGACATCTATAGGTTCGTACAGAACTGCGATGTCTGCAGATAGACGAAGCCCTAGCATAAACTAAAATACGGCCTGTTAAAACCCCTGCCGATACCGGACTAGCCCTAGCAAGACCTAATAGTAGACTTTATTACAGACCTCCCTAAGAGCGACAGACAACAGAACATTATAGTAGTTACAGACAAGCTAACGAGGGGGGTAATACTAGAGGGAATAGACTCTATTACAGCTAAGGACACTGCCTAGGCATTCGTACAGACGACTTTTAGCAAGTACGGGTTCCCTAGGTCAATCGTATCTATCTAGGGTACGCAGTTTACGAGCTAACTCTAGGCTAGGATCTGCCAATTGTTAAACGTAGAACGCCGCCTATCTACTATATAGCACCTACAGACAGACGGCGCGACGGAGAGGGTCAATTTAACATTGGAAGCGTACCTCCGAGTGTACATTAACTACGACTAGACGAATTGGAACTACCTCCTCCCTATAGCAGAGCTAGCTATTAATAGCCGTACGGCTAATGCTATAGGACTTTCCCCCTTCTTTATAACCTATAGGTACGACCACTCCCCGCTCCTACTGACCCTAAGCAGCGCTACCTTACGCCCCGTACGCTCCCTAATTTAGCAGGGGGAAGCTATCGTACAGACAATTACGAATGCTTACTAATAGGCGAAAGCGAGCCTTGCTATAGTCTAACAGAGTGCAAAAGAGCAGGCTAACAAAGGACGACAGGCTGCACTAAGGTACGAGGTAGGGGACGAGGTATAGCTAAACTAGTGCAATATCTATACAGACCGGCTAAGCAAGAAACTGGACTAGAAGAACTAGAAGTTTACAGTAGTCCTGCTAGTAGGGACATACGCTGTACGACTTAACACTCCCCTAGGGATCTACCTAGTTTTCTATATAGACCTTATACAGCCAGCATATACGGACCCCCTGCTGCACTAGACGACGGACGACGCATGTTGCGGCGGCAGAAAGGGGTATGTTAGGGGGCGCCGCCCAGCCTAGGTCCTGGACCTAAGCCAGCCGTCGCCCTAAGGACTGCGACTTAGCGGCGCCAGTACGACCCTACCCTCTGTACGGAATTACCGATATAACCCTACTCCTGTACAGAGGGAGAATCCTATAGCCCTATATAGAGAGGAATTGCCGCCCCTCTAAACGGAGGGAAAACTCTATACCACTGTATAGAGGGAGAACTCCTAATCCTCTATATAGAGTGTAAACCTTGTACTCCTATATAGAGGGAAATTGCTAGCTTAGCTTTGTAGGTACAAATTGTACAGTAGCAGACAACGAAGGAACTGCCTATTAGTTCCTTTATATAGATACCTAACCTTAAGTTTCTAAACTAAGATTCTTAAGCCCTTATATTAGGAACTAATCTTACTGTTAGTAACTGTAGTAATATAACGAAGATAGACAGCGACATCTCTATAGAACCTACGGCTATACAGGGACAGATGCACTGCGCGTACGAGGAGCTACTAGAACACAAGAGGCAGCTCGAGCAGCAAGTAAGCTACTAGGCTGCGATAATTTCCCAACAGGAACAGGAGCTACAACAGCTTAGGGCGTCCGATCGCGATCCGACCCCTACGACGACGAACACGATAGCCTACACCCTAACCCCTAAGAGCAAACTCCCTAATGTTGCTACTTACGACGGTAAGGCTCTGGCCGAGTACCCCTCCTAGGCTGCCTAGATACGCTCTAAGCTTCTAGTCAACTTAGGAGCATACCCAACCGAGCTAGACAAGGTAGTATACCTCTTTAGGAGGTTAAAGTGCAGGGCAGCAGCACAGATTCTGCCGTACTACAAGACAGCTATTGCCAACCTAGCAATAGCTACGACGACGATACTCTAGACAGCTCTTAACAAGAGCTATAAGGACCTAGACTGCGAGAGCCGAGCACTCCTACAGGTTAATACGATAAAGCAAGGACGTAAGACTGTACGAGAATTCCTCGCAGAATATAACTAGACTCTAGCAGAGGCAGGAGGTCTCTAATAGGAGGACAGGATAAAAATTACCTCCTTAAAGGTAGGCCTCTCTAAGGAGATTATAACGGGACTAGTAGGCGTAATACGACTAGCTACGTACAAGGAATTCTGTAATCTCCTTAGGATAGTCGACAACTAGCAGCGCAGGCTTGGACGGATAAGCCGCGCTTATAAGTTGCGACAACCCCTCTAGCGGCAGACAGACGCTATAGACTAGGAACTAACGACAACGAGGGTGGCGGCAGCCGTTACTGTACGGCTAAGGGCCGCTGCCAAAAGGGCATAGTAGGTAGACATAGCTACCCTAGACAAGAGAAGGGCAGAAGGGAGCTGCTACTAGTATAGCAAGATAGGCTACACTGTACAGAATTGCACGCTTTTGCTAGCAGAGAGACCTAGGGGACGGCCGACCACTGTAAGGGTAGCAACTACGGCGCCCTAACAAGAGGATTAGGAGTCCTACTTAGACGACAACAAGTCGGGAAAAGAGTAGCCTCTAAGCGAAGACTCTACTAGAGGCGTATACGAGATAGATTGCTAAATTAAAGCACTACTTAGCTATCTTTTAAGAGCAACTACATAACGACTACGCCGTCTATCGTATAGCCTACGCTAAACGGGTCTACAACAGCGCGGACATTGGTTAACACAAGATGTTTAGTATATAGAGTAATCAGCGAAGACTTCGTATAGAGACACTACATTAAGACGACCCCTACTGTACCTGTACGCATGTTAGGCATTACCGGGCGAGGACTGGACATTACCTATATAGTAAAAGTAACGATAGAGATACAGGGACACTAGAAGCAGGACTTATACCTCTATATCGTACAGGACAAGTTGGGGTATAACCTAATACTAGGGAAGCTATAGATAGAGCGCTAGCAGGGCAAGCTAGACGTTGGACGAGGACGGCTGTACCTGGCAGCAACGAAGCAGAGGCTCTAAGACCAAGGGAGGGCTCTATAGGGTAGCAATACTAGGGCTGAAATCAACACTGCGACTGCAGACATTAAGAAGGCATTAGTGCCTAAGAAAGCGACGGACCCCTATACGAAGCTCCTAAGGGAATATACAGGCTACCTGGACCTCTTCGAGTCAAAGTCGGCCTTAAAACTGCTACTATACCAAGGAGAAGGGATTAACTACGACATCTAGCTAGAGCCCCGTCCGGATAGGAGTCTGCCTAAGGTACCGTACAGCCCGCTGTACGGAATGTCCTCTAGAGAACTCCTAGTACTGCGCAAGATACTGGACTACCTACTTGCTAAAGGTTTTATTTAGGCAAGTACCTCGTCTGTAGGAGCCCTAGTGCTGTTTGTCTATAAGGAGGGCAAGGATAGCTTGCGTTTCTGCGTAGACTACCGAAGCATTAACGCGATTACTAAGAAGGACCGGTACCCCCTACCCCTTATTAAGGAGACTCTCGGACAGATCAGCAAGGCAAAGTAGTTTACTAAGCTTAACGTAGTCTCGGCTTTCTACAAGATACGGATTAAGGAAGGCTGTAAATAGATAACTGCCTTCTGTACAAGATACGGTCTTTTTAAGTAGCTTGTTACCCCCTTTAGCCTTGCTAATGTACCAGCAACCTTCTAGAGGTACATTAACAAGTCCTTGCAAGGGTTACTAGATAACATCTGCTTAGCGTACCTCGACGACATACTGGTTTTTACAGACGGCACCTATGCAGATTACGTACAGGACGTTAAGAAGGTACTACATCGACTGCAACAGGCTGGATTGTACCTTAACATCGACAAATATAAATTCAGTATACAGTATACGAAATACCTAGGGTTTATTATCGAGACAGGGAAAGGCATTAGTATAGATAGGAAGAAGATTAATGCTATTAAGCAATAGAAGCCGCCTACAAACATTAAGGGCGTACAGGAATTTCTTAGGTTTGCCAACTTCTACTGCTAGTTTATACAGAACTACTCGGAGATCGTACGCCCCCTAGTCGAGCTAAAACATAAGGACAAGCAGTTTAAGTAGACTAACGAGTGCAATAGGAGCTTTAACAAGCTAAAGGAGCTCTTTACTACAGGACTAACGCTTGCTGCCTTCGACCTAGAATGTACGACGATACTAGAAACTGACTCCTTAGGGTACTGTATAGAAGGTATCCTGTTGTAGGTAGGCTCGGACGGACTTCTGCACCTATACGCATACTTCTCTAAGAAGAACTCCCTAGCTAAGTGCAACTACTATATCTACGACAAGGAGTTGCTAGCAGTCGTACAGTGCTACAAAGCGTAGGATAGGAAACTCTGCTCGGTTCCCGAGTTCCTCGCCCTAACTAACTACAACAATCTAGAGTACTTTACGCAGCTCCGGAAGCTGTCTAAGAGACACATACGATAGGCAATGTACCTAAGCCGGTTCAATATAAGACTCCAGTATCGCAAGGGTAAGGATAACAGCAGGGCTAATGCGCTATCTAGACAGGACTAGGATATACTAACGATGTACAAGGACGACTAGCTAAAGTTACAAACATTCTAGATATTTAAGGAGGAGCTAGGGGAGGAGACTATCCGCCTAGCGACAGTACATATATAGGAACCCTAACTGCAGGCTTAGGAAGAGGCAGTAGAAAAGGACGAGGTATACTAAGGGGCCTATACAGCGATTTAAGGAGGACAGCGGAAGCTCCTAGCCGAGCTCTATCTTAAGGTGTCGGCAGCAGAGTGCTTAGTAGACGAGGAGAACAACCTAAAGTTTAGGAATCGGATTTAGGTCCTAGCAGATAAGAAGCTCTATACGAGCTTAATACAATAGGCGCATAATTCTATAGCTGCCGGGCACCTAGAGCGCGAGGAGACGTACAGTATCGTCGCTAGGGACTACTACTAGCCGGCGATAGCGAAGGATATCCGTAGGTTTATACAGAACTGCGATGTATGCAGACGGACGAAGCCCTAGCGTAAACTAAAGCATAGGCTGCTAAAACCCCTACCGATCCCGGACCGGCCCTAGCAAGACCTAACAGTAGACTTTGTTACAGACCTCTCTAAGAGCGACGGACAGCGGAACATTATAGTAGTTACAGACAAACTGACGAAGGGGGTAATATTAGAAGGAATAGACTCTATTATAGCTAAGGACACTGCCTAGACATTTATACGGACGATGTTTAGCAAATACGGATTCCCTAGGTTAATTGTATCGGACTGGAATACACAGTTTACGAGCTAGCTCTAGGCTAGGGTGTGTTAGTTGCTAAACGTAGAACGTCGCCTCTTAAATATATAGCATCTATAGACGGACAGTGCGACAGAGAGAGTTAATTCGACGTTAGAAGCGTACCTCTAAGCGTACGTCGACTATAATTAGACGAACTGGAACCGCCTTCTCCCTATAGCGGAGCTAGCTATTAACAGCCGTACGGCTAATGCTATAGGATTGTCCCCCTTCTTTATAGCCTATAGATACGACTACTCCCTGCTCCTACCGACTCTAAATAGTAACACCCTACGCCCTGTACAATCCCTAATTTAGCAGGGAGAGGCCATCGTACAGACGATTACGAACACTTATTAATAGGCGAAGGCAAGTCTAGCTATAGCTTAACAGAATACAGAAGAGCAGGCCAACAAGGGACGGCAGGCTGCACTAAGGTACGAGGCAGGGGATAAGGTCTAGCTAAACCAGCGCAATATCTATACGGACTGGCCGAGCAAGAAGCTAGACTAGAAGAACCAGAAGCTTACAGTAGTCCGACTAGTAGGGACACACGCTGTACGACTTAACACTCCTCTAGGGATCTACCTAGTCTTCTATATAGACCTTATACGGCCAGCGAACACAGACCCCCTACTGCACCGGACGACAGATAACGCGCGCCTACTAGTAATTATAACTAAAGGCTAGGAAGAGTACGAGGTAGAAGGAATCCTTAAGAGCTAAGGGAAGCGGAAGAGAGTAGAGTACCTAGTTAAGTAGAAAGGATAGGCAGAGCCTATATAGGAACTATATAAGGTCCTGCAGGACACAACCGCGCTAGACAGGTAGGAGGAGAACCATCCCCCTGCCTAGTTACAGTAACACTGCGCCGTACAGCGAAAAGGGGCACGATCTACCCTAAGTATAGGG
The DNA here is from genome assembly GCA_016165855.1 of Pseudocercospora ulei. Lineage (NCBI taxonomy): Eukaryota > Fungi > Ascomycota > Dothideomycetes > Mycosphaerellales > Mycosphaerellaceae > Pseudocercospora > Pseudocercospora ulei. The sequence goes on from JACWNB010000003.1 coordinate 2,344,450, forward strand.
CAGCCGCTAGCAACTTAGGTTGTTAAAGGATCGAGAATTAAGACGTAGGACACTACAGGATCCTACCGACACTACACTATACGACACTGTACAGAAGAAGGGCAGAAGGAAGGGAACGGTTAGGAGACAGGTAAGATAGGTAGAAATAAGAGGGGGGGATAAGAGCAGAACCGTCCGAAAACTTCTTACACTACCTAGGAGGGGGAGTAGCTTACTAGCTACTACCCTGTAGGACTAGGGCGGCCGACTCCCTATCTGAAATCTTAATTACCTCCCGCCTAGCAGGGCCCCTACCCGGGCTAGCCCTAGGAAGTAGAGGCACCCCCCTACCCCTACGCGCCTCCTCCGGACGGCAGTAGGGGCAGTAGAGGGAGCTATCCTTCCACTTGCACGAAGCGTAGACCCTAGCCTAGAAGCTAGGGAGGCGGTATAGGCCGAGTAAGCCTTAGAGGGAAATAGGGCAAGGGGCGCAGAGCTGGCCCTAAGTAGCAATAAGGATAGCATTAACGTACGACGTACAGGCTGTAGCGACCTGCTAAGGTGTATCCTAGGCAGGGTTACACTAGAAGGCGTAGAAGGGTAGCTCGGCTGCGTCGTGCTGCTCGTTAGTATAGCATCTAGGACGTTAGCTTAGACTATACAGAAGACAGGGACCTGTACGAACTGGAAGCGAAGCTGCTAGTTAAACTAAGCATTCTACTGCTAGAGGTAGAAATAGGAGGGGACACTAGCCGGGCGGATAGAAGAAGAGCTAGCGACTACAAGAGAGCTACAGAGAGAACAGCTAGACAGAGTAGGTAGCATAATAGTAGTAGCTAGTAGTAGCTAGTAGAGGTAACTAGTAGACAGTAGACGTTAGTAGTAGACGGTAGACAGTAGATATAGATAGTAGACAGTAGACAGTGGACGGTAGTAGACAGTGGACGGCGTAGAAGGGGGGAGGCAGGCAGGGAATAGAAGAGAAAGAGGGAAGGGAAAGGGAAGGGGGAGGCTTAATATTTAGGAGGTAGCTGCCTACTATAGGAGGCATTAGCAACTAGAGCAGCTGCTATAGCTATATAAAAAGGGAGCAAGGAGGCAACTATAACCTAGTAGGCGACGAGCAACGGCTATATAGACAACTAGACAGAGATAGGAAGTCGCGACCTGCTAAAGGAACACTAGGAGCTAAGGGTATACGACACGCCGCTATACGAAAGAGGCACTACGAGAAGGGAGGGAGGTATTGTTAGGGGGCGCCGCCCAGCCCAGGTCCTAGACCTAAGCCAGCCGTCGCCCTAAGGACTGCGACTTAGCAGCGCTAGCACGACCCTACCCTCTGTACAGAATTACTAATACGACCCTACTCCTATACAGAGGGAGAATACTATAGCCCTATACAGAGGGGAATTACTGCCTCTCTAAACAGAGGGAAAACTCTGCACTACTATACAGAGGGAGAACTCTTAATCCTCTGTATAGAATGTAAACCTTATACCCCTATATAGAGAGAAATTGCTAGCTTAGCTTTGTAGGTACAAATTGTACAGCAGCAGACGACGAAGGAACTGCCTATTAGTTTCTTTATATAGATACCTAACCTTAAGTTTCTAAACTAAGATTCTTAAGCCCTTACAGGGTAGGACTAAGTAATAGTGTAGACCCTTGGAATTTCGGCTCGGCCCTTCCGGACCGAGCCGGGCCTTGGCACACTACCCCTAAAGCCCTTACCTACTGCCATATAGATTCCTTTCCTTCCTTAGTTCGAGATATAGTTATTAAAACAGCTGTATTGAATTATATCTGCGTACTTAGATTATTATATCTCGAACTTACTTACTATACTAACTCCGCGCTGCGCGAAAGGGACTGTTAAACTATCCGGACACCCGAATAACGTACGCGTACACTATACCAAACCAAACACTAGCACTGTAAGATAGCTATAGAGAGCTTCTTAACAGTAGAGGGCGGCGTTACAGGCTGTAGCGGAAAGAGAAAGACTAGCAGACTAAGGGATAGGCGTACTAGCATCCTCGACGATAGAACGGCCACTAAGGGCCTTAGAGAAGAAGAGACAGACGAAGCGAAGAAGGTGTAAGGGCTTAAGAATCTTGGTTTAGAAACTTAAGGCTAGGTATCTATATAAAGGAACTAATAGGCAGTTCCTTCGTCGTCCGCTGCTGTACAATTTGTATCTATAAAGCTAAGCCAGCAATTTCCCTCTGTATAGGGGAGCAAGGTTACCAACTCTATATAGAGGGTCGGGAGTTTCCCTCTATATAGGGTGCAGAGTTTTCCCTCTGTTTAGAGAGGTAGCCATTCCCCTCTATATAGGGCTATAGGATTCTCCCTCTATACGGGAGTAGGGTCGTATTAGTAACTCTGTACAGAGGATAGGGTCGTGCTAGCGCTGCTAAGTCGCAGTCCTTAGGGCAACGGCTAGCTTAGGTCTAGGACCTGGGCTAGACGGCGCCCTCTAACAATACTCTCCTCCCTTTTCGTAGTGCTTCCTTTAGATAACGATATATCGTACAGCCTTAGGTCCTAGCGTTCCTCTTGCAGGTAGCGCTTTCCCGTCTTTGTCTAGTCGTCTATAGGGCTGTTGCTCGTCCGGGTATTAGGTTATAGTTGTCTTGTTCGCCCTCCTTTACGTAGTTGTAGCAGTTGTCCAGTTGCTATTGCCTTGCATAGCGGGCAGCCGACACCCTATATATTAAGCCTCCCTCTATCTCTCCCTTCCCCTCTTTCTCTTCTATTCCCCTGCCTGCTACCTGTCCGCCCGGCCGTCTACTACTACTACAACTACTACTACAACTACTACTATAACTACTACTACTTACACAACTAACATGCCCTGCACTCCGTCCGCCCGGTCCTCTCGTAGCTCTCTCGTAGTTGCTAGCCCGTCCTCCTATCGTCTAGCCGGCGTCCCCCTGCACTTCTACCTCTAGCAGTAGAATGCTTAGCTTAATTAGCAACTCCGCTTTCGGTTCGTACAGGCCTTCTCCTTCTGTACAGCCCTAGCTAACGTCTTAGGTGCTATACTAGCGAGCAGCAGGACGCTGCTAAGCTGCTATTCTACTCCTTCTAGTGTAACCCTGTCCAAATTACGCCCTAGCAGGTCGCTATAGCTCGCCTCTCGTACGTTAACGCTATCCTTATAGCTACCTGTAGCCAGGCCTGCACTGCCTGTACTAATTCCCCCTAGAGCTCGTTCGGCCTATACTGCCTACCCGGCTTCTAGGCCGGCGTATACGCGTCGTGCAAGTAGAAGGACGGCTCCCTCTACTGCTCCTACCGCTGTCTAGGGGAGGCTCGTAGGGGGAGTGCCTCTGCTCTATAGTGCTAGGATAGGTAGGGCTCCTGCCGACCGGGAGGTAATTGAGATTTCGGACAGGGAGTCGGCAGCCTTATTGTCGACTGCCCTAGTCCTAGGGGGTAGCGGCTAGTAAGCTACCCTAAGATAGTATATAAAAGCTTTCGGATAGTTCTGCTCTTATTCCCTTCTTATTTTTGCTCTTATTTCTACCTATCTCCTAGCTGTTCTCTCTCTCCTACCCCCTTCTATACAGTGTAGTGTCGGTAGGACCTAGTAGGGTCCTACGCCTCGATTCCTAATCCTTCGGCAACCTAATATTGCTAGCGGCTGTCCTATACCTAGGGTAGACTGTGCCCTTCTTACTGTATAGTACAGTGTTACTGCAACCGATTAGGGAAATGGTTCTCCTCCTACCTATCTAGCGTAGATGTGTCCTAGAGGGCCTCGTACAGCTCCTATATAGGCTCTGCCTACCCTCTCTATTTAACTAGGTATTCTACCCTCTTCTGCTTCCTTTAGCTCTTAAGAATTTCTTCTACCTTATATTCTTCCTAGCCTTTAGTAATAATCGCTAGGGAGCGCACGTCGTCCGTCGTCTAGTGCAGTAGGGGGTCTGCGTATGCTGGCCGTACGAGGTCTATAGAGAAAACTAGGTAAATCCCTAGAGGATTGTTAAGCTGTACGGCGTATGTTCCTACCGGCCGGACTACTATAAACTTCTAGTTCTTCTAATCCAGTTTCTTGCTCGGCCGGTCTGTACGGATATTGCGCTAGTTTAGCTAGACCTTATCTCCTGTCTCGTACCTTAGTGCAGCCTGCTGTCCCTTACTGGCCTGCTCTTCTGTATTCTGTTAAGCTATAGCTAGACTCGCTTTCGCCTATTAATAGGCGTTCGTAATCGTCCGTATAATAGCTTCTCCCTGCTAAATCGGGGATTGTACAGGGCATAAGGTAGCGCCGCTTAGGGTTAGTAGGAGCAGGGAGTAGTCGTATCTGTAGGTTATAAAGAAGGGAGACAATCCTATAGCGTTAGCCGTACAGCTGTTAATAGCTAGCACCACTATAGGGAGGAGGCAGTTCCAATTCGTCTAGTCGTAGTTAATGTATGCTCAGAGGTACGCTTCTAATGTCGAGTTAACCCTCTCCGTAGCGCCGTCCGTCTGTAGGTGCTATGTAGTTAGTAGGCGACGTTCTACGTTTAACAACTAACAGACCCTTGCCTAGAGCTGGCTCGGAAACTGTGTACCCCAGTCCGATACAATTGACCTAGGGAATCTGTACTTGCTAAACTTCGTCCGTATAAATGCCTAAGCAGTGTCCTTAGCCGTAGTAGAGCCTATTACCTCTAGTATTACCCCCTTCGTTAGCTTGTCTATAACTACTATAATGTTTCGTCGTCCGTCGCTCTTAGGGAGGTCTGTAATAAAGTCTACTGTTAGGTCTTGCTAGGGCCGGTCCGGTATTAGTAGAGGTTTTAGCAGCCTGTACTTTAGTTTATGCTAGGGCTTCGTCCGTCTATAGACGTCGCAGTTCTGTACGAACCTACAGATGTCCTTTGCTATTGCCGGCTAGTAGTAGTCCCTAGCGACGATGCTGTACGTCTCCTTACGCCCTAGATGCCTAGTTGCTATAGAATTATGCGTCTGTTGTATTAAGCTTATATAGAGCTTCTCGTCTGCCAGGACCTAAATCCAATTCCTAAACTTTAGGTTGTTCTCCTCGTCCACTGTGCACTCTGCTGCTAACACCTTAAGGTAAAGTTCTGCTAGGAGCTTCCGCTGTCCTCCTTAGATCGCTGTATAGGCCCCTTAGTAAACGTCGTCCTTTTCTACTGCCTCTTCCTACGCCTGTAGCTAGGGTTCCTATATATATATCGCCGCTAGGCGGATAGTCTCCTCGCCTAGTTCCTCCTTAAACATCTAGAATGTCTGTAATTTTAGCTAGTCGTTATCGTACGTCGTTAGCATGTCCTAATCCCGTCTAGATAGCGCGTCGGCCTTACTGTTGTCCTTGCCTTTACAGTACTAGAGTCTTTTATTAAAGCGGCCTAGGTATATCGCCTATTGTACGTGCCTCTTAGACAGCTTCCGGGGTTGCGTAAAGTACTCGAGGTTCTTGTAGTCGGTTAGGGCAAGGAACTTAGGAACTAAGCAGAGTTCTCTATCCTATGCCTTGCAATACTGTACGACTGCTAGCAATTCCTTGTCGTAGATAGGGTAGTTGCATTTAGCTAGGGAGTTCTTCTTAGAGAAGTATGCGTATAGGTATAGGAGTCCGTCTAAGCCTACCTGTAACAGGATACCTCCTATACAATACCCTAAGGAGTCGGTTTCTAGTATTGTCGTATATTCCAGATCGAAGGCAGCAAGCGTTAGTCCTATAGTAAAGAGCTCCTTTAGCCTGTTAAAGCTTCTATTACACTCGTCCGTCTACTTAAACTGTTTGTCCTTGTATATTAGCTCGACTAGGGGGCGTACGATCTCTAAGTAGTTCTGTATAAACTAGCAGTAGAAGTTGGCAAACCTAAGGAATTCTCGTATGCCCTTAACACTTATAGGAGGCTTCTTTTGCTTAATAGCATAAATCTTCTTCCTGTCTATACTAATGCCTTTCCCTACCTTAATAATAAACCCTAGGTATTTCGTACGCTATACACCGAACTTACATTTGTCGATATCGAGGTACAATCTAGCCTGTTGCAGTCGATCTAATACCCTCTTAACGTCCTATATAATCCGGGCACGCAGATAAGATTCAATACGGCCTTTTTAATAACTATATCTCGAACTAAGGAGGGAAAGGAATCTATATAGTGGTAGGTGAGAGCTTTGGGGAGGTGGCGTGCCAAGGCCCGGCTCGGTCCGGAAAGGCCGAGCCGAAATTCCAAGGGTCCACCCTATCACTCATTCCCACCCCTTTCTGCCGCTGCAATACCACCCCCTCCCTCCTTAGCGGTCGCCCTCGACCGCTTACTTATCTGTTCTTCCCTTTTTTTTTTTTCAAGATTCACATCGTCACTATCTAACGTCTTCACTTGGCGTCTATCTGATCCGTTCCATCTGATCGGAGCCCTCTAATCGGAGCTAGCGGTCACTAGAGCTGCAGCGTAACTAGTCCGTGCTTTGCTATAGAGGTCTATATAGATCTATCTATAGCTCGCTATCTTCTTCTTTTTCTTTCTCTACTAAAGCCCTCACCTACCGCAGGGCTGGCAGCGTCGGCGCCGATTTACGGCGTCGGCGAGCTGCCTGCCGATACAGAGATAGGTAGTGGCTGAGTCGAAGACTCTAGCGAAGCGACTGTTACGATCGTTTTCGTCGGTTTCTGCACTGATAAAGCGGACTTGGCCTTCTTTTCAGCCGTCGAGCCACTCAGGCCTCGGCTTCTTCGGGTTCCGGACGTAAAATTCTCTTAGCAGCTCTACCGAATTCCAGAGGTTCTCGGCCGGATACTGTTTATAGTCTTCCGGCTATCCTTTCTATAAGATCCTCGCTTCGATAGATCCTCTCTGTCTTCTTATATCTATAATATCTTCCACCTCCTATTCTTCTTCTTTACTATCTATCTCTACTAGTAGGGGTTTAGTAAACCCCTGTTCCGGAAGGCCGTCTTCCGGGTCCAAGCTTAGCAGGTCCAAATAAAAGACATCGTAGATCCGGAACGATTTCGGCAGCTAGAGCCGGTAGGTTACTGGCGACCTCTTTTCTATTATCTTAAACGGACCTATGTAACGGGGGTTGAGCTTCGCGTTGCCTTTTAGCCTTAGGTTCTGCGTATTAAGCTATGCCTTTTGGCCTTCCTCGAATTCTATTAGTAACCTCTTTCTATTAGCTCGAGTTACTATCTTCTTCTAAGCTGATTCCATCGCTTCTTTCGCTACCCTAATCGATTCTTCTATCTGAGATCAGAGCGCTTCTGCCGCCTCCGCAGCGATTCTCTTCGACGAGGTGGCGGTAGAAGGTTCTAAAGGGCCAGGTTCGTTTAGTAGTTGAAAGCTTATTCTTAGAAGATAACTGTAGGTTATCTCGAACAGCGCCAGTAATGTGGCTTCTAATCGTGCGGAATTGGCGCAGAATTCGGCTATCGGCAACACCTTAACCCATTCTGCTTAATAATAGCTATAGAAGATTCTTAGATATTTTTCTATCTTACGATTGGCCACTTTAGACTGGCCGTCGGTCTGAGGGTAAGCGGCCGTGCTGAGCTTTCTACGAATTCCGAGGGCTTGGTTAATGGCTTTCTATACGTCGGCGGTAAATTGAGGACCCCTATCCGTAGTAATAGTATCCGGCAGGCCGTAGTGCTTCTATACGTACTGGATCAACATTCTCGCCGTTTCTTCTGCAGTAGTTCCTTTATCCTTAGCTTGGCAGGGGATGAAATAGCGCTCTTTGCTTAGCCGATCTACTACATTAAGCGTAGCGTTATATCTATCTGAATCCGGCAGGCCGGTTACTGTTGCGGTGGTAGAAAGAGGTGGGACAGATTGATAAGGTGGACCCTGGAATTTCGGCTCGGCCTGGACGGGCCGAGCCGGGCCTTGGCACCACCACCATCAAAGCCCACTACCACCACTACATAGATTCCTTTCCCTCTTTAGTTCGAGATATAGTCATCAAAAGGCCGTATTGAATCATATCTGCGTGCCCGGATCATTATATCTCGAACTCACTCTCCACAACCCCGCGCTGCGCGAAAGGGCCCGTCGAATCATCCGGAAACCCGAATAACGTACGCGCACCCAACAACACCAAACCAAACAACCCCAGGCACCGCGAGAAGATGGAAGACTTCTTAGCGGTAGAGAGCGGCGTTACAGGCCGCAGCAGAAGCAGAAAAGGAAAGACTGACAAAGCGAGTAGGCGCTTAAGCGTTATTAACGATAAGATCGTTATTAGCGGCTTCACAGAGGAAGAGACCGCTGGGTTCAAGGAACGAATAGTAGAATACAGAAAGATCCACGACTGCACGATCGAGGAATTGGAAGACTATGTAAACGAGAATGGAATAAGGAAGGTCTACGATAGTATAGACCTTATTAAGACGCTGTTCTACAGAACGTTGGAAGAAAACAGATAACTAAGAGAAGAGACTGAAGCGGTAAGGGCCGAGAAGGAATCGGCGGAAACGATCATCGATGTGTTGGAAAACCAGGCGGCGAATAGAGTGGCGCAGCTAAAGGCACTAAAGAGTCAACTGGCTGAAATGGAAGCAGCGATGTCGTCGGCACCGCCGCCACTGCATCGAGAAGAACAAGGAGAGACCGGCTCGCCGGCGGCCTATAGTTAAGGTAGCACTACGATAACGCCATTGCCGGACCTACCTGCTTTTAGCGGCGGAGACCCTGAATCGTAGGAGGCGTTTAAGAAGAAGATCAAGAATAAGATAAGCCGCGATTACGCATCGAGCAGCGAAGAGGATCGATTGGCGTACCTGGAATCGCGACTAGAAGGTGAAGCTTTTTCGCTAGTAGCGGACCTGGAAGAAGTGACCGCCGACGACGCTATTAAGGCGCTGGACCAGCGTTTCGGAGACCTATTCCGAAAAAAGACGGCCCGTAAGCAGCTGGATAAAATCTACCAGAACAAGCAGACATTCGAAGAGTTCTATAGACTGTTTAGGAAATATGCCATTAGAGCGAAAGTGGCAGAAGATAAGCAGCTGCACTTATTAAGACAGAAACTGAGCCCTGAGCTAGCTGCGGCGATGGCGTCGGTAGAAGACGAAGACCTGCCGAGCTTTGTGTACTAGGCGAGAGTAACAGCAAGAAACCTGAACGCGTACGGAAAACCGACGGCACGCGAACTGATTTAGAGGCCGTTGCCGCCGTCGCAGCCAACGAGAACCCCTGCGTCCTTCCGCCGCGGCCCCCAATCGCCTTACGTGCAGCGATCGTCGTTCGTCCTTACCTGCTACGCATATAGAAAGCCTGGCTACATCGCCACGAGATGCCAAGCCTCAGATAAGCAGAAGCAGGAATATCGCGCGATAAAGCAGCAGCCGCCACCGCCGAGAAAGACTATTCAAGCCATCGAACCGGCTCCGAACGACACCGATAGCGTAGACGGTGGAGTGCCCCTGCGAATCTTAGGAAAAGACCAGCTAGAAGGATAGGCCCCCTATCCAGCGCTAACAACAGGGCACTACATCGAAGCGAATCGCCGCGAGAAGAAAGCATTAACAGCTGCAGCGATCCGCTATCGGCTGCGGTAGAGGTAAACACGGAAACAGCTATTATCCTTCCAATCACTGTCCACCCCCTTAACGGATCGAGCAAACCACTTTAGTTGAAAGCTTTCATCGACACAGGAGCTCTTATCGGCGCGGCGATCCACCACCGACTGGTCCGGAAGCTGACAAATGGATACGGCTACCTAGTGGAACTGGCGTCGCCGACGAGGATTTCGGCATATAACGGACAAGACACGGAGAGTGTTACGCACTATGTGCCACTAAGGACCACTTTGGCTGGTCGCACTACGGAAGCGACATTCCGAATTATGGACATCGGAAGATTCGACATTATTATAGGGCAGAAATGGATAAAGAACCAGAAAGCCGTTATCGATGTAGACAAAGGCATAATAGGGTTCAAAACCCTAGGTAACGCCATCGCCGCCGCCGAGCCGAAAGCTACGGAGTCTGCCAAAGAGGCCCCGTCCGATCGCTCCGAACCCCTGGTCACAGTCGGAATAATAAGTTCGGAAGCTATAACGACCCTCGCGAAGTCGCCGGACACTGAGATCTACGCTATCTCAATAAAAGACATCGAAGACTACAGAAAGATAATAGCAGAAGAAGAAGTAGATCCACTGGAGGTGTTACCGGAAGAGCTCCATAGTTACGCTGATGTCTTCTCAAAAGCAGACTCCAACCTCCTACCGCTCTACTGGCCGGAATACGATAATAAGATCAGGCTGAAAGAGGGGGCTACATTGCCAAGAACTGAGCCCCTAAGAAGACTGTCACCGGCGGAACTGGACCAAGTGGAAGTGTTTGTTCGTAAAAACCTAGCGAAGAAGTTTATTACGCCGAGCTCCGCGGAATATGCGTTACCGATTCTTTTCGTAAGGAAGCTAGGGGGTAGTCTGAGACTCTGCGTGGACTATCGAGGCCTTAATAAGGTCACCAAAAGAGACGTATACCTACTGCCGTTGATCGACGAGACCATCCAAAGAGTGGCGAAGGCTAAGTGGTTCAGCAAGCTGGACATCCGCCAAGCGTTCCATCGGTTGAGAAATAAGGAAGGACAGACGGAAGATCTTACGACGTTCGCTACGCGTATAGGCAATTTTAAGTGGCTGGTGATGCCGTTCGGACTTACCAACGCGCCGGCGGTGTAGCAACGCTTTATGAACCACTCCTTTATGGACATGCTAGAGCGGTTCGTGTCTATCTATTTGGACGACATTCTTATCTATACGGACGGGACGAGAGAGCAACATACGGACCACATCGAGAGAGTGTTAAAGAGGCTCTGCGAGGTCGGATTAAACGCGGACACGAAGAAGAGCGAGTTCTATCAAACCGAGGTCAAATATCTCGGTCTTATCGTCAGAAGAGATGGAATTCGTATAGACCCCTTAAAGGTCGCCGCCGTCGCGGAGTGGAAGCAGCCGAAATCCGGAAACACTACGCAGATCAGAGCGTTTCTCGGATTCTGCAGCTACTACCGACGGTTCATTAAGGACTTTAGCAAGATAGCGAGACCCCTGAATAAGGCGCTGAAGAAAGAGGCCGCCGGTCTATAGAACGAGAGGTGCACGGAAGCCTTTAACCGGCTGAAAGAGGCAGTAGCCTCGGCGCCGGTTCTGGCGCACTTCCGACCGGAAAAGACAATCTATATGGAAACGGACGCTTCTGACACAGTAACGGCAGGGGTCCTTTCTCAATATGGCGACGACGAGACCCTCCACCTAGTGGCCTTCTTCAGCAAATCCATAACGGAAGCCGAGCGGAACTACGCCATCTACGATAAAGAACTGCTGGCCATTATACAGGCGTTCGAGGAGTGGAAGCCAGAGCTTATAGCCGGAAAGAGCACGGTCCAAGTCCTTACGGACCACCAGTCGCTGACCTACTTTATGAAGACGCAGAAGCTCTTACGACGTTAAGCACGGTGGGCCGCCTACCTATTAGGGTTCGATTTCAAGATCACTTATCGACCTGGAGCTCAAAACGGAAAGGCTGACGCGCTAACAAGAAGAGATGGAAAGACCAGCCGCGCGAAAGAAGATCCGAATATGTTCCAGAAGGTGTTGACCGAGCGGATAGTAGACGCAGAGGTGTTGAAAGAGGTAGGGGTCTGCGCAGTGGAACCGGCCCCTAAGGAAGAGACTCTCTACGAGAAGGTCAAGCAGCTCAATCAGAAGCAGAAGCTCGGCAAAACCGGTTTAGGGAAGCTGATAGTTCCGGAAGAACTAATTACTGAGGTCATCCAACTGGTCTATAACTCCATAGATGTTGGCCACGCCGGAGCGAAGAAAACGATGCAGGCAGTGAGAACGATCTACTGGTTTCCGCGGATCTATAAGCGGATTTACCGGTTTATCGCCAACTGCTACGCGTGCAGAGCCGCGAAGCTACGTTACGGTCTTCCGGCCGGTCTGCTAAAGCCACTTCCGATCCCCGAGAAACCATAGCAACATATTACGATGGACTTCGTAACCGGCCTGCCGGAATCCGATGGATACGACGCTACGCTGAACGTAGTGGACCGATTGAGCAAAGAACGCTACTTCATCCCCTGCCGAGCGAGAGATGAAGGAACCACCGCGGAAGAGACAGCACGGATGTTAATCCAACACGTGTAGAAGCACATGGCCTACCGGACACTATCACCACGGATAGGGGTCCTTAATTCACCGCCGACGTATAGAAATCCATTAACTAAGCTCTCGGAATTCGTAGAAAGCTCAGCACAGCCGCTTATCTACAGACCGACGGTCAGTCTGAAGTGGCTAACCGAGAGATAGAGCGATATCTACGAACCTTCTGCGGCCATTATCAAGAAGATTGGGTTAAGGTGTTGCCGATGGCCGAATTCTGCGCTAACTCGTTACCGTCCGAAGCAACCTCGCTGGCGCCGTTCGAGATAACGCATAGCTATCTTCCGAGGATAAGCTTCCAGCCGCCAAGCGACGCCGGCTCGCCGGAGCTTTCAATCACCCCCGCCACGTCGTCGAAGAGAGTCGCCGCCGCGGCGGCAGAAGCGCTACGATCTCAGATGGAAGAAGCTATCAAAGTGGCGAAAGAAGCGATGGAATCGGCTTAGAAGAAGATAGTGACTCGAGCTAATAGAAAGCGGTTACCGACGGAATTCGAGGAAGGCCAAAAGGTATGGCTTAACACGCGGAACCTGAGGCTAAAAGGGAACGCGAAGCTCAACCTACGTTACGTGGGTCCGTTCAAGATAATAGAAAAGAGGTCGCCGGTAACCTATCGACTCGAGCTGCCAAAGGCGTTCCGGATCTACGATGTTTTCCATTCAGATCTGCTAAGCCTGGACCCTAAGGACGGCCTTCCGGAACAGGGGTTCGCTGAACCCCCACTAGTTAAGATAGGCGGTGATAAAGAAGAGTGGGAGGTAGAAGATGTAGTGGACGTAAAGAAGATAAGGGGGTCTATCGAAGCGAGGATCTCGTAGAAGGGGTAGCCGGAAGACTATAAATAGTATCCGGTCGAAAACCTGCGAAATTCGGCGGAGCTGCTAAGAGACTTCTACGTGCGGAACCCGAAGAAGCCGAAGCCGGAATGGCTCTAAAGCCAAACGAAGAAAACAGCGTCCGCTCCACCGGCGCGGAAGCCGATGAAAACGATCGCTGCTCAGATCGTAGAGGGACAGTAGGCTGCGCACGCCGTAGCGTGCCAGCGCCGCCGCCCCCCCCCCCCCCCCTGCGATAGAGTGCTAACTCCGGTAGAGAAAGAAAAGAAGAAGAAACGGAGCCGTAGACGGATCTATATAGACCTCCGAAGCAGCGCACAGACCACCCACGCCGCAGCTCAGGTAACCTACGGCTCAGATCAGATAGCACAGATCAGGCGCGTCCATTATATAAACGACCAAGTGAAGGACTTCGGATGCAGATAACGTAAGAAGTTAAGAAAGAGACGAAGAGGACATTGTTTTTGATAGAAGACGGAAGAGGTGACGTCGACGTTGAAAGGAGTTTTCGAGAAAAGAGGCGGCGAATCAAAAAAAAAAAAAAAAAAAAAAAAAAAAAGTGGGCATTTTCGGATAGATGAGGTAACTAAGCGGTCGAGGGCGACCGCTGGTGAGGGAGGGGGGTAGTGTTGCGGTAGTAGAAAGAGGTAGGACAGATTGATAGGGTGGACCCTGGAATTTCGGCTCGGCCCGGACGGGCCGAGCCGGGCCTTAGCACCACCACTATCAAAGCCCACCACCACCACCACATAGATTCCTTTCCCTCTTCAGTTCGAGATATAGTCATCAAAAGGCCGTATTGAATCATATCTGCGTGCCCGGATCAGTTACGAAGTCCATTGTAATGTGCTGCTATAGTTTCTTAGGGATCGGAAGTGGCTTTAGTAGGCCGGCCGGAAGGCCGTAATGTAGCTTCGCTGCTCGGTATACGTAACAGTTAGTAACAAACCGATGTATCCGCTCGAAAATTCTCGGAAACCAGTAGGTCGTCCTTATTGCTTCTATCGTCTTCTTCGATCCTGCGTAACCAATATCCGTAGAGCTATAGACCAGCTAGATAACCTCTGTAATTAGTTCTTCCGGAACGATCAGTTTCCCTAAGCCTGTTTTGCCGAGCTTCTGCTGCTAATTAAGCCGTTCCACTTTCTCGTACAGCGTCTCTTCTTTAATCGGCGGCTCTATCGCACAGATCCCTACCTCTTTCAATACCTCGGCGTCTACTATCTGTTCGGTTAACACCTTCTGGAACATGTTCAGATCTTCTTTCGCTCGGCTGGTCTTTCCTTCTCTTCTCGTCAGCGCGTTAGCCTTTCCATTTTGAGCTCCAGGTCGATAGGTGATCTTTAAATCGAATCCGGATAGGTAGGCGGCCTACCTAGCTTGGCAGCGTAATAGCTTCTGCGTCTTTATAAAGTAGGTCAGCGACTAGTGGTCTATAAGGACCTGGATCGTGCTCTGTCTAGCTATAAGCTCCGGTTTCCACTCTTCGAACGCCTGTATAATAGCCAACAGTTCTTCATTATAGATAGCGTAGTTCCGTTTAGCATTATTTATAGACCTTCTAAAGAAAGCTACCAGATAGAGAGTCTCGTCGTCGTTAGCGTATTAAGAAAGGACCCCTGCTATTACTATATCGGAAGCGTCTGTTTCTACGTAGTTGTCTTTTCCGGTCGGAAGTGCGCTAGTACTAGCGCCGATGCCACTGCCTCTTTCAGCCGATCAAAGGCTTTCGTGCACCTCTTATCCTATAGGCCAGCGGCCTCCTTTTTTAATGCCTCGTTCAGGGGTCTCGCTATCTTGCTAAAGTCCTTAATGAACCGTCGATAGTAGCTGCAGAAGCCTAGGAACGCTCTGATTTGCGTAGTGTTTCCGGATGTCGGTCGCTTCCATTCCGCTACTGCGGCGACCTTTAAGGGGTCTATCCGAATTCCTTCTCTTCCGACGATAAGACCGAGGTATTTGACTTCGGTCTGGTAGAACTCGCTCTTCTTCGTATCTGCGTTCAATCCGACCTCGCGGAGTCTCTTTAACACCCTTTTAATGTAGTCCGTATGTTGCTCTCTCGTTCCCTTAGTATAGATAAGAATGTCGTCTAAGTAGATTAAAACGAACCGTTCCAGCATGTCTATAAAGGTGTGGTTTATAAAGCGTTGCCACACAGCCGGCGCGTTAGTGAGTCTAAAAGGCATTACTAACTACTTGAAATTACCTATACGCGTAGCGAATGTCGTAAGGTCTTCCGTTTGTCCTTCCTCGTTCCTTAACCGATAGAACGCTTAGCGAATATCCAGCTTGCTGAACTACTTAGCCTTAGCTACTCGTTGTATAGTCTCGTCTATTAGCGGCAGCGGATACACATCTCTCTTAGTAACCTTATTAAGGCTACAGTAATCTACGCACAGTCGGAGACCACCTCCGGGTTTCCGTACGAAAAGAATCGGCGACGCATATTCTGCTAAGCTTGGCGTAATGAACTTCTTCGCTAAGCTTTCTCTAACAAACACTTCTACCTAGTCCAGCTCCGCTAGCGATAAGCGTCTTAGGGGCTCGGTTCTCGGCAGCGCGGCTCCTTCTTTTAGTCGGATCTTATTGTCGTATTCCGGTCGGTAGAGCGGCAAGAGGTTGGAGTCAGCCTTTAAGAACACGTTAGTGTAACTATAGAGTTCTTTCGGTAAGACCTCTAGTGGATCTACTTCTTCTTCCGCTATTATCTTCTAGTAGTCTTCGATATCCTTTATCGAGATAGCATAAATCTCGTTGTCTAGCGACCTCGCGAGGGTCGTTAGAGCTTCTAAACTTATTATTCCGATCGTGTCTTAAGGGTCGGACCGATCCTTCGGAGCCACTTCGGTAGTCGTAGCGTTCGGTTCCACTACGACCTTAGTAACTGATTTGACGGCGGCAGGGCCGCTGTATAGTGTTTTGAATCCGAGTGTGCCTTTACCTACGTCAATAACTGCTCTCTGGTTCTTTATCTTTTTTTGTCCTATAATAATGTTAAACCTTCCGATATCTATAATTCGGAACGTCGCCTCTGTAGTGCGGCTAGCTAGGGTAGTCTTTAGTAGCACATTGTTAGGGGGCGCCGCCCAGCCCAGGTCCTGGACCCGACCTAAGCCAGCCGTCGCCCTAAGGACTGCGACTTAGCGGCGCTAGCACGACCCTACCCTCTGTACAGAATTACTAATAGGACTACACTCCTGTATAGAGGGGAAACCCTATAGCCCTATATAGAGGGGAATTGCTGCCCCTCTAAACAGAGGGAAAACTCTGCACTACTGTATAGAGGGAGAACTCCCAATCCTCTATACAGAGTGTAAACCTTGCATCCCTATATAGAGGGAAATTGCTGGCTTAGCTTCGTAGGTACAAATTGTACAGCAGCAGACGACAAAGGAACTGCCTATTAGTTCCTTTATATAGATACCCAGCCTTAAGTTTCTAAACTAAGATTCTTAAGCCCCTTACATTAGGAACTAATCTTACTGTCGGTAACTGCAGTAATAGAACAAAGATAGACAGCGACATCCCTATAGAAACTACGGCTATAGAGGGACATATACACTGCGTATACGAGGAGCTGCTAGAACACAAGAGCCAGCTCGAGCAGTAAGTAAGCTACTAGGCTAAGATGATTTCCTAACAGGAACAGGAGCTACGACAGCTTAGGGCGTCCGATCGCGATCCGACCCCTACGACGACGACGAACACGATAGCCTACACCCCGACCCCTAAGAGCAAACTCCCCGACGTCTCTATATACGATAGTAAGGCTCCGGCCGAGTACCCCTCCTAGGCTGCCTAGATACGCTCTAAGCTTCTAGTCGACTCCGGAGCATACCCGACTAAGCTAGACAAGGTAGTTTACCTCTTTAGGAGGTTAAAGGGCAGGGCAGCAGTACGGATTCTGCCGTACTACGAGACGGCTATTGCCAACCTGGCAATAGCTACGACGACGATGCTCTAGGCAGCTCTAGACAAGAGCTATAAGGACCTAGACTGCGAGAGCTAAGCACTCCTATAGGTTGATACAATAAAGCAAGGACGCAAGACTATATAAGAATTCCTTGCAGAATATAACTAGACTCTAGCAGAAGCAGGAGGTCTCTAATAGGAGGACAGGGTAAAAATTACCTCTTTAGAGGTAGGCCTCTCTAAGGAGATTATAACAGGGCTAGTAGGCGTAATACGACCAGCTATATACGAGGAATCCTGCGATCTCCTTAGAATAGTCGACGACTAGCAGCGCAGGCTTAGACGGATAAGCTGCGCTTAAGAGATAAGACAACTCCTCTAGCAGCAGACAGACACTATAGACTAGGAACTAACGACGACGAGGGTAGCGGCAGCTGTTACCGTACGGCCAAGGGCTGCTACTAAAAGGGCACAATAGGTAGACATAGCTACTCTTAACAAGAGGCGAGCAGAAGGGAGCTGCTACAGGTATAGCAAGATAGGCTACACTGTACGGAATTGCAGGCTTTTACTAGCAGAGAGACCTAGGGGACGGCCGACCACTGCAAGGGTAGCAACTGCAGCGCCCTAACGAGAAGATTAAGAGTCCTACTCGGACGACAACCAGTCGGGAAAAGAGTAGCCTCTAAGCGAAGGCTCTGCTAGAGGCGTATACGAGATAGATTGCCAAATCAAAGCACTAATTAGCTATCTTTTAAGAGCAACTACATAACGACTACGCCGTTTATCGTACGGCCAACGTTAAACAGGTCCGCCATAGCGCAGACACTGATTAATACAGGATGTTTAGTATATAGAGTAATTAGCGAAGACTTCGTATAGAGACACGAGATTAAGACGGCCCCTACTGTACCTGTACGTATGTTAGGCATTACCAGGCAAGGACCGGACATTACCTATATAGTAAAAGTAATGATAGAGGTATAGGGACACTATAAGCAGGACTTATACCTCTATGTCGTACAGGACAAGTTAGGGTATAACCTAATACTAGGGAAGCTATAGATAGAGCGCTAGAGGGGCAAGCTGGACGTTGGACGAGGACAGCTGTACCTGGCAGTAACGAAGCAGAGGCTCCGAGACCAAGGGAGGGTCCAACAGGACGATAAAGCTACAGCCGGAGCCAATACGTCGACGAAGCAGAGGCCCTAAGACCAAGGGAAGGCTCTGCAGGGTAACAATGCTAAGGCCGAAATCAATATAGCAACGGCAGACATTAAGAAGGCATTAGCACCTAAAAAAGTAACGGACTCCTATACGAAGCTCCTAAGGGAATATACGGGATACCTAGACCTCTTCGAGCCGAAGTCGGCCTCGAAACTGCCGCTACACTAAGAAGAAGGGATTAACTACAATATCTAGCTAGAACCCCGTCTAGATAGGAGTCTGCTAGAGGTACTGTACGGACCGCTGTATAGAGTGTCCTCTAGAGAACTCTTAGTACTGCGCAAGACGCTAGACGACCTGCTTGCTAAAGGTTTCATTCGGGCTAGTACCTTGTCTGCAGGAGCCCTAGTACTGTTTGTCTATAAGGAGGGAAAGGCCGGATTGCGTTTCTGCATAGACTATAGAGGCATTAACGCGATTACTAAGAAGGACCGGTACCCCCTACCCCTTATTAAGGAGACTCTCGGACGGATTAGCAAGGCAAAGTAGTTTACTAAGCTTAGCGTAGTCTCGGCCTTCTACAAGATACAGATTAAGGAAGGCTGTAAATAGATAACCGCCTTCTGTACGAGATATAGTCTTTTTAAGTAGCTTGTTACCCCTTTTAGCCTAGCTAACGTACTAGCAACATTCCAAAGGTATATTAACAAGTCCTTATAAGGGTTACTAGATAATATCTGCTTGGCATACCTTAACGACACCCTGGTTTTTACAGACGGCACCTATGCAGATTACGTACGAGACGTTAAGAAGGTGCTGGACCGACTGCAGCAGGCTGGCTTGTACCTCGACATCGACAAATGTAAATTCGGTGTCCAGCGTACGAAATACCTAGGTTTTATAATCGAGGCAGGGAAAGGCATTAGTATAGATAGGAAGAAGATTAATGCTATTAAGCAATAGAAGCCGCCTACGAACGTTAAGGGCGTACAGAAATTTCTTAGGTTTGCCAACTTCTACCGCCAGTTTATATAGAACTACTCGGAGATCGTACGCCTCCTAGTTAAGCTAACATATAAGGACAAGCAGTTCAAATAGACGGACGAGTGCGATAGCAGCTTTAACAGGCTAAAGGAGCTCTTTACTATAGGACCAACGCTTGCTGCCTTCGACCTAGAGTGTACAACGATACTAGAGACCGACTCCTCGGGGTATTGCATTAGAGGTATCCTGTTATAGGTAGGCTCGGACGGACTCCTGTACCTATATGCGTATTTCTCTAAGAAGAACTCCCTAGCTATATGCAACTACCCTATCTACGACAAGGAGTTGCTAGCAGTCGTACAGTGTTGCGAAGCATAGGATAGAGAACTCTGCTTAGTGCCCGAGTTCCTTGCCCTAACTGATTACAAGAATCTAGAGTACTTTACGCAACCCCGGAAGCTGTCTAAGAGGCACGTACGATAGGCAATATACCTAAGCCGGTTTAATATAAGACTCTAGTATCGCAAGGGTAAGGACAACAGCAGGGCCGATATATTATCTAGACGGGACTAGGATATGCTCACGACGTACAAGGACGACCGGTTAAAGTTACGAACATTCCAGATGTTCAAGGAAGAGCTAGGCGAGGAGACTATCCACCTAGCAGCGACACACCTTTGGGAACCCTAACTGCAAGTATAGGAAGAGGCAGTAGAAAAGGACGAGGTATACTAACGGGCCTATACAGCGATCTAAGGAGGACAGCGGAAGCTCCTAGCAGAGCTCTACCTTAAGGTGTCGGCAGCAGAGTGCTTAGTAGACGAGGAGAACAACCTAAAGTTTAGGAATCAGATCTAGGTCCTGGCAGACGAGAAGCTCTGTACGAGCTTAATACAACGGGCGCACGATTCTATAGCGACTAGGCATCTAGGGCGTAAGGAGACGTACAGCATTGTCGCTAGGGACTACTACTGGCTAGCGATAGCGAAGGACATCCGCAGGTTCGTACAGAACTGCGATATATGCAGACGGACGAAGCCCTAGCTTAAGCTGAAGCATAGGCTGCTAAAGCCCCTACTAATACCAGACTAGCCCTAGCAAGACCTTATAGTAGACTTTATTACAGACCTCCCTAAGAGCGACGGACAGCAGAACATTATAGTAGTTATAGACAAGCTAACGAAGAGGGTAATACTAGAGGGAATAGACTCTATTATAGCTAAGGACACTGCCTAGGCATTTATCCAGACGACGTTCAGCAAGTACGGTTTCCCTAGGTCAATTGTATCGGACTAGGGCACGCAGTTTACGAGCCAGCTCTAGGCCAGGGTCTGCCAGTTGCTAAAGGTGGAACGTCGCCTGTCAACCGTATAGCACCTGCAGACGGACAGGGCGACGGAGAGGGTTAATTTGACGTTAGAAGCGTACCTCCGAGTATACGTCGATTACGACTAGACGAACTGGAACTGCCTTCTCCCTATAGCGGAGCTGGCCATTAACAGCCGTACGGCTAATGCTACAGGATTGTCCCCCTTCTTTATAACCTATAGATACGACTATTCCCCGCTCCTACCGATCCTAAGTAGTAATTCCCTGCGCCCCGTACGATCCCTAATTTAGCAGGGAGAGGCCATCGTACAGACAATTACGAACGCCTACTAATAGGCAAAGGCGAGCCTAGCTATAGCTTAACAGAATGCAGAAGAGCAGGCCAACAAAGGACGACAGGCTGCACTAAGGTACAAGGCAGGGGATAAGGTCTGGCTAAACTAGCGGAACATCCGTACGGACCGGCCGAGCAAGAAGCTAGACTGGAAGAACAGGAAGTTTACAGTA
Organism: Pseudocercospora ulei; assembly: GCA_016165855.1. Taxonomy (NCBI): domain Eukaryota; kingdom Fungi; phylum Ascomycota; class Dothideomycetes; order Mycosphaerellales; family Mycosphaerellaceae; genus Pseudocercospora; species Pseudocercospora ulei. Next base: position 2,365,317 of record JACWNB010000003.1, read on the forward strand.
GTCCGACTAGTAGGGACACACACTATACGACTAAACACTCCCCTAGGGATTTATCTAGTCTTCTATATAGACCTTGTACAGTTAGCGAACACGGACCTGCTACCGCACTAGACGACAGACGACGCGCGCCTACTAGCGATTATAACCGAAGGCTAAGAAGAGTACGAGGTAGAAGGAATCCTTAAGAGCTAAAGGAAGCGGAAGAGGGTAGAGTACCTAGTAAAATAGAGAGGATAGGCAGAGCCTACGTAGGAACTGTATAAGGCCCTACAGGACACAACTGCACTGGACAGTTAGGAGGAGAACCATCCCCCTGCCTAGTTACAGTAACACTCTGCTGTACGGCGAAAAGGGGCACGATCTATCCTAAGGACAGGGTAGCCGCTAGCAACTTAGGTTGTTAAAGGGATCGAAAATTACGACGTAGGACACTATAGGATCCTACCGACACTACACTATACGACACTATACAGAAAGAGGGCAGAAGGAAGGGGATAGCTAGGAAATAGATAGGAAGGAAAGTGGAAATAAGAAGAGTTAAGAGCAGAACTGTCCGGAATTTCTTACACTACCTAGGGGGAGGGGGTAGCTTACTAGCTACCACCCTAGGGAACTAGAGCATCCGACTCCCTATCTAAGATCTTAATTACCTCCTGCCTAGCAGGACCCCTACCCCTACCCGGGCTAGCCCCAGGAAGCAGAGGCACCCCCCTACCCCTACGCGCCTCCCCCGGACAGCGGTAGGGGCAGTAGAGGGAGCTATCCTTCTACTTACACAAGGCACACACCCTAGCCTAGAAGCCTAGGAGGCGGTATAGGCCAAGTAAGGGCTAGGGGGAGTTAAGGCAGGGGGCGTAGGGCTGGCCCTAGGTAGCGATAAGGATAGCGTTAACGTACGACGCCTAGGCCGTAGCTATCTGCTAAGGTATAACCTAGGCAGGGTTACACTAGAAGGCGTAGTAGGGCAGCTCGGCCGCATCCTGCTGCTCGTTGGTATAGCACCTAGGACATTAGCTTAGACTGTATAGAAGACCGGAATCTGTACGAACTGGAAGCGTAGCTGTTAGTTAAATTAAGGATTCTACTGCTAGAGACGGAGATAGGAGGGGACCCCGGCCGGACGGGCAGAGGAGGAGGAGCCAGCAACTACGAGGGAGCTACTAGACGGGGCGGACGGCATAATAGTAGCTAGTAGGTAGTAGTAACTAGTAGTAGCTAGGATAGTAGATATTAGATAGTAGATAGTAGACAGTAAACGGTAGTAGACAGTAGTAGACGGTAGACGGCGTAGAAGGAGGGAGGCAGGCAGGGAATAGAAAGAAAAGGGGAAGGAAAAGAGAAGGGAGAGGCTTGGAATTTAGGGGGGGTAACTGCCTGCTATAAGAGGCAATAGCAACTAGGGCAGCTGCTACAACTAGGTAAAATAGCAAGGAGGCAACTACGACCTAGTAGGCGACGAGCGACGACTATATAGACAGCCGGACGAAAATAGGAAGTCCCGACCTACTAAAGGAACAGCAGGTACTAAGGGTACACAGCACGCTACTATACAAAAAGGGCACTACAAGAAGGGAGGGGGGGGGTATTGTTAGGGGGCACCGCCCAGCCCAGGTCCTGGACCTGACCTAAGCTAGCCGTCGCCCTAAGGACTGCGACTTAGTGGCGCTAGCACGACCCTACCCTCTGTACGGAATCACTAACAGGACTACACTCCTGTATAGAGGGGGAACCCTATAGCCCTATATAGAGGGGAATTGCTGCCCCTCTAAACAGAGGGAAAACTCTGTACTACTGTATAGAGAGAGAACTCCCGATCCTCTGTATAGAGTGTAAACCTTGCACCCCTATATAGAGGGAAATTGCTAGCTTAGCTTTGTAGATACAAATTGTACAGCAGCAGACGGCGAAGGAACTGCCTATTAGTTCCTTTATATAGATACCTAGCCTTAAGTTTCTAAACCAAGATTCTTAAGCCCCTTACACATATAGTGCGTAACACTCTCTGTGTCTTGTCCGTTGTACGCCGAAATCCGTGTCGGTAATGCCAACTCTACTAGATAGCCGTATCCATTTATCAGCTTTTAAACCAATCGATAATGGATCGCTACTCTGATAAGGGCTCCTATGTCGATAAAAGCTCTTAGCTAAAGTGGTTTGCTCAATCTATCGAGGGGGTAGACAGTAATTAGAAGGATAATAGCCGTTTCTGTATTCACTTCCACCGCCGCCGAGAGCGGATCGTTGCAGCTGTTGATACTCTCGTCCTCTAGTAACGTAGTTCGTGTTAATGCCCTATTGTCTATGCTGGATAGGGGGCCTATCTATCCAGCTAGTCTTTTCCTAGGATTCTTAGTAGCACTCCACCGTCTACACTGTCTGTATCGTTCGGAGCCGGCTCGATGGCTTGTATAGTCTTTCTCTGCGGCTGCGGCTGCGGCTGCTTTATAACACGATACTCCTGCTTCTGTTAGGCCGTAGCTTAGCATCTCGTAGCTATATAGCTAGGCTTTCTATACGCGTAGCATATAGGGACGAACGACGAACGCAGTAACTGGTAAGATAGCTGCGGAGGCGCTCTCCGGAAAGGTACAGGCAGTCGCGTTACCTGCGTTATCGACGGCTTCTGGTTCGATTTACGCGATTTCGCGTAAGTACTCAAGTTTCTCGCAGTAACTCTCGCTTAGTGCACGAAGCTCTTAAGGTCTTTATCTTCCACCGAGGCTATAGCTGCGGCCAGTTTAGGGTTTAGCTTCTGTCTTAGTAGATAGAGCTGCTCGTCTTCTGCCACTCTGGCCCTAATAACATATTTTCGGAATAGCCTGTAGAATTACTCAAACGTCTGCCGGCTCTGGTTGATCTTGTCCAGCTGTTCGCAGGCCGTCTTCTTTCGGAAGGGGTCTCCGAAACCTTGATCCAGCGCTTTAATCGCCTCTTTAGCGGTTACCTCTTCCAGGTCCGCCACTAGCGAAAAAGCTTCGCCTTCTAATCGCGACTCTAGGTAGGCCAATCTGTCTCCGGCACTGTTTCTAGCGTAGTCGCAGTCTATCTTGTTCTTTATCTTCTTCTTAAACGCTTCCCAGTCTTCGGGGTCTCCGCCTCTAAACGCTAGTAGGTCCGGCAGTAATGTTATTAACGTGCTACCTTAACTGTAGGCCGCCGGTAAGGCGGTCTCTGCTGGTTCTTCTTAGTGCTGTAGCAGCGACGTCGCTGCCTCTATCTTAGCTAGCTGAGCCTTTATCGCTTTCAGTTGTGCTATTCGGTTTGCCGCTTGGTTTTCCAGCACATCTATAATAGTCTCGGCCAATTCCTTCTCGGCTCTTACCGTCTCTATTTCCTCTCTTAACTGTCTCTTTTCTTCTAGGGTTCTGTAAAACAGCTTCTTAATAAGGTCTATGCTGTCGTAGACCTTTCCTACTCCGTTCTTATTTACGTAATCTTTAAGTTCCTTAAGTGTGCAGTCGTAGATTTTCTTGTATTCGCTTATTCGTTCCTTAATCTCTGCAGTCTCTTCCGCTGTAAAACCTCCGATAATGAACTTATTATCGATAACACTAGAGCGCCTGCTTACTCTGTTAGTCTTTTCTCTTCTGCTTCTGCTTCAGCCTGTAACGCCGCTTTCTACCGTTAAGAAGTTCTCTATTGCTTTCTTACAGTGCTGGGGGTTGTTGGTTTGTGTAGTGCGCGTGCGTTATTCGGGGGTCCGGATAGTTCAACAGTCCCTTTCGCGCAGCGCGAGGATAGTGTAGTGAGTGAGTTCGATATATAATAATCCGGGCACGCAGATGGGATTCAATACGGCCTTTTTAATAACTATATCTCGAACTAAGGAGGGAAAGGAATCTATGTAGTAGTGGGTGAGAGCTTTGGGGGGGTGGCGTGCCAAGGCCCGGCTCGGTCCGGAAGGGCCGAGCCGAAATTCCAAGGGTCTACCCTATTACTTAGTCCTACTCCTTTCTGCCGCTGCAACACTATACATAGTCTGTATAGGTGCCGTCTGTAAATACTAGTATATCGTCGAGGTACGTAGAACAGATATTGTCTAGTAGCCCTTACAGGGACCTGTTAGTGTATCTCTAGAAGGTTGCCGGTGCGTTAGCAAGGCTAAAGAGGGTAACAAGCTACTTAAAAAGACTATATCTCGTACGGAAAGCGGTTAACTATTTACAGCCTTCCCTAACCTATATCTTGTAGAAGGCCGAAGCTACGTCGAGCTTAGTAAACTACTTTGCCTTGCTAATCCGTCTAAGGGTCTCCTTAATTAGGGGTAGGGGGTACCAGTCCTTCTTAGCTGTTAGGGGGCACCGTCCAGCCTAGGTCCTAGACCTAAGCTAGCCGTCGCCCTAAGGACTGCGACTTAGCGGCGCTAGCACGACCCTACCCTCTGTATAGAGTTACCGATACGACCCTACTCCTATACAGAGGGAAAATCCTATAGCCCTATACAGAGGAGAATTGTCGCCCCTCTAAACAGAGGGAAAACTCTATACTACTATATAGAGGGAAACCCCCGATCCTCTATACAGAGTGTAAACCTTATATCCCTATATAGAGGGAAATTGCTAGCTTGGCTTCGTAGGTACAAATTGTATAGCAGCAGACGACAAAGGAACTGCCTAATAGTTCCTTTATATAGATACCTAACCTTAAGTTTCTAAACTAAGATTCTTAAGCCCTTATATTAGGAACCGATCTTACTGTCGGTAACTGCAGTAATATAACGAAGATAGACAGCGACATCACTATAGAACCTACGGCTATGCGGGATTAGATACACTGCGCGTACGAGGAGCTACTAGCACACAAGGCCTAGCTCGAACAGCAAGTAAGCTACTAGGCTGCGATAATTCCCTAACGGGAATTGGAGCTACGACAGCTTAGGGCGTCCGATTGCGATCCGACCCCTACGACGACGATAACGAACACGATAGCCTACACCCCGGCCCCTAAGAGCAAACTCCCTGACGTTACTACCTACGATAGTAAGGCTCTAGCCGAGTACCCCTCCTAGGCTGCCCAGATACGCTCTAAGCTTCTAGTCGACTTAGGAGTATACCCGACCGAGCTAGACAAGGTAGTGTACCTCTTTAGGAGGTTAAAGGGCAGGGCAGCAGCACGGATTCTGCTATACTACAAGACGGCTATTGCCAACCTAGCAATAGCAACTACGACGATGCTCTAGGCAGCTCTTAACAGGAGCTACAAGGACCTAGACCGCAAGAGCCGAGCACTCCTAGGGTTAACACGATAAAGCAAGGACGCAAGACTGTACGAGAGTTCCTTACAGAATACGACTAGACCCTAGCAGAGGCAGGAAGACTCTAATAGGAGGACAGGGTAAAAATTACTACCTTAGAGGTAGGCTTCTCTAAGGAGATTATAACAGGACTAGTAGGCGTAATGCGACCAGCTATGTACAAGGAGTTCTGTAATCTCCTTAAGATAGTCGATAATTAATAGCATAGGCTCGGACAGATAAGCTGCGCCTATAAGATGCGACAACCTCTCTAGCAGTAGCAGGATGCTATAGACTAGGAACTAACGACGACGAGAGTAGCGGCAGCCGTCACTGTACGGCTAAGGGCCGCTGCCAAAAGGGCACAGTAGGTAGACATAGCTACCCTTAATAAGAGACGAGCAGAAGGGAGCTGCTACTAGTATAGCAAGATAGGCTACACTGTACGGAGTTGCGGGCTTTTGCTAGTAGAGAGACCTAGGGGACAGCCGACCACTGCAAGGGTAGCAACTACAGCGCCCTAACAAGAGAGTTAAGAGTCCCCCTTAGACGACAACGAGTTAGGAGAAGAGTAGCCTCTAAGCGAAGGCTCTGCTAGAGGTGTATACGAGATAGATTGCTAAATTAAAGCACTACTTAGCTATCTTTTAAGAGCAATTACAGAACGACTATGCCGTTTATCGTACGACCTACACTGAACGGGACCGCTACAGTGCAGACACTAATTAATACAGGATGTTTAGTATACGGAGTAATTAGCGAAGAGTTCGTATAGAGACACTACATTAAGACGACCCCTACCGTACCGGTACGTATACTAGGTATTACTAGGTGAGGACTGGACATTATCTATATAGTAAAAGTAACGATAGAGCTGCAAGGACACTACGAGTAGGACTTATACCTCTACGTCGTACAGGAAAAGTTAGGGTATAACCTAATATTAGGGAGGCTATAGATAGAGCGCTAGCAGGGCAAGCTGGACATTGGACGAGGACGGCTATACCTAGTAGTAACGAAGCAGAGTGTAAGGGCTTAAGAATCTTGGTTCAGAAACTTAAGGTTAGGTATCTATATAAAGGAACTAATAGGCAGTTCCTTCGTCGTCTGCTGCTGTACAATTTGTACCTATAAAGCTAAGCCAGCAATTTCCCTCTATATAGGGATATAAGGTTTACACTCTATATAAAGGATTGGGAGTTTCTCTCTATACAGTAGTACAGAGTTTTCCCTCTGTTTAGAGGGGCGGCGATTCCCCTCTATATAGGGCTATAGGATTCTTCCTCTATACAGAAGTAGGGTCGTGTCGGTAACTCTGTACAGAGGGTAGGGTCGTGCTAGCGCTGCTAAGTTGCAGTCCTTAGGGCAACGGCTAGCTTAGGTCTAGGACCTAGGCTAGGCGGCGCCCCCTAACAATACCCTCCTCCCTTCTTATAGTGCTTCTTTTATACGATAGGGTGTCGTATACCCTTAGCTCTTAGGGTTCCTCTAGTAGGTAGCGCTTTCCCGTCTTTGTCTAGGTACTTGCTAGTCGGCAATGCCTGCTAGATGCCCTCCCTCTATACTGTTGCAACCTTGGCCCTATCTATCTAAATCCTATAGCTAAGGCAGAGGAGGACCTGCGAGCAGGGAAGGCAGGTAGTGCTAGATTGCTTCTATCTAATCTTAACCGATTCCGTTTGCTACTTTAAGGATCCTAAAGCTAAGGCAGAGGAGGACCTACGAGTAGTTACGAAGGTGCAGGAGGTGCTCGGTCCCGTCTGTCTTCTTACCTCCTATCCTATAGCCCTAGCTATATACTCTACGTCCTAGCTGTATGTTAGGGGGCGCCGCCCAGCCCAGGTCCTGGACCTGAGCCAGCTGTCGCCCTAAGGACTGCGACTTAGCGGCGCTAGCACGGCCCTACCCTCTGTACAGAATTACTAATAGGACCCTACTCCTATATAGAGGGAGAACCCTATAGCCCTATATAGAGGGGAATTGCCGCCCCTCTAAACGGAGGGAAAACTCTGTACTACTATATAGAGGGAGAACCCCCGATCCTCTATACAGAGTGTAAACCTTACATCCCTGCATAGAGGGAAATTGCTAGCTTGGCTTTGTAGGTACAAATTGTACAGTAGCAGACAACGAAGGAACTGCCTATTAGTTCCTTTATATAGATACCTAACCTTAAGTTTCTAAACTAAGATTCTTAAGCCCTTATATTAGGAACCGATCTTACTGTCGGTAACTGCAGTAATATAACGAAGATAGACAGCGACATCCCTATAGAACCTACGGCTATGCGGGATTAGATACACTGCGCGTACGAGGAGCTACTAGCACACAAGGCCTAGCTCGAACAGCAAGTAAGCTACTAGGCTGCGATAATTCCCTAACGGGAATTGGAGCTACGACAGCTTAGGGCGTCCGATCGCGATCCGACCCCTACGACGACGATGAACACGATAGCCTACACCCCGACCCCTAAGAGCAAACTCCCCGACGTTACTACGTACGATAGTAAGGCTCCGGCTAAGTAACCCTCCTAGGCTGCCCAGATGCGCTCTAAGCTTCTAGTCGACTTAGCAGCATACCCGACCGAGCTAGACAAAGTGGTTTACCTCTTTAGGAGGTTAAAGGGCAGGGTAGTAGCACGGATTCTGCTGTACTACGAGACGGCTATTGCCAACCTAGCAATAGCTACAACGACCATGCTCTAGGCAGCTCTTAATAAGAGCTACAAGGACCCAGACCGCGAGAGCCGAGCACTCCTACAGGTTAATACGATAAAACAAGGACGCAATACCGTATAAGAATTCCTCGCAGAATATAACTAGACTCTGGCAGAGGCAGGAGGTCTCTAATAGGAGGACAGGATAAAAATTACCTCTTTAGAGGTAGGCCTCTCTAAGGAGATTATAACGGGACTAGTAGGCATAATGCGACTAGCTATATACGAGGAATTCTGCGATCTCCTTAGTGTTGCAGCGGCAGAAAGGGGTAGGACTAAGTAATAGGGTAGACCCTCGGAATTTCGGCTCGGCCCTTCCGGACCGAGCCGGGCCTTGGCACGCCACCCCCTCAAAGAACTCGTCCACCACTACATAGATTCCTTTCCCTCCTTAGTTCGAGATATAGTTATCAAAAAGGCCGTATTAAATCATATCTGCGTGCCTGGATCACTATATCTCGAACTCACTCCCTACACTACTACTGCGCTACGCGAAAGGGATCGTTAAACTATCCGGACCCCCGAATAACGCACGTGCACTACACAAACCAAACACCAGCACCGTAAGATAGCTATAGAGAGCTTCTTAACGGTAGAGGGCGGCGTTACAGGCCGCAGCCGAAAGAGAAAGAATAATAGACCGAGTGATAGGCATATTAGCATCCTCGACAATAGAATAGCTACTAAGGGCCTTATATAAGAAGAGATAGATAAAGCAAAGAGGGGCATAGAGAGCTATGCCGAGCTGTACGTACGCACGCCGGAAGAAATGGAAGAGCATCTGGCAGAGAATGGAGCTAAGAAGGTGTTCGACATTATCACCTTTATAGAGATAAAGTTTTATAGAAACACGGAAGAGAACAGGAGATTAAGAGAGGAAATTGAAACAGTAAGAGCCGAGAAGGAATCGGCCGAGACCATTATAGATGTGCTGGAAAACCAAGCAGCGAACCGACTAGCACAACTGAAGGAGATAAAGACTTAGCTAGCTAAGATAGAAGCAGCGATGTCGTCGGCGCCGCTACTGCATCGAGAAGAACAAGCAGAGACCGCCTTACCGGCGGCCTACAGTCAAGGCGGCACACTAATAACGTTACTACTGGATCTACTAGCGTTTAGAGGTAGAGATCCTAAGGATTAGGAAGTATTTAAGAAGAAGATAAAGAACAAGATAGATCGAGACTATGCCGGAAACAGTGCTAGAGACAGATTGGCCTACCTAGAATTGCGATTAGAACGTAAAGCTTTTTCGCTAGTGGCGGACCTGGAAGAGGTAACCGCTAAAGAGGCGATTAAAGCGCTAGATCAACGTTTCGGAGACCCCTTCTAGAAGAAGATAGCCCGCGAACAGCTGGATAAGATCAACCAGAACCGGCAGACGTTCGAAGAGTTCTACGGACTGTTCAGGAAATATGCGAATAGGGCCTAAGTAGCGGAAGATAAGCAGCTCTACCTACTAAGGCAGAAGCTGAACCCTGAACTGGCAGCAGCTATAGCGTCGGTGGAAGACGAAGACCTTAAGAGCTTCGTGTACTAAGCGAGAGTTACCGCGAGAAACGTAAGCGCTTACGCGAAATTACGCGAATCGAACCAGAAGCCGTTAATAACGCAGACAACGCGACCCCCTGCACCTTTCCGGAGAGCGCTTCTGCAGCCATCTTACCAGTCACCGCGTTCGTCGTTCGTCCCCACCTGCTACGCGTATAGAAAGCCTAGCTCTATCGCTACGAGATGCCAAGCATTAGATAAGCAGAAGCAGGAGTATCGTGTTACGAAGCAGCCGCAGCCGCCGAGAAAGACTATACAAGCTATAGAGCCGGCTCCGAACGACACCGACAGCGTAGACGGTAGAGTGCTACTGCGAATCCTAAGAAAAGACTAGCTAGAAGGATAGGCCCCCTATCCAGCGTAGACAACAGGGCACTAACACGAACTACGTCACCGGAGAAAGGAAGCATCAACAGCTGCAGCGATCCGCTCTCGGCGGCGGTGGAAGTGAACACAGAAACAGCTATTATCCTTCCAATTACTGTCCACCCTCTTAATGGATCAAACAAACCACTTCAGCTAAGAGCTTTTATCGACATAGGGGCCCTTATCGGAGCGGCGATCTATTATTGATTGGTTCAAAAGATAATAAAGGGATATAGCTATCCGGTGGAGATAGCATTACCGACACGGATTTCAGCATACAACGGACAAGACACCGAGAGTGTTACGCACTATATACCATTAAAGACCACCCTTGCTGGCCGCACCACAGAAGCGACGTTCCGAATTATAGATATCGGAAGATTTGACGTATTTATAGGACAGAAATAGATAAAGAACTAGGGAGCAATTATTAACGTAGGCGAAGGCACACTCGGATTCAGAACACTATACAGCGGCTCCGCCGCCGTCAAATCAGTCACTAAGGTCGGAGTAAAACCGAACGTTACGACTATCGAAGTGGCTCCGAAGGATCGGTCCGACCCTTAAGACACGATCGGAATAATAAGTTTAGAAGCTTTAACGACCCTCGCAAGGTCGTTGGACAACGAGATTTATGCTATCTTAATAAAGGATATTAAAGACCACCGGAAGATGATAGCGGAAGAAGAAGTGGATCCATTAGAGGTGTTACCGAAAGAACTCTATAGTTACACTAACGTGTTCTTAAAGGCTAACTCCAACCTCTTGCCGCTTAACCGACCGGAATACGACAACAAGATCCGATTGAAAGAAGGAGCCGTACTGCCAAGAACCGAACCCCTAAGACGCTTATCGCCGGCCGAGCTGGACTAGGTAGAAGTGTTTGTTAGAGAAAACTTGGCAAAGAAGTTCATTACGCCAAGCTCTGCGGAATATACGTTACCGATTCTTTTCGTACGGAAACCTAGAGGTAGCCTCCGACTGTGTGTAGACTACCGAGGCCTTAGTGAGGTCACTAAGAGAGATGTGTATCCGCTAGCTCTAATCGATAAGACTATACAGAGGGTGGCAAAGGCTAAGTGGTTTAGCAAGCTGGATGTTCGCCAAGCGTTCTATCGATTAAGGAACGAAGAAGGACAGACGGAAGACCTTACGACATTCGCTACGTATATAGGCAATTTCAAGTAGCTGGTAATGCCTTTCGGACTTACTAACGCGCCGGCTATATAGCAACGCTTTATAAACTACATCTTTATAGACATACTAGAACAGTTCGTATCTATCTACTTAGACGATATTCTAATCTATATAGAAGGAACGAGAGAGCAGCACACGGACTACATTAAGAGGGTGTTAAAGAGACTCCGCGAGGTCGGATTGAACGCAGACACGAAGAAGAGCGAGTTCTACCAGACCGAAGTCAAATATCTCGGTCTTATCGTCGGAAGAGAAGGAATTCGGATAGACCTGTCGAAAGTGGCCGCCGTCGCGGAATAGAAGCAACCGACATCTGGAAACACTACGCAAATTAGGGCGTTTCTCGGATTCTGCAGCTACTATCAACAGTTTATTAAGGACTTTAGCAAGATAGCGAGACCACTAAATAAGGCGTTAAAGAAGGAGGCCGCTGGCCTATAGAATAAAAAGTGTACAGAAGCTTTCAACCGACTAAAGGAGGCAGTAGCCTTAGCGCTAGTGCTAGCGCACTTCCGACCGGAAAAGACGATCTACGTAAAGACAGACGCTTCCGACACAATAACAGCAGGGGTCCTTTCTCAATACGCTAACGACGACGAGACTCTCCATCCAGTAGCTTTCTTTAGCAAGTCTATAAATAATACTAAGCGGAACTACGCTATATATAATAAAGAACTGTTGGCTATTATACAGGCGTTCGAAGAGTGGAAACCGGAGCTTATAGCTAGACAGAGCACGATCTAGGTCCTTACGGACTACCAGTCGTTGACCTACTTTATAAAGACGCAGAAGCTATTACGCTGCCAAGCCCAGTAGGCTGCCTACCTGTCCGGATTCGATTTTAAGATCACCTATCGACCTGGAGCTCAAAATGGAAAGGCTAATACGCTAACGAGAAGAGAAGGAAAGGCCAGCCGAGCGAAAGAAGATCCGAATATGTTTCAGAAGGTGTTGACCGAATGAATAGTAGACGCCGAGGTGTTGAAAGAGGTAGGCATCTATGCGATGAAGCCACCGATCGAAGAAGAGACGCTGTACGAGAAAGTGGAACGGCTTAATTAGCAGCAGAAGCTCGGCAAAACCGGCTTAGGGAAACTGATTGTTCTAGAAGAACTAATTACAGAGATTATCTAGCTGGTCCATAGTTCTACGGATGTAGGCTATGCAGGATCAAAGAAAACGATAGAAGCAGTAAGGACGACCTACTGGTTCCCGCGAATCTTCGAACGGATACACTGGTTTATCACTAACTGCAACGTGTACCGAGTAGCGAAGCTACGTTACGGCCTTCCGGCCGGCCTGCTAAAGCCACTTCCGATCCCCGAGAAACTATAGTAGCACATTACGATAGACTTCGTAACTGGCCTGCCGGATTCCGATAGATACGATGCTATGCTCAATGTAGTAGATCGACTAAGCAAGGAACGCTATTTCATCCCCTGCTAAGCTAAGGATAAAGGAACTACTGCGGAAGAAACAGCGAGAATGTTGATCCAGCACGTATAGAAGTACTATAGGCTGCCGGACACTATTACTACAGATAGGGGTCCTCAATTTACTGCGAATGTATAGAAAGCCATTAACCAAGCCCTCGGAATTCGTAGAAAGCTCAGCACAGCCGCGCACCCTCAGACCGACGGCCAGTCTAAAGTGGCTAATCGTAAGATAGAAAAATACCTAAGAATCTTCTGCAGCTATTATTAAGAAGGATAGGTTAAGGTGTTGCCGATAGCCGAATTCTGCGCCGATTCTGCACGATTAGAAGCCACCTTACTAGCGCTGTTCGAGATAACCTACGGCTATCTTCCGAGGATAAGCTTTCAACTACCGAACGAACCCAGCTCTTTAGAACCTTCTACAGCTACCTCGTCGAAGAGAATCGCTGCAGCGGCGGCAGAAGCGCTCCGGTCTCAGATAGAAGAAGCGATAAAGATAGCGAAAGAAGCGATAGAATTAGCTTAGAAGAAGATAGTAACTCGAGCTAATAGAAAAAGGTTACTAATAGAATTCGAGGGAAGGCCAAAAGGTATAGCGCAACATACGGAACCTAAGGCTAAAAGACAACGCGAAGCTTAACCCTCGTTACGTAGGCCCGTTCAAGATAGTAGAAAAGAGGTCGCCGGTAACCTACCGGCTCCAGCTGCCGAAATCGTTCCGGATCTACGATGTCTTTTATTCGGATCTGCTAAGTTTGGACCCGGAAGACGGCCTTCCGGAGTAGGGGTTTACTAAACCCCTACTAGTAGAGATAGACAGTAAAGAAGAAGAATAGGAGGTAGAAGATATTATAGATATAAGAAGACGAAGAGGATCTATCGAAGCGAAGATCTTATAGAAAGGATAGCCGGAAGACTATAAATAGTATCCGGCCGAGAACCTGCAGAATTCGGCAGAGCTGCTAAGAGAGTTTTACGTCCAGAACCCGAAGAAGCCGAGGCCTAAGTAGCTCGACAGCTAAAAAGAAGGCCAAGTCCGCTCTATCGGCACAGAAGCCGAAGAAAACGATCGTAACAGTCGCTTCGCCGGAGTCTTCGGATCGGCTACTACCTATCTTCGCATTAGCAGGAAGCTCGCCGACGCCGTAAGTCGGCGTCGACGCCGCCAGCCCTGCGGTAGGTAAGGACTTTGGTAGAGAAAGAAAAAGAAGAAGATAGCGAGCAACAGACGGATATATATAGACCTACGCGATAGCGTACAGACCGGTTACGCCGCAGCTCGGGTAACCGCTAGCTCGGATCAGATGGAACGGATCAGATGGACGCCAAGTGAAGACGTCAGATAGTAACAATGTAAATCTAAAAAAAAAAAAGAAAAAAAAAAGAGAAGGAACAGATAAGTAAGCGGTCGAGGGCGACCGCTAATAAGGGAGGGGGGTGGTGTTGCGGCAGCAGAAAGGGGTAGGACTAAGTAATAGGGTAGACCCTCGGAATTTCGGCTTAGCCCTTCTGGACCGAGCTGGGCCTTGGCATGCCACCCCCCTAAAGGACTCGTCCACCACTATATAGATTCCTTTCCCTCCTTAGTTCGAGATATAGTTATCAAAAAGGCCGTATTGAATCATACCTGCGTGCCCGGATCACTTAGGATAGTCGACGACTAGTAGTACAGGCTCGGACAGATAAGCTGCACTTATAAGATGCGACAACCCCTCTAGCGGTAGACAGACACTATAGACTAGGAACTAACGACGACGAGGGTAGCGGCAGCCGTTACTGTACAGCTAAGGGCCGCTACTAAAAGGGCGTAATAGGTAGATATAGCTACTATTAATAAGAGGCGAGCAGAAGGGAGCTGCTACAGGTATAGCAAGATAGGCTACACTGTACGGAATTGCGGGCTTTTGCTAGTAGAGAGACCTAGGGGACGGCCGACCACTGCAAGGGTAGCAACTGCGGCGCCCTAACAAGAGGATTAGGAGTCCTACTCGGACGACAACGAGTCGGGAAAAGAGTAGCCTCTAAGCGAAGGCTCTGCTAGAGGCGTATACGAGATAGATTGCCAAATTAAAGCACTACTTAGCTATCTTTTAAGAGCAACTACATAACGACTATGCCGTTTATCGTATAGCTAACGTTAAACAGGTCTGCAACAGTACGGACATTAATTAACACAGGATGTTTAGTGTACAGAGTAATTAGCGAAGACTTCGTACAGAGACACTGTATTAAGACGACCCCTACTATACCTATACGTATATTGGGCATTGCCGGGAGAGGACCGGACATTACCTATATAGTAAAAGTAACAATAGAGATACAGGGACACTATAAGCAGGACTTATACCTCTATGTCGTATAGGACAAGCTAGGGTATAACCTAATTCTAGGGAAGCTATAGATAGAACGCTAGCGAGGTAAGCTAGATATTGGACGAGGACGGCTGTACCTGGCAGCGACGAAGCAGAGGCTCCGAGACTAAAGGAGAGCCCCGTAGGGCGGCAACGTTAAGGCTAAAACCAACGAGGCGACGAAGCAGAGGTCCCGAGACCAAGGGAAGGCTCTGCAGGATAGCTATACTAAGGCCGAAATCAACACTGCGACTGCAGACATCGAGAAGGCATTAGCGCCTAAGAAAGCGACGGACCTCTGTATAAAGCTCCTAAGGGAATACGCAGGATACCTGGACCTCTTCGAGCCGAAGTTAGCCTTAAAACTGCTACTACACCGAGGAGAAGGGATTAACTACGACATCTAGCTAGAGCCCCGTCTGGATAGGAGTCTGCCTAAGGTTCTGTACAGCCTGCTGTACGGAATGTCCTCTAGAGAACTCCTAGTACTGCGCAAGACACTGGACGACCTACTTGCTACAGGGTTTATTTAGGCAAGTACCTCGTCCGTAGGAGCCCTAGTACTGTTTGTCTATAAGGAGAGGAAGGCCGGCTTACGTTTCTGCGTAGACTATAGAGGCATTAACACGATTACTAAGAAGGACCGGTACCCCCTACCCCTTATTAAGGAGACTCTCGGACGGATTAGCAAGGCAAAGTAGTTTACTAAGCTTAACGTAATCTTGGCCTTCTACAAGATAGAGGTTAAGGAAGGCTGTAAATAGATAACCGCCTTCTATATAAGATATAGTCTTTTTAAGTAGCTTGTTACCCCCTTTAGCCTTGCTAACGTACTAGCAACATTCTAAAGGTACATTAACAAGTCCTTGCAAGAGTTACTAGACGACATCTGCTCGGCGTACCTCGACGACACCCTGGTTTTTACAGACGGCACCTATACAGATTACGTACAGGACGTTAGGAAGGTGCTAGACCGACTGCAGCAGGCTAGCCTATACCTCGACATCGACAAATGTAAATACAGTGTCCAATGTACGAAATACCTAGGTTTTATTATCGAGGTAGGGAAAGGCATTAGTATAGATAGGAAGAAGATTAATACTATTAAGCAATAGAAGCCGCCTACAAGCGTTAAGAGCGTACAGGAATTCCTTAGGTTTGCCAACTTCTACCGCTAGTTTATACAGAACTACTTAGAGATCGTACGCCCCCTAGTCGAGCTAATATATAAGGACAAGCAGTTTAAGTAGACGGACGAGTATAATAGGAGCTTCAACAGGCTAAAGGAGCTCTTTACTATAGGACTAACGCTTACCGCCTTCGATCTAGAACGTACGACGATACTGGAAACTGACTCTTTAGGGTACTGTATAGGGGGTATCCTGTTACAGGTAGGCTTAGACGGACTTCTACACCTATACGTATACTTCTCTAAGAAGAACTCCCTAGCTAAGTGCAACTACCCTATCTACGACAAGGAATTGCTAGCAGTCGTACAGTGTTGCGAAGCGTAGGATAGAGAACTCCGCTCGGTTCCCGAGTTCCTCGCCCTAACCGACTATAAGAACCTCGAGTACTTTACGCAACCCCGGAAGCTGTCTAAGAGATATGTACGATAGGCGATGTACCTAAGCTGCTTGAATATAAGACTCTAGTATTGCAAGGGAAAGGACAACAGCAGGGCTAACGCGCTATCTAGACAGGATTAGGATATATTAACGACGTACGAGGACGACCGGCTAAAATTACGGACATTCTAGATGTTTAAGGAGGAACTAGGCGAGGAGACTATCCGCCCAGTAGCGACACATATATAGGAACCCTAACTGCAGGTATAGGAAGAGGCAGTAGAAAAGGACGACGTTTACCGAGGGGCCTGTACAGCAATCTAAGGAGGACAGCGGAAGCTCCTAGCAGAGCTTTACCTTAAGGTGTTAGCAGCAGAGTGTACAGTAGACAAGGAGAACAACCTAAAGTTTAGGAATTAGATTTAGGTCCTAGCAGACAAGAAGCTCTATATAAGCTTAATATAACAGGCGTATAATTCTATAGCAACTAGGTGTAAGGGCTTAAGAATCTTGGTTTAGAAACTTAAGGCTGGGCATCTATATAAAGGAACTAATAGGCAGTTCCTTCGTCGTCTGCTGCTGTACAATTTGTACCTATAAAGCTAAGCTAGCAATTTCCCTCTGTGTAGGGATGCAAGGTTTACACTCTGTACAGAGGATTAGGAGTTCTCCCTCTGTACAATAGTGCAGAGTTTTCCCTCTGTTTAGAGGGGCAGCAATTCCCCTCTATATAGGGCTATAGGGTTCTCCCTCTA
This sequence comes from Pseudocercospora ulei, assembly GCA_016165855.1. Taxonomy (NCBI): domain Eukaryota; kingdom Fungi; phylum Ascomycota; class Dothideomycetes; order Mycosphaerellales; family Mycosphaerellaceae; genus Pseudocercospora; species Pseudocercospora ulei. The sequence continues at coordinate 2,382,487 of JACWNB010000003.1, forward strand.
TATAGGAGTAGGGTCCTGTCGGTAATTCTGTTTAGAGGGTAGGGTCGTGCTGGCGCTGCTAAGTTACAGTCCTTAGGGCGACGGCTAGCTTAGGTCCAGGACCTAGGCTAGACGGCGCCCCCTAACAATACCCCCCTCCCTTCTCGTTGTAGTTCTTCTGTACAACGGCGAGTCGTATAGCCTTATATGTTCCTCTAGCGGGTAGCGCTTTCCTGTCTTCGCCTAGGCCTTGCCTGTCGACCTCCCTCTCTACTAGTTTAACCTTTGGGTTGTCCTCCTAGATCCGTAGACAGGGAAGGCAGGTAGTGCTGGATCGCTTCTACCTAAATTTGACCGATTCCGTTTCCTAATTTAGCGACGCCGAGGCCGAGGCTAAGGAGGCCTGCGAGCAGTTATAAAGGTGCAGGAGGTGCCCGGTCCCTCTGTTTGCTCCCCTCCTATCCTCTAGCCCTTAGCTATACACTCTGCGTCCTAACCGTATAGTCCGGCGCTACTAGGCCATTTGGCTCTGTCCCTGTCCCTTAGTCGTCGTCCGGAGTTTTACTCCTAGGTAGGGGTTCCTGCCTCCGTCCGGTCGTCCAGTAGGCCGTTGCTCGTACGGGTCCTAGGTCGTAGTTGCCTTATTTGTCCTCTCTTATACAGTTGTAGTAGCTGCCCTAGTTGTTATTACCCTATAAGGCAGGCAGCTACTACTCTGTATATAAACCCTTTCCCCTTTTCCTCTCTCTCTTCTTCTCTTTCTCCTTTATCCCCTATCTGCTACCTGTCCGCCCGGCCGTCTGCTACTACTACTATTACTACCGTTACTACTGTTACTACTACTACTAGCTATCTACTAACTACTACTACTAGCCACTATCGTTATGCTACCTGTCTCGTCCGGCCGTTCCTGCCGTGTCTCTCTCGTAGCTGCTAGCTCTCCTTCTACCTGTTTAGCTAGTGTCCCCTCCTATTTTTACCTCTAACACTAGAGTGCTTAGCTCTACTAGCAGCTTTGCTTCCGATTCGTACAGGTCCTCGCCTTCTGTACGGTTTAAGCTAACGACTTAGATGCTATATCAACTAGCAGCAGGGTGTGCTTAAGCCACCCTTTTGCTTCCTCTAGTGCTGGGGCCCCTGCCGGCCGGGAGGTAATTGAGATTTCGGGTATAGAGTTAGCTGCCCTGGGTCCTAGGGGTAGTGGCTAGTAAGCTACCTTAAGGTAGTATATAAAAGTTTTCGGACAGTGTTGCTCTCGTTCCCTTCTTATTTCTACCTATCTTACCTGCCTCCTAACTGCCCCCTTCCTTCTGCCCTTTTTCTGTACAGTGTCGTACAGTGTAGTGTCGGTGGGATCCTATAGTGTCCTACGTCGTAATTTCTGATCCTTTGGCAACCTAAGTTATTAGCAGCTGCCCTGTCCTTAGAGTAGATCGTGCCCCTTTTCGCTGTACAGTGCAGTGTTACTGTAACTGGGCAGGGGGATAGTTCTCCTCCTACCTGTCCAGCGCGGTTGTATCTTGTAGGGCCTCGTATAGTTCCTACGTAGGCTCTGCCTATCCTCTCTATTTTACTAGGTACTCTACCTTCTTCCGCTTCCTTTAGCTCTTAAGGATTCCTTCTACCTCGTATTCTTCCTGCCCCTTAGTTATAATCGCTAGTAGGCGCGCGTTATCTGTCGTCTAGTGCGGCAGGGGGTCCGTGTTCGCTAGCTGTACGAGGTCTATGTAAAAGACTAGGTAGATCTCTAGGGGAGTATTAAGTCGTACAGTGTATGTCCCTACTGGTCGAATTACTGTAAACTTCCGGTTCTTCCAATCCAGCTTCTTGCTTAGCCGGTCTATACAGATATTGCGCTAGTTTAACTAGACCTTATCTCCTGCCTCGTACCTTGGTACAGCCTGCCGTCCCTTGTTAGCCTGCTCTTCCGCATTCTGTTAAGCTATAGCTAGGCTCGCCTTTGCCTATTAGTAGGCGTTCGTCATTGTCCGTACGATGGCCTCTCCCTGCTAAATAGGGGATCGTACAGGGTGCAGGGTGTTACTACCTAGGGTCGGTAGGAGCAGAGAGTAGTCGTATCTATAGACTATAAAGAAGGGGGACAATCCTATAGCATTAGCTATACAGCTGTTAATAGCCAGCTCTGCTATAGGGAGAAAGCAGTTCCAGTTTGTCTAATTATAGTCGACGTACGCTTAGAGGTACGCTTCCAACGTCGAATTGACCCTCTCTATCGCACCGTCCGTCTACAGGTACTATGCAGTTAACAGGCGACGTTCTATATGCAGCAACTAGTAGACCCTTGCCTAGAGCTAGCTCGTAAACTGCGTACCCTGGTCCGATACAATTGACCGAGGGAAACCGCACTTACTAAACGTTGTCTATATAAAGGCCTAGGCAGTGTCCTTAGCCGTAATAGAGTCTATTCCCTCTAGTATTACCCCCCTCGTTAGCTTGTCCGTTACTACTATAATGTTTCTCCGTCTGTCGCTCTTAGGGAGGTCTGTAATAAAGTCCACTGTTAGGTCTTGCTAGGGCCGGTCTGGGATCGGTAGGGGTTTTAGCAACCTATACTTTAGTTCCTGCTAGGGCTTCGTCCGTCCGTATACGTAGCAGTTCTGTACGAACCTGCAGATGTCTTTCGCTATCGCCGGCTAGTAGTAGTCCCTAGCGACAATACTATATGTCTCCTTACGCCCTAGGTGCCTGGTTGCTATAGAATCGTATGCCCGTTGTATTAAGCTCGTATAGAGCTTCTCGTCTGCCAGGACCTAGATCCGATTCCTGAACTTTAGGTTGTTCTCCTTGTCTACTTAGTACTCTGCTGCCGATACCTTAAGATAGAGCTCTGCTGGGAGCTTCCGCTATCCTCCTTAAATCGATGTACAGGCCCCCCGGTACACCTCGTCCTTTTCTACTGCCTCTTCCTATGCCTGCAGTTGGGGTTTCTATAGGTGTGTCGCTGCCAGGCGGATGGTTTCCTCGCCTAGCTCCTCCTTAAACATCTGGAATGTTCGTAACTTTAGCCGATCGTCCTTGTACGTCGTTAGCATGTCCTAGTCCTGTCTAGATAGCGCATTAGCCCTACTATTGTCCTTACCCTTACGATAATAGACTCTTATGTTAAACCGGCTTAGGTATATTGCCTATTATATATACCTCTTAGACAGCTTCCAGGGCTGTGTAAAGTACTCTAGATTCTTGTAGTTAGTTAAGGCGAGGACCTTAGGGACCGAGCGGAGTTCCCTATCCTACGCTTCGCAACACTGTACGACTGCTAGCAATTCCTTGTTGTAGATAGGGTAGTTGCACTTAGCTAGGGAGTTCTTCTTAGAGAAATATACGTCTAGGTGCAGGAGTCTATCCGAGCCTACCTGTAACAGGATACCTCTAATGCAATACCCTAAGGAGTCGGTTTCCAGTATTGTCGTACGTTCTAGGTTAAAGGCGGCAAGCGTTGGTCCTATAGTAAAGAGCTCCTTTAGCTTGTTAAAGCCCCTATTGCACTCGTCCGTCTATTTAAACTGCTTGTCCTTGTATGTTAGCTCGACTAGGGGGCGTACGATCTCCGAGTAGTTCCGTATAAACTAGCAGTAGAAGTTGGCAAACCTAAGAAATTCCCGTACGCCCTTAACGTTTGTAGGCGGCTTCTATTGCTTAATAGCATTAATCTTTTTTCTATCTATGCTAATGCCTTTCCCTGCCTCGATAATAAAATCTAGGTATTTCGTACGCTGGACACCGAATTTACATTTGTCGATGTCGAGGTACAAGCTAGCCTGCTGCAGTCGGTCTAGCACCTTCTTAACGTCCCGTACATAGTCTGTATAGGTGCCGTCTGTAAAAACTAGGGTATCGTCGAGGTACGCTAAGCAGATGTCGTCTAGTAACTCTTGCAAGGACTTATTAATGTACCTTTAGAAGGTTGCCGGTGCGTTGGCAAGGCTAAAGGGGGTAACAAGCTACTTAAAAAGACTATATCTCGTACAGAAGGCAGTTATCTATTTACAGCCTTCCTTAATCTGTATCTTGTAGAAAGCCAAGACTACGTTAAGCTTAGTAAACTACTTTGCCTTGCTAATCTGTCTAAGGGTCTCCTTAATAAGGGGCAGGAGATACCGGTCCTTCTTAGTAATCGCGTTAATGCCCCTATAGTCTATACAAAAACGCAGGCCGGCCTTCCCCTCCTTATAGACAAACAGTACTAGGGCTCCTGTAGACGAGGTACCTGCCTAAATAAACCCTTTAGCAAGCAGGTCGTCTAGTGTCTTGCCTAGTACTAGGAGTTCTCTAGAGGACATTCCGTACAGCAGTCCGTACAGTACCTTAGGCAGACTCCTATCTAGACGGGGCTCTAGCTAGATGTCGTAGTTAATCCCTTCTCCTCGGTATAGCAGCAGTTTCGAGGCCGCCTTTGGCTTAAAGAGGTCTAGGTATCCAGCGTATTCCCTTAGAAGCTTCGTACAGAGGTCCGTCGCTTTCTTAGACGCTAATACCTTCTTAATGTCCGCTGTCGCTGTGTTAATTTCGGCCTTAGTATTGTTACCCTGCAGAGCCTTCCCTTGGTCTCGGAGCCTCTGCTTCGTTACTGCTAGGTATAGCCGTCCTCGTCCGACGTCTAGCTTGCCCCTCTAGCGCTCTATCTATAGCTTCCCTAGTATTAGGTTATAACCCAATTTGTCCTGTACGATATAGAGGTATTAGTCCTGCTTATAGTGTCCCTGTATCTCTATTGTTACTTTTACTATATAGGTAATGTCCAGTCCTCGCCTGGTAATGCCCAATATGCGTACAGGTACATTAGGGGTCGTCTTAATACAGTGTCTCTATACGAAGTCTTCGCTAATTACTCTGTACACTAAACATCTTGTGTTGATTAATGTCCGCGCCGTTGCGGACCTGTTTAACGTTGGCCGTACGATAAACGGCGTAGTCTTTATGTAGTTGCTCTTAAAAGATAGCTAAGTAGTGCTCTAATTTGGCAATCTATCTCGTATACGCCTCTAGCAGAGCCTTCGCTTAGAGGCTATTCTTTTCCCGACTCGTCGTCGTCTAAGTAGGACTCCTAATCCTCTTGTTAGAGCGCCGCAGCTGCTACCCTTGCAGTGGTCGGCCGTCCCCTAGGTCTCTCTACTAGCAAAAGCCTATAATTCTGTGCAGTGTAGCCTATCTTGCTACACCTGTAGCAGCTCCCTTCTGCTCGCCTCTTGTTAATAGTAGCTATGTCCACCTATTGCGTCCTATTAGTAGCGGCCCTTAGCTGTACAGTGACGGCTGCCGCTACCCTCGTCGTCGTTAGTTCCCAGTCTATAGCGTCCGTCTGCCGCTAGAGGGGTTGTCGCATCTTATAAGCGCGGCTTATCTGTCCGAGCCTGCGCTGCTAGTCGTCGACTATCCTAAGGAGGTCGCAGAATTCCTCGTACGTAGCTGGTTATATTACGCCTACTAGTCCCGTTATAATCTCCTTAGAGAGGCCTACCTCTAAAGAGGTAATCTTTATCCTGTCTGTTGCAGCGGCAGAAAGGGGTAGGACTAAGTAATAGGGTGGACCCTTGGAATTTCGGCTCGGCCCTTCCGGACCGAGCCGGGCCTTGGCACAGCCCCCCCAAAGCTCTTACCTACTACTACATAGATTCCTTTCCCTCCTTAGTTCGAGATATAGTTATTAAAAAGGCCGTATTGAATCTTATCTGCGCGCCTAGATTATTATATCTCGAACTCACTCCCTACACTATTACCGCGCTGCGCGAAAGGGACTGTTGAACTATCCAGACCCCTAAATAACGTACGCGCACCAACATACACCAAACCAACAACCCTAGCACTCTAAGAAAGCTATAGAGAGCTTCTTAACGGTAGAGGGCGGCGTTACAGGCCGCAGCGGAACGAGAAAGACTAATAGACCGAGGGATAGCCGTACTAGCATCCTCGACGACGGAATAGCTACTAAGGACCTTATAGAAGAAGAGATAGATAAAGCGAAGAGGGGCATAGAGAGCTATGCCAAGCTGTACGCACGCACGCTGGAAGAAATAGAAGAGCATCTGGCAGAGAATAGAGCCAAGAAGGTGTTCGATATTATTACCTTTATAGAGAAGAAGTTTTATAGAAACATAGAAGAGAATAGGAGATTAAGAGAGGAAATTAAAGCGGTAAGAGCCGAGAAGGAATCGGCAGAGACTATTATAGATGTGCTGGAAAACCAAGCGGCGAACCGACTGGCATAACTGAAAGCGATAAAGGCTTAGTTAGCTGAAATGGAAGCAGCGATGTCGTCGGCGCTGCTACTGCATCGAGAAGAACAAGCAGAGACTGCCTTACTAGCGGCCTACAATTAAGGCGGCATGCCGTTAACGTTACTACTAGATCTACCGGCGTTTAGAGACAGAGATCCTAAGGATTGGGAAGCATTTAAGAAGAAGATAAAGAACAAGATAGATCGAGACTATGCCGGAAACAGTGCCAGAGATAGATTGGCCTACCTAGAGTCGCGATTAGAAGGAGAAGCTTTTTCGCTAGTAGCAGACCTAGAAGAGGTAACCGCCGAGGAAGCGATCAAAGCACTAGATTAACGCTTCGGAGACCCCTTCCGGAAGAAGACGGCCTGTAAGCAGCTAGACAAGATTAACTAGAACCGACAGACGTTTAAGGAATTCTATAGGCTATTCCGAAAATATGCTATTAGGGCCCGAGTGGCAGAAGATAAGCAGCTCTACTGTAAGGGGCTTAAGAATCTTGGTTTAGAAACTTAAGGCTAGGTATCTATATAAAGGAACTAATAGGCAGTTCCTTCGTTGTCTGCTGCTGTACAATTTGTACCTACGAAGCCAAGCTAGCAATTTCCCTCTGTGCAGGGATGCAAGGTTTACACTCTGTATAGAGGATCGGGAGTTCTCCCTCTATACAGTAGTACAGAGTTTTCCCTCTGTTTAGAGGGGCAGCAATTCCCCTCTATATAGGGCTCTAGGGTTCCCCCTCTATACAGGAGTATAGTCCTGTTAGTGATTCTGTGTAGAGGGTAGGGTCGTACTAGCGCTGCTAAGTTGCAGTCCTTAGGGCAACGGCTAGCTTAGGTTAGGTCTAGGACCTAGGCTAGGCAGCGCCCCCTAACAATACTCCCTCCCTCCCTTCTTATAGTGCCCTTTTCGTACGGCGGCGTGCTGTGCACCCTTAGCTCCTGCTGTTTCTTTGCCAGGTCGCGACTTCCTGTCTTCGCCTTAGCACTTAGCTATTAAACTCTCTCTCCTCCAGTTTAACCTTGGACCTTTCCTCCTGGGTCCGTAGGCAGGGAAGGCAGGTACTGCTCGATCGCCTCTACCTGACCTTGGCTGGTTCTGCCTGCCAATTTAACAGAGCCGAGGCTAAGGCTAAGGGGGCCTGCAAGCAGTTATAAAGGTGCAGGAGGAGCTCGGTCCCTCCTGCTCCTTCTCCTCCTACCCTTAAGCCCTAGCTATTTACTCTACGTCCTAACCGTCCAGTCCGGCGCTACTAGGCTATTTAGCTCTGTCCCTGTCCCTTAGTCGTCGTCCAGAGTTTTACTTCTAGATAGATGTTCCCGCCTCTGTCCGGTCGCCTAGTAGGCCGTCGCTCGTACGGGCCTTAGGTCGTAGTTGCCTCGTTTGTCCTCCTCTATACAGTTGTGGCAGCTGCCCTAGTTGTTCTTGCCCTATAAGGCAGGCAGCTACTACCCTGTATATAAACCCCTTCCCTTTCCTCTCTCTCTCTTCTTCTCTTTCTTCTTTATCCTCTACCTGCTACCCGTCCGTCCGGCTGTCTACTACTACTACTATTACCACTATCTATTAGCTACTACTAGTTACTACTACTATGCTACCCGCCCCGTCCGGCTGTGCTTATCGTAGCTCCCTCGTAGTCGCTGGCTCCCCCCCCTGCTCGTCCGGCTAGGGTCTCCTCCTATTTCTACCTCTAGCAGTAGGATGCTTAATTCGACTAGCAGCTTCGCTTCCGGTTCGTACGGATTTCCGTCCTCTGTACGGTCTAAGCTAACATCTTAGGTGCTATATCAACTAGCAGCGGGGTGTTGCTAAGCCACCCTTCCACTTTTCCTAGTGCTGGGGCCCCTTCCGTCTATAAGGTTATTAAGGTTATAGGTGTAGAGTTGGCTGCCCTGGGTCCTAGGGGTAGTAGCTAGTAGGCTACCTTAAGGTAGTATATAAAAGTTTATAGACAGTGTCGCTCTTAACCTCTCTTACTTCTACTTTCCCTCCCTCCTATTTTCTAGCTGTTCCCTTCCTCTAGCCCTTCCTTCGTACAGTGTCGTATAGTGTCGTATTAGTAGGATCCTATAGTATCCTAGATCGTTATTCTTAATCCTTTAGCAACTTAAGTTGCCGGCAGCTACCCTGTCCTTAGGGTAGATCGTGCCCCTCTTCGCTATACAGCGCAGTGTTACTGTAGCTAGGTAGGGGGATGGTTCTCCTCCTACCTGTCTAGCGCGGTTGTGTCCTGTAGGGCCTCGTACAGTTCCTATATAGGCTCTGCCTATCCTCTCTATTTTACTAGGTACTCTACCTTCCCCTGCTTCCTTCGGCTCTTAAGGATCCTTTCTATCTTATACTCTTCCTAGCCCTTAGTTATAATCGCAGGTAGGCGCGCGTCGTCTGTCGTCTAGTGTAGCAGGGGGTCCGTATTCGCCGGCCGTACGAGGTCTACGTAGAAGACTAGGTAAATCCCTAGGGGAGTGTTTAGTTGTATAGCGTATGTCCCTACTAGTCGGACTACTGTAAACTTTCTGTTCTTCCAGTCCAGCTTCTTGCTTGGCCGGTCTATACGGATGTTCTACTAGTTTAGCTAGACCTTATCCCCTGCCTCGTACCTTAGTACGGCCTGTCGTCCTTTGTTGGCCTGCTATTCCGCATTCTGTTAAGCTACAGCTAGGCTTGCCTTTGCCTATTGGTAGGCGTTCGTAATTGTCCGTACGATGGCCTCTCCTTGCTAAATTGGGAATTGTATAGGGCGCGGGGTATTACTACTTTAGGTCGGTAGGAGCAGGGAATAGTCGTATCTATAGGTTATAAAGAAAGGGGACAATCCTGTAGCATTAGCTATACGGCTGTTAATAGCTAGCTCCGCTATAGGGAGAAGTCGGTTCCAGTTCGTCTGGTTATAGTCGACGTACGCTCGAAGGTACGCTTCCAACATCGAATTGACCCTCTCCGTCGCCCTATCTATCTACAGGTGCTATGCAGTTAACAGGCGACGTTCTACCTTTAGCAACTGGCAGACCCTTGCCCAGAGCTGGCTCGTAAACTGCTTGCCCTAGTCTGACACAATCGACCGAGGGAATCCGTGTTTGCTAAACGTCGTCCGGATAAGTGCCTAGGCAGTGTCCTTAGCTGTAATAGAGTCCATTCCCTCTAGTATTACCTCCTTCAATAGCTTGTCTATAACTACTATAATGTTCTACTGTCCGTCGCTCTTAGGGAGGTCTGTAATAAAGTCTACTGTTAGGTCTTGCTAGGGCCGGCCGGGTATCGGTAGGGGCTTTAGCAGCCTATGCTTTAGCTTATTCTAGGGCTTCGTCTGTCTATATACCTTGCAGTTCTGTACGAACCTGTAGATATCCTTCGCTATTGCCGGCTAGTAGTAGTCCCTAGCGACAATGCTATACGTCTCCTTACGCCCTAGGTGCCCGGTTGCTATAGAATCGTATGCCCGTTGTATTAAGCTCGTACGGAGCTTCTCGTCTGCTAGGACCCAAATCCGATTCCTAAACTTTAGGTTGTTCTCCTTATCTACTAAGCACTCTGCTGCCGATACCTTAAGGTAGAGCTCTGCTAGGAGCTTCCGCTGTCCTCCTTAGATCGCTGTACGGGCCCCTCGGTACACCTCGTCCTTTTCTACTGCATCTTCCTATACTTGCAGTTAGGGTTCCTAAAGGTGTGTCGCCGCTAGGCGGATAGTTTCCTCGCCTGGCTCCTCCTTAAACATCTAGAATGTTTATAACTTTAACCTGTCGTCCTCGTATATCGTTGGCATGTCCTAGTCCCGTCTAGATAATATATCGGCCCTGCTGTTGTCCTTACCTTTGCGATACTGGAGTCTTATATTAAACCGGCTTAGGTATATTGCCTATCGTACGTACCTCTTAGACAGCTTCTAGGGTTGCGTAAAGTACTCCAGATTCTTGTAATTAGTTAGGGCGAGGAACTCGGGCACCGAGCAGAGTTCTCTATCCTATGCTTCGCAACACTGTACGACTGCCAGCAACTCCTTGTCGTAGATAGGGTAGTTGCACTTAGCTAGGGAGTTCTTCTTAGAGAAATATACGTATAGGTGCAGGAGTCCGTCCGAGCCTACCTATAACAGGATACCTCTAATGCAATACCCCGAGGAGTCGGTCTCTAGTATCGTCGTACGCTCTAGGTCGAAGGCGGCAAGCGTTGGTCCTGTAGTAAAGAGCTCCTTTAGCTTGTTAAAGCCGCTATCGCATTCGTCCGTCTATTTAAACTGCTTGTCCTTATGTGTTAGTTTAACTAGGGGGCGTATAATCTCCAAGTAGTTCTATATAAACTGGCGGTAGAAGTTAGCAAACCTAAGAAATTCCTATATGCCCTTAACGTTCGTAGGCGGCTTCTATTGCTTAATAGCATTAATCTTCTTCCTATCTATACTAATGCCTTTCCCTGCCTTAATAATAAAACCTAGGTATTTCGTATGCTAGACACCGAATTCACATTTGTCGATGTCGAGGTACAAGCCAGCCTGCTGCAGTCGGTCCAGCACCTTCTTAACGTCTCGTACGTAATCTGCATAGGTGCCGTCCGTAAAAACCAGGGTGTTATTAAGGTATGCTAAGCAGATGTCGTCTAGTAACCCTTGCAAGGACTTGTTAATGTACCTTTGGAATGTTGCTAGTGCGTCGGCTAGGCTAAAGGGGGTAACAAGCTACTCAAAAAGACTATATCTCGTACAGAAGGCGGTTATCTATTTACAGCCTTCCTTAATCCGTATCTTGTAGAAGGCCGAGACTACGTTAAGCTTAGTAAACCACTTTGCCTTGCTAATCCGTCCGAGAGTCTCCTTAATAAGGGGTAGGGGGTACCGGTCCTTATTAGTAATCGCGTTAATGCCTCTGTAGTCTACGTAGAAACGCAATCTAGCCTTTCCCTCCTTATAGATAAACAGTACTAGGGCTCCTACGGACGAGCTACTAGCCTAAATAAAACCTTTAGCAAGCAGGTCGTCCAGCGTCTTGCGCAGTACCAGGAGTTCTCTAGAGGACATTCTATACAGCGGTCTGTACAGTACCTCCGGCAGACTCCTATCTGGACAGGGTTCTAGCTGGATGTCGTAGTCGATCCCTTTTCCTCGGTATAGCAGCAGTTTCGAGGCCGACTTCGGCTCGAAGAGGTCTAGGTATCCCGTATATTCCCTTAGGAGCTTTGTATAGGGGTCCGTTACTTTCTTAGGTGCTAATGCCTTCTTAATGTCTACCGTTGCTGTGTTGATTTCGGCCTTAGCATTGTTACCCTATAGAGCCTTCCCTTGGTCTCGGGGCCTCTGCTTCGTCGACGTATTGGCTCCGGCCGTAGCTTTATCGTCCTGTTGGACCCTCCCTTAATCTCGGAGCCTCTACTTCGTTACTGCTAGGTACAGCCGTCCTCGTCCAACATCTAGCTTGCCCCTCTAGCGCTCTATTTATAGCTTTCCTAGTATTAGGTTATACCCTAACTTGTCCTATACAATATAGAGGTATAAGTCCTGCTTATAGTGTCCCTGTACCTCTATCGTTACTTTTACTATATAGGTAATGTCCGGTCCTCGCCCGGTAATGCCCAACATGCGTACAGGTACAGTAGGGGTCGTCTTAATCCAGTGTCTCTATACGAAGTCTTCGCTGATCACTCTATACACCAAACATCCTGTATTAATTAATGTCCGCGCTGTTGCGGACCTGTTTAACGTTGGCCGTACGATAAACGGCGTAGTCGTTATGTAGTTGCTCTTAAAAGATAGCTAAGTAGTGCTTTGATTTGGCAATCTATCTCGTATACGCCTCTAGCAGAGCCTTCGCTTAGAGGCTACTCTTTTCCCGACTGGTTGTCGTCCGAGTAGGACTCTTAATCTTCTCGTTAGGGCACTGCAGTTGCTACCCTTGCAGTGGTCGGCCGTCCCCTAGGTCTCTCTACTAGCAAAAGCCTGCAATTCCGTACAGTATAGCCTATCTTGCTACACCGGTAGCAGCTCCCTTCTGCTCGCCTCTTGTTAAGGGTAGCTATTTCTACCTATTGTACCCTTTTAGTAGCGGCCCTTAGCTGTACGGTAACGGCTGCCGCTACCCTCGTCGTCGTTGGTTCCTAGTCTATAGCGTCCGTCTGCCGCTAGAGGGGTTGTCTTATCTCTTAAGCGCAGCTTATCTGTCTAAGCCTGCGCTACTAGTCGTTAACTATTCTAAGGAGATCGCAGAATTCCTTGTACGTAGCTAGTCGCATTACGCCTACTAGCCCTGTTATAATCTCCTTAGAGAGGCCTACCTCTAAAGAGGTAATTTTTATCCTGTCCTCCTATTAGAGACTTCCTGCTTCTACTAAAGTCTAGTTAAATTCTGCGAGGAATTCTCGTACGGTCTTGCGTCCTTGCTTTATCGTGTTGACCTATAGGAGTGCTCGGCTCTCGCAGTCTAGGTCCCTGTAGCTCTTGTCTAGAGCTGCCTAGAGCATCGTCGTCGTAGCTATTGCTAGGTTGGCAATAGCCGTCTCGTAGTACGGCAGAATCCGTGCTGCCGCCCTGCCCTTTAACCTCCTAAAGAGGTAAACTACCTTGTCTAGCTTGGTCAGGTATGCTCCGGAGTCGACTAGAAGCTTAGAGCGCATCTAGGCAGCCTAGGAGGGGTACTCGGCCAGAGCCTTACTATCGTACGTAGAGACGTCGGGGAGTTTGCTCTTAGGGGTCGGGGTATAGGCTATTGTATTCGTCGTCGTTATAGAGGTCGGATCGCGATCGGACGCCCTAAGCTGTCGTAGCTCCTGTTCCTGTTGGGAAATTATCTTAGCCTAGTGGCTTACTTGCTGCTCGAGCTGCCTCTTGTGTTCCAGCAGCTCCTTGTATACGCGGTGCATATGTCCCTCTATAGCCGTAGTTTCTATAGGGATGTCGCCGTCTATCTTTGTTTTATTACTGCGGTTACCGACAGTAAGACTAGTTCCTAATATAAGGGGCTTAAGAATCTTGGTTTAGAAACTTAAGGCTAGGTATCTATATAAAGGAGCTGATAGGCAGTTCCTTCGTTGTCTGCTGCTGCACAATTTGTACCTACGAAGCTAAGCTAGCAATTTCCCTCTATATAGGGATGTAAGGTTTATACTCTGTACAGAGGATAGGGAGTTCTCCCTCTATACAGTAGTGCAGAGTTTTCCCTCCGTTTAGAGGGGCAGCAATTCCCCTCTGTGTAGGTCTATAGGGTTCCCCCTCTATATAGGAGTGTAGTCCTATCGGTGATTCCGTACAGAGGGTAGGGTCGTACTAGCGCCGCTAAGTCGCAGTCCTTAGGGCGACGGCTGGCTTAGGTCGGGTCCAGGACCTGGGCTGGGCGGCGCCCCCTAACATCTACCTACTAAGACAGAAGCTAAACCCTAAACTGGCCGCAGCTATAGCCTCGGTAGAAGACGAAGATCTTAAGAGCTTTGTACACTAAGCGAGAGTTACTGCGAGAAACCTAAGCGCTTACGCGAAATTACGCGAATCGAACCAGAAGCAGTTGTTAACGCAGGCGACGAGACCCCCTGCACCTTTCCGGAGAGCACCTCCGCAGCTATCTTATTAGTTACTGCGTTTGTCGTTCGTCCCTATATGCTATACGTATAGAAAGCCTGGCTATCTAGCTACAGGATGCCAAGCAACGGCCTAACAGAAGCAGGAATATCATGTTACGAAGCAGCTGCAGCAGCTAAGAAAGACTATACAGGCTATCGAGCCGGCTCCGAACGATACAGACAGTGTAGACAGTAGAGTGCTACTAAGAATCCTGGGAAAAGACCAGCTGGATAGATAGGCCCCCTATCCAGCATAGACGATAGGGCACTAACAAGAACCGCGTTACCGGAGAGAGGAAGTATTAACAGCTGCAGCGATCCGCTCTCGGCGGCGGTGGAAGTGAATACGGAAACAGCTATTATCCTTCCAATTACTGTCCACCCCCTCGATAGATCGAGCAAACCACTTTAGCTAAAAGCTTTTATGGACACAGGGGCCCTTATCGGAGCAGCGATTCACTATCGATTGGTTCGAAAGATAATAAAGGGATATAGCTACCCAGTAGAGATAGCATTACCGACACGGATTTCAGCATACAACGGACAAGACACCGAGAGTGTTACGCACTATATGCTATTAAAGACCACCCTAGCTGGCCGCACTACAGAAGCGACGTTCCGAATTATGGATATAGGAAGATTTAACGTTATTATAGGACAGAAATGGATAAAGAACTAGAGAGCAGTTATTAACGTAGGTAAAGGCACACTCGGATTCAGAACACTATACAGCGGCTCCGCCGCCGTCAAATCAGTTACCGAGGTCGCAGTAGAACCGAACGTTACGACTATCGAAGTGGCTCCGAAGGATCGGCCCGACCCTTAAGACACAATCAGAATAATAAGTTCAGAAGCTTTAACGACCCTCGCGAGGTCGTCAGCCAACGAGATTTATGCTATCTTAATAAAGGATATTAAAGACTACCGGAAGATAATAGCGGAAGAAAAAGTGGATCTATTAGAGGTGTTACTAAAAGAACTCTATAGTTACACTAACGTGTTCTTAAAGGCTGACTCTAACCTCTTGCCGCTCTACTAACCGGAATGCAACAACAAGATCCGATTGAAAGAAGGAGCCGTACTGCCGAGAACCGAGCCCCTAAGACGCTTATCGCTAGCAGAGCTGGACTAGGTAGAAGTGTTTATTAGAGAAAACTTGGCGAAGAAGTTTACTACGCCGAGCTTAGCGGAATATACGTTACCAATTCTTTTCGTACGGAATCCCGGGGGTAGTCTCCGACTATGCGTAGATTACCGTAGCCTTAATAAGGTTACTAAGAGAGATGTGTATCCGCTGCCGCTGATAGACGAGACTATACAGAGGGTGGCGAAGGCTAAGTAGTTTAGCAAGCTGGATATTCGCTAAGCGTTCTATCGACTAAAGAACGAGGAAGGACAAACGGAAGACTTTACGACATTCGCTACGCGCATAGGCAATTTCAAGTAGCTAGTAATGCCTTTCGGACTTACCAACGCGCCGGCTGTGTAGCAACGCTTTATAAACTACACCTTTATAGACATGCTAGAACAGTTCGTGTCTATCTACTTAGACGATATTCTAATCTACACAGAAGGAACGAGAGAGCAACATACGGACTACATTAAGAGGGTGTTAAAGAGACTCCGCAAGGTCGGATTGAACGCAGACATAAAGAAGAGCGAGTTCTACCAGACCGAAGTCAAATATCTCGGTCTTATCGTCGGAAGAGAAGGAATTCGGATAGATCCGTCGAAAGTAGCCGCCGTCGCAGAATGGAAGCAACTGACATCCGGAAACACTACGCAAATCAGAGCGTTTCTCGGACTCTGCAGCTACTATCGACAGTTTATTAAGGACTTTAGTAAAATAGCGAGACCCCTGAATAAGGCGTTAAAGAAGGAGGCCGCTAGCCTATAGAACGAGAAGTATACAGAAGCTTTTAACCGACTAAAGGAGGCGGTAGCCTTAGCGCCAGTGCTAGCGCACTTCCGACCAGAAAAGACGATCTATGTAGAAACGGACGCTTCCGACACAGTAACAGCAGGGGTCCTTTCTTAACACGCTAACGACGACGAGACTCTCTATCTAGTAGCTTTCTTTAGCAAGTCTATAAATAATGCTAAGAGGAACTACGCCATTTATAATAAAGAGCTGCTAGCTATTATTTAGGCTTTCGAGGAGTGGAAACTAGAGCTTATAGCTGGACGGAGCACGGTCCAGGTCCTTGCGGACCACCAGTTACTGACTTACTTTATAAAGACGCAGAAGCTATTACGCCGCCAAGCCTGGTAGGCAGCCTACTTATCCGGATTCGATTTTAAGATTACCTATCAACCTGGAGCTCAAAATGGAAAGGCTAATACGCTAACGAGAAGAGAAGGAAAGACCAGCCGAGCGAAAGAAGATCCGAACATGTTCCAGAAGGTGTTAACTGAACGGATAGTAGACGCCGAGGTATTAAAAGAGGTAGGGATCTGTGCAGTGGAGCCGCTAATTAAAGAAGAGATGCTATACGAGAAAGTGGAACAGCTTAATTAGCAGCAGAAGCTCGGCAAAACGGGCTTAGGGAAAATAATCGTTTTGGAAGAACTGATTACAGAGGTTATTAAGCTGGTCCATAGCTCTACAGATACTGGTTACGCAGGATCGAAAAAGACGATTGAAGCAATAAGGACGACCTACTGGTTCCCGCGAATCTTCGAGCGGATCCACCAGTTTATAACCAACTGTTACGTGTGCTAAGCAGCGAAACTACGTTACGGCCTTCTGGCCGGCCTGTTAAAGCTACTTCCGATTCCTAAGAAACTATAGCAGCACATTACAATAGATTTCGTAACCGGCCTGCCGGATTCAGATAGATATAACGCTACGCTTAATATAGTGGATCGACTAAGCAAAGAACGCCATTTCATCTCCTGCCGAGCTAAGGATAAAGGAACTACTGCAGAAGAAACGGCGAGAATGTTAATCCAGCACGTGTAGAAGCACTACGGGCTGCCGGACACTATTACTACGGATAGAGGCCCTTAATTCACCACCAATGTATAGAAAGCCATTAACCAAGCCCTCGGAATTCGTAGAAAGCTTAGCACGGCCGCTTACCCTTAGACCGACGGCCAGTCTAAAGTGGCCAATTGTAAGATAGAAAAACACCTAAGAATCTTCTGCAGCCATTACCAAGAAGGATAGGTTAAGGTGTTGCCGATAGCCGAATTCTGCGCCAATTCTGCACGATTAGAAGCCACCTTACTGGCGCCGTTCGAGATAACCTACGGCTATCTTCCGAGGATAAGCTTTCAACTACCGAACAAACCCAGCTCTTTAGAACCTTCTACCGCCACCTCGTCGAAGAGAATCGCCGCGGCGGCGGCAGAAGCGCTCTAGTCTTAGATAGAAGAAGCGATTAAGGTAGCGAAAGAGGCGATGGAATCAGCTCAGAAGAAGATAGTAACTCGAGCTAATAGAAAGAGGTCACTAATAGAATTCGAGAAAGGCCAAAAGGTATAGCTTAACACGCGGAACCTAAGGCTAAAAGGCAACGCGAAGCTTAACCCCTGTTACGTAGGTCCGTTTAAGATAATAGAAAAGAGGTCGCCGGTAACCTACTAGCTCTAGCTGCCAAAATCGTTCCGGATCTACGATGTCTTTTACTCGGATCTGCTAAGCCTAGACCCTAAAGATAGTCTTCCGGATTAGGGGTTCGATAAACCCCTACCAATCGAAATAGACGGAGAAGAAGAAGAATAGGAAGTTAAAGATGTTATAGATATAAGAAGACAA